>JABWTJ010000035.1:391561-3281561 GCA_016801875.1 Solanum sitiens | reverse complement strand
TCGGTATTCATTTTTAAGAAGGGAACTTTGCAAATAACATTATGGTTTAAACAATCACATTCCATGCAAGAAAACAAACCGAGAAAGGACTTTGAACTCATGCCTATTAGACTTAAAGATACAACACCCACCAAGCTAACATAGATAGACAATATGTAAAAAAGGAGAATGTAGTGAACTGCCACAATGCATTTATCCACCATGGGACATAAACATGCTATGTCGGTTGATTTTAAATCTCGTAAGCCCAAATGAAATCATGAAATAACAAAATGCGCAACTAACCACTAAGCGATAAAACCCTAAAGCTCAAAGCATCAGATGACATTCAAGATGATAATGGAAAGGAACTCTTAATGACTAAACTACAAAACACTCGAAAGAGATCAGTTAAGAGCGTGTTTCTATCCCGAGCAAAGCGGAAGTAATATTCGCGTGAAGCTATAGAAAATCACAGTTTGTGAGGGTGCTTCTTATCACGAAAAGATACAGGGATAAAGGTTAATACATTAGTGACAAAGATTTCCAAACTTTTAGAAGACCCAACAATATTAAACAAACTTAATCATGCTTAGGAGATAATAGGAGGCAAATGTATTCCAAACTACATCCTAAAGCCAAAACATTGAATAACAAATAGACAAAAAAAAAACGATCTAGAGAATTTCCTCCGAAAACTAGACATAGACAGATTCATAAACATATTTGCTAAAACAACACAAACTCCTAAATCAACTCATATTCATGTGAAGCCAAGTATACGAACGCCTGATGCATCCGACGATCTCTAAACATATAATAGGAACAGATGGCCATATGTACGTAGCATTATCAATAGGGTCCGCAAATAGGCAAACAAAAATCAAAATGAATACAAATCAGCCAAGAGAACTTGAGGAAGAACTACAAACAGAGAGAACCATACAAGCAGGCGATAAACCATTTTGATAATTGGAATACACATAATAGTTTCAGCGAGGTCGCGATAAAGATAAAAACTTAGGATCAAGACAACTCGCGCATGATCAATTCCTAACCGATAAAAAATATCACATGACTTAATCACTCGTTGAAAACATAAAGAAGGAAAGGGGCAGTAGATATTTACCTCTCCCTGAGCAGCAAAACTGAGACGAGGCGAGCAAGAACGAGCAGCAATTCTCACACCGAAACACAACTTCAAAAACTTGAACAAACAGATACAGAGAGAACGAGAACCCCAAGACCGGACCGAATAGCTCAAAGAACTTTTTTGTTCAAGATGTATTTCCTCTTTTTCGAATACTTAGCTAATTCTTAATATTATCTTCTTCCCCTTTTTAACTTTCTTCAAGCTCAAAATTTTCCAACTAAATTTTTTCAACACAAAATCTTTCAATCCCTTTCTCCTCTGTTTTTTCTGGCCCTCTAACTCCAAAACAAATCTCCCACCTCCTTCCTAAAAATTTTCCAAACCTTTTTTTTCCAACCCTAAACACTGAAAAAGAAATAAGTTTATATAGAGAGAGTAGGTTGATTTAGGGGGGAAACGGATGAGATTCTGGAGAGATTTTCAATTCAAAATTCAAATTTCTCTCCAGAGGATAAGGTTGTTGCTGGATTTCCGTATGATTCGAAAGGGACGTTGAAGAGAGACGACAACAAAATCGTATTGGGTCTCTGAGCAAGGAGAAGGACGCGCAGGGATGGGCTATTGTTGTTCACGCCCTGAAGATGTTGTGAGCTGTTTCTGTCGCGCGTGTATCGTTGCTGTCAGCGTTTGGAAAAGTTCTGGGATGTTGGGCTCTTTTGAGGGTGAAAAGGGGGATGAGTCGGGTTAAAAAAAAGGACTGGGTCGCTGGAAACAAATAACGAAGGCCCAAATTTTGGTCTTCTAATTATTGGAAAATGGGTTGTCCGATAAAAGCCCCAAATTGGTTTCGAAATGGATAAAAAAAAAGATTTTGAGTTAAGGATTTGGCCAATGAATTGCAATTTTGGCCGAATGAATTTTAAAAATTTACCAAATTGAGCTGATTAGCTCGACTAAAAATTTAAATAAATTGAATTGACATTAACTAATTAACGAGTTTCTTAATTATAAACAAGATAAAATAATTAATCTAACTATAAACTTAAGACTCAAAATATAAGCTATTAAATTAGATAAAACTAACTTAATAAAGAGTTACGTAAAACCAAAATCTTTTTGAGAATATTTTATAAAAATAATCTAATTATATAAAAACCTATTTATATATCACTTGAAATTTATAAAAATTGACTAAAGCTAGTTTAAAATGATTTGAAAAACATTTGGAATTTTATAAAGTTAACTATTTTAAACTTGTTTGGAATTTAAGAAGCATGTGAATTAATTCTTATCGGGGAGGGTCAAAATTGGGTGTCAATAACTGTCCCTCATTTTACTTGGATTGGTGCAAGAAATTTGAGAAAAAATGAAATTGATCAAGCCAATTTCGACCGACCGCATATTCATCTTTGGGAAGGGGATTTGGTACGGACTTTTAAGAATCATGGCCAAACTTCGGAAATCGATTTCCTACATATCTCAGGCTATATGAGAATTCAGTCCACTTGTAGCTCATTACACTTGATTCAACGCATGGTTTTTTCAAAGAATTCAAAAGCAATCTCGATATCGAATTATGAGGATACTGGAATGCTCGAGAATAATATTTAAGAGAGAATGTTGGAATTTAGCCGAGCTTTCGACATCGAGCCCGCCTACATAACCTTATACATCAGGCTGATTGTAGTTCGACTCAATCGGTTGAAAAGGAAATAAATTATGCTAGATAACTTTGGTTTTGGAAAAGTGACAAATAAGTCGAGTATGAAAAAGAGGCTTGTAACTTCCTAGCCATGAACTTACACGGACATAACTTCCAAAGTTCTGGAATTATTATCACTTAGATTGGAAAGTTGTTTTCGGTAGATACCAAAATTTTTGGATGCAAAACAGAGACCAAGAAATCTAAAGAAAAACCCACATGCCTGTTTATAGGGGTATGGTTTGATTGTGGTGGAAGTCGCTCCTCTGCTCGCGTCCTAAGAGTTTGACACTTCTCTTTGGACTATGTCCCAGTTCGCTACTAAGAAGAATTTCCATGTTGTGTTGCATCCTTGTTGATGTCGTCCGCACCCGTGGTTTGATTTGAGAATTCATCCTCTTGGATGCTCTCGACAAAGACTAAAATAACTTGTTAGTCAACAAATGTAACTGGAAAAGTGATAGTATCTCTTACGATGCTTTTCAGTTACTCTTGACGTGAAAAGATATCACATAAGTATGTTCAGCGTATGCCGCTTTCGAACACATTATGTCCATTACAACTCATGACTTGCTGAGGATTTAGAGATGTTATTGCTTGTTTTCTGCATGGCAAACTCCGGTGATCTCTGTACCGAGCTAGATGGCTCAATGATTATCCAACTATAATGAGGTGGGATGCTCGATAATATTCCAATTGTAACGAGGTGGATGGCTCGATAATAGTCCAACTAAAAGAGGTGGATGCTCGATAGTATTCCATCTGTAACGAGGTGAATGGCTCGATAATAGTCCAACTGTAACGAGGTGGATGCTAAATAATATTCAATCTGTAACGAGATGGATGAATCGATAATAGTCCAACTGTAACGAGATGCATGACTTGATAATA
This sequence comes from Solanum sitiens, assembly GCA_016801875.1. NCBI lineage: Eukaryota > Viridiplantae > Streptophyta > Magnoliopsida > Solanales > Solanaceae > Solanum > Solanum sitiens. The sequence continues at coordinate 3,277,896 of JABWTJ010000035.1, read as the reverse complement.
TTCCATCTGTAACGAGGTGGATGCTCGATATATTCCAGCCATAACGAGGTGGATGACTTGATAATATTCCAACTGTAACGAGGTGGATGGCTCGATAATAGTCCAAATGTAACGAGGTGAATGCTCGATAATATTCCATCTATAACGAGGTGGATGGCTCGATAATAGTCCAACTGTAATAAGATGGATGACTCGATAATATTCCATCTATAACGAGGTGGATGCTCGATCATATTCCAATTGTAACGAGGTGGATGCTCGATAATATCCCAACTGTAACGAGGTGGATGACTCGATAATATTCCAACTGTAACGAGGTGGATGCTCGACAATATTGCAACTTTACCGAGGTGAATGGCTCGATAATATTCCATCTATAACGAGGTGGATGGCTCGATAATATTCCATCTGTAACGAGGTGGATGCCTCGATAATATTCCAACTGTAACGAGGTGGATGAATCGATAATATTCCAACTTTAACGAGGTGGATGCTCGATAATATTCTAATATAATTCAAAAATATGAACGTGAAATGGAAAAACAAATATACGAACAACTTATGGGGTGGATCACCCAAAAGAACTATATGTTAAACTCTTTAATTGGCCAATCAAAACACATAATCCACTTATGGGGTGGGTACCCAACAAATAGGAACTTTTACTCTGATATTGTCAAGAAACACGTATGCCTAAATTGCTACGCGACAAACATAATAAAAAATTAAATTGACGTATATGCACGTCGCGACTATGATTCTCTCTTTAAAATACAGAATTATCGAGGTGAATAACTTAATTCATTCACACGAAGATTAAAGACACTTCTGCCTCCCTTGACAAACTCAACAAAATTTAAGTTTGATGCTAACATTTCCAATCGTTATAGAAAACTTGTAACTATTCGATAACTTTGACGGTCGTGGAGATATTGTGGTCACCAACTTCTTTTTGATGTGTTGGACTTGTCGATTTTTCCTTGCAACACTTATAAGATAGTGTCACTTTTGATCATCTTTAAATTTGATGACAGTTTCACAAACGATTTTGACTTTACCATTACTATCACCTACAAAGCTCGACACTGAATGTTAGTATCGACGGTGAAGTAAATAATAAAAGTAAAGCTGAAGAGTTAGATTAATTCATTTGACTTATCGAGATTAGGTATGATGAACCTAATTGTAACTTTGATCATGACTCGTAACCAGCGATCCTCCAACACTTTGTTTCCAACTTTGAAAGAATTATTATTGTTTGACTTCAATATTCCTGCAACATAAAAGAAACTTGTTATAGATCACTTTAGACAACGTAATGAAATGAAGATAAATTGAGATGGAAAGTTTTCTAGTTATGTTGATGAGGCCACGAGAGGCGTAAATGATGTCTTTTTCCACGCTTCACAACTTTGACATTGTCATTTTTGTGACTTCGTTGTTCCTGCATTCAAAGAAAAATTCTTAGTTTGAAAGACTGATTTGTGTTGATCTTGTTTCCACGCTCCTTCATACGGTTGGCTTACACGCTCGTCCGCCTTTGTAAGACAGTCTTGATGGAACTTTTGAGGACCCTCCTGGTCTAAAATATATTTAACTCTCGTAACTTGCTTTGTTAATTCTGAGGTTGGCCATTCAGGATTTTTGAGGTCCCTCCTCAAAATTCTGTCCCAATTTGCCTCAATAAGTAACACATGACATTTGTGGAATTTTTGAGATCATCTCAAAAATTCTGTCCAGTTGCAAACTTGATTATCGTAATTTTTTTAGATCCCCCCAAAGCTAACTCCGTATCATTTTGGTCTTCTGTATTGACTTGTTATAGAAGCCTATCTTTGAAGAATTTTTGAGATCCTCTCAATAATTCTGTCCCGGTTTCCATTATGAAAAGAAATGAAAATCTTATAGAAAATATGACCGAACCGTTATGGCGCCTACGTATCTAGTTGAGGCAGGAATCAGGTCAAACGTAGTTCCCATAAAAGAAATACTAAAAGGGATAAATGAGGTGACCGAGGCCGACATAGGCCACCTACGTATCTCATTTTTGAGAATTCAGGTCAGACGTAGTTCATTTAAAAAAATATTAAAAGGGATAAATGGGTGACCGAGGCCGACATAGGCCGCTTACGTTTCTCATTTTTGAGAATTCAGGTCATACATAGTTCATTACAAAGAATGTGCGATAAAATGGAAACAAAGAGACTAAATATGCTTTTCAAAGAAAGATAACAATAACTTCATATGCGGAATTTTGACATTGCTGGACATACTTCTTTTCGACCTTTGATGACGAACATCTTCAAATGACACAATTTAGAAATGTCTTGTACTTACTCTTAAGCATCCAATATGTTATCCTTTGAGGTTGTTTCCTCAATATTGATCTGTAAGACCCTGAAAATGAGATAAGGTGTCTAGAGCCTAACATGTTCGTATTTATGTTATAAGGTCCTAAAATGCCTTATTATGTGATATAGAGGCAGTGTGAAAAGTTTGAAGTGATTTGGAAGTCGAACGTCAAGGGACGTCCAAGACGTTCGACGATTAGTCGCTTATGTGCCTCATGTGTGTATGCATGCCTAAATTGTATGAACTGAGTCTAATGAGTCTTGAAATGGTTTAAAATGATGTTTAATGTTATTGTATGAAGTTTCGTGAAGTTTGGAGGTCAAACGCCCAAGAACGTCCAAGGCGTTCGAAAGATAGCCCCTAAGACGTTCATCGTATGTCATGTTGGGGTCAAGGCTGTTTGAACGTCTTGTAGGTGTTTGTTTTGGATGAAATTTTATGTGGAAGGTCTATAACATGTTAAGGTTTGTAATCGCGTTGGAAACGTCCGGGTACGACTTCTAAAAGGCCCCACAAGATGCCCCAAAAGAAGGACCCAAGGCTGCCTAAGACACTACCTGGGCAGTGTCCCTTGACGGACCCAATGACGGATCGTTGGGCCACCAACGAACCGTCGATCAGGTCTCGTCGAAGGGGACTTACCTTGGGCAGATCTTAAGCCAAGAATTTGGCTAAGTCTCATGCGACAGAGGCCAGCCACGGCCCGTCAAGGCCATGACGCCCCGTCAAGGACATCGTCGAGAGTGGCCTGCAAGTTGGCAGCTGCGTTCTGTTAATTAAAGGGGTGAATGGGAAATTCACCCCACGTCCTAACCTGACTATAATAGGCTTATTTAATTAATTTTAGGTGTATATAAGTCTTCTAAAACGTGATTAACCCATTCCCAAATCCTCTCACATGTTTAAAGCCTTTCCCGCCAAAAATGTTCTCTCTAAAACCACCATTGTTGGTGAAACTCAAGAACAGATTCAAGCTGGGTTTTCCATGGATAAATCATGAATGACCAAAGTATAGAAGGCTTGTTTTGAATTAATCTAGGTTCGTCTTGTCTATGAAGTTGTAACTTGTGATCTTGACGTTAGGTTAGTCGCTATAGGAATTGAGTATGGTTAATGCCTATAGCTGCTGCCTATAATGAAATATGAGGATGAATTATATGTAATTAATACAATATGGGTCAATTCATGATAGGTTGAATATGATTAACCTATGTAGACTTACTTTCCATGAACTCCCTATATGAAACATGCTTGTATCGACCTTAATGGCAAATTGTAGTAGTGTCTCATCTAGATTATGATTTCATTAGCTACTGCCTTAGGGTGATATGATTCATGAAATATGACCTATAATCCATATGAATGAAATTGATTAACGATCTATGTTCTTCTACTTTCCTAGTATTTTGATATGTTGTATTATGTTATGGTATAATCTTGTAGCGACTTGTACATGGTTTCTTATATGTTTAAAGTACATTTAGCTACTGCCATATATGTGTTTTGTTGATGAATAAGTTGTATTGATCAATGATGATCAAAGGGTGAGGAATTGGTGAGAATGTTTATTCTCTTTACTCTTCTACTTCTCTACTCCTTTATAGTTATGTTGATGAAGCCTTGTATGGCATTGTGTGGTATGGTCCACTTATGGTGGAGGTGTTTACTTTATTGTCATTATATATGTGTTGATCATGGCCTTGAAGGCAAATTGATGAACTTATGAATATGTGCTTAAGATGATACTATGAGAAGCTTATGCTTACTTTCCTATTCTAGTTGTGAATTAGGTTGTGTGGCTATTGTATGAGCATGTGTATAACCATGTTAGGGTAAAGTATAGGTGATGCCATGGATGTGTTAAGATGGTTAATAACCCCTTACCTATGTACCCTTATATGAAAGTGTAAATAGCTAAAGTTTGGAGTCTTGATATTAAGGTATATATTGTCTTGTCTCCTATGCTATTATGTGTTGTGTGCTATGTGCTTGGAAGTGTAATGTGGTCTAATAGGGTGGCTGACTTGGGAAGTTATTGATAGCCTTATGTGATCATGTTGGTCAATGTACACACACTCTCACTTACATGCATATTACAAGTAGTATAAGTCATTGTGTCTAAATGAAAGGTAGTTCTCATATTCACTAGTGTCTACTACTATGTATATTAAGGTGATGTTTATGAATGTATGATTTGTATTCCCTTACTAGGATGACTTGATAGGTGTACTAGTATGGACAAGGGTATGGGACCTTGTTTATACATTGCACATGTGGATCTTGATAGAATAACTCCTAGGTTTGGTTATTATGTATATGAAGGATGAATATATGAACATGTGTGACCTTATGTGTTATGTGAAAGGTTTGATCACATCTATGTATACACTCACACACATGGATGATCTAGTTAGTGAGAGGGGCCTTGCTAGGGGTGCCCAAGAATACTCCAAAACTAGATAAGTGCTTGAATGTGATATAAGCATATTAATGATGAATATCCTAAGCCTATGTTTTTATAAATAAAGGTAATAAAGGCTTTTCAATAAAGGGAACTTAGCCTAGCACCGAGTGAACTTGACATTGAGAGGTGTTGACTTTCCTTTGAGGAATATTCACCATTTGTCCCTTATAGAGTGTTGACTTCCCTTAGAGGAATACTCACCTATGGACCTACATAAGGTGTCGACTTCCTTTAGAGGAATACTCACCTATGGACCCACATGAAGTGTTGACTTTCCTTGAGGAATATTCACTCATGTTTTCTCATGAGGTGAGGCCCCATTACCAAATGTGTATATAGAGGAAATACTTATCTCTTAGTTCCATAAACTATGCTTGCCACATAGGATCTAGCAAAGTGATTTCACTTAGGATGCTAGAATGTATGTTAATGTTCTACCTTGGCTAGGTAGGAACACCTTCCTTTGGTGTAAGGCTCTACAACACCAAATTCCATGTTTAGCACCCATGGTCTTAGTGTCGGTTAAGGCTATGGTTTCCCTAAAGATAAAATGGACAATGGAAGTAATTGAATAGGATCCTAACTAGGAGGACTTAAGGTAAGTTACTTAGGATAGGTGGAAGTAATGAACCCATCTAGACATTGCACAAGTGACTCCTTAGGAAGTCTTAGGAAGGTACCCTAATGCATATGATTATGTATGTGTCCTTTATGTATGATATTGTAGTCTTGGTTTGACTATGTTTATATTGTACTATACTTCTATGATGACTTGTGTTGTCTTGTGTAGATGCTATGTATGGCTTTTCTCTTGTGTTCCTAAGGTGATACATTGCACCAAGTATCCCTAAAGGATTACTTAGGAGGCTAATGAATTAAGAGTAAGGGTTCACTGTAAAGGTGATGGAGTTCAGTATAAGGTGACTCCAAATTGTACTTAAATTCTATATGTGCTTTTCTATGATGTTTGGCCTTTGATTGTGTTTCTATGAAGTACGTGGATGATATAAATGCTATTGATAAAGGTTTTATGATGATTTACTCAAAATGGCATGAAGTATGATTTCAAAGGAAATGTACCTTTTAAATGCATGTTTTTGCATGGTTGTCATACTTAGTACATTCTTGTGCTAATCCCATTCTTCTCTACTTTTTACACAAAGTGTAGGTTATGGAATGCTTAAAGGAGATCTATGATTGAGGAGATTGATAGGTGATTTCCCAAGCTCAAGGAAAAGAATCCTTAAGTTCAAGGATGTCCTAATGTGTACTTATTGTAAAGTCTATTTAGTAATGTATAGCTTTGTATTATGTCTTAAGGGCCTTGTCCTTAATGTACTCTAAAGTTGTTGAGTCTAAGATGGCAAAGAGACTTAGAGTCTAAATATGTATTATGACTTATGTTTTACATATATATGATGTGATATTTCTAGCATATGATGTGCTATGAAAAGTTTTAAATTTTCCGCTAAATTTACTATGCCAATGCAATGAATGATATGAGAGGCTTGTCTTAGACCTCCGAGAGGTCGATGACGCCGGTTACAATCCAAGATTGTGTCCTGTCTTCTAGGGTATGGTTTCGGGTTGTGACATGATCAAAATTGTTTGTTGATCATGTTTTGTATTTTGTGCTTCAAAGTTGAACAATTCTCTGTGTCGTGTCCAACTCCTGAATGTTAAGCACATCTGTGGTCAACCTGTAACATTTACCTAAAGGATTGGCTGGTCTTCCTTCTATAGGATAGAGCATACCATTGCTTTCAACCTTTCGGAAAGTTGAGTTTGAGATTCCCTTAATAGTGTAAATACTTTAGGAGTCTTCCTAAAGTTTGGACGGGGAAATTTTCTATGATTGACATTATGATTTTGATATTTCTTTTGTGGAGCTGACAGTGAGCGCATATGGGTAGTTGTGATCATAGAGACCTCTTCTTCTTTTCCTTTTGATATATTCATATCATTAGTTCTGATAGCTTTTTCATTGGCTTACAATGCGGTAAGGTTTGTGATCTTTCCAGTCTTGAAACCATCTTCCAAAGTTTCACCCACTTTGACGATCGCGACAAACTTTGTCCCATCATACACAACATTCTTTCATAGTACTCAGGCTCTTGAATTCGAATAAACATTTTAGCGATCTCACGTTCGGACATGGGAGGTTGAACTCTTGCAGCCTCTTTTCTCCAACGAAGAGCGTACTCTCGATAATTTTTTGTAGACCTCTGTTTGATCTTCTCCAAGTAGTAGCGATCTGGGGCATCTTTCTACGTTATGTCCAAATCTTTCCATGAAATTCTTTGCAAGTGCATTCCAACTTGTCCATTGTTTCAAGTCTTGTGATGTAAGCCACTCCAGAGCTTCTCCACTTAGACTTCGACTGAAGAAACGCTTCAATAATGCTTCATTTTTGCCAACTCCCACGAGTTGATCACAATAAGCTTTTAGATGTTCTAGAGGATTTCCAGTTCCATTAAAAGTGACGAACTTTGGTACTTTGAACCCTTTCAAAAGATCTAAATACGGATGGATGCATAATTTTTCATAATTCGGCCCCACCTCTTCTGGAGCGTAGTCGAGTTCTTTTATCACTTTCGCAATCTCTTCCTTCATAATCTGCTTAGTCTTTTCTTCTTTGGCCCTCCACTCCTCCTTCTCTTCGTAGTGGTCAAGTTCGAAATAAGCGATATAGTGAAGATGTGGTTTGGTTTGGCATGGGATATCAAAGTTACTTTTAGAGGTAAGGGTTGAGAGTTTTATGGATTTTGAGTGTCTTTTGCGGGGTATGGTGAATGAAAGGGGATGTTTGAGGATTTTTGAAACTTTGAAACAGAGGGAGAATTTGAGAGTTGTTTGTGTTTTGGTTTTGAAAGATGGGGATAACTTGAGGATTGGTATTCAGGTTCTGAAAAAGATGTGGTGCTTGGTATGAAGTTGCTGGCATGATGAAAATTTAAAGTGGTTAGGTCGATGATGGAAGGATTTTGAGTAGGGTTGGAGAGTGGGTTATCTAAGACATGCTCTGAGTTTGAAGTCATATGAGGAAAATGGAGTGGAAGCCTTCCATCGCCTGGAGTGTTTACATCGACACCTGGAATTGACAAGCCTTGATTTTTCTGGAGCTCAACCCTCAACTCAGCAATCTGTTGTATCAACTATGCAATTAACTCATTTTATTCAACGACAGGCGGTTGAATTATAGCACCTTTAGTCAAGCCGATATTCTCATTATTATGGGTCATTTTTTTTCTCTCTTTCAACAAATTTCAATTGGAAAAGTAATCTTTAAGAACTTTGGATGCTCAACAATCAACACAAATCTGTTTTGAATACCTGACAAAGAAAAATAACTCAAACAACAAATGTGTTAGTTTGTGTATAGGCAGTAGGTAATACAAGATATCACACACAAAGGTTTAAGCACACAAGAGTCGCTTCATTTGAAGAAAGACTAGCCCACAAATATAAAGAAATGATTAGATAGAAGGGAATTTTTCTATATAAATTTTAGCTTTATGAATAAAATATGTCGAATTGAGTCGGGACAAAGTCGATTGAATATTTTATTATCGTACTTCTGATTTTGACTGAGATGTAACTCTAATTTCTTTGTAAGAGTTGAAAAAGATAAAAATTTCTCAGAATGGAGACCGAACCTAGGAAGGCTGCCTACGTATCTAACGGAGGAGAATCCAGGTCCTACGTAGTTCGACCCATTTGAATCTTTTTTTTATTTCAGATGGAAAATTTTGAGATGAGAGAGTAAGATTTAGGATTTGAAAGGAAGTTTGAAATTCTTTTGAGAAACTAAAGACTCGAGAGTATATGGACGCACTTTGATAGTTGACTTGATATTTATGCTTAAGGAGTTCTAGAAAATATTTTTGAGAATGAGTATGCTAGAACATCTCCAAATAAAGCAACATAATCACACAAGCAGTTATAACAGAAACAAATATTGCGCGTTCTAAACAGATATGTGACCCTTTTATGCCAAGGGTAGGCCTAACGATTTGAGGGATGTATACATTATTTGCAACATTCCATTGCCCCCCAAAACTCAATTTTATACAAATATTATGAATAAAACTTAAATGGGAATATATAATAGGGAAAACGGGATACAAAATAATCATTTCCATGCAAGGGTACATTCTAAACTATGCTTCCATGGAAGGTCCTTCCTTCTTCATTTCTTCTCGCCATCTCTGGATGTCTACATACTTGGATCCAAATGATAGTTTATGAAGACCTTCATTCTTAACTAAAGTAAGCTAACATGAAAAAATTTCAACTGTGAGAGACAATGGTTTATCCAACGACATATACATCCCTCAAATTTAACACATAAGTATGATCGTCCGTTTAGGCCGTGGGTCATTTTGGACTCAAGGTAGTCTCCCTAATGGGCCCAACACACCTTGGGTGTTGGGTCATCCTAGGCTAATACTTATATTTAGATTTGGTTTCGCTCTATCCTATGTTGACTAGAATTGGTTTAGAAGTGACGGGTACCCGAGTCGAACAGACAACGGGGTGAAGCTAATAAACGACGTTGGATGACCGCAAGCCAACTATTCGTTTATTACTTCCAAAGATTAGACTTGTGTGTTTTTCTGAAGGAAGTCGTGGTAAGCCACGTAACTCACTTGTCCTAATGCAAACTACTTGCCGTTTGACGGAGTTGATGCCATGAAAAAATGCAACAGTTTAATAATACGATAAAATAAGCAAGTAAATAGTTATTTACACGTAGCTAAACAGGTTAGTTTTAAGGTTAGAATCCTTCAAGTCACCAGCAGAGTCGCCATTCTATTTTATTTAGGAAAATATATTTTAGTGTGTTTTTTAAGACTTGTTTAGAGTCGCCACTTAATTTTTAAGAAAAATCAAGAAAACTTAGTTTTCAAAAGATTTAAATAGGAAAACGTAGTGAAAACCTTAAAGAGGGGGTTCGGGGATTCTTATTATATTTTAGGAAGGCTTTTACGGCACCTAATATACTCGCTAACTCGCAATTATCCAACAACTAACTTATTTGGCTAAAATGTCTTACCTAAATATGAGATAAAAATTATTTAGAGTTGTTTTGAAAATGAAGAATTAATTTATTATCTAAATGAGATTTTTACCTTACAAAATTTATTGTTTTTAAGTCCATTAGAAGTTGGTTGATTTAGTTTAAATTATCAAAACATGACGGCGTCTTGCGGGGATTTGAACTTTTTAACCCTAAGACTAACGATAAATAATGTCGAGCAAAATAAACGATAAAGTAGAGAGAGAGGGAGAGAGAGAGTTGGGTCAAAATCCGACTTCTATCCGCCTAAACCGGTATTTGGAATCATTTTATTTTGGGTTTTGACCCACTCCAATTGTACCTGTCCTAAACTCTAGCAAACATAATGGTTACTTTACTGTAAATGGGTCCTTTGGTTTAAAATTACGGAAATCCTTCAAATGATGTTCTTATGTTGTTTTGCTTCTAAATTCATGAATGTTTTAATTATTTGTCATGAAAGGTTATTTTACTAAAATGTCCCTTTTTACATGATTTTTGTATATGTCATACTTAGTACATTATTTTGTACTAACCCCATACTTTCTATACTCTGTAAGTATAGGTTTTTGAAAGCAAGGTTGAAGTCTCAAAGGTGAAGCTTGGGAAATCTACTCTCTCAAGATCTGGTATGTCCTCATATATTCGAGGAAATAGTCTATGTTTCTTAGTTTTATTATTAAGACTTATTATGTATTTATTTTAATGTAAAGGGCCGTGTCCCTAAGATATTATGTCGTGTCTTTAAGTTTGGCTTGTGACGATGAGATTCTCTAAGTATTTATTCGTGAAAAGTTTTAAATTCCACACTACTTTTCATGTCTTATGTAATGAATGATAGTTAAAGGTTTGTACAAGACCCCAAAGGGTCAAGTACGCCTTGTTACGACCTAACCCTAACTTCTAGGGGGTGTTTGAGGGTCGTGACAAAAGCTTAACAAATTACTTTGACCCTCAAAACTAAAACACGGAAAAGAAGGCAATAATTTTACACCAGCCAATAAAATATTTCAGGCTTTTGAATATACAAAAAAAGAAAGAAATGGCAATAGGGATGAGAAACACTTCAACAAAGCTTTGCATCACTTTTACACACGGATGCATATGTTCAAGAAACGAAAGCAATATATCACTCGAAAATGAATCAATCCACTAAAGTTTAGCAAATTCCGACTTAACGATCACAATTAAATCAAACTAAATACACTTCTACATAAGAAAATGTTACTGCCTAATAAATAGAGGGAAAACATGCTCATCCTAAACTCCATCTCAAAGAGGTTGATCGGTATTCATTTTTAAGAAGGGAACTTTGCAAATAGCATTATGGTTTGAAAAATCACATTCCATGCAAGAAAAGAAACTGAGAAAAGACTTTGAACTCATGCCTATTAAACTTAAAGATACAACACCCACCAAGCTAACAGAGATAGACATAAATGTGTAAAAAGGGAGAGTGTAGTGAACTGCCATGATGCATTGCTCCACCATGGGACATAAACATGCTAAGTCGGTTGATTTTAAAGCTCGTAAGCCTAAATGAAATCATGAAATAACAAAACGCTCAACTAACCACTAAGCGATAAAACCCTAAAGCTCAAAGCATCAGATGACATTCAAGAAGATAATGGAAAGGAACTCTTAATGACTAAACTACAAAACACTCGAAAGGGATCAATTAAGAGCGTATTTCTATCCCGAGCAAAGCGGAAGTCCTATTCGCATGAAGTTATAGAAAATCACAGATTGTGAGGGTGCTTCATATCACGAAAAGATACTTGGATAAAGGTGACTACATTAGTGACTAAGATTTCCAGACTTTTAGAAGACCCAACAATATTAAACAAACTTAATCATGCTTAGGAGATAATAGGAGGCAAATGTATTTCGAACTACATTCTAAAGCCAAAACATAGAATAACAAATAGACCAAAAAAAAGGATCTAGATTCATAAACATATTTGCTAAAACAACACAAACTCCTAAAATCAATTCATATTCATGTGAAGACAAGTATACGACCGCCTGATGCATCCGACGACCTCTAAACATATAATGGGCACAGATGGTCATATGTACGGAGCATTATCAAGAGGGTCCGCAAATAGGCAAACAAAAATCAAAATGAATACAAATCAGCCAAGAGAACTTGAGGAAGAACCACAAAAAGAGAGAACCAACTACAAGCAGGCGATAAACCATTTTGAGAAACGGAATACACATAATAGTTTTAGCGAGGTCGCGATGAAGATGGAAACTTAGGCTCAAGACAACTCGCGCATGATCAATTCCTAACCGATAAAAAGTATCAGTGACTTAATCACTCGTCGAAAGCATAAATAAGGAAAGGGGCAGTAGATATTTACCTCTCCTTGAGCAGCAAAACTGAGACGAGGCGAGCAAGAACGAGCAGAAACTCTCACACCGAAACACGACTCCGAAAACTTAAACGAACAGACACAGAGAGAACGAGAACCCCAAGACTGGACCGAATAGCTCAAAAAACGTTTTTGATCAAGATGTATTTCCTCTTTTTCGAATACTTAGCTAATTCTTAATATTATCTTCTTCCCCTTTTTAACTTTCTTCCAACTCAAAATTTTCAACTAAATTTTTTCAACACAAAATCTTTCAATCCCTTTCTCCTCTGTTTTTTCTGGCCCTCTAACTCCAAAAAAAAACTCCCACCTCCTTCCTAAAAATTTTCCAAACCTTTTTTTTCCAACCCCAAACACTGAAAAAGAAATAAGTTTATATAGAGAGACTAGCTTGATTTAGGGAGAAACGGATGAGGATCTGGAGAGATTTTCAATTCAAAATTCAAATTTCTCTCCAGAGTATAAGGTCGCTGCTGGATTTCCGTACGATTCGAAAGGGACGTTGAAGAGAGACGACAACAAAATCGTATTGGGTCTCTGAGCAAGGAGAAGGACGCGTAGGGATGGGCTATTGTTGTTCACGCCGTGAAAATGTTGTGAGTTGTTGTTGTCGCGCGTGTATCGCTGTTGTCCGCGTTTGGGGAAGTTCTGGGAATGTCGGGCTCTTTTGGGGGTGAAAAGGGGGCTGGGCCGGGTTAAAAAAAAGGACTTGGTCGCTTGAAACAAGTAAAGAAGGCCCAAATTTTGGTCTTCTAATTAAGGAAAATGGGGTCTCCGATAAAAGCCCTAAAGTGGTTTCACCATGGATAAAAAGAAAAGATTTGGAGTTAAGGATTCGGCCAATGGATTGCAATTTTGGCCAAATGAATTTTAAAAATTTACCGAATTGAGTTGATTAGCAGACTCGACTAAAAATATAAATAAATTAAATTGACGTTAATTAATTAACGAGCTTCTTAATTATAAACAAGATAAAATAATTAATCTAACTATAAACTAAAGACTCAAAATATAAGCTATTAAATTAGATAAAACTAACTTAATAAAGCGTTAATAAAACCAAAATCTTTTTGAGAAGATTTTTGAATATTTTATAAAAATAATCTAATTATATAAAAACATATATATATATCACTTGAAATTTATAAAAATCGAGTAAAACTACTTTAAAATGATTTGAAAAACATTTGGAATTTTATAAAGTTAACTATTTCAAACTTGTTTGGTATTTAAGAAGCTTGTGAATTAATGCTTATGGGGAGGATCAAAATTGGGTGTTAACAATAGCTACAGCATGTGACAAACAATAATTATTTCCTTTTTCGCACATTGGATATAAACAATGTTTATTTGTACTTTTGAATCTTCTGGATAAAAATTCTACCCGCTAGTCACAATTTTTTTATTTATGTAATCCAATTATACTGACAAGGAAATTCTAAAAAGAAACAATTTAACATTTCAACTTTCATATACCTTGTGAGCGTCTAACTTAAAACATTTCACCTACAATATAACTTAAAACACAAGAAAGTTCACAAGCTAGGAAGAAAGAAAGCAAATGACCATATATTACATGCTTTTCTCAATTAAATAAGATAATAAATTGACTACTCGATAATCTAGACTCTAGAGGCTTTGTTCAAATATTGCGATGTATATCTCGAGAAATATAGAATTTCTTCATAGTATTTTTCAGTTTTGTTGTATATAGTAAAATAAACTTTAATATAGGATCATGATCACTAAAAATTCATATAGTCCACGACAACCTTTTAGGAGTAAATGTAGTTCTTATGGATAGCATTGTTAGTATAAGTACAAAAAATAAATTATAGTAGAAAGGTCCTACCGGGAGTCGAACCCAGGTCGCTGGATTCAAAGTCCAGAGTGCTAACCACTACACCATAGAACCTTATACATATTGACAAAAGGAAAGGAATGTAACTATTTTAGTAATCAATATTCCAAATAGGCACCTAATGAGGTGTACCATTTGTATTTACCACCATAATGCAATATCTTAATCCAAGTTAGAGCTGTCAATATGGGCTAGCCCACCCCATCCGGGCTAACCCATACAGGCTTTGACATTTTACAGGTCAGGCCGGGCTAGCCCATTTTTGGCGTGGGCCAGAAAACGACCGGCCCAACCCACAAGTACGTGGGCTACAGGCTTGCCGGGTCAGCCCACTTTTTAAAAAATTATATTTTTTAAAAATAATTATTAAATTAAGTTATAAATCATAATTTTAAAATATTATCATAAATATCGACAAAACAATATTACTTTATGCTAATGTTACTAGTTAATCAAATCCACAAATAAAATTAGGGATAATTTCAAAGACCTCCATCCAGGTTTTGCTCTATAACACTCAGCTCCCTTGTGGTTTACGATGTTACGTCTATCTCCCTTATTTCCATTTTCTTGTAACAATTCTTTAAATCTATTTTTAATAAATAAAAATTAATTTAGATTTGACAATTTTACCCTTATATATACAAGTTTAGATCTAATTTTCAATGATTTATCTCTATTCGTTGGATCATATTTCTTCTTCGCTCGTGAAAATGTTTAACTAGATAAAATTTGATTGTTCTTATCAACTTTCTCTTTTTTCATTTTTATCTTCTATTTGAAGAAATTATTGCTGGAAAATGATGGGTTATTGTAGGGGAAAATCTACGTGAATTGATAAAGGTGAAATGGATATGAAAATTTAATATTTAATGAAAATGGTGAGTCAACTTGAATGAAAACTTTGATCTTTGTTTAATAAAAAAACATGTATTTGTGCTGATTTATTTTAAAAATATTTGTTAAATAAGTTGTTTTTTATATAATATTTATTAATATAAAGAAACTAATGTAAAAAGGGTAAAATAATCAAATCTAAATTAATTTATATTTATTTTAAATAGATTTATAGAATGGTTACAAGTAAATGGAAATAAGGGAGGTAGACGTAATATCGTAAAATCACAGGAGAGATCAGTGTTATAGAGCGAAACTTGGAGGGAGGTCTCTGAAATTATCCCATAAAATTATCTTTATAGTATTTATTAAGTTTTTTTCCAAGAAAAGGTATAGACATCTAAATATAAATATTAACTTAATTGTTTTGAGTTTGGACTCTCTCTAATTTTAAATTTTAATATTATATTATATTTTTTAATTAATTTATATTGGCCCACGGGCCGGCCCTACCTATATTTCTCAAGCCCCACAAATCAACAGGTTTATTCAGGCCGGGCTAAAAAGCCCTTTTCTTAAATGGGCTCCAAAAATCTTAGCCCAGCCCTATTAAATCCCGGGTTAGGCCAGGCCGGCCCAACGGGCCTAGCCCATATTGACGGCTCTAATCCAAGTGTTGAACCAAATACGATATATATATATATATATATATTTCCAGCGTTTTTCTCTTTAGTATTAAAAATTATAAATAAAATTAAGAAAAATAACTGATAATCTCTATAAAGAAAATGACTATAAAAATATAAACTAAAACAGACTTTTTTAAAAAATTACGAAAACTAAATTTGAAATAATTTGTTCTTTTAGATGCTTGTAATTGAGAAAACACTACATATTGTTTACTTAATTTGATATTATTAAAAATATTGAATGATATGAGTATTTTTAATACTCAATCTTAAAAACGTTTTTAGTTATTGTGATAAAAAAAATATTAATTAATATTTTTATTCAATATATCAACATCTTAAGAAAATGGAGTAAAAAACTATTTATTAGGAGTTTAAAAAAAATGAAGAAAAAGAGGGATGAGTAGGAGAGAAATGGCAAAGTGGTAAAGAAGTAGATCAATTATCCATTTTAAAATATTTTCCCACTTTTAAGTGATCTATTCCTCCATTTTCTTTTTTGTTTTAAATTAAAGAGAGTAAAACTAATAGTAGTAAAACAAAGGAAGACGAAGTTGTGGTAAAAATGGTGACATTGAAAGTGAGAAACTCTAATGGAGATGATAATGAATTTTTGAAGAAGAATGAGAAAAAATAAAAATAAAAAAAGTTAAAATTATAAGATTTTTTTATATTTTATAATAAATAATTTATAATAAAATTATATTAGTTATTTTAGGTTGCTCACTGAGTATACACACTCTCTGTGTCAGGTGGACAAAAAATATTGTAATAATATTAGTTCAAGATTGTTTAGTAGGGTGATAGGACGCCCGTATAGTTACAGTGTCTTTTTGAAAATTTGAGACAAGTTCAAATCACTTTATATCTTTTCTCTTTAATTAGTTGTAACATACTTCTCGTACACTTATCACATTTTCATTAGCCTTCAATTTGACAAGCCAATACATCTTGTGTGATTTTCGACGTGCGACATAATTCTATTTGCATTCTTACTTCACATATCATGCCACATCATTTAACACATATCACCAATTTGGGCGCTAGAGTAAGATGATATCATGAGCTTGGCAAGCGGGCTCATCATTTGTAGCCTAATTTGATAGACTAGTTTATTGAAATTGGACCACTAAATCTCCATTTATTTGACTAAAATATTAAACTCAACTATATCAATTCATAATACTTATTTGGCTTAAGTCATACGGAGTCTCTTAAAGTTGTCTACATATTTTATTTTGATACCTTATTTAAAACTTGATCCCATTGAACGATTTCATTGCTCAAAATAAGTACCCATTAGACACTCTTAGCTGACATGGCAAAAAAGGTGCAATGCACATATATTGAGTGCGTCAGAAGGGTATTTTTAGTTTTTTTTTTTTTAAAATATCTTTCTTTTTCTTTCTTCCTTATTCATAACTTCTTCCAACACCAACAACACAACCATTTCCATCATTGTTGCCGATATTGCCACCAACACCATCCACCTTTCTCTTTTCTTATACAACCTCTCCCTCTCCCTCTCCCTCTCCCTCAGCTCACCTCTATCATTTTAAACTGGGAAACATCATTACGATTTCCTTCTCCATTTTCTTAAGTCTCTTGGATACTACGATCTTATTCACCGGAAAAAATAGAGACTCACGTAATGACTACTTTGTTTCTTCCTCCCTTATTTTTCCTTTTTGAAAAATATATATCTATTTCCAAACAAATTAGTTCTAAAATAAATAAAAAAATGAATCACCTCTCTTTCCTCCTTTGTCCATGTTTTTGTTAGATGATTATGTAGTATATGGTTTCATTGGTATCTAAAATTATAGGTGGTTCATATTTTGTAGGTTCATAGACATTCTCAAGGCATCCTCTGATAGCAACAAGTTACTATGTGTTCTATACCAAAATTATAGGTGGTTCATATTTTGTAGGTTCATCGACATTCTCAAGGCATCCTCAGATAGCAATAAGTTACTATGTGTTCTTTAGTTCAATTTCATTATTAAGAGGAGACACATTTCCCAAGTTTCTGCAATTCATGAGATGAATTAATTGATCAGTATATTAACACATACAACTAACTCCTAAATATGCCATGAATCATAAGATGTGTAGTTTGGTCGACCACGAATTCAATTTTTTTGCTTTATTTCTTTTTTTTTCCCCTCAAAATGCCACATGTACGTCATTGACTTACCAATTTTCCTTCTCCTTTTGAGTGTATTACACATATTTCGTAATTTTATGTGATTGTCAAAAAAAGTATTCAAAAGGTTCAAAACTGAATTGGTAGAAGTGTTTAATAGATACTAGTCCTGAATAAGGTGTCTACGCAAATTATACAAATAACTTTAAAGGACTGTTAATGACTTAAGCCTACTTATTTGGACCAATACATCTTGAATTTAATATAATTTAAAATAACTAAGGAGTTAAATTAAAGTAAATTTCATTTTTCATAGATTCATAACACTACATGATCAAAGATCATCTAAACTTTCGAATTATTTAACTATGAAAGGAATCTTTACTTATTGTGTAAACAAAATTGCAGTTTATGTGTGTAAAGAAACAAATGTAAGACAACCAATTATCAACGATTTTCATATTTTTCTGTTTTTATAAGTTTAATTTGATATAATTTGAGCTAGGGAAAACGGCATTTTTAGTCCATGTGTTAAGACTATATTCTTATTTTAGTCCTCGTGTTATCTAACTTAGCATTATTAACTTTCAATTATATCAAGTAAGTGATTTTAGTCCTTCAACTTACAGATTCAAAAAGAATTAACAGAGAGTTCACTGCTAAAAGGGGTAGTTCCGATATTTCCTTTTCAATTCTCTCTCTTTGAAGAACAAACTAAGTCTTCCCTATCTCTATCTAGAAGAACAAGCCCGTCGATTTGAGCTACAATTTCAAAAACCAACTTGATAGGCATTAACCCGCCCTCTCATACCGACGAACGATAAATTATGCAAAAAATGATTTTTTTAAAAAAAGTTTTCTGTTTTCTCAAGCTATTACTTTAAAATATTCGAATTATCCCGTTTAGCAGTGAACTCTCTGTTAATTTTTTTGGGTATGTTAGTTGAAGGATTAAAATCATTCACTTGATATAATTAAAGGTTAATAGTGCTAAGTTAAATAACACAAGGACTAAAATAAGAAATTAGCCTTAACATAAGGACTAAAAGTGCCGTTTTCCCTTTGAGCTAATATGTTATTCAACTTGGTCCAAATTTGGGATCATCATTTAAGTTGCAGACTGTATAAATTTGCATGTTTAGACAGTATAATGCATCCTTCACTACTAAAAAAACACTGAAAAACGATGGCTAAAAGCAACAGTTTGCGTCGTTATTTTGTTCAAATCGATGAAAAAGCAACACAATCATATTTGTCGCTTTTTTTTTCCCGACCTTTTTAGAAAAACGATGGATTGCGTCGCTTAGAAATGATGCAAGTAGCTGGTATTTCTATGTATCCTCACCCGACTCGCACCATTCATATCAGCAGGTGCTATGGCGCATCCTGTGAGTGTCTCTAATAAAGTACGCCATGGACGAATCCTCCGTGCAGCATCCTGCATGTACACATCATCACCATCGATGCACAAACCAAACAAGACCTGCATATCCTGTAATGTAATCGTGACCTCACCAAAAGGTAAGTGAAAGCAATGAGTCTCTGGCCTCCAACGCTCAACCATAGTTGTAACAAGGGCACAATCATACTGCATCCTTCCCACACAAACTACATCATACAATCCTGACCTATGTAAGATCTCCTCAACACGTCCATGAGGTCGATGCAAACGAAATAAATTTCAGGCATCATTCATGTGCACCGTCCTCATAAGGCTACTAAATGATATCTCAACTTTCCATAACAATTCTGATTTATGCTCATGCTGAGAGAGAAGAAGTGTACGATCAATCGGTCCAGGATTCACAATACGCTCCATTATATTCTGTAAGAAAAATTCTATTAATTCATTTAATATAATTATATCTTGAAAAATTAAATCGTGAACTATCTTCAAAAGAATAATTTTACGAGAACTAAAGAATCTGTAACCTCAGCAAGTCAATTCAATGTGTTATTTGTCGAGTCAACCAAAAGAAATTAATACTCTACTATTATTTATTTTTTGTACTTTGATGGGATCTAAATGATAGTTTGGGCACATTGAAAATGTTAAAGTTAATGCAGGCCAGCAAGAAGAAATGAATATGAGTGTCCATCTAGAATAAAAAAAAAACATGAGATGAAAAGGTGTAATTCCTTTTGTTTTTTTTGAATTAAAGACTTTTTTAGCGATTGTTTTTGAGTTTTGGGTATAAGATATAGTAGTGGGTTTGTTTATGTTTTGTGTGAAATGAATGGGCAATGGAAATTCGGTGAGCATAGCTTGTAGTTGGTTATTGTGCTGTCATTAAGACTCTTCTTCTATTTAAGACTTATTTTGTTAGAAATGACTATAAAATATTTGTCAATATTCCTGCAGGTTTGACACTGTTAAGATTCAGGGAGAGAGTGGTGAGTGATCCATTTGGGGCTTTGTTGAAACGGAAAGATGGTGATGGAGTGGAAAATTCATCTACTTGGTTGGGAGTTGAGTGATTTAATGGGTATGTTATGTCCCTGTAAGTACTAAAAATTGCTCTTTTCTCTTGTTATTTGGTTCTGCATAAATCTTCTTTTTCAATTTTGATCTAGTTGGTTGATATAGATGAATCTAAATTTTGTCTCTATTTGAATTCTGAAACATTTGTTCCATGAGTTGGTGAACTCAACAAGCGGTGATTCCAGAAGGTGTATGATCAAAAGACAGATAAATGAGAAGGGCACCTATTTCTGTTGAAGATTTATACATGGAGTGTAGATAATTGTGTTTTTATAAAGAGGGAGCTATTGTAAAATTCCATATTTAGTAATTGAATGAACATTGTATAATACTTGCTAAAATTTTGTACAAATTACAACATCATTTTAAAGTAATGAAAATATGAGATGGAAAAAAAAAACTAGTTTATATAATTTGTAGGGTCGGATTGTTATGTTGTCTGGTTGTGCTATTCCAATATTTCAAGATTTTGATTTTTTAGTATAGGGCCGCTTCAGTTGTCGGATTGGGACCCTCGACTGTTAATCTTCAAAGTGAAACTTTTTGAAAGGGGAGAAAGTGAAAGGGAAGAAGAGAAAAGTGAAAAGGTAAAGTAATTTTTTATAAAGTGTAAAATTTTCTTACACTTTAAAAAGTGTAAGAAAAAGTTTCACCTTACAAAATGTAAGAAAAACTTACATTTTATAAAGTGTAAAAAATAGTTTCATTTAATAAGATGTAAGAAATAGTTCAGTTATATATTAAAAGATACACGTTATGAGTTTAAGAGAAAACGTTTAGAATATTGCATAAAGTGGAATTTTTTCTTCCACTAAGCTATGTTAGTTACTTACTAAAATAGTGGCTTATTTTGATCATTTTTGTGTTTTTTTTCTTCCACTAAGCTATGTTAGTTACTTACTAAAATAGTGGCTTATTTTGATCATTTTTGTGTTTTGTGGGTTATTTAGGTTCCGAGCTCTTCATAGTGTTGGGTTTGTTCACCCAAACGCCAATCATGTTAATTTCAGCATTAAATTTGTTTTAGAAATTTGAAGGTTTGGTGTTCATGAATTGTGTTCTTGAAATTGGCTTTCATTCCTGAGTTTAGATGAGATTGATGAGTTCTTGAGGAAATCGAGTCGATTTTAAAGTTGTGTTTGATAGATTCTTGTGTACATGTATTGGGTATCTGAATTTACAAATTGAGAAAAATAATCGAATTTAGGCGAATTGGGATTAGAAAATAAAGAAGGAAAAAGTCCGGCAAAAACTGGAGCGCAGACTTGTTCCTAAAAAACACAACTATTCTCTCTGCATCGTGGAGAGGTCACGGACCCCTCTGCCTCAAAATTTGTTTCGCGACTAATATTAAAATGCATCTCCGCGTCAAGAACTTGCTTCCAAACATTAATTTCTTGATCGTTTCTCATGTTTAACTAACTAAAAGTACTCCTAAACATCACGATATCTTTCCTATCATAAATCATAACCTTGAATCCATAAATCAACTTCAAGGTAGAGCTAAGATTTAAGCTTTGAAAGTTTTTTCGAACATTTTGAAAAAGTCCCTTAGAGTCTTTATTTTTTTAGGATTTCTCTACAATTTCTAATAACTTGGTTGAAGAATCGAGCAAGTGAGTATGAAAATGAGGAGAACGTATTCGTGAGTCTACTTTATTATCACTAAATCCTTCGTATCATGAACCATAACTCTTAAATTCATAATTCACATTCAAGGGAGAGTAAAGAGTAGAGTTCAAGAAAGTCTTTTGAGATCACTTGTGAATCCTTTGAGATCAACTGTTCAAGAAAATCTACGTGACACTATCTTCTGGGCCAACGCGTGCATGTGAACAATTTTTATGATTTAAAATAACTATACATTTTCTCAAGAGCTATTAAATTTTGTTTCTTCTCATTTACATAACAACGTGACAATTCATATCATAAACATCTTTGAATCATATCGATTTGTTTGAAGATCTTGCAGTACTTTTCTTGCTTCATGAAACTTCTTCATATATACAATTATTTTGGTTCTAGTGCTTGGTGTCTTCTGTTGGAAAACTACATGCACATCGGAAGCATATTAGGATCTTTATTACTTACACGAATAATAGATAATCAATAATCGTTTATGCTAGAACAAATAAACATATTGAAATTTAATTAAAGAATGACCTCTTGAAGTGTGAGCGAATACCTTCAGGTGAATTCCAAGATAGACAGACCTTCAAGCAAATATACAAGATAGACAATAACTATGGTCTTCTACAGCGATCCCAAATTCACATACAAACTCTCTCAATACTAGATTGGGTAAGTATCAAATAGAAAATTAATCAATTCTTCTAGGGTTAGAAGAATCCCTAATTTTAGAGATTTCTTCCCAATCCAAAGAGGAGAAGCAAAACACACATTATTTTCTTCTTCCCATAAAAGTACACGCTAGCTTTCTTTTTATAAGAAAACTCGCGTCCGTATACCCTTTTCCCTTTAGAATTAGGATTTTGAGTTATAGTTTAATATGGGCACTATAGGGACCAAAATATTAATTACCGAGGCTTGCTATTATGGAAATAATTCCAAATAATTAATTTGAATTATTCATACCATAATAAATTACAAATCATTCCACTAAAAATTCGTAATTGCACTCCTCTATTTATATTTCGTAATTCCCCATTGAACACTTATGTAATTTCTCATGTTAAGATTTCAGATACTAATCAATAAATTAAATTACTGACGAGTTTAATTTAATGATTAATTTCTCTTAGACTACTTAAATTATTTTATTTGTCGGATTCATAAATCCACTTGCAAGATTTGACACGATGAAAAATTATAAGTTTCTCAAAAAGGCATATCAATCAATCTCTAGAACGAAACATGAATTCCATCAACTAACTTATTATTTCACCAATATGTATTATTATTATTATCCAACGCACCAGTTTTATTGACCTATATCAGAATCTCGCCTTTTAATAAATCAAAACGACTATTAATATACACAGATCATAATAGTTATATCAGGATTAAGAATATAAGTGCATTTGATAGTTTAGAGTACATGTTTTTTTTTAAGTCAGTCTAAAATAACTATCTCTACTAGGTCCCGTTCAATAAATACAAATACAAAATGCACCAGCACAAGAAGTTAGAACTATACCGTTCCCATAATAAAGATAAATTACATATAATCTTGTGCTACAATCGTACCGATGGCATGTCCAATTTCCCTCCTAGATTGTGAACAGAAAACTTTTTACTTATAAAAACCGATGATTTTATCCTTAGTGTATAAGCTAAAACTCTACACACTAAATCATCTACTATATAAATAAACAGACACCATAAACAAATACATGATCTATTAAAATTGAACAATTATAATAAATATTATTTCTTAACATATGGTTAATAGTATATATCTAACAATCTACACTTAGACTTTTAACCATCACAATTGTTATGATGTACTATATCTAAATGCATGATAATAGTATATACCCTAACCATCTCCCACTTAGATGTTTAATCTTGAAAATTGTTAGAACACTATGTCTAAACACATGATTAATAGTATATACCCTAACAATCTCCCACTCAAACTCTAAACTATGCATTTACAACTTTCATAGGCATTTCTTTATTTCTTATTGAAAGAAAATTACCAAGTTATTTTCTCATGCAATTTTATCTAATAGTGTTCCGTCGTAACAAATAAATTTTGTACTTGTTCTTGAGAGACCTTCTTATGAAACCCTCTAAGAGTGTGCTTCTTTGCGGGAGCTCTATCATAAAAGTTCTCTCAAGCATAGTCACAAATCAATCTTCGTTATGATTCTCCCACTATGACTAAGTACTACTATTATAATCATACTTTCATGTTCTTGAGTTTTAATATTTTCTTCAAAATCTTTTGATATTGAAATATTGATAACTTTTCATGTAGTGTTCTTTTAATTTGCTCAACATCACTCTCACTACTTGAGATAATAATTTTCTTATGTCTAGTAATGTTTCTCCCACTTCTAAAAAGCAATGGAACGTCAATTCTGACATACCCATTAGATGTTCTTGAGCGTCTGAATTTATAATTTGACTTATTTGTTATTTCTTTGTCAATTCCTGTAAAACTAGTTTACTTCTAGGAACATGGTTAAACTGTTGTGTTAACAATTACCTTATTTTTTTAGGACACTATAATAAACCTTCTTCCATTCTTTAGGAAATCTAATTAACACACATTCCGTTGTTAATTTCAATTTTCTTATTCTCCCGCTTAGCACATGTGTTGGACAATCCTATGTCTGAATATGTAACATATTAGACTTACGTAAATCCAACTAGTTCTATATAATTGTTCAAGGTATTGATTTGAAAGAAATAAAATTCAGAATGTGATATGTAGTTATTATAACCTATCCCAAAAGAAATAAAATAACATAATAAGTCAATAATTAATCTTATCATTTTTGTAAGAGTCTACTCTTGTTCTCTTCTACACCAATCTATTATGCAATGTCTGGTGTAGACAAATGAAATGCAATTATTCTATAAGATAAGTGACTCATGAGCTTTGCAGAGAGGTTTACGTCACTACAATCAGATTGCAGTGATTTTATATAGATTTTTCATGATGCTATTTTAGTTTGTCTAAATATTTTAATCAATTATCAAGACATTCAGACTAACAAAACATCAAAAAAAATTCATATCATGAGTAACCATTTGTGAAAATCTCAGAATACTCAAATTCACCTCTTATATGATTGTTCATTTACCTCACAAATCAAAATTGAATAATTCTAACTTATCACTACCATTTTTTCCTTTTTAAGAGGAAAATTCTCCTAGTTATTTTTCCTTCTGAACAGAACTCACATGTTGGTAGTGGCTTCACTTTCAATGAACCGTTATGTTCATCCATTAACTAACCTCGAAGTTCTATTCAAAATAAATAACTTAGACGCTAGTGTACAATAAGTTTCATTAAATCTAAAAGATACTTCTCTTATGCAATAGATTAATAAAAATTTTAGACGCTAGTGTACAATAAGCTTCATTAAATCTAAAAGATACTTCTCTTATGCAATAGATTAATAAAATTCAATTTATGCAGGATAATATCAATAAAAAGAAACTACGCATCAATATACCACAAGAAATGAAATATTCATTAAACTCAATGATAGGAGAGCCACAAACAAATATATCAAATATTCATCTCTTGTCTAGTTAGAAACTAAAAATAATTTATGTAAAATACATTCTTTTAATTAATATATTATCTCTACAAAAAGAAAAGCTTAAGTAGTACTAAGTGATTGCTAAAGTCTATTGAGAATATGAGATATAATACATTAAATTGATCACAATATTTCAAATAATCCCAAATAACATAATTTTGGGCTCATTTATACATATATATATATATATATTCATGCATCTCGAATAGTCAATTGAAGGGATTGAAGAACTAGTCATGCAATACACATGTACAATGGCAAATTATTCACTCCATAAACTTATACAAACCTAACACAGTTGGAGAGTCTATTGTTAGTTTAAGTCAAGTGAAAATCCTCTAGTTACATTAATTCAATCTTATTACTAAGTTTATGAGAGTTAATATAGATTACCAAAACTAGATGATTAAATACATAGTGACTTGTGTCAATTTCATCCTATAGGGAGAAAGGTCTAAGCCATCACATAAAGCTAATACTTCACTACTATTTAATCAAATATGACCAAAAACTCATATAACGATCCGAAAGTAAATAAATTTCTTACTAGATTGTTCTTATGAATCTACCAAAATTCACATCAATCAGAGTTCTTTTTTCGAATTCCAAAACTATGATTAATTTGGTTGAAAACATTGTTTGGCCAAAATAGAATTTAAGATTTTCACGCTCAGTAATTCTTATCACATATAATCATTTTGTGAAATAGATACACGAATTAAGAATAAAGAACGAAATTTCTAAAATTCCAAAAAAGACAACATGTTTATGTATACATTTGAATATTAAAATTCAAAACACGCCTCATAGATATCAAAGCACCTTGAACAATAAATTTTGATGAAAAAATGAATACTCATGCAACATACATATATGGTGTATATATTCACTTCAACAAATTTTAGAAAAAAAATCAAATAAAATGGAGAGTATATGTTAATTTAAGTTTAGTGAATATCATTATCCCTAGATCCCAATGATCCAATCAAATATTACTCAGTTTATGAGAGTTAATATAGATAAACAAAACTAGAGATTAAACTTTAATGACTTGTATTAATTTCATTTGTTATGGAGGAAGGTCTAAGCCGACACATAAACTTAATACTTCACTAAAATTTGGTCATGAAGATCATAGAGAACAAACTCTATCACCACTATATCATAGTCGAACATTTTTTCGGTAAAATTATTTTTTCAAGATACAAATTATCTAAAACATCATCTGAACGACCTTAAACTACCAAATCACTGCATAACAATGAGTATTTTAAATTTGGTCGTTTCTGATGAACCTACCGAATTTCAGATCAATTGGAGTTCAAAAATAATATTTATTTCCAAATTTATAATCAAATTCAGATTCAAACGATTTGAGGAAAAATAATCAGATCACATCCTTATCATATATCAGTTTATGTTTACTCATTACGTGTAATAATGCATCACATAACATAAATAAAATCTATATAAAGGATGTCATTCATGCTAAATCACATTTTTATTCCAAAGAACAACTTTAAAAACATTTTAACGGCCTCAAAGAAAAATAACCACATAACAATGAGTACTTCTTACTAGGTCGTTACCAATGAACTTACCGAATTTCAAATCAATTGAGTCTATAGAAAAAAAATCTTTATTTCCAAAGCTATGACCAAATTCAAATTCAAGTGATTTAAGTGTCTTTTAGGAATTAAACAATATGACCTACATTCTTATCACATATCAATTTACGTTAAAATAACTATGTACAATCATATTTCAAATTTAACATAAATACAATTGACATAAAGAATGATCTTATCATACCCAATAAAATTTAATCTGTCAAACTACCTAAAACCCATCTAAATGATTTTAAATAGAACAATCAAATTTCAAGTCAATTAGAGATCAAAATATTCATGACCAACCAAACTATGACAAAATTTAGAAAATAACCGATTTAGGCATAGTTAATGACTAAAATAACATGTTTCGAAATTACATTCTTCTTTGATAATTATCTCATGATCATAAGGTATACGTTGTGTCCTTCCTTTTGCTAAGACACACAACACCTTCTTAAACCAGATTGTTCTCAATTAATACACTTAAGAATTCAAGATATTAAGTTTTCTCCTTTTTATACCAATGAAAATCATTAATATCTCTTCTCATGAATTAATAGGCATTACTAGCATCTTAAGGTAAATCTCCATTCATATAAATAAATATTTACCACTAGTATTCACTTAGAACAATTTATCATGATGCATTGAAGATATTCTAATAACTCAAATAAATAGATTACTTTCGTAAATTCTATTTATTAATCATAATTATCAATTCATGTATTAATATATTTCTACATGTATAAAAATAATTAAGAATTTAATAATGATTCCAAACAAATAGACCTAATTAACAATACTATTTATTAATCACAAATTCTTGACTTTTATCATTTGTATGAGAAGAAAACAAAACAATGCTCGTACAAGAACAAATCAAGTCAATTCTAAATTACTTCCTTACTTAAAATTCCAAAACAAGGCAACACTTATTCATGAAAAATTAGAGAATGATAAATTTTCCAACCAATTTGATGAAAAATCAAACCACTCACAAAATCCCACGTGGTTGATAACATTTTGGCCCAAAAATAAACAATGCCAAGTAAACTGTTTTAGTGGCCTGCAAAGACTAATTTCTGAAACGACTTCACCATCGTAACATAGAAGGTAACTAACCCATCCTCCTTTTCTTTTCATGACTCATATATAAAACCATATATACATTCACCCATATTGTCTATTTAGAAGCAAACAAGCAAGGCTCTTGATGCCAATTGTTAGAAAATTATATATGCACCATAGAAGTATATAAGGATCTTTACTGCTTATATAAATAATAGATAATCAATGATCGTTTATGCTAGAACACATATAATATGCTAGAACACATAAACATACTGAAATATAATTGAAAAATTACTTCTTGAAGCGTGAGCAAATTCCTTCAAGTGAATCACAAGATAGACAGACCTTCAAGCGAATCTACAAGATAGACAATAACTATGGTCTTCTACAGTGATCTCAAGTTCACATACAAACTTTCTCAATATTTGGGTGGGCAATTATCGAATAGAAACTAATCAATTCTTCTAGGGTTAGAAGAATCTCTAATTATAGAAATTTCTTCCTAGTCCAAAGAGGAGAACCAAAACACATGTTATTTTCTTCTTCCCAGAAAAGTACACGCTAGTTTTCTTTTTATAAGAAAATTCGCGCTCGTCTCCTCTTTTCCCTTTATAATTAGGATTCTGAGTTCTATTTTAATATGAGCACTATAGGGACCATATAATCAATTACTGAGGCTTGCTATTATAGTAATAATTTCAAATAATTAATAACTGAGGCTTGCTATTATAGAAGTAATTCCAAATAATTAATTTAAATTATTCTTACCATAATAAATTATAAATTATTTCACTAGAAATTCGTAATTGCACTCCTTTATTTATATTTCGTAATTTTCCATTCAACACTTATGTAATTTTCCATGTGAAGATTTTAGATACTAATCAATAAATTAAATTACTGACGAATTTAACTTAATGATTAATTTCCTTTAGAGCACTACTTAACTTATTTCATATGTTGGATTCATAAATCTACTTGCAATAACACGATGAAAAATTATAAGTTTCTCTAAAAGGCATATCAATCAATCTCTATAACGAGACAGGGATTTCATCAACTAACTTATTATTTCACCAATAAATATTATTATCATCCAACTTACCAGACATATTGACCCATCTCAGAATCTCACATTTTAATAAATCAAAACGATAAATATAAATAGATCAGAATAGTTATATCAGGATTAAGAATATAACTACATTTAATAATTTAGAGAATATGTTTTTGTTAGTTAGTCTAAAATAACTATCTCTACTCGGTCCCGTTCAATACATACAAAATGCACTAGCACAAGAAGTTGAAACCATACCGTTCCATAATCAAGATAAATTACATATAATCTTGTGCTACGATCGTACCGATGACATGTCCAATTTCCATCCTAGATTGTGAACAAAAAATTAACTTATACTTATAAGAACCGATGATTTAATCTCTGTGTATAAGCTAAAACTCTACACACTAAATCATCTACTATATAAGTAAAAAGACACCATACACGAATATATGATCTATTAAAATTGAGTAAATATTTATTCTATAAAAAATATTATTTCTTAAGGTTATTAGTATATATCCCAAACATCTTCATCTTCAAACTAATTGCACTCAACATTGTTTATGTAGATTTTTTACTTATCTGGTCAATGAAAGCGGAAATGTCTTTCACTTTGTCAATAACCAACGGTTCCATGTAATAATAGAGCATCTCAAATACGACTACAAATTTAATCATCGATGTATCACTAAGTGAGAGATGAAAACCATTTTAAAAGCAATTCAAGTGTAATTATCACTTGTTAAGGTATCAACTATCTTTCATGATACTTTAAAATTTGACACAAGTCAATGTAGCTAATCTTTAACAATGACATATAGGTAATCCTTGTAAGAACAGCCGCAAGAGTTTTATTGTGGTTCAATTTTTTGACTTGCATCATTTGGGATTCATTGAAGTGCGGAAGCAAGGGAAATGCACATCATTGACAAAGAGAATTTATTGTGCATTTGGCTCGACTAGCAACGGTTGAGGGACTTTTGTCTTAGGCCACAATTTCGAGCCTCTTGCCAAGTGAACTAACGCTAGCATTTAAGTGGGGAAGAGTAGAAAGGCATGCCTATCATCCCTGAGTTTCAAAGGGTCCGGTTGGCCAAAACACCAACTTTTGAGGGATTTCTAGGTTATAAAAAACAAGGTAGAAAGAGGGAAGAGACTTATTGGAGCTAGGAAGGGCATGGTTTCTACGTAAATCTCTTACTCTTAACTAATTACCCTTTTATTTACTGATATTTTGGAACAACAAATTTACTCGGTGCTGAATGTGTGATGCAATGTTTATTATTGGGGAAGATTCACAAGTACGCCCTAGACTATGATCGAAATTTTAGAGACACAACTTAACTAAACTAAAGGTCTATTACCCTTGAACTATTTTTTTTTTTGTAATTTTATACACCTTTTGTCTTACGTGACACACTCCGCGACTACACACAATTGAGACGCGTGGGAGATATTTGGATGCCACGTAAGCCAAAAGGTGCAAAAAATTGTAAAATAAATAAATTGAGGGGATAATAGGACCTTAGATTAGTTAAGGTGTGTCTCTGAGATTTCGATTATAATCTAGGAGGTAAGTGCATTTTCCCTTATTCTATAGCCTTGCGTGTAAAACAAGATTTACATATGCTCGCTGATTGTATATCACATTTGTTGGTATCTTTGAATCTTGATTGATAATTTTCTATGTTGATTAAAAATTTCCATTACAAGGTGGAAACAGTTATTTAAGAGCTATTGAATGTTCATTATTTTACAGAAACTACATAGTTAGATAAGCTTGAAATGAGAAAACTCATGCTCTTAATGGGTTCGATAAAAAAGCTTGTTCACTTCAATATAATCAAATATCTTTCAATAACAATAAGATCATATCTTTTGTAGTGTACTCTCTCTACCCAAATTAATTCTCTTATCATATTGCAAAGTACGAAGTTTCTTGTAGTTGCATTAATGCTATCTGTATTCAGTAAAATGTTTGTCACTCCATTTAATGGAACTCAAATGAGTAATAATTTGGTTTATACCATTTTATTACCGGGCTCCTTGAAAGAGTTCTCTCGATCATAAGGCCACTAAAGCAATGTTTGGGGCCCCAATTTTTTTGTTAAAAGAAAAATCTCTTGTCCTATTGAATTCAAAGAAAGTATTTTGGGTAGGAAAATAGAATGATTTTTTATCTTATTTAGTGTGGGGATCTTTCGTATAATTGTGAAATGGGTGAAAATCATTTAGATCATCAAACTTTACTTTAAAAATCGAACTCCCTCTTAACTTTGAGAAATAATCATTCTCCCCCCTTTATTCTATGCAAACTCTATTCTACCCTTATCATTTTTTTACAAACATTTATATATATAATGTTTATTTTTTTAATCTTTGTATGGAGTTTTTGGCCAAAAACATCCTTCAATTATACCCCAAACTTAAATTACATCCTTAAAGAATCATTTTAGCATAAAACGTCCTTTAACTATACCCCAAACTTAAACTACATCCTTAAAGTATCATTTTTAGCAGAAAACATCATTTAAGTATTTGTAAATGAACAACTTTCATCCTTTTGTTAGATATTGTCAAAAAACTAAGGGATTTTACGAAAACATGAGTAGTTAACGTTACTATCAACAAAAGTTATTCTGCATAATTTCATTACTTTCTACACGAAGTTCTTGAAAAATATAAAAAATCTTAGACACTATTGCTTATGGAATCTAAAAATGATTGGAAGGTGTGAGCGTACATGATTTGTCTTTTTCGTAACGGAAAGAAGTTAGAGATTAATTATTTTTACCATTTTTTTAACCAAATAAATTAATAGATTTTTGGGTCAATCTAATATCGAAGTGACCAAAATATTGATTATGTCTCGTATTTGAGTTTCATTCTACATTATTAGAAGCAGAAGTCTCCAACAAATGTCGCATCTAACATATTCAATTGAGAAGAAACATATTTAGATTAATCATATTTTTTTAAATTAAAATGAATTAAAAAAAGGGTCAAATTAAAAGGTTCTGCATAATTCTTAACTCAATTACAGAATGGTTTACGATAATATTCTTGGCATATCTAAGAATAATAATAGGAAGGGACGACATATTTTTTATGGGATGTATCGATTAGTTTTCTGATAAATTCAAGTAGAACGATGAAAATTGTTTACTTTAAAATACTTGAAGGATGTTTTATGGTAAGAATGATACTTTAAGGTTGTAGTTTGAGTTTGAGGTATAGTTTAAGGATGATTTTGGCCAAACACTCTCTTTGTATGCATACATTTTTATTTAAGTCCATGAACTTTAAAGTAGAATAATTCTTTTATAAGTTTATTGCAAATTCTAATGTTATTTACTTATTTTTATGATTGTTATTTTGGTATTACATATATCAAGTACGTACGTGTGAACGTATTATGTGCATACATTTTTAATTTTTGGGATAATACAACACGTATTATGAGTGTATCTCACGTTAATTGTCATGTAGGATGCGTGTGTTTACTTGATCAACTTTATATAAATTTAAATGTCTATTTGTGCACACCTAAAATTGGAGGGTGTAGATGACAATTGAAGCAAGTTAGAAGGACACGTTTATGTAATTATGTTCATCTTTTATTCTCTATTATATACGTAGATAAACAAATTTTAATTGTCATTAATGAAATATTTTCTATAATATAAATTTAATACAAAATACATAAATATTCTTTTAAGAAATTGTTAAGAAATAGTTTAGATATTTTTATTAATTATCTTTATTACTTGCATAACATTATAGATTCCATTAAAATTAATAAATTGTTTGCTTATTTCTTCATTTGTTTCATCATAGATGTCACGATCCAAAGTACACCCTAAACGTAGCATGACGTATAACACACCGAGAGCCCCCACACAAGCCACTTAGCATACATCATACAAGATTATACAAAATCCAAAAAGTTTTTTAAAATGTAACATTTCAAATAAAAGAGTTTGACAAAAAAATAGCGAAAGTCTAAACATAAGTCTCAAAGCCATCTATTAGATCATAAGGAAGTAATTGACACGTAACCCATATACCACATACGAAATCTAAAGCGAAATGGCATGAAAGAAATAAAAGAGTCCCGGTCCTCGGGATATAAGGACTCATCAATCTTCAATGTTTATATGGGATCACCATCCACGAGTATGGGAATTAGGAGCGTCGGATCCTACATTAGTGAAGCAATGTAGACAAAAGTATGCGTTATTTTATGGAATGTACCAAATATGATAACAATGTATGATCAACTTTTTGATATTTTAGAAGAATGAGTTCAATTGGAAAATTTGGGGGCAAAACGCTTATGTAGAATCCAGGATAGAAGGTAAACAACATAGCATTGGGTTAGAATAAAGAAAAGACTGAAAATCCCTTAAAATAAATGTCACAACCCGAGACTATACCCTAGAAGATAGGGTGCAATCTTGGATTGCGACTGGCGTCGTCGAACTCTCAGAGTTCTAAGACAAGCCTCATTCATATCATTCATCGCATATACATAATGAAAAGTAGTGCAGAATTAAAACTTTTCACTAAAACATAAAATAGTCTTTAAAACACTTTCATATAGAAATACTAAGTCTCGATCTCATCAACTTAAGACACAAGAGTACTTTAATACGAAAAATAGAAATAACATAGTCTTGTACAATATTTCATAAAAGAAACATAAAATGACATATATGCCCTCGAAACAATGAGGACATACTTGAACTCTTCTACTCGGACGATTCTTCTAATGCCCAAGTCTTCTTCTCCAAGATCCCTTACCTACCAAGGACTATAGATAGAAAATAAAGCATGGAATTAGTACAACCACATGTTCTAAGTATGGCTATATGCATAAAAATCATGAAAACGGACTTTATTGGAAATATGCATCTTTTCATTTAGAAATCATAGTTTAAACATAAGAACATCATTTATCAATTAAGAAACACATAAGATAACATTAAACCAAAGATAACATTTAAAGGAACCCACTTTACAGTGAGCTCACTTCACTGTACAGTGAAGTCACTTCACTGTTACAGTGAAGTCACTTCACTGTTTACAGTGAAGTCCAAACCTTCACCCTAAGTCTTTCTAGCATGTAATTCCCTCACTTAAAGTCATCCTAAGATTCACTTAAGTCACACAAAGAGAGACCGCCCATACACCCTCTCTAGATGTGCCTAAACGACCCTTAAGATTACCTACGATGAGTCACATACACACTTAGAAAACAACCTTAACCGTCTATGTAAGATTCCTCTACCAAAGGTGATTCTAAGTCTCACTTGAGTAAGTGTGGAGCGACCGCCCATACAATCCCTTTCACACACACACAAGAGATTCTATAGACTACCTTAAATAGAATCATTCTCACTAAACACACCATCACTTAAATTAGAAGACATTCTCCTTCCAAAGCCTATCAAAAGACCTACTTAAGAAATCAAGAAGATATGTCCATAGTACCATGACCTCTCCAAGATTACCTAAATAGTCCTTAAGACTTTCTAAGGTTTATATCATGTCAACAAGATTAACCAACTTCCCTAACTAGAGTCATCCTCAAGACTTCCAAAGATAAGACATGAAGAGACCATCCTTTCATGTCCTCCTCATACTTTAGCTAAGGAATGCTTAAGTCACTTAGATTAGGTACTCAACCATTTACATAGTTACTAATATAGTTCATTAATTCATTAGTTCATTAAGACTCATACATCATATAAGACACTCATATAAATCATCCCATAAGACACTCACATAATGGATCACATAATGGTCTTTGGACAAGACCTAGGAACTCCACATAACACCTTCAAAGTCTATTGTGCAATGTCTAGATAGCGTCCCATACCACCACCTAAACCTCATAAACTTATCTAATGCTAAAAGGTATTCCACATGATGAGAATAGGCAATAACCGACATAGACCATGGTAGCAAGACATGGAATCCGAAGTTCTATCCTACTTCGATGAGGTTGTTCTACTTGCCAATGGTAGAACTTGGACACATCCCATGTAGGCACATGGTTAAGGAATATGAAGAGTGTACGAAGCATTCAATCTCTTTCTTTAACTGAATCCACTTCCCCCTTACTCATACTCACTCGGTGCTAGCCTTAGTTCTCATAGATTAGTTCACATCAAGGTTCACATAAATAGGTCCTTATCTAGTTCACGACCTCCTTTACATTCACCCTACCAAAGCAAGTTCCACTAGGGCATATCTCACTTTAGCGACAAGAAGCTCATCGCGACTTTCCTAAGGTATGATATGATGCCGTTCCAGCCAACCATCCCTAAGTCCATCACTCATAACATGAAGGATACCATTACGGCTAACTACTTCACAATTCATAACCTCGCCACTAAGTACAAGGTTCCACATAACATTGACCTTCTTATCATCAAGGTCTCACTTATATTATTCAAGACTCTTAACATACTAAGTCAAATCATCACATAATAATATTCATAAAAGCATCAAGCAAGGGACATAAGTCTACCTAAACAAGACACCACATATTTCACTTTAACATACAATACAAGTCATTCTAGAAGTACTTAGGAATAACATCTTATAACCTAACATAACTTCATATAAGAACACATATACTTTCACATATAGATAGACATTATCATACATCACATAATCATCATATACTTCAAGTAATGCCGACAAGGCCATGATCATCATATTGCATAAAGTAACGCCGACAAGGCCACATCAATTGCAAACTAAACACATAACACCGCCACCATAAGTGGACCATACCAATCACAATAGAATCAAAGTATAATTAATATCAAATTAAAGAAAACGGGGCAGCATACCTTCATCCCCATATCCACACCTCAATTCAATGCCAAATCAACCAATTTAACATCACAAGGCCCTTACCCATGGCCATGAACAACAATTCAAAGTATAAACCATAAAACTCAATGAATCTACATCAATTCAATCTAGGTTTAACAATATAATATCAATTACATATCAATTGAACACAATTCTTATATCATTAGAAAGCCCATAAGAAACTACACAACAATTCATCAACATAAGCTTAATATCAAGTAACCCAATAAGTAGTCAAAACTAGGGTTCATCAATTCACATGGGTTCATAGGTAATTTATGTTGAAATCATCAATACAATATCAATTAGATCATAATTCAATGTTTAGAAATCATTTATGCAAGAACCCATGGTAGAAATCCCGAAATAGGACAAATCTCTTTAGAAAGCTTTGAAAACATCTTTGAAAGTTGGCTCCTTGATGAAACGAGTTTCAAAGATCAAAGCCATACCTTAAGGATGATAATCCTTCACTTTGATGAAGAATTCTCCTTCAAAACGCCACACCAAGCTGATCCTTCAAGTTGGACTTCAATGGAGTCTTTGGGTTTTCTAAGGGACTTTGGGGTTTAGATTTTAGAAGAATGAATTATTCTAAGTGTTAAACACTTATATACTCCTTTAAAATACCCAAATACTCCTTAATAAACCGTCCACACTCTTATTTAGTCATGGGGTGAATTTACAAGTTCACCCCTAACTTGGCAGAAAAATCTGTGCAGGAACTTGCTTGTGACGACCTGTGTGTGACGGACCATCACGGGTGAAACGGTCCATCATGGACCTCCATCTCCAGATCCTATGGCTTGCCAATGGTTCCCCCTACACCCTTGAACAAGGCCCCCACGACGGAACCCTTGTGACGGGGCGTCACAGTCATGACAATCCGTCGCAAGCTCCGTCGCAAAGGCTGTCTGGGACAGTCTGCCAACAGATTTTGGGTCCTTTCCTCAAGGACCCTTTGATGGTCCTTGGGGATAATTTCCAGGACTTTTCCAACCTAAACATGATCATATATGAGTTTAACACCTCTCACATGAATTTCAACCAAAACGAACACATAAAACTCGACGAAACTCGCCTAGACGTACAAGGTCGACTCAAGGCACATCTTTCGAATGCCTTGGACGTTCTTGGTTGTTTGAACTCCAAACTTCACGAAACTTTAACCACTGCCTATACATGCTATAATAACTCTATTAAGAACCTTAAAACACCATGAAACACACATAAACACTTAGAAATACATTTTAGACATTTAGGAGATTTAGTCGTCAAACGTCTTAGTCATCCCTTGACGTTTGACTTCCAACACCCCTAATACTTTAGCTACTGCCTATATACCACATATTAAACATATTTAGTACCTTAGAACACTAAGACCAACATGTTAGACTCTAGAGCACTTAAGCTATTTTTCAAGGTCTCACAATCTCCCCCACTTGGACAACATTCGTCCTCGAATGACACTTAGCACTCTCCGAATACTTCCAAGATTAGAGACTCAACCTGAAGCACATAACCAAACCATACAACACATATTTAAGAATAAATCATCAATTTCACATAATCTAGAGATTCACAACAAGAAACTAGAAGACAATTCTATAACTCGTTATGCTACAAAACTCTCATGCTTCCATCCAAATAGCAAAAACTCATTTTATATTCAACATCATACTCATATACATCAGTTCTGACCACATAACAAGAATTTTAGACCAAAGAATCAATAAGTCATTTTTACCAAAATTGCACAGTGAGCAGTTCATTAAAGAAGCAGTGATTTTTTTTGCAACTTTTCCAAAAATGCAATCTTTAGGAAATTCTTTATATAGACATGCTAGAATGCAAGATAACATCATGTAAACACATCATACTACATGCTCAAAGATTCATAAATCACACAATGCAAGAAGTAAATGAAATTCAATTTCAACAAAACTCCTAAACATCATGCACATGCAACAATTCAAGAAACTTCTATCCCATCTACAAACCATACTCCCCCACTTAAAAGGAACTCATATTATCAAAAGGGAAACAAGAACTTACCATCATCATCATCACCATCACCCGACTTCTCAATTCTAGTTCGGAGTGCATAGAAACGCCTCTTAGTTAGAGCATCATCCTTTGGAACACTAGGCTCGACTCTCTTGCCCTCCTTCCTAGAAGCATTGTTTGGACAAGCTCTCACTTTGTGCTCATCCTTTCCACAACCAAAGCAACTATCGGTACCCAATAAACACTCACCATAGTGTTTCTTGCCACAATTGGCACAAGTAGGCTTGCTATCCTTAGAACCTCCTCCTTTCTCAAACTTTTTCTTAGGAACTCTAGGTCCATCTTGAGTTTGAATCCTCTTTTTGAACCTAGGTTGCACTTGGTCACTAGCAACACCCCTTTTCAAACTTCTAGCCATCCTTCTAAGTTTAGACTCCTCAATAGATTGTGCATACACCATAAGTCTAGATAGGGTCATATTATCATGAAGCATAGCGGTACGACATTCTTCCTTCACCAAATCGGCTACTCCGGTACAAAAGCGACTCATTTCATCTCTTGGATTGGACACAAGAGAAGGAGCATACCTAGACAATGTCGAGAATTTCAAAGAGTACTCCTCAACACTCATGTTGCCTTGCTTGAGATTAATAAACTCCTCCACCTTGACTTCTCTTCTCTCTCGGGGAAAGTACTTGCCAAGAAAAGCTCCCTTAAACTCTTCCCACTCAATAGGACCCGAATCTTCCGGCCTATTGTCCTTCCATTGAGTGTACCAAATTTGAGACACATCTCTCAATTGATAAGAAGCCAACTCCGCCTTCTCCCTAGATGTAATCCCCATAGCACTCAACACTTTGTACACACCATCAAGAAATTCTTGGGGATCTTCATTCACCTTAGAGCCAAGAAAAATAGGAGGATTCATCCTCACAAAATCTCTCAACCTAAAAGTCATAGTGCTCTCCATAACCCTAGGCACCATACTCAAATTGATTTGAGTAGTTACGGCTTGAGCCAAAGCCCTCAAAGATTCTCCAATCACCCTATTAGACAACTCCGGTACCTCATTACCTCCA
This sequence comes from Solanum sitiens, assembly GCA_016801875.1. NCBI lineage: Eukaryota > Viridiplantae > Streptophyta > Magnoliopsida > Solanales > Solanaceae > Solanum > Solanum sitiens. The sequence goes on along the minus strand of JABWTJ010000035.1, from coordinate 3,238,667 downwards.
TCCACATTAGGAACATGATCACCTTGGGGAGGCACTTCATCACCTTGCCCACCTTGGACACCTTGCTCACCTTGAGCACCTTGCTCAACTTGCTCAACTTGAGGAAGAACTTCCTCATTCACCCTCTCCTCTTCCATCCTTCTAGTATTCATCTCCTAGCAAACACAAGGAAACTCATAAGAATGATAATCATAACATTTACTCTACCGTACGATATAGGAATAGAAAAGAAGGGAAACTCTATCGTCCTATAGCCTCTCGCCCATAGATGTGTCGTGACTCACACCGATGGTCAAGACTCTACTAGACGTGACTTGATGAGACTTTTTGATACCTAATACTACTTTCACCAACCTATGCTCTGATACCAACTTTGTCACAACCCGAGACTATACCCTAGAAGATAGGGTGCAATCTTGGATTGCGACCGGCGTCGTCGAACTCTCAGAGTTCTAAGACAAGCCTCATTCATATCATTCATCGCATATACATAATGAAAAGTAGTGCGGAATTAAAACTTTTCACTAAAACATAAAATAGTCTTTAAAACACTTTCATATAGAAATACTAAGTCTCGATCTCATCAACTTAAGACACAAGAGTACTTTAATACGAAAAATAGAAATAACATAGTCTTGTACAATATTTCATAAAAGAAACATAAAATGACATATATGCCCTCGAAACAATGAGGACATACTTGAACTCTTCTACTCGGACGATTCTTCTAATGCCCAAGTCTTCTTCTCCAAGATCCCTTACCTACCAAGGACTATAGATAGAAAATAAAGCATGGAATTAGTACAACCACATGTACTAAGTATGGCTATATGCATAAAAATCATGAAAACGGACTTTATTGGAAATATGCATCTTTTCATTTAGAAATCATAGTTTAAACATAAGAACATCATTTATCAATTAAGAAACACATAAGATAACATTAAACCAAAGATAACATTTAAAGGAACCCACTTTACAGTGAGCTCACTTCACTGTACAGTGAAGTCCAAACCTTCACCCTAAGTCTTTCTAGCATGTAATTCCCTCACTTAAAGTCATCCTAAGATTCACTTAAGTCACACAAAGAGAGACCGCCCATACACCCTCTCTAGATGTGCCTAAACGACCCTTAAGATTACCTACGATGAGTCACATACACACTTAGAAAACAACCTTAACCGTCTATGTAAGATTCCTCTACCAAAGGTGATTCTAAGTCTCACTTGAGTAAGTGTGGAGCGACCGCCCATACAATCCCTTTCACACACACACAAGAGATTCTATAGACTACCTTAAATAGAATCATTCTCACTAAACACACCATCACTTAAATTAGAAGACATTCTCCTTCCAAAGCCTATCAAAAGACCTACTTAAGAAATCAAGAAGATATGTCCATAGTACCATGACCTCTCCAAGATTACCTAAATAGTCCTTAAGACTTTCTAAGGTTTATATCATGTCAACAAGATTAACCAACTTCCCTAACTAGAGTCATCTTCAAGACTTCCAAAGATAAGACATGAAGAGACCATCCTTTCATGTCCTCCTCATACTTTAGCTAAGGAATGCTTAAGTCACTTAGATTAGGTACTCAACCATTTACATAGTTACTAATATAGTTCATTAATTCATTAGTTCATTAAGACTCATACATCATATAAGACACTCATATAAATCATCCCATAAGACACTCACATAATGGATCACATAATGGTCTTTGGACAAGACCTAGGAACTCCACATAACACCTTCAAAGTCTATTGTGCAATGTCTAGATAGCGTCCCATACCACCACCTAAACCTCATAAACTTATCTAATGCTAAAAGGTATTCCACATGATGAGAATAGGCAATAACCGACATAGACCATGGTAGCAAGACATGGAATCCGAAGTTCTATCCTACTTCGATGAGGTTGTTCTACTTGCCAATGGTAGAACTTGGACACATCCCATGTAGGCACATGGTTAAGGAATATGAAGAGTGTACGAAGCATTCAATCTCTTTCTTTAACTGAATCCACTTCCCCCTTACTCATACTCACTCGGTGCTAGCCTTAGTTCTCATAGATTAGTTCACATCAAGGTTCACATAAATAGGTCCTTATCTAGTTCACGACCTCCTTTACATTCACCCTACCAAAGCAAGTTCCACTAGGGCATATCTCACTTTAGCGACAAGAAGCTCATCGCGACTTTCCTAAGGTATGATATGATGCCGTTCCAGCCAACCATCCCTAAGTCCATCACTCATAACATGAAGGATACCATTACGGCTAACTACTTCACAATTCATAACCTCGCCACTAAGTACAAGGTTCCACATAACATTGACCTTCTTATCATCAAGGTCTCACTTATATTATTCAAGACTCTTAACATACTAAGTCAAATCATCACATAATAATATTCATAAAAGCATCAAGCAAGGGACATAAGTCTACCTAAACAAGACACCTCATATTTCACTTTAACATACAATACAAGTCATTCTAGAAGTACTTAGGAATAACATCTTATAACCTAACATAACTTCATATAAGAACACATATACTTTCACATATAGATAGACATTATCATACATCACATAATCATCATATACTTCAAGTAATGCCGACAAGGCCATGATCATCATATTGCATAAAGTAACGCCGACAAGGCCACATCAATTCACATAACACCGCCACCATAAGTGGACCATACCAATCACAATAGAATCAAAGTATAATTAATATCAAATTAAAGAAAACGGGGCAGCATACCTTCATCCCCATATCCACACCTCAATTCAATGCCAAATCAACCAATTTAACATCACAAGGCCCTTACCCATGGCCATGAACAACAATTCAAAGTATAAACCATAAAACTCAATGAATCTACATCAATTCAATCTAGGTTTAACAATATAATATCAATTACATATCAATTGAACACAATTCTTATATCATTAGAAAGCCCATAAGAAACTACACAACAATTCATCAACATAAGCTTAATATCAAGTAACCCAATAAGTAGTCAAAACTAGGGTTCATCAATTCACATGGGTTCATAGGTAATTTATGTTGAAATCATCAATACAATATCAATTAGATCATAATTCAATGTTTAGAAATCATTTATGCAAGAACCCATGGTAGAAATCCCGAAATAGGACAAATCTCTTTAGAAAGCTTTGAAAACATCTTTGAAAGTTGGCTCCTTGATGAAACGAGTTTCAAAGATCAAAGCCATACCTTAAGGATGATAATCCTTCACTTTGATGAAGAATTCTCCTTCAAAACGCCACACCAAGCTGATCCTTCAAGTTGGACTTCAATGGAGTCTTTGGGTTTTCTAAGGGACTTTGGGGTTTAGATTTTAGAAGAATGAATTATTCTAAGTGTTAAACACTTATATACTCCTTTAAAATACCCAAATACTCCTTAATAAACCGTCCACACTCTTATTTAGTCATGGGGTGAATTTACAAGTTCACCCCTAACTTGGCAGAAAAATCTGCGCAGGAACTTGCTTGTGACGACCTGTGTGTGACGGACCATCACGGGTGAAACGGTCCATCATGGACCTCCATCTCCAGATCCTATGGCTTGCCAATGGTTCACCCTACACCCTTGAACAAGGCCCCCACGACGGAACCCTTGTTACGGGGCGTCACAGCCATGACAATCCGTCGCAAGCTCCGTCGCAAAGGCTGTCTGGGACAGTCTGCCAACAGATTTTGGGTCCTTTCCTCAAGGACCCTTTGATGGTCCTTGGGGATAATTTCCAGGACTTTTCCAACCTAAACATGATCATATATGAGTTTAACACCTCTCACATGAATTTCAACCAAAACGAACACATAAAACTCGACGAAACTCGCCTAGACGTACAAGGTCGACTCAAGGCACATCTTTCGAATGCCTTGGACGTTCTTGGTTGTTTGAACTCCAAACTTCACGAAACTTTAACCACTGCCTATACATGCTATAATAACTCTATTAAGAACCTTAAAACACCATGAAACACACATAAACACTTAAAAACACATTTTAGACATTTAGGAGACTTAGTCGTCAAACGTCTTAGTCATCCCTTGACGTTTGACTTCCAACACCCCTAATACTTTAGCTACTGCCTATATACCACATATTAAACATATTTAGTACCTTAGAACACTAAGACCAACATGTTAGACTCTAGAGCACTTAAGCTATTTTTCAAGGTCTCACAATAAACCTGTTAGATCTTAAGCAACGGTTCAGACCTACGGTCCATAGAAAGTCTACGGACCGTCCTGGTCAACCGCAGGTGGGGCTTAGGGACTTGTTTTTGGACCTTCAAATGATGGCCCATGTACAGTCAATAGGTCTACCCATGGACCGCACATGGCCACCGCAGATTCTAGTATTTTTTCCAAACATTTTACTTCATTTCATTTGTCACCTATGGATGCCATCTACGGTTAGTAGATGCTTCTACCAACCGTAGGTCACACCTGCAACTCAAAACTGCATTTTTCATTCTTTTCAAATCCTAGGTCTCACCATAGAACAACATTGAATTATACACTCAATCAATTTTTTTTTCTTAACTAATAATTTTAAACAAAAAATTGTTATATAGATTAAAATATAAAAATATCATGATTTTAAAAGAGGTATAAAAAAGAGATAAAGATTGATAATGTGAGGGTAGAAGACATTTAAAAAAGTCAATTAGAAGGGTGGGGGGGGGGATTCCCTAATTTATAATATTTTGACGACTAACATGATTTTCCTTTCTTATCCCTTTTTCTTTTTTCTTTTTTCTTTTTTACCCCACCCTAACTGCTCCACCCTTTTTTCTCCCTTGATGCCTTAAACTCACAACTCAGGATTGGAAATGGTGATGCTTAACTTTCGAACAATTTTCTTATTATTAAATATATTAGAAGTATTCTAAATGGTCAAATCTTTTGGATTATGAAAAACTTATTGTTGCATGTTTACAAAAAGATCAAGTCTTCTGATGTCTTCTTCAAATTTCAAATATTACAACATCTTATCATTATATTGAAGCAACACAATATTATTTCAATATCATTATTTCGACGTTTAACATTCAAAGTAATACTATTTTGATACCATTTTATCAACTTATCAAATTCTTGAGTCAGGTTTTATTATTCTAATTTTTTATTTTATTGAGAATTTGCATTTTTCTTACTTCATAATACCCTCCACAACCTCCATTTATATTATTACGTACTATATTGGATTTGAATCAGATTTCGGATCAATCTATATTGAGTGACTGCCTACATTATGTTGTTGCTAGCACTTAGATATGTCGTTGTCATTCAACCTACCAAGCGATTATCTCATAAGCATCTTTATGTTTTTTCAATATTAGTTTTATAATATGTAGGTCACTTGACCAAACTATATTAATAATATATTTTTAGTATGCTTTTATTTGTTGTATGATTTATCAACCATATGATTTGCATTTGTAAGCTTCTACATGACACTGTAATCCTTTTCGTCCCCAACAAGTGGTATCAGAGCACATGGTTCAATGATCCAATGATTCAAGAAGATTGATGAAAGGTTGAAGCGGTTTCAAATTAATTTGCAAGAAATTTGATAATAATGAAGATCTTTGTAAAGCTACATGTGGAAAAGAAGTTTTAATCATATTTTCAACATTCTTGTTGCTGCAATTTTTAAGAAAAAAGTCATATATTCTTAACTCATTTTACCTCATACATTTTAAATCTTATTTTTAACCATGGCAAGCAGTAGTAGTGAAGATTTTGTGAAGAATGATATTATCAAGCAACGAAGAAGGCGAAATAAGTTTTGTCAAAAAAATCCAGCGAAATAGGAGATTTGCTAGGGTTTTGCCCTGATTTTCCTACCACATTTGGATTTTATTTTTTTCTTAAAAGAAAAGACAAAATATTAACATATATGTTTTTACTTTTTCCGAAAGGAAAATATAATTTTCTTCCATATTTGATTTATTCCTTCCATGGAGGAAAAGTTTGGAGATTTATAAATTGATGATCCCTATTCTCATAACGAAAAATACAATAGCATGCACAATGTAGTGTTGTTCTTTTGTATTCCTAATATACTTAGAACAAAATTTTGAAGAACTTGATAAGACACAACAAAGTTTAAGAACATTTTCACAACTAGAAAATTAAAACTAGTAGAGAAACCAGAATCAGAAACAGATAGAAAAGTATACGAAATATTTTTCTTAAAAAAGAATTGTGTCAATCTATGTTTAAAGAATCTTACTGATTCCAACAAACTTTGCAGAAACATGAAGTTACCAAAGTTTAATGAACTAGTGAAGAACAGAAGAGAATAAATTAATTCACAAATCTAAAATCTGTAATACATGCTAGAATTTGGAAAAACAGAAAGAAGATCAAACCACTGCACAGTGTCCCCTTAAGGAAATTATTTTCCTCTAGTATCCGAGGTTTAATTTGGAATATGTCCTCCCAGGATAGAATGATCTCAATCACCAGTGTATTGATACCCAAAACGCTGGTGTCAACGAGCCACTCAACGGCAAAAAGTACACTTAGAATACTAGATTTAGTAGTAGTAGAAGAAGTCAAAAAATTCTTTTAAAATGATAGGAAATTCCTCAATTTATAGAAAACAAAGGGTAGGGCGAAAATGTTCTTATTGTGACTTACCGGAAAGGTCAGAAACCTTTGGAAAAATCACAATCTTTCAAAAAGGTAGTCACCTTTCATAAAAGTCACAACTTTTCATAAAAGTCACAACTTTTCATAAAAGTCACAACTTTTCATAAAAGTCGCAACTTATCATAAAAGTCACAACTTTTCATCAAAGTCACAACTCTTCATAAAAGTCGCAGCTCTTCATTTTCCATTCACACCTTTTAATACCCAACAATCCCCCGTATGAATGTGGAATTACTCCAAGACAAAGAAACAGACAAGTATGTGTACTTTACAAGCAAGAATTAATTGCATCTAGATAAGTAGGTTTCCCGTTGGACTTTCCGAAGTGAACATATGTCGTATATACTCGTCCAATTGGTACATGCAATATATTTGAACCGTCGAGCTTTGGTGTATACCTAGAAAATCATATGTCACAAAATTAACCCTTTACCATTTATGGTTCTTACGATTGTGTTTGTTTCAGCAATGAACACCTCGTGGTTTTATGAGTGTATAGAGAATAGACTTTTTATGATAATTCTCTTTGAAGCGGATTACACTTCACACTCACATAGGTGATTTCTAACTGTGTTATCGCGTAGATACACTATTTGGTCAACTCTGCCAAACTTAGCAAATCATTAACATCCAAATGAATGTAATTCTAGTAACTGGCGAGTATGTGTCGAAAAGATTAAGACCTTATTTTTTTTCTTGATTTATACTTGTCAATAGTTCCATCGACTTTCATTTACTTTTGAGCATTCACTTTGAACCCAAAAGTTAATTTCCTGGAGGAAGATCAACCAATTTCCAATAGGATTGCTTAAGATTGAACCATTCTCACTATTGACACCATCTGTCCAAAAGGATGAGTCTACATAAGACACAAGAAATGTTACAAAATCATATTCAAGGGAAGTATATGTCCCTTGATATTTACTGCGCCTCTGAATCTCTTTATTAAGTACATTCTCCTATTTTCCTTTACAAGGTCGTTTAGACTTTTCACTAGACTACTCAAGTCTAATTTTACAGTCCATAGTCTTAGATCCTATTTTAATCCTTTTAGTAATAGAAACTTGGACTTTGGCTAGACACCTCCACACTTTGAAATATTTCAAGTTGGATTTCCTTCCTTTCCATTTCTCGTATGGAATAGATTGTGTTCTGAACAAAAAAAAAATTCTTTTTGAAAAGACAACTTTTTGGTGTTCCCTTTTGCAGTAAGGATAATTATTCCACAGAAGTTTTGTGGTTAACCCAAACTTATAAATAATATATCCATCATTTCTTTCAACGTTTGGTTTTTCATTAGATTGAGGTGAATAGGGCAACAATTTGATGGATCATTCCACTTTTAAAACATATTTCTGCAAAATGAGATTTATACTCTCCATCGCTATCACTTCTTATTATTTTCCCAACTGATTTTCAACTTCAATATTATATTGTCTATATGTTGCTATTGTTTCATCCTTACTGTTTAGCAAATAGACATAGTCGTTTCTAATGAAATGTCAATAAAGAAATGAGATACTTTTTTCCACCACGAGATGATATTGACTTCATACCACAAATGTCAGTGTAAATCAATTTTAAGGGATTAGAATTTCTTTCAACAGATTTATAAGAATGATCAGCATACTTAGATTTCACATAAACTTGACATTTTTATTTATTGCACTCAGAGTTAGACAAAACTTCTAAGTTGATCAGTTTGTGTTACAAGGTTTTGTAATTGACATGTCCCAAGTGTTCATATCAGAAACTTTGACTGAAGAAAGTAAGAAAAAATAAAAATATTTAGTTTGAAAAGCTCTTCGCGAGGTAGTTTTTTTCTCACATATATTTTTTTCCTATTTCTTACAATTTTGTGTGATACAAACATTGTTTAGAGTCATTGCTTGTCAAATGTCCTTTTTAGAAGAACCTTTCTATAACTTTCAATTTGATTTTTATAGAACTATCCATGAACAAAGTTTCATCAGTTTAAAGGCAATAGACTCCAAATGTTTCTTTCACGAAAACATAACAAATGACTACTCACCAATATGCAGATACTTTTATTATAATAGACATATTTTTTCATAAAAATCACAATATTTAAGTGACACTTTTTCATAAAAGAACACAATTGTTTTTAATAAATATATATATAATTTGGTAGTTTCGTACTAGTAACACCATATACTAGTAATAGAGAAACTCAACAACCACAATGCCAAATATACTCCAAGAATTTTTTGGGTCTAACATAATACAAAAGTATCATTGAATTTCATATCTTTTGCTCCAACATTAAATTAGACACCAAGTCTAATTTTACTTTTATCATAAGCAAAGAAGCCCCGTATTTTTAATGTGATATCTCAAAAATATTTTCAAATATTTAAAAATAGTTTTTCCACATATTTTTCAGACTATCAAAATGTCATTGGCAGTATGAAACCTCTTTTAAAAATATTATTCTACGAAAGAATTATAGAGTTTCAGTTCTCTTTGACAATCTTTACATAGTGTCAAAGTTCATTCCATAGAGACACAAACTCACCAACTCTAAGTCACAGGTCTTTTTTCTCTATCACAATAGACATACCACTTAGTATTTAGAATGTTTCTATATAACACTGAAATTTATAGAAAATCAAAAGTACAACACAGACTTAGTAGGTGAAATTTTCATATTCTTCAAATCAATTACATAGTCTAATTTATTTAGTGTAAAAAACTACAAAAGTTTTTAATCAAGAACAATCAGACATAATCAAATTCACAAGGAGTACAAAACTACAAAAGTTTTTTAGTCTCCAAACAGAATTAAACATATTCTTTATCACATAGAAATATTTTTCTTTTCAAATAGTCTTCCAACTATAACATTTTGACATACTATTTTATAAAACAAAAATGTGCATCTCTCATTTTGCAAGTAAAAGAATTTGAAAGGCAATATTATTTGCCAAGCAAAATTCATTCCACAACATATAATTTGCAGATCTTTTTCCCGATACACATGATAAAAACTTAAAATTGTTAACTCTTGAAAATTAAACTATTTTCCTCCTTAGATAAATAATAAGAAGGTTACTTGGTGTAATCTATAACCGAAATACCACACATTTTTTCTGTTACATTCTCACTTCGGCCTTGCTAAACAAAACAACAAATTATGGAGAAGTAATGCATTTATCTTCTACTTCCATGATCAGATTCTCTCAATCAGTAGAATACCAAAAATATTAACACTATAATAATTTCCTTAAGATTGTTTTTCATTTTGTATTACTAATATACTTAAAACAAAACTTTGAAGAACTAGATAAGTCACAACAAAGTTTAAGAACATTTTCACAATTAGAAAATTAAAACTAGTACAGAAACTAGAATCAGAAACATATTAGAAAAATATACGAAATATTTTTCTTAAAGAAGAATTGTTGTCGATATATGTTTAAAGAATCTTACTGATTCCAACAGACTTTGCAGAAACATGAAGTTACCAAAGTTTAATGAATCAGTGAAGAACATAAGAACATAAATTAATTCACAAATCTAGAATCTGTAACACATACCAGAATTTGGAAAAACAGAAAGAAGATCAAGCCCACTGAATGAACAGTGTCCCCTTAAGGAAATTATTCCCCTCTAGTATCCGAGATTTGATTTGGAATATGTCCTCCCATGATAGAATGATCTCAATCACCAGTTTATTGATACCCAAAACACTGGTGTCAGCGAGCCACTCAACGACAGTAAAGTACACTAAGAATACTAGATTTAGTAATAGTAGAAGAAGTCAAAAAATTCTTTTAAAATGAGAGGAAATTCCTCAATTTATAGAAAACAAAGGGTAGTGCGAAAAAATACTTATTGTGCCTTACCGAAAAGGTCACAAATCTTTGGAAAAGTTACAATCTTTCAGAAAGTTCGTCGCCTTTCATAAAAGTCACAACTTTTCATAAAAGTCACAACTTTTCATAAAAGTCACAACTTTTCATAAAAGTCGCAACTTTTCATCAAAGTCACAATTCTTCATAAAAGTCGCAACTCTTCATTTTCCATTCACACCTTTTAACACCCAACATGTAGTCATTTAGAGAGTCTTGTTTTTGGAGAGATTTCTCCTAAACATCTTTCTGTTTTTTCAATATTAGTTTTATAATTTGTAGGTCACTTGACCAAACGATATTAATAATATGTTTTAGTGTGGTTTTGTTTGTTGTCTGATTTGTCAATCATATAATTTGTAATTGTAAGCTTCCGCATGACACCCTATCCCTTTCATCCCCAACAAAATTCGACACAGATACGACTATATTTGAAGAACTCAATCAAAATAGCTTAAAAGACATAATATATAAATTGACAATCAAACTAAAACTTGTCCTTAACTAGCAAGTAAACACTATAAATTTTAAGGGTCGTTTGGTAGGCCGCATTAGAAGAAATAATCCATGTATTAGACAAGGTATTATTTAGTACTATGTTTGATAGAATTTTGGGCCTATGTAAAACCAATCCATGGATTAGTAATACCTCCTACATGGTATTATAGGATGTATTACTAATACCTCCATTTGGAAGTATTAGTAAATGGAAGGTATTAGTAATACATAGGATATAATACCATGGGATAAGTCTATATAAAGATAAAAATATCCCTCAAATCATTTTAATTATTTTTTATATTTTCTTCATCTTATGATTTATATATGTACTTGTAAATTTATCTAAATAAATTAGCCTACAAATTATTTAGAGAGAGTTGTTTGTTACTAAATAAATTCAATACAAATTTGAAATGTGAGTATATGACGTTTGAATGTATTTTATTTGTGTGTGTGGTTTTCTAATTATTTGTATTTTGAAGAATTTAAAACATTCATACATGTTAAAACTACAACTTGCAATTTTTATGTGTAAATATAGATGATTTATTCAATTTTACCATTGTTGACCGTCTTTTTTATTTTAAAAGTAGATGGTTTATCTTTTTAAAATTGAAAAATGACATTTTGTGAGTGATCAATTTATTAAAATGACAATTATTTATCCTCAAAGAATTCCAGTGAAAAAAATAGCAAACATAATAACAAAATTATTCCTCTCATAGCTAGTAAAAAACAATTTTATCCGGTAATTATCTACATTGACCCAAATACCTAATAATTCAAGGGTATAATTGGAAATAAACTTTTTATAGAATTTTAATTCAAACAGAAGATGAGGTGGGAAATAATGAACCGAGCACTTGATAAAAATAAATCAAGCATCACTAATCCCTGCATTACTAATTTTTGTACCAAACGACCCGTAAGAGTGCACATCTATGACACCTCAACTTTGAGAGTGAACATTAATTTTCATTTCAATAGACTAATGTTATTTGTGTGCATAGAAGAAACACTTAATTGAATATCACATTTTTATCTGTTAGTTCATACAGTGCTTCTTCCTCCTATAACTAGTCGAGTGCTTCTGAAATTTATTGATAAAATTGTGTCTTATCGTTGCACCTTTTTGCATGTTACACTTTCTTGTAGAAGTACTGTTTGGCCATTCCACAACAATGAACTGAGAGAAATGCTTCTATTGTGATGTTTACTTGAAGATTCTATCGTTCAGAATCATAACATTATTCACCATATATAAAATCCATGAATGCATTTAAGGAATATAAGCTTGAATCTGGTGTTGTCCTACTTCATCATGTGTTTTAAGGTCCTTTACCAAGTGTAGGAAATGTATTGGAAGTGGTTAAGGGTCATAAGGGACCTCTTGCACTAAGTTAAGTTCAAAGTCATCAACTTTACATTACCATATTTCCCTGAATATTAATATTACATAACCCATGACCTTTTAATAAATTAAAGATCTACGAGTTTTCTTTCCAATGCCACCAAATTTTCAGCGAACATAGTTTAGGGTGAAAAGTTATGACCGTTTTACCAGAGACACTTCCAACAAAGCTTTCTGAGTCTGCCAACTACGAGCCCCACTTATGGGTCCTAAATTGAATTATGGACCATAAATGGAGCTCGTGGAATCAAACATCTGAAACCATATGTTATTGTTTTGATTCTTACGAACAAAACTATGGGTTACAAATCCAACTACAGACTGAAATTTGGGCCTGTAGAATAAAGTCCCGTAGCTTATTTTTGGGTATAATTTGAAAGGACTTAAACATGATGCATAAATCAAACTACAGGCCATAATTTGGGCTCGTGGAATGAACTTCTGAGACCCAATTTTGGTCTAGCTTCCATGGAGGGAATCCACAAGCCGTAGATCCAACTACAGACCATAGTTCTTCCTTAAGGAAGTTTTTAATTGAGAATATTTCAGTCTCTTCTCATTATTTCTAAGCCTAAACCTCAATGTTTTAGTACCTAATTTTTTACTATATGTATCATAGTATTACCTCAAAATACTCTCATATCTTTCTTCTCGAGCTTTCTTCTAGAACTCTTGTTCTCCCAGGGTTTTCACTCCAAAGTTAGCGCTATTCAAAATTCTCAAGACATTCTTATTATTGATTCTTGATTTCATTTTATGGATTTCAATTTTCTGCATATTTATGATCCTTGACGGTTGTTCAAGCCACATGAACCCTAGTTAATTAAGATTGTTTGAAGGGCTTGGCATATCATTCATTACTCATTGCTTTCGCATGCAAAGTAAACTTAAAAGTATTTGAGCCATAATTCAAAAAGATTTATTAAGGGAACTTGAAACGTTCCAAGTGCATTATTTTCACAAAGAAAATCATGCCCATTTTTGGAGGAAGCATAATCAGTTAGTTCCTATAGCAACTTTAGTATATTCATAAAGAAGTAAGAAGTAATTCACGACAAAGATTATAAGTTTTCCCTAAAATGGGACCCTTTTTCGTAAAATGGAACCTTATACAATTATTAAGAAATATTGCATTGATTTGGGAGCAGTTTTGAGCATCGAGTTGATAAGAATTTAGATAACTCAGACCCCATAACTGCTTAGCAAGCGCAGGATAAGATTATGTCGTTGATTCGGGAAACTCCTCATATAGACTCTGGTAAGGTCTTAAGTATTATATCCATTACTTCAGTTTGTCCGTTACCCTGATAAAGTATTGGATGAATTTGGAAACGTGGAAAAGACGTTGTATCATCACGGGGTTCACAGTAATGGTTGTTGGTTTGAGAAAGTCCCCACGAGAATTAAGTATAATATTTTAGCATTTGATATTATTGTATATATCTAAGTTGTTAAGTTTGATTGTTTTCAATACGTTTGCATGTTTTACTTTACAGGTATCCAATTTTCAATCCTTCTCCGAGTTGTTCTTCAGTTATGTATGTTCAAGCTAACCAATGTTTCATTCAGCTATTTTACATATAGTATATTCCATGTAGTGACGCAAATTGGTTCCATATCTTTTAGTGATATAGATACATGTACTTAAGATCGACAATAGGGGCTTCGTTGAGATCCTCTCAATCAACTTTTGGTGAGACCTCCTGGCTTTCATAGGGCTCCAGTTCAGTTATTTATTTCATTATTTAGTAGACATTCTAGTTTATTATTCCCTCAGTCTCAATTTATATGTCACCTTGTATATATTGAGAGTCAAACAGTTTAAGTTTGACCGGAAATTTGGGCATGGAATCTTCAAAATTTTTTAAATGAAATTTATATATTTGGAAACTACGAAAAAAGTACTATGAGTAACAATAATTGATACATCAAAATGTTTAAAATTAATGATCTATAAAAAATTTACGGTCAAAGATAACTTGTTTGACTCTTGAAATCCGAAAGGTGACATATAAAATGGGACGGATGCAGTATTATTCATGTGTCTGTGGGTCCTGTCCCAATACCTATCTTAGTTCAGTAAAGGCTTCATAGACAAGTTAGTGAGTCAGTTATGTTTTGATCTTGAGATGTTTTAAACATTATTATTATGATTATTGATACTTATATTTTAGACATTGCATAAAACATATTCATATGTGAATGTTTATCACTTTTAAAGCTTCCACATAATTGATTAGTCTTCCATTTTGTTGCAAGTTAGGCCAACGGTTCGCTTGACCAATAATAGTTTTCAAGTCTGTCACACCAAGGGTATAGGCTTGAGGTATGACGATTAAGTTCTTATGAATAATTGTTTCATCATAAAGTAGCTATGACAAAGGTAGACAACTTAGAATAAAAATGAGCTTCTTTTCTCAGGTTGTTTTAGGCTGCAACTAATAAGGTCCTTTAAAATATATTTTATCCAACAAATTTGTAAATCATTATTACATCGTCTTGCTTACGTTTTTTCTCTTTACTAGTGTTTTAAATAAAAGTAAAATAAAAGCTAACTCCCAATCCAAATCCACTATCATGACGAAATCTTTGTAAAAATTAAGTTATATGGACAAAAAACCACAGTGAACTAAAGTTTAAGGGTGAATCCTTCTAATATAACCCTATATTTCTTTGACTATTTTTTGGAATGTGAAATTTAAGAGATACTTTTGAGCATGAAGTTCCCGCAACAACTTAAATGCATGCTAATTTTTGGTAAAATGACAAAAATTGATGAATTGACACATAAGGAATAAGTCAAATATTTTTCCAGAAAATCAATGACCATGTATATGATAAGAATTATATAACATATCTATTTGAGATGTTAGAACTAGAAAATATTTTCAGAGCATAGTTACAGATAAAAACATCAAAAGCATCTGTCTTTTAAATTTTTTGCAACACAATGGAATTTGAAGCCTCTCATTGACACCAAAAGAGGATCAAGCACGTTAGTGCTCCATTTTCTGTTTCTTCAATTCAAGATTCGACCTTTACAACCGTAGTTCAGCCAACAGAGCTCATCACTGAAATCTCTTAAGGCTTTCGGTGAAACCTCTCTTGAGATTTAGGTCTGTATCAAAATCCTGGCTTGGTTTAATCTCTACTCATAAATTTGTCAACACCCATCTCAATATATCCGCGAATAACAAGGCTTTTCATAGGCTTATTTTGGCGTTTGATTAGGGCAATTGACTTGGATTATCCTCCCAAAAATCCTATTAATCTATTAAGGTTGTGGGTTCCATTAATGGGGTTATTTGCGTTGCCATTGAGCAAAAAAACTTGTTTCTCTCGAATCCGTCAATCAGGAAGCTCAAAAAATGCCTAGTTCTAGAAATGGTTCTGCCACGCCCCGAGCTTACACCCTAGGCATGGATGACACTCGAGAACCATTGATGGCCCAAAGCGAACCCTTGACTTGACTTACCTACTTAGCGGAAGATTTAAATAAAAAAATATTAAGCTATGAAATAAACATGAATGTTATAATGGAACATTCAACTTTGCCATTAAGGCAAACCCAAGTCTCAACATAAGATAATGAAAATGAAAAGACTAAAGAACTAACATCTGACTATCTATGAAGCCTCTAAGATAACTGAGATAGATGTCGGAAAAATTCCACGACATCCTAGTGAACTAATACAATAACTGAAAGCAACAAAAAAGAGTCCTCCGGAATGCAAGGGGGCTCGCCAACTGACTCTGGAGCTCTAGATTAATGATGCGCTGCCTGCTGTTCCTGGTTAACTTTGTCTGCATCATGAGACGATGCAGGCCAACTAGCATCAATACATTGAATGTACGAGTATACGAGTTGAAATGCTAAAAACAACATAGGCTTCAAATGAATCTGAAGAATTTACCTGGTTTAACTCAACTCAACATAACTGAACTCATTTCAATATAAAGTAGTTTAAAACAAGGGTGCAATATAAAGAAAAGTTGCTTAAAACATGAAGTCAACTATGTGTGTATACAAAGATATAGATAACTCTGAAATATATGTAAAAATACAATAAAATGTGTATATAAAAATACAACTACTTTTGTGGGAGTTCCTAATCGACAACCATCACTTCAGAGCTATCGTGATGATACATCATTTTGCCTCACGCTGGCATGGCCGTCCTATACCTTTCCACGAGTATAGAACCTGTACTACTAAGTGGATCCACTAGTCTATGGTAAAAAGCACTAAAGGAATATCTACAAAGTATGACCCATTTCTATCCATGATGGTGTTTTGTTAAAAAAATATTATTAGACTGATATTAAGAGTCACCACTTATATTTAAAGAAAAATTAAGAAGATTATTTTTCAAAAGATTAAAATAGTAAATCTAGTGAAAATATTTAAAGGGGGTTCGGGATTCACATTAATATTTCGAAAATAATTTGAAAGCACCCAAAATATCCGCTACACGCGGTTATCCAATAATTAAAATATTTGACTAATATTTTAAAGAAATAGGCATACTTGAATAAGTTGCGAAAATAAACAGTTTAAAACTTATAATTTTTTTTAGGGGAGAGTAAATCTTGGAGAAATAAATTTAAATAAGAAAATAAATACTTATTCAACTTTTAGGAAAATGTATATAATCGATTCAAAATGGTTATCTTTTGGAGATTTATGAGTTAAGAACCTTAAAATTAATTAGCAAATAAGCGCACTAACAATAAAATTAACACGAAACAATATATAATAAGGAGAGAGGGAGATTTGGGCCTAAGTCTGGTTTCTATTTGCCTGGGCAGATACTTGGGCCTAATCCTGGTTTTGGGCCTTTGGCCTGACATTTGGCACCTGTCCTGGAAATCTGATTTTTTAATTAGGCATTAGGCCCAATTCTTCCACTTGTCCTAGGAACTAACAAGATAATAGCGAATAAGTTGGCTAGGCCCAAAAAGTAACAAAATACAATATTTTGATATTAAGAATGGACCTTTGACCCAATCTTCTCCATTCTCTGATTTGTTGCATATTCTTTCAATTCCGGGACTTGTTCGTGGATTTAACAACTGGCTAACTCGGAAAGAGGAATTTGAACCTTTACGGCTGTCCCGAAATGAGAAAGAAATGGAATGAGTTTGTGACAAACTCGGACAGATTTCACATGCAAACACAAAGAAAGGAAAAGAAGCGAGGCTCATAATGATTCAATAGGAGACATGCAATATGACAGCACAACCTAATAAGCTACAGTTGACATCAACTTGAAAACTTATTAACTTATGTACTTCAAATAATGCAAAATAAAATATTCTAATCTCAGATAATAGATAAGCAGAAGTTAGAACAATATAATTACTTCAACAAAGAATATAACATCATACAAAGGATTAAATTTTAGTACAACATGTCAGAGAGAAAAGCACGGATCAGGCCAAAGACAACAAAATAAAGCAAAGTAAAAGACTCAGCTAGCAGGGACACAAGCATGTGTTAATTTAAAGTAGAGAACCTTTACAGATAATATTAAAACTTGGAGTCTCTCATTTTATGTACAATCGAACAAGGGGTCAACACCAAGATTTAATTAAAGACTCATACATATTAGATTCAAATGTATAATACCCACCAAAGCTACAGAGATGGGTTGGATTAGATTTGGTTGTTGTGCTTGATTTCTCGATGGGAGGAAGAAGAACAGCAAGTGGGTCAGGTCAGTATTGTTGTTGTATCGAAGGGAATGGGATGGGTTTCTAATGGGTATTGGGTCGGTTAGGAGGAAATATGGTGGGCTAGGGGAACTGGATTAGATGGTAGCGATTTAGACAAAATTGTGGTCAATTTGAATTGAGAAAATAACCACATGAATTTTATTGGTGTAATTGGTTAAATTTGGCCAAATTTAAAATAAGATGAATTGTTATTAATTAATAACAAGGTTCTTAATCTTATAAAATAATTAACTTAAATAATAAATTAATTAATTCAAAAATATAAACTATTGTATAACTAAACTAATTGGTCAAAATTCAAACAAAACAATATCTTTTTTAGATTATTTTTCAATATTTATAAAATATACTAATTATATACAAAATTTATAAAACATATGTAATAGTTAAAAATTATAAAAATGATCAAATTAATTAAAAGTAACTTGAAAAGTATTTTGAACTTTATAAAAACTAATTATTTCAAATCATTTGAAATTTAAGAAGCTCAATGATTAATCATATTGTGGAGGTCCAAAATTGGGTGTCAACAAGTGGCTACATGGTTTGTGTGCGCTGTGAGTTGTCTGAACTCTCCCCCATATTGGAGAGTTGTCTGAAAAACATACTTCTTTCTGTGATTTGAGATAATTGTTCAAAACTTAGCTCAAAGGCTATTTTGGAAATCAAAGTTTCCTCTCTTGCTTCATTTAGAAAGCGATTACTCTTTTCTGAAAACTAGCTCAAAGACTCTTTGAAAATCTCAGTTTCCAATCTTATTTAAATGTGAAAATATTTTAAACTCTTTGAGAATACATATTCCCCATATACTTCTTTTAAAGAAAATTAACTTCAAAGTTTACTCTTTAGCCTTAACTCAACTTGAACTTTAAGTCTTAAAACAATAAAAGCATTTGCAAAAGACTTCTTGAAAATACTCTAACAACTTCCTAGACTTGACTCTTTACTTTCGTTGAATTTGAAGTTATGGATTCAAAGTTGTAATTCATGTTTCTGGATGATTTCTAGATGTTTAGAAGCCATTTAGAGTAGTTAGAATCAATCAGAAGGGTTAATACCCTTTAGAAAGACTTAAACGGACTGAATGATGAAAACTGGATGAAAAACGCCGATCTTAGCATGTCCGGGATGCACCGCGCCAGGCCCCAACTTTCTGAATCTCAATTTGGGCACACTGCCCCAGACCCTCTGGTGCATATAAGGCGCACCGCGCGTGGCCCTCCCCAGGTGTGTCTCACGATTTTTTCAATTTGTTTTCTTAGATTCAGATACCTAACACATGTACTCTAGAATATGACTCGAAACAACTCTTAACAACGCTAAAATGCCTCGAGAAAACCCATAAATCACATGTAGGTTCATGAATTAAAAACAATTGAAGAACACAATTGAAGAACATCAATGTCTAACTCTTTTAGGAAGAAATTCGCTAAATTAAACATGATTGATGCGTGGGTGAATGGACCAACACTATGTGATCTCACATACCTCGTAGGGATCACCCCTCGATAAAATCCACAAGCGATTCGTGAAGATCTTGACGATTCTTGCTTCCTTTTTCCTTTCTCCTCTTCTTTTCTCTTTCCTCCAAGCACTAGCATGAATTCAACTTTGCTAAACTGACTAAAATCTGATTTCCCCCCAATTAAACTCCTAAAAAATGAATTAATTAAATTGGGTAAGGAAAAGATCAAACTACCCTTCCGAATTTCGGATTGGACTTTCTTTAACCGAACAACCCAACTTCCAAAGGACATAACTCACTCATATAAACTCGGAATCGCGCAAACTTTGCGGAGTTGGAAAGATTATTCCAAGGAATTTCCTACCATATCTGGAACTACTCATAATTCATCCCGAGATAGAAGTTATGGCCATTTGAAGTTGACCCAATCTCAACTTATTCTAACTTAACAAAATTTCCAGATTTTCATTCTTTCCATAAATGACTATTTCCAATTATTAGCTTGTTCCTAGTTATTTCAAATTGCGAGATGTGATAATATCTTCCCATTGGGAACATTTGTCCTCGAATAAGATTACTCTATAGGCTAAGGGTGTAATATGCAACCATTTTTTTCAAACACCCAACAAGCAAAATGCAAGAACAACATGGCAACTTACAAATAAACACCAAGAAAAGGATTAACTAGTACCTAAATTTGGCATTTTTTGGATCAAAGAGACGTGGATATCTCTTCTTCATATCTTCCTCATCTTCCCAAGTAGCTTCCTCAACAAATTGATTCCTCCAAAGGACTTTGACTGATGTTACTTCTTTTGTTCTCAACTTGCAAACTTGGCGATCTAGAATCTGAACAGGAATCTCTTCATAAGATAGACTATCCTTGATCCCAATATTTTAATTTAGTATGATCAATGAAGGATCGCCCGTGAACTTCATCAGCATGGAGATGTGAAACACCGGATGAACTGCAAATAACTCTTGTGGTAGGTCCAATTAGTAAGATACTTTGCCAATCCAATTGGCTATTCGATAAAGTACAATATACCAGGGACTAAGTTTCCCCTTCTTACCAAATCTCATAACATACTTCATGGGTGAAGCCTTAAGATATACTCAATCATCTACTTCAAACTCTAACTCCCTTAACCTAACATCAGTGTAGGATTTCTGACGACTCTGCGCCGTTTTCAACCTCTCTTGAATCACTTTCAACTTATCCATTTCTTGATAAACCAAATATGGTCCTATTAACCCTGTTTCAACAACTTTAAATCATCCAATAGGATATCTGCATGTTCTCTGATGAAGAGATTCATAAGGAGCCATTTGGATGCTCGAGTGGTAACTATTGTTGTAAGCGAACTCGATGAGAGGTAGGTGATCCTAGCAATTACCTTTGAAATCGATCACACACGCCTTCAACATATCCTCTAAGGTATGAATGGTGCTATCTGGTTGACCATCTGTCTGAGGATGAAAACCAGTACTCAAGTTCACTTTTGAACCCAAGCCTTTCTGGAATGACTTCCAAAATTGTGCAGTAAATTGCGCACCTCTGTCTAAAATAATGAACCCCATGAATTCTTACCACCTCTTGAGATACAACTTAACATAAGCTTTTGCCGAATGGGTAGTCTTTACTGGCAAAAAAGTGGGTTAATTTGGTCATGCATACACTATCACCCAAATAGAATCATGCGCCTGCGATACCTTGGTAAACCTGTGATGAAATCCATATTAATCATCTCCCACTTCCATTGCGGAAGTTCTATTTTCTAGGCCAACCCACCGGGCCTTTGATGCTCTACTTTAACTTGTTGACAATTTGGAAACTTAGCAACAAATTCTGCAATGCCCTTCTTCATACTATTCAATACACCTCTCTCAAGTCACGATACATCTTTGTGGAACCCGCATGAATAGAATATTTGTAGCTATGAGCTTCCTCCATGGTCCTCTATTGGATTCCATCCACTATTGGTACACACAACCTACCTTGATATCTCAATGCACTATCTCCCCCTTGTTCAAAAGCTAATACTTTTTGCTTATGAACATTTGCCATCAATTCAAGCAAAATAGGGTTTTCGTCTTTGTTTTCTTTCACTTCTGACACTAATGATGATTCAGCCCCATTAAACACCACTACTCCTTCTTTTGTGGAATCCATTAGTTGAACTCCTAGTCGCGCATGTCTATGCATATCTTTTGCAAGCACTCTCTTTTCTTCCTCAACATGGGAGGTACTACCCATAGGCAACCTGCTTAAAGCATCAGCAACCATATTAGTCTTAATTGGGTGATAAATAATTCTCATGTCATAATCCTTAAGTAGTTCTAACTGTCACGCCCCGAGCCTACATCCCGAACGTGGCTGTCACTCGATAACCATTGTTATTCCAAAGAAAACCCTTGACCTGACTTACTTACTCTGTGGAAGATTTAACCTCAACAAAGATATGTTCATGTAATAACTTAAAGAAATAATATCTTAGCCAAAATGGCAACTCAAGTCTTAAACGATACAACTGAAATGAATAAGACTAAAGAACTACAACTATCTGTCTATGAAGCCTCTAAAACAACTGAGATGGATTTTGGGATAAGCCCCACTACATCCTAATGAACTAAAACTAGAAAGCAATGAAAATGAATTCTCCAGAATGCAAGGAGGCTCACCTACTTATTTTGAACTGCTAATTGGATCAATGGTGCACCGGATGCCGACCCCATTTACGTGCATCTACATCATAATACGATGTAGGCCAACTGAAATCAGTACATTAAATCTATGAGTATGCGAGTTGAAATTCTAAAACACAAACATACGCTTGAAAGGAAATCAGAAGAACTTACGTGGCTCAACTAAACTCTACATGACTGAACTCATCTTAATAAAAAGCAATTTAAATAAATGCAATACAAATAAAAGCTTTAATACATGGTTTTCAACTCCGTGTATTTATAAATACAATGATAAATCCTTTTTTACATAAAAATACAAATAAACAAATGTATATAAGAATACAAAATACTGCTATGGGAGTTTCTGTAACTGACAACCGTCACTTAAGAGCTATGTGATGATACAACATTTTACCTCATGCTGGCAAGGACAATCCTATACCTTTCCATTAGTATAGAACCTAAACTACTAAGTGGATCCACTAGTCTATGCTAAATAGCACTAAAGGAATCATCTAGAAAGTAATATCCTTTTCTACCCATGATGGCTACATGGTTTATGGGGGCTGTTAGTTATGTGAACTGTCCCCCATATTGGTGCTCAATAGTTCTCCCAAAATATGATACTAGCTCTTATATTCAAAAATATATTTCTTCGTGTGATTTTAGATGATTGCTCAAAAACTTAGCTCAAAGGCTATCTTGAAAATCAAAGTTTCCCCTCTTGCTTAATTGTGTAAACATTTACTCTTTATGAAAACTAGCTCAAAGGCTCTTTGGAAATCTCAGTTTTTGTTCTTATTTAAATGTGAAAAATATTTAAAACTTCTTGAGAATACTTAGTTCCCGTATACTTCTTTTTTATAAAAGAACTTCAAATATAAAATCTTTGCTTAACTTTGAAACTGAAGTCTTAAAACAAGTTAAAACATTTGTAAAAGACTTTTGAAAAACATTAAGAACTTATCTTGACTTCTTGACATGACTTTTAACTTCTTAGCTTGACTCTTGACTGCGATCTTAATTTCTCTTGACTTGATTGTTAAATGATCCCTGGGAAGGACACTCTGTGATAGCTCCGCAATGAGAATTTATTTTTTTCAAATCTGGGAAGTGGGAGCGCGATGCGGAGGCATGTCCAAATTTTGACCGATGAAATTTCTTCTTTGTTTTTCAGCTCTAAGCCCCCTAAACTCCATGAGTTCTTTCCTCAAACACTTAGAATTGTAAAAACCCTCAATATGCATCAGATTCTACTCGACAACACAGCTAAAAACATGAATCAACCTCAAGAAACTCCAATCAACAAAACCCACAAGAATTCAAACGAATCTTTTTGAAGAACTCAAAGATTTGCTTTTAAATCTAATAACTTTGCTGAAATTGAATCATGATTGGCGCTTGGGTCAACTATCCTAATGCTATGTTATCTCACATTCCTTGTAGCGATCACCCCCAATGAAATCCACAAGTAAATCTCGATGAATCTTGAATGAATCTTGAATGAACCTTGAACGTTCTTGCTTCTTCTTCTCCTTTCTCCTTTCTCCAAGTCCTATCCTGCAGTTAACTTTTCTAAAACTGACTAAAATCTTACTTTAGCCCAATTA
Source organism: Solanum sitiens (assembly GCA_016801875.1). NCBI lineage: Eukaryota > Viridiplantae > Streptophyta > Magnoliopsida > Solanales > Solanaceae > Solanum > Solanum sitiens. Next base: position 3,214,682 of record JABWTJ010000035.1, on the reverse strand, counting down.
AACTCCTAAAATGAATTAGAATAATCAGGTAAGGAAAAGACTAATTACCCTTTCAATCTTTGGATTTAGAGTTTCCTTAATCCAACAACCCAACTTCCAAAGGGCATAACTTACTCATACAAATTCGGAATCACACAGACTCAGCGGCGTTGGAAAGATCATTCCAAGAGCCTTCCAACCATATCAGGGAATACACCTAAAGCATCCCGATCTAGGTGTTATGTCCATTTGAAGTTGATCAAAAACTCAGTTTTCCTAACTTAAACAATTTTTCCAGATTTTTCATTCTATCCAAAAATGACTATTTCAACTTCTAAGCTTCTTGCTAGCTATTTTGATTTGCGAGATGTTACACTAACCACCTCCTTTGTGTGAGATTAAGCTCTTTATGGGTGAACACATATTGAAGACTCTTGTGATCAGGACATACATAAATATGAACACCATACAAATAATGACGACATATCTTCAAAGCAAATACTACTGCAGCCAACTCTCAGTCATGGGTTGGGTAATTCCTCCAATGAACTTTCAACTGTCTGGAGGCATAATCTTGGCATTCTGCATTAACACGCAATCCAAACCCACTCTAGATGTATCACAATAAGCAACCAAGCCTTGCGTACCTTTTGGTAATGTCAAAACTGAGGTAGTAGTCAACCTCTTTTTCAATTGCTGAAAGCTTTTCTGATAAGCTTTCGACCATTGAAAAGTCAACTTGGTCAAAGTAGATGAAATAGATGAGAATCCCTCAACGAACCTTCTATAATAGCCAGCCAAACCTAAGAAACTCCTAACGTCAGTTGGAGATGTGAGTGTAGGCCAATTTTCAACTGTCTCAATTTTTTGAGTATCAACTTTAATTCCTTGTAGACATAATGTTGCTTAAGAATGCCACATACTCAAGCCAAAACTCACACTTAGAGAACATTACATACAACTCTCTATCTTTTAAAGTTTGGAGACTATTCTGAGATGACTAGCATGATCTTTTTCATTCTTTGAATAAATTAGTATGTCATCAATAAATACGATAACAAACATATCTAAATAAGGTTTGAATACTCTATTCATAAGGTCTATAAATGTTGCAGGCGCATTGATCAACCCAAAGAACATGACAAAAAACTCATAATGACCATATCGAGTTCTGAAAGGTGTCTTTGGAATATCACATTCCCTTACTATTAATTGATGGTAGCCAGATTTGAGATTTATCTTAGAGAAACAAGTGGCACCCTGAAGCTGATCGAAAAGATCATAATCCTTGGGAGAGGATATTTGTTCTTGATGTAACCTTGTTCAGTTGACGGTAATCTATACATATTCTAAGGGAACCATCTTTATTTCTCACAAATAAGACTGGAGCGCCCAAGGTGAGACACTTGGTCGAATAAAATCCTTATCTATCAAATCTTTCAACAACTCTTTAAGCTCTTTCAACTACTCTTTAAGCTCTTTCAACTCTGTTGGTGCCATTCTAAATGGTGGAATAGATATATTACGAGTATCTAAGAGAACATCTATACCAAAGTCTATCTCTCTCTCAAGAGGGACTCCGGGTTGATCATCTTGAAAGACTCATGTAAACTCTTTTACTATTGGAATTGACGGGATAGGAGGTATCTCAACACTAGAGTCCTTAACTCGGACCAAGTGATAGACACACTCTTTAGAAAATAATTTCCCTACCTTAAGGTACGAAATGAAATGACCCTTAGGTACTGCTGAACTACTTTTCCACTCTAAGACTGGCTCATTAGAAAACTTAAACTTGACAACTCATGTTTTACAATCAACTGAGGCATAACAGGCATGAAGCCAGTCCATACCTAGAATGAAATCGAAATCTACCATGTCTAACTCGACTAAACCAACCATGGTACTCTTGTGATTGACAAAAACAGGTAGTCACGATAGACTCTCTCTGCTAGAATAGAGTTACCAACATGTATAGAGACATTGAATGATCACTAAGTTGCTCAAGAATAACATCAAATTTATCGCAACATAAGGAGTTACAAAAGATAAACTCGCTCTTGTATCTAGCAAAACACAAACAGTAAAGTCAAAGACTTGGATCATACCAGTAACAACATCTGACGAATCCTCTTGCTCTTGGAGAATATTAATAGCTTATAGGCGGTTTTATCCTCCGCCAGTACTGGAAGTAGCCCCTCTAGGTGCAACTCTATCTGGTGGAGCAACTGAAAAAGACTGGGCTCTATTGCCCCGTTACTCATTACCTTGCTTGTTCTTTGGACACTCCCGCATGAAATGACCAATCTGTTCACACTTAAAACAACCTATAGATCCCTCACAACAAGTACCCGAGGGATTCCTACCACATTTAGAGCAAGTAGAATGCTTACTACCCCATTGGGCCATGCTACCTTGAGAATAAGCAACATTAGCTCTGAAATTTTGGCTATTGTACTCATCTTTGTTCTTAAGTGCAGGTGCACTAGCAGTTGATGGAGCAGGTCCCTTCTGTTTCTGTTGGAAAGATGATCGGTTGACATTACTCTTCTGCTGTCCGGATTCATTCCCTGTTTTAGCTCTTGTAACACCCCGAAATTTTTTTGAGCTAAAACTTGAACCATTCTTCGTAGTGAGTAAGTTTTTTCCAAGGAATTTAAAATTTTGAGTTTTAAGGTCACGAGATGTAGCACCTTAAGTTCCAAGAAGAATCAAAGAGAAACTTTCAAGTCATTCCTAAGTTTTTCTTAAGTTTTGGGTCAACTTCAAATGACCATAAACTTTCATAAATAATGACTTAGGAGACCCATAAAATATTAAGTTGAAGACTTTTGAGCCCTCTTTGTAATGCCACCGAGTTTGCTAGATTCTGAGCTCTGGGTAAAAAGTTATGACTGATTTACGATTGACGCACAAATCTGGTAGCAGATCCGCGATGGCTCGGTGACGCGGAGCTAAGTAGACCTCACTGCCCGATGAAAATAATTCCGACTCCCAGCTTGTTTTATTTATTTCATTAGGGGTATTTAGGTCCTAAAGATGATTAAGAGGTCATCTAAATTGCCTGAAACATATAGAAAATCAGTTTTCATAAACCAACCCTCTCATTCACTGCAAAGATTCTACGCTCAAGAAAAATCAAGAAATACTAAGGCTAGGTCTATCCTCACAGATTTTTGCTTCAAGTTCTTCAAGAAGTTGGTTCTTTCAGGTATGTAAGCTTCCATAGTGTTGGGTTTGTTCACCCACACACCAATCATGTTAATTTTTCGTTCTTGAAAGTTGAAAGTATGATGTTCTTGAATTATGTTCTTGAAATTGGCTTAAGTTCTTGAGTTTAGATGAGATTGTTGAGTTATTGATCATATCATGACGATTTTAGAGTGGTTTATGAATAGGTTCTTGTGTTCATGTGATGGGCTTCTAAATTTTGAAGAGGGATTGAGAAAGAGAATTGAAGTTAGGCAAATTGGGGCTAGAAAATGAAGAAGCAAAAGTTGACCAAATTTTGTCATGGAAGTACGCGTCGCGGACTTGCTCCCCAGTGAACAAAAATTTACTCCGCATCGTGGTTAGGACACAGACTCCTCTGTCTCAAAAATTTAAATCACGACCAAAGATTTTAATGCAACTCCGCATCACGGACTTATTCCAAAATGGTGATTTCGTGACCTCTTCTCATGTTTAGCTATATAAAATACTCCTAAACATCCCAAAATCTTTCCTATCAGAAATTACAACGTTGAATTCATAAATCACATTCAAGGTAGAGTTAAGAGTTAAGTCTTGAGAGTTCTTTCAAACATTTTTCAGAAAGTCCCTTTTTAGTCTTTTTGAGGAATCTTCTACATATTCTAATAACTTGTTTCAAGATTCGAGCAAGTGAGTCAGAAAAATGAGGAAAATGTATTCATGAGCCTACCTTGTCATCATGATATCTTTCTTATCATTAATTATAAGTCTTGAATTCATAATTCACATTCAAGAGAGAGTTAAGAGTAAAGTTCAAGAAAGCCTTTGAGTTCAATTGTGATTCCTTTGAGATCAACTATCGATTTAAACTAAGTTTTGAGGAAGTAAGTCAGAGAATAAGAAGAGTCGTATACATGAGTTCCATATAGTTATGTGGACCTTCGAGTCGAGTCGTTCATGCCCATAACTTCCGCATGAATTCCATAAATTGAGTATCATTGAGAAGAATAGTATCTTCAAGTTCTAAATCTTGAGTATTGAGTTCCTAATCCCCTTTGAGATAATAATTCTGGTCATGGGACTATTACATGTTACCCATGAAGTTTTGAGTTTAATTGTTCATGCTAATAATTCCGCATGAACCTCATAAGTCGAATAATCTTGAGATAAGAAGTGTCTTTGAGTCCTTGAATTGAGTAGTTCACGCTCATAATTTCGCATGAACCCTCCATGTTTAACATCATGAAATCATCCATAAACATGAGATCACCAATATTAAATCCATAATACAATTCAAGGAAAGTTATGATCAGTCAAGAGAATTTAAGAGTCAAGTCTAGAAGTTAAGAGCAAGTCAAGTGAAGTTACCAAAGTTTTCAAGGGTCTTTTACAAATGTTTTGTAACGACTCACAAAATAATAGGTTGAACTAGAGCCTAACATATGAACCTTATAAGTTTATGTATAAATTAGAGATATGAAAAGGTCAAAAAATTTGTCTAAGTATAAGTTTAAGGGAGGGTTCAAGGCTTGTGGACTACTTCAAGGACCTTAAATGCTTCCTTAAACATTTCCTTAGTTTTTTGGCTAAGTCTTTATGTGTAAGGGCATTTTCATAATATTATTTTTAAGTTAAATTAGAAAGTGGGTATATTTTATATCTATATCTATCTATCTTCTATACTACTTTAAAAGCATGAAATCCTAAACTGAATATTAAATACTATAATACCACCAATTAAAAAATACTTAATTTCTTGTTTTTATTAATCTAATTATTTGTATTATATTGAATGTAGATATCCTTTCATACTAAAGAGTTGTGATTTTTTGAAAGAGTTGTGACTTTTCCAAAGAGTTGTGACTTTTTTTACGGGTTTTGACATTTCTTCAATGAGTTGTGACTTTTGAGGAGGGTTGTGATTGTTTCAAAGTTGTAACTTTTCAAAAAGATTGTGCCTTTTCCGATGAGTTGTGACTTTCGTAAAAAAGTTGTGACTTTTCGGATGAGCAATGACTTTTCTCAAAGGTTGTGACTTTCTGATAAGGCACTATTAGCACCTATTGATACTACTATTTGGTAGCTATAAATAGAGGGGCTTCCTCTCACTTTTAAACTACGATTTTTTAAAAAGTTTTCTACTCTTTTTCTTCTTTAAAAATATCAGGGTTATTTGCAACAGTTGATTAAGTTGAAAGTTCAACGAAATTCGAGGTACCACATAAGTAAGAGTATGTGACCAAATTGTAGCAAATCATTCATAAATTCACACTTGTATTTTTTTTTGTACGATTTACATGAGTCAACAGTGACAAAAAGTTGTCGAAAAGACAATAATAATAAACAAATATGAAAAAATCACATGATTTGAGTAAGATATTCTTCTTTGTGTTTTTTTAATTGTTTTTTTAACCTCAAATGAAGGAGTTTCTTTCTGATTTGCTAAAACAACGAGAATTAATATAGTTTATTGAATCATTAGTTTTGATATTAATTCCACTATTTAAAAATAGATTTAACTTTTTTCCTATAATATGATAATATAGTCATGATAAAAATTATGTTTTTGTAGATGTGTAAGTAAAAATGAACGGAGAAAGTAAAGTGTTGGTGGCAAGAAATTTTAATCAAATGAAACGCTATAGTGAATATAGCATGATTATATATTTTCGTCTTCCTTCTTCATTGACTATGTATTGTTCCATAAATTTTTTCGTTTTAATATTTGTATAGAGTATAGAATTTTTTAGGTATGAATTTCGTGTTTTTTTGTGTTCATTTTAATTTGAGAAAATGTTATGTCACAAGATCCACTCCTTTCTAGCTATATAAGTATAGATAAGAAAACAGTGATTGATCATATCTTAAATCTATTAAAGATTCTATAAACAATACTTGAAATTTTATAAATCTATTAATTGTTATTATTTAAAAATTTCAATATTATATATCATGATACAACTTTTATAAGATACTAGGTACTTTCATTAGACAACAACTATATGATATGTATGCGGCACAAAAAAGGAGAAGACCACAATTCTACAAAGATAACGTAGAAACTAAAGAAATGAAATATTTTTCACCAAAAGTGATGTTGTTCATATATTAAAATTAAATAATGTTGTGTATATTTAAAACAAAGAATTGATCAAGCTAAAATTGACATACACTCAAACCACAATTTAACGATCATTTGTTATAAGAATAAAGTATCTTTTTTATTGGAGAATTACCTCTCTATGATAGTCTTACTCAAATATTAATTGATAAAAGATACACTACATATAAAGATAAAACATTAAAATATTTATGATAATCCTAAGAGCCCGTTTGGATTGTCTTAGAAAAATAACTTTTAAAAAGTACTTTTGAAAGTGCTGAAACTTATTTTTAAAATAAGTAGTTATGTGTTTGGATAAAAGTGTTGCAGTTGAAAAAAGTTGTTGATGTGTTTGGCAAATAAGTGTTGGTAATAATTTTTTTTTATCAAAATGTCTGAAATACCCTTAAAGATGTTAACATGATTAAAAGTTGATTAATTTAAGGTTTTTATACTTAAAAAAATTAAAACAAAATTAATTTATATTTTACACCCGTAAGTAATAATATTTCCTGTCATTCACATATTTATTTATCATCACAAATTATTTATAAATATAATAATAATAATAATAATAATAATTATAATCATATAATAATTATAATAATATATAATAATAATATAATAATAAGTAATAATAATAAAATAATAATAACAATGATAAAAGATAATAAGAAAATAACAATAATAATAATAATTTTTATTATTATAATATAATAATAATAATAATATGATAATAATAATAATAATAACAACAACAATAATATAATAAAAATATAATTATAATAATAAAATATAATAATAATAATAAAATAAATAATAATAATAATAATGAATAATAATAATATATTAATAATAATAATAATAATATAATAATAATAATAATAACAACAAGAATAATAATAAAAATAAAATAATAAATAATAATAATAATAATAATAATAATAACAACAACAATAATAATAAAAATAAAATAATAAATAATAATAATAATAATAATAATAATAATAATAATAATAATAATAATAAAAATAAAAAAATTAAGGGTAAAAAGGTAATATACATGGTCAACATAAAGTGACTTTAAAGTTTAAAAAAAAGCACCCCTCACCTAGCTTTAGCTTTTGCTTAAAATAAGTCACATTGATGATTGTCAAACACTCTAATAAGTCAAAAACTGACTTTAAAGTCAAGTTGACCAACTTTTAAGCCCATCCAAACATGCTCTAAATTTCAAGTATGAATACTTTAGAGAAAAATTATACTTAAATGGTGTTCATCATTTATGTTGATAACCTCGAAAGACTATTGGTGACATATTTTGTAATGTTATCTTTATAAAATTTTATTGGTTAGATTTGCTTACAAAATTGAGTGAAATAAAAATCAATACTATCAAAGAAATGCGACTTTTCCCCCATATTTGAACATTGGATGTATTTTGAAATGTTTCGATGATATCTGGTCATTTTGATCTCAAAATACATGAAGCTCTATGACTATTTGTATTAATCATTCAAAGCACTTGTCTATGTTCTTTAAATTATAATTTATTACTAAAAAAACTTTAACATAGTTATATAAATTCTATTTTACAACATCATATACTAAATATATGATACACATGTGCAACGCATGTGCCGTGAAACTAGTTATTTCTAAATGACTATATAAAGGATTTTATAATAAAATATCCCTAAAATAAATCACTTTCAAAAAGAGTCACTTCAAATCAAAAAGTTCATTTTCCTCTAATATTTTTCTCTCTAAACTCAAGAAAGAAGAAGAAGCCATTAAAGCTTGGGATTGAGGATTTCAAAAGGGTTTCTTCATCAATTTTCTTCAAGGTTTCTTAATATAGGTATGGTGATCCTTCATCCTTGATCAATCTTTTTTTCAAGGAGTCCAGTCAAAAAGGTTTTTAAAGTCTTTCAAAGATCAAAACACTATTTTCTAATCTAAGAATGGGTTCATAGATAAAACACTTTCAAAGCAATCATATTAATGAATTAAGGTTTGATTGATGATTATGAGTTTATGTTACATTGAATTTCTTCAAAAACCCATGATTTCCTCTAAACTCCTTAATTGATTGGAAATTGGTTGATTATGGATATGTAATGAATAGTAGGTGTTTATATGAAGTTAGTTTATGAATTCATGTCATTAATTATGCGTTATTATGGAGAATTATTGTTGTATTGGTGTATTAAGGTATGAGAACCTTCATTCATGAAATTTCTTTCTCCATGAAGCCCTCAAACTCTAATTTTCGAAATGGGGTAATTCTTCAAAAACAAGGGTTTATAATCTAGCCATGTGTTCTTCTAAAACGAATTTATATGAGTTAATTCCTTTATATTATGAATTTTTTTTATATTTAATGGTGATTTTTATGATAGATTTCCCATGAACCCATGTGCTTCCCCATGACCCCAATTTTATGAAATTGTGATGAGTTTGTTGATGCAATATGAATGCTTAGAATTATATCTATGTTAATTTAGTCAATTTGTATTGTTTTATTCATGCTTAATGTAGTAATACTAAGTGTGATTTCACGATATGACTTATGACCCTCGAAGGGTAAATTGTAAGTGTCGAATCTTGAAGTATTGCCTTGAAGGCAATGTGTGAATATATCTATGTTTAAGATTCTTATATATATGAATTGTTTGATCTACTTACGGTGGATGTGCTTACTTGTAGTGCATGTTGAATTTTATATAGTGCTTCTATAGAAGGATTATACCCACATGACTTGCAATATGATTATATGAGTATACACATGCAATGAGTGAATGAACTAATTACATTAAGATTAGGTCCATGTCTAGTATAATGAATGTGGATCTGTTGAGTTGCATGGTCTACTTGAATGCAATACATGAATATTATGCATTATTATGATAATATCTACATGCTTATGAACACTTTCAAAGGGAAGTGTATATGAGGGTAATGTTATTGTTGTTTTGTCATAATAGAGACAGTTACACACACCCCATGCATAAATATTATTATGGTGTATCTATGGTGTCAATTGAAAGTATAGTTCTCATATGCACCTTTACACATTATGAAATATGAAATGTACATGTCTATGATGATCCTATTGTATTGATTGAATGATGTTTCTCATGAAAACACTATCAATGTATGTAAAAGGATTTCTCATATGTATATTAGGATTCTAAAGGTGAAAGGTAGTTCTCACCTTATTGAATCAATGAGCTATGTTATGAATTGTATTGAATGAAGGCTAAAGTATTCCTTCACACATGTAGATACAATCTAACTATTATTAATATATAAGTTTGGGAATAATGCTTAGCACCGAGCGTATATGAAAAATGATGTAGAGACTCTTCCTCTAGTTAGTCCGGGTCTTCTACATATGCTCTCAAGAGATGGAAACTCTCCCACTAGTAGTTAGGCCGGGTTTATAGAAGCAATCTTCATATCCCATAACTATGTGCCCGCATAGGTATTAGCTAATGGATCCACACTAAAGATAAATATGTTAGTTATACTTTAAGCAAGTAGGACGCCTTTTTTTGGTGTGGGGTCATATGACACCGGATTCCATGTAGCTCACATGGTCTATGTCAGTTAAGGCTATAATCAGTAATGAACAAGAATATAAATTATGAATACGAAAGTGAGTTATATGCTATGGTTCCTCAAAGGGTTTTCTTAGTATGAGTGGTAGTATGGGATGTCATTCATACATGGAACAAGTGGACTTTGAGAGTAGTCATGGTGTGTTCCTCTTATGTTTATGTACTATGACTATGCATTATGTTATGTGTTGTGAATATTAAGTATCTATATGCGCTATGAATATGAAATATGTTTATGAATTATGAATATGAACATGATTATGAATGTCTCCTTACTATGTGTATGAATTATGGATGAGACTAATGTATGATAGGTATTAGCATGGTAGTCCAAAGATGGTACTTAGCGTAGGTAGGGTTATGGGACCTTATCTACACATGACACAAGTGAAATCTAGGCTTACTTATGTGGTTATGTAAATATGTCTTATAAGTATGCTATTAAGGATGTTGACTTAATGTGTAATGAAATATGTACTCTTAATTAAGTTAATATAGAATGTTGACTTATGTATTTTATGTAATAGTGTATATCTTGCAAGGTTGTATTACGAGTTATTTCCTTGTCTTGACGTGATGAATATGAATATTCCTAGTCTAGGGTGGCTTTGAGGAATACTTAGTGGAGTAGTATTATGGGATGCTACTCATATATTGCACAAGTATGACTTAAAGTTGTCTTAGAGGATGGTCTTAATGTGTTTATGTGAAGTATGTAATGCTTATGTTCCTTATGAATATGTATTGTCTAGAGCTTGTATGTTTAATATATCTTAATGTGAAGATATGATTTGTATGTTGATTAGTTTTGGAGATTATGCCTAATATGCTCTTAGTCATGAAGTTTAACCAAAATGACATATGCATGACTTTCAAACAAAATGTCCCTTTAGAAGCATGTTTTTGCATGATCATCATACTTTAGTACTTAATTGTGCTAACCCATATTTCTTCTACTTTTTATTATAAGTGTAGGTTTCAGAAAGAGATAGAGTTCTCTGGATTCAAGGGCTTGGGAAGAGTTAACCAAGACCAAGTGTATTTCCTCATGATTCGGGGACAAGTATTTAAAAGTTTCTTGTATTTAATTTGTAATTAGTTATGTCTAGTTTTGTTAAGTCTTTCAAATGTGAAGGACCGTGACCCTATCTTTAGGTTCCATGTCTTGGTTAGATGGCCATGTGAGATGTAGGCTTTCGATATAATTTTAAATGTCGTGTTCTTGAAGTGAATGGTTTTTAAATGAAAAGTTTTAATTTCTTGTCATTTTTCCTTATGATCGAATGTTATGAATGCTATGAGGCTTGTATAAGAGCTCTTCGAGATCGAGTGCGACATGTTACGACTAGGTGGTGCTCTTGGTTCGTGACAAACATGTTATCAGATCATAAGGTTTTGGGAATGGTTTTTAGGGTTGATGTCTCATAAGCCACGTCTAGTAGAGTCTTGTTCATCGGTGTGAGTCGCGACACATGTTTCACTTTCTTCATTACTCTTGTGTCGTGCCATAGATCTTAACTCCCTAAGATCTCACTCTTATTCGTTATCCATCGGTTTTCAAGATGTGACTACTTGAAGGGCTAATGCTTCAAGGATCGAGGAAGAAAAAGATAAGTGGAGATGTTTTTATGGTAATGTGGCTAGCTAGGGAAGAGTTCTTATGGTAGAATGAAATCTTTTGTTTTGGATGAGTTTCTTTTTGGTTATGTGTTATGTTGGTAGAGGGTCATGATGGAGTTTTAAGGTTTGTTGAAAAGATTTGAGGAATAGTGATGTTAAGTGATGCCTAGAGATGTTGTGTGAGTAGACTTCTTTAAATGAGAGTATACATGTAAATTAACTTTGGATAGAATCGTCTTGAGTGATGAGTGTAAAGGTTTAAGTGATGACTTGTTTCGACCTTAGAATTAAAGAAAATGATATTGCAAAGAATTTGTGTAGGCTTACTCCTAAGTGGGGGATCATGTTCTTAGATGGTATCATTGAATTTCCTTGATGTTATGAATTAGGCTCGCTTGATGATCTCACCTTAAAAGGTTGTAGTGAGTTTGATGAGTTTAGTCCCGATTTGGTAGGCACGTGATACCTTGAGTGGTATTGGTAAGGTTGCTTTTGAGCAAGAGTGCTTATATGAGAACATCTCTAATTTTGAAGTACCAATGGGATCTTAGACCGGCAAGTCAAGAAATAGAAGAAAAAAAAGTGCTTCCGTGAGGATGTAGAGGAGTGGTATTTAGTGAAGAGTTTTAATTAAAGTGCTTAGTTGGGAGGCCAAGGGACAATGAGATGTCCCAAAAGCCTTATGTTCACTTCTATTCCTCCTCTAACTCAAAGATGACAAATTCACCTTGACTCATTTTATATGGAGTCTTGGATGATATATATGTCCTAGGGTTCCTTTGTCCCTTAGAGTTACTCTTGTTAACTTTGGTAGGGTTTGAAAGCATGATTATTAGACCTCTATTGATTTTAGGTTAAAATGAGTCTTGATAATGCTTTGGGTTTGTTTAAAGGAGTAGTATTTAAGGTTTTAGTAAGGGAGCTTACTCCCAAGGGGGAGATCATGTGCTTAGATAGTAAAATGTATTAAAGAATTTCGATATCCTCATCCCTTTGTTCTATTCCTATTCAAGCTTGAGACCAATAATTTCGTTTTGGACATGTTCCATGTCTAGGAGTCATGAGTAATTTAGAGATTTTCATGATCTCCTTATAATATGCATTTTTTGAAAGATTCTTATGTTGCTTAAAGTGATTTTTTCATGATTTACATATTCCTCATGTTGATATGTATCTAGTATAAGTTATCTATGTGCTTCATGAGTTGAAATGTTGAGAATGCTTATATGGTATTTTGTGAAGAGTTGTATAATTTTCTTTATGATGAGAGAGCATGATGTGAGTTGGAGGAGATAGTTCCTCCAATGATATATGAAATGAGAAATGTTAATGTTTTGATACATAATGAGTGTGTTGATGTAGTTCCTACATTCTTGTGTTGCATTGAGCTTATTGATAAGGAGTTGATGTTTCCTCCTAGTTTTGTGCATTGTTTGTGATGTTGCATGCATGATGGGTTGTTAGTCTTAAGTCGTTCCCTTATTGTGTTTAAAGTGTCATTCGAGGATGAATGTTTCTAAGTGGGGGATAATGTAACGACTCGCAACATAATAGGTTGAACTAGAGCCTAACATATGAAATTTATGAGTATACACATGCAATGAATGAATGAACTAATTGAATTACGATTAGGTCCATGTCTAATATAATGAATGTGGATCTGTTGTGTTGCATGATCTATTAATACTTGAATGTCATACATGAAGATTATGCATGATTATGATAATATCTACATGCTTATGAACACTTTGAAAGGGAAGTGTCTATGAGGGTAATGTTATTGTTGTTTTGTCATAGTAGGGACAATTACACACACCCCATGCATAAATATTATTATGGAGTATCTATGGTGTCAATTGAAAGTATAGTTCTCATATGCACCTTTACACATTATGAAATATGAAATGTACATGTCTATGATGATCCTATTGTGTTGATTGAAAGATATTTCTCATAAAATACTATCAATGTATGTAAAAGGATTTCTCACATGTATATTAGGATTCTAAAGATGAAAGGTAGTTCTCACCTTATTGAATCAATGAGATATGTTATGAATTGTATTGAAAGAAGGCTAAAGTATTCCTTCACACATGTAGATACAATCTAAATACTATTAATGTATTAGTTTGGGAATAATGCTTAGCACCGAGCAAATATGGAAAATGAGGTACAGACTCTCCCGCTAGTTTCCGGGTCTTCTACATATGCTCTCATGAGATGGAAACTCTCCCATTAGTACTTAGATCGGGTTTCTAGAAGCAATCTCCATATACCATAACTCTGTTCCCGCATAGGTATTAGCTAGTGGATCCACACTAAAGCTAAATATGTTAGTTCTACCTTAGGCAAGTAGGACACCTTTTTTCGGTGTGGGGTCATATGATATGCTATGGTTTCTCAAAGGATTAACTTAGTATTAGTGGTAGTACGGGATGTCATTCATACATGGCACAAGTGGACTTTTAGAGTAGTCATGGTGTCTTCCTCTTATGTTTACGTACTATGAATATGCATTGTGTTATGTGTTATGGTAGTAAGTATTTGTATGTGCTATGAATATGAAGTATGTTTATGAATTATGAATATTAACATGATTATGAATGTCTCTTTACTATGTGTATGAATTATGAATGAGACTAATGTATGATAGGTATGAGCATGGTAGTCCAAAGATGGTTATTAGCGTAGGCAGGGTTATGGTACCTTATATACACATGGCACAAGTGCAATCTAGGGTTAGTTATGTGGTTATGCAAATATTTCTTATGATTATGCTATTAAGGATGTTAACTTAATGTGTAATGAAATATGTACTCTTAATTAAGTTAATATAGAATGTTGACTTATGTATTTTATGTAATAGTGTATATCTTGCTTGGGTTGTATTACGAGTTATTTCGCTGTCTTGACGTGATGAATATGAATATGCCTAGTCTAGGGTGGCTTTGAGGAATACTTAGTGTGAGTAGTATTATGGGATGCTACTCATACATTGCACAAGTATGACTTAAAGTTGTCTTAGAGGATGGTCTTAATGTGTTTATGTGAAGTATGTAATGCTTATGTTCCTTATGAATATGTATTGTCTAGAGCTTGTATATTTAATATATCTTAATGTGAAGATATGATTTGTATGTTGATTAGTTTTGGAGATTATGCCTAATATGCTCTTAGTCATGAAGTTTAACCAAAATGACATATGCATGACTTTCAAACAAAATGTCCCTTTAGAAGCATGTCTTTGCTTGATCATCATATTTAGTACTTAATTGTGCTAACCCATATTTCTTCTACTTTTTACTACAAGTGTACGTTTTGGCAAAAGATAGAGTTCTCTAAATTCAAGGGCTTGGGAAGAGTTCTCCAAGACCAAGTGTATGTCCTTATGATTCAGGGACAAGTATTTAGAAGTTTCTTATATTTAATTTGTAATAGGTTATTTCTAGTTTTGTTAAGTCTGTTAATTGTGAAGGGTCGTGACCCTATCTTTAGGTTCCATGTCTTGGTTGGATGGCCATGTGAGACGTAGGCTTCCGGTATGATTTTAAATGTCGTGTTCTTGAAGTGAAGGGTTTTTAAATGAAAAGTTTTAATTCCTTTTTATTTTTCCTTATGATCGAATGTTATGAATGCTATGAGGCTTTTATAAGACCTCTTCGAGGTCGAGTACGCCATGTTACGACTAGGGGGTTCTCTTGGGTCGTGGAAATCATGGTATCAGAGCGTAAGGTTTTGTGAATGGTTTTTAGGGTTAATGTCTCATAAGCCACGTCTAGTAGAGTTTTGTTCATTGGTGTGAGTTGTGATACATCTATGAGCGAGAGACTATAGGACGTTAGGAAGTTTTAATTTCTTCATTACTTTTGTGTCGTGTCATAGAGCTTAACTCCCTAAGATCTCACTCTTATTTCTTGTTGGGTGGTGTCACGCCCCGAGCTACCCACGAGACGCGGACACAGAACCTAGGGCCACAAGTGATCCCAAGGTAACCTTGGTGGCATGATCATGAGCATACTAAAGAATATAAACTGATGCGGAAGATAAATTATACTTTAATATGAAAAGATGGGGAATACCCATATTCTATAACTGAGATATTTAAAAATAATGAGTTTAACACAAAGAAAATATTAACTCAATACTAAGCTGAAACTAACTATGTCTGAAATAAGCCTCTAACTGACTAGAAATACTAGGACAAGCCCCAGCTAAGTCTAGCAAAAAATGAAACTAAATGATTAAAAGACTGAAATGAACTCATGACTGTTGTCCTCGGAGAATGAGGTCTCACCGCTGAATCTACTGAAACGGAGATCGGAAATCGATCTATGCGTGATCTGGATGCTGAGAACCTTAACCTACATCACGAGAAGATGTAGTACATGTATGCGTCAGTACTTGAAGGGTACTGAGCATGTAGGATATAATAAAGCTGAAATAAAACATAACAGAACAAGCACAAAAGCAAGTATAAAAATTTGAACATAATATACTGAATTCTGAGATAACTGGATGCAATGACCAATTTATAACATGCTGAAACTGAATAGTGAATATACTGATAAATGGTCAATGCAAGAGAGTCTGACTGAACTATGGGAGCTACTAATAACCGATAATAAAACCACATGAGCTAAATGTGGAGTCCGATGTATACGCCCCATTAAGAGTACCCAATATACCCTGCCATAGGTATAAAGGCATGCTGGCGTGATCAATAAACTGGTTGTCCACAGAGGGGACTTACAACCTACTTGGATAGTAGTTCTGGGACTAATTGGGTACGCTGAACTCTAGTCCAACTCGATATTATGCTACTCCCATTGATTTATGTAGTTAACAGATTATGTCTGAATTTCTGTAAATACCGGATAACTTTAAATTGAACAAGCAAACTGAGAATGCAACATTTAATCTAATAATGTTGCATTAATAACTGAGGCATGTATAACTAAATAACTGAAATATCTGACCTAGCATTTGTAATTCAAGAACTAAAGAAATACATAGCTAGGGTTCTGAAATTCATGCGATAAACTAAGTAATAACATGTATATCTGATTTGGATCATATAACTAATTAATTCATGAAGTTCTGTTGAAGTTCTAGAAACCCTAGGTCTAATCATGATATGGGAATTAAGAATCTGACTGAAAACTAGGGACCCAATGGGTGAAAGGAACCCACTAGTGAAATCCCACATACCTGGTGATGAAATTTACAGAGAAACACTTAGATTTCGTGGCTGGAACTCCTGGAACCTTGCTGCGTTCTTGAACTAGGGTTCTTGACCTTTTCCTCCTTTCTTGCTTCTGATTTTCTAAGTTTTGATTTATGATTTTGATCTAGGTAAGTTTTAGTTATGTTTTTAGGCTTAAACTGACTAAAATCAGATGATTTAGGGTCAAAACGACGTATCTAGGGTTTAAACAAAGTGGGAAAAGACCAAAAGACCCCTGAGTTAAGTGCTGTCGGACCAAACGACGACCTGGACTGAAGGGCCGTCGTTCAATCGACTGTCCGTCGTTTGGGTCTGTAGGTTGGGTCTTTTCGACAGACCTTTACTAAAACAGGCATAACGTTTTACTCGAAGGTCTGATTTTAGCAAGGTCGGTGTCTATGGAAAGAAAATTCAATTATATATATGTTGGTATGTCACGGGACACCTAATTCATTTTGTGCTAAGAGTTATGATCATTTGAAGTTGACACAACTGGATTTCCCCCTGACTGTCCGTTAAATTTCCACCTACGGACCGTAGATCGAACGACGATCCGTACTGGTCAATCGTGGTTCATATCAGAGAGTGGGTAACTGGGGTGTTGATCAACGGACACAGACTACGGACCGTAGGTCCATCCGTCGTTCGACACTTGGTCAAATTTTTCTGGGCTGAGTTTTTGGGGGTTTCTAACTCAATCGACAGATGTGAAGGACGGGCTGTGGTTCAGGCTACGTTCCGTCGATGGTAACCGTCGATTGCACCAGTAGTTTTTCTGAAAGCTGATCTTTGGTCTATTTTGGATATGGGGTGTTACAGGTGGTCGTCTAGATGTGACTACTTGAAGGGCTAATGCTTCAAGGATCGAGGAATAAAAAGATAAGTGGAGATGTTTTTATGGTAATGTGGCTAGCTAGGCAAGATTTCTTATGGTAGAATGAAATCTTTTGGTTTGGATGAGTTGCTTTATGGTTATGTGTTATGTTGGTAGAAGGTCATGATGGAGTTTTAAGGTTTATTGAAAAGATTTGAGGAATAATGATGTTAAGTGATGCCTAGAGATGTTGTGTGAGTAGAATCCTTTAAAGGAGAGTATAAGTGTAAATTACCTTTGGATATAATCATCTTGAGTGATGAGCGTAAAGGTTAAGTTATGACTTGTTTCGACCTTAGAATTAAAGAAAATGATTTTGCAAGGAATTTGTGTAGACTTACCCCTATGTCATGCCCCAAGCTACCCCGAGACGCGAACATGGGACCTAGGACCACAAGTGATATCAAGCTAACCCTGTTGGAATGATCATGAGCATACTAAAGATAGTAAACTGATGCGGAAACTAAATCATAATTAAAATGAAAAAATGGGGAAAACCCATATGCTAAAACTAAGATATATGAAATTGATGAGTTTAATACAAAGAAGTTATTAGTTCAATACTAAGATGAAACTATCTATGTCTGAAATAAGCCTCTAACTGACTAGAAATGTTGGGACATGCCCCAGCTATGTCTAGCAAAAACTGAAACTAAAGGACTGAAATACTAAGAATAAACTCATGACTATCGTCCTCAAAAATGAGGACTCACCACTGATTCTGTTGAACTAGAGATCGGGAATCGATCTAAGCGTAATCTGGATGCTGAGAACCTGAACCTACATCACGACAAGATATAGCGAACGTATGCGTCAGTACTTGAAAGGTACTGAGCATGTAGGATAGAGTAAAGCTGAAATAAAGCATAACTGAACAAGCACAAACTATAATATTATGAACATAATATACTGAATGCTGAGATAATTGGATGCAATAACCAAATTTATGACATGCTGAGACTGAATTCTGACTGAACTGTCAATATGGTCAATGCAATAGAGTCTGACTGAACTGTGGGAGCTACTAATAACCAATAATAAAACCACATGAGCTAAATGTGGAGTCAGATGTATATGCCCCATCGAAAAGACCCAATATACCCTGCCAGAGGTATAAAGGCATGCTGGCGTGATCACTAAAGTGATTCCCACAGGGGGACTTATAATCTTCTTGGCTAATACGTCTGGGACTATTTGGGTACGCTGAACCCTAGTTCAACTCGGTATTATGCTACTCCCAATTAATTAAGTGATTAACATATTCTAACTGAATTATTGTCAATATTGGATAGCTCAAAACTGAACATGTAAATTGAGAATGCAACAATTAATCTGATAATGGTGCATTAATAACTGAGGCATATATAACTGGATAACTGAAATATATGACATAGCATGTGTAATTCAAGAACTAAGAAATACATAACTAGGGTTCTGAAATTCATGCGATATACTGAATAATAACTTTACAATCTGATTTGGAATATGTATCTAACGAATTCATGATGATCTACTGTAATTCTAGAAACCCTAGGTCTATTCATGATAAGGTAATCAAGAACTGACTGAAAACTAGGGACCTAATGGGTGAAAGGAACCCACTAGTGAAATCTCACATACTTGGTGATGAATTCCACGTAGAAATTTTTAGATTTTGGGGCTGGAACTGATGGAACCTTGTTGCGTTCTTGAACTAGGGTTCTTGACCTTTTTCTCCTCTCTTGCTTCTGTTTTTCTAAGTTTTGATTAATAATTTTGACTTAGGTAAGTTCTAGTTATATTTCTAGGTTTAAAATAACTAAAACTCTCATGATTTAGGGTCTAAACGACGTATCTTAGGGGTTAAACGAAATAGGAAAAGAACAAAACATCCCTGAATTAACTATTGTCGGAGCAATCAACGACCTGGACTGACGGGCCATCGTTCAATCGACGGTCCGTCGGTTATAGGACACCTAATTCATTTTGTGCTAAAAGTTATGACCATTTTAAGTTGACCAATCAGCAATTTTCCCCTAACTAGCTGCTAACTTTCATCTGCGGTCAGACCTACGGATCGTAGATTGAATGACGGTCCGTGCTGGTCGTCCGTAGTTCTTGTTAGAGGCTGGGTAATAGGGTCTTGATCTACAGACATAGACTACGGACCGTAGTCTGACTTATGGACTGTAGTTCTGTCCGTGGATCGAGACTTAGCCAATTTTTCTGAGTTGAGTTTTGGAGGGCTTCATTCGCAAACTACGGATGCACAATACGGACTGTAGATCAGACTACGGTCCGTCAATGGTGACCGTAGATCGAACCTGCAACTTTGTGAAAAATGGATTTCTAGTCTGTTTTAGATATCGGGTGTTACATTATCTCCCCCTTGGGAACATTTGTCCTCGAATGATGACTAAACTAGTTGAAAGGGAGGGAAAGGGCTGCAATCCCTACCACTACACACTAAGAACTGAATTTCTGACTGAACTGAGTTCCAACATGCAAATAAGCTGAAAATGCAAGTACAAACTGAGGGAACATGATTCTAAGACTGAATTCAACGCATGAATGACTGAAAAACTTAAGAGGAACTATTACCTCAAGCTGGAGTGGAATCGGAAGGAAAGAGGTGAAGATACTTGGTTTTCATGGCAACTTATGCTTCCCAAGTAGGTCCCTCTACGGACTGACTCCTTCACAAAACCTTGACTGATGCGACTTCTTTGTTTCTCAACCTTCTAACCTGAGGATCAAGAATCTCAAATGGTGCATCCTCATAAGAAAGACTATCTTTCACAGCCACACACTCTCATGGCACCACAGAGGCTGGATAAGTCAGACACTTCTTCAGAAGTGAGATTTGTAAGATCGGATGCACTGTTACTAGTTCTGCTGGAAACTCTAACTCATATGCCACCTTTCCAACCATTTTCAAGATATTGTAAGGGCCTACATACCTAGGATAGATCTTCCCTTTCTTGCCAAATCTCATCACCCCCTTCATAGGTCACACTTTCAGGAAAACTCAATCATTAACTTGCAACTCTAGTTCCCTTCTCCTTACATCTACATAAGATTTTTGACGAATCTGGGTGGTCTTAAGTCTATATCAAATGAGTTGCACTTTTTCCATAGCATAATGGACTGAATTTGGCCCTATCAAAGCTATTTCACCCACTTCAAACCAACCAATAAGAGATCTACATCTATGCCCATACAGTGCCTCATAAGGGGCCTTTTGAATGCTGAAATGTTAGCTATTGTTGTAGGCAAACTCAATAAGAGGAAGGTGATCATCCCGACTCCCCTTGAAATCGATCACACAAGCTCTCAACATATACTCTAGGGTATGAATGGTACGCTCTGCCTGTCCATCCGTCTGCGGATAAAATGTTAGTGCTAAGGTTAACCTGAGTACCAAGACCCTCCTGAAATGACTTCAAGAAATGAGACGTAAACTGAGGACCTCTATCTTAGATGATAGACAAAGAAACCCCATCCAACCTCACAATTTCATTAATGTAAGGCTTGACATAGTCCTTTGCCGAATTTGTAGTCTTGACCGCCAAAAAGTGAGAAGACTTAGTCATCCTGTCAAATATTACCCAAATAGAGTCATGCTGTCTACGAGTACGAGGTAACTCTGAGATGAAATCCATACTGATCACTTCCCACTTCCAAGTAGGAATGTCAATCTCTTGAGTCATACCCCGTGGTTTATAATGTTCTACCTCGACTTGCTGGCAATTGGGGTACTTACTCACAAAATCTTCTATATCCATCTTCATGCCATTCTACCAATTGACTTCCCGTATATCGCAGCACATCTTAGTGGCACCTGAATGAATAGAATATTTGGAGTTATGGTCTTATGCAATAATATGTTGTCTCAACTCACCCACATCAGGAACACACAATCTACCCTGGTTATGAAGTACACCATCTCCCCCTTTGGAGAAAACCTCCACTCTCTGATTATGGACTTCACCCTTAATATCAAGCAAGATTAGATCACTGCCTTGCTTTTCCTTAATCTCCACTACTAAAGAAGATTCTGCCCTATTTTGAAATGTTACACCACTGTATGATATGCTCATAAGGCGAACTCCCAAGCGAGTAAGCCTGTGAACATCCTTCACTAGATCCTTCCCTTCTTCCACAACATGGGATACACTACGAATAGATAATCTGCTAAGAGAATATGCTTCTATATTTTCCTTACCAGGATGGTAATGCACACTCATATCATAATTCTTATGTAACTCAAGCCATCTCTTCTAGCAAAAATTCAACTCTTTTAGGGTGAACACATGTTGAAGGCTCTTATGGTCAGTGAACACATCTACATGAATACCATACAAGTAGTATCTCCAGATCTTGAGTGCAAACACCACTGCTTCAAGCTCAAGGTCATGAGTTGGATAGTTCTTCTCATGCACCTTAATCTGTCTAAAAGTATAAGCTATAACCTTATCTCACTGCATCAACACACAACCTAGGCCAACTCTAGATGCATCGCAATAGATCGCATAACTATCTGAACCCTATGTAAAGTCAATACATGAGCTATCGTCAATCTAGTTTTCAATTCTTTAAAGCTTTTCTCATAATTTTCTGACCATTGAAACTTGACCATCTTCTAAGTCAACCTAGTCAATGGTAAGGCTATGAATGAAAATTCTTCCACGAACCTTCTATAATAACCCGCTAGACCTAACAAACATCTGATATCTGTTGCAAGGGTAGGTCTAGGCCATTGTTTCACTTCTTCTATCTTCTGCGAATCCACTCAGATCTCCTCGCTAGATACAATATGACCAAGGAAAACAACATATTTCAACCAGAAATCACATTTACTAAACTAAATGAATAATTGGCGATCCTTAAGAGTATGAAAAACAAGTCTCAAATGACTTGCATGTTTTTCCTCATTCCTAGAGTAAATGAGGATATCATCAATAAAGACGATAACAAACAAGTCCAAATATTGTTTTAACACTCTGTTCATCAATTCCATGAAAGCTGCAGAAGCATTGGTTAGTCCAAATTACATAAATACAAATTCAGAATGACCCTACCGAGTTCTGAAGTCTGTTTTTGGAATGTCACTATCTCTGTCTCTAAGCTGATGATAACCCGATCTGATATCTATCTTTGAGAAGTGACTAGTACCCTGAAGTTGGTCAAACAAGTCATCAATCTTTGGAATGGGATACTTATTCTTGATTGTGACCTTGTTCAACTGTCTATATTCAATGCACATTCTGAGAGAACCATCTTTCTTCTTTACGAACAACACTGGTGCACCCCATAGTGAAATACTAGGTCTGATGAAGCCCTTATATAGAAGGTCTTTCAACTGCTCTTTCAATTCCTTAAGCTCTTCTGGAGACATTTTATAAGGAGGAATAGAAATAAGTTGGGTATCTGGAAAGAGATCAATTCCAAAGTCGATTTTCCTTTCAGGAGAAACTCCGGGAAGATATTCTGGAAACACCTCTCGAAACTCACTGACTATTGGAACTGACTCAAGAGTTGGGGTTTCAGAGTTAGAATCCTTGACCCGAACTAGATGATAGAGATAACCCTTAGAGATCATCTTTCTGGCCTTAAGGCAAAAAATGAATCGACCCATAGGCGCTAAGCTACTACCCTTCCATTCTAAGATTGGTCCGTTTGAAAACTGAAAACGAACAATCCTAGTTCTACAATCGACTGAGGCATAACAGGAATGTAACCAATCCATGCCTATAATGACATCGAAGTCTACCATTTCTAATTCTACAAGATATGCTGAGGTGACTTTCTGAGTTAAGCGTGAATATAGTAAGAGCAGACCATTAGACTCAGACCTTGGTAAGATTGACCTTATTCTATATCCAGTCCAGTTGTCATTCGAGGACGAACGATCCCAAATGGGAAGATAATGTAACACCCCGAATTTATTTTGAGCTAAGACTTGAACCATCCTTTGTAGTAAGTAAGTTTTTGCAAAGGAATTTAAAATTTCTTGAGTTTTAAGGTCACGAGATGTAGAACCTTAAGTTTAAAGAAGAACCAAAGATAAAAGCATTCAAGTCATTCCTAAGTTTTTCTTAAGTTTTGGATCAACTTCAAATGATCATAACTTTTAGTTCAAAATGATTTAGGATACCCATAAGGTATTAAATTGAAGCCATTCGAGCCCTTTTTCCAACACTGCCAGGTTTTCTATATTCCAAGTTATGAGTAAAAAGTTATGACTGATTTACTAACGATCGCAAACCTGGCAGCAGCTCTGCGACGCGGAGCCAATACGGACCTCACTACCCGGTGAAAAATGATTCCAACTCCCAACTCATTTTATTTATTTCTTTAGGGGTATTTTGGTCCTAAAAAGCCTTAGAATGTCATCTTAATTTCCCTAAATGTATAGAAAATCAATTTTCACAAATAAAATCTTCTTATTCACTCCAAAGATTCTACGTTCAAGAAAAATCAAGAAATGGTTAGGCTAGGTCTATCTTCCCAGTTTTTATCTTCAAGTTCTTCAAGAAGATGGTTATTTCATGTATGTAAGCTTCCATAGTGTTGGGTTTCTCACACACACACCAATCATGTTAATTTCAGCGTTAAGGTCGTTCATGAAAAATGAAAGTATGATAATCTTGAATTATGTTCTTGAAATTGGCTTAAGTTCTTGAGTTAAGATGAGATTGTTGAGTTTTTGATCGAATCATGTCGAATTTATAGTGGTTTATGTGTAGGTTCTTATGTTCATGTGCAGGGTGTCTAAACCTAAAGAGGGATTGAGAAAGAGAATTGAATAAAGGCAAATTGGGGTTAGAAAACGAAGAAGCAAAATTCGACTAGATTTTGGCACACAAGTCCGCGTCGCGGATTTGCTCCCCCAGTGACCAAAAAGTTGCTTTGCGTCGCGTTTAGGACGGGGACTCCTCTGCCCCAAAATTTTATTTTGTGACCAAAGATTTTAATTCAACTCCGCATCGCGGACTTATTCCAAGACGATGATTTCGTGACTTCTTCTCATGTTTAGCTATCTAAAAATACTACTAAGCATCATGAAATCTTTCCTATCACAAATTACAACCTTGAATTCATAAATCACATTCAAGGTAGATTTATGAGTTAAGTCTAGAGAGTTCTTTTGAACTTTTTTCAGAAAATCCCTTTTAGTCTTTTTGAGTAATCTTTTACAATTCTAATAACTTGTTTCAAGATGCGAGCAAGTGAGTAAGAAAAATGAGAAAAATACATTCATGAGTCTACCTTGTCACCATGAGATATTTATTATCATGAATTATAAGTCTTGAATTCATAATTCACATTCAAAAGAGAGTTAAAAGTAAAGTTCAAGGAGGACTTTGAGTTTAATTGTTAATCCTTTGAGATCAACTATCGATTTGAACTATGTTTTGAGGAAGTAAGTCAGAGAATAAAAAGAGTCGTATACATGAGTTCCATATAGTTATGTAGACCTTCGATTCGAGTTGTTCATGCCCATAACTTCCGCATGAATTCCATAAATTCAGTATCATTGAGAATAATTGTATCTTCAAGTTCTAAGTCTTGAGTATTGAGTTACTAATCCCCTTTGAGATTATAATTCTAATCATCGGACTATTACATGTTAGCCATGAAGTTTTGAGTTGAATTGTTCATGCCAATAATTCTGCACGAACCCTATAAGTCGAAAATTTTTAAAATAAGAAGTGTCTTTGAGTCCTTGAGTTGAGTAGTTCACGCTCATCATTCCGCATGAACCCTCCAAGTTGAACATCATGAAATCATCCATAAACATGAGATCACCAACCTTGAATCCATAATCTTATTCAAGAAAAGTTAAGATCAAAGTCAAGAAAAGTTAAGAGTCAAGTCTAAAAGTCAAGAGCATGTCAAGTTAAGTTACCAAAGTCTTCAACGGTCTTTCACAAATGTTTTAACTTTGTTTTAAGACTTAGTATTGAGTTCAGTAAATAGTAAAGTTGAAGTTCTTTTCTTCAAAAGTATATGGACACTATGTATTCCCAAAGAAGTTTTTTAATGTTTTCACATTTAAATAAGAACGAAAACTGAGTTTTCCAAAAGAGCCTTTGAGCTAGTTTTTCAGTAAAGAGCCTTTGATCTAGTTTTCCAGGTAAAGATCTTTTGAGTTAGTTTTCAGTAAAGAGCCCTGGGCTAGTTTTCATAAAAGAGTAATCGCTTTATAAATTAAGCAAGAGAGGAAACTGAGATTTTCAAGATAGCCTTTGAGCTATGTTATTGAGCAATTAATCAAATAATGGAAAGTATGTTTTTAAACATAATGAGCTAAGTATATTTTGGGAGTAGTATTGAGCACCGATATGGGAATGCGAGTTCATATTAACTCAAGCATATATGAAAACCATGTAGCCACCATGGGTAGAAAAGGGTCATACTTTTTAGATGAATCATTTTCGCAGTGGATTCACATAGTTAAGTTAGGTCCTATAATGATGGCAAGGTATATGATGGTCCTTGGTAGCGTGAGGTAAAGTGTTGTATCATCACTATAGCTCTTAAGTGATGGTTGTCGGTTAGAGAAAATCCCACATAATTTATTGTATTTTTATATACATCAGTTCATTATATTTTCATATACATTTCAGAGTTATGTTGTATCCTTGTTATATACACAGAGTTGACATAATGTTTTTAAACAACTTTATTCATATTTCACTTGTTTTAAACTGCTTTATATTGAAATGAGTAGAGTTAAGTATCTAATCTTTGAGTTGAGTATCTAATCTCTGAGTTGAGTATTTCATCCTTGAGTACTTCTAAGTTGAGTAAGTTGAATAGTTTTGAGTATCCTTGAGTATTCCTTGAGTTAAGTAAGTTTGAAAAGAGGTAAGTATGATTCCATTTCTATAAAGTTCAAGATTATGTTATGTTTTAGAATTCTCCTTACATGCTCGTACATTCCACGTATTGAGTCATTTGGCTTGCATATTCTTATGATGCAGACACATGTATTTATGATCATCAATAGGAGATTAGTTTATACATCCGGGAGTTCAAGTTAGCTATGGTGAGCCTCCTTGTTTCTAGAAGATTTCATTTATTTTTTAGTTTAGTTAGGATATCGTGGGTCTTGTCCCAACTTTTATCTTTATCAGTTAGAGGCTTCATAGATAGTCAGTATAGTTAAGAAGTATGTATTATTAATTTATTTTATTAACTGTTTTAAATACTAAAGTTGCCTATTATGGCGAGTTGAATATATTAATTTGATTATTAACAGTTTTCTTTTGATATAAGTTTGTATTTAATTTTCATAAATTTTATTTTGTTTTTAAGCTTTGTATGCTTAAGTTAGTCTTTCCCTTGTAGTCAGAAAGGATGAGGGTTCGCTTGAGGATCAACAATGGTTCTTGAGTGTCGGTCATGTCCAGGGTTTAGACTTGGGTTGTGACAGCTCTCTTGTTCTTAAACTCTTCCCTATCCCTTAGCTTCTCTTCTTCAACCTACATGACATATACCATTAACCTCAATATCCATGTCCCTAATAAGAATTGTTGCCCGACCCTCTTTGGTTGATTGACGGGACAACTCAGCAACAAACAAACTCATTCTACTCCTCATATCCGCAACCATCTCCGGAGCATAGAGGGATAGTTTGGCGAACTTCAACCTATACTCATAAACACCTAGTGACTCCTGCTTAAGGTTAAGGAGCTCTCTTACCTTGGTCTCTTTCAGTTCTCTGAGAAATAAATGCTCCAAGAAACCCTCCTCAAAACAATCCCAACTCGCATGTGGTGCATCCTCGTCTCTACTCTCTTTCCACTGATCAAACCTAGTCCTAGCAACATTCTTCAGTTGATATACAGCCAGCTCAACCAGCTCAGTATCGGCAAGATGCATAACCTCAAAGACCTTCTTCAGCACTTCAATAAAGTTCTCTGGATCCTCAGTAGTGCTCGAACCCGTATAAGTTAGGGGATTTATCCTTAAGAACTCTCAGATCCTAGAAGTATAATTCACTTTCTATCTAGATCCTCTTTGTTGCCTAGCTTGAATGGTCACAACTTGGCTCAACATCTGTATAGCCTCACGAAACTCAACATTGGTAGCTCTCCTAGAAGTTGCATTTCAGGTGCATTAGGTAACCCATTAAATGAGTGAGAAAGAAGTTAGAAATTTTCCTAAGTGTTGCAGCCTCCTAATTATAGATGTGGTGCACTTAACACCGGTAACTAGGACTTTACAAATATGACCTCATAGAATCCCTAGGACTCTTGAGCTCTAGGCTCTGATACCAAGTTTGTCACGCCCCGAGCCTACACCCTGGGCGTGGTTGGCACTCGGAGAACCATTGCTGGCCCCAACCGAAACCTTGGACTATGTTACTTACTTAGTGGACGACTTAAATCAATAAATATGAAGCTATGAAATAAACTGGAATATTATAAAGGAACATTCAACTTGACCATTAAGGCAAACCCAAGTCTCAATATAAGATAATGAACATGAAAAGACTAAAGAACAAACCTCTCACTGTCTATGAAACCTCTAAAACAACTGATATGTATGTCGGTAGCAAACCCCACGACATACTAATAAACTAATACAATAATTTAAAGCAATAAATGGAATCCTCCAGAATGTAAGGAGGCTCACCAACTGAATCTGGAATGCTCACTCGATCAACGATGTGCTGCGCGCTGATACTGGTTACTTGCGTCCGCATCATATAATGATGTAGGCCAACTGACATCACTACATTGAATGTACGAGTATGCAAGTTGGAATACGAAAAACAACATAGGCTTGAAAAGAATCTGCAGAACTTACCTGCCTCAACTCAACATAACTGAATCATTTCAATATAAAACAGTTTAAAACAAGTGCAATAAAAAGAAAAGTTGTTTAAAACATAAAGTCAACTTTGTGTGTTCATAAAGATACATGTAACTCTAAATGTATGTAAAAATACAATAAACTACTAAGTGGATCCACTAGTCTATGCTAAAAGGCACTAGAGGAATCATCTAATAAGTATGACCCTTTTCTACCCATGTTGGCTACATGATTTATGGGGGTTGTGAGTTATCTGAACTCTCCCCTATATCGATGCTCAATACTACTCCCAAAATATGATACTAGTTCTTATGTTTAATACATACTTCTTTCTATGATTTGAGATAATTGTTCAAAACTTAGCTAATTGTCTATCTTGGAAATCAAAGTTTCCTCTCTTGCTTCATTTAGAAAGTGATTATTCTTTTCTAAAAACTAGCTCAAATGCTCTTTGGAAGTCCGATTTTCCATTCTTATTTAAATGTGAAAACATTTTAAATTCTTTGGGAATACATAGTCCCCATATACTTCTTTTGAAGAAAATGAACTTCAAACTTTACGTTTTACTCTTTACTCATCTTGAACTTTAAGTCTTAAAACAAAGTTAAAAGCATTTGTAAGAGACTTCTTGAAAAGACTCTAAGAACTTCCAAGATTTGACTCTTACTTTCCTTGAATTTGAAGTTATAGATTCAAGGTACATGTTTCTGGATGATTTCTAGATGTTTAGAAGTAATCTAGAGTAGTTAGAGTCAATATGAAGGGTTAATACCCTTTAGAAAGATTTGAATGGACTAAATGACAAAAATTGGGGGGGGGGGGGGGGGGGAAACACGGATCCGGGCACGTGCGTGGCACGCTGCTCCAGACCTCTAACTTTTTGAAGCTCCATTTGGGCGCACGAGCGCTGACCGAGACCCTCTGGCGCAGATAGGGCGCGCCTGGCCTGGCCCTCCCCAGGTGTGTCTGGCGAATTTTTCAACTCATTTTCTGATTCTAAATTGTTTTAAATCAGTTTCTTTCTCAATACTTTCTTAGATTCAGATACCCAAAACATGTACACTAGAATTGACTCAAAACAACTCTTAACAACGCTAAAATTCCTCAAGAAAACCCATCAATCACATGTAAGTTCAAGAATGAAAAACAATTCAAGAACATCAATGTCTAACTCTTTTAGGATGAAATTCGATGAATTAAACATGATTGATGCGTGAGTAAATGGACCCAATGCTATGTGATCTCACATACCTCGTAGGGATCACCGCTTGACGAATTCCACAAGCGATTCGTGAAGATCTTGATGATTCTTGCTTTATTTCTCGTTTCTCCTCCTCTTTTAGTCTTTTCTCCAAGCCCTAGCGTGAATTCAACTTTTCTAAACTGATTAAAATATGATTTCCCCCAATTAAACTCCTTAAAAAGAATTAATTAAGTTGGGTAAGGAAAAGACCAAACTACCCTTCCAAAAATCCGGAATAGACTTTCCTTAACCAAACAACCCAACTTCGAAAGGGCATTACTCATTCGTGTGAACTCGGAATCGTGCAAAATTGGCGACATTGGAAAGACTATTCTAAGAGCTTTCCTACCATATCTGGAAGTACTCTTAACTCATCCTGAGCTACAAGTTATGTCCATTTGAAGTTGTCAAAAACTCAACTTATTCTAACTTAATAAAATATCCAGATTTTCATTCTTTCCAAAAATGACTATTTCCAATTGTTAGCTTCTTCCTAGTTATTTCGAATTGTGAGATGTTACATGTTCCTTTTACATGTATGGTTTTGGATACGATGAGCTTCACAATGATTATAAAGTAGTGGATATCACCCTAAATGTGGGTGATGACAATTCATGCTATAATGTGGGGAAAATTTATGTCTGAATAATAATTCTTGGAAATATTTGGATGATTTACACATTGGCATGTCTTTAAATAACTCTGGTATGCTTGTGAAATGGGAAGCTTCATTGGGCTATTATTGATTTTACCCCGTACCTTGGTGTATTAGGAAATGACCTTTGTATGATTTGTCATCCTCTTATGACTCATGTAGATGTGTGGGTTATGAAGAAGTACGGGGTTAAAGAGTCTTGGACCAAAATGTTTAACATAAGGTATTTGGGGTATAATTTATTTGGTCCACACTTTTGCTTGTCAAGTGAAGGTGGAATTTGTTTAAGAATGGATCAATTTTATTTCCAGAGGTTTCCAATTGTGGTCAGCTTGCCGACGCAAAGTTTTACATTGAAAGCCTTGTTTGGCCTTTTGTTGCGGAATATACCAGGAATGCAACAACACTAAAGGCAACAAAATCTTAGATGACGAAAATCGCGTGATGAATAATTAGTAATAATTCTTTAAACAATTTTCTCAAGAGCTATTAATTTTCTTTTTCTTTTCTCATGTACGTAATAATAGCACACTACATATCAAAAACATCTTTGAATCATATATGTTTGAAGATCTTTTTTTCGCTTCATCAAACTTCTTCGCAAGAACAAATGCTTGGTGTCTTAATTTTCAAGCTAATTGCACGCAACATTGTTTCTTTAAGACTATATTCTATTTGTTTTACTTATTTGGTCATTCAAAGCTGAAATATCTTTTACATTGTCAATATCCAATGGTTCGGTGCAAGGATAGAGCGCATCTCACATTACAGGTTCGAGCCTCTTGTCATGCGAACTAACTCTAGCATTTAAGTGGGGATGGGTAGAATGGCATACCTATCATCCGTGCTTTTAAAGGTTGCGGCTGGCCAAAAGACCAGCTATATCAATATTTCTCAATCATAAAAAACAATGTGAAGGAAAAAAGGGGAAGAATTCTAAAGGTTTTATAAGAAATATCCTTGCGTGTTAGACTTACTTAGCTAGAAAAGGGCATGATTTCTATGTAAATTTCTTACTCCAAATTAATTACCCATTTTTTTCGCAAGTCAATATGTTGCATTTGGATCAGTGTGTGATTTATTCTAACTCATTTGATATCTACATTGACTATGTACACCACTTGAAGTTGCATTTCCATGTTCCATCTAGAGATCAGATAATTTGATTAATATATATTTGAACAGAAGCAATTTTTGACAAGTCTCAAATTTAGTTGGTGCTTGTAGTATTTAACCAAAGTGAGTTTTGCTACTGTTAAATATAGATCATGCACTTCGGATACTATTTTTCTTAATAAAGTAAACAGTGTTTTGTTAATGCAATCTACTCCCTGCTGACTGCACGGATAGGAATGATGAATGATGGGGTTTCTCTATGTTTACTGTTCATTGTGATGTAGAAACGTTTTTTCTTTACATGCAAAACAAGATTTACATATGCTCATTGATTGGATATTACAGTTTGTTGGTACCTTTTGAATCTTGGTTGAGAAAAAAATTATGTCAACTGAAATTTCCATTAAAAGGCTTGATACTATTATTTAAGAGGTATCCAATGTTCATATTTACAGCAACTACATAGTTAGAAAATCAGTGTTATCTGATATGCTTAAAATGAGAAAACTTTTTCTCGTAAGAGTTTTATAAAGAAATTTATTCTCTGATTTCTTTCAAATAACTTCCATTAATTGTCGTATAATATTGGAAAATGATTTTGCTTAGAAAAGATCTAGATCACACAACACATATACTTGATTGCAAAGTTTATACCTTTGAAACCACAGGTTCGTGGGGTGCTTCAGGAAGTTTTAGATTATTTCTTGTGATCTCAGTTACTTAAATTTTCTTGGTGTGATGAAAGTATCGCAAGTTTAATTACTTATATACGACTGCGCTAATTTTATTGTGGTGCACTAACGTTTTTCACAGTTTCAGTGGGCCCAACTTTAAATTGCGCGTTTTTAGTATATTAATTGTCAATTCATTTAGTGGAACACTAATGAGTAATTGTTTGGTTTATATCAGTTTTAGGTAATGAGATGGATTAACTTTCTAACTATACAGTTACTGTAATAAATGATTAGTTCTTAAAGTTGCAACTCGAGCCTTATGTAAGTCACTGTTGTGAATAAACAGAGAGCAATAAGTCAAACAGAAGAGGGTTGCCCAAGATGGATCATGACCTTCATTCCCGTATCGCAGCCAAAGTTAGAGCAACTGCATCATCCATCAGTGATGTATTGAAAAGGTAATAAATTTCTATGTGGATAAGACATATCAACATCTTTTGCATATTTTCATTTTCAATTGATGCATGTAGGGTCCTCCAGATCCGACTAGTTTTTGAAGAATTTAGGCAAAATAACTTCAAAACACAGATTCAAGAAGAGAAACAAAATTCAAAACCATTTAGATTGAAAGACACCAATAACTAATATCGCCGAACAAATTGTTCTAGAAAAATAACTCTTTCATGAAAATACTGCAAAAAGGAAAAATGACTAACAAGATCAAAATGGAGCAAAATGTCACCTTTACATGACTTGAAATATCATGAGGAAATCTAATGGTATGAAGTTTTTCCCAAGTCTCTCTGACCCCACTTTTCTTTGTAATCCACAAATCCGTGCAAGTTCTCCAACAACTACAAAATCCAAAAAGATCACTTCCCAACACTCTGACATTAAAACTAAAAAATTTGTTTTTTCATAGCAGTGTTTCCAGCTTCCCTCATTTCCCATCGGCCAAATAAATACAAACAATGTACCTATTTTTATGACAATATTGTAGCTTCCCGTTAACCCATTTTAGCTGAATCAGAGAACTTGAAAGAATGTTGAGAAAACAATATACAGACAGTAAACTAAATGAATAAAAGAGAACTTGTTGGCCTTCAAATTTACAGTCAAATCTGGAAATATAGTATAATATCTCATATGTAAATGAATACAAGCAAAAAATACCAAAAATTAGTATAATAGCTCATATGTAAAAAAATACAATCTTATTCGTATTTAAATGTATTTCTAGACTGCGCTAGAAACATAAAAAAAAATGAATATCAATAAAAAGAACAAATAAAATGAATATTAACAAATGTAACGAATAAAATGAAATGACATGTAAAAAATGTAATTTAACATAAAATAATGATTTAATCAAACCGAACAAATATATGAACATATTCAACCGACTATAACTAAAGATATTGTAACTAATATTAACTGATAAAAAATCCTGAAGTTTTAAGAAATAAGGATAAATATCGATAAAGTTATTTAAAATGATGAAACTTGTTGTGCACGGGCTGCTCCCGGTAGCACGCTAGCATGCTGAGGCAGCCGCTACTGCCTTGCCACATGCCAGCTGCATGTCCAAGACGTAATCTACGCAATAGAGCACATAAGAAACCCAGTAAAAGACCCAAAGTCGTGGTTCACCTCCCAAGTTCATAGAAAGAGAAGTTCTCAAGAAACTAACTTCCTGCAAGATCCATTCAAGATTTGACCATAGAACTTCATAATTTATTGATCATCTTAACACCAATTATTATCTCATACTCATGATATTCATAGATTATCAAAAGAACTGCTCAAGAATTCATCTCCGAGGTTTAAGAAGGGTTTTTTGGTTCTTCTTTTTCCAAGTTTCTAGTTTTCTTAGGCATTTTGAAGAAATTAAGGTATGTAGGACTCTAATGAGGAACTCATCTAATCCTCAAGTCTAAATTCCTCAGTTTGCTTGAATTCAATTCTAAAGTTAGGGTTTATAAGTCCACTTTCAAATTCACCATTTTTTATGATCCAACAACATCATTTCTTAAATTACATACCCATGATTACAAATTTTGACGATTATACTTCCTTTCTATGTTTCAGAAAGGTTTTTCATGGTCATCCTTATTAGTTTTTGACATGATTATTTCAATGATTCTTCAACCTTATGTTTCAAAGCATGATTTTAGGACATTTATGTTATTATGAAAGCTATTTTGAGAAACTCCAGTTATGCATGTTCTAGAAAACATTCTCATAATTTGAAAGATACGATTTAGAAAGAAATTTTAGTATATGATTTCAGAAGGAAATATTTGAGATTTGTCTCACAAATTGAGCATAGTGTTATAGCAAGATATGTTTAAGAAAAATATTTTGAGCAAGACTCATGATAAGATTCTAGATAAGCTTATTAGATATGTTCTTATAAGCTATATGGATAGTATGTTTAGAAAGTAGTATTTAACACCAACCGAAGGTTTTTTTTATATATCCCAAGTTCCAGAGCAACGTGTCACTATAGGATTATGTTATTTCACTTCGTCGGTTGACCTTTCGGCCCTGAGTGGCCTAAATTAATGTATCCTCATAGATATAATATGGTCCTATAGTCTGGAAAGGTATAAGGAATCCCTCTGGACTAGAAGTTGTACATCATGAGCTCAGATGCATATTCGTTGCACTCAACTTTTACTTTGAGAGCTAGTCCAAAAATTAATCCTTCCCTCAGTTTTAAGAGTTTTACATGTTGTTTGGGTGTATTTCTATTGTGTTAGGTTGATCTAATCTATCCCTACCCACCTTTGATACTTAATTTGATCTCATTTGAGGATGAATGTTACGAAGGGGAAATAATATAACACCCCGTATCCATAAACTAGTTTGGAAATTGAAAGATTGCAGAAAGTTTCTAGTGCAACTATTTTATAGGCGGAACTACAGTATGTAGAAAGTTCTACAATCCGTAAAGCCCAACCGAAGAGGCTGAGTTAAACTTTTGGAAATGTCAAGTCCTAGAAAGGGGTTCTATGGACCAACAAGATGATTTGTATAAAGTTTGACTGGCCGTAAAGGTGTCTATAGAAGTGATCAAGACATAGGTGAAATTTTGAGGAACACATGGTCTATAGAAGGTCCAACAGACCATAGAAAGTTCCCCGGTCTATAGAATGTGTCAAGGGAAACTGATCCAAAATTTGGGTCTCCAGTACTTGTTCTACGGACCAACATAAGGGTCCGTAGAAAGTCATACGGACCATAGGTTGGTTCGTAGAGTACACCTAACAATTTTTAGGAAGGGTTATTTCAGTTTTTCCCCACCCCTTCTAAGTATAAACCCCATCATTTTATGCCTACTTAAGGTTCTGAATAGTATCATTCAGCCCTAACACACTCATTATTGCTCCAAAGACATATAAAAAGGATTCAAGATGAGAAAAGCCACGGTTTCAGTCATCTTCTTTAAGTTTCTCCAACAACATTGTTCTTCCAGGTATGTAAAGCTACTCATAGTGATGGACTAAGTTCGTCTTCACGTCCTACATCTAAATTCAGTTAGTAAAAGCTCAGTCCAATGTTTTACCCAAAGCTTCAATGAAATTCTAGATATTAATTTAGTTCTTAATTTTGTACTCGAATTTCTTGTTAATGAGATTGTGATATTTTATGCATTGAGGTTCTTGTGTTATTGTTCATAATTATATTTTCACATGAACACTATTTATTGAGATTTTTTAAAGAGCTTTAGAACATGTATTTTTCATTACATTGATTATGGGAATTAAAGTGAGTCCAAGAGTAATCTTAAAAGTATTATTTTAAGAAGAGTTCAAGGGGACTGTGATGATCCCAAATGTGTTATTTTCCATGATAACAAAGCACCGCTTTTCAGAAAATCGTAGAGTTTTAAAAGGTGTTTCACATACATTAAGCACATTTCAATAATCCCTTTAAGTTGGCTTGTTGAGTAATTAGCTCAACTTAGTGAGTATTTATATGAGCATATAATTATTATTTTGGGACTAGTATCGAGCATCAATTTGGATAAGAGTTCAGATGACTCGTAGTCCCATAAACTACTAGTCAATATAGGATAGGATCATTCTGACTTTCAGTAACTCCTCATTGCCTTTGAGAATGCCTATTAGATTGATCAATAAGTACAGTTGCATTCTATACTCCGGAAAGCTATAGGGAGACTCTGGAAATAAGGGTAAGATGTTGTATCATCACGAAACTAATAGTGATTGATGTCGGTTAGAGAAACACCCCAATAAAGTAAAGTATTTATTTATATATTCAGTATTTGCTATTATTACATTTTCTTAGTCATATCTCAAATAATTTTTATTGCACCTTGTTATGTTTCAATTGAGTTACTTTTAGTCTTTAAGTTTAGTATTTGTTTCATTCAGCCATATTACATATCGTATATTGAATGTACTGATGTCATTCGACCTGCATCATGTAGATACATGTATTCAAGATCATCAACAAGTATTTCATTGAGATCACTCCATTCACTCGGTAACTTTTGGTAAGAGCTCCTTGCTTTCGGAGGACTCCAGTTTTATTGCTTTGTAGTGGTAGGGCATTGAGGGTCGTGAGTTTTGTTCCGACACCATCTTTAGACAATAGAGACTTCATGTACAAGCATATAGAATTTTAATGTTGCATTGTGCTGCATTTGTTATTGACATTTGTAAGATATAAAATGATATTTTATTTTCCTTATAGCTCTTGCATTGTTGTGCATAACATTGTTGTAAATGTGAAGACTGTCATTGTGCAGTTGGGATAGTGAAGGAATTTATTAGGTGTGTGGATGCCCATATTGGACAACTTGAGAGTCATCTAAATTTGACTAACTAGTCTATTAGCCCATATTGGGCCAACTGAGAGTCATCTAAAGTTGGATTGAGAAATTTGATAGTACACTACCAAAAGATACAATTTTTCAGAACTTCTGTTTCTGGTTTTTAATGAATTCACTTGCAACATTATTGATAAGCCAAGAAATTAATAAAAACTAAATTAAAGGGAAATATGTACTAAATTAACTTGTTCTACATAACTCCAATGGTAAATCCAGGACTTAAATGATGAAATGAAACGATACATAGACTAGTAAATTCCTTATGTTTTACTTAGAGTGAGTTTAAGGGATTTATGATGGAAAGAGAGGTGGTGGCTTACTCAATAATTTTTTCTATTTTTGCAGGAAGAATCAAAAGTATGGCAAAGATGACATTGTCAAAACAAACTATTTTGGTACACAGTAGAAATTTAAATAGCAGATGGTAACTTAAATATTTATTTCCTAAAGAATATAAATATTTTGTACCCCACTTTATATTAAGTGGAAAACTATAAT
Organism: Solanum sitiens; assembly: GCA_016801875.1. NCBI lineage: Eukaryota > Viridiplantae > Streptophyta > Magnoliopsida > Solanales > Solanaceae > Solanum > Solanum sitiens. The sequence goes on along the minus strand of JABWTJ010000035.1, from coordinate 3,177,214 downwards.
AGTGGCCCCAAAATATAAAGAGAAAAATATTTATAGATTTTTTAATAAGGTCTTATGATACACACATTTTTTCTACATCATGTAGGTATCTAGAAGTTTCTCATTTACTCCTCAGTTCTTCATTTCTATATATTGTTTTAATTAATCTAGAAAAGTTGTTGTAGTTATATATTTTTTTGTCATGACAATGAAAAGAAAAGAAATAAAAAACTCTAGCTATTTTTAATATTAACTTGTTATAGTTATACTATTCATTTAGAATAAATGATCTAATCCAATTCGAGTTAACAATTCATTAATTTTAGCTTTATCGACACTTTTTGTCTTAATTATTTTTCATCTAAAAAGAGACAAAAAGAAGGATAAATATTTGGAGTTCAACTAATCTATTCAATATATTGTGGCCATTAATGTTTGTTACTTGGTTACTGTCTTTAATATAGACTAATTTTCCATTAAAACATTAATCCAATTTTAATTGTTTATTCTTTAAGGTTCTCTAACAGAAGGTATATATTTTTCTATTTTTATTCCGGATCTAATGGAAATGTGTCTTGGATATACACAACAGATACACACAAGTTAAATAAGTTGTAATTTATCCAAACAATTTATATTCAAGTGTGTTTTATATGTATCTGATTGATATCAAAATATAATCCGATAAATTCATGTCTCTGGTCTCAATATATACATTAATACATTTATCGATTGCTCCTAAGCATCATCACGATCGAACAGTAAGAAGGGAGAATGGGGGAGACAAGGAACGAGAGAAAGATATTATATAATTGTTTTAAAGTATATTGGAATTTAGTAGATATAGTAGAAATATTTTTCTAATTAGGTTAATTTTCCCAAAATATTAAGCACTCTTTGAATCTCATGATTCTAGTACAATTGCGTTCATTTGAAGAATTTATTAGGCCAAATCATGGCAAACCCAAGTCCTCTTTGATTTTCTAATGAATAAGATAAGTAAGTTTGAATTAAGTATCCCAAAGAAGTTATATTTGTATTGATTGATGTCCTTATGTATTATTGCTCATTTATTTGTAGTTTCTCTTTCTCATGTCTATATTTTCTTTTCTTTTTTATTCAGAAAAAATGTAATTGGTCATTTATGAATATATTTGTCTTGTTGTGAAAAGAGAAAAAAAAGGGAATAGTCTAGCATATTAACTTGTTACACCATTTATTTAGAATAAATTGTGTGACAAATCATTATTTTACCTTTAATTAAATGGTACTCCCTCTGTCCTAATTGACTTATTTTTCTTATTTAGTCAGTCCTCAAAAGAATGACACATTTCTATATTAAGTAACAATTTAATTATAAATTGTCTATTTTACCCTTAATGAAAAGATTTATAACCACACAAAACTCTATCATTCATTTTGGACCACAAGTTTTAAAAGTCTTCCTCTCTTTCTTAAACTCTGCTCCGAGTCAAACTATATGCACATAAAATGGGACTGAGGGAGTATTATGTTCAACTTTTGATATGATCTATATAAACTGTACTTATGATAAACATATTTTTTCTACATCATGGTGGTAGTTAGAAGTTTCTCATTAATTTACTCTCCACTTCTCTTTGTCTATATACCGTTTTTAACGGAAAAAGGGTCAAATATATCCACGTACTATTGAAAATAGTTTATATGTACCCTTCGTTTACTTTCGGATCATATATGCCCCTCATATTATACTTTGACACATATATGCCCCTAAATTTAACATAATGACACATGTCGAATTAAAAATCAAATTACTCATCCCCAATTTGAAATATCAATTTCATTAAATCCACTTATTTAAAACTCATTTTTCCGATGACCCACCTTCAATCAAACCCTATTTCATAAATCATCTTTCTATCTAATACCTCCATTAAAATCAAGCCTCAACCATCATTAAACTATAACTTAGAAACGAACGGCTTGCAACACTTATTTAGCTTTCCACAAAAAGTTGGAGGCCATTGTAAGATCATCTGCATATGGTCGTAATTTATTAGCTGAGTTTCAAACGATACCATATTAGTGAGAAATAAGACTAGTTACAAACAAGATTAACTTCATATTGTTATTGATATAAACTCTAGTAATGAGATATGTCTTACCGCAGGCCTACTCTATTTATACTAACATTATCTACTCGAAAAACAATGGACTCATTTACTCATAACCAAATATATCTATGCACACTACTCAACTACCGGTCATCAAAATTCCAATTTTCGGCCTACTATATTGTAAAATTAAATAAAATTCTATTAGCTCATTTTTAATACTTTTTAGTATTAGAGTCTAACACAAAATAAAATTTTATAAGCTCATTTTTTATATTTTTTGGTATCAGAGCCTAACACAAAATAAAATTTTATTAGTTCATTTTTTAAATAATTTTTGGTATCAGATCCTAATACAAAATAAAATTCTATTAACTCATTTTAATACTATTTGATATCAGAACCTAATACAAAATAAAATTTTATTAGCTCATTTTTTATACTATTTGGTATCAGAGCCTAATAAAAAATAAAATTCTATTAGCTTTTTATTTATATACTTTTTGGTATCAGAGCCTAACATAATGGGTGATGAGATCATATTTTGCAATGAGATTAGTTGTAGATTTCCAGAGGAGTGTGACTTTATAGAAATCCTAATGGACTCTAAAGTAGCAACAATGGAATAACGCCTCGGTGAAAGAATATCCAAGTCATCCAAGAACAATTGTCTAGGTTAGGAGTTGGCTCCACAAAATCAATAACGCTTAGACCCGAGTGCGAGTGAGTGTAATTCTTGAGAATATTTTCATCTACTTGAGTTAGGTTGACTCTGAGAAAGTTGGAAAGAATCCAATCACTTTTAAGTGAATAGGACCCAAAATCGAAGAGAAAAATTTGATAGTTTATGGGTTGGAGTTGGGGCGGTGATCCAGCAGTGCGCGCAATCAGACCCCTCGTAAATTAGGGTTGGGACATCGCGCCAACATTGCAATCAGATCACCAAGTAAATGAAGGCTGGGGTGGCGTGCCAGCATTGCGCTTAATCAGACCCCTATTGAATGGAAGTCTGGCGCGGCACACCAACAATTCTCCCAATAATCCCTAATAAATGGGCCATTTTCCTTCCCCGTTCTCATTACATACTTGTTTATTTGAGTTGAGCGTCATTCTTTTATTAATCCCTACTAATTAAATCTTCATTAATCGTCAAGAGATCCTTGTATCATGAATCATTACTCTTGAATTCATAATTCAAATCTAAGAAAGAGTTATGAATAGAGTTCAATAAAGTCTTTGAGTTCACTATAATAAATTTGATTATCAGGGACGAATAATTTCAGCATTTATAAATCATATTTCGTCACTAAAAATCTTGTGAGACAAAAAATAATTGGTCAATCAGTCGTCACTAAATGTGTGTCGCAAAGTATACAAATACGATTTAGTGTTTCATCGCTAAAAAACTTATTTAAATACAAAAAGAAAAATTATCCCGAAATGCTTAAACATCTGTGATAAATTTATTTGTCATAAAAAATATATTTTTTTGTAGTTAATAGTATGCTTTGTCACTATAAATGTTATTACTCCCTACAAAATTATATCGTCGCTAATTATAGTACTTTAATCAGTGACGACATGAATTTCCTCTAAAGTTATATGTATTTCGTAGTTGAACAAAATCTAATTTTTATAAAACTTATATTTTATATAAAGAAATTATGTTGTTCTTAAATGCATTAATCAGGGATAAATTTATTATTATAGAAAAGGTTAATGTTCCTATTATCTCCCATATCAATTTTTTAACCCCTCCCGAAGAGGGGGATCCCACATTATGCTTTCTTGGAACTCAAACTCACAACCTTAAAGTTTGAAATGAGGAGTGCTTACCATCCAATCAACTCTCTCTTTTCTCTCATTTTAATTTATTTTTAACTTCATTCACTTCTTTCAAATTTAACTTTTGTAGAAACAATTTGTTTCATGATTATGTATACACGTACACAAATGCATAAAATTTACCACCACAATTCATTTAGTGGAACTCATGAGTATTGTTTGGTTTATATCAGTTGTAGGTAATGAGATACATTAACTTTTTTTTTACTGTAATAGATGATTAGTTCTTAAAGTTGCAACTCGAGCCTTGTGTAAGTCACTATTGTGAGTAAAATATAGAGCAATAAGCCAAATAGAAGAGTGTTGCACAAAATGCATCATGACCTTCATTCCCATTTCGCAGCCGAAGTGAGAGCAATTGTAGCATCCATCGATGATGTGTTGAAGAGGGTAGATTTCTATGTGGATAGGACATATCAACATGTTTTGCATATTTTCATTTTTAATTGATGCATGTACGATCCTCCAGATCCGACTAGTTTTTGAAGAGTTCAGGCGTAATAACTTTAAAATACAAGTCCGAGAAGAGAAAAAAAATCCAAAACCATTTAGATTGAAAAACACCAATCACTATTGCCAAACCAATTGTTCTAGAAAAATATCTTTTTTCATAAAAATACTGCAAAAAGGGAAAATGACTAACAAGATCAAAATCGAGCAAAAGTTTACCTTTACTTGACTTGGAAAGTAATGAATACACCACATGACATGAAACATCATGAAGAAATCTAATGGTATGAAGTTTTGCCCAAGTCTCTCTTACCCCATTTTCCTTCGTAATCCACAAATTTGTGCAGGTTTTTCGATAACTACAAAAACCAGATAGATCACTTCCCAACATTTTAAGATTCAGATTCAAATATTTTGTTTCCATAGCAGGGTTTCTTCCAAATCAATAGAAATAGTGTAGCTATTTTTATTACAATGAGGACCACCAACGCTACCCCAATAATGTAGCTTCCCGTAAACCCAGTTTAGCTGAATCAGAGTATAACTAACACCCTGGAAATCACTAATTTTAAATTATATATGTCACATCTATAACCCCCCTCGATCGTATAAAAATACAAACAACCTTTTATTCATCATGAAACTTATCATATCCAAAACCAAATTACGATGCAATTATGAAAGAAGTAACTTTCTTGAACTTCCTAATAGATAGATTCCGTAAAAGAAAAAATTCTAGCACAATCTCAATTCTCAAGATGAATCCTTTAGAAAGATGAATCCATTAAAGGAAAAATGGTAATTACTTAAGAGTAAGAAATTTACATAGAAACCATGCCCTTCTCTAGAACCTATAAGTCTAACTTGCAAGGATATTCCTTAAGCAGATCTTTAATCCTCTTCCCCTTTTCTCCTTCGTATTAGTTTTTTAAGGATCGAGAAGAAGGCGCTTTCGCCAACTACTCGGGGATGATAGGTCTGTCACTCTACCTTTCCCCACTTAAGTGCTAGAGTTAGTTCATTTGTCACAGGGCTCGAATTTATGACCTAAGACACAAGTTCCCCAACCTCTGCAAATTGGTCTAAATGCACAATAAATTTCTTCGGTATGTGATGTATATTTCCTTGCTTCCTCAATTTAATGGCTCACAAAAGACACAACTCAACAAATTGAACCACAATAAAAGTCAATGCATATACTTCAAACTCTTGTCATTGTTTTATACAAGGATCAACTATATTTCCTTGTTATAGCTCGGCAACAATAACTTGTGTCAAGTTTCAAAGAATCATGACAATAGTTGATTCCATAATGAGTAGGAAATACTCTTGATTTGCTTTAAAATGGTTTTCATCTCTCACTTGGTTACAGATAACCATGCGCCTAATTAGATTAACTTTAATATTGTGGATGACCAGATAATAGAACATAATGTACTCTAAACATGATTAGAAAATCTACTATTGTAGGAACTATTCTTAATTGATTTAATGATGACAATATTTGTACTCTTATCTACTTTAGAATAGATAGGACCTCTTTAAACAAAGATTCCGAGGTGTTAAGTGGGAGAGAAGGGATGTAACAATTGGGGTTTTGAATAAAACTTCCCCATTATCTTTATCTACTACATTCATGCTTTTGAGCGGTTTTGACCCCTTCTCGGACTCATTATCAAATTAGCTAAATTTGCTTTCTGAGATGCTCTATCCTTGATCAGAACCATTGGTTATGTCAACGTATTGATAATGTGAAATACATTTGAACCTTTGATATTTGACCAAATAATTAAATAAAGAAAAGAGAGTCCTATATAAACAATGGCGAGTGCAATTTAGCTTGATGATGAAGGCACCAAGCACTGAAACCAAAGTTATTGTTCTTGCAAAGAAGTTTCATGAAGAAAAAGGACCTAAATATATTTATAAACAGATATGGTTCAAAGATGTCTCTAATATAGGCATTTTCTTCTTGTTTTATACTTGAGAAATGAAACATCATTTAATAGCTCTTATGAAAAATGTATAGATAACTCTTACGACTAATTTATCACACAATTGTTTTCATGTAAGATTGTGTAGCCTATGACGTTGTTGCATTATTGGAGCACTCTTCAAAAAGGTCAACAAATGCATGTCAGATCTTCGAAAGAAATATATTTTTGAAGGATCTAACACGGGTGCAACAACATTTTTGGAGACCCCAAGCAACTTAGATTACTGGCACCTTCACTCAAAATGGGTGAAAATGATACTTTCATTATGTATCAACTATAATCATATAATTAAATATCATATATAATATATCATGTAATCATATATAAAATAGAACCTTAGGTCCGCCTACGTGGCGTCACCACAAACCAAAATTTTCTGTTTAATGTATTTATTTACAAAACCAGCCTTCCCCTTTAATGAGAAGGTGTGACATTTATGAAAATTTGTGACTTTTATGAAAAATTGCGACATTAATGAAGAGTTGCAATTTAAATGAAAAGTTGCGACTTTAATGAAAAATTGTGACTTTAATGAAGAGTTGCGATTTTTATGAAAAATAGTGACTTTTACGAAAGGTTGTGACCTTTCTGAAGGGTTATAATTGTTCTGGTAAGGCACAATGAACATTTTTTTTTTACACTACCCTTTGTTTACTATAAATAGGGGGTGTTCTTCTCATTTTAAAACAACAAAAATTATGAACCTCTTCTTCTTCTTCTTGTTCTTAACAATTAAATATTTATGTACTTTATTTCTGTTGCTGACACCATGTTACAGATCCTGGTACATATTTTAATAGTAATTTATTTATGCTTATGGTATTAAGGAAATATAATAATTTTCATTTCCCTTAAGCAGATGTAATAATTTTCATTTCCTTTTACATTATTAATGTTTGTTACTTAATAATCTTGTATGTAATATAATATAGTGTTTTAGTTTTAATGATGGATAGATTTTATGTATTATTTTATAAATTCTGTGATATTGAATTCCTGTGTGAAGCACGGATAAATTTACTAGTTATATAGAATTACAATGATATGTGAATATTTTTACAATCCCAAAGAATATGCTACTATAATCCCAAAAGATATACTCACAATCCACAAGATATTCTAATTTATTTCTGATAATTATAAATAAATCTACCCATTAACTACTTTTCCTAGCTCATGCTAACACTTCCCCTCAAGACGGGGGAATAGATATCATGTATGCCCATCTTGACAAGTGACGTATTAAAAGCTTTTCTGGATACAACTTTAGGTATAACATCAGCCAACTACTCTAAGGTCTTCACATATGGAACTTCAATTGTTTTGTTCTGAAACTTCTCATAGATGAAATTACGATCAATCTCCTCCACATGCTTAGTACGATTATGTTGAATTTAGTTTACAACAATTTTAATAGCAGACTGGTTCTCGCAAAATAACTTCATAGGTTGGTCGAGTGAAAAACTGTACTCCCCCATAAGTCATTTCAACCATAATAATTCTCGGATACCTTTAACCATTGCTCCGTATTCAGCTTCTGCACTAGACAATGAGACAACCTTTTGTTTTTACTTTTCTAAGTAACCAGGTTACCTCCAACAAAAGTGAAATACCCCATTGTTGAGCGTCAATGTTCTCTTTTGGCACCCCAATCAGAATCACAATAAACCAGAATTTTTGTATGGTGATTCCTAGAGAACAAGATGCCTCTTCCTGGTGCTGAGTTCAAGTATCGCAAGACTCTAATGACGAATACACATGAACTTCACTTGAATTATGCATAAAGCGACTTACAAAACTAACCGCATAAATGATATATGATCGAGTATGTGATAAGTATATCAAACATCTCACTAATCTTTGATATCTCGCTTTGTTAGTAAGAAATACTTTAATACTCCTAGATCTTTCATATCAAATCCAGAGGACAAGTAAGTCTTCAATTTAGAGATCTCATCAACATCATCATCTGTAACAATCATGTCATCAACATAAATGATAAGAACAATTATCTTACCATGTTGTCTCTTCAAAAATAAGGAATGATCTGCGTTGCTCGGAGTGTAACCATATTTCTTCATTGTTAGTCCGAACCTTCCAAACCATGCCCTAGGCGATTGTTTCAGACCATACAATGCCTTTTTTTAGCTTGCACACTAAATTTGTATTTCCTCCTAAGTAACACATACCTCAGGAACTTCATCAGAAGGAACATTATTGGAGGGTACTAAAGGTACTGGAGAGGGGGATTCTTCACTTTCTTGTTGCACTGTTTGATTGAGAATGCCTTGGTCCGGAGTTGTTGAGCTAAGAAATATATTATATGAATTTGTACCACTATTATCAAGTAGTAACACCATCCAATTTTTCTCTTCAACCATATACTACCACTGAAGAGAAAAACTGGATAACTCTGGAGAGAAATACATCTCGGTCTCAGAAAAAGTAATGTCCATAGTAAAGTACAATCTTTTGGTAGGGGGATGATAACATTTGTAGCCCTTTTTATGAGGAAAATACCCAACAAAGGCACACTGTAATGCACATGGATCAAGCTTCGTACGTTTGTGTTTAGGGAGGTGAACAAAAACAACACAACAAAAAACTCGAGGTTCCAATTTAAGGTCGATGAGAGGTTAACAAAATTGGAGAGGTGATTTAAGGGAGTCTTAATGTGTAGAACACTACTTGGTACACGATTTATTAAATAAACATCATACAAAATAACATCTTCCCAAGATGAAAGTTGCATATGAGAACTCATCAAGCATGCACGCATAACTGCCAATCTATGGTGATTTTTCCTCTCTGCTACGCCATTTTACTGAGGTGTAAAAGTGCATGTACTTTCCTGAATGATGCCATGATTTTGGAGATATGACTGCAACACTTGATTAACACATTCTTCACCATTATCTGACCTAATAACTTTTATTTTGGTTGAAAAATAAATTTGAATCATCTTATGAAATGAGTGGAAGCATTCAGAAACATTACTTTTATTCTTCAGTAGATAAATCCACGCCATATGACTAAAATCACCAATAAAGATTACAAACTTACTATAGCCAGATGAACTAGAAACTGGAGAGGGAACCCACACATTAGAGTGAATCAATGCAAACAACTCAGTCACCTAACTAGTACTTAAAGGATAAGTAGTACGATGACTTTTAGCTAATACACAAACATCACAATGAAAATTAGAGAAATCTGAGAACAAAGTTGGGAATAAGTATTTAATGTAGCCAAAAGAAGCATGACCAAATCTTCGATGCGACATCCATATTTGATGTTCTTTGTAGAAAAGGAATTTTTACTTGTTAGAGCAATACCACGACATACATCATCCACATAATAGAGCCCTCTCTTTTAGTAACACACATAATAATCTCCTTGTTGTTGAGGTCCTGAAATATATAAAAATGAGGATACATGAATACTAGACCATCTAATTGTTGAGTTACTTGAGACATGTCATGCCCCAAGCCTACACCCTGGGCCAGACTGGCACTTGAAGACCATTGTTGGCCTCGAGTAGACCCTTGGCCTGACTTACTTAACTCAACAGAAGATTCTAACATTATTAGAGTGATCAAATGGGCTTACTCAAATAAAAAATAATATAACTTAGAATGTTTAAAGTAATAACATTCAACTTGGCCAAAAATGGCAACCCAAGTCTTTAACATAGAATAATAATGTAAAGACAAATGAACTACTAACTGTCTATGAAGTATCTAAACAACTGAAATGGATGTTGGGATAATTCCCACAACATCCTAATGAGATAGACTAGAAGGCAAATAAAAGGGTCCTCTGGGAGGCAAGGAGGCTCAGCAACAGACTTTGAGTGCTCGAGTTGGATCAACAAGGCGCTGGATGCTGATCCTGGTTACCTTTGTCTACATCATAATATGATGCAGGACAACTAGCATCATTATGCGAGTTGGAATGCTAACAAACATTGGCTCGAAAGATATTGTGAAAGAAACACTTACCTTGGATCTTCTCAACTCATGCTTACTCAACTTAATTAAAGCATAAAACACGTGCGATATATATATAACACTTATAAAGCAACTGAAAAAAATCGTAGTTCATTAAAGATAAAACAATAACAAACTTAACTATACTCATTTAAAGTAATATAACTTCTGTGGGAGATTCTCTAACGACTATCATCACTATGACCCTAAGTGATGGTACAACGTTTTACCTAACGTGCCGAGGACCATCCTATATCTTTCCATCAGTATAGGACCTTACTTAACTTAATGGATCCACTAGCTTAACTTAAGTGATCATCTAAAAAGTATGATCCTTTATAACCCATGATGGTTACATGATTTATGGATACTTGAGTTAATATGAACTCGCATCCCCATATCGGTGCTCAATACTACTCTCAAAAATATACTTAGCTCGTATATGTTTAAAGCAACTTCTTTCTTTGGGTTGAGATAATTACTCAAAACTTATTTTAAAAGCTCTCTTGGAATAGATGTTCCCTTTTCTTGCTCAAATATATTTTGGAAATCTTAATTTCCTCTTATCTTAAATGTAAAAAACATTTATAAACTCTTAGGGAATACTTAGTTCCCTTATGATTTTGAGAAATGAACTCAACTCTTTACTTAACTTGAAACTTATCTTAAAAACAAAGTTAAAACATTGCTAAAGACTCTTGAAAACTTTTAAGAACTTTGCTTTGACTTGCTTCTTAACTTTTAGACTTGACTCTTAACTTCTTTGACTTTGATCATAACTTTCCTTGAATTGGATTATGGATTCAAGGTTCATAATCTCATGTTTATGGATGATTTCTAGATGTACTTTAGAGTGTTAGAATCAACTAGAAAACATAGGTACATCACTTAGGAACTAGTACAAAAGGTAGGGGAAGAATGGAGAGAACTGACATCCCGGGCGCTCCGAGAGGCGTGGGGCGCCAACCCTCATCTTACAGAGAGTAGGCTGGGCTCTTTGGATGGAGCGGCACCCCAAGGCCCTACGGACAGGGATTGTCCTTTGGAGCTCTGAGAGGCGTGGCGCCCCAATCCCTATCCCCAGGTGTTCTCGACTTTTCTCCTTCGTTTTTCATCTCTACACCCTCTAAACTTCCATGGTTATTTCCCCAAACACTTAGGATCATTAGAACTATCAATATACAATAGATTCAACCCGAAATTACACTCGGAAACATGGATCAAAACTTCAACAACACAACCATCAAGAATTCAACGAAAACTTCAACAATGTTCTTCAAGAACTCACTTTCTTAACATTCAAATAACTTAGATTCGTTGAATGTAAACAAGATTGACGTGTGGTTGAACTAACCCAACACTATGTGATCTCACATACCCTTTAGGGATCACCCCCGACAAATTCCACTCGCAAAACTTGAACGTCCTTGGTAATTTCTTGATTTCTCTCTTTTCTCTCTTCTCCAAGCCCTAGTGTAAGTTCTCCTTTTCTAAACTGCGCAAAGTCTTATTTTACCCCATTATTCATCCAAAAAAGAAATAGGAAATTTACGTAAGAAAAAGACTAGTTTGCCCTTCCATAGTCCGGATTTGAACTTTTCTTTATCCAATAGCCCAACTTCCGGAAGGCATAACTCACTCATACGATATTGAAATCGCGCAAACTCGGCGGTGTTGGAAAGTTTATTATAAGGGATTTACAAACATATCTTGAACTACCCCTAAATAATCCTGAGGTAGGAGTTAGGGCCGTTTAAAGTTGACCAAAAACTCGCTTTCTAACTTACACAATTTTTCCAAATTTTCTTGTTCTTTCCAAAAATAAGTATTTTCAGATTTTAAACTCTCTTCTAGTATTTTCTAGTTGTGAATGTTACAAGGCACATATTAAAAATTATTCGATAGTAAAGGATCAAATAATGTATTCTCTTAAGACAAGGAAGGAGTCAGAAGAACAGTTCTAGCACTAGTAACTGGGAATAATGCACCATTGCATTGATACGTGTGAACAATGTGATTTAGTATGAGCTTGTAGCAGCGAATGATCAAAGGTAATATGATTAGTAGCTACGAAGTCAATAACCCATCAAGTGTCTTTATCAGAATACATTTTGATCCAATATTACCTAATGAGTGTCTAGGTATCGCTAAATCAGAATCACCAATTTCAGTTGAAACCAAAGCCGTTCTTGCAGTTAGCAGTGATGTGCTAGTTGAAACCATAGCAACAAGTTTCCCATCATTTTTATCACCATTCTTTCAATTTCTCCGTTCCCTTGAATTTTTTCATTTAAACCATCCCACCAATTTGGATATCCATGTAACATAAAACAATTCTCAACTGCATGTTTGGGATTACCGCAATGAGTACAACCCTCACCATTGCTACGAGCTTTTGAATGGTAATCTCTATTCTGAACAAACTAAACATTTTCTTCCATAGCCATGCTGGAATTATATTATTATTTAGAATTGCATTCCAACGTTGCTCTTCACTTCGAACCATAGCAAAAGTAGATTCTGGATTGGTAAAAGGGTTTACACGAAGAATATCACTTCGAACACAATCATAAATATCATCCAAACCAGCCAGGAAGATATACACACACTATTCTTCAATTTCCTTCTGTCGAGCCTGGACAACATCAGGTTGTGAAAGAGATGGGCTTACGATGATCCAGTTCCTGCCATATTTTGCGCAAATCTGCAAAGTATGTAGAAATTGTTTTCCCCTCTTGTTTCTTATGCATTGCTTGACAAGAGGGATCGTAAATAACTGATCTCTCATCCCCTTCATAATATGTTTGAGACACGGTGTCCCAAATACTCTTGTCCGTCGGAAGACGTACAAATAAGTTCATAATGTCGGGTTCCATGGCACTGTCGAACCAACTTTTAGCAATAGCATTATCCATACTGCATTTTTCATAAGTTGTATCTGTAGAGAGAGGCTCTTTATCTATTCATGATAAGTAACCTATTTTTCCACGACTTGCAACAAACATCTCGACAACTTGACACCAAAAAGAATAATTCATTTTATTGAGTTTTACACCAAAAGGAATGGATATAGGTTCTAGATGTTAGTTTTTAAAAATTCAGTTTAGTAATTAAAGTTCTGTTAGAAATAAAATGCCTATATGTTATGTTTGTCCTAGTCTTTAGGAAGTAATTTAAACGTTGGCAGCTTTCAAGTTTTAGGATTGTAGTTCCTAATTTTTAGCTTCAAGTTGTTTTAGCATATAAAGAATTGTATTGGCAGCTCTTTAAGTGATTCAGTCAAAACCAACTCCTTCAATAATATTTCCTTTCTCTTCTATATCGTCTTTTAACTTATAGAATATTTCTAGATTCTTTTTTTTTTTATCAGTGGTATCGGAGTCAGGTTAGATTATAAAATGAAAAACAGAGAAATATACAGTAAGTTGATGGCTTCAGAGAGAAATTACGTGCAAACAGCTATTCCACTTTTGATGGTCACTATGACCATTGGAGCATGCTGATGGAAAATTTTTTAAAGTCAAAGGAGTATTGGCCGATTGTGGAGGTTGGTATCAGTGCTCCGGCGGAAGGCGAAACATTGATGAATGCTCAAACAATGGAGTTTGAAGCAAGAAAGCTGAAAGACTTGAAGGCTAATAATTACCTTTTTCAGTCTATCGAACGTTCTATCTTAGAAACTATTCTATGCAAAGAAACTTCTAAAGATATATGGGACTCCATGAAAAATAAATATCAAGGCACTGCTAGAGTGAAGCGCGCACAACTTCAAGCCTTAAGAAGGGATTTTGAGACCTTACAGATGAAGGAAGGAGAGTTTGTAATAATTTATTGCGCTAGAACAATGGAGATTAGCAACAAAATGTGATTCCATGGCGAGAAGATAAACGATATCACAATTGTTGAAAAGATATTACGCTCTTTGATGCCGAAGTATGATTATGTCGTTTGCTCCATTGAGGAGTCCAAAGATATAGATGAGTTATCGCTTGACGAATTACAAATCTCTTTATTGGTGCATGAACAGAAGAGGAATCGAAATTCAACTTTTGATTAGCAAGCCCTGAAGGCGTCTACTTTTAATTCTTCCAATTGTAGAGGAAGGGGTAGAGGGAGAGGGAGAGGGAGAGGAGATTGAGGCAATAGTGATGGAGGCAACAAATATGGCAATGGAAATTTTAGAGCCAAGGATGACTACGACAAAGGTCGAGGGAGAGCTTTTGACAAATTCAAGATAGAATGTTATCGTTGCCATAAATTTGGCCATTATCGTTCTGAATGTCGTACAAGGCTGCCTAATGGGAAGGAAGAAAAAACAAATTTTGTTGAGAATAAGGAAGGAGAAACCTTGTTAATGGAGGTTCATGTTGAAAACGAGCTTGAAGAGCAAACTATTTGGTATACGGATATTGGCTGCAGTAACCACATGACTGGAAGTAAGTCTTCTTTTACTAATTTGAATGAAAACTTCCGGTCGACAGTTAGTTTTGGTGATCTTTCAACAGTGAATGTGATGAGAAAGGGTAATATCAAGATTAGAACAAAAAATGAGTGTGTTGAAATCATATCTAATATGTTCTATGTTCCTGCTTTGAAAATCAATTTGTTAAGTGCCGTCAACTGTTAGAAAAGGGATATGTGATCATCTTAAGGAATGATACTTGTGAAATTACTGATCCTTCCAAAGGAATTATTGCTATTGTGAAAATGAGTCAAAACAGGTTGTTCCCTTTAAAGATTGAAAATGTTCAATCTTGCTCTATGGCGGAAGTGAAAAACCCTTCATGGTTGTGGCATTTTCGATATGGTCACTTGAACTTTGGTGGCTTGAAGATATTCAAAGGAAGAGTATGGTGACGGGGCTACCTGAAATTATTGTTCCCTCCCAAGTTTGTGAAGAATGTGTTTTTGAAAAACAACATCGTTCTCAGTTTCCCAAAGGTAAGTCTTGGAGAGCCAAAGAGGTATTGGGGCTGGTACACTCAGATATTTGTAGGACAATGACACCAATTTCGAATGGAGGCAAAATGTATTTTACTACCTTTACTGATGATTATTCCAGGAAGACTTGGGTGTATATTCTGCAAGAAAAGTCGGAGGCTTTTAATATATTTAAAAGCTTCAAAGCTCGTGTGGAGAATGAGACTGGAAGGACCATTAAGAACCTTCAGACAGATCGCGGAGGAGAATATTGCTCTAAGGTATTTTATATTTTCTGTGAGACTCATGGAATTCGTAAGGAGCTCACAGCAGCCTATACACCACAGCAAAACGGTGTGGCAGAGAGAAAGAATAGAACCATTCTCAATATGGTTCGTAGCTTGCTGTCTCAAGGAAGAGTTCCAAAGGAATTTTGGCCGGAAGCAGTAAATTGGAGCATTCACGTCTTGAACAGAAGTCCCACTTTTGCTCTTCGAGATATGACACCTGAGGAGGCTTGGAGTGGAAGGAAACCGACAGTAGATCACTTTAAAGTTTTTGGTTCCATTGCTTATGCACATGTTCCAGAAGCCAAAAGAAAGAATCTTGATGATAGAGGTGAGAAATGTGTTTTTCTTGGTGTTAGTGAGGCATCCAAGGCATACAAGCTATTCAATCCATCGACAAAGAAGGTTGTGACCAGCAGAGATGTAGTTTTTGATGAGGAGAACACTTGGGATTGGAATATACATCAATCTACTCCAATCTTAATTAATAATGAAGTTGAAGAAGCAGTTGCAACACCTAAAATTTCTAATGAAGCAGCTCATGAAACTTCACCATCAGTTATGGAAGAAACTGCTGCAACAAATCAGCCTATTCGTCGTGCTCGCAGAAGGCCCACGTGGATGATGGATTATTAGGTAAGAGGAATTAATGTTAATGAAGATGTTTCCAACTTTGCATTGTTTGTAGATTGTGATCCTACAATTTTTGAGAATGCCGTGAAAGAGGAAAAATGGAGAAAGCTTTGGATGATGAGATTGATGCTATTGAAAGAAACAACACCTGGGAGTTAACAAATCTTCCTAAGGGGCACAAAACAATAGGTGTCAAGTGGGTCTATAAGATGAAACTCAAAGAAAATGGTGAAATAGACAAGTATAAGGCGCGATCGGTGGCTAAGGGATACAAGCAAGAACATGGTGTGGACTACACAGAAGTATTTGCTCCAGTTGCAAGGCATGACACAATCTGAATGATAATTGTTGTGGCGGCACAAAATTTGTGGCCTATCTTTCAATTGGATGTCAAATCAGCTTTCCTAAATGAATACTTGGAGGAAGAGGTATTTATCGAGCAACCTTCTGGTTACATAAAAGTTGGAGATGATCATAAGGTATACAAGTTGAAAAAGGCTCTTTACAGACTAAAACAAGTTTCGCGAGCTTGGTATAGTCGTATTGAGGCTTACTTTCTAAAATTTGGTTTCCAGTAATGTCCATATGAACACTCTCTTTTTGTTAAAATTGGAGAATTTGGAAAAATGCTTATTGTGTTTATATGTTGATGATCTTATATTTACTGGGAATGATAGTGTCATGTTTTCTAATTTTAAGAGATCTATGATGAATGAATTTGAGATGTCTGATCTTGGCAAGATGCATTATTTTCTTAGTTTAGAAGTAGTGCAATCTGTTGATGGGATATTTGTTTCACAAAAGAAATATGTGCGGGAATTTTTAGATCGATTTAAGATGAAGAATTGCAATCCCGTCGATACTCCAGTTGAGTTTGGTTCGAAGCTAAACAAAGTTGGAAGAGGAGATATGATAGACAACACACTCTACAGGCAAATTGTAGGTAGTTTGATGTATCTTACTGCTATAAGGCCTGAGATCATGTATGCTGTAACTCTTATAAGCAGGTATATGGAGAGTACGGCAGAAATTCACTTGCTAGCTGCCAAGAGAATCCTTCGCTACTTACAAGGAACTAAGGATTTTGGTTTGTTCTATAAGAAGGGTGAAAAATCTGATTTGATTGGTTTTGCTGATACTGATTATGCAGGAGATCAAGACGATAGAAAGAGCACTTCAGGCTATGTTTTTGTGCTAGGCACAGGGGCTGTTTCATGGTCTTCTAGAAAGCAAAAAGAATTGTCACTTTATCGATTACTGAAGAGGAATTTGTTGCTACTACAGCTTGTGCTTGTCAAGCTATTTGGTTAAGAAGAATTCTTGAAGAACTACAATTCAAACAAGAAAGAGCAACTACAATTGTCTACGACAATAATTCGGCCATTAAGTTGTCAAAAATCCTGTTTTATATGGAAGAAGCAAACACATTGATGTGAAGTATTATTTTCTCCGAGATATCAAAAATGAAGGGACAATAGAGCTGCAGTACTGCCGAAGTGAAGACCAATTGGCAGACATATTTACTAAACCTCTCAGGTTTCTCCCTTTCCAAAAGCTGAGGAAGTTGATGTGAGTTAATACAATGGATGAGTTCAAGAAGGTGCAGTTAAACTGAAGCTTGACAGCTTTCAGTTTAAGGGAGGGTGTTAGTTTTTAAAAATTCAGTTTAGTAATTAAAGTTCTGTTAGAAATAAAATGCCTATATGTTATGTTTGTCCTAGTCTTTAGGAAGTAATTTAAACGTGGGCAGCTTTCAAGTTTTAGGATTGTAGTTCCTAATTTTTAGCTTCAAGTTGTTTTAGCATATAAAGAATTGTATTGGCAGCTCTTTAAGTCATTTAGTCAAAAACAACTCCTTCAATAATATTTCCTTTCTCTTCTATATCGTCTTTCAACTTACGGAATATTTCTAGATTCTATTTTTTCTATCACTAGAATGGTGTTTGTATATTTAGAGGATTCACCCATGGTAGAATAATAGACTTAGGATGAAGAAAAGAAATTTTGCTCTTGATATCAACTCAAAATGGTTGAAAAAGATACTTTCGTTATGTATCAACTGTACATTATATGGAATTTCAAAGATATGAAAATGTATTTACACTCCCAAAGAATATGCTAGTACAATCCCAAAAGATTTACTACACAATCCACAAGATATTCTAAGTGATCTCCAATAATTAGAAACGAATCTACCCATTAACTACTTTTTCTAACTCTTGCTAACACCTTCTACAAGAAAGGGCCAAACTAAGATTTTGATGTAGTTCTTTGCCTCACCAGGATGATCACAGTTGGGAACCTTTGAGAATACCATCGAGTCATTATTTGGATTGGAAATCATGAGAACTGATCCAATCTTAAACAAAATTTAACCTTAACTAGACATGAAAAATGATATCATAAGGATACTTAATGATAAATATCTTCGTCCAAAATTCTTTAACCTCATACTCCTTCATAACCCACATATATGCGTGACTCCTTGGATGATGACAAAACATAGAGTGGTCATTTCCCAACATATTGAGGCGCGACATGAAAATAAAATTTCCTTTTCCACATCAAGGTTTATCCGTTTCTCCCCATCTCCCATAAGCCAAGTCAACGAAAAAGATGTCCCACTTTTTATTACCAAAACAAATGTGTGGTAGAAATATCCCACTGAAGCTTCCCATTCACTAACAAACCCGACTTCACAAATGGTATCCCAATCTGATAATCATCCAAACGACTCCAACAATAGTTATTTGGATGATATATAATTTCCACATCAAAACAAGAATTGTTATAAATCCTATATCAAACAATATGCACTATTTTGTAATCATCATAAAACATATCTTATAAAAAACATACATGGAAACAAAAAAATTATAGTACTATGGATTTTTTCTGAGCTTCCTAATTAACGATTTCCACAAAAAGTCTTTGTTCTCGATAGCAAGACAGATTAACCCATTGGTAGA
Organism: Solanum sitiens; assembly: GCA_016801875.1. Taxonomy (NCBI): domain Eukaryota; kingdom Viridiplantae; phylum Streptophyta; class Magnoliopsida; order Solanales; family Solanaceae; genus Solanum; species Solanum sitiens. Next base: position 3,158,049 of record JABWTJ010000035.1, on the reverse strand, counting down.
ACCAACAATCTCAATAGAGTGATTTTGAGATTTATTCTAAGGACAAATCGAGTCAATTGTCCATTTATAGAGTGCTAGAGTAATGTTGATATGCATCACATGGTCATAAAGTAATGAACTAACAAAACAATCTTTAAGGTATTAAGGAGGATAAAGACGTAAGCCTATGGTGGGTGTAGCCCTTGTTATGAGTAGATATACTGAGATGGGACTTCAAAAATTCATGGCAAGAGATTAAACAAAGTTAGGATTTCTAAAAAACACTTAACTTTCATAAGGTATTTTACTAGTAGTTTAAAGAGGATTTCATTGATGAGATCTGTTGAAAAAACAGGTAATTCAAATCTTGAATCTTGAACTCAAGTAGAAGAAAATGGAGCACTACTAGTTGGTTTGCTCTGCTTTGGTTGTCGATTGGAGGCTTATCTCTCCCACATTCCATTTCTGTTGCAAACAATTGAGCTCATCGAGAAGACAATTAAGGTTTTTGATGTTTTTTTTGTGTATCTGTCTCCGAATAATATTTCCTCATTGTACAATCTCCAAAATATATCTTATATATTTTTTTCATTCTATTATATAATTGGATATTTTTTCAAATGTTAGCAATGTATAATTTTGGATTTTTTTGAGATTGTACAATTAGGAAATATTTTAAGAGATAGTTACATAGAATAACATCAAAAACCTAGTTGTCATTTCGAAGAGCCCAAATTTCTGCTATACAAATAAAATCTGAGAGAAAACTCACTAGTAGTGCTCTATTTTCCTTCTACTTCAATTCAAGATTCAAGCTTTGAGCCCTATTGTGCCAGCAGACCTCATCAACAAAATCCTCTTAAAACTACTGATAAAATTCCTCATTAAATTCAACTGTATTTCAAAATTTTGGCTTGGATTAATCTTTAACTCTAAATTTATCAAGTCCCATGTCTCTATATATGCTAATAACAAGGGCTCCACCCACCACAGACTTATGTTAGGGTTTAATCCACCTGAGTAACTTAAGGATTGTTCTATTAGTTCTTTACTTTATGACCATGTGAGGCATGACAAGTGTAACGCCCCACAATTTTTAAGCAAAGGTTTGAACAATCCTTTGTCTGTCTATAGGCCTAAACCTAATGATTTCTACGTCGTACATATGTGTTAAAGGATATCGAATGTGTTGTAGGGTCGTAATGTACCTCAAACACCAAGTCAAGTTTAAAATCTTCCAACCAACTAAGTTCTTCGTGTGTACATTCATACTTTATTCAAATAAGAAGAAACGTCGTGGTAATTCAAAAAATGACAAAGTAATTAAATTAAATTAAATCTAGTTTTTTTAAAAGAAAAAGACTTTAAGAGTCCCACCTAATATTAGAAAAAACTAGGAAACCAATTAAATGATCTACGAAACTAATAGATTCTAGGTAAGGGTTCAAGTGATTTTGATAGGAAGGTGTTTGACATCATTCGAAATCGACAATTGTGGATCTCGACTGAATTTATTTTTTCAAATTGAGGAGGAGATAAAAAGAATATGCAAGTATCATAAACATGCAATATACACAGAATAAAGTAAACAATAGTATAAGACACGACATAATATTTGCCTAATACCAATAATATACATATTAACGAATATAATATTCAAATTACATTTGAATGGCCTCCTTGGAAAGAACTTCTGGATACATGCAAACACACTTACTAAATATGTTAGTAACAAATAAATATGAATAAAAAAATGAATCAAACAATAACTTGAAAATAAAATTCCGCCTTATGAACATGGGAGGCCTTGGAAATCGACCGTAATTTCTTCATCGGCCAATTTTGACATACAAATAATATGAACTTAAACTAATGGGGAGACTTTGAAAACCGACATAAAATATTTTTTCATTGATCAATTTTAACAAGTGTCTTAACATTTCAATTAAATGATAACTAATTAAGATGACTCTAAAACAATCTCAGAAAGACACATCAACAGAGAACTGGCAAGAATAAATAAAGGAAATACCTTCTAATATGATAATCCATGCCCGACCCACCAAAAGAACTTAAAACATTAAAATTTTGTTGGCCAAATTTATATGAACAGTAGAGGTAATCAACAAAATTGAGAATGAAAATTTGATTACCTAGAAAATGTTTTAAAAATATGAACAGTAGAGGTAATCAACATAATTGAGAATGACAATTTTAATTTTTCTTTCGAATGGGGAGGGTCAGGTACGGATTAAAGGATACAGTAGAGTTTTGGAAAAAGAATATCTTGATTTTTGAAAAAAAATCATTTTTCTTAAATTTCAGGAAAATAAGTTGTTTTGGAAAATATTTTCCAAACATTTAAGCGACCAAACATCAGAAAATTGAAAAATATTTTCTCCATTCCAAATACACCCTAAAACTCAATTGAAGTTCACCAAAATGCTACCAAAAACAAAGTAAATGATCAAATATATTTAAAAATCAAAATGGTAGAGCTTGAACTTCTTTGTCCAGATTCACAACAAAGAGAACAGAGAAAAGTGAGCAGCAATGGCTAAGTTTAAACAACTACAGATCCAAAGTCATTAAAAAAATGTTGGAAAAGATAACACAATCAACCCATATAGAATAACGAAAAAAGAAAATAAAACCATATAAAACACAAGAAAGACGAAATCAGTGAGCAAGAATGTTGAGAATTAAGCTCCAGCAAGAAAACAATAGACAGTACTAAATTTGATATCATCTAAAGTGTTTTGGTTGCTTGTGTTTTGTCTCTACTCTTCCTTTACATAGAACTAAATTTGATCCTAAAGCTTCACCTTGTCTATGTGTAGATAACCATATGAAAAAAAGGTTACAAAGTGTTGGATCCGATTTACGTTCTACTTTATTTCCTTCTACTTCTACCATTTCTTCTGGTTATCTCTTAGAATCTCCTTTTCCCATATCAAATTAAAATTCTGATTGTTCTTCTAATTTTTATAATGTCCCTATACCTACTAATCCTTCTAAATCTCTGTCTCCTTTAAAAGTTACTTCACATATCAATTTCTCTCCTGATATATCCCTTATACCTTCTTCTCCATCAGTTGTTGTTCAAAATATACTCAGCAAATCTTCTAGAAGTAACAAGAAATCAGATTATATTTGCAACGCTCTCCACCAAAATGATGTGACTTCTTCTTGTTTTCTAAGTCCGGTTACTTCAAAATCTTTATCTTTTACTAATTTATCTTCTCTCAATCAAGTGATGCTCTATTCCATTACTAGTGTACAAGAACATGTTATCTATATTAAGGCATCTCACCATCCAGGTTAGCAGGGAGTCATGGCTAAGGAACTTGCAACACTAAGCCTTAACAACACATGAGATGTTGTTGTGTTGTCAACTGGTAAGAAGACTCCATCTGAATGGGTTTATAGGGTAAAACAACACTCCGATGGAAATATTGAAGAACTGAAAGCTATATTAGTCATTAGAGGTGATGTGCAGAGAAAATGTATTGATTATAGTGAAACTTTTTCTCTAGTAGTCAAGATGGACACCATCAGGTGTATTTAGCTATTACACTGAAGAATGAATGGGGTGTTTTTCAATTAGATCTGAATAATGATTTTCTAAATGGTGATTTAAATGAACAGGTTTACCTCAAATTTCCTCCCAACCTTGCACCTCCTTCTCCTAACCATGTATGTTTGCTTAAAATGTCCATGTACGGACTTCAATGAGCATCTAGAAAATGGTATGCTAAACTCTCTTTCTGGACAATGAATTCAAAATTAACGATTTTGGTCTGTTACATTATTTTCTTGGGATAGAAGTTGTGAGAGAACCTACTAGTATGATAATCTTCCAAATGAAATTCACATAGAACTTGCTACAGGAGTTTTATTTTCTACATAAATATCCTGTTCCTTCACCTTTGGATCCTAATGTCAAGTTACTAGCAGATCACGAGATTACTATAAAAGATCCTACTTTATGCAAGCATTTGTTTGGTAAGCTCAATTATCTCACACATACAAGGCCTGATTTATCCTTTACAGTGCAACATCTAAGTCAGTATGTGCAAGATCATCATGATTCTCATCTTGCAACTGCTTTACGGGTTCTTCGTTATTTTCTTAAAGATCCTGGTCTTAGTCTATTTATGTTCGGATCTACTTCTTTCAAATACATGGACTTTTGTGAATCGTTAGGATACTTATCTAGATTGACAAAGATCAGTGAGTGTATTTTACATTTCCCTCAGGTCTTCTCCTATTTCATGGAAATCTAAGAAACAAACATTAATTTCTCTCAGTTTTGATAAAGATGAGTATAGATCTATGAGGAGGGTTCTAGCCGAGCTTACCCAGTTGGTTCGCCTATTTGATGATCTATCAGTTTCAATTTCCTTTCCAGTACCTCTACACTGTGACAGTCTTGTTGCGATTCACATAGCAAAATATCTATTCTTCCATGAACGGAAAAAAGCACTTTGAGATTGATTGTCACTTCGTCCATCAACAATATCTCACCGGCTTAATTTCTTTATCTTATGTGAGATCTTCTTCACAGCTAGGTGACATCCTTACCAAGTCCTCGGCCGGATCGTGCGTCATCAACTTTTAGTAAAGTTAGGGGTTTCTTCCTCCCCTCCAACTTGAGGGAGAGTGTTGGATTTATTTTCATATATTCTTCACATACATAGAGATGTGGAGATATTGTTTTTTCTTTTCTAATTTTGTCATGTTAATATTCTTTTGATGTGTTGCCTTTTTCCATTTGATCTTATGAATATTCTTTTAGGGCTTAACCATTAGGTGTCTTCTTACTTTATAAATAAAACCTAATTGTATAGATTGATTCATCTAGAAATAATAAAACAAATTCTATATTGTTCTTCAAATAATTCTTTCAACAACCTTATAACATTCTTTTTTACTTGTAGAAGCGTGTATGCTTTGCATATCTCCAAAAATTTGATCAAATGGAGGTTTAAATGTGTTAGCATGGTGGACAACTAAATGATTGTATATATTAATGTAATTATATTATCATGATCATATACATTTATTGTAGAATCAAAGGTATAAATTGTCACGCCCTGAGCCTACACCCTGGACATGGCCGACACCCAATGACCATTGCTGGCCTTGAGCGAACCCTCTGCCTGACATACTTAACTCAGTGGAAGACTTAACTTAACTCAATTATGAAGTAAGAACATTCTCAATAGAAATACTTAAAACATAATAGTCTGGCCAAAATGGCACTTAAATTCACATAGCAAAACATCTGCAATTCAAGAAAGAAACTCAAACTGACTATCTGACTTTCTATGAAGCCTCTACAATATTAAGATGGATGTTGGGACAAACCCCACAACATCCTATAAATGAAATACTAGAAAGCGAAATAGAGTGTCCTACAGAATGCAAGGAGGCTCACCACTGACTCCTAAGTGCTCAACTGGATCAATGAGGCGCTGGGTGCTAATCCTGGTTACCTGCGTCTCCATCATAAGACAATGCATGCTAACTAGCATCAGTACATTGAATGTACGAGTATGCGAGTTGGAAAGCTAAACAACAACTTAAGTTTGATAAGAATAAGAGGAACTTACCTTGGCTCTGCTCGACTCATGAATATTCAACTCAATGTATGTATATATAAAGCAACTTAAAACACATGCGATATATATAAAGCTTTGTAAAAACAGTAAAACAACTTAGTTCATTAAAGAAAATGCAATAATAAACTCAACTTTACTCATATATGAAAGTAATATAGTTCTGTGGGAGATTCTGTAACTGACAACCACCACTATGAGCCTAAGTGGTGATACAACGTCTTTCCCATGCTTCCAAAACTGTTCTATACTTTTCCGTCGCATTGAACTCCTTAACTTAGTGGATCCACTAGCTTAACTTACGTGATCACCTAAAAAGTATGACCCGTTAATACCCATGATGGTTACATGGTTTACATGAGAACTTGAGTTAATGTGAACTCTTATCCCCACATCGGTGCTCAAAACTACTCCCAAAATATACTGTAGCTCATGCTTTTAAAAATAACTTCCTTTCTTTAGGTTGATATAATTGCTCAACACTTAGCTTTAAAAGCTCATTTGGAATCAATGTTCCCTTTTCTTGTTCAAAATTCTTTTGGAAAAATCGTAGTTTCCTCTTAACTTAAATGTAAAAAAATTATAAAACTTTTTAGGGAATACTTAGTTCCCTTATGTCTTTTGAGAAATGAATTCAAATCTTTACTCTTTGCTTAGCTTGAAACTTTTGATCTTAATCAACTATTTAGGGAATACTTAGTTCCCTTATACTTCTTTGACGGAAAGACTTCAACTTTTACTCTTTCTTTAACTCGTAACGTGAGCCTTAAAACGAAGTTAAAATGTTTAAATATGACTCTTGGAACTTTAAGAAACTTTACTATAACTTACTTCTTAACCTTAATACTTAACCTTTAGCTTCTTAGACTTTGATCTTAACTTTCCTTGAATTGAATTATGGATTCAAGGTTCATGATCTCATTTTATGGATGTTGACACCCAATTTTAAATTGAATTATGGATTCAAGGTTCATGATCTCATTTTATGGATGTTGACACCCAATTTTGACTCTCCCCTTTTCCTAAAGTTAATTTCTCTATGGTTTCTAGTCTTGACTTCTTTTACTTTGTTTCATATGTATAGATAAATTTGACACCCGAAATAGTTTTGAAGACTTTTTTTTATTTCTCTAATTAAAAAATACTTATGTGCTCAAATTATTAAATAATATTTTATAATATTAATATAACAAATCTCTACTAACTTACAACTCTAATCAATCTTTCTTACGTTATTAGTTATAGTTGTGGGATCAATAATAACACATATAAAATAATTAAGTTGCATAAATATTTTCTCCTACTATTCGTTCTAATAAAATGTTAGTATATTAATTTTTCTTTCGAAATCCAAATATTTTTCGCCACTCCATTAATTGAAGTTTCCCTGTCGTTTAGTAGTGGGATATTGCTACAAGTATCTTATAATATATGTAATATATGTATATGCACATTTTTAGAAAATTAATCAAGACAAAAAAAAAAGAGAAAGAAGATTGTTAAATTAATTAAATAGAAAAATTGTTTAAAGACCAATTCTATTTTAATCAATTTATATAAGCCAGCATATCCTATATCTTTTTTTTTTGGGCTCATTAACGACAAACTAGAGAACTTGATGAAGTTTGTCGGATTTTGCTTCGAACCAACGGTTCGGCGGCGATGTCACCCTCTCAATCACTTCTACGTCGCCTTTTTCCCTTTCCCATGGATCTGCAAATCCCTGAAAAGCTCCTCCTTTACTCTTTGCCTAGGAAAAGAGGAGAAAACTCCATAACCACCAGATCGAAGCTTATACCCTTGGATTTTAGCTGCCAGCGTCTCTGTCCCCATCATATCAATCTGAAAAGGTGAATTTGGATTATCGAATTCAAATTTATGAATCTTAAAGCTCTTCTTGTGAACCATCTGAGCCTCAAAATTGGCTATAAATGGGACTCTCAGGTTCCCCATTTAGGGGGAGAACGGGGGAGAAAGATATAGTATTCCACTGCTCCTTCTTTTGTTCCCATATTAATCTGTTTTAGTCAATTTTTATAGTTTTCTAATCTTCTCAGAATATCGTAAGCCGATGATCTTGGAGTCGGAGTCGTTAGCTTGGAACTCGACATTTGACCACCTCAATCACTGCCCTACACAATGTAAATCCTCTCTCGTCTTAGTTACATTAAGTTTGATTCCATGAATTGTTAGTTGTGTGTACAGTTTAGGGATTGGATGAGTAAGTGATAATAGATGCAAAAAATGTAAAGTGAATACGATATCCAGTCGTTTTGGCGATATTAGATTGTGTTTTTTTTAGTTAAGCATGTGAGTTAAAAAAAAATATGTTAAGTGTTTGATGCTTTAAGTATAGAAGCTATACATTAACTTTGTCTCAAAATCATGGTTGCCCTCTGTCCATAGTTGTTGTTGCAATTGTATCAACTCGTTCTTTTAGAATACAATAATTGTTCTAATCGTATATATGTTTAGTCGTTTTTCACAAGGTAATTTTCAACCTACTATTCTTCTTTTGTTGGTAAAATCATAATATTTGTAGTCTTATGCTCGAGCTGGCGGCATTTATGTATCTCGAAATTGTCATATGTTCATTTAAGTATGGGATATAATCTTTTATAACTTAGTCGGGGAGTTGTTATGTTTTAAATTGTCATGAAAATATTCAAAGCGAGATCAGTTTCAATTTCCTTGGTTCATTCACATTAAGTTTGCGTAAAAATGTTTCTGACTTGCGATTTAAGTTGAGTTAAACTCTATAAAGTTTTGAGGTTTTAAGTACAAATGACTGCCATTTTTTGTGTTGTCTCTTGGGTTGTTCTAACGTCGCAGTGGTTGTTTAGCTATTTCAGGCTCAGTTTTTTTGTGTCTATTTTGTTTATCAGATGCAAGCAGCCCTCACTTTCGAAAGTATAATCATGTGATTATTATTGTAAAACCCGATTAAGATTTTGGCACACTGTTATTACTGTCCTAACTTTTTGCTGCGCCAAATCATATGTTTTACAAGTGTTTGCTGCCGTTAATTTAATACAAGGACGCACTGAAAGGTCCTAAACTTTGTACGGAATTGGTTGTTATCACACAGTTGTTGTAATTTTGTCTTGAAGGCTTAAAAAATACTTAGCTTCTTGTTTGAGGTTCGCTATTCCGTTTATTTTTTTTGTACATATGGAGGTAGTAACCTGAATAATTCTTTCTTGTTTGATTAGTTTGAACACTCACTGCTAATGTAAATAACTTCCCGAATAAATGCTATCGACTTTTATCCACTTAGTGTATAGACTAGCTTAAAAGTGATACTATTTTGAGATCTAAAATCAAGGTGAAAAGGGTGCAGCCTTAATTTCAAGATAAAGGATTTAGTAATTAGCTTATGAATATGATTTTTCAGTACATTTTCCTCATTGTTCAAAAGATCTAATCCTACTTGAAAATGTGTTACCATCTGTTATCATCTCTTTGATTTTTAGACCCTTTTTTTAATATATTTTTTCGAGGCAACGCGTATTCATGTGTGCATATCAATAAATGGGTAGCACACTATGTTTGTTGAATTCTTTCTTTAAATGACCCTCTTTTTTTTAGTTCCTCTTTTGATACATGATTATGCAACCTTAAACTTTTCTTAAAAACCAATTTGCATCAACATGGTAGAAAGTTAAACTTTAGATTTGATATATGTGTTTAACTATGAGTTCATGGTTCAAGATACGGTTTTAGCTAAACGTTATGAACATTGTTTTCTCGTCTATTCACACCATATATAATTTAGGACTAGTTGTACCCTCTGATCTCCCAAGTTTGTACCCCTTTTGTTTATTAAAGTGTGATGCTGAATGTATTAAAAAGAATTCTAATGTGCAAGGAATTTCAATGTTAAATTTAAAAACAATTTCTTTATGGCAAATATATATTTCGAGTGATTTTATTTGTTGAATTTGCTCACTGCTTTAGGAAATATTTGATCAGTTAGATTACAATCTAATCTTTTATCTCTCTTATTCCATGTACACTCGAGAGCTGGAGTTCTTTGTTGGAACTCGTTAATGACCCAAAATATTGGGTCAACAACCATTAGGACTATCGTAGCATTCAGGGTCTAAATCATCGGAAGCTTGTTCCTCCAATAGGAACTTATAGTATCGATGTCCTTACCTTCCTCATTACTTTCTTATTCGTATTTATTTGACTAACTTTGTACTATCCCGAATATGTGTTTTGTGTAGCTTTAATAAAAATTGATATATTTATTTGGTCTAAAATAATCTAGAGTTCATTTCATTCGGTTGACCTCTAGTTCATCTAACACTTATAGATATAGATAATGACATATTGTTTAACCATTTATTTATACTCATAAAGCAAACCTTTTTTTGAAAAATAGAAAATAGGCTAAATTAGATGCAAGTATAAGTTTAAAATATGCATCTGTATAAACACCTCTTTTGGAATTAATTCAAAATGGCTAGCTATAAGCCTTGATTTTTGTCATCTTAATTGGATTTTTTTTTGGTAATAACTCTAAACTAGAAAATGTTGCAAGTAACTCACCCATTAAATCCCATCTTTTATTTAGTTTAATATGAAAATTTTATTTATGTTTTTTCTAATTCATCTTTCTATTTTTTATATTTGAGATTTCAGAGTTTTGAATGTACAAGGTATATTTATTGTGTGTATGTTACTATCATAAGATATTATTTATCCCTTATTTTCTACTTTTAATCATACATACACATTATCTTTTTTCACATTCACTTTCTTATTTATTTTATTTATCTAGGAGTTACATATCTCACCCACTTTCGACAGTTTTTTTAACTTAATTAGCATAATGTCATGTGAGAGCTTAAAGCTTTCATATACATATTTTAACACTTACATACATTTTTATCAAACAAAAAAAAATAAAAAATGTTACTAGTAATACTTTACGTATTTTAAAATAGATGTCCATAAATATATAACACATTACATTTTGAATATTTTAAACATATGTCTCATGTACCTTGTGTATTTCTTTTCTTAAAGTTATTTTCTTGGGCGTTAATCTTTACATATAATAAGCAAATAAATAAACAAGTTTTTCAAATCATATTTTCCTAAATTGAGTTTAAGGACTATCTTCGGATAGGCTCTAAGGGGTGCTTAACACCTTCCCCTCGAGTAACCAAAACCCTTACTAAGAATCTCACTGGTTTCGCAAATCAAAATAGAGTTTACATTTTACATATTAAAAAATGGGTTTCCTAATATTTTCCTTAAAATTTAGGTGGCGACTCTAAAACAAACAATTTTTTCAAATAGTCAAAGTGTCAGCCATATTATGTTGTGAACTGTTTTTGGCCAGTTCGAAAATAGGGTGCGACAGCTTGGCGACTCCGCTGGGGACTCACCTAGGTTTAAACCTTATAAAAAAGTCATTTTAGGAATAACTTTTATGATTACGTGTTTATTTTCAGCTTGTTATTTGATAGATTGCTTTGATTGAAAGGTCGCAAGTGAAATCCAAACTTGTGTTCCTTATTTGTTTTAAAACACTACTTGTTATTTCTTTCTATACACTGTCATTTGTACATTCTATCGAGTCTTGGCCGTACACGCACACACTGTACACGCGAGGGGTGTTCTTGCACTCCTCTAAAACTCTTTGGATTCCTTAGTTTCAGAGTTGGTGCGATTAAGATAGTGCACCTTCTCGCAATTACTCAGTCCTACTTCCAATCATTTAGGAAAATAATTTTTCTCTTAGAATAGGTCATGTTGCATAACCTTAGGCAAGACAGTATACGGCATTGTCGTTGCACTTAGGAAACCACACAAATGCCAAAGAGTTTCTTCTTTAAAACTGGCCGACATAAACTTTGTGTGAAATTGATATAAATTACCCAAGTTTAAACACTTAACGGATATGGAGCAAATAAACTCATCCTACCCTTTACCCTTTCTTACAAATGCAAATCAATCAAATCCTTCCTAACATCCAGATGATGACTGAGGTCCCTCGAACTTTGAAAGAGTGGTGGGGGTAATGTTAGAGTGGCATACGGAGCCGAGATCATGCCACACTTAGGGTCATTAATTGATCTATTGGATGTGGAGGCAAACAAGTCACTCATTACCCTAATGATTGAATTTTGGCAGCCAACAACAGTGACTTTCCAGTTCGCAGATTTTGAAATCACACCAACCCTGGAGGAAATAAGTCAAATTACGGATTTACCGTTGGCTGGATGAGTACCCTTGGCCCCGCGCACTACATCGGGAACCATTTTTCTCCAGTCCTTAGGTTTGAGGGTAGGCCCATGCCTGCAAAGAGTTAACGAGGGATGGGTCAAGTTAGACTATCCGTCGAGAAAGCTATGATAGGTTCCAGCAAAAAAATTTCATCTCTAGGATTGATTGGGAAATGTTAAGGTCTATTGTTTTCGTGATGACTTTTTTGGGGATTATGATCCTCCCTAAGAAAACAGGTTGTGTCAACATCAACTTACTGCCTATGGTTATCTTTATGTTTAGGGGACCTGCTAGAGTGACCATGGTACCCATGATTTTGGTAGAAATTTTTTGATCATTATCCCTCTACTCTAGAGGATATGATCACTTCAAGGGAAACAACCTGTTTTTGCAGATTCGGGCGCTAGAACACTTCTATCAAAGACGAGAAGAAAATGGCACTGAAGCAGCCTCACAAAATAAGATCAGGACTTATGCGATAAGATTGAGCATGTGGGATGCCCCAAATAATGAAGAAGGTTGGTGTGTCTTCCTGACCCACCTCACAGGGAACCGTATTCAATGGCGACTACCATGGGTCCATGTCCGAGATTTATGGAGAGCTAACCAGGCCTATTTCATCAAGTTGATTGGGTTGGAAGGCTTCCAGCCTTACGCACCTCTAAGAGTCCTCCGGCAGTTTGGGATTACCCAAGGCGTTCCTCTGTGGTCAAACATGACATTGATAGAGGTCGATTATGAATGAAGAATCCCAATCGAAAGGATCTCTGCTTTGGTACAAGGATGTTGCAGTATTCTTGACTTAGACATGGGAGTTGAATCATGGTGCACACCTGTATATTATGCTTGGTTTATGATGGGAAGAATTCTCGCTAGACCTAGCTATGAGGGAATTTTGGGGTTCACAAACACTCAAAGGTCAAATCAAATTGGCACAGAGCTATTGAACCTCATGCACATCACTACAACCATGTACCAACAGGTGATCCCACATTCTATCGACCATCTCATACATGTAGTTGATGATGGACCAACTGAGGAGATGGAAGAGGACCCAGAAGAATACTCAGAGCATGACCCTAACTTTTATGACCCTAGAGATGGAGGAGTGATGCATATGGAGGATGAACCTACCCCAATAGTAAAAGACGCTCACTCGGAATATGGTTCCATAGGGTTTGATGAAGATCCTAAAAACTGGGAATGGAAGAACGACGAATCCCCAGAATACCACCCAGAGCCATTTTATGACGGGGACGATGACGATGACGATGACGCTGAAGATGCCCCGACCTGGCCGTAGATCACCTTTCTTCTTTGAACTCTTCTCATAAGCTCTTCAAAGTGTCATGTTGCCTATTCCTGTTGTATGCCTCATAGCCCCCCCGTACTTTCATTTCTTAGGTTTTTGATTTCCTACCTCAATGTAACATCCAAGACTACCTTAATCAATGAAGTTTTGTTTTCTCAAATATCTAAAATGTATTTAAATGGATAATTTATTATCAAACTGATTGCAACATAGGCCTACCTCAGGCAAAAAAAGAGGTTCAACATTAGGACGCGTTTTGAATGTCGCCGAGTTGGCGTATATATGTGTTACATTTGCTTGTTTGTTACAACTTTCAATATTTACCAAACTAACATAGTTTCCTTTTGTTTTGTTTTGTTTATTTATCCCCAAAGAACGTTGATTTGTAATGACTTGCAAACTGGCTGACTCATGATACAACCTTCGATCAAAAGGAAAAATGACTGACAAAGACGAGATCAACACTGCCGCAAATATAATAATACCTGTTGAGAACCCCGAAAGTTCTCGAAGTGTAGCTGACATCCAAAATGAGGAAAATATGTCTCACATAGAACAAGAACTCGAGATCTTGAGGGAAGAATTACGTCAAGTGCAAGACTTGGCCAAACTATCGGCGGCCACTTTCCCTACATTCAAGACACCTATCTACTTCCCAATGGCTGACTTGCCTTCTGCCGACTTACCAAATCAACCGGAACCAACTAAACATGCTCATGTTCATGGTCGAATTTTGCCAGCTTTACCAACTACGGTCAGAACCGTTCCTGACCTTTCTAATCGAGACCCTACCAAACCTACAATACAACAGATACTTTGGGCACATGTTGCCACTCTCTATGAGCCACATGTTCCACCCGTATATGCCGCTGAAACTCCTACCTTCACAATTCTAGCAGCTGTTAATGTCCCGTATGAGGTTGATCAATATGCATAAATGGAGAAAGATGCCCAACTAAAAGAATAAGCGTCAATAAAAGCCGAGCTTCAGGGTCTTAGAAAGGCATTGAAAAGCTTGCAAGTTACTAGAGGAACGGAGATTCTGGATTATAATGACTTGTGCATCCACCCAGACATTGACATGCCGGTAGGGTACAAACCACCAAAGTTCGACATGTTTGATGGAAAAGGTGACCCTCACGCGCATTTAAGGACATACTGTGACAAGTTAGTTGGTGTGGGAAGAAATGAGAATCTGAGGATGAAGTTGTTCATTCGGAGTCTGTTAGGAGAAGCATTGACCAAGTATACCCGCCAAGACTCTCACAAGTGGCGTGACTGGCAGAAAATGACTGAGGACTTCATGACTCATTTCAGATTCAATACTGAAATTACTGCTAACAGATTCTCATTAGCTAATATACAGAAGAAGACATCTGAGAATTTCCAAGAATATGCGCGATGTTGGAGAATTGAGGCTGCAAGGGAGCAACCTCCACTAGATGAGAGTGAGATCTCAAAGTACTTTATTCGAGCCCAAGAAGGTGTCTACTTTGACAAGATGATGTCAATGATAGGCCAGAAGTTTGCAGAATTGGTAAAGATGGGGGACTTTATAGAAGAGGGTGTTAAATCTGGGAATATTCAATCTATAGTCGCATTGCAGGCTGCAAGTAGATCCATACAATTGGGCACCATTAGCGGCATCAAGAAGAAAAGGGAGGATGTTTCAGCTGTTACCTACCAACAAAGAGGACCATCCTATCGATACCCTAACAATCCAGATTGTTGCACATACTTCCTACACCCCACACCCAGTATATAATACCCAACCACACTATAATCCACTCCGAGAACCAGCATACACAAATCCTCCAAGACCATATGTGCCTGTCCAAGCACAAATCCACCAAAATAGACTAACATATGCACCAAGACCGCGTCCAAATCCCAAAGCTAGAAATACTCGTGCTTACACACCCATTGCCAAACCTTATGCCCAATTGTTTGAAAGGTTAAGGACAACGGGAGTGCTGCAACCAGTAGAAGGGAAATTTCCTGATCCAATCCCTCGTAATTTTGATGGAAACAAGCGATGCGCTTACCACTCAGGAGTCCAAGGGCATGACACAAAAGATTGTTATGGTTTGAAGAATCGGGTCGAGTCTTTGATCAGGAGAGGAGTAATCAAATGCACTCCAACACCTCCGAATGTGAACAACAATCCCTTGCCTAACCATGAGAATCAACAAGTCAACATGGTTACTCTGGAGGAAGAATACGAGGGCCCTGACTATCCAGACGTGGTTGGACCAGACACCATGACATCTACGACGCAACCTGTTATCAATGTTCAACTAAGGGAACCTCTAACTGTCCAAACGTATCTCCCGAGAGTTGTAGTGACTAATCTAATTGCTAGAAAGGCTGAGTATAACACTAAAGCAGTCCCTTGGGACTATCAAACATGCATCAAAGGCAAGATGATCGACACCGTCGTGGCTCAAGGAATGACTAGGTCGGGGAGATGTTATGCCCCAGAGGATCTAAATCAAAGAGTTCTCGAAAAAGAACAAAATCCAAAAAATAATGTTACTGATGCTGAAGCCGTAGAGGTTTGGAAGAAGATGCAGTATAAAGACTATTCGGTCGAAGAACAGCTGTAGAAGACGCCATCCTACATACCTATTTGGTCTCTGCTTATGAGTTCTGAATTTCATTGGAATGATTTGATGGATGTGTTAAGTGGAGTAATAATTCCAAAAGAGAACACAAGTGAAACCTTAGCTGCATCGATTGGAAGAATAGTGGAAGCTAATAAGATCTCTTTCCACGATGATGAGTTGCCTGCAGAAGGGGTTGGTCACAACAAAGTGCTTCACATGGCAGTCAAATATTGTGATAAGATTGTGACTCGAGTCTTAATTGATGGTGGTTTTGGATGCAACGTATGTCCTGTCACCACTCTAAGAGACTTAGGTGTTAGTACGGGAGAAATAAGGGAAAGTCGTGAAAGTTAAAGCTTTTGATGGAGCGCAAAGAAGTGTCATCGGAGAAATCTATCTCACATTGCAAGTAGGGCCAGCCGAATTCCCCATTCTATTTCAAGTGATGGATGTATCATCCAACTACAACCTGTTGTTTGGAAGACCATGAGTTCATATGGCAAGAGCGGTTCCTTCCACTCTTCATCAGTGTGTGAAGTTTGAATGGGGTCGCACAGAAGTTACCATGGAGAGCTCAGTCATCTCATTCATTATGTTAATTCTATACCAATCACCGATGAGTTAGAAGGATCCACTATCCATACTTTGGAGATTATGCAAGCCATTAGGGTCATAGAGGAAGCAGAGCCAACTGATGCAAAAATTTCAAGTGCAGCAAAAATGGTTGCGTCGGAGATGTTGAAGTATGGTTATCAGCTTGGCATAGTTGAGCCAATCCAGCTGAAGCATCAGAGAGGCACCAACGGTCCCGGATACGAGCCTGCCTCGGGAAAAGACCACCAGGGGAAAAAAGATACAATCTTCGTACTAGAACCAGCTTTGATTCCAGATCAAGCTAGCATTGACGACATCATTGAAGGAATAGGCAATCTGTTCATGGCAATGACTGGAGAAGAAGAAGAGATAAATCTCAGCAAATTGACCATTCGTGATGCCAAACCTAGAGAAGTCTTGCAGAACTGGACCACCAACCCGTCCTTGTTTCAACATGAGGCCTGGTAGTGCGGAGAAGTAGTTTTAATTTTAAAAACTTGCATGATCAAATTGACGCTTGAATCATGCCTAACCTTTTGTTGCTTACCTCTTCTAAAAGCTAGAATGCTTTGAAATAAAAAGTTTTTGTTTTCATTAAAATTTTCATGCTATTTTAAATATCTATTTATTTTTACTTACTTTTTGCACTTCAGCATTTATATTAATAAAAAACCTCGTTCAACGGTTATGAAATGTATCGAATCCACCGAGCAAGGTAAAAACGATGAACAAGATCACAAAGAGTATGATGAAAGCATGATGCCTGAAAATCTACCACATGAGATTGAGCAAGTTGAAAGTCAGAAGAATCCCAGTATGGATGAAACAGAGGTTGTCAACTTAGGAGATGAGGAAATCGTGAAGGAATCACGAGTCAGCATACATTTGGAGGCTGAAAGAAAGCAAGAATTAATAGAGTTGCTTAAGCAGTATGTTGACATATTTGCTTGGTCTTATGATGACATGCCGGGATTAAGCACTAATATTGTCTCACACAAATTACCTATTGATCCCACTTGGCTATCCGTTAAGCAAAAGACAATTAAATTCAAGCCAGAATTGAGTTTAAGGATCAAGAAGGAGGTCACAAAACAGATTGAGGCGAACGTGGTGAGGGTTACAAATTACCCCACGTGGTTAGCCAACATTGTGTCGGTTCCAAAAAAGGATGGAAAGATCAGAATATGTGTGGACTATCGAGACCTTAATAGAGACAATCCCAAGGATGATTTCCCCCTTTCAAATATTCATATACTCATCGATAATTGTCCAAAATATGAGTTGCAATCATTTTTCGATTGCTTTGCAGGATATCACGAAATCCTGATGGATGAAAATGATGCAGAGAAGACAACATTTATCACTCCATGGGGAGTATATTGCTACAGAGTAATGTCATTTGGTCTAAAAAATGCCGGCGTAACTTACATGAGGGCCATGACTACCCTTTTTCATGATATGATGTACAAGGAAATTGAAGTGTACGTGGATGATGTCGTTATCAAATCTAAAAGAAGTTCAGACCACTAGAGCTGCTTACAGATTTTCTTTGAGAGGTTGCGAAAGTATAATATGAAGTTGAATAAAGCAAAGTGCGCATTTGGGATACCCGTGGGAAAGCTATTGGGATTCATCGTTAGTAGGAAAGGCATAAAGTTTGATCCATCGAAGATAAAGGCAATCCAAGAGCTGCCTCCACCTAAGACCAAAAAGGACGTGATGAGTTTCTTGGGAAGACTGAATTACATCAGTCGTTTCATAGCTCAATCCACAGTAATTTGTGAATCCATATTGAAGCTACTGAAGAAAGTTGCTGCCACGAAATGGACAGAGGAGTTCCAAAGGGCTTTCGATAGAATCAAAGAGTACTTGTCCAACCCGCCAGTATTGGTCCCACCAGATCCTGGAAAGCCTTTGTTATTGTATCTATTTGTCATTGATAACGCGTTTGGATGTGTATTGGCGCAGCATAATGAGACAGGTAGAAGAGAGCAAGTCATTTACTATTTGAGCAAGAAGTTCACACCATACGAGGTGAGATAAACCTTGTTGGAACGAACATGTTGTGATTTAACTTAGATCGCGCAAAAATTTAGGCATTACCTGTCTGCATACACCACGTACATGATCTTGAGAATGGATCCATTAAAGTACATCTTTCAGAAACCAATGCCTACTGGTAAGCTCGCAAAGTGGCAAATTTTGTTGAGTGAGTTTGATATTGTGTACGTGACACAAAAGTCCATCAAAGGACAAGCCCTGGCTTATCACCTTGTAAAAAACCCGGTGGACCAGGATTACAAGCCACTCACGACCTACTTCCCCGATGAAGAGGTTTTGTTTGTAGGGGAAGACATATCAGAATCGTATGATGGATGAAGGATGTTCTTTGATGGAGCGTCAAACTCTATTGGAGTTGGAGTAGGAGCAGTCTTGGTTTCGGAAACAAGTCAATATTATCCGATCTTAGCAAAGATTAGATTCTACTGTACCAACAACATGGCGGAATATGAAGCTTGTATTCTCGGACTCAGGATGGCCAAAGACATGAACATCAAAGAACTCTTGGTGATAGGAGATTCTGACTTGTTGGTTCACCAAGTGAAAGGAGAATGGACCACTAAAAATGTCAAGATACTTACTTATTTGCATTACATAAAGGAGTTAAGTAGTAGGTTTGAAACGATCGAGTTCAAGCATGTCCCTCGAACTCAAAATGAATTTGTTGATGCTTTGGCAACATTGTCCTCGATTATTCAACATCCAGACAAGAGTTATATCGACCCTATCAACGTAGAGATACATGATCAACATGCATACTGTTTTCATATAGATGAGGAACCGGATGGGAAACTCTAGTACAATGACATCAAAAGGTTGATAAAAACAAGAATATCCTGAAAATGCCACAAGTAAGCATAAACGGACTTTAAGGAGGATGGCCAATGATTTCATCCTTAACGGAGAAATCCTATATAGGAGAACTTCGAATTTAGGATTGTTGTGGTGTATCGATGCCGCAAAAGCAACAAGGCTTTTGGAAGAAATACATGCAGGAACAGGTGGACCTCACATGAATGGGTTCACTTTGGCAAAGAAGATTTTAAGAGCCGGATATTTTTGGATGACCATGAAGAGGGATAGTATCTGGTATGTGCAAAAGTGTCATCAGTGTCAAGTGCGTGGAGATTTTTGGATGACCATGGGTTCACTTTTGCATTTTGATTGTAACAGAACTACGTCAAGACCTGACTTCCCACGGTGGGATACGTAGGCAACCCACATCGGATTCGATCTCCCTTAGAAAACCCAAAATTGTCATTTCCATGTATCTAGAACTACGCTCGACCTGAATTCCCTCGGTGGGATACGTATACAATCTTTGTCGGATTCGGTCTCTTGCATTGCATATTTTTCACTTTCCTTTTGTAGTTTGAACTACGTCCTGACCTGATTCCACTTGGATACGTAGGCAGCCTGAGTCAGGCCCGGTCATTGCATTCAATTTTTTTTCTCACTCTCCCCTGTAGTATATGAACTACGTCCTGACCTGATTCCTCTTTGATATGTAGGAAGCCCGAGTCAGGCTCGGTCATTGCATTACATATTATTAATTTCCCCTTGAATATTTTCACCATCTTATTGTAATCGAACTATGTTATAACCTTATTCCACTTGGATACGTAGACAGCTTAGAGTCAAGCACGGTCATTGAATTACATAATTCTATATATTCCTATTGTATTCGAACTACGTTACGATCTGATTCCTATTTTGGGGATACATAGGCAGCCTGAGTCAGGCTCAATCAATGCATTGCATAATTTCTATTTTTCTTCTTACCCTTAGGAAAAACTTCCTCATAGTTAGCGTAACCTCAGAATATGAAGAATCTCAATCATCGCAGTGTCTGCAAAAGAGCTAAGGAAGCTTCATCAGAAGAGTAAAAGCTACAGCATGACTATGTTGGATATAGTCAACAAAATGGAAAGCTCGATGGACTTTGGAACATGTCATAATCTAAAGCGCTGGATAATTAATATATATATATATATATATATATATATATATATATATATATATACTTATTTTTCTAGAAAATGAGTGTTTTTTTTTTAAAAAAAATATATTTTTCTAGCCATCCATCTACCAAGTCTCTAGGTTAAGAAACTATCTACGGGACTGACAAGGTGTCAAAGGATTTTAGTGACGAGGCTTCAGTACGCGAGTCGATTCAAATCAAAAAACCCTCCCAAACTAAAATTTTCTTTGAGTGCAGGAATACATTAATCGAGGAAAATAACATGAACTCTCGGGGCATGACCAGAAACACCATTCGATTTCTCACAATCATGAGCCAAAATACTTTCCCTACTTTAGTTTTTCGGAAGTACTTCAATCTGAAAACTTATGTCTAATAATACTTCATTTAACTTTTGCAGGTACTCTCAAGGTCTAGATCAAATGCTGAAAGAAAGGGGCCCCTCGTAGGAAAGTAGGATAGATAATTTTGGTCAAAATAACTCCACCAATTGGAGCTTGTAAACTAACATCATCAACAACTCCGCCAACCTGAGACCACCGTCTAACAATGCCAAATTCCTTAAGCCTGGGGATTGTACATAACAAATGTCACTCAAACTCCACCGATTGGAGGTTGTATATAGCAAACTTCGTCAAACTCCACCGACCGGGGGCTGTACATAGAAACTTCACCAAAGCTCCACCATCCAGGGGCTGTATATAGCAAACTTCGTACAACTCCACCAATCAAGACTAACATCATAACGACGTCACCAAAGCGCCACCGACCGGGGCATGAAAGCGTAACAACACTATTATATGCTAACAATCAAGTATTACTTTACAAGTTTTATGCAGTCAGATGCAGCTTTTACATTACAACAGCCCCACCAGTCGAGGGCCTCTACATTACAGTTATTTTACGCATTCAGATGAGGCCTTTATATTACAACAACCCCGCCATTCGAGGGCCTCTATATTTCAAATTATTTTACGCAGTTAGATTGCGACCTTTACATTACAAAAGACATGCCAGTCGAGGGTCTCTACATTACAAGTTATTTTACGCAGTCAGATGCGGCCTTTACATTACAACAACCCCGCCAGTCGAGGGCCTCTACATTTCAAGTTATTTTACGCAGTCACATGCGGACTTTACATTACAATAGCCCCGCCAGCCAAGGGCCTCTACATTACAAGTTATTTTACCTACAGCAAAAGACATCAACAATTGTTTCAATATCTACACTCTACTCTTTACATTGCGATTTCAATTTATATCTTTTAAACCGAAACAGGTACTTTTCACCCTTTTATATATTTTGCAGGACAATGCGCTGCAATGTGGAATTATTTCTAAGCAGCGATTGAGGTATTGCTTGACGAGGAATTCAAAACTCACAAGCCAGAGTCAAGACTAGCACTCCGACTCCAATCCCACCATTATAAATACTTCTAATTTAAGAACATATACTCTTTAGAGTGTCAAAACTCTTTCTTCTCTATCTCTCAGTTCGTCAAGTTGGCAGCTACCCAAAAGAAAGGATATAATCTTAGAGGGATGCGAGACACATTTCATAGAATCTTGTTTGAGAATGTGTTGTGCACCACATTTATAATCAAGAGGCTACAAAGTGGGAGTATTCCAAAAGTTTTGCATTATCCTTATCAAACTTCATCCAAATACCAGTGTCAACCATATATTAGACACCGGGAAAATTTTGATAACCTTCTTAAATTTACCTTAATCCTTAGTTTAGGACTACAATCGGCTTTATTTACGCTTTATTCTAGGTAACTCGACTTTGAGCACAACCGTACGAAATCATTTCTTTCTTTTAAACCTTAAGAGACACCAGTGTCATCGTAAATCCCATACTGGGGCAAATTTTGAGGATCTCTCAAACTTTTATCAT
This sequence comes from Solanum sitiens, assembly GCA_016801875.1. Classification (NCBI taxonomy): domain Eukaryota; kingdom Viridiplantae; phylum Streptophyta; class Magnoliopsida; order Solanales; family Solanaceae; genus Solanum; species Solanum sitiens. The sequence continues at coordinate 3,135,758 of JABWTJ010000035.1, read as the reverse complement.
AATACCACTTCGAACTACATCGGCCTGATCCTCGTGAAACCCGAGATATGTAGACAACTCAAAAACCAAAGTTCGGTCGAATTTATAATTACAATCCCGCAAACCAATTCTTCAACAAGGTCAATATTTTTAAGTACATCCTTTCCATAACCTTACGAACATATTTCCTCCGATCAAGACAAAATAGGCCTCTACGTCAACTTGTTTGTCCAAAGACTCTTACATCATCTATGTTCAAACAGGGGCAATTGTACCCAATTTTGACTCTCCCTTTTTCCTAAAATTAATTTCTCTATGGTTTCTAGTCTTGACTTCTTTTACTTTGTATCATATGTATAAATAAATTTGACACCCGAAATAGTTTTGAAGACTTTTTTTTATTTCTCTAATAAAAAAATACTTATGTGCTCAAATTATTAAATAATATTATATAATATCAATATAACAAATCTCTACTAGCTTACAACTCTAATCAATCTTTCCTACGTTATTAGTTATAGTTGTGGGATCTATAATAACACATATATAAAATATTTAAGTTGCATAAATATTTTCTCCTACTATTCGTTCTAATAAAATGTTAGTATATTAATTTTTCTTTCGAAATCCAAATAGTTTTCGCTATGCCATTAATTGAAGTTTCCCTTGTTTAGTAGTGGGCTATTGCTACAAGCATCTTATAATATTTGTAATATATGTATATGCACATTTTTAGAAAAATAATCAAGACAAAAAAAAGAGAATGAAGATTGTTAAATTAATTAAATAGAAAAATTGTTTAAAGACCAATTCTATTTTAATCAATTTATATAACCCAGCATATCCTATGTCTTTTTGTTGGCTCATTAACGACAAACTAGAGAATTTGATGAAGTTTGCCGGATTTTGCTTCGGACCAATGGTTCGGCAGCGATGTCACCCTCTCAATCACATCTACGTCGCCTTTTTCCCTTTCCCATGGATCTGCAAATCCCTGAAATGCTCCTCCTTTACTGTTTGCCTAGGAAAAGAGGAGAAAACTCCATAACCACCAGATCAAAGCTTATACCCATGGATTTTAGCTGCCAACGTCTCTATCCCCATTGTATCAATCTGAAAAGGTGAATTTGGATTATCGAGAATTCAATTTTTTGAATCTTAAAGCTCTTCTTGTGAACCATCTGAGCCTCAAAATCGGCTATAAAAGGGACTCTCAGGTTCCTCATTCAAGGGGAGAACTGAGGGGAAAGATTTAGTATTCCACTGCTCCTTTTTTTGTTCCCATATTCATCTGTTTTAGTCAATTTTTATATTTCTCTAATCTTCTCGGAATATCGTAAGCCGAAGACGTTGGAGTCGGAGTCATTAGCTTGGAACTCGACATTTGACCACCTCAATCGCTGCCCTACAAAATGTAAATACTCTCTCGTCTTAGTTACATTTAGTTTGATTCCATGAATTGTTAGTTGTGTGTACAGTTTAGGGATTGGATGAGTAACTGATAAATAGATGCAAAAAATGTGAAGTGAATACAATCTCCAGTCGTTTTGGCGATATTAGATTGTGTTTTTTTTTAGTTTGCAGCATGTGAGTTTTAAAAAATATGTTGAGTGTTTGATGTTTTAAGTATAGAGGCTATACATTAACTTAGTCCGAAAATCATGGTTTCCCTCTGTCCATAGTTGTTGTTGCAGTACTATCAACATGTTCTTTTAGAATACAATAATTGTTCTAATCGTATATATGTTTAGTCGTTTTTCACAAGGTAATTTTCAACCTACTACTCTTCTTTTGTTAATAACATCATAATATTTGTAGTCTTATGCTCGAGCTGGAAGCATCTATGTATCTCAAAATTGTCATATGTTCGTTTAAGTATGGGATATAATCTTTTATAATTGAGTCAGGGAGTTGTTATGTTTTAAATTGTCATGAAAATATTTAAGCGAGATCAGTTTCAATTTCCTTGGTTCATTCACATTAAGTTTGCGTAAAAATGTTTCTGACTTGCGATTAAAGTTGAGTTAAACTCTATAAAGTTGTGAGATGACTGTCATTTTTTGTGATGTCTCTTGGGATGATCTAAAGTCGCAGTGGTTGTTTAGCTATTTCAGGCTCAGTTTTTTTGTGTCTATTTTGTTTATCAGATGCAAGCAGCCCTCACTTTAGAAAGTATAATCATGTGGTTATTATTGTAATACCCGACTAAGATTTTGGCATAGTGTTGTTACTGTCCTAACTATTTGCTGCGCTAAATCATATCTTTCAAGTGTTTGCTTCCTTTAATTTAATATGAGGACGCACTGAAAGGTCCTAAACTTTGTGCGGACTTGGTTGTTTACCACACAGTTCTTGTAATTTCGTCTTGAAGGCTTGAAATATACATAGCTTCTTGTTTGAGGTTCGCTATTCCGTTTATTTTTTTTGTACACATGGAGGTAGTAACCTGAATAATTCTTTCTTGTTTGATTAGTTTGAACACTCACTGCTAGTGTAAATAACTTCCCGAATAAATGCTATCGACTTTTATCCACTTAGTGTATAGACTAGCTTAAAAGTGATACTATTTTGAGATCTAAAATCAAGGTGAAAAGGGTGCAGCCTTAATTTCAAGATAAAGGATTTAGTAATTAGCTTATGAATATGATTTTTCAGTACATTTTCCTCATTGTTCAAAAGATCTAATCCTACTTGAAAATGTGTTACCATCTGTTATCATCTCTTTGATTTTTAGACCCTTTTTTTAATATATTTTTTCGAGGCAACGCGTATTCATGTGTGCATATCAATAAATGGGTAGCACACTATGTTTGTTGAATTCTTTCTTTAAATGACCCTCTTTTTTTTAGTTCCTCTTTTGATACATGATTATGCAACCTTAAACTTTTCTTAAAAACCAATTTGCATCAACATGGTAGAAAGTTAAACTTTAGATTTGATATATGTGTTTAACTATGAGTTCATGGTTCAAGATACGGTTTTAGCTAAACGTTATGAACATTGTTTTCTCGTCTATTCAGACCATATATAATTTAGGACTAGTTGTACCCTCTGATCTCCCAAGTTTGTACCCCTTTTGTTTATTAAAGTGTGATGCTGAATGTATTAAAAAGAATTCTAATGTGCAAGGAATTTCAATGTTAAATTTAAAAACAATTTCTTTATGGCAAATATATATTTCGAGTGATTTTATTTGTTGAATTTGCTCACTGCTTTAGGAAATATTTGATCAGTTAGATTACAATCTAATCTTTTATCTCTCTTATTCCATGTACACTCGAGAGCTGGAGTTCTTTGTTGGAACTCGTTAATGACCCAAAATATTGGGTCAACAACCATTAGGACTATCGTAGCATTCAGGGTCTAAATCATCGGAAGCTTGTTCCTCCAATAGGAACTTATAGTCTCTAGCTCCTTACCTTCCTCATTACTTTCTTATTCGTATTTATTTGACTAACTTTGTACTATCCCGAATATGTGTTTTGTGTAGCTTTAATAAAAATTGATATATTTATTTGGTCTAAAGTAATCTAGAGTTCATTTCATTCGGTCGACCTCTAGTTCATCTAGCACTTATAGATATAAATAATGACATATTGTCATCTTAATTGGATTTTTTTTTGGTAATAACTCTAAACTAGAAAATATTTCAAGTAACTCACCCATTAAATCCCATCTTTTATTTAACTTAATATGAAAATTTTATTTATGTTTTTTTTAAATTCATTTTCTAATTTTTATATTTGAGATTTCAGAGTTTTGAAAATACAAGGTATATTTATTGTATGTATGTTACTAACATAAGATATTTATACTTTATTTATTTGTCTCTTCTTTTCTACTTTTAATCATTCATACATATTATCTTTTTCCACATTCACTTTCTCATTTATTTTATTTATCTAGGAGTTACATATCTCACCCACTTTTGACAATCTTTTTTACTTAATTATCATAATGTCATGTGAGAGCTTAAAGCTTTCATATATATATATTTTAATACTTACATACATTTTTATCAAGCAAAAAAAAAATATTACTAGTAATGCTTTACGTATTTTAAAATAGATGTCCATAAACATATAACACATTACATTTTGAATATTTTAAACATATGTCTCATATACCTTGTGTATTTCTCTTAAAGTTATTTTATTGGGCGTTAATCTTTACATATAATAAGCAAATAAATAAAGAAGTTTTCCAAATCACATTTTCCTAAATTGAGTTTAAAGACTATCTTCGGATAGGCTCTGAGGGTGCTTAACACCTTCCCCTCGAGTAACCAAAACCCCTAATCAGAATCTCACTGGTTTCGAAAATCAAAACAGAGTTTATATTTTACGTATTAAAAAATGTTTTTTCTTATATTTTCCTTAAAATTTAGGTGGCGACTCTAAAACAAACAATTTTTTCAAATAGTTAGAGTGTCAGCCAATATTTTGAACTGTTTTTGGCCAGTTCGAAAATAGGGTTCGATAATGGATGATTTCATGATATTTAAATGTACCTTAGAGTGTTGGAATAAACTAAGAAGTGTGGGTACATCACTTGGGAACTAGTAAGAAAAGATGGGGAAAGATCGGGATCTCTAGGCAACCCTGGCGCTTTGAGAGGCGCCAGAGCCTGACGGACAGACAATGTCTTTAGGCCCTGTGGCTGAAGCGCTGCGCTAGATCTTGACGAGCAGATTCTGTCCTGAAGGTCTCTGGTTTGGCGCGGCGCCCCAGGGCTTTTCAGACGGGACTTCTGAGTTTTCTTCTCCGATTTTCAACTTTAAACCTCCTAAACTTCCATGGATCATTCCCCAAACACTTAGGATAAGTAATATTCTCAATACCCAAGAGCTTAGACTCGTAAAACAGCCAGGAAACACGATCTAAAACAACTAAAGGTATACTGCAACTCAACCAACAAGAATTCAATAATTATTCATCAAGAACTTCAATGTTCATCATCCAACCTACTCTTATTGTGCTGAATTAAACATGTTGGTGTGTGGGTGGAAGAACCCAACACAGAAAGATCTCACATACCTTATAGGGATCATACCCCAATGAATTCCACTCGAAGATTTTGGCGTCCTTGAAGAATTCATAGCCTTTTATCTTTTCTCCCAAGCCCTGAGCGTATACCAATTTTCTAAAAACTGACTTAAGGCTTAGTTTTACCCCTAATAAACCCCAAAACAAATTAGGAAATAGTAGGGTGAAAAGATCACTTTTCCCTTACTAAAATTCGGATTGGACTTTCCTTGGTCAAACAACACAACTTCCTAAAGGTTTATCTCCCTCACACGACATTGAAAATAAGCAAACTCGACGCCGTTGGAAAGATATTCCCAAGGTATATCCATCCATATAAAGAACTTCCCCTAACTTCTCCTAGCTAGAAGTTATGACCATTTGAAAATGACCAAAACTCACTTTTTGAACTTAGAAAATTTCTAGATTTTTCCCCTTTATTTTCAAAAGTGATTATTTTTGGTTTCTTGGCGTATTCCTAGATATTTCAATCTACGAAATGTTACAATATGTCCCCCTTGGGAACATTCGTCCTCGAATGAGAACTCTTTCACTAAGCTAAGGGTAGTAACATCGTTTGAGCACTCAACAAACAAAAGCAAGTAATAACATGCTTACACATAGTCTTATAGAGTGCTAAGAAGAGAATTTAGTACCTTGATCTACATTCTCTCTGGGTTCAAAGAGATGTGGATATCTCTTCTTCATATCCTCCTCAGCTTCTCAAGTCGCTTTTTCAACAAATTTGTTCCTCCAAATGACCTTGACTGATGCAACTTTCTTAGTTCTCAACTTGCGAACTTGACTGTCTAAAATCTGAACCGGAATATCTTTGTAGGATAAAATATCCTTAATCCCAACATTCTCAGTTAGTACAATCAATGAAGGATCACCCAAACACTTCGTCAGCATAGAAATACGGAATACCGAATGAACCGCTGCTAACTCTTGGGGTAGATCCAACTCAAAAGTTACATTGCCAACTCTCTTAGAGATTATGTAAGGACCAATATATCGGGGACTAAGTTTCCCCTTCTTACCAAAACCTCATAACACCCTTCACGGGTGAAACTTTCATATATACCCAATCATCCACCTCAAACTCTAACGACCTTCTCCTAACATTTGTGGAGGACTTTTGGAGACTTTGTGCCATTTTAAATCTCTCCTGAATCACTTTCACCTTCTCTATAGGGTGAAATAGATCTGTCCCTATCAAACCTTCTTCACCAACTTCAAACCACCCAATTGGAGATATGCATCTTCTCCCATAAAGAGCTTCGTATGGAGCCATTTAAATGCTCGAATGGTAACTGTTGTTGTAAGCGAACTCATTAAGAGGTATGTGATATCCCAATTCCCTTTGAAATCAATCACACAAGCTCTCAATATGTCTTCCAAAGTCTGGATAGTCCACTTTCCTTTTCCATCTGTCTCAGGATGAAAAGCAGTGCTCCGGTTAACCTTGAACCCAAACCTTTCTGAAAAGATTTTCGGAATTGTGTAGTAAATTATGCACCCTTATCTTAAATAATGGAAACCGAAACTCCATGAAGTCTTAACGGTTCTTGAAGGTACAACTTAGCATAATCCTAGGCCAAATAGGTAGTCTTTATCAGCAAAAAGTGGATTAATTTTGTCATTGTATCGACAATTACCCAAATAAAATCATGGTGCCTGCGAGATGTTGGCAAGCCTGTGATGAAGTCCATATTAATCATCTCCCACTTACATTTCGTAAGTTCTATAGTCTGAGCCAAACCTCCCAACCTTTAGTGTTCTACATTCACTTGCTGGCAATTCGAGCAATTGACAACAAACTCAGCAATGCCCTTCTTCATACCTTCCCACCAATAAACTTCTCTTAAATCGTGATACATTTTTATGGAACTTGAATGAATGGAATATCTGGAGCTATGAGCTTCCTTCAGATCCTCTCTTGGATTCCATCCACCCTAGGTACACACAACCTACCTTGATACTTCAGCGCACCATCTTCCCCTTGTTCAAAAGCTAATACTCCTTGCTTATGAACATTTTCCTTCAAGCGAAGAGAAATGGGATCTTTGTCTTGTTTCTCTTTCACCTCTGACACTAGCCCCATTGGTTACCACTATTCTTCCTTCTGTGATATCCATAAGTATGACTCCCATACGTGCAAGTCCGTGCACATCTTTATCTAAATCCCTATTTTCTTCTTCAACATGGGTGGTACTCCCCATGGATAACCTGCTTAAGGCATCAACAACCACATTAGCCTTTTCTGGTTGGTAAAGAATACTCATGTCATAATCCTTGAGTAATTCTAACCATCTCCTCTATCTGAGATTTATCTCCTTCTGAGTGAACACATATTGGAGGATCTTCTGATAAGTGAATATGTCAACATTAACACCATCCAAGTAGTGACGCCATATCTTCAAAGCAAAAACTACTGTAGCCAATTCTAAGTCATGAGTTGGATGATTCTTTTCATGAATCTCCAACTGTCTGGAGGCATAATCTATAGTCTTGCCATTCTGCATCAACACACATCCCAAACCAACTCTTGATGCATCACAGTACACCACAAAACCTTTAGTACCATCTGGTAAGGTCAAAACCGGTGTGGTAGTCAATCTCTTTTTCAACTCCTGAAAGCTTTTCTCACAAAATTCAGACCATTGAAACTTGATTTTCTTCTGAGTTAACTTGGTCAAAGGAGACCAGATAAATGAAAACCGTTCAACAAATCTCCTATAATAGTCAGCCAAACCCAAGAAACTCTTTATATCTGTTGGAGATATGGGTCTAGGCCAACTCTGAACTGCTTTTGTCTTTTGGGTGTCAACTCTAATCCATCACCGGGAACTATGTGGCCCAAGAATGCCACAGACTTAAGCCGAAACTCACACTTGGAGAACTTGGCATATAACTCCTTATCTCTGAAAGTTTGGAGAACTATCTTGAGGTGACTAGCACAATCTTCTTCATTCCTTGAATAAATCAATATGTCATCAATGAAAACGATGACAAACAGATCAAAATAAGGTTTGAAGACTCTGTTCATAAGATCCATGAATGTTGCAGGTGCATTTATAAAACCAAAGGACATAACCAAAAACTCATAATGCCCATATCTATTTCTTAAAAGGTTTTTTTTTGAATAACACATTCCCTAACTTTCAACTAATGGTAGCCTAATTTGAGATCAATTTTTGAGAAGCAAGAATCACCCTGAAGCTGGTCGAAGAGTTCATCTATCCTTGGAAGAGGATACTTATTCTTGATGGTCACCTTATTCAACTGACGGTAATCTATACACATCCTAACGGAACCATCTTTCTTTCTCACAAGTTAGATCATAGCGCCCCAAGGTGAGACACTTGGTCGAATAAAGCCTTTGTATAACAAATCTTTCAATTGTTCTTTCATCTCTTTTAACTCTGCTGGTGCCATTCTATATGGTGGAATAGATATAGGACAAGTATCTGGAATGATGTTTATGCCAAAGTCTATTTCTCTCTCAGGAGGGATTCCGAGTAGATCATCAAGAAAGACTTTTGGGAACTCTTGTACTATAGGAAATGACTGAAGGGAAGGTACCTCAACACTTGAGTCATTAACTCGGACTGATTGATAGATACAACCCTTTGAAACTAACTTCCTCGCCTTAAGGTACGAAATAAAATGACCCTTAGGCACTGCTGAACTACTACTCCACTCTATAACTGGCTCGTTAGGAATCTGGAACATGACAACTCGAGTTCTACAATCTATTGACGCATAACAGGCATGAACACAATCCATACCTAGAATGACATCAAAATCTACCATGTCTAATTCTACTAGATCAGCCATGCTGTTCTTGTGATTGATGGAAATTAGACAATCACGATAGACTCTTTCCGTTAGAATAGACTCTCCAACAAGTGTAGAAACGCAGAAGGGTTCACAAAGTTTTTTCAGGAAGAATCTCAAACTGATGTGCAACATAAGGAGTTACAAAAGATAAAACTTGCTCCTGGGTCTAACAAGGCATAAGCATCAAAATTAAAGACTTTGATAATACGTGTGACAATATCTTGAGAGTTCTCTTGCTCTTGGCGGCTAGTGATTGCATAGAGGCAGTTTTCCCCTCCGCCATTTCCAGAAGTGGCTCTTATAGGTGTAGCCCTGTCTGATGGAGCAACTTATGAAGATTGAGATGTATTGCCTGAATTTCCACCATATTGCTTATTCTTAGGGCACTCACTCATGAAGTGACCCTCTTGACCACACTTGAAGCAACCTATCTAGCCATCGCGACATTTACCTGGGTGGGTTCAACCACACTTAGCACATGCAGGAGCCCAACTACCCTATTTTGCCACACTACCTTGGGACTGGGCTGGTTTAGCCTTGAAGTTCTGCGAATTCTAGCTATTATACTCGCCTCTATTCCTAGACGCAGGTACACTAGCAGATGATGGTGCATGCCCCTTTGATTTCTTAAATTGTGGTCGACTTAAACCACCCTTTTGTTCATAAGACTCATTCCCAGTCTTAGTTTTCTTATTTCGGTACTCCTCTTTGTCCCTCAACTTCTCTTCCTCTACCTGCTGCACATAGACCATTAACCTTGAAATGTCCATGTCCCTTATCAGCATAGAAGCTCTGCCTTCTTTGCTTGATGCCCGACCCAAGCCAGCAACAAACAAGATCATTCAACTTCTCATATTTAACCATCTCAGGAGCATAACGAGGCATTTGGGTGAACTTCAACCCATATTCATGAACACTCAAGGAGTCCTGTTTCAGAGTACGGAACTCACGTACCTTTGCTTCCTTCAGTTCTCGGGGAATGAAACGCCCCAAGAAAGCTTCTTCAAAGAAAGCCCAACTCGGATGTGGTGCATCCTCATCTGTACCCTCTTTCCACTGATCGAACTAAATCCTAGACACATTTTTGAGTTGAGTCAATTCTCTCAGCGTCTACCACATGCATCACATCGAAGACCTTTCTTCAACTCCTCCACAATGTTTTCTGGATCCTCAGTAGTGCTCGAACTAGTGAAGCTTGGGGGATTCATCCTCAAGAAATCTCGAATCCTTGAAGTGTCAGCCTCTTCCGATCGAGCTCTTCTCTGTTGCCCAACTTGGTTGGTCACAACTTGGCTTAACATCCGTGTAGACTCACGGAATTCAGTGTTGGCGACTTCTCTTTGAGGTTCCACATTCTGTGCATTAGGTACCTCTGGCTCTTCGACATTCCTTTTGGCTGGATGACCTCTTGCTGCTCTTTGTGGAGGCATGATACTCTAAAACATGCATAAGCATGAATTAGAGAGGAACTTTTTAGAGTTAAACTCTAACGCATGAAAAGGAATATGAAAGAAATGAGGAATTCCTAAATGTTGTAGCCTTTTAATCATAGATGTGGCGCTCTTCACACCAATGACTAAGACTCTACAGACACGGCTTCATAGAATGCCTTGGACTCTTGAACTCTGTGATGTGATACCAAGTTTGTCACGCCCCGAGCTTACACCCTGGACGTGGCTGGCACCCAATGACCATTGATGACCTTGAGCTAACCCTTGGCCTGGCTTACTTAACTATGCGGAAGACTTAACTTAAATAAATTATAAAGTAAGAACATTCTCAATGGAAATACTTAAAGCATAATAGTCTGGCCAAAATGACACTTAAATTCATTGTAACAGCTCGTATACTAGAATAAACTAAGGTTAATCTAAGAAAAACAAGAAGAATCAAATTTGGAAATAAGTAAGGAAATATGGAAAATTTCCAGATTTCAAAAGTGAGTTTTGGTCACTTTCAAATGGCCATAGTTTCCAGCTCATGAGGAGTTTGGATGAGTTATTTATAAAATTTTAATCCGGATTTTAGTAAGGGAAAACTTGACTTTTTACCCTATTAATTCCTAATCCATTTTAAGGTTATTTAGGGATAAAGACTAAGTCCCAAATCAGTTTTTACAAGTTTTTGAAATGCTTAGGGCTTGGGAGAAATAGAGAGAAGAAGAAAGACCAAGAATCATCCAAGAACGTTGTGTGGATTTTGTCGGGGGTGATCCCTATCAAGGTATGTGAAATCATTCGGTGTTGGGTTCTTTCACCCACCCTCCAACTTAATTCATTATAAAAACTTAGAGTTATTTGAAAGTAAATCTTGAAGTTCTTGATGAAAAGTTTGAAGTTCTTGTCGATTGGTTTGTAGTTGATCTCTAGTAGTTTTGATTCTTGTTTCCGGATGGTTTTCGGGTCTAAACTATTGGGTAATGAGTTACTTAGGGATCCTATGTGTTTGGTGTGGGATCCATGGAAGTTTGGAAAGGTTTATAGATGAAAAATGAAGAAGAAAGTCGGAAAAACCCGTTTGATGGGCACTGGGGCGCCGCGCCTCCAAAGCGCCTCAGGAAAGAGTCTTTTCATTAGGCTCTAGCGAGCCACGCCTACCAGAGCGCCTGAGGACAGCCTCTGTTCTTCAAGCTCTGGCGCTCCGTGCCTCTCAGAGCGCCCCGACCCCCTGGAGACCCCGTTCTTTCTCTATCTTTCCGTACTAGTTCCTAAGTGATGTAACCTTCATTCCTAGTTGATTACAACACTCTAGAGTACATCTAAACATCATGAAATCATCCATAAACATGAGATCATGATCCTTGAATCCATAATTCAATTCAATGGAAGCTAATATCAAAGTCAAAGAAGTTAAGAGTCAAAGTCTAAGAGTTAAGAAGAAAGTCAAAGTAAGTTATTAAAGTTTTCAAAGAGTCTTAAACAATCATTTTGACTTTGTTTTAGGACTCAAGTTTCAAGTTAAGTAAAGATCAAGAGTTGATTTCATTTCTCAAAAGTTATAAGGGAACTAAGTATTCCCTAAGAGTCAAGTTTCAAGTGAAGTAAAGAACAAGAGTTGAGTTTATTTCTCAAAAGCTATAATAGAACTAATTATTCCCTAAAGGTTTACAAATGATTCACATTTGAATAAAAGGGAACTAGAAGTTCCAAATGAGTTTTGAACAAAAACGGAACATTGATTCCAAGAGGAGCTTCTTAAAGCTAAAGGGTTCAACAAATTATCTCAACCAAAAGATAGAGAGTTGCAATTAAAGAATGAGCTAAAGTGCATTTTTGGGAGTAATATTGAGCACCGAAGTGGGGATGAGAGTTCATATTAACTCAAGTCTCCATGTAAACCATGTAGCCACCATAGGAATTGACGGGGCATACTTTATGGATGATCACGTAAGGAGAGCTAGTGGATCCACTAAGTTGAGTAAGGTCCTATAGCGATGGCAAAGTGTAGGATGGTCCTCTTGCAACGTGAGGTAAGACGTTGTGCCATCATTTAGGCTCATAGTGATGGTTGTCGGTTAGAGAATCTCCGACCAAAGTTATATTACTTTCTTATATAAATAAACTTTTTTTTGTTATTGCATTTCTTTAACGAACGGAGTTGTTTAACTGTTTTATAAGCTTTAGATATATCTCGCATGTGTTTTAAACTTCTTTATATGTACACTCTTTGAGTGAAGTATATTCTTGAGTTGAGCAGAACCAAGGTAAGTTCATCTAATCCCCTCAAGCTTAAGTCATCGTTTAGCTCTCCAACTAGCATACTCGTACATTAAATGTACTGATTCCAGTTGGCCTGCATCGTTTTATGATGCAGACGCAGGTAACCAGGATCAGCACGTAGCGCTTTGTTGATCCAGAACGAGTTCCAGAGTTAGTGGTGAGCCTCCTTGCATTTCGGAGGACCTCCTTTTTCATTTCTTTATTAGTTTAGCTTTTAGGATATTGTGGGGTATGTCCCAACATCCCTCTCCAGTCAGTTTAGAGGCTTTGCATATAATAATATTTCAGTTTGGAGTTGTTTTCAGTTTTTGAGACTTAAGTGTTAGTTTGGCCAGATTCATGATATGAAGTATTTTCCTTTAAACATATCTTAATCTTGTTTAATTGAGTTTAGTCTTTCGCTGAGTTAAGTACGTGAGGACAAGGATTCGTTTGAGGGCCAACAATGGTCTTCGAGTGTCGGTTTCGCCCAGGGTGTAGGCTCAGGGCGTGACATTCACATAGCAAAAAATCTGCAATTCAAGGAAGAGACTCAAACTGACTATCTAACTCTCTATGCAGCCTCTTCAATACTAAGATGGATGTTGGGAAAAACCCCACAACATCGTATAAATGAAATACTAGAAAGCGAAATAAAATGTCCTTTAGAATGCAATGAGGTTCGCAATTGACTCCTAAGTGCTCAACTGGATCAACGAGGCGCTGGGTGTTGATCCTGGTTACATGCGTCTGCATCATAAAACGATGTAGGCCAACTGGCATCAATACATTGAATGTACAAGTATGGTTGTTACAAAGCTAAACAACAACTTAAGCTTGATAAGAATAAGATGAACTTACCTTGGCTCTTCTCAACTCATGAATATTCTACTCAATATATATATATAAAGCAACTTAAAACACACGCGATATATATAAAGCATTGTAAAACAGTAAAACAACTTAGTTCATTAAAGAAAATGCAATAACAACTCAACTTTACTTATATATGAAAGTAATATAGTTCTGTGGGAGATTCTCTAACCGACAACCATCACTATGAGCCTAAGTGGTGATACAACGTCTTGCCCATACTGCCAAAACTGTTCTGTACTTTGCCGTTGCATAGAACTCCTTAACTCAGTGGATCCACTAGCTTAACTTACGTGATTACCTAAAAAGTATGACCCGTTAACACCCATGATGGATACATAGTTTAGATGAGGACATGAGTTAATATGAACTCTTATCCCCACATCGGTGCTCAATACTGCTCCTAAGATATACTTTAGCTCATGCTTTTAAAAATAACTTCCTTTCTTTGGGTTGAGATAATTGCTCAACACTTAGCTTTAAAAGCTCATTTATAATCAATGTTCCTTTTTTTTCAAACTCTTTTGGAAAAATCTTAGTTTCTTCTTAAATTAAATGTAAAACATTTATAAACTTTCTAGGGAATACTTAGTTCCCTTATATCTTTTGAGAAATGAACTCAACTCTTTACTCTTTGCTTAACTTGAAACTTTTGATCTTAATTAACTCTTTAGGGAATACTTAGTTCCCTTATACTTCTTTGAAGGAAATACTTCAACTTTTACTCTTTCTTTAACTTGAAAATTGATCCTTAAAAGGAAGTTAAAACGTTTAAATAAGACTCTTGGAACTTTAAAAAACTTTACTTTGACTTACTTCCTAACCTTAAGACTTAACCCTTAGCTTCTTAGACTTTGATCTTAACTTTCCTTGAATTGAATTATGGATTCAAGTTTCATGATCTCATGTTTATGGAGGATTTCATGATGTTTAGATGTACCTTCAAGTGTTGGAATAAACTAATAAGTGTGGGTACATCACTTGGGAACTAGTACGAAAAGATGGGGAAAGAACGGGGTCTCTATGCAACCCTGGCTCTCTGACAGGCGCAGAGTGCCAGATCCTAATGGATAGAACTGTCCTCAGGCGCTCTGGATGGCGTGGTGTAACAACCCTAAAAATGAAAAGGTAAGAAATGCTAATGTGTCAAGAATGCCTACGATTAGACCAGGGTTCGCACGGATTGATGCGCGTAGAACCAGACCTCGGAACCCTTGCTACAGCCAAGCCAACTAACTTGGGGAGTTAGTTGAGCTTGGAAAGGTTGGGACCAACCATGTAGGGCTATCGAATACGAAGATTTACTCGAAGGAGTCTTTACCAGACTTTAAAAGAGGAAATCTTAGGTTTGGAGGGTCTAGAGGTAAAATGGTATTTTTCCTGGCTAAGGGTAGTATCGTAATTACCCTAAATATATATTTAATTATTTATTTAATAAAGTGGAGGGGCAAATTGGTGAGAGAGATCCGAATTTGAGCTCTAGAAGTTAAGTCTTGCTCCACCCGGGTTCGAACCTAGGTGGGAGCAATGATTTAATGTAATTTTTTTATGGGTGAATTAATTTAATAAATTAATAATTAATGACTGATTTAAAAAGGAAAATCAAATTTTATTATTAATTATTATTTATTTATTAATTAATGTTTTTTTAAAATTGACTAAGTCTTGCCAACTATCCTAGTTTTAAGAGGCACTATCTCACACAAACTCTCTCTCTCTCACGCCTAATTCTCTCTATCTCTCTCGTTCATTCTGTTTTCTTGGCTGCAAAAAACAGAAGATAAAAACATTAGAAAGCAATCAAAATTTCTCTACACTCAAAGAACTTACAAAAAAAATATACAACAAGCAAGCTAACTTAAGAAACGAAAACTTTGCATCATCTTCTCGACGGGATTGTGTTGAACGTTTAGGGGAGCATTTGGGCAGCACTTGAAAGGTGTGGAAAGATACAACAAGGTATGGATTTTCTATCTTGGAATCCTTTCTCCAAGAGGAATTTCTTTATACAAAATTCAACGTATGAAACTAGGGTTTCCCCTTGAATGTTGAACTCCTTGTCTCTAGTCTCCTTTCGATTTCAATCTAAATTAGGTTAGAAATCATGTTGTTGGTATGGTTGCTGGTAGCTAAGTGTGAAGTATGATGTTCTTTGTGATTTTGTATTTAGAAATAGCAAGCATGTTCAATGATGTCAACCGAAAATGATGTGGTGCAATATGTAAATGTTTGTTGTTGTTGCTATCCGTGTTGAAGTCTTAAAATGGTTAGTTTGATGGCTGAAATTAACGTGCATAAAATGTGTAATTCGTGATGTTCATACGAGGTGTATGTGACTGATTTTAGGTGGAAAGTTACAGCCAAAAACAACAATGAATCTACACCTAAGAATGTGTTAAACGAATCCATGAAATACACCCCAAAAAGTGTTAAACGTCCACCAATTTTCCTAAGTTTTCAAGTGGAAATATTGGTGAAAATAAGCTAATAAAATGACTAATTTTCCAGCAGCAACTACAAGTTTTGTTTAGGCTAAAGTGTAGAGGGGAAAGCTGGAAATTTAATTGGTTTTAAAGGGGTGAGGCCACTAGGATTCGAACCTGTGACCTCACCCGTATAACACCTTAATTTCGCAAGAAAAAAAAAGGGGTTGGGGGGATTCGAAATGGGGTCTACTGGCTGAGAAAGGAGAGAGCAACAATTTAAATAAATAAAACAGGAGGCGTGGGAATCGAACCCACTACCTCCAGGCAGCAAATGAAGGGAAAGAAAAAACATAAAATAAAGAAAGTGTGAGGCGTGGGAATGGAACCCACGACCTCAAGGGTGGAAAAGAGAAGGGCGAAATAAATAAGAAAATAAAGTGAGGTTGTGGGGGCTCGATCCCACAACCTCACTGCCAAACGCCTAGTTAAGTCAATTTTAAATGAAAATAAAATAAGGAGGCTGTGGGAATTCGAACCCACAACCTCACAGTCCTAGCGAAATTAAAGAATAAATAAGGAGAGGCTGTGGGGGTTTGATCCCACAACCTCATAGTCTATGCGAAATTGGACAAGGGGGATTAAATAAAAAAATAAAAAGGGGGTTGTGGGGGTTCGATCACAACCCTTCGGCCAAATAAGAGGAGAATCTAAGGAGAAAAATAAAGATAGAATGTTGATGTTGGGGTTCGATCTAGGGTCCCAATATCATGAAGACTAAAAATAAAGTCAAGGAAAAATGTAAGTATTTTCCAAGGGGTTCAAACTTGGGTTCCCTTGCTCAAATTTCCGTATTGATACATAAGTCATACGTGAATTAAATGTTCAAGAATAATGCTACCTACTTAGATCAAAATCAAGATCTTGGCATACATACAAGATACATAAGTCTTGTACTACATAATCTTAGGAAGACATGAGTCACTTAACGAACTATGAATGAAGCCTCATGGCTTGTATGTATAGACCCATAAGTCTAGCATACGTTTAAAAATAAGTGAACCTAAGATGTATGTAATGAAATGAAGAAACCCTAGAAGGGTTAAGTAAGAGTGTGAAACACACAAATGGCCAAGTACATTGGCATATGATGAAATGAACATTCACGTAAAATGGGGTGAGTAATTATGAAGAGCAAATGTGCTAATGTTAATGAATGTGGTGACAACATGATTTGAGGCTAATGTAAAAGATGAGAACAATCTCAAATGAGCCTAAGTAATTGTTACCTAAACGTACTCACCTATGAGAGTGTAAAGTTAACTTTCGTAATCCCAATTTGGCAAGTCCACTGACTTGACTTTCCATAATCATGTTGTTAGGAAAGAGCTATCCTTTCTCATGCATGTCTTTGGTGTGTGCTTGCATATACCCATACTTAGTACAAGTGTGTACTAACCCTATACAACTCTACAATTTTAGGTGCAGGCACATGTGGACGCTAAAGCTACAGGTTGACGCTGAAGCTATCCGGATGTTGAGCATTCATCCGGACTTGGTAGGCCCTCATACTTTCGAGGATGCTTGCCCATTTATATTCTAGCTTAGTCTTAGGATTGAGCTAGTGGAGTATGTTCCACTAGCGTTTCTTTCCCGTATTATTTCAGACATTGTATTGGTGCCATTTTGGCAAGTATTCAGTTATTGCTATATTAAACTATTTCTTTCATTTGATGATCTTAATGTTAGATGGTTGATGGTGAACAAATTATGAATGTATTAGAAATGATTAGTAAGTATGTTAAGAGACAAACGTTTCAAATTTTCCGCTAAAATTAACCTAGCTGAAGTAAGAATGACGTAAGTAGGCTTGTCTGCGACCTCTGAGAGGTCAACGACGCCGGTCTCGTCTGGGGTCTAGATTTCGGTCGTGACAAAGTTGGTATCAGAGCACTAGGTTAAATTCCGAGAATAATGAGTTCACATCAACCACATTGAGTAGTTTCTAAGTCATGGTAGTGAAGTGCACCACTATCCTGAATTAGAGACTGCATGATGCGTAGGAAAATTTCCCTTCTTCTGATCTTATCGTGCTTTTCCTAATGTCTGATTTCTTGGTGTTATGAGCGTGTCTAACATCAATTCTTATTATTTTCAGAGAATGAATACTAGGAGGAACGTTGGTCAGAGGAGAGGAGGAGCAGCTGCTGGGAATAATCAGGTTCCACCCCAGGCTCCAGCTAAAGGAGTGGCCATGCCGACTAACCCAACTGGGTTGACTAATACGGAGGTGCGGGCATCCCTGGCCCAGATGGCCCAGGCCATCACTATGCAGGCCTAGGCTATGACTGCCCAGGTCAACCGGCAGAATGTTCAGATGGAGAACCCACACGTACGTAGCATGGCTGACAGGCTGCGAGACTTTACGAGGATGAATCCTCCTATTTTCACAGGGTCCAAGACTTCAGAGGATCCCCAAGAGTTCATGGATGAGGTACACAAGATTTTGGTGGCCATAGGGGCCACAAATATTGAGAAGGCTGAGCTGGCTTCCTATCAGCTCAAGGATGTTGCACAGACTTGGTGCAAGATGTGGCAGGATAGCCGAGCTTTGGGCGGAGTTCCGGTCACTTGGGATCTGTTTAAGACAGACTTCCTGGAGAGATTCTTTCCCAGAGAGATGAGGGAGGCAAAGGTTGAGGAGTTTATCAACCTTAAGCAGGGATCTATGACAGTCAGGGAATAGTCAGGAGTATTCCCTGAAGTTTTTTAAGCTATCCAAGAATGCTACTTTCCTTAGTATCTAACAGCAAGGATGAGATGAGTACTGAAGTTTGTTAAATTATCCAGGTATGCTACTTCCCTTGTATCTAACAGCAGGGATGAGATGAGCAGGTTCCTCACAGGAATCAATGGAGATCTGGAGGAGGAGTGTCGGTCTGTGATGCTTCATGATAATATGGACCTCTCCAGGTTGATGGTGCATGTCCAACAGGTAGAGGACAGCCGCAAAAAGAGGGGTATTCATGATGCTAGGAGGCCTAAGCCTCAAGATCAGGCAGGTCCCAACCATGGAGGCCACAGAAACAATTTTGGCGTCCGTGAGCAGCCCAGGTTCAAGAAGGGGCAACAGAGTTCTGGGAACTCTAATTCTCAGAGGAGTACAGTACCTAGAGGAGGCAGACCTGAGCCCAAGAAGGGCAATGGAGGTGAGATACAGCGTCCCAAAAAGAACTGTGCTAAGTGTGGCTGTGCTCACAGTGGAGAGTGTAGACAGGGCACTAATGCCTGCTTCGGTTGCGGTAAGAGTGGGCACATGGTTAGAGACTGCCCACAGAATAGAGGTCAGGCTGGAGGTAATGCTCAGCCTAGGCCTAATCCACAGGGTGCAGCAGCAGCCGAGCCTCCTAAGAGGAACAGGTTCTATGCCCTGAAGGGCAGGGAGGAGCAGGAGAAGTCCGCTGATGTGGTCACAGGTATGCTGCAAGTATTCTCAACTTATGTTTATGCTTTACTTGATCCAGGGTCTACGCTTTCCTTTGTAACTCCTTTGCTTGCTCTCACTTTTGAGGTATTGCCTGAAGTTCTGCATGATCCTATAGTGGTTAGTACACCTTTAGGAAAATGTAAGAATTGATAGAGTATACAAGGATTGCCCAATAGTTGTAAGTGGTAAGACTATGTGTGCAGACTTAGTTGAGTTACCCATGCATGATTTTGATATTATTCTTGGCATGGACTGGCTTCACAGTTGTTATGCTTGTTTGGATTGTCGTAGTAGAGTGGTGAGATTTTGTTTCCCAAATGAAGAGGAGCTAGTCTAGGAGGGGTACAACTTGAGTCGTCCTAATCCCTTGATTTCGAACCTTAAGGCCAATAAAATGATGTCCAAGTGGTTATTGTGTCATCTTGTGAGTGTTAATGATTTAGATCATGACATTCCTTCCATAGACTCAGTGCCTGTAGTGAATGAGTTCCTAGAAGTATTTCCTGATGATTTTCCTGGAGTCCCTCTCCCTCGAGAGATTGATTTTGGTATCGACCTAGAAACTGATACTAAACCAATTTTAATTCCTCCTTACAGAATGGCTCCAACTGAACTCAAAAAGTTGAAGCTGCAGTTAAAAGATCTCACTGACAAGGGTTTCATTCAGCCGAGCATATACCCTTGGGGCGCTCCAGTGTTGTTTGTGAAAAAGAATGATGGAACCCTTAGAATGTGTATCGATTATCGGCAGCTCAACAAAGTCACTATAAAGAATAAGTATTCACTTCCCAGAATAGATGATTTGTTCGATCAGCTCCAAGGGTCTAGTTTCTTCTCTAAGATTGATTTTCGTTCAGGGTATCATCAGCTTAGGGTTAGGGATGGAGATATCCCAAAGACAGCCTTTCGTACCCGTTATGGTCATTATGAGTTCTTAGTCATGTCATTTGGTCTTACGAATGCACCTGCTGCATTTATGGACCTCATGAATCGAGTCTTCCGTGAATACCTTGATTCTTTCATCATAGTATTCATTGACGACATCCTCATCTACTCTAGGACCAAGGAAGAGCATGAACAGCATTTGAGACTAAACTTGCAGGTACTTAGACAACATCAGCTGTATGCCAAATTTAGCAAGTGTGAATTTTGGCTTAGATCAGTGACCTTCCTGGGTAATGTTGTGTCCGATCAGGGCGTGGAGGTGGATCCCAGGAAGACTAAGGCTGTGAAGAACTGTCCAAAGCCTCTTACTCCCACTGACATCCGTAGCTTTCTGGGATTGGCTGGTTACTACCGCAGGTTTGTGGAGGGCTTTTCTTCCATTGCTGACCCATTGACAGCTGTGACTAAGAATAAAGCCAAGTTTGAATGGACGGAGACTTGTGAGAAGAGTTTCCAGGAGCTCAAGTACAGACTCACTTTAGCCCCGGTGCTTACTTTACCTAAGTGTGGTGAGAATTACACCGTTTACTGTGATGCATATAGGGTTGGTTTGGGTTGTGTTCTTATGCAGGTTGGTAAGGTGATAGCCTATGCGTCCAGACAACTCAAGGTTCATGAGAAGAATTATCCCACTCATGACCTGGAGTTAACAGCTGTGGTGTTTGCACTGAAGCTGTGGAGGCACTACTTGTATGGAGTGCATGTGGATGTGTTCACAGACCACAAGAGTCTCCAATATGTGTTCACAGAGAGGGAGTTGCATCTACGTCAATGGAGATGGTTGGAGTTGTTGAAGGATTATGACATGAATGTTCACTACCATTCAGGTAAGGCTAATGTTGTGGCTGATGCTTTGAGCAGGATGAGCATGGGAAGTACAGCCCACGTTGAGGATGAGAAGAAGGAGTTGGTGAAAGATGTACACAGACTGGGTGTGCGTTTGGTAGACTCTAATAATGGGGGTGTTTCAGTTCATCCTAGTTCTGAATCATCCTTTGTAGTTGAAGTCAAGCAGGGTCAGCATCTAGATCTTGTGTTGATGGAACTGAAGGACTCAGTGTTGATAAAGATGAATGAGTCTTTCGCTTTGGGAGGTGATGGCATACTTAGGTATCAGGACAGGCTATGTGTACCAGATGTAGATGATTTGCGGACCAGGATTATTGCAGAGGCCCATGGTTCCAGATATTCCATACATCCAGGTTCCACCAAGATGTATCATGATCTTAAGCAGATTTATTGGTGGGATGGCATGAAGAAGAACATTGCAGAATATGTGGCCAAGTGTCCTAATTGTCAGCAGGTTAAGGCAGAACATCTTAAGCCTGGCGGTCTGACTCAGATTATTGAGGTTCCGACTTGGAAGTGGGAGGCCATTAATATGGACTTCGTGGTTGGTCTTTCGAGGACTAGGAGGCAGCATGACTCCATATGGGTTATTATGGACAGATTGACTAAGTCTGCCCACTTTATCCCTGTGAAGTCTACTTACAAAGCCGTGGATTATGCGAGACTCTACATTGATGAGATTTTGAGATGGCATGGGATTCCTTTGTCTATCATTTCAGATAGAGAAGCTCAGTTTACTTCACATTTCTAGAGATCTTTCCAGAAGAGCTTGGGCACGCAGGTAAAGCTTAGTACTGCCTTTCATCCTCAGACTGATAGGCAGGCAGAGCGCACCATTCAGACATTGGAGTACATGTTGAGAGCGTGTGTGATTGACTTCAGGGGTAGCTGGGATGACAATCTGCCTTTGATAGAGTTCTAGTATAATAATAGCTATCACTCCAGCATTGGGATGGCACCGTTTGAGGCACTGTATGGTAGGAGGTGTAGATCTCCAGTTGGCTGGTTCGAGGTTGGAGAGTCATCCATTGTGGGTCCAGAGATCATTCATGAGGCCTTAGAGAAGGTCAGAGTGATTAGGGACAGGTTGGCTGCTACTTACAGTCGGCAAAAGTCATATGCAGATAACAGAAAATGGCCCTTAGAGTTTGATGTTGGTGACCAGGTCTATCTGAAGATATCACCTATGAAGAGGGTGATGAGGTTTGGCAGGAAGGGGAAGTTGAGTCCGAGGTATGTTGGGCCATACGAGATCCTACAGCGTGTGGGTGAGGTAGCCTATGAGTTGGCATTGCCTGCGGAGCTAGCTTCTGTCCATCCAGTCTTTCATGTGTCCATGTTAAAGAAGTGCCTAGGTGATCCAGCATCGATTCTACCTGTGGAAGGTTTGGGGTCGATGAAGACTTGTCCTATGAGGAGGTACGTGTTGAGATCTTAGACAGATAGATAAAGTGGCTGAGGAACAAGGAGATTGTCACAGTGAAGGTATTGTGGAGAAATCATCTTGTTGAGGGTACTACGTGGGAGGCTGAGGCCGACATGAGATCTCGTTACCCTCATAATTTTAGCTCTTGAGGTTACACTTCTTACTCTTAAACTAAGCTTCCTTATCTCTCCATATTTTGTTGCTATTGCTTGACTGTGCATAGTGATTATGTTATGATCTGACTGGCATTACGCTATATAGTGGTAGTGTCATTCGGGGACGAATGTTCCTAAGGGGGGCATAATGTAACAACCCTAAAAATGAATAAGGTAAAAAATGCTAATGTGTCAAGAATGCCTACGATTAGACCAGGGTTTGCAGGGATTAATACGTGTAGAACCAGACCTCGGAACCCTTGCTACAGCCAAGAGAACTAACTTGGGGAGTTAGTTGAGCTTGGAAAGGTTGGGACCAACCATGTAGGGCTCCCAAATATGAAGATTTACTCGAAGGAGTCTTTACCGAACTTAAAAAGAGGAAATCTTAGGTTTGGAGGTTTAGGGGTAAAATGGTCTTTTTCCTGGCTAAGGGTAGTATTGTAATTACCCTAAATATATATTTAATTATTTATTTAATAAAGTGGAGGGGCAAATTGGGGAGAGAGAGCCGAATTTGAGCTCTAGAAGTTAGGTCTTGCTCCACCCGGGTTCGAACCTAGGTGGGAGCAATGATTTAATGTAATTTTTTTATGGGTGAATTAATTTAATAAATTAATAATTAATGACTGATTTAGAAAGGAAAATCAGATTTTATTATTAATTATTATTTATTTATTAATTAATGTTTTTTTAAAATTGACTAAGTCTTGCCAACTATCCTAGTTTTAAGAGGCACTATCTCACACAAACTCTCTCTCTCTCTCACGCCTAATTCTCTCTATCTCTCTCGTTCATTCTGTTTTCTTGGCTGCAAAAAATAGAATATAAAAACATTAGAAAGCAATCAAAATTTCTCTACACTCAAAGAACTTACAAAAAAAAAATATACAACAAGCAAGCTAACTTAAGAAACGAAAACTTTGCATCATCTTCTCGACGGGATTGTGTTGAACGTTTAGGGGAGGATTTGGGCAGCACTTGAAAGGTGTGGAAAGATACAACAAGGTATGGGTTTTCTCTCTTGGAATCCATTCTCCAAGAGGAATTTCTTTATACAAAATTCAACGTATGAAACTAGGGCTGTCCCCTTGAACTTTGAACTCCTTGTCCCTAGTCTCCTTCCGATTTCAATCTAAATTAGGTTAGAAATCATGTTGTTGGTATGGTTGCTGGTAGCTAAGTGTTAAGTATGATGTTCTTTGTGATTTTGTGCTTAGAAATAGCAAGCATGTTCAATGATGTCAACCGAAAATGATGTGGTGCAATATGTAAATGTTTGCTGTTGTTGCTATCCGTTTTGAAGTCTTAAAATGGTTAGTTTGATGGCTGAAATTAACGTGCATAAAATGTGTAATTCGTGATGTTCATATGAGGTGTATGTGACTGATTTTAGGTGGAAAGTTACAGCCAAAAACAACAATGAATCTACACCTAAGAATGTGTTAAACGAATCCATGAAATACACCCCAAAAAGTGTTAAACGATCCACCAATTTTCCTAAGTTTTCAAGTTGAAATATTGGTGAAAATAAGCTAATAAAATGACTAATTTTCCAGAAGCAACTACAAGTTTTGTTTAGGCTAAAGTGTAGAGGGGAAAGCTGGAAATTTAATTGGTTTTAGAGGGGTGAGGCCACCAGGAGTCGAACCTGTGACCTCACCCGTATAACACCTTAATTTCGCAAGAAAAAGAAAAGGGGTTGGGGGGATTCGAAATGGGGTCTACTGGCTGAGAAAGGAGAGTGCAACAATTTAAATAAATAAAATGGGAGGCGTGGGAATCGAACCCACTACCTCTAGGCAGCGAATGAAGGGAAAGAAAAAACATAAAATAAAGGAAGTGTGAGGCGTGCGAATCGAACCCACGACCTCAAGGCTGGAAAAGAGAAGGGCGAAATAAATAAGAAAATAAAGTGAGGCTATGGGGGCTCGATCCCACAATCTCACTGCCAAACGCCTAGTTAAGTCAATTTTAAATGAAAATAAAATAAGGAGGCTGTGGGGGTTCGAACCCACAACCTCACAGTCCTAGCAAAATTAAATAATAAATAAGGAGAGGCTGTGGGGGTTTGATCCCACAACCTCATAGTCTATGCGAAATTGGACAAGGGGGATTAAATAAAAAAATAAAAAGGGGGTTGTGGGGGTTCGATCCCACAACCCTTTGGCCAAATAAGAGGAGAATCTAAGGAGAAAAATAAAGATAGAATGTTGATGTTGGGGTTCGATCTAGGGTCCCAATATCATGAAGACTAAAAATAAAGTCAAGGAAAAATGTAAGTATTGTCCAAGGGGTTCGAACTTGGGTTCGCCCAAATTTCCGTATTGATACATAAGTCATACGTGAATTAAATGTTCAAGAATAATGCTACCTACTTAGATCAAAATCAAGATCTTGGCATACATACAAGATACATAAGTCTTGTACTACATAATCTTAGGAAGACATGAGTCACTTAACGAACTATGAATGAAGCCTCATGGCTTGTATGTATAGACCCATAAGTATAGCATACGTTTAAAAATAAGTGAACCTAAGATGTATGTAATGAAATGAAGAAACCCTAGAAGGGTTAAGTAAGAGTGTGAAACACACAAATGGCCAAGTACATTGGCATATGATGAAATGAACATTCATGTAAAATGGGGTGAGTAATTATGAAGAGCAAATGTGTTAATGTTAATGAATGTGGTGACAACATGATATGAGGCTAATGCAAAAGATGAGAACAATATCAAATGAGCCTAAGTAAATGTTACCAAAACGTACTCACCTATGAGAGTGTAAAGTTAATGAAGAGACCAGTCTCTATGAACACTCTAATGAAAGTATTGAGATTAACACACTTAATACTAATGATGAGATGAGAAATCATCTATTGAGCTATGATGTCCTCATACTAGAAGCCAGCTTCCATGACGTATGAGTTGAAGGTAATGGAACTTTATACTGAGCACCGATAGACTAGCTATGAGCGGTGATGCCTTCTTTCAGGAAGGGCGGAGGTTCACGTCACTCTCATGAGATGAGACTGTCCGGCTTGCCGGGTATGGGTCTCCTTATATCTCCTGGTCTTCGAACCGATACTCCCAATGTAGGGATCTGGCGGGGTTAAATTCCCATGTATGCTAGCATGTTTTGGGTCACCTTGGCCGATGATTCCACCTCTTTTCGGTGTGCGGGAGACACTGGATTTCATGATGCTCACATGATCTATGTCGGTTAAAGTTAAAGTTCCCAATGAATGAATGAGGTAGTCTCAAATGATGCACATAATAAAATGAATGATACCAAAGGTGTTAGGATAGGATAATCAGAGGTGAGCTAGACTCAAGTAATGACACTAGGTTATTCTTGATCATTGCACAGCAAACCCGATGAAAGTCTTAAATTACATCCTAGGTATAACTGGTGTTCACACTAGCCTGAACGAAATGAAATGAAGTACGTATGAATGAATGAAGAAGACTTTGTGTTTGCTAATGAAGACTCCCTAGTTGAGGCCCCATATGTTGAGCCCTCATTTTGGAAAGTCTTAATGTCAAGTCTGTGATTCCAAGGTCTCATGGCATATGAATGAATGTTATGAAAGATGTTATGTGTTATATGTTATGTGATAAGTGTTATGTGTAAGATGTTATGTGTTGTGTGCAATATGATAAGTATGATGATGCATATTATTCTCATGGCATGACTATCCTAATCCAAATTTGGAAAGCTCACTGACTTTCCTAATCCAAATTTGGAAAGTTCACTAACTTTCCTAATCCCAATTTGGCAAGTCCACTGACTTGACTTTCCATAATCATGTTGTTAGGAAAGAGCTATCCTTTCTCATGCATGTCTTTGGTGTGTGCTTGCATATACCCATACTTAGTACAAGTGTGTACTAACCCTATACAACTCTACAATTTTAGGTGCAGGCACAGGTGGACGCTAGAGCTACAGGTTGACGCTGAAGCTATCCGGACGTTGAGCATTCATCCGGACTTGGTAGGCCCTCATGCTTTTGAGGATGGTTGCCCATTTATATTCTAGCTTAGTCTTAGGATTGAGCTAGTGGAGTATGTTCCACTAGCGTTTCTTTCCCGTATTATTTCAGACATTGTATTGGTGCCATTTTGGCAAGTATTCAGTTATTGGTATATTAAACTATTTCTTTCATTTGATGATATTAATGTTAGATGGTTGATGGTGAACAAATTATGAATGTATTAGAAATGATTAGTATGTTAAGAGACAAAAGTTTCAAATTTTCCGCTAAATTTAACCTAGCTGAAGTAAGAATGACGTAAGTAGGCTTGTCTGCGACCTCTGAGAGGTCAACGATGCCGGTCTCGTCTGGGGTCTAGATTCTGGTCGTGACACGTGTTTCACCTGATCCTGACACACAGATTCTATCCTGAGGGGCTCTGGTTGGCGCGGCGCCCCACAGCCTGTCAAACGGGATTTTCAACTTTTCTTCTCCGATTTTCAACTCTAAACCTCCTAAACTTCCATGTATATTTTCTCAAACACATAGGATCACTAATATTCTCAATACCCAATAGTTTAGACTCGTAAAACAGGCTGAAAACCCAAATAAAAACAAATAAAGGTATACTACAACTCAACCAACAAGAAATCAACTATTATTCATCAAGAACTTCTGTTCATCATCCAATCTACTCTAATTGCGCTGAATTAAACATGTTGGTGTGTGGGTGGAAGAACCCAACACATAAAGATCTCACATACCTTATAGGGATCACCCCCGACGAATTCCACTCGAAGATTTTGGCGTTCTTGAAGAATTCTTAGCCTTTTCTCTTTTCTTCCAAGCCCTAAGCGTATTTCAATTTTATAAAACTGACTTAAGTCTTAGTGTTACCCCTAATAAACTCGTAAAATAAATTAGAAAATACTAAGGTGAAAAGACCATTTTACCCTTACTAAAATCCAGATTGGACTTTCCTCGATCCAACAATCCAATTTCCGAAAGACATATATCCTTCATAAGACATCGAAAATGACCAAACTCAACGCCGTTAGAAAGATATTCCCAGGGCTTTCCATCCATATAAAGAACTTCCCCTAAATCTTCCTGAGCTTGAAGTTATGGCCGTTTGAAAATGACCAAAAATCACTTTTTAAACTTAGGAAATTTCTAGATTTTCCCCTTTATTTCCAAAAGTGATTATTTTTTATTTCTTGGCTTATTCCTAAGTATTTTGAACTACGGGGTGTTACATAAATATTGTGATATAATAGTTGAGTTGGAGGTATAGCAAGGAAGATTTATAAGAAGTGAATAGCTAATTTGTACAGATAGAATAGTTGATCTTTAGGGATAGGATGGCGGATCTTTAGTGATGTGTAATCTTTATTTTCTCTATATAATGGAAACACTCTCTCACTTTTAGAAGAATTCAGCAGAAAAATGACATGGTATTAGAGCCTTCTCTTGGCTGTCTTGTTTTATAGAATCATTTGTGGTTCCTTAGAATTGTTTTTTGAAAATCTTGGTTTTTAGTTGACTGTTCATTGACAATCAATCCTACCACCTGAAATTTTGTTCTTGGTCATTCTAGTTGCTTTCTTGAGTTTTTGTAGTTTTCATAGTTAATCAAAAGCATGCATTCACGTCACTTTGAATCCTTTGTTGTTGTTCGTTTTACTAGAAAAATTATTCTTCTTGGGAGTTTCAGTTGTTTTTCACCGGCAAAGAACTATGGGGCCTGGCAGCAATCATGCTCCTACTGATGCAACAAAGCTAGGTGATTTGAAGATTAATGATGCTCGGGTGATGACATGGATTCTAGGGTCGATTGACCCTCTTATTGTTCTTAATCTCAGGCCGTACAAGAAAACTAAGACCATTTGGGATTACTTACAAAAGGTATACAACCAAGATAATAGTGCAAGATGCTTTCAGTTAGAATATGAACTTGCTAATTACTCTCAAGGAGGTCTTTTTGTTTAGGATTATTGTTATGGATTTCAGAACTTAAGGGCTGAGTTATGGATATTGTCTATGCAAAAATTCCAACTGAATCTTTATTTTTGATTCATGCAGTTCATGAGAAAAGCAAGAGAGACCAACTTTTGATGAAATTATGCTCCGACTTTGAGAATGTTTGCTCTTACTTGATGTATCGTGACCTATCTCCCTCTTGGGATGTTTGCTTTAGGGAATTACTTCGTCAAGAGCAACGTCTTGTCACACAAAATGCTTTCAAGAAAGAAAATGATGTCACTGTTGCATTTGTTGCTCAAGGTAAAGGAAAGAGTAGGGATATGAGTAGAACTCAATGCTACAGTTGCAAGGAATATGGTCATAATTGTAGCAGAAAGTTCTATAATTATTGTAAACAACAAGGACACATTATCAAAGAGTGTCGTACTGGCCTTCTAAATCGTAGGCTTGATGCTTTTCAAGCGGAATAAATGGTTCCACTAATGATAACTCATCTTTAGGACAAGTACTTACTCCCGAAATGGTACATCAAATGATCATGTCAACCTTTTCAACATTGATATTACAAGGTAATAATGTTACATCTATTTTTTGGATTGTTGATTCATGTGCTTCTAATCAAATGACCAACTCAACGAGCATCCTAAAAAATGTTCGTAAGTATCAAGGTTGGGGACATTACTCTAACTTTCAAGAATATTTTTGTTTCACCAAAGCATTCAACTAGTCTTGTTTCAGTTGGACAATTGGTAGATAACAATTGTGATGTGATTTTTTCTCGTAATGGTTGTCTTGTGAAGGATCAGGTGTCGGGGAAACTAATCGCGAAGGGGCCTAAAGTTGGACGATTGTTTCCTATACACTTTTCCATTCCTCATGTTCTATCTTTTGCTTGTACTTCTACGGCTAGTAAGACTGAGGTTTGGCATAAGCGTCTAGGACATCCAAATTCTGTTGTGTTATCTCATTTATCAAATTCTGGTTTATTGGGAAATAAAAATCAATTTTCGGTTGCTTCAGTTGATTTTTCTACTTGTAAATTAGGCAAAAGTAAAACTCTTCCTTGTCCTAATTTTTGTAGTCGTGCTACAAAGTATTTTGATGTCATTCATAGTGATGTTTGGGGAATTTCACAAATTATTTATCATGCTCTTTTCATATACATTTTTACATTCATATATGATTATAGTTGGTTTATTGGTGTATTTTCTTCTATCCAAATCTAAGGTATTTTCCATGTCCAAGACATTTTTGGCTTACATTGAGACTCAATTTTCTACATGCATCAAATTATTAAGATATCATTCTGGTGGAGAATATATGTCTTATGAATTTTAAAAAAGTCTTGCTTGACAAAGGAATTGTATCACATCACTCTTGCCTATATACACCACAACAAAATGGAGTTGTTGAAGGAAAAAATTGTCATCTTTTAGATGACACTCGTACTTTATTGATTTAGTCCTCTGTACCATATAAATATTGGGCGTAATCTTTGTCTACCACTGTCTATATAATTAATTGATTTCCATCTAAAGTGCTAAATGTTGAGTCTCCATATTTTCGTCTTTATCACTAAAATCCTAACTATAGTGATTTTGTGTTTGTTTTGTGAATTTGCCTCCTTCGCAGCGCAATAAACTTTCCGTATAGTTTACTAAATGTTCTCTTATGGGTTATAGTACTTCACAAAAAGGTTTTATTTGCTATGATCCATGTTCTCACTGATTTCGTATTTCTAGAAATATTATTTTCTTTGAGAATTAATATTTCTTTCCTATGATTATAGATGCATCTTTCGTTTCATCTCCTCTTCCTACTTTTGAGGATTTATCATCTTCTTTAAAGAGGTTCAAACCTTGATTTGTGTATGAATGACGTTGGCAAACTTTATCCTTTTCCGACATTGATCCTCCGCGTGAAACTGTACCACAACTAGAATCTGAGAATTCTTCAAGATCTGGTCCTCTTGAGCCTACTCGGCGATCTACCTGTGTATATCATACTCCCAATTGGTATGGATTTTCCTCTTTTTTATCCAACATATTTGTTCCGTCTTGTTACTCACAAGCTTCCAAGCATGAATGTTGACAGAAAGCAATAGAGGATGAACTTTTGGCTCCTAAAGAAAATGACACATAGGACATTGTTTCATGTCCTTTAAATGTCCGCCCTATTGGATGTAAATGGTTTTATTCAATAAAACTTCATTCTGATGGAACTCTTGATTGATACAAAACTCGATTGGTTGTTCTTGGTAACAGAAAATAGTACGGGGTGGACTATGAGGAGACTTTTGCACCCGTAGCCAAACTGGCTACGGTGGGAACTATTATTGTCATTGTTGCTTCACAAAACTTGTCTCTTTATCAAATGGATGTCAAAAATATTTTTCTCGATGGTGATCTTAAATAAGATATTTATATGAAACCTCCAACTGGTGTGATCTCATCTCCTACATCAGATGTATGTAATTTGAAGTGGTCTTTGTATGGATTAAAACAAGCTCCATGAGCTTGGTTTGATAAGTTCCGGTCTATTTTTCTACAATTTTCATTTGAGCATAGCAAATATGAATTATCTTTGTTTCATCGAAAAACATCTACAGGTTGTGTTGTGTTCTTTTTTGGTGTATATAGATGACATTATTATCGCAGGAACTGATTCTTCACTAATCACTAGCCTCCAACAGTAGCTTAGAGATTCCTTTCATATGAAATATCTTGGTACTCTTACTTATTTTCTTGGGTTTGGATGTTCATTATGTTGATTCAAGTGTGTTTCTAAACCAACACAGATATACTCAGGATCTGATTTCTTTGGCTGGTCTCCAATATTCCTCCTTTGTAGATACTCCATTGGAATTGAATGTGAAGTATCGTCATGAGGAAGGCGATCTTCTTCCTAATCCAACTATGTTTTGACATTAGTTGGGATTCTAAAATATCTCAATATTACACAGCCTGATATCTCTTTTACAGTTCAACAAGTTAGTCAATTTATGCAAGCTCCCCGCCATCTCTGCTTGGTGGTTGTTCGTCACATCATTCCTTATCTTCTAGGAACATCTACTTGTGGATTGTTCTTTCCAAGTGGTTCTCCTATTCGTCTTAATGCTTTTAGTGATTTTGATTTGGAGGGATGTCGTGATACTCTTCGTTCAGTCTCTGGTTGGTGCATGTTTCTTGGAGAGTCATTGATATCTTGGAAGAGTAAAAAGCAAGATCGTGTGTCAAAATCTTCAACAGAGGTTGAATATAGATCCATGTCTACTGCTTGCTCCGAGGTTGTATCACTTCTTGGATTACTTGCTGAGATTGGATTTTCTCAATCTCATCTTAATTGTCTCCACGCTGACAATATAAGTACTATTCAGATTACTACTAATCCAGTTTTTCATGAGAGGACCAAACACATAGAAGTGGATTGTTATTATATCTGAGAAGTTGTAGATAAAGGAGTCATTACTCTTCCACATGTGTCCAGTGATCTTCAAATATCTTATATATTTACAAAATCCATGGCACGACAACACCATCAGTTTCTTGTAGGAAAATTGATGCCTATTGATCCACCAACATCAATTTGAGGGGGGATGTTAGCATGATGGACAACTAAATGATTGTATATATTAATGTAATTATATTAGCATGATCATATATATTTTTTTGTAGAATCAATGGAATAAATATTGTGATGGAATAGCTGATTTAGAGGGATAGCAAGAAAGATTTAGATAGATTGATTAGCAGATTTGTACAAATAGAATAGTTGATCTTTAGGGGTAGGATGGCGGATCTTTAGGGATGTGTAATATTTATTTTCTCTATATAATGGAAAGACTCACTCACTTTGAGAAGAATTAAGCAGAAAATTGACAGAATGATCTTTTGAAGCTCCTCCAAACAGACCCTTCATGTTCAACAATTGTGTCATTGTGCTAGTGATGTCAAAACATTGCACCAGATTCCAGTGGATGAGGGACTATAGCACCAACTCCATCAAAATCAATATCATCTTCCCCTTCTTGGTTTGTAGAAATTTACCAATGAAGAAACTCCAGTGCCTACCGCTGAAATACAAGACAAAGAAAATTTCATGATTATTGAAGCATGGAAAAAGACAGACTTCCTATGTAAAGGCTACATTCTGAGTGCTTTAGAGGATGACTTATATAATTTTCATAGTGCAATGACAACTTCAAAATAATTATGGGATGCACTTGAGCAGAAATATAAAATAGAAGATGCATGGTTGAAAACATTTGTGGTTGCAATGTTTTTAGACTATAAAATGGTAGATAGTAAAAATGTTGGATTACAAGTGCAGGAACTTCAACCTATTTTCCATGATCTGATTGCTCAAGATATGGTAGTAAATGAAGTTTTTCAAGTGACTGCAAAGATTGAGAAGTTGCCTCCTTCGTGGAACGACTTCAAAAATTATCTAAAGTACAAGAGAAAGGAAATTAAGCTTGAAGATCTTGTGATTCAGCTCAAGATTGAGGAATATAATAAAACCGCCAAAAATAAGTCTCGTAAGATTTCGACATCTATTGGAGTTAATATTGTTGAAGAAGCTCCTGCCAAAGACAAGAAGAGAAAGAAGTCCAACGGACAGAAGTCAGAGCAGGCCAAGAAGAAATTCAAAGGCAACTGTTACAATTGTGGTAAGGTTGGTCATAGGTCTTCTGACTGTCGTGCTCCATGAAAGGATAGATAAAAAGGCAAAGGCAAAAGTCAAGTAAACATCGTGCAAGATATGGAAGATGCAAAGTGTAACTTAGATAGAAATCCCAAGGACTGGTTTCTCGACTCAAGTGCCACTCAACATATTTTCTCTGCGAAAAAAGTCTTTGCAACGTACAATCCTGCTGAGTACGATGAAGATTTGTTTATGGGAAACAAAGCAACAATAAGGATTGCAGGAACTGGGAAAGTAATGTTGAAAATGACATCCTACAAGGTGTTGATTTTTAACAGTGTTCTGTGTGTCCCTACTATTAGGAAGAATTTAGTTTCTATTGTACTACTCATTAAGAACGGGTTTTATTGTGTCCTAGTTAGTGACAAAGTTGTAATAAGTAAGAATGAGATGTCATAGGAAAGGGCTACCTCGATGAGGGCCTTTACAAACTAAATGTAATGTTTGTTGACGGTATTAATAAGAATTCTTTTTCTATTTACTTATTGGAGTCAAATGATTTATGACATGCCCGTTTGGACATGTAAATTACACATCCTTGCAAAAATTTGTTACTCTAGAAGTATCATCTAATTTTAAATGTGATAAATTGAAATGACAAATTTGTGTGGACAGTTAGTTTGTTAAACATCCTTATATGTCCGTTGAAAGAAATTCAAAAGCTTTAGACTTAATTCACATAGATATATGCGATATGAAGTTGACACCATCTCGTGGTGGTAAAAAGTATTTTATAACTTTTATTGAAGATTGCACTCGATTTTGTTATGTATATTTGCTTAATAGTAAGTATAAAACAATTGATATATTTAAGCAATACAAAAGTGAAGTGGAAAACCAATTAAATCTAAAGATAAAAATAATTCGGAGTGATAGGGGTGGAGAATATTAATCTTCTTTTGCAGAGATATGTTTGAAATGTGGTATTATTCATCAAACTATTGCACCCTATACACCACAATCAAGTGGAATGAAATAACAGAATGTTAAAGGAAATGATGAATGCTTTGATGATCAATTCTGGTTCACCGCGAAACCTTTGGGGATAAGCCATTCTTACGGCTAATAAGATACTCAATAGGGTACCCCATAGCAAAGCACAATCAATTCCGTATGAGTTATGGAAAGGAAGGAAACCCAACTTGAAATATTTCAAAGTTTGGGGTGTCTAACCAAGGTAGAGGTTTCTTTACCCAAAAGAGTGAAAATTGGACCCAAAATGGTGGATTGTGTATTTATTGGATATGCATTGAACAATAAGGCATGCCGGTTTTTGGTTTAAAAATTTGATAATCCTGAGATTCATGTTAATACAATAATTAAGTCAGATAACACAGATTTCTTTGAACACATTTATCTGTATAAAACTGAATGTGAGTTGACAAGTGAAAGACCTTAACTACCACGGGAAGAATCAATGGAAAATACACTACCTAGTGAGGATCCTATGCGTATCACTCACAAACAGAGACCCACTTGTTTTGGACTAGATTTTGTGACACTGTTGCTTGAAAATGAGCCTTAAACTTTTAAAGCAGCTATATCTTTGTCTGAGTAAGCTTATTGGAAAGAAGCTGGCAATAGTGAGATTGAATCAATTTTATGCAATCATACTTGGGAATTGGCAGATCTTCCACCAGTAAATAAACCTTTAGGATCAAAGTCGATCTTTAAAAGAAAACTAAAAGTTGATCGGACTATTGACAAATATAAGGCTAGACTTGTAGTCAAATGATACAAACAAAAGGAAGGTCTGACTACTTTGACACATACTCTCCAGTAACAAGGATAACATCAATTAGGATGTTCATAGCACTAGCGGAAGTGTATAATCTTAAAATCCACCAAATGGGTGTAAAAACAACCTTCTTAAATGGAGAGTGGAGGAAGAAATTTAAATGGAACAACCTGAAGGGTTTGTAGTTCCTAATAAAGAACACAAAGTGTGCAGACTAGTGAAGTCGCTTTATTGGCTCAAACAAACACCCAAACAGTGACATGCTAAATTTGACCAAACAATGTTGGCAAATGGATTCAAGATTAACGAATGTGATAAGTGTGTTTACGTTAAAAATATTCTTAATCATGAAGTCATTGTTTGTCTGTATGTTGCCGACATGTTAATAATGAGTAAAGATATTGACGACATAGATGATACTAAGCGCATGATGTCCAGCAAGTTCGATATGAAAGACTTAGGAGTTGCTGATTTGATCTTAGGGATCAGGATTCTCAAAACTCCTCAGGGACTAGCATTATCTCAATCTCATTATATTGAAAGAGTATTGGATAAGTTCAAGTACTTGAATTTCAATGTTGTCAAAACTCCAATTGATTTAAGCTTTAAATTTCAAAAGAATGAAGGTGAAAATGACTCTCAATTGGAATATGCTAGAGTGTTTGAAAGTTTGATGTATATTATGAATTGTACGCGACCACCTATAGCATGTGCTATTAGTAAGCTGAGTCGGTTCACTAGTAATACGAATCAAACTCACTGGATGGAAATGAAACGTGTGTTGGGTTATCTGAAAGATACACAACATTATGCTTTGCATTATAATAAATATTCTGCTATGATTGAAGGATATAGTGATGAAAATTGGATCACCGGGTCAAACGAAGTAAAATCCACAAGTGGTTATGTGTTTACACTTGGTGGAGGAGCAGTCTCTTGGAAATCGCCCAAATAGACATGTACCGCTCGCTCTACAATGGAATATAAATTTATTACTTTAGATAAGGCTGGTGAAGAAGCTGAATGGATCCGAAATTTCCTAGACGATATTTCATTCTAGCCCAAACCTGTGGGACCTATTTGCATGCATTGTGATAGTCAAATAGCTATTGGTAGGGCAGGGAGCATCATGTACAACGGAAAGTCTCATCATATAAGACGGAGACATAACACCATAAGAAAACTACTCTCTAGTGGAATTATCACAATTGACTATGTGAAGTCAAGTGATAATGTGTCAGATCCACTAACGAAAGGCCTAGTGAGAGAGGCAGTTGAAAGATCATCTAAGGAAATGGGTTTACAGCTTAGACAAGTTAGCATTATAGTAACTTTATCTAGCAAACTGAAGATTCCAAGAGCTAGATTCAAGGAGAGAAACAAAGTTATGTCTGAAGGTTCGACATTGTCAATCAACTCAATCCATTCTCACGATGAAGACAATGTTCAGGAACAAGGTTAAGACTTTAAGTCTTGTAAATAAGTTAATAAAGCTTAAAATTTTTAATGATTTGCTAAGCTCGGCAGATGTGACCAAAAAATGTATCTACGAGATGACACGGTTAGAAATCACCTATTTGAGTGTGAAGTGTAAACCGCTTCAAAGAGAATTTTATGTCAAAATCCTATTCTCTATACACTCATGAAACCAGGAGACGTTCATGGATGAAACGAATACAATCGTAAGAACCATAAATGGTAAAGGGTTAATTGTGTGATATATGGTTGTCTAGATATACACCAATGCTCGACGGTTTAAAGATATCGCTTCTACCGATTGACTGAGTATATCCAACATATGTTTAGTAGGTAAAGTTAAAGGGGAAACCTACTTATCCAGATACAATTGTTCATTGCTTGTAAATTACACACTTGTCCGTGCATTCCTTATGATATAACCATTCACCATTCATGTGGGGGAGTGTTGGGTATGTAGCAAGAGTAAATGGGAAATGGAGGGAAGATGAAAAGAAGAGGAACTTGAAAAGTCCTCTTATGTTTTAATAAAAGGCATTTGTCCCTCATCGGTGGTAGAAAGAAAAATTGGAGAGTTTTAGTATAGAAACACTCCTATTGATTATTAAAATGGTTGGAAAGAGGGATCCTCATCACGCTGTCGTCGTCGCTCGCTCGCTCGCTCGGCTCAACTTCGGCTTCAACTTTGATTTCGGCTTCGGCTTCATCTTTGTCTTTGGAAAATGATTTATC
The DNA here is from genome assembly GCA_016801875.1 of Solanum sitiens. Lineage (NCBI taxonomy): Eukaryota > Viridiplantae > Streptophyta > Magnoliopsida > Solanales > Solanaceae > Solanum > Solanum sitiens. The sequence goes on along the minus strand of JABWTJ010000035.1, from coordinate 3,098,447 downwards.
GAGTCCGATTAAGATCCATGCGTGAACCATTTTATTTAAATTCTTTCCCATTTTATTTGAATTTCCCGTCGTTGGAAGTGACTGTTATGAAAGCTTACAACTTTCAGAAACAACCATGACCTTTTGAAAGATTGCAACTTTCATGAATGGTTGTGTGGATTTTGAAAGGGTTGCAACCTTTCAGAACCAGTTCCTCTTGCCTATAAATATCATTCATTCTTCAGATTTTTTCCTTACGAATTTTTCTGATTTCTTCTTCTTCTGCACAAAAATTTCTTCATGTACTTTACTGTTGTTTAGTTGTTCGCTGACACCAGAGTTTTGGGTATCAATACGCTGGTGATTGAGATCATTCTATCATGGTAGGACATATTCCAAATCAAACCTCGGATACTAGAGGGGAATAATTTCCTTAAGGGGACAATATGCATTCCGTGGGCTTGATCTTTTTCTGTTCTATTTTTCCAAATTCTGGTACGTTTATAGATTTTAGTTTTTTGTGAATTAATTTGTGTTCATCTTTATTATTGGTTCATTAAACTTTGGTAACTTCGTGTTTCTGCAATGTTTTGTTGGAACAGTAATTCTGTTTTTCAAACACAGATTGACAACATTCCCTCGAACAAAAACTGTTGCAGGTTCTTGCTCAAAAACTTCATCAATAGGCGATAATTTAATGTTTGAAATAACATTCTCAGAATCAAAGTTCCTGCTAGCATCTTCATTAAGCATAATATTTCTACTTATCAAAATTTTTCCACTCAATGGATTATATAGTGTATAAGCTTTGGATTGTGTGCTATATCCAACAAAGATACATTTCTTTGATTTTTCTTCAAGCTTATATCTAGCTTGGGAATTCATCAAAGAATAATATATACATCCAAAGACACGTAAATGGAATACCCTGGGCTTGTTACCTCTCTATGCTTCATATGGTGTTTGATTAAGAACAACCTTGGTGGGTGAAATGTTCATCATGTGACATAAGTAGTAGCAGCTTCAGCCCAAAAATATTTTGGTACACCTCTAGCTTGCATCATGCTTTTACCCATTTGAACGACTGTCCGATTCTTTTTTTGGGCAACACCATTCTGCCCTAGAGTATATGGTGTTGTGAGCTCTCTATGAGTACCATTTTCCTTGCAATAGGTGTTGAATTCATTTGATATAAATTCACCACCTCGATGTGTTCGAAGAGTCTTGAATCTACAACCACTTTGTCTCTCAACAAAAGACTTGTATTTCTTGAAATTCTCAAATGTTTCCGATTTGAATTTCAAGAAATATACCCAACTCATTCGACTATAATCATCCGTACAAAGCAGAAAATATTGACTTCCACCTAAGGACTAAAAAGGATAGCATAGATCAACATACACCAATTCAACAAAAACAGATGCTCTCCAAGACTTACCTACAGGAAATGAATTTCTATTTTGCTTCCCATACACACATCCTTCACAAAATTCAAGAGCATCAATTCTAGGCAAACCAAGAACCAGATTTCTACGACCAAATAACTGTAATCCCTTTAGATTCAAGTGACCATATCGCAAATGGCCCAAATTAGCTTCCGTATTGCCTTTGGTAATTGATTCAAAATTTTAACATCAGAAACTTCAAAAGGAACCATTCTATTTTGAGTCATTTGAATGTCAAAAATTTTCTGTCTTGATATTTTATCTTGAATGCTACAGGAATTGTCATAAAAAAAATAGAATATCCACAATTCATCAGTTTCCCAACACTCAACAAGTTATGGGCCAAACAAGGAACATACTACACATCATGGAGAAGTATTGTGTCTTTCCCATCGACTGTCATTGCCTTGTCATTTACAAGACGAACTTCTACCTTCTCTGGTTCATCAAGTTCTTTGAAAAGTGACCTTCTGCCCGACATGTGGTTGGAGAAACCACTATCAATGATCCATACGTCATCTGAACCAACATCTATTGAGGAGTGAGCTATGAACAAATTACCCTCTTGTTGTTGTTGCTCTGTGAAATTGCCATATTGTTGTTCATCCTTCTGTTTAGTCAAGCAATCAGCTTCTTTGTGCCCCTTTTTCTGTAGGTATTTAAAATTCAATAGATATTAAAGAGAAAGTTTCAAATAAAAATGTGATAAGAAGTTAACTTAAACTTCAAATGAAAGATAAATACCCTGTGTGAAAGCTAAACAAGAAAGAAGAGAATTTTTTTCCCTAACATATAATGGTATTTAGTATATAAACTAGGTAATTTGGTCCACTCTTCAGGCGGTCATAAATAATAATTGCATTGAACTTACAAAATATAATTTTACCGATATCCATACATTAAAAAAAATGGGAAAATTGGTTGTTCAAAAAATATTAGTAATATTCCAACATGAATTTGAATATTTATAATTATCACATAACCCAAGAACCTCTAATGAATGAATTATTCACAAAATAATAAATTATTGGTTCTTTAATTAACATTAACAGGAAAATAAAGAAAAAAAATAAGAATATATATACAAAGGCATTTCTTAATAAAAAGAAATATTTAAGTTGCATAGATTATACAATTGTGATATGTCTTAGGAGAAAATTCAAAAAAATGTTAACATATTCAAAAAAGAATTTACGCTTGAACATGAAAGCAATTATAACTTTTGAACTTGCATAATGAATTTCTTCAATTGATAAGTGAGAAATTTCATATCTATGTAAAAATAAATAATATATAAGTTTATGTATAGTACTTTTAAGTTATAGAATTTAATATAGAATATCAAAACATGAATTCTTGGAACTGAGTACAATAATTATTTTGTGCACAATGAATATATGTATTGTATGTGTATATGTACAATATTACCGGAGACAATTAATAACTTTGCAGAAACATAAACAATAAAGTTAAAATATGTACTCAAAAACAACAATTAATATCATATGCATAAATTAATGTGTGTAAAAAACATAATAGGATATGTAAAAATAGAATGAAATAGAAAGGAAAATATTGAGTCCACTAAATGCACAATGTCCCCTTAAGAAAACTATTTCACTCCAATACCATAGGTTAAAGGAATTACATCCTCTCAGGATGGAACGATTTAATTCAAAAACTAATTGATACAAAAATAGTGGTATCAGTAAGTCACTCAATAGGGTCAAAGCACACGAATATTTAATTTTGTGGAAGTAGAAGAAGAAGATCAGAATTTTTGTTTTTTTAAAATGAGAGGAATCCCTCTACTTATAGACAACAAAGGGTAGTGTGAACAAATGTTTATTGTACCTTATCAGAAAGCTTACAACTATTTGGAAAAGTTGAAATCCTTTGGATAGTTCACAGTCTTTCATAAAAGTTGCAACTCTTCATTAAAGTCACAACTTTTCATAAGAGTCGCAACTTGTGAAAGAAATTGCAACTTTTCATCAAAGTAAAAACTTTTGATAAAAGTTGGAACTCTTCATTAAAGTCGCAACTTCTCATAATAGTCACATATTTTCATGAAAGAGGAAGACTAGTTTTGGAAATAAATAAGTTTAAAAGGAAATTCTTGCTTGTGGTGGCACCACGTTGGCGGGCCTAGGGTTCTCTTTTATATAAATATATGATTACGATCAAAGATTTACTTTGATGAATTAAATCTTAGCCTTAATGTAACAACATGTATTCTACGTTACTTGTTCTATTTATACAACGCTTATTAATTGCCTTGTGGTATAGTTATGAACTCAGTTTACTATGCGACTAGTGACAATAGAATAGGTTCAAAGTGAACTGCCCATAGATTTTGATGCGACACGATTAAGTTGACGTCGATGGAAATATTTAAACGTGAAATCATAAGGTTATATTTGAGTCTAGAGTTGAAATTGACATAGTGTATATAAGTTTTAAATTAAGTTAAAGGTATTATGGTCTAGAAATGCAATAAAATATTGAGGTACTTGCTTAACTTCACTAAGCTAGTAGGTGACAAGTAGGTGCATCACCTACTTTGACTTATTGACCAGCCAAAGGACCAAGTAGTTTCATCACCTACTAAGACTCATTTGACCATGTTATTGGGCCAAGTACACCACCTATATTTGTCCCAAGTTGAATAGAAAAATAAGGGAGAAATGGACATCCAAGGCCCAATCTTTTCAAGCCCACAAGAAATAATTTGAATGTTAAAGTAGGTGCATCACCTACTTAAATGTGTGGCCTAAATTAAAGACACATGTTGGCTGCCAATGAAGTATAAGAAAGCTGGCAAAAGAGAACCTATTAAGGTCAAAAATCTGATACAAATATTTCATTTTCCTCTTATCCAAATTTTAAGCTCTCAAGTTCATAAATTTCTCTCTCAAGATGAAGCAGACAACCAAATTTTCCACTAAGGGTTCTAACTATTTTTGACTTTTTTTCATCTAAAGCAGCCACAAGATCACCTTCTCTCCTCTATTGTTTCAAGTATATTGGACAGTTTTTCAAAGGGAGTGAACTAGAGATAGATATATGTGTTGGAAGTCAAGTATCTGCCACTCTCTTCCAAAGATTAAGAGAAGGTTACAAAAACTGTAATTGAAGGAGAATAACGGATTAAGATAGTCAAGGTAAGGGCGCTGCCACGCCCTTTAGTCATTAGCTTATTTGAGAATTCCAAACTTACTTGTTTATTGCAACTCATGGGATGATGATTTAAAACCATAAATTCAAGTCTTTTGATTATTTTTGAGTGTTGAGGACTGCTATTGTATTAATTTGTTTATGGGAGGTCATGGATGTACTTAGAGAATGATTGCGGAAAGTTGTAGGGGGGATTTCTATGCTATGGTGATGCACCATTACATTACAGTTTTGATAAACTCATTGGCGTTCCATGGGAAGGTTGTTTTGTGTAAATAATTATAATGGACAGAATTTGTAAAAGAAAACAATCAATTAGAAGAATTATGGGATGGCTACTATTTTGATGAGTTGAAATATCCCAAGTTGATTAGTAAGCTTCTTATATTATAGCCTTAATGATTTCTGTCATATATCAGTTATCCAAGCAATACATTTGAGAAACGGGAGGAAAGAGTACTCAAAGGTACAAGGTAATTACACATTTAAACCACATTTCACGTACTTGTTTTTTGTAAAAAAATTATTTTACTAAAGATTATATAAGTTGTAACTAAACTAATAAATTTCCATTTTTAGTGATTCACTTGCACTTGAGTAATATTAATTGGTTAAGACTTATGATTAACAAAAATATTTTTTTTGGTAAGTAAACTTAGTGGACATTAAAAGAATTTTCCTAGTAAAATTTATGTAATCTTTAGGTTTTAGCTAACTAGTTAGAGTATTGACTAAATGTATTATTAGTCAATAAATCAATAATTATTTTTCTCAATGTAATTATAGTTAATTGATCAAATTAAATATAGAGCAACTTACATAAATGAATACAGTTATAGGGTTATTGAAGTTCAATAGATATAAGTATGTTATTTACTAAAAATGACTAAACTTTATATAGTTATCTAGCTGTATTTGTTTTTTTTTTAAACTTATATAGTGATACAATTAGAATTGTAGTGAATTAAATAAGGTAACTGAATCCCTTTAATTATGTGCTGAAATTCTCAACTTCTCATTATTACATTAACAACTAATGATTACATAGTCAATGTATGTACTTTCGAATTCCAGTTACTTTTAAAAAAAATTGAATACGTATATACAAATTTTTCATTGTAGCTATTGTTCTTGTTCAAACGTAAAGGTATTTCACTAACATTTCTTTAGTTAAATTGATTTATGTAATTGTGATGAATCTTGTTTGTTTCGATTTCAAATACACGATAAGCATAATTGTATCTTTAAGATTGATCAATACAATTGTGTTGATATATCAATACAATTGGACAATCTAGAAAAAAATGACAATGAACTATACTACTGTATGATTATCCAAATGTATATGTATTTCACTCTACGAAAACAATAGATGTGTTGTATACGTATACATTCAAATCTACATAATGTATTAATGTATCCAAATGCACTTGTATTTCTAATTGGACAAACCATGAAAAATAACAAGTATTCAAATGTATATGTATTCCACTGTGTTCAATATTCAAATACAATTATATGTGTACCAAGAGAATGAAATGTATTCATGTATTCTGTCATTTATATCAAAGTGAATTTTAACATAATTAAATTATTTATTTGAATGTCGGTGAAACTAACTTCTTCAAATAAAACCATAAGAAAATCGAGAAACATATATATGTATACAAATATAAACGAGAAAAATAATACAATTAGAAAATACCCAACGAAGATGTATTACAAAAATCGTTCATATAGTCATGCAAAGGATCTTGAATTAGAAGGAAATTGGAGGGAAAATGAAAAAAGAAAAAGAAAAAAGAAAAGAAGACATTAATACATGTATATTGAAAGAGAAAAATATTGAATAAGTCAAGTATAGGGTACGTAGCCCCATAAAACGTGCATAATGCATTTATTAGGTGTATAGTGATCTCTTTCCTATTTTGTAATAATTATTTAAATACATATATATATTATTATTTTTTAAACTGATAATTCAGGGTTAATTAAGTTTGCTAATTAATATGTAAGTATATCCATATAGCTTAAAAAAAACTATAGCTATATATATTAAATATAAATAGATGTTTGCTATGTTCTCTAGTTTTTCCTTAAATGTATCCCATTGAAAAACGACCTTAGTGAGCGTAGTGACCGTCCTCATCACATGGGTAGAAACCACCACAACCGCCTTTGCCACCATTTCACCGGAGAATCTACCACCTCGACCGTTGTCACCTTCACTCTAGGTATACTTCCTATCGAATTGGCCAGATTCTCCTGAAACAACCACTTCATCCACCAACTCTTCTGCCACCATATCTTCCTTCTCCACCGTATCCAAGCTTACCGTATACGGTTAAGGCGACATTTGTGGCGGCGGAAGAGGTGGAGGAGGAAGTAGTTTTTACATGTGGCGAGTATACCCACTTTGCTAGGGTGTGCAATAGAGTGAATGCAATGACAACGATGGTGGTGGCCGTGGTTGTGGTGGTCACGCTATGTTATAATGGTATTAATTAACCACTATTTTAATTATTAATATTATTCTGAAAAATTGTATATAGTCTTAATTAGTTGATTGACAAATGTAAAAAAATTAGCCATTGAATATGCATTTTGGATATATCATATTTTCTATCAAAGGTTTTATCGTAATTTGAAGATTTCATTGTTTAACTCTCTTAAAAGTTTTTTGTTTCCTATATATTGGGATAAGATCGATTTGACAGACACTTGAAGGGATATAAAACTTTTCCTACTGTATATGTTGTTTCCTTAACTATATCATAGTTAAATATTATGTAATTAGCTTTTCGTTTAATTGTATACGTTGATGGATAAGCTAAGTCGTTAATTGTTACATGTTGTTTGATAGTTCAAAAAGCCTGCAATTTTTTTATTTAAAAAACGAAAGTTTTAAGCCACTTCATTATTTGTTTTCTAATGCTAGTTTAATTAAAAACGTTGTGGTTTTCAGTTGCAAAGGATAAGTATATTATAGATTTTCTTATAAAGAATCAATAAAGAAGTAAGTGAGATTCAATATTTGTAAAGAACAAACTTTATTGAGTTTTAACTATCAAAAACAACATTCAAATGAAATTCAATATTTGTTAATTGCTAGGTGTTCCCCAAAAAATGACAAGTTTTGTTATTTGTTGAGGTGGGTGAGACTTGACCTGATTAGAAAATAGAAAAAAATAATAAAACATGCAATTTTATAGTGACAGTCATGTACTAAAAGACAATAATTAATGTGAATATATTGTTCACACCTATCAGAATAAAATATAAAACAAATATTGCTTAACTAAGATGTGTTTGGTTCCCATAATGAAATTTTTGTTTGTTTGTTTTGGAATAAGTCAATTAAGTATTTATAATAACATACCTTTATTTGCAAACAAATTATGAAATATCACCCAAAAGTATTTACAAGTAGCCTAACGAGTAATGAACTTGGAATGAGATTTATTATGCTACTATTTTCCTTAGAAGTCATTTTTTTCATTTAAAGCAATTTATATGTACAATGTATTTTACTAAACAAGTCAAATTCCATGTAAATTCATTAACAAAGAGAATGTAACCCCTAAGAAAAGACTATATAAACAAGTCTCTCTCTTTTTTTAACTAACAAATCCTTCTCTGTATAGAAAATATTCCTTCAATACTTTCATATGGAAGAGAGAGTAAACAGTGTTGAGCTGTGGTGAAGAAAGATGTAACCCCATCTGAGGTTCGATATAAGGGTGTGAGGAAGAGGTCAAAGGGAAAGTATAGAGTTGATATTACAAAACCCCATCTGGAAGGTATGTGTTTGGCTTGAGGCATTTGTTATGGAAGAAGAACTAGCAAGAGCTTATGATAATGCGTCGAAAATGTATCGCGACCCTAAAGCCAAACTTAAATTCCGACAACAAATAAGTAATCTAGAAAATTCTAATAAAAACGATGAGCATGGCCATCATGAGCTCAATCTTGAACTCACCATTGCTCCTCAAAGGAGCAAATGAAACTGTTCGTATTTGTTACCAAGTATCACATGCATCACAATTATTTGAAGAGATAGTTTCATTTCCCTTTCAGATTTTTCTTAATGGAAAAACAACTAGTATATCACGAAACGAGCCTACACCCTGGACGTGGCCGGCACTTGAGAACCATTGCTGGTCTCCAAGAGAACTCTCATCCTGGTTGACCACAAACGGAATACTAACTCAAGCATACAATGCTGAAAAACAAAATGAAAATCCATGAAACTCAATTATCAAGCTTTAAATAAAATGAAAAAGTCTGAATAAAAATAAATTTTTCAACTCTCCATAAAATAGACAACTTATGTCTTTAAAACATTTAATAAAATAAATGAACAAACCTCTAAAACTCTACAGTCTATCTATAAAGCCTCTACATAACAAAGATGGAAGTCGGAAAAAGATCCACGACCTCCTAATAACTGATATAACTAAAAAGTAAATGAAATCCTCCGGAAGCTAGGAGTATCACCATAGCTAACTCGAACTCCATGTGGTATCAACAAAGCTCATGTTAATAACCCTGAATATGTGTATATGCATCAAGAAATGATGCATGCCAAATTTCTAAGTAAATGAAATTTACGAGCATATAAGGAAAATTCTAAAGCATAACATAAGCTTGAACTTGATAAAAAAAAAAAAGTCTTACCTCTTCTTAACTCAACTCAACTCAAAGAAACATGGTTCAAACTCAACTCAAGGAATACTCAAAACTACTCAAACATACTAAACTCAGAAGTACTCAAGGATAAGATACTCAACTCAGCAATAAGGTTCTCAACTCGGTGAACCCCAATAATAAGGTACTCGAAACAATGAAATACAGATCATTTCAAAATACCTAACTCAAGAATGCTCAATTTGAAATACACAACTCATGATACTCAAGTATAAAGCAATAGTAAAAAATGCAGTATGTTTGGAAAGCTGCAAACATTAGATAGCAACTCAAAGTATTTAAAAATACAATAATACTTAGTATATATGAAAATACAATATAACTTTGTGAGAGTTTCTCTAACCGACAACCACCAATTTATGTCACGCCTCGAGCCAACACCTTGAGCTAGACTGGCACTCGACGATCATTGTTGACACCCAATTTTGGACCTCCACAATACAAATTAATCATTGAGCTTCTTCAATTTCAAATGATTTAAAATAATTAGTTTTAGAAATTTTTTAAAAATAAATCGATAGTAATAATAGTTTACAGGTTATTTGAAATATTTTGTCACATTTTGGAATTTTTAAATATTAGATATATCTTTATATAATTTTGTATATGGCCGGTATATTTTCAAAAATTGTCTCAAAAATATTTTGTTTTAATTAAATATTTGGTTAATTAGTTTAATTTTTCAATACTTATATTTTGGATTTATTAGTCAATGTTTGAGTCAATTATTTTAAATTTGTTAAAATAAGAAGCTCATTAATTAACCAATATCAATTCTTCTTGTTTAAATATTAGTCAAAAATTTCTAAATTAAACTTAATTTGACTAACTTGTTAATTCCTTTGGCCATAAATGCAAATCATGTGCCTACTCTCTAGTCCCTTTCTTACCAATGCATTCTATCTGTCTTTGAAATCAATTTTGGGCCTTCTTTTAAAATTTCAGCAGCCCAACACTCATCATCTAACCCAACAATTCCCCAAAAACCCAACCCACACAATTCCAATACACACACACAGAAACACCAAGACGACCCACCTACGTCTTCTTCCTCGTGAGAACGAGACCCAGAATAACAAAGCGACCCCAAACGTGAAAACCAACCAGAATCAGACCCGAGTCCAGCAAGAAATCAGCCCAAACCCGAGTCCATCCTGCATCCCCCTCCTTCTCTCCTCTCAACGTGGCTTCTTCGTACTCAAATTTTCCAGGTAAAGCAATCTTCTTCCGAGTTCGTCCTTGTTGGAGAATCAAACGGTTCTCCTCACTTTTCCGTTCTGAATTGGTACTATGGCCAGCTGCACATCCTTATCTTTGGAGAGAATTCAAATTTTGAATTCTAAAATTCATCCAAATCCCTCCCATTTTATCCCTCAAATCAGCCCTCATTCTCATCTATTTAAGCATCCTTCTTCTTCATTAGTTGGGTTGGTTTTTGGCTGGTAGAAAAATAGGAAGAAAATTGGGAAAAGTTGGGGGGGGGGGGGATAGGAAGAAAATTGGAAGAAGATTGGAAAAAAGTTGAGAAAGAAAGATGGAAAAATTGTTGGCAAGAAAAAAACGGGGAAAATATACGAAAATATAGATTAGAGACAGGAGAGAGTCAATTATCATTAGAAACAAAAAGGAAAAAATAGACACAGTAAAGTTTCTGGCTATATAGTTATTTACAAGTATTTAGGAGTAGAGCTCGAAGTCCTAGATTTTGAGAATTAAGTCTTAGATTAGTCTTTGTTTCGCCTTGGCTTTGTTCGTCGGAACTCGCATCGTGGTGGTGGAAGTTATCTCAACTCGTGGTCTCAGTCGCTGCCCCTAAATAGGTAAACTTCCAATTTTTCCAAAGTTTATGTTGCCTTCTATGAATCGATTCAGACGTTAAGCTTGGTGGTATTTTCGGTTCGTTCATCTTTCTATTCTTTCTATTTGTTTACTTCTTTTGTTACATTATGTTGTTAATAGCATGTTGTCTCTCTTTCATTATTTGTTGAAAATCTTTTAAGGCATGAATAATGACTATCCTGTTTCGTTTCAATTCGAAGATAGGAAAGAACCTCTATGTTCCTATACCTTAATATTAGCTAAGCTTGCAACTTTGATAAAATGGTTTGATCAACTTCTTACTTTGCTATTGCTAGACATAATTACTCCTTTATTCTATTTTTGAATTTTAGTTTTATGTCCTTATCCTACTGGTCTTCTTTGTGTGTTCTGCATATTTTACAACTTCAGAATTATGTTATCCTAAATTTAGAATATGCCTGATGATGCATTTTTTTTTGTCATATCATTAACATCTGATCCTTAACAACATGGAATTTAATTTCATTTTCATATGTGGGCCTGATATAAACTCCTCTCCTTAAAATGATTTGGATTTGTTGAAATTTTGCTCCCAGTGGTTATGTTTTGAGATCAACCCTCCCCCTTTGACTTGTATCAATTGGATGTTACTTGTTTCACTTTAAGACAAAAATTTAAATGATCTTAATTATATTTTGTGTTTTGCCTTCTTACTGTTTCATTTGTTTTAATGACTAAATAGAGGATAACTTCAATAGTTTGCTTTGTTTTTATTGGTAGTTGCTTATTTATCCTTTTCCAAATCCATTTGATCACTGCTAGTCCATTTGTTTATTTATTGCCACCAATAGTGTTCTGTTATGGATAGGTTAGTTTAGATTTTAATGAGAACTATTCAAGTATTATGTGCATTCTTCTGTCTACCTTGCAATACTTGTAGAAGTGTGAACTGGTCATATGCTTGCCTTGTTCTATTTCCTCTTTATGTGTTTTAGTTTTATTATACAAGATTGAAAACATGGTTCGATATTAATTTATCTTCCTTTTTTGTTATTTCTTTCTGGTATGATCTGGTTCATCTCGAGTGTTTTTGGTCTCCTCCTTGAATTTTGAATGGACCATGAGGCCCAAATCATTCGAGTCAGCCAGACATTAAAAATTGATGAACAGGTGTTCGGAGTAGATTTACGGGATTGTATACACTAGTATACATCTAGTGTACACAAAAGTTGGAAAATGGGCCTAAAAGCCTCTAATTTCAAAAATTGTATTTTGTTACTTTGGGACTAAGACTATTGCATTTTAATTCTTATTATTTGATAGTAGTTAGGACATGTACCAAGAGATAAATGGGCGCCATCCCAAATTTTATTAGAATAGGACAGGTATAAATCACTTAAATGGGTCCAAAGCCCATAACAAAATTAGACCCAAGTATTGGCCCAAGCGGACAATAACCAGACTTGGGCCCAAATACCCTTCTCTACTTTTTAATCTTATAATTGCTTATGTGTGTTACTTGCTATTAATCTTAAGTTTATCACGATTCAATTTATAGGGAAAATTAGCAAATTAGTCACAATTTCTAATTTAATTAGTAAAAATATCTATACTTTAAAATAATTATTGAAAATGTCAAAATGTCAATATTTTAGAAAGTAATTTCTATTTAAATTTTATTTTTTAAAACAGTCCAACTCTGAATCAACTTCTACATTCATTACCCATTTACACTTCTTCATTTGATTTAGTACCATTAAATTTATTTTTCATATTTCACTTTTCATTTTTTTTTCTCTTCATCAACTTTTTTTCACCATCCCCATCATTCACTTTTTTTTTTTTCTTTCATCAAAATTTCACCATTATTCTCCCTCATTGTTTGAAGAATGACTAATTATTGAAGTTTGTAACAATTTGTTCAGATCTATCAATTAATCAAGAAATCTCTCAATTGATAAAGGTACTTTTGAATTCATCATTTATTTTGCGAGATTTTGTTTTCAAAATCACACATTATGTTGAATTTTTGGATTGTATGTATTGAGGATTTTTCGTCATTTTTTAAAAAAATTTTTATATGATTTGCTAACATACTCATCAAATATTTTATGTATTTCAGATTTTTAGTATTCAAAATAATTTTTGTCGATCTTTTTTTTTATGATTTATTTTTATATTTCAAATTTAGTAGAATCTACATTAGCATTTAGGTATTGAGTTGTTTCGCAAAAGTATTTGGAAGTATTTTGAATGTCCTGAAGTTTGTAGTTAAATTGTCTTTATAAAGTGATAATCTAAATACAAACCTATATTTTAATTATTTAAAATTGTGAATGAATACGAAATCAAAGATAAACTAGTTGGTATAAACATATAATGAGCAAAATAAAATACAAAACTATTTGATTGATACAATTAGGATGAATACACATTTAATGAATACATAAATAAAATGTATTTTGACTATTATAGTTGAGAATGAATACAAAATCAAAATCTAAATACAAAACTTTATTGTATACATTAGGACGAATACGAAATCAAACCTAAATACAAACTTTATGGTATACATTAGGACGAATACAAAATCAAATATAAATACAAACTATTTGGTATACAAAGTGATATTGGAAATAAGCAAAATAAAATACATATGTTAGATGGATTAATACGTATACAATGAATACTGAAAAATTTCTTAAAAGAAGATACATAAACTTCATAACCTTAACATGATAGCCAAATAACTTCATACAATTTCAGACATTTTTAAAGATAAATTATAATTTTATGACGTCAAAATGATGCCTTAGTAGAATAAACTGCTATGTATGGCAAATAAACGTGTGTAGAAACAAAAAAAAATAAGAAAATTGAATATTGAATTTTTAGAACAATGGTGATATGTTTTTTAGAACATGGTGAAAGAAGAAGAAAGAGATGAAAATTGTATTTGAATAAATTGCCAATTAGTTCTTTGTTTTTAAATTTTTGTAACTGATGAGACTTTTAAGCAATTGTTTCTTTTTAATATTTTCCTCTCCCCTTAATTTCTCCTTTTTGTTTTTAACAATTATTATTTTTTTGACATTTTTACTAAATATTGAAAGTATTGACTATGAGTCCTATTAAATATCAAAATAATGACATTTTAAAAAATTTCCCTTCAATTTTCCCGTCAGATAGACATTCGGAATTAATTCTTTAAAAAAGGTTAGCTAATTAGTTATTCATTTTCTATAATATTAAAACATAATCTACCAAAGTGATAATTAAAATAGGTCAATTTTTTTATGCAAGTTAAGTTAAGTTATTTTAGCCAAATAATTAATTGTCGGATAAACACATTAGTGGATATTCTAGGTGCTTCTAAAACCTTCCTAGAATATTAATATGAACCCCGAACCCCTTCTTTATATATTCATTAGATATCTGTTTTAATCTTTTGAAGAAAAATATTTTTCTTAATTTCTGTTTAAAATTAAGTGGCGATTCTTAAAACCAGTCTAGTCAAAGTCAGTTTAAATAAGTCTTTATTATTAATTTAAAATAAACATAAATGGCGACTCTGCTGGGACTTGAATTGGGTTCTAACCTTAAAATTAAATTGTTTGGCTAATTTATGTATGTTTATGTGTTTATTTGTTTAAATTCCTGCAATATTAAACTGTTGCTTTCATGGCATGACATATTCCGTCAAACGCCACTTATTTTTGTTTTTTTACTTACAGAACGATTATGCGCGTTCGCAATCGTTCGTTAACCAAATTATTCTTGGGGCACCCTTACGAATGTAGTTGGCTACTTGATAGTCACCAGTCGTTAACTGTCTCAACCCAAGTAGTCTGCTTGGGTAACCTTTCCACAATAAACAAAGCCCACTTTTAGTTAAACTAGGGTAGAGCAAAGTCAAATTCCTGAAATCTAGCGCATTTGCCTAAGATGACTCAACACCCAGACATGTTGGGCCCATTAGAAAGAGCACCTACAGTCCAAAGGGCCCACAGCCTGAATGCACGTTCATGTGTTAAATTTGAAGGATGTATACGTTATTTGAAAAGTATTTATCCGTCGGAGTTAGGAGTAGATTTAATAGCTTATTCTAGTTGAAGAAAGAGATTTACAAGCTAAAGGTGTTGTCTCCCGGAGATATCTAGAAATCAAATTCGAAAGGCATTCCATGGGGGCATAGATTAGGATAGTACCCCTGTGTGTGACTGAACTTTTGTATCCCTTTATCCCTATTATGTATCCCTATTCAGTTTATTCATAAAACTTGTATAAATTGGTTTTGGGACAATGAAATGTTTCAAATGACGTATACATCCCTCAAATCGTTAGGCCTACCCTTGGCATAAAAGGGTCACATATATGTTTAGAATGCAGAATATTTGTTTATGTGTTATAACTGTTTGTGTGAATATGTTGCTTTATTTGGAGATATTCTAGCGTACTCATTCTCGGCAAAATATATTTTTTAGAACACCTTAAGCACAAACATCAAGTCACTATCAAAAGTGCGACCAAATACTCTTCGAGTCTTTAGTTTCCAAAAAACAAAATCTCCATTTTGAAATCTTACTCACTCAAATCAAAAAGAGATTCACCGTCTCAAATTGAAAAGAAATTTAAGGTCGAACTATGTAGGACCTGAATTCTCCTCCGTGAGAGACGTAGGCAGCCTTTCAAGGCTTGGTCCTCATTTTTGAGAAATTCTATCTTTTCCAACTCTTATAAAGAAATTGAATTATATTTCAATCGAAAATATAAAGCATGACAATGAAAGATACAATCAACTTTGTCCCGACTCAAGTCGACATTTCTAATTCATTAATCCTAAAATCTAATAAACAAATTCCTGTCTATTTAGTCGTTTCTCTAAATACATGGGCTAGTTTATCGTCAAGTGGAGCAACTTTTAAGTGTTTTGGTCACGTGTGACATTTTGTAGTATTTATCATGTACGTAAACTAACATGTTTATCTTTTGAGTTATTTTTCTTTGTCAGGTACTTATAACTGATTAGTGTTGATAAGACTAATGGCTGGTCATCCTTATTTTACAAGATCTAAGGCCCTCAAAGATTCCTTCCCCGATTAAAGTTTTCAAAAAGAAAAGACAGTAATGGATGATAACAATGATGAAATTGGTTTGACTGATGTTGTTGTGGCTCAGCCCGCCGCCGCTGATCAAAATGAATTAGTTATGTAGTTAATGCAACAGATTGCCGAAATGAGGGTCGAAATGCAAAGAATGCGAGATTTTTCTAATCCAATTTTTGCTTTCAACCCTCAAGGAGATGGAAGACCTCCACCCACTTTCCTCCTTCAAGTGCAGAACAGGCTCAAAATTCCACAATCATCGACCTAAATGCCCCATCACGCCACCACCTCGTATTAAGCACCGCCTCCTCCTCAAAATACCAGACTTCAAACCTTCCATCTTCCTCAAAACCAAAATACGCACAATGCTCAGACTTTCCTTCATCTTCAAAACCAAAATACCAACCCTCAAACTTTCCCCCAAAATTACGAAGCCACTCAAAATACCCAGAATCCCTCCATTGCTCCGCCATTGCCTCAAAATGCTACTTTTCTGATTCCAATTCTAAATGGACCTTATGCCAACTGTTCCGAGCTTGATCACTATGAGGAACATGAGAGAGAGTGGAGGTCAAAAGAAGAGGCAGCCAAGATGAATATGAAAGAAGAGATCAAGAAAGCCATGAAGGAGTTGTATTGTATTCCTGAAGTCGATTGGTTGAGTTATGAGGATTTGTGCATCCATCCGAATCTGGACCTCCAAGAAGGGTTTAAAGTGCCAAAATTTGATACTTTTAAAGGAATAGGGAAGCCATTGGCACACCTAAGAGCCTACTGCGACTAACTCGTAGGAGTTGGCAGGAATGAAGCCTTGTTAATGCGGCTCTTTAGCCGAAGTTTAAGTAGAGAAGCGTTAGAATGGTTTACCTCTCATGAGATAAAGCAATGGTCTAACTAGAATGCACTAGCGAAGGATTTTGTCGAACGGTTCGCCTATAATGTGGAGATCGTTCCTGATCGTTACTCTTTGGAGAGAATTAAGAAGAAATCCATTAAAAGTTATCGTGAATATGCGTATAGGTGGAGGAAAGAGGCCGCTCGGGTTCGACCTCCCATGCCTGAGAAGAAGATCATTGAAATGTTCATCCGCATTCAAGAGCCAGAGTATTATGACAGGATAATATTGCTCATTGGAGCAAAATTTGCGAAGATAGTCAAGGTAGGTGAGGCTATCGAAGATGAGCTTAAAATTGGCAAGATTTCTTGCGTTGAACCTCAACCGAATCTGTAGGATTGTTGAAAAAGAAGAGAGAGGATGTGTCTTCCATTTCCTACACATATGATGGAAAAGGACACCTCAAAAAATCCTCACCTTTCAAAGGATATTCTCGAGCACCACAAAATTCATATCCAGCTTGCTATTTCCAATCAGGTTATCAAATCCCACCTCCCAATCACCAAACTCCACCTCTAAATTACCAAAATACACATCCACATTACCAAGCCTCATCAGTTAATTGTTTAAATATCCAATCAAGTTACCAAACTCCACCCATGCACTACCAAAAAAAACCATCCTAGCTACCGAGCTTCACAATATCCAAATTTTCAAACACAAGCACCAACGCATCAAAATTCTCCAAACTACAGTCAAATACCTTCATATACAAGAAATAACTACAACCGTCCTCGCCCAAATATGAAGAAACCTTTTAGAGTCTTTACTCCTTTGGTTGAGAGCCGAACACAACTTTTTGAAAGGTTGAAATCAGCTGGCCTGATATAGACAATTGATCCAAAAAATAACAATGTCAACTCCAAGCTCTATAGACCTGATCTTCATTGTGCTTACCATTCAGGAGGTGCTGGGCATATTACTGAGGATTGTATCAATATGAAACATAAAATTCAAGACTTGATAGATCAAAAAGTCGTCACCCTTCAGACTGTCACTCCTAATGTCAACAGTAACCTCGTGTCGAATCATTGAGGAATGACTATTAATATGATTGAAGTCGAAGAAGATTTGTATGTGGAGATAGTTATAATCTCAGTCAACCTCAAAAATCTTGAGAAAGTTGTTGCCTCTCCAACCAAAAGAGAGAAGTCTAAATTTGAGATCATAGCACCTCATCAAGCTTTTGCTTTAGTGCCAAAGGAGGCTCATAACAAGCAGAAGATCGATTAAGCTTTTCCAAAATCATTGCCTCACTCATATCACTCTTTTTCAATGCAAAATGGTCTAGGGGAAGGAATCAAAAATTTATTCAAAAAGGTGATATTGTGCTTGAAGAGACGATTGAGACGTCAGTCATGATAGATAGCGAGCCAAATGAGAAAACGCCTAACTAGACATCCACTCCTCTCTTGATCCCTCGCTCGTCTTGTGAAAATATTTTCAAAACTGTCAATATCATGTCATGACACAAAATGAATGAACAAAATGGGGTAGATGCGGACAAATTTGAGGACTACAATGAGAAGATCATGGTACCCAAATACCTGGTTGAGGATTTCAAACAGTTCAAAAATCACGATGAGCTAAATTCATAGGAGATCATAATAATGAATCAAGAAAATGATGAAGGTATCAAAGAAGTCAAAATTGGTGCCTATCTTACAAAGTTACAGGAAAGAGAACTCTGCTTGGAAAACACATCAGTACAGTTGTTTGATGACATAACATGGTTGAGCATGAACATTGGATCTCACGAGTCATCATTCTACATTAATGTTGTCGAAGATATCATGTTTGAAATCTTGATTTTTATGTTTTCCTTGTAACAACCGTTATTTGTTTGTAATCATTTATGCTTAGAATTTATTCCTTTCTAATGAACTACGTTTGTCCTGAATTTTCAAGAATGAGCTACGTAGGCGGCCTATTTTGGCCTCGGTCACCCCTTTATCCCCTTTTAATTTTTTGCCCTTATATTTGAACTACATTCGACCTGAATTCTCAAGAATGAGATACGTAGGCGGCGTATGTCGGCCTCAGTCATTTCCTCAGTTAAATTTCTTATTTTTGTTAATCGTCGAGAGTGGAACTACGTTTGACTTGATTCCTGCATCAACGGGATACGTAGGTGCCACAACGGTTCGGTCATATCTCCTGTAAGATTTCTATTTTCTTTAAAATTGAAACTGGGACAGAATATTTTAGAGGAACTCAAAAAATCTCGAGAAGAATATTTTCTTCAACAAGTCAAGACTAAAGTTACTTTGAGATTTGCAACTGGGACAGAATTTTTGAGAAGATCTCAAAAATTCTGTAATTTGCTCACCAACGGTTAAAGATAAACCATGACAGTTAACTGGACAGAAATTTTGAGGATGGCCTCAAAATTTTGATAGAGTTTATTTTCAGTTTAGAGCAACTTTGAATGCTTCCCAACAAGTAATCAGATAGACCTCGAGACATCAACCCCAAAGACGTTTATTAAGATTCACGTGACATGATACTTGAAAGTAACCTTTTCCAAATATTATTTTTGAAAACCTATTTTCTTTTATAACTTCTCTTTCTTGCTTCAATTATTTTTGCATAAAAATATTTTATCTTATCTATTAAGAGGCTGCGATCAGAGAAATCAACAGGAGATAGTCAGACAAGGAGTAGACAACCGAAGAGATTGACACAGATCCATTTATTTTTAAACTAAAATTTTTTCTGTAGATACAGGTCTATATGTTTACCTTGAAATTAGCATATTTTTCTGTTTAATGAATATGGAGAAGTCAAAAGAGCAAAGAACTCCCCAAAATTGATAACTTTTTCTGTGAATGTAGGAAATATTTTATGTTGTGTATATCAAAAATTTGGGAAATATGAATAATATTATTTCATTCGATTCCCAACAAGTCAAGGTCCATAATAAACGTGAAACTATGTTTAGAGATGGAACAAATGAAAATCCAGGAGAAAGACATTTTACTATTTTTTATCAACTAAAAATACATGGAGGACGTAATCTGCACCATATTATTAGACATGAATATTACTACCCAGAGTGTCATTTATATCGTATTGTTGATGAGATGATATCACTACCCTAAATGTCATTTTTATTTGTATTTTCGATTGAGACGATACTGTCATTCAAAAGATACCCAAAAGATCACCTATGTTGCTTGGTGAGGCATCATTTTTGCTCGGTGTCGATAAACATCATCCTATCAATGGATAAACATCATCATACCAATGGATCTTCATCACCATTATCATACCAATGGATCATAATCACTATCCTACCAATGAATCGTCATCCTTTTACCTACATATTGTTATCAGCATCATCCTACCGACATATATTTATCACCTTCATTATCATTATCTTGTCAATGGACCATCATTATCCTACTTATGGATCAACATCATCCCACCGACGGATATTCATTAGCATTATCCTACCAATGGATTATTACATTATCCTACCTATGGATCAACATCATCCCACCGACGGATATTCATTAGTATTATCTTACCAATGGATCATTATCATTATCCTACCAATGGATCATCAATATCATCCTATCAATGGATAAACATTATCCCACCAACGGATATTCAGTATCATTATCCTATCTATGGATCACCAATATCATTCTATCAATGGATAAACATCATCTCATCGATGGATATTCAGTATCATTATCCTATAAATGGGTCATCATTATCCTATTAATGGATCATTATTATACTATAAATGGATCATCGTCATTATCCTATCAATGGATCATCAACTTTATCCTACCAATGGATCATCATTCCTATCAATGGATCATCAACATTATCCTATCAATGGATTATTATCATCGTCCTACCAATGGATCAACGGATCATCAACATTATTCTATCAATGTATTATTATCATCATCCTGCCAATGGATCATCATTTATCCTATCAATGGATCATCAATATTATCCTACCAATGAATCAACATTATCCTACCAAAAAATCTTCAGTAGCATCATCATCATCCTATCATGTAGTAGCATTATCCTACCAATGGATTAGAATCATCCTACCAATGGATTATAATCATCTTACTAATGAAGAATCATCTTCATTATTTTCATTTGCAAGAACGTCATCAAAAGAGCGATCAACATATTACATCAGTCTATTTCTTATTACTTCATATCAAAAGAAGACTTCATTGAAGAATTGTATTGCAAATATGAGATATAAGCATTATTTGCTCAACGTCAAATAGAAATGAAACTTACGTCAATTATTTGAAAGGAGCAGTTAACTGTCCACACGGTAAAAGACACTAGCTCCCACGAATTACATTTTTATGCCAATGAGTTTTATCTCAGTCTTTTTCGAGAGCATCCCAAGAGGATGAATTCTCAAACAAACCACATGTGCGGATGACATCAAAAAAGATGCAACACAACGTAGAACTTTTTCTTAGCAGCGATCTGGGACATAGTCCAAAGAGGAATGCCAAACTCTTAGGACGCGAGCTAAGGATCGACTTCCACCACAATCAAACCACACCCCTACTTGAAGGCATGTTGGTTTTTCTTACGGTTATTGGTTTCCATTTTGCATCCCGAAATTTTTTGGTGTTCACCGGTAGCAACTTTCCAATTCGAGTGATAATGCACAAGAGCTTTGAAAATTATGTCCGTGTAAGTTCTTGCTTCTGGCTAAGAGGTTGCAATCCTCTTTTTCATACTCGACTTATTTGTCACTCTTCAAAAACAAAAGGTTATCTTGCATACTAGATTTTCTTTTCAACCGATCGAGTCAAACTACAAGCAGCCTGATTTCTTGCGTTTAAGGATATGTAGGTGGGATCAATGTTGAAAACTCGGTTGTATTCTAACATTCGCTCTTAAATCTTATTCTCGAGCATTTCGGTCCCTTCATAATTCGGTATGGGGGTGGCTTTTGAATTCTTTCAAAATCGTGCATCAAATCAAGTGTATCAAACTACAAGTGGCCTGAACTCTCATATAGACTGAGATATGTAGAAAATCCATTTCCGGGGTTCGGCAATAATTCCTAAAACCCGTACCAAATCCCTTTTCCAAAGATGAAGATGTGGTCGGCCAAAATTGGATTCGTCAATTTCATTTGCCTCGGACTTCTTTCATCAATCCAAGTCAAGCGAGGGACAGTTGTTGACACTCAATTTTGGACCTCCACAATACAAATTAATCATCGAGCTTCTTCAATTTTAAACGATTTGAAATAATTAGTTTTAAAAAATTTCAAAAAAATAAAAATAAATAAATAGTAATAATAGTTTACAGGATATTTGAAATATTTTGCCACTTTTGGAATTTTTAAATATAAGATATATCTATATATAACTGAAAAGTAAATTAAATCCTCTGGAAGCTAGGAGTATCATCATAGCTAATTCGAACTCCAAGTGGTATCACCAAAGCTCGTGTTAATAACCCTTAATACGTGTATCTGCATCAAGAAATGATGCATGCCAAATTTCTACATAGAATTTACGAGCATAAAAGTAAAATTATAAAGCATAACATAACCTTGAACTTGATATAAAAAAAAAACAGACTTACCTCTTCTCAACTCAACTCAACTCAAAGAAACATTGTTCAAACTCAACTCAAGGAATACTCAAGGGTACTCAAAACTACTCAAACATACTAAACTCAGAAGTACTCAAGGATAAGATACTCAACTCAGCAATAAGGTTCTCAACTCGGTGAACCTCAACAATAAGGTACTCGACACAATGAAATACAGATCAATTCAATATACTCAACTCAAGAATACTCAATTAGAAATACACAACTCATGATACTCAAGGATAAAACAATAGTAAAAAATGCAATATATCTGGAAAGCTGCAAACATTAGATAGCAACTCAATGTATTTTAAAATACAATAATACTTAGTATATATGAAAATACAATATAACTTTGTGAGAGTTTCTCTAACCGACAACCACCACTTTATGTCACGCCCCGAGCCAACACCTTGGGCTGGAGTGGCACTCGACGACCATTGTTGACACCTAATTTTAAACCTCCACAATACAAATTAATCATTGAACTTTTTCAACTTCAAACGATTTGAAATAATTAGTTTTAGAATATTTTGAAGAAAAAAAATATTAGTAATAGTTTACAGGTTATTTGAAATATTTTGTCACTTTTTGAAATTTTTAAATATTAGATATATCTTTATATAATTTTTTATATGGTCGGTATATTTTCGAAAATTGTCTCAAAAATATTTTGTGTTAATTAAATATTTAGTTAATTAGTTTAATTTTGCAATAGCTTATATTTTGGATTTATTAGTCAATGTTTGAGTCAATTATTTTAAGTTTGTTAAAATAAGAAGCTCGTTAATTAACCAATATCAATTCTTCTTATTTAAATATTAGTCAAAAATTCCTAAATTGAACTTAATTTGACTAGCTTCTTAATTCCTTAGGCCATAAATGCAAATCATGTGCCTACTCTCTAGTCCCTTTCTTACCAATGCATTCTATTTGTCTTTGAAATCAATTTTGGGCCTTCTTTTAAAATTTCAGCAGCCCAACACTCATCATCTAACCCAACAATTCCCCAAAAACCCAACCCACACAATTCCAATACACACACACAGAAACACCAAGACGACCCACCTACGTCTTCTTCCTCGTGAGAACGAGACCCAGAATAACAAAGCGACCCCAAACGTGAAAACCAACCAGAATCAGACCCGAGTCCAGCAAGAAATCAGCCCAAACCCGAGTCCATCCTGCATCCCCCTCCTTCTCTCCTCTCAACGTGGCTTCTTCGTACTCAAATTTTCCAGGTAAAGCAATCTTCTTCCGAGTTCGTCCTTGTTGGAGAATCAAACGGTTCTCCTCACTTTTCCGTTCTGAATTGGTACTATGGCCAGCTGCACATCCTTATCTTTGGAGAGAATTCAAATTTTGAATTCTAAAATTCACCCAAATCCCTCCCATTTTCTCCCTCAAATCAGCCCTCATTCTCATCTATTTAAGCATCCTTCTTCTTCATTAGTTGGGTTGGTTCTTGGCTGGTAGAAAAATAGGAAGAAATTGGAAGAAGTTGGGGGGGAAATAGGAAGAAAATTGGAAAAAAAGTTGAGAAAGAAAGATGGAAAAATTGTTGGCAAGAAACAAAAGGGGAAAATATAGGAAAATATAGATTATAGACAGGAGAGAGTCAATTATCATTAGAAACAAAAAGGAAAAAATAGACACAGTAAAGTTGCTGGATATATAGTTATTTTGAAGTATTTAAGAGTAGAGCTCGAAATCATAGATTTTGAGAATTAATTCTTAGATTATTTTCGTTCATCTTTCTATTCTTTCTATTTGTTTACTTCTTTTGTTACATTATGTTGTTAATAGCATGTTGTCTCTCTTTCATTATTTGTTGAAAATCTTTTAAGGCATGAATGATGACTATCCTGTTTCGTTTCAATTCGAAGATAGAAAAGAACCTCTATGTTCTTATACCTTAATATTAATTTAAATAGATTCGTAGTTTCCTTACATGTTTGAGTTCTTTACATCGGTTTTCCGAATAGATGTTAGCTTAACTTGTAGGTTTGATCAACTTCTATACTTTGCTATTGCTAGACATAATTACTCCTTTATTCTATTTTTGAATTCTAGTTTTATGTTCAAGTATCCCACTGGTCTTCCTTGTGTGTTCTGCATATTTTACAACTTCAGAATTTTTATGTTGTCCTAAATTAAGGATGCATTTTTTTTTTCGTCATATCATTAACATCTGATCCTTAAAAGCATGGAATTTAATTTAAGTTTCATATGTGGGTCTCATATAAACTCCTCTCCTTCAAATGATTTGGATTTGTTGAAACTTTTCTCCCAGTGGTTATGATTTGAGATCACCCCTACCCCTTTGTCTTGTATCAATTGGATGTTACTTGTTTCACTTTAAGACAAAAGCCTAAATGATCTTAATTATATTTTGTGTTTTGCCTCCTTACTGTTTCATTTGTTTTAATGACTAAATAGAGGATAACTTCAATAGTTTGCTTTGTTTTTATTGGTAGTTGCTTATTTATCCTTGTCCAAATCTATTTGATCACTGCTAGTCCATTTGTTTATTTACTGCCACCATATAGTGTTCTGTTATGTGATAGGTTAGTTTAGATTTTAATGAGAACTATTCAAGTATTATGTGCATTCTTTTGTCGACCTTGCAATACTTGTAGAAGTGTGAACTGGTCATACGCTTGCCTTGTTCTATTTCCTCTTATGTGTTTTAGTTTTATTATACAAGATTTAAAACATGGTTAGATATTAATTTATCTTCTTTTTTTGTTATTTCTTTCTGGGTATGAACTGGTTCATCTCGAGTCTTTGTGGACTCCTCCTTGCATTTCGAATGGACCATGAAGGCCCCAATCATTCGAGTCACTCGGACATTAAAAATTGATGAACAGGTGTTCGGAGTAGATTTACGGGATTTTATACATTAGTATACATCTAGTGTATACGAAAGTTGGAAAATGGGCCTAATAGCCCAAATTCCAAAAATTGTATTTTGTTACTTTGGGACTAAGACTATTGCATTTTAATTCTTATTATTTGATAGTAGTTAGGACATGTACCAAGAGATA
Organism: Solanum sitiens; assembly: GCA_016801875.1. Lineage (NCBI taxonomy): Eukaryota > Viridiplantae > Streptophyta > Magnoliopsida > Solanales > Solanaceae > Solanum > Solanum sitiens. The sequence continues at coordinate 3,072,691 of JABWTJ010000035.1, read as the reverse complement.
AATGGGCGCCATCACAAATTTTATTAGAATAGGACAGGTATAAATCACTTAAATGGGTCCAAAGCCCATAACAAAATTAGACCCAAGTATTGGCCCAGGTGGACAGTATACCAGACTTGGGCTCAAATCTCCATCTCTACTTTATTGTCTGATAATTGCTTATCTGTGTTACTTGCTATTAATCTTAAGTTTATCACGATTCAATTTTCCCGTCAGATAGCCATTCTAAATTAATTTTCTAAAAAAGGTTAGCTAATTAATTATTCATTTTCTAAAATAATAAAACATAATCTACCAAAGTGGTAATTAAAATAGGTCAATTTTTTATGCAAGTTAAGTTAAATTATCTTAGCCAAATACTTAATTGTCAGATAACCACATTAGTGGATATTCTAGGTGATTTTAAAACCTTCCTAGAATATTAATATGAATTCCGAACCCCTTTTTTACATTTTCATTAAATTTCTGTTTTAAGCTTTTGGAAAAAAATAGTTTTCTTAATTTTTCTTTTAAAATTAAGTGGCGACTCTTAAAATCAGTCTAGTCAAAGTTAGTTTAAATAAGTCTTTATTATTATTTTTAAATAAAACAACCATAATACGATCCTCGTTACCTGCGTTTGCATCATAATACAATGTAGGACAACTAACATCAGTATATTGAATGCTGAGTATGCGAGTTGGAATGTTAAACGGTACAACATAGGCTTGAAAGAAGAATCTGAAGAACTTATGTGACTCAACTCAACTCTACAAGACTGAACTCATTTCAATATATAACAATTAAAATTAAGTACAATATAACTCTGAGATGAATGTAAAAGTACAATTAACTGTGTATATAAAATACATTTAACTTATGGGGGAGTTTCGCTAACCGATAGCCAACACTCAAGAGCTATAGTGATGATACAACGTTTTGCCTCACGCTGCCAGGGCCATCCTATACCTTGCCATTGGTATAGAACCTGAACTACTAAGTAGATTCACTAGTCTATGCTAAAAAGCACTAAAAGAATCATCTAAAAAGTATGAAGCTTTTCTACTCATGGTGGCTACATGGTTTATGGAGGCTGGGAGTTATCTGAACTCTCCCCCATATCGGTGCTCAATACTACTTCTAAAAATATTATTATATTAGCTCTTATATTTTTAAAACATACTGACTGTTGTAGTTTGAGACTAATGCTCAAAGGATACCTTGGAAATCTTAGTTTCCCTGCTTGCTTCATTTAGAAAGCTATTACTCTTTTTTAAAAAATAACCTGAATGCTCTTTGAAAATCTCAGTTTTCGTTCTTATTAATGTGAAAACATTTTATACTTCTTTGAAAATACTTAGTCCCCATATACTGCTTTGAAAAAAAGACTTCACCTTACTCTGAACTAAACTCAAACTTAAGTCTGAAAACGAAGTTAAAATATTTGTGAAAGACTTATGAAACTTAAAATGAACTTCTTCTTCTTATCTATACTCTTTACTCAACTTGATCTTTAAATCTTAAAACAAAGTTAAAAGAATTTGCAAAAGACTTCTTGAAAGGACTCTAAGAACTTTCTGGATTCGGCTTTAAACTTTCCTTGAATTTGAAGTAATGGATTCAAGGTTGTAAATTCATGTTTCTGGATGATTTCTATATGTTAAAGAAGTCATTTAGAGTATTTATAATCATTAGGAAGTGTCAAAACACTTTAGAAGGGCTTAAACAGACTGAACTACGAAAATTGGGTGAAAAATATTGATTCGGGCGCATCCGGACGCGCCGCTCCAGCTCACTTGACTGAGGCTCCTTCTGGGCGCACTGCTGGCGCGCCGCCCCAGCCTGCCTGCCACTATGGGGGTGTACTGCGCCAGCTTTTCCCCATGTCAACTTGACAAATTTTCCCCTCGTTTTCTGACCTTAAATCACTCTGATTCGATTTCTTTTCTCAAATTCACTTGAGATTTATGTACCCGATTCGTATACACAAGGATCTAACCCAATGAACTCAACAAACAACACTTAAATCATCAAGGAACTGTTAAATCTCAACTCATGTTCAAGAACGAAAGCAATTCAAGAACAATATTCAAGAACATTTAAAATTCAATATTTTTAGGATAAAAATCACGCTGAATCAAACATAATTGGTGAGTGGATGGACGAACCCGACTTTGAGATAGACACACGGTAGAAGAAATCCATTGGCGAAAACACCAACGTTCTTGGTTAATCTTGATGAATTTGCCCTTATTCCCTTCTTCCTTTCTCTTGTCCTTTCTCCTTAGCCCTATCATGAAAATCCCAAATTGTAAAACTACTAAGTTCAGTCTTGACCCCTATTAAACTCCTCTAAACAGATTAAAATAATAGGGTAGTGAAAAGACTAAAATACCCTTTAAAATCGCGGATTTGGACATTTTCCTTAATCCGACTGTCCAACTTTCAAGGGGCACAACTCTCTCATACGAAGTCGAAATTGCGCAAACTTTGTGGCGTTGGAAATATTTTTCAAGGGCTTTCCAACAATATCTAGAACTACACTGAAATTATCATGAGCTAGGAGTTATGACCATTTGAAGTTGACCAAAACTCACTTTTTACTTACTTAAACTTTCCAGATTTCCTTATACTTTCCAAAAACAAGTATTTTCAGATTTTAAACTCCTTTCTAGTTCTTTGTAGTTGCGGGAAGTTACATTTTACTATGAGGTTTAATATATGTTTCTATAGTTATTGTTGGTTGATCTTATCCTAGTACATTTATATTCTCCCAGTGTTATGAAAGGCACACTTAAAATCTAAAGCAAGGCACACGCTATATTGAACATTTTGGCTCGTTCTAATTCCTTCCAAACTTTTGAATAGCTCCCTGGAGGTATGGAAAATGTATTTTCAACTAAAATAATAATGTAAGCTCACTAGGCGAATTTGTGAGACTTCTGGAAGAAAAAACTTAAATGACTATAATTACTATTAAACATAAGTTTTTTGACCATCTAGGACATTAAGTCAAAATTTAAATTCATGTAATCTTGTTATGAAGAGGTTGCATAACTTCAACTATTTGACCATTTCATTTTTTCTTCGTATTTTCCTCTATTGTTTTTTGTGTAATTTTCTTAGAAGTATTCAAAAATATTTGCAAAAGAATGAAGTGCTTGAGAACTGTTGAAGAAGAAAAACAAAAGGTTAGCTCCTTCTTTTACTAAGTAATTTCTAATTTTTTGTGTGTATATAAAGATTTAACCAATGAAATAATATCCGCGGATTGTTTTCTTAGGGGCATAGAAACAAAAATTCAGAATTAATGTCATTACGCATTATATGGTGTTAGTTAATCCTAGGATAAATATACTAAAATGATGGTATTAGATATCATATATATAAAAGGTGAGATCCAGGGTGAGTCCATTTGAATTTACTCGTATGTAGGATTTAAGTGAAAGCTACTAGGGTTCAATACGAATAGAGAGGGTGGTCAAGAAAAGTACACTTCTAAAAATGATAGGGATTATGTTTAATATTTTCCCTTTTAAGTATCTATGAGTTTCTCCTAAAATATCAATGTTGAATCTAAGTAAATGGAGTATGTTTCATAACTCAACCTAAGATTTAGGCTTAAGAACTTCTGCATTTTTTGCCTCTAAATGGAAACAATTCTAATTTATTGATCAAACATTTTATGTCTTTTATTTTTTTCCCTTTATTGTAGTAATTCTGTATCTCCAATTCTATCATTGCGCATGAAAATGAAGAATCTATTTGCCTCATTATTTTACTGTTCAATTATGTTTAGCTTTGTACTTTTCATTTTAATATAGGTGTTCATTGAAATTGTGAAAGGAATTGGAGAGAATAACTTATTTTTTTTTATATACAAAAAGACATAGTTATATATTATATTTAAATATGCATCATTACAAGATAGTGGCACAACATGGTTGGTGATAATATTTAGGACGGGTGGTACAGGTTGATTACAATATTCACTAATACTAGATGGCTTCAAATGCCTAGCAAAAGTAGTTCCCATTTTGTTTGCTTCTAGCTTTTTCACTGCAAACAAAGGAGGAACTACTAACAACAAAAAGAATTGTCCATCTTTAGTTTAGTCCCCTCCTTTTCCACTTGATTTCCTTCTTGAAAGCTATGCTACACTAGAGGTTTCCCCAATCGTTATAATAGATCCCTACAGTCAGATAATATATTATTGTAAGACAAGTGGTAATCATTTATGATTTGATGATTTCCTTACAATTAATGGAGATTTCTAGGGTCTTAGATTGAGAGTAATGGATAGGGTTTATGGGTGACTTAATCCCAACATACAATCTTAGGGCTGAAATGGGAAATATGTATAAATAAAATAACATTAGAAGCTAATTGAGGAATAAAATAAAGAGGAAATATGAGCATGCAATTTCCAATCATCAAGAACATAGAGATTATCACATATATGTCTATTACAATTAACCTGATTCGTTCCGTGGTCATGAAAAGAAATATAACAATTAATATCTCTTGCATGCTTACTAACATAAAAATCAAATTAAATTTTAGTTGTTGGAGACTTAATACATATGACATAATAATAAACGAGGTTCGTTTAATAGTTCAGATCCAACATTGGTACAAGTTGATCCTCAAATACAATACTTTGTGTAGCCGAAAGTTAGAAAAAATATTAGGGTTACCTGTCATGTGATTTGTGGTGCATGAATCAATAACTCAATTGTTTGAAGAGGTAATAAGACATGCTTATCCAGACAAACAAATGTAGTAACTGAAGAAGATTGCTTAATTGATTTCTAATACTGAGCAAATCTAGCATAATATTCTGTTAGAAGAAAAATTGTTTTAGTAAATGACAACATAAGAATAATATCTATCTTTCTTTTATCCTTATCTGAATTCTTCCTTTATTCTCCTTTATTATCATTCATTTTACCAATTATCAACTCACAATACCCAACTGAACGAGTGCTAGGTTGCATGCCACATTATGCTAAGAGTTGCAAATAATCCATAGATATTAGTACTCCTTCATGAAAAAGTGGAGATGCAACTTGAAATTGCTATTGGAGGAGAAACTATACCAGGGAACATGAAATGGAAGAAATTAGAAGAGAAAATTAGTGAAATATGAGTGGAAAACAACGTATATACTACTTCTTGAATTGGTGAGAAATGCATATACTTAACGCGTACTGTGGAATTTATTTTGAATCAGTAACACCAAACAAGGTTCTAGAAGATCATGCATCTATTTGTAAATTTATTAGTTTAACGAGTTAAGAGTGTGTTAATAATAAAACATCTATACTTAGTTGGGTATTCTTTAATTATTTCAGTTTGTTGACATATTTAGCTTGTGGATTCGATAAGTTGACAGGAAAGACATTGCTGGATTAGTAATCTTATTTTTGGGAGGAAGACTTTTAAGTTTATTGTTGAATTTTTTTCCGAAGTTCTGCCTTATCTCTGTTGGGATTTATGCAATTTTAATGATTCACAAAGAAATATGAAACACGTCAGTCAACAAGGTCGAAAGGTGCACTGTCACAAAAAGTTGAATTCGAGAAAACATTTAGAATAAAATAAATACAAGAGTACTGCATAAATAAAGAAATGGATGATGTTAATTTCGTGAAAACCGAGTGGAAATAAACATCTGATTAATTGAAGAATCAATGAGTTTGATTTGAAGAAGGAGTCTAAAGAGGCAAGGAGTTTTAATTGAATAAGGAGTCTCACTTAAAGTAGAACTCTTCAAGTTACTGTTGAATTGAAGTGTTGAAGTTGGACTACAATACATAAGAATCAATGAATGTAATTTGAAGAAAAAGTCCAAAGAAGCTAGGAGTTTGAATTGAAGAAGGAGTCTTACTTGAAGTAGAATTCTAAGTTAATGAAGTTCAAGTCAATAAGAAGTTTGAAGTAAACAATAACTCTATGAAGAGGTGCTTAAATAGAAGTGAAGTCATCCAGAATACTTGTGCACTTACAGAGCAAAAAAGCAATTGAGTAATTGATTTCGCAAGTGCCACTAGTGAACTGAAGGAACACATAGAAGGAACACATAGAAGAACCTGATCCCTTTACACATTTTATGTGTTAGGAGTTTTTCTTTGTAAATGAGTCTCGATGTAATCTTAGTTCAGTGAGCTATAAACTAAATTACGAGTGTTGTCTTCAGGTTGTGATAACTCAAATAGTTGGAACACATACCTTGGGAGGTTTGTGTTGAAGGTTAGGAAATAGAGTTAGTTCCTATGATTACAAGAGTTGTAGTCCAAATCCATAACTTGAAGTTAAGGTAGGTTGCAAAGTTTTTAATCTATATATTGTGGAGGCTCGTAGTTGATTTAGTGAAGTTGCAGTTAAATCCTGTAAGGGTATAGGTTGTAGTTTTTACCAGGTAGTGCATACTAACTCAGTAAATTACTAGGTCGTGAAGACTATCAATTGGTGGCATGCCGTAATTTTACTATTTTTAGAAAAATCACTTTTTGAAATGTTCCAAGTATGAATACAATTTAAGAAAAATACTTAGAAAAGAGTAGTCACTAAATTTTTTTAAAGAAATTTAGAAAACTTAATTTAAAAAGATTTTAACAAATAAACCTTTAAAAATTCAGAGAAAATGGGTAAGAGATTCTCATTTAAGTTTCAAGAAGGTTTTTAAGGCATTTGAAGCATCCGCTAATATGCGATTATCCTACGATTAAGGTTAAATATTTTTTGACTATTTTTTAGGAAAATGATTTGATATTAACATAATAATAATTTTTGCAATATTCGATTAACTTTAAGTAAATATTTAAACAAAGAACAATTTATTTAATTTTTTAACCAAAGAGGGAATTAATTGAAATATTTGTATTAAACTGTAAGTGCTTAAGATTTTAACAAAAATAGATAAATTAGAGTTTATTTGATTCATTTTTAAATAACAATTTAAACCAATATAGTTATTTAAAGTATGAAAACTATTTTAAATTAATTCAATAAAAATAATGAATTTTATCAAAATAAACTAACATAAAAATTATAGTTCTATCTTTTGGGAAATTTAATTAAGTTAAACCAAATTAAATAAGAAGAATTAGAGTTAACAAAAAATTAAACAAACAATTTGCAAGTAAAAACATTCAAACAATGAAAGAAAATAATGAGTTTGGGGTTATTCTTGGTCCCAAACCCTCACTACCCAACTGATTGGACTACTGCTGCAATTGTATTGGGCTTTTGCCCCATTTTCGTTTGAAATTCAGTGTATACATAGAGTGTATACTCCTGTATACAAGTCGTATCTTGACCCATATTCCTGTATATTGGACTGAAGAAAAATTGTATACAACCCATTTCAACCTTCCAGAACATGTATCTCCACTCCGGACCTGTATTCCGCTATTTAAACCTGTATATCACTGTATAATGAGTGTACACGGGTCGTATGTAGTCCATTCCCTTAGACTTTAGGACCTGCAACATATTCCAGCATCTGTAATCTGCTGCCTTTTCCCCCTGTTCATCGGGGAATTAAGTTGACAAACAGGTTGACTCGAGATGGGATGGGTATTGGCCTTTGCGGCCTTCTCAGTATGCAAGGGAGAGGAGAATCCATTCCGAGTCAGAGTAAGTTCACACAACAAACGAAAAGATAAAATTAGCATTTTGAGATGGAGGAGAAATGAAACAAGTGACATGTTTTTTAATTGAAATAAGAATAACTTAATCTTATCAAAACTCAAAGAGCAACCAAAGCCACTGTTTTATATAACAAATGACTTTAAGAAGACAAAAATGAACCAATTATATATATCAACAATCAAACACGTAAGACTTAAAAAATGACAAGCAAGCTAAACAAAGAGAAATGAAATAAAATCAAATATTGACAAAAGCTGTTGGACATATTATTGAAGCAAAGCAGGAAACACAGGGGCACTATGCTACGTGCTAGGAAGTGAACTAAGCCACGAATAAAGACTAAAGTATAGTAAAAATTGTAAGTAATTAAAGTTGCAATAACAGCAGACCAACAAACAATAATATCCAAAAATGAACATGTATGAAGTATAAAGAAAATTCCCAGCAAGTAAACCATCTTAACTACTTAGACCATGATACCTCATTTTTAACCGAATTGACTCTTCTAAAAACGGTGGCATTAACAAACAAACTTGCAACTAAATCATAAAGATTACATCAGGCCACCATATTACCCAAAAATAATTAAGAAAATTTGCCACTATAATCAATATACCCTTTTCCAGTGAATACAATGAAACAAAAAAAAAATGGTTTAATCTCATCTGTTGAGTAAAACAGATTACACTACAATGAAACGAAGCAAACAAACCACAGCATAAACACAACTCTAGAGCCAAGAGTATACAGAGTATTCAAAATTCAACATGGAAAACAACGCATTAAACTAATTCTAAACAAGATAGCATGAGTACATCTAGAATTTAGAGAGGGTACTATCAGTATTCAGCCCATATTTAAGCATAATCTAAGAGACATGAACCTTTTCTAAACAACGAATGAAATCTCAACGGAAACAGCTACTCGGCGAGACCATAACAAAACATATAAAGTCGAGAAGAAAGAGTAACAAAACGAAGTAATGACGACATTCTCACCTTTAACTGGGCAGCGTAGTGAGACTACGAGCTTTGACCGTGAAGCTTTACACCACCACGAGTGAAATTCCGGCAGAATCGAACAGCTAACCCAGAAACTCTAGCTACAGAAAACTATTTCCCTCAATCCTACTATTTTTTTTTTGTAATTGTAATTGTGTTTCTAATGGTAGAACTCTCCCCTTCTCTTTTTTTTCTATCTCTATTTTTTCCTGTCTATCTTCTTTTTTATTTTTTTCTCCTCCCCAAACACTAAAGAAGATAGAGGTTTATATAGAGGAATTTGGAGTTGATTTAGGGGGGAATTAGAGTGGAATCGGAGAGATTTCAAATTTTTGAAATTTGAATTCAAACTCACTGTAAGGGATGGGAAATTTCGGAAAAGGGGATGGGACGACTGGATTTCTTCGCGAATTCTCTGGGATTTTCTGGGTCAAAGTTGCATCGCTGGATTTCTGGTTTTTTTGTCAATCTCTTCTCGCGTGAAGAAGGAGACGCACAGGGGCAATGGGGTCGGGTACTGCTGATGGTGAGAATTATGGGCTGGATCTTTTTGTATTGGAATGCAAGATAATGGGCTGATGTGAATTGGAAACTGAAAAAATGATGGGGTGGCTGATAGAATTGAAGTTGGGCTGGAATTGAATTAAACGGGCTGCGGAAAACGAGAAATTGGCCCGCGTCTTGGGTTTGATTTTAAGGTTTAAGAAATAGTCAAATTGAGTTTAATTTAGGGAATTTGACTAAAATTTAAATAAGACGAAATAATATTGATTAATTTAAGAGCTTCTTAATTTTAATGAAATAAAATAATTAACTTAATTATGAACTAATTACGCAAAATATAAACTATAAATTAGCTAAGCTATTTAACCAAATATTTAAGAAAAAACTAAACTATTTTTTAGGCGATTTTCAAATATTAATATAAGAGTATATACAAAATTATTTAGAATATAATTATTTATTTTTAAATTTTTTTATAAAATTATAAAAAAATGACAAAATTACTTAAAATGACTTGAAAAAATATTAAAAATTTTATAAAGTCAATTATTTCAAATCGTTTGGAATTTAAGAAACTCGATGACTAATTTATATTGTGGAGGGCCAAATTTGGGTGTCAACAATTGACATTAGAGAAGATTATCTTATACAAGATATCACTTAAGTTAAAAACGAGATGAATTCTGCACCACCTATTGGTCACAGCGAAGGACAATCAACTTTCAGCCCCCAATGTTCAATGAGTCTCACTTTGGCTGGTGGAAAGCACGCATGGAGGAATTTATTCAAGCGAAAGATTACGAATTATGGAATAGGATAACTATGTGACCCACCATTCCTATGAAGACTATCGAAGGAGTTAAAGTACCAAAGGTTAGGATTCACTTCACTGTGGAAGATTTATCAACTCTCAAGAAAAATGCCAAGACCAAAAACATTCTTGTTTGTGGTCTTGGACCGGATGAGTACAACAGAATTTCAATTGTACTACTGCCAAACAAATCTAGGATGCATTGGTAAATGCTCATGAAGGAACAAGTCAGGTGAGGAAATTCAGAGCAACCATGATATTCACTGAATATGAAACATTCAAAATGATGGGTGGTGAGCCTTTGTTAGAAATGATTACTAGACTCACTAAGTTTATGAATGAGTTGTCATCACTAGGAAAAATTCTCACTAATGAAGAACAAGTTGACAAAGTGCGAAGGATCCTTCCTAAAAACAAATGGGATGTAAAAGTAACTGTGATAAGGGAAGCTAAAGACATATCCATCATGACACTTGATGAATGTGTGGAAAATCTCAGAACTTATGAGATCAATATGGATGACTTAAAGAAGGAGGAGATGCTTAGCGAAAAAGCACTAGTCCTGAAAGTGCCTGATGGTGAAGATACTGAGTATGATGAGGATCAAATAACATGTCTGGCAAAAGGCTTTAAGAAGTATCTCTGAAAAGGTAAATGAAATGAAAAGAAGGAAACAAATCACAAAAAATGGGAAAATGATAAATCTAAAAATGGATGCCACAAGTGTGGAAAAACTCATCATTATGTTAAGGACTGTCCGCAATGGGAATTTAACTGGAGGAAAGAAAGTTAGAAAAAGAAAGGAAGTCAAAGAACAAGGAGGATTATGCAATGGTAGCTGCTTGGGGTTCAGAAAATGGAGAATCCGATGATGAAGAAATAGATAAAACAACATTCATGGCTATAGGATTTAGATGCTGAAGATGACGAAAACTTTGAGGTTAGTGTTATTGATCTTAAAGACAATATGAATCTACTTTCAAAAATTAAATTAATCAGATTGTTCAATAGGTTAATTGATGACTTTGAAGAATTAACATTTGAAAGAGATCAGTTGTTTAAAGTCTTTGCAGACCAAAAATTTGAGTACATGGAACTCAAAGATGACAAAACATGTTGAAAAACTTCAGTCATCTAACCTAGATCTAAAGTCTGAAATTTTAAGGATGACAATTACTGAAAAGGAAAAGAAAACTGAGTGCAACTGAAGAAAACCTAGATAAAGAGTTGAAAAAAAATATGCAAAAATGACTATTTTTTGAAAAAGAAAAGGTGACGAAATTAAATATAGAAATCTTTCAGATAAAAGTAAAACTTGAGAAGGCAAATAGATGGACTCACTCATCTAGAATTGTTAACAAATTGAGTTATATGGTGCATAGTGAGAAGGTTGACATAGGATTCCACAAAAAAATATTATCTCTGAAGATTTATGCTATATTTATGGAAAATTTGGTCATCCAACTACTGAGTGTCCAGTTGCTAATGATTTTAAAAAAGAAATACTAAATTCTCAAATGGAAACAGATTTATGATTGTTGGCAGAAACAAGTCCACTAATCAGTTACCTAGATGGGCGAGAAAAAATTTGATTCACCCTTTTGATCATAAGAAAGGACCCAAGCTTGTGTGGGTTTCTAAGACTAACCCTTAAGCTATTTTACAAGTGAACTGAAAGAAAGTAAGTGATAGTTGTTGCTTGCTTAAGTGATATGAATGAAGACAGACAAAAGTTCCTGTCGCTTACTTCACAAAAAGGGAGAATGTGTCATTTTAAAAAAAGGTGTGGACCTAATGCATGCGTAAGGGGGAAGAAAGTGATTTTTTTTAAAAAAAAGTGAAAAAAGGAAGAAAAACAAGTGAGGATTGAAGTGAAACTAATGAGAGTGCATTGGAACATGTTGTACCACATGTTTCATTTGTTGAACAGAATAAGGGCATATTGATAGAGGGAACAATGAATCTTGAAAATAATTTATCCACAAAAGTATGTGATTGCTGGATCACGTAGTTCTTTGTGAAACAACAATTGATGAATTGTGACACTAAGTAGGGAGTATTATGAAAAGAATAAGTTAGACTTGGGGATGATTAAGATTGCATGAACTCCCTTCAGTGATTGGCTATAATAATTGTTCTCCTTAATTTTATGAGCTAAAATGTTATTGAATTCAGTCTTACACATTTGGTTGTGTGTCCCAATTCCAGATCCTTGACTTGTTTGAACCTTAATTTGTATTAGATTGTGCAGAGAAACGGTAAAAATAAGCAATGATAATCACAAAATTGCTCTTATCAGGTATGTTATATATTGATGCAGGTTAATATTGTATAAAGTGAAACAGTTGAGAACTCATGTTCCATGTATTAATTGCTCTAATACAAAATAAATCAATTGTTCAAGTGCAAGAATCTCATTCTTTCAAATTGTTCTCTCTCACTTTGTCTTCTTGGAATTGTTTTGCAAGTTCAAATTAGATAATTTCTCATTTTCAGTTCAGGAGTAAGAATCAACTCCTGAAACACATCTTTTTTCCTATTCCACCTTGAACTCCCATCTAGAAATCATAAGTGTCAACAAGATGTCATTATTATAGAAGATCTTAGAGCTAGCATGAAAAAAATGATATCATGATTCCCAATATAAGTTTTGAGGAATACTCAATTCCAATTCATGCATGAACTTTCCAAACAAATAATTAGAAGAAAAAAAAAGAATAGATGAACCATGTTGATCTACATACTTCAATGAGGAAAATTGACACTCCAATGAAAAGGTTGAAGTAATATTTTCATTGATAAGATTGCTGAATTGGAGGTTGGTCATACTGCTTATAAAAAAATCAGATATGAATTTAAGCTCTACAGACTGTTCTTGATAAATAAAGGGTTGAATATGCTAAAATTATTTGTTGGTTGACACTATTATCTCCACTTGTTCCATTCTTCTCTTCACTTTCAATGTTAGTGCCTCTGTCGTTATTCTACTCATGTCAAGTATTTGATTTTTGATTAGTGCTCAATATTTTGTGTAATTCAGTATGACTTCGATCTTATATAGAACATTATCTGGAAGTTTAATGAAATGATTATCTATTGCTTTAATGACTCATGTTTTTGCTCTCTATCATACATTATTATGTTGCATGAAGTCATTATCTGATTGTCTTGGTGATAGCAAGTGGCCATGGATAACTTAACTAATCAATCTAGCTCGTATATTATAGGATTGACATAGCTTTTCAATGATGACAAAAGGGGGAAGATAAGAGTTGTGTAGTGTTTATAACCCATTGACTAACTAGTTTCATGTCAGTATTTCATGCTTCAGTGTCTACAAATAATTTTTTTTTGAATGCACAAAGAAATGAGGTTTGTCATCATAAAAAGGGGGAATTTGTGGAGGCTCGTAGTTGAAGTTAAGGTAGGTTGCAAAGTTTTTAATCTATATTTTGTGGAGGCTCGTAGTTGATTTAGTGAAGTTGCAGTTAAATCCTGTAAGAGTATAGGTTGTGGTTTTTACACCTTTTGAGACAGATGTTTCCACATAAAAAAATTGTGTTTTTACTTATTGTCATATATATAGAATCATAAGTACATAGTCTAGACACTAAGTCTCTTTTGAAATCTTAGAATCAACAATCATTAGAGTAGATTTGGGACACGACCCTGAACAACATATAACATAATGTATACTATTACATAATTTGAATAACATCTTTGACATAGGAAATCCTTGAATCTTAAGGACCCCTTTCTTGAACTTGGGAAACATCTATACAAGCTCATCTATCTTAGAAACATCCTATAGCTATCACAACCTACACTTTGTGTAAAAAGATGAAGAGGAACGATATTAGTACAAGAATGCACTAAGTATGACAAACATGCAAAAATATTCATTTAAAGAAGACATTTAATTAGAATTCATGCATCATGTCTTTATAGTAAAACTTCATGAACATTGGTAAAATAAGCACAATATAGTTCACATACTTCATATAGACATGGATATTACTCATAAGAACACTTAAATCCATTTTCTCACATTTAAGGATCATTCGTAAAGGCACAAGTTACACATAAGGACCATCACCTTAGAAAACCTCCGAATCTCGCTATTGCAAAGTACAAGTAGCATCCCATACTACTACTCATACCAAGTGATCCTAATAAGTCACCTTAGACTTAGGCACATCCACATTCCATAACATACCACACATGAATTTAATCTTATACATAAGACCAACATAATTCATTAATGGTCACATAAGGACTCTTTCATTTATTTCATCTTAGTCATAAGTCATTAGTTCACATCATAGGTAAACCACCCTCATAACCCCTTCACAAGCTTACTTGTACAATATACACATGAGTCCCATACCCTCACATATACCAATCATACCCATTTAGAAGCCATAAGTGCAATTCACATGCGTACTCATAATTGTTATCTTACATAAAGGAAACTCATAATAACTTCCCTTAGAGTCTACTTGTGCAGTGTATAAGTAGGGTACATAGTCCTACCTACACTAAGTAGTCTTTTAAGGAATCATGACTAATATTCATAATCTTATCTTATTTCATTACTTAACTTTAGGGATGCTTAGCCTTAACCGATAGTGACCATGTGAGTTACATGGAATCCGGTGTCATAAGACCTCATACCGAAAAATGGCGTTCTACTTACCAAGGTGGAAACATGTTTAATAGTTATCTAGGTGGATCCACTAGCTATATCCTACTGGGGCACGTAGTTGAAGGGATAGTGAGATGTCTTCTAGAAACCCGACCTACTGCATTAGCGAGAAGGCTTCCATCTCTTGAGCAATTCACTTTGAATGACCCGGCCTATTGCATTAGCGTGAGGGTCTTGTCCTCATTGTACATATCCACTCGGTGATAATTTGAAACACCCTTTTTAATATCTTCAAGTCTTTATTAATCATTTATTTCATAAGATTAGGCTTTAGGGACTTTCTCCCTCATACATCATAGCTCATAGGTTACTAGGATGAGAATTCTACTTTCGTCATAGAACCTTAATTATGTGAGAATGTCCTTTCACACAATTCTACATACATACTTTCATGAGTGTGTACATACATGTGAGAAATACTTTCACATAACACCTCTAGACAACACATGTTCATAATTCATTAATCATATACTTTACATGCATTAGTGATAGATAATGGTGGTTATGAGAACTATACTTTCAATTGACACCATGACTATACCCTACTCATAATTTATGCATGAGAGAGTGTGTGTTCATATTGTTCATCATGATCACACAAGAGCAACAACATAGTTACTTCGGATATCACCCTTCAAAGGATCACACTATATATATAATGTATCCCTTAAGTCATGACCAACTCATACATAGAACATATAAGGAATCTAGGTCACATACCCACATTAAATCATAGGAGACAAGATCATATTCAACATTAGAATAGAAGACTCTTAAACATGCATAAATTCACAAATTCTTTAGGGTTGATAGAGGTAAGCGTCATGCTACAAGATTATTCATCACAACTACTCTTGTAGGCCACACCTAACCCTAACATGATCATCATATATGCATAACATCATCAATACACCTAGATTCATGATACTAGAATAGAAGACTACACAAGACCTTCATACATGTGATCATCATAATCAAAATTCACATTACAACGATTGCTTTCAAGGCCATGATCATAACATATAAAGATGTACAAGAATGTAAACACCACCACCATAAGTGGACCATACTAAACAACACAATTCAATATACATTCTAAGCTAATTATATGAAATAGGTCAGCTTACCATCTCTCCAAGACATGATCATGATTGATCAATTCACAACAATTCAATATTAATTGACATAGATAACATTTGGAATAAGCAATATACTATAATCAAATCATAATTGTTTCATTATCTAATAGAGATCACAAGACCAACATTACGACTAATTTCAAGGATTTAGGAATCATAGATTCTACATGATATTGGATTGAACATCATAAATCAGTAGCTAAACATATATTCATCATTAGAATGCTTTTGAAATTGATTTGGGAATGTACCCATGGCTAGATTGAAAGATAGGATTTTTGACTTTAGATTCATATTGAAAAACCATTTAAAGAACTTCTCAGATGAAAGGTTATCTATATATGAAGGATTAACATACCTTAATATAAGAAACTTCCACTAAATATTGAAGAAGAAACCATTATAGTCTATCCCGTAGCTTTTTCTGTAACTTGGTCTCCAATGGAGGTTTTGGGGTTTTCATATTTGGGAGGGAAGGATTGATTTGGAAGAGTGAAATTCTAATTTGGAGTTTTAGGCTTATAAAGTGACTTAAAATTCCTAAAAATAACTAAACTAACCTCCCATATATTAATTAGAACGGGGGGCGGGGTGAATTTCCCATTCACCCCTTAAGTGGATAGCGTGTAGGCAGTGAAGGTTGCAGGCTCAAACGACGGCCATGGACGACGGACGATTGGTGGGACAACAACCTGTCTTGAACTTCGTGGTTTTGGTCTAAGGCCTCCTTTTTGTGGGCTGAGCTCACATGCCTAATTGTGGAGCAACGCCCCCAATCGACGGGGTGTCGATCCATCAAAGGGGTGTCGTTTAGAGGGTCATTGTTTGGACAGTGCCAAGGCAGTGTATTGCCAGCTTTTGGGTCCTCCTCAAGGACCCTTTGGGTGGTACTTGGGGAGTCGTTCCCAAACGTTTCGACCCTAACTACATTCGTCTAGATGGTAGGCACCTCTCCCATCAATTTTATCTCAAACGAACACTTAAAATATGCAAAGGCACACAAGAACACACAAGCACGTCTAGAGACTAACTTTCGAACATCTTGGATATTCTTGGACGTCTGACCTCCAAACCACTTAAAATAAACCGTACTTGCTATAGAACACTTTATATTCATGATATTATAAAGTTTTTAGACATATGTGAGGCTCTAGCTACCTTATTTTATTTTGAGGGTCTTGACACTTGACTTGCATTGACCTTGGTGTGAATGGGCATGTTGTGGTTAGGCTTACCCCAAGTGGGGGATAATGTGCCTAGATGGTAAGATTTCAAGTGCCCTGGATGTCCCTATGTTGAGTTTCCTTGAACTTCCTTATGTTTGGAATCACTTTGAGGTGATGTTAAGAAGGGTTTGCTTAAGCTTAGATCCCAAGAGAGGGATGATGTGCGTAGTTATTAAGATTGGTGAGCCCTCTTAAAGTTGAGATATTTCTCTTATATGGATTTACCCTAAGTGAGGGATGATGATGTGAGTAGTAAGGTTGTCGATATCCCTATCTTTTCCTTCTATTCTTACTCAAGCTTGAAACCAAAGAGTTCCTAGTAGCTTGTTCATGATAGAAGTCTTGCGTATAAGTATAAGTTGAATGTTCTCCATATGCTATGCATATCTTAAATGACACTATGTTATGCATGTTTGGAAAGGTTTTCATTGCATGAAAATGGATTTTTGGATCAAATTCATGTTTCTCATGTTATTGTGCATCTTTATATGTTAAAATGTGCATTAGACTTCAAGAGATGACCGAATGAAAATGGTTGATGTCACTTTTAATGTGTGGGTGTTTTGGACACACAATGATATGTCGAGTTTCTTTAAATGAGAAATGATGAGTCCCTTAAAAAATGTGTGTCTTTTGTGATTTGGGAAGTGTTAGTGTAGGCTCACTCTTGAGAAGTGAAGGTATGTCTAGCCAATGTCATTGATGTGTGCTTATAAATTGCTCTAATTTCCCTAAATGATGCATGTCTATGAAAGCTAGTGTCATGCTATAAATTGAAACTATGTGAAAGAACTTCCTATTGATGTGATGTGTGTGGTGTGATTTACCATTTTGACTTCATTAGGAAGGAAGTATGATCATGCCTTTGTTAGAAGTGGAGAAGTTCTCCTCAAAATGAATTGACCTTTTTGCATTGCTTGCATATGAACTATATGATAACATGTGAGTATATTAGGGAGAAAGACATTCCCGCATAAACATAACTAAACATGGTAATGTTATCAATGACCTTGAAGGTATTGTGTCTAAGTAGTAAGGATCCTTGTTGATCTACTTTACTCATGATCTATGTGCATTTAGTATGAGTTACTTGTTTGCTTCTTGAGTGATGATGTTTAATCTGCTTATGTGTGATTTAAAGGATATTTTATGTTGATCTCTTAATGAAATGAAATGTAAAGACCATGTCATGATTAGGAGAAGGATGTTCCTCCTATGAACTTGAGAAATGCCTATGTATTTGATGCACTAAGGGTGCGTGAGTGAAGACTTTACTTATTTGTGTTGCATTGAGTGCATAATGGTGTGAAGTTGGTGTTCTTTGTAAGTTTGTTGAATTTACTTTTTGTGTTATACCATGTTTAATTATATGATCTGCTCTATGGGTTATTGAGTCCTTGAAAGTTTTTAAAATGTTCCAAGTGTCATTAGAGGACGAATCTTCCCAACTGGGAGATATTGTTAGGGCCCTCAAAATAAACTATGGTATATAGAGCCTAACATGTGCCTTAAAAGGTTAATAACATGTTAATAAAGTGTTTTACAGCATGTATAGTTTATTTGAATAGGTTTGGAGGTCACACGTCCAAGAACGTCCAAGAGTTTGAAAGTTAGCCTTTAGACGTGCTAGTGTGTCTTTGTATGTTTTATGCATTGTTTGGTGCCTAAAATGATAGGATAAGACCCTAACATGTATATGATCGTACTTAGGGTCGAAACATCTAGGCTCGACTCCCCAAGGACCACCCAAAGGGTCCTTGAAGAGGACCCAAAAGCAGGCAGTACACTGCTTTGGTAGTGTCCAAACGACGACCATGCAATCGCCGGTCCTTTGTTTGTTTGGTGACCTGTCGATTGGGGGCGTTGATCCACACTTAGGCGTGTGAGCTCATTCCACAAATATGGGTCTCAGTCCAAAATGAAGGAGGTGCACGACAGAGCCGTCGTTCTACCAACGGTCCGTCGACTGCCACCATCGATTGTAACGTGCAGTTCTGTCTAAGCTCTGCCAACTTAAGGGGTGAATTGGGAAATTCACCCCACGTTCCAAATAAGGTGTCGACGATTATTTTGTGTATTTTTAAGTACTTTTTGTTAGTTAAGAACAGGAAAACTCCATTCTCAATTTACTCATCAAAATCAAAACCTTTCCCTCTAAAAACAATTCTCTCAAAAACCTCCATTGGAGATCAAGCTCAAGAACAACCTAGGTTATGGATTCTCATGATTTTTTCTTCTATTTTTTGTGGCTTCTAACGTAGTAAGGTATGGTAATCCTTCATCCTTAGTTAACCTTTCATCTAAGGAGTTCCTTCAAAGATGATTCTATGATCGAATTGTGAATCTTTCAATCTAGCCATGGGTTCATTGTTAAATTGATTTCAAAAGCATTATCATGATGAATTTATGATTATCTACTGTTTTTAAGATGAATTTCAATCCAATTTCATGAAGAACCCATGATCCTCCAAAATTCTGAAATTGTCCAAATGTGGGTCTTATGATCTTGTCTAGATGTTGATGAATTGTGATTTCAATTATGTTACAATGTCTATTGATACTGTTTTCTATATGAATTTGTTATGAATTATTGGGAATTGATCAATGATGATAAATGCTTGGAGAATTGGTAAGTTCACCCTAATCCCTAGCCTATGGTAGTTTAATTGACACTGTGTGGTATGGTTCACTTATGGTGGCAATATTTACTTTATTGTCATTCTCTATATGATATGATCATGACCTTGAAGGCAATTGATGTTGTTGAAGTGTGGTTATGCTGATCACACATGTGAAGCTATATAACTAGCCTTCCTTTTCTAGTTCATGATCTAGGGTGCATTGATGATGTTATGATAATTGAATGAGGTTGTTAGTGTTAGGTATGGTCGGTGCATTTAACATTGATGAAGTGCTATTGATGAATGATCCCCTACCTATGTACCCCTATACGAATGTGTGATCTTAATCATGATTAGGAGTCTTATATTTAAATGATGAAGATGTCTTATTTCCTATGCTATAATGTTTGTGTGTGTGCTCTATAATCCCTAGTACTCTATGTGTGAGTTGGCTATGACTTGAGGGACATGAATGTGTATTGTGATCTTTAGAGGGTGGATGCCTTAATACTATTTTGTTTCCATTATGTGATCATGTTGACCAATGTACACACATAACTCATGCATATCTATGAGTAAGATAGATTCATGGTGATGAAATGAAAGGATAGTTCTCATATGCACCATTGTCTACTACTATTCATGTAAAGTATATGTTCATGAAATTATGAAAATTTATCTTAACTAGGATGACTTGATAGGTGTACTAGTATAGGTAAGGGTATGGGACTTTTCCTATACATTGCACATGTGTACCTTGATAGGATAATTCCTAGGGTGATTTCTCTATGTACATGAGTATGAATGCATGATTAAGCTATGAACATGCAGTGTATGTTATGATGTCAAGTATATGAATGATGAAGTATGAACATGTGTGTCTAAGGTGTTATGTGTAAGGTTTCCTCATATATGTACACATACACATACATGAATGTATGAATGAAGCATGTTATGATAATATAGTAACGTAGGGTCTTTTGTAGGGTCTTTTGAAAGGTATTACTCAATTATACTCGAAACTAGACTATGCTTTAAATATGATATGTCCATGTGAAAGGATTTCTCACATGAGTTAGGTTGATGAAAGGACATTCTCATATATAACCTATGAGCTATGCATATGAGGGGTTAATCTCCTAAAGCCTATTTTTATGAAGTAATGTTAGTAAAGACTTTTTCAATAAAGGGAAGTTAGCTTAGCAACGAGTGAACTTGACGATGAAAGGTGTCCCTTCCCAAAGAGAAGGTAGGTTCACCAAATGTCCTCACAAGGTTGAATCTATGATTCTCATTAGCATAAAGACAGTTCCAATTAAATATCTCCTAGTTTCTTAACTATGTTCCCCCATAGGACATAGCAGGAGGATCCACCTAGATGCTAGCATGATGTTCATGTTCTACCTTGGCAAGTAGAGCACCTCTTTTCGGTGTAGGGTTACATAACACCGGATTCCATGTTTATCTCACATGGTCTCATGTCGGTTGAGGCAAAATTTCCCTAATATAAAATGAACAAGGAAAGTAAATATGATGAACCCTAACTAGGATCACCTAAGGGAATTTGCTTAGTGTAGGTAAGAGTATGGAACTTACCTATGTATTGCACATGTAGCTCTTGAAGGGAGTTGTAGGAGGAAGTTCTATATAAGGGAGTTGTAGGAGGAAGTTCTATATGTATATGTATATGTATATGTCTATTATGTATCACATTGCAATATTGATCTACTTGTATGATAATATGCATGATGTTGGTCTTATTGGCTATATGATAAGTGTCTTACTTAATATGCATGTAGTTGGCTATACTTATCATATTGATGTATGAAGTAAGTGGTAATGCTTGTGGTCTCTTGTGGGTTTACTTAGTATGTGTGAGGTTATGGGGCTTCACATGTACATTGCACTAGTAGGCTTAGATTGGGATTATGAGTAAGGTCTTATGATGTATTAATGAAATGAAGTTCAAATATGCATTTGTTGACTATTGTCTCTTTATGATGATATTGGTAGTGTTGACTTGTATGTTGTCTTGGAATGAGTATAACGAATAAATGGGTTATAACTAAGAAGTACTAAGTGAATAAGTTTTATATGTGGTTCATGAATTATGTTGGTTCATATGTGAAGTTTGTGTTTCATGATATGCTATGCTTCTATGATTGTATATGTTTGAATTAATGAAAGTTATATGAACGTCCACCTTGGTGACCTTAAGGTGATACTTGAGTTTGGATGGTGGAATGGGACACTATCATGCATTGCACCAAGTGTTACTTAAGGGTTACTTTGGATAGATGAGGTAAGGTAAAAGAAAGATAATATTATGAAAATGATGAATGTGCCTTAAATGTAATATGTGGCTTATGTGATGTTGTGACTATTGTACATGTCTATATGAAGTATGTGAACTATATTGTGCTTATTGTATCAATGTTCATGGAGTTTTACTTAAAGACATGATGCATGGTTTCTAACTAAATGTCCCCTTTAAATGCATGTTCTTGCATGGTTGCCATACTTAGTGCATTCTGGTACTAATGCCATTCTTCTTCATGTTTTACACAGAGTGTAGGTGGTGATGGCTAGAGGATGTCTCCTAAAGTGAAGAGATTGGATAGATTCCCCAAGTTCAAAAAGGGATCCTTAAGATTCAAGGATTTCCTATGTAAAGTTCCTATTCAAAATTTATGTAATAGCTTAGATGTTATTTTATGTTTTTAAGGGTCGTGTCCCTAATCTATTCTATTGATGTTGGGTCTAAGATGGCTAAAGAGAATATATTTATATATATATATATATATATATATATATATATATATATATATATATATATATATATATAAAGCTTTGTAAAACAGTAAAACAACTTAGTTCGTTAAAAGAGATACAATAACAAACTCAAGTTTACTTATATATGAAAGTAATATAGTTTCTGTGGGAGATTCTCTAACCGACAACCATCACTATGAGTCTAAGCACTGATACAACATCTTACCTCACGTTGCAAAAGGACCGTCCTATACCTTGCCTTTATTATAGAACCTGAACTAGTAAGTGGATTCACTAGTCTATGCTAAACACCACTAAGGAATCATCTAAAAAGTATGACCCTTCTTCTGTCCATGTTGGCTACATGGTTTATGGGGGCTTGAGTTAATATGAACTCGCGTCCCCATATCTGTCATGACCGGGGAGCACCCCCTAGAAGTAACATGGCGTACTTTACCTCTCGGAGGTCTTATACGAGCCCATAAACATTCATTCATCGCATTGTCATAGGAAATTTAGAAGACTTTAAAGCTTTTCATAGCACATCATTGCTAGAACATCACTTCATATATATTATAAAATATCATAATATGTGATGTTGTGACTATTGTACATGTCTATATGAAGTATGTGAACTATATTGTGCTTATTGTGCCAATGTTTATGATGTTTTACTATAAGGGCATGATGCATGATTTCTAACAAAATGTCCTCTTTAAATGCATATTTTTGTATGGTTGTCATACTTTGTGCATTCTTGTACTAATACCATTCTTCTTCATCTCTTTACACAAAGTGTAGGTGGTGATGGCTAGCGGATGTTTCTAAGAGGGATGAGCTTGGATAGATGTTTCCCAAGTTCAAGAAAGGGGTCCTTAAGATTCAAGGATTTCCTATGTCAAAGTTGCTATTCAAATTATGTAATAGTCTAGATTATGTTATATGTTGTTAAGGGTCGTGTCCCAAATCTACTCTAATGATTGTTGATTATAAGATGGCAAAAGAGACATAGTGTCTAGATTATGTACTTATGATTCTATATATATGAAGTGTTGTTCTAGCATTTGATGTGCTATGAAAAGTTTTAAATTTTTCTGCTATTTTTATGTTTATGCAATGAATGAATGATAAAAGGCTTGAATGAGACCTCTTCGAGGTCGAGTACGCCGGTAACGTCTAGGGGGTGCTCCCCGGTCGTTACATCAAGACCAACTTATATACTCCTCACATAAGAAGGTTTGACATCATTGAGGATTTATACTCCTAATCTCACATCAAGGAGCCTACTAACCCAATCATCAAGCGGCCTTAACTACTCCATGAATATCAAGGGTAACTCCATTATTTCCTTAAAATATAGAACACATATTGGGACTCTTAAGGTCCACTACCATGTTTGTATAGAGATTTAGAGTAACCACCCTCTCTAGGTAAAACCTTAGGGGAAACATTGAAGAGACTTGGCCATAAAGGCCTCTTTCTTTTCTTCAAACTCTAGGGCAAGGTAACTTCTAGATCATTAAACTCACATCATCACCTTTGGTGAAACCTTCCATCCAACCATGCCTAGGTACAATATAAGCATTTTATTTAGATGACCATGCTTTGAATCAAACCTAAAAGACAACTAATCACTTTAAAGTTGGTCAACATCAATTCTTTTCCTCTCCCTATGGACTAAGGGGTACATACTTCCCTCTAATTCAACCTTAGGGTAAGGCATAATCTCAACTTATGGAATAAAACCCTTTTTTACCTTTTTCTTCACTCTTAGAATAGGTTCATATAGGGACTCATCAACTAGTCATAAG
Organism: Solanum sitiens; assembly: GCA_016801875.1. Taxonomy (NCBI): domain Eukaryota; kingdom Viridiplantae; phylum Streptophyta; class Magnoliopsida; order Solanales; family Solanaceae; genus Solanum; species Solanum sitiens. The sequence continues at coordinate 3,048,466 of JABWTJ010000035.1, read as the reverse complement.
GGTTCTCCCATTAACTAGCATACTTCACAATCACCTTACAAGGTAAGCACACTACCTCTTAGGAGAAAGCCATACAAAAGACTCCAATCCACACAAGGCCAACTATGAAGCATTACACAAATACAAAGGCAACATCAACTTTCACTATTTACCACATTTTCTCGAAAACCTTTCAAGCCTATATCATACCATTATACCATCATCATACATAACCATAAGGCTACTCATAATTACAAAGGGAACTCCATTCAACTATAAAAACTCTTAAAAAGATATAGTCATAACATAACATAACTTCTCAATATAACATCTCATTTATCATAAATCACCTATAGACATAAATGACATCACATCATAACATTCCAAATTCACCTTCACATAAACTCATCAAGTCACAAAAACCATAATAAGCATCAAAACTCACCTCGTCTCCCTCGAGCCTTGAGACATCACCCTTTCCAAGCAATCACATCTAAAAGACCACCGGACAAGGAAACATAAGAGAGAGATCATATACAGTTAAAGTTCTATGGAATGACATAAGAATAGTGAAAAGGGAAACTCTATCGTCCTATAGCCTCTCGCTCATAGATGTGTCGCGACTCACTATCGATGAACGAGATTCTACTAGACGTGGCAATATGAGAATTTGGACCCTAAAACCACTTTTTATAACCTCATGCTGTGATACGACATTTGTCACGATCGGGGAGCACCCCCTAGAAGTAACTTGGCGTACTTGACCTCTCGAAGGTCTTATACAAGCCCATAGACATCATTCATCACATTGTCATAGGAAATTTAAAGGAAAATTTAAAGCTTTTAATAACACATCATATGCATGTGTTTTTATTGCTTTATATTAAGTTCTCTATCTCACGAGTTAAGCAGATCCAAGGTAAGTTTCTTATTACTCCTTTCAAGCTTAAAGTTGTTGTTTAGCATTACAACTCGCATATTTGTACATTCAATGTACTGATGCCAGTTGGCCTCTATTTTCTTCTGATGTTGACGCAAGTAATCAGGATCAGCACCCGCGGCTCGTTGATCTTGTTTGAGCATTCAGAGTCAGTGGTGAGCCTCCTTGCATCTGGAGGGCTCTTTTATTTCTTTCATTCTTTGCATTATAGAATGTTGTGGGGTTTGTCCCAACATTCATCTTAGTATTTTAGAGGCTTCATAGACAGATGGTGTTAGTTTCTTTGGTCTTTTTATTTCATTTGTAAACGATAAGACTTGAGTTGCCATTTTGGCTAACTATTAATCTTTAAAGTTATTTCTTGAGTATCTCTTGTGTTAAAGTCTTCGGCTGAGTTAAATATGCTAGGACAAGGGTTTGTTCAAGGCCAGCAATGGTCATTGGGTGTCGGCCACGTCTAGGGTTTAGGCTTGGGACGTGACATTTCTGTGTGTTATTTTATATTGAAAATAACTAACAATATCCCTATTTATAATAGTAAACAACCAAATTAAACTAAGACAAGAAAATCTATTTCTATATGAATGTCACACACCGAGCTGACACCCTGGGCGTGGCTGACACTCGAGAACCATTTTTGGTCCCCAAGCGAACCCTTGGCCTTGATCAAAACTCAGCGGAAGACTAACTCAACAATATATGAACTCAAAGTATAAAAGTAATTAACACAAAATATTTACAAAAACATTCAACTTGCCAAAAGAGGAAAGTCAAGTCTTTAACATTAACAATTGGTTAATAAGAACTATTGAAAAGCCATAAATTTACCTCTGAACTAGTTCCAAAAATTCATACATGCTTAAACTAATAAGGTAACCTATTAACACCTCTCCTACTAAATAGTGATTTTTTTTACCCCGTGAGACATATAGGACCACTCTCACAATGGGAGGTGTATCACCCTTGTGCCACATCAATGCCATGTCACTGCCACATCAGATGCCATGTCAAATTTTGACTAAAATTCTCCATGTCATTCAATTGTTTCTTTTTAGTAAACATCACAATGAAACCACTACCATTGCCGCCATAGTACTACCAAATCTATATATTTCACCAAGAAAATCAAAATAGTCACCACAAATTCACCATCTACCAAATATCACTACTATCATTGTCAATTATCACGACCCATCCCACCGTGCGTGCGCGCACCTACTCTAACACCTAAGTGGAAGAACCCTCATACCCCAAGGTTTATACATGCAAAAAATTAACAAGTAATATATATAGTAGGGATGACATCTTTTAAAACAAATCTTTTTTCATGAACTAGATAGGATTTGTAAAATAATTTAACAACCCCAAGGATCTAGTCTAACAAGAACAAGAGCTACTACGAATCACAATAGGACAATAAATAATAAAAGGACACTGCTCCCACCATGCGAAAAGAAGAGTCGAAGCTGTTCGAGGAATTCTTCATCTTCACCTAATGAAACGTCACCAATCCTACATCCAGACTATATCAGATAACATAGCAAGAGTAGTATTAGTACAACCACACGTACTGGTAGACATCATCGTTCAACCCGACGTCCAATTCCTAATATAAGAAAAGAATAATAAGATCATGCTCGGACCACTCGATTCTCCACCCTTGCCCCTTTCTTACAAAAAATGCTCTAACTACTAACTATTTACTTTTCCAACCGCTAACACTACTAGTTTCGATAAATCGTAGCCTAAACAAGCTAACCACCGATAATCCCTAGTGACAATAACACCATTCTCTACTACTTGATCATTGTCCCATTCTTACATTAGCACCTCATTGTCTATACCAAGCCACATAGTTTCTTCTTACCTCAATCCCTAAAAATTCAATCTTTCCCGACAAGTACCCCTCATACAACAACTACACATAACCTCTTACTCACATATGAACACTTAGTTCCACCACACCTCACCTCATTAGCCATGAACGAAATCAGCCCAAGTATGTACACATCATGATATTGAATATAACATATTTCACCATACACATTTATCATACGTAGTTGGCCCTCTCACCAGACCCAAAGTCAAACTGTTAGTATGCCGAAACATGGCAATTTGATCCAACTGCTAGCATGCCAAAATATTCCGATCCAAACTTTTAGTATGCTGGAACGTGGAAATCCGATACAAACTGTTAGCATGCCGGAACGTGGAAATCCGATCCAAACTTTTAGCATGCCAGAACGTGGCAATCCGATCTCAATCACACATTACTTCACAAGGGAACATCATGATCACACGTTTAAGCCAAGCTTTCGTTGTATCGAAATCACTTATCTCGTTTTCAACATCTATGATCAATATTACGACGTGCATACACATTCAAGAATTTATCACGCAAGAGACCAAGTTCAGCCCTAGTTCTTCGTAAGGGTTCGTCATTTGGGTTTCACACCTAAACTATTAACATTCATCAACTAGATACTTTGATAGGTTAAACCTAGCATATAACAAGATTCATTCCCTTCTACCAGATACCCCTGTTTAATGAAGAAATTCTACTCAAGAAATAACTAGTGTTACTCGATTAATCATCCATCCACTATATCAAGAACTAACCCCAATTAGGTTTTACCTCATATAACTTTTTCCATGGAATTTACTTGGTGCACGAAGGCCCACATATATCTTATATTATTGATTTCATATTACACGATAAGAATGTATTTACAACTACTCAATGCATAAAAACCTAACTTACCTAGGCGTCAAGCAATTTGCATGGAGTTTTGATTTCTTTTCAATCTTTCCCTGATTCGGAACAGTAATTTGGCAAAGATCTCGCAAGATTCCACCATCCTCATGCTAGAAAGCTCCCTCTCCTTCTTCCCTAGACTTGAAATGACTTTTATGGGGTTTCTAGGGTAATTTATGACCTATAGGTTATTTTTGAAAAAATGGAGAAATAAGGATTTCTCAAAATTGAGGTTCTGCCTCGCCGATCTCACACTAGCGGGGAAAGTTGATGCTGCAGCGCCGCCGCACTAGCGGCACCTGTCCCGCTATAGCGGGACAATGTACGATTTTTTTGCTCCTTTTTACCCTTTGCTAAATAACGACGGTTCGGGTCGTTACATCAATATAAGTTTTTTATTCTCCACTACATTTAATACCCGCTTCTTATCCACCCCTCCCCAACAAATCCATCATTATATTTTTATTTTTTAAAGTTAATCATCAATTTTAACAACCATCAAGAAAATTAAAAAGAAAAGTCAAATACAACAAAATGGTGAAATCGAACAATCTTTAAAATGGGATATGATGAGGGGTAGGGGGAGACGATTTTGGTGGAGGTGTAGTGGGGTGGATGGAAATTGGGTATGAAGAAGAATAAGAAGAAGAAGAAGAATAAGAAGAAGAAGAAGAAGAAGAAGAAGAGGAGGAGGAGGAGGAGGAGTACGAGGAGGAAAAGAGGAGGAAAAGGAGGAAGAAGCAAGAAAAAGGAAGAAGAATGAAGAAGGAAGAAGAAGAGGAATGAAGAAGAAAGAAGAAGTGATTAACGTTTCGAGCACACCTAATCCAATTCAAGGTGCAAACAGTCGTTACTTAGTACATAACCCAACAAAGAGTTCAGGACAAAGCCACATGGAGTGGTACGTGTTCAAATTCAACTATGAAGTACAAACGTGGTCCAATTAGTTATAGGAACAGAAATTATCGAAAAAGACATGTAAACAAGTCTAAGGGGTTTACAAGAATGTCAGATGGGGTTTTGGTTTGCAATTATCAGCTACAACAAAAACGTATTAAGAGAAAATAACAATATATAGAGGAATTCTCTGAGATGTGATAGAATATAGATAAACTTCACTATATGGATAGTTGAAACTACTAATAAATAGCTAGATATTAGTGGGTAGTCTAGACTATGAGTGAAATAGTTTTCTCTAGAATAACTATCATGATTCAACTGATTTCGTTTGAACATAAAAAAGCTTAAAAAATAAGAACAACCCAAAACCTTAATACATCCTCTCCCCCTCTCTCTCTCTAGCAAGATGGGTAGGATTGAGTTTAGGATTTACTCTTTCGAGCTGAGCCCATATCGAACCAATACCTACAAACCATTAATAAAAAGCTTTGGTTCCATAACATCCTCTCAAGCAAGCTAAGAACTCAAAATTAGAATTCCATTTACAACTACAATTCATAGATTAAAACAGAACTAATGATTAAACCCACTTTAATATAGCATTTAAATCAGTAATTAACAATACCCATAAGATATTTCAACCCATAATCACATGATCACAGTCCAAGAATTGGGGTTTTAGCCAAACATCATAAAAAGGTAAACACAATTACCAACTCGAATAGCCATCAAAAGGGTAACAGTCTCCAAGCCTTTAGAATATTCCAAAATAGTAAAATTCAAAAAACCACTTGCAAATCTTCAAGTATGATCCTCAAAAAATTTCAAAGTCTACAATGGAACTCTCGAACTCAAAAGAAAACACTACTAAATGATCGCATGATCCTAAATTTCGAGTTCAAAACTCAATTTGTAGTTGCCCAAAATTTCTCCTTAAAAGGCATTGGACGAGATAAGTCGGGCTTGTCCAGTTGCTCGACGATCCGCCCTTCACTCTTACATCGCCATTTTGCATTAGTTCTAAGCATTCCCAAGTCCTGTAACTTTGGGCGATCCATTGCGTTATCGCAAAACCGATCGACAATTCGCCGGCCACCCATTACTAAAAGACTACTTTGAGTAAAATTATCAATGATCGATGATGAAAAACACTTTAACCATGGACCTCTTCGCATTTGATTTTCGCGAAAAAAATATGATGGCATAATTTTTTTTTAGACTAAAAATATAAAATAGTTTAATCAATATTGCTTTGTATTATCAATATTAATAATATTATCGAGTATTTATTTTACACTTTTAACTTGTTTTATTACTAGATATTTAGTTTTAAAAAGCGAAATAATATGAAAGAATGTGGTAATTGAACCCCCCCCCACATTATATAATTATGTGATTGGAAATTTAACCATAATTTACGTATTATCTCTATGCATATCATCATTATATATAAGTGTGAGTTTCTTCAGCCAACCGGAAGAGTAATTCTATAATTTCACTTTTCCAATTCCTGATTGTGCTTGCCGCGTGTTTCAAAGGTTCACTGCCTTCCAAATCTTCCAATTCAAAAATGTAAATCCACAACCTTCCACATCTTCCATTCCAAAAATCTTAGTTTATATTCCAGAGAGGTCTACTCGTTCCAACAACAAGTTAAAGGTACACCTCTTTCCCCCATTTTCTTTAATGAATATTGTGGATTTTCCTTTCAATCTAAAGTGTTGCTATGTAGATTTGCAAACCTTCCTCACCGGAGGTTCGTTTTTTGTTGGATTTATATGTTTTTCAGTATTCTCTTTACTATATATTACAACCTTCTACATAAAGTTAATTTTTATTTAGTTGATTTGTTAGTGTTTGTGCTTGTCATTTGTTTCGAAGGTCCCACTCCTTCCACATCTTCTATTCCAAAAATGTAGATCCACCGCCTTCCATGTTAAAAATTAATGAATCATAGACTTTTCTTTTACTATTTTACTTCTGCAATTTACTAAGTGGAACAACGGTTCCTATATTTAAGGAATGATGATCAAGTTAGTTTTTTATTAGGCTAGGAATCTTATTCTTTAGAGTTATTGTAGGAGTTGAAAGTTAAAACTTATTCTGCATAAACTCTATGTTCCTGTTGCAAAATAACTGAGCTTCAGTTCAAGCAAAATAAAGTTCTTCTCTATTCCATTTCCTATTCAACTATTGCACTTGTTTTTCCTTTTCTCTGTGTGTGCTTTTGTTTTATGGTATCGGAGCCAGGTTATTCGCTTGAACGTTGTTTTCTTCTTAGCTTCTTTATTATCAAGATAGGTTATTGGCTTGAACGTTGTTTTCTTCTTAGCTTCTTTATTATCAAGATTTTTAAATCTTGTTGGACTAGATTGAAAGTTGCAGAGAAAATATTTGTGCAGTATGGAGTCTACAAATGGGGTAAATAGTTCAAACACACACTTTGGTGTCGAGAATCTTGTAGGGACAAAGTACAAGTGCTAGAGAATGTGTATTGAGGCTTACCTTCAAGTTCAAGATCTGTTGGATCTTATTGTTGGTGCTGAAGAAAATATTCCAGGAAATACTCCGAAAAATTAAAACCACAGAGAAAATGGAAGATCAAATATGATAAAACTCTCTTTGCTTTGAGAACATCAATTGGAAAAGAGCTCATCGATCATGTACGTGATATTAGTTCAAAAAAAGAAGTCGGAGAAATACTTGGGAGATTGTTTACTAAAAAGAACACCGCTAGGTTGCAACTGCTGTAAAATGAGTTGGCAATCCTAACGCAGGTAGGCATTCTTATTTTTGAATATTTCTTGCTAGTTAAAGCTATTTGTGCTAAAATTTAAGAATTAGATCATGATGAGAAGATTGGTGAAGCAAGATTGCAAAGATTTCTTATTCGAGGATTGAAGCAGGAGTATAATCCGTTCTCCACCTCCATTCAGGGTTGGACAACGCAACCTTCAGTTGAAGAATTTGAAATTTTGCTCCCAACGAAGAGGAATTGTCAAAACAAATGGCAAGAAGCCTTGAACCAGATGCAACTCTCTTTTCAAGGGATAAGAATAAAAAGAAAAACACATCATTTGAAAGCAAGAACAATGAAAAAGAATCAAATGTTGAAAAAGTTACTGGTGGCAACTTTGATAATAGGAAGTGCTATAGATACGGTAAAATTGGACACATCAAGAATATTGTAGAGTGAAGCTCTCTAAAGCAAATATTGAAAGTTAAAATGATGGAAATTAGAAACTCAAATGGGAGCAGTGTTTCACTACTGAGGTTACTGAACGGAGGAGCGATGATGTTGTACCCATTCAAGCTCTCTACAATAATGATAGATGCAAAAAAGAATGGATCCTTGATTCTGGTTTCTCACATCATGTAACAGGAAATGATTATCTTATTTTAGAGTTGCGTCAATACAAAAGAGAACGAGTAGTTGTTACAACGGATAAATCTACATATCCAGTAGCTAATGTAGGAGTCTTGAAAATTGACGTTCCATATACAAGGGCTGTCATGTTGAACGATGTGTTTCATGCTCCAGCTTTGAAGAGAAATTTAGGGTGTGTTTGGTATGGAGGAAAACATTTTTCGTAATTTGTTTTACAATTTTCTCATGTTTGGTTGGGTAAAATATTTTTCGAATCAACTCATTTTCCTCAAATTTAAGGAAAATGACTTTCCTTCAATACTTAAATAAAACATTTTCCAAAACACCCTTCCATGTTCAGATACATTTTTTTTTGTTGAAAAATCAATTTCTTTTGTCCCTACCTTCAAACCAGCCCCCAACACCCCCCCCTCCCCCCGCCAAAAAAAATCATTTTTAAAAAATATTTAACTTCAATTTTTTACCCCACCGTCACCCCTAACCCCATCCTCCTACCACCACCACCACCCCCCAAAAAAATATTAAAAGTTTTTTTGAAAAGATATTTCTAATTTCAAGTTTTTATTTTACCCCCACCCTTTACCCGTCCCCCACAGCCCCCCACCCCCTTACAAAAATTAAGTTAGTTTTTTAAAAAGATTTTCTACTTTAAATTTTTATTTTTTCACCCTTATCATCGATCCTCCCCCGCCAGCTCCCTCCCCCTCAGCCAGCCCCCAATAAAAAAATTGAGTTTGTTTTTAAGAAATATTTTCAACTTCAAAATTTCATTTTTCCACCCCTACCATCAACCCCCCTTACCAGCCCCCATCCCTCAAAAGTATTTAAATTTGTTTTCAAAACGATATTTTCAATTTCAAAATTTAATTTTTTTCATCTCTGCCCTCGACCCCCCTCCCCTAAAAAAAATTTAAGTTTGTTTTTAAAAAAAATTCCAACTTCAATTATTCATTTTTTTACCCATGCCCTCGGCCCCTCCCCACCAGCCCCCGCATCCCCCCCTCCCCCCTAAAAGAAAATGTTTAAGCTTGTTTTTAAAATATACTTTCAATTTCAAAAATTACTCTAGTAAAATTAAAATATTTGTCAAAAAGGTTTTTCATTTATAACTCAAATACTGAAAATCTTTTCCGGAAAAGATTTTTATACTCACTAACCAACATGAGAAAAGAAGTAAAAAATCTACTTGTTTTCCAAGAAAACATTTTCTAGAAAATGTTTTTCCATGGAAAGCATTTTTCTTCATACCAAACACACCCTTAGTTTCAGTTTCTCAAATCACCGATTCTGGAAAATATATTCTATTTAGTCTAAATGATGTGAAGATTCTGGACAATGGGAAGAACATATCTGTTGATGTTGTTCTTATCGGAGAAAAGAAAGGTTCGTTGTTTGTCATGGCAGTAGGGTAAGATTATGTGAAGCAGACAAGTCAAACAGATAGCGTAACAATTCAGAATGCTCGACTGGGGCACTTGGGATACCAATTGTTGCGGCTAATCTGTTCAACGAAACTTGTGGATGGTCTACCAGCTCTACAGAATATTCATAAATATGTAGTTTGTCAAGGCTGTCAATTTGGAAAATCACATCGTCTTCCGTTTCAAGGATCAGAAAATTGTAGATCTACTATGTTTGAGTTGGTTCATACACACTTGATGGATAAACAAAACAACAAGTTATAGTGGATTTTGGTATGTCATTGTACTGTAGATAACTTCTCAAGATATACATGGGTGAAGTTCTTGAAAGAGAAGGGTGAAGCCTTGTCAAAATTTCTGAATTTTAAACTGTCGTAGAGAAGGATTTTGGGGTAAAAATTAAATGCTTGTGTAGTGACAGTGGAGGAGAATATATGTATGATGTATTCTTTTAATGCTGCGTTAAGAATGGTATTTCGAGGCAAATGACATGTCCAAATACCCCCAAAAGAATGGTTTTCCGAGAGGAAAATAAATCATCTTGTTTTTACGAGCCTTTCCTGGTTGCATGATAAGAGATATTAAGTGCGGCTGTCACGTGATGAATCATTTACCTCTATGGGAAGGTAAAGAAAGATGCTCTTTTAAAATTCTATATCATGAAAATACAAATGTAAATTTTTTCGAGTATTTTGGTTCAACTTGTTATGTTCATATTCCAAAAAGTAACTGAACCAAACTTGCTCCGAAAGCAAAGAAGTGTGTCTTTGTTTTCTATGATTCATATAGGAAAGGGTTGAGGTGAGTGAATCCTGACATCAAGAAACTAGTCACTTCTAGCGATGTCGTGTTTGACGAAATTTCATCATACCATTATACCAAGAAAACCAGCAAACAAGAAACCATTCTTGATTGTGATCAAGAGAATTTTAAGCAGTTTCCAGAGAGAAACTTGTAGGAACCAAGTAATGAAGGAAGCTCAATTCAGATGATGTTGAATGAAAAACTGAAAGGATGTCAACAAGGGTGAAACGACAACAAAGTTCCTTAAAAGATTATTGTTACATTTTGAACTACTGCTTAATTACATCTTGCTTCTTTACAGGAGTATTGGATGAACCAGTAAGCTATCATCGCTAGTGGAATGAAACTATTCAAGAAGAAATAGATGATTTGAACAAAAATTAGACGTGGAAGTTGGTGTCGAAGCCTGAGAATTGCGAGTTGATCACTTGCAAATGGGTTTATCGCTTGATGAAAAACTCTGATGGGGTTGTCGACAAATAAAAAGCTCGTCTTGTTGAACATGGTTTTTTTAATCAAAATTATGGACTGGATTATGAGGAAATATTCAGTCCAGTTGCAAAAAGGGCAACTGCAAGAACCATGTTTTCTCTTGTGGCATCTATGAATTGGATGTTGTGACAGCTTGACGTAAAGAACGCTTTTCTTTATGAAAATTGGATCGTGAAGTGTTAATGAAGCAGCCAAAAGGATATGTCTCTCTGTAGTATCCTCAACATGTTTATCGATTAAAGAAAGCATTATATGGTCTTAAAAAAGCACCACGTGCGTGGTATGGTAAAGTTGCCCAATACTTTATTTTTTGTGGCTTTAACGTTTCTGATGCAGATTCTAATTTATTTATTATAGAATCAAATGTGCACATGATGGTCTTGTTATATGTAGATGACATGATCATTACTGAAAACAATGAAGTTGCAATTTCTATGTTAAAAAATGATCTTTCAATTCGATTTGAAATTTTGGGGGAAGTGAGCAGTTTCTTTGGACTGGAAATTGAAAACAAAATCAAGGATATTTTGTTTCTCAAAGGACATGCGAGAAAATTGTTGCAGCGTTTTGGTATGGAGGAGTCGAAAGAATAGGCAACTCCAATGGAACCACATCTCAAGCTGATTAAAGCTGAAGGAAAGCCATGAAAAGATGCCAAAGAATTCAAGTAACTTGTTGGTAGTTTAATATATTTAACAATCACAAGACTAGAGATCTGTTATTCTGTTAGAATTGTTTCTCAGTTCATGCAATGTCCAAGAAGATGACATCTAGATGCATCAAGGAGAATTCCATTATCTGAAGGGCTCACTAGATTATGGTCTTATGTACAGAAGATATGAGAAATTCATGTTAAATGGAATTATTGACGCGATTGGCCTAGGATACAAATGATAGACATTCAACTTCAGTATATTGTTTCAGTAATTGTTCAGCTATGGTTTCATGGTGCAGCAAGAAAAATCTTGTGGCAACACTATCTGTCACGCCCCGAGCCTACACTCCGGACGTGGCTGACACTCGGAGAGCATTTCTGGCCCCAAGAGAACTCGTGACTTGGCTTACTTACTCAATGAAAGACTTAACATAAGAGATATAACTCAAAGCTACATAAGTACTTAGCCCAAATGACAACTCAAGTCTTTAAACAATATTCAAAATAATAATGTAAAGACAACTGAACTACTAACTGTCTATGAAGCCTCTAAAAACATCTGAGATGGATGATGGGACAGACCCCACAACATCCTAATAAAGAGAGAAATATTGAAAGCAATAAAAGAAGTCCTCTGGATGCAAGGAGGCTCACCAAGTGACTCTGGAGTGCTCAACTGGATCAACGGTGCGCTGGATGTCGATCCTCGTTATATGCTTCTGAATCATGATACGATGCATGCCAACTGGCATCAGTACATTGAATGTAAGAGTATGCGAGTTGGAATGCTAAACAACATAAGCTTGAAAAGAGTAAGAAGGAGTACTTACCTTGACTCTGCTCAACTCATGAATAACTGACTCATTTAAATATAAAGCAATTTAATATAAGTGCAATATAAGGAAAAGCTGTTTAAAATATGTTGTAATATCTATATGTAGGCATAGATACAATTAACTCTAAGATGTATGTAAAAATACAAATAAACTGATGTATCTAAAATAAAATAACTTCTCTAGGGGTTTCTCTAACCGGAAACCATCACATAAGATCTATAGTCATGATACAATGATCTACTTTACGCTGCCAGCACATCCTATATCCAACAAATGGTATAAGACCTGATCTGCCTAATGGATTCACTAGTCTATTGTGAGAAGGGTTCACCTATAAAGTATGATGCTTTTCTACACATGATGGCTACATGGTTTATGGGGGCTGTGAGTTGTCTGAACTCTCCCCCATATCGGTGCTTAATACTACTACCAAAATATACTGGCTCTTATGTTTTAAAAATATACTTATTCCTTGATTTTACATTAGTGCTCAAAAACTTATCTCAAAGGCTCTCTTGGAAATCACAGTTTCTCTGCTTCATTAATTTAGAAAGCTATTACTCTTTTAAAAAAAACTAGTCCCCATATAATATTTTGAAGAAAGTACTTCAACTTTACTCTTTATTGAACTTAACTCTGAAGTCTTACAACAAAGGTAAAACATTTGTAAAAAGACTCCTGAAAATCTTGATGAACTTTACTTTACTTGACTCTCAACTTTAACCCTGTCTCTTAATTTGAATTTGACTCTTACTCGATCCTTGAATTGAATTATGGATTCAAGGAGTATGATTTGTGTTTGGATGTCCTCTTGATATTTAGGAATGATTTCGAAAAGCTAAATTTAAGAAAAGTTACGAAATCACCATCGTGGAACAAGTCCGCGATGCGGAGATGCTCCCAGAAGATATTTCTGAAATTAAATTTTTAGAGAGAGGAGTCCGCGTCTAGCTCTGCCATGCGGAGCTGATTTTTTCTCACTGGGGGAACAAGTCCGCGACGCGGACTGGTTTCAGTTAAGTTGTCCAATTTTTTCTTTCTTTGCTTTTCAAACCAATTCACCTATACTCGAATATCTTCCTCAAAATCATTCTTGATCTCGATACCCAACATTAGTACTCACGAATCTAACTCAATGAAACTTTAAACTTCAACTTAATGGTCTCAAAAACTCCAACAATAAACTCAATTCAAAAACATACTTTAATTCAAGAATATAAATCAAGAAAATCAACTTCCAACCCTTTTTAGGACAAATTTCACTGAATTAAACACGTTTGGTGCGTGGGTGAACAAACCCAATTTCTATGAGAGACTCACATACCTTTTTTGGGATCACCCCCAAAGAAATCAACAATCGATCGATCGTTTCTTGGAAAATTCTTCCTTCTCCTCTTCTTCTCCTCTTGCGTTCTTTCTCGAAAAGCCCTAACGTTAATTTTCAACTTTCTAAACTGAATTAAGTCTGGTTCTTACCCAAATTAATCCCTTGAAACTAATTCATTCAATTGGGTAAGGAAAAGACCAATTTACCCTTTTAATTCCAGATTGGACATTTGCTTAATCTAACAACACAACTTCCAAAGAGCATAATTTACTCATCCGAATTCGAAATTTCGCTAACTCGTTGGCTTTGGAAATATTGTTGCAAGGGATTTCCAACCATATATGTAAGTACTCCTAAATCATCCTGGGCTAGAAGTTATGTCCATTTGAAGTTGACCAAAAAATCACTTTAACTTACTACCTATTTTTCAGATTTCCTTATACTTTCCAAAAATGATTATTTTTAGTTTCTTAAATTATTCTTATCTATTTACGGTTGCGAGAAGTTATAATATCTCCTCCTTGGAAATATTCTTCCTCGAATGAGATTACTCTTACAAGGCTAAAGGTGATAACATCTAGTTCGAACACCCAACAAGCAATTGCAACAATTGACATGCTCATTCATAATTTAAAGTGTACTGAGAAGACAATTAGTAGCTTGATCTGCATTTTCTACGGATGCAAGGAGATGTGGATATCTCTTCTTCATATCCTCTTCGGCTTCCGAAAGTATCTTCCTTAACAAATTGATTCATCCAAAGGACCTTGACTAAAGCTGATTCTTTTGTTCTCAATTTTCGCACTTGGAGATCTAGAGTCTGAATATATTTTCCTCATAAGATAGACTATCCTTGATCCCAATATTTTATGTTGGTATGATCAAATATTGATCGCCCATGCACTTCTTCAACATGGAGATGTGAAACACCGGATGAACTGCTGCTAACTCTTGTGGTAGCTCCAACTCATAAGATACTTTGCCAATCCTTTTGGTTATACAATAAGGTCGAGTATATCGGGGACTAAGATTTACCTTCTTACCAAACCTCATCACCCCATTCATGGGTGAAACCTTCAAATACACCGAATCATCTATCTCGAACTCTAACGGCCTTCTTCTAACATCTGTGTAGGATTTTTGACGACTGTGCGCCGTTTTCAACCTCTCTTGAATCACCTTCACCTTCTCCATAGCTTGGCGATCTAAATCTACTCCTATAAACCTTGCTTCACCAACCTTAAACCATTCAATAGGAGATCTACATCTTCTCCCATAAAGAGTTTCATATGGAGCCATTTGGATACTAGAGTGATAACTGTGTGATCATCCCAATTTCCTTTGAAATCAATCGCACAAGCCCTCAACAATTCTTCTAATGTCTTAATGGTAAACTCTTCTTGACCATCTCTCTATGGATGAAAGACCGTACTTAAGTTCACCTTTGAACCCAAACCTTTCTGGAAAGACTTCCAGAACTGTGCAATAAATTATGCACCTCTATCAAAAATAATGGAGACTGGGACTCCATAAAGTCTCACCACCTAATGGATATATAGACTAGCATAATCTTCTGCTGAATGGGTGATCTTTACTAGTAATAAATGGACTGATGTTGTCATTCTATCGACAATTACCCAAATAGAATCATGCTGCCTGCGAGACCTTGGCAAGTTTGTGATGAAGTCAATATTAATCATCTCCCACTTTAATTTTGGAATTTCTATATTTTGGGCTAAACCATCGGGCCTTTGGTGTTAAACTTTCACTTGCTGACAACTCGGGCATTTGACAACAAATTTAGCAATACCCTTCTTCATACCATTCAACCAATATACTTCTTTCAAATCATGATACATTTTGTGGAACTCGGATGAATGGTGTATCTGAAGCTATGAGCATCTACATGATTCTCTCTTGATGTTCATCCACCATTGGTACACACAATCTACCTTGGTACGTCAACACACCATCTCCCCCTTGTTCAAAAGACAATACTCTTTCCTTCTGGACATTTCTCTTCAAATCAAGCAAAATGGGGTCTTGGTCTTGCTTTTTCTTCACCTCTTAAACTAGTGATGATTTACCGCGTTCATCACCAATATTTCTCCTTCTGTGGAATCTATAAGTCTGACTCTAAGGTGTGCAAGTCAGGGCAAATCTTTGGCTAACTCCCTCTTCTCTTCCTCAACATGGGCGGTACTACGCATAGATAACCTGCTTAAAGCATCAACAACCTTATTAGCCTTACCTGGGTGGTAAAGAATACTCATGTCATAATCCTTGAGTAATTCTAACCAACATCTCTGTCTGAGATTAAGGTCCTTCTGTGTGAATACATACTGTAGACTTTTATGATTAGTAAATATATCCACATGAACACCATAATAATACTGACACCATATCTTCAAAGAAAATACTACAACAGCCAACTCTAAGTCATGAGTTGGTAATTCTTCTCATGAATTTCCAACTGTTTGGAGGAATAAGTTATAACTTTGTCATTCTTCATTAGAACACAATCCAAAGAAACTCTAGATGCATCACAATACACCACAAAACCTTAGGTACCTTCCGATAAGGTCAAAACTGGGACAGTGGTCAACCTTTTCTTCTATTCGTGAAAGATTTTGTCACAAGCTTCAAACTATTGAAACTTGATCATTTTCTGAGTCAAATTCATCAAAGGAGACGAAATGGACGAGAAACCCTCTACAAATCCTCTATAATAGCTAGTAAATCCCAAGAAACTTCTAATATTAGTTGGAGATGTGGGTCTAGGCCAATTCTGCACTGGCTCAATTTTTTCCTTATCAACCTTAATACATTCACTGGAAGCTATGTGGCCCATTAATGCCATAGACTCAAGCCAAAACTCACACTTAAAGAACTTGGCATAAAACTCCTTATCCTTCAATGTCTGAAGAACTATTTTGATATGACTAGCATGATTTTCTTCATTCATTGAATAGATTAGTATGTTATCAATGAAGACGATAACAAACATATCAAAATAAGGTTTGAAGACTCTATTCATAGGATCCATGAATGTTGCAGGCGCATTGGTCAACCCAAAGGACATGACCAAAAACTCATAGTGCCCAAATATGGTTCTGAAAGTTGTCTTTGGAATAGCACATTCCCGTACTCTCAACTGGTGGTAGCCCAATCTGAGGTCAATCTTGGAAAAACAAGAGGCACCCTGAAGTTGATCGAAAAGATCGTCAATTCTAGGAAGAGGATACTTATTCTTGATGGTAACCTTGTTCAACTTACAATAATCTATACACATCATAAAGGAACAATCCTTCTTTCTCAAAAATAAGATCGAAGTGCCCCAAGGTGAGACACTTGGTGAAATGAAAAGCTTATCAAAGAGATCATTCAGTTGGTCTTTTAGCTCTTTCAACTCTACTAGTGCCATTCTGTATGGCAGAATAGAGATATGACGAGTATCAGGAATGATGTCTATACCAAAGTCTATTTCTCTCTTAGGAGGGAATCTAGGTAGGTCATCAAGAGACTTCTAGAAACTCTTCCACTACTTAAACTGATTGAATAGCAGGTAACTCTACACATGAGTCATTTACTCGGACTAAATGATAGACACACCCCTTAGAAACTAACTTCTTTGCCTTAAGGTACGAAATGAAACAACCCTTAGGTAGTGCTGATCTACTTTTCTACTCTAAAACTGGATTATTTGGAAACTGAAACATTACTACTAAAGTTCTACAATTAACTGAGGCATAATAAGCATAAAGCAAGTCCATACAAAGAATGACGTCAAAGTCTACCATGTCCAATTAAATTAAATCAGCCATGGTACTCTTGTGATTGACGGAGATAGGACAATCATGATAGACTCTCTTAGCTATAATAAACTCGCCAACAGGTGTAGAAACAGGAAGGTTCACAATTTTTCTCAGGAATAACATCAAACTTCTTTGCAACATAGTGGGTCACAAAAGATAAACTTGCTCGTGGATCTAGCAAAGCATAACCATCAAAAGCAAAAACTTTGATCATACCAGTGACAACATGTGGAGAGTTTTTTTGCTCTTGGTGACTCGTAATTGCATAGAGGCGGTTTGCTCCTCCGCCGGTATCGGAGGTAGCTTCTCTAGGTGCAGCCCTTTCTAGTGGAGCAACTGATGAAGTCCACCAATTGATGAAGATTGGGATCTATTGTCCCTTGTACCATTGTGATCCCCTGCTGATTCTTTGGACACTCTCTTATGAAATTCCAGTCATACCATACTAGAAACAACCTGTGGAGCCCTCACAACAAACACTGGAGTGGTTTCCCTAACACTTGGCGCAGGTAGTAGGCTTACTACCTCATTGCGCCACACTACCTTGAGAATAGGTAGGTTTAGCTCTGGAATTCTGATCATAGTACTGACCCTTGTTCCTAGGTACAGGGCCACTATAAGATGATGGCACAGGTCTCTTTTGCTTCTATAAGGACGAACGATTCACGCCATTTTTTAGATGCCTAGACTCATTCCTAGTCTTAGCTTTCTTACTTCTATACTCTTCTCTATCTCTCAATTTCTCCATTTCAACCTGCTGCACATAAACCATCAATTTTGATATGTCCATATCTCCTATCAGCATCGCAGCCTTGCCCTCTTTTCTTGATGAACGACCCAAGCCAGCAACAAATAAGCTCATTCTCCTCTTCATGTCATTAACCATTTCAGGATCATAGCGGGACAACTGGGTGAAATTCAACTCATACTCATGTATACTTAAGGAATCCTACTTCAGTGTACGAAATTCCCGTACCTTAGCCTCTTTCAATTCTCGGGGAAAGAAACGCCCCATGAAAGATTCCTCGAAACAAGCCCAACTAGCAGGTGGTTCATGTTCAGGTCTACCCCCTTTCCACTGATCAAACCAAGTCCTAGCAACACTCTTCATCTAATATGCTTCTAGCTCAACTCTCGCAATATCAACAACATGCATCACATCAAACACCTTTTCAGCTCATCAATGTAATTTTCTAGGTCTTCTGCAGTGCTCGAGCTAATGAAGCTTGGAGATTCTGTCAAGCTCTTTTTTGTTGCCCATCCTGGTTGGTCACAACTTGACTGAGCATCCTTATAGCCTCACGAAACTCAACATTGGTAAATTCTCTTTGAGGTTCCACTTCAGGTGAATTACGTACCCCTTGCTCCCGTGGTTCAACATTTCTTCTCACTGGATGACCTCTGACTGCTCTTCGTGGGGGCATGATAATCTGAAAACACACGCAAGTATGAATTAGAGGGAAAATTTTAGAGATCAAACTCTAACGCACGAAAAGAGTGTGAAAGTAGTAAGATACTTCCTAAATGTTGTAGTCTCCTAATTACATATGTGGCGTGCTTCACACCGATAACTAGGACTCTAAAAAAAAGGCTTCATAGACTCTCTAGGACTCTTGAATTTGTGCTCTGATACCAAGTTTGTCATTCCCTGAGCCTACACCTCGGACGTGGCTGGCACTCGGAGACCATTATTGGCCCCAAGCGAACCCTTGGCATGGCTTAGTTACTTAGTGGAAGACTTAAACATAAGAATAACTTAAAGATATATAAGTACTTAGCCCAAATGGCAATTCAAGTCTTTAAATAATATTCGAAATAATAATTTAAAGACAATGAACTACTAACTGTCTACGAAGCCTCTAAAAACAACTAAGATGTATGTTGGGACAGACCCCACAACATTCTAATAAAGAAAGAAATATTGAAATCAATAAAAGGAGTTCTCTGGAATGCGAGGAGGCTCACCGACTGACACTGGAGTGCTCAACTAGATCAACGGTGAGCTGGATTCCGATCTTTGTTACCTGCGTTTGCATCATGATACGATGCAAATCAACTGGAATCTGTACATTAAATGTATGAGTATGCGATTTGGAGTTCTAAACAACATAAGCTTGAAAAGAGTAAGAAAGAATACTTACCTTGGCTCTACTCAACTCATGAATAACTGACACATTTCAATATAAAGCAATTTAAAACAAGTGCAATATAATGAAAAGTTGTTTAAAACATGATGTAAACTCTATATGTATGCATAAATACAATTAACTCTGAGATGTATGTAAAAATACAAATAAACAGATGTATATAAAATACGATAACTTCTGTGGGAGTTTCTCTAACTTACAATCATCATATAAGAGCTATAGTGATGATACATCGATCTACCTTATGCTGTCAGCGCATACTATACCCGGCCAAAGGTATAGGACGTGATCTACCTAATGGATGCACTAGTCTACTGTGAAAAGGGTTGATGTATAAAGTATGACCCTTTTCTACCGATGTTGGCTACATGGTTTATGGGGGATGTGAGTTATCTAAACTCTCCCCCATATCGGTGCTCAATACTACTCCCAAGATATACTGACTCTTATGTTTTAAGAACATACTTCTTCTGTTATTTGAGATTAGTGCTCAACAACTTAGCTCAAAGGCTCTCTTGAAAATCATAGTTTCCCTGCTTTCTTCATTTAGAATGCTATTACTCTTTTTTTTTAATTTAAAACTAGCCCAAAGGCTCCTTGGAAATCTCAGTTTCCATTCTTGTTTAAATGTGAAAAAATTTCTTTTAAACCTCTTTGGGAATACATAGTCGCCATATACTCTTTTGAAGAAAGTACTTCAACTTTACTCTTTACTGATCTTAACTCTTAAGTCTTAATACAAAGTTAAAGCATTTGTAAATGACTCTAGAAAACTTAGATGAACTTTACATGACTTGACTCTCAACTCTTATCTTCTCTCTTACTTTGAATTTGACTCTTACTCGATTCTTGAATTGAATTATAGATTCAAGGAGTATGATTTGTGTTTGGAAGGACCTCTTGATGTTTAGGAATGATTTAGAAATGTTAAACATAAGAAAATTATGAAATCAATGTCGTGGAACAAGTCCACGACGCAGAGATTCTCCCAGAAGATATACGTGAAATTAAATTTTTAGACAGAGGAGTCCGCGTCCAGCTCCACAACGCGGAGCTGATTTTTTCTCACCAGGGGAACAAGTCTGCAATGCGGAGTTGTTTTAGGTAAGCTGATCGACTTTTTCCTTCTTTGTTTTTCAACCCCAATTCCCTTAAACTCGAATATATTCCTCAAAATCATTTTTGATACCGATACCCAATATTAGTACTCGCGAATCTAACTCAATGAAACTCTAATCTTCAACTAAAAGGTCTCAAAAACTCCAACAGTCAACCCAATTCAAGAACACACTTAAATTCAAGAATAGAAATCAAGAACATAAACTTTCAATCCTTTATAGAAAGAATTTCACCGAATTAAACACGTTTGGCGTGTGGGTGAATGAAAGCAATCGCTATGAGAGACTCAAATACCTTTTAGGGATCACCCCCGAAGAAATCCACAATAAATCGATAGTTTCTTGGAAAATTCTTGCTTCTCCTCTTCTTCTCCTCTTGCGTTCTTTCGTCAAAAGCCCTAACGTTAATTCTTAACTTTATAATCTGAACCAAGTCTTGATTTTACCCCAATTAATCCTTTAAAACTAATTAATTTAATTGTAAAGAAAAGACCAATTTACCCCTTTAATTCTCGGATTGGACATTTCCTTAAACTCACTTTAAGTTGCTACCAATTTTTAAGATTTGCTTATACATTCCAAAAATGTTTATTTTTAGTTTCTTAGCTTACTCTGAGCTATTTAAAGTTGCGAGATATTACACTATCTAGCACTGAAGCTGAGTATGTAGCTGCGACAATGGTTGCGCAAGAATGTATATGGTTAAAGATATCAATGGAAGAGATGTTGTGCAAAGTTGATTATGTTGTTCAAATTAGATGTGATAATTCAAGTGCTATCAAGCTTGCATAGAATCATATTTTTCATGGTCGGACGAAGCACATTGAAGTTCGTCATCACTACATTCGAGAGAAAGTGTTGGAGGAAGAAGTTGTTCTGAAAGGATTTTTTATAAATGAGTAGATCGCAGACATATTTTCTAATGCCTTGATAATGCCTAAGTTTTGAATATTTGAGGTCTTGTCTTGGAGTTATTGATCGTAAGCATGCACTAAGGGGAGTGTTAAGAATTAGTACATCTTAGAGTTTCCTTCTACTATTTTACTTCTGCAGTTTACTGAGTCAAATAACAATTCGTATATTTTAGGAATGATGATCAGGTTAGTTGCTTATAAGCTAGGAGTCTTATTTGTTAGATTTATTGTAGGAGTTAGAAGTTAACGCTTATTCTATATAAACTCTAAGTATCTGTTGTAAAAGAGCTTGAGTTCAAACAAAATAAAGTTCTTCTCTGTTCCATTTCCTGTTCAACTGTTCCACTTGCTTTTCTTTACTATGTGTGAGCTTTTTTTTTATTCCGCATCTTCCATTAATAAAATCTCAGTTTTCTGTTTCAGAGAGGTCTACTCTTTCCAACAACGAAAAGGTACACCTATATACCTCGATTTCTTTCATGAATATTGTGGATCTTCCTTTCAATCTGAAGTGATGCCATTCAGATTTGCAAATCTTCCTTGTTGGAGATGCTTTTACCGGATTTGTTAGATTTATATGTTTTTCAATGCTCTATTTTCTATATATTAAAACCTTTTACATAAAGTTAATTTTTATCTAGTTGATTTTTGTTGGTGTAATATACCACAAATACAAAATATAATAGTTGAAAATAAAATGACAAAAATGAATAAAACATCTTTAGGCTGAGGCGCAAATATCTCTCTCTTTAATGAGATTCGAGCCAGCTGTAATACTCTTGACTTGTCCCCTCCAGGATACAACAGCCCAACAACATGTACAACTCAAATAACTCCGAATTAGTTGAAGTGTCAAAAGCTCCACAAAAGAACACCTTCCTTCAACATATAAATACTATTTTGTATATAGTGAATACAATTGAAGACTTAGAATATTTTTCTATGTCTCAACGCTCTGTTTCACTACTACACACGCCAATATTATTTCACACTTCTCATCTTTTTTGAGATACTTCACAAAGGAATAAACTCCACTATTTATAGGTGAAGAAGTCTTTCATATAATCAATAGGTAGAATAATGGATAGTAATGTGGGTAGATAATGGTCATATGAGTTACAAGAAACTAATGACCCTTTCTTCATCAAGTGTTCAAAACCCTTACCAAAAAAGGGAGTAAAATATTAAAAGTACTAAGAAAATATGATATTGTTTTGATTTAAGTCGGAATCCTAAGAAAAACGATCCAACCGTGACATGATGAGTCGCACCTGAATCGACAACCCAAGAGTTGTCTGTTGAGTGCAAATTAGAGGCAAAAATGGGCTTAGCATCAAAATGATTATGCGATTAGAATGATACACATCTGTAGTGTGACCAATTTTTTGGCACAATTGGCATGAAACATATTGTCTTGGATTGTTTCTCCAATTTTACTGATTGTTAAAGTTGGACTGTCGAGACACAGATTGGTTCCATGATTGATTGTTAAAGAGATGATTGTTCCTGTTAGACTAGGCTGGCATGTTTGTCCTCTGTGAGACTAGGGTGGCATGTTTTTTCTCTGTGCTACAACAACTGTGATATTCAATGATGAATTCTCATGGTCTTGGTGCTTGAGGAAAAGCTCATGATTTGTGAGCTTGTGAAATAATTCTTCAGAACTCAAGGAAGTGTCCCGTGCTCTTATTGCAGCATAAATCTCACGGTATTCAGGGCCCAAGCCGCTTATAATATTTATAATAAGTTCTTCATCATGTACTGGTGAACAAGAAACTTTGAGAGCATTAGAAATAGATTGAACCTCATGGAAGTATTCTGTAACTGATTTAGAGGCTTTCTTAGTATTTTGTAGTTGGTTGCACAAGCTAAAAATGTGAGTGTGGTTCTTATTTGCGTAAGCCGTGTGAACAAGTTCCCCGGATGCCTTAGAAGATGGATTTGTGCAATAGCAGGCACAATGACGGGATCGAGAGATGTCACCATTGCTTGCTGGATCAGTTGGTCTTCAGAGAACCGGATTTGGTATCTGGAATCTGGAATCGTAAGGTTATATGGGGTAAAATTCATTGGTGGTGCCAATTTTGATCCTTAAAGATGTTCCATGAGTTGACGGCCATTGAGTAGCATCACAAGTTGCGCTTTCCAAGTCAAAAAGTTGAGGTTATGTTGAAGTTTGATTGGTAAGTAAGACGCGGGATTGAATTCTACCTCATGAATTTCAGGTGAAGCAGAAGAAGCACTGTTGTTGGTGGCAGTAGAATCACCAGCGTTAAAAGCATCATGAGGGGTTATTCCTTGATATGCAACCATACATGGGAAGAGAAAATATCAGGTTCTGACTTGTAAAGGGTAGAGGATCTGATATCATATAGACAGAAGTAGAAGAGAGGTGATTTTATTCTTTCAGCATCAAAGCGTTAAATACAACCAATTAAAACAACCAGTAGCAAAAATTAAGCAAACTAATTGCTGCATAAACTCCTAAACCGTTGAGGAATCTTCTGCAAATATACAACAACATTAAACTCCTACAACATGAGGAGTCTTCTAAAGATACTAAAAGCAATAAATATAATGGTATATAAATAAGATAAAATAATTATGCTTAATAAATACAGCGAATTAACATTTAACCTCACGTATTAAATTAAAACTATATGAGTTAATTAAAACAAAGTGAATCAAGAGATAATTAATCAGGTTAACTGACAAAATCATGAACCCGCATCCTATAATCAAGTTCACCGGTAGAAAACAGGATCTCTATTTACAATCAACATAAAAAGAGTGGAGGCATTTGGGGCTGATAACTGACATTGATAAACTAGGATGAAAATATTAGCTCATTAGCACAACAAACACTTACCACAAGATCTTTCTCTATGTTTTTATCCATTTCATCTAATTCACCACAGTAGGGATCAAAATTGGCATGGTTCAAAGATGACAAGTTCGTGACCTTAATTTTTGTATGATTAAAAACCCCAAAAATTGTTAAATGTTCAACATATGGAGCAATAATTTCAAAGCAATAGGTATCACCTTTGAGTGAATACCAATCCTCATCAGGATGATAGTGATGGATCATTGCAGTCATTATTAATCTGGTGGTGCACAAGTTCATTTTCTTAACGGATAATGTAATACCTCTCCTTAGTTCCTCTACCATAAATAAGTTCAGTCTAAACTTTATGTTTAAATATGATGATGATATGTCATATTTTCCCATAATTAAAAGTTTGCTTGAAGTTGCAGTGAATAAGAAAGTGGAGGAATTTACGCCTGAATATACATTATAAAACTGTTTATCCAAATTGGAATCACGACCAACCTTATAGCTTACCAGAAGTTGTCTATAGTAGTTCATCAATTATAAAACTCAACCGTAATAATTGCAAAATATTAGAATATTGCGTCGAATATTGGACTTAACGCTGCAATGTTTGTTCATCTTGGATGAACATATTAAAACCACAAAACCCATATAGATTCAAAGATCACAATTAAGGACAATTATACATTATTGTTTAATGTGTTAATCTTGAATAAACAAACATTCCAGTGTTAAACCCTTCAGAGATGTCCAATATAGTACGCATTCTTCTAATGTTCTACATTTATTGCAGTTGAGTTTTATAATCGATGAACTACTACAAAGAACTTCTGGTAAGCTATAGGGTTGTTCATGATGCCCAATTGGATAAGAAGTTCTATAACATATATTCAGGCGTAAATCTTCCACTTTATTATTCACAACAAATTCAATACACTTGTCAGTTACGGGAAAATAAGAAACACACTCATCACATCTGAACATAAAGTTTGAGTAAACTTTTTTAATGGTAGAGCAGCTAAGGAGAGGCAGTACATTATCCGTTAAGGAAATGAATTTGTGCACTGTCAAGATTACTAATGACTGCAATTGCTCCATAACGATCATCCTAATGGGGATCGGTATTCATTCGAAGGTGATACATGCTGCTTTGAAATTGTTACTCCATATGTTTAACATTTAACGATTTCTAGGATTTTAATCATATGAAACATAAGCTCAGAGACTTGTCATTTTTGAACCACACAAATCTTGATCTCTACTTTGATTAATTAGATGAAATGATTGAAGACATAGAGAAAGGTCTTTTGGCAAGTGTTCATTGTGCAAATGAGCTAATATTGTCATCCTGGTTTACCAAGGTCAGTTATCAGTCTCAAATGTCTCCAAGTGTTTTTATGGTTATTGTGAATAGAGCTTCTATTTTCTACATATCAACATGATTGTACATGGGGGTCATGATTTTTTCAATTAACTTGATGAATTATCTATTGATTCACTTCTTTTTAATTAACTCATATAGTTTTAATTTAGTATGTGAGGTTATATATTAGTTCCTTTTATTTATCTAAGCTATAGGTGTTACACGGATGTCTAATCACTATTGGTTTAGATTACTTACCTTTATTCTGCTTCCTTCTTCTATTCAGGTGATTTCTAGTTTGATGTTGGAAGAGGAAGACATCTCCTTAGTGATTCTAGAATGCAGATGGCTGACAATAAGTTCTTGTATTTCAAAACATTCCTTCCCCTAAACATTCTCTTAAGGTCGACTCGTAATTTGAAAAACCGAATGATATTTCCTGATATGCCGGTATGTTTTCAATTGATAATATCTTTATGTCAAATGTTATATTTATACCTTACTACCTCGACGACCTCATTACTATAGTTGTTAAGCTTACCAAATAACCCAATTTTTCCTTGTTCTCTATTTGTAATGTCATGCTTTTTTTAGGTGAAGACATTGATTTGCTGGAAGACAAGTATTTGAACCTAACATATTAAAAGTTTTCTTACAAAATTGGAAGAATGTCAAGGTGATGTCATTTTGTAGTCGTACGCGTAGTTTTTACGCAATAAAGCTCCATCTATTATTGAAGATATTACTTGAGCATGCAATAAATCCGGAAAAACATGTTATTGTACTAGTGCATAAGGACAGCAACAGTTGTTCTACTACTACCTCAAATCTAATGAAGCATTTGTTAGCTTTTCAAACAAATGCATTTATTTCCTTCGGACCAGTTAGTCATAATGTTTTCCTATCCTAGTTTGTTGCTCTTATTTTTGTTGACAACATTTTTTGTTTTTATGAGGATAACTTGGTATGATAATTAAATTATGTTCCACTCATTAATTAGAACAAAAAATACTTGATCGTCTCTTAACTTATGGTTTGTGCTCCTAAAAAGGAGAGTTAATTTGCATCTCCCTCTACAAGGATGGAATCAACCTTCGGGGTTTACCTGTTACCACACATCAATTAAGGCATTCTAATTCGGTAAGACCAGGAAAGAATGTGGTCTAGTTGATAGTACCACTTCTCTTTTATCAAGAAGTCTCTGTATCTAGCTTTGGGTATAGAAAAATCTTTTGTAGGAGTGGTACCGCCAAATGGGCCCTAATGGAGGCAAAGAATCATTTAGGCTCTAATGTGGATATCAAACATTCTAAAAAATCAAAACTAAAATAAAAATGAAAAGACATATTTTGATGAAATTTAGATATCTCGTGCAAGGCACATGCTTTAAGTATTGAGATGCAAAAAAAGAAAAGAGGATTAATCCTAATATTAACATATTTATGTTTCTTCCTGTACATTTTGTTTGTGGAACATTATACGAAGAGCTTCCTAGAAAGGCAACGACATATCATATTCTTTTTAATTTCTCTGCTAAGCCTTAGTCTGTGGAAGCAGCACCACAAACCTCTTTTTCGAAGATCCACCCGTAGTTCGACTACCTGAGAAGTGGAAGGAGTCAATCTCAAATAAAATAACAATGTAAATGTTATAATAAGTGTTGTTAAATGACACATAAAGAAAAGAATGGCTCTACAACATAAATGTTATGAAAGTATAGTTCCAAAATGATGGATGTGTTAGTTGTGTATTTTACCATTGGTGATGCTAAAATGCAACAAAAGAATTGTTGGTATCAAGAAATTAAACCCAACACCAGCAGAAGATGATAGATGAGTCGACTACATAAAAACAACTTTCACAAAGAAGGATAAGACACTTATATCCAAATTCATTATCACTGTCCATTTGTTGTATGATGGATTAAATCACATCCCTTTATTTTTTACTGTTGTTAATAGTTGTTAGTATGCAATATAGTGAGAACCACTTACACACGTTGGATAAGTTCAGAAGTAGTGTAGTAGTTATCTTCTCCACAATTTTTAAATGTTTGTTACAAGGTAGCCAATAGAAACAGGACAACTCTAAGCATATGATTGATTGTCTTCTCTTAGCTTTGATTATAAATTCTTGCACAGAGCATGATAAAAAATACAACAAATATTTACATCGTAAAACTACTTTTTTTCAAGAAGGCAAAAGCTTTGAAAAAATGCATAGAAATTCCTATCCAATTCTTATAAAATAAAATCATTGAGACAATAAAAAATTTGACGTCATACCAATAACAATAACAACGATAGAAGTCAGAAAAATAAGAACAGTAGTAGTAAACTTGAAAGATTCAAAGGGTTTGTTGGTAAATTTTAGAAGTATGAGCTATTAGAAAGCAGAGAAGTCAAGAAGAATATCGGTAGAAGAACATTTTAATTAATGTCTTCAGATTACATTTATAAGACTAGAATAATAAACAGAAAGCAGAAAGCACTAAACCCACAACTAGAAGATTCCTAACTCACAAACTTATTCCTAAAAAGTAGGAATAGATGTCTAACAACTAATTGACTAACTCTTATATAATATAAAGTAGTAAAAGTAAAATTCATCGCAGTTTAAAAGCAAATATCTGATATTCCTCCTTGTTTTTGAAACTTCAAACTCTAATTTTGTGTCTGAGATGCTGAAACTTGCTTACTGGTAAAGGCTTAGGGAATATATCAGCCAACTATTCTTCCGACATGCAGTAGACAAGAGTTATATCTCCATCCTTTTGAACTTGTCTCAAGAAATATAACTTGATTTTGATGTGCTTAGTTATTCCATGAAACACAAGATTGTGAGATATAGATATTACTTCTTCATTCCCCACGAACATTTTGATGCTTCCAGATGGTTCCATATGCAAATCAACCAGAAGTTTCTTCGGCCACAATGCTTGATTTAGTGCAGCTGCAGCTGCCAAAACTCATCTTCTGCAGTAGATTGAGCTACAATATCTTGTTTCTTAAAAATCCATGAGAAAGTTCCAGAACCAAGACTAAAATAGTACCCTATAGTACTCTTTGCATCATCCTCAGAACCGCCCCAATCACTGTCGGAATACCCACAAAGCTTCACAGGTTGACTCTTCGGAAACTTGACTTCATAGGTGATGGTTCCTTTAATTTATCACACAATTCTTTCACTAGGACAATGGATGAACCTCAATAAAAACACTTACAACATACAATATATCATATCTTATTGTTGTATTATACATTAAACACCCAATGAAACTTCTGAAGTATGTCTCATCCACCTTTTCGAATCCATCATCTTCACTTAATTTGCTTTTTGGTTAATGGAGTACTAATATCTTTGCAGTTATCCATTTTCAATGCAATGTTGTAAAATATCAATAATATAGTAATTAAGCTAAGTCAATAGAAATTATTTGCATAACGGAAATTAAGGCCTATTAATATCTACTCGTATAAAATAAAAATGCAAGGTGGAGACGTGAATAACATCTCATTTAACATAAATTTGTCGTCATTCTGATGCATGTGAGTTTGTTACGTCTCTCCGTATCACTTAGGGATTCAAATATAATTAAAAAAAGTTGAAAAGGAAAATAATAATTTTAAACGGATTAAAAGGGAAAATAGGTGTGAGAAATTGAAACAAGGGACTATATCTTTTTTAAATGTGTAAGAAGTAATTTATTACTTCAATGATGATTTTAGCATGACATCAGAAACGTATTTAGGATAAATACTCAACTAAGAACTATCAATGAAATAATTATCTTGAATGTCTAGATTTTAATTAATTTATATATTCTTTCAATGGTCTGACAGAAATTAGAAAAAAATTAAATGGTCACTCCATAGCCACTATATAAATAGTGTGACATTAGCCTTTCATGAAAATATACATATATTCAACAACATCAAAACAAAAAAATCAAGATTATGAAAGGGCAACCAAAGTCTACTTTGTGTATGTATCCTTTATCCTAATGTAATTTCTTAAGTTGTCTCTGAATTTTGATGAATAATTTGTTTTACTAAAAAGAGGACTTAAAAACTTCAAGTTTAAATGTCTTATTGCTTTTTTTATGGTTTAAGATCACTGCAAATTATAATTATATGGTATTACAGGGGATAATGTTAGTAGCATTGGCTACTAATTTTTCAATTTTTTTTGGCGAGATCATTCAATTCCCAACCTTAATTGTAATCTCCTCCTTAATTTTGCCCTTTCTCGACCCGTAATTTTTAAAATAATAATATATTAATGAATATCATATATCATCACATTAAAAAGGAGTGTCATGTGATATAACTTTGTTAGTTGGACTTCAAAGAAAGAATAAACAACAAAAACAAAAAAAAAAACAGAAATTGTCTATAGCAGTATAGTTACAAGTAAACTTATTCTCGATACTGATGTATGATAATTTCGACCCCTTCTTAGCCATGTGTTGTTTCTCAACAAAATAGAAGTAGCATGACTCTTTTGGTTTTAAAAGATCTGAAAGGGAAATGAAGAGTTGAGACTTTTCCGAGAAATGGTGATTTTTGGGAAAAGTTGTGATTATTCAGAAGGATTGTGGCTTTTCCAAGGGGTTTTGACTTTTCCAAAAAAGCATAATAAGAGCATGTTTACGTAATTGTTTGTTGTTTATATATATGTGTTTGCTCTTATGTTTTAACGACAGATTTTCAGAAATTTCTTTTTATTCTTCACGTACAAACTCTAGTGTACTTTTTTATTGTTGAGTTTTTCGCTTACGTTGTGATTTCAGGTAGCAATAGTAATACAGTTTGAACAAGATGAGCAACCAAGATCAATTCTGTGGCACCTCTAAAGTTTGCTTATTGAAAATATACTTCTGAAAAAAAAATCAAAATTGAGACACAATGTGAAGAAATTGATAGGATTAGTAAGCTATCTTTTGCTCTTAATGTCCAAATTCTTTCTTTATTGTCCATAACAGACACATTCAGAGCATCTAATCTCTCTAAGGATTGACAATACTTCTAGACTTCTATCGACAATGTTTTTTATTACAACGAGGAACATGGTCGTTTAGATAGCTCAGCAGTGCACATATCATTTCCTTCACGAATAATGTACTACTCTCCTTAGCCATTACAATGTTTGTCTAAACTTTGTGGTCAGATATGATGATGGTATGTCATATTTTCCTGTTGATGAACCTTTTAACGTCGTCAAAAACACTTCATCCAATTCTAAGCATCGACGGTTGTTAAGCAATATATAGCCCAACCATGGGTTGGGGTCGAGTCCCAAGAGATTGGTTGCTATAAATTCAGTAGTTTTGGTCTAAAGACCTCTCTCTAGAGCAAGCCTAAGACACGAAGATAAATCATATTTGCGACTAAAATTTCATTAAGTTCTAACACAACTACTGAACAAAATCACATTTAAACAACAAAATAAGTACTAATTAATAAGACCTAGCAATAAATTCAACTCATATTAACATAATCACACCCCACAAATTGGGGTTCTAGCTACACATAGTAAAGAGATAGATATCGATACCAAAAAGCGTTTCCATCAAATGGGTATGATAGAAATTTTATTTATACGGGCTAAGGATGAATATTATTCAAGACCCACTTCCAATGTCTGGAAGTTGGGAACCTTCAAATGTTCAAGGTTCAAGAAGTCTCCCAAAACATTAAGAACTCAAAAAGTAGAAGTAAAAGTTTGAAATAAAACTGTTCAAAGCTAAAAAATTTGATACTAAGCTAGAAAATATTAATGAGAATTTATTGTTTTCAAAAAGTTGTGTTGCGAAGGATAACTCAAATCGGTTAGTCGGGATCGCCGATCAACTCGGCGATCCGCCCTTCGGTATGGTTCATCGCTGTCTTTGGTTTAGCCTTCCACATCTTTGAATTCTGTAACTTTGGGCGAGGTAGTACTTGGAACATCTCGAAACTAGTAAGAACTAGAAAAGAGTTATAAAATCTGAACATACATATTTATTTAAAGAATAAGAAAATCAGGAAAATTGTCTAAGTTAGGAAAGTGAGTTTTTGTCATTTTCAATCGACCATAACTCCTAGCTCTGGATAAGTTAGGAGTAGTTCCATATATGGTTGAAGATCTCTTAGAATAATCTTTCCAAAGCCGCCGAGTTTGAGCAATGTTTTCATCGCATGAGTGATTTATGCCTTTTGGAAGTTGGGTTGTTGGATTTAGGAAAGTCTAATCCAGATTTGGAAAGGGCAAAGTTGTCTTTTCCTTACCTAATTTAATTAATTTGTTTGTAGGAATAAATTGGGGTAAAAACAGACCTTTGTTCAGTTTAGAAAAATAGAACTCACGATAGGGCTTGGAAAAGAGAGAAAAGAAGAGAAAAGAATAGAGAAATCAAGAATCGCCAAGAACGCTCAAGCTTTGTGGGTGGAATTCATCGGGGGTGATCCCTAGAAAGGTATGTGAGATCACATAGTGTTGTTCTAGTTCACCCACATGGAAATTTTGTTTAAATTAATCGTATTTAACTTGTTTGAATATTAAGAAAGCGAGTTCCTAAAAAACATTACTTAAGTTTTCATTGAATTCCTGATGGTTGTGTTGTTGCAGTTTTGATTCATGTTTCCGGATGTAATTTCGGGTTTAATCCATTATATATTTAGATTACTAATGATCCTAAGTATTTAAGGAAAGAACCATGGAAGCTTAGAGGGTTTAGAGATGAAAAACAAAGGAGAAAAATTAGAAATTTTCTGGGCAAGGGTTGGGCGTCACGCCTGCCAGAGCGCCACAAAAGTTCCTCTGAACTTTGGCCTCTGTCGCGTCACGCCAGCCAGAGCGCCACACAAAGTTCTTTTAACTTTGAGGGCTGGCGCCCCGCGCCTCTCAGAGCGCTAGGGACGCCAGTTCTCCCCATTCTTCCTTCACCTTTTTGTACTAGTTCCTAAGTGATGTATCTATGTTTCTTAGTTGATTCCGACAATCTAAGGTAAGTTTAAGCATTATGAAGTCATCTATAAACATGATATAATGTACCTTCAATCTATAATCAAATTCAAGGAAAGTTATGATCAAAGACAAAGAACATAAGAGTGAAGTCTAGAAGTTAAGACGCAAGTCAAATCAAATGTTCTTAAAGGTTTTCAAGAGTCTTTAGCAATGTTTTAACTTTGTTTTTAAGACTCAAGTTTTAAGTTAAGTAACAAGTAAAGAGTTGAGTTCATTTCTCAAAAGTTATAAGGGAACTAAGTAATCCCTAAGAGTTTATAAATGTTTTCACATTTAAGACAAGAGGAAACTAAAATTTTCCAAAAGAGTTTTGAGCAAGAGAAGGAACATTGATTCCAAGAGAGCTTTTAAAGCTAAGTGTTGAGCAATTATCTCAACCCAAAGAAACAAGTTGTTTTAAAAATACTATTAGCTAAGTATATCTTTTGGAGTAGTATTGACCATCGATATGAGGATGTGAGTTCATATTAACTAAAGTCTCCATAAATCATGTAGCCATCATGGGTGTTAAAGGATAATACTTTTTAGATGATCACTTTAGTTAAGCTTGTGGATCCACTAAGTTAAGTAAGGTCCTATACCGATGACAAGGTAAAGGATGGTCCTCGCCAGTGTGAGGTGAAGTGTTGTACCATCACTTAGGCTCATAGTGATGGTTGTAGGTTAGATATTCTTTCAAACAATTATATTACTTTAAATAAGTAAAGTTAAGTTGTTATTCATTCATATTTAATGAACTAAGAGCAGGTAACTAGGATCAGCATTTTGGCGTACCCTTGGTCCAGTGAGCAGCTCCGAGTCAGTTGGTGAGCCTCCCTTCATTCCAGAGGAGATATTTATCATTCATTTATTGTTTTTACTGTTTCGTTGTAAGAATGATTGGTGGTCTTGTCCCAACATCCCTTTTTGTTTAGAGGCTTCATAGACAGATAGTATTAGCTCTTTAGTCTTTTCATTTTTCTTGTAAACGATTAAGACTTGAGTGCCATTTTGGCTAAGGGATTTTATTGTAGTTATTCCTTGAGTTATTGCTCATGTGTTTAAGTCTTCCGCTGAGTAAGTAAGCTAGACCAAGGGTCCGCTCGAGGCCAGCAATGGTATTCGAGTACTAGTTCCGCCCAGGGTGTAGGCTCGGGGCGTGACATATATCAGAGCGCAGAGTTCAAAAGTCCTAGGGAATCGATGAAGCAGTGTCTGTAGAGTCCTATTTATCGGTGTGAAGGTCACCTTATTTATAATTAAGAGGCTGCAACATTTAGGAAATTCCTCACTTCTTTCATACTCATTTCGTCCGTTAGAGTTTATCTCTAAAAAGTTTCTTCTTAACTCGTGCTTGCGCGTAATCGAATCAGAGCTAAGCTTTGAATGAGGAGGCCTTTTTTGGGTGTTTCTTTCTCCCTTGATCTAAGAGAAATTAAGAGATGATTGTTAACATGAGAAGTAGAACAAACTTGTTTCTAGCTGGATTGTTTCATCGGTCGAGTAAGGGAAGTAAGGTTGCAATATTAATAAATTACATGGTCATAGCAAGGCTGATGATCCATGTGCAATAAGTTGAAGACAAAAAGCTGAGGGATAGAGAAGACTTCAATAAGAAGAGGGCGAAGACATAAGGAATGAGTTGTGGCAGAAATAGAGTAATGTTAACTTGTCTTCTTTCCAACAAAACCATAAAGGACCTGCTCCATCATCTGCTAGTGCACCTACTCAAAAGAGCAATGTGTGCACAATAGTCAAAATTCTCAGAACTTCAGAGCAAGACTTGCGCATTCGCAAGGTAGTAAGGCATAAAGGGGTACAAAGACTCTTGCATGTGCTAAGTGTGGTTGGAACAACTCAAAGGTGTGTCATGATTGCTCCACTGGTTTCTTCAGGTATTGAAAGAATGGCCATTTTATAAGAGAATATCCTAAGAACTAACAGAGAATTGATAAAGAGGGAAATAGAGCCCAATCTTCTTTAGTTGCTTCACCAGATAGAGAAACAATCTTTATGTTATCACTAGTCGCTGAGAGAAAGAGGATTCACCAGATGTTGTCACTTGTATGATCCAAGCCTTCAGTTTTGATGTTCTTTTAGAGTAGCATCTTGAGACCTTCAGTGTTTTTACACCTATTGAGAAATTTATTCTAGCGGAGATAGTGTATTGTAATTGTACCATTTCTCGTCATTCACAAGAGTACCATGGATACTTAGTTTAGTTAGACATGGTAGAGTTTTATGACATTCTAGGTATGGACTGGCTTTATGCCTATTATGCACCAATAGATTTCAGCACTCTAGTAGTCAAGTTCCAGTTTTCCAGTGAACCAGTTATAGAGTGAATAAGCAGTTCAACAGTTCCTATGGGTCGTTTTATCTCGTACCTTAAGGCAAGAAAGTTAGTTTCAAAGAGTTATATCTATCACTTATTCTGATTTAATGACTCAAGTGCTAAGGTACAACCATTCAGTTAGTTCCCATAGTAAAAGAGTTTCCACAAGTCTTTTGTGATTATCCACTCGGAGTCCCTCTTGAGAGAGAAATAGACTTCAACATAGACATCATTCCATAGACTCAACCTATCTCCATTTCCCCATATAGAATGGCCTCAACAGAGTTGAAAGAGGTGGAAGAACAGTTGAAACATCTTTTAGATAAAGGTTTTATTCGACCAAATGTCTCACCTTGGGGCGCTCCGGTCTTGTTTGTGAGAAAGAAAGATGGTTCCCTTAGGATGTGTATAGATTACCGCCAATTGAACAAGGTTACCAACCAGAATAAGTATCATCTTCCTCGAATTGATATCTTTTCAAATAGCTTCAGGTTGCTTCATGCTTCTCAAAAGTTAATCTAAGATGAGGTTACCATCAGTTGAAAGTTAGGGAATATGATATTCCAAAGTTAGCAATCAGAACTAGATATGTACATTATGAGTTTTTGATCATGTTCTCTTGTTTGATCAATGCTTCTGCAGCCTTCATGGATCTTATGAACAGAGTTTTCAATCCTTATTTAGACATGTTTGTTATCGTCTTCATTGATAACATACTAATCTACTCGAGGAATGAAGAATATCATGCTAGACATCTCAGAATAGTTCTTCAGACTTTGAAAGATAAGGAGTTATATGCTAAGTTCTCAAAATGTGAGTTTTGGCTTAAGTCTATGGCATTCTTGGGCCATATAGTTTTCGGTGATGGAATTAGAGTTGATACCCAAAAGATAAAAGCAGTTCAGATTTGGTCTAGACCTACGTCTCCAATTGATATAAGGAGTTTCTTGGGTTTGGATGGCTACTATAGAAGGTTTGTTGAGTTTTTTTTGTCTATTTCATCTTTTTTGACAAAGTTGACTCAGAAGATAGTTAAATGTCAATGGTCTGAAGCTTGTGAGAAAAACGTTCAAAATTGAAAAAGAGGTTGACTACTACCCCAGTTTTGACTTTACCAGAAGGTACTCAAGGTTTTGTGGTGTATTGTGATGCATCTAGTTGGTATGGGTTGCGTGTTAATCTACAATGGCAAGGTTATAGCTATGACTAAGAGTTGGCTGATGTAGTATTCGCCTTGAAGATATGGCGTCACTATTTGTATGGTATTCATGTTGATATATTCACTGATCACAAGAGCCTACAATATGTGCTTAGTCAGAGAGAGATTAATCTCAGACAAAGGATATTATTAGAACTGCTCAAGGATTATAACATGAGCATTCTTTACCACCCAAGTAAGGCTAATGTGGTTACTGATGCCTTAAGCACGTTGTCTATGGGTAGTACCGCCTATATTGAGGAAGAAAAAAATTATCTAGCAAAAGATGTGCATAGACTGGCCCGATTAAAAGTTCGACTATTGAATTCCACTGAAGAAAGGATAGTGGTGACGAATGGGGCTGAATCGTCATTATGTCACAAGTGAAAGAAATACAAGACCAATATCCCATTTTTCTTGAATTGAAGGAAAATGTTCATAAGTAAAGAGTATTAGCTTTTGAACAAGGGGGAGATGGTTTATTGAGATATCAAGGTAGATTGTGTGTACCTATGGTGGGTTGATTCTAAGAGAAGATCATGGATGAAGCTCATAGCTACAAATATTCCATTCATCCGGGTTCTACAAAGATATGCCGTGATTTGAGAGAAGTATATTGGTGGGAAGGTATAAAGAAGGGCGTTGGTGAGTTTGTTGCCAAGTGCACCAATTCTCAACAAGTTAAAGTAGACCATCAAAGGCCTGGTGGTTTGGCTCAGAACATAGAACTTCCAAAATAGAAGTGAGAGATAATTAATATGGACTTCATCACAGGGTTACCCAGATCTCACAAACAACATGATTCGATATGGGTGATTGTCGTCAGAATGACAAAATCAGCCCACTTTTTGCTGGTCAAGACTACCCATTCAACAAAGGATTATGTCAGGTTATATATTTAGGAGGTGGTAAGGCTTCATAGAGTCCTAGTCTCCATTATTTCAGATAGAGTTGCATAATTTACTGCACAGTTATGAAATTCTTTTCACAAAGGCTTGGGTTCAAAGGTGAACTTAAGTACTGTCTTTCATCCTCAGACAGATGGACAAGAAGAGTGTACCATTCAGACATTAATAGATATGTTGAGGGAATGTATGATCGATTTTAAGGGTAATTAGGATGATCACATAGTTTAATTGAGCTTGCTTACAACAACAGTTATCACTCTAGCATTCAAATGGCTCCATATGAAGCTCTTTATGAGAGAAGATGTAGATCTCTTATTGGATGACCAGAAGTTGGTGAAGCAAGGTTGATATGACCAGATTTAGTTCACCAAGATATGGAGAAGGTGAAGGTGATTTAAGAGAGGTTGAAAACGGCACTGAGTCATCAAAAATCCTATATTGATGTTAGGAGAAGGCGGTTAGAGTTCGTAGAAGATTATTGGGTATATGTGAAAGGTTCACCCATGAAGGGTGTTATGAGGTCTGGTATGTAAGGGAAACTTAGTCCCCAGTTTATTGGACCTTATCGCATAGCCAAGAGGATTGGCAATGTAGCTTATGAGTTGGAGCTACCACAAGAGTTATCAACATTTCATCCAGTGTTTCACATCTCCATGTTGAAGAAGTGAATGGGGGGTCCATCTTTGATCATAAAAACCAAAAATATTGGGATCAAGTATAGTCTATATTATGAGGAGATTCATGTTTATATTCTAGATCGACAAGTTTGCAAATTGAGAACAAAAGAAGTAGCTTTAGTCAAAGTCCTTTAGAGGGACAAATTTTTCAAGGAAGCTACTTGGGAAGCCAAAGATGATATGAAGAGGATATACCACATCTTTTTGAATGAGGATAAAATGTAGATCACTGCACTAATTGTCTTCTTAGCACACTTTAAATTACGAGTGGGCATGTTGTTTGTTGCATTTTTTCTTGTTGGGTATTTTAAGTAGATGTTACCACCCTTAATGTAAGATGCCGAAAATAAACTAGGTGAATATAGATCCTAACGTGGTTGTCATGTTGTTCTAAGGTCCTAAAATGGTCTATAAAGTGTTATTGAGGCAGTAGCTAAGAGTTTAGGTGCATTGGAAGTCAAACGTCAAGGGACGACCAAGACGTTCGACAACTAAGTCACCTAAGTGCCTCATATGTGGTTGTATGTGTGTATGTGTGATTCATGAGCTTATATGGTCTTTAAATGAATTTATATGGTGTATATAGGCAGTGTGTCACATTTCGTGAAGTTTGGAGGTCAAACACTCAAGAACGTCAATGATGTTCGAAAGATGTGCCATGAAATGACTTTGCGTGTCTAAGCATGTTTCGTCGAGTTTTACGTGTTCATTTTGGATAAAACTCATGTGGTAGGTCCTAAACTTGTATACGTACATATTTGGGTTGGAAACGTCCGGGTATGACTCCACGTAGGACCCACAAGGGGCCCTAGAGGAGGACCCCAACTTGGAGCTCAACACTGCCAGGCAGTGGCCAAACGACGACCCAAACGACGGCTAGTCGACCAGGAGATGGCCCATCAATGGGTCTCGTCGATGGATACATGTGGCCTGAGGGTTGAGGAGTTGCAGGTGCAACCAACGAGACCCCATCGATGGGGCGTGGGTGAGACCACGGACCATCGATGCTGTCGTTGATGGTGCTAAAAATATGGCAGTTTTCTGTTAAGACTTGGGGATTTTGGGAAATTCACCCCAAGTCTTATAAAACGTGGGGACGGTTGGTTTAGGTGTTTACGGGTATTTTAAGAGTATATAAGTGATTAAACTCTCATTTAAACCCTAGCATCTAAATCAAAACCCCTTCCCTTCTAAAGTTTTCCCAAAAACCTCCATGAGAGTTCAAAGTGAAGATGGAGCTTGAAGATGGGTCTTCAATGGAGTTTCTTATTCAATTATCATTGGGATCTACTAATAAGGTATGGGAGTTCTTCATCTAAGGCTTACTATCACCTTAGAGACAATTTCAAAGATGATTTTCAAAGAATTTCAAAAAGATGAAAAAGTCCAATTTCTACTCTAAGTCTGGGGTTCTTGCATGAAACGTTTTCAAAGCTTAAGATATGATGTTATTGATGTATAATTAATGGTTTCTAATGAAATTCTCTATGAACCCGTGATCTTCTCAATTCTCTAATTTTCACTAAAATATGGGTGAATTTATTATGCTTTGAGATTAATGAATTCATGTGTAGACTGTGATGGGCTCTTGATTCATGTATAGATTATGTATGTATGGTTTATAGTCTGTTTCAATTTGATCAATTGTGTAATGAATACTCTTAGAGTTGCATGTTAAGCTTATTGAGTTGATATGAACTTAATACTTATAGTTCTAGTGTAGTTTTCTATGGGCTTTTTAATGATGTAAGGATTGTATACAATTGATATCTAATTGATCTTAGATTAATAAATATATATTGAATTGACTTATATTGATTGAGTATTATTATTTATGTATTGAATTGATGTTTATGGCCATGGGTAAGGGCCTTATGATATTAAATTGGATGATTTAGCTTTGGATTGAAGTCGTGAGATCAAGTGGGTGGTATGCTGCCCTAACTCTCTTATTATTATGTATAGCTATTGTAATTTAGCTCTTGAATTATGTGTGATTGGTATGGTCCACTTATGGTGGCGGTGTTATGTGAATTAATGTGGCCTTGTCGGCGTTATTTTAAGTATATTGATGATCATTACCTTGTCGGCACTACTTGAAGTAATATGTTGATTTGTGTAGTTGATTATGTGAAGTATGATCATATCTACCTATATGTGAAGTAATGTGAAAGTATGTGTTCTCTTATTGAAGTTATTAGGTGATCATGTTATACTATGACTATGTGTTTATATGTGTAGTCTTAGAGTTGTTACATGGTTGTTCCTAACTTGTCTATATGAGTCTATAATGGTTATGTTGATGATGATAGAGTAATGAATAGGTTTACATAATGTTGATAAGGGTCATTCCTAAGTGTCTAAAGAATGTTATGCTATATGTGCTAAAGTGATGTAATGTTGCGTATTGTTTAGGTAGACTTGTATCCCTTACTTGATGCATGTATGAATATGAATATGTGATGTCTTGACTCAGGAAGCTAAAGCGTATTAGCCTTGAATGAATGAATGATAGGTGAGACCTCGAATGATGATAAGAGGGTCCCTTATGTGAAACCTCAAACCTAGTGGTAAGGTTATGAAACTTGAAGTCGAAAGACGTTATGGTATCCTTCATGTAATGAATGATGGACTTAAGGTTGATTGGCTGGAACGACATCATATCAATCCTTAGAAAAGTCATAATGAGCTTCTTGTCGCCATTGGGAGGTAGACCTAGTGGACCTTTCTTTGGTAGGGTAAATGTAATTGGTTTATGAACTTGATATGGAACCCTTTTGTATGAACCTTAATGTGATTTAATCTATGAGTACGAAGGCTAGCACCGTGTGAGTATAGTAAGGGAAGTAGTTCTAGTTAAAGGATGAGACTAGAATACAAAGCACACCCTTCATATTCCTTAACCATGTGCCTACATGGGATGTGTCCACGTTCTACCATTGGCAAGTAGAACAACCTCATCGGAGTAGGATAGAACTCCGGATTCCATGCTTTGCTACCATGGTCTATGTCGGTTATTTCCTATTCTCATCATATGGGATACTTACTAGCATTAGAGAAGTTCTATGAAGTTTAGGTGGTGGTATGGGACAATATCTAGACATTGCACAATAGGCTTCGAAGGTGTTAGTTGGAGTCCCTAGGTCTTCTACAAGACCATTACTTAAATGTCCTTTATGTGATGAATGCCTCTTAATGAACTAATGAATGTAATGACTTAAGTTAAGGAAGTATGTTAAATGAATAAGTACTTATCTAGAGTAGTTAAGGGTTGTCTAGTTAAGGTATGAAGGGGGAAAGGAATGGTCACTTCATCTCTTACTTAGATAAGTCTTAGTAATGATTCTAGTTATGGAAATTGGTTGATTATGTGGACATGATCCTAACCTAGGTAAGTCTTAAGGATTACTTAGGTAATCTTGAAGAGGTCAATTATGGACATTCTCTTCTTGAGTTACTTGAGTATGTATTTGGATAAACTTTGAAAAGAGAATGTCATGTTTGATGTATGCTATTGTATTAAGTGAGAATTATTCTTTCTTAGGTAGTCTATAGGATCCCTTGTGTGTGTGTGAAAGGGACTGTATGGGCGGTCGCTCCACACTCACCCAAGTGAACCTTGGAATCACCTTTGGTAGGATGATCTCATGTTCATGTGTTTGATGTATTGTAAGTGTGTATGTGTAACAACCCTAAAATGAATAGGATCAAGACTTAGGGTGTCAAGATTTAAGGTTGATAAATTAATTTAATTAATTGATCATTATTAATCTGATTAATAAAAAGGAAAAATCAGATTTTATTTATTTATTTATTTTAGTTAATTAAAAAAATCCAAACTTTTGACTAAGTCTTAAATTTAGTCTCCTAATCCTAAACCAACTCTCTCCCTCACATTTCTCAACTCTCTCACATTCTCAACCTCTTTCTCACGTTAGTTCTGCCAAGAACAACAAGAAAAGCAGAAAAATACATCAAGAGTTCTTCACACTTGAAGAACTCACTAGAATGTTTTTAAGTAAAGACAAAGGAATCAAAACGACAAGGCTAAGAGAGGTTCATCGAGTAGGGTGTGCGTTGAAGTAAATTTGGCGTCGTTTGGAGGAGTTTCCGGGCAACAGCTTCAAGCTTTAACAACGTCAAAAGGTATGGGTTTTCTCTCATGGAATTCTTTCTTCAAGAGTACTTTCTTTCGAACGTTTCTTAAACTCTTGAAACTAAGGTTGTTCCCCTTCGTATATCCTTGTACTTAGCTCCCAAACGATTTCATAGGATGGGTATGTTGTGCTGCTAGATTTAGGCATGATTTACGTGTTTATATTAAAAGCGAACATGTTTTATGTAAGGGAAATTATGAAATGATATTCGAAGTTCAAAAAAATTGTGTGTGTGTGTGCGCATCGCGACAGTGGCTTTAGCCACTGTTTTGGGTCGTTTTTACATGAGTTTATTTGGTGTATTTTATGTATGTAATGTGTGTGTAATGTAATGTGTATTATGATGGAAAGTGTTGGATGGAATAACACTCTTTTAGCTAAGTAAACTCATGAAAGAGATGACTAGAAATAAGTGAAGAATGATAAGTAAATTTTCAGATTACATACTCTTCCTAAATGTTAATTTCTGGGTTTTTAAAAAGGGAAATAAATAAGTGAGGTCAATGGGGATTGAACCCAAGACCTCACATGTAAATGAGGCTGAAAAATAAGAGAAAAACGTGAAGTAGCTAAGGGGAGTCGAACCCCTTACCTACTGGTCTCGCGACAAGAAAAGGGAAAAGAAGAGAAAGGGGAAAACGAGGCTGGGGGGATTCGATCCTGGCCCCTGCCCTCGCGGAAAAAAAAAGAGAAGAAAAATTAAGGGGAGGCGTGGGATTCGAACCCACGACCTCCCTGTAGGCGCGAAAGGAGGCTTCATTAAAAAAAAAAAAATAGAGGGGCTGTGGGGGTTCGAACCCGCCACCTCACAGCCCCCTCCAGCGAAATTCAACTAAAATAAAGGGGGCTGTGGGGGTTCGAACCCACAACCTCCCCCTTTGAAGTGAACTCTTATTAATTTTAAAAAAAAATTAAAGAGGTGTGGGGGCTTGAACCCTCAACACTTTGAATAATTAAGAGGGAAATTAAAATAGAAAAATTTATCTTTCAATATAAGCGTGAGATTTAATTTAAAGTCTAATGTTATGAATATTAGAAAATAAAATTTATGAAAACTATAAATGATATCCAAGTGATTCAAGATTTGGGGTTTCCTTGCCCAAACTTCCGTATTGATACATAAGTCATACGTGAACAAAATATCCAAGAATAATGCCACCTACTTAGATAAAAAAATCAAGATCTTGGTATATATACAAGATACATAAGTCTTGTACTACAAAATCTTAGGAATGTAAGAATCACTTAACGAACTATGAATGAAGCCCCATGAATTGTATGTATAGACACATAAGTCTAACATACGTTCAAAAGTATTGAGAACCTAAGATGTACGAAATGCAATGATGAACCCTAGAAGGGTTAAGTATGAGGGTAAGATACACCAAATGGCCAAGTGCATTGGCATATGATGAAATGAACATTCACGTAATAAGAGGTGATTAACTATGAAAAGTAAAGGTGCTAATGATGATGAAGGTAGTGACAACATGATATGAGGCTAATGTAAATGATGAGAGCAATCTCAAATGAGCCTAAGAAAAGGTTACCAATACGTACTCATCTACGAGAGTGTAAGATAATGAAGAGACCAGTTTCTATGAACACTCTAATGAGAGTATTGAGCTTAACACACTCAATCAGAATGATGAGATGAGAAATCATCTAATGAGATCTGATGTCCTCATAATAGAAGCCAGCTTCCATGACGTATGAGATAAATGTAATGGAACTTTATACTGAGCACCGATAGACTAGCTATGAGCGGTGATGCCTTCTTTCG
This sequence comes from Solanum sitiens, assembly GCA_016801875.1. NCBI lineage: Eukaryota > Viridiplantae > Streptophyta > Magnoliopsida > Solanales > Solanaceae > Solanum > Solanum sitiens. Next base: position 3,004,731 of record JABWTJ010000035.1, on the reverse strand, counting down.
GGAAGGGCGGAGGTTCACGTAACTCTCATGAGATGAGACTGTACGGCCTGCCGGGTATGGGTCTCCTTATATCTCCTAGTCTTCGAACCTATACTGCCAATATAGGGATCTGGCGGGGTTAAATTCCCATGTACGCTAGCATGTTTTTGGGTCACCTTGGACGGTGATTCCACCTCTTTTCGGTGTGGGGGAGACACTGGATTTCATGATGCTCAAATGATCTATGTCGGTTAAAGTTAAAGTTCCCAATGAATGAATGAGGTCAGCCTCAAATGAAGTACATAAAGAATTGAATGATACCGAAGGTGTTAGGGTAGGATAATCAAGAGGTGAGCTAGACTGAGGTAATAACATTCGGTTATTCCTGATCATTGCACAGCAAACCCGATGAAAGTCTTAAACTACACCCTAGGTATAGATGGTGTTCACACTGGCCTATGAATGAAATGCAATGAAGTACGTATGAATGAATGAAGCAGACTCTGTGTTTGCTAATTAAGACTCCCTAGTTGAGGTCCCATATGTTGAGCCCTCATTTTGGAAAGTCTTAATGTTAAGTCCATGATTCCAAGGTATCATGGCATATGAATGAATGATACGAACGAAGCTATGTGTTATGTGTTATGTGCTATGATATGTGCTATGTGAAGATGATATGTGTTGTGTGCAATATGATATTTAATATGATGCATGTTACCCTCATGGCATGACCTTCCAAATCTCAAATTGGCAAGTTCACTGACTTGACTTCCAAAAATCATGTTGTTAGGAAAGAGCTATTCTTTCTCATGCATGTCCGTGGTGTGTACTTGCATATACCCGTACTTAGTACAAGTGTGTACTAACCCTATACATCTATACTATTTTAGGTGCAGGCACAGGTGGTCGATAGAGTTGCAGGATCATCGTTGCAGTTATCCGGACGTCAGTATTCATCCGGTGTTTGGTAGGTCCTCATGCTTCGAGGATACTACTGTTTTATATTCTAGCGTAGTTTTAGAGTTGAGCTAGTGGAATATGTTCCACTAGCGTTTCTTTCCTGCTTTTTGTTCAGACTTTGTATTTGGGCCATTTTGGCAATTATTCAATTAAGACTTATGAACTATTTCTTTCAGTTGTTTATCTCTTTAATGTTAGATGGTTGACGATGAACGTTTATAAAAATTTAAGAATGTTTGGCAAGCATGTTTGAAGAACAAAAAGTTTCAAATTTTCTGCTAAAATTAACCTATGTAAAGTAAGTATGACGTAGGTAGGTTTGTCACCTCTGAGAGGTCAACGACGCCGGTCTCGTCTGGGGTCTAGATTCCGATCGTGACAAACTTGGTATCAGAGCCCTAGGTTAAATTCTGAGAATAATGAGTTCACATCAACCATATTGAGTAGTTTCTAAGTCATGGTAGTGAAGTGCACCACTATCCTGAATTAGAGACTGCATGATGCGTAGGAAATTTCCCTTCTTCTGATCTTATCGTGCTTTTCTGAATGTCTGATTTCTTGGCGCTATGAGCGTATCTAACATCAATCTTTGTTGTTTTCAGATAATGGACCCTAGGAGGGCTATTGATCAGAGGAGAGGAAGAGCAGCTGCTAGGGGCAACCGAGTTCCACCCCAGGCTCCAGCTGCAGGAGGGGTTGTGCCAGTTAATCGAGCTGGGTTGACTGATGCTGAGGTGAGGGCATCTCTGGCCCAGATGGCACAGGCCATTGCTATGCAGGCCCAGGCCATAACTGCCCAGGTCAACCGGCAGAATGTTCAGAGGGAGAACCCACCGGTTCGTAGCATGGCTGACAGGCTGAGGGATTTCACGAGGATGAATCCTCCTATTTTCACAGGGTCTAGGACTGCAGAGGATCCCCAGGAGTTTGTGGATGAGGTGCATAAGATCCTGGTGGCTATGGGGGCCACTAACATTGAGAAGGCTGAGCTGGCTTCTTATCAGCTCAAGGATGTTGCACAGACTTGGTGCAAGATGTGGCAAGATAGTCGTGTCTTAGGTGGAGTGCCAGTCACATGGGAGCTGTTCAAGACAGCATTTCTGGAGAGATTCTTCCCCAGGGAGATGAGGGAGGCCAAGGTTGAGGAATTCATCAACCTTAAACAAGGCTCTATGACAGTCAGGGAGTATTCCCTGAAGTTTGTTAAGCTGTCAAGGTATGTTATCTTCCCTAGTATTACATAGCAAGAATGAGGAGAATACTGAACTTTGTTGAAATCATCCAGGTATGCTACTTCCCTGGTTGCTAACAACAGGGATGAGATGAGCAGGTTTCTCACAGGAATCAATGGGGACCTGGAGGAGGAGTGTCGATCTGCGATGCTCCATGATAATATGGATCTTTCCAGGTTGATGGTACATGTCCAGCAGGTAGAGGACAGTCGCAGAAAGAGAGGTGTTCGTGATGCTAGGAGGCCTAGGCCTCAAGATCAGGCAGGACCCAGTCATGGAGGCCACAGGAACAACTTTGGAGTCCGTGAGCAGCCAAGGTTTAAAAGGGGGCAACAGAGTTCTGGGAATTTTAATCCTCAAAGAGGTGCTACAACTACAGGAGGCAGACCTGAGCCCAAAAGGGGCAATGGAGGTGAGATACAGCATCCTAAGAATAATTGTGCTAAGTGTGGCCGAGCTCACAGTGGAGAGTGCAGATAGGGCACTAATGCCTGCTTCGGTTGTGGTAAGAGTGGACACATGGTCAGAGACTGTCCACAGAATGGAGGTTAGGCTGGAGGTAATGCTCAGCCTAGGCCTAATCCACAGGGTGCAGCAGCAGCCGAGCCTCCTAAGAGGAACAGGTTCTATGCCCTGAAGGGCAGGGAGGAGGAGGAGAAGTCCGCTGATGTGGTCACAGGTATGCTGCAAGTGTTCTCAACCTCTGTTTATGCTTTACTTGATCTAGGGTCTACACTTTCCTTTGTAACTCCTCTGCTTGCTCTTACTTTTGAGATATTGCCTGAAGTTCTACATGATCCTATAGTGGTTAGTACACCTTTAAGAGAGAATGTAAGAACTGATAGAGTATACAAGGATTGCCCAATAGTTGTGAGTGGTAAAACTATGTGTGCAAACATGGTTGAGTTACCCATGCATGATTTTGATGTTATTCTTGGCATGGATTGGCTTCACAGTTGTTATGCTTGCTTGGACTGTCGTAGAGTGGTGAGATTTCGCTTTCCTAATGAAGAAGAGTTAGTCTGGCAGGGGTACAATTCGAGTCGTCCTAACCCCTTGATTTCTAACCTTAAGGCCAATAAAATGATGTTCAAGGGGTTATTGTGTCATCTGTTGAGTGTTAATGATTTAGATCATGACATTCCTTCCATAGACTCAGTACCTGTAGTGAATGAGTTCTTAGATGTGTTTCCTGATGATTTACCTGGAGTTCCTCCCCTTCGAGAGATTGTATCGATTTAGAACCCGATACTAAACCAATTTCAATTCCTCCTTACAGAATGGCTCCAGTTGAGCTCAAAGAGCTGAAGCTGCAGGTAAAAGATCTCACTGACAAAGGTTTCATTCAGCCGAGCATATCCCCTTGGGGCGCTCCAGTGTTGTTTGTAAAGAAGAAAGATGGAACTCTTAGAATGTGTATCGATTATCGGCAGCTCAACAAAGTCACTATAAAGAATAAGTATCCACTCCCCAGAATAGATGATTTGTTCGATCAACTCCAAGGGTCTAGTTTCTTCTCTAAGATTTATCTTCGTTCAGGGTATCATCATCTTAGGGTTAGGGATGGAGATATCCCAAAGATAGCCTTTCGTACCCGCTATGGTCACTATGAATTTTTAGTCATGTCATTTGGTCTCACGAATGCACCTGCTGCATTTATGGATCTCATGAACAGGGTCTTCCGTGAATACCTTGACTCTTTCGTCATAGTATTCATTGATGACATTCTCATCTACTCTAAGACCAAGGAAGAGCATGAACAACATTTGAGACTAACCTTGCAGGTACTTAGACAGCATCAGTTGTATGCCAAATTCAGCAAATGTGAATTCTGGCTGAGATCAGTGACCTTCCTGGGTCATGTTGTGTTCGATCAGGGCGTGGAGGTGGATCCCCGGAAGACTGAGGCTGTGAAGAACTGACCAAAGCCTCTTACTCCTACTGACATCCGTAGATTTTTGGGATTGGCTGGTTACTACCGCAGGTTTGTGGAGGGCTTTTCTTCCATTGCTGCCCCATTGACAGCTTTGACTAAGAAGAAAGCCAAGTTTGAATGGACGAAGACTTGTGAGAAGAGTTTCCAGGAGCTCAAGGACAGACTCACGTCAGCCCCGGTGCTTACTTTGCCTAAGTGTGGTGAGAATTACACTGTTTATTGTGATGCATCTAGGGTTGGTTTGGGTTGTGTTCTTATGCAGATTGGTAAGGTGATAGCCTATGCATCCAGACATCTCAAGGTTCATGAGAAGAACTATCCCACACATGACCTGGAGTTGGCAGCTGTGGTGTTTGCACTGAAGCTGTGGAGGCATTATCTGTATGGAGTGCATGTAGATGTGTTCACAGACCATAAGAGCCTCCAGTACGTGTTCACACAGATGGAGTTGAATCTACGTCAGCGGAGATGGTTGGAGCTGTTGAAGGATTATGACATGAATGTGCACTACCATCCAGGTAAGGCTAATGTTGTAGCTGATGCTTTGAGCAGGATGAGCATGGGAAGTACAGCTCACGTTGAGGATGAGAAGAAGGAGTTGGTGAAAGATGTACACAGACTGGCCACACTGGGTATGCGTTTGGTTGACTCCACTAGTGGGGATGTTTCAGTTCATCCTAGTTCTGAATCATCCTTGGTAGTTGAAGTCAAGCAGGTCAGCATCTAGATCCTGTGTTGATGGAGCTGAAGGACTCAGTGCTGATGAAGATGAATGAGTCTTTCGCTTTGGGAGGTAATGGCATACTTAGATATCAAGACAGGCTGTGTGTGCCAGACGTGGATGATTTGCGGACCAGGATTGTTGCAGAGGCCCATGGTTCCAGATATTCTATACATCCAGGTTCCACCAAGATGTATCATGATCTCAAGCAGATTTATTGGTGGGATGACATGAAGAAGGACATTGCAGAATATGTGGCCAAGTGTCCTAATTGTCAGCAGGTTAAGGCAGAGCATCTTAAGCCTGGTGGTCTGACTCAGATTATTGAGGTTCCAACTTGGAAATGGGAGGCCATTAATATGGACTTCGTGGTTGGGCTTCCGAGGACAAGGAGGAAGCATGACTCTATATGGGTTATTGTGGACAGATTGACTAAGTCTGCCCACTTTATCCCTGTGAAGTCTACTTACAGAGCCGTGGATTATGCGAGACTCTACATTGACGAGATTGTGAGATGGCATGGGATTTCCTTGTCTATTATTTCAGACAGAGGAGCTCATTTTACGTCTCATTTCTGGAGATCTTTCCAGAAGAGCTTGGGCACGCAGGTGAAGCTTAGCACTGCCTTTCACCCTCAGACAGATGGGCAGGCAGAGCGCACCATACAGACATTGGAGGATATGTTGAGAGCTTGTGTGATTGACTTCAGAGGTAACTGGGATGACCATCTGCCTTTGATAGAGTTCTCATATAATAATAGCTATCACTCCAGCATTGGGATGGCACCGTTTGAGGCACTGTATGGTAGGAGGTGTAGATCTCCAGTTGGGTGGTTCGAGGTTGGAGAGTCATCCATTTTGGGTCCGGAGATCATTCATGAGGCCTTAGAAAAGGTCAGAATGATTAGGGATAGGTTGACTACTGCTTACAGTCGGCAGAAGTCATATGCTGATAATAGAAATCGGCCCTTAGAGTTTGATGTTGGTGACCAGGTTTACTTGAAAATATCACCTATGAAAGGGGTAATGAGATTTGCTAGAAAAGGAAAGCTGAGTCCGAGGTATGTTGGGCCATACGAGATCCTACAGCGTGTGGGTGAGGTGGCCTATGAGTTAGCATTGCCTACAGAACTAGCTTCTGTTCACCCAGTCTTTCATGTCTCTATGTTGAAGAAGTGCCTAGGTGATCCAGCATCAATCTTACATGTTGAAGGTTTGGGGGTTGGTGAAGACTTGTCTTATGAGGAGGTACCTGTTGAGATTTTAGACAGACAGGTCAAGCGGCTGAGGAACAAGGAGATTGCAACAGTGAAGGTATTGTGGAGAAATCATCTTGTTGAGGGTGCTACGTGGGAGTTTGAGGCCGACATGAGAGCCCGCTACCCTCACCTGTTCAGCTCTTGAGGTTAGACTTCCTACTTTTAAACCTATGTTTCCTTATCTCTCCGTATTTTGTTGCCATTGATCGACTATGCATAGTGATTTTGTTATGATCTGACTGGAATTACGATGTGAAGTGGTAGTGTCATTCGGGGACGAATGTTCCTAAGGGGGGGGGGGTAATGTAACAACCCTAAAATGAATAGGATCAAGACTTAGGGTGTCAAGATTTAAGGTTGATAAATTAATTTAATTAATTGATCATTATTAATCTGATTAATAAAAAGGGAAAATCAGATTTTATTTATTTATTTATTTTAGTTAATTAAAAAAATCCAAACTTTTGACTAAGTCTTAAATTTAGTCTCCTAATCCTAAACCAACTCTCTCCCTCACGTTTCTCAACTCTCTCACGTTCTCAACCTCTTTCTCACGTTAGTTCTGCCAAGAACAACAAGAAAAGCAGAAAAATACATCAAGAGTTCTTCACACTTGAAGAACTCACTAGAATTTTTTTAAGTAAAGACAAAGGAATCAAAACGACAAGGCTAAGAGAGGTTCATCGAGTAGGGTGTGCGTTGAAGTAAATTTGGCGTGGTTTGGAGGAGTTTCCGGGCAGCAGCTTCAAGCTTGAACAACGTCAAAAGGTATGGGTTTTCTCTCATGGAATTCTTTCTCCAAGAGTACTTTCTTTTGAACGTTTCTTAAACTCTTGAAACTAAGGTTGTTCCCCTTCGTATGTCCTTGTCCTTAGCTCCCAAACGATTTCATAGGATGGATATGTTGTGCTTCTAGATTTAGTCATGATTTACGTGTTTATATTAAAAGCGAACATGTTTTATGTAAGGGAAATTACGAAACGATATTCGAAGTGCAAAAAAATTGTGTGTGTATGCATCGCGGCAGTGGCTTTAGCCACTATTTTGGGTCAATTTTACATGAGTTTATTTTGTGTATTTTATGTATGTAATGTGTGTGTAATGTAATGTGTATTATGATGGAAAGTGTTGGATGGAATAACACTCTTTTAGCTAAGTAAACTCATGAAAGAGATGACTAGAAATAAGTGAAGAATGATAAGAAAATTTCCAGATTACATACTCTTCCTAAATGTTAATTTCTGGGTTTTTAAAAAGGGAAATAAATAAGTGAGGTCAATGGGGATTGAACCCAAGACCTCACATGTAAATGAGGCTGAAAAATAAGAGGAAAACGTGAAGTAGCTACGGGGAATTGAACCCCTTAGCTACTGGTCTCGCGACAAGAAAAGGGAAAAGAAGAGAAAGGGGAAAACGTGGCTGGGGGGATTCGATCCTGGCCCCTGCCCTCGCGAAAAAAAAAAGAGAAGAAAAATTAAGGGGAGGCGTGGGATTCGAACCCACGACCTCCCTGTAGGCGCTAAAGGAGGCTTCATTAAAAGAAAAAAAAATATAGGGGCTGTGGGGGTTCGAACCCGCCACCTCACAGCCCCCTCCAGCGAAATTCAACTAAAATAAAGGGGGCTATGGGGGTTCGAACCCAGAACCTCCCCCTTTGAAATGAACTCTTATTAATTTAAAAAAATAAATTAAAGAGGTGTGGGGGCTTGAACCCTCAACACTTTGATTAATTAAGAGGGAAATTAAAATAGAAAAATTTATCTTTCAATATAAGCGTGAGATTTATTTAAAGTCTAATGTTATGAATATTAGAAAATAAAATTTATGAAAAATACAAATGATATCCAAGTGATTCAAGATTTGGGGTTTCCTTGCCCAAACTTCCGTATTGATACATAAGTCGTACGTGAACAAAATATCCAAGAATAATGCCACCTACTTAGATAAAAAAAATCAAGATCTTGGTATATATACAAGATACATAAGTCTTGTACTACAAAATCTTAGGAATGTAAGAATCACTTAACGAACTATGAATGAAACCCCATGGATTGTATGTATAGACACATAAGTCTAACATACGTTCAAAAGTAAGTGAACCTAAGATGTACGAAATGAAATGATGAACCCTAGAAGGGTTAAGTATGAGGGTAAGATACACCAAATGGCCAAGTGCATTGGCATATGATGAAATGAACATTCACGTAATAAGAGGTGATTAACTATGAAAAGTAAAGGTGCTAATGATGATGAAGGTAGTGACAACATGATATGAGGCTAATGTAGATGATGAGAGCAATCTCAAATGAGCCTAAGAAAAGGTTACCAATACGTACTCATCTACGAGAGTGTAAGATAATGAAGAGACCAGTTTCTATGAACACTCTAATGAGAGTATTGAGCTTAACACACTCAATCAGAATGATGAGATGAGAAATCATCTAATGAGATCTGATGTCCTCATAATAGAAGCCAGCTTCCATGACGTATGAGATGAATGTAATGGAACTTTATACTGAGCACCGATAGACTAGCTATGAGTGGTGATGCCTTCTTTTGGGAAGGGCGGAGGTTCACGTAACTCTCATGAGAAGAGACTGTCTGGCCTGCCGGGTATGAGTCTCCTTATATCTCCTAGTCTTCGAACCTATACTGCCAATATAGGGATCTGGCGGGGTTAAATTCCCATGTACGCTAGCATGTTTTTGGGTCACCTTGGCCAGTGATTCCACCTCTTTTCGATGTGGGGGAGACACTGGATTTCATGATGCTCACATGATCTATGTCGGTTAAAGTTAAAGTTCCCAATGAATGAATGAGGTCAGCCTCAAATGAAGCACATAAAGAATTGAATGATACCGAAGGTGTTAGGGTAGGATAATCAAGAGGTGAGCTAGACTGAGGTAATAACATTAGGTTATTCCTGATCATTGCACAGCAAACCCGATGAAAGTCTTAAACTACACCCTAGGTATAGTTGGTGTTCACACTGGCCTATGAATGAAATGCAATGAAGTATGTATGAATGAATGAAGCAGACTCTGTGTTTGCTAATTAAGACTCCCTAGTTGAGGTCCCATATGTTGAGCCCTTATTTTGGAAAGTCTTAATGTTAAGTCCATGATTCCAAGGTATCATGGCATATGAATGAATGATACGAACAAAGCTATGTGTTATGTGTTATGTGCTATGATATGTGCTATGTGAAGATGATATGTGTTGTGTGCAATACGATATTTAATATGATGCATGTTACCCTCATGGCATGACCTTCCAAATCTCAAATTGGCAAGTTCACTGACTTGACTTCCAAAAATCATGTTGTTAGGAAAGAGCTATTCTTTCTCATGCATGTCCGTGGTGTGTGCTTGCATATACCCGTACTTAGTACAAGTGTGTACTAACCCTATACATCTATACTATTTTAGGTGCAGGCACAGGTGGTCGATAGAGTTGCAGAATCATCGTTGCAGTTATCCGGACGTCAGTATTCATCCGGAGTTTGGTAGGTCCTCATGCTTCGAGGATACTACTGTTTTATATTCTAGCGTAGTTTTAGAGTTGAGCTAGTGGAATATGTTCCACTAGCGTTTCTTTCCTGCTTTTTGTTCAGACTTTGTATTTGGGCCATTTTGGCAATTATACAATTAAGACTTATGAACTATTTCTTTCAGTTGTTTATCTCTTTAATGTTAGATGGTTGACGATGAACGTTTATAAAAATTTAAGAATGTTTGGCAAGCATGTTTGAAGAACAAAAAGTTTCAAATTTTCCGCTAAAATTAACCTATGTAAAGCAAGTATGACGTAGGTAGGTTTGTCTGCGACCTTTGAGAGGTCAACGACGCCGGTCTCGTCTGGGGTCTAGATTCCGGTCGTGACAGTATGTGTCTCATTCTAAGTAGTCTTAAGGATCGTTTAGGCATGCTTTGAGAGGGTGTATGGGAGGTCTCTCTTTGTATGACTTAAGTGAGTCTTAGGATAGCTTTTAGTGGGTTGACTAAATGCTAGAATATGTCAAATGTGAAGGCTAAGCACTTCACTGTAACAGTGAAGGAATGTCACTGTACAGTGAAGTGGTTCACTGGAAAGTGAACTTTAAAATATGAATAATTGCTTGGATGATTTCTTATGTATTTCTAAAGTGATAAATGTTGTTCTTATGTTATTACTATGATGTTTTAATCAAAATTCATGAAAAGCATGTTATTGACTAAATGTCCCTTTTTCATGGTTTTTGCATGACTTCCATACTTAGTACATCTAATGTGCTAACCCCTTATTTTCCCTTTTTGACTAAAGTGTAGGGAATTGGAAGTCTTGATGTGCCATGGAGGATGGAGAGGTTTCTAAGGGTTGAAGATGAAATATGTGTGAGTCCTCATCGATTCGAGGACAATATCCACATGTTCGTTTATATTTTAAGTCTTTACTTTATGTCTTGTATGGGCTTAGTCCCAAATGTTTTATACTCTAAAGTTTAGATGGTTCAATGGATGTTGTAAATGTTTAATGTTTTAATGAAAGTCTTCCGCTTGCGTGTTGTTTATAATAGAGTTATTCGTGTGTGAAGAAAGTTTTAAATTCTTACTCATTTTAGTATGTTATTATGCAATGAATGATACTAGTGGTTCAGATCAGACTTCTTGAAGTCTCATTTGCCGTGTGACGAACTCAAGGATACTCTAACTTCTAGGGTGTACTTGAGGGTCGTGACAAGTTTGGTATCAGAGCCTCAGGTTGGGAGTGTCGTAGTTGTCTCATGAACCACATCTAATAGAGTCTTGTTTATAATGTGAAGCGTGCCACATTATAAATAGGAGGCTATTGGGTGCTAGGAAAAGTTTCACTTCTTCATTCATCTAATCGTGCCTAAGAGCCTTGTATATGGTGTCTTTCCCTTGTCTCCCTTATGTGTTTAGTCATTTGAGTGTGACATTATGAAAATTGGGTTGAGGGAGAGAAAAGATGAGATGTGGCTTGTTAGATGAGGTGTGAAAGATAATGTTGATGACCTTAGATTGGTTTAGTTACCTTTTGAAGGGTAGTGTAGTTCGAAGGAAAAAAAAAAGAGAATGGTAAGGTATAAAGTTAGAAGTGTTAACGGAGTGAAGAGACTTGAAGAATAATGGTGAGTTTCTCCTAGTAAGGGGGATGTAGTTATTGGATGGTTGAACCTTTGAAAGTCTTTAGTTTCATGAACTAGACTTTGGGTGAGAAAGTATTAGTAAGGTTTAAGGTGCCTTGAGGGAGTTCCTTGAGGTAGATGTTATGTTGATCTTAGAATGGGTTTCTCCTAGTGGGGGAGTATGGTGAAGAGAATGGTTGTTGGGAGTAAGGTACGCTTATCCTTTCTATATGTGTTTATTCAAGCCTAAAACAAGGAGTTCTTAGTAACTTGATTTATGTAGGAGTTTTTTTTTTGTGAAAATGAGTTCCAAACATTCTCCTTATGATATGCATGCTTGGTTGAAATTGAATTTCATTAACTTCTTACATTATGTATTTTATGAAGCCATGATTATGTTGTAAAAGGTGTTTATATGAAGTTACCTTGCATATTAGCATGTTTATATCATGAATTGCCTAAAAGTTGCATTTTTGAAACAAATTGCACAATTCACTGTGAAATTTTTCGAAAATTGACTAATTGATTCTTTGGTCTAAAATTATTATAATGTTGTTAGAACTGATGTATATGATCATGCTAATGAATATAAAATGATTTTTTGTTATTTGGAATGAAGGATGTGAGTTTTGTAGAATGATGAGTTATAGAATGTTTTCTAGTTTCTTGTTGTGTTGTGATTATCTTAATTATGTGAAATTGATGTTTTCTTGGATGCTTGTATTGTATTGGGTGTTATATGGTATGGTCATGAGTTGCTAATTGAATCCCTAGTCTTGGAAGTGTTCGGAGATTGACAAGTGTCATTCGAGGACGAATGTTGTCCAAGTAGGGGAGAATGTAAGATCCCGAAAATGACTTAGGTGAAGCTAGATCCTAACTGGTTTTCATGATGTTCTAAGGTCCTAAAATGGTCTATAAAGTGTTAGTTAGGCATTAGCTAAGAGTTTAGGTGCATTGGAAGTCGAACGTCAAGGGACGACCAAGACGTTCAACGACTAAGTCACCTAAGTACCTCATATGTGGTTGTATGTGTTTATGTGTGATGCATGAGCTTATATGGTCCTTAAATGAGTTTATATGGTGTATATCGGCAGTGTGTCATGTTTCGTGAAGTTTAGAGGTCAAACGCTCAAGAATGTCCATGACATTTGAAAGATGTGCTTTGAAATGACCTTGCGTGTCTAAGCATGTTTCATCGAGTTTTACGTGTTCGTTTTAGATGAAACTCATGTGGTAGGTCCTAAACTCGTATACGTACATATTTGGGTTGGAAACATCCGGTTATGACTCCACGTAGGACACACAAGGGACCCTAGAGGAGGACCCCAACTTGGAACTCAACACTGCCAGGCAGTGGCCGAATGACGATCCAAACGACGTCCAGTCGACCAGGCGACGGCCCGTTGATGGGTCTCGTCCATGGATCCATGTGGCCTTCAGGTTGAGGAGTTGCAGTTGCAACCAACGAGACCCAATCGACGGGGCGTGGGTGAGACCACGGACCGTCGATGCTGGCGTCGATGGTGCTGAAAATATGGCAGTTTTCTATTAAGACTTGGGGTTTTTTGGGAAATTCATCCCAAGTCTTATAAAACATGTGGATGGTTGTTTTAGGTGTTTAGGGGTATTTTAAGAGTATATAAGTGATTAAACTCTCATTTAAACCCTAGCATCTAAATCAAAACCCGTTCCCTCCTAAAGTTTTCCCAAAAACCTTCATGAGAGTTCAAAGTGAAGATGGAGCTTGAAATTGGGTCTTCAATGGATTTTCTTCTTCAATTATGATTAGGCTCTACTAATAAGGTACGGGAGTTCTTCATCTAAGGCTTTGTATCACCTTAGAGACAATTTCAAAGGATTTCAAAAAGATGAAAAAGTCCAATTTCTACTCCAAGTCTTGGGTTCTTGCATGAAACGTTTTCAAGCTTAAGATATGATGTTATTGATGTATAATTGATGGTTTCCAATGAAATTCTCCATGAACCCTTGATCTTCTCAATTCTCTAAGTTTTACTAAAATATGGGTGATTTGATTATGCCTTGAGATTAATGAATTCATGTGTAGATTGTGATGGGCTCTTGATTCATGTATAGATTATGTATGTTTGGTTTATAGGCTGTTTTAGTTTGATCAATTGAGTAATTAATACTCTTAGGTATATTGCATGTTAAGCTTATTGAATTGATATGAACTTAATACTTATAGATTCTAGTGTAGTTTTCTATGGGCTTTCTAATGATGTAAGGATTGTATTCAATTGATATCTAATTGAGCTTATATTAATAAATCTATATTGAATTGACTTAGATTCATTGAGTATTATGATATATGTATTGAATTGTTGTTCATGGCCATGGGTAAGGGCCTTATGATATTAAATTAGATGATTTAGCTTTGGATTGAAGTGGTGAGATCAAGTGGGTGGTATGCTACCCTAACTCTCTTATTATTATGAATAGCTATTGTAATTTAGCTCTTAAATTATGTGTGATTGGTATGGTCCACTTATGGTGGCGGTGTTATGTGAATTGATGTGGCCTTGTCGGCGTTATTTTAAGTATATTGATGAAAATGGCCTTGTCGGCACTACTTGAAGTAATATGTTGATTTGTATAGTTGATTATGTGAAGTATGGTCCTATCTACCTATATGTGAAGTAATGTGAAAGTATGTGTTCTCTTATTGAAGTTATTAGGTGATCATGTTATACATGACTATGTGTTTATATGTGTAGTCTTAGAGTTGTTACATGGTTGTTCCAAACTTGGCTATATGAGTGTATAATGGTTATGTTGATGATGATAGAGTAATGAATAGGTTGACATAATATTGATAAGGGTCATTCCTAAGTGTCTAAAGCATGTTATGCTATATGTGCTAAAGTGATGTAATGTTGCGTCTTGTTTAGGTAGACTTGTGTCCCATACTTGATGCATGTATGAATATGAATATGTGATGTCTTGACTTAGGAAGCTAAAGCGTCTTAGTCTTGAATGAATGAATGATAGGTGAGACCTTGAATGATGATAAGAGGGTCCCTTATGTGAAACCTTGAACCTAGTGGTAAGGTTATAAAACTTGAAGTTGAAAGTCGTTATGGTATCCTTCATGTAATGAATGATGGACTTAAGGTTGATTGGCTGGAACAGCATCATATCAATCCTTAGGAAAGTCATAATGAGCTTCTTGCCGCCATTGTGAGGTAGCCCTAGTGGACCTTTCTTTGGTAGGGTAAATGTAATTGGGTTATGAACTTGATATGGAACCCTTTTGTATGAACCTTAATGTGATTTAATCTATGAGAACGAAGGCTAGCACCGAGTGAGTATGGTAAGGGAAGTAGTTCTAGTTAAGGGATGAGATTAGAATACAAAGCACACCCTTCATATTCCTTAACCATGTGCCTGGGATGTGTCCACGTTCTACCAGGCAAGTAGAACAACCTCATCGGAGTAGGATAGAACTACGGATTCCATGTTTTGCTACCATGGTCTATGTCGGTTATTGTCTATTCTCATCATATGGGATTCTTACTAGCATTAGAGAAGTTCTATGAAGTTTAGGTGGTGGTATGTGACTTTATCTAGACATTGCACAATAGGCTTCGAAGGTGTCAGTTGGAGTCCCTAGGTCTTCTACAAGACCATTACTTGAATGTCCTTTATGTGATGAATGTCTCTTAATGAACTAATGAATGTAATGACTTAAGTTAAGGAAATATCTTAAATGAATAAGTACTTATCTAGAGTAGTTAAGGGTTGTCTAGTTAAGGTATGAAGGGGGCAAAGGAATAGTCACTTCATCTCTTACTTAGATAAGTCTTAGTAATGATTCTAGTTAAGGAAATTGATTGATTATGTGGACATGATCCTAACCTAGGTAAGTCTTAAGGATTACTTAGGTAATCTTGAAGAGGTCAATTATGGACATTCTGTTCTTGAGTTACTTCAGTAGGTCTTTGGATAACCTTTGAAAGGAGAATGTCATGTTTGATGTATGCTATTGTATTAAGTGAGAATGATTCTATCTTAGGTAGTCTATAGAATCCCTTGTGTGTGTGTGAAAGGGATTGTATGGGCGGTCGCTCCACACTCACCCAAGTGAACCTTGGAATCACCTTTGGTAGGATGATCTCATGTTCATGTGTTTGATGTATTGTAAGTGTGTATGTGTCTCATTCTAAGTAGTCTTAAGGATCGTTTAGGCATGCTTTGAGAGGGTGTATGGGCGGTCTCTCTTTGTATGACTTAAGTGAGTCTTAGGATAGCTTTTAGTGGGTTGACTACATGCTAGAAGATGTCAAATGTGAATAATTGCTTGGATGATTTCTTATGTATTTCTAAAGTGATAAATGTTGTTCTTATGTTATTATTATGATGTTTTAATCAAAATTCATGAAAAACATGTTATTGACTAAATGTCCCTTTTTCATGGTTCTTGCATGGCTTTCATACTTAGTACATCTAATGTGCTAACCCCTTCTTTTCCCTTTTTGACTAAAGTGTAGGGAATTGGAAGTCTTGATGTGCCATGGAGGATGGATATATTTCTAAGGGTTGAATATGAAGTATTGGTGAGTCCTCATCAATTCGAGGACAATATCCACATGTTCGTTTATGTCTTAAGTCTTTACTTTATGTCTTGTATGAGCTTAGTCCCAAGTGTTGTATACTCTAAAGTTTAGATGGTTCAATGGGATGTTGTAAAGGTTTAATGTTTTAATGAAAGTCTTCCGCTTGCATATTGTTTATAAAAGAGTTCTTCGTGTGTGAAGAAAGTTTTAAATTCTTACTCATTTTAGTATGTTATTGTGCAATGAATGATACGAGTGGTTTAGATGAGACTTCTTGAAGTCTCATTTTCCGTGTGACGAACTCAAGGATACTCTAATTTCTAGGGTGTACTTGAGGGTCGTGACACTTAACCTAGTAAGAGTAATCTCATTTGAGGACGAATGTTACCAAGGGGTAGATATTGTAACATCTCGCAATTAAAAAGAAAGTAGAAGGAAATTTAGAAATTGGAAAATAGTTATTTTTGGAAATAAATTGAAAATCTAGAAATTCCGTAAGTAAGTTAAAGTAAGTTTTTTGTCAACTTCAAATGGTCATAAATACTAGCTCAGAATGAGTTAAATGTACTTTAAGATATCGTTTAAAATCCATTGGAACCATCTTTCCAACTCCGCTGAGTTTGCAAATTTTCGAGTTCAGATGAGTGACTTTTGCACTTCGAAAGTTGGGTTGTTGGATTAAGGAAATATCCAATCTGGAAATTTAAAGGGTAAGTTGGTCTTTTTCTTACCCAATTAATTAAATTCTTTATTAGTAAGTTAATTGGGTCAAAAAATTGAGTTAGTTCAGTCTACAAGTTTGAGAAATAGATTTAGGGCTTTTGGAGAAAGACACAAGAAAAAGTTGAAGAGGAAAAGTAAGAATTTCCAAGAACGATTGGTTTGGATTGCGGATTTTTCAAGATTTTGATCCTACAAGGTATGTGATTCTCTCATAGTATTGGGTTCATTCACCCACGCGCCAATAATGTTTAGTTCAGCGCAATTCGTCCTAAAAGAGTTTGAATATTGATGTTCTTGACATAAATTCTTTAATTTGAATGTTGTTCTTGAATTGGGTTGAGTTGTGGAGTTTCTTATATCTTTACGTTGTGTTTTAGAGTTATTTTGAGTTAGGTTCTTGAGTACATATGTGGGTATCGGAATGTAAAATGAATTTGAGAACAATAGTCGAGTTTAGGCCAATTGGGGGATGGAAACAAAGAGGAAAAAGTCGGACAAAGGAACAAGTATCCGCGTCGCGGACCTGTTCCCTCAGTGAACAAAAGTTGTTCCGCGTCGCGGAAAGGACGCGGACTCGTCTGTCTCAAAATTAAGTTTTGCGAATAATTATTTAGGAGCATCTCTGCATCGCGGACTTTTTCCAGAGCGGTGATTTCGTAACTTTCTCAAGTTTAGCTATTCAGAATCATTCCTAAACATCATGAGGTCTTTCCAAACACAAATCACAATCCTTCAATCCATAATTCAATTCAAGGATCAATTAAGAGTCAATTCAAGTAAGAGTTAAGATCAAAGTCAAGAGTCAGGTCAAGTGAAGTTCATCCAAGTTTTCAAAGTCTTTTACAAATGTTTTAACTTTGTTTTAAGTCAAAAAGATTCAAGTTAAGATAAGAGAAAAGAGTTGAGCTCATTTCACAAAAGATATCGGGAACTAAGTATTCAGAAGGAATTAATAAATGTTTTCACATTTAAGATAAGAGGAAACTGAGATTTCCAAAAGAGTTTTGAGCAATAAAAGGGAACATTGATTCCAAGAGAGCTTTTAAGCTAAGCGTTGAGTAATTATCTCAAACCAAAGAAAGAAGTTGTTTTTAAAACATATGAGCTAAGTATATTTTTGGGAGTAGTATTGAGCACATAGATGTATATGTGAATTCATATTAACTCAAGTCTCCATAAACCATGTAGCCATCATGGACATTAAAGGATCATACTTTTTAGATGATCACTTAAGTTAAGCTAGTGGATTCACTAAGTATAGTAAGTTCAGATACTGATGGAAAGGTATAGGATAGTCCTCGACAGCGTGAGGTAAAATATTGTACCATTGCTTAGGATCATAGTTATGGTTGTAGTTAGAGAATCTGCCATAGAAGTTTTATTACTTTAAATGAGTAAAGTTAAGTTTGTTATTGCTTTATTTTTAACGAACTAAGAATGTTTTAAGTTTCGTTATAAGATTTATATATATATATATATATATATATATATATATATATATATATATATATATATATATATATATATATATATATATATATATATATATATATATATATATATATATATACCACATGTGTTGTACTTCTTTATATTGAGTTGAGTATCCCTGAGTTGAGAAGAGTCAAGGTAAGTGTTTCTTTCACAATCTCTTTCGAGCCTATGTTTTTTAGCATTCCAACTCGCATACTCGTACATTTAATGTACTGATACGAGTTGTCCTACATCGTATTATGATGCAGATGCACATAACCAGGATCAACATCCAGCGCCTCGTTGATTCAGCTTGAGCACTCAGAGTATGTTGGTGATCCTTCTTGCCTTCTGAGGACCCTTTTATTTGCTTTCAAGTCTAGTTCATTAGGATGTTGTGGGGATTGTGCCAACATATATCTCAGTTGTTTAAAGGCTACATTGACAATTAGTAGTTTGTATTTACAAGTTGAATGTTATTTCATTTAACATTATAAGTTATATTATTTAGTTATCTATGTAAGTCCATTTGATCATTGTAATAATTTTAGAATCTTCCGTTGAGTTAAGTAAGTCAGGCCAAGGGTTCGCTCGAGGCCAGCAATGGTCTTTGAGTATTGTCCACGCCTAGGGTGTAGGCTCGGGGTGTGACAAACATCAAACTGGAAATAAACTAAATAGAAGAATGAGGCTGAATAAAGGTAAGTACATTGATTTATAGGGCTTACAAACTAAACCAATAGTGATTTCCTATCCTTAGAAAACCTTATAGCTTAAATAAGTCAAAGGAACTATTATATAATCTCACGTACTAAATTAAAACTATATATAAAGGAAGTAATCAATAGATAATTAATCACGTTAATTGAAAAATCATGACCCCCATGTACAATCAAGTTGACAGGTAGAAAACAAAAGATCCATTCACAATCAACATAAAAAGACTTGGCGACATTTGGAACTAATAACTGACCTTTGTTAACCAGAATGACAATATTAGCTCATTAGCAAAACGAACGTTTGCCAAAAGATCTTTCTCTATGTTTTTATTCATTTCATCTAATTTATCACAATAAAGATCAAGATTTGTGTGGTTCAAAGATGACAAGTCCCTGAGCTTAAGTGTCATATGATAAAAACCTTAGAAATCGTTATATGTTAAACGTATGGAGTAACAATTTTAAGCAGCATGTGTCACCTTCGATTGAATACCGATCCCCCCTAGGATGATCGTGATGGATCAATTGCAGTCATTATTAATCTTGGCAGTGCACAAATTCATTTCCTTAACGGATAATGTACTGCCTCTCATTAGCTGAACTTTGAATTTGTTGTGAATAATAAAGTGGAGGATTTACGCCAGAATATATGTTATAGAACTGCTTATCCAATTGGGCATCATGACCAACCCTATAGCTTGGCAAAAGTTCTTTGTAGTAGTTCATCGATTATAAAGCTCAACTGCAATAATGGCAGCACATTAGAAGAATGCGTTCTAAATTGGACATCTCTGAAGAGTTTAACGCTGGAATGTTTGTTTATCCGAGATGAACACATTAAGCAAATAATTTCAAATTGTCCTTAATTGGAATCTTTGAATCTGTATGGGTTTGTGGTTTTAATCTATGGATTTTGTGCAAACGATTAACACCACAAAATCAATACAATTTCAATGATTCCAATTTAGGACCATTTGACATTTTTTGTATAATGTGTCTATCCCGGATAAACAAACTTTTCAGCATTAAACTCTTGAGAGATGTTTAATTTATTACGCAATCTTCTCCTATTCTGCAATTATTGCACTTAATTTATAATCGATGAACTACTACAAAGAATTTCTGGCAAGCTATAATATTGGTCATGCCTAGCCGGGAAAATAATTCTATAACGTATATTTAGTCGTGAATCCTCTACTTTATTATTCACAGAAAATTCAAGCCACTTTTCAATTAAGGGAAAATATGACAGACCATCATCATATCTGAACACAATGTTTCGACTGAACATTTTAATGGCTAAGGAGAGGTAGTACATTATCCATGAAGGAAATGAATATGTCCACTACTGAGCTATCTAAACGAACATACTCCTCCTTTTCAAAACTAACATTGTTGATAGATGTCTAGAAGTATTGTCAATCCTTATAGAGAGTAGATGTTTTGAGCATGTCTGTTATGGACAATAAAGAAAGAATTTGGACAATAACAACATAAGGTAGTTTACTAATCCTATCAATTTCTTTACATTTTGTCTCAATTTTCGAGTTTTTTCTGAGATAAGTTTTCAATAAGCAGACTTTAGAGGTTCCACAGAGTTGGTCTTGGTTGCTCATGTTGTTCAACCTGTATTACTATTGCTAGCTGAAATCACAAAGTCAGCTAACCACTCAACGGCAAAAAAGTACAATAAAATTTGTTTGGAAAGAATAAAATGAATTTTAGAAAATATGTTGTTAAAACATAAGATAAAAACATATATATAAACAACAAACAATAGCGTAAACATGTGATTATTGTGCTTTATTGAAAAAGTCAAAAACCCTTGAAAAAGCCACAATCCTTCAGAATAATCACAAGCTTCCCCAAAAGTCACAAAAAAACCATCTTTCGAAAAAGTTACAACTTTTCATTTTTTTTCCAGATCTTTTAAAACCCAATAAGTCATGCTACTTCTCTTTCGTTGAGAAAAAACACAGGCCTAAGAGGAGGTGGAAATTATCATACATCAATACCAAGAATAAGTTTACTTGTAACTATAATTGCTATAGACAATTTCTATTTTTTTTGTTTATTTTTTCTTTAATGTCCAACTAACAAAAATTATATCACATGACACTCTTTTTTAATGTGATAATACATTATATTCATTAATATATTATTGTTTTAAAAATTAGGGGTCGAAAAGGGGAAAATTTAAGGAGGAGATTACAATAAAGGTGAGAAATTGAATGATCTCACCAAAAAAGGTGAAAAATTAGTAGTCAATGCTACTAAGATTATCCCATGTAATACTTTGTAATTACAATTTTCATCGATTTTAAACTATAAAAAAGAGCTATAAGACATTTAAACTTAACGTTCACAAGTCTTGTATTTTAGTAAACAATATTATTCATCAAAATTCAAACAAAAAACGTGAGAATTGAAATTAAGATAAAGGATACATACACAATGTAGACTTTGGTTGCCCTTTCAAAATCATGTTTTTTTTTGTTTTGATGTTATTAAATGTATGTATATTTACATGAAAGGGCTAATGTCACACAACTTATATAGTGGTCATGGAGTTGACCATTTATATATTTTTTATTTTGGGTCAGATCATAGAAAGAACATATATGTATAAATAAATTAATTAATTAGATCAAGATATTCAAGATAATTATGTCATTAATGGTTCTTAGTTGATTATTTACTTAAATAGGTTTTTGATGTCATGCTAAAATTATCAATGACCTAATTATGTTCTTCTTACACATTTGAAAAAGATATAGTTCCTTGTTTCAATTTTTCACTCCTATTTTCCCTTTTAATCCGTTTAAAATTATTATTTTTCTTTTTATAATTTTTAATTAAATTTGAATCCATAAAATTTAAGGAGAGACGTGACAAACTCACATGCATCATCATTCCGAAAACTTTATGTTAAATGAGATGTTATTCACGTCACCAAGTAATTAATAGGCCTTGATTTCCATTATGCAAATAATTTCTATTGATTTAGCTTCGTGACTATATTATTGATATTTTACAATATTGCATTAAAATGGAAAATTGCAAAGAGATTAGTACTTCCATGAACCAAAAAGAGAGAAACTAAGTAAAGATTATGGAACCAAAAAGGTGTATGAACCATACTTCTGAAGTTTTATTGTGTGTTTAATGTATCTTACAGCAACAAGACTCGATATATTGTATGGTGCAAGTGTTTTTATCAAGGTTCGTGTATTATCCTAGTGAAGTACATTTGCAGGCAGCTAAAAGAATTGTGTGATACATCAAAGGAACCATCACCTATGGAGTTAAGTTTCAGAAGAGTCAACGTGTGAAACTTTGGGGGTATTCCGATATCGATAGGGGCGGTTCCGAGGATGATGCAAAGAGAACTTCATCGTACTATTTTAGTCTTGGTTCTGGAATTTTTTCATGGAGTTGTAAGAAACAAGATATTGTAGCTCAATCTACTGCCGAAGCTGAGTTTGTGGCAGCTGTAGCAGCACTAAATCAAACGTTGTGGCTTAAGAAAATTTTGGTTGGTTTGTTTGTGAAACCAACTGGAAGCATCAAAGTGTTCGTGGACAATGAAGGAGCAATAGCTATATCTCACACTCTTGTGCTTCATGGAAGAACTAAGCACTTCAAAATCAAGTTTGTTTTCTTTAGGAAAGGGAAAAACGATGGTGATATAACTTTTGTCTACAGCAAGTCGGAAGAATAATTGGCTGATATATTCACTAAGCATATGCCAATCAGCAAGTTTTAGCATCTCACACACAAAATGGAGTTTGAAGTTTCCAATGCAAGGAGGAGTGTGAGGAATTTGCTTTTTCAACTGCAATTAATTTTCCTTTTATTTTTTTATAGTAGATAAGACTTAGTCAATTAGTTGTTAGCGATCTGTTCCTATTATTTAGGAGTAAGTTAGTGAGTTAGGAATCTGCTAGTCGTAAGTTTACTGCTTTCTACTTTCTGATTTTTATTCTAGTCTTATAAATGTAATATGAAGACATCAATAAAAATGTTCTTCTACTTATATTCTTGTTGTCTTCTCTACTTTCTAATAGCTCATACTTTCAAAATTACCAACAATCCCTTTGAATCTTTCAACTTTACTATTATTATTCATTTTTTTTACTTTTATAACAGTTATTGTTATTGGTATGACGTCTAATTTTTTATTGTCTCAATGATTTTATTATATGAATTGGATTAGCATTTATATGCATTTGCCAAAGCTTTCACCTTCTTGAAGAAAAAATTGGTTTACGATGGAAAATATTTGTTGTATTTCTAATCCTTCTCTGTACAAGAATTTATAATCAAAGCTAAGGGAAGACAACCAATCAGATGCTTACAGTTGTCCTATTTTTATTGGCTGTCTTGTAACACACATTTCAAAATTGTGGAGAAGATAACTACTAAACTACTGCTGAATTTATCCTAGTTTCCAATGTGTGTAAGTTCTGCTCACTATAAACTGTATACTAACAACTATTTACATTAGTAAAAAAAATAAAGGGATGTGATTTAGTCCATCATACAACAAATGGACAATAATAATGAAATAGGATATAAGTGCCTCATCCTTCTTTGTGAAAGTTGATTTAATGAAATTGACTCATCTATCATCTTTTGCTGGAGATGGGTTTAATTTCTTGATACCAGCACTTCTTTTGTTGCATTTCAGCATCACCAATGGTGATATACGCAACTAACATATCCATCATTTTGGAACTTTACTATTATAACATTTATGTTGTAAAGCCATATATTTCTTTTTGTGTAATTTAACAACACTTATTATAACAATTACATTGTTATTTTATTAGAGATCGACTCCTTCCACTTCTCAAGTATTAGAACTACGAGTGGACCTTTGAACAAGAAGTTTGTGGTGCTGCTTCCACAGCCTCAAGCTTAGCAGATAAATTAAAAAAGACTATAATATGTTGTATCCTATCTAGAAAGATCTCAGTATAATGATCCGCAAACTAAATGTAACATATGATAAAAGATAAATATGTTATTATTAGGCTGAATCATCTTTTCTTTATTTGAATTTGAATACTTCCAGTGACTTGCACGAGATAGCTAAATTTCATAAAAATAATTGTTTTTCATTTTTTAGGGTGTTTGTTCTCCACATTGGAGCCTAAATAATTCTTTGCCTATGTTAGGTCTCATTTGTGGGTAACCCTCCTACCAAAGATTTTTCTATACCCAAAGCTAGATCTAGAGACTTCTTGCTATGAGAGAAGCAGTACCATCAACTTGACCACATTCTTTGCTTGTCCCACTGAGTTGGAATGCCATAAATTGATGTGTGGTAACAGGTAAAACCTAAAGGTTGATTCCGTCGTTGTAGAGGGAAATGCAAACTAGATCTCTTTTTTCGAGCACAAACAATAAGTTAAGGGACGAACAACTGTGTTTTATTCTAATTAATGGCTGGAACATAATTCAATTTTCATACCAAGTTATCCTCATTAAAACAAAAAAATGTCAACAAAAATAAGAGCAACAAACTAGGAATAGAAAACAATATGACTAATTGATTCGAAGGAAATAATAGCACTTGTTGGAAAAGCTAACAAATGCTTCATTAGATTTGAGATATTAGTAAAACAACTGTTGCAGTCCTTATGCTCTTGTACTATAACAAGTTTCTGCAGATTTACTGCATGCTCATGTAAAAACATCAAGAATCGATGTAGCTTTATTGCATCAAAACTACGCGTACGACTACAAAATGGCATAACCTTGACATTCATCATATTTTGTAAGGAAACTTTGAATATGCTTTATTCAAACGAGAGGTACTTGTCATGCCCGAGCCTCCACCCTGACATGGCTAGAACCCAATGACCATTGTTGGCCTTGAGTTGACCCTTTGACTGGCTTACTCAACTTAGCAGAAGACTTAACTTATCTCAATAAAAACAGTAAAGAACATTTTCAAGGGAAATACATAAACTGTAATAGTCTAGCCAAAATGGGACTTAAGTCTCATCGTTTACAAATGAAATGAAAAGACCAAAACTAAGATTATCTGTCTATGAAGCCTCTAAAAATAAAAAGATGAATGTTGGGACAAACCCCTCAACATTCTATAACTGAAAATGTTTGAAAACAATATAAGAGTCCTCTGGCAGCAAGGAGGCTCACCAGTGACTCAGAGTTGCTCACTAGATCAATGGCACACCAAATGCTGATCCTAGTTACTTACGTCTGCATCATGATATACGATGCAGGCCAACTGACATCAGTACATTAAATGTACGAGTATGCGAGTTGGAATGCTAAAACAACATTTAAGCTAGAAAAGAAGTAAAAAGGAACACTTACCTTGGCTCTGCTCAACTCATGATTTAGCTGACTCAATTCAGTATAATGCACTTTAAAAGTAAGTGCAATATAATGAAAAGCTTACTGAAAACATGTTGTAAAATCTGAATGTATACAAAGATACAAATAATCTCTGAGATGTATGTAAAAATACAAATAACTGATGTATATGAAAATATAATAACTTATGTGGGAGGTTCTCTGACCGACAACCATCACTTAAGAGTCATAGTGATGATACAACATTACTCGGCCCACGCTGCCTGACCATCCTAACCTTGCCAGAGTATAGGACCTGAACTGCCTAATGGATCAACTAGTATACTGTGAAAAGTGTTCATCTGAAGAGTATGACCCTCTTCTACCCATGATGGCCACATGGTTTTTTTCACGACTGGAATCTAGAACCCAGACGAGACCGGCGTCGTTGACCTCTCAGAGGTCGCAGACAAGCCTACTTACGTCATTCTTACTTTACATAGGTTAATTTTAGCGGAAAATTTGAAACTTTTTGTTTCTAAACATTACTTAATAAACATTTCTAATACATTCGTAATTCGTTCAACATCAACCATCTAGTCATTAAGAGATAATCAAATGAAAGAAATAGTTCAATAACATAATTGTATAATTGCCAAAATGGCACCCATACATAGTCCAAATAAAATAAGAAAGAAACGCTAGTGGAACATGCTCTACTATCTCAACTCCTAAACTAAGCTAGAACATAAACAGTAGCATCCTCGAAATCATGAGGACCTACCAAAAACCGGATGAATGCTGGAGGTCCGGATAACTGCAGCGATGATCCTGTAGCTCTACCGTCCACCTGTGCCTGCACCTAAAATAGTAGAGTTTGTATAGGGTTAGTACACACTTGTACTAAGTATGGGTATATGCAAGCACACACCAAGGACATGCCTGAGAAAGAATAGCTCTTTCCTAACAACATGATTTTTGGAAGTCAAGTCAGTGGACTTGCCAAATTGATATTAGGATAGTTTCCAAATTTGGATTAGGAAAGTAAGTGAGCTTTCCAAATTTGGATTAGGAAAGTGATACCATGAGAATAACATACATCATCATACTTTTCACATTTGCACACGGCATATAACATTTACACATAGCACATATCATATAGCATACAGTACATTTTTTATGTAGCACATAACTTCTTTCATATCATTTATTCATATGCCATGAGACCTAGGAATCATGGACTTGACATTAAGACATCCCAGAAATGAGGGCTCAAAATATGAGACCTCAACTAGGGAGTCTTCATTAGCAAACACAGAGTCTGCTTCATTCATTCATACGTACTTCATTTCATTTTGTTCATAATCCAGTGTAACCACCGGTTATACCTAGGATGTAGTTTAAGACTTTCATTAGGTTCGTTGTGCAATGACCAAGAATGACCTAATGTCATTACTTGAATCTAACTCACCTTTTGATTATCCTATCCTAACACCTTTGGTATCATTCATTTCATTATGTGCATCATTTGAGGCTGGCCTCATTCATTCATTGGGAACTTTAACTTTAACCGACATAGATCATGTGAGCATCATGAAATCCAGTGTCTCCCCCACACCGAAAAGAGGTGGAATCACCGGCCAAAGTGATCCAATAACATGCTAGCGTACATGGGAATTTAACCCCGCCAGATCCCTATATTGGCAGTATAGGTTCGAAGACTAGGAGATATAAGGAGACCCATACCCGGCAAGTCGGACAGTCTCATCTCATGAGAGTTACGTGAACCTCCGCCCTTCCCTAAAGAAGGCATCACCGCTCATAACTAGTCTATCGGTGCTCAGTATAAAGTTCCTTGTCATTCATCTCATACGTCATGGAAGCTAGCTTCTAGTATGAGGACATCATAGCTCATTAGATGATTTCTCATCTCCTCATTTGTATTGAGTGTGTTAAGCTCAATACTCTCATTACAGTGTTCATAGAGATTTGTCTCTTCATTATCTTACACTCTCATAGGTGAGTACGTGTTGGTAACATTTACTTAGGCTCATTTGAGATTACTCTCATCATTTACATTAGCCTCATATCATGTTGTCACCACATTCATTGTCATTAACACCTTTGCTTTTCATAGTTACTCCCCTCTTATTATGTGAATGTTTATTTCGTCATTTCATTATTCATCTCATCATATGCCAATGCACTTGGCCATTTAGTGTATTTACACTCATACTTAACCCTTTTTAGGGTTCATCATTTCATTTCATACATCTTAGGTTCACTTACTTTTGAACGTATGTTAGACTTATGAGTCTGAACACACAAGCCATGAGGCTTCATTCGTAGTTCGTTAAGTAATTCTTACATTCCTAAGATTATGTAGTACAAGACTTATGTATCTTGTAGTTATGCCAAGATCTTGAATTTGATCTAAGTAGGTGGCATTTGTTCTTGTACGTTTTGTTCACGTATGATTTATGTATCAATACGGAAGTTTGGGCAAGGAATCCCAAGTCTTGAATCAATTGGTTATCATTTATATTTTTAATCGATTCTATTCTAATATTCATAACATTTTAATTCTAAGTCAAATCACAATATTCACTTTGAAGGCTGACTTTTCTATTTTAAATTTCTCTTGCATTGGCCGAAGGGTTGTGGATTCAAGCCCCCCCCCCCCACAACCCCATTTTCGTATTTCTTTTATTTGTTTCGGTTCATGTAAGGCTTTGGGACCCGAGGTCGAGTCCCCTCAGCCACACTAAATTATCCTTTAATTTCCCCTCCCTTCCATTCGCTTAGGCCGAGAGATTGTGGGTTCGAACCCCCACAACCTCTTTATTTTATTCTCCTTTTTGAAAGTTGACTTATTTGAGTTGACTGTGAGGTTGTGGGGTCGAATCCCCACATCCTCATTTTATTTTTATATTTATCTCCTTCATCCGCATAGAGGTCGTGGGTTCGAATCCCACGCCTCTCAAAATTTTTCTTTATTTTTCTCCTTTTCCTTGGTTTCTAACCGAGAGGGTGTGGGTTCGAATCCCACCCCTCTCATTTCTTAATTTCTTTTTCTTCACACTTATTTCCCAGCCAAGACAGGTTCGAATCCCCCTCACCACACGAATTTTCTTCTTCTTCAATTAAACCCTTTTTTTTTATTTTAAAGGGGTGAGGTCTCGGGTTCGACCCTCAATGACCTCACCTAATCTTCCTTATTTTTCTTGACATTCTAAACATCTTAATTAGGTAGAGATATGTTAACATAATGCTGGAAATTTAAAGTAACCCCATTACTCAATTTTATTTCCATTTGTTAGTAAATTCATAGGACAATACATAGTTCATTTGGTATGTTCTTTAATACAATTTTTCACGAGTTCTTAACCAAGATGTTTACTCCTCAAATCAGCCACACTTCATGTCACATGAACATCACATTTTTCTTCAATTGGAGTACATAAAACAACAACATAACATTAACAAAAATCAAGTCTCTAGGCCGAGACTCACACATGCCATGCATTTTTCTTTTCTTAATTCGAACACACACACATAGTTGTCTTTTCATGAATTAACATACATCCAATACATTACATTCAGCACAAACATCACATAATCCTAAGTCTACCAGCATTCATACCAACCATACATTTGTTGGGAGCTAATGACAGGGACATGCAACAGGGGAATCAACCTTAGTTTTTGAGCCGAATATACTGAGTCCTAGGGGTCTCTTGGGAAAGGGACCAAGAGTAAGAAGACCCATACATTCGTTTTCTTGTTAAATCTCCAGAATGCTGCCCAAGAACCTCTCAAAAAATCAGTTCAAACACCCACACTCACACCTCACCCGACTAGCGTAGTATGCTTTGCTTAACGTTACCGAATTGCTTTCTCTTTTGTGTTTTGCTTGTGAATTCTTCAATCATGAAGAATTTTTGTTTTCTTT
The DNA here is from genome assembly GCA_016801875.1 of Solanum sitiens. NCBI lineage: Eukaryota > Viridiplantae > Streptophyta > Magnoliopsida > Solanales > Solanaceae > Solanum > Solanum sitiens. The sequence goes on along the minus strand of JABWTJ010000035.1, from coordinate 2,975,746 downwards.
CTGACTTTTGTTCACGTTTGCAGCCAGAGATTGTGTGAGAAAGAGAGAGAGAAATCGTGCAAAGAGAGTGGAGGAAATGGGAGATAGAAGTCGTGTAGAAGTAGAACTTTGTGGGTATGAATTAGTCAACTTAACAATTAATCAAAATTAATAAAAATCTGATTTCTTTTTCCTAAATCAGCTAATATTAATTATTTATTAAAAACTTAGTTAACACATTAAAATAAAAGCAAGTTAAATCTTGCTTCTAGTGGGGCTCGAACCCGAGTGACCCCATTTGCGAGAAATGGGTCACTTCGGGTTGCCCCACCCGAAATCCCCTAACTAAATTAATTAATTAATTAATTAATTAATTCCTCAGGATAATTACAATATTACCCTTGGCTTAGAAAAGACCATTTTACCCTTGGACTCTCAAAACTTAAGATTTCTTCTTTTGAGTCCGGTAAAAACTCTTTCAATTAAATCTTCGTTTTCGCGAGCCTCACGTGGTTGGTTCCAACCTTTCCAAGCTCAATTAACTCCCCAAGTTAGTTGGCTTGGTTGTAGTAAGGGTTCTGAGGTCTGGTTCTGCGCATATCAATACGTGTGGACCTTGGTCTAATCACAAGCATTCTTGAAAAACCTAAGTCTTGATCCTATTCATTTTTAGGGTTGTTACATTATCCCCCCCTTAGGAACATTCGTCCCCGAATGACACTACTACTTCATGTTGTAATGCCAGTCAGGTCGTAATAAAAACACTATACACAGTCAATCAATAGCAACAAATTACGGGGAGGTAAGGAAGCATAGGTTTAAGAGTATAAAGTCTAACCTCAAGAGCTGAACAGGTGAGGGTAGCGGGCCCTCATGTCGGCCTCAGCTTCCCACGTAGCACCCTCAACAAGATGATTTCTCCACAATACTTTCACTGTGGCAATCTCCTTGTTCCTCAGCCGCTTGACCTGTCTGTCTAAGATCTCAACCGGTACCTCCTCATAAGACAAGTCTTCATCAACCCCCAAACCTTCAACAGGTAAGATTGATGCTGGATCACCTAGGCACTTCTTCAACATAGATACATGAAAAACTGGATGGACAGAAGCTAACTCTGCGGGCAATGCCAACTCATAGGCCACCTCACCCACACGCTGTAGGATCTCATATGGCCCAACATATCTCGGACTCAGCTTCCCCTTCCTACCAAATCTCATCACCCCTTTCATAGGTGATATTTTTAAGTAAACCTGGTCACCAACATCAAACTCTAAGGGTCGCTTTCTGTTATCAGCATATGACTTCTGCCGACTGTACGCAGTAGCCAACCTGTCCCTAATCATTCTGACCTTCTCTAAGGCCTCATGAATGATCTCCGGCCCCAAAATGGATGACTCTCCAACCTCGAACCATCCAACTGGAGATCTACACCTCTTACCATACAATGCCTCAAACGGTGCCATCCCAATGCAGGAGTGATAGCTATTATTATATGAGAACTCTATCAAAGGCAGATGGTCATCCCAGTTACCTCTGAAGTCAATCACACACGCCCTCAACATATTCTCCAATGTCTGAATGGTGCGCTCTGCCTGTCCATCTGTCTGAGGGTGAAAGACAGTGCTAAGCTTCACCTGCGTGCCCAAGCTCTTCTGGAAAGATCTCCAGAAATGAGAAGTAAACTGAGATCCTCTGTCTGAAATAATAGACAAGGGAATCCCATGCCATCTCACAATCTCATCAATGTAGAGCCTCGCATAATCCTCGGCTCTGTAAGTAGACTTTACAGGGATAAAGTGGGCAGACTTAGTCAATCTGTCCACAATAACCCATATAGAGTCATGCTGCCTCCTAGTCCTCGGAAGCCCAACCACGAAGTCCATATTAATGGCCTCCCGTTTCCAAGTCGGAACCTCAATAATCTGCGTCAGACCACCAGGCTTAAGATGCTCTGCCTTAACCTGCTGACAATTAGGACACTTGGCCACATATTCTTCAATGTCCTTCTTCATGCCATCCCACCAATAATTCTGCTTGAGATCATGATACATCTTGGTGGAACCTGGATGTATGGAATATCTGGAACCATGGGCCTCTGTAATAATCCTGGTCCGCAAATCATCCACATATGGCACACACAGCCTGTCCTGATACCTAAGTATGCCATCACCTCCCAAAGCAAAAGACTCATTCATCTTCATCAGCACTGAGTCCTTCAACTCCATCAACACGGGATCTAGATGCTGACCCTGCTTGACTTCAACTACCAAGGATGATTCAGAACTAGGATGAACTGAAACATCCCCACTAGTGGAGTCAACCAAACGCACACCCAGTCTGGCGAGTCTGTATACATCTTTGACCAGCTCCTTCTTCTCATCCTCAACGTGAGTTGTACTTCCCATGCTCATCCTGCTCAAAGCATCAGCTACAACATTAGCCTTACCTGGATGATAGTGCACATTCATGTCATAATCCTTCAACAGCTCCAACCATCTCCGCTGACGTAGATTCAACTCCCTCTGTGTGAACACGTACTGGAGACTTTTATGGTCTGTGAACACATCTACATGCACTCCATACAGATAATGCCTCCACAGCTTCAGTGCAAATACCACAGCTGCCAACTCTAGGTCATGAGTGGGATAATTCTTCTCATGAACCTTGAGTTGTCTAGATGCATAGGCTATCACCTTACCAACCTGCATAAGAACACAACCCAAACCAACCCTAGATGCATCACAATAAACAGTGTAGTTCTCACCACACTTAGGCAAGGTAAGCACCAGGGCTGAAGTGAGTCTGTCCTTGAGCTCCTGGAAACTCTTCTCACAAGTCTCCGTCCATTCGAACTTGGCTTTCTTCTTAGTCAAAGCTGTCAATGGGGCAGCAATGGAAGAAAAGCCCTCCACAAACCTGCGATAGTAACCAGCCAATCCCAAAAAGCTACAGATATCAGTAGGAGTAAGAGGTTTTGGCCAATTCTTCACAGCCTCAGTCTTCCTGGGATCCATCTCCACGCCCTGATCGGACACAACATGACCAAGGAAGGTCACTGATCTGAGCCAGAATTCACATTTGCTGAATTTGGCATACAACTAATGCTGTCTAAGTACCTGCAAGGTTAGTCTCAAATGTTGTTCATGCTCTTCCTTGGTCTTAGAGTAGATAAGAATGTCATCAATGAATACTATGATGAAAGAGTCAAGGTATTCACGGAAGACCCTGTTCATGAGGTACATAAATGCAGCAGGTGCATTCGTGAGACCAAATGACATGACTAAAAACTCATAGTGACATAGCGGGTACGAAAGGCTGTCTTTGGGATATCTCCATCCCTAACCCTAAGCTAGTGATACCCTGAACGAAGATCAATCTTAGAGAAGAAACTAGACCCTTGGAGTTGATCAAACAGATCATCTATTCTGGGGAGTGGATACTTATTCTTTATAGTGACTTTGTTGAGCTGCCGATAATCGATACACATTCTAAGGATTCCATCCTTCTTCTTTACAAACAACACTGGAGCGCCCCAAGGGGATATGATCGGTTGAATGAAACCTTTGTCAGTAAGATCTTTTAACTGCAGCTTCAACTCTTTGAGTTCCGCTGGATCCATTCTGTAAGGAGGAATTGAGATTGGTTTAGTATCGGGTTCTAAATCGATACCAAAGTCAATCTCTCGAAGGGGAGGGACTCCAGGTAAATCATCAGGGAACACATCTAAGAACTCATTCACTACATGTACTGAGTCTATGGAAGGAATGTCATGATCTAAATCATTAACACTCACAAGATGACACAATAACCCCTTGGACATCATTTTATTGGCCTTAAGGTTAGAAATCAAGGGGTTAGGACGACTCGAATTGTACCCCTCCCAGACTAACTCTTCTTCATTAGGAAAGCGAAATCTCACCACTCTACTACGACAGTCCAAGCAAGCATAACAACTATGAATCCAATCCATGCCAAGAATAACATCAAAATCGTGCATGGGTAACTCAACCAGGTTTGCACATATAGTTTTTCCACTCACAACTATTGGGCAATCTTTGTATACTCTATCAGTTCTTACATTCTCTCCTAAAGGTGTACTAACCACTATAGGATCATGTAGAACTTCAGGCAATACCTCAAAAGTAAGAGCAAGCAGAGGAGTTACAAAGGAAAGTGTAGACCCTGGATCAAGTAAAGCATAAACAGAAGTTGAGAATACTTGCAGCATACCTGTGACCACATCAGCAGACTTCTCCTGCTCCTCTCTGCCCTTCAGGGCATAGAACCTGTTCCTCTTAGAAGGATCAGCTGCTGCTGCACCCTGTGGGTTAGGCCTAGGCTGAATATTACCTCCAGCCTAACCTCTGTTCTGTGGGCAGTCTCTGACCATGTGTCCACTCTTACCACAACCCAAGCAGGCATTAGTGCCCTGTCTGCACTCTCCACTATGAGCTCGGCCACACTTAGCACAATTCTTTTTAGTACGCTGCATCTCACCTCCATTTCCCTTCTTGGGCTCAGGTCTGCCTCCTTTAGGTGTAGTACTCCTCTGAGGATTAGAATTCCCAGAACTTTGTTGCCCCTTTTTGAACCTTGGCTGCTCACGGACGCCAAAGTTATTCCTGTGGCCTCCATGACTGGGTCCTGCCTGGTCTTGAGGCCTGGGCCTCCTAGCATCACGAACACCTCTTTTTCTGCGGCTGTCCTCTACCTGCTGGACATGCACCATCAACCTGGAAAGATCCATATTATCATGGAGCATAGCAGATCGACACTCCTCCTCCAGGTCTCCATTGATTCATGTGAGGAACCTGCTCATCTCATCCCTGCTGTTAGAAACCAGGGAAGTAGCATACCTGGGAGATTTCAACAAGGTTCAGTATTATTCTTATTCTTGCTATTAAATACTTAGGGAAACAACATACCTTGACTGCTTAACAAACTTCAGGGAATACTCCCTGACTATCATGGAGCCTTGTTTGAGGTTGATGAATTCCTCAACCTTGGCCTCCCTCATCTCCCTGGGAAAGAATCTCTCCAGAAATGCTGTCTTGAACAGCTCCCATGTGACTGGTACTCCACCTAAGACACAACTATCTTGCCACATCTTGCACCAAGTTTTTGCTACATCCTTGAGCTGATAGGAAGCCAGCTCAGCCTTCTCAATGTCAGTGGCCCCCATAGCCACCAGGATCTTATGCACCTCATCTACAAACTCTTGAGGATCCTCCGATACCTTAACCCCTGTGAAAATGGGAGGATTCATCCTCGTGAAATCCCTCAGTCTGTCAGCCATGCTACGAACCGGTGGGTTCTCCCTCTGAACATCCTGCCTGTTAACCTGGGCAGTTATAGCCTGGGCCTGCATGGTAATGGCCTGTGCCATTTGGGCCAAAGATGCCCTCACCTCAGCATCAGTCAACCCAGCTGGGTTAACTGGTATGGCCACTCCTTCAGCTGGAGCCTGGGGTAGATCCTGATTACCCCTAGCAGTTGCTCCTCCTCTCCTCTGACCAAATCCTCTCCTAGTGTTCATTCTCTGGAAAAACAAAAAGGATTGATGTTAGACACGCTCATAACACCAAGAATTCAGACATTCAAAAAAGCACGATAAGATCAGAAGAAGGGAAATTTTCCTACGCATCATGCAGTCTCTAATCCAGGATAGTGGTGCACTACACTACCATGACTTAGAAACTACTCAATGTGGTTGATGTGAACTTATTATTTTCGTAATTTAACCTAGTGCTCTGATACCAACTTTGTCACGACTGGAATCTAGACCCCAGACGAGACCGGCGTCGTTGACCTCTCAGAGGTCGCAGACAAGCCTACTTACGTCATTCTTACTTTACATAGGTTAATTTTAGCGGCAAATTTGAAACTTTTTGTTTCTAAACATTACTTACTAAACATTTCTAATACATTCGTAATTCATTCAACATCAACCATCTAGTCATTAAGAGATAATCAAATGAAAGAAACAGTTCAATAACATAATTGTATAATTGCCAAAATGGCACCCATACATAGTCCGAATAAAATAAGAAAGAAACGCTAGTGGAACATGCTCCACTAGCTCAACTCCTAAACTAAGCTAGAACATAAAGTAGCATCCTCGAAAGCATGAGGACCTACCAAAAACCGGATGAATGCTGGACGTCCGGATAACTGCAGCGATGATCCTGTAGCTCTACCGTCCACCTGTGCCTGCACCTAAAATAGTAGAGTTTGTATAGGGTTAGTACACACTTGTACTAAGTATGGGTATATGCAAGCACACACCAAGGACATGCATGAGAAAGAATAGCTCTTTCCTAACGACATGATTTTTGGAAGTCAAGTCAGTGGACTTGCCAAATTGAGATTAGGAAAGTTTCCAAATTTGGATTAGGAAAGTAAGTGAGCTTTCCAAATTTGGATTAGGAAAGTGATACCATGAGAATAACATACATCATCATACTTTTCACATTTGCACACGGCACATAACATTTACACATAGCACATATCATATAACATACAGTACGTTTTTCATATAGCACATAACTTCTTTCATATCATTTATTCATATGCCATAAGACCTAGGAATCATGGACTTGACATTAAGACATCCCAGAAATGAGTGCTCAACATATGGGACATCAACTAGGGAGTCTTCATTAGCAAACACAGAGTCTGCTTCATTCATTCATACGTACTTCATTTCATTTCGTTCATAGTCCAGTGTAACCACCGGTTATACCTAGGATGTAGTTTAAGACTTTCATTAGGTTCGTTGTGCAATGACCAAGAATGACCTAATGTCATTACTTGAATCTAACTCACCTTTTGATTATCCTATCCTAACACCTTTGGTACATTCATTTCATTATGTGCATCATTTGAGGCTGGCCTCATTCATTCATTGGGAACTTTAACTTTAACCGACATAGATCATGTGAGTATCATGAAATCCAGTGTCTCCCCCACACCGAAAAGAGGTGGAATCACCGGCCAAAGTGATCCAATAACATGCTAGCGTACATGGGAATTTAACCCCGCCAAATCCCTATATTGGCAGTATAGGTTCGAAGACTAGGATATATAAGGAGACCCATACCCGGCAAGTCGGACAGTCTCATCTCATGAGAGTTACATGAACCTCCTCCCTTCCCTAAAGAAGGCATCACCGCTCATAATTAGTCTATCGGTGCTCAGTATAAAGTTCCTTGTCATTCATCTCATACGTCATGGAAGCTAGCTTCTAGTATGAGGACATCATAGCTCATTAGATGATTTCTCATCTCCTCATTTGTATTGAGTGTGTTAAGCTCAATACTCTCATTAGAGTGTTCATAGAGATTTGTCTCTTCATTATCTTACACTCTCATAGGTGAGTACGTGTTGGTAACATTTACTTAGGCTCATTTGAGATTACTCTCATCATTTACATTAGCCTCATATCATGTTGTCACCACATTCCGCCCAAACTCGCCACTCTGTACAACCTGCCACCTTTAGTCAAACTCTGTAGTATTGCGTGTCACTTATGGGCTGGTGGTGGGGTCGTATAGGAAACGACGGATGGTCGCCTCACATATATCAACCCGGTAGCCCAGACTAGAGTATATGTGAGAAGATCTTATTTGGCAGGTCTTGCCCGCCTTTCTAAGGAACCTTAAAAAGTATCTACGTAGGAAGCATAGAACTCCCGGCCTATCTCCTCTCTATAGGTGCCCAAATCCCGAGATATCCAGTCGAATTTGTGCAGATTGAATAGTTTGTGCACCCCGAGGACTGTGTGCAAACTCCCCCGTGAGGACTCGATCTCCACTGTAACTAGCCGAGTCAACACTCCATTTTCGTTCAACATCTTCGCATCTCTATACACCTGGTATTGGCCCTCGATGCATCACCATTTTGGTCCATCAAAAATAGGTGCGGTGTTATCAGCTCAGGGTGCGGTGCATACTCTGAACTGGTAGCCTCATCAGACGAGGCTTGCTGGTCTTGGCCCTCCGACCTAGTGGCTCTCTGAGAAGTGGAACCGCAATCAGTGGTCACTTTCAACCTAGAAGATTGGGCCGACCAGGAGACGAAAGAAGATTAGGAGCCGGATGTTGAACCCCCTGTAGAACTAAAAAAAAACAGTTGGTGAACCGGTCACTGTGTGCTCCTCATCAGACTTGGAGGCAGTGACTATACCGGGAGTCACCTTCCGGGGGGTTCCCCTTGTGACCCGTGGTGCTGCTGTCGGTGTTGTGGAAAAAGGTGGGACATACGCTGGGTCTTTCTTGTTTTTGGACTCTATGATCATCCGACGAGACGGGGTGACCGATTTGGATTTGCCCCTCTTTTCATACACAACGTCCTTCATTGGAGCCATCGGTACTTGTAGGGTGGTTGTTAGTCTCAACTCAGCATAATTACATACTCAAACAACAACGGGGCGAAGAAAACTTGGGACCTAAAAACACAGACTGTTGTTGAAGATTCAGATTGACGGGCAATATCGACGGTATGTCGATCACGACTGTCGTCTAACACTTAGAACGTATTCAATAAAGGAAGGAAAGCAGACTTATCTGATTGAAACGAGGGACGTGCAGAACGGTCCGTCGATATATCGACGAACCATAGTCCACTTCCATCGTCTAACACTTAGATTCTTTTTAGAAGTTGGTAAAAACAAGTTCTCTTATGGGAACGACGGACGTGCTGAACTGTTCATCGATCAATCGGCGAAACGTAGTCCACTTCCGTCGTTTTAGAATTTGGCATTTTAAGCGTGATTCATTCAACCCCATTGACGGTCTGTAGATGGGGTCTCGTACTGTTGGCCTGAGACAGATTTCAGGCCTTTTACAAGTTCCAACTTTTAGTTCCTTTAGTGACTTCATTTTACACAAACAAGTTAAAACAATCCTTTTAACATAACAAGTACTAGTTCGTTATTCCTAAGGTTATGATTTCATTCAATTATTTTACCCGATTCGATCAAATTAAGGAACCCTAAACCAGAACATTCAGACACAAAGAGACAATCAACATCTTAGACCTACTAACATGCTACACAACCACATTCTTTCATACCAAGGGACATAACTACACAATTCTTAGCATGCAAATTCAGTTAGTTATAATCCCAAGGTCAAGATCCACTTCCAAATTTCTGTAAACAACTATGAACGAGAATTAAATGTCTAGGGAATCGAGATACCTTTAGTGAGGAGTTGTGTGGTTGTGAAACTTGACAATGAACCCTATGCCTCCAACCGCGATCACCAACCTCTTGAGAATGAAGAAACAGAGAATTTTGGAAGAGAGGGATAGTTTGGGAAAGGAAGAATTTGGATGGGTGAGTGATTTGAGATTCGGAGAGGGTGAATTTGAGTTAAATAGGAAAGAAATAATGGGAGGAAATGGTTATGGAAGGGAATTTTAAAAGAAATTTGAATTGGGGAATGAATTTGAACAATTATGTCTTTTAATATTTCCGACCGGGTCGGGTTGGATCACTGCAAATTTGGACCTACGAGACCCCATCGATGGTCCGTAGGTCAATCTATGGTCTATCCATTGGGACCGTCGATCACTTCTAGACTAAGAAAAAATTGGGAACATACTTGGGATCTACAGACACCATAGATGGTCCATCGATGGGGTCCGTAGACTTCTGCTCAGATCATTTTTTGCAGATTTTTTCTTTAGCTCCCTGCACATGTAACACCCATTAGGCCATTCCTTTTGTGATTTTCTGGACAGTATTGTGACACGGACCCTATACTATTATCTAGTCAACACTACGACACAAGCAAAAATGAAATAATGTAAAAAAACAAAACAAAACTACGACTATTGCTACAAGGAAAACAAAACCAATTGTTGGCTAGATGATACACCTTGGGTTGCCTCCCAAGAAGCGCTTATTTTAACGTCGCGGCACCACGCAGGCCCCTTGATTACTTAGACTTTATCAAGAATATAGGTCTCAACCACTTCATGAACGCTCTCCGCCTTTCCCATATAGATCTTTATCCTTTGGCCGTTGAGTGTGAACTTTGTGCCTTCCTTATTCTCCAACTCAACCGCTCCATGTGGGAACACTTTAATGATGACGAATGGCCCTGTCCACTTGGCCTTGAGTTTGCCTGAAAATAAGCGTATCCTAGAGTTGAATAGAAGCACCAAATCACCAACCGCAAATTCTGGCTTTTCAATTCTTTGGTCGTGATACTTCTTCATAATCTCTTTGTAGATGGTTGAACTTTCATAACCCTTCAGGCGAAACTCATCAATCTCATTCAACCCATTTAGTCTTTGTTCAGCCACTTCAATCCAATCCAACTTCAGTTTCTTCATTTCCCACATCGATTTATGCTCTAGCTCGACCGGTAGGTGACAAGCCTTCCCATATACCAATTGGTATGGAGACATACCTATGGGGGTCTTGTATGCAGTGCGGTAGGCCCAAAGAGCATCATCAAACCTCCTTGACCAATCCGTTCAATTAGCATTCACCATTTTTGCCACAATTTGCTTGATCTCACGATTAGACACCTCAACTTGCCCGCAAGTCTGTGGATGGTAAGGAGTAGCCACATTATAGAGAACACCATATTTCTCCAAAGCCCTTTGAACAATTTATTACAGAAGTGAGATCTTCCATCACTAATAATGGCCCTAGGTGTGCCAAATCAGGAGAAGATGCTCTTTTTCAAGAATGTGATGACACTCTTTCCTTCATTGTTAGGAAGTGCAATTGCTTTCACCCATTTAGACACGTACTCAACCGCCAAAAGAATATACTTCATCCCATGAGAACTCAAAAACGGGCCCATAAAGTCAATACCCCAAACATCAAATAGCTCAATCACTAGAATAGGATTCAAGGGGAGTTCTTGCCTATTTTAAATTCCTCCATCTCGTTGGCATCAATTAGATAATTTGGTAAAATAGTGAGCATCTTGGTGAATGGTTGGCCAATAGTACCACACTGCAAGATCTTATGCGCAGTACAAATACCACTATGGTGCCCACCCACAATCGAGGAGTGACATGCCTCCAAAACACTCAACATCTCGACCTCAGGTACACAACGACGAATCATCTCATAAGCACGACTTTGGTATATGTAATGCTCGTCCCAAAAGAACTTTTTCACATCATGCATGAACTTTTTCCTCTAGTGGAAGGTCAAGTCTGACAAAACTACATCACTTGCCAGATAATTCAAAACGTCTGCGAACCATGGGATCAAATCTTGAGTGGCGGCTAATACATGTTCATCTGGGAATGCATAATCAATTTCAGTCTTTTCTCCTAATTAACGCATAGCTTCATCCTCCAATATAGACAAGTGGTCGGTAACTTGATTCTCAGTCCCCTTTCTATCTTTTACCTCAAAATCAAACTCTTGTAGCAATAGTACCTATCGGATCAACCTTGGCTTCAAATCCTTCTTTGCCATTAAATACCTCAAAGCGGAATGGTCTGTATGCACTATGACCCTCGTGCCAAGCAAATAGGAGCGAAACTTTTTGAATGCAAACACCACCTCAAGAAGTTCTTGTTCAGTTACCGTGTAGTTGTTCTGAGTTTCATTAAGGGCTTTAGTGGCATTGTAAATGGGGTAAAGGATTTTATCCCTTCTCTGTCCCAATACCACACCAAGTGCAACCCCACTTGCATCACACATCACCCCAAATGACTCACTTTAATCCGGTGAAATAATAATGGGCGCGGACACCAACTTCTCCTTCAACTCTCCAAATGCTTTCAGACAGGATTCATTGAAATAGAACATACATTCCTTCTCGAGAAGTTTGCACAAAGGATGTGCAATTTTTCAGAAATCCTTAATAAACCTCCGATAAAAGAAAACATGTCCAAGAAAACTTCTCACACCTTTTACAAAGATGGGTGGAGGAAGCCTCTCTATCACTTCCACTTTAGCTCGATCAACCTCTATCCCCTTCTCTGAGATGTGATAGCCCAACACTATACCTTCTTTCACCATAAAGTGGAATTTCTCCTAATTAAGCACCAGATAAGAATCTTCACATCTGTTGAGCACCTCAGCCAAATTGCTCAAACACCGTCAATGGAGTCGCCAACCACAGAAATATTATCCATGAACACCTCAATAGTGTCCTCCACCATATCAGAGAATATCGACATCATACAAGCTGGAAGGTGGTCGGTGCATTACATAACCCAAACGACATCCTTTTGAAGGCAAATATCCCGTAAAGGCAAGTGAAAATGGTATTTTGTTCATCCTCAAGGTCAATAGAGATTTGATTGTAGCCCGAATAGCCATCAAGAAAACAATACCACCCTTTGCTTGTGAGTCTGTCTAATAACTGATCCATAAAGGGCATGGCGAAATGGTCTTTCTCAGTCCAAGTATTCAACTTCCTGTAGTCCATGCAAACCCTCAATTCGGTCACTGGCCGCATTGGAACAAGCTCTTTTCTATCACTAGGTACCACTATCATCCCACACTTTTTAGGCACGTATGGAACATGACACCTCCATTACTGTCCGCAATAGGATAAATGACTCTGGCATCCAACCACTTGATGATCTTCTTTTTCACTACCTCTTGCGTAGGTGGATTAAACCTTCTTTGGTGCTCAATACTTGGTTTGTGATCGGGCATGAGTTGGATTTTGTGGGGGAAAAACCAAGAGGAATCCCAATAATGTCCACAATAGTCCAACCAATGGCTCATTTGAACCTCTTCAATACCGCCACTAAGTCCTCTACTTGTCGTCCATTCAAATCTGCTGCAATTATCGTCGGCAAAGTGTCATCTCTACCCAAGAACACATACCTTAGATGAGGTAATAGAGCATTAAGCTCTAATTTTGGGGCTCTTCAATAGATGGTTTCGCAGGTGGAGACTTGTTATGCTTCATATCCAACTCCAATTTCTTTGGCTTTGACCTATATTCGTTTCGTTCAAGTGCAGCCACCAAAGACCCATACTCTTGAATACCATCACTGTCAAAATTCATGATAATTGTCGCTAGCGCCTCGACACTTAATCGCTCTTCAATTTTGCACCTCAGATACACTCTCAACCCTGTAGGATATAGCTAATATCGTTTGGAGCTCACCACTCTGCTTCATGGACCTACATATATTAAAAGTTGCTTCGTCATTGTTCAACCTAAATTTCATCTGCCCATTTTCCATGTCGACTAATGCACACCTACTGGCAAGGAATAGTCCTCCTAGAATAATGGGGCCTCAAAGTCAACCTCATAGTCAAGTATCACTAAATCGGCCGGAAATATAAATGACTCCACTTTCAGAAGCACATCATGGAGTATTCCAATAGGCCTCTTCACAATTTGATCGACCATTTGTAACCGCATTGTAATAGGCTTTGGGTCACCCAAAACTAACTTCTTATAAATGGACAGAGGCATGAGATTTATGCTCGCACTAAGATCACATAGTGACTTAGCAAAGTGTAGCAGCCATATAGTACATGGGATAGTGAAGGAGCCCAGACCTTCCTTCTTCTGCACAAGAGACCGAGTAGAAATAGCACTGTAATGCTGCATTTTGTCATCATCCTCAAAACTAAGTGATCTCTTCTTAGTCACCATATCCTTTATAAACTTAGCGTAACCGTACATTTGCTCAAAAACTTCTATCAAAGGTACATTGATGGAAAGCTGTTTCAACATAGTGATAAATCGCCGATCTTTACCATATTCAGTCTTCTTCACTAATCTCTCAGGGAATGGTGGTGGAGGTCTAGGAATGGGGACCACTTTCTGAGATACCTCTGCTTCTTTTGTCGTTTTGTCCACCAACTCTCCACTAGATTCTACTACCTCTTTGTCTTTTCTCATATCACCTTCTACTACGGACGACATAGGTGGATCAATGGTCTGCTTACCCTCTTGAGTAGTGACTGCCATGGAATGCCCGTCATTTTTAGGATTCTAGATAGTGTTTATAGAAAGAGTGCCAGGTTGGCGTGGGTTCACAGTAGTAGACAACTGAGCCATATGTAACTCAAGATGCTTAATCGAATCCTCATCTGAATCCACCTTCTGTCCAATGTTATCTAGGTCACCTCCTATCTTCTTGACATTCTTATCACTAGCATCAAACCTCCTCATTATCTTTTTCAGCATATCTTTAACTCACGCCACTACCTCCACCGTCCCTAGGAGCAACTTCTCGATTTTGAGGGAGAACATAGGGTCCACTCCAATCATTTTTGTTACCATAGTTATTTCGATTGAAGTTGTTGTCATGGCTGTAGTTTCCATCTCGGACATTGACCTTCTCAGTTGTAGTTACCATAGTTCTGACCTTCGTTTCCTTGACCTTGGCGCCAATTCTCCTGATTGGAGCCTTGGGCGTTTGGTTGGATATCCCTCGTCTGATCATTCACAACATAGACATCCTTTTCATAATAATACTCATCTATCGGTGGTGGTGGTTTATTCAAATAGTTCACCGCATTTACCTTCTCTGCACCTCCGCTCACACGTTTCATGAACAACCGTAGCTCAGTTCTCATCTGCGCCATTTCTTCACGAATCTCATCTGCAGGTGGGTTTTTTGTAGATTGAACCGCAAAGGTATTTCTCCCAGATTTTGACTTTCTAGTGCTCCAAGCCTTGTTGTTGGGAGAGATCTTCTCCAACTTCTTTGAAATCTCAACATATGTGCATTCTCTATAGGAACCACCCACAATAGTATCGAGCACTGCTTTGTTGTTATCATCTTGACCTCTGTAGAAGTACTCTTTTAGAAACTCATCGTCAATGCAGTAGTTTGGGACTCCTCTCACAAACGCAGTAAACCTGTCCCAAGAGCTACTCACAGACTCTCTAGGTAATGCCACAAATTTGTTCACCTTATCCTTGTGGTTGAGATTCTTGGACACTGGATAGTACATCGCTAAGAACACATCTCTCAACTGATCCCAAGTGTAGATGGAGTTGTAGGGTAGCTTAGTAAACCATATAGCGGCATCTCCTGTCAGTGATATATGAAACACTCGCAACCCAATCACATTCATATCCAAGTCAGGTCTACCAACAACTTTTCCAAACAGACCTCAGTTTAGCTATATGGTCATGTGGGTCCTCCGATGGCAGTCCCGAGAATAAACCCCTTGCGGTGAGCATCTGCATCAGGCTAATCATCACCACGAATGTGTGCCCAGGTGGTAAAGGGGGTAGGACAAGAGGTCCATCAGAATCTTCAATGTTCAGGTTGTCCCTATACTAATCCTGAAGTCGCGGGGCTGCTGGAGGTTGAATTCTCGCTTCCTCTCCCAATTGATTCTCAAATCATGCATGATTGTGTGCCGCAACTGGTAATGGAGGATGCTGGCCTACTCCATCACCCAAATTCACTCTGTTAGGGTTTGCTAGGACCTCTTGATTCTCCATTCTTCTTAAGGTTTGATTAATTTTGGGATCGAATGGAATGAGTGGTTCTCCTCGGCTCCGTGTACTTGGCATACACTAGAGTTGGACCTGAAAGAAACAAAAACAAAAACAAAAAGTAAAATCAAGAAATCGTTGACTAAATTTCAATAATGTAATTAAAGTTAATCTAAAATCCATATTCCCCGGTATTGGCGCCAAAATTTGATACGCTCAAATTACACCTCCCGAAAGAAGTATAAGTGGTCGTAATCAAGTAGAGAACCAAACTAGTAGGTTGGGGTCGATCCCACGAGAAAGATGATTTAGAATTAACTTTAATTCACAATTACGTCTATATAGCCAAAATTACACCTCCCGAAAGAAGTATAAGTGGTCGTAATCAAGTAGAGAACCAAACTAGTAGGTTGGGGTCGATCCCACGAGAAAGATGATTTAGAATTAACTTTAATTCACAATTACGTCTATATAGCCAATGTCTTTCCAAAAACAAGTAATTAAAGGGGAGGGGGTTTATGAACAAATTCCTTAAACAATCTAAATTAACAAGTAACCGAAAGTAAATGTTGAGTTTTTATCAAGTTTTGAGAAGAACTAGGGTATATGTGTTCCCCACAGGTTCATAACATCGTGTTCCTAGCAATACCAATTCTTTCCTAGTGTTTTACATGTAAAGTGGTAAGTTATTTATCTCTAAATTCTTGGTTCGGCATCTAGAGAATTTCACCTCGCACCTTGGTCCGGCTACGTATGTATAAACTACTAACCCTTACCTTTACCTTTTGTTAGACATCATAATCGATGTATGTATTAGTTATTACTTCGCACCAATCAACACTAGCCTCTTAGATAGTATCCCACTAAATCTATGTTGATAATTCTTTTCTTATTAACTAACTCCTTGGTCTGGCAAGTATCAACAAGGCGAGTTCTAATGTTGGCCACCATTAAAAAGACTTCTAAGCGAAAGAATTATCAGTACATGCAAAAACACTAATTGAGAATTGCTTGATTACTAGGATTACTTTGTTAATTACCCATGGTTCCCACAACCCTAGTTGTAAATTTAGTTACCCATGCTAGCAAAATCACAATTCATAATATTAAATGAAGAAATCATGAACTTACTTAACAATAAGAAGAAACTGAGAAATGCAACTTGAAATTGCAAGAAAGACCTTCAAACTAAATTCCGCAATTGATTAATTGCCCAAAGTTTGCAACCAACAATCTCCAACACAAAATAGAACAATAATAATAGTAGCTAACCCCAAAAAAGAGGTTTTAATGCCATATATATAGAAAACATAGTCCTAAAGAAAAAGGAATTAAAATGAGGAAAGTTTGTTGGGTTGACGCGACTTCAATCTACAGACCAACTGACGGACCGTCGATCAATTGACGGTCCGTAGACTCCTTAGTCGTTCAAGACTTAAAAGTAGTTTTTCCTCTTCAGATTGCACCTTCTATGAATCAATCAACGGACAAACAATACGATCCGTCGATGTAGCTATGGTCCGTCGATGCCCTCCGTAGCCCATCCTTAGAATTTTTCCAACTTCGGGTGTTGGAACCTTCTCTGAACAAAACAACGGTCCACCAGTACAGTCCATCGATCAATCGATGGATCGTCGTTCCCTCTCGTAGTTCCATACTTGTTCAGATTTCCCCGAGTTTTCTCCAAAGTCCTAAGTTTCTCATATACAGTTGCCTACTACGGTTCATCATTTGAACGACGGACCGTCGATGGCCTCCGTAGGTCTTTTTTTGCACTTTTTTTTAGTTGTTTTCTCATTTTTCCACCTAAAAATCTTTCCTACAAAACAAACACAAAACTTGTTAAAACTACTACAAAAAGGCTCTAGACACACACAACTTTTAAGCAAAATGCATTGCAAGCGTCGTGAAACCACGTTTCATCACGATCATAAATAATAATTGCATTGAACTTGCAAATAATCCTTTACTAACATCCATACATTAAAAGTAATGAAAAGATAGGTGCTTAAAAAATTAGCAATATTCCAACATGAAGTTGATTATTTGTTATTATAACGTAACTCATGAACCTCTAATGAATGAATTATTTAGGAAATAATAAATGATTGGTTCTTTAATAAACATTAAAGGAAAATAAAGAAGAAAATAAGAATAGCTATATACAAAGGCATTTCGTAAGAAAAAGAACACATTTAAGTTGCATAGATTATTCAATTGTGATATATGTCTTAGAAAAAATTCAAAAATTTGTTAACATAGGTTGAACATGAAAGCAACTTGCGATATATATATATATATATATATATATATATATATATATATATGTATACATATATATATATATATATATATATAAATAGATAATACGTAAGCTTATATATAGTACGTTTAAGTTATAAAATTTTATATAGAATATCAAAGCATGAATTCTTGAAACTCAGTACAATAATTATTTTCTACACAATGAAAACTTTGCAGACACATAAACAACAAAGATTAAAACATGTACTCAAAAACAACAATTATTATCATAAGTATAAATTAATGAGCGTAAAAAATATACCAGGATATGTAAAAAGAGAATGAAATAGACAAGAAAATATTGAGTCCATTAAATGCACTGTGTCCCTTTAAGAATACGATTCCCCTCTAATACCTGAGGTTTAAAGGCTTACATACTCTCAGGATGGAACGATTTTATTCTCTAACGTATAGATAAAAAAAAATGGTGTCAGTAAGTCACTCAACATGAGCAACGTACACAAATACTTAATTGTACAAAAGATGAAGTTCAGAATTTCTGTTGTTTAAAAATGAGAGAAAATTCCTCTATTTATAAACAAAAAAGAGTAGTGCGGAAAGATTCTTATTGTGCTTTATCGGGAAGATCACAACTCTTTGGAAAAATCACAACCCTCTGAAAAGGTCACAACCTTTCAAAAACATAATAACCTTTCGTAAAAGTCACAACTCTTCATAAAAGTCACTAATTTTCATAAGAAACTAAAAGATTTCACTCTTGGAAAGAAATGGGAAAATTTGGAAAATTTCCTAGAGTTAAGAAAGTGAGTTTTGATCATTTTCAGGCCATAACTTCTAGCTCAGGGTGAGTTAGAGTCAGTTCTTTATATGGTTGGAATGACCTGGGAAGGATCTTTCAACGGCACCGAGTTTGCACGATTTCAATATCGTATGAGGGAGATGTGCCTTTCAGAAGTTGGGGTATAGAAGTAAGGAAAGTCCAATTCCGAATTTAACTAAGGGCAAACTAGTCTTTTCACCCATCTATTTCCTAGTTCATTTTAGGGATTTATTAGGGGTAAAACTAAGTCTTAAGTCAGTTTTGGAAAATCAATTCATGCTTAGTGCCTGGGAGAAAAGATAAGAGAACAAGGAGAAGGGAGAAAGATCAAGATTTCGCCAAGAACGCCAAGGGATTTCGAATGAAATTCATCGGGGGTGGTCCCTATCAAGGTATGTGAGATATTTCATGTTGGGTTACTTCATCCGCACACCAATCTTGGTTCAGTTTAGATGTTATATAATTTGTTTACATGATTAGAAGTGATTTTGATAAATCTTGTCAAATCCCTATTTGGTTGAGTTTGAATACCCATTGAGGTTGATTAGTAGTTTACGATGTTGTTTTTGAGTTAGATTTAATATGTATTGAAGGTATTGATGACCCTAAGGGTTTGGGGGATAAAACGTTGAAGGTTTCGGCAATTTAAGATCATAAAATAAAGAGAAAAATTCGTCAGACGCACCAGGGCAAGCCAGGCGCAGTGAGAAACAAAGTGGATTCAGTCAACTGGGCCACTTGTGTAGCAGAACCAAGCCTCAGTCAACTAAGGTTGCTGCGGCGCGCCACAAATGTGCCTGGATCGGCGTTTTTCGCCCAGTTTTCATAGTTTTGCCTTTATTAAGTTCTTCTAAGGTACATTAACACATTCCAATGATTCTAATTACTTCAAATGATTTCTAAAAACCTAGAAATCACTAAAGAACGCAAATCCTAACCTTGAATCCATAATCCAGTTCAAGGAAAGTTAACATCAAAGTCAAAGAAGTTTAGAGTTAAGTTTAAAGTTGATAAGTAAGTCAAAGTAAAGTATTAAAGATTTTCAAGAGTCGGTATTAAATATTTTTTACTTCGTTTTAAGGCTCATGTTTCAAGTCAGAGTAAAGAGTAAAAGGTTGAAGTCTTTCCTTTAAGAAAGATATGGGAACTAATTATTCCCTAAGAGTTCAGTTAAAGTCAAGAGTTCAAGTTAAGCAAAGAGTAAAGAGTTGAGTTCATTTCTCAAAAGTTATAAGGCAACTAAGTATTCCCTAAGAGCTACAAATGTTTTCACATTTTGAATAAGAAAAGGAAGCTAGACTTCCAACAGAGCCTTTGGCTAGTTTTAGTAAAATGGAAACTATGATTTCCAAGAGAGCTTTTAAAGCTAAGTTTGAGCAATTACCTCAAACTAGAGAAGAAAGTTAATTTTGAAATCATATGAGCTAAGTATTGTGGGAGTAGTATTGAGCACCGATATGGGGATGCGAGTTCTTATGCACTAAAGCCCCCATAAACCATGTAGCCAATATGGACAGAAGAAGGGTCATACTTTTTAGATGATTCCTTAGTTCTTTTTAGCATAGACTAGTGGATCCACTTAGTAGTTCAGGTACTATATTGATGGCAAGGCATAGGACGGTCTCCTTGCAGCCTGATGTAAGACATTGTACCATCACTTAGGCACATAGTGATGGTTGTCGGTTAGAGAATCTCCGAGAGAAATTATATTACTTTCATATATAAGTAAAGTTGTGTTTGTTACTGCATTTTATTTAACGAACTAAGTTGTTTTACTATTTTACAAAGCTTTATATATATATCGCATGTATTTTTATTGCTTTATATTAAGTACAGTAATTCATGAGTTGAGTAGAACCAAGGTAAGTTTCTTCTTACTCCTTTCAAACTTAAAGTTGTTGTTTAGCATTACAACTCGCATACTCGTACATTCAATGAACTGATGACAGTTGGCCTACATCGCCTTATGATGCAGACTCAAGTAATCAGGATCAGCATCCAGTGCCTTGTTGATCCAGTTTGAACATCCAGAGTCAGTGGTGAGCCTCCTTGCATGCGGAGGACTCTTTTGTTGCTTTCAGTCTTTTCATTTATAAAATGTTAGGAGGTTTGTCCAAACATTCATATTAGTATTATAGAGTCTTCATAGACAGATAGTCAGTCATATTGTTCAGTTGGAGTCTATCTTTATTTTCAGACATTCTATTTTTGAGACTTAAGTGTCATTTTGGCCGAGATGTTTATATAAGTTATTTATGAAATGTTTTCACATTTTACATTGAGTTAAGTATTCCGATGAGTTAAGTAAGCTAGGCCAAGGGTTCTCTCAAGGTCAACAATGGTCATTGGGTGCCGACCACGTCCAGAATGTAGGCTCGGGGCATGACAAACTTGGTATCAAAGCACAAAGTTTGAGAGTCCTGCGGAGTCTATGAAGACGTGTTTGTAGAGTCTTAGTCATCGGTGTGAAGTGCACCACATCTATGATTACGAGGCTACAACATTTAGGAATTTCTCACTTCTTTGATATTCCTTTTTGTGCGTTAGAGTTTATCTCTAACAAGTTTCCCTCTAATTTATGCTTGTGCGTGTTTGAAATTATCACGCTTTCACGAAGAGCAACAAGAGGTTTTTCATCTAGGGGAAATGTTAAAGTTCAGGAACCAAAGTTACCTAATGACATGAAGTGCAACCTAAAGTGGAAGTTACCAGTGTTGAGTTCCATGAAGCTATTAGGATGTTGAGTCAGGTTGTGACTAACAAGGTTGGTCAACAAAGAGAAGTTTGACAAAAAGGGGTTAACACTTCGAGGAATCGGGAATTCTTGAGGATGAATCCCCCAAGTTTTTTTGGTTCGAGCACTATTGAAGATCAGAAATCTTTGTGGAATATATACCTTGATCACAAACTTAGAGTTAGTTCATTGGTTTAACATATTCAAAATCCACCTTAATGTTTCAGATTTAACTTTATTGAGTCATCTTGACCCATATGCATAACTAAAAGAGGAATATATTAATTGACACCAACAAATTAAAAAGAAAGTACCACACACTAAAAGTTCAAAATTAGATTAATTATTACTCTATATCAAATTAGAATAAGTCCAATTCTTTTATAATTTCATATCTATATAAATTATTTGTTTTCTTAAAAAGGGCTCATGTTCCTCAATAGTTATGTAAGGCCGTGAGCTTACACCGTAGATGTGGCAGACACTCAAGAATTATTTCTGATCCCCAAGCCAATATTTGGTCTTAATGACTACTTAGCGGAAAACTCGCTCAAGCAATAATAGATTTAATGCAGAATTTGATCTCAAAATAAAACTCAACTCGAATGTCTGAAAGTATTAGTTTCTAATTATAATAGTTTAAAAAACATCTTTAAGGGAAAGAAAGTTGTAACACCCCAGAAATTTTTTCGAACTAGGACTCGAACTATCATTCGTATTGAGTAAGTTTTAGCAAAGAAATTTAAAATTTCTTCAGTAGTATGTTCAGGTCACTAGATGTAGCACCTTTAGTTCCAAAAAGAACTAAATTGGAAATAACAAAATCTGAAATTTGGAGAGTTAAGATAAGTATAAGTTTTGGGTCAACTTTAAACGGTCATAACTCCTCCTAGAGGATGAGTAAGGTGTTCTACAAGATACCTTAGGAAAGATCCTTGAATTATCTTTCCAACTCCATCGATTTTGCTAGTGTTTGAGTTTGGTTGAGTGAGATATAGCCTTTTGAAGTTAGGTTTAGTTAAGGAAAGTTTGCCGAAAATAGTAAGCGGTATTTTGGTATTTCCTTACCAAATCAGATATAATTCATTTTTAGAAAGGTTTTTAGGGTCTAATTCTTTTTAGGTTCAGTTTTATAATACTAATATACGCCTAGGGTTTAGTTGAAAGTTCAAGAAGAGAAAAGAAGAGAAAAGAAGAGAAAAGAGGAGAAAAGAGGAGAGGATCAAGATTTAGTCGAGATTCTTGTGTCTTGTTGCAAAATTTCGCCATGAGTTTGATTCCTAAGAAGTATGTAAGCTTCCATAGTGTTCGGTTTGTCCACCCACGCGCAAAATATTTTATTTTCAGTGTATTTTCTCTCTCAAAAGTTAAACTATTTATGTTTTAGAGAAGTGTTCTTGAAGTTCAATTAAATCTGGTTTTGTTGGGGTTTTGATGATTTCTTGAGATGAAAGTCGTTGTTTTAAGTGTTGTTTTGAGTGGATTAGTGTGTACTTAGTATGGGTGATTGAATCTAAAGAAAACTTAATAAAAGGAATCAATTAAAAGTGATTTAGGATCAGAATATAAGAGGACAAATTCATCATACTTTACCTGGGAAGAGGCTGGTGCGGCACTTCCCAGACGTGACCAAGGGTCTGGGCATACGCCCCTACAATGCGCCCATATGCAGCCTCTCATGTTAGGGGCTGATACCCATGCTCGGAACGCGCCAGGGTCGCCGGCCCCCGCTCATTTTCCATCAGATGTCCCGTTTGAGTCTATTTTAAGTGTATCTTCACTCTTTTTTATTCTAATCGCACTAAGCTACTTCAAAACACCTAAAATCATTTCTAACGTGATCATAACCTTGAATTAATAATTCAAATTCAAGTTAGAGTTGAGAGTTAAATTTTCAGAATTCTTTCGGACATTCTAAGAAAGTCCCTTTGAGTCCTTTTTTAAAGTCTTCTACAACTTCTAGTAACTTGTTTCAAAACTCTAGCAAGTGAGTATGAAAATGAGAATGTAATCATGAGTTCAGCTTGTCATCATGATATCTTATATGTCATGAACAAAAACTCTTGAATTCACAATTCACATTCAAGAGATAGTTAAGAGTAAAGCTCAAGAAAGCCTTTAAGTTCAACTGTGAATTCTTTGAGATCCATCATTGATTTAAGCAAAGTTTTGAAAAAGTAAGTAAAAGAGTGATAAGATTCGTATACATGAGTTGCTTATTGATATTTTGACCCTTGAGGCGAGCCGTTCATAGCCATAACTTCCGCATGAATTCCATCAGTTGAGTATCTTTGAGAGGAGTAGTATCTTCAAGTTCTAAGTCTTGAGTATTGAGTTCCTAATCCACTTTGAGTTTATCTTCCTAGTCATGGGACTATTACATGTTACCCATGAAGTTGTTGAGTTGAATAGTTTGTGCCTATAATTCTGCATGAACCCTATAAGTTGAATAGTCTTGAGATGAGAAGTACCTTTGAATCCTTTAGTTGAGTATTTCATGCTCATAATTATGCATGAACCCTCTAAGTTGATCATTTTAGAAATGAGAAGTATCATTGAAGTTCTTGAGTTATAAGTATTAAGTTCTATATATGGTTATTGCAAACCTTGCATTGAGTCATTCCTGTCAAGAATTTGACATGAACCATATTTTAAAATATCTTTTATAAATGTTTTAACTTTGTTTTAAGACTTAAGCTTTGAAGTTGAGTAAAAAGTAAGAGTAAAGTTAATTTTCTTTAAAATGATATATGGGAACTAAGTATTTCAAAGAGTAAATATTTTCACATTTAAGATGACATGAATCTGAGATTTCCAAAAGATTTTTGAGCAAGAAAGGGAACATCGATTCCAAGAGAGCCTTTAAGCTATGTTTTGAGTAAGTAAATCAAACCAAAGAAAGAGTTTTGTTTTTACAAACATATGAGATACAGTATATTTTGGGAGTAGTATTGAGCACCAATATGGGGACGAGCTTGAGTTCAGATAACTCATATCTCAATAAATCATATAGCCATCATGGGTAGTAAAGAATCATACTTTTTAGAAGACTCCTTCAGATTCTTTTAGCATAGACTAGTGGATCCACTTAGTGAGTTAGGTTTTATACCCCTGACCAGGTATAGGATGGTCCTTGGGAGCATAAGGTAAAACGGTGTATCATCACTTAGGCTCATAGTGATGGTTGTCCGTTCGAGTTGGTTCGAGAATCTCTCACAGAAACTATATTAATTTATTATATAAGTAAAGTTGAGTTTTTTATTGCATTTTCTTTAATGAACTATGTTGCTTTTACTATTTTATAAAGCTTTCCATATTGCATGTGTATTGTTGCCTTATATTGAGTTGAGTATCCAAAATTGAGTATCTAGAGTCGAGTATCATATCATTGAGTTGAGTATCTAATCTCTGAGTTGAGTATCTTATCCTTTATTACTTCTAAGTTGACTAACTTGAGTCGTTTTGTGTATCTTTGTGTATTCCTTGAGTTGAGTAAGTTTGAAATGAGATAACTATGTTTCCATTTTTATCAAGTTCAAGCTTATGTTTATTCTGTAGAATTCCTCTTACATGTTCGTACATTCCACGTACTGAGTCATTTGGCTCGCATATTTTGATGATGCAGAAATAGGTATTCAGGATAATCAACATGAGCTTCATTGATACATCTGAGGGTTCGAGTTAGCTATGGTGAGCCTCCTTTCTTTCAGAGATTTCATTTACTTTTCAGTTTAGTCAGGATGTCGTGGATCTTGTCACGACTTCCATATTTTGTCATTTAGAGGCTTCATATATAGTCAGTATACTTGAGGAGTATGTATAATTTATTTTATTAAACTTTTTGAACTCTTAAGTTGAAAAATTTATTTTTATTCAAAACAATTATTTGAGTTAAAGTTTTGTATTTTAGTTTCATGAAAATTTATTTTGTTTTTATGGTTTGTATGCTTGATTTAGTATTCCTCTTGTAGTCATCCAGGATGAGGGTTCGCTTAGGAATCGACAATGGTTCTCGAGTGCCACCCACGTCCATGTTGTAGGCTCAGGTCGTGAAAACTTGGTATCAGAGCCCATAGTCTAAGTGTCGTAGGGTGTCTATGAAGCCATTTCAAGTAGGATCTTGCTTATGGTTATAAAAGCCCCATTTGTATAAATGAGGGAATACAAATATTTAATTAGTTTCCCATCTTTCATACTCTTGCTCGTGCAATAGAGTTATGCCATAGATATTTATTCTAACTCGTGCATTCTCGAATTCATTCTTTCGACTAACCTTCATACTAGAGGTGGTTGAATAGAAAAGTCAGTCATTTATTGATGAGTTGTTCTTGGCAGAGAATCCCATATGTGAGTAAGTGTTCAGTTTCAGAGTAATGCCTTCATATGAATCGTTCAATTGAGCTAAAAGCGAGTTGTACTCTTTTCCTTAAGCCTTGTTTCAGCTGCGATCCTTATGGGGAGGTATGTTTAGAGCTCGAGTAAGATTTTCACCCCAAGAGATAGTATGATTTATGATTCTATAAGTAATAGTATAAGAAAGTGCCCAGAGTTAGAGGAAAGTATGTAGAGGTTTAGTTATCTAAGGGAGATAGTGATGAAGCAAGCTATGTTAATATAGTCACACACCTAGTAAGTTACTAATGAAGAGTTTTCCCTTATGGGTAGACTAAGAAGTGATGAGTTGTAAAGATTCCACCATAGGAGATAGAGGGTGTTTTATCTAGAAAGGAGTTTGTGGTGAAGTGCCATTGTGTAGGCAATGACCAAGTGTAAGTTTTAAATAGAAGAGCTGAAGTATTCATAAAGTGATAGATCTAAGCTAGGCTTATAATTTCTTTGAGAGGGTCATGATGTTCGGAAGGTATTAGAGTTAATCATGTAATGAAGTACAGTATATTAGGTGAGTAAACGTATTGAGTTTCGGGTTTAGTAATAGCCATTAAGGTTTAATTTGATATGAGTGTCATGATAAAAAGAATGACAACACGAGGGTGATGATGTAAGCCTTGAGATTGGACCTTGTAGACTTGACATAGAGTAGGTGGAATGAACTGGGAAGGATCTTTCAACGGCACCGAGTTTGCACGATTTCAATATCGTATAAGGGAGATGTGCCTTTCAGAAGTTGGGGTGTAGAAGTAAGGAAAGTCCAATTCCGAATTTAACTAAGGGCAAACTAGTCTTTTCACCCATCTATTTCCTAGTTCATTTTAGGGATTTATTAGGGGTAAAACTAAGTCTTAAGTCAGTTTTGGAAAATCAATTCATGCTTAGTGCCTGGGAGAAAAGATAAGAGAACAAGGAGAAGGGAGAAAGATCAAGATTTCGCCAAGAACGCCAAGGGATTTCGAATGAAATTCATCGGGGGTGGTCCCTATCAAGGTATGTGAGATATTTCATGTTAGTTTACTTCATCCGCACACCAATCTTGGTTCAGTTTAGATGTTATATAATTTGTTTACATGATTAGAAGTGATTTTGATAAATCTTGTCAAATCCCTATTTGGTTGAGTTTGAATACCCATTGAGGTTGATTAGTAGTTTACGATGTTGTTTTTGAGTTAGATTTAATATGTATTGAAGGTATTGATGACCCTAAGGGTTTGGGGGATAAAACGTTGAAGGTTTCGGCAATTTAAGATCATAAAATAAAGAGAAAAATTCGTCAGACGCACCAGGGCAAGCCAGGCGCAGTGAGAAACAAAGTGGATTCAGTCAACTGGGCCACTTGTGTAGCAGAACCAAGCCTCAGTCAACTAAGGTTGCTGCGGCGCGCCACAAATGTGCCTGGATCGGCGTTTTTCGCCCAGTTTTCATAGTTTTGCCTTTATTAAGTTCTTCTAAGGTACATTAACACATTCCAATGATTCTAATTACTTCAAATGATTTCTAAAAACCTAGAAATCACTAAAGAACGCAAATCCTAACCTTGAATCCATAATCCAGTTCAAGGAAAGTTAACATCAAAGTCAAAGAAGTTTAGAGTTAAGTTTAAAGTTGATAAGTAAGTCAAAGTAAAGTATTAAAGATTTTCAAGAGTCGGTATTAAATGTTTTTTACTTCGTTTTAAGGCTCATGTTTCAAGTCAGAGTAAAGAGTAAAAGGTTGAAGTCTTTCCTTTAAGAAACATATGGGAACTAATTATTCCCTAAGAGTTCAGTTAAAGTCAAGAGTTCAAGTTAAGCAAAGAGTAAAGAGTTGAGTTCATTTCTCAAAAGTTATAAGGCAACTAAGTATTCCCTAAGAGCTACAAATGTTTTCACATTTTGAATAAGAAAAGGAAGCTAGACTTCCAACAGAGCCTTTGGCTAGTTTTAGTAAAATGGAAACTATGATTTCCAAGAGAGCTTTTAAAGCTAAGTTTGAGCAATTACCTCAAACTAGAGAAGAAAGTTAATTTTGAAATCATATGAGCTAAGTATTGTGGGAGTAGTATTGAGCACCGATATGGGGATGCGAGTTCTTATGCACTAAAGCCCCCATAAACCATGTAGCCAATATGGACAGAAGAAGGGTCATACTTTTTAGATGATTCCTTAGTTCTTTTTAGCATAGACTAGTGGATCCACTTAGTAGTTCAGGTACTATATTGATGGCAAGGCATAGGACGGTCTCCTTGCAGCCTGATGTAAGACATTGTACCATCACTTAGGCACATAGTGATGGTTGTCGGTTAGAGAATCTCCGAGAGAAATTATATTACTTTCATATATAAGTAAAGTTGTGTTTGTTACTGCATTTTATTTAACGAACTAAGTTGTTTTACTATTTTACAAAGCTTTATATATATATCGCATGTATTTTTATTGCTTTATATAAATACAGTAATTCATGAGTTGAGTAGAACCAAGGTAAGTTTCTTCTTACTCCTTTCAAACTTAAAGTTGTTGTTTAGCATTACAACTCGCATACTCGTACATTCAATGAACTGATGACAGTTGGCCTACATCGCCTTATGATGCAGACTCAAGTAATCAGGATCAGCATCCAGTGCCTTGTTGATCCAGTTTGAACATCCAGAGTCAGTGGTGAGCCTCCTTGCATGCGGAGGACTCTTTTGTTGCTTTCAGTCTTTTCATTTATAAAATGTTAGGAGGTTTGTCCAAACATTCATATTAGTATTATAGAGTCTTCATAGACAGATAGTCAGTCATATTGTTCAGTTGGAGTCTATCTTTATTTTCAGACATTCTATTTTTGAGACTTAAGTGTCATTTTGGCCGAGATGTTTATATAAGTTATTTATGAAATGTTTTCACATTTTACATTGAGTTAAGTATTCCGATGAGTTAAGTAAGCTAGGCCAAGGGTTCTCTCAAGGTCAACAATGGTCATTGGGTGCCGACCACGTCCAGAATGTAGGCTCGGGGCATGACAAACTTGGTATCAAAGCACAAAGTTTGAGAGTCCTGCGGAGTCTATGAAGACGTGTTTGTAGAGTCTTAGTCATCGGTGTGAAGTGCACCACATCTATGATTACGAGGCTACAACATTTAGGAATTTCTCACTTCTTTGATATTCCTTTTTGTGCGTTAGAGTTTATCTCTAACAAGTTTCCCTCTAATTTATGCTTGTGCGTGTTTGAAATTATCACGCTTCCACGAAGAGCAACAAGAGGTTTTTCATCTAGGGGAAATGTTAAAGTTCAGGAACCAAAGTTACCTAATGACATGAAGTGCAACCTAAAGTGGAAGTTACCAATGTTGAGTTCCATGAAGCTATTAGGATGTTGAGTCAGGTTGTGACTAACAAGGTTGGTCAACAAAGAGAAGTTTGACAAAAAGGGGTTAACACTTCGAGGAATCGGGAATTCTTGAGGATGAATCCCCCAAGTTTTTTTGGTTCGAGCACTATTGACGATCAGAAATCTTTGTGGAATATATACCTTGATCACAAACTTAGAGTTGGTTCATTGGTTTAACATATTCAAAATCCACCTTAATGTTTCAGATTTAACTTTATTGAGTCATCTTGACCCATATGCATAACTAAAAGAGGAATATATTAATTGACACCAACAAATTAAAAAGAAAGTACCACACACTAAAAGTTCAAAATTAGATTAATTATTACTCTATATCAAATTAGAATAAGTCCAATTCTTTTATAATTCCATATCTATATAAATTATTTGTTTTCTTAAAAAGGGCTCATGTTCCTCAATAGTTATGTAAGGCCCTGAGCTTACACCGTAGATGTGGCAGACACTCAAGAATTATTTCTGATCCCCAAGCCAATATTTGGTCTTAATGACTACTTAGCGGAAAACTCGCTCAAGCAATAATAGATTTAATGCAGAATTTGATCTCAAAATAAAACTCAACTCGAATGTCTGAAAGTATTAGTTTCTAATTATAATAGCTTAAAAAACATCTTTAAGGGAAAGAAAGTTGTAACACCCCAGAAATTTTTTCGAACAAGGACTCGAACTATCATTCGTATTGAGTAAGTTTTAGCAAAGAAATTTAAAATTTCTTCAGTAGTATGTTCAGGTCACTAGATGTAGCACCTTTAGTTCCAAAAAGAACTAAATTGGAAATAACAAAATCTGAAATTTGGAGAGTTAAGATAAGTATAAGTTTTGGGTCAACTTCAAACGGTCATAACTCCTCCTAGAGGATGAGTAAGGTGTTCTACAAGATACCTTAGGAAAGATCCTTGAATTATCTTTCCAACGCCATCGATTTTGCTAATGTTTGAGTTTGGTTGAGTGAGATATAGCCTTTTGAAGTTAGGTTTAGTTAAGGAAAGTTTGCCGAAAATAGTAAGCGGTATTTTGGTATTTCCTTACCAAATCAGATATAATTCGTTTTTAGAAAGGTTTTTAGGGTCTAATTCTTTTTAGGTTCAGTTTTATAATACTAATATACGCCTAGGGTTTAGTTGAAAGTTCAAGAAGAGAAAAGAAGAGAAAAGAAGAGAAAAGAGGAGAAAAGAGGAGAGGATCAAGATTTAGTCGAGATTCTTGCGTCTTGTTGCAAAATTTCGCCATGAGTTTGATTCCTAAGAAGTATGTAAGCTTCCATAGTGTTCGGTTTGTCCACCCACGCGCAAAATATTTTATTTTCAGTGTATTTTCTCTCTCAAAAGTTAAACTATTTATGTTTTAGAGAAGTGTTCTTGAAGTTCAATTAAATCTGGTTTTGTTGGGGTTTTGATGATTTCTTGAGATGAAAGTCGTTGTTTTAAGTGTTGTTTTGAGTGGATTAGTGTGTACTTAGTTTGGGTGATTGAATCTAAAGAAAACTTAAGAAAAGAAATCAATTAAAAGTGATTTAGGATCAGAACATAAGAGGACAAATTCGTCATACTTTACCTGGGAAGAGGCTGGTGCGGCACTTCCCAGACGTGACCAAGGGTCTGGGCATACGCCCCTACAATGCGCCCATATGCAGCCTCTCATGTTAGGGGCTGATACCCATGCTCGGAACGCGCCAGGGTCGCCGGCCCCCGCTCATTTTCCATCAGATGTCCCGTTTGAGTCTATTTTAAGTGTATCTTCACTCTTTTTTATTCTAATCGCACTAAGCTACTTCAAAACACCTAAAATCATTTCTAACGTGATCATAACCTTGAATTAATAATTCAAATTCAAGTTAGAGTTGAGAGTTAAATTTTCAGAATTCTTTCGGACATTCTAAGAAAGTCCCTTTGAGTCCTTTTTTAAAGTCTTCTACAACTTCTAGTAACTTGTTTCAAAACTCTAGCAAGTGAGTATGAAAATGAGAATGTAATCATGAGTTCAGCTTGTCATCATGATATCTTATATGTCATGAACAAAAACTCTTGAATTCACAATTCACATTCAAGAGATAGTTAAGAGTAAAGCTCAAGAAAGCCTTTAAGTTCAACTGTGAATTCTTTGAGATCCATCATTGATTTAAGCAAAGTTTTGAAAAAGTAAGTAAAAGAGTGATAAGATTCGTATACATGAGTTGCTTATTGATATTTTGACCCTTGAGGCGAGCCGTTCATACCCATAACTTCCGCATGAATTCCATCAGTTGAGTATCTTTGAGAGGAGTAGTATCTTCAAGTTCTAAGTCTTGAGTATTGAGTTCCTAATCCACTTTGAGTTTATCTTCCTAGTCATGGGACTATTACATGTTACCCATGAAGTTGTTGAGTTGAATAGTTTGTGCCTATAATTCTGCATGAACCCTATAAGTTGAATAGTCTTGAGATGAGAAGTACCTTTGAATCCTTTAGTTGAGTATTTCATGCTCATAATTATGCATGAACCCTCTAAGTTGATCATTTTAGAAATGAGAAGTATCATTGAAGTTCTTGAGTTATAAGTATTAAGTTCTATATATGGTTATTGCAAACCTTGCATTGAGTCATTCCTGTCAAGAATTTGACATGAACCATATTTTAAGATATCTTTTATAAATGTTTTAACTTTGTTTTAAGACTTAAGCTTTGAAGTTGAGTAAAAAGTAAGAGTAAAGTTAATTTTCTTTAAAATGATATATGGGAACTAAGTATTTCAAAGAGTAAATATTTTCACATTTAAGATGACATGAATCTGAGATTTCCAAAAGATTTTTGAGCAAGAAAGGGAACATCGATTCCAAGAGAGCCTTTAAGCTATGTTTTGAGTAAGTAAATCAAACCAAAGAAAGAGTTTTGTTTTTACAAACATATGAGATACAGTATATTTTGGGAGTAGTATTGAGCACCAATATGGGGACGAGCTTGAGTTCAGATAACTCATATCTCAATAAATCATATAGCCATCATGGGTAGTAAAGAATCATACTTTTTAGAAGACTCCTTCAGATTCTTTTAGCATAGACTAGTGGATCCACTTAGTGAGTTAGGTTCTATACCCCTGACAAGGTATAGGATGGTCCTTGGGAGCATAAGGTAAAACGGTGTATCATCACTTAGGCTCATAGTGATGGTTGTCCGTTCGAGTTGGTTCGAGAATCTCTCACAGAAACTATATTAATTTATTATATAAGTAAAGTTGAGTTTTTTATTGCATTTTCTTTAATGAACTATGTTGCTTTTACTATTTTATAAAGCTTTCCATATTGCATGTGTATTGTTGCCTTATATTGAGTTGAGTATCCAAAATTGAGTATCTAGAGTCGAGTATCATATCATTGAGTTGAGTATCTAATCTCTGAGTTGAGTATCTTATCCTTTATTACTTCTAAGTTGACTAACTTGAGTCGTTTTGTGTATCTTTGTGTATTCCTTGAGTTGAGTAAGTTTGAAATGAGATAAGTATGTTTCCATTTTTATCAAGTTCAAGCTTAGGTTTATTCTGTAGAATTCCTCTTACATGTTCGTACATTCCACGTACTGAGTCATTGGCTCGCATATTTTGATGATGCAGAAATAGGTATTCAGGATAATCAACATGAGCTTCATTGATACATCTGAGGGTTCGAGTTAGCTATGGTGAGCCTCCTTTCTTTCAGAGATTTCATTTACTTTTCAGTTTAGTCAGGATGTCGTGGATCTTGTCACGACTTCCATATTTTGTCATTTAAAGGCTTCATATATAGTCAGTATACTTGAGGAGTATGTATAATTTATTTTATTAAACTTTTTGAACACTTAAGTTGAAAAATTTATTTTTATTCAAAACAATTATTTGAGTTAAAGTTTTGTATTTTAATTTCATGAAAATTTATTTTGTTTTTATGGTTTGTATGCTTGATTTAGTATTCCTCTTGTAGTCATCCAGGATGAGGGTTCGCTTAGGAATCGACAATGGTTCTCGAGTGCCACCCATGTCCATGTTGTAGGCTCAGGTCGTGAAAACTTGGTATCAGAGCCCATAGTCTAAGTGTCGTAGGGTGTCTATGAAGCCATTTCAAGTAGGATCTTGCTTATGGTTATAAAAGCCCCACTTGTATAAATGAGGGAATACAAATATTTAATTAGTTTCCCATCTTTCATACTCTTGCTCGTGCAATAGAGTTATGCCATAGATATTTATTCTAACTCGTGCATTCTCGGATTCATTCTTTCGACTAACCTTCATACTAGAGGTGGTTGAATAGAAAAGTCAGTCATTTATTGATGAGTTGTTCTTGGCAGAGAATCCCATAAGTGAGTAAGTGTTCAGTTTCAGAGTAATGCCTTCATATGAATCGTTCAATTGAGCTAAAAGCGAGTTGTACTCTTTTCCTTAAGCCTTGTTTCAGCTGCGATCCTTATGGGGAGGTATGTTTAGAGCTCGAGTAAGATTTTTACCCCAAGAGATAGTATGATTTATGATTCTATAAGTAATAGTATAAGAAAGTGCCCAGAGTTAGAGGAAAGTATGTAGAGGTTTAGTTATCTAAGGGAGATAGTGATGAAGCAAGCTATGTTAATATAGTCACACACCTAGTAAGTTACTAATGAAGAGTTTTCCCTTATGGGTAGACTAAGAAGTGATGAGTTGTAAAGATTCCACCATAGGAGATAGAGGGTGTTTTATCTAGAAAGGAGTTTGTGGTGAAGTGCCATTGTGTAGGCAATGACCAAGTGTAAGTTTTAAATAGAAGAGCTGAAGTATTCATAAAGTGATAGATCTAAGCTAGGCTTATAATTTCTTTGAGAGGGTCATGATGTTCGGAAGGTATTAGAGTTAATCATGTAATGAAGTACAGTATATTAGGTGAGTAAACGTATTGAGTTTCGGGTTTAGTAATAGCCATTAAGGTTTAATTTGATATGAGTGTCATGATAAAAAGAATGACAACACGAGGGTGATGATGTAAGCCTTGAGATTGGACCTTGTAGACTTGACATAGAGTAGGTGTGAAATTGAGATGTTAACTTCAATGAAAGATGAGTGGTATAACTGAGAGATCCAAATCTTTAGATAAGGGCAGTAAAGTGTATCTAAATCACAAGAGTAACAAGAGCATTAATAGGTGTACCGAGAGGATATGTAATCAGAAGAGGTTAAGAGAATCACCTTACAAGGAGGTCTTAGTACCTGCCTATTTAGAGCCCAATAATCATCAGATAAACTTCTCCCTAGTGTTAGAGTAAAAAAAAAGATGTAGACCAGTTTAGAGATGTTGGTTTAGGTCCATAGCTTTCAAGTGTATGCTTTACCCCTAAGGGGGAGATTAAAAGATGAGAAATCAATTCAAGTATTTGAGAGTACGATAGTAATAAGTTCCTAAGAGTAGGGGAGATATCCTTTCGGAGGTCATTTTAGTAATGAAGCGATGTTAAAAAGAGGAGGTTAATATTCTTATCGTGATAGTGATGGTATGATAAATCCATATAAGCTTGTAAATAATGAGGATGAGGTTTTACTATGAGAAATAATTAAATGAGAGCCCTTAGTTGGTTCGAAGAAGTTAATTAGTAAAAGTACATGGAGTTGTTAGAGTACAAAGCTTGAATGTGGTGTTGTTAACCATTAGGTGGTTGTTGATATGAGCCCAATGTGGTGGTAAAGAGTAATAGTCTTGGGATGAGGTTCCCTAAAGAGAGGTATAGAACCTGAACCTAAGAATTTGGGTTAGGATTTAATATATTAATAGCATACCATTAGACTTAGACCATAGTAAGAGTAACCCCATTGTATACCTGTCTAGTTGTCATTCGAGGATGAACGATCCCAAGTGGGAGATAATATAACACCCCGTAAATATTTTCAAATTGATACTCAAACCATCCTTCGTAGTAAGTAAGTTTTTGCCAAAGAATTCAAAATTTCTTTAGTATTAAGTTCAGGTCACTAGATGTAGAACCTTGAATTTAACTAAATTGGGAATAACAAAAATATGAAATTTTGATAGTTAAGCTAAGTATGAGTTCTGGGTCAACTTCAAACGACCATAACTCCTAGAAAAAGATGATTAAGGTGTTCTACAAGATACCTTAGGGAATATCTTTGACTTATCTTTCATACTCCACCAAGTTTGATAAGTTTCGAGTTCGACTAAGTGAGATATGGACTTTTGAATTAAGTTTGTCTTGTTAAGGAAAGTTTGCCGAAAATATTAAGGGGTATTTTGTTGTTTTCCTTACCAAATTACATTTAATTCGTTTGTAGTAAGGTTTTTAGGGTCTAATCATATTCTGTTCAGTTTAAAATCTAAATATACGCCTAGGGTTTAGTTGAGAGTACAAGAAGAGAAAACAACATAGAGGAGAGGATCAAGCGTTCATCAAGATTCTTACTTCTTGTTGCAAAATTTCTCCATGAGATTGATATCTAAGAGGTATGTCAGCATCCATAGTGTTGGGTTTGTCCACCCTCCCACCAAGCATGTTATTTTCAGTGTAATTTCACTCTTAAAAGTATTTGTCTTCCTCCTCTTGCTCCCGGAGATGGAAGTCTGTCTAATCAAAAGAGGGTGAAAAAGGGAATCTATATAGAGTACCTCATCACTGTCCAACAATGGCACCCCCACTCTCTTGCACATCGCAGTCACCAATCTAGGAAGGAATATTACCTTTTTGTTTCCTTGATAGAACACCTTTCTAAAATGATCTGTACACCCACATTCGGTCAAATGTCCTATATAGAGCACGGCATCACCAAGGCTCGAGGAAATGTCACGTCAAAACGATTTCCCGACGGGTGAATCCTCCTTGGTAACCAAGTGCAACCACCTCTTAGCATCCGGTGACCAGTCAGTGTTGGTGATGTCGTCTGTAGTAGCCCAGTAAACCCTATCCCGGGGCATAGGCTCCACTACCGTATCCTCACTCAACCCAACTCCATCTCTCTAATCTTGGTCTCATAATCCATATTGGGAACCTCGGGCACCTCGAGTATATCTTTAATAATGTGAGAGTTCATGGGAACGTCAACTCCTTGGATGCAGATGGTAAGGTGGGGATTATCCCAGCGAACAGTAGGTAGGATGGCATATAACTCCCTCGCCCATGTGGATCGTGTAGCAGGGGGAGCTGTCAGTGGAGCCCTGCTAAACTCCATCAGACGGGTATAAACGGCGGGTGCCTTCTCATCTAAAACCAGTAGGTGGAATCCCCTCTCGCAGCAAAATTTGTTGTTTTGGTGATCATGGTATCTTTCCCAACTCGCGACATCGGGAAATCGTACGAAGGCTAGATTTTTCTCATTTTCTCTAGCCATAGTATATCAACCTGAAATTAATATGGTTGGGGGGGTGTAACCCGTTAGAATTCCATGGGGTTGACAAGATTTGGTTAAGAATAGAAAATTTCATGTTTAATGTTGCAAAGGGCCACTGCCCTACTAAATCCCGCCACACGACCCGAATCCCGCCAGAGTGGGATGAGGGGGGTCTACAATGGCATGAAGTGCACTAGAGTGTCCTTCATCTAGGATGAACACCAGGCGTGATCATGGTGTCCCTTCATCCCAAAAGCCTCATTTTGATAGAATTTCAGTAGATCGGAGTCTATAAAGTATCCTAGAACCTAATTATGCAATAAATTTTGCAAAATAACTCCTAAATGATGTCCAATTCCTAGTTTTACAAACAAAGTACCTTTCAACATCCCTCACCCCTTTTGGTATCGTTTTAGCCATGTTTTAACGAAATTCTAAGGCTTAGAACATTATGGAGACGTTGGGAACGTAAGGAAAGTGTTCATGCTTAGTTGTTCTAGCAATATTAAGCAAACCATGTTTATTTTACAAAAACTACACCAAGAATCCTTTTTTCTCAATTGCTTTATGTAATGCAATCATTGATAAATAAGTATCTAAGTAATAACATGATTAACGAGAACATTACCTTGATTTTGATGCTCAAAATGAAGTAGTTGAGAGAGTTTTGGGTGTATTTGAAAGTGAAGAGGAGGAAATGGGAAATCATTCCCCTTTCCCCCTTTACTGTTTATGATCTCCCGCTATAGCGGGATATGTCTCGCAACAATCGCACCGCCTAAAAAAGGAGTCTATTGTCACGCCCCGGGCCTACACCCTGGACGTGGCAGGCACTCAATGACCATTACTGTCCTTGAGAGATCCCTTGGTCTGGCTTACGTAACTCAGTGGAAGACTTAAACATAAGATATAACTCAAGAAAATACCTTAAAAGTAATAATTAGCTAAAATGGCAACCCAATGTCTTAGTGAATTAAAAGTGAAAGGAAAAGACTAAGAAAACTACTACCATATGTCTATGTAGCCTCTTAAATAAATATGGATGTTGGGTCAGGACCCCCAATCATCCTAACAACTGAATACTAATGCAATTAACTAAAAGCTAAAGATGTCCTCCGAAATGAAGGGAGACTCACCAACTGACTCTGAGCTGCTCACTGGATCAACGGTGCACCGAATTTAGAAACTAGTAACCTGCGTCTGCATTATAATACGATACAGGAAAACTGGTATCAATATATTGAATGTACGATTATGTGAGTGGAACGCTAACAACACTTAAGCTTGCAAATGAGTAAGAAGGAACACTTATCTTGGCTCTGCTCAACTCATGAATAACTTAACTCATTTCAATATAACGAAATCTAAAAGTAATATCAATATAAAGAAAAACTATCTGAAACATGTTGTAAACTCTTAATGTATACAAGATACAATTAACTCTGGTATGTATGTAAAAATACAAATAAACTGATGTATATAAGAATAGAATAACTTCTGTGGGAGTTTCTGTAACCAACAACCATCACTTCAGAGCTACAATGATGATACAATGATCTACCTCACGCTGCCAGCTCATCCTATACCCGGCCTAAGGTATAAGATTTGAACTGCCTAATGGATCCACTAGTCTACTCTGAAAAAGGGGTCATTAAAAAAGTATGTTCTACCCATGGTGGCTAAATGGTTTATGGAGGTTTTGAGTTGGCTTAAACTCTCCCCCATGTCGCTGCTCAATACTACTCCCAAAAATATGCTGGCTCTTATGTTTTAAAAACATATTGATTATGTGGTTTGAGATTAGTGCTCAAAATACTTAGCTCAAAGGCTATCTTGGAAATCTTAGTTTCCCTGCTTGCTTCAATTAGAAAGCTATAGTTCTTTTCTTAAAACTCGCCCTAAGGCTCATTGGAAATCAATTTCTTTTTAAGTCTCTTTGGGAATACTTAGTCTCCATATACCTTTGAAGAAACAAACTTCGACTCAACCCTTTACTTAGCTTGAAACTTGAGTCTTAAAAAAAAAGTTAAAATGTTTAAATAAGACTCATGAAAACCTTTAAAAACATTACTTTAACTTACTTTTTAACATTAGACTTGAATTTGATCTTAATTGTCCTTGAATTGAATTATGGATACAAGGTTATGATTTGAGTTCTTTAATGATTTCTAGGTGTTTAGAAATCATTTCAAGTAATTAAAATCACTGGAAGGTGTTAATGTACCTTGGAATGGCATAAAAGGACTCAACTACGAAAACTGGATATAAAACGGCGGGTTAGGCGTGTTGGGGCATGCCGCGCCAGACTCAGTTGACCAATTTGGTTTTGGCGCAGTGGTGGCGCGCCGCGCCAGGCCCCAGTTAACTGAAGTCAACTTCTGACGCGCCTGGCCTTGCCCATGTGCATCTAACAAATTTTTCTACTCGTTTTTCATCTCCAAACCTCCCGAGTTCTTCCACCAAACACATGGGAATATTGGTACCCTGAATACCAATGAAATTCAACTAAAAAATAACCCGGAGAAACAAAAATCAACCAACAAGGCAGCCAACAATTCAATCAACAAGGATTCAAAACTTTCCTTCAAGAACTTCAACTTCTAAAATGAAATTAACTCATAAAAATTTCTGAATGGAAACACATTGGTGTGTGGGTGAACTAACCCAACACGAAATATCCCACATGCCTTAATAGGGATCACTCCCAATGAATTCCACTAGAATCCCTTAGCGTTCTTGGCAAAATCTTGGTCTTTCTCCCTTCTTCTTCTTCTCTTCTCTTTTCTCCCAAGCCCTAAGCGTGTATTGATTTTCTAAAACTGACTTAAGGCTTAATTTCACCCCAATTAGACCCTTAAAATGAATTAGTAAATGGTTGGGTCAAAAGATTAATTTACACTTACTTAAATCCGGATTGGACTTTCCTTATTTCAACAGCCCAACTTCAGAAAGGTGTATCTTCCTAATATGATATTGGAATTGTGTAAATTTTGCGATGTTAGAAAGATTATTCCAAGGTATTTCCATCCATAGCAAGAACTACCTCTAACTCATCCTGAGTTAGAATTTATGGCCGTTTGAAAATGACCAAAACTCACTTTTAAACCTAAGGAAATTTTCCAGTTTTTTCCATTTTCTTTCCAAAAGTGATAAGTTTTAGTTTCTTAGCTTATTCTTGGCTACTAAGAGTTAAGAGATGTTACAATATCTCCCCCTTGGGAGCATTCATCCTTAAATGAGATTTCTTTCGCTAAGCTGAGGATAGTAACATCAGTTAAGCACTCAACAAACAAAAGCAATTAACAACATGCTTATTCATAATTTATAAAATCCTAAGAAGAGATTTTAGTACCTTGATCTGCATTCTCTCCGGATTCAAAGAGATGTGGATATATCTTCTTCATATACTTCTCAGCTTCCCAAGATGTTTCCTCAACAAAATGGTTCCTCCAAAGGACCTTGACTGATGCCACTTCCTTTGTTCTAAACTTGTGAACTTGACGATCTAAAATCTTATCCGGAACCTCTTCATAGGATAAGCTATACTTAATTCCAATATTTTCAGTTGGTACTACCAATAAAGATCACCCATGTATGTTTTCAACATAGAAATGTGAAACACTAGATGAACTGCTCCTAACTCTTGGGGTAGCTCCAACTCATAAGCTACACGGCCAATTCTCTTGGAGATTCTATAAGGACCAATATACCGGGAACTAAGTTTCCCTTTCTTACCAAACCTCATAACACCCTTCATGGGTGAAATTTTCAGATATACCCATTCATCCACCTCAAACTCCAACGGCCTCCTCCTAACATCTT
Source organism: Solanum sitiens (assembly GCA_016801875.1). Taxonomy (NCBI): domain Eukaryota; kingdom Viridiplantae; phylum Streptophyta; class Magnoliopsida; order Solanales; family Solanaceae; genus Solanum; species Solanum sitiens. Next base: position 2,935,652 of record JABWTJ010000035.1, on the reverse strand, counting down.
TGTAGGAAATCTGACGATTCTGTAACATTTTCAATCTCTCTTAGATCACCTTTACCTTCTCCATTGCTTGATGAACTATATCTGGTCCTATCAACTTTGCTTCACCCACTTCAAACCACCCAATAGGAGATCTATATCTTCTCCCATAAGGAGCTTCATATGGAGCCATTTCGATTCTCCAATGGTAACTGTTATTGTAAGAGAACTCAATGAGAGGTAGGTGATCATCCCAATTCCCTTTAAAATCGATCACACAAGCTCTGAACATATTTTCTAAGGTCTGGATAGTACGCTCCGCTTGCCCATCTTCCTGAGGATGAAAAGCAGTGCTTAAGTTCACCTCTGAACCCAAACCTTTCTCGAAAGACTTCCAGAACTGTGCAGTGAATTTGTGCACCTCTACCTGAAATGATTGAAACTGGGACCCCATGAAGTCTCACCACCTTCTGAATGTATAACTTTGCATAATCCTCTGTCGAATAGTGGTTTTTACTGGCAAGAAGTGGGTTGATTTTGTCATTCTATCGACAATCACTCAAATTGAATCATGCTGGTTGCGATATCTTGGCAACCGTGTGATGCAGTCCATGTTAATCATCTCCCACTTCCATTTTAAAAGTTCTATATTCTGAGCTAACCCTCCAGGCCTTTTGTGTTCCAGTTTCATTTGTTGGCAATTTGGGCATTTGGCAACAAACTTAGCAATGGCCTTCTTCATGCCTTCCCACATACATACCTCTCTCAAATCACGGTACATCTTTGTGGAAACCGGATGAATGGAATATCTGGAGCTATAAGCTTCCTCCATGATCCTCTATTGGAGTCCATCCACCCTATGTACACAAAACCTAAATTGATACTTCAGCACACTATCTACCCCTTGTTCAAAAGCCAAAACTCTTTGCTTATAAAAATTTGCCTTCAAGTCAAGAAAAATGGGGTCTTGGTCTTGCTTCTCTTTCACTTCTGAAACTAATGATGACTCAGCCCTATTGGTCACCACTATCCATCCTACTGTGGAGTCCATAAGTCTAACTCCCAGGCATGCGAGTATGTGCACATCTTTGGCTAAGTCCATATTCTCTTCCTCAACATGGGCGGTACTTCCCATGGATAACCTGCTTAAAGCATCAACAACCACATTAGCCTTACCTGGGTTGTAAAGAATACTCAGGTCATAATTCTTGAGTAATTCTAACCACCTCCTCTGTCTGAGATTGAGTTCATTTTGGGTGAACACATGTTGTAAGCTCTTGTGGTCAGTGAATATGTCAACATGAATACCATAAAAGTAGTGACGCCAAGGTGAAAATTACAGCAGTCAACTCTAAGTCATGGGTTGGGTAATTCTTCTCATGAATCTTCAACTGGCTGGAGGCATAAGCTAAAACCTTGACATTCTGCATTAACACACAGCCCAAACCAACTCTTGATGCATCACAATACACCACAAAACCTTGAGTACCCTTTGGTAAATTCAAAACCGAAGCAGTAAGTAGTCAACCTCTTTTTCAACTTCTCGAAGATTTTCTCACAAGCTTCAGACCATTAAAACTTAACTATTTTGTGAGTCAGCTTGTTCAAAGGAAACGAAATAGATGAAAACCCCATGACAAACCTTCTATTGTAGCTAGCAAAACCCAAAAAACTCCTAATATCAGTTGGAGACATGGGTTTAGGCCAACTCTGAACTTTTTCTATCTTATGGGTATCCTGTCACGACTGGAATCTAGACCCCAGACGAGACCGGCGTCGTTGACCTCTCAGAGGTCGCAGACAAGCCTACTTACGTCATTCTTACTTTACATAGGTTAATTTTAGCGGAAAATTTGAAACTTTCTGTTTCTAAACATTGCTTACTAAAACATTTCTAATACATTCGTAATTTGTTCAACATCAACCATCTAAACATTAAGAGATAATGAAATGAAAGAAATAGTTCAATAACATAATTGTATAATTGCCAAAATGGCACCCATACATAGTCTGAATAAAATAAGAAAGAAACGCTAGTGGAACATACTCCACTAGCTCAACTCCTAAACTAAGCTAGAACATAAATAGTAGCATCCTCGAAAGCATGAGGACCTACCAAAAACCGGATAAATGCTGGACGTCCGGATAACTACAGCGATGATAGTGTAGCTCTACCGTCCACCTGTGCCTGCACCTAAAATAGTAGAGTTTGTATAGGGTTAGTACACACTTGTACTAAGTATGGGTATATGCAAGCACACACCAAGGACATGCATAAGAAAGAATAGCTCTTTCCTAACAACATGATTTTTGGAAGTCAAGTTTGTGGACTTGCCAAATTGAGATTAGGAAAGGTAGTGAACTTTCCAAATTTGGATTAGGAAAGTCAGTGAGCTTTCCAAATATGGATTAGGAAAGTCATGCTATGAGAGTAACATGCATCATCATACTTATCATATTGCACACATCACATAACATTTACACATATCACATATCATATTGCATATAGCACATAACATATTTCATATCATTCATTCATATGCCATGAGAACTTGGAATCATGGACTTAACATTAAGACTTTCCAAAATGAGGGCTCAACATATGGGACCTCAACTAGGGAGTCCTCATTAGCAAACACAGAGTCTGCTTCGTTCATTCATACGTACTCCATTTCATTTCATTCATAGACTAGTGTAAACACCAGTTATACCAAGGATGTAGTTTAAGACTTTCATTAGTTTCGTTGTGCAATGACCAAGAATGACCTAATGTCATTACTTGAATCTAACTCACCTTTTGATTATCCTATCCTAACACCTTTGGTATCATTCATTTCGTTATGTGCATCATTTGAGGCTGGCCTCATTCATTGATTGGGAACTTTAACTTTAACCGACATAGATCATGTGAGCATCATTAAATCCAGTGTCTCCCCCAAACCGAAAAGAGGTGGAATCACCGGCCAAAGTGATCCAATAACATGCTAGCGTACATAGGAATTTAACCCCGCCAGATCCCTATATTGGCAGTATAGGTTTGAAGACTAGGAGATATAAGGAGACCCATACCCGCAAGCCGGACAGTCTCATCTCATGAGAGTTACGTGAACCTCCGCCCTTCCCGAAAGAAGGCATCACCGCTCATATCTAGTCTATCGGTGCTCAGTATAAAGTTCCATTTCATTCATCTCATACGTCATAGAAGCTGACTTCTAGTATGAGGACATCATAGCTCATTGGATGATTTCTCATCTCATCATTCGTATTAAATGTGTTAAGCTCAATACTCTCATTAGAGTGTTCATAGACACTGGTCTCTTCATTATCTTACACTATCATAGGTGAGTACGTGTTGGTAACATTTACTTAGGCTCATTTGAGATTGCTCTCATCATTTACATTAGCCTCATATCATGTTCTCACCACATTCATTATCATTAGCACCTTTGCTTTTTCATAGTTACTCACCTCTTATTATGTGAATGTTCATTTCATCATTTCATTGTTCATCTCATCATATGCCAATGCACTTGGCCATTTAGTGTATTTACACTCATACTTAACCCTTCTAGGGTTCATCATTTCATTTCATACATCTTAGGTTCACTTATTTTTGAACGTATATTAGACTTATGTGTCCATACATACAAGCCATGAGGCTTCATTCGTAGTTCATTAAGTGACTCATACATTCCTAAGATTTTAAAGTACAATATTTATGCATCTTGTATATATGCCAAGATCTTGATTTCGATCTAAGTAGATGGCATTATTCTTGGATGATTTATTCACGTATGACTTATGTATCAAACGGAAGTTTGGGTAAGGAATCCCAAGTCTTGAATCAATTGAATACCATTTATATTTTTAATTGATTTTATTCTAATATTCATAACATTTTAACTCTAAGTCAAATCACAATATTAACATTGAAGGATTACTTTTCTATTTAACCTTGTTCTTGAATTGGCCGATGGGTTGTGGGTTCGAGCCCCCACAACCCCATTTTCATTTTTCATTAACATGATATTCTCCCATCTTTCTTAAACCAAGAGGTTGTGGGATCAAACCCCCACAGCCTCTTTTATTTTACTCTTAATTTCGCCCAAGTAAGGAGGTTGTGGGTTCGAACCCCCACAGCCTCCTTCTTTTTAATTAATTTTCGCTTAAGGGCTGTGAGGTGGTGGGTTCGAACCCCCACAGCCCCATATATATATTTTAAATATTTTTTCTAAGTTAAGAGCATGGACAGTGAGGTCGTGGGATTGAACCCCCACGGCCTCACCTATTTTTTTAACTTATTTTTGCCTCCTTTATTCCAGCCTTGAGGTCGTGGGTTCGATTCCCACGCCTCACATCTTTTATTTTTATTATTTCTCCCTCTTCTTTGCTGCCCATAAGTCGTGGGTTCGATTCCCCTCATCCCCATTTTTTTTATTTTTCATTTCGTGGGCAGCAGCTAAGGGGTTCGAATCCCCTTAGCCCCAACACATTTTTTTTAAAATTTCTCAACCTCTTGGTCATGTGAGGTCTTGGGTTCGATTCCCCTTGACCTCACCTATTTTAGTCCCTTTTTAAAACACTCCCAAAGTCTCCAGAACTGCCCGAAATTAACATCAAAAATCTGGAAAGTTTAATTACCTTTTTACAATCTATTTTTCTCCACTTTTTAACGTTGAAACTTTATGCATTTGGAGTAGTATTTAGTGAATCCTTTAGGTGCATTTTCATGAACATATTTGGCCAAGAATTATTCATTTAAATTCAGCCACTTTACACTTAATTGAACATCATCATTTGCATGAGTTTATACACTTAAATGACACCCAAAATCATATCAAACTTGAAGCCATAAATCAACACTCATTTACAGTAAGTTTACAATAAACTTTTTCACATACTCACACATATTTTTGGAAACAAAGCTTGTCATTCATATGATTCCAAATACATGTTCATGAAAACACATTGCAACACTTAATTGCTACCAGCAAACATACCAACCTACGAATTCGTTGGGAGCTAATGACAGGGACATGCAACGGGGAAAACAACCTTAGTTTTGAGCCGAATATTCTGAGTCCTAGGGGTCTCTTGGGAAAGGGACCAAGAGTAACAAGACCCATACCTTAATTTCCTTATTCAAAAACGAATTTGCTGCCCAAAATCCTCTCCACAAATCAGTCCAAGCTTTCTCAATCGTCCACACTACTCGATAACCACTTCTCTTTGCTTTATCGTTTGGTTACTTTGTTTTTCTTAAAAATTTCGTGTGAGTTCTTCAAGTGTGAAGAACTTCAATATATTTTCTGATTTTGAACTTGTTTTGGCAGAGATAAAACGTGAGAATGAGTGGTTAAACGTGAGAGAGAGAGAGAGAGAGAGACAGTGAGAGAGAGTGGCTTTAAGTTAGGAGTTTTGGTTTGGGAATTAGTCAAACTAGGACTCCTTGTTAAACCTTTAATTAAAATCTGATTTTTCTTTTTCTTAAATCAGCTAATATTTACTAATTAATTAATTAAATTTATCCATGTAAATAAAAACAAGTTAAACCATTGCTTCCACCAAGGTTCGAACCCGGGTGGAGCAAGATTTCACTTTTAGAGCTCACATTCGGCTCTCTCTCTCTCTCAAAATTGCCCTTCTATTTTATTAAATAATTAATTATATATATATATTTAGGGTAATTACGATATTACCCTTAGCCTGGTAAAAGACCATTTTACCCCTAGACCTTCAAAACATAAAATTTCATCTTTTTAAGTCCGGTAAAGACTCCTTCGATTAAATCTTCATTTTCGAGAACCTTACTTGGTTGGTTCCAACCTTTCCAAGCTCAATTAACTCCCCAAGTTAGTTGGCTTGGTCGTAGTAAGGGTTCTGAGGTCTGATTCTACGCGTATCAGTCTGTGCAAACCTTGGTCTAATCGCAAGCATTCTTGACAACCTAAGTCTTGATCCTATTCATTTTTAGGGTTGTTACATTATCCCCCCCTTAGGAACATTCGTCCCCGAATGACACTACTCTTTACTAACAATAAGTATGTCATCTATAGAACGTACACATACGTAGGTACTTCAATACTTCCATGGGTGAATATTTGATTCACTTCTTAACATGATGGAACACCTCCTTGAGACCTACTAGTAGCTTCACATTAATAGACTAAGGAATTCTTCCCTAAACTAGTCTCATCAAAGAATACAACACAAAGTCAACATAAAAGTCATATAAATCAGCAACCAATATGATGACTTCAAACATATTAACCTCATACTAGGGCATAACCACCATATACAGTCAAATATATGAAAGGCTAATTAAGGCTACGCACCCGAGGCTTCATCAGAAGTGCCTTCCCCTGCACCCCTAGACTTGAGTGCGAAGAATCGTTGCCTCCTTGGAGCCTCTTCATTTGGGCCATTAGTCTGAACTCTCTCCTTCCCTTGTTCTTGACTTCTTCTATTCGGACAATCCTTCACCATGTGTCCCGGTTTTCCACAGCTGTAACAAGCCTTAGAGCCCATCATACACTCTCCTCCATGTTGTCTGCCACACTTCCTGAAAGGTTGCCTTTCCTTAGGTGTATATACTTCATTGTTTCTCTTATCTCTGGACTCGGAATCCCTATCATAGAGACCATTGGATGAACTTGACTCCCTTTGGTTGGAGAGTCCCTTCTTAAACCTTGGCTGCTCACGGATGCCAAAGTTGTTCCTGTGGCCTCCATGACTGGGTCCTGCCTGATCTTGAGGCCTAGGCCTCCTAGCATCACGAACACCTCTCTTTCTGCGGCTGTCCTCTACCTGCTGGACATGCACCATCAACCTGGAAAGATCCATATTATCATGGAGCATAGCAGATCGACACTCCTCCTCCAAGTCTCCATTGATTCCTGTGAGGAACCTTCTCATCTCATCCCTGCTGTTAGAAACCAGGAAAGTAGCATACCTGGGTGATTTCAACAAAGTCAGTATTATCCTCATTCTTGCTATTAAATACTAGGGAAAACAACATACCTTGACAGCTTAAAAACTTCAGGGAATACTCCCTGACTGTCATAGAGCCTTGTTTGAGGTTGATGAATTTCTCAACCTTGGCCTCCCTCATCTCTCTGGGAAAGAATCTCTCCAGAAATGTTGTCTTGAACAGCTCCCATGTGACTGGCACTCCACCTAAGACACGGCTATCTTGCCACACTTGCACCAAGTCTGTGCAACATCCTTGAGCTGATAGGAAGCCAGCTCAGCCTTCTCAATATCAGTGGCCCCCATAGCCACCAGGATCTTATGAATCTCATCCACAAGCTCCTGGGGATCCTCTGATGTCCTAGACCCGGTGAAAATAGGAGGATTCATCCTCGTGAAATCCCTCAGTCTGTCAGCCATGCTATGAACCGATGGGTTCTCCCTCTGAACATCCTGTCGGTTGACCTGGGCAGTCATAGCCTGGGCCTGCATAGTAATGGCCTGTGCCATTTGGGCCAGAGATGCCCGCACCTCAGCATCAGTCAACCCAGCTGGGTTAACTGGTATGGCTACTCCTTCAGCTGGAGCCTGGGGTAGATCCTGATTACCCCTAGCAGTTGCTCCTCTCCTCTGACCATTTCCTCTCCTAGTGTTCATTTTCTGGAAAAACAAAAAGTATTGATGTTAGACACTCTCATAACACCAAAAATTCGAACATTCAGAAAAGCACGATAAGATCAGAAGAAGGGAAACTTTCTTACGCATCATGCAGTCTCTAATCCACGATAGTGGTGTACTTCACTAACATGACTTAGAAACTACTCAATTTGGTTGATGTGAACTTATTATCCTCGGAAGTAAACGTAGTACTCTGATACCAACTTTGTCACGACTGGAATCTAGACCTCAGATGAGACCGGCGTCGTTGACCTCTCAGAGGTCGCAGACAAGCCTACTTACGTCATTCTTACTTTACATAGGTTAATTTTAGCGGAAAATTTGAAACTTTCTGTTTCTAAACATTGCTTACTAAAACATTTCTAATACATTCGTAATTTGTTCAACATCAACCATCTAAACATTAAGAGATAATCAAATGAAAGAAATAGTTCAATAACATAATTGTATAATTGCCAAAATGGCACCCATACATAGTCTGAATAAAATAAGAAAGAAACGCTAGTGGAACATACTCCACTAGCTCAACTCCTAAACTAAGCTAGAACATAAATAGTAGCATCCTCGAAAGCATGAGGACCTACCAAAAACCGGATGAATGCTGGACGTCCGGATAACTACAGCGATGATCCTGTAGCTCTACCGTCCACCTGTGCCTGCACCTAAAATAGTAGAGTTTGTATAGGGTTAGTACACACTTGTACTAAGTATGGGTATATGCAAGCACACACCAAGGACATGCATGAGAAAGAATAGCTCTTTCCTAACAACATGATTTTTGGAAGTCAAGTTTGTGGACTTGCTAAATTGAGATTAGGAAAGGTAGTGAACTTTCCAAATTTGGATTAGGAAAGTCAGTGAGCTTTCCAAATATGGATTAGGAAAGTCATGCCATGAGAGTAACATGCATCATCATACTTATCATATTGCACACATCACATAACATTTACACATATCACATATCATATTGCATATAGCACATAACATATTTCATATCATTCATTCATATGCCATGAGACCTTGGAATCATGGACTTAACATTAAGACTTTCCAAAATGAGGGCTCAAAATATGGGACCTCAACTAGGGAGTCCTCATTAGCAAACACAGAGTCTGCTTCGTTCATTCATACGTACTCCATTTCATTTCATTCATAGACTAGTGTAAACACCAGTTATACCTAGGATGTAGTTTAAGACTTTCATTAGTTTCGTTGTGCAATGACCAAGAATGACCTAATGTCATTACTTGAATCTAACTCACCTTTTGATTATCCTATCCTAACACCTTTGGTATCATTCATTTCTTTATGTGCATCATTTGAGGCTGGCCTCATTCATTGATTGGAAACTTTAACTTTAACCGACATAGATCATGTGAGCATCATGAAATCCAGTGTCTCCCCCAAACCGAAAAGAGGTGGAATCACTGGCCAAAGTGATCCAATAACATGCTAGCGTACATGGGAATTTAACCCCACCAGATCCCTATATTGGCAGTATAGGTTCGAAGACTAGGAGATATAAGGAGACCCATACCCGGCAAGCCGGACAGTCTCATCTCATGAGAGTTACGTGAACCTCCTCCCTTCCCGAAAGAAGGCATCACCGCTCATAGCTAGTCTATCGGTGCTCAGTATAAAGTTCCATTTCATTCATCTCATACGTCATGGAAGCTGACTTCTAGTATGAGGACATTATAGCTCATTGGATGATTTCTCATCTCATCATTCGTATTAAGTGTGTTAAGCTCAATACTCTCATTAGAGTGTTCATAGAGACTGGTCTCTTCATTATCTTACACTCTCATAGGTGAGTACGTGTTGGTAACATTTACTTAGGCTCATTTGAGATTGCTCTCATCATTTACATTAGCCTCATATCATGTTGTCACCACATTCATTATCATTAGCACCTTTTGTTTTTCATAGTTACTCACCTTTTATTATGTGAATGATCATTTCATCATTTCATTGTTCATCTCATCATATGCCAATGCACTTGGCCATTTAGTGTATTTACACTCATACTTAACCCTTCTAGGGTTCATCGTTTCATTTCATACATCTTAGGTTCACTTATTTTTGAACGTATATTAGACTTATGTGTCCATACATACAAGCCATGAGGCTTCATTCGTAATTCATTAAGTGACTCATACATTCCTAAGATTTTATAGTACAATATTTATGTATCTTGTATATATGTCAAGATCTTGATTTCGATCTAAGTAGATGGCATTATTCTTGGATGATTTATTCACGTATGACTTATGTATCAAACGGAAGTTTGGGTAAGGAATCCCAAGTCTTGAATCAATTGGATACCATTTATATTTTTAATTGATTTTATTCTAATATTCATAACATTTTAACTCTAAGTCAAATCACAATATTAACATTGAAGGATTACTTTTCTATTTAACCTTGTTCTTGAATTGGCCGATGGGTTGTGGGTTTGAGCCCCCCACAACCCCATTTTCATTTTTCATTAACATGATATTCTCCCATCTTTCTTAAACCAAGAGGTTGTGGGATCAAACCCACACAACCTCTTTTATTTTACTCTTAATTTCGCCCAAGTAAGGAGGTTGTGGGTTCGAACCCCCACAGCCTCCTTCTGTTTAATTAATTTTCGCTTAAGGGCTGTGAGGTGGTGGGTTCGAACCCCCACAGCCCCATATATATATTTTAAATATTTTGTCTAAGTTAAGAGCATGGACAGTGAGGTCGTGGGATCGAACCCCCACGCCCTCACCTATTTTTTTAACTTATTTTCGCCTCCTTTATTCCAGCCTTGAGGTCGTGGGTTCGATTCCCACGCCTCACATCTTTTATTTTTATTATTTCTCCCTCTTCTTTGCTGCCCATAAGTCGTGGGTTCGATTCCCCCCATCCCCATTTTTTTTATTTTTCATTTCGTGGGCAGCAGCTAAGGGGTTCGAATCCCCTTAGCCCCAACACATTTTTTTAAAAATTTCTCAACCTCTTGGTCATGTGAGGTCTTGGGTTCGATTCCCCTTGACCTCACCTATTTTAGTCCCTTTTTAAAACACTCCCAAAGTCTCCAGAACTGCCCGAAATTAACATCAAAAATCTGGAAAGTTTAATTACCTTTTTACAATCTATTTTTCTCCACTTTTTAACGTTGAAACTTTATGCATTTGGAGTAGTGTTTAGTGAATCCTTTAGGTGCATTTTCATGAACATATTTGGCCAAGAATTCTTCATTTAAATTCAGCCACTTTACACTTAATTGAACATCATCATTTGCATGAGTTTATACACTTAAATGACACCCAAAATCATATCAAACTTGAAGCCATAAATCAACACTCATTTACAGTAAGTTTACAATAAACTTTTTCACATACTCACACATATTTTTGGAAACAAAGCTTGTCATTCATATGATTCCAAATACATGTTCATGAAAACACATTGCAACACTTAATTGATACCAGCAAACATACCAACCTACGAATTCGTTGGGAGCTAATGACAGGGACATGCAACGGGGAAAACAACCTTAGTTTTGAGCCGAATATTCTGAGTCCTAGGGGTCTCTTGGGAAAGGGACCAAGAGTAAGAAGACCCATACCTTAATTTCCTTGTTCAAAAACGAATTTGCTGCCCAAAATCCTCTCCACAAATCAGTCCAAGCTTTCTCAATCGTCCACACTACTCGATAACCACTTCTCTTTGCTTTATCGTTTGGTTACTTTGTTTTTCTTAAAAATTTCGTGTGAGTTCTTCAAGTGTGAAGAACTTCAATATATTTTCTGATTTTGAACTTGTTTTGGCAGAGATAAAACGTGAGAATGAGTGGTTAAACGTGAGAGAGAGAGAGAGAGAGACAGTGAGAGAGAGTGGCTTTAAGTTAGGAGTTTTGGTTTGGGAATTAGTCAAACTAGGACTCCTTGTTAAACCTTTAATTAAAATCTGATTTTTCTTTTTCTTAAATCAGCTAATATTTACTAATTAATTAATTAAATTTATCCATTTAAATAAAAACAAGTTAAATCATTGCTTCCACCTAGGTTCGAACCCGGGTGGAGCAAGACTTCACTTTTAGAGCTCACATTCGGCTCTCTCTCTCTCTCTCAAAATTGCCCTTCCATTTTATTAAATAATTAATTATATATATATATTTAGGGTAATTACAATATTACCCTTAGCCTGGTAAAAGACCATTTTACCCCTAGACCTTCAAAACTTAAAATTTTATCTTTTTAAGTCCGGTAAAGACTCCTTCGATTAAATCTTCATTTTTGAGAGCCTTACTTGGTTGGTTCCAACCTTTCCAAGCTCAATTAACTCCCCAAGTTAGTTGGCTTGGTCGTAGTAAGGGTTATGAGGTCTGGTTCTACGCGTATCAGTCTGTGCAAACCTTAGTCTAATCGCAAGCATTCTTGACAACCTAAGTCTTGATCCTATTCATTTTTAGGGTTGTTACATTTCCCCTCTAATTCCATAACCGAAAACTATGTGGCCCAAGAATGCCACAGAGTTAAGCCAAAACTCATACTTCGAGAACTTGACACATTACTCCTTATCTTTCAAAGTCTCAAGAACTGTTCAGAGGTGACTAGCATGATCCTCTTCATTCCTTGAGTAGATCAGTATGTCATAAATGATAATGATAACAAATAGATCTAAATAAGGCTTAAAGACTTTGTTCATAAGATCCATAAATGTTGCAGCCGCATAGGTCAAACCAAAGGACATGACCAAAAACTCATAATGCCCATATCTTGTCCTAAAAGCTTTTTTTGGAATATCACATTCCCTAACTTTCAACTGATGGTACCTTGATTTGAGATCAATTTTCGAGAAGCAAGAAGCACCCTGAAGCTGATCGAAAAGATCATATATCCTTGGAAAAGTATACTTATTCTTGATGGTCACCTTATTCAATTGGCGATAGTCTATACACATTCTAAGGGAACCATCCTACTCGAACAAGACCGGATCGCCCCAAGGCGAGACACTTGGTCGAATAAAGCCTTTACCTAAAAGACCTTTCAATTGTTCTTTCATCTCTTTTAACTCTGCTAGTGTTATTTTTTATGGCGGAATAGAGATAGGATGAGTATCTGGAATGTTGTCTATGTCGTAGTCTATTTCTCTCTCAGGTGGGACTCTGGGAAGATCATCTGGAAAGACTTCTGGAAACTCTTTCACTACTGGAACTTATTGAATAGGAGGTATCTCAACACTAGAGTCATTAAGTCGGACTAAGTGATAGACACACCCCTTAAAAACTAATTTCCTCACCTTAAGGTACGAAATGAATCGACCCTTAGGCACTGCTGAACTGCTTTTCCACTGTAAGACTGGCTCATTTGGAAACTGAAACTTGACTAATCGAGTTCTACAATCAACTGAGGCATAAAAGGCATGAATCCAATCCATACCAAGAATTACATCGAAGTCTACTATTTCAAACTCAAGTAAATCAGCCATGGTGTTCTTGTGATTGATCGTAATAGGACAATCACGATAGACTCTTTCTGCTAGAATGGATTCACAACATGTGTGGAAACACTGAATGGTTCACTAAGTTGCTTAGGAATAATATCAAAGTTCATAACAACATATAGAGTTACAAAAAATAAACTCGCTCCTGGGTCTAGTAATGCATAAATAGTAAAATCAAAGAATTTAATCATACTAGTGACAACGTCTGGAGAATTCTCATGTTCTTGGCGATTGTTGAAAGCATACAAGCAGTTTGTTCCTCCGCCAGCACCAATTATCTCCTAGGTGCAGCCCTATCTGGTGGAGCAACTGATGAAGACTGATCTATGTTGCCCCCATAACTATCGCCTTGCTTGTTCTTTAGACACTCCCTCATGAAATTCCTGGTCTGAACACACTTGTAGAAACCCGTGAAGCCCTCACGACAAACACGATAGTGATTTCTATCACACTTGGTGCAGGCAGGAGGCTAACTACCTCCATGTGCCACACTACCTTGTGAATATGCAGGCTTAGCTCGGGAGTTCTGACCATGAGACTCAACTCTGTCTCTTGGCGCAGGTGCACTAGCAAATAATGGTGCAGACCCCTTTTGTTTTTGAAACTGTGGCTGATTAAAACAACCTTTCTGCTTCCCACACTCATTCCCAGACTTGGATTTCTTATTTTTGTACTTTTCTCGATCCCTCAGCTTTTCCTCCTCTACCTGCTGTACATAGACCATCAACCTTGAATGTCCATGTCTCCAATAAGCATTGAAACCCGGTCCTCTTTGCTTGAAGAAAGACCCAATCCAGCAACGAACAAACTAATCCTACTCCTCATGTCCTTAACCATCTCTAGAGCATAACGATATAGTTGGTGAATTACTAACCACACTCATGCACACTTAGCGAGTCCTCCTTAAGGGTGATGAACTCATGTAACTTGGCCTCTCTCAGTTTTCAAGGAAACAACGCTCCAAGAAGGCCTCATCAAAATAAGCTCAACTCACAGGTGGTGCATCTTCATCTCTACCCTCTTTCCACATATGTACCCTCTTTCCACTGATCAAACCAAGTTCTAGCAATGCCCTTGAGTTGATAAGCAGCTAGCTTAACTCTCTCAGTGTCAGCAACATGCATCACCTCGAACACCTTTTTTAGCTCCTCAGTGAAGTTCTTTGGGTCCTCAGTAGTGCTCGATCCATTGAAGCTTAGGGGATTTATTCTCAAGAACTCCCGAATCCTCGAAGTGTCAGACCCTTATTGTCGAGCTCCTCTTTGTTGACCAACCTGGTTAGTCACAGCTTGACTCAGCATCCTAATAGCCTCACAGAACTCAGCGTTGGTAACTTCCCCTTTAGGTTGTACTTCAGGTGCATTGGGTAATTCATGTTCTTGAGGTTCAACATTCATCATAGTTGGACGACCTCTTGTTGCTCTTCGTGGAAGCCTGGTTATCTTAAACATGCGCAAGCATGAATTAGAGAGAGAATTGTAGAGATAAACTCTAACGCGCGAAAAGAAATATGAAAGAAGTTAGAAATTCCTAAATGTTGTAGTCTCCTAATCATAGATGTGGCACGCGCTTCACACCGATGACTAAGACTCTATAGATACGGCTTTATAGACTCCCTAGGAATCTTGAACTCTGTGCTCTGATACCAAGTTTGTCACACCCCGACCCAATACCCTGGACGTGGTCGGCACTCAATGACCATTGATGGCCTTGAACGAACCCTTGTCATGGGTTACTTAACTCAGCGGACGACTTAAACATAAGATATAACCCAAGGAAATGGCTTAAAAGTAATAGTTAGCCAAAATGGAAACTCAATGTCTTAGTCAATTACAAGTGAAAGGAAAAGACTAAGAAAACTACTATCATTTGCTATGAAGCCTCTAAAATAAAGATGGATCTTGGGACAGAACCCACAATCATCCTAACAACTGAATACTAAAGCAATAAATTAAAACATAAAGATTTCCTCCGGAATGAAGGGATGATCACCAACTGACTTTGAGTTGCTCACTAGATCAACGGTGCGCCGAATGCTGATCTTAGTTGTCTTCATCATAATACAATGCAGGCCAACTGGCATCAGTACATTGAATGTACGAGTATGCGAGTTTGAATTATAAAAACACTTAAGCTTGAAAAGGAGTAAGAAGGAACACTTACCTTGGCTCTGCTCAACTCATGAATAACTTAACTCATTTCAATGTAATGAAATTTAGAAGTAAGAGCAATACAAAACAAATTGTCTCAAACATGTTGTGAACTCTGAATGTATACAAGATACAATTAACTTTAGTATGTATTTAAAAATATAAGTAAACTGATGTATATAAGAATACAATAACTTATGTGGGAGTTTATCTAACCGACAACTATCACTTAAGATCTACAGTGATGATACAACGATCGATCTACCTTACGCTACCGGCGCATCCTATACCCGGGCAAAGGTATAAAATATGAACTGCCTAATGGATCCACTAGTATACTGTGAAAAGGGGTCATCAAAAAAGTATGACCCTTTTCTACCCATGGTGTCTACATGGTTTATGGGGGTTGTGAGTTGTCTGAACTCTCCCCCATATCGGTACTCAATACTACTCCCAAAAATATGTTGGATCTTATGCTTTAAAAACATAGTGATTATGTGGTTTGAGATTAGTGTTCAAATTACTTAGCTCAAAGTCTATCTTGGAAATCTTAGTTTCCGTGCTTGCTTCATTTAGAAAGCTATAGTTCTTTCCTGAAAATTCACCCTAAGGCTCCTCGGAAATGAATGTTTCTTTACTCGTTTAAATGTTAAAAACATTTTAAGCCTCTTTGGGAATGCTTAGTCGCCATATAGCTTTGAAGAAAATAACTTCAACTCAACTCTTTACTTAGCTTGAAACTTGAGTCTTAAAACAAAGCTAAAATATTTAAATAAAACTGTTGAAAACCTTTAAGAACATTACTTTAACTTACTTCTTAACTTAGGCTTGACTTTGATCTTAACTTTTCTTGAATTGAATTATGGATTCATGGTTATGATTTGAGTTATTTAATGATTTTTAGGGGTTTAGAAAGTATTTCAAGTAATTAGAATCACCGGAAGGTGTTAATGTACCTTTGAAGGACTTAAAAGGATTAAACTACGAAAATTGGATGAAAAAACGCCAGGTTAAGTGCATTTGGGGCGCGCCGCACCAGGCTCAGTTGACTAATACTTGATTCTTGAGCACTGGTGGCGCGCTGTGCTTGACCCTTGTTAACTGAAGCTAACTTTTGGCGCACTGCAGGCGCGACGCGCCTAGCCTTGTTCATGTGCGTCTGACGAATGTTTCAACTCTTTTTCATCTACAAACCATCCAAACCTCCCTAGTTCTTACACCAAACACTTGGGACTATTGGTACCATCAATACCCACTGAAATTCAACTCAAAAACAACCCGTAGAAACAAAAATCAACCAACAAGGCAGCCAACAATTCAATCAACAAGGATTCAAAACTTTCTTTCAAGAACTTCAAATTCTAACATGAAATCAACTCATAAAAATTGCTGAATTGAAACAAATTGGTGTGTGGGTGAATTAAACCAACACGAAAGATCACACATACCTTAATAGGGAAAACAACCGACGAATTCTACTACAATCCCTTGGCGTTCTTGGGGAAATCTTGGCCTTTCTTCCTTCTTTTTCTTTTCTTTTGTTTTCTCCTAAGCCCTAAGCGTGAATTAATTTTCTCAAACTAACTTAAGGCTTATTTTCACCCCAATTAACCCCTTAAAATGAATTCGGAAATAGTTGGGTGAAAAGACTAATTTACCCATACTTAAACCCGGATTGGACTTTCCTTATTTCAACAGCCCAACTTCTGAAAAGCGTATCTCCCTCATACAATATCGGAATTGTGAAAGCTTGGCGCCGTTGGAAAGGTATTTCCAAGGATTTCCATCCATAACAAGAACTACCTATAACTCATCCTGAGCTAGAAGTTATGACCGTTTGAAAATGACAAAAACTCACTTTTTAACCTTAGGAAATTTTCCAGATTTTTCTCTTTTCTTTCCAAAAGAGCTAAGTGCTAGTTTCTTAGCTTATTCTTGGCTATTACATGTTAGATATGTTACATCCATCGCTCTATAAGGGTCATACAGCGTAATTGGGTGCATTTCTTTTCTCCAGATGTTGCCTCATTTCCCTAACCGGTTCCTTGAGTATAGAATCCTTCTGGGATTAGAGTTGAAATATCTCCATCCTTCAAGTTTTCGTAGTAGTTTGATCCTCTAGTTTTGGAAGTACTTTGAATAGAACTCGTAGTTGTCCCTTCTCTAGTCGTTCGGAGATGAACGATAGAAAAATTGGTATATATTGTAATGACCTGAGCCATCATTATTTAGGAAAATAAAATGTCGAGGGAAAACTAGGCCACCATCCCGTCACAATGTCCACTTGCTGCTAGTACGGCGGCGCCAAAGTTGCAGATTTCACACTAGAGCGGGAATGACGGGATAGAACGTGAAGAACGCAAAGTCCTCATTGCACCCTTTTATCAAAACATGAAAAATAAGCAAGGATTACCCTAGAAACCTTGAAAATATGCCCTAAGCTTTAGAAAGAAGGAGGAAAAGATTTCAAGCGCAAGGACGATGATAGCTTGCGAATTCTTGGACAAATCCACTATCACGAGGTCCGAAAACAAGAAGTGGGGCCATAATTCTGTGCAGATGATTGGCACCCAGGTAGGATAGGTTTATTTAATTTAGTAGTATTAAATTTGTGAATTCCCGTGTAGTATACTAGTAATTGATAGTAGAATTCATGTGTAGACTTTCGTGCTACAAAAAAGGAATAGTCGTACATGTAATCTTAGTTATTACATCAAGATTGCACCTTAGGGGGAAGAATTATCCCGTGAATCAATGCAGGTGGTGGTTGATTCTTGTTCTGTTATGTATGTTAGAAATTACTTTGTTGTAGTGCATGATTATGAGAATGTTGCACTACTGATCTCATCTAATATAAATGAGTATGAATGTATGATTGTGTGCCATGAATCAACGCTTGATTGTAAGATTATGTGAATGTACATTGTGATTGTGATTGTGGTTTTTGAATGGATCGGGTGTTACGATCTAACACAGTAACTTGGATCTGGTGTCACGTTCAAGCGCATATATGGGATCGTGTGTCATGTCTGATGCACTAACTTGGACGGGGTACCATATTTCGGTACACTAAAAATTTGGTATGGGTTTCATGAGAGGATCATTGGCTTGTCATATATGTGTATTTATGTGATATTGAAAATGTGGAGTTGTACATTGCTTCTGAAACTATTTCATTGTATCGTCACTCTATATTATTGTATTAATGTGGTCTGCTTATGTGATGGATATCTTATTGTTGAATGAACAACGAATGTCCAGGCCTCAAACTGAAATAGGAAATGGTAAGTGGAGATCGAGGGTTCAGGTGTTTCTATGTGTTGCTTAGAGAGCTGGTCGGTATTACTGACTGCGAAGTACATTGGGTGATGATGGGTTGCAAGTGTTAAGTAGTTAGGTACTTCTCTGGTTGGGAAATTGTATGGGAACCGGTATAAGCCTTGATAGAGTGAATTATAAGTCAAGGGTTAAGTGGGTTTCTAGAATGAGTAAGGGTGTGCGGTGAATGTTGACTGTAATGGTAGTAATTATTTCTGGAATTTCCTTTAAGGGATAGAACGATTAAGTACACTCAAGAACGAAGCGAGTAAGAGTTAGAACCTCTAAAGCATTTGGGAAATTATAAAGGTGGAGGAATGAATGGTCTTATTGTATGTTTCTTACTAGTTGATATCTTATAGTATGTGGTTGGCATCGGGTTGATCGATGATGTCCACTAGTACGTGTGGTTATATTGATACTATTCTTTCTATGCCTTTTTGGGCATAGTCTGGTTGCAGGATCAGTGATGTTTCATAGATGAAGTCGAAGAAATCTCCAACAACCTCTACTCTTTTTTCCGCATAGTGGGAGCTGCATTATTTATGATTTTGTTATACTTGTACTCTTAGTATCTCTTACACTTGTTTAGACTAGATCCCTGGGGTGTTAATTACCTTACAGGTCTTAATTCATATTGTTGTCAAAACTCTTATTTCGTAAAAATCTTTTTGATGCTAATTGTTCTTCAGTTTTCTAAATTTTCCTCATTTTTAAAACGTTTGAAAATTGAGGATTCTCATACTTAGGTGTTAGAGTAGGTTCCCGCACGGCCCGATGGGTTGGGTCGTGTCAAAAGATATATTGAAACTAAAATATGGACCTCCTCAAGGATTCTACGATTCTCGTAATGGAGAAATTGTATTTATTGCGGTGAAAAATAATATTTTATTTTGTACTTTTTTGATGTTGAGAATAGTAGTTAGAGATATTTGCAAATTTATGGAGCTTCAATAGAGAATGGAATTAATGACATTAATACATACGCAGAAAACATCTACTTATGCTAAAATAATAAATAAAAATATTTCAACTTATTACTAAGTTTGGACTTGTTATCTTATATTTTCCTTTGATTTATTTGTTATTTAATTCTATCCAAGTTAAAAGACTTTTTTTTCTTTTTTATTAGTCTCTTTAAAAGAATATTATTGCTCTTTATAATATTATTCGGCTTTATGTATGTCAAAGCATATGATTTTCTTTTTTAAAAAATGGTTTATAAAGCATGTGGTATCATAAAATAAAAAGTTCATAAAAAATTCTTCTAGAATTGTAATATTTTATATTTTTCTTTTTGTCTAATAATTAAGAATTTCAAATCTGAATTGAATAAAATATTTAATGTCACATGAAATGTCAACTAGCAGGGAAGAAATCTTTTTGTAATATTCAATATATTTTGAAAATAATAATAATAGAAATAACATTTTTAGCGATTTTACAATTTTAAAAACATAAGAAAAATTAATGGATATTGTCATAAACAAAAATAAATATGCAAGGAATTAACTCAAAGACTCTCCGAATAAAAAGTCATTACTCATTTAATTACTTAGATATAGAATTAATTGTTTATCTTGCAAATAATAATTACTCCTACTCTAGAAATATTCTCATATTTGGTATTTGAAAAATCAATTTAATTTAAACAAAAATATATATCTTAAAATGTATTCAAAATTAATATAATTTGATTCTCAAAACACAAAAGAAAAGAATCGAGGGGGCATACTTAGTAAGCATTTGATCACATACATTATTATTTTTTATGTTATCTCTTCCGTCACTGCAAAAAATCACGAGGTGAATTCTAGATAAAAGGAAGGCGAAATTATGACAAAAATTACAGACATGACTATAACTTTAGTAGTCTATTATTTAGAACTATAAGAAAATATCTCTTGAATTGCAATGCAATGTTTGAAATATGAAAGCGAAGAGTTGAGAGTCTCCAAATGAAAAAATAAATAAAACTTACACAGGTACTTAGAGTTTGTTAAAATCTTAAACTTCAGTACAAGAAAAAAATACGACATTCTTTCTGAAATAAATTCCTTACTCAGATAACTTTGTACAACCCTCAAAATTGTTGTTCACTAGGTTATGAACCGTTAGAAAAAAAAAAGTATTAATTTTTATGATACTTAAGATTTCAAGTAGGCACACAAGAAAATGAATTTTCATTTTAAGCATAGACAACGAATCATGAAATGAGATTAAAAGCATCACATATTTTTTACAGTCTTACTAGCAAGAGTTTCTTGATATAAGGAGTTATTTAGCTACATGTTAGATTACTTGAAGAAATTATTAGTTGCATTTAAATTTTACAATTGTCGAATTGAGTAATGATATAGATGACAAAATATTTGACTACAGTTTGATGGAAGTGAGGAACAAATTGGCATTGTTACATTTGTTCAGAATATTTATATGATCAAAATGATTTGTGTAGTTGAAAAATATATTTGAAATAAAAGTTTGCACTTAATTTTAATATAGAAAACCTCTCCTTGTGCTATAAAAAATCACATTACTTATCAGATGTCACAAATTGATGTTTGGACTTGTGACCTTTTTCTAAATAAATAAAATAAAATGATTTCCTTGGTATTTAATTCTATGAAGTTAATAACATTGTTTTTTTCTCTTTTTTCGAGTTGTTCCAAATGAATCAAATATCATTTTTCTTTCTTTTATATTAGGATTTATGCATGTTAATGTATATATTCTCAAATGATTTTTTTAAAAAAAGAATCATAAAAGAATTCTTCTCAAAAGGTAATATTTTATATTCTTTCTATTTTCAAATTTGAATTGCATAAAGTGTTTAATGTGACATGACATGTCAACTAAAAGAGAATAAATTTTTTTAGCACTTTTGATGAAAAAAATAATTGAGTGATTTTTTTAGTTATCAAAAATTGAATATAATTTTAATTAATAGACAATTTTCAAAATATAAATGACTATTTAAGATATTAACTCAATCATAACATTACTTGTCTATAATATTTGATATATGTGAGCTAACTAATCTTCGTAGAGAGGCAAGGCTCAAGAGAGTCTACACAAATAGATAAAACATTATTCATTTCCTCTTATAGAGAAATAATTAATTTGTATAGTTTTGAATATATAATTCAATTATTTTTTAATTTTAATTTGTTCATGTTATAATCCTTTTTACTTTGTTTCGTAAAGAATATCTTTTTCAGCAATTGATCTTTAATTTGGACTTTTCATATGGTATATTAACTGAAATTGTATTTTAGTATACATATCTTTAATTTCGAACCATATATATATACATAATTACAGTGGCGGATCTAGGATTTTAAGATTGTGGGTGCTCTGAAGTGAAAATGTAAAAAATATGTGTTAACAATGAGATTCGAACCTTGGTAACAACACTAAAAGAGTCTTAAGTATCCATCCAAGAACCATTGGGCCAACTATATCATTTATTCATTGGGTGCTCTATGTTAATTTTATACAAATACCTATCAATTTCTACATAGATATATATATTTCATAACGAAGTTAATGGGTGCTCGAGCACCCGGCGGACACCATGTGGGTCCGCCCCTGCATAATTAAAAAAAATTATTTACTTTATTAAATTCCTATTAAGTCAAGTCAAAAAAAGAAAAAGTTATTTTGGATCATATCAACTTAATATAAATTTAATCAAATGAAAATGTTTTAAAACAAGTAGATGAAAAAGTCAAATAAAACATTTAATGTGGAAAAAATTTAGCCTACTTATAAAAGCCTACAAATATTTTAGATTGACTAACTTAGCTTAGCTTGCACATACAATACAAATATGATACCTATGACAAGAATCCCTACACTTCCTCAAGATCTTATTGTTGAAATATTTCAATGGCTTCCCGTTATGTCATTGATGTGTTTTAGGTGCGTTTCCAAATTTTTTGATGCTCTTGTGTTAGATTCAGAATTTACTCATGTCCATCACCTACGCTTTATGACTCGCGATGGTGGAACAAGATTACTTCTAGGTAAAGCTGAAGATATATATGCTATAGATCTAAACAAAGATGGAAATGCATCTAGATTGAATTTTGATCGCCACGATCAATATTTAGATGGACCGTGTCCTAATAGTTCATATTGCATCTGGAAGTATGATAAGGAGCCTGTTAGAATTTTCAATCCCAGTATAAGAGAAATGGTAGTACTTCCCTATCAGAGAAAAAACTCTCACTCGATAAAATCATTATATTACTATTAACTAGGTTATGAACCCGTAGAAAAGAGGTACAAAGATTTTATGCAAGTTTGTAATTCAAGTGAGAATGCACGGATTTTTATTTTCACCTTAAGCATAGATAAATCGTGGAAAAAAATTAAAGATATCATTAATTTTTTCCCATGTTAAAACATTGCTCTATTAAAGGATTTACCTACATGATGAATTACTCGAAGAACTCGATAGTTGCATTTGATTTGAGGGCTGAAAATTTCAGAGTTAAAGGATTGGGTGATGATATATGTCAAAATATATTTGATTATGATTTGATAGAAGTGAAGGGCAAAATAACATTGTCACTGTTGGAAAAGTTTCACTGGTCGCAATGATTTATGGGTTTTAGAATATTTTGAATAAAAAAGAATGGAAGAGTCATGGAATTCGTATTCCTTCGTAGTGCAAAGATGTGGAAGATATATTGAAACCAAAATATGATCCTCCTCAAGGATTCTGCGATTCTCGTGATGGCGAGATTATATTTATTATAATAAAAAATAATATTTTATTTTGTTACTTTTATGATGTTCGAAAAGTTAGTTGGATATACATAGGAATTCATGGAGCTCCAATACAGGATGATATTAATGGCATTAATATTTATGTAGAAAGTCTCTACTTATGCTAATAAAATAAATACAAGTATAACAATGCTTATTACTAAATTTGGACTTGTGATCTTATTTTTTTTCCTTTGATTTGCTTGTTATTTAATTCTACCAATTTAAAAGACATTACTTTTTTCTTTTTTTTTCCAAATGAATATTATTTCTCTCTATATTATAGTATTATATGATTAGGCTTTATGTATTTCGAAACATATGTTTTTTTAATTTGTTTGTAAAGTATGTATTATCAAATAATAAAAAGTTCATGAAAAAATTCTTCTAGAACGGCGATATTTTATCTTTTTCTTTTTCTTCTTAATAATTAAGAATTTCAAATTTGAATGAAATAAAATATTTAATGTGGCATGGAATGTCAACTAGGAGATATGAAATATTTTTCAATATATAATATATTTTGGAAATAATAATAACATTAATAATAATAATAATAATATCATTAATAATAACAATAATAATAATAATAATAATAATAATAATAATAATAACAACAGTTGAGTGACTTTGAAATTCTTAAAATAATAAAAAAAATTGATTGATAAATTCATAAAAATAAATAACCATTCAAGGAATTAACTCAAAGATTCTCTGAATTAAAAAACATTACTCATTTACTCTTAGAGATAGGGAATTAATTGGTTTTCTTACAAATGGTAATCACTCGCTAGAAATATTCTCATATTTTTTATTTAGAAAATCAATTTAATTTAAATAAAAATATTTATCTTAAAATATTGATCATAATTAATATAATTTAATCCTCAAAACACAAAACAAAAAAATGAGGGACAATAATTAGTAAGCATTAGAGCATATAAACATATTTATGTTTTCCGTCACTACAAAGAATTACCAGGTGAATTCTAGATGAAAGGTAGGTGAAATTAAGATAAAATTACCCACATGACTATATTTTATTAGTCTATCATTTACAACTCAATTAAGAAAAGAAACTCTTGGTTTGTAATGTAATGTTCGAAATATGAAAGACAAGACTTAAGAGTCTCCAAATGGAAAAAAAATTACTCATTTACTTAGAGTCTGTTATAATTTTCAATTTCAGTATAAGAAAAAAAGTATGACTTCCTTGCTGAAACAAATTCTCCACTCATATACTCTATACAACCCATTAAATTAATGTTCACTAGGTTATGAATGTTAGGAAAAAAAGTATAAAGTTTTGATTATAGTTAATATTTCAAGTTGCCCCACAATAAGTTAAATTTTTTACTTAAGCATAGATAGAAAATCATGAAAAGAAATTAAAAGCATCATTGATTTTTTACATGTCTCAATAGGAAAGGTTTCTCAATACAAGAAATTATTTAGCTACATGTTCTAATTACTAGCAGAAGTTATTCTTTGCATTTGATTTTAGAGCTGAAATTTTAGAATTATTCAGATTGAATAATGATTATATGACAATATATTTACCTATAGTTTGATAGAAGTGAAAACCAAATAAACATTATTAGATTTGTTATGAATATTTCTATGATCAAAATAATTTGTGTAGTGGAAAAAATGTATTTAAAATCAAAGTTTGGACTTAATTTTGATGTAGAAAGCATACTTATGCTAAAAAAAATTACATTGCTCGTCACAAATTAAAGTTTGGACTTGTGGCCTTTTTTAAAAGAAATAATAAAATGATTTGTTTGTTATTTAATTGTAAAAACTTAATAACACTATTTTTGTCTCTCGTTTTCTTTTAGTCGCTTCAAATAAATCAAATATATATATATATATATATATATATATATATATATATATATATATATTAGGCTTTATGCATGTCAATATATATGTTCTTAAATAATTAAAAAAATCATAAAAGAATTCTTCTCAAAAAGTAATATTTCTCTTTTCAAATTTCAATTGAATATGGTGTTTAATGCGACATGGCATGTCAACTAAAAGAAAATAATATTTTTTGGTTGGTATATTTTGAAGAAAAAAAGTGATTGAGTGATTTTTAGTTTTAAAACCCCAAATATGATTTTATTTAATAAATTATTTAGGAAATTAACTTAATCATGACATCACTTGTCTATAATATTTGATATATGTGAGCTGTCAAATCTTTGTAGAGAGGCAAGACTCAAGAGAATCTACACGAATAGAAAAAACATTATTCGTTTTCTCTTATAGATAAATAATTAACTTGTACAGTTTTGAATATATCAATTCAATGATTTTTTAATTTTACTTAGTTTATTCTATAATCCTTTTTAGTATGTTTCATAAAGAATGTCTTTTTCTTTTTCGAAAATTCACCTTTAATTTTTACATTTTCATATGATATATTAATTAAAACTTTATTTTAGTAATTTATACATATCTTTAATTTATGATTATATACATGATTTTAAAAAATATATTTATGAAGTCAAAGTCAAAAAAGGAAAAGAGTTATTTTGAATCAGATCAACTTAATATAAATCTAATCCGATGCAAGTATTATAAGGAAAATCGATGATAAAGTCAAATAAGACATTTAATAAGGAAAATTTCACCCTACTCATAAAAGTTGCAGAGACTTTAATTTGACTCACTCAAACTTCAACCTCCTTTTACATAGGATATGAATATGAGAAGAATTTCTACACTCCCTCAAAAAATAATTATCGAAATATTTTTATGGATTCCTGTTATGCCATTGATGCGTTTCATATGCGTTTCTAAATTTTTTCAATGCCCTTATGTTTGATTCAGATTTCACTTATGTTCATCACCAACGTTCTATGATTAGTTATGGTGGAAAATTCCTTAGGAAAAACTAAAATCTATATGATGTAGATCTAAACGAAGATGGAAATGTCTCTACATGGAGTTTTGATTGTCATGGTCAATACTTCGATGGACAACGTGTTATGGTTTTTGGAAGAACTACAAGGAGTGTCACGATCCAGACCATCGTGATTGACACCCACACTAACCCTTTAGTGGGAGAACCATTACTACAACCCAACAAACCAAATTAACAAAAGCTAAAGCATTTAAAGATACTGAAGCAGTTTTAAATGTCTAAAGGAAATATAGGGAGTTTTCATAAACTTCGAGAGTCTAATCAAATCAATTGCAGAAATAAAGCCTAGAACCTGAATGTCAATGTACCAAAATATCTACTAACGACAAGTCTAAGAAAATGGTGCAACCCCAAACTAAACATAAGATTATCTAAAGTACTAGTTTAAGTTAGAATAGAATGGACTAAATATAACGAGAACTCATGGCAGCTTGGAAGAACTGGCTCACCCTTGAATTCGTTTGATCATTGATCTTCTAAATGAGGTCTGTAGTAGCCGCCTGAACATGCCTTGTACTCAACCAAGAAAGTGCAAGTGAAATATCAATATACAACCATAGTGTACTGGTAGGATCACATGGCTATTCCAATAAAGTGAATCATATACAAGTAACCACAACAAATAAACAGGCGTATACCATACATATACAATATCAGTCATCACTTCAGGATTAATGTACAATTCCACATTCTCAATAATACACATATATGACAACTCAATAGTCCTCTCATTCAACCCATACTCAAACTGTTAGTGTACCAGAATCTGATACCCGATCCAAGTTAGTGTGTCAAACGTGACGCCCCATCCCATTTATGCACCAAAAAGTAGCACCGAAACCAAGTTACTGCGTTAAAACGTAACACTCGATCCATTCCACAAGCCACAATCACACACATAATGTACGTTATCGTAATCATACAATCAAGTATTGATTCATGACATACAATCATTCATTCATGCTCATTCATGAATAGTGTGATCAGTAGGCAACATTCACATACATATATGCATTATAATGAAGTAATTACTAACATACATCACACAAACATGAAATCACAACCATCACCTACCTTGATTAAAGCGTGAACCCTCCTAAGAAACTTGATTCTTCCCTTTCCGGATTCTTTCCGCTTGCTCTAGGTCTACAAATAATCAATTCAATATGGCGATCAATGATTAAGGTCTAGTTTACTCAGATTATGATAAACCCAATAACTTAAGACCCAAATTATGATCTCAAGGTGCAGCTAGGGCTTTTCCATCATCCAAGACCATTCAAAACCCTCCCTCAACGATATACAATCAAGATACTACGTTCTTTGGATCGAAAAATGGATTGGGGAATGAAAACCTTATCAAGAAGTTCCTGAATTTGAGACTTAAGCTCTCTCAACTCTTTCGGGTCCATATGAGATATGGGGGTGGGGGGTAGAAATAGGGCGGGTACCAGGTTCCAAATTAATGCAGAAATCTATATCTCTATCCGGAGGCATACTAGACAAATTGGTAGGAAACACTTCTCTAAATTCTGACACCACTAGAATAGACTAAATGGATGGAGACTCAACCTCAACATTCCAGATATGATCCAAATAATCCAAACAATCATGCCCTACCAGTTTTCTATCCCGAATGGGGGATATGATCTTAGCTAGCTTATGCTTGTTCACCTCTTCACACTTTTTTCCCTACTAGGGATCTCTAGATTCACAAACTTAGTATTACAATTTAACACAACATAATAGGGGAACAACCAAGTCATGCCTAAGGTTATATCAAAGTCATTATTTCCAAAATTACCAAATCAGCCTAAGTCTGAAAACCATAAACAAAATAGAACAAGCATGATAGACATGGGCGACTATAACAGACTCTCGAACTTGGGTAGAAACATGGATAGGGGCATCAAGTATCTCACAAATCATATAAAAACCCAAGGAAAATTGTGCACATCCATAAGAATAAGTAGAACCCGGATAAATAAAACATTAGCCATCCGGTTACAGACCAAGAATAGTACATGTGATCAGTGCATCATACGCCTTCGCCTCGGTCTTGCCTGGAAAGTCATAACAATGAGCCATTTCATCATCAGAGGCAATTTTCCTGCCTAGATGAACTATACCTCTTCTTGCATTACCATTACCTCGACCTCTATGCCCTCGCTGATTTCCTCCTTATCCACCTTGTGGACGCCTTTGACCCTTATTACCATTTCCCGTGGGTACCACTGCTCTAGTCTGCTTATGTGCAAAGTCCAACATGCGTGGATGGGGACAATATCTCCTCGTATGAACATGTTCTCCACAATTATAACAAGTGTGATTGAAGGATGGTCTACTTCCTGCCGAAGGTCCAGCTCCTTGGCTATCCTGAATCAAATTCTTAGGTGGATTTCCCAAGTAATTACCTCTAGAAGTTGGCATAGTGGACTGGATTGGTCGGGCCCCAAGTGTTGCTATTTTATTTATGCTAAGGTCTGGGGGTGTTGCTAAGCCCTTGACCCCCCAAGGATCGTTCAAATAAAAAAAATCACTTGAACTGATCCCTTCATACGTATATATGTTCCCATAACTTGATAAAAAAAATAGTCAACTTCAATTTTCATCCCAAAAATCCAAAAAAACTGTGAGCGAATTTTATGGACCAAAAGTAAAGCATAAGTTTGAGAACTTTATCAAGGCTATTTTGGAAGGTATAATTATCACAGAAGAAAAAAAGTAAAGCATAAGAGTAAGCTCACCAATCTCAGTTGAGGCTGAATACTATATATAACATCAGGGGCAATCAAATTACACATTCATAGAAAGCAAAGACAAAAATGTGTAGGATTCAGATATTCAAATGCTTCACTTGTCAAGTCAATATCATATATCTATTTGACTACTTTTGGATTGGATTGTGGTCTTTTCTTCAAATTTGGACAAGAAAATGAAGAAGTTGGTTGTGAACGTTCCTAATAGAGATAATGTTGACAGTTTTACAGAATGTGCTAATGCTTACTACCAGAAACGGCCACAGCTTCTGGCCTTACTTCAAAATTGTATGGCAACTATCTCTCATTGGCAGACCGCTATCGCAACACTTGCCAAGAACCATCATCGTCAAAATTCATTTCCAACTCCATCCTCCCATTTTGATCATGATAATGATGATCAATTTGACAAGGAAGAGAACAATGGATCGGATATTGTCGATTCTGATGTTGAGAGTTCATTATCATATCAGCCTCAATTTCCATCCACACAAGCTAAATTTGAACCAGACATGATCATCGCAGACTTGGTGGTGATCAGAAGTATCGACTATGAAATCATCCTGCACGAGCTTAGTCAAGTAAGATAGAGTAGCATGAAAGCTCATTGGAGTTGTTGGAATCAGAGAGGTTGATCTTGTTAAATGAGAGCGCGAGATTAAAATACAAAGTGGCTTCATTGATGGAGGAGAATAAGGGGTTGTCTTCAGAGTCTTTGTTCATGAAGAGGAAGGTAGATAAGCTTGCAAGGTTCATGCTAAACAGAAGGGATGATCATAGAGTTTGCGTGCTTAGTCGAAAAAGTTGAGGATCTTCAAGGTCAGATATATGGATTGGAGAGGAGAAACAATGAGTATTATAAGCAGCTAATGAAACATGCAGAAAAAAAAGGAGGAGGTCCAAGATAGGGTTGAAGGGTTGCTTTAAAGTGCCTGAAGAGGCTGCTGTTGGCAATGTCAAAAAGGGTGAGAAGCAGAAAATTGTTGGTGCTGAAGTTGGAAAGAAAATTTCTATGTTTTGGGACAGGGTTAAAAAGCTTGATATCTTCCTTTGTGCACCTATTGTAAAATGAGAAAAAGAGGGTGTTTCTACTTAAAGTTTGCTGCATAAAAAAAATTACCTTTATCACCACGAGAAACATGTATGCTTATGAAGGCCCATACACAGCCATCATAACCATACATGTTTTGTTTTGGCTTAAAATGTTGCTGCGGAAGTGCTAGTAGACCTTGAAGAACTCTTTTGGCATACCAAAATCCTTTGAATTGGTGAAGATGTTCACTCAGCCAACCTCAATCTTTTGGTAGTTCAGAGAGTATTATGTCAGAGGATTGTTGTTGATCTTTGTGTCTTTGTTCTTTGGTGACACCAGTTGTGAGCAAGGGGATAGAGAATAAACTTGCCATTATTGAGTTAATGGAGAAAAGAGAGTAGTAGAAAGTAGTAAATCTTGCTCGACTAGAACATGGTGTTTCTACTTAAAGTTTGTTGCATAAAAATGATTAGCTTTATCGTCACGAGAAACATGTATGCTTATGAAGGCATACACAGGCATCATCCTACCCTTTTTGCTCTCAATTAAATACGGGGGAAGAAAAATATGATGGGAGAAGCACTAAATTTAAAGTTTATTTGACCACCCCAATGAATCTAGCTTGTTAATATCGGAAAAGAAGCAGCTTTTAGCCACATGACAGAATACAATATAATGGTCAGCAAGTAGAAAGTTTCTCACGATCCTTTTTTGTAATGATCTTATCTAAGTAAATTTCCTTTTATCTCTTTTTAAGTATTTCTGATAGTTAAAAGACTTATATCCCAAAAAAGAAAAACTCACATTTCCCAAAAAAACAGATAATAGAAACTACTTAATTAAAAAAATGTTCATTATTGTAAGAACTCATTCTCAGACCCCACTAGTGGGATCACAATATGTATGTTGTTGTTTATTGTAAGAACTCATCTTACAATAAGCTAAAATCTCCAGCACACAGATTATATAGCACACAATAAACAATATAAGTCCTTATCAGATTTACATATTCAGTTAAATTATTTCCTTTTCCAGATGGAAATGACCCAATCTCTAGAACTAACCAACTATTACTGTTGGTGGTAAAACTATTATGCTCAAGTTTGCCCAGGCCTCTATCCCTCTTCATATTTTCTTTGTGATTAAATCTACCGGTTGCCACCTTTAAACAAATTGATAGAATCATGGATAACTACTTCTGGGGTGAAACTGGGAGGAAGAAACACCACTAGATAGCATAGGATGATTTGTGTTACCCCTACTCATAGGGGGGATAGGAATCAGGAAGATCCAAAGTTCTTGTGATTCATTTTGGTGAAGAATCGATGGAACTTTAGAACTAACAACTCACTTCTCAGAGAATTCCTTGAAGCCAGATACTACAAAAGATTACATCTCGTGGCTCGAAAAGGATCTTATAATCAATCTCATACTTGGAGAAGACTTATGAAAATAAAAAAAATTGTTAACCAAATATCTTACAGATTATTGAAAAGGTTAATGTGTCCTTCTGGTGGGATTGGTTGGCTGATCAAATGGGAGCACTTGCTAATATGTCTTTCGAGGACGCTACAATCAAAAATATCAAAGTGCAACTGATTTCACACAAGATGGTAAATGGGATACAGAAGCTCTCGGGGGAATAATTCTTGACAATTAAATGTACAACATCACTGATATTCATATTCACAGGGGCACAAAGACAAACATCTTGAAACAAACTGAAAATGGTGATTTTAGCTGCAAATCAGAAAGTTAAAACAACCTACTCTTAGTGTTAAAAAATGGCATTCTAAAATTCCTTTTAAAGTTTCTTTCTTTATGATAAATTTACTGAAAAAAGCTATTGCTATTGATGATAGGAACAAGAAGCTTCAGGTTACAGGTCCTTCAACCGAAACTTTTTTTTTAAAAAAAACGTGTTACTTCAGCACACTAGTTTTTACCTAATTGCCTGATTTTAAAAAATTCTTGTAATGAATAAGCAACATGGAACTACTTGACACCCAAAAGATAAAACTACATCCCCATATTATCAAAATATACGATAGGCAGATCGATATGCCTCAAGCGCAGCTGACAAAATAATAGGTAGATATGAACCTGCAAAAGCCTCAAAGAGAAGTCCTGAACTCTATATCAATGTTCTGCCAACAGCTTGCCTTCTTTTTCTCGTACTCTTCTAACTACAAATCAATGATAAAATTTCAATAAATCAATGGTAAAATTTTAACGGGTAGATAGAATACATGAAATACTTCAAAAATACTAAAGCTAGTACTAACGCAAAAATTTCTGTGATAGTCTTTTAAGTAATTGAATCAAACTGATTCTATATCTTCAATTATCATATAGCAAAACCAAAATTGGAGGAAAAAACTTGCCTCAATCGAAACCATAAAAGACACTGAAAGGATCAAAGCCCTAAAAACTTGAATCATAAAGGAAAGTAGGAGGGAAGCCCAAAATACTAGACGCCAAATCCTATTTTGGAAAAATTAGCAAACTAATCAAATCACAACTTAATTAGTAAAAATCTCCATACTTTATAAATATTTATCAAAATGTCATTATTTTAAAAATGATTGTGTATTCTAATTTACTTCCTATTTGATCTCATTTTAATTATAAATTTTCTAATTAATCTTCTCTCATATGTTTTTTTAAAAATAAAATATGTTCTCTCTCTCATATTTTCATCTTCCAATTCTTCTCCATTTCAAAATATGTCTCTCTTCTTCTTTCTTTTTTTTCAGAAAAATATATTTATAAAGATATTCACACAATGCCCTTTTATTAAAATATGAGTCTTTTTATTCATTTTTTAATATTTTTTTTTATGATTTTATTTTTGTTTAAATCGTTCAAAATTATTGTTTGTAGTTGAAATCACTTTTTGGATTTGATAACTCTATATCTCTAATGGCAGAATCTAAAAGAATTACTAGAGATATTCAATTTAATCAACAATGTTCTATTTTCCAAATATCACAATTGAAACTTTAAACACAAATGACGATAATTTTGTATTTTAATTTATTTATTTTATATTTCAGTATCACTTTGTATATAAATAAGTTCTATTTTTTTTTATTTTGTATTTATCATAATGGTATACCAACAAAGTCACATTTAACTGAAGTGAGTATTTATTGTGCTCATTTTGTATTTCAATCTTAATTTTCAATGACAACAAGTTTGTATTTCCTTTTTATTATGTTTTCATCATAATTGTATACCAACAATTTTTATATTTTATGTGTTCACTTTACAATTCAAATTAAAATTGAATATCAAATTGTGGTGAGTATTTTACTGTGATCATTTTGTATTTAACTCTCACATTGTATTCAGAAAAGTTTATATTTTTTTGTGTTTATCATAATGATATACCAACAAAGTCAATTTTGTATTCCAACTGATGTGAGTATTTATTGTGCTCATTTAGTATTTTAGTCTCAATTTCAATGACAACAAGTTTGTATTTCTTTTTATTATGTTTTCATCATAATTGTATATCAACAAATTTTATATTTTATGTGCTCACTTTATCATTAAAATTAAAATAGGTATTTTACTTGCATAGTGAAACTAAAATTGTATCCTAGTGATCAAAATTGTATTACATAACTGCCAAATATATATTTTTTTATTTGTATTATAAAAAATTTACGAATTGTATTCCAATATAATCTAGTCATTACATATGAATACGATTAAAAAGAGATGCATGATTCTAGAAAAAGAATAGCATACATAATAAAAATACTACAATCTGTTGAGGTTGATACAATATTCTAAAAAATACAAATTTAAAAAACGCGATTTAATCGAATTCATTTCAACATAAATTGAGTATTATCAATGAAAATTTAAAAATCGATACTAGAAATTTGATGAACAAGTGGGATGAGTTCTCTGTGTTTATTTTTTTGAATTTGTGTTTACTTTTGAATTTTTGTAACTGATGAAACTTTTAAGCAAATTATTCCTTTTTTTAAAAATTCTCTCCCCTAAATTTCTCTTTTTTGTTAGTTAACATTATATTCTTTAAATAAAAATTTAAACAAGATACATAATAAATTAAAATTTTGATATTTTTACTAAATATTAAAAGTGTTGACAATGGATCTTATTAAATGTTAAAATATTAACATTTTAAAAAATTTTCCAATTATTTTCCTTTGCAAATGTTGTATTCGAGGATTTTTCGCTCCAAATCTACAAACTCCATATTTTCGATAGCAATAGGGCTGACCCAACGAATTTGAACAAACATTAAACTTGGTTTGGAGAAAGACTCGGCCAATTTTACAATTTACCCAATTTCCAAAAAAGAAGAAGAAAGATCTAGGGGTTTGGGGTTCTTTATGAAATGGGCTGCATTGAGATTTTTTAAAAATTTGTTTTTTTATTAAAAGGAGGCTTTTGGATTTTTACTCTTCATGATGTGGTCTTTGACATCCTACTAACTTAATTTAATTCTTTATTCTATTTGTTAATGGAGCATTTCACGAGACTTATGTATGGGTAAATTACGCAACAAAACAAACTTATACTATTTAATTACTCATCATAGTTATAGTTTGCTATAATTACCACTCGCGACTAGTATTTACATAAATTACGTGGGTTGACTTCGAGTTTGTATAATCAGTCACGTTTGTATATGTATAATTCGCCAGAATATACAAATATATATGTATAATATACAATTACTTAACCTATATACATATACAATTCACCTCTCTCCCACTCTCTCCCCTCTCTCGCTCGCCTCTCTTCTCCCTCTCCCAATATCGTTTGCCCTATATAGAAATGTATATGTATAATATACAATTATATACATATACAACTCACCTCTCTCCCACTCTCTACCCTCTCTCGCTGGCATCTCTCCTTCCTCTCTCGATCTTGATCTCGCTCGCCTCTCTCCTCCCTCTCCCAGTCTCGCTACCCTGTCTCCTCCCTCTCCCAACCTCTCTTGCCATATATACAAATACATATGTATAATATATAATTATCTAACCAATATACATATACAGTTCACCTTTCTCTCACTCTTTTCCCCCTTTCTCTCCTCTCTCTCCCAGTCTCGCTCGCTTTTCTCCTCCATATAACATGTAACTACAAATTATAATTATCAAATTATAGCTATGGAGAGTAATTATTTTATTTAAGTGGCTATATGTGAAAGTTTCCCCTTATATATATGCTAGATACAAACCCGTGCCAGCACGGGCCCAATATATATTGAGACTCTAAATTAAATTTAAGTTATTAACTATAGTGATTTATATGTTATATTTTTACATAATATTTAGACACATAATATATATTATTCCTTTCAACCTAATTTATGTGATATTGATAGAATTTTGAGAGTCAATCAAATCTTTTATGTGTTATACATATTTTTAATTGTTAACTATTGTAATTTATAAAATAAATTTACATTGTTTTCAAATAATATAGGGAAAATGAATAAGTACCCCCTGAACTATGCCCGAAATCTCAGAAACACACTTGTACTTTACTAAGATCCTATTACCCCTGAACTTAATTTATAAATAATTTTCTACCCTTTTTCGGCTTACGTGGCACTATAAACTTATGCATTATATCACTTTCTCAATTTATGTGATATAGATAAAAAAAAATTAGCGTCAATAGACTTTTTTTTATATCTTATAAATATTTTAAGTTGTTAATAATTCTGATTTATAAAATTTCTACTTTATTTTTCAAATAATATATGTTACTCATTTTATTGCTCAATTTATGTGAAAAAATAAAATTTTGAGAGTCAGTTAATTTATTTATGTATCTTTTAATTTTTTAGATAATTAATTGTTGTATTATTTATAGTATTTCTTAATTATTTCAAGTAATATTGTTATTCTTTTTGTTTCAATTTACGTGACATCAATAAAATTTTGTAATTCTTAGATCGTTAATTGTTGTTTATTTATAGTATTATTAATTATTTCAAGTAATATATATTAATCTCTTTGTTTCAATTTACGTAAATCGATAAAATTTCATAAGTTAATTTTTTTAATATGGAGTACTAAGATAATAATAATAAAACATCGATAGAATGCTAAGGAGTGACTAAAAAAAGTACTTTACGGGCCCCATTGAGAGACACTATAGACTTATTTGTTTCCATTATGATTAAGAGGTATGAATTTGAATACGTATCTGAATATTAAGATTTGCATATAGATTTAGGTGCTTTGATCTGAATACACATCTGAATATTAAGATGTGATTTCTAAATCTGAACATTAAATAATTAATGCTGTTTGTTTTCAATATCTGAATGTGCATATGAAATTAACAGTAAATTAATAAAATATCATAAAATTTCATTCCAACAAAATATATCACTTTCGATATAAAAAAATGAAAAGTTTTAATAATCATGATTTGAAAGTATAATTTTTTTATTCAAAAATCTTGATAAACGTCAATATACCAACAGTGTTCTTGACACAATTAATACAAAAAAATTATTAATGTAAAAAAAAAATTTGAAAGAATTTATGAAAATTTACCAGTTCAAGAGGGAAAAAATTGTGTTTGATTGAGAAAAGAGAGAAATAAAGTTTTTTAGTTATGAGATAAAAAGACACGCTTAAAGCAGAGAAGCGATGATTTATTATTTGATAACTTATTAAATGAGTTTGAATATTGTTAAGAGTCTCCTACAGATCTAATTCACTCAGACATCTTCAAACCCATTAAGAGACTTCTTAAAAAATAAAATAAATGAACTTAATGGGCTGAATCTGAATAATTTAAATTTAGACCTAAAAACCAAACGTACTTAATAGGCTAAATCTAAATAATTAAGATTCAGATTTTTATTACGAGCAAATAAATCACGCAGTTTCTTATGGGGCCCCTTTTTTTTAATGGGTCAATTTTAAAAAATTGCAACTACAGCGCGTGTAGTAGAAATCCACTGAGAACCACACTTTCACCAATTGAAAAAGACCCAGCGTGTAAGGTAATACCACAGGATGGGCGATGGGGTCCACAAGCCAGGACAGTAGAATTCTTTTCGGGGGACAAATAAATAAATAAGTAAACATGGCTTGACATTTTTGTCCTTTAAAAGCAACAGTATAGGTATTAAAGCAATTTGTACAAGACACTCAAAGCTGTTAAGTTCTGATATACCAAAATTGCCCCTTGGTCGGCAAGCAGGCATGGGGACCAAGAGCTGCTTGGGCCTAGTGTCTTATATATATACTAGATAAAGGATGCCCCTGCTATTGTCAAAATTAGTTTACTTGCAACTGGAGTTGGTATAACTAATAGATCTTTCAATAATCCTCCTCCTTGTTCAACTTTGAAGCTATAGTTTCAGAAAAGGATAGCATACAATGAGTCGTCAGACCTTGTTTTTGTAATAAATTCAAGTAAATAGTAATTCCAAGAGCCACAAAAATGTAAAATTCAAAAGGGTGTCGTCTTTCTATCTTTGTGCATGAATATGAAGCTTTTTTGGCATGGTGTCTTTCCCAATTCCCAGTACCATTGATCCAGCAGACTTTGACATTTGTTAGGAGAACAAAGCTATAGCCAGCTAAATCAACAATTATGTTACGATGATGATGAGACGGGAATCATAGAGGTGATCATGCAGCATGTTTCCAAGCAAGAAACGAACAAACCTCATTTACAATGATACCTTTTACCAACAGCTTAGAAAAAAATATTTGTTACCTTAATAATTCTGTGATGAAATCCAAAGGTAAAAATACTTAGTATATCAATAACTTTAGGAAACTCACATCAAAGAGAATAGAGACCTTAGGAATTCCTATTACAAATTCTGTTGGAGATGCAAAGTTACACAATAAATGATGAAATACACCAGTCGGACACGAAACTTAAAAAGAGATCACAGTGAACACAGAAAATACCTCTGGTTCATTATCTTTCCAGGTAAGTTAATTTATTAATTATGAAAATCACTCACATACACATAAAATTAAATACAACAAAAAGTTAGAATGTGCATCAAAACATGATTCCCTGTGAAAGAGAGATATTTTTTGCACTAATAATGATTTCAAGGGTGAAACGAAGAGCTAGTTCTTTGATTTAGAATAGCTGAAATTGCATATTTTCATACGTGGTATAGAGCTTCCATCTAACGTTGTATTCTCAAACGAACTGTGACAATACAATAAAAGCGACAAAAACTATACCTTATTCCTCCAAGAAAAACAGAGCAATTTGAGATTACAGATGAACAAAGTAAACACAGAGAACGGAAAATGCATAAGTAGAAGTAAGAATAAGGTCAGCAATGAAACAAATAAAAGATAAAGAAACATTAATATCTAGCTGTCAAGCTTGTTAAAATACAGATCATCCGAGAGAGTCAAAATGAAGGTTAGTATTTAGGAGAAGCTATATTCATTGGCTTTGGACATCTCAGCCCCCATAGATGATGACTCTTTACACATTGAGGTCCATAATATTAAACTCATTCATTAGCAGCAAAGGTAAGTCAGAACGCTGTTGTTTGAAGTACTCAATAATGTCTTTCCCCACCATATATCACACACAAAGTAAGTAATCTATAATCTAGGAATGCCTATGTATGCAAACTATATGAAAATATTGAACTTTGCAGGCAAGTCATGTATTTTGGTGTAATTATCTTCATAGAGACAATAGATGAGTCCTCGGAACAACTCCCTTCTTTGTTATAAATTCCTTCACGGAGAGCGTGTAATAAGAAAAAGATGATTTTTTTTTAAAAAAAGAAAAAGATGAGAAGAAAAACTCCATTTGAGTAGAAGAGATTTTTTTGAAAATGGAGAAGCTGAAAGAGACGATGATTAGTGATACAGTTGATTTTGATTCTTATTCCGACTGCTCTTTACCCCAATGTGAGAGTCAATGTGAGGGTAACACTCACAATTTGGACCAAAAGAAGAGGAGGAGATTGGCGTAGAAGAATCTATCCCAGTTGTGGGGGTTTGAAAATGCTAACCTTGATCTGCAATGTTTCATGATTATTTCTCTTACTTCCTGCAAAAACTAACAGCGCCTTTGCCCTTTCTGTAAGAGGATTCCACGTTCCACAACCATCCTCTATATTTTACATTTTCTACTTCTCCTCATTCTTCTTAAAGTTTCTTCAAGCATTTTCTTTCTTTTGAAATTGAAGTAGTATCTAAAAGATCGAGATCAGTGTGTGAGCGAAAGATGCATTCTTCAGGCTAGTTAGATTCAGAATTTCTATTCAGACATACATTCTCATAACAATACCTAAACGTGATAATATACCATGCGTGCTTTGAAGTCCTTAAAGGATTCTTAGTTGCACTTATTCCTTAGAAATATATAATGACAAGGACGACCCTTCTTTTTCGGTTTCTAAGCTTTGTATGTTTTTTCGCTCGATTAGCATCGCTAAGGTATCGAGATCAACCTATGTCTTTCTGATTTCTACCCATCCGACATCTTAACTAATGCATTATTTAGTTCTAAGATTATCAGTTCTCTTTCTGGTGACATACTTAACAGGGATTGATTTTCATTAGTTTCTCCTATATCAACCACTCCTAAGATCTGTTGTTGTTCAACATTTTATAAGTTTGCTATGCCTATTTCCTTAGTTACTTCCATGCTGGTAATTATATTGCTCTGACCAAACAATATTTGGACTTATTCAGAGACTATTTGGGCGAATCTAAACCTAATAAAACTCACTTATAAGGGAAGCATCACTTTTCGCGGTAAGATAAATTGGTTCTTCCTGGGGGATTTAGATCCTACATATTTTTATTCGCAATTTGTATTACCTACAGTATGTTGAGACAACTTTCTTTAGCTCCTAGTTGGCCGAGGTATTGAATAAACCTTTCTACTGTATTCCTTTCATGTCAGTGTTCCATAAATTGATCATTCTAATTTTATAGAGCTGCAAAAACCTGTGCAAGTTGATGTGTTTGTATAATTCCGTTTACCTCTTGATGACTCTGTATTTAGTTTATGTCATCATTGTCAACTTGTACCATCTCAACTTAAATTTCACATATTTCAAACTATTTCACAAAGCAAAACATTCGATATGACTACAATCATAAAAAATAGTTAACATGAACAACGAAAAGAGGAAAAGACGTCACTCATGAGCGAGCGCTCTCCTTTTGTTTCCCCTTTTCATGTAATAATTTACCTTTTTTGTTATAATTTATAATATTCTTGAATCATAAACTTAAGTAGTTCACTATCGGGGTTAGAAAGACTGAATATATAAACTCGAAAAGGAGTATAAAAAATCATCTGATTTAAGCATATTATGAAACATCCTCGTGCATCAGTTTTCTTAATTTAAGATATATATATATATATATATATATAAAACTTGAAGCAACATCTAAATATCTTAATTTTGACTCAAAACCATGGTTAGCAAAAGTATTGTTTGATACCTCAGCTATTTGTGAAGATGGATTAATTTTCTTTGCACAAAAAGCGATCTAAAGGACTTTGGCCAGTAATTTTCTAAATGAAGCACCATTAGAGGACTAATCACACATTGAAGTATCTATTTCTAGATATGCATGTGAAGATAAGATTTTAAAAATGAAAATTTGTTCAGAAACAAGTACAATAAGAAAAATGATTGGAGAAAACACTTACCACAACTGACAACTCAGACCTGAGACAAATATATGAACTTC
Organism: Solanum sitiens; assembly: GCA_016801875.1. Lineage (NCBI taxonomy): Eukaryota > Viridiplantae > Streptophyta > Magnoliopsida > Solanales > Solanaceae > Solanum > Solanum sitiens. Next base: position 2,894,862 of record JABWTJ010000035.1, on the reverse strand, counting down.
GACAGAAATTTAATGGTGAGAGACCAGAGAAGGAAGAGAAAACAGGGAGACGAAGTAAAGCAAAACGGAGGAATAATGCATTAGTCTGTAATAACAATGAAAAGCGATGCATCAGCGTTTTGTTAAACCACGTGGAGAACGTTAATAGACCAGTTCAAAAGTAAATTTACAGAAACATCCTTGATTGTCTGACGAAATCTTTTAATTTTTTTTTAAAGTTTTAATAGAACAAATTGGAAGTTAAATTTATTAAGCTACGTGACGGCTTTTAATGGTTTTCGTCGGACGAAAACCTTCACTTATATAGAATGATGATTTATATGAAATGTTTGTGTTGTTCACATGTTTAATATATATTCACTAATTTAATTTTTAAATGATAATAATTAAATAATTTTGAATAACTTAAATAGATTTTTTTAACCACATAAGTTAGTTCTAAACTCTTTGATTGAATATATAAATAATAATATCATCTACTCACTAATTTTTAATTCTTGTGTTAATTATATAAGAATGGTTTAATAATTTAAAAAATGTTGTCATGTTAATATCTTACAATTTTAATTCGACCTACTGCTATTACAAATTCACAGGGAACAGTACCTAATTACAATACAAAGACGGTATATATAGTGCAAATCTAGAACATTCTAATATGTTAATGATAAGAATCGGGTTGATTGAATAAATAAGAAAATAATGTGGAAGCAAAGATACAAAGATTAAAGATAGGAATTGAAAGATGTTGAAATATGAGAATAAAATCCTCAAATTTCAAGATAAACTGCTAAGAACCCTAACTGATGATAGTTTTCCACTTTTGAATTTTAAAATTTTAATGCGAACATATACAATCTCAGAAAAAAGAGGAAATAATTAAAATTTACTCACGCTCATATTTATCCTTTTACTAATGTAATAATATATTTAATCCCAAATTAGTTATGATTCCACTAAAATTTTTTTTTTTTTTCAATTTGAATTTAAAATTTTAAAATGAATCAAAATTTAAAAATATGTAATTCTTTTATATATGTAATAGAATTAAATAATTTGTACTACTAATTAAACAATGTAACGAAATTTAAGTTGGCGGCCATTAAAACGATGAATAATTTGTACTACTAATTTTTTTGCTGTTAATCATTGGTACAATGACTTTCTGGAAGCTTGAGGAAAAATTGTTGTCATTATCTTCTTTGTACTGTTTATAAAATTATTTAAACGTAAATAAGATCGAAAAATTAAATTAAATAAATATTTTTTTCAAGACTGATAAAAGAATAAATAAAAATAATACTTTATCATTAAATATAAAAATTAGTGTTTACCCTTTAAAAAATATTAATTTGTAATATTAACTTTTTCATTATGTTTTGAATGGCAAAGATTATTATTTACATGAAAAATTAATAATATTTTTTAATATTGAATAATTATAAGAATAAAAATGGATATCCTCCGGGAATACATAGTCCCCTTATACTCTTACTCTACTTGAAAACTCTTTCTCAAAAACATATTAAAGTCATATTTTAATATGATCATTGATTACTCGAGAATTCATATTGCATAAACATTGATGGTATATCCAGATACCATATTTCTCATACAGTGATGTCATACTCGATTGTCATACTAATCATGTTTTAGAAACTCTTTTCTCAAAACTCATCTTTACTTTCTAAAAACTCTGCTTAAGAACTCATGTGTTGGCCTAAAAAGAATTCAAAATTAATATATAACTCAAATCATAGGATTCATGTGTAATTAAAGACATGAACAACTCAACTCAGAGATCATAAAAGTAACATCGATCAACACTTAGTACTCAAAACTCAAAACTAAATGATACTACTCATCTATGAAATACTCAATTCATAGGGTTTACGCTGAAATATAGACATGAACGAATCCACTCAAAAATCTTAATGCATAACATATAGAAATTCAGTAATAAGGAATAATATAATTTAAAAAAGAAACAGGAAATCTAAAACTCAAAATCAACTCATCTCAAGAATACTCTAATGTAGGGGGTAGAATCCTAAATTTCTCTTTTCCTGATTTAAAAGTAGATGTATGGTGTGAGGACTAACTAGTCCAACACTATAATAGCCTTACATACTCGAAAGAACAAGGCTTGAAGAAATTTCAAGAATATTGAAGAATCTTGAATAAGAACTTGATTATAAGCCTTGAAACCCTAGCCTGAAGGTAAATAATCAAGAAAATCTGTCTTCAGATTCTTGAAATGGTTTTTTGAAATCTCTTTGACCAAGAATTATGTCTTTCATTAGCGATTCATAATTGTGTGGAGGAATTTGAGTTGACAAGAATGAAATTCTTGGAGAATGACTTATCTTGAAGAAGAATCTTGAAAAAGATTGGAAGAATCTTGAATGAAGTCTTCTATTTTGATTTTTTCTTAGCGTTTTGTCTTAGGGTTTGAGGGAGAAGAAAATGATGGATTAAGATATGAAAATCTGATTGTTTTGGATCTTTAATTAGTAATGAAATGTGTTTAGGGTTTACTTAGAGGTAAAAAGACATACGACCCTCAATGTTTTTCCGTCGGCTAATTCGTCACAACACTGTAACAGGTTACTAAAATAGTCATAACTTTTTACTCATAAATTTGATTGGTGGTGTTGAAAAGAAGATTCAAATACCTTTAATTTGATAGGTTATGGGCCACGTAACTCTTTATATTCTAAGAGATATGGTCGTTTCAAGTTGACCCAAGTAGAATCTTACATCAAAACTTAATCTATAAGGAAACTTTCAACTCTACTTTGTGCTAGGAGTTTCTAGTGACCTTAATTGATATTCAAAATTATCCGCACACTAAAGAACTTACCTTTACACATATGAGAAATTTAAGGATCACCCGATATGACTCTACAAGTAAATGAAGAATGGTTCGAGTCTTAACTTAAAAATTTTCACGATATTATATATTTTTTGCAACTACTTGTCATGTGTAATGTTACCGGATTGAACTCATCGAATGAGGTCTTCCTTCAAGTATGCATTCTTATTTCATATTCAGATACTTTACCAACGCAACATACTTGTATCGCATTAGAACATGTCCTAGGTCCTTTGAATTTTTTTTTCTCAAATATATTATGAATCTTATAAGTGTAGATTGTAAAAAATTGTGTGACAGCTAAACACACTCTCTCTCTCTCTCTCTCTCTCTATCTATCTATCTATCTATATATATATATATATATTTATATATTACTAAAAGTGGGAACAAAAATATTAAAAGTTAAAATACCATTTTGCCCCTTTACTAAATAAAATTAAAATTAATTTATTTATTAAATACTAATACTTTAATTAGTAAAAAATACCCTTTAATTTTTAATTACGACATTTATAATTGATTAGCTTAAATTCAATTAGAGTATAAGAAAAAATAATGTATGAAACTCTTCCAATTCGGTGACTCTTTGAATTTTGAAACCATGATAAAATTTATGTATCATAATTCAATGTGCTCCATTAATAAATTTTGGTAGGTGAACTGACAGCCAAATATAACTATAAATATCTTCAGTAAATTGCTCCCTAGATCATCATATTCCTTTATTTTCTATCATCTACTATTTTTTGTCTTCTTCTTAGATAATGATATAGATACATGTAGTCAAGAAGCTAACAAAGGAGAACAATAGATAGCTTCATTCTGAAATTAAAAAGAGAAGCTTTTTTAAAATATAGTTCAAGCGTTAGCTTATGATTTTAATGTTTTCTTTTCCACTTTGAAGTTAAGGTATGGTTGTCCAAAACAAATTTGGTATGTAACCCATATTTTATGTAATTATGTACCGTTTTGCATTGTTATGGAGTTTTTTTTTTGTTTTTGTGTCATTTTTCTTTTAAATGCTACTTAATTGACAAAACATCTATTAATACAAGATGAATTTGATAGTTTATGCAATATGTTTTTGTTTAATTACAAGTAACTTAAATAAATATTGCGTTACTTTATCGTCTATCTAACATAATTTGCGAACACATACATACATTGCTAATTTTCATCCCTTTTGTTTGATTTTTTTTTCTCTAAAATTTATACAATATGAGATTTAACAATTTAATTTTCAAATAAAAATGAGAAGTTACTTTTACATTTATGCAACACTAAGCCTAATAGTTTTCTTAAACGTAAGCATTCTATATTAACGGTAGCTTTCCGTAGTGTTAAATTCAAGTGGTTGGAATGATGACAATTTTGCTTTTGCACATTTTAATTGTTTCTTTATGAATTCATTTAACCCTCATTGTTACTACTAAAAACTATTCCTCAAATTTAAATCATGTAAATTAAAAATGTTATGAGAATTGAGTTATTAAGTTTAATCTTGTTTAGATTTTAGTAATAAGTCAACAAATCATTCTATTAAAAGTGGAAAGAGTCTAAGTCCAAAGTTGATTTTCTAATGTGTCTTCTTAAAATATATTTATCATTTTATTCTTATAAAAATTAATAATATTTGTCTATTAAATTTAATTGGAAAGACCTTTCATCTACCTTTAGACATGTAACTAAAAATAAACATGACTTAAAAACATAATTGCATCAAAGTGTTTTTAGTTGGCTGGAGGTAATATAAACATATGTTTCTATTTCTCTACTCCTTTCTGCTCGATTATTGCTATTTAAAATTTTTTATTTATGACAAATAATAGGTAAAGAAGAGATTGTACTTGTTGACACCCAATTTTGATCCTCCTCGATAATAATTAACTAACGAGCTTCTCAAATTTAAGCAACTTAAAATAATTGATTATATATAGATATATATAATTAAAATAAAATAATAATAAATAAATTTAGCTTGCAAGTCGTTTTAATAAAGTTTGACACTTTTTATATCGTCTTAGCTAGTGTATATGTTTTATATAAGTATTCGTATAATTATTTTTAATTTTATTAATATTCAAAATCGAAAAAGTAATAATAAGAGTAGCACTTTGTTTTTATAAATATTTAATTAATTATTTTAGCTTATATTTGGAATATTTAGTTTATATTCGAATTAATTATTTTATCTTTGTTAACCTTAAGAAGCTTGTTAATTAATTATATTGATTCGTCTTATTTGGCCAATTGCTTTGGGCTAAATGGATAATCTTCTTGAAACCAATTTCGGGCCTGCATGGAATTTTTCAGCAATCCATCTAACATCCCAGGCCCAATTTTAATCTAGCTCTCTTTAATTCTTTTATTTCCAAACCCATTTTGTTTTATCCAAATAAAATTTCAGCCCATGCCATTTCTTTTCACCTCTCCAGCCAGCCCCAGCATTTCCTCCCAGCCCACTTCCCCAATCACAAGTCAGCCGATCCAATTTTAATTTAGGGCCCAGATTTCCCATCAGCACATTCAACTTAACAATATCCGGACCAGGCCCAAAACCCATTAATTTAAGCCCACTTCCCTTTAACTCCCACCCAATTCAATTCCAAGCCCACCCTCTTCTCAACCCGGCACTCCCTTCTTCCCAAAAGAAGAAATGCCCAGCGTAACATTGCGAGAAGCGCCCCGAAGTCAGCGGAGGAGCGACGAGCGCGTGGACAACAGCGCGAAGATCGTCTTTTGCGTCGAATAGACGAATCAGTCTCGCGCGTCCCCTTCTGCGCGAGAGCAGCCCGTCTCTATCGTCCCTGTTCGTGTCGTACGAACCTGAGCAGCAACAGGTCACGCGAAACTGTCCTTGTAGCACGAGAATGAGCCACGCAAGAGGGAAAGGACACTCGATCGATCAGAGCCCTCCACGCAGGTTTCCGTCCATTCAAGTTGAGTAATCTTTTGGGAATATTCTTCTAGGGTTGGGAATTCATTTTGAAATTTGATGGGCCTGGATTCTTTTTGGAGGGCCCTTTTCCTTTTTCCCGTTGAGTTAGAACCCTATTTTTGGGGGTATATATTCCATTTTTGTTTCAGTGAGGGGGAGAGTTTTTTAGCCGAAGAGATAAAAAAAAAATAACAGAGGAGAATTTAAAAAGTTACAGAAAGAAGAAAATTGAGAGAGAAATTTTGTTGGTTTCTTCTTTGTTTGAAACTTGAAAAAGGGGTAGAAAAGGGAAGGGAAGTAAAGGCAAAGGTGTCAAGGAAAGGGTTACAGGAGACTCCAAAACGTCAAAAAAAATACTTCAGAGAAATCGTCTCCTATTTTTTTTTTCCTTTTGTTTGTTGGGGTTTGCCAACCAAGCGTTTACGATTCGAGGTCGTGGTGGTAGAGGTACGTACCCAGCTCGTTCATCCCTGTTTGCTGCACCTCGAAAAGGTAACATTCGTTTTGGTTACAATAGCCTTGATTGACGATTGATTGTCAATTCTGTGAACTGTTTGAATGTTATTATTTTAGGGGGTATATTTTTCTTATTGAGAGATTAATGATAGTAGTTGGTGTATGAAAGGGAATAGACTATTGCCTTTTTTTTTTTAGTTGTTGTTCGATTCCTATTTGGATAAAAATTGTTTTAGCACGTCCTGGAAAGCCTTGATGATAAATTTGATGTTACTGCTTAATGAGTTCCTGGCAACATAGATATGCTTACTTTTTGTTTTCCCTAGCGACTTGGTCCTATAGTTTACTTGTTTATTCATTCAGCTATCCATTATTTTATTTATTCTTACTTAGTATACTAAGAAATGCACAGTTATCCTAAAATGGATATAAATGAATAGTTAGTTATAGTCTTCCATTTGTATTTAATGTTTTTTTTTTGGGTTAATCTGCAGTACTTATTTGGCCTTCTGCTTTACCGCCTAGGAACATCGCTTGGTTTTATTGGAAATTTAAGTCTACTTGCTGTTCTTTGTCACTTGTTAACACATCTGCACCCCTTCCCTCTCTTAAAACTGTTTGTCATTCGGTTTCTAAGGTTGAGTTCTTGTTGTTTCTTATTTGCTTTAAGCTTCTTGACTAACCTTTCAGTTCAGTCAAATTAGATTTCACGCGGCTTATTTCGATTCTTTTGATAATTTTCGCTTTCTCCTGTTGACTATATGCATCCTTCTGTTACCTTTGAAGTTTGGTGGGCATTGTACATTTGAATTAAATATGTGCAAGTCTTAGATTATTTTTTGGCGTCGATTCCCTGTTTGATTGTATACATATGCGGGTTACTGCCCAACACCATCATTTGCTCCTAGTGTGTTGATTCTTATCATAAAAATGTAGGCCTGGGAGTAGTGAATCTTGTTTAAATCTAATATTTTGTTTGATCTTTACTTGATGCATTTTTTATATATTTTATTTTTATTTTTTATTTTTTATTTTATTAATGCTAAAAAAAAAATACATATAAATTTATATACAAGATCACTATCCCTTTGCTTCCTTTAAAACCGATTTTTTTGTCTTACTGTTTGGATTAATTCCCTTTAATTTATTACTCTGTGCATTCTAGAATTAACGTTCATGTTCCAGTGAATTAGTTGTCTCTCTGCCACTTGTGTCGATTGGTTCATTATTTTTTTTTTCATTTTTGTTATGCATAAAAATCCTCCGAGTTCACTACGAAAGCCTCCATCCCCGTGCATTCCCGAGGAGTCATAAAGACTCATATTTCACTCCATCGAGTTAGCCAGCCTTAAATGTGACGAACAGGTCCTCAAATTCGAGGTATATGAAGACGACGAAGGAGTTGAAGTTTGCGGGATCAGGAGCCATTTTTTTTTACCTTATGTTGTATTGTATTTATTTTGGGCATAGGCCCTTGTTGTCTTTTATTTTTCATATTTATTTATTATTATTGTATTGTTTAGTCTAGGACAGGTACGAAAAGAATGGGTCGAAAATCCAGAGAGTCAAATGGGTCAAAAAACTCCAAAGCAGGTGGGTTCAAAATTCCGGTCAAGGCGAACAGAACCCGATCCGGACCCAAATCTCTCTCCCTATCTCTTTATATGCTTTTAATTATTTATCTCCTTTATTTGTTGTTGATTTTAAAGTTAGAGAATTCGAATCCCCACAAAACGCCTTAAATGTTTTATCGACTTAAAATCAATAATTTTGCAAATAACTCACTTAGATAATAAAATAATATTTTAACTCTTTATCCTTTTAAGTATTTTTCTTGAAAATTTAAGTTAAGCGATTTTTTTAGCCAAATATAAAGTTAGTTGTCGGATAGCCGTATTAAGCGGATATTTTAGGTGTCTAACACCTTTCTAAGATATAAATAGGAATCTTCGAACCCTTTTAAAGTTTCAAAAGATTTTTCTGTTAAGTCTTTTGAAAACAGAAGTCTTCTTGATTTTTCTTAAAAATTAAGTGGCGATTTTAAAATAGTCGAAATTCTTACAAAAAAATATTTTTTTGATAAAACAGTACTTTATACTAAAAAAACAAGGTCCAATAACTTTGCTGATTAAAGGCGAAGTTAGAAATCAAAGTAAGAAAATCAAAGATTTCTTTGGAGAAATATCTTTCTATTTTAGAGAGCTTGCCAAGAAGGATTAAGATATCACTTTAAGAATTTGCACTTCTTCTTTAGTATATAATTTATAACTCAAACATGTTTCTTAATACTAATATTTATGTAATTTTATAAATTTTCTCGGTCAATAAAATTGGGCTTGCGCGTGCCCAGACCTAATTAAACTAAAAATGGAAAGATCTCATACTAAAAATTGAATTACGAAAGTGTCCCTAGCTCAAAACAAGTATTATTTTTCATTAAATTAATAATTTTTCTATATAAACAAAATTTATCTAATTGTATATTGATGATCATTCTTCATTGACGGAAATCAAAATGCCACATTGAATAGGACACCCACTAATTATGGCAAAAGATGTCAAACAACGTCTTTTTGAATTTCATTTTGATAATGACAGAGCTATGTAACTCATATATTCAAAACTTTTGGCTTTCAAGCTTTTGGCAATTTAAAGGTAAAACACTATCACCCTTTAATAATCGATATCCACTGATCCTCCTTGACCAATAATCTTCACATTCTTTTTTTAATTTTTTCTTCTTTTTTAATATGAATTACGAAACAATCCACCAGAAAAGATTGACCATTTCATTCTTTCTGTTAAACTCCTATTCAAATAATATTTTTGTGAAAAAATAAAATATACATTTTAATTGTTGTAAAACTAAAGCAAAATAAGACAAGAAATATAAAAGATAAAGCAATAGAAACATGGAGACAAAAGATGAGAGCATTTCTTATTCTTCAAAGTATTCATCAAATTTTCAAGTGTATACAATAGGAATTCTTATGCCTCTATTTATAGTGTAACATAGAGGCATACAAAAGGTTAGTGATAAACATGACATTAAACATGAATATAAAAAAGGAGGTTATGGAGGTGAAAGGTTACAAGAATAATTATCATAAAGGTGGAGGTTATCTTCATAATGGAGGGAAGTAATGTAGTAACTTCTTGGTGTAGTGGATTATCTTCATAATGGAGGAAAGTAATGTAGTAACCATTTTGTATATAGTGGATATCCACAATATATTATTTTATAACACTCCCCCTTGGATGTCCATAGATAATATGCCTCGTTAAAATCTTACTAGGAAAAAATCCTGTGGGAGAAAATCCTAGTAAAGAAAAAAGAGTACACATATCTTTTAATACGCTTTGAATGTTGCCTTGTTAAAAACCTTATCAGAAAACCCAATTGGGACAAAACCATGGTTAAGGAAAATAGTACAACGCGTATTTTTCTCCCCCCGATAAAAACTTTACTTCATATCTTGAAAACAGTGCATTCCAGTCTTGCATCACAACTTCTCAAATATTGATGTTGGCAATCTTTAGTGAATAAGTTTACAAGATTATTACTTGAACGAGTCTTTGAACATCAATCTCACCATTTTATTGAAGATCATGTGTGAAAAATACTTTTGATGAACTATGTTTTGTCTTATCTCATTTGATTGTATTCTCTCTTCAATATTATTTTCGTATATAGTGTCTGAATATCCTTTGCCAAAGGAAAATCACATATTGGTTGAATATGACACATCATGATTCCAACCAAACACACTCCCGACTTACTTCATAGATCAATGTTATTTCTGCATGATTTGAAGAAGTGGTTACCAATGTTTGATTCTTTGAACGCCAAGATATTGTTGTACCTTCATATGTAAATAAATAGTCCATCTGTGATCGAGCTTTATGCAGGGATCAAATAAATATTCTGCATCTACATAATCAAATCATTTCTCACTCGTACACCCTTTCAATTTTATTGAAGCACATCTTTTCTTCTCAAAGAAAATCACACATCTTCTATGCGTTGATTCACTTGTTTTGTAGTTTCTTGTCATAACTTAAATGATCCTATGACAATCGTTTCACATAACTTTCGTTATGTATATCAAATAATCTTCTAGCATTTGCATAACCAATAATATGTAAGTGCACCAATTGCACTAATACATGACATTTTAAATCATTTTCATGAGATCAAAAAGATTTTTTTCTGTGTCAAACAGTCTCAAAATCATTGGGTACTCAATGGAATTGCTTTAACACCTTTTAAATCCTTCAAAGATTTTCATTTAACCTTCATCTTTCAAGTTAGACATAATAATCAATCATTATGCATATTCAAGTATTTTATCTATTTCCAAACTGAAACAAGTCTTATTGCATCCACCCCTAGAGAATATATCTCCATTTAATAATGTCAGGATTTTTGCGAAAACCGTTTATTCCTCAAGGCACAAACCGTACTTTATATCTTACGGTTATACTTTCGCACAATGATTCATTTGTACCCACTGTCATATATTTTGATCTATGAACTATAAGTTCAAAAACATCACTTTTCTAAGTGAAACAAAATATACTTGAATAGTGCATGTTATTTGGCTAATCATTTATCTGTCCACACTATATGACAGATTCAAATTTAAGATCCTCGTAACCATTAATAGCATTGAGTGATACTTCATATCAAATATACCGTCGACGGTCATTTTAATTCGATTCCAATATGACATAACTTATCGAGATCTCTTCGTCAAGGTTTTATGAAATGCTATATCATAATGCTCTTTCAAAACACTTACCTCAATATCAATGACCATTTTGTTAATTTTCTCCTCTCCTCTATCAAGGAGTTTTACATTTGGAATCAATTGGTCTGTCACGCTTCTGGTGTACCATAGACTCTGTCCTTCAAGGACTATTTATTGGAGCATTTGCAGCTTAATGAAAATATTACGTCAGTAAATACATATGACAAATTACTTGCAACATTTTGGAAATGAATTATCTCTTGAACTTCAAGTTCACATTTTTTTTAACGAGGATCTAGATAATTCAACCCACACATAATTTTCAGCTGCTACACATATCTCCCCCTAATGTTAGAAAATCTAACATTCACCCTCAACCTCATTTGGGGATCCATCTTGGTGCGTGGAGCAATAAAATCATATGTGCACACATCAAATTTTTAGATGGAAATTATTTGGTTCCTGACCTGAACCAATTGTGTTGGGGAACCTTGTTGGCTTGATGCATACATGTTAAATAAACTCATCTCATACCAAATTTTATTTGAGAGACTTGTTCTCATAATCAATGGTCTAGCTATAATTGGAGGCATACAATTTTTGCTAAACCAACCAGTATTATCAACATGACTTCATAGTTTGGAACTGTGCTCTTAATTTAATAATTTGAGCAAACAATCTTACAAAAACCAATTTGTAAGTTGATACAAATGCACATGCATGTGACCATACCATAGATGCATCTATTAAATCATAATAGTAAGCGGTCCACATGGTTGGTGAACGGGCATATATTCACCTTTTTGTATGTTCCAAATAATTTTAGGAGATACAATCCCAACCTTAACTGATACAATGATCATTTATCATGAGAACAAGTTACAAAAGAGAATTCTTTAAGAATCTTTTATTTCTTCAACATATAGCCATGTGAATTCTCAATTTATTTTGCATCACATTTGAATCGGAATAGCCAACCGATTATGCCAACTGATATTTATTTTAAGTAAACTTCTAGTTTACTTTTGCATGTGATTCCATCATCATGCCGATGTTTGTATACAATAAACAAGAGGAAAAAAATTGGGTAATCTTATACATAAATGTTTATAATCCACTTTTGTTGTAGTAATTTGAAGATATTAAATCTTCCCATAATTTATAGTCTCAATATAATATTTTTCTTTTTAATTCTTCCGAAACTTAAAAAGTTTCTTTTGAGACTCACTACAACCCTAATATTATGAACAATTTCATTCCTTCGGATAGTAACAAATTAACCATTTCGGACTCTCAACTTTGTGTACTATCACAAATTCCACAACACCATTCTTATGGTGACCATCTCCTTCAAGGAGAAAATAGTTATTATTGTCATGATTAAAATTATCACATGCAAGACTTATTTCTTGGTAACCAATGACAAATTTGTTTGGTCATAACCACAATATTTATAGGAAAGAACTATTTCTTTCTTTTGTCCTTCATAGTTCATAATTTGACATATCACAATATTTGTGTAGTATTAAATGACTATTTATGTCAAAATATTTCTTTTTAATATCGCAAACCTCCCGTAAAGGCAAATGTGACATTTATCCAACAATTCATGGATATGTTCTTAGCCATAAGAACACAAGTCACATTTTCTTTAAGAAATGGATCATAACCATTTGAACATGCCCTATAAGTTTTTATTAGAAACCCATTGTCATACTTTCACATTTATCAAATTTATGTGACTCACCTCAACATCACTTTAAGAGAACAAATGTACCAAATGTACTATGTGACTCACCTCAACATCACTTTAAGAGAACAAATGTACCAAATGTACTATCACTTTGTATTCTTTTATTTTGATGGAAGATTTAAAAAACTTTCAAATTGGGTTGCACCAACTCAATATGCCCAATAACTTTTCATACCACTTTGATGACAAAAATTTACCTTCACACTAGAAGGACCATCTTAAGAACCCAAAATGTTCTTCCTTTTAATTACCACAATTGATCATTAACATTTTACCACACTCATATTCATATATTTAACCACTTGCCAATTTCAGACATATTTTGTCATGCTACCACATTCACATAAAAGAATGGAGCAAATCAATTGGACAATTTCATGACTTTTATCAAGAGCATATCAATTTGCTCAATCATTGTTACATCGTCTTTATATAATGTTGGGACTTGAACCCAACGTCTTACCTATAAAAAGGCATTTTACTTCATTATTTGTTGGGACTCCACCCAATATTTTATTATCATGATGCACCGGGACTCTCACCAGATGTATTACCCTCTTGGTGCGATAGGACTTGAATCCTTCGTCTTACCCTCAATAAATGACATGATAAGCCAAATATAATATGAGTCACCATTGAACCTTAAGAAAAAATATTGTCACTTGTGGTTAACATGCACAAATAAATATAGAACAAAAGAAACACAATAAAAATATTCTCAACAAAGCATGTATCAATATCTTAAACTTGTCGAAACAGAGAGTTACATATATCATTATATTATATTATGTTTGGTGCATAATTATTAAGGTAGTGAATTACCATTATAAATCAAAGAATCAATTGCACACTAAGAAAATAATAATTCCAATTACACTAAATTAAAGCTGCTCACTATCACCATTCCTTTTTCAATTTCCATGTGAATTCAAATATTTCACACGCAAAACAAAATAATTTAAAAGATTATGTAATAACCAAAACAGTGCGTATAATCATAAAAAAAATATAAAACAAGTTTCACATACAAAAGAAAGTATATAGAGTCATAGGTGAAAAAATATGGACATTAACAATAATATGGATCAGTCACCTTGTTCACAAGTAAAATTTAAAATTGATTCCACAATAACTTACCTTGTTCCGGAGAGAAAATAAACACAATTATTTTACCTTCTTTTGTTTACTTTGCTTTAATCTTTTAGTGCTAGAACATTCGTATTGCTAACGTGTTGTAAAACTAAAGTAAAATGAGACAAGAAATATAAAAGATAAAGCAATAGAAACAGGGAGACAAAAGATGATAGCATTTCTTATTCTTCAAAGTATTCATCAAATCTTCAAGTGTATACAATAGGAATCCTTATGCCTCTATTTATAGTGTAACATAGAGGCATACAAAAGGTTAGTCATAAATATGACATTAAATATGAATATAAAGAAGGAGGTTATGGAGGTGAAAGGAGAACATTTCTTATTCTTCAAAGTATTCATCAAATCTTTAAGTGTATACAATAGGAATCCTTATGCCTCTATTTATAGTGTAACATAGAGACATACAAAATGTTAGTCATAAACATGACCTTAAACATGAATATAAAGAAGGAGGTTATGGAGGTGAAATGTTACAAGAATAATTATCATAAATGTGGAGGTTATCTTCATAATGGAGGGAAGTAATGTAGTAACTTCTTGGTGTAGTGGATTATCTTCATAATGGAGGCAAGTAATGTAGTAACCATTTTGTGTAGTGGACATCCAAAATATATTATTTTATAACATTAATAAATTCATGCAGCTATTAACATTCTCTTGGCTATATTATATGGACGTAAGAAAAATATTATTGGTCATTGCATTAAGTGGACAAATATTAATTCTTGCAATTGAGGAAGTTGTATCCACTTTATTTCATGCATTTTTCTTATATTGCTCTTGAACACATATTTTATATAAGCTTATGTCCATGTAATTTTTAGTTGTTTGTTTATATTATTTTTATCAATGATATGTTATATAGTACAAGTTTCTAATATAATTCATTATAGAATGTATGAGTTCTTCTAGGAATCATTATTCATCATAATTATTAGACTTTTTCAGTATTGCTTTTTCTTTATTATTTTATAACAGGGTAAAAACTTCTCTTAAAGGGAATAATTAACTTTTTTATATGGTAGTTGATTTACCAATAGTTTATACTTATCTAAAGAAATATAGATTATTGTTTTGCATCTTATTTCTATATTTTAAATGATATTTGGGTTACTGCTTATCTGCACATGAATCTGAATATAGTAAATTTTTATTGTTTTAAATACTTTATAAATTTAAGAATGCTATTTTGTTGTTATTAGAGGATGTAGAGTTTGCTTTGTATGCTACACTTATTGTGCCAAAAAGCACATGAAGAACTATAGATAATATGCATCCATTTTATTTTGAATGAGTCCGCTATCTTAAATAACTTTATTCATGCTAAATAAATAACATTAAAAATCCTTAATTATGTTACTATACCTTAGTTGAGACATTTATTTGATAGTATATTGAACAAACTCTATAGAAAGAGGCAACCAAATTGTAACTTCAAAAATTAATTTAACATACAATGATCGTCCCACTCATTCCTTTCAAGTTCAACTACCATATTTCTTTGACATATATGAACATCTATTATTATTTGAGTTCTGTTTTTTTCCAATTTAATTTTGAATATCACACACATATTTTAGTAATATTTACATTTTAGAAGTATGTATTAATTGTCAGGATACACGTGCAAAGCACATGTTCAGAACTAGTTTAACAAAAAGAATGAGCTTACCTTATTAATTACACTTGAAGTCATTTTGTTTTCATTCAACTGTTACTTAGTAAATACATTTTTTCTCATAATCAATTATACAAATATGTAGTTAAGTGCTTGAATGTCCAAAACCATTTAGAACATGATCAGTACATTGAGATTATTAGAACATTATTTATTACTGCTTAATTCTTATAGATACTGTTGTATAGGTATATTATTTTACTGTATTATTAGTTATTCTGTTTCCACTATTCTAAGAGTCCGATATTTTATTTTTCGTGATCTCTGGATAGTTTTCACCGTAGGAGGGAGTTTGTTAATTTTCTTATGTATATAGCTCACTTTATAACTAATTATTAAACAATCGTTTGATTCATCTTGCTCAAGTCATTATATGATTTCAAAGCTCTCGTCTTAGTGCTCCCGAGAATTTTTTCGATCCTCTGACTACCTCCACAAACTCTCTTTTAGCATGCGTGAGAACGTCTAGAATCTGGACTCCACCACTAGCAGCAACTCTAACATTGTTGTTCAGTTTAATCTTGTGTCCCAGCTGCCGATAAAGCTTGTTGGCAGCCATAACTTTTCTACTTGGAAGGCCCAGAATTCCATGCTCACGCACAGGCACAATCTGTTTGGCCATCTTGATGGCTCTTTCCCAGCTCCTTCCACAACTATCACACAAAACAATAGAGAAGTCGCAAACCCACCCTAGAGCCTTTGGTTCCGTCAAGATCAATTGATCAAGAATGTCATCATGGCTTCTGTCGGTGCGACAATTGTTGCAAATATAGTTGCTGCCTCTTCTGTTCAACTTGCTTCGGACTCTCTGCATCTTACTTATGCCAACAAGTCCCAAACACGAATATTTAGCCTACGCGACCAGCTCACACGTCTATCAAAGGTCTCCCACCTAGTAGCCGATTATCTCCATCAAGTGCACTCTCTCTACAACGAGCTCGCTACTCCTAGAGCCTCAATCACCAATGATGAACTGGTGGTGAAGATTCTGAGTGGTCTTGGTCCAATTTTCGTGAGATTTCCGCTGCAATTCGAGCAAGAGATTCTATCATCTCTTATGATGAGTTGTATGCAAAACTAATTGATTATCAATTCTTTCTCAAACAAGAGGAACTGAAGAAAGAAAACAGTGCCATAACTGCTTCTATGGTAACTCACAACAAATCCATCAATTCCAAAAACTGCGCTACTCGTCGACTCAACAACATATCACAATGGCGTTACAACAATCGTACAACTGCTCCTGCACAAGGGCGTTACATCAATAACCCTGTTCGCTGTCAATTATGCAATAAACAGTGTCAAACTGCTAATGTTTGTCGTCACAGTCTCACAATCATTTAGGGTGTGTTTGGTATGAAGGAAAACATTTTCTGGAAAATGTTTTCCAATTTTCTCATGTTTGGTTGGGACAAAAGTCTTGGAAAATGTTTTCCAAATCAACTCATTTTCCTCAAAATTAAGGAAAATGACTTCCCTTAAAAAAATTAAGGAAAACATTTTCCAAAACTCTTCTCCAACTTCAAATTACATTTTTTTTTTTGCCAAAATAACATTAAAAAATATTTTCATTTTCAAAATTTTATTTTTCACCCGATCCCTGACCCCCACCCCACCCCACCCCACCCACCCACCACCAGCCACCCCCCTCCCAAAAAAATGTGAGTTCATTTTTAAAAATATTTTTATTTTAAAACTTCTACCTCCCTCCCCCCTAGCCCCCCTACCCAACCCCTACCAGCCCTCCCCCCCCACTCCAAAAAAAATTAATTTTATTATTAAAAGATAATTTCAACTTCAAAAATTATTTTTTCACCTACCCCTGCCTCCCGCAGCCCTCCTACCCACCCTCAGCCCCCCTACCCACCCCCTAGCCCCAGCCCCCCTACCCACCCCCCAGCCCCACCCCCAGCCCCCTACCCACCCCCTACTAGCCCCCCCACCCCCTACCCCCCCCACCCCACCCCACCCCCCCACCCCACCCCCAAAAATATTAATTTTTTTTTTTAAAAATATTTTCAATTTCAAATTTTTATTTTTCACCTGCCCGCATACAAACACATTCTCCCACACCCCCACACACCCCCAAAAAAAAACAATTTGTTTCTAAAAGATATTTTCAATTTCATAAATTATTTTCTACTCTAGTAAAAACAAAAGATATTTCTCAAAAAACATTTTTCATTCATAAATCAAACACTAAAAATCATTTTCAGAAAATATTTTCCACTCACTAACCAAACATGAGAAAATAAGTCCAAAATCTACTTGTTTTCCAGGAAAACATTTTCTAGGAAAACATTTTCCATGGAAAACATTTTCCTTCATACCAAACACACCCTTAGAGGCAAAGACCAATTTTCTTTCAGATAAACAAGTTGTAGAAAATCAATGGATTATTGACTCCGGTGCTACTCATCATGTCTCAACAGAGTCGACCAATCTGGATGAATATCATGGTTTAAAAGGCATAGTTATGGGCGACGGTAAAAGAATTTCAATTACTCATCATGGTTCTACTGAATTAGTTGCATCAAATAATACTTTTAGACTAACTGATACTTTGTGTGCACCTTTTATCAAACAAAACATTCTTTCGGTATCCAAATTTTGTCAAGATAATCTAACATCCATTGAATTTTTCCCGTTTTCTTTCTTTGTGAAGGACTTGAAAACGCGAACGCCGCTTGTCTCCGTTCGGAATAGGAATGGACTCTATGAGTGGTCCAGTTTTACTGTTAATAAACCTACTTCAAGTTTCCACTACAACGGTTCCTCGTCAAATCTAGCATCGTAGCCTTGGCCATCCCCATGAATCTTGAATTTTGTTTTGAATAAGTTTTCTCTTCCAGTTTCATCCCCGAACAAGTTTACTTTCTGTAATTCTTGTTGTTCAAATAAAGTTCAATGTTTTCCATTCAATTGTTATCTCTAATTAGTACTGCTCCACTGCAACTCCTTTTTAGTGACTTCTGGTGTCCATCGCCCGTCCTTTCAATTGATATTTGGTTCGAGACATACTTTCTAAGTTTCATCCCTTAGTGGAAAACTATTTCAAGCAAACAATTGTCTCTCTGTATACTGATGGAGAGGTGAATTTAAAGGTCTTGATCCGTATCTCACTTTAAATGGAAATGAACACCTTGTATCACCTCCTCATACACATCAAGAGTGGCCATCACAGAGCGTCGGCATCGGCACATTGTTGAAACTGCCAAAACACTATTACACGAGGCATCCCTCTCTCAAGTTTTTGGTTTTTTGATTGTCAACATGCTGCTTATCTTATTAATCGATTGCTAACCCAACTTCTAAACAATACATGTCCATATGAAAAATTGTTTGGTGTTGCACCCAAATATGAGTTACTTAGAAATTTTGGTTGTCTATGTTACCCATGACTTGAGCCTTACCCCAACCATAAGCTTGAGCCTAGGTCCACTCCATCTGTCTATCTGGAACTCTCCCAAGTTCATTATGAACACCAATGTTTTGATTTGATTAACTCAAAATTGTTCATCTCACGCGATGTTAAGTTTTTTGAAAATATTTTTCCCTTTTACACAATAGTCTCACATCTTAAAAGTAAATCTTTTACGCTTGCGTGGGAAGTTGTTATACATCTACAGATTTTCAAACTCAAACTCTTTCACCTGTTATTTCACCACTTCCTTCTCCTCTTCCTGTTCAAGACATTTCTACTAGTAGCCAAGCTTGTGAGTCCATCTCCACCGACCAGAATCATGCGCATCCCTCAAGTTCAAGTAATTCACTTTCCCCTGCTTCTTTGCAACAACCCCATAATACAACCCCAAATCTTATCACCTACCAGCACCGAAACAAAGTACAAATTTTGTCACCTGCTTCTACAACCTATCATACACAACCAGCAAGCGTGCCCTCAAATCCTGTAACCTCATCACCTCCTCCGCCCCCACATCCTCCACCACCACCACCTCCTCCTCCAACCCGCCCAACAACCCGGTCACAAAACAATATTTTTTCCCCAAAAACCATTTACTTGCCTTATCCAACTTCCTGCCAATGTTGCCCCTCATACCATCAAACAAGCTCTTAAACACTCAGAGTGGAAGCTATGAAAGCTGAATTTGATGCGTTAATTCATAATCAAACATGAGAATTGGTTCCTAAAGATTCTAATGAGAATGTTGTTGATTGTAAGTGGATTTACAGGATCAAAAATAAAGTCGGTGGTTCTTTTGACAGGTACAAAGCTTGGTTGGTTGCGAAGGGGTTCACTCAGCGTCCAGGTCTTGACTACCACTGCACATTCAGTCCGGTTATCAAGCCTATGAAAATTCGTATTGTTCTTACACTTGCAGTTCAACACAATTGGGTTTTACATCAACTGGACATCAACAATGCTTTTTACAAGGCACACTTGAAGAATAGGTTTTCATGAACCACCGGAATTGAGAATGCATCTCATCCCTCACATGTTTGTTGTTTGCATAAGGTTATTTATGGTCTCAAGCAAGCACCTCGTGCTTGGTACTATGAACATACATCCTACCTTTTCTGTTTGGGATTCATCAAGTCTCACTCTGATACTCCTCTCTTTGTTTTCAATGACTAATATGGTTGTGTATATTTTAGTCTATGTTGACGAAATCATCCTTACAGGAAATAGTTCTTCACTAGTTTATCAGGTTATCGAGACAACAAAGGACTTCTATTGTCAAAAGCAAAATATGTTTCAGATCTTCTCCATGACCTTTTGATGCAAGACTGTAATGGTGTTTCCACACCCATGAGCTCTTCTTAAAGTCTTATGCTAAATGATGGTACTCCATCACATGATGCAACTGAATATAGAAAGGTCATCGGAAAGTTGTAATACATGTCTTTTACTAGGCCTGATGTTTCTAACTTAGTGAATAAATTTGTCTCAATTTATGCATGCCCCATCTGAAGCTCACTGGAAGGCTGTTAAACGCCACATTTGATATCTCAAAAGCACAGTTGATTATGGCATTAGAATTACTCAAAGCAACAGTCTTTACCTCTGTGTTTTCTGATGTTGACTGGGCTGGAAACCTCTCTGATCGCAGTTCCACCAAAGGTTATATTGTTTTTCCCTTACTCGAGTTAGTTTTTCATAAAAAAACAACGTACCATTGCCCGCTCGTCCACTGAAGCAGAGTACCGAGCTGTTTCTAGTGCAGTTGATGAGTCCACTTGGGTGAAAAATCTTCTCAAGGAACTTCATGTCAAAATTCTCAAACCACCTACCATTTTCGGTGACAACCTTGGTGTCACCTACTTATGTGAGAACAATACTATGCACAGCCGCATGAAGCATATCACTGTTGACTTACACTATGTTCGCCAACAGGTTAACGAAAAGCGCGTTACATTCAAGCACATTCCTAGTTCTGACCAGCTTTCTGGTTCGCTCACCGAACCGCTTCCAAGAACCTCACTTCATCGCCATTTGTGCAAGCTAGGTGTTGTACCACTCCATCTAGCTTGAGGGGGGTGTATTAGAACATTATTTATTACTGCTTAATTCTTATAGTTACTGTTGTATAGGTAGATTATTTTACTTATCCCTGGATAGTTTCCACCGACTCTATTAGTTTGCTTATGTATATAGTTCCATTTATAACTGATTAATAAACAATCGTTTGATTCATCTTTCTCAAGTCATTATAGAGATATCACTTTTCATCTAGCATTAAACGCATGATTACTAAAAATTGTTAACCACATGTGTCGTGTATTATAAAAATTATTCAACCAATCATGCTCTTCTACAATGTACCATGTATTATCTTTCATATTTCTTCAAATTCAATAATAGAATTACATTCAGACATTGCATTTGTGAAATTTTTTAAAGAACCTTCAAAATTTCAAGTGAATTCAAATGATATGGGGCATTCTGAAACTCACACAATCTATGTCAGATGCTCGACATTACTTCTCTTATGACAATTCTCAATGCTCGAATTTAGTAAGTTATAGAATGCGTAAAAACACTTCTCATTGACTTTAAAAATGTCATTGAAATAAAAAAGCATAATAAAAATTATATTGGATCATTAATGATTTATTCCAATAAATGATGCATACAGTACTTTTTTATTTGATATTTGGAATCAAAATACATTACTTCGTTAATAAAGTATAGGTCATTCTAGATCAACCATCTCTCCATAAAATTAACTATATGCCTTCCAGAATCTAGTTGAATATCCCAATAAAATAAGTCTCACTTACTTGTCTACTATTTAACCGTTATCAACACTTAAAAGAATGTCCTTGTTGCATCTTTGATTTAATCAATTGATCAATAAATGAGAAAGAACATGGAAATTAAGTCACATGCAACACAAAGAATAAATATATATTGTCTTTTAAAAAAGTTTTATTAAAATAAACCTTTCGACTGTTAGTTTTAGTTAGCCACTAATTTTTCTTCCTTTTGAGTTATAACTTATCTTTATTTCCTTTTTAATTATTTATTAAATAAGTCGTCTGATATAATTGTACTGATAAGTATTTCTCACGTGTTATAGCTTTCAATTAAAGTATCTTTTCGAGTCACTATTTCGAATACAAACTTAAAGTAAAAATTAGACATTGACGTGCAACACACATTTTCATAAACTAGTTATATGTGTGTTGTTTACAAATCCATCAAAATCTCATAACAAATATTATCTGAACACATAATTGTAAATACAATGACTGTAATTAGAACTAAAAAGTTTAAAGATCAAACTCATTAAATTTGAATTTTAGATATGTCATTGTAGTGTCAAACCATGCTAGGTTGCAAATTGGATAGGCAAGAGTTCAATCATAGGGTTTAATAAAAGAAAAATCTCCAGTCCCCTATTTTGATTTAATTAGTCATACAGACTGGATTTACCACTGTCGAATGCTGAAAACATAAGTAATTAAAACAGTGTATTCTGTCTAACAATTTAAGCTTATAGATGAGATGATCACATCGAATTCATGCGTTTGAGTTTCCGTGCAAGCTTTATAAAAAATCACGTGCTTGATACATAATAAAATAAATTGCACTTCACATATATGGTTCATGTTAAAAATGTAATTAAGTGTACACTTTTAATTAAGTGATAAAAGTGTACACTCTCTATTGATAAGAATATTCTTGTAAATATAATTTAAAGAGTTATGTACTTGTAATTGTCTTATAAATAGCACAACGTTCAGGCCCTTGATATTCACACAGGACTTGGTTTATTTTCTCCAATCTCTTTGTAACTTAAACTTCAACTTGGTATCAAGCGCACCATGGTTTCCCAAACTACTTCCACTCAAACTTCTTCCTCAATTCAAGTCGTCTCCTCTTTATACTCTTTGGGTCTTCCAAATCCTCCTCCAATTGTTTCAAACATTAAAGGTTTTGTACCTATTGAATTTACATATCTTAATTATCTTGCTTCGGAAAAAGTTTTTCTTACAATTCTAAAAAGGTACAATCTTCTTCCCTTGGTTGATGGATCTATTACATGCCCATCCTCAACTGATGATGAGTATCATTTGTGGATTCAATGTGACACAATTACTCTAGGTTGGATTAATGTCACTCTCTCCCCTCCGATTCTTTACTCACTTCTCAACTACGCTTGCAACACTTCCATGTAGGCATGGGATATTCTTGATTCCCTTTACCTAGATCATGTTTCATCCTCATCAATTTATCTGAAATCAAAATTTGAAAATTTCGAAAAAGGTTCCCTGTCCATGGAGGATTATCTCCAACTACTTCATTCACTTTCTTTTTCAGTTAGAGAAGTTGGAAAACCTGATAGTGATGATGATATGGTGTCCCAATCATTGCGGGACTTCCACCTTCTTATCATACTTTTGTCTCTGGGCTAAATGCGACAGGTTCACTTGCGTTCTTTCTCGCTTTGCGTCCATTGTTACTCTAACTAGGATAGCAGCTAGAAGTATTGTATATCTATCTCTAGTATCCTTCCGTTTGTGTAGTCTAGTAACGATAGGAGACCTAGCTCCTTGAGTATTCTAGTAATGATAGGAGACATGGCTCCTCAAGGAACCTCTAGTATAAATATTGATTTGTATTCAATGATAATATATAGAAGAAAAGTTTTTCTATCATGGTATCAGAGCCCTAGTGGTTTAAACAACCCTCCAACTTTTCTTTTTTTTTTCTCTATAACGAACATAACGTCGACGACTTGAGCCTCCCTTGCGAATCCAGTAATGGTAGATGTCACTTCCTCCCCAGACATGTCCAACACTCCAGTTGTTTCTTCAACCACCCCAATGGCAACTTATTCCCCCACACCTAACCTTGCTCATCAACTGCCCGTAAAGCTCACATCGTCAAACTTCTTGGTATGGAAGACAGAGTATCTTCCAATGATTACTGGGTGTGGTCTCAATCATCATATTGATGGTACTGAACCTGTTCAAGATAAGTTAATAGGAGATAATCAAGTGAATCCACTGTATAAAGCTTGGGTACGTGAAGACCACCTTGTTTTAAGTTGGATTGTTGCTTCAGTATCTGAGAGTGTATTACCACAGTTAGTTGGTGCTGAAACAGCCCGTCCAAACCACAAATCCGTGAGCTCAAAGCACAACTACACACTCTGAGTTGTGACAATGCGAGCATTGAGACTTATGTCCAAAAGGCAAAAGGGATTGCAAACAGGTTGGCTGCTTCGCAACATCTTGTCAATAATGAAGATCTTGTAGAATTTGTTCTTGCAGATCTTGGCTCTACATACCGTCCTTTCACCAGAGCACTTGAAGCACACCATGAAGATGTAACCTTTGATGATTTACACGGCATGTTGTTGTATAAGGAAAGACAACTAAAAGGGGATGAATCCCTTAATGTAATTGCTCCTTCAGCTCAATATACTCAAAGCTCAGTTCCTACCACACGTGGTCGAGGTAGAGGTAGAAGTGGCAGAGGTCGTGGTTGTTTTTCTAATCAAGGAGTTACAAAATCTTCTCATGATCGCAACTTCCAGAATTATACCCCGTTAACTCAATCTGGGGTCCAATCTTCATACTCTGATATGTCTGGGATTGTTTGTTATAATTGTGAAGGAAAGGGTCATATTGCATGTGTTTGTCCGTCACCCAAAGTTAATCGTGGTAATAGGGTCTCTGGACAACCCTCTTCAAATCTAGCTAGCACCTCAACTCAACCTATGCAAAACTGGTTAATGGATAGTTGCACCACACATAATCTTACAGCCGATTCTGGCAATATCGCCATCCATTCTGAATACCAAAGTCCTGAAAAAGTAACTTCAGGTAATGGTTCCAAACTACTTATATCTCACATAGGTCAAGGTTCACTTTCTATTTCTTCTAAAAAATTTACTCCAGATAATATTCTGCATGTTCCTACTGCCACTCAAAATTTACTATCTATTAGTTCCTTTACTACATCTAATCAAGTTTCGGTTGAATTTTTTCCTAACTTCTTTTTGGTAAAGGATTTGGCAACGAAGGCAATTCTTCACAAAGGTTCGAAAACTGATGATCTATACTGTCTTCCAGTGCTGAAATCACCATCAAATCCTGCTTCATATGCTGCATCCCTTGGTGTTTGGCATGCACGACTAGTCAATACATCCTATCCTACCGTCCATAAAGCTTTGTCGTGAAGTGTCTTCATGTCGTACCCTAGTTTATCTCCTAACATATGCTCTACATGTGCTCTTAGTAAGAGTCACAAAGTCCCCTTTTGCGAGTCTAGTTTTAGGGTCACAGGGCCTCTAGATTTAATTTGTTCAGATGTTTGGGGTCCTGCCCCAGTTGTTTCTAATGATGGTTATCGCTATTATGTTATTTTCTTTGATCACTTTAGCAAATATACTTGGATTTATTTTCTTAATTTTAAGTCTGAAGTACTATCGATTTTTATTCAATTTCGTACAAAATGTGGAAAATTCTTTAGTCGCCCAATAAAATGCTTTCAAGCAGACTAGGGGGGGTGAATTTCAGGCATTAACTAGTTATTTGAGAGACCATGACATTGTTCAACGTTCATCATGCCCTTATACCCCAGATCAAAATGGTTGTGCAAAGAGGAAACATAGACATATAGTTGAACTGGTAGTGCCTTTTTAAATTATGCTAATGTTCCTCCAAATTTTTGGACCAATGCTTTTGAAACTGTCTTTTTACAATCAACAGATTGCCCACTCCACTTTTGAATAATTACTCTCCTTTTTGTATTTTATTCAAAACAGATCCAAATTATTCTCGTTTGCGTATTTTTGCATGCCTTTGTTTTCCGTGGCTCCGTCCTTACGCAAAATATAAGTTATCTCCTCGCTCTAAATATTGTGTTTTTCTTGGTTACAGTAAGATTCAAACTTCTATGGCCAATTTTGATAGCACACCTATTACTATTCAGTTGCCAATGCGAACTACTGTTGCAACATCTCCTTATTCTAATGTACCCACAAATAGGTGTCAAGATGCGCCTACGCAACCATCTCCATCGTCCTCAAACCAACTAGCTTCTTCCAATGTTTCTAATACAATGGACCCGGCTCACTCAATGCAAGAGGCTCTTCCCACAAGTGGTCAACATACTACAAATGGTCTTTCTTTGTGTGGTGATCTCGCATACTCTGCCTCAGTGCCTAATCACTCGCCTTCTAACTCTTCGCTGCATCCCACACCTTTGAAGCCGTACAAAATGGTTACTAGTGCACAAACAGGTTCTACAAAACCAAAACAACCCTTGTCGCTTTCAGCTGTGACATCTGTTTCCCTAGATCCAACTTGTTATTCGCAAGTTGCAAAAGATAAGAATTGGCGCAAATCTATGCATGATGAATACAATTCCCTCATACAAAATGGAACTTGGAAGCTAATTCCACCCTCCTCGCCCCATAATGTGATTGGATGCAAATGGGTCTTTAAAACAAAGATGAAGCCAGATGGATCAGTAGAACGGTATAAGGCGAAACTTATAGACAAGGGATATCATTAATGACCAGACATTTACTATATTGACACATTCAGCACGGTAGTTAATGATGAACCCAATAGACGTCGTATTCATTACTTTTGATGATAACAAATTGTGAACCTCATGAACCAGGTTCACTACTTATGACGAAAGGAAATGACTCTCATGAACCAGGTTCATTAATCTATAAATGAAAGCAAAAGTACAGAATAAATTCATTTATGGAAAGAAGGAGAATAAAAGAGACGACGCAAATTTATTTTTGGAAATAAATAAAGAAGACAAACGCAGGTTTATTTTTGGAAATAAATAAAGAAAATAAAACCTTTTATTAAAAGGTAGAGGCAGATTTATTTATGGAAATAAATAAGAAGACAAAACCTTTTCTTAAAAGGTTATTAACCGTATGCATACATATCAACAAATAAACAAACCTTTCCATATCAAAGAAGTATATAGAAACAGGTTTCTTATCAACCTTGGAGAGAGGCGGCAAAATATCTATATAAACAGATATATCAAGCCAAAGAAATTTGTCTTTGCAATCGAGGAAAAAGTGAAGAAAGGCAAGAAGAAGAGAGAGGCAGCAAAGATCGTTTGTGAGTTTTGTCTTTGTTAGCTTGTGAGTTTTGTTTTTGTTAGCTTGTGAGTTTTGTGAGTTCCTTTGTAAGTTTGTGAGCTTGTGTGATTGTAAACAAGAAGTGGGTTTGGCTTCTTGTGGAGAGAGAGAGAATTTGTGAGTGAGTTTGCAAGAAGAGGGTTTGGCTTCTTGTGGAGAGAGAGAGAGTATTTGTGAGTAAGTTTGCAAGAAGTGGGTTTGGCTTCTTGTGAATTTGAAGGGTTCGATTAGAGTTAATCAAAAATTCTAATTGAGCAAGAAAAGTTAATAAAACAGAGTTGAGTTTTTCCTCCTTGAGATAGGAAGGTTTTAGTTAAAGTATATTGTTTTATTTGACTCTTTTCTTAGCCAAATAATCAAGAACCTGTTCTTGATCTAGGGGTAAGGTTTCTTCAGTTAAACCTGCCACTATTCGACTGCTTTTGTCACTGGCTGTTTCTTGTCGTTGGCATATTACACAATTGGACATTTCAAATGCCTTTCTTCAAGTACATCTTGACAAAGTTATATATCTGTTCCAACCTCCGGGATTGTTGATCCTTCCAATCTGATCATGTGTGATTACTCAAATGGTCTCTTTATGGCCTTAAACAGGCCCCTCTCAGTGGAATAAATGCCTCACTGATGCTCTAATCTCATTTGGTTTCAAGTGCTCTAAAGCAGATAGTTCATTGTTCTGTATACACTATGGTGGCATTAAATTATTTTTCTTAATTTATGTTGATGATATCTTGGTGATGGGAAATAAATCTGGTTGCATTAGTTCTCTTTTTTCTAAGTTGCAATCACGGTTTGCCGTCAAAGATCTGGGCAAACTTTCTTATTTTTTGGGCATTAAAGCAACCTGGACACCCCGTGGCTTGCATTTGTGCCAGCAAAAATACATCTCTGACTTGCATAAACATGACCAAATGGAGTCTTGCAGCTCATTGTCTGCTGCTGCTTCATCTTCAAGCAGATTATCCTCCTCTGATGGCCAACCCTTTCATGATCAGACCCTTTTTCGAAGTATTGTCGATGCTCTGCAGTATTTATGATTTACCAAGCCTGATATCACCTACTCCGTGAATAAAGTATCATAGTTCATGCATTCACCACTTGATTCTCACTGGATGGTAGTGAAACGAATACTTCGATATATTAAGGCCATTCCTTCCGATGGTCTTTCTTTACTTGGCAATCCTTTCTGCCTTTACATGGTTATAGTGATGCTGATTGGGGTGGTTCTCTTGATGATCGCAGGTCCACTACTGGTTTTTCCATCTATCTTGGTTCTCCTTTAGTTTCTTGGGCCTCTAAAAATCAGAAGGTTGTGTCTCGCTCAAGTACTGAATCACAATATCGAGCACTTGCCTGTGGTACCTCTGAGCTCACTTGGCTAGAAATGATACTTAAAGAGATTGGCTGCCTTTCTTCGCCCACATTTATTCTTTGGTGTGATAACCTTAGTGCCACCTATTTGACTGCAAATCTGATCTTCTACTCATGCACAAAGAACATCGAAATAGATTTTCATTTTGTTCATGAGAAGGTCCGAGACAAGGCTCTTGTAGTTAAGTATATCAGCTCTCATGATCAGATAGCGGATGTTCTCACAAAAGCTTTGCCCAAAGCGCACTATCAGATGTTGAGAAGCAAGTTGACCATTTTCCGACACCCTGCTCAACTTGAGGGGGTATGTAAAGGATAAATGGACATCGACTCTAACTAGGATAGCAACTAGAAGTATTGTATATCTATCTCTATTATCCTTCTGTTTTGTGTAGTCTAGTAACGATAGGAGACCTAGCTCCTTGAATATTATAGTAATGATAGGAGACATGGCTCCTCAAGGAACCTCTTGTATAAATATTGATTTGTCTTCAATGATAATATATAGAAGAAAAGTTTTTCTATCACATTGCTACTTACCAAAGAAGCACATATTAATGTAACCGACAATGAAGATTCTACATCTCACACTGCGTTAGTGGCTTCCGCTCAAGCACCACCACTTTCTCAACCTCCTTCTTCAAATGTATCTCATGCTAATCAATACTGAAGAGGATCCCATAATGGTTTGTGGGTGATCTGGTCGAGATAGATTTCGAAATCAATACTCTTCTCTCTCTAATTTTTATCCTCACTAGGCTGTTTTTCAACCACAATATCTCCCTTCTTCATCGGGTGTGGAATTCTTGGGCGACCTCATTTCATCTCAACTAAACAATATCAAATATGCTTCCACTTTAATCATACTGTATTGGAGTGTAGGGATCATTTCAATCATTCCTATGTTCCCAATTTACTACCAAAATCATTTGCCACTACGAATTTGGAAGAAGTAGAACCATCAGTATGGTATCCTAATTCTGGGGCTTCTGCATATATGACTAACAATCCATCACTTTTATCCTCTTCATCTTCTTACAGTGGTTCGTCACAGGTGATGGTAGGCAATGTTAATCTTTTCTCTATTATATCTACTGACACTTCTTTTCTTCCAATATTTTCCAAGCCTCTTCGATTAAATAATTTTTTATATGTTCATTCTCTTCTGAAGAATCTAATGTCTGTTCACCGCTTGTGTGCCGACAATAATTGTTTCATTCAATTAACATAATCTTTTTTTTGTTACGGACAAGAAGAGCAAGTCTTGATCTATTGTAAGAATAATGCTCTCTCTATCCTATTCGCTCGACCTCCCGTCGCTCCTGTCATGTTGCTCTCTCAACTGCTGTCTCACCTTTCTATATTTGGCACCAATGTTTAGGCCATCCAGGGGAGCGTTCTCTTGCAGCTTAAGTTTGCAAGGGTTTTATTAATCGTAATTCCTCTTTTGTGTATTCTGGTGGTAACGTTTGTTATCTAGGAAAACAATATAAGTTACAATTTCCCCTTTCTCATAATATTGCACCTGCTCCTTTTCTTTTAATTAATTCAGATGTGTGGCAAGCTCCTTTTAGTTCAAATTCTGATTTTTCGTTATAATATATTATTTTTGGATGACCACACCAAGTACTCTTGGATTTATTTAATGTGAAACAAGTCAGAGGCATTTGATAAATTCATAGAATTCTATAATATGGTCGCAAACATTTTTCATTCCTCCTCTATTTCTTATTTTCAGTCCGATGGTCGCAGCGAGTA
Organism: Solanum sitiens; assembly: GCA_016801875.1. Taxonomy (NCBI): domain Eukaryota; kingdom Viridiplantae; phylum Streptophyta; class Magnoliopsida; order Solanales; family Solanaceae; genus Solanum; species Solanum sitiens. Next base: position 2,864,533 of record JABWTJ010000035.1, on the reverse strand, counting down.
TAACAATTCTCAATTTCATTCTTTTTTTAGCGAGCATGGAATTATTTATCATTTCTCATGTCCATATACCTCTTTTAAAAATGGTCGTGCAGAAAGAAAACATCGACATGTTAAGATCAGATACAATGTCTTCTCTTTCAAGCCTCAATGCCTCATTCATTTTGGGCAGACGCTTCTCTGTTTTATTTAATTAATATTAATCCTCTTCCTATTTTTAATTTTACGTCACCTTATGAAAAATTGTATGGTAAATCACTTGATTACAGTTTGCTTAGTCTTTGGGTGTTTATAACATCCTTATGTTGCACATTCTTTTGCTCACAAGTTTCTTCCATGATCTAAAACTTGTTTATTTCTCGATGTATCTCCGCAACATAAAGGATTCAAATGTTTGGATCCATCCACTAATCAGATAATTCTGTCACGTCATGTAAATTTTAAAGAACCATTTTCTAGTATAGTTCTATACTTCCAGCGAATCCCAGCACTCTTACAGTTCCTTCCTCACAAACCACCCCTCCTATATTTTCTCCAGTTCAGTTCCCTGATATGTGTGCTTCACCAATTAGTAACTTTGATTTTATCTCCTAAAAACATGTCTATAACTTTTCCTAGGACTCTAACTTCCTCATGTTTAAATAATCAATTTTCTCAACCAGCTACCCACGTACATATTGTGCGCAATTCTCCTATTTTATCTTCATCGCCTTCTCTTGTGTATAATTCACGCATTCTAACTACTCTTCCTTTATCCCCACAAAATCAGCAACCTCTTTCTCGTGAAACTACCTCCACTACAGATCCTGTTATGAGTCATTCTCGCCAAGATGCATCATCTTCTTCTATTGAATTTCTTCTCCAGCTTTTGATCCTAATCACTCAGATAGTTGTTCCCATGTAATGGTTACTCGTTCGATGACCAGGTCACAATAGCTGCGTGTTTTCCTCTCACTTAATGTCTATATTTCCACTGCACTTGTTGAGCCAACATGCTTCACACAAGCATCCAAAGACTAAGTGGCTTAATGCAACGGGTGAAGAGTTTAATTCTCTCATAAATAATCATACATGGACATTAGTTCCTCCACCTCCCAATGTGAATATAGTAGGAAATAAATGGGTATATCGGATTAAGTATTGTCCTACTGCTCTATAGACTGTTTTAAAATTTGTTTGGTTGCACGGAGCTTTTCTGAATTTCCACGTTTAGATTATACAGGAACTTTTGCTCTTGTGATCAAGTTAAGCATTGTTTGTGCATTGTTATCTTTGGCTCTTCTGAATAATTGGTGTATGCATCAATTAGATGTATCTAATGCCGTTCTACATGGTTAGCTAAATGGAGATGTTTACATGCGGCAACCCAAAGGTTTTGAATATACTGATTATCCACAACATGTATGTAAGCTAAGTCGTGCCACTTATGAGTTGAAACAATCGCCTAGAGCGTGGTTTACTCGTCTTGCAACTTAACTTTTGGACCTTGGTTTTATGAAATCTACCTCCGATCACAGCATGTTCACTTTTCACATGACAGATCTATTTTAAGACTTCTAATTTGTGTTGACAAAATTGTTGTTTTTGGATCCTCATAGCGGCTAGTTTCTAATTTAATCGAATCCATGAAAGGTGAATTTTCAATGAAAGATCTTGGTTCCCTTCATTACTTTTTAGGTTCATAGATAGTTCACAATACTGCTGGGCCTCTTCTCCTGCAACAAACATATATATCAGGCCTGTTGCATCTATTTGATTTGACTGAAGTTAAGCCTGGCCAAACTCCTCTTTATAATAAGCTTTATTGGCATTCCGTGGACACCCTAATTCTTGATGATCCTTCTCCATATCACAAGATGGTCGGAAGTCTTCAATATTTATCATTCACACGACTGGATATACAATATGCTGTGACTATGGCTTCCCAATATCTGCATCAACCTCGTCTTATTCATCTTTAAGTCATTAAGAGAATCTTCCGCCATTTGTTGGAGCTGAACCAATATAGTTCCAACTCCTTAACTCTATTCTCAGACTCGGACTGGGTGGGATGTACATCAATTCGTCACTCTATCTATGGATTTTGCATTTTCCTTGGGAGTAAGTTGATATCTTGGTCTACAAAGAAACCATCAACTGTTGCGCGCTCAAGCACCGAAGCTGAATATCGTGCTCTCGCTGTTACCACTGCCGATGCTATATCGATACAATTTTTTCTAGATGACTTGGGTATTTTTCTTCCCACTCCTATTCTTACCAATTGTGATAGTATTGGTGATATCCATCTTGCACATAATCCGGTCTTTCACTCAAGATCGAAACATGTTGCTTTGGACTATCATTTTATTCGTGTAAAGATTGCCCAAGGTGACCTTACATTTCCTCATATTCCCACCTCACAACAAAACTGCAGATGTTTTTACCAATGGTGTCTCTGTTACAAAATTCCAAGAGTTTTGAGACAATCATCATGTTCTTTCCTCCACTTCAGATTGCGGGAGGGTGATAAGGATATTTTTGTAATATAATTCAAAGAGTCATGTACTTTTAATTTCCTTGTTAATAGCACATGTTCACGCCCTTGCTATTCACGCAGGCCTTGATTTGTTTTCTCCAATATCTCTGTAACTTAAACTTCAACTTTGGATGATATATGATTATCATTGAGAATTTAGGAGTTAATTAAACGTGCAAAATGTGAAGATATTGAAATACATTATAATAAGTTGTTTTAATATTTTAAGATATCAATGTAAAGCTTTATTGTTTATAATTAATTATTTCCCATGGATGAAAATTAAATTGTTTTAAAAGGTATAAAAGTATAACACTATGATATTACTTAATCTATTCACATTTTACAATGAGATTTACTATATTTTCCTATAATTATTGTAGGTTGATCTAATCCGAGTACATTTATACCCTCACAGTGCTATGAAAGGCACCCTTAGAACCTAAACAATGGCACACAATATCTTGAACATTTTGGCGCATTCTAATTCCTCTCAGACTTTTGAGTACCTCCCTGGAGGTATGAAAAATGTATTTTCAACTAAAATAATCATGTAAGCTTACTACACAAATTGGTGAGAATTTTTGAAGAAAAAACAAAGTTATATGACTATAATTACCATTAACCATAAGTTTTGTGTCCATCTAAGACATTAAGTCAAAGTTTAAGTTCACGTAATCTTGTTATTAAGAGGTTGCATAAATTCAACTGTTTGATCATTTCATTTTTCTTCTTCTTATTTTCTCTATTGCTTTTTGTGTAGTTTTTCAGAAGAATTCAAGATAATAATTGCAAAGAATGAAGCCCTTGAGAACTGCGAATGAAGAAAAAGAAGAGGTTAGCTCCATTTTTTTACTAATGAATTTGTGATTTTTTTTTGTGTATAAGATTTAACCAATGAGATAATATCCACGGATCGTTTTCTTGGTGGGATAAGCAAATAAACTTAGGATTAATGTTATTCCGCATTTATGGTGTTAGTTAATCCTACTAAAATGATGACATCATATATTAGATCCTGGGTGAGTCCATTTGAATTTACTCATATGTAGGGTTTGAGTGAAAGCTACTAGGGTTCAATACGAATAGAGAGTTTGGTCAAGAAAAGTACACCTCTAGAAATGATAGGGATTATGTTTAATGATTTTCTTTTTAAGTATTTAAGAGTTTCTCCTAAAATATCAATGTTGAGTCTGAGTAAATGAAGTTTATTGCATAATCCAACCTCAGATTTAGGCTTAAGAACTTCCGCATATTTTGCCTCTAAATGAAAAAATTCTAGTTTATTTGATCAAACATATTATGCCTTTTATTTTTCCCCTTTATTGTAGTAATTCTGTATCTTCAATTTTATCATAGTGCATGAAAAAAAAGAATTTGTTTGCCTCATTATTTTCTGTTCAATTATGTTTAGGTTTGAACTTTTCAGTTTAATATAGGTGTTACTTCTTTGTAATTGTGAAAGGAATTGGAGAGAATAACTTCTCTTTTTTTGTTGGGTACAAAAGGAAATAATATACTATATGTTAATATGCATCATCACAAGATAGTGACAGAACATGGTTGTTGATAGTATTTAGACGAATGATAGAGGTTTATTACAATATTTTACTAATACTATATGACTTCAAATGCCTAGCAAATGAAGTTCCATCTCTGTCTGCTTCCAACTTCTTTACTCCAAACAAGGGAGGAATGACTAATATATTATATTTTAATATGCATCATTACAAGATAGTGACGGAACATGGTTGTTGAGAGTATTTAGACGAATGATAAAGGTTGATTACAATATTTACTTATACTAGATGACTTTAAATACCTAGCAAAAGAAGTTCCCGCTCTGTCTACTTCCAACTTCTTCACTCCAAACAAGGGAGGAATTGCTAAATATAAAAAGGAATTGTCCAGTTTTAGCTTAGTCCCCTCCTTTGGCATTTGATTTCCTTCTTGAAAGCTATGCTACACAGGAGGGTTCCTCAATCGTTGCAGTCAGATACAATATTATTGTAATACAGGTGGCCATCCTTTAAGACTTAATGATTTCTTGACAATCAATGGAGATTTCTAGGGTCTTAGATTGAGAGTAATGGATAGGCTTCATGGGTAATTTAATCTCAAGATACAATATTAGGGCTGAAAAGGTAAATATGTATAAATACAATAACATTAGAAGCTAACTAAGGAAAGAAATAAAGAGGAAATATGAGCATGCAATAGACTGTTATTCCCATTCATCAAGAATATAGAGATCATCACATACATATCCCTTACAATTGACATGATTCGTTCCCAGGTTATGAAATGCGATATAACAATTAAGGTCTCTTGCATTTTTATTAGCGTAAATCAAATTAAATATGACAGGGTTACATGCTATAAAGGAGGTTGGTTTAGTAGTTTAGATCCATTATTTGTACAAGTTGATCCTTCAAATACAATAATTGGAGAAAATACTCTGTGTTTTCAAAAGATAGAAAAAATACCAGGGTTACATGTCATGTGATTTGTGGTACCTGAATCAATAACTCAATTGCTTGAAGTGGTAATAAGACATGTTTTTTCCAGACTAGCAAGGGGAGTAACTCAAGAAGTGAAGATCCCTTAATTGATTTCTGATCAAATCTAGCATAATACTCTGTCAAAAGAAAAATTATTTTAATCGATGATGATCGATGAACAATATATATCTTACTATTATCCTTATCTGAATTCTTCCTTTCTTCTTCCTTATTATCATTAATTTTCCCAGTTATAAACTCACAGTACTCAACCGAACGAGTGCTAGGTTGCATGACACTTTTTGCTAAGAATTACATATAATCCATAGAGGAGAAAGTAGACCATAGAACACGAAATGGTAGAAACTGCAAGAGAAAATTTGTGAATGAGGACTGGAAAATAACGTAGATACTACTTATTGGATTGGCGAGAAATGCATGTTGTCAATTTGTGTTTGAAAAAATAGAATTACTGATTCTGATAAAACTTTGCAGAAACACGAAGTAACCAAAGTTTACTGAATCAGTACAAGAGATAAACAAAAATTAATTAAGAAAAAATGAAAATCTGTAACGTATCAGAATCTAGAAAAATTTGAACAGAAAAAGATCAAGTCCACTGAACTCACAGTGTCCCCTTAAGGAAATTATTCCCCTCTAGTATCCGAGGTTTGATTTAGAATATGACCTCCCAGGGTAAAATGATCTCAATCACCAGATTATAGATACCAAAAGCTCTGGTGTCAGCGAACCAGTCAACAACAGTAAAGTACACGAAGAAAATATTTGTGCAGAAGAAGAAGAAAATCAGAAAATTCGTTAGGAAAAATTCTGAAGAGTGAATGACATTTATAGGCAAGAGGAACAGGTTCTGAAAGGTTGCAACCCTTTTAGAATCCACACGACCATCAACAAAAGTTTGCAATCTTTTAAATGGTACTGACTGTTCCTGAAAGTCGCCAAGCCAAAGCCGAAGCCGTACCCGAAGCCGAGCGAGCGACGACGGCGACGACGGCGCGAGGGGGGTCCCTCTTTCCAACACTTTTAACAATTAATAGGAGTGTTTATATATTTAAACTCTCCTATTTTTTTTTCCACCACCGATGAGGGACGAATGCCTTTTCATTAAAGCATAGGAGGACTTTTTAAATTCCCAACTTTTCAAGTTCTCAACTTTTCAAGTTCCTCTCTTTCCATCTATTTCCCAACAATTCTTGCTACATACCCAACAATCCATAACTTAACGCGTATTGTGGAATTTAATTTGAATAATTAACACCAAACAATATTCAAGAAGATCATGTATCTCTTATGTAAATTCGTTGACTTAACGAGTTAAGAGTGTGTTAATATTATAGCATCTTCAGTTTGTTGACATATTTAGGTGTTGGATTGTTTAGTTGACAGGCAAGACATTGTTGGATTAGTAATCTTATCTTTTGGAGAAAGACTTTTAAGTCGATAGTTGATTTTGTTTCCCGAAGTTTTGCCTTATCTCACTACCTTCTATCAAAAACATGCACTACAATCCACTCTTTAATTTGTGGTTTTTAGTGTTTCTGTTGGATTGTGTTTATTATTGCTAACAGCATTTAATTTTCGGTAAAAGATTGCACCATTATGACCATATCTTCCTTTTATTTGTTTTGGTATCCTCTTGCAGATAGGTATATATATGAGAATTAATAAAACAGTCATGTTAAACGTTAATGAGTCAGATAGCGTTGGTGATGTCAAAGCTTTGCCATATGATAAAGAAGACATGATGTTATCTCTTCAACAATCTTTTTCAGAAGATAATATTCTAATGGATGGACGGAAGTTAGTCGATTATGGCATTTGCATAAATTCCACCCTTCATGCTGTTGTTGAAGATACAACCCCAATGATCAAATTATTCGTAAGGAGATCCTATCCTGAAGATTTCATTATTGTTTATTCGAAGATATATGATACTATCCAGGATGTCAAATTTTGGATTGCTGCCAAACAAGGAACAAACATAGGTGAATTCTCTCTTATTCACGATGGGAGATTTCTGGAAGAGGACAAACCCTTATCGTTTCTCAAGATTGGTGATGGTTCATTTCTTCGTATGGTGCTCCATCATAATGAGAAGTTTCTTATCTTTGTCATAACGCGAACTCATGGAATCATACAAATAGAAGTCAAGGCTACCTTATGTGTTCGTGATGTTAAAATTATTATTGAGAGAAAGATTGGCTACTCACTTCATAATATGGATCTGTATATGAGAGAACATAAACTAGATGATCAGAAGGAATTGTATCAGTATGAGATTAAAGAAGAGTGTTTCTTAAAATTATTGAAAGCATAAGGATCAATTTTCTTGGAACCTATTGAAAGAGTTTATGATCACGAGATAACTTATTTCTCGAACCCTTAGCATTACTTATCTCGTGATTAGTCATCTCAGGTTGATGATCGGTCAGACATATTGTGTTTGCAGTATTTTGACGTTTTTTCCTTTTTATGTACTCTTATTCAAGTAGAATGTGATAGCTTTCTAGCTTTTGAAACAATTTAACTTTTATCGTTTTAGTATATCCCTACCGTGTGTTTTATTTTCCTTTTTATATATTTTTTTCTTGATTATGATATTTTGTTGTTCAGTTGGTGAGTGAAATAAATATTTTTACGAAAATATAAAATATTAATAGTTGAATCTGTCGATTGTCTCAACTGCTTGTGAAGTTAATCAGACAAGCAGTGGCTCCTATGAACTTGAAATTTAATCTGAACACATAATTCTGAAGTATAGCGAGTTCAACACTGAGATTTGAAGATAAAACTCATCGAATTTAAATTCTAGATCTACGTCTACTTATAGTGTCAGACGAGGCTAGTTTGCAAATTCGATCAGTAAGATTCCAATCATAGGCTTTTCTAAAGGAAAGTTGTCATTAATTGCCTATTTGATTTTATTAGTCCGGCAGATTGGATTTCCTTCCCCGAATGGTGAAAACATAATTAATCAAATAATTGTATATTCTTTTAACGCATTAAGCCTTTAGATGAGATGATCATAGGCAGAGGTCATGCGTTCCAATTTCACCACCAGCTATATCAAAAAGAAAATTCCACATGCTTGAAATAGGAAAATGGATATAATTGAGTAAATTAAAGAATATGCTCTCTAAAGATGATATATGTACATGTGATTGAGAATTTAGGAGTTAAACCATGAAAAATGTGAAGATCTTGAAATACTTCATAATAAGTTCTTTTAATATTTCAAGATATCAAAGTCAAACCTTATTGTTTATGACCATTTTTTACTATGAACAAAGAATTAAATTTAGATTCTAAGAGTCATAAAAGTATAATATTAAAAAGGTGTGGATGAAAAATGAAGGGTTGTAATTTTTCTAAAGTGTTGAGACTTTTTCAAAGAGTTGTGATTTTACTGAAAAGTTGCGACTTTTTCAGACAGGTTGTGACTTTTTCGAAGGGTTGTGACTTTTTGGAAAATCTTGTCTTTTACGAAAGGTTGTGACTTTTCCAAAGTTTTATGACCTTTCTAATAAGGCATACTACGCTTTGTTGACTTTTTCAGAACCTCTTCCTATTCGGCACAAAAACGTTATAGTGTACTTTACTGTCGTTGAGTATGTCACGCCCGGAGCCTACACCCTGGACGTGGCCTGCACCCAATGACCATTGCTGGTCTTGAGCGAACCCTTGGTCTGACTTACTTAACTCTGAAGTCTTTCCTTCAAAGAAGTATAAGGGAACTGTTCCCTAAAGAGTTGATTAAGATCAAAAGTTTTCAACTTAAGCAAAGCTTCAAGAGTCGAGTTCATTTCTCAAAAGTTATAAGGGAACTAAGTATTTCCTAGGAAGTTTACAAATGTTTTTTACATTTAATTAAGAGAAAACTAAGATTTTTCCCAATAGAGATTTGAACAAGAAAAGGGAGCATCGTTCCAAGAGGGCCTTTTAAAGCTAAAAAAGGTGAGCAAATTATCTAAACCCAGAGGAAAGAGGTTATTTTGAAAGCATAAACTAAAGTATATTTTGGGAGTTGTATTAAGCACCGATGTGGGGATGACAGTTCATATTAACTCAAGTCTCCATGTAAACCATGTAGCCATTATGGGTATTAACGGATCATACTTTTTAGATGATCACATAAGTTTAGACAGTGGATCCACTAGGTTGAGGATGTTCTATGTGACGGTAAAGTATAGGACAGTTTTGGCAACGTGGGTGAGACGTTGTATCTCTACTTAGGCTCATAGTGGTGGTTGTCGATTAGAGAAACTCCCACAGAACTATATTACTTTCATATATAAGTAAAGTTGAGTTTTCTATTGCATTTTCGTTGATGAAAATTGTTCCCTTACTATTTTGCAAACATCATATATATCGCTTCTATTTTAAATTGCTTTATATATATACATATACATTGAGTAGAGAATTTCTTGAGTTGAGCAGAACCAAGGTAAGTTCATCTTATTCCCATCAAGTTTAAGTCGTTGTTTAGCATTCCAACTCGCATACTCGTACATTTAATGTACTGATGCCAGTTAGCCTGCATCATTTTGTGATGCAGATGCAGGTAACCAGGATCAGCTTCCAGCGCATCGTTGATCCAGTTTGAGCATTCAGAGTCACTAGTGAGCCTCCTTGCATTCCGGAGGATCCTTTTACGCTTTCTAGTCTTTACATTACAAAATGTTGTGGGGTCTGTTCAAACATTTATAATAGTATGTTTAGAGGATTCATAGACAGTCAGATAGTCAGTTGAGTCTCGTCTTTAAATTGCAGATGTTTTGCTATGAGAATTTATGTGTCATTTTGGCCAAACTATTATGTTTTAAGTATTTGTTATAAGAATGTTCTTATTTCATGTTTGAGTTAAGTTAAGTCTTCCGCTATTCGATTTGAGTTCTTTGATGATTTCGTATTTAGAAATCATTTGAAGTAATAGAATCATTTAAAGATGTTAATGTACCTTGGAAGGACTTAAAAGGGCTAAACTACGAAAACTGGACGAAAAACGCCGGGTTGGGCGTACTGGTGGCGCGCTGCGCCAGGCCTTGGTTGACTGATTTTTCATCTCCAAACTCTCTAAACCTTCTTAGTTCTTTCACCAAACGATTGATACTATTGGTACTATCGATAACTAGTGAATTCAACTCAAAATAACTAGGAGAAACAAGAATCTAACCAACAATAGCAGCCAACAATCAAATCAACAAAAAACCAAAACTTTCCTCCAAGAACTTAACTTCTAACATGAAACCAATTCATAAATTCACTGAATTGTAACAAATGGGTGTGTGGGTGAATTATCCCAACACGAAAGATCCCACAGACCTGAATAGGAATCACCCCCGATGAATTCCACTAGAATCTCTTGGTGTTCTTGGCAAAATCTTGCTCTTTCTCCCCTCCTCTTCTTCTTTTCTCTTTTCTCCCAAATCCTAAGCGTAAAAAGTCTATTTCTAATCTGAACTAAAACTTGGTCTTACCCCAATTAGACCCTTAAAACGAATTAGGAATTAGTAGGGTGAATAGACTACTTTACCCTTACTAAAATCTGGATTTGACTTTCCTCAGTCCAACAATTCAACTTCCGAAATACATATCTCCCTTATACGATATCAAAAATGATCAAACTCAGCCCCTTTGGAAAGATCTTTCCAAGGGCTTTCTATCCATATAAAGAACTACCCCTAAATCCTCCTGAACTAGAAGTTATGACAGTTTAAAAATGACCAAAACTCACTTTTAAAGCGTATGAAATTTCCAGATATTTCCTATTCTTTCCAAAAATAACTATTCTTGGTTTCTTGGTTTAAACCTAGCTATTTCGGATTATGAGATGTTACAGAGTGGTTCACTGACACCGCCGTTTAACGTACCAATACACAGTGAGTAAGATCTTCTATACTAGATGAATATATTTCATTAAGCTTGGGTACTTGAGGGGAATAATTTTCTTAAGGACACACTGGGCATTCAAGGGTCTCCATTTTCTTCATTTCAATGTTGTTTTTGATTTGTTGCAGATTATATTTTGCTTATTGGTTTTAACTTTCTGATTTTTAAAATATACTTTAATTTTTGTTTTTTTTTACGAAATTCTCCAAATTTATTATTCTAAATATTTTAGTAATACATATTAAACAACAATTCCTTCATCTATTTAGATTTTACTTTTGAGGTTAATCTGTTCACGTTTTAAGTTGAGGATAATAAAAATGTATATATTAAATGCAGGTTGATTCGATCCGAATACATATGTATTCACATAAATAAAATTTTCAATTAATGAAGACTTAAGTTATTCAATAAGCGAACATTCGAAGCTTGGGACCTTCTTTAACCTCAAGATGAGATGAGTCGACATCGAGGTGACAAACGACTCTGCTGATAAGAGCTCGTGGGAGTCATCATATGTTATCCTTTCTTAAACTTTGATCCGTTGAGCGAGAGCCCTTCCACATGGAACTCCCAGGTCATAGGTTGATCGAATTCGAGTCTATTTGTATATTCACACATACAAGATTTTATCAATTAATGAAGAATTAAGTTTATTTTTTAAGAGGCAAAATAGTGTAATTACGATATTACTTAATCTATTAACATTTCAATTTGAGGGTTAACATTTTTTCCATGATAAATGTTGACATAATGAGATTACTTAATCTAATCACATTTAAATTTGAGGTTTAATATTTTTTCCATAACAATTAACAAATGTTGACATTATGAGATTACTCAATATTTTAATTCACATTTCACTTTGATGTTTAATATTTTTTCCTATAATAGATGTAGGTTGATTTGATCAAAGTACATTCATATTGACATATACAAGACATTGTACCAGAAAGTTAAAGTTCTTCTATGTGCTTAGAATACTTGCTTCTTACACAACCTTCTTTTTTTCTTCTTATTTTGGCTATTGTTTCTAGGAGATTTCAAGCTTTGTAAAAAATGGAGTCAAGCATTAAGTGCAAGAGAATTGCTGTCGAAGATGAAAAAGAAATAGAAGTTTTCTCCTTCTAACAATATAAAATATTATTTTGCGTTTAATTAGCTTTCACATCCAAGAGTTGAAGTTTTTGTTTAAGTTTAGGATTCAGCCATAAGTCATATGATTTATTGGGGCGCGAAATTAATTATTTATTAATAAATTTTAACATGTATACAAAGTTGATGCTAAAGTATTAGGTATACATTTTAAGATAAATCTATAACTCATGCCCTACATTAACCTCTGGCGGATCTAGGATTTGAGGACTATGAGTCCGAGTAGGAATTCCACCATAGTCCATTTGATTTATTCATATGTAGGGTTTGAGTGAAAGCTACAGGAGTTCGATCCAAATCCCATGAACATATTTGTCCCTCTCCAGAAAATATACTTCTCAAAATGATAAGGATTATGTTTAATGATTTCTACTTTATGTATCTCTGAGTCTCTTACTAAAACTTTAATGTTAGAATCTGAAAAAAAGGGTCTAAGTGGATTCTAACATGATTTAAGCTCTAATGCCTAGACGGTGGGGCCTTATTGGATTGGGACAACCTAATAGGGACAACACACACCCCACTTCAAGTGCACCTATGTATTTACTGAGTAACTCTTTTTATCTAGTTGGTGGAACTAGTTAACCGTACGATAATAGGTAAATGAGGTAGATGGATCATAATATCCCTTTTGATAGATCTATCCTTTCCTTCTCTTCGGTAGAGAATCACCAAATAAAACTGGCATGCTTTAAGACTTACTAAGGCGGGCTATGGACTCTTTCATAGGGTAAGGGAAGTGTTGGGCTTTGGGACTTTTTCCCTTCCTATGTGAATAAATAAAAGTCCAAGGTTTTTGATCTTCCTTCCTTTTCTTTGTGGATAAATTTAGCCCAAATTTGACTAATTCACTTTTGACCATAAGCCCAATAGTGCATATGTAAGACTTTCTTTAGGTATTATTTGACAAGAATCACAAGTGATATAGAGCAATCATATAGAGAGAAAAGTAAGAGAGTGCAAATTTTTTTACAAGCCCTAGCAACCAATTTTAAATCATGATTCCTGCTTGTTTCTTATCTGATTGAGCTGAATTTTTGGACAACTTGCAACTTAATATTTGATTGGCAACAAATAAAGGCTTATTTCGAGTACTGTAGCTCCTTATTTTATCTCGTGAATAGTAGTTTCGAATTTGATGTTTATGCTCCTTTTATTTCTCTAGTTTTGGAGCTATCTTGTAGTTGTGTTTCTCATTGTTTGATATTTTATTGGTGGCCATTTCGGAGAGAACTTTTGTAACTCTTGTTGATTTTAGTGGAGCTTTGTTCTTGTAGTTTTTACTGTTCACACCAAAAAGGTTTTCCACGTTAAACTATGGTGTCTCATGTGTTGATTTATTTTTCGTTCTTGGTTGATTTGTTTGCTTCCCAAACAGTTTTTTTCTCGCATTATTTGTCTTCCCTTGGTTCAAGTAGAAGGGAATGTTTTTGACTTGGGTTTTCTCTATTGCCATGTTGTGCACATATTTTTGTGCTTGCCTTTCCCAACAAAGTGGTATGAGAGCATCGATTATCTATTTGAATGATGAAGTCAAAGATGAGAAAGATGATTTGTTTGAATGATAATAATTATCATACTTGAAAAGGCAAGATACAAGATCTTCTATTTGTTAAGAAAATGCATCTACCTGCGTTTTCTTATAATAACTCCGAATCTATGAATGATGAGGATTGGAAATTTGAGGAATTACATGTTTGTGGTTATATTAGACAATGTGTTGAAGATAATGTTAAAAATTACATTGTGAATGAGACACATGCCAGGAGTTTATGGAACAATCTCGAGACACTTTATGCCTCTAAGACTGGCAATAATAATTGTTTCTTTTGAAACAATTGATCAACATCCGGTGTGAATAGGGAAATCCTATTTCTGATCATATTAATAATTTTCAGGGTGTTCTTAACCAGCTGTCCAGAATGGGTGTATAATTCAATGAAGAAAGATCGATTTGCTGGAGTTGGTACATTCTGATTTGTGTGGTGGCGCAAATTACTTTGTGACTTTTATTGATGATCATTCACGCAAACTATAGGTGTTCTCTTTGTAATCCAAGGATCAGGTACTTGATGTGTTCAAAATTTTTCAGGCCTTGGTAGAAAGACATATAGGGAAGAAATTTAAATGCATCCGTTCTGATAATGGTGGTGAGTATATTGGTCCTTTTGATAGATATTGCAGAGAGCAGGATATCGACATCACAAAACTCCTCCAAAGACTCCTCATCTAAATGGTTTAGGGGAGAGGATGAGCATAACTATTGTTGGGAGGGTTAGATGTATTCTTTTAGATGTTAAGATTCTAGATTCCTTTTTGGTAGAAGCACTTAATGTTGATGCCTATGTTATCACTTTATCTCCTTGTCACTGTCACGACTCGAGTCTACACCATGGACCTGGCCGGTACTCGAAGACCATTGCTGGTCCCCAAGCGAACACTCATCATGGTTGAGTACAAGCGGAAGACTAACTTAAAACATTCAAAAGCTTAAAAACTAAGCTTAAAAACTGAAGAAGATTCATGAAACTGAAATGCATGACTTTAACTCAAAAGAAAACTCTTAATAATATAATATATTCAATTTGCCATAAATAGGAAACTTAAGTCTTTAATACAGTTTAAAAAATAAATGATTAATACATACTCCTCAACTATACTCACTATCTATGAAGCCTCTAACTAATAATGATGTAAGTCGGGACAAGACCCACGGCATCCTGACTAAACTGAAAGTAAATGAAATTCTCTAGAGGCACAGAGGCTCATCATAGATAACTCGAAATCTCGGATGTATCAACAAATCTCCTGCTGATGATCCTCAATAAGCGTGTCTGCATTATCAAAAGATGCAGACCAAGTGACTCAATACAGAGAATGTACGAACATGTAAGGGGAATTCTAAAGCATAACATAAGCTTGAGCTTCTAAAAATGGAAACATACTTACGTCTTTTCAAACTTACTCAACTCAAGGATACTCAAAACTACTGAAACTTACTCAACTCAAAAGTTCTCAAAGATAAGAAACTCATCTAAGAGTAGATACTCAACTTCAAAGATAGATATTCAACTCTGGGTACTCAACTCAATATAAAACAAGAATACAGATGCAATATATAGAAAGCTTTATAAAATATTAAAAGCAACTTAGTTCGTTAATGAACATGCAATAACAAACTCAATTTTACTTATATAATAAATTAATATAATTTATGTGGGAGATTCTCTAACCGACAACCATCACTATGAGCCTAAGTGGTGATACAATGTCTTGCCCATGCTGCCAGAACTATCATATACTTTGCCGTCATATAGAACACTTAACTTAGTGGATCCACTAACTTAACTTATGTGATCATCTAAAAAGTGTGACCTATTAATACCCATGATGACTACATGGTTTATGGAGACTTGAGTTATTATAAACTCGCATCCCCATATCTGTGCTCAATACTACTCCCAAAAATATACTTAGCTCATGTGTTTTTAAAACAACTTCTTTATTTAGGTTGAGATAATTTCTCAACACTTAGCTTTAAAATCTCTCTTGGAGTCGATGTTCTCTTTTATTACACAAAAATATTTTGGAAATCTTATATTCCTATTATCTTGAATGTGAAAACATTTATAAATTCTTTGGGAATACTTCGTTCCCTAAAGCTTTTTGAGAAGTGAACTCAAATCTTTACTCTTAGCTTAGCTTGAAAATTTTAGTCTTAAAACAAAGTTAAAACGTTTGTAAAAGACTTTTGAGAACTTTATAAACTTTGCTTTGACTTGCTTTTTAACTTCTAAACTTGACTCTTAACTTTCTTTGAATTGAAGTATTGAGTCAAGGCTCATGATCTCATGTTTATGGATGGTTTCATGATTTTCAACTTGGAGGGTTCATGCGGAATTATGAGCATGAACAACTCAACTCGAGAACTCAAAGGTACTTCTCATCTCAAGAATGTTCAACTTATAGAGTTCATGCGGAATTGTGGCATGAACAATTCAACTCAAGCACTTCATGGGTAACATGTAATAGTCTCATGATTAGAATATAAACTCAAATGTGTTAGAAACTTATTACTCAAGACTTAGAACTTGAAGATGCTACTACTCTCAAAGATACTCAATTTGTGGAGTCTATGCGGATTTATGTGCATGAACGATTCGACTCGAAGGTCTACATACTACATGGAGCTCGTGTATTTGAATATTCTCATTTTGTTGTTTACTTCCTCAAAACTTAATCAATGATGGATCTCAAAGAATTCACAATTGAGCTCAAATACTTTCTTGAACTCTACTTTTAACTCTCTCTTGAATGTGAATTATGAATTCAAGAGTTATGGTTCATTATATGAAGAATCTCAATAACAATATAGAAATTCGATAATTAGGAATAGAACTTTGAAAAGAAACATGAAATCAACAACTCAAAATCAACTTATCTCAACAATACTCAAATATTGGGGTAGAATCCTAAATTATTTTTTTACTGATATGAAAGTAGATGTAGGGCATGCAGACGAACTAGTCCAACACTATGATAGACTTACATACCTAGAAGAACAAGATTCTTGAAGAATCTTGGAGAATCTTTAAGAATCTTGAAGAAGAACTTGATTAAAAGACTTGGAACCCTAGCTCGAAGGTAAACAATAAAGAAACCTTTTTTTTTTGAGATTCTTGAATTAGTTTCTTGAAATCTCAATGACCAAGCATTATGTTTCATTAGTGAACATGATAATCTGATTCGTTTTAGCCTTTTATTAGTCAAGAAATTTGCTTATGGTTTTCTTGGAGGTAAAAATACAAAAAGAACTATTTTTGAATATTGTTCCATCAGCTAATTCGTAACAACATTGTATCGGTTACTAAAATCATCATAACTTTTTACACAAAAATTGGATTGACGCAAAATTGTTGGCGTTGGAAAGTAGATTCAATTATCTTTAACTGGATAGGTAATGACTCACGTAACTGTTTAAATTCTAAGAGATATGGTCATTTAAAATTGACCAAAGTAAAATCTTATATCAAAACTTAAGGAAGCTTCAACAACACTTATCAATAACTCATCAACAACTTAAATCCTCAAATTTCAAGAACGAAATAACGCTGAAAAGAACATATTTGGCATGTTGGTGAACTAATCCAACACTATGGAAGCTTACATACCTATTAGGGATTAAACCCAGGTAGAAATTCCTCAACAAGACGCAAGAATCTCGACGAACGTTTGATCCTATCCTCTTTTCTCCTATTTTCTCCTCTTTTCTCTTCTTTTCTCTTCTTGAACTCCCAACTAAAACCCTAGGCGTATATTAGGATTATAAACTGAACCTAATAGGATTAGAACCACAAAACCTTACTAAAAACTAATTAAATTTTATTTGGTAAGGAAAATACCAAAATACCCCTTATTATTTTCGGCTAACTTTCCTTAACTGGACAACCTAACTTCAAAAGATCATATCTCACTCTTCCAAACTCGATAGCAAACTCTGTGGCGTTGGAAAGATAATTAAAGATGTCTGCTATGGTATCTTGTAGTACATCTAAATCTTGCAATTCTAGGAGTTATTGTTATTTGAAGTTGACCCAAAACTATTACTTAGCTTAACTCTCCAAATTTCAGATTTCACTATTTCATATTTAGTTCTTTTTAGAATTGAAGGTGCTACATCTAGTGACCTGAAGTTAATACCAATGAAATTTTAAATTCCTTGGCAAAAACTTTCTCACTACTAAGAACGGTTCTAGTCTTAGTTCGAAAAAAATTCTGAGGTGTTACAATATCTCCCCGTTTATATCATTTGTCCTCGAATGACAACTGTACTGGGTATAGAATTGCGTTACTCTTACTAAGGTCTGAGTCTAATGGTTAGCCCTTACTATATTATAGATTAAATCCAATCCTTAAGTTCGAATTCTATACTCCTCTATAGGAAATTTTATCTCAAACTATTACTCTTTACCAACACATTCAAGCTTAGTACTCTAAAAACTCCATGGACTCCTACTAACCAACTGTTTAAGAAATTCTCAACACTTAACTTGATTTCTCATCTTATCATCTCCCTCTCCCCCCTTAGGTCTAAAGCTAACACTTGAATGCTATGGACCTATTCCATAATCCCTAACTTGTGTACATTCTCTTAATGCTCTTTTTTACTCTTGTGAATTACCCACACTTCAATGCCATTATCTAAATGTTAGGGTCTCTACTACTTGCATTCATTGCAACAACCATCTCAATTCCTCACCTATTATATGTCAAGTCTACCATATCAAATCTCAAGACTAATATCATCACCCTCATGTTACCATTCTTTTGATCATGATACTCATCTCAATTTCAAGTTTAATGTTCATAACTAAACCCGAATATCAATATGATTGCTTGCCTACTATACAAACTGAGAAACACTCATCCACTAGGACCTTATGACAAATAGTCAATCGTCACCTCTTTGTATTTATACTTACAATTTACTATGACATTTCCCTTCACAACTTGGGTACTATTCACTGATTCACTATATATCAATGCCTAATTAGTTCTATAACACTTTAAATATTATAGGCTCCCTCCCAAAAATCATAAGCCTAGCTTAGATCTATAACCTCATGAATACTCTTGATCTTCTATTCACTACTTACACTTGATCATTACCTACACAATGACACTTCATCACAGACTCTTTTCTAGCTACAACACATTGTACCTCTTATGATGGAATCTTCACAGTTCATCACTTCTTAGTCTACCCATAAGGGAAAACTCCTCGTTACTAATTTACTAGGTATATGACTATCGTAACATAGCTAGCCTCGTCACTATCTCCCTTACATAGATAACTAAACCTCTGTATACTTTCCTCTAACTTTGGCTCTTTCACTACTACTGCTCATGATCTCATAACCCATGCAATTCTTTCGGCTTAAAATCGTACCCAAGCTCTAAACATACTTCTTAAAAAGGATCTCAGCTGAAACAAGGCTTAAGGAAAAGAGTATAACTTACTTTTAGCTCAAATACACGATTCATATGAATATGGGTGCATTCCTTTGAAACTGAACACTTAACGTCCTCTTGGGCTCTTCTCAAGCCCCTCTAGAGTCTTGTGAATCTCTCAAGAATCTTGCTAAGAACAACTCATCCATAAGGATCTTTACACTTTACTTTTAAACCACCTCTAGTATGATGGATAGTAGAATCAATATAGGAAAAGCACTAGTCTGAATAAATCTCTATGACATAGCTCTATTGCACGATTAAGAGTATGAAAGAAGGGGAAACTTTTCATAGATGTCTGTTGTCCCTCATTTATAGAAGTGGGGCCCTCACAACCATAAAAAAAGATCCTAATTGACAGGACTTCATAGACACCCTAGGACGCTTGAACTCTATGCTCTGATACCAAGTTTGTCACGACCTGAGTCTACACCCTAGATGTGGCTGACACTCGAAGAGCATTGTTGGTCCCCAAGCGAACCCTCATCCTGGATGACTACAATCGGAAGACTAACTTAAGCAAGCAAAAGCTTAAAAACTGAATAAAATTCATGAAACTAAAATAGATGACTTAAACTCAAAAGAAAACTCTAAATAATATAATATACTCAATGCACCATAAAATAGGCAACTTAAGTCTTTAAAATATTTAATAAAATAAATGATTAATATAGACTCCTCAACTATATCGACTATCTATGAAGACTCTAAGTGATAATGATAGAACTCAGGACAAGACACACGACATCCTCACTAAACAAAAAGTAAATAAAATCCTCCAGAAGCAAGGAGACTCACAATAGATAACTCGAACTCTCGGATGTATCAACGAAGAACTTGTTGATGATCCTCAATACCTATGTCTACATCATCAAAAGATGCAGGCCAAATAGCTCAGTACGTGGAATGTACGAGCATGTAAGGTGAATTCTAAAGTATAACATAAGCTTGAACTTGATAAAAATGGAAACATACTTGCCTCTTTTCAAACTTACTAATTTTAAGGAATGATACTCAAAACGACTCAAACTTACTCAACTCAGAAGTGCTCAAAGATAATAACTTAGCTCAGATATTAGATACTCAACTCAAAGATTAGATACTCAACTTCAAATATATGATATTTGACTCTGGATACTCAACTCAATATAAAGCAAGAATACACATGCAATATATAGAAAGCTTTATAAAACATTAAAAGTAACTTACTTCGTTAATGAAAATGAAATAACAAACTCAACTTTACTCATACAATAAAGTAATATAATTTTTGTGGGAGATTCTCTAACCAACAACAACCATTATGAGCCTAAAAGGTGATAAAACGTCTTGCCCACGCTGCCAGAACTGTCCTATACTTTGTCGTCATATAGAACGCTTAACTTAATGGATTCAGTAGCTTAACTTATGTGATCATCTATAAAGTGTGACCCATTAATACCCATGATGGCTACATGGTTTATGGAGACTTGAGTTATTATGAACTCACATCCCCATATCAGTACTCCATACTACTCCCAAAAATATACTTAGCTCATGTGTTTTTAAAACTTCTTTCTTTAAGTTGAGATAATTGCTCAACACTTAGCTTTAAAAGCTCACTTGGAATCGATGTTCCCTTTTCTTACTCAAAACTCTTTTGGAAATTTTAGTTTCCTCTTATCTTAAATGTGAAAACATTTATAAATTCTTTGTGAATACTTAGTTCCCTATAGCTTTTTGAGAGGTGAACTCAACTCTTTACTCTTAGCTTAACTTGAAACTTTTAATCTTAAAACAAAGTTAAAACATTTATAAAAGACTTTTGAGAGCTTTATAAACTTTGATTTGACTTGCTTCTTAAATTCTAAACTTGACTCTTAACTTTCCTTGAATTGAAGTATGGATTCAAGGTTCATGATCTAATGTTTATAGATGGTTTCATGATTTTTAGCTTAGAGGGTTCATGCGGAATTATGAGCATGAACTACTTAACTCAATAACTTAAGGTATTTCTCATCTCAAGATTGTTCGACTTATAGGGTTCATGCGGATTTATGGGCATGAACAATTCAACTTAAGGACTTCATGGGTAACATGTAATAGTCCCATGATTAGAATATAAACTCAAATGTGTTAGAAATGTATTACTCAAGACTTAGAACTTGAAAATGTGTTAGAAATGTATTACTCAAGACTTAGAACTTGAAGATGCTACTTTTGTCAAAGATTCCCAATTTGTAGAGTTCATGCCGAATATATGGGCATGAATGACTCGACTCGAAGGTCTACATACTACATGGAACTCATGTATATGAATCTTCTGATTCTATTGTTTACTTCCTTATAACTTAACCAATGATGGATCTCAAAAAATTCACAATAGAACTTGAATACTTTCTTGAACTCTACTCTTAAGTGTCTTTTGAATGGAAATTATGAATTCAAGAGTTATTGTTGATGATATGAAGTATCTCAATAACATTATAAAAATTCGATAATTATGAATAGAACATTTAAAAGAAACATGAACTCAACAACTCAAACTCAACTTATCTCAATAATACTCAAATCTAGGGGTAGAATCCTAAAGTATTCTTTTACTGATTTGAAAGTAGATGTAGGGCATGAGGACGAACTAGTCCAACACTATGATAGACTTACATACCTAGAATAACAGGATTTTTGAAGAATCATTAAGAATCTTGAAGAAGAACTTGATTAAAAGTATTGAAACCCTAGCTTGAAGGTAAACAATCAAGAAAACCTTTTTTGAGATTCTTGAATTAGTTTCTTGAAATCTCTATGACCAAGGATAACTATTTTCATTAGTGAACATAATCTGATTCTTTTTAGCCTTTTATTAGTCATGGAATTCGGTTATGATTTTCTTGGAGGTAAAAGGACAAAAATAACTATTTTAAATATTTTTCTGTCGACTAATTCGTAACAGCAATGTATAGGTTACTAAAATCGTCATAACATTTTACTTGGAAATTGGATTTACGCGAAATTGATGGCGTTGGAAAGTAGATTAAATTATCTTTGAGTAGATAGGTTATGGATCACTTAACTCTTAATATTCTAAGAGATATGGTCATTTACAATTGACCAAAGTAGAATCTTAAATCAAAACTTAAGGAAACTTCAAGAACACTTATCAAGTACTCATCAAGAACTTAAATCCTTAAATTTCAAGAACGAAATTACGCTAACATGTTTGGCGTGTTGTTTAAATAACCCAAAACTATTTAAGCTTACATACTCTCTTAGGGATTACACCCATGGTGAAATTCTGCAACAAGACGCAAGAATCTCGATCAACGTTTGATCCTCTCCTCTTTTCTCCTATTTTCTCTTCTTGAACTCTCAGCTAAAACCCTAGGCGTATATTAGGATTATAAAACTGAACCTAATAGGATTAGACCCTTAAAACCTTACTAAAAAGAATTAAATCTGATTTGGTAAGGAAAAGACCAAAATACCCCTTACTATTTTCGGCTAACTTTCCTTAACTGGAAAGCCTAAATTCAAAAGGCTATATCTCATTCATCCGAACTCGAAACTTAGAAAACTTGGTGATGTTTGAAAGATAATTCAAATATATTTTCTATGGTAACTTTTAGCACAACTAACTCTTCTAGTGCTTAGATTTATGGTCATTGGAAGTTGACCCAAAACTCATACTTATCTTAACTCTCCAAATTTCAGATTTCACTATTTCTAACTTAGTTCTTTTTAGAAATCAAGGTCCTACATCTAGTGACCTGAACTTAACACCAACAAAATTTCAAAATTTCTTGGCAAAAACTTTCTCACAACGAAGGATGGTTCAAGTCTTAGTTCGAAAAAATTTGTTGGGTGTTATAGTCACGCCCTGAGTAACCCCCAGGACGCGGACGCAGGACCTAGGATCACGTGTGATCCCAAGTTAACCATAATGGCATATCATAAGCAAGCTAAATGAAACTGAATCAATAAATATTGTGTGGAAGCTAATCATAAAGTAACTCTGAAATTATGGGGAAAACCCATATACTAAATCTAAATATATGAAAACTAAGAGTTTGAAATACAATAGAAAAGTTAGATTAAATTCTAACACTAAAGTTGCAACTAACAATGTTTGAAATAAGCCTATAATGACTAGAAATGTTGTGACATGCCCCAACTAGATCTAACAAAACTAAAACTAAAGCTAAAAACGAGAAAATAATCATGTTACTAGTCCTCGAAGAATGAGGACTCACCACTGGTGCTGCTGAATTGAAGATCGGGAACCCATTTATGCGTGATCTAACTGCTGATTACCTGAACCTACATCACGAGAAGATGTAGCGTAGATTATGCGTCAGTACTTGAAAGGTACTGATAATTAAAATTTATATGTTTTAATGAATGAAAGGTAATGTAAGTTCTAATTATGTTTCTAGGATAAAACTAATCAAAACCACAGTTTAGGGTTAAAATGACGTTGTTTAGGGGTCCAACAAAATGGGAAAAGACCAAAAGACCCCCGACTTAACTGTTATAGGATTCGCCAACAGATGACATCGATGGACCGTCAATGGACTGACGGTCCGTGCTGGTGAACTGTTAGTCGTGAGTGGGAGTAGTTTTCCTGGGGTCTGACCCATGGACCAGGACCACGGACAAAGAACTGGCCTACAGACTGTAGGTGGTTCGACACTTAGACTCTAGTATGGATTGGTTCTAAAAAGGGGTTACAGTTGCATACCAAGAATCACTTGCACGGGCCATGGGTTACCCTACAGTTCGTGGCCTTCATGGTTGCTTCTGCTTCCCAAGTAGATCACTCTATGGACCAACTCCTCCACAAAACCTTGACTAAAGTGACTTTCTTATTTCTCTGCGGACCGACTCCTCATAAGTGAGACTATCTTTCACAGCCACACTTTCTAATGGTATTAATGATACTGGATCACCCACACACTTCTTCAATAGTGAAATGTGAAAGACCGGATGCACTGCTGCTAGTTCTGCTAGTAACTCTAACTCGTAATCCATTTTGTCAATCCTTTTCAAAATCTTGTAAGGGCCTTCATATCAAGGACAAAGCTTCCCTTTCTTGCCAAATCTCATCACCCCTTTCATAGGTGACACTTTTAGGAAAACCCACTTATCAACTTGGAACTTTAGTTCCTTTCCCTTACATCTGTATAAGACTTCTGGTGACTCTGGAATGAGTTGCACTTTCTCCATAGCATCATGAGTTGAATTATGCCCTATCATGGTTGAACCTCCTACTTGAAACCAACAAACTGGAGATCTACACCTATGCCCATACAATGCCTCATAAGGTGCCAGCTGAATGTTGGAATGGTAGCAATTGTTGTAGGCGAACTCTATAAGAGGAAGATGATCATCCCGACAACCCTTGAAGTCGATCACACAAGCTCTCAACATGTCCTCTTAGTTCTGAATGGTACACTCTGCTTGAAAATCTGTCTGTGGATGAAATGATGTGCTAAGGTTAGCCTGAGTACCAAGACCTCTCTGGAACAACTTCTAAAAATGAGAGGTAAATTGAGGACCTCTATCTGATTAATGTAAAGCTTGGCGTAGTCCTCCATCGAATCTATAGTGTTGATCGCCACAAAGCGAGAAGACTTAGTGACTCTGTCAAATATCATCCAAATAGAGTCATGTTATTTGCGAGTACCAGGTAACCCTGTAATGAAATCCATGTTCATCACTTCCCACTTTAAAGTAGGAATGTCGATCTCTTGAGTCATACCTCATGGTTTATGATGTTCTACCTTCACCTGCTGCAAAATTTGGGCACTTAGCCACAAAATCCTATTCTACCTTCACTTGATGACAATTTCGGCACTTAGCCACAAAATCATCTATATACTTCTTGAAATTATTCCACCAATAGACTTCTCGCATATCACGGTACATCTTAGTGGCTTCTGGATGAATAGAATACCTAGAGTTATGGGCTTCTGCAAGAATTTGCTGTCATAACTCACCCACATTAGGAACACATGCTTGACTCTAGTAGCGAAGCACACCATATCCCCCTAGGGAGGAAAACTCAACCCTCTATTGTGGATTGCACCCTTTAGTTCAAGTAATATGAGATCAGTGTCTTTGATTTCCTTAACCTCCACTACTAAGGAAGATTTTGAAATGTTACACAACTATTTGATATGCTCATAAGACGACTTCTAGGCGAGCAAGTCAGTGACATCTTTTGCTACCCATAGATAATTTGCTAAGAGCATCGTCTACTTCATTGGCCTTACCAGAATTGTAATTCACACTCTTATCATAATCCTTGAGGAACTCAAGCCATCTCCTCCGGCGAAGATTTAATTCTTTCTTGGTGAACACATATTGGAGGCTCTTATATTCTATGAACACATCTACGTGAACACCAGACAAGTAATTTCTCCAAACCTTAAGTGCAAAAACCACTACTGCTACCTCGAGGTCATGAGTTGAATAGTTTTTCTCATGCACCTTAAGCTATCTAGAAGCATAAGTTATAACATTACCTCCCTGCATCAATACACAACCTAATCTGACCCTGGATGCATCACAATATATAACATACCCGTCTAAAACCTCTAGTAGAGTCAGAATAGGAGTTGTAGTCAACCTATTTTTCTCACAACCATCTGACCACTGAAAGTTGAACTACTTCTGAGTCAACCTAGTCAATGGAGAGTTTATGGATGAAAATCCTTCCACAAACATACAGTAATAACCAGCAAAACCCAAGAAACTTCTGATATCTGTAAAAGAGGTAGGTTTGGACCATTTCTTTACTGCTTCTATTTTATGTAAATCAACCCGAATCTGTTTTCTACACACAATGTGACCAAGGAAAGAAACAGACTACAACCAAAACTCACATTTGCTAAACTTAGCAAATAACTGGCGATCCTTGAGAGTCTGCAGAACAACCCTCAAATGACTCACATGTTCTTCCTCATTCCTAGAGTCAATGAGGATATTATCAATAAAGACTATAACAAACGAGTCCAAATACTACTTAAACACTATGTTCATCAAATCCATGAAAGTTCCTGGAGCCTTGGTAAGTTCAAATGATTACAAATTCAAAATAACTATACCAAGTTCTGAAGGTTGTCTTCGGAATGTCACTATCTCTGACATTAAGTTAGTGAATACCCGATCTGAGGTCTATCTTTGAGAAATGACCAGCACCCTAAAGTTGGTCAAACAAGTTATCAATCCTGGGGATGGGTTATTTATACTTGATTGTGACTTTGTTCAACTTCTTATAGTAAATACACATTCTGAGAGAACCATCTTTCTTCTTCACGAACAACACTAGTGCACCCCATTGCGAAATACTAGGTGTGATGAAGCCCTTGTGTAGAAGGTCTTTCAAATATTCTTTCAATTCCTTAAGCTAAACTTGAGCCATTCCATAAGGAGGAACAGAGATAAGTTGGGTGCTTGGAGGGAGATCAATTCCAAAGTTGATTTCCCTTTCGGGAGGAAGATCTTCTGGAATCACTTCTGGAAACTTGTTCACTACAAGAACTGACGCAAGAGTTGGGGTTTCAGAGCTAGAATCCTTGACCCAAACTAGATGATAGAGATAACCCTTAAAATTATCTTTCTAGCCTTAAGGTAAGAAATGAATCGACCTATAGGCGCTAAGCAACTACCCTTCCTTACTAAGACTAGTTCACCTAGGACTAAAAATAAACAATCCTAGTTCTACAACTGACTAAGTCGTAATAGGAATAACGAATCCACACTTAGAATGACATCGAAGTCTACCATATATAACTCTACAAGATCTGCTAAAATGACTTTCTAAAAGACTGTGACAGGGAAATTTTTGTATACCCGTCTAGATATAACTGGGTCACCTACTGGAGTAGATACTGAGAAGGGATTTGAGAGAGTTTCTAGACTAACATCAAACTTAAGTGCCATATAAAGAGTTACAAAGGAAAGAGTAGCACATGGATCTAATAATGTATAAACATCGATATTAAAGACTTGTAACGTACCAGTGACAATATCAGGATAATCTTCCTGATCCTGGTTAGCCTGAAGAGCATACAACCTGTTTTGGAGCTTATGGCCACCTGTACTAGATGAGTTACCCTACTGAATTGGGCTACTTACTGGCACTGTTAAAGTTATGGATTGAGCTCTACCATTGGCTCATTGACCTTTTTAGAAGAACAATCCTTCAACCTGTGACCAGACTGACCACACCAAAAACATCCTTCCGTTCCTGCAAGAAACTCACCCGGATGGTTCTTACCACACTTATGGCAAGCTGGATAGGTTTTGGTACCTGTAACACTCCCATGAGACTTAGAGCCTGATGCCCTACCTTTTCGATCTTGTCTAAACTTGGAGGATAGAACAACCGATGAGGGTGATGGAGCTAAAAAAAAATCTGACCCTCCGAGCAATTTCCACCACCTGATTTCTGTTAAGAACACTCATATTTTACAGTCCTAGCCTTCTTGTTCTCTTTAGCTTGTTCCCTAAGCTTATCATCCTCAACCTGCTGAGCATCGGTCATGAGCCTAGAGATGTTAATAATTTCCAGAAACATAGCATTTCTACACTCTGTATTAACCAAGTCTGACACTCTATACATACATGTTCATCTGGGCCCTGGAATTAACAACCATGTGAGAAGAATCCTTGGAGAGTTAGGTAAACTTGAGCCCATACTCTTGGACTGTCATGCTACCTTGCCTTAAGTTCATAAATTCCTGAGGTTTTGACTATATTAACTCCTTTGGGAAGAACCTGTCCAAAAAGGTTTTAGGTTTTACTAAAGCAATTCCAAGTGATAGGAGCTGCATCTGTACCCATTTTCTATTCCAATGAGTGTACCAGGTATGAGCCACATCCATGAGTTTGTACGATGCTAACTCAACCCGATTGTTCCCAGTTACCTTCATCACTTCAAAGATCTTCTTGACCTCATCAATAAAGTTTTGTGGATCTCACCAATCTGCAATTCTTCTGGAGAAATTATCCAAACAAGATCTCGCACTCTGGCTGAAGTTGACCCAATATTAGCACCTGCCTAACCTGGAACCCGCTAATTGTTCTAATTGGCCACACTTTGAGCCAACATATGAATGGCATTCTAGAACTCTGCAGTTGAGACTTCTTGATCTGAGATTGGAGGAACTGCATTTGAATTTTTGGCATTCGCATTCCTGCCATTAGCTCTACGAGGAAACATGATCACTGAAATGAAGAACATCGAGTTAGAACGAAATTAGATCATACCATACACACGATAAGATTAAAAATAAAAATGAAGATTTTTCCTAAAACACTTAGTAGCCTTCATCTCATTAAATGTGGGCACTACACACCCATGAAAAGGACTCTACCTAGTGCGGCTTTTAAGACATCCTAGGACACTTAGACCTACTGCTCTGATACCACGTTTTTCACGCCTTAAGCTAACCCCAGGATGCGTACACGAGACTTACAATCACGAGTGGCACCAAGCTAACCCTGTTGGCATATCATAAGCAAAATAAAATAAACTGAAGCAATAAATATATGCTGAAACTAATCTTAAAGTAAGTCTTAAATGATGTGGAATACCCACATACTAAATCTAAATAATGAAAACTGAGAGTTTGAAATACAATAGGAAGTCAAACTCTAACACTAAACCTGAAACTAACTATGTCTAAAATAAAGCCTCTACTGACAAGAAATGTTGGGACATGACCCAACTAGATCTAACAAAACTGAAACTAAAGATAAAAATGAGAAAATAATCATGTCACTAGTCTTCGAAGAATGAGGATTCACCACTGGTGCTGCTGAACTGAATATAGAGAACTGATCTATGTGTGATATGACTGGTGAGTACTCGAACCTACATCACAAGAAGATGAAGCGCAGAGTATGCGTCAATATTTGAAAGATACTGATCACGAGGGATAGAGTAAAACTGAACAATAACGTAACAAAATAAAAGCATATATCTGAATAGTGACATAAGACAAACATGATACATCTGAGAATACTGAACATGAGGTACTGAATGCAATGACAAAGTTCATAACATGCTGAGACTGAATACAGAACTATACTGAAATGTGGTCAATAATGGAGTCTAACTGAACTATGGGATCTACTAATAACCGACATAAAACAGTATGAGCTAAATGTGGAGTCCGATATGTACTCCCCATCGAGAGGACCCAATACACCCGACCAAAGGTGTAAAGGTATGCCATCGTGATCACTAAAATGATACCCATAGAGGAGACTTACTACCTACGTGGCTCATAGTTCAGGGACTATATAGGTGGCAGACCCTAGTCCAACTCGATACTATGCTACTCCCAGTAAATTAAATGATTAACACATTATGACTGAAATGATGTAGTACTATATAGCTTAAAATTTACATGCAAATTGAGAATGCACATTAATATACTAATAGTGACATATTCACAACTGAGGCATATATATATGAAATGCTGAAATATTTAACCTAGCATGTTTAAAATATTAACTAAACAACTACATATCTAGGGTTCTCAAATTTATGCTAGAAACCAAGTAATCACATGATAATCTGACTTGGAACATTTAGATAGCTCATTCATGATAATCTGCTGAAGTTTCTAGAAACCCTAGGTCTAGTTAATAGTAGGGAACCATGAATCTGACTAAAATTTAGGGACCTAATGGGTGAAAGGAAACCACTAGTGAACCCACATACTTGTAGACCAATTCAAAAGAGAAATATTATTATTTTAGGGATAGAATAGATGGAACCTTGATGTGTTCTTGAACTAGGATTCTCTACTTCTTTCTCCTCTTAGCGTTCTAATTTTCTAAGTTCTGATAAATGATTTGACTTAGGTAAGTTCTAATTATGTTTCTAGGCTAAAACTAACCAAAACCACGTAGTTTAAGGTTAAAACGAAGTAGTTTAGGGGTCCAACAAAATAGGAAAAGACAAAAAGACCCCTGATATAACTGCTACCGGAGTTGCCGACAGACGGCACCGAGGGACCATCGATGGACTGATGGTCCATGCTAGTGAATCGTCAATCTTTATTAGGAGCAGTTTTCCTGGGTTCTAATCCAAGGACCAGAACCACATACCATGGCCTGGCCTACGGACCGTAGGGTCAGTCATGGGTCGACACTTAGACTTTTGTATGGGCTGGTTCTGAGGAGGAGTTGCAGTTGCATACCACAGAGCACCAACATGGGTCGTGGGTCAGCCTATGGTCCGTAGGTTGCACCTACAACTTCTGGAAATCTGCACTAAGGTTTGTTTTCGGATAGAGGGTTTTACACTCCTACTATTGCTTTGACCGGTGATGTCGCTGACAGAGTTTGGTCTAGTAAGAATGTTTTTTATGATCATCTTAATGTTTTTGGGTGTAAAATCTTTGTGCATTTTATGAAGGCTGAGAGGTCAAAGTTGGATGTTACAACTAGTAATATATCGGTGTTGGTTATGGTCAAGATGAATTTAGATATCTTTCTTTGATCCAATTGATAAGTAATTTGTTAGAAAACGTGATGTTGTGTTCTTGAAGACCAAACAATTGAAGATTTTGACAAAGTTGATTCTCAGAACAGTAAGAGCCTAGTTGATATTGTTAGAACAAAAATACTCAAGAAACTGATTTGAAAAAATAAAAATAGAGTGAACTTATGAAATTCCTTGTGTATATTTATCTGTAAAAAGTCTGAATTTATACAAAGAAAAAACATAAACATTAAAACTAAAATAAGAACATGTGCCACTAACTAACATAAAAGGGGCCACTAACAGCCATAATGGGGCCACTAACTTCAGAAAGTTGAGCAACTAAAGTTGACTAAGTCTAGCTAGAAAATAGGAAGCACTAAACTGAAATAAGTAAAAACAGTAAAAATAATAATAAGCTGAAAAAATGCCAATTGTCTAACATTCCTCCTTGGCATTTTTGTGGCAAACACCAATTCTTTGCCTCAGATCTTCAATCCTTTCCTTTGGCAATGACTTGGTGAAAATGTCAGCTAGCTGGTTCTCAGATGAACAATGAACAAGCAACACTTCATTAGATTGTTGGACTTCTCTAATAAAATGAAACTTGATCTTGATATGTTTAGTTCGACCATGAAACACTGGATATTTTAAGATTGAAACTGATGAACTGTTGTCACACATAATCTAGGTAGCTTCTGTTTGTTCATGGCCTAAGTCCTTCATCATCTTCCTTAGCCAGATAACTTGATTCACAGCAGATGCAACAGCTATGTACTCAGCTTCTGCTGTTAATTGAGCTGTAGTTTCTTGTTTTCTAGAGCTCCAACTAAAACAACTTGTCCCCAAACAGAAAAGATATCCAGAGGTGCTTCTGGAATCATCAACTCCACCACCCCAATCACTACCAGAGTACCCGATCAGGTTCATAGTTACTTCGGCAGATGTTGGGAAAAAAATTCCAAACTTGCTGGTTCCTTTAATATACCTTAACACTCTTTTAGCCGCTGTGAGGTGTGTGTCTCTAGGCGAATGCATGAACCTAGAGAGCAAATTGACAACAAATAGAATGTCAGGCCTGCTTGCGGTTAGATATAGAAGACTGCCAATTAAGCTTCTATACATACTATCATCCACTTTTTCGGAATCCTCATCCTTGCCAAGCTTCACACCAGTAGATATTGGAGTACTCACAGGTTTGCAGTCTTGCATTTTGAACCTGTTTAGAATATCCAAAATGTATTTCTGCTGGCATGAAAATTCCATCACTGGACTGCAACACTTCCATGCCGAGAAAGTACTTCATGACTCCAAGATCAATCATTTCAAAGATTTTCTCCATTTCATCCTTGAACCTTTGGATTAGTTCAATTTTGCTTCCTGTCACAAGCATGTCATCCACATAAATTGAGACAATTAAGGACTCACCTGCAGCATTGACTTTCACATACAAAGTAGCTTCACTTTGACTTCTACTAAATCCAAGTTGGATGAGATGATTGTCCATCTTCTCATACCATGCCCTTGGGGCTTGTTTTAGGCCATACAAGGCCTTTGTTAAGAGATAAACTTGATCCTCTTTTCCAGGAGTTGAGAAACCATCAGGTTGCTCTACATAGATCTCTTCAGCAAGCAAACCATTCAAGAAAGCCGATTTGACATCAAGTTGATGAATCTGCCAGGAACTATAAGATGCAAATGCAAGAATTAGCTTGATTAGGTCATACCTTGCTATAGGAGCAAATGTTTCCTGGTAATCCACACCATATTTTTATGCGTATCCCTTCACCACCAATCTAGCCTTATGTTTGCAAATTGTTCCATCAGGATTGAGTTTTGTCTTGAAAATCCATTTTACACCAATTACCTTGCGATTTCTAGGTCTGTCAACAAGCTGCCAGGTTCCATTCTTCTCGATCATGTCTAGTTCTTCTTGCATAGCTCTCCTCCATTCCTGAGAGTCTTGTGCTTCAGCATATCTTGTTGGTTCAGAGCTAACCAAGTTACACCGCTGATAGACATATTTTAAGGATCGAGTTCCCCTCACTGGTACATCATCCACTAGTTCATCTTCTGAAAGTTGAGGCTGCTCTATTGAAAATGAATCAGAATAAGAGGTCTTCTGATTTTTCCAATCCCAACCAGCTGCTTCATCAAACTTCACTTCTCGGCTGAGAATTAGTTTGTCTGATTTCAAACAGAAAATCATGTAACCTTTGGATGAACTATAGCCCATAAATATGCCTTTATGAGCCTTGTTGTACAGCTTACTCCTTTTTGTTTCTGGAACTCGATAATAACATATACACCCAAAGATTCTGAGATGGTGTACTGATGGTTTGTTCCCACACCAAGCTTCATATGGAGTCATGTCCTGCAAAGCCTTAGTAGGCAATCTGTTCAGCAAATATACAGAGGTATTGACCGCCTCAACCCAAAACTGATTTGGGATCTTTCTTTCGAGCAAAAGACATCTGGCCATCTCCATTACTGTCCTGTTCTTCCTTTCAGACACGCCATTTTGTTGTAGAGTGTATGCTAATGTCAATTGGCGTTCAATACCTATGCTAATACAAAACTCAACAAATTGAGAAGAAGTATATTCTCCTCCATTGCCAGACCTTAAAGCCTTAATACTGAGATTACATTGATTTTCTACTAAAGCTTTAAATTGTTTAAAAACATCAAAGACTTCACTCTTCAGTCTTATGAAATAAAACCAACACATTCTGGTGTAGTCATCAATAAAGAGGAGAAAGTATCTGTTACCACTCAGCGAATCTGTTTTCATTGGGCCGCAAACATCCGTATGAATGAGCTGAAGTTTCTGGTTAGCTCTCCGTACTTGATTTGCTTGAAATGGCAATTTTGTTTGCTTTCCCTATTGGCAAGTTTCACAAACTTGAGCATTAGAAAGAAATTCAGGCATATTTTTCACTAGCTCCTTTTTTTCATCTCGGTGTTGCTTCTCAGATTGAAGTGACCAAACCTTTTGTGCCATAGGTTTGTACATGTTTGTGAAGTAATAGTGTAAGCCTGCTCAGTTATTTTCTCCCAATCAACTGAAAACATTCTGTTGCTCATCTTGACATAAAATAACTCTACTCTAGAAGGGTCAGAAACAACACATTCACGATTCTTAAAATGTAGAGAATAATTATTTTCAAGCATTTGTCCAACACTCAACAAATTTTGAGTCATATCAGGTGTGTATAAAACATTAGAAATAGTTTTGATACCTGATATTGTTGAGATAGACACTGTACCTTTGCCTTTGACTTCTACTGCCTCACCGTTTCCCACTTTTACTTTAGATTTGTAAGTATCATCGAGGAATTTGA
The DNA here is from genome assembly GCA_016801875.1 of Solanum sitiens. NCBI lineage: Eukaryota > Viridiplantae > Streptophyta > Magnoliopsida > Solanales > Solanaceae > Solanum > Solanum sitiens. The sequence goes on along the minus strand of JABWTJ010000035.1, from coordinate 2,830,624 downwards.
ACAGTTCAACATCATTGCACAAGTGATGTGTGCAACCACTGTCAAGAAGCCATGAATCAGAGGATTCACTGATTGAAAAATATGAAACTGCAAAGAGTTGCTCTTCATGTGCATCGGCAGCTTCTGCTATTTGTGCTTGCGAAGCACCAGAGGCCTTTGCTCTTGATTTGCAGACCTTGGATACGTGTCCCGTCTGCTTACAGTTGCCGCATATAGCATCGACTCTCCACCAACAATACTTCTCCAGATGTGTATTTCTTTTACAATGTTTGCAAGGAGGGAACTTCTGCTTCACATCTCCACTATTGTTTCCTCCATCATGCTTGCCCTTATTCTTTTGGTGGAATTGTTGCTTTCCTTTTTGCTTTTGTACAGAGAAAGCTCCTTCACTGAACTTTTCCCGTCTCATAATCCTCCTTTGCTCTTGTGCTTGAAGAGCACTCATTAGTTCACCTAATGAAAGTTTTCTCAGGTCCTTGGATTCTTCAAGAGAGGAAATCTTAGATTCAAACCTCTCAGGAAGAGTCACAAGAACTTTCTCCACAATTCGTTTATCTGTAAATTCTTCACCAAGAAGTCTAATGTTATTAATAATTAAGGAGATTCGATCAGCATACTTACTGATAGTTTCATCCTCCTGCATATTCAAGGACTCAAACTCTCTTTTCAGGTTCAACACTTGCATTCGACGTGTTCTATCGCTGCCTTGATATTCTTCTTTCAACCTATCCCAAGCCTTTTTTGCAATTTTGCAAGCCATGATTCTGTAAAACACAGAATCTGCCACAGCATTCTTCATAAGCGACTTGACTTTAGATTTCTTTGCCTTATCTTCGTTGTTGGATTTGATCTGAGCCAAGGTAGGATTTACTGGTAGAGCAGAAAGTGGTTTATCTTCCGTCACAGTTTCCCAACGTTTATAGGCTTCCAAAAAAGCTTGCATCTTCACAGACCCAGATTTGGTAATTTTCACCAGTGAAAGTGAATGGTGGATTTAAAGGTAGGTTGTTGGATGCCATTTGTGTTGTAGGTTAAAACATTTTTTGTCCAGTAAGATCAACTAGAGGCTCTGATGCCACTGTTAGAACAAAAATACTCAAGAAACTGATTTGAAAAAATAAAAATAGAGTGAACTTATAAAATTCCTTGTGTATATTAATTCTGCAGAAAGTCTGAATTTATACAAAGAAAAAACATAAACATTAAAACTAAAATAAGAACATGTGCCACTAACTACCATAAAAGGGTCCACTAACAGCCATAATAGGGCCACTAACTTCAGAAAGTTGAGCAACTAAAGTTGTCTAGGTCTAGCTACAAAATAGGAAGCACTAAACTGAAATAAGTAAAAAACAGTAAAAATAATAATAAGCTGAAAAAATGCCAATTGTCTAACAGATATTGATACAGTGCCTTTGACTATTCCACCAGATAAAAATCAAGTTGATACTACGATGGTGTTTATGTTCTGAATGACCAGTATTCTATTGATGCTCCAGTTCAAGATGATGTAGTTGGTCAGAAACCAACTATAATTGATACTCCAGAGATTTATCTCAGAAGATCTACAAGAGAGAAAATATCTTCATATCGTTATTCTCCCAATTAGTATGTACTCTTAACTAAGAGGGGAGAACCAGAGAGTCTTGATGAGGACATAGAAAGTGAAGAAAAATAAATGTGGGTTGATGATATTGGGGATGAAATGAAGTCTCTACATGACAATCATACCTTTGATTTGGTTATGTTATCTAAAGATCGAAAATCTTTAAAACACAGGTGGGTTTCTTGGTGAAACATGAATTTGGTAATCCAGTTCCACGGTACAAAACTATATTAGTTGTGAAGGGCATTAACTAGAAAAATGGAGTTTATTTTGAAGAGATATTCTCTCAAGTTGTGAAGATTTCATCCATCCGTGTGGTTCTAGGCTTGGGTGCAAGTCTGGACTTGGAGGTTGAACAGATGGATGTTAAAACTGTTTTTCTCCATGGTGACTTGGATGAAGAAATTTATATGGAGCAGCCGGAAGTATTTAAAGTCAAGGGAAAAGAGAATTATGTTTGCTAATTGAAGAAGAGCCTATATGGTTTAAAACAAGCTCCCAGGAAATGGTACAAAAAGTTTGGTTCTTTTATAAGTTAGCAGGGTTTCCAAAAGACTTCTTCACACCATTGTGTTTTTGTGCAAAAATTCTCTCATGATGACTTTATTATCATTTTTCTTTATGTTGATGACATGCTCATTTTTGGTCATAATACTTGCAGGATTAAAGATTTGAAACAAGAGTTGAATAAGTCTTTTTCTATGAAATACATGGGACCAACAAGGCACATTCTTAGCATGCAGATTGTTTGTGATAGAGATGCCAAGAAATTATGGTTGTCACAGGATAAGTACATTAGAAAGTAAGGTTGTCAGTACACCTTTAGCTATGCACTTCAAATTGATTATTAGACGTTGTCCTTTCAGTGATGATCAGAAGGAAGATATGAAGAAAGTTCCTTATGCTTCAGTTGTTGGTAGTTTGATGTATGTAATGGAGTATACAAGACCATATATTGCTCATCTTGTTGGTATTTTTAGCCGTTTTCTTTCTTATTCGAGAAGAGATCATTGGAATGTTGTAAAGTGAATTATGAGATATCTTTGTGCCCTTTTAGTACACAGAGTCCTATTCTTTATTCTTTATGGTTATACTGATTCATACATGGCCGGTGATGTTGATACTCATAAGTATACTTCAGGAAACTTAATTACTTTTGCAGGGAAGGTGTGTCTTGGCAATCTAGGTTGTAAAAATGTGTTGTTTTATCTACTACAAAGGCTGAGCTTATTGCAGTTGTTGAAGCTTGCAAATAGTTGATCTGGATGAAGAGATTTTTGGGGGAACTTGGTGGTGCTAAAGAGAGGTATGTGATTTATTGAGACAGTCAAAGTACTATTCATCTTGGCAAGAATTCTACATTTCATGGTCAATGTAAACACATTGATGTGAGGTATTCGAGATGTGTTGGATACTAAGTTGCTTGAACTTGAAAAGATCCATACCAATGATATGGTTCTGACATGATGACTAAAGCCTTGCCAAGAGAGTTTGAAGAATGTTGTATGATAGTCGGGATGGCGGTTTCCTCCACATAGTCGGTAAGGGGAGAATTGTTGGGTTTTGGGCCTTTTTCCCTTTCTATGTAGATAAATAAAAGTCTATGGTCTTGGGTCTTGTTTCTTTTCCTTTGTGGATCAATTTAGCCCAAATTTGACTAGCCCACTTTTGCGCATAAGCCCAATATTATTGTGCATATTTAAGACTTTCTTTTAGGTCTTATTTTACAAGAATCACAAGAGATAGAGAGTAGCAATATAGAGAGAAAAGTGAGAAAGTGCAGATTTCGCACAAGCCCTAGCATCCAATTTCAAATTGCGATTTCCGCTTCGTTTCTTATTCGATTGAACTGATTTTTGACATGTTGTTCCTTTTAACTTAATCTTTGATTAGGAACTGAGAGATAGTGATTTGGAGTCCTGTAGCTCTAGATTTTTGCTCGTGAATAGTAGCTATCGGTTTGATGTTTAAGCTTCTTTTATTTCTCTAGTTTTTGGTGTTATCTTGTAATTGTGTTGCTCATTGTTTGTCACTTTGTATTAGCCTCATAGAATCGGATAATTTTAATAATGAAAAACTCTACGGTATTGTGACTTGTTGCAGGCAAAGAAGGAAAAAGATGAGCCAAGAATATAACACCTAAAGAAGGAGAAAATATGTTCATCAATCAAGAGATGCATAATATATTCAAGATAGCAAAGATTCATCACAATTTATATGACAATGGATTCAAATTTGTGAGAGTCTAACAAAAAAGTTTCTAAGCGTAATTTATTCGTATTACCTTTAAGTATTTTAAATTATTAATTATTGTTAATTATAGATTTAATGTCCTATTTCATAATAAAAAAAGTTTGGTCTTTAAAATATTGATATAAAAAGTCATAATGAACGTATGTTTAAAGAAAATATTTTTTGGAAAGTAAACCTAGTGGAAGAGAATTTCCCAAGTAAACATTCATGTAATCTTTGCTTTTGCGTTATTAGTTAGAGTAATGACTATATTAGTAAATCATTCAATAAGTATTTTTCCAATTCAATTTTTTGATGACTACTTAAAGATTGTCACGCCATGTTTGCATCATTATATTTGGTTTCTTTGGGATATTGTAATTGATATGCAAAAATAAAGTAGCTAAAATGTAAACTATTAAGTTATAACTATATCAATTCAAAATTATTTCTATTAACTAAATAATGGATTTTTAAGATTTTTTGTTGTTGTTGTGGGTATTAGGAATTCTTATTCAACTAACTACTTTATTTTATCACGTATGTAACTGACAAATAGTATAATGGATTTCCTTTAGATTAACAATGTCATAAGCCTTTTAATCTTAGAAATTTATTTTTAAAAGAACAATTATTTGTTGGTTTTGTTGAATTTTTTCCAATAAAATGTGAATGTATCATTCCCCACATATCAGAATAAAAAATAAAAATATTGTTTAATTGAGAGTGTTTTTGGTTCAATGGAAGAAGATATTTTTTTAATTTTGGAAAATAAGTTAATTAAGTATTAATTATTTTTTAGTTATTCTAGTTCATATTAAGTGAATTGTTGGGGTTTGACATCTCCTTAAGAAAAATATGTACGGATATAAATTAATAAAAGTTACTTTTCACTATTAACTTTTTTGATAATTCCAAACTAAGTATTATATTAGAAAATGGAAAGGAGTTAAAAACCTCATTAAAAGAAGGTAAATACATGAAAAAAAATCTCAATCACCTTCTTGAACTTTGAAAAATCCATTTATTCGTCGCCTGCTTCATATACAGAGCTTCCTCTTGTTCTTGAATTATGATAAAAAAAAAAATTTAATTCACTTAATCTGCACCACCAGAAGGAATATTTGGAAAGTACATTTATAATATTTAGCTAAATATTTTCATGTAGCCTAAAGAATAATGAATTTGGAAAGTCATTTTTTTTTTCAAGGCATCAAATGGATTTCTAAAACAACTCAAATGGTGTGTAATTAATTAGTTGATCAGACATATCCCCATTAATTGGGGCTATATAAACCACTCTTAATCTTTATTTTATAGTCACTGAGTTTTTTTGATATAAAAAAATCCTTGTATTTTTCAAGATGGTAAAAAGAGAAAAGGAGCGATGTGACGGTATAGACGATGGTTGTACCTCCAAATGAGGTACGTTATAGAAGTGAAAGTAAGAGGCCATCGGGGAGATACTCAATAAGATTGCAGAGCCCATCCAGCAAACATACGTCTGATTTGGGACATTTGATACACCAGAACAACCTGATATAACTTATGATATGGCCGCGGTGATGTATCGCAACCCCAAAACCGAAACTAATTTCCCAGTAATAAATGAGGATAACGTCGAAAAACTTAATCCTAAAACTGATAGTGATGATCATAATAATCCTAATCATAGCAGCAATATCCTGTCATCTTTCAGACCTAGTGATTCTCTTCCTCTACTAATGACACTTGAAGAATTCTATTTGGAGGTTCTGAGGAGAGGTGGACCGATACCTCGTTACCCGGCTGGCGGTCACACTGGGTGTGAGGTTCAAGATCAGCCACCAACAACCAAAGTTGAGCCTCTCCATTTTGATGAACTCAATCTTGACCTCCCTATTGCCCACTGGGAACATGTGAAGTAGTATCGCATACATCACATTTCTTAGAAGAAATAGCTTAACTTATGTTGTTAAATTGTTATAAGAAAAAAAAATATAAAAATGTTTTCTCATTTCTTATGTGATGATAGAACGAAGTAATGTTGTATTAATTTAGAAACTCAAATATGTCTTCTTCGTTGTATCATTTTTATGTCTTTTTTTCTTTATTGAATTCAGTTGTCTAAATGGGTAAATTGTCTTCCGAATAAAATAAAGATGGTATTTCCGAATTCTCAATTAAAATAAAAGAATTAGACTCCTAAAATTTGAACTATGTCAAATAAATTGGGACAGTCAAAGTATAAATCGTCACTATAAAGTTTGAGAAAACTGTAGTAAAATATTAAATTGCACTACTTGATGTAGAAACTCTTGGTGGTTTTTATTATTTTTTATTGCAATAGTAGATTATCATGTCATTTTGTTTGCATCAGTGTTTGTATTGTTTTTGATGACTTCTCACTAATTCAATAGAAAGATGCTCCCTCCAATTCCCTTCTTTTTATATGTCACTTCCTCTAGTTCGTGAATTTGTAAGCCAATGCACATGTATTAAGAAAAATATGTAAAGACGTAATTTAATTCATATTTCCACGATTATCTTTTTTGTAATTAATGATTGTATTTAATTACCAGTAGCAAACATTACAATTCAAGCTGTCAACACAGCATTGCTTGGTTTTTAGTTAAATGGATCACACATTACAAGAAATATGGTCTTTAGCGAGGGAAAATCTGGTCGTTGAAAATTCAAATTAGGTCGCTTAAGTCAATAACAATCTGAAATACATGTCGGCGCCGGTTTGCTAAAAGCTTCGATGTGAAAAGTCAACGACCGGATTTCAATCCGCTCGCAAAAAGAACATTTAACGACAACATAGATTTTGCTTGTTATATGCCCTTTTTAGCTACCAAAATTTCCCTTCGCTAATTTTGCATCCAGTCGTTAAAAGTAATAAGTGACATCAATTAATTTGTTTAGTACAAATACTTTTAATCAAAAATAATATTTCTTTTGTTAATGGTACATTGGTTTCAACACCAATACTATTAACACCAAAATTCCCATCGCTAATGACCAAGTTAATATTTGATAAACCAACCGTAAAAGAGTTTCAAAGACCATATTTCCATTCGCTATTATACAAAAGTCATACTATACTAAAGAATGATGATAATTTCATACATTAGAGACATGAAAATATACTAAATAATTAAATACATATAAAACTTTGTTATGAAATACATAGAACTAAAATAAAGATATACCATATTCAATTGACATAATTTTTTATCAATTCGTAAAAGAAAATGCTGCAACTTAAGTACACAATCATGTTTAAACCACCCCTGACAAAACAAAAGCCCTCTTGTAACTTGCTCCTTAGTTTCTTCAACGGTAGATTCTTCATTCAAATTCTTGAGCGATAAAAGGACAAGTTTATGTTAGTTTAGAAACATTGTATCTTTTAAATAAGAAACATGAGGCCTCAACATATCCCGAAAGGATACAAATTTAAAGATCAAAGTTCTTTTAAAAGCAAGTGAACAATAATGTATATATCTACAAGATACAATAACAACAACAATGTTCTAGTTATGTTAACAACAATAAACAGTTCACTACTAATTTGTTAGGGAAAAGAGAACATTCTTTTTGTGTTGTTAAGGTTATTGTTCTTGACTAATGATGTACATGTTTCTATTTTTTCATGTTTTATTTTATAAGCTGAAGTTGGCTGATCAACTGATGTATTTGAGTTCTAAATCAAAGAGCTTGATTAGGAGACCTTGATGTTGGAGAGATGTTTAAGAGTTACACAGCTGCAACCACTGCTTCTCCCTAAAAATGAACAGGAAGTCCCCTTGCATTAAGTAAGCTTCTGGCCATCTCAACCACAGTACGATTCTTTTGCTCGGCGACTCCATTTTGTTGTGGAGAGTACGGTGTTGTAAGCTCCCTGCGAATTCCATTCTCTTCACAAAACAAAGTAAAATCATTAGATAATTCACCACCACGGTCTGTGCGAAGAGCCTTAATGTTGCAGCCTGTTTGCTTCTCCACGAGTGCCTTGAATTTCCTGAAATTCTAAAGCGCTTCTGATTTGAAATTTAGAAAATAAGCCCAACTCATATGACTATAATTATCAGTAAATAGAAGAAAATATTGACTCCCACCAAGTGACTCGGTCTGCATTGGTCCACATAGGTCGGCATGTCCAAGCTCAAGACAACGGGTAGCTCTCCATGATTTTCCTACAGGAAATGATTTTCTACTTTGTTTCTCGAAGATGCAACCTTCACATAAATCAAAATCACCCATTTCTGGTAACCCAACTACCATATTCTTCCTAGTCAATAATTTCAGCCCATTAATGTTCAAATGGCCATAGCGAAGATGTCATAGTTGAGTTTCATTAACACCTTTAGCAATTAAGGCATTATTTTCCACACTTGAAACATTAAGTGGAAACATGTTATTTTGGATCATAGGCACAACTGTATAGTCTAACCAGACTTAATATCACTGACAACACATGAACTATTTTAAACAAAACAGAGTAACAACTAGATATAAATTGTCCAACACTCAGCAAATTATGTGCCAAATCAGGAACAAGTTGCACATTGCAAAAGGAGTTTTACATTACCCTACATTGTCTTGATGGCTATGGTTCCTTTGCCTTCAACTTGAACTTGCTTGTCATCACCAAGTCGAACCTCACTCTTTTTTGACTCATCGAGGTCTCTAAATAGAGACCTTATACCACTCATATGATTCGACCATCCACTATAAATAAACCAAACATTAGTGACTGAAGAATGAGCCATGAAAAGCTTACTTTCATTCTCTGTGTTCTCAGAGAAATTTGCTAGATTCTGCTCGTCCTTTTGCTTAGTCTAACAATATGTTTCAATATGACCGAACTTCTCGCAATACTGGCACTGAAAATCACTCTTGGGCTGATGAGTGTTACTGAATTGACTGCCTCTACCTCGGCCACGAAATCTGCCTCTTCCTCTACCTCTGCCAGAAAAATTTGAGGATTTTTCTTTGGAGAAAGATGACTCCTCTTTCACCTGGAATGCTTTTTCTTCAATTTTCTCATGAGACTTGTTTATCCTATCTTCATAAGCTAATAAAGAACCCATTAATTCATCAAATGAATAATCAGATAAATCTTTGGATTCTTCAATAGCAGCAACCACATGCTCAAATTTTTTGATTAAAGATCTCACCACCTTTGCCACAACAATTTCATCACTAATATTCTCCCCATACGATTTTATGAGATTAACAATGGAAGAAACTCAGACATATAATCTTGAACAGATTCATTACTTTTCATCAGTAAAGTTTCAAAATCACGACGCAAAGTTTACAATTTTATAGCAATTACCTTCTTATCTCCCATATACTCCTGTTTCAAAATTTCCCAAGCTTCGTGAGAATTATCTGTTGCTGAAATTCACGAAAAGATATCATCATGAAGGGCTTGCTGAATCAGGAACAGCGCCTTTGAATCTTTCTTGCGATTCTCCCGTAGCCGTTGTGCGTGGCCTTCATATGGATCTGCAAATCCAATCTCCACCAAGTCCGACAACTCTTTAGACTTGAAGAGAGTCTTCATCTTAAGACTCCAAAAATAATAATTCATCCCTTTGAAAATTGGAAGATGTTGGGAGTTACTGTTAGAGTTTGCTGCCAGTGTTTCTCTGGTTTGGTATTGAAAGAGTTGGTTTTGGTTCTTGTGGAATCAAACTAAATGGAAGATGAATTAATATGAATATTTGGTAGGAAGATAATTAGTACAAAATACAAGTCAAAGATTGTATCTTGGTAGGTGAAAGTTAGGCAAACCATAAAATGGTTTGCTATCTTAACCTTGACAATTTTGACACATAGTGATGTCATGGATGACATCAATAGGATGAATTTATTCCTATAAATAGGTAGCTCTTAATTCATTTTCAAATCATCCTCTCACTTGCCTTCTCACCTTCTAAGGCATTTGTGTTCTCTCTCTTGTAGTATTTCACTTGTATTCTTTGTAGAGTGAAATAAATATTGGTGCAGTTGTTCTTTGGTGGACGTAAGATCATTTTGATCCGAACCACGTTAAATATTGTTGTTCTTCCTTGTTCTTTAATTTCACGTTTCCGCTAACAATTGGTATCAGAGCCAAGGTTCTGTCTGAGTATGCTCTGTGGTTGCAGCACAGTCTGAACTTCCACATCAGAAAAGGATTACTTTGGTTTTCTATAGTTCCAAATACATTGTAGTAGAAAAGGAAGAACAAATAAAAAAAATGAGTTCCATGAAGTTTGAAATTGATAGATTTAGTGGGCGCAACAACTTCAATATCTGGAAAATCCAGATGATAGCGTTACTGCGGAGGGAAGGTTCAATCCATGCTATTGACGGAAAGTACTTCGATAAGATATCGGATTCCGATAAGGAAAAGATTGAAGGAGATGCATTGAGTGCAATCCAACTGTCCCTTGCACCTAACGTACTTTGTGAAGTGAGTACAAGTACCGAAGAGACGGCCAAAGAGTTATGGGAAAAGCTGGAAGGACTTTACCAGGACCAGTCAGTGACAACAAGGATGTTGTTACAACGGCGTCTTCATACATTTAAGATGGATTCAGGTACTTTGTTGCAAGACCATCTAGATGCGTTCAATAAACTTGTGATGGACTTACAAACTGCTGGATTAAAAAGGACGAGGAGACGCTTGCATGTTCTTTGCTATTTTCATTGACTTCAAAATATCGTGATATTGAGAATTCAATGATGTATAGTAAACAACCTATTAAACTTGAGCAAGTGCGGCAAGCACTAAACTCTTGTGATGTGCGGATGCATTTTGAAGGAGACAAAAGTGACGAAGCTAGTGGACTCTTTGTAAGAGGTCGTACTAGCCAACAGGGAAGGAGCAAATCAAAGTACAGATCAAAGTCTCGTGTGAACAAAAAGAATGCGAAATGTTGGGGCTGTCACAAGAAAGGGCACTTTGAACGAGATTGCCCTATGTCGAAGTCCAAAGAAAAGGCGAGCGCATCCATTGTTGAGCAAGTACATGATAATGATAATGATTATGTACTAACAACATCATGCAATAGTGGAGTCTATGACAACAAATGGGTCTTAGACTCTTGTTGTACTCAGCATATGACATTCCGAAAAGATTGGTTCAGCAGCTATGAAACAAGTAGAGGAACTGTATTAATGGGCAATAATGCAACTTGTAAAATAGTTGGCATTGGTTCAGTTCATGTTCGCTACCATGATGGAATCGTGAGGACTATTACAGAAGTCCATCATGTTCCTGATCTAAAGAAGAATTTGATCTCCCTGGGTACTTTAGATAAACAAGGCTATAAGTACATGAGTGAAGGAGGAACTATGAAAGTGACTAAAGGGTCTTTAGTCATGTTGAAGGCCAAACTGGAGGATGGCCTCTACACACTTGCGGGAAGCACCATTATTGGCTCTGTAAATGCATCTACAGTGCAGTTATCTAATGATGACAAGGCAAAATTATGGCACATGAGACTAGGCCATATGAGCGCACGATGATTGGAGATGTTGAGCAACCGCAACCTTTTAAATGGTGAGAAGATTAGCACACTTGAATTTTGTGAGCACTGCGTCTTAGGGAAGCAGAAAAAGGTCAGCTTCAGCACTGGCAAGCACAAGACGGGAGGGGTGCTAGACTACATCCATTCAGATTTATGGGGTCCCTCTAAGCTTCCATCGAAGGGAGGAAAGAGGTATCTTCTCACATTCATTGATGATTTTTCACGAAAGGTTTGGGTGCGTTTCCTGAAGACAAAAGGTGATGCTTTTGAAGCATTTAAAGAGTGGAAGATTTTGGTTGAAAATCAAATGGAGAGGAAAATCAAGTATCTTCGCACGGACAATGGTTTGGAGTTTTGCAGTGAAGAGTTCAATGATTTCTGCAAGGTTCATGGGATCGCAAGACATAAGACGGTCAGGTACACACCACAGCAGAATGGAGTTGCCGAGAGAATGAACAGAACTCTTCTTGAGAAGGCTCGTTGTATGCTCTTACAAGCTAAGATGTCCAAAGTATTTTGGGCTGAAGCAGTTCATACTGCTTCTCATATTGTCAATCGGTCTCCAGCATCAGCGATTGACTTTAAGACTCCAAATGAGGTCTGGTCAGGTGAACCCTCTAACTATTCATACTTGCGAATATTTGGGTGTCCAGCTTATTATCATGTTAATGAAGGTAAGCTTGAACCAAGGGCTAAAAAGGCCATATTCGTAGGGTATGTAGATGGAGTAAAAGGGTACAAACTATGGTGTTTGTCTTTACTCAAATTTGTAGTTAGTAGAGATGTTACCTTTGATGAATCCTCTATACTTGATCCTCGTAAAGTTTCTGTGGAGTTATCTAGAAACGAGAACAACGAGCAGGTGGAGCTACCGGTGGAGCTTACCAAGGAACGGGATCAAGAGACTCAAATTGATGAGTCAAAAGATGCAGATCTTAAAGAACTTGCTTCCAATGAACCATACACAATTGCGAAGGGAAGGGACAAAAGGCAGATACGGAAACCGGAACGTCTTATAGAGCAAGAAAATCTGATTGCACATGCGTTCGTAGCTGCAGAAGAAGAGATTAAGGATCTCGAGCCCTCTTCGTATGTTGAAGCAACTTCTTGCAAAGATGCTGCACAATGGCAGTTAGCCATGATGGAAGAGATGGAGTCTCTTCACAAAAATGATACATGGGTCTTAGTTAAAAGGCCAAAGGGGATGAGGACAGTTGGATGCAAATGGGTCTACAGAAAGAAAGAAGGTATTCTAGAAGTGGAAGCTGCTAGGTTCAAGGCGAGATTGGTTGCAAAGGGTTTCAGTCAGAAGGAGGGAATTGACTACAATGAGATCTTTTCTCCAGTCGTGAAACATAGCTCAATTCGCGTGCTACTAGCATTGGTTGCACAATTTGATTTAGAGCTTCAACAGCTTGATGTCAAAACTGCTTTCTTACATGGTGATCTAGAAGAGACAATCTATATGGATCAGCCTGAAGGTTTCCTAGCTGAAGGAAAAGAAGACCATGTATGTCAACTGAAGAAGTCTTTGTATGGTTTGAAGCAATCCCCTAGACAGTGGTACAAGAGGTTTGATGCATTCATGACTACAGATGGATTTTCGAGGAGTGCATTTGATAGTTGTGTGTATCACAAGAAGATTTCTGGTAACTCTATGATTTATCTATTGTTGTATGTTGATGATATGCTTATTGCTGCTAACAACATCACAGAGATAAATATTTTGAAGAAACTATTGAGCAAGGAATTTGACATGAAGGATCTAGGAGTTGCAAAGAAAATCCTTGGAATGGAAATTTCAAGAGAAAATGGTGTTGTACATCTTTCTCAGAAGAGGTACATCGAAAAAGTTCTTGAAAGATTCAATATGCATATGAGCAAGCCTGTAAGTACACCGTTAGCTTCTCATTTCAAGCTTTCAGAGTTACAAATGCCTCAATCTATGGATGAGGTGGAGCATATGTCAAAGGTTCCTTATGCGAGTGCAGTTGGTAGCATTATGTATGCTATGGTATGCACACGTCCAGATATTGCCCAATCTGTAAGTGTGGTAAGCAAGTACATGGCAAATCCAGGAAAAAGGCACTGGGAAGCTGTCAAGTGGATATTGAGATATCTCAAAGGAGCTCCTGATGTTGGCCTAACCTTCCGGAAAAGTGAAGGTATTTCAATTCTCGGTTATGTAGATTCTGACTATGCAGGGGATCTTGATCGAAGGAGGTCCACAACTGGATACATCTTTACTCTCGTTGGCAGTGCCGTTAGTTGGAAATCGACTTTACAGTCGATTGTCGCTTTGTCTACAACAGAGGCAGAATATATGGCAGCAACGGAGGCAGTGAAAGAAGCTATCTGGTTGAAAGGTTTGGTGGCAGAATTGAGTTCAGTTCAGCTTAAATCAATTCTAAAATGTGATAGTCAAAGTGCTATTCATTTGATTAAAAATCAAAGATTTCATGAGCGCACCAAACACATTGATGTCAGATTTCATTTTATTCGAGATGTCGTAGAAAAGGGAGCTATCAAGGTTGAGAAGGTTATCACAGACGATAACGCTGCAGACATGTTGACCAAAATAGTCCCGCTTGCCAAGTTTGCACACTGCAAGGACTTGGCGGGAGCATGCATCAATTGATGCAACTCTAAGAGAACAACTGCTAGGTGGAGCTGGTATGTTCAACAAAAGTTTGATTCTTCTTGTTTATTACAATGGGATTGCCCAGTAAGCTTAGAAGTTTTGGCCGGAGTTGTTAATACGCATGCTTGGAACACAAACCAAGGTGGAGATTGAAAGAGTTGGTTTTGGTTCTTGTGGAATCAAACTAAATGGAAGATGAATTAATATGAATATTTGGTAGGAAGATAATTAGTACAAAATACAAGTCAAAGATTGTATCTTGGTAGGTGAAAGTTAGGCAAACCATAAAATGGTTTGCTATCTTAACCTTGACAATTTTGACACATAGTGATGTCATGGATGACATCAATAGGATGAATTTATTCCTATAAATAGGTAGCTCTTAATTCATTTTCAAATCATCCTCTCACTTGCCTTCTCACCTTCTAAGGCATTTGTGTTCTCTCTCTTGTAGTATTTCACTTGTATTCTTTGTAGAGTGAAATAAATATTGGTGCAGTTGTTCTTTGGTGGACGTAAGATCATTTTGATCCGAACCACGTTAAATATTGTTGTTCTTCCTTGTTCTTTAATTTCACGTTTCCGCTAACAGGTATTTCTGGGGCTAAAATTTTATCTCTCCTTACTCTTAAAACTGGTGCTGATACCAAATTTGTTGGATGAAAAAGCAAAAATAAATGAAAGGGTTTGAGAGACAAAAGGTTTCTTTTACTGCAAAACTTTCCTACTTAAAAATCAAAATTCATATTGCCTTTTAATAGGCTTACAATTAACTACTAAAGCTAAAATAAAGCAACACATGACTAATGGAAAAGTGGTAAACATGGTCCACTACAATAAGAATATAATTTCATTCACTAAGTAAAACATAAACTCACTAATCCTAGAAAATAGACCCACTACTTGATTTCTGCAAACTAACTAATTTGAAGAATTAGTCAACACTTGATACCTTAAACAAGCTATCCATTGTCCATAGAATTACTAGCTAAATTAGAAGTTTTAGTGAAGCAAAAGTGAATGATATGGGACATGTTCCAATACTCTACTTGCAAGCTAAAGGTCAATGATCAGCAGGAATAATTGCAGGCATCATGAATCAACACAACTGGAAATAAAAACCTAAGTAGTTCAACTTTTCGATGAAGCTCCTAGGATCAATGGAAGAGGGAGACAATGAGATTAATTTATTACAATTGATAAATAAGATGAGGGTGGCATATGATGACGTTGCATATGATGAATGCATTGAGGTGGTTCGCCTATTTGAGAGGAAACTTTCAAGCAACCTAGTGGTGTTTGGTTACTGCTTGCTGCTCGGTGACAATTTGTTAGAAAAATAAATGGTCGGGGTTTTTAAACTAATCTTAAGCAGACGAAGAAGGATAAGAAGAAATTGTGAAAAGAACTTCAAGTGAAGCTGGAAATATCAGAATTGCATCTCTAAATTAAACTAGATGGAAAATAAGTAGGCATAACAAGATTGAGCTTTATGTATATGCAAGCCAAAGATCAACATGTGAATTTGACTTTTGAATCAAATAACTTAAGGGTACTGGACATCATATCGGCTTCCTCCTCCCAAGTATCACCCTCAACTAATTAATTCCTCCAAAGAACTTTCACGGAAGCAACTTCTTAGTTTACAAACTTTTGAACTTTACGGTCTAAAATCTCAATCGGAACCTCTTCATACGAAAGGTTTTCTTTAACTCTCAAACCCTCTAAAGGTACAACGGACGTCGGATCTCCAACACACTTTTTCAACAAAAAGACATGGAATACCGGATGTACCGATGCTAAACATTAGGTGACCCTAATTAATAAACAACCTTGTCAATACACCTTAAAATTTGATAAGGGCCCACAAAGAGGGGACTAAGCTTCCGTTTCTTTCCAAATCTCCTTACACCCTTCATAGGTGAGATTTTCAAATTAACTCAATCGCTAACATAAAATTCTATCTCTCTTCTTCTACCATAGGCATAAGACATTTGTCGACTTTGAGCCGCTTTAAACCTATCACTAATAAGTCGAACATTTTCCATAGCCTCATGTACTAACTCAGGCCCTATCAGTGCAACATCATCAACTTCAAACCAACCAATAGGAGAGCTATACCTCCTACCATAAAGAGTCTCAAAATGAGTCATCCTAGTGCTAGAATGATAGAAATTATTATAAGTAAATTCAATTAAATGCAAATGGTCATCCTAATTACCCTTGAAATTAATCAGGCAAGCTCTTAACATATCTTCTAAGGTCTAGATAGAACGTTCATCTTGTCCATCGGTTTGAGGATGATAATTCATGCGAAGTTTAACTTGTGTACCAAGCCCTTTAAGAAATGACCTCCAAAACTAAGATGTGAACCGAGTGTCACGGTCAAAGATAATATACAAGGGCACTCATGCAACCTCACCATTTCCCGATATAAATTTTGGCCTACTCAGTTGAAAATGAAGTCTTTATGGGAAGAAAGTGAGTTGATTTTGTCATTCGGTCCCCGATAATCCAAATCAAGTCAAACTAAGATGACTACAAGGTAAACTCGTAAGAAAATCCATATTGAGATCTTCCCACTTTTTGAGTACGAATACTAAAGTCTTGAGCCAAACCACCCAGTTTATGATGTTCAACTTTAACTTTGTGATAATTCACACATTTAGGCACAAATTTTGCAATATTCTTCTTCATCCTATTCCACCAATAGACCTCCCACAAGTCACGGTACATCTTGGTGGCTCATGGGTGAATATAATATCGAGAACAATGAGCTTCTATCAAAATCTGATTTCTCAACTCATTAACATTTAACACATAACTGACCTTGATATCGAAGGACACCATCTACCCCATGGGAGAAAGCCTCAATGGTTTTTTCGGAAACTGACTTCTTCAAATCAACCAATATTGGATCAAGATTTTGCTTAACTTTGACATATGATACAAGAGACGATTCCGAACAATTTTGAACAATGACTCCAACTTCATTAGAATCAACCAAACGAACACCCAATCGCCCCAACCCATGAACATCATGAACTAACTCTTTCTTACCATCCTTAACATGAGCAGCACTACCCATTGATAGTCGACTAAGAGCATCCTCCACCACATTCGCTTTATGCATATGATAAAAGGCACTCATGTTGTAATCCTTCAATAGCTCAAGTCATCCCCTTTGGTGAAGATTCAAATACATTTTAGTGAACACATATTTAAGCTCTTTTGGTCGGTAAACACATTTACATGAACACCATATAGGTAATGCCTCCAAATATTTAAAGCAAACACTACCACCACTAACTCCAAATCATAAGCCAGATAAATGTTTTCATGCACCATCAATTTACTTGAAGCATAAGAGATGACTTTCCCATGTTGCATAAAAGCAAAACCAAGATTAAATAGAGAAGAATCAAAATAAAACACAAAATTAACCATCTAACCCTTCCGGCAGTGTCAATATGGAGGCTAAAGTAAGTTGATCTTTCGATTCCTAGAAACTCTTCTCACAAGCGTGTGACCATAGAAATTTCACCTTCTTTTGAGTTACGATCATCAAAGTCAACGTAATAAGAAAATACTTCCACAAACCTCCTATATTAATGGGCCAAACCCAAAAACCTCATAAATCATAAGTGGAAAATGGTCTAGGCCATTTCTTGACCACACCGATATTCTTAGGATCAATTTGAATACCTTCACACAAGACGATATGGCCAAGGAAAGCAACGAACCTCAACCAAAACTCACACTGTCTAAACTTAGCATACAGTTCATGATCCTTCAGAATTTGCAACACAATCCTCAAATGTTCAACATGTTCGTCCTCACTCCATGAGTAACTGAAAATATCATCAATAAATACAATTATGAACATGTAATAATATTTCTTAATGATCCTATTGATTAAATACATAAACGTCACCATGGTATTAGTCAACCCAAAAGACATTATCAAAAACTCATAATAACCCTACCATGTTTGAAAAGTCATCTTCAAGATGCCATTTTCCTTCACCTTCAATTGGGATACCCGACTAAAGGTCAATCGGTCAATCTTGGAGAAGAAACTCTAACTTGGAGTTGATCAAACATGTCATTTATACTTGGAATAGGATACTTATATTTTCTAGTAACCTTATCCAATTGTCGATAGATATTTTACATTTAGAGAGAATCATCCTTCTTTTAGACAAACAAGACTGGGACACCCCATAGAGATATATTTTGTCTAATGAAACTCTTATCTAAGAAATCTTTCAATTGATCCCTTACATCCTTAAGTTCTACTAGGTCCATATGAAGGGAGGAATAAAGATAGGTCGCGTACCTAGGAGAAGGTCAATGACGAAGTCTATTTCCCCTTTTAACAACTAAGAAACAGAAAAGTCAAGATGGAAAGGCGAAGTGCAAAAAAATTGCTGAAGCAGTGGTCTCAAGACTTGCCTACGAGACGTAGGATGGAAATCATACAACCTAGAGGTGAGTTTGGAAAATTCCAGTTTCTGGAGTCTGATTTACAACTTGACAAGACGAACCATACAAATTTGGACGAAATGTAGATGGCCTTTGTAGAAGGATTCAGAGATTTGATTTAGGACCTCAGTACTACGGAAGGATTAGATGGGTCGTTGATTATTTTACGGGTCATAGAATGGGTTTCGTAGGAAGAAACCAGACTTCCAGTGAAATTTTTAGGTTGAAGTTGAGATCTACAGATTGTAGGATGTTCAATGATTTGTAGTATGGTGTCATAGGATGTTGACCAATTTTAAGGCCCAATAACTCAACCTACGGTTGACCAGCATGGTGCCTAGGAATTTCTACGGTCCATTGGTCTAAACCGTAAGGTCATCCGACGGTTATTTCTTAAAAATATTTGGGTGTTTTCATATGCATCTAATACCTATACTATGTTATTTTGATCCTAATTTTAAGTCCTATAACTACTCTTCTCCTTATATTACCCCAACTCCATCATTCACTCAAAATCCAAAATATCATCATCTATCTTCTGTAGTTGTCTCTCAAGTTCAAGAAGAGTAGAGCTTTAAGCCTAAAGTATCCTATCTCATCATTGCTTTTGGGATTTGATCCTCAAGGTATTTAGGGTTTCACCACTAAATTACATTCATCCTATGGGTCCCCAAGATTTATAAGTTTCCAAATCAATTTCTCCTAAATCTCTTAGGGTTCTATTTGATCTTCATGGGTCTTAGTTGATGTTGATATAATTGTTCCATTTCCATCTCTCTATGCATGAGTTGATTAATCTACATCATTTCTAATTTATTTCTATAAGGCCCATGCATTATTTAACTTTATCCATAATTCTACGTGATGGATTCCAACAACATCACAAGTGTATGCGGTCGTAGTAATAAATTGTGTTGAAGCGACGGAGACTTATAATAACTATTTACTAAATTAAACAAGTTCTTATTATTTAAAAGGGCTTTCAAATATCAAGATTAGTATGGTAGATGATTATACTAAAACAAAAACATGATACAAAGTAAACATGTAGAGGTTGTTCATAGAGAAAATAAAACATAGGGCTATAGCTTTGAGAGAGATTCCAGGATTACAACTTTTTTTTTTGCAATCATGTAAAGTATTTGATTTTATTTACTTAGTTCATTTGTTGAGTCCTACAAGCACCCTACCGAAGGAAACTCTAGTCTATTTTTTTTTTTTTGCATACACAATCGACTAACAGTCTTACGAAGAATAGTATCCCCTAATAATTTAGTGGCATATAATAATCACAAAAGGACCAGAACATTTTCCCAATGGAAATAATCGTAGGGGCACATTATAATTGCAGTGAAAAATGAAATTCTAAAGTGCAAATGGATGTCAAGTAATCTGATACTTCTATTAACCAAACTTTAATAGTCGTCGTGGCAATTTTTAGTAGTGAAATATTACTGCATATACAACTTGTAATTTCCTTTTCAATCTAAGATATTTTGCCACTATCAATGACAATGTAATATACTAATAGCATTAATTGTACACTTATATTCTCTCGCGTATCTGAGGAATTTATTCATACTTTTATATGAGTTCACATGCATAGAACATTGGTGAATGATATGGTTATTGTATATATATATATATATATATATATATATATATATATATATATATATATATACACTCTTAGGAGATATATATGTAGTTGTCTTTATTAGGTTATTCAGTGATGGCCTAAAAGTAGGATCTGAATGCATTACATCAACCTCGCGAGTTCCTCATGAGTACGGACCAACCTAGAGAGCTAGCGTGTATGCATTAATTCCTTTTCAACCATATCATTTTCTTATCATATGCATTGCATTGCATGATATCACTTGGTATGTCTTATGTGACCTCTTATATATATGTTGAACTAATCTTGTGTTTGAGACGGAAGACTGTGGTAGACTCTAGGTTAGCTGATTATTTATTCGTGATTATTATATTGGATTTTAATTCCTTGGTTAAGTAAGCATAGACGTTGGCATGTTATGAACAACTATCACCTTTTCTTTATATATGGTTAATCAATGATGATATTTTGATGAAACCCTAGAGTGGATATGATATAAGAATTATTATTATTTATTATTAATTATTTCTTACTTATGACCCAAGTTTACTAGTAATCCAAATAATACCATAAATAGTATTTAATAAGGAATAGATCTCCTACGTACATTGGTTACTTGATGAACGTATCAGATCAAGTCATAAGCTCTATAAATTGGTCCTCCCTCCACCCATTAGGGTTACCACATATTCTCTACAATAATTCCATTGTTGACGGTGTGATAACATAAAGTTAGGACAAGGAGGTAGAACTAATTTACGACTAACGCTTCCGCTTTTCTCTATGATGATGTCTTCCTCATCAGGTATGTGCTCTTAGCGATCTCTATGTAAGATTATCGTGTTCAAGATCCTGATATTATGTATAAAGTATTTAATCTTACATGTGGCATCCGATCCTGGATTGTTTGACAGATAATCTTCATAAATTATATAACCGGATCAGTCTTGGCAGGGTAATAAATAGTAATTACCGTCCATCATCCCTAAAGAAATAATAATTATGTTTTGTTTTAGATTGCATAAATTCTGAAATTTTTTAATCCTCCCATAATGTAATAATTATGTTTTCTTTTAGATTGTGCAATAAATTAAAGTGGTTGTCGTTATACTAAGTAATAAATGATATGTGTATACTTAGTACAATATAGTTTGTTAGTCACCAAAGAGGCCAAACTAGAAAATTAATGTTTACACATATAATATTTATGATCACTTGGCATATGTGGACTAGTAAAATTCATTGTTTATTGACATATTCAATATTCTAAGAGAGACTGGGTCTGATTATCAACATGATGCATGTATTATGTTTCTATAATTTGTTAGTCACCAAAATTGTCAAACTAAAATGTTTAAAATTATCCACATGTACAAAATTTTATGATGTTATGTGTATTTTGCATTTATATAGTTTGTCAGTCACAAAATTGATCAATATAGAGAAATTAATGTCTACACATATCATTTTTATGTTCACTTGATGCATGTATTATGTTTTATAGTTTGTTAATCACCAAAGTGGTCAAACTAAAATGTTTAAAATTATCCACATGCACAAAATTTTATGATGTTATGTGTGCTTTGTATTTATATAGTTTGTTAGTCACCAAATTGGCCAAACTAGAGAAAATTAACAACTACACATATGTTGTTTACGATCACTTGATGCATGTATTATGTTTCTATAGTTTGTTAGTCACCAAAGTGGTCAAACGAAAATGTATAAAATTATTCACATGCACATAATTTATAAGATTATGTATGCATTTGTATTCATATAGCTTGTTAGTCACCAAAGTGGTCAAACTAGTATGGTTAAGAAAAATATGCACTCATAAAATTGTCATTTATCTATGAATGTTAATTAAATGCATCAAAAATATATATATATATAGATAATTTGACTTTCACTATTGCTAGAACTTATGAATTTACCCAAAGGTGAATTCATCATTCTAAGAAGGGAAAATGAATATGTACCCCCCCAACCTATATCCGAAGTCTCAGATACACACTTATATTATACTAAGGTCCTATTAACCCCTGAACTTATTTTATAAATAATTTTCCACTCCTTTTTGGCCTACGTGGCACTATCTTCTAGGCCCAGCGCATGTTGACTTTTTTCTTCAAACTAGTGTCACGTAGTTGAAAAGGGGTAGAAAATTATTTATAAAATAAGTTCAGGGAGGTAATAGGACCTTAGTATAGTATAAGTGTATCTCTGAAATTTCGGATATAGGTTGAGGGGGTACTTATACATTTTCCCTTCTAAGAATAGTGAAAATTGAGGTAAATTAATATTTTTAGTCAAATAAATACTGTATATCCAAAGATATCGTATATGTTTGATTAAATATTCAATTACTTATTAAAGATAAAATGGAATTTAAATTATGATAATGTGTCGTAGTATCTACCCAAAGAAGTATTACGATATATATTCTCGCTTTAATGAATTCACATTTTTTTTATTTGTGAGCATGTATATCTATTTTGCAGTTATTTTTCTTCATTCACATACTTCGTCAGTTACTGTGTTCAATGGATTGAACTTCTCTGAATGGCATGAACAAGTCCAGTTCCACTAAGTTGTGATGGAGCTTGACTTGGCTCTGCTAAATGACAAACTCACTGTCATTACTAATAAGAGTAGTGAGGATGAGAAGTCTTTTCATAAATCATGGGAGCATCTAACAGATTGAGTCTTATGCTTATGTGAATGACTGTTGCTAACAACATTAAAATACTATTCCACAAATAGAAAGTGTTGAGGATACCTGAAGTTTGTGGAAGAACGTTTTCATTGTGCTAATAAGTCTCTCGCTGGTACACTAATGGCTGAACTCATGACCATGAAATTTGATGGGTCGCGTAGTATGTCAAATCATATTGTCGAGATGACTAACATTGCAGCAAGACTTTCGAACTTGGGGATGAAAGTGGAGGACACCTTTTTGGTTCAGTTTACTTTAAACTCATTGCCTCTTGAGTATGGACCATTTCAAATTAACGATAACACTATTAAGGATAAATGGATGTTAGTGAATTATCCAGTATGTTTACTCAAGAAGAGTCAAGACTTAAGAAACAATGGGGTCATTTCATTAACCTCATGGGTCAAGGAGCTGGTAAAGGATTTGAAGTGAAATCCAACAAGTTTAAGAAAAAGAAAGCAGCTGCTAAAGTTCCACAGGATGCTCATAAGGAATTCAAGGTTGATGTGTGTCGTTTCTATAAAAAGGAAGGACACTATCAGTATGATTGCCTGAAATGTAAAGCTTGATTTGAAAAGAAAGGTACATTTAGTGCTTTTGTATGTTTCAAATCAACTTTAGTAAAAGTTCCTAATAATACTTGGTGGCTGGATTCTGGTGCAACTACTCATGTATCCACTATGTTGCAGGGATTCACTACGATCCAAACTACAAATCTAAATAAGGATTTCTTGTTCATGGAAAATTGCATGAAGGCTGAAATTGAAGGCATAGGGACTTAGTTTGATCTTCGAGACTGGACATTACCTTAATCTATTACAAATTCTTTATGTTCCTTCAGTTTCTAGGAATTTGATTTCTCTTTCAAGACTTGATGTTTCTGGATTTGATTTTAAGTTTGGACATGGTTGTTTCAATTTATATAAGAATACGATTTTTTATGGCTCTGATGTTCTTATTGATGATTTATATAGATTCAAACTCGATAATAATTTCTCTAAATTCCTTGTTACTATTCATCAAAATATTGGAATTAAACGTAATTCACTAAATGAAAGTTCTACTTATTTATGGTATAAACATTTGGGTCATGTATCCAAAGAAAGATTAAAAAACGGTCAGTAAAGAATGAGATTCTTCTGAATCTGAATTTTATTGATCTTGATATATTTTGGATTGTATTAAATGAAAGCAAACCAAGCATACAAAGAAAGGTTCCACAAAGAGCAATCAGCTTTTTGAAATTATACACACTGGTGTTTCGAACCTTTTGACGTTCCATCTTTTGGTGGAGAAAAAAAAATATTTTATCACCTTTATCAATAATTTTTCACGTTATGAATTTATCTATTTGTTGAAAGAAAAATCTCAAGCAGGGAACGCTCTCAAAGTGTACGTTAATGAGGTTAAAATACGATTAGATAGAAAAATAAAAATTATTAGGTCAGAAAGAGGTGATGATATTATGGAAAGTATAACGAATCAAAATAATGCCCAGGTCCATATTGCAAAATTCCTTGAGAATGGTGAAGTTAGTGGGAATGTTGAACGATAAAGTATGAAAATTAATGAGGTAAGGGTAAATATCTCACTGCCCATGAATGTACCTACTTCCACAACAATAACAAATATTGAACCTCTTGTTGAAGAACGCTTTAACAGTGTTGAACAACATTTGAATGAAACACTTCAAGAAGGAACTAACTCAAAGAGAAAGAAAATCAGTCATTTCAAATGATTATGTGATTTATTTGCAAGAGTCAGATTTTGACATTGAAATTAACAAATATTTGGTTTCATTTTCACAAGACATACAAATTACTGAGTCTGATAAATGAATTGATGCCATGAATGAAGATTTAAATTCCATATAATATAAC
Source organism: Solanum sitiens (assembly GCA_016801875.1). Lineage (NCBI taxonomy): Eukaryota > Viridiplantae > Streptophyta > Magnoliopsida > Solanales > Solanaceae > Solanum > Solanum sitiens. The sequence goes on along the minus strand of JABWTJ010000035.1, from coordinate 2,805,932 downwards.
AAAGTCTGTGATCTCGTTCAATTACCAGAAAGTTCTAAAAGAATCGGGTGTAGATGGGTCTACAAGACCAAACGTGATTCAAATGGTAATATTGAATGATATAAAGTCAAACTTTTTACCTAGGGATACACTCAAAAAGAAGGCATTGATTATAAAGAGACCTTTAAAGACTCATTTAGAATTATTTTGGCTTTGGTAGCTCATTATGATTTAGAATTACATCAATGGATGTGAAAACTGTCTTTCTTAATGGATACCTCGAGGAGAATGTTTATATGGACTAACCAAAGGGTTTTGAAATTCAAGGAAAAGATCAAATAGTGTGTTAACTGAAGAAGTCAACATATGGACTCAAAAAAGCCTCACAAAAATGATATATAAAATTTAATGATACCATAACATATTTTGGATTTAAGAAAATTACCGTTGATCTGTGTATATACCAAAAGATCAGTGGGAGTAAGTTTACATTTTTAGTCCTGTATGTTGATGATATTTTACTTGTTGCTAATGATTTAGGCATAATTGCGTGAGACAAATGACTTTCTCTCTATGAAATTTGAAATGAAATATATGGGTGAGACATCCTATGTGATAGGGATAGAAATATTTCATGATAGATCACAAGAATAATTGGGACTGTCTTAGAATGGCTATGTCAAAAGAGTTTTAGAGAGATTTAACATGAACAGTTGTTCAGCAGGAATAGTTCCCTATTGAAAAAAGAGACAAATTTAATCTCATGTTATACCCAAAGAATGATGTAGAACGAAAGGAAATGATCTCAATTCCTTAATCTTCTATTGCTGGAAGTTTAATGTATGTTCAAACTTGCAGAAGACCGTATATTGGCTTTGTGGTCAGAATCCTAGGAAGATATCAAAGTAACCCTGGAATTGATAACTAAAAAGCTGCAAAGAAAGTTTATGCCACGTTATGAAGCCACAATTTATACGTAATGGTTGCGAAACTTTATTTCAGGAATTGGGGTTGTCGACATCATTACCAAGTCGCTGAAAATTTATTGTGATAATCTTGCAGCGGTATTCTTCTCCAAGAATGATAAGTACTCCAAATATGTCAAACATATGTAATTAAAGTACTTTACTGTCAAAGAAGAAATTCGGAAATAGAGAGTGTTGCTTAAGAATATTAGAATTGATCTCATTATGGCAGATCTATTAACAAAAGACTTACAACCAAAGACATTAAAAGAACATGTTCAAAGAAAGGGTCTTGGTTGTACTTATGATAGATACATCTATAATGTTTATACACTCTGAGCTCAAATTATGTGTTTCTGAGATACATTAATGAATATATTGTTTCTCATAATGATGTACACATTATTATTTTGAGATATTACAAGATAAGTCTATTTGAGACATTATCGTGGACCGTAATATTTGTTATATGTTTTTATAACTAATGGACCTAGTATGATAAGTTGTTAATGTAGTAGTATATGGAAGGAGGTATGTAACTTAAAATTTATGTACAATCGTCATAACTCACATTAGTAGTTTGTTATATTGTAGTATGTATGATGGACATTATAGAAGAGATTTATTGCATGCACAACTGAAGTTTATATAATATTAATGTAATATGGTTATTGGGCTAAATGGGAGAATGTAAGAATTATTATTATTTATTATTAATTATTTCTTACTAATGGTCCAAGTTTACTTGTAATCCAAGTAATACCATAAATAGTATTTAATAAGGAATAGATTTCGTCCGTACATTGATTACTTGATGGACGTACCAGATTAAGTCATAACCCCTATAAATTGGTCCTCCCTCCACTCATTAGGGTTACCACATATTCTCTACAATAATTTCATCGTTGACGGTTGTGATAACATTAAGTTAGGGCAAGGGGGTAGAAACCAATTTACGACTAACGCTTCCGCTTTTTTGTGTGATGATGTCTTCCTTATCAGGTATGTGCCCTTAGCGATCTCTATGTAAGATTATCGTGTTCAAGATCCTGATATTATGTATAAAGTATTTAATATTAATATGAAATATTTTAGATTTATAGCAGTAAAAGTACATGTGAATGGAATATTGAAATTAATGAATTACGATAACATCATACTTAGCTTGCTCTCAATTTAGAAGCGGATTAAGGTTAATCTTCATAAAAAAGGGCCTTGAATTCGAAGCAACAAGATTAATACTTGAATTATGTATGAATTATGGTTGTGTTACGTTGAATTGTTCAGACAGAGTGTGATTTTTTGTGTAAGCTCGAAGAAGGAAGTTTAGAGATGATTTGACTAATTAGGTTTGTTATATATGACAAGTGCCATGTGTTTTAGGATTTTTCTAGAACAGACCATATGAGTCATATCATGTGAGCTTGCAACAAGTAATTCTATAAAATATGATCTTCCTGTCACATGGAGCAACTTTACCAATTAACTTCTTTTTTTATATGAAAATTTATCTACTATAAGGGGTAGAAAATCAAAGAAACTTTAATGCATAGAGAGAAGTAAAGATTGAGAAAGATTAGTTTGATTTATAGCTCCATTTTGATGAAATGCCATCAAATCACTTGAAAACCAACCAACTTGGAGAATAAGAAATAAAGAAGCTATGATGGTCTTATCATAAAGTATATAAAGTATTGTTAAAACAAAACAAAGAAACTTATCTACTTAAATGTCAATCACTTGTGTTCCTTAAGAGCATAGTGGTAGCACTACACTAAAAATAACATTTAGAGGCATTAAATAATGATATTAATAAAGAGTGTTAAAGTTTTTACCGACATTAGTTAAGTTCCATTAGAACCAATGTCGCTAAAGGCTTTAGGGACATATACAAAGAGTGTTAATTGCTGCTAAAAATACATAATTAGCGGTAATTAGGAATTAATTGTCGCTAATGATCATTTTTAATGTAGTGTAACACTATAACAAAAATGATCATTAGCAGCAATTAATTCTCAATTGCCGCTAAATATGTATTTTTAGCGGCAATTGTCACTCTTTGTATATGTCCCTAAAGCCTTTAGCGACATTGGTTCTAATGTCACTTAACTAATGTCGGTAAAGGCTTTAGCACTCTTTATTAATACCAATATTTAATGCCGCTAAAAGTCGTTTTTGTTGTAGTGTAATACACTACCTCACAAGCACAATAATCGTCAAAATACCGCCAGTAGATCTCTATTGCTAATTAAAATACCTATGTGCTACTTATAGCTTAGGTCGTTAAGAAAATCAAACAAATTTAAATATACGTGTAATTAGCCTTTAACTAAGAAAGATAAAGAATTTGAAGGAATGAGTTTTATTCCATTACAATTGAATAGATAGAATTGTTTGTTGATTAGCATGAATTTTCATGGCAATTATATATATTAGCAAGAGAGATATTGTGCTCGAAATGAAAATTGACAATATTATAAATTTTCAATAATCCATGCGCCTTGCGAGACGCAGTCGTCATGAGCCTTGTGCACCTTAGTGAAGAAGGTAAAATTTCATGCGCCTTGCAAGGCGCATGATGACTGAGCCTTATAAGTCTCATGACGGCTGCGCCTTGCGATGCTCATGGAAGGTCTACGTCTTGCGACGGCTAATCTAATTTAAACAACGACAAAATAATAGTCAAAAGATTGCCCTTTTGGTTCTATAACTAATTTTGTTGCCCTTTTGGAATTTTCGAAAAGTTCTCTATCATTTTCGGCCCCGGTCTCCATAAAATAATGATAAATTAACTTTAAAAAAAGTGGAAAAATTGCAACAATTTTATTTTTATTTTCTTGTTGCAAATGTATTTAATGTTGTTGCAGAGAGTACTTTTGGCAACAAGAATGCAATAGTTGTTTATTGTTGGAGTAAATAGTGTTAGGAAAATTTATGTAATAATAAAATATATTATTACAAAAATCTAACTTACGCAACAAAAAATTGAATATGATAATTTATCTTGTTTTATTTTTCTTTCTAAAATTAGATAACACAGTTGTCCAAGTGGTAAGTGGTATTTAATAGCACTTTTGGCATTTTAATTAATTCAAATGATGGCTCTATTAGCATTAGTGTTATCTTCTTGGAGGGATTATTCCAGCATGGTTTCCATTCTCCTAAGAATGTTTCATCCCAAACACTTTTAACAGTCTCCCAGAATTGACCCAAATATTACAAGACTTTTTTTTTTTTTTCAAATGGTATTTTGAGCATCCCTTTTATTACACTAGGTATATTAATTAATATTCCTTACAAATCTTGCATCCCACACATTCCTCCATAAACTGAAGTCAGCTTTTGTTCAATGTATATATATGGAGTGCCTCCTGTTTTTTCTTCCACCTTAGTTATGATATTAAAATCTCTCAGTGCTCCAAGGTCCTTGAATTGTGTTCTTCCCAAAGAAGCTTCCTCAAAGTTATCTTTAATTCACTTAGCATAAGCAAAGGAGGCATGGTAAGCATTTCCTAAAGCTACATGGTTAATGTGGCAAATAATATGTTGTTCAGGATCTTTGATGATGTTGACATTAAAATCATTGGTGCAAAAGAGCCATATTTAATTGTTAATATTTGCATAAGAACCTTCCACATCCAAAAGTCTCATTAGAAACCTACTTGCTTGGAGAAAAGGTCCTTGCAAGCTAATAAAGGAGGATTTGTATTGGTTCTCTGAAGTCTTGAGTCTTTCAAATTCCAACCACCTAATATTCCATGAAATTGTATTAATCATTTGGAATTAGGGAGATTATAACTCTATGCATAACCATGTGATATTCTTTATGATTGTGTAACACCTGAGAAATTGAAAAGTCGAATTGGAAAGGAAAGGTCTCATTTTTTTTTTTGGCTACTACCTCAGGTTACAAGACCCATCCACGATTTGCAGAAGAATCTACACATAATAGATGACATCCGTAGGAACTGAGTTGAGATTTGGACAATTCAATGAAGTTTGACCTATGAGTAGCCAGGACGAGTCGTAGGAAGATTTAAGGCCGTATGATGGTTCCGTAGAAGTGATTAGGACTTAGTGAAATTTTGAACTTGAACTTATGATCTTCAGAAAGGGTCTACCGACCGTAGACTAGATGACATATCGTAGGATGGTCTACTGGGAAGTTGAATGAATTTTGGATTTTTGTAGTTTGTTCTATAGTTCACCAGTACGGTCCATAGAAAGTTTTACGTGTCGTAGGTCTAATCGTAGGCGTAGAGCTATTGGACAATTATTTCTTAAGAACATTTGGGTCTTTTCCTATGAAATTAATACATATCCTATGTCTTTCTGACCCTAAAATTAAGTCCTATCACTGCAAAAAAAAATAGTGAATACCAACCTAAAAATTACCGATCTCAAATGGAGGTCAGTAATTTCCGACCTCCAGAGGTCTGTATTGTTAAAAAGAATAAAAAATTACAAATACTTTAGAAAACAGGCTACAACTAGTCAATTTTTATGCAAAATAAAGCGGGGAGGGGGGGGGGGGATTCCAACCTCAGGAGGTCGGTATTACAAGAAAAATCGACCTCTTGATGTCGGTATTAAATAAAATAAATAAATAACCATATTTTATTTTTTCTCAACTAAATGTAAAAACAAAATTTAGAAATATTTTGATTTAATATTATTTAAATCGTCTTCCAGAGGACGGTTTTGTGTAAAATAAAAAATAAAAAATAAAAAAATATTATAATACCAACATCCAGAAGTTGGTAAAATTAAATAGTATATAATTATATTAATTTTTATTAAAATATTTATATAATGAATTCCATAAAATTAATAAATTAACACTTTTTAATTAACTTTAAATAAATCGTCTTCCGGATGACATTTTTATATAAATAAAAAATAAAATAATATAAAATACCGACCTCTCATGAGGTCGATATTTTGAGTTCATCCAAATACCGACCTCATAAGATCGGTATTTTTACTTCATTCAAATACCGACCTCATAATGTCGGTATTTTTATTTCATCCAAAAATACCGACCTCATGATGACGGTTTTGCGTAAAATAAAAATAATATATTATAATACTGACTTTCGGAAGTCGATAAAATTAAATATCATGCAATTAAATTAATTTTAGTTTAAATATTTATACCGTGGCTTTCAAAAAAGTAATATTTTCAATTAACTTTAAATAAATCGTCCTCCGGATGACAGTTTTATATAAGTTAAAAATAAATTAATATAAAATATCGACCTCTCGATGTCAATATTATTTAATTAATATGATTACTTGTTATTTATCTTAAAATTTAATGTGATACCGACGTCATGAGGTCGTTATTTGTTTTATTATATCTAATTACATTTAATAAAAGCGACATCCGGAGGTCGATTTGTTTAAAATATTTCTATTAATCATAATTTTTTCTATTTAGCATAATACTAAAATTTTATTTGGAACTTACAATTAATTGTTCAAAAAGTGTAACAATTTTGTATACTTCTATAAATAAAAGATATACTTCGTGGAATAAATAAAAAATATCTATAATCCATATTTAGAGTATGAAACTACGTTGATAAAAATTAGGATATAATTATACTTATATTTTTAGTGTAATGTACAAATCTATTAGTACGTCGTCTAATTATGAACTTAATATCTCATGTTATGATATAGAGGTGAAGATCTAACATATAATTCATTCGAGTATGAAATGCGAGATAATATTATTATATACTTTTGATCTTGAATGTATGTCAAGTGCAGTGATCACTTCCTAATTATGATGACATGTAAAGGATATTTCATCTGAGTATGAAATATGTTGATTAATTAAATATGAAATACATTATCAATTAAAGAAATATTGATGATCAATTTAAGGAGATTTATTTAGATTTGATTTGATAAATTTTTATTGATCAATAAAATTAAATTTATATAATTAAGAGGTGTATAATTTAAATTTATAAAATTAGCTTGATCGATTAATTAAATTTATTAAATTAAACTTCTATTGATATATATATATATATATATATATATATAATTGTTCCAAAAGTGTAACAATTTTGTATACTTTTATAAATAAAAAGTTAGACTTCGAGGAATAAATAAAAAAAAATCTATAATTCATATTTAGAGTATGAAACTACATTGATATGAATTAGGATATAATCATCCTTATTTTTCTAGAGTAATATACAAATCTATTAGTCCGTCGTCTAATCATGAACTTAATATCTCATGTTATGATGTAGAGGTGAAGAGCTAACATATAAACCATTCGAGTATGAAATGCGAGATAGTATTATTATATACTTTAGATCTTGAATGTATGTCAAGTGTAGTGATCACTTCCTAATTATGATTACATGTAAAGGATATTTCATCTGAGTATGAAATACGTTGATTAATTATATATGAAATACATTATCAATTAAAGAAATATTGATGATCAATTTAAGGAGATTTATATATTAGATTTGATATTGATAAACTTTTATGGATCGATAAAATTAAATTTATATAATTCGGAGGTATATAATTTAAAATTTATAAAATTAACTTGATCGATAAATTAAATTTATTAAATTAAACTTCTATTAAATTTATAATATATATATATATATATATATATATATATATATATATATATATAAATTAATAAATACCGACCCAAAGAGGTCGGTATATTTAAATTATTATTTTATTTAAATAATATCGACTTCACGATGTCGGTATTTATTAAATATTGTTAAATATAGATAATTATTTTTAAAAATACCGAAATTCCGTGGTCGATAAATTAATTATTCTAAAAAATACTGACATCCCGTGGTCGGTAAATTAAACATTTCTCTTAATGAAAAGAAGGATAATATCAAAATCCTAATTCAAATATATCTTTCTCTCACTCCTTTCTCATTGAACCCACCCCGACCCACCTCCCCAACCGGCACCTATACCACCCTGCCTTGACCGGCGCCACCCCACGCCATCTTCTCCGCCCGACGAACGATGATCGAACCCACCCCCAGTAGGTCGCGCGCAGCAGATCACGCAGCAGTGGGTCGCGCCTCAGCAGCTGGAGGTCGCGCCGCCTCCATCGCCACCGGCGCCGCCTCCATCACGATCGCGCACAGCAGTGGATCGTGCAGCAGCAGGTGCAGATCGCGCCACCATCCCTTTAACTGAGGGTGAAATTTTAGAACCTCCATAACAAATCTTTTTTATTTTCATTTAGTTGAAGTGTCTCAAATTAGAGTACTAATATACTTAGTTCAATTTATTCTTTATGTTTTCCAGAATTTGCTTGTGTTCTTGTTAGTCTTTAATTTAGCCGAACACACACACATACCGAACCAACCACACTCGAAACCTCCTTAGTAATGCCCAAAATGATGCCCTTGCTTTTGTAACATCATAAAATCATGTGATAAATATTAAATAGTCATCATTTATTGGCTTCATTTGCCTAAAGATAAGTATAGAAGTAATTAATTGACTAGCTAGAAGGATTTGACATTTCTTGTATGCACATCTCCCTTAAAGGATTTTTATTTTATTGATTTTTAATTAATAAGTTTGACAACATATAGTGAACTACTTAGTTCGCATCCTCTACTTTCTTACTCAAGGTGAATTCTGTTTCTTAAATTATATAGATGAACTGAAATATGAAAAAGATTTACATTTCAATTATATCTAGTTGAAAAACATATTTCCCAAATTTTGTTTATTAGAGTGCTTGAAGTGTTATTATTAAGGTAGAACTGTAATATTTTTATTCGTTGAAATTCTTGTTGTTAATAAATGGTTCTATCATAAAGACAACAATCATACATCCTCATGTTTGGGATAAATTAGTAGGTTGGTGGGAATCCATACTTGAGTTGAACTCTTGATGTTAGTAAATCAAATTGAACTACTTTGAAATAAAAATATAAATGACTTAAGAGTATGACTTCATGCCCTACTTGATCTTCTTGTATGTAACATGTGCGTGTAAATAAGTTCAAACTCTAGTTTTCTAGTGTGAACTTCTTTCCCTACACTCAGGAAACTGAACATATAAAAAGTTGATACAAGATTATAGTGCTTCTTTCATCAAAGTAGGAGATAAGGTTTGGTGATTCTAAAGTTAAAGTACAATTGTTTTCTATAATGTGTTTGTATCCATCTAATATTGACACTTAGCTTTAAATATGTGATAATTTTTTTGTGTCTATCGAGTGTTTGTTAAGCATAAGTACCAACACTAGTTGATATTAATGATGACAAAATTGATTTTCTTGCAAGATCGATTTGTGTCCATCTAGTGTTGACACTTAGCTTTAAATTTAGAAAAAAATATATTTGTTAAGCATAAGTATCAACACTAGTTGATCCTATTGATGACAAAATCAATTTTCTTGCAAGATCGATTTGTGTCTATTTAGTGTTGACACTTAGCTTTAAATTTAGAGGTAATATATTTGTTAAGCATAAGTACCAACACTAGTTGATCCTATTGATGACAGAATTGATTTTCTTGCAAGGTCGATTTGTGTCCATCTAGTGTTGACACTTAGCTTTAAATTTAGAAATAATATATTTGTTAAGTATAAGTACCAAAACTAGTTGATCCTATTGATGACAAAATTGATTTTCTCAACATCGATTTGTGTCTATCTAGTGTTGACACTTAGCTTCAATTTAGGAATAATGTGTTTGTTAAGTATAAGTACCAACACTAGTTGATTTTATTGATAAAAAAATTAATTTTCTTACAAGATCAATTTGTGTCCATCTAGTGTTGATACTAAGCTTTAATTTAGGAAAAATGTGTTTCTTAAGCGTAAGTACCAACACTAGCTGATCCTATTGATGACAACATTGATTTTCTTGCAAGATCTATTTGTGTCCATCTAGTGTTGACACTTAGCTTTAAGTTTAGAAATAATATAGTTGTCAAGCATAAGTACCAATCCTAGTTGATCATAGTGTTGGAATTAAGTCAAAATTAAACAGATCAGACTTAAAAAGTTGTTAAATTCTTCTAATAAGTTGAAATATATAATGTGGTTTAGTTGGTGAATATAGTGTTGGAATTAAGTTAAAACTAAACTAATTAGATTTAGAAAGTTGTTAAGTTTAATAAATAAGTGAAATTATATAATGTAGTTTAGTTGGTGAATATAGTGTTGAAATTAAGTTAAAACTAAACAAATTAGACTTAAAAAGTTGTTAAGTTCTTCAAATAAGTTAAAATATGTGATATGATTTAGTTGATGAATATAGTGTTGAATTAAGTTAAAAAAACTAATTAGACTTATAAAGTTGTTAAGTTCTTCAAATAAGTTAAAATATATAATGTGATTTAGTTGGTGAATATAGTGTTGAAATTAAGTTAAAACTAAACAAATTAGACTTAAAAAGTTGTTAAGTTGTTCAAATAAGTTAAAATATGTAATGTAATTTAGTTGATGACTATAGTGTTGAAATTAAGTTAAATCGAAACTAATTAGACTTATAAAGTTGTTAAGTTGTTTTAATAAGTTAAATTATTTAATGTGGTTTATTTGGAGAATATAGTGTTAGAATTAAGTTAAAACTAAACAAATTAGACTTATAAAGTTGTTAAGTTCTTCAAATAAATTAAAATATGCAATGTGATTTAATTTGTGAATCTAGTGTTGGAATTAAATTAAAACTAAACAAATTAGACTTAAAAAGTTGTTAAGTTCCTCTAATAAGTTAAAATATAATGTAGTTTAGTTGGGAATATATTGTTGAAATTAAGTTAAAACTAAACTATTTAGACTAAGAAAGTTGTTAAGTTGTTTTAATAAGTTAAAATATATAATGTGATTTAGTTGGTGAATATAGTGTTGGAATTAAGTTAAAACTAAACTAATTAGATTTAGAAAGTTTTTAAGTTCTTCAAATAAGTTAAAATATGTAATGTGATTTAGTTGGTGAATATAGTGTTGAAATTAAGTAAAAATTAAATAAATTAGACTTTAGAAGTTGTTAAGTTCTTCAAATAAGTTTAAATATGTAATGTGATTTAGCTGGTGAATATAGTGTTGGAATTAGTTAAAGCTAAACAAATTAGACTTAAAGAGTTGTTAAGTTCTTCTAAGTTAAAATATATAATGTGGTTTAGTTGGTGAATATATTGTTGGAATTAAGTTAAAACTAAACTAGTTAGACTTAGAAAGTTGTTAAGTTATTTTAATAAGTTAAATTATATAATGTGGTTTAGTTGGTGAATATAGTGTTGGAATTAAGTTAAAACTAAACAAATTAGACTTAAAAAGTTGTTAAGTTCTTCAAATAGGTTAAATGACTTGTGTTCCAGCACATTGAGAACAGATTATCTGGTTCGAATGGCCAAAAATATTGTTGTCATTAGTAATAAGTTGGAGAGATTCTTCCACCTGTGTTCTTTGATGTGATGGAATATATTCCCATTCACCTTGTTCATGAAGCCCGACTCGGTGGTCCAGTTCAATATAGGTGGATGTATCCTTTTGAACGGTAAGTAACTATAACACATTTATTCTTATTTCATTAAATTGTTCATATATCTTTTAAAATTATATATATAATATAAAATTTTACAGGAGCATTGGCAAGTCTAAAAAGGGTATTAAGAATAAACATAGGGTGGAGGGTTGTATGGTTCAAGTATATCTAGCTAAACAAAGTTCCCACTTTTATTCTTACTACTTTGATGATTATGTGTCGTGTTTGAGAAACAGACCTAATCGACATGATGATACTGAGAATGATCTTGCAGTACAATCATTATCAATCTTCAACCAATCGGGTAAGGGTTCAAATAGCGTACATTGCGCAAACTTACCGAAAAGGAGAAAAAACATGCAGAGCTTCGGGTGTGTTTGGTATGAAGGAAAATGTTTTCCATGGAGAAAATATTTTCCTGAAAAACAAGTAGATTTTGGACTTATTTTTTCATGTTTGGTTGGTAAGTAGAAAATGTTTTCCAGAAATGATTTTTAGTGTTTGATTTATAAATGAAAAAATGATTTTTGAGAAACATCTTTTATTTTTACTAGAGTAGAAAATAATTTATAAATTGAAAATAGTTTTTAGAAACAATTTTTTTTGGAGGGGGGGGGGTATGGGTAGGTGAAAAAATAAAAATTTAGGGGGTGGGTAGGGATGGGCGGCGGGGGGGGGGATTAGGTGAAAAAATAAAATTTTGAAGTTGAAAATACTTTTTTAAAATAAATTTTTTTTTGGGGGGGGGGGGCTGGCGGGGGAAGGGAGGGAGGGAGGAGTTCTAAAATAAAAATATTTTTACAAACTAACTCAAATTTTTTTGGGAGGGGATGGGGGGGGCTGGCCGGTGGTGAGTGGATGGGGGGGGGGGTCAGGGATCAGGTGAAAAATAAAGTTTTGAAATTGAAAATATTTTGAAAATTGATGTTTTTGCCCAAAAAAAATGTAATTTGAAGTTGGGGGAGAGTTTTGGAAAATGTTTTCCTTAATTTTTGAAGGGAAGTCATTTTCCTTAATTTTGAGGAAAATGAGTTGGTTTGGAAAATATTTTCCAAGACTTTTGTTCCAACCAAACATGAGAAAATTGAAAAACATTTTCAGAAAATATTTTCCTTCATACCAAACACACCCTTCATGTCTTGTTGAATTTTCAGAAGTCCAACCCTTCTTAGAGTAAGAAAATTAAATATGTAAACAACAAATATTTAACTACGTTTTTATCAAGGAAACTAATTGTATTTTGAATGTGATTCGACAGTTATTTTGTGAGCCAATATGATCATGATCAAGTGTTTCCATCATTTATAACGTGGTATACTAATTGGGTAAGTGTTGTAATATATACACCTATAAGCATATTAGTTTACACCTCTTTCTACTAACATTGTCTTAAATTAACTAACCATATATAGGTCTACAATTCAGAAAATGCCGCCACATTTTATCAATTTTTCAAGGATATTTCTTGGGGGCCTATTACAATTCACACAATGTCCCAATATAACGTAAATGGTTTTAAATTTGCCACAGAGATTTACTCAAAGAATAAGAAAACCAATAATAGTGGTGTTTGGATTAAAGGTGATGATGAAAATCAAAATGACAATGTTGATTATTTTGGCGTCCTACAGGAGATTCCAGAGTTGGAGTATTCGGGTTGACCAATCAAAAAAATAGTATTTTTCCTATGCAAGTGGTTTTATCCAATTTCAAGAGGTACGAGGGAGCTTAAGCAGCGTAATATCATTGAAGTCAAGCACACTAGGAAGTATGAGGCTTATGATCCTTTTATTATTGCACAAAATGTTAAGCAAGTGTACTATGCTCTTTATCCGTTGCATAGGGATAAGTGTGATTGGTGGGTAATAATCAAAACAAAACCTATGGGGCGAGTGGAAGTTGAGAATGAATTAGATGTTGCATATCAAAATGAAATATCAAAGTGTTCATCAAGTGGTGGATTCTGAGTTAGAAATAAATTTGGAGCATCCTATCACATTTTAGAAGAAGTTAATAGAGAAGAGTTAGATATGCCAACAAATATGGAGGAGGATGAGGAGGAAACATTTGAAGAAGATGAATGGATAGATGAGGAGGAAACTTCCGAAGATGATGCAAATGAATGATAGATGATGAAGAAACATCCGAAGAGGATGAATAACAATTTTTATGTTTAGTTGTTGGATTTTTAACTATTCATATTTAAGTATACATTATATTTTAATAGTTTTAATGTTTGTTCGACATTGTGAAAGATTATTTTGATTAAGCCTTATGTTATGATAATTTTGTTTGATATATTTGTTCGACATTGTGACATTATTTTGTATTATTCTTTTTTAACCATTATATTTAATTGATATAGATGGTACATAAAGACAAGGGTAAATAAAAAATGTCAGCTAATCCAAAAAAGAAATTTAATGCCAATGCTATGAGAAAGTCTATTGGGGTCGTAATATCTGATGAGCCCTCTAGAGTTAGTATTTCAAAACGAGCCTCAGTTTTAGCTACTCGCTCGGCACACCTGGCACATAATGCCTTGACTCATGTGACTCCACAATCTGGTTATACTATATCTACACCTACTGTGGTACCTAGATTAGGTTACCAAACATTGCAGGGCTATTCACATCTTGGTCGTGAGTCTACCATACCATCAGCTAGTGCTAGTCAGTGCAATAATTTGAATTATAATAGTGGATCGGTTGGACTTTCCAATCTTCATCTTGAATCTAATGGATCATAGACTTATATTCCCACCACCCAGCACTCAGATGCACGTGGTCCTCAGTCAGGCGATAGAGACAACTTTTGGAGACTTGTCATCGAGCTATTAGGATACAAGTATGATTTCATTATGTTTCATCTTTCGTTTGTCTATTTATATTTTAATTAATTGTTTGATTATTTTTTTTACCATTATTTTTCAATGAACTCATATTTCAGCTTACGTCCGAATGTGGATATGACAAAGATTATTTTAAAGTGCATCGGTACTCACTATAATGGTGTGTAACCGACTTGGGATTCGATTCCAATTAACAATAGGGGGTAGATGTTCAATGAATTTAAGGTAAGAATATGTATCAATTAAATTCATGTCATATACAGTTAAATTTTCTATTCATTTGAACAATAAATATTTAGTTTTTTTTTTAACTAAAATTTTTGGCCAGAGGCCTAATATTGAATAAATATATGAAACCAAACATACATAGGGCCAAGGCCCAAAATGTAAGTGCCTAGATTTCCTAAAAAGCTACTATATCTATCTTTATCAAGTAAGTACAATGTAATTTTAGCTCTCCACCCCTTATCCCTAAAATGAAACTTTGTTGTCTGAGGATCACCAATTTGTCTCCTTCTTTGGATCATCTTCAAGTTAGAGGCCTTTATGCCAATGGAGGAAACTCATTCTATCAACTTCACTGCTCTTCCTTACCAGTTCTCCCCTCTCCACCAATTTCCACGGTATCTTCCACTGTCCTCTAATCATATTCATTAGGCTCATTGAATCTGTTTCAATAGTTACTTCCCTGAAATTCTTTTCCTAACAATATTCCACAGCCTCCTGTATTACGATTGCTTATGCCTCTGCCTCTGTCTCTGTATTTGTGGTATTTCCCACTCCTGCAACTCTTGCATAAACTATGTTTCCTTGCGAGTTTCTAATGCAAAATCCATATGATCCTGGACCTGGATTTTCTTTTACTGCTCCATCGGTGTTACATTTTAGCTTATGCTCATCAGGGGGTTTCCAAACCACACTATGATAGTGTAGTTTTGGTTTGTATCCCCTTAGCTTGTGGACTATGTCCGGCCACATGCTTGACTCTAATTGTATCCAAGGATATACACTTTTCACCAATTTTTGTGCCACGTCCTTTACCTGCAACACCATTCCATTGAAGGTAGACCTTCCCTGTGTTTTACGTTATTCCTCCCCTTCCATAGTATCCACATGATTATTGTTGGCGTTACTTTCATTATCCCCTGCAGGTGTGGTGTAGTTTTGTATTTCCACCATGCTATAATTAGTTGTAGTAGATGCATCCACTCCATAGTTATATCTGCAAAAACAGCAAACTGCTTCCACAACCTTGAGGCTATAGAAGCTGTTAGAAAAATGTGTGTCATTGTTTCCTCTTCCTTTTTCTCACAACACCAACATCTAGACACAAGCTGAATTTTCATCCTTTTTAAATTGTCATTCGTTGGTATTCGTCTATTCCAAACCCTCAATAGAAAAAAGTTCACTTTGAAAGGTAGCCCTTTACTCCATATTAACTCAAAATCATCTCTGGACTCTTTTTTCCTCCTCCTCATCTGCCATGCATATTTCACAGTAAAAATCCCTTGTGTGTTTCCCATCCACCAAGACTTGTTGTTTAGATCAACACCGTTAGGAGGTTTTACATTGAAGATAATGTGCTTTACCATTTCTGTTGACACTCTTGCAGCTTGCTTATGTTCATCCCATCTACCTTCGTTGACAAAATCTTTCACCTCCATCTCCTCTTCACCTAAACCACCTTCTTCAATATAATATAAGGCCCCTAGTCTCGTCCAATTATCTAACATAAAACTTGATGTTCCTGCATTTATCTGCCATCAAATATTGTTCCACTTCCTCTCTAATTATTATCAATTTTCGCCAAACATGTAAGGCACCCCAACCTGTGGCTATGATTGGGTGATGCTTCTTGCAATAGTTATTCTACATCTAGCCACTCCACATAGAGGATGTTGATGTCCTGAAAATCCACCAAATTTTTGCAAATAAGGCTTTTAACACATCATGCATCGACCTGAACCCCAAACCCCCTTCGTTCTTTGGGAAGCACATGGTATCCCAAGATACCTGGTGCTTATTTTTAGGCCCAGTCGCATTTCCCCTGAAAAAGCGAGCAAATATCTTATGTAATTGATGAATTACTGTAGCTGGAGGATTCATCGCTGATTGAAGGTACATAGGCATTGTCTATAAAACATGTGCTATCAAAATGTATCGCCCACCATATGAAAGAGTTCTATTCTACCACATTGTCATTCTCTTCATGACCTTTCTGATCAATTCTTCGAAGTGCCCTTTATTCTTCCTTCCATAAAAGATGGGACAACCCAAGTAAAAGGGAACTTTCCTTGTTTCAGCCTAGTAGTTCTCCTTATTTGATTGCATATCCTTGTAGGAACCTTCTCATGTAGATAACAGACGCTTTTATCAATGTTTACCAGCTGTCCAGACACACCCTCATACTATCTGAGTACACTCATCATCATCCGCACTGATTTAGGCTGCCCTGAGCAGAATAGTATAGTGTCATCAACATATGAAAGGTGATTAATTTATGGACTCCATTTTGGCATTCCAAAACCTCTAAACGCAAAATCTTCAAACAACTCATTTAGGCTTCTCGATAAAACTTTAGCCGCAATAATAAACAAATTTGGTGAGAGTGGGTCTCCCTGCTTCAGTCTCCTTGATGACTGAAAAAAAACATACACATTTCCATTCATTAGAACTGAATACCAGTTATTACTGATCAATCTTACTATCATATCAATAATTCTTTTTGCGAACCCAAACTTCCTCATGACCTGTATGAGATACTTCCAAGAGACTCTATCATAGATCTTTGCCATGTCTAATTTCACCACTACATTATGCAACTTGTTTCTCTTATTAATATCTCTTATGATTTCTGGGCTAGGAGTATATTCTCTGTTATACTTCTTCCTTTCACAAACCCCGACTGGTTTATTGATATTATCCTTGGCAACACCATTACGATTCTTTAATGAACAAGTCTTGAGATAATCTTATTATTGGAAGTACTCAGACTAATTGGTCGTAGGTCCCCATAATAACCAACCACCTCTTTCTTTGGAATTAAAACAAGATTGGTGTGTGTTATAAATCTTGGGAGTTCATAACCACTGAAAAAAGCTCTTAACATATTCCACATATCTTCTTCAATGATATCCCAACAACTTTGAAAAAATTGGCCCGAGAATCCATCTTGTCCACTCACACTATCTCCATTTAAGTAAAAACCACATGTCTTACTTCTTCTTTTGTCGGCATCCTTTCCATTTCTTGATTCTCTTCGTCTGTCACAAGATTTGGAATACACCGGAGCATTGAAAAATCTCTACTTTCGTGTGTTTCCTGGAACTTCTTTTTGAAGAAATTGACAGCTTCCTCCCCAATGTTCTGTGGAGATGTTATAATGTCCCCCTGTCCCGTTTTAATTTCTATAATGTTTAACTTCCTCCTTCTCCCTTTCACATATGCATAGAAGAACTTTGTGTTTCTGTCTATGTCCTTAAACCACCTCATACCGGCTTTTTGCTTCCAAAACTCCTCTTCTAATTTCCTATATCTCTTCAAATCTCTATTCGCTTTACTGAGGTCAACTCTGTTTTCTTCTATAGGTTCTATCTCTAGCTGCGCCTCCTTTCCTTTAATTACATCCTCCAAAGTTGCAATTTTTGTAAGTATGTCTCCAAATGTGACTTTTCTCCATGGTGCCAATCTCAACTTCAATCGCTTCATTTTCATATAAACAATGGTGAAAGGGGAACCTGTGACCTGCGTCGCCCAACTGTCTTTTACAACCTTCTTAAATTCCACATGTTTGGTCCAAAATTTAAGAATTTGAAGGGTTTGATGATTGGCTCTTGATCTGAGTTACACAAAACATGCAGTGTTGCATGGTCTGAGCCTTGTCGTATTAGATGATGTACCTCAGTTTCTGGTAATAAATTTTCTAGCACATATAGTGAATGTCAGGGGAAAAAAATAGAATTCCTAAGTTTACGGTACAAGCTCGATGGGATCTGTTACTGGAACATTGGGATACTGATGAAAAGTTTAAAAAGAAGAGTGTGATTGGGAAGATGGCTCGTGCATCAGAAAATGAAGCCTCTTTGCACACTGGTGGAGCTATTAGCCTAGTTACTAGGAAGGAAAGAATGCTATACTTTCTTAATTTTGTAAAATGTTTTTTTTCTTTTTAGATAAGTAGTTTTTGGAGATTAAATTCTATTTATATTATTTATAGGAAAAAGTGTTGGATAGGCCGGTAGCTGTAGAAGAGATGTTCAAGGTTACTCATGTCAAAAAGAGTATGAACCCCGGAGAAGAAGAAAGATGGATTGAGCCGTGCTCAAGAGAGATATGTAAGAACTCTATTCAAGCTAATCTTTTTTTCTTTTTCTTCTATATATTACATTCTTATTCGTAGAGTTCTTTGTTTAAATTACAGGATAGGTTTATACGAATATCTCAGGAATATCGTAGTACTCTACCTCAGAGTCAGGACAGATCATTTACACAAGAAGAAAGTGAGAATCTTTGGAAACAAAGTGCAGGTGAACCGATTAGAGGTTCAGTCTATGGCTATCAAAAATAGACATATCAAAAGAAGCAGACTTGGTATTGTGGATCATCATCCTCTAACTTCGATGGCGGGGATAAAGAGAAAATATCTGCAATGGAGGGTAAGATAGTATTATACCTCATTTTAACTGGGTCAAAATAGTGTACACCATTTTGGTGATTTCAAAGATAATACTAAGTCAAGAAGTCGCCACCTAATTTATTATGGTGAATTAGGGCACTTAAATTGATTAAAATTATTGTCAAAAGTTAAACTTCATTTTAAGGTCTACTAGACATGAGATTCTAGGTAAGGGTTCAACCGGCCGAACTTAAATTAATTAATTAGGCTAAGTAAAAATTAGTGATAAAGCATAAAATAATTTACTAACTTAAAATAAGAAGATAAAGTAGTGTTGTAGTAGTTTTACATACTTGAAAACAATTTATTAATGTTGGAAAGATCTTTATATTTTTTAAGAGAACAAATAAATTAACAAAGTGATGCAGTATGGCACATTGGGTTAAAACATCTTCTGGACTATACACCATTTGCAAACAAATTACTATTTTTAATTAACTCAAGGTTCCGAGATTGATTCAAATGGAATTTAGGAAATATTTTCAACTCTAAGCGATGACATGATTAGTAACTAGATGTTTTCAAAATTATTTTTATCAAAAAATCAGTTAACTTCTATGTAAGTCGAGCATAGTTATCAAAAGAAACACACAAGTATCCATGGCGAAATAACTGAAAGAGACAATCAAAGTATGAAGTTAGGAATAAGCGACTAAAGGAAAGTTATAGCTGAATCATCGTTATTTCCTCTCACTTTCGTTTGTAATTTCTGTTGGGATGAAATTTCTAAGGAGCGAGAGACACAAATGGAGACATAATGCACGCTTCAAGCCTTGTGGTGACGTCGAGTCTCAAAACAAGACTCTTCGACTCCAAAGTGTACATGTAAACAAAGATAAGAAAGAAAATAAGAAATTAGATTGTAGGAGAATCAATTTCAACAACTCAAAATTAAAAACATATAAAACAGGTGACATAGAAAGGATTCAAACAAGTCATCAAACTTACAATATCCAGTGTAGTATACCGGATTTGGTATTCCTAAAGTATAGAAATTTAAACAATGAAGTTGGTCACTTAGTGTAGCATCCGTAAAGTTAAGATCACTAAACGTTTTAGATGGTTCACAACATAACATTTAGTATATAAATGGGAAGTAAAATCAATTTCTATAAAGTAAGTAAACATGTATAAATAATAGCTAACTGTAACACAGGAAGCAAGGCCAAAATCATTAATATTAATTATTATAATCAAAATAGATTTTAAAACTTTGCAGATGCATTTTGGGAGTAGAATTTAATCATGATCTCTTACAAGTTCTTAGCTATAAAATTATCCATTCTACAGATCACATGCTACATTTTGTCTTAGTATTCGACCAAGAACAGAACAAATCATGTTGGTAAAATAGGAAGAAACAAACACTGATATGGTTTCTAGCTTCCAAACCATATTTATAAATATGGTACACACAATGTTTAAGCAAATAAATTACAAACAAATCTTTTAGCAGGTGAGATTTATGAATAATAGAGAAAACATACTACATAACTTCTATTCATAACCTATACGTAACTGTCTGAAATAAAATAAAGTGGGTATAGATCTAACCTTTTGTGGGCAGTGAACTAGGGGCGCTTTATCGGTCAAGGATCCACACTCGTTTCTCCAACAAAACCAAGCAAAACGGAGAAAAAGTAGAAGATGTTAAAATGTAAAAGAGTAATATTCTTTCAAGCGTTCAAGTCTTTTTATGATTTATTTTGCAAGCCAAAAACTGTCATTTTCAAAGCCAAAAACCTCCCCCCTTTTCAACTGAAGATATATGGAAGTATTTATAGAAAAAATAAAGGTCAGAGCTTAGAGTTTGAGCGGGATTTTTTTTTTTTGAATTTCAAATTTGCCTTGGTTTGAGAGAAATCAGAAGAAAATCTTGGACTCCCTAAATCAAGCTGTTCTAACAGTGAACTTCTGGCCCAAAGAATAAAAAAATCAAAAAGTAATTTGGCTTCTTCTGCTGACTATGAGTGAGAAGAAATTTTGAACTTTGGGACATACTGCAACACAGTAAATGTATGAAATTTTCTCAAAAAGGTTGGACAAAGACTGTCCATAGTTATGGTGCTACCTACCATGGTTGAAAATGGAGTGAGGGGTGGGGTATGGTTGTTAGAGTTATAGGGTTGAATGTGTAAAGGATATTTTTGAATTAGTGGTAGATTATATGGGCTGGCTGATTAAATGGGTAGATGGGCCGCTCGTTTGGGTATAAATCTGATGGTTTTTTGCCCTATTTTAATTAATTTTTTGAGCTTCTAATCTAGTAACATATATATATGTATAGTAAGTAAGTAAGAAACTTGAAATAAAGTGACGACATACTATATTAAACAAGACGACATTAAAGTAATAATAGTAATGTTTTTAATAAATAAAATATGTAATTTTGAAGTACTAA
Source organism: Solanum sitiens (assembly GCA_016801875.1). Classification (NCBI taxonomy): domain Eukaryota; kingdom Viridiplantae; phylum Streptophyta; class Magnoliopsida; order Solanales; family Solanaceae; genus Solanum; species Solanum sitiens. The sequence continues at coordinate 2,784,540 of JABWTJ010000035.1, read as the reverse complement.
AAATGATAATAAAATGATGACAACATAAAGAAAATAAAGTTAAAGTAATAGAGAATAATTACGATAAAAATAGAGATAAATGGAAAATAATAGCGAGTCATAAAGTATTCGACTTATTATCAACTTAGAAGCTCAACGAAATAAATTAGAAGAAAGGAGGGGCAAAATTTGGTGTCAACAGCTTGCCCCTCTTTGACCGGAGACGATGAAAGAGTTTTCGAGCAAAGAAGTTGACCAAGTAACCAATTTTGTCTCGACCAACAATTAAGCACTGGAAGAGTTTGAGAAGAGTTTGAGAGGAGTGACACTAAAGGATTTTTCAACCTCGAGCGGTCACAGAATGAGCATTGAGTTGAGATGTAGAGATAATTAGGAAAGAAAATATTCGATAACCTAGATTTCACGTGTTCGTGGAATGTAGGTGGAGATGAGTTGGAGAATAGATCCTTGACCTTTGCTAGTGAGTTTGATATTCCTCTTCAACAAATTTGCCCCAGTTCACTGCTAAGAAAAAGTTCCACGTTGTGTTGCATCCTTTTTTATGTCGTCCGCACATGTGGTTTGATTTGAGAATCCATCCTCTTGGATGCTCTCAGAAAAGACTGAAATAAACTTGTTAGTACAAACTGTAATCTATATAGAGAAGTGACATGTTTTACCGTATTCAACACATGTTTTTTTTTTTTTTGCTTTTGACCTTTGTTGAAAAGTAGACTTTCTCAACAAATTGCCCCAGTTCACTGCTAGCAAAGAGTTCTACGTTGTGATGCGTCTTTGGTTGCTTTAGATTATTTTTCCTGAAACTCGTGTAAAATTGTCATTAAAGTAAGAAATAAAACTAAAGTGTAAGAATGTATAAATAAAAAAAATGGTAATATATGTGTTGGAAGGAGGATGAAGTCGTGTGACTTATGAAAGGTGTGGTGGCCAAATGTTATCTCTAGTCGTCTTTAGAGACTTGGTAAATAAAGATGTCCCTAATTGTCTACAGAGACATGATGTTGAGAGTCGTCTGACTATTGATGATGAGGTCGTATGGACAATTGGTATCTCCGTTTGTCTTTGAAGATATATTAACATATGACATCTCTATTTTTTTTCCAGAGACTTGCTGATGAATAACGTCTGTAAAGTTCAAGGTAAAGTCATTGAAGCAGATAAAGTAGATTAAATTAATTGGTAAAGTATAGAGTAAAGTAAATGTGTATTCGTATGGCTCATGTAGATGGTGTAATAATGTCTCTGGTTGTCTTTGGGGACTAAACAATAAGGCCACCAGTTGTCTTCGGGGACTTGAATAATAAATGAGGCCGCCGGTTGTCTTCGGGGTCGCAATGGTAAAAGATATTTAGTATCCTCCGATTGTCTACGGGGACTAAAATGATAAATGAGGCCTCCGATTGTCTTTGGGATCTCGATGATAAGTGATGTCCATATGTCCTCCGATGGTCTACGAGGACTAGTTGTAATGATGTCCCCGGTTTTTTTCGGGGTTTGATGAAGTGATGCCTCCGGTTGTCTTCGGGGCTACATGTTGATTGTTGTGATTATGCAGAGTAAAATTATAAATAAAGTCATGATAACGTAAAATAAAAATAAAGGTAAGTGAGAAATAAAGTTGTATAGTTGATGGACGTGGGGCTGAGCGATGTCTTCAGTTATCTTTGGAAGCTTATTGTTGATTCTTTAGTGTAATCCAATAGTGTCTTCTTGTATCTTTGTTGTTCCTGCATTCAAACAAAAATTCTTAGTTGGGTGGGAGTGTTGACTTGTGTTGACTCGGAGCTTGACCTTGTTCATCCTGTTTGTTCAGACCTTGTGATCTCCGTTTGAGACTTGGTAGAGAACAATAAGAAAGTATATTTTTTTGTATTAAACAAAAATAGAGTCAAAATTATCACTTGAAAGATACATTTGTCAATGTATAATAAAATATGCAAGTATATGTTTATAAGTTGGAAAAAAAATAAAATTTTGTCAACTCTAAGATTGTGACATTTCTGAAACAAAATGAAACGTCCTTTGTCTGTTTGTTTCGTGTCGGGTAGCTTGAATCCAATATAGCTTGTAGATATCAAATCATTCCTCATGCATGTATTCTCAAAATTATTTCCCCAGTGTTTGTTTCAAAGGAGTATACTAAATTTATGCTATGATGAGACCGACCTTATATAGGTTGCCTACGTATCTCTTCGAGAGAATCAGGTCAGAACGTAGTTCATGGTACATGGAACTGATTTGATTTTTTTTTACTTTACTCTTTTTTAGCAAAGGGACCGAATCCGATTTGGATTGCCTACATATTCCACCAAGGAAATCAGGCCATGTGTAGTTCAAATTACATAAATAGTCAAAGATTCTATTTTCTATCCTAATGTGACTGAACCGTATGTGGGTGGCCTACGTATCCCACCGAGGGAATCAAGTCAGGCGTAGTTCTCCTATTACAAATACAGGATTTTAGAAATGCTCTATAGTAAAATCGAACCCTATGTGGGTTGCTTATGTGTCCTACCAAATGAATCAGGTAGGAACGTAGTTCGTAACTACATTTAAAGTAGAAGTTACATTCAGAAAATCTATCTAAAGTAACCCTTTGGTGTAGTATCTTGACTTCTCTTGAATGAAAAACTTCAATGCTCGAATATAGTCCCGTTGTCATGTTTCGTGTTCAATTGTTCAACTGTAGAATATCTTCACATCCTTCAAAATCTTGCTTGGCTTCAAACTTTGTTCATTTGTTTCATTATGTCACGATCATAAAGTTGACAGATTTGAAAATTAATATAAAAAGAAAATACTTGAAAGTAATAAGTAATAAGCAATTAAGAAAATAGAAAATGCATTCATAGATTTTGCAATTAAGCTTTCAAAAAATGAGGCAAAACAACATAAAGTTTTAAGGCGCGATTTAAGCCTCGCTTTATTTTAAAATCGTGTCATTTCAAAAGCATTACTACTTGTTCTATCTACCAAGACTCCTGGCGAACCAAGGATGAAGTACAAGTCCAATTCTTCAAAGTATCCTCTGGTTCAGCATCCCAAATGGTCGGTGTCTCGGTGTTGTAGAGAGGCATGTAAGGAGTTGTAGCAGTAACCTCTATCAATGCTTGTTCTTTGGTTGTCACTACATAAGAACCAAAGGCGAATGAGGTATTAGTTTCCACTTTTCCAATTGGCACAATACTTCCTTTCACATCCAAGTATTCCTCGATCATGTTCACATCAGCATTTCCATGTTTAGGCAAAGGGTTATTGTTCACGTTGGGCTGAGGTCCACTAAGTTGGATTTCTCCTTCTTTAATCAAAGCTTCAATCTTGTTTTTGAGACCATAACAATCCTCAATGTCATGTCCAACAACTCCAGAATGATAGGCACAACGCTTGGAACCATCAAACCATTTTGGAATAGGATCAGGAATCTTCCCTTCAATTGGTTGTATCAAACCTGTTGTTTTCATTCTATCAAACAGCTCAGCCAATGGTTCAGCTATTTTTGCGTAATTGCGAGTGGTTTTGACATCATGATTTGGACGAGTTCTAGGAGCAGCATACGGTCGATTTTGAAAAGTTGAAGCTTGGACTGGTTGGTACGAATGTGGTTTATTGTGAGTAGCAACTCGAGGTTGATAGTAGCTTGCTTGGGTGTTGTAGACATGGTAAGGAGTTGATGGAGAATGGTAGGGGGTATGTGAGGCTTCACCATATTGGTAAGGGAAAGTGAGTTGATGTTGATTTAGGTTAGGATAAACTTGACTAGCCATGCGTCCTTGGTCAATCATAACAACCGATATATCTTCTTTCTTCTTTTTGTTCCCATTGATAGAACCATATTGAATCGCTTTGCTTGCAGCTTGCAAGGATGTAAAGTCTTGGATTCTTCTTGATTTGATTCCTTCTTCCAATATTTCTCCCATTCTAATGACTTCTGTGAACTTTTGTCCCATCATAGTTATCATTTTCTCATATTAAAGATTGCTATCTTGGGATTCAATGAAGGTAGCAGTCATTTCACTTTCACTCATGGTGGTTGGATTCTAGATGCTTCTGACCTCCAACGTAGAGCATACTCACGAAATGTCTCAGTTGACTTCCTCCTTAACTTAGTCAGGTAGAACCTATCTGGTATGATGTCAATGTTGAACTTGAATCGATCCATAAAGTCTTGTGCCATATCACTCCAGCCACGCCATTTATGGATATCTTGTTGTGTATACCAAGCAAGAGCTTCACCAGATAAACTTCTTATGAATAACTTCATTCTGACCCTGTCGTCTCTCCCCACTCCTACCAGTTTGTCACAATATGCCCTTAGATGCGTATGAGGATCACCAATTCCATTGAATATGTCAAACTTTGGTGGTTTGTACCCCACAGGCAAGTCAATGGCAGATTGCACACACAAATCCTCATATTATAAGCTTTTGTTTCCCCTGGTAGTTTGGAGATTTCTCATTGCTTCCTTAAGATCACGAATCTCCCTAGCTAACACATCATCAGCCTTTGCCTTGGCATCTTTCTCTATTTCCTCATACTGATCTACTTCGGGTTGAACTTGACCGATATTGGATTGGTAAAGGCTTTAGTTTCGACCGCATATACTGGAGGAACATGTTGCACATACGGAGTGGCAATATGTGCCCCTTGTATATAAGCTGGATAAGTTTGGACAGCGGGCGTACTTTGGATTGGAGGTGGTGGATTTGACAAGTTTATAGTAGTGGTTGTAGGCTGTGGATAGGTGTTAACGGGTAGAGAAACGTAAGGAGTGTGAGTTGTAGGTTGATTTTGTGAGTTTACCAGTAGTGAATTAGGAGGAGTAGCATAGGTAGTGTAGGTAGGTGGTTGACTTTGTGGAGGAGTATAGGTAGGTGGAAAATTTTGTGGATTTGTGGGAGTAGTTGGAGGAATGTTATTGTTGGTAGGTGGAGGTTGCTGTGGAGGAAAGTGTTCAGGAACTGGTGAATCAAGTGATGGAAAACGAGGTGGGTTTGGTGCAGTACTCCTAGGTTCAGGAAGTGGACTTTAGAGTGTGATGGATAAATTGATCAAGTCTCTAACCCGAGTTAGTTCACTACGTAGATCCTCAATCTCTTGAGTCAAGCGAGCGATGTGTTCATCATGTTGAATTGTAGTTCTATCTACGGATGTCTCGGGAGAGTCGTTAGGAACGGTGATATGTCCTGTACCAAGTGGATCGAATGTGGTTGGATTGGTCATAGTGATTTCTCTTTCTTGAATAGCCCAACTACGTCGAGGTAATGCTGATGACTTGGACCTTGTGAAGTAAGGATGGTCGGCCAGCTCGATTGTCAACACAAATCAACTTTGGTAGGGAATAAAAATAAAAGATAGAAAATAAAACGCAAATAAGTTAAGTTTTGAATGAAAAAGTAAAGTCATGTTCACATAATTCAAATAAATCAAGGAGTATGCAAGTCATTAAGTAGAGTCAAATAAGTTGCAAAAATAAACATGTTAACAAGCCATCAAGTAAAGTCAAATATATTGTAAAGATAACATATAAACGCGTCCTATATGCTGGTGACCTCTTTGCCAGAGGTAGGCCTAACGTAAATATGAGGAATATATTTGTCATAATATGCCATCCCATTACTCTTGAGTAATTAAACAATTCAGTATTATTTTTTCAAAATAAGGTACAAAAGTAAAGAAACATTTTATTACATGTCGAACGTAAAGTACTTTTAAAAATAAAGTAACGAAAATTTTGTTATGTCCACCCTTGTTGTGCTCCAACGTCAAGTCTTCATACCTGTCAACTTAACGTTAGTCATACCACCCCCTATAGTTTAATTAATTAGAGCAAATGGTCCATATTCTGGCATAAATATTCCTCAAATATGCACATAAATAATGATAGGTCGTCACTTGGGGTCGGAAACCCACTTGGACATTTAAGGCAAAGTCGACTAATGGACTTAATATACCAAGGATATAAAGCCTCTTAGGTCATAAAATGATGTATGCTCCTTGTAAGGTGTGTTGGTTTAGCTCTGCTCTAGGTAAACTAGGATTGGGTATACTAGACACAAGGTTCCCGAGTGAACTACTCGAGTGAAGGCTACGCGATCACACGGAAAAAGATCCGGACACCCCGCGCATATGCCAACTCTCCTGAATTTTGGAATTTTGAAAGAAATTTGCTGGTGCGCAAGACACACCTAGCGTGTACGTGTGATAGTGTAAATTTCAAATATGTAGAGAAATATGAACAGAATGTCAGTTAAGAAAAGCATTAACGGATATACATCTAATATCAAACAAACAATAAATAGCATATAAAATAATTCATATCATATAAAAAAGAATTCAACGCAAACAAACAGTTTATAACATGTACAAATAGTTTACGACAAATAAAGTAATTAAAGTTAGCACATAAAAGCCTAATTAAACTAAATCCGTTATTGTTAGAACCTAAAAAATCCCCAGCAGAGTCGCCATTTCTGTTATACCTCATTTTAACTGGGTCAAAATAGTGTACAATATTTTGGTGATTTCAAAGGTAATACTAAGTCAAGAAGTCGCCACCTAATTTATATGGTGAATTAGGGCACCTAAATTGATTAAATTATTGTCAAAAGTTAAACTTCATTTTAAGGTCTACTAGACATGAGATTCTAGGTAAGGGTTCAACTAATCTAAAGGGAAGGGGTTAGGCATCCTTTAAGATCCATTAAAAATGCTTAACCGGCCGAACTTAAATTAATTAATAAGGCTAAGTGAAAATTAGTGATAAAGCATAAAATAATTTACTAACTTAAAATAAGAAGATAAAGTAGTGTTGTAGTAGTTTTACATAGTTGAAAACAATTTATTACTGTTGGAAAGATCTTTATATTTTTTAAGAGAACAAATAAATTAACAAAGTGATCCAGTATGGCACATTGGGTTAAAACATCTTCTGGACTATACACCATTTACAAACAAATTACTATTTTTAATTAACTCAAGGTTCCGAGATTGATTCAAATGGAATTTAGGAAATATTTTCAACTCTAAGCGATGACATGATTAGTAACTAGATGTTTTCAAAATTATTTTTATCAAAAAATCAGTTAACTTCTATGTAAGTCGAGCATAGTTATCAAAACAAACACACAAGTATCCATGGCGAAATAACCGAAAGAGACTATCAAAGTATGAAGTTAGGAATAAGCGACTAAAGAAAAGTTATAGCCGAATCATCATTATTTCCTCTCACTTTCGTTTGTAATTTCTGTTGGGATGAAATTTCTAAGGAGCGAGAGACACAAATGGAGACATAATGCACGCTTCAAGCCTTGTGGTGACGTCGAGTCTCAAAACAAGACTCTTCGACTCCAAAGTGTACATGTAAACAAAGATAAGAAAGAAAATAAGAAATTAGATTGTAGGAGAATCAATTTCAACAACTCAAAATTAAAAACATATAAAACAGGTGACATAGAAAGGATTCAAACAAGTCGTCAAACTTACAATATCCAGTGTAGTATACCGGATTTGGTATTCCTAAAGTATAGAAATTTAAACAATGAAGTTGGTCACTTAGTGTAGCATCCGTAAAGTTAAGATCACTAAACGTTTTAGATGGTTCACAACATAACATTTAGTATATAAATGGGAAGTAAAATCAATTTCTATAAAGTAAGTAAACATGTATAAATAATAGCTAACTGTAACACAGGAAGCAAGGCCAAAATCATTAATATTAATTATTATAATCAAAATAGATTTTAAAACTTTGCAGATGCATTTTGGGAGTAGAATTTAATCATGATCTCTTACAAGTTCTTAGCTATAAAATTATCCATTCTACAGATCACATGCTACATTTTGTCTTAGTATTCGACCAAGAACAGAACAAATCATGTTGGTAAAATAGGAAGAAACAAACACTGATATGGTTTCTAGCTTCCAAACCATATTTATAAATATGGTACACACAATGTTTAAGCAAATAAATTACAAACAAATCTTTTAGCAGGTGAGATTTATGAATAACAGAGAAAACATACTACATAACTTCTATTCATAACCTATACATAACTGTCTGAAATAAAATAAAGTGGGTATAGATCTAACCTTTTGTGGGCAGTGAACTAGAGGCGCTTTATCGGTCAAGGATCCACACTCGTTTCTCCAACAAAACCAAGCAAAACGGAGAAAAAGTAGAAGATGTTAAAATGTAAAAGAGTAATATTCTTTCAAGCGTTCAAGTCTTTTTATGATTTATTTTGCAAGCCAAAAACTGTCGTTTTCAAAGCCAAAAACCTCCCCCTCTTCAACTGAAGATATATGGAAGTATTTATAGAAAAAATAAAGGTCAGAACTTAGAGTTTGAGCGGGATTTTTTTTTTGAATTTCAAATTTGCCTTGGTTTGAGAGAAATCAGAAGAAAATCTTGGACTCCCTAAATCAAGCTGTTCTAACAGTGAACTTCTGCCCCAAAGAATAAAAAAATCAAAAAGTTATTTGGCTTCTTCTGCTGACTATGAGTGAGAAGAAATTTTGAACTTTGGGACATACTGGAACACAGTATATGTATGAAATTTTCTCAAAAAGGTTGGACAAAGACTGTCCATAGTTATGGTGCTACCTACCATGGTTGAAAATGGAGTGAGGGGTGGGGTATGGTTGTTAGAGTTATAGGGTTGAATGTGTAAAGGATATTTTTGAATTAGTGGTAGATTCTATGGGCTGGCTGATTAAATGGGTAGATGGGCCACTCGTTTGGGTATAAATTTGATGGCTTTTTCCCTTATTTTAATTAATTTTTTGAGCTTCTAATCTAGTAACTAATATATATATATATATATATATATACACATACATATATATGTATAGTAAGTAAGTAAGAAACTTGAAATAAAGTGACGACATACTATATTAAACAAGACGACATTAAAGTAATAATAGTAATGTTTTTAATAAATAAAATATATAATTTTGAAGTACTAAAAATGATTATAAAAAGATGACAACATAAAGAAAATAAAAGTTAAAGTAATAGAGAATAATTACGATAAAAATAGAGATAAATGGAAAATAATAGCGAGTCATAAAGTATTCGACTTATTACCAACTTAGAAGCTCAACGAAATAAATTAGAACAAAGAAGGGGCAAAATTTGGTGTCAACAGATAGTTTTTCTCAATGTCAATCTTGATGTTATAGCCAACAGAGAGAAGATGAGAGAAGAAAGAGAGAGGAAGAGAGAGGAGGAGATTGCGGCATCAAAGGAAGCAGAGAACAAGAGGTATGCAACGCTTCAGTCCCAACTAACTTTTATTTTTGAATCATGAAATATTGTTCCTCCATGTCAGTTGTAACATTCCGGAAGTTCATGACTTAGTCTAGAGCCCCGCATGATGAACCAAGCCTTAAAACGATGTTTCTAAGCCTAAATTAATGTATTGAACTAAGTAGGAAGTGTTAGAGTCAAAACGTCAAGAAACGACCACGACGTTTGGAGACTAGTGAAAGATGAACTAGTGTGCCTTAGTATGTTTCAAGGGGTTTTAAGAGTCAGAATTTAGTCAAATTTGGTAAAAATATGTTAAACATATAGAAGAGTGTGCTTATGGTCGAAATGTCCGGCTACGACTCCCCAAGGACCACCCTAAGGGTCCTCGGAGAGGACCCTAACATTTGACCCCAAAACTGTCATTTGACAGTGGCTAAGGACGGAACCAAACGATAAGCCGTCGATGGGTCAACGGCCCGTCGATGGTGGTCATTGGTGAAGACTTAGCCATTTTTGGAAAATGGCTCAAAACACCCTCTCTAACCAAAACCACTGACTGCCAGTACGGCCTGTGGTCTGGTCGACGATTGGTGGACGGGCCTTCGTCGTTTGAGGGATGGATTGACTGCCAAGTGTTAGTTAAGTTGGGTTAATTAGTTAAGTAATTAATTCAGATTTAAGGAATGATTAATTAAGTTAGTTTGGGATTATAAAAAAGTTATAATACAGTAAACCATCAAAACACCCATTATTCCCAAACCCATATTTCTCCAACTTCTCTCTACTTTCTCTCTCTTTTCCCAAAGACCCCATTGAAGACCAAGATTCAAGGTTCACTAGGGATTCAAGACTCAAGTTTCTCTCCATTATTCTTCAAGGAATCTTAAGGTATGGAGGCTCTTCACTCTTGAGATCTCTTTCCCAAGAGGCTCTTCAAAATTGGTTTCTAAAGATGACAAAAATATGGGTTTTCATTCAATTTCGTGAATTCCTTTTTCAAAATGATTTAATGTTGTATTGTGTTGTTTTATATTGACAATGTATTATTGGTTAATGGTGAAATTGTTATAGTTCTTAGTCTTAGACCTAGTTTCCATTGAAGATTCATGATTGAACCCTTTTTCCAAACCCTAGCTATGAATTGGACTTATAGATGATTAGGGTTGTTGGAATTAATTATGTTATTGTTTAATTCATTATATTATGATGATGATGATGAGTGGATCATTGGATAATTTTGATGAATTGAGGGTAAGATCTTGAAGGAGATTTTGGAAGCTATTGGTAATACCTTTTATCATTATGAGTTCTCTACTTCAATAATGATGGTTTATTCTTGATGATGATGTTCAATTGAAGTATGATAATGTGAATAGATTTAGGAAGATGATGATATAATGAATATGATGGCATGTTATGAATATGTTGAATTATGAGATCATGGTAAGGGTATGATGATATAAGGATTGAAGGTGATTCGGTTCTGTGCCTTATATGATATGACTATGATGTGTTGATCTCACTAATGATGGTTTGTGATGAAAGGAAGTTCTCATCCTATACCTAATGAGCTGTGATTATGACTATACAAGGGGTTAGTCTCATATGGCCTAAATTAAGATTGATGATTAAGAATGACATAAGGGTATTTCAAAAAGGGACTTTAGCTTAGCACCGAGTGAACTAGATATGAGAGGTGTACCTTCCCAATGTGGGAAGGTAGGTTCACAATGGTTCTCATGAGATGGAGACTACAATGAAATTATGCATAAAGAGGGTTTATAGAACATCTCCTAGTTCCTTAACTATGTTGCCCCCATAGGAATACTAGCTAGTGGATCCACCTAGAATGATATGTTCATATTTTGGTTCTATGTTGGAAAGTAGAGCACCTTCTTTAGATGTAGGGTTTCATGACACCGGATTTCATGTTTAGCTCACATGGTCTATTGTCGGTTAAGGCGATTGTTCCTGAAAGTAAAATGAATGAATGAAGTAATGAAGATGAACACTAACTAGGGTGACTTAAGGGGTTCTACTTAGTGTAGGTAGGGGTATGAGGCTCTATCTATACATTGCACAAGTTGTCCTTGAGTGGAGTCCAAGGAAGTTGTTCTTATGTTCTTGTGCACTTATGATATCATGAAATGTATATATATTGGTTCTATATGATGTTGTTCCTACATGATGTTGGTTTCGTTGATGAACATGATATTGGTCTAAGTTTCTATATATGTTGATGACTACTTATGATGTTATGTTATATGAGGTAAGGCATTACTTATGATCTCTTTTCTAGTTTACTTGATTATGTGGGGTTAGGGGGCTTCACATGAGCATTGCACTTGTATGCTTGGGATGGTATGCTTGGTAAGGGTCTTATATGCTTTGATGATATGAACTCTTGAACATGATATGCTAATATGACTTTATGTTGGTGTTGTTCTTATATATGAATATGAATATGTCTTATGTGGATTTGATCATTTGCTTGTATATGCTCTCTTGTATGTGCATCAAAGGCTTTCCAAAGAGCTTAGAATGATTCTAAAGAAATGGTCCCTTTTTCATACATGTCTTCAAAGGTTTTATGTGCATATGTTTCAATACTTAGTACAAGTGGTTGTACTAATCCATATTCTTTATGTTTCTACAAATATGTAGGTTCGCGCCGTTGAGGTGCTTAGAGGCCATTTGAAAGAAGACTTGGACATCTTTCCCAAGTTGTTGGTGAGTCCTCAATGTTCTAGGATGGTGCCACTTTCTATCTTAGTAGTATTGCTTATGTCTAAAGATGATTGTTTCTTTCCTTATTCTTAAGAGTATTGTTGTAAGCCTATATGTGGCATATTGTACTTGTGTACGGGCTATGCCCTAACGTTGTAATTCTCTTTAGATGGTTATATGTGAGATGAAGTATTAGAGTATGTTGATGTCTTGATTATGCAAAATGAGAAGTCTATGTAAACTTCATAAGCGAGGAGTCTATGTAAACTCAATATATGATGTGTGAGAAGTAGAAGTATACTTCACTATGTAAAAGTTTTAAGTTTCACATTTTCTTTACCGATAATATGCCATGATGTATGCTAAGGGCTATTCTAAGTCCTCTTCGAGAACGAAGACGCCGGTTAAGTCTAGGGGGTGCTCCCCGGTCTTGACATCCGGCAAGCAGGGATGGATCTCATTAGGAGGGTGATGAGAATGATAAGTCTGATAAGGAGAGTGAGGGTGATGAGGAGTAATTGTATCTGTTTGACATTTTAGACTTCTATATTTTTGGAATTCTTTGATCGTATTTTAGTTTAGTTTGAAGTTTGATGAAGTTTATTTTGAAGTTCGATGAAGTTTATTTTGAAGTTCGATGAAGTTTATTTTAAAATAATTTAATGTATATGTTGAAAATATTGTGTAGTTTTGATTGGATGAAGTTTATTTTGAATAGCTCATTTGAAATTCTTTGGGTTGGATGAAGTTTATTCTGAAATAGCTTATTTGGAATTCTTTGGGTTGTTTTGATATAAATATGCAGGTGGGATACTAAAATTGAAGCTTAATGCTGCCAGTTTTGTGGCAGAAATACCGACCTTCGGAGGTTGAAATCTCAAAACAAGAAATAAAAATACCGACCTCCGGAGGTCGATCGGAATCTAAAAAATAAGAAATAAAAATACTGACCTCCAGAGGTTGGAATCTAAAAAATAAGAAATAAAAATACCGACCTCCGGAGGTCGGAATCTAAAATATAAGAAATAAAAATACCGACCTACGGAGTTCAGAATCTCAAAATAAGAAATAAAAATACTAACCTCCAGAGGTCGAAATCTAAAAAATAAAAAAAATAAAAATACAGGCCTCTGGAGGTCGGAATCTAAAAAATAAGAAATAAAAATACCAACTTTCGAAGGTCGCAATCTCAAAAATAAGAATAAAAATATCAACCTTTGGAGGTTGGAATCTCAAAAATAAAAAATAAGAGTACCGACTTCCGGAGGTCAGAATTTAAAAATTAAGAAAAAATAAAATGAAAGCATACCGACATCCAAAGGTCAGTATTCTAAAATTTGAGAATTAAATATTCTAACCTCCGAAGACGGAAATAATAAAAATAATAAATAAATAAATATGTAAAAGTGACCTCCGGAAGTCGGAAAATAAAATAATGAATTTTTATCGACTTAAATTAAAACTGACCTCGAGAGGTCAGTAAATATCGACTTCAAGAGGTCGGAATTGAATATCGACCAAGCTTTTTCCGACCTAAGCTAGGATGTCGGTTTTTTGTTGGTATTTCAGGATATACTGACCTCTGGAGGTTGGTATTTTTAAGTTGGTATTCCCTGTTTTTTTAGTAGTGTATAACTACCTTTCTGTTCCTAAAATCACCCCAACTCTCTCATTCTCTCAAAATCCTAAATCTCATCCACATTCATCTTATCTAATTCTCTCAAGTTCAAGAAGAAATCTAGGCTTTGAAGTATCCCTTTTTTCCATTACTTTTGGCTTTATCTATCAAGGTATGTGGGAATTCATCAATGGGTTCCATTCATCCATTGAGTCTCAAAATATCTCAATTCTCCAAATTCAATTTCATCAAAATTATTTAGAGTTTCATCTAATTCTTCATGGGTCTTCATTGTTATGATTCAATTTGTTAATTTTAGTCTTCTTATGATTAACTTGATCAATTACATGTTTTTCAATTGATTTCATATGCACTCATACATTATTTATGAATTTATGAAGGAAGTTATGAACATATGAATGATAATTTATGAAAAGACAATTGATGAATTGAGGTTGCCTTTAGACAAGCATCAATGAAATTCTTAAAGGTTAAGTTTTCAAACACATTAGGGAATCATGGTCGGTGAAAGGTTTTCTCATGTACGCATTATCCATGATTTAAGGAGATATTTTATAATATTTAAGCGTGGATGGTAATTTAACTATGATTTTCTGTATATCGTGTTATGTTTATGAAAATGACTATTCTATTGGGATTTAACTTAGCATCGAGAAAACTTTGAGGTGGAGGCTCAAATAGGTAGTCTCTAGTAGCAACCTCTAGTTCCAAACTACGTTTCCCCGTAGGATTGTGTTAACTGACCTAACTAGTGGATCCACAAATAGCATAAGAATCATTATACGGGGTTCTACCTTGGCAAGTAGACACTATTTTCTCGGTATGGGAGTTACATCAAATTCCATGTTATGGCTCGCATGATCTATTATCGGTTGAAGCCAACATCCCGCAAAAAGAACTAAAGTTACCTTAAAGATTATATGAAGCTTTCTTTATAATTTTGAGATGCATTGACAATGTTCATGATTTATGATTTTTCTCTAAAGGTTTTACTTCATTTTAGCTTGGTCATGCATATCATGTTTTCATTTATGTCCCTTTATGATCATGTTTCATGTTTTTAAGCATATCCCCCATACTTATTACGAGGGTCGCCTTCACCCCTAGGCGACTAAAGTCATTGCTTGGGGCCTCACATATTTTGGAGGGGGCCATTTTTAAAAAACAATCACGAATATATGTTATTTTTTTTAAAAAAAATATATGTACTATGAGTGTTATGATTTCAACTAAGGAAATTTCATATGAGATGAAAATAAACCTGAATTTCGTAAGAAACATTTTGATGAAAATATGGATAGCGAAATCACAAAGTCCCTTGAAGAATCTTTAGAGTTAATTTCTTTATATATGCAGAGTAGATCAAACTATTTTTTCACTTCAAAATAGGTTTGAACCAATTGAAGCATATGAAAATATTTTTAATTTTTTATTTAGTGGTAAAATATTGAGATCACTCGATGATGAGAATTTAAAAAATATTTTCTTAACCTTGAACTTTCTTCAACACGTAATAGTTATTATGATATTGATGGTTTAGATTTATTTTTTGAATCAAAAGTGTTAAGGAAAATAATACAAGTGAAAGATAATGATCTAATGAAAATACTCAAACAAATAAAAAGAATTGATTATTTTCCAAATACACATATTTCTTATAGAATAGTATTAAAAGTTCTTGTAACTGTTGCCTCAGCCGAAAGAAGTTTTTTCGAAATTAAATTGATTAAATCTTCTTTAAGATCAACAATGTCTTAAGAGAGATCAAATGATTTAGTTATTATCATTTGAAAAGGAATTATTAAAACAAATTTGATTTCCTATTCCAAGTTCTGATTTCTTAATTATGAGATTATGATACTTTAGGCATTCCGATCCTCGAGTTGTTCTTCATGATTATATTATCACATGAACCCTAGTTGATGAGATTTTGTTAAAACTTTTCTGTAATTATTTCAAATTGATTTTGGAATTTAAAGTGAGTCCAAGTATATGTTTAAAGCATTATTTAGGAAGAGTTTTAAGAGAGCATTAATGGTCCCTCATGTATTATTTTGCATTACAAAAGAAAACATTATTCCAAGAAAAGCATAAATAGTTTTGGAAAAAAGTAAAGTAAACATCAGTTATCTCTTAAAGAGGACATTTTGAGTATTTACTCAACCTAGTATGTATTATTTAATGAGCATTATTTCATATATCCCAGGAGTAGTATTGAGCACCGATTTGAATAAGAGTTAAGATAAATCCCTATGCCACCAGCGTAGATATGATCATACAAATTTTGGGGTGACTCCTCTTCAGCCTCAAGAAGGCATTTTAGTGAATCCATAAGTTAAGTTGTGTTCTATAATCTGACAAAATATAGGACGGTTCTGGAATCGTGGATGAAACACTGTATCATCACGAGACTCATAGTAATGGTTGTGTGTTAGAGAAACTCTCCATGAAAGTAAAGTATATTTATATATGTATTCAGTATTTTCTATTATTGCACTTTTTGTGAAGATCAAATAATTTTGCTTCATGTTCATTCTTTACTTCGGTTAAGTTATTTGCAGTCTTTCGTGTTTCGTTCATCATTATTACATATTGTACATTTCATGTACTGACGTTATTCAAAGTTGTACTATTCTATAATATATAGATACATGCATTTAGGATCATCAACATGCGCTTCGTTGAGATTAGATCATCAACTCATTAGCTTTTGGAATACTCCAATTTTATCGCTTTAGTAGTAGTATTTTGAGGTTATCGTGGGGGATAGTTTATAATATTAGGAGGCATCAGTTCATAAGAGACCTCCAGTACTTAGTCAACTTCAAAACCTTCCTACTATCTAAATTTGTATGGTCAATGTTGGAGTTTCACCGTGTAACACCTTGTAACTCTATTTTTAGGATCTGAATCTTTCTTGAACTAGGTGATGTCCTACATGTGCTTATGTATTAAGGGCCATTCTTATTTGTGCTAATTGTATAGGAAGTGCTTTAAGTTCATAAGAAACCTCTATTGAGTAGAGTTCAAAGCCTTCCTACCGATTAAGTGTTTCACATTAGTTTATGTAAGGGTCAAATCTAATTGATTATATCTCTCATCATATAATGAATTAGGTGGTACATTACCTATACATTAAAGGTCTATGGGTTTTATTTCCAACTCCACCAACTTTACCTCATTTATAGTTCGAATAAAAAGTTATGATCATTTTATCAAAGACTACGACAATATATTTTTCTGAGCCATTGACCTACGAACCTCATTTACGGGTCCTAGATTGAAGTACGACCCGTATTGTTCACTCTTGGAAAAAATCTTAAAAGTCAGTTTTGGTTCCAATACCTACGTACCTAATTAGAGGTCGGAGAAGTATCTTTCAATCGTAGCTAGGGTCCGTAGAATGAAGTGTTGAAACCCAAAATTCAGTCTTACTTCCACGGATGGGATCTATGGTCCGTAGATTAAACCATAGACCGTAGATGGCCGTGTGGAAGCTTTCCGACAATTTTTTAATTCAGTTTTCTTTTGTATTTTCCCACTTTTCCTAAGTCTAAGCCACAACGTTACACATATCCTAAAAGGATTTTCACGCTCAAGACTTCGTTCGTACACTCTTAGCTCCCTCAAACTCATAAACCACGATAAGCAAGGTACAAGCTAGAGTTTTCTACGCATCTTATTCAAGTTTCTGCAAAAAAAAATTGTTCTTCCAGGTATGTAAGGCTATTCATAGTGATGGACTAAGTTCGTCTTCACGCCCTACATCTAAATTCAGTCAGTTGAGAGTTAAGTCTAGAGTTGTATCTAAAGTCCCATGAAATTCTGAATTTAGTTTGTGTTCTTATTATTTCGAGTTCTGATTGCTTAATTATTAGATTGTGATACTTTATGCATTGAGATCCTTGAGTTTTTGTTTATGTTTATATTATCTCATGAACCTTAAGTTGATGAGATTTTGTTAAAGCCTTTGTGTAATTATTTCCATGCATTGATTTTAAAAATTAAAGTGAGTCCAAACATTTTTTTTAAAGCATCAATTGAGAAGAGTTTTAAAGAAATATTAATGGTCCAAATATATTAATTTGCATTAAGAAAGAAATCATTATTCCAAGAAAAGCATAAATAGTTTTCAGAGTCAGTTAAAGTGAAGATCAGTTATACCGTAAAGAGAGTCTTTTGAGTATTAGCTAATCCTAGTGAATATTATTTAATGAGCAATATTTCATATATTTTGAAAATAATATTGCGCACCCTAATTGAGTTAAGACAATGCAAACTTCATAACCTACGCCACCAGCGTAGATAAGATTGTATAGAAATTCGGGCGTCTAGTCTCCAACCTCAAAAAGGATTTTTAGTGAATTCACAAGGTCTTGTTATTTCTAGTAGATTTTGCATTGTTTAAGTAGTTTCTATGATTCTATCTAATTTTCTTCTACTTTGTACTTAGATTTGCGATATTTGAGCCA
Source organism: Solanum sitiens (assembly GCA_016801875.1). NCBI lineage: Eukaryota > Viridiplantae > Streptophyta > Magnoliopsida > Solanales > Solanaceae > Solanum > Solanum sitiens. The sequence goes on along the minus strand of JABWTJ010000035.1, from coordinate 2,766,452 downwards.
AGAATCTTTAAAAACAACCTAACACTCTACCTTTACGAGATGATCTACGTAACTGCATGCACTAAAAAAACGTCAGAGTCCAGTTATAAAATATCATTAAATATATCATTATTATTACTCTCTCCGTTTAAAAAAGAATGATCTAGTTTGACTTGGACGGAGTTTAAGAAAAGAAAGAAGATTTTTTAATCTTATGATTCTAAATTAGAATTATGTCAAATGTACCAAAATACCATTTAATCTTGTGGTCTTAAACATGTCGCACGGAAAGTTAAAGTTAAAGTGTTGTCAAAAAAAGAACAAGATCATTCTTTTTTAAACATATTAAAAAATATATAATTATTATTTTTTAAACGGAGAGAATTACTATTATTATTATTATTATTATTATTATTATTATTATTATATTATCCGCAAAATATGACGACCAAGAAGGGGTAACAGCTCATAAATCTAGAAAAAGAAAACATGTGGTTTGGAAAGGCAGAAAACGTATCTAGTGTGAAAGGACAGACCTCGTGCAGAGGTAAATAAAAAAGTGAAGCACACACTAAGATGTGAAATAGATATATTATATTAGTTTTATCAGTCCTGTTGGCTTGGGGATATGTATTTGTGGAACAACACTTTAGATCTAGCATATCTACCACCAATTCATCAATGTCTAGCCCATACCATCATTCATCAACCAAGCTGGCAACTAACTGGACCAACACCACAAATATCCTATCATTAATTAATAGTTATCTTAAATTATTTATTATTTTAAGATTTTTAAGATAAATATAATTGTCTTTTTTTCTTTATTTTATTTTTAATAGTAACTGTATTTGAATATTATAAGCACATTAATTAGGGATGATGACACAGTATCCAATAAGAAAAATGGGATAGACATAAGTATTCATCTAAACTATAATAGAAATTTCAGAGATGCGACAGACTTAAATTAAACTTATAAGGTCATATTACTCAATAAACTCTTTTGTTTTGTAATTCTATACACCTTTTGAGTTATGTGACGCAGAGGCGGAGCTACATAGCATTAAGGGGGTTTATTCGAACTCCTTTCGACGGAAAATTATATTATTTATATATGGTTAAAATAAGTGTATATGTATTATAGTAGATGTCGACCCCCCTTCGACTATCTATTTTTACAGATTATGAACCCCCTTATTGAAAATTCTGGTTCCGCCTCTGATGTGACGGTGTGGCACGATCTGTGACTTCACGTAGTTGAGACGCGTGAGAGTTATTTGAATGTCATGCAAGCCAAAAATGTGTACGATTTTTTAAAAAAATGGTTCAAGGTAAACCTTAATTTATTTAAGGCGTGTTTCTAAAATTTTAATAATAGTCTCGAGAGTATATATTTGTTCTTTATCCCAATTTTTTTTTTTTATAACTAGTGGTATGTTTGTAAAATTCCTGCTTAATTATACCATTTTTTAAGGCAGGAGTAAAGGAGAAACATGAGATAATTTGAGACGGATGAAACATATACCCATCTAACTTTCATGTGCACATGGATTAATATATATATATATATATATATACACTATTTTACCCTAGCCTCCACCTAGGAACTTTCATATTTCCTTTCTTGGTAACTCGAACTCATAACCGATGATTATTTTGTATACTAAGATACAAGCGGAAGCATAATATGTACCATTAGTTATTCCTTCCATCCTATTTTACGTAGCACCATTTGATTGACACTATATATAAATTAAAAATGAAAAAATCTTTGAAATTTATAATACAAAACGATCCTTAACATCCTCTCATTTATTTTTTAAAGAAAATATATTTATCTATGAAAATCACTAAATTTTAAACTTATTATTTCAACCTGATACTATAGACCAGCAATTTAATAATTGGAGCAATGAGCACATGACTAGCTGGGTTCTCCTTAGTGTCTCAATAGAGGATTCAAGATTTTCACTCACAAATTCGGAATATAATAATATAGTGTCCTACTCCTATATATACCTGTTCTTTCTGTCATCCATCTTTCATCAACTAGCTACTCCTAAATCTTCTTCTCCAACAATGGCTCCACTTATCTTTGCCTTTTTCCTTCTCATTGCTTCTGCGGTATGTCTTTTTACTCACTTATTTGTTTCTGAACCATAACACATGATACATTTTAGATCTTTGCCTTTAGTATGCTTAGTTCGATCTTAAGTTAAGCTAAGCACAAAAAATATGAACTTTATCGTACATTTTTCGTTATACATGCTAGTATAACATTCGTTTGTTCCTAATCGAATGAAGTATTATATATAGTATCATTCTTAGAAGCAATTGCTCAAATAGTAGTTATCATCTTAGAAAATCAATTTCTTAAATAATGACTATTAGTTGAGTGATCATATGCGAGATCAACATTGTTATTATGATAAACCATTTTTGTCAAGTGTAAACTAGTTTTTTTTTTGAGTTGCTAAGATTCTAGTTCACCAACGTATGCTAAATCATTGAACTTTTTTCTTCCTTCTTTTCTGTTTCTTGACAGAACGGAGCTGCTCCCGGTGCTCCTGGTGCTTTCCCACCCGTCAATGTATCATCTCCAACACCTTCGGTCCCCATGCCACCACCAACTCCATACGTGATCACCCCGCCTCCTCCACCACAAGTTAAGTTACCATCCCCACCTCCGTCAGTCAAGCTACCGCCACCTCCACCACTACCACCAGTTAAGTTACCATCCCCACCTCCAGCAGTCAAGCTACCGCCACCACTCCCTACTCCCCCCGTTTCACCACCAAAGACCACAGCAGGTATAACACACTTACACAAAAGAGTACTTTTAAGTTCTCTGTTATTTTCCTTATAACCGATCTATTTATCACCTGTTTCTTGTATCTGATATTTAGATAAATTTGAATCTCTATCTAGAATAAGAAAAACTATGAAGGACGCCGTATGCAAAGAAATCGGGCAATAGTATCATAGCCGTACTTGTTCCAATAAAAAACACTAAAACTAAAAAAAGAATGACGAGGAATCTATACATTGATTTGCAACTTTTTTTAAAATCCGTGTGCATCAAAAGATGTATGTATGGTCTCTAAGGTTGATAGCGAGATTGCCAATCAACTTATTGGTGTTATATGGTATATGTCAAGATCGAAAATGAGACCAAAGATATGCTATATGGATAAATTTAAAGCTAGCACTGAGTCAAATTCTTAATTTATCTAAAACAAAGATTATATGTTCAGATTGCATTCCCCTATGCTCGGTGAGATGCAAATTGCATTCAAGGAAGAACGTATGCCTAAGAGCGTGCACTACTTGCTGTTTAAGATGCAAATGTGTTCCACCAGGCCAATATGGAAACAGAGAGAAATGTGGCAAATGCTATGCTAATATGACTACTCGTGGAGGCAAACCCAAGTGCCCATGATAATGGTGAACGGTTGCATCTGTCACTTGATCAACTACTTAACTTGTGCTTTCTTGATGTATTTTGATATTTAAAAACGTCCAAACAGATCCAGAAAACCTGTCTATCTACGCTACATCCGTAGATACCAATTTTTCTTGAGCTGTTTGAGCATAAGCCATATCATTAAGAGTAATTTTTTATTTTGTATGTGTGTGTCTCTGCACATATTTTTTTAGTAATGGAAGGGAACGATTCTCGTGTTATTCTTGCAGTATTTGTGTTGTTATTAGAAAGTTTTCTGGCATTGATCTTCATGACAATTTTTCTTGAAAAGTAAGTTTGTTAAAATGAGAAAAATGACTTTCTTAATAAAGGCAAGGGAAACAAGTTTAATAAATGAAGTTGTATGTTTATTGTATTCTCTCATCCAACTAATGGTCTCCACCCCTACCTCGTGACCATCCCACCCCTTAGGCCCCACAACCGACACTTTTACCACACCTATAGCTTTTTGTTTGATTGCATTTCAAAATAATATTTTTTTGTTTACTTATCAAACACTAAAAAAATTAAGTAAGAAAACCAAAAATATTCTCCTCCATACCAAACACACTTAAATCCCAGTTGTTGTTTTTTTTGCAAACTCCGGTTGGCTCCAGATTTCTAGCCACAAACGCCGATAAATTCAGCGTCTCTGTGGGAATGCTTATCTTATATTTCTTTCTTACTTTCATTGTTGAGACACCAAGATGAGTAAAGGTTAACATTCGTGTAAGTCACTTCATTTTGCCACCGGTAGCAGTTAATATACATTCTATTATAGACCATTCAAGAAACTAACAAAGAGAGAACAACATTGTTACTTTCAAACTTCCACACCAGCGATAGCTGATCGACTCAACATCAAGCACATCTAACAAATAAGATAGACGTAAAACCACAGAAGGTTCACAGAATAAGCCTCATTCACACGAGAAATGAAGAACATTATGTTGGGATATATACTATTAACCATATGTAGAGATATAATATTTATTATAAAATAAATATTTACTCAATTTTAATATATCATATATTCGTTTATAGTGTTTATTTACTTATATAGTAGATGATTTAGTGTGTAGAGTTTTAGCTTATACACGGCGGATTAAATCATCGATTCTTATAAGTATATATATTTTTTGTTCTTAATCTAGAATGAAAATTGGACATGTCATCGGTACGATTGTAGCACAAGATTATATGTAATTCATCTTGATTATGGGAATGGTATAGTTTCAAGTTCTTGTGATAGTGCATTTTGTATGTGTTGAGCGAGACCGAATAGAGATAGTTGTTTTAGACTGATTAACAAAAATATATTCTCTAAATTATTAAATGTACTTATATTCTTAATCCTGATATAAATATTATAATATTTATATATTAGTTATCGTTTTGATTTATTAAAATGTGAGATTCTGAGATGGGTCAACATGTCTAGTAAGTTGGATGATAATAATATATATTGGTAAAATAATAAGTTAGTTGAAGAAATACATGTCTCGTCATAGTGATTGATTGATTGATATGCCTTTTTGAGAAACTTATAAGTTTTCATCGTGTCAAACCTTGCAAGTGGATTTATGAATCCTACACATGAAATAAGTTAGGTAGTGATCTAAAGGAAATTAATCATTAAATTAAATTCACCCGTAATTTAATTTATTGATTAGTATATAAAATCTTAACACGGGGAATCACTTAAGTGTTTAATGGGGAATTACGAAATATAAATAGAGAAGTGCAATTACGAATTTCTAGTGGAATGATTTGTAATTTTTTATGGTAAGAATAATTCAAATTAATTATTTGATATTATTTCCAAGCCTGAGTAAAATTAATTATGTGGTCCCTATAGTGTTCACATTAATCTAGAACTCGGAATTCTAATTCTAAAGGGAAAAGGGGAGAGGCGTTAGTTTTCTTTTCAACAGAAAACTAACGTGTATTTTTTAATCGAAGAAAAATAACATGGGTTTTGATTTTCCTCTTTGGATTGGGAAGAAATCTCTATTAACCTAGAAGAAGGGAAAGTTTCTATTTATGCTTGCCCACCCAAGTATTGAGAGAGTTCGGATATGAACTTGGGATCAGTGAAGAAGACCATAGTTGATGTATATCTTGTAGATTCGCTTAAAAGTCTGTCTATCATGGGAATTCGCTTGAAGGTATTCGCTCACGTTTCAAGAGGTAATTCTTTAATTAAATTTCACTATGTTTATGTGTTCTAGCATAAATGGTATTGATTATTATTATTCATTCAAGCAGTTAAGATCCTGATATGCTTTCGTTGCGCATATATAGTTGGGAAAAAGGACAAATATATCCTCGAACTTTCATAAATGGTATGTGTATACCCCTCGTTATACTTTAGGACACCAATACCCTTACCGTCCAAATTTTGGAACATATATGTCCTTTACACTAACGGAGATACACGTGTCTCAATCTTAACAGCCCATCTAATATTTGTTAAATTTTCTATCCAAAATTAAAAGACTCACCCATATTAATATTAAAACCCACCCAATTAAATACATAATACCCACCCAAAAAACACCCCAAATCAATAATTCTCTTAATTTTAGACGGCAGTCCAACCCCAAATAGCAGAGAGCAGCCACCGTCGTCGAAATGTCAAAGAAAAATAATTTGGGTCGCCGGAAAAAACAGCACGAGTTCAATCTTCAGAGGGAAAAAGAAGAGGAAGAAAAACTAGCGAAGAAGCTACAAGCAAAAAAGAACAAGATGATGGTGGATGGTAAGGACATGAAGAAGAAAGGTGGTAATGGATTTCAAGTTGAGAAGAAAAAATTGAAGACAAGGATGACTCCATTAGCCAAAGCTAAAGCTGCACAAGCAATGGAGATTGAAAAATAAGATTTTTGTTGTAATATATTCAGGTGTATTTGGTAACTGAAATTGAAGTTGTTTACGTCTTTCTTCTGCAATTTGCGTAAAAGAATTAATATTTAAACATGTTTCATGTTGCTATCTATATTCTTTGTTGTGTTCTTAAAAAAAAAAAAAGTCTTCCAACAGTGCTTCCTGTGAGATTTGATCAAATCTAATACAAAGGTATATGATGGTAATGACTAAATAATTGATTTAGTCAAAGAAAAAGTTAAACGGGTCTTCCTCTCATGAAGTTGATGAGAAATGGAGGATGATTTGGGGATGAAGATGGTTGGATCGGTCTTCCTCTCATGAAGTTGATGAGAAATTGGAGGATTTAGTGTTGACTGTTGAGGATGATTTGGGGATGAAGATTGGAGGAAAGATGCTATTAAAAAAATGTCTAAATTGCTTAATTTGATATTAAGTGAATTAATTTAGGAGATTTGGGTTAATATTTTTGGGTTGTGGGTATATGTATTTGGGTGGGTTTTTACTTTAATTTCGGGTGGATTTTTCAATTTTAAGTAGAAGTTTAACAAATATCGGGTCGGCCGTTAAGATTGAGACACGTGTATCTCCGTTAGTGTAAAGGATATATATGTTCCAAAATTTGGACGGTAATGGTACTGGTATCCTAGAAGTATTAACGAGGGGTATACACATACCATTTATGAAAGTACGGGGATATATTTGTCCTTTTTTCCTATATAGTTTTACAACACATATAAACATTTTCCCCAAAACCACAACTCACTGTTCATCAGAATTAAGCAACTCCTCCTAGTTATCTTCTTCCTCTTCTTCCATATTTCTCCCTCGACACCTCTAATTTCCTCTTGATTGATTCTTCGCCCGTTAACTTGTCATTTCCTCAAGTGTTGTCATCAACAAGTCCTCTGCAAACAGCCTCCTTTGCCAACCCTTTTAACCTAAGTCCACCATGACTTAATCCATCTAATACACACATAACTCTCGCTAATAGACTTTGTATCAAACTCGTCTCCCCTTCTTAACATCCCTACGAACACTCCACTGCACCCCTATCAAGCATGGCTCCTCTACCCTCTAAACTACTGGTCGTGTTACACAGTATTAACATAATTCAACTCGTCATTGGGCCGGTTCTCACCATGCTTAATAGTCACTGAACCAGAGGCAAAGCTTGGAAGGGGTTCATGGGTTCGGATGAACCTAAACACTTTATATTTGTACTAAAAATTAATTAAATATTTATGTATATTAATTTGTGAATTCCTAACAATATCAAATTTTGAACTACCAACTCTTAATTCTAGCTTGGCCTCTGAACTGAATTGCACCAAGTTACTCTGAACCATAGAAAGGTGAAACAGAGCTAAAACATAATGATACCGAGTCCTTTCAGAATCAGAATCAGAACAGAGAGAGTGGGTCCTCAGAACTCGTAGATACGTCATCACGATTTAACTGTGTCACAGACTCAATAAACCAATTCACGACATCAGAATTACGATTACTATGGATCTGTCGAGGAAACTTTTGTGGGTTTTTGGTAGCCATTAATGTACGGACGAGATTTTAAGCAGAGATGAAATCGATGGGTTGAGGAGGGTGGATATGTGAAGAAGAGCACCAGTTGATTTTGAGGGATCGACTGGGCAGGTAAGATGAGTGTAAAACAAAGGGATTTGCAGACATGAACACAATCATTTTCGAAGGTATGACCAGAAGAGACAATTAAAGGGTCATCCATGAGAGACCTAGAAATTGAACAGATGAATTCGATAGGAATAGGTGGAGATTTGTGGAAGGATATTCTCCATCTTTGCTTCTGTTATTGTAGCAGATGAAATTTTCTGTGAAGAGAGAACTAAACATGAGAAAATTAAATGAAAGGTGTCAAATAAGTCTTGGTTTGGTTTTTGGTGACAGATTGACCAAGATCTGGTCAAATTCTCTTTAAAATATAATTAAGTAAAATTTGAACCAAACTAACATTTTCAAACTTGCTAATCTTTTATAAAATACAAAAAAAACACTTCATTTTTCAACTTTTATAATTCTATCCAAAACCATTTTAAAAAAAAAAGTAAATGAAATAGGATTTTCTCATCTTCTTCTCCCAATGTTCTCTCTTCTTCTTCTTCCTTAAGAAAATCCAAAAATTCAACAATTAAAACAAATATTCTTCCCATTATCTTGTGTTCCTCCTTATCTCCAATCGTGACTCTCTCTTCTTTCTGAAGTGAAGATTGTGTTCGATTTAAAATGGGTAAGTCATTTTTTGAGAGATTTTACAACTTTCGAACAACACTATTTTTTTTTTGGGGTTAATGAAGAATAAATCATTCTATAGATGTGAAAAATGAATAATGGTGTAATAGTACCTATTATTTATTATTTTTGAAAGAAAGTTAACAAACCCAAAAAGCCCTAATTTTGAGAAAATGTATATATATTGTTAACATTGAGTGAAAATTCATTTTTTGTTGCTTTTTGTTATTTTTTTTGATCATTTTGTTCATATGATTTTAGAAATATAGTTTTGTTCAGTTGTCCAACATATATTTGAAGTGTAGGAGGTTGAAATAATCTATTTCTCAATCACTATCTATAATTAGTGAAAGAAAAAAAAAATAATAACTACTGCTCCTTATCACACTCAAACCCAAAAAGATAGGTGAACAAGAAGGAGAAGGACCTAGAGAAGGAGAAAGAGAAGGAGGAGAAGCAGAAAGTGAAAAAGAAAGTGAAAGAGAAAGAGACAAAAGTCGAAGTCGTCAATTGTGACGTGAAACAACAATATCAACCATTGATTAGATTGATGGTTATGTATACAATTGTAAATTACTTTTCTGTTGATAAGTTGTATAAAACATTTGGAAGTGTCCATTTTTGCTGATAATATTAATGATTTTTTGGTTGTTTTCGGAACAAATGTCAATTATGATGGAAAAGAAGAAATGTGGTGTCTGTGGCAACATATATAACCTATGTTGTAAAAACACCACAGAATTATCTGCATATGCCCCAACAGAAAGAATATATGTGGCAACATATATCACAGAAAGAAGATATGTGGTAACATATGTCACATAAAGAAGATATGTGGTAACTTATGTAACAGAAAGGATATATGTGGCAACATTACACTGTCACCAAATATGTGGTAACATATATCACAGAAAGAAGATATGTGGTAACATATGTCACATAAAGAAGATATGTGGTAATATATGTCACAGAAAAGAGATATGTGGCAACATTACATTTTCACCAATTGTTCATTTTTTCTGATAATATTAATATTATTTATTATTATTATTTTATTTTATTAGAACAAATGTCAATTATGATGGAAAGGAAGAAATGTGGTGTTTGGGACAACATATATAACCTATGTTGTATAAATACCACAGATATATCTACATGTGCCACAAGAAAAAGGATATATGTGGCAACATATGTCACAGAAAGAAGATATGTGACAACATATGTCACATAAAGGAGATATGTGGCAACATTATATTGTCACCAATTGTTCATTTTTGTCGATAATATTAATATTAATTATTATTATTATTATTATTATTATTATTATAATTATTATTATTATTATTATTATTGAATAAATGTCAATTATGATGGAAATGAAGAAATGTGGTGTCTGTGACAACATATAACTTCTACTCTAAAACACCACAAAATTATCTACATGTGCTCCAACATAAAGGATATATGTTTCCACATATGACATGTATGTTGCAATTTTTCCAACAGAACGTGCATATGTTGTCACAGATAACGCTTCAAGGATTGGTTAATCGATAAATTGAGTGATTTAGGAATGTAAAAATTTCAAATTGGACAAAATTTTAGTACATTCAATGATAATTAAGTAATAAATATATGTTATAACACTTGGAACAACGATTTACAAGGGTGTTATATAACTATCATTTGATTGTATGATGAACTAACGATATGATAGTTTTTATAAAAGTAATTGATAGGACTAATGAAGGTTATTGTTTAAGACCATAATTATATACTTAGACATGTTGTATGACTATATATTAGTATTACATGTTGAATTAGGTGACAATTTAATTGAATTAACCCCAAAAGACACATTTTAGGATATACATATGTTGACACATAAGACATATCTGTTGTAATTTTTCCAACAGAACGTGCATATGTTGCCACATATGTCACTTCAAGGTTGACTTAATCGATAAATTGAGCGATTTAGGAATGGAATAATGTCAAATTGGACCAAATTTTAGTACTTTGGATCATAATTAAACAATAAAAATATGTTATAACACTTGGAACAGCAATTTATATGGGTGTTATATAACTATCATATGAAGTTACTTGGTCATTGTATGATGAACTAGTGGTATGATAGTCTTTGTAAAATTAATTGATAAAATTGATGAAAGTTGTTGTATTAGACCATATTTTTATACTTAGACATATTGTAGGACTATATATTACTATTACATGTTGAGGTGACAATTTAATTGAATTAATCCCAAAAAATCCATTTTATGATATACATATGTTGCCACATATGACATGTCTGTTGCAATTTTCCCAACAGTATGTGCATATGTTGCCACATATGACACGTCTGTTGCAATTTTTTCAACAGGAGTTCATATGTTGCCACATATTTCACTTTAAGAATGGGTTAATCGATATATTGAATGATTTAGGAATGGAAAAATATCAAATTGGACCTAATTTTAGTACTTTGAACCATAATTAAGCAATACAAATATGCTATAACACTTGGAACAACGATTTATACGGGTGTTATATAACTATCATATGAAGTTACTAGTATGATGAACTAGTGATATGATAATCTTTGTAAAAATAATTGATAGAATTGAGGAAGGTTGTTATATTAGACTATAATCTTGTACTTAGACATGTTGTAGGACTATATATTAGTGTTACATGTTGAATTATGTGACAATTTAATTGAATTAACCCCTCAAAGACCATTTTATGACATACATATGTTGCCACATATGAAATTTCTATTGCAATTTTCCCAACAGAACGTGCATATGTTGTCACATATGTCATTTTAATGATGCTTAATCGATAAATTGAGCAATTTAGAATGGAAAAATATCGAATTGGACCAAATTTTAGTACTTTGGACTATAATTATGCAATAAAAATATGATATAAACTTGAAACAACGATTTACAAGGGTGTTATATAACTATCATATGTAGTTACTTGGTCATTGTATGATGAACTAGTGGTATGATAATATTTGTAAAAATAATTGATAGAATTGATGAAGGTTGTTGTATTAGACCATAATTTTGTACTTAGACATGTTGTAGGACTATATATTAGTGTTACATGTTGAATTAGGTGACAATTTAATTGAATTAACCCCCCAAAAGATCATTTTATGATATACATATGTTGCCACATATGACATTTCTGTTGCAATTTTCTAAACATAACGTGCATATGTCACCATATATGTCACTTCAAGGATGACTTAATCGACAAATTGAGCGATTTAGGAATGAAAAATGTCAATTTGGACAAAATTTTAGTACTTTGAACCATAATTAAGCAATAAAACTAAGCTACAACACTTGAAACAATGATTTACAAGGGTGTTATATAACTATCATGTCAGTTGCGACATGTAAGTCATATGTTGCTACATGTCTAACTTATATTGTTGCTGCTTTTGTAAGTTATATGTTACAACATATGTCTATTCTGTTGCTACATATGGCTATAATTTATTTCAATAGTCAATTATTGCAACATATAGCAACCTGTTTGAAACGCGAATGCAAATTATTAAAAAAATTGCAGGTACCCAAATGATGATGAATTATTTCAAAGAACTAATAATTTTACATATCAAAACAATGGTGTGACACCCCATTCATTTATGAAGTAATTCCAATTGATACAAAATGAAATCTGATCCACTGATTAAGTTAGTTAAATCTGATTCAAGAAGAAGAAAGTTCAAGGACTAGCAGTCAAGACCAATAATGTACGAAAAGAAGAAGAAAAAGATAAAGAAAATGGGAAGAAAGGCAAGCAAATAAGAAGAAGAAAAAGAAGAAGAAGAAGAAGAGAGAGAAGAAGAAGAGGAATAAGAAGAGGGAGAAGAAGAATACGACGAGAGGGAGAAGAAAAATACGACGAGAGGTGGGGGAAAATATTTATTTCCCCTTTTGGCTTGCTGGTGGCTTCCCTCAATTTTAATTCCCACCAAAATTGGTTAAATTAGGTTTTAGTCAATTTACCCTTTTACCCCTCATTCAATTCAGTGAACCAAACTATCAACTTATAAACTTGAGGGCAACTCCACAATCCTTAATCATTAATCACATAATTGTCACCTACACCCAATACTTAAAACTTTATCACCGCTCATTTATTTTGAAACCTTACTGTCACCTTTTTTTTAAAAGTCCCAAGAAACATGATGAGCTCATAGCTATGGGCACCAAAAGGGAAAACGATTTTTTACCTCACGATTGAGCAGTCAGGTTTTTTATATGATAGTGCGGTACTCATATTTTAGTATGACTAAATTTTAATTAGCATCGAAAAGTTTCATATCAGGATAAAACTCCCTCCACATTAGAGTAAAACTCTCCCAAACAAAGATGGCCTAGTGTTTATTGATATCTAATCAATAACAACAACATATCCAATAACATCCCACTAAGTATAGTCTGAAAAGGATAAAGTGTACCTAGACATTATCACTACCTCGTGGAGTAGAGACGTTGTTTCCGAAAGATTATCAATTCAACAGAGATATATAATCCAAATATTCAATTCAAGTACAACACTTCATAAAAGCACCTAACTCCAACCTAATATTATATAAAAATACAAAAGAGTTTGCACTCTGGAAAAGATCAAGATGCAGAACATGAACATAAAACAAAAATACAATCTTTTTAATTAATCAGAAATTTATTTGAACAACACAAAACAAAGGGATGAGGGATCCATTTCAGGTTGAAAAACATATAAAAGTCTTGAAATATTTATACGGTATGTTTCGATTGTTAGAAAGATTATGTAAATAAATTATTTTAAAAATATTACGCCCAACTATATAGAGATTTTCTTTAATAAAATATTCAGTATGTATGTACGTTATATAGAATGCAATTCACGTTTTATAAAATGTACATAAATATTGTAAAATTAGTAAAATTACGTGAGCGTTTAGTTATGAAAATGATAATAAAAAATTACTTTATTTGAAATTTATAAAGTTGGAGTTGTATGTGGCCATACTCTTTATAAATAATATTTAGAATTTGAATATATTTTGTTTGAATTTGGTTTAAACACTCATTTTCTAAAAATTAGAAAAACAACTTGACTAGCTTAATCATGTGTACATATATTCATTCAACTTCACATTATTCGGTTGGTGGCTGAGTTTATTAAAAAAATAGACAGAAGGATGAATTTTGCAACTTTTTGGATAGTGTAAGGATTTTTTTTGTTCACTTATATAATACAAGGATATACTTTATGTTTAAGTCATTGTTCAAATATAATACAAGGATGTACTTTAAGTTGAAGGATGATTTTAGCCAAAACCTCTAATGATACAACTAAAAATTTCAATTCTTATTTTTTCACTTCAACTTTAATACTTCATCGTTTAAAAAAGAATGACTTATTTTCTTTTCTTTAATATGTTTAAAAAATATTTTTTTCTTTTTAACAATACTTTAATTTTAGTTTTCTGCATGACATATTTAAGATACAAATTAATAGATATTTTAGTATATCTGACATAATTTTAATTAAAGACTATAAGATTGAAGTGAAGAATAACTTAATGAAGAATTGTGCATAAAATAAAAGTAATGTTGTTGAAAATACACATGCTCTTACATTCTAGAATATTGAAGGAATAGATTGAAGAATCTAGTCCTATTAGAAAGTTTGTGTATAGGAGCTTATCTTTGAGTTGTAATGTTGATGTAATCTTAATTCAGTAAGTTATTAACTGAATTAGGAGTGATGCCTTTAAATTGGGATAACTTGAAGATTTGGGAACACATACCTTGAGAGGCTTATGTTGAAGTTTAGGAATTCGAGTAATTTCCTAGAGTTTGCAAGAGTCGTAATATGAATTCATAACTTGAAGTAGATTCGAGGATCTGGTTGATTATTGACATTAGGAATTAGAGTTAATATCTTAGGTTATAGAGTTTGTAATTTTAAATCATTGAAGCTCTGTGATTTCGTGAAATTAGAATTAAATTTATAAAAGACAAGTCATATTTTTACACCTTTTGAGTGGTATGTTTTCCACATAAAATATTGTATTCTTTAATTTTTCATCTTACTTCGTTGAAACATATTAGACTTATTTTTCAGGCAAAAAAAATAAATTAAATAAGTGACTAAATTTAAGAAAATGCAGTATATCAATTTTCTTAAACTAAAGATAAATTTGTGATATTAAATTCTAAAGTTGATGTAAAAGGAGCTACAAACTCTACCAATGAGTCTTCAATAGGAAATGTAGTACCCATCATTGTTCCCTTCTTTACATGACACTAACTTAATTCCGAAGCTTCTTTCTTCCTTTTCTTACCTGCACTCCACTTTGACAGCATAAACAATATATATATATATATATATATATATATATATGAACTCCTAAACTGAATGTTAAAGTACTATAATACTCCTAACTAGGTAAATTGCCCGCACTTCGCGCAGTGGTTATCTACGTCAATAATCTACTTTTGAATATTTGATAATATAACTGTTTTCGAGAGGGTACAACTCTACGATAAATTGTCAAGAATATTTTATTCAAAGAATAAATGAAAGTGTTTATGAATTTTGTTTTTAATTCTTCATTTTACTGTAGTTGTTCATCACCAATGTCTTTAGAAAAAATATGTAATAGTTTCATTGTCAATATTTGTATTTTTAAAAAGTGGTACAATTATTTTATTCATCAATTCCGAGAGTTTTTCTCCTATTCAAGGCCTTTACATACAAAATGTAAATATTATACATCTTATATAATAGTCGTGTACTTGATAAGTTAGTTAAAATATAAAAACACATCTCTTGGAGTTCAATGAAATAACGTATGTCGCTAAATAATTTGGATTAAATAATGTCTTGGCAAGTCCCTTTTTCAAAATCATACGCAATCAATGACACTACTTTGATAGCCAAAAGACATATTTTGTTGTTTATGTTTCGCTTAATATGGTTAAAACTTTATTTGTTTTGGGACTTTTAATCTAAAGTTCATTATAAGGAGATAATTATTTCTTTAATATTTGATCAATATAGATTCATCCTATTTGAGGAGTAATTCATTGACTCCAACCCAACATTTGAACCCCAAACGTTTGATTGAGGTTGAGTACAATACTTAGCATCCCACTACATATATTCTTTTATTTTTTGGATGCACTAATTGATTGAATATATCGATAAGATAGAAAGTTTAATAAATAAAATTCTAAGGTAGTGTGGAACCACTATAACTTTTTAACACTCAAAGTCCCTTCTTGGACATCCATGAATTTTTTAGCCACATAAAACTCTATGAAGATCGAAGTCATATATTTTACAAGTTGAAGAATTCTAATCTACATGACACCAATAGTCTAATGATTACATCAAACTCTTGATTAACATATCTTTACTTCAACATAATGATCGAAATCATAAACATAAACAACAAAGGTTAAAACATGGATTCAAAAACAAAAATTAATATAAGCATGATTTAATGACGGTAAAAAATACACCAGGATCTGTAATAATAAAATGAGACATAAAGGAAAAAATCGAGTCCCCTGAATGCAGATTGTCCCCTTAAGGAAAATATTTCATTCTAGTACCCGAGGTTTAAAGGAGTAGATTCTCTCAAGAAAGAACAAATCTATTCACCAGTGTGTTCATACAAAAACAATGGTGTCACTGAGTCACTCAATAGGAGCAAAGTACACGAATATTTAATTGTGAAGAAGAAGAAGAAGAAGAAGAAGAAGAAGAAGAAGAAGAAGAAGAAGAAGTAGTTCAGAATTTTTATTGTTTTAAAATGAGAGGAAATCCCTCTATTTATAAACAACAAAGGGTAGTGTGAATAAATGTTTATTGTGACTTGTCGGAAAGGTCAGAACTCTTTGACAAGTCATAATCTTTCATAAAAATCATAATTTTTCATAAAAATTGCAACTCTTCATAAAAGTCGCAACTCCTCATTAAAGTTGCAATTCTTAATAAAAGTCGCAACTCTTCATAAAAAGGTCACAACTTCTTGTAAAAGTCACAACTTTTCATAAAAGTCATAACTTTTCATGAAAGGAGACTAATTTTGAAAATAAATAAGGTAAAAGGGAATCCTGGATTTTGATCGATTGAATCATTAATTTTGATGTTAATTTCACTATTTCAAAAATAGATTTTCAGTTTACTTATAATATGATAATATAGTCATGATAATAAATATTTTTAATAGATATATAAGTAATAATGAATGGAGAAGTTAAAGTGTTGGTGACAAGAGATTTTAATCAAATGGAACACTATAATAAATATAGCATGAACATATATTTTAATCTTCATTCTTTATTGACTATGTATCGTTCCATACATTTTTTTTCTTTTTAATATTTATATTGAGTATGAATTTTTTTATGTATGGATTTTCTCTTATTTTGTGCTCATTTTAATTTGAGAAAATATTATGTCACAAGATACACTCCTTGCTAGCTATGTAAAAAATAGATAAGAAAATAGTGATTGATCATAAAATAGTCTTAAATCAAGTTAAAGATTGTATAAACAATACATTAAATTTTATTCATCTATTAATTTTTAATATTTAAAAAGTTTAATATTTTAAATGACGATACAACTTTTATAAGATAATAGATACTTTCATTAGACAACAACTATATGATATGTATTGGGCAGGAAAAAGGAAAAGATCACAATTCTACAAAGATAAATTTTGTTCATATATTAATTAAATTATGCTACTGTAATATATATATATGCATATCTAAAACAAATAATTGGCCAAACTAAATAT
Source organism: Solanum sitiens (assembly GCA_016801875.1). Taxonomy (NCBI): domain Eukaryota; kingdom Viridiplantae; phylum Streptophyta; class Magnoliopsida; order Solanales; family Solanaceae; genus Solanum; species Solanum sitiens. Next base: position 2,749,017 of record JABWTJ010000035.1, on the reverse strand, counting down.
TAGACATTCACTCAAACCTCAATTTAACCATCATTCATTATAACAATAAAATACTTTTTTTTTTTTTTTGTAAAATTACCTCTATATGATAGTCTTACTCAAATATTAATTGGTAAAGATAGATTGTACATAAAGAAAAAATATTGAAATATTTATGGTAATCCTTATTAGTGTCATACACATATTATATTTTGAGTATGAATATTTAAGAGAAAAAGTATACTTAAATGGTGTCAATCATTTATGTTCATAACCTCAAGAGGAAAGACTATTGATGACATTTTCTGATATTTTTTTAAATTTTGTTGGTTAGATTTGTTTACAAAATTGAGTGAAGTAAATATTATACTACTAAAGAAATGTCACTTTCTCCCCATATTAAAACTATGACTGAATTTTGAAATATTTCAATGATATCTGATTATTTTATCTCAAAATATAAGTAACTCTATGACAATTTGTAAATCATTTTAAAGAATTTGTTCTATGTTCTTTAAATTATAATTAATTACTTAAAGCTTTAATTTAGTTATACTAATTCTATTTTACACATCATATACTGTTTATACGATACACACGTGCAACACGTGCTGTGAAACTAAAAAAATATATATATTCCGGTTTATTTAATCATTATTCGAAGTTGGTTGGTCGAATTAATTCGGAATTATGTGTGCCTTTTATCACAAGGTTTTATATTTTCCAGGCTCAATGTTGAGATTTAGTATGAGGAAATTTTAATTTAACCATGTTATTGTTTAATGAAAAAAACAAATGATAGTATTCAATGATATCAATATTTAGGTATTTAATCCTATATTATATTACATTTAGAATTTTTGTTGCTCAATAGACAAAACACAATGAAAAGAAGGCAAGAAAACAATTATTAGTACTAATAAAGATGATTCTTAATGTTAACATCACCCACTACATTCTTAAAGTTTGTTTTTTGGTTCATATATTAGTTACCCTTCAATTAAAGTCTTACATGTCCAACATATTTGGGTAATTCCTTGTCCCTTTTGCTTTCTCTGAACTAATAATAATGTTATTCATCTTTTATGTCATATAAATCTCCACCAACTACAAATCTCCTTTTTCACTTTTTTTTAGAATGCACTAATTTAGTTCTTATTCTTCCACAACAAAGGACAATTTCATTTCTATAATGGTTAAACTTTCTTCTTTACAAATTATACTTCCTCTGTTCCATCTTTTATTACCTAGTTTAACTTTGCTTGAATTTTAAGAAAGAAAGGAAGAAAGACTTTAGAAATTTGTGGTCTAAAATAAGACTCATATATTTATGTGGTTGTAAATTAATTTATTAAAGATTAAATGAATATTTTAAAGTTAAATTATAAGTAAATATGACTTTGTGATACTTGTTGAGAATAGATTTCCTTAATCTTATCATACTCCTCTCCACGCTGACTATACACGTGTTATTCAGATTGCTACTAATTTAGTTTTTTAATGAGAGGACCAAACACATTGTAGTAGATTGTCATTATATACGAGAAGTTGTTAAGATAAATGAGTCATTACTTTTCCACATGTGTCCAGTGATTTTCAAATAGCTGATGTGTTTAAAGAATTCATGGCACGACAAAATAAAGTTGCAGAGAGGAAGCACATGTATATTTTGGAATTGGACAAGGCAATTAGATTTCAAGGCTCCATTCTTTTGAATTTTTGGGGCCATTCTGTCCTAGGTTCTGCGTATATGATGAATAGACTACCCTCTGTTTCTTTGAGAGGGCAAGCACCTTTTGAGGTTTTTTCATGGTCACAAACATTTCATCACTCATTTCAGGACTTTGGGTTGTTTATGTTTTGCCAAGAAGTTGCCTCCAGGGGATAGGTTTGATCCCAGAAGTGTACTGGCAGTCCATGTAGGGTATTCTTTTTTCTTATCAAAGGATGTGCTATTCAAGAAGAATACTTTTCTATTCAGGACCTCTTCCTCTCTTAGTTCTATCTTACTGAATATAAATATGGTCATTTTTGCAAACAAAGTAAATTTGATTATTTTTGTAAAAAATATAAATCTGATCATTTCACAAAATGATCATTTTTGAAATTGTTTCAATAAAAAAAAAAATTAAAATTAGTATATCACTACTTATTTTAAAAGGAGGCTTAACTATTAGTGTATAATTTTTTTCTTTTGTTGTTATTGTCAAGTAGTAATTCTTAAAAATCTAGATTTATCATTTTTTTTTTAAAAATGTTAATAAGCAATTTGCAACATATATAAAATCAATAAAGGAATATATATAGATTTGTTTCTATATTATGACATCAAGAAAGTGGTAATAGATTTGTAATGACCAAACAATCAAATATATTTTTCTAAATGCCATGTTTATCCTAATGATGTGACATTTAATATGGACTCAAATTTGCAATCACGCTCTTTTCTTAAATTTTTTGAATATAGACTAATAATTAGTGTATTTTAATGAGACACTTCTTATAGATTTATTTTCTATATAGTATATAAAATTTTCATTAAACCAAAAATATCTATTGAGTAAATGTGGAATAACTTTTTGTTTTTACAACATACTAATGATTTTTATAGATCTAAAGGTAATTCTAAATTAATGATTTGTTAAGACCTAGAAAGTTGATTTACGTAATTCTTTTCTAAAAAAAATTATATTAATATATTACAACTAATATGGTTAATTGACATGAAAACTTATTTTAAGTAATATTCCTGTATATTATAAAGTAAAAAACTACTTACTATGAGGACATATAAAAATCTTCATACCAATTTTTCATAAAACATCACATTTGTAAATTTTCATAATAAAATAAATTACATATTAAAAAAATAAAATAAATTTATAGTGTGAAATTTCTTTATAGTGTGAAATTTCTTTACACTAATATGTATATGACATAAACATATTTAAATATATAATTTGTTCTCTATTTTCCATAAGTAATTTTCAACTATAAATAAATTATCTCTTAAATTTTTATGTTGTTTCATTATGACAATTAACATATGACATATCTCTAACGAGTGACAATTAACTCACAATGACCTTCATATAATAGTGAGTTGCACTTTTTAGTTTTGATTTCTACTTCTTACAATCTTGAATTATGATAAATTATTGTCCTTCATCGAGAGTAAGGAGCATATTAAATATTAGATTATGAAAGCTTTACAACTTAAAAGTAAATGTTTTCTCAATTGATATCAATACTTGAATTTTAAAATGTATAGAGATGTATTCAAGAGAATAAAGATGTATTCGAGAGAGGATAGAGATATCCGAGAGGAGATAGTGATGTATACAGAGGATATGAATGTAGCTGAGCGGAATTTTTTGTAATTTTTTTTAAATGGTAGGAAATTTTAGAAACTATAATAAAATAAGATGTGAATTTAGACACTTTTTTTAAAAAAAAAATTAAAATTGAAAAGATGATTGATTATATTGGGCCCGTGAACGGGCCTTCAATTATCTAGTATATATATAATTTTCTTGTGTATATGCTGCAACATATTCCTTTAATCATTTTTTATCATTATTAAAAAAAATTGATTAATTAATTATCAGTTTTTATTCTTTTTTTTTAAAAAAAATACCACCATGTGTTCGATTACGATTCTTGGTGTGTATTTTTCTAAAAAAAGAGTTTTGTGTGCGGTTACGCTCTTAGGCCAATCCACTTTTTTTTTTTTTTTAAAATAGTAACTAATACAAATTTACTTTTTTTTAATCCAATTTTTTTTAGCCAAATATAAATTAATAAAGCGACCGTGCTAGAACCACGGGACTCGGGGTGCCTCATACCTTCCATCCGGTCAATAGAATTCCTTACACAATCTCTGTTTTCGTAGCCTAAAAATAAAAGAGTTTTTTTTTATTTTAATTAGGAATTATTAGGTGACTTGGAACACCTAAAAAATCCAATTCCAAGTGGCGACTCTAAAAAAAATTTATTTTTCTTTTACTTTTTTTTTTTAAAAACCCGTCATATCCTTAACAATTGTAAAAAAATGAAGAGGTGTGACAAATCTGACGACTCTGTTGAGAATTTTTTTAATAGAATTCGAGCTTTGTACATTGACTGTATTTGACTATTTTGATTATTTGGATAAATTTTTTGTTTGTTGGCTAATTATGTTATTTCAATGATTCATTGTTTTGATATTATGTATTGTATATAAATTGTCTTCTCTCACACACCCTCTGAGTCTCTGAATTTTTGTTATACACTATGTGTGCGGAGACGCTCCACAGAACTTCTTTCTAGGATGAGTTAGTGTGCGGTTACAATCCTGATTCTAGATTTTTACACATGTTAGGCGGGGTTGGGCCTCCAGTTAAGCCGGAATAGCTCTGCTACCGATACACTTATCCTCCCCGGCTCGGGTTGTCCGCTCGAGTATAGCCAGTCTAGATACCTTTCATATAAATGCTAAATCTTAGAAAATTGTCTCTGGTATGCTACCTTTATTTGCATCATGTGCATTTGACCTAGCAAAATCTATGATAGGTACCCACTCTAGACCAAAATGTTCATTTTATGTGCTATGTGAAAATAATTGGTTCAGAAGACCTTAACAATATTGACCAGCTTTAAAATAGCTTTGTGAACTTTATTTTTCAAAAAAGAAAAAGCAAAAGAAAAGAGGTCGAAATAAAATGGGTGGTCTTTCAAGTGTGAGTCCTTTTTTTTCGGTGAACTACGCACACCTGATTCTCACTAAAATGAGATACGTAGGTATTTCTTATCGGGTTCTGTGTTTGTAAAAACGGGTATTTTATCTTTTTTTTTAATTTTTTTTACTTTTCTTTCCTCACTCGATTAGAGTTTGTCATAGAACTTTCACAATTAGATTTTCTTCAAAGGTACGAATGGTACCTCCGACCAAATGACAGGGTTCAAAAGGCCAAGAAGTGAAGGAATTCTAGAATTCATGATCGTTGACACAATACCCAAAGATCTATGACAATGGTGGACTGACATGGGGAGTTATGAGCAAGGGAGAATGAAAGAGCATTTGGGACATCTACTGCATCTAATGGAGATTGACCCTATAAGGGATGTGATCGATGTCATTGATTCCTTTTTGGGATCCAAAAACTAATGTGTTTTGATTTTCAAACTTTGACATGACACCAACTCTGAAAGAAATCGCCAGCTTCAAGGGGAAGGGGTCCAGTGTTCGGGGTGTTGATCTCCGCAATAAAAAGCCAATAATCCCAAAGAATGTTGATGCCAAAAAATTCCTGAAACTTTTCAAAAATTTGTAAATAGAGAAGGAGAGTTTGAAAAGTGGGTGAGTCTCATTGGACTTTTATACGAGTGGTATGGCCAAGAAGATGGATTCAAAAACTATTGGAACCAGTGTCACGATCCAAAAATGGACGTGATGGCACTCGTCTTATCCCATCAAGACAGGTCAGCCTAAACTCAACTAATATAGTGAATGCGGAATTAAAACATAAATAAAAGTCTCATACTATAAAAGACTGCGGAAAACAAGGTTAACTTGACAAATATACCCCAAAAATCTGGTTGTCACGTGTACAAGTCTCTAATGTGTTATAACAAAATTGAAAGAAAAATACAAATCTCCAATTACCTTATTTCTAGAATAGAATAAAATCATAAATAAGGAAAAAAGAGGTATGCTGAGATGACAAACAACTACTTCACAAATCTCCAAGAAGCCTCGTATAATAAGAGAATGACAAGTACCACAAAATCTAGGCTCGTAACCTACAAAAATATTTGTAGAAGTAAGGAGTGAGTACCAAGCCACACGGTACTCAGCAAGTAAGCCTCTAAATACAAGCTAAAGGGATAAAATACGGGTACTCCTTACACCCCAACCGAACCTCCACAACTACAACATGCATAACACCAGCGCAACCTAATAGTTCACCATTTATAAACACATATCTCAACAACAAGCTCAATATTCATCAAGTACAACCTCCACAAGGAGACACTCACAATATCAGCAACACACAAGATCAAGTTCATCAAATAGAAGTAACCAAATATCAAGTACTTTCCAAGCACCAATAAATACATATTCATCCAGAATGAAGGGTGTCATGGGATGCAATGCAATATAACACCATGAAATGATATGCCTCAAAATATCAAGTACTCTCTCAACTGTATATACATGATACTCCTCGGAAATACATCGAGAGTTCATGACCCATGGGGGACTCGCGAGGTCCATATACCGACATAGACGATCTCCACATGTCTGTACGGACGATCTCAACGCACTATCATAAATCAAATAAAATTTGCACGGATGATCTCCACGTGCCCAAATTGTAATCATAACTTCTCTATCGTGTGAACGATCTCAACGTGCCCAAATAATCATAACTCGATCTCAACACAAACGATCTCCATGTATTAGACCTTTACTCACACCCAATCTCATGTCAATGCATGTGCACAATATGATATCAAATAAAGGGGATGATGCAATATTTCAATAAATCAGATGTCGTTATGACATATATATAATCACCTCAATTATCACAATTATGCGGGTTCAGTAAAGAACAAAATCACACATAATATATCAAGTCAATAATATATCATCTAATGCCCATATGCTTTGGCGATTACAATCATGTAATCCACATTCTATAGTAATAAACTTTGTCTTTATAACACCGCTACTCGTATTATTCTCAACCATTACACACAAACGATATATCACATTCCCTTTTATTATTTCTTTTTATCATTAAAATTAATCAAGGTGGACAAGTCAACCCTTCAGCAAGTCCCATTACTCTCAAACACACACCACAAGGAAATACACACATTTCTTACACTTAACAAGAGTTTAGAAATTCACTTGCCTCAATTTATTGAACAATCACTCCGGGATTTGAGTCTTTCTCTTCCATTGAGCCTCCAAATAAATGCAATCTATTCAAATAAGTAATTACAATAAGACTTTTGAACTAACAATACTCATATTTCAAATGTCTAGGTTAGACCCAAAACTCACCCCGAATTTATAATAAAAATTCTAAATCTTAATTCCAACCAATAGGTGAAATCTCATACTTCGTGAATTTCAAGTGTAGGATTAAGTCATAATATCTCCAATATCATAAACTAATGGTATTCACATAATACCATACATCTAATATTTAATTATCTATCTCCATATAACAACCTTAAATTATAATGTAATAACTATATGAAAATTCAAAATATAAACTAAATACACCATCCGTAACTTGGATCATGAAAAGAATGAAAGAACCTAATACTAAGATCTCACACCAATGTTCTGTTGGTGTCCAACTACTACCAATTTATTACTTTTTATTTTCCCAATGTTTAAGTAATCATTACCTAATTGTTATCCCAATCATTTGTAGGTAATTCTTATTTTTTTCTGTCCATCCCAAAACACCTATACTGAATTTGCAAAATTCCAAAATAGATTAAGTGCTTTCCTTTCCCTTTTTACAAGCCATAATAATAATAATAATAATAATAATAATAATAATAATAATAATAATAATAATAATAATAATAATAATAACAAGAAAGATCTAAAAAGGACTAAAACCCAAACAAATTTCCAGAACTCAATTTGCTGCATATTAAATTCCTACAAATTATTCATCATATATTTTATCTATAACATAATACTCTCCCAATGCTGCCGCTATAAATTTTGGAAACAATTGCATTCAATTGATAGAATTAGTATGATGCTTCTTATTAAACTAATATATAAAAATATATAAGTATAAAGGCATCAAAGCTTGGTTTAGGATTTGTGTTTACCTAAGAAATTCGTACTTTTCTGGTAGGCGGTGGCCTTTCTTCGTTGTGCGCCACACAAATATTTTTTCCTCGCTACGCTTCTTGCTTCTTAAAGTAATTTTTTATATAATTTTTTAACCCTAGTAATATAATTTTATGTAAGGATTAAATGGTATAAAAATATTACATAGTATATGCATTTGACCTATTAAATAATTACTAAACTAAAATATTTAATTTTTATCCGCTAATTAGATAACCAAAGTTAGACGAGTAATTCAAAATTTCCACTGAAAATTTACGGAATGAGTCCTTTATGAAAGAGAGAGGACTAGTTCTCAAAATGACCTAACGGGTCATTACAACCAGCTTAGCAACCAAGGGGCAGAAGAGGCCTGAAAGGAGAATGGATGCTTTGCCTTCATGTTCGCGTTTTTAGGGCTCATTCTATTCCCAAAATGGGACGATTTCGACATTTGTCTGGCTGGTGTGGTGAAGGCGTTGACCATAATTGAAAGTCCAACTATTATTCCTATGATCCTTCTAGATATGTTCCATGCATTGACTAAATGCATAAGTGGGGAAATGTACTTTGAAGGCTGCAATATCTTGCTTCAAATATGGTTTTTGGAACATGTTTATCACTATGATCGTGCACTCAGGTTCATTCCAGACTGGTGTAATTAAGTTTCCTCCCATAAGGAAAGGGAAGCAAAAATTGATTTTCCCAGAGGAATTTTAGCGTGGGAAGAAAAACTTTCAGTGATCACTTCTGATGAAATAGTGTGAAATTATTATGTTTCCCAGCTAAGGATATCATTTGTATGTTTAATGGTATCTCGTTTCTAGTGTTGATTGATCTTTGAGGTCTTCAACCCTATGCCCCACTTCGGGTTACGTGTCAGCTGGCTAGAGTTCAACAAATCCCACCCAATGATGATATGAGTAGGTTTGTATATGACACTCCGCCAGGTTTTGTCTTTAATAGCGAAGATACTCTGAAGATCTGGTAGGGGAGTATAATTTCTGAGCTAAGTGAAATGATTTTGGAGCAATATAAAGGAAAAGTGGTTCCTAGGTACCTATCGTGATTTCGTGATCCAATGACATTGGTGACACTCCCGGAGGATCCAGCAGGAAAAGAAAGGATCAACACGTTATAAGACAGTTAGAAAAAGAGTTGGAGAAGGCCAAAGCAACTATTACCCGACAATAAGTTCAAGTCCAAAGAGGAAGAATTCACTAGTTGGAGTTTTAAGGTGTGGAAGGGGAATTTAAGCATATAGAGGGGAAATTAGCCCCGTTAGAGGAAGAGTTGGATAGTAGTATTCACTTGGCACGACGGATAAAAAAGGAGAAGAGTATTGAGATCTTTCGATTGAGGAGGGACTTAGTGGCATCAGAAGAGGTCGTGCGCTATCAAAAGGGAGAACTTAAGGGACAAAAAGATAAGTTCGAGAAAGAAAGTTCATATTGGATGCATCAGTTAGAAGAATATAAAAGCAAAATCAGTCATTGTGTTAATATAAAAAAAAGGGCAAAGACAAATCATTGTTAAGAGAGCAACACTTTGCCATCAACTTGAAGCAGCAGAGGAGCAAGAGACCCTCTTAAGGAACAATCTTGGTGATCATCAGGCTTGGTTGAATAACTGCCATTAAAATATGGGAAGGGCTAGGCGTCAAGTTCATCAACTGTCAAAACAAACCTCCTATGATATTAAAAATCATCGTCGTATGAGTGATACAGAAGTGGTTGAGCAAGCATGGGCCATTGTTCCTATCATTTGAAGGTGTCTTTGAATCTGTATGAGACCTTGGGAGGACAAAGAAAGCCCCAGGAAAGTGATAAAGTTTGAAGAAAAGTTTAGTTGAGTTTGTATGTTTGTTTGTGTCATTTTGTTTTGTTTAAAGAATTAGTGTTTCAGTTAAAGTTTGGTGTTCAAGGAGATCATGTTGATCAGGGTTGTGTTTAAACCCATTCATTTTGTTGTTTTGCTTGACGTTTTTGGGAATGAATGAAAGGGTTTTCTCTTGCTATTCCAAATTAAATTTGTTGAGTTGTCTAAATTTTGAACTACGTAATGATCTGATTCATGTTTCGACATGATACGTAGGAAACCTCCAAAGGGTTTGATCAAAACTTTTTTTTTAAAAAAAGGTGAAAAAAGGGAAGACAATGAGCGAATCAAAGCCGGGATGAGACAATGACCTTATGAACTCATGTTACTATGTGATTAACAAAGCGTGATTGATGTGTGAAATTGTCTAACCCCTAACAAGTTTGTTCATTTCACTTAAGTTTAGTAAGATTTCGGTTGTTTAGTTGTGGTAAACTGAAAGAACATTCGTACTTTACAAGGTCTAAGGTAAGAGCATCAATGACAACCAATACTGAAACTGTGGTGAACCTAGTGGATACTCCAATTTATTGAACGACATGAGAGTACGCCACTATTGAAGAAAATCAGACATTGAGACATGTTATGGCTAGCTTATTCCTGGTTTCCTGAGATCACTAGTATCCGATCTTCATCTTCTCAGGTCTCGATATCAGATCCTTTATTCCCTCCATAGTATGGTCAATTTGATAATTGTGGGGTTGGACCATCAACAACACGCCCTCAAGGCATTCCATTCAAGAATAATACCACTGTCACGAAAGCTGCACCAGTCTACACTCTCCCACAACCAAGTGTGACACAGAGAGCAGCTCAAGACGGACAATTTACAGCACAACCAGAGCAATACGATACTCTTGGGATAATATTTGGGGGCCCTAAATCTGTACAATGTGGCTCCCCCATTTATGTTGAGAGGACAACTCAGGGCTCAGAGTAAGAAGAAATGTTGGAAAAAATTAAAAGCATCGAGCAACACATGAAGAGTATGCAAGGGTTAAGAGGGCACAAAAGTTTCGCGTTCAAAGACTTGTTTATGTTCCCAAATGTCTAGTTGTCACCTAGATTCAAAACGCATAAGTTTAATAAGTATGATGGGCACGGTGATCCAATAGCTCACCACACGAGATAATGCAATCAACTTAGAGGTACATGAGGTAAAGAGGAATTGCTAATGGCTTATTTTGGTGAGAGCCTAAATGGTGTTTCCTCACAATGATTTATAGACCAAGAGATATCCCTCCGACACATGTGGGTTGATATGGCTCAAGACTTTGTTAGACAATTTCAGCATAACATTGACATTATGCCAGATCGCAATACACTCTCTAATATGAGAAAGAATCCAAATAAAATCTTTAGAGAGTATGTTATCAAATGGAGGGAACACAGCCCAGGTTAATCCAAAGATAGATGAGCAAATATTGGTTGATATATGTATAGAGGCTCAAGATCCTAACGACTTCCACTACCTGATAGCCGTAATGGAAAGACCGTTTCACACAACAATACAAATTGGGTAAATGGTCAAAAGTGGTCTAAAAAAAGAGGAAGGATCGTCAGCCAGGAAACAATCAAAGCTACCACACAAGGAATTCAAGGTGGTTCATACATTTTTTGAAATCGCAAAAGAAAAGAGGAAGTTTCTTCGCTGGCATCAGGGTCAAGGGGTGCTTAAAGTAATTCTAATTGTCCTTACACACCAGTTCGGGGATAATCTAGCTATCCTCAGCATTACTATCCTTATGTCCCTCAATATCCAGTATCTCCATCTCCATACACGGTCTTCAATGCTCACTCATATGTGGATCCTCTCAATCGTCCATATTTTCTGGCCCAACTTAATGAAACGGTCGCCCACAAAGACCACCCTATCAGGTCCCTTACAACCCTCCTCCAATGCAAAATTATACTCAAGATTAGGCACAAAAAAGGAAATTCACTCTATTGGGAGAGTCGTACTCCATCTTATTTCAAAAGTTAAGAAAGATATCAATGAATGAGTGTATGCCACCATATCGTCTAAATCCAAATGCTCCAGGTTTCCAGGCCAATGGAAGATGTGAGTATCAATCAGAGGCCTCAGGACATAACACTGATAACTGTTGGACCTTGAAGGAGAATCTAATCGATCATGGAGTTATCGTTGTGACAGATGATCAAAACACTCCCAATGTGACCATTAACCCACTTCCACCTAAAAACAACTTAGTGGGTATGATTTGTAATGATTAAGAGCACAAAATCCTTGGAAAATGGGAAAGTTGTTTAGAAATATCTGAGAGGAAGATAATTCGATAAAGAGTTTAGAACCAGTTGCATATCTGAGTGTGAAAGGTGTCAATCATATACCAAAGTTTTTTGTGTCTCGGGGGTTTCGAAGGGGATTGAAGTTCGAGTGGGTATGCCGAAGTTGTATTCATAAAAAGGCTTTTCATTAACACGACAGGACCAAAGTTTCTTGAAAACGTTAAAAGAGTCTATCTTTGTTAACCCCATCCAACAACTTCAGATAACTTACTCAAAGGTTGTCCCTTGGAACTATAACAAAATTGCAATGGTTTATTGAGGAAAGGATATTGTCGAAGAGGTTGATGAAGCAGGAGGGTTGACACGCTCCGGAAGATGTTATTTTCCAGAAGAATTAAGAAAAAGGAAGATGACTCCAAATATCCAAGTACCACTGAAGAAAGCAGTTACTGAGGAAGAAACCAAAGTAATTCTAAAAACGATTAAGGTTCAAGGTTACACAATTGTGGAACAATTGAAGAAAATCCCTGCACATATTTCACTGGTTTCTACTCTTGCACTAAGAAGAACATCTTTTTGTGTTGAATAAGATTTTGAATGAAGCACATATGCCGAAGGAGACCATAGTAAATCAGTTAGAGAAAATAGCCAAGCACATCTTTGAGTCAAACACCATCACTTTCACTGATGATGAGTTGCCCACGGAGGGAGATGGACACAACAGAGCTTTGCTTCTTACAGTGAAATGTGAAGTATGTAAAGAGGATCATGATAGATGGGGGATCAGGGGTAGGCATATGTCCTTTTTCTACGCTTCAAAGTTTGATAATTAACCCTGGCAAAATTCGCCTTAGGAATGTTTTTATTCGAGCTTATGACGACTCAGGGAAGGATACCATTGGTGAAATCAAGTTAAAGATGACAATTGGACCAGTGGAATTTATGATTGTGTTCAAAGTAATGGATATGGACACATCTTATAATATTCTATTGGGAAGGCCATGGATCCACATGGCTCGGGCTGTCCCATCAACTCTGCATCAAGTTGTTAAGTTTGAATACAGCCATTAGGAAATCATTGTGCATGGGGAAGATGATTCACCTATTTACAGAGATCCATCCATTCCACACATTGAGGCAAAAGAAGGGTGTGATTCTGTTGTTTACCAATCTTTTTACACCGTATCAGTCGATCACTTTAAAGAAGAAGACCCTATCATCCAACCATGTCTCTCTTCTTCCTTTTCAATAGTAGCAACGACAATGATCAAATATGGTTATCAACCCGGTAAAGGTTTGGGATTATGCTCACAAGGAATTGTGGATCCCATTAATCTCTTAGTAAACAAAGGCTAGTCCAAATGACAACTTTCTCTTGCCAAATATCCACATTCTAGTTGATAATTGTTCAAAATAAGAGATTTAATCTTTTGTGGACTATTATGCGGGGTATCATCAAATCTTGATGGATGAAGAGGATGCTGACAAAACTGTTTTCACCACTCCATGGGGGACTTATTACTATAGGGTCATGTCATTTGGTCTTTAAAATGCTATGGCGACTTACACGATGGCTATGACCACTATGTTTCATGATATGATGTATAAAGAAATTGAAGTATACGTAGATGACATAATAATCAAGTGTAAAACACAAGCTGATCATGTGCAAAAATTGAGAGAATTCTTGGAAAGAGTGCGAACATATGATCTCAAGCTTAATATAGCAAAATGTGCATTTGGAGTTCCATGGAAAACTTTTGGGTTTTATTATCAGTAGACGGGGAATCAAATTGGATCCTTCCAAAATAACAGCTATTCGTGATTTTCCACCCCCGAAAAATAAGACCGAAGTCATGAGGCTACTTGGGAGGTTGAATTACATCAACAAGTTTATTTCTCAACTTACAAGCACTTGTGATCCCATTTTCAGAATTTTGAAAAAGTATGTTGTTGTCATATGGGCAGAGGAATGTCAACAAGATTTTGAAAAAATCAAGGAGTATTTGTTCAACCTTCCATATTAGTCCCTCCTGAACTTGATAGGCCTCTCTTTCAATATCTTTCAGTGACTGATAATTTATTTTGGTGCGTTCTCGGTCAACACTATTCCGTAGGTAGGAAGGAGCAAGCTATCTACTACTTGAGCAAGAAATTCACTAGTTATGAGGTCAAGTAGACCCTCTTGGAAAGGACATGTTGTGCCCTAACTTGGGTAGCTCAAAAGTTAAGGCATTGCCATTTGTCTTACACAACTTACCTCATATCTATTATGGATCCTTTGAAGTACATCTTTGTGAAGCCAATGCCAACTGGCAGACTTGCGAAATGACAAATGTTTCTCACTAAATTTGACATTATATGTATCACTCAAACTACAATGAAAGCCAAAGCTTTGGAAGAACACTTGGCAGAGAATCCAGTCGATGGTGACTACGAACCATTGGATACATATTTTCCAGATGAAGAGATGAACTCAATTGAGAAAGTAGGTTCAGATGGAAATCAAGCCTGTCAATTGTAATTTGATGGAGAAATCAACGTAAAAGGCACAGGGATTGGGGCGATTCTAATATCGCCAACAGGGCAGCATTTCCTATGCAAGAGCTCGACTTCGTTTCTTCTGTACAAATAACACAAATGAGTATGAAGCTTGCATGATGGGTCTAAATATGACAATAGATTTGAGTGTGCAATAATTGATTGTGTTGGGAGATTATGATTTGCTTATTCGACAAGCTCAAGGCAAATGGAAAACTCGAGACCTCAAGCTTCTCCCATACAAAGGATGTGTGGAAGATCTTATCAAAGGTTATGTTCCATCGAGTTTAGATACATCCCCAGGTTTCATAATGAATTGGATGATGCCTTGGCTACTTCGGCCTCAATGCTTCCATATCCTGGAAACACTTACACAACTCCCTTGGAGATTCAATATTGGGACCAACATGGCTATTGTAATACAGTGGAAGCAGAACGAGATGGTGAGACATGGTACCTAGACATCAAGAGATTTTTGAAGAGACGGAGATGCCCCGAACATGCCAATGGAAGCCAAAACAGAACTATTAGACGTATGGCTAATAGTTTCCTTTTGACTGGGGAAGTTTTATATAAATAAACTCCGGATCTAAATTTGTTGATATGTGTGGATGCTGAAGATGCCGAGAAGATCATAAATGAAGTACATATTAGGGTATGTGGACCACACATGAATGGATATATCCTTGCCAAAAAGCTACTTTGAGCGGGAAATATTTGGCTTACCATCGGACGAGATTGCTTTCGCTTTGTGAAAAAATGTCATCAATGTCAAATTCATGGTGATCTCATTCATTCACCTCCTTTAGAGTTGCACCCCGTGGCTGCTCCTTGTCCCCTTTTTTTGCATAGGGAATGGATGTCATCGGACCAATTGATCCAAAAGCTTCTAATGGACATCAATTCATTTTGGTCCCTATTGATTACTTTACCAAATGGGTGGAGGCGATCACTTTCAAAGCAGTCACTAAGAAGGCGGTCATGGATTTTGTCCATTCGAACATCATTTGTCAATTTGGTATCCCAAGAGATATCATCACAGATAATGGTGCAAACCTTAATAACAATCTGATGAAGAAGGCATGTAAGTAGTTCAAAATTGTGCATCACAATTCTACTCCATATAGACAAAAAGCCAACGGAGTTGTGGAGGCAGAACAGAAGAATATCAAAAAGATTCTCAGAAGGATGGTTCAAGGCACTAGACAATGGCATGAGAAGCTGTCTTTTGCAATTTTAGGATATCACACAACAGTGCGCACCTAGATTGGTGCAACTCTTTATTTGTTGGTGTATGGGACTGAGACTGTGATTCCAGCGGAATTTCAAATTCCATCTCTTCGAATTATTGTCGAGGCTGAAATTGAAGATACTAAAAGGGTCAAAATCTACCTAGATCATCTCTCATTAATAGTTGAGGAACGATTGACGACCTTCTATTTTGGTTAACTTTTTCAGTAAAGGATGGCTAGTGCATACAAAAAAAAAGGTGCACCCAAGACACTTTGAAGTAGGTCAACTGGTCTTAAATTAAAGCGCATTCTCCCACACCAAGAAGAAGCCAAGGTAAAGTTTGCCCCAAATTGGCAAGGTCCATATCTTATCAAGGAGCTGTTGTCCAAAGGAGCATTGCGTCTTACTTATATGGAGGGAAAAATCAAAAGCATAATTGTTAATGCAGATGCAATCAAAATATACTACATCTAACACGTTCTAAGATACTGTGAAAAGTTGGGAGAACAAATACATCTCTTTAAAAAAACAAACAAAAAAAAAAGAACAAAAATCCTCTCTTTGAAAGTTTGAACTATGTTTGACTTGATTGCGAAAGTAGGCAACCCTCTGGGGTTCGTTCATACCCAAAAAAATTCAATCTTCTAGTGTTATAGAAAACTGTGCATGTAATTTTATTTTTGATAGAATAGTGTCATATTTTAATTCTGTTTATGATTTTATTCTAGCAACCGACATTTTGATCAAATCTAAGAATGATAGATTCAATGTGTCTTACACGGACAATTGATCATCAAAGGCAACACTGTTGAGTAAAAAAAACTTATGAGTGAAAAACCTTGGGGGCACCATAAGTTAAATAAAATATAAATCAGAGAGTCTCATCAGTGAAAACCTTCATAAGTACCAAAGAGAATATAAGAGGATCTTATCATTGAAAGCGCTTGCGGGCACCTTAAGATAAAATGAGAGAACATCATGAAAATGACGAATTGGAAGAAATAGACAAAGATGGCAATTTCTCGACACCTCTACATGAAGGATACATATATTAGTTTTAAATTGATAATGATTCATATTTTGAGAATTAGACAACTGAAACATATCAGGGGTAAAGTCCAAAGTGCATGTCATGGTTCACTCAAAGTCGACATATGCCTCCAGATAAGTTCTCTTTCTCATTTTTCTTTGAAAAGGAATGTCCTTCCTTAAGTTTATAGTCTTTCTTGATCCAATCTTTCACACTCTTTAAGTCTGATATTTTTCTAGTCTTTTCGGCATGATCCTTGATAAAATAAGGTAAAAGATTGCAAAGCTTACTGCGGTTTTCTAAAAGGTAAAGTTTAGTATCTGATATCTCCCACATCATGATATTTGGTAGTACCAAAGACCAAGGCCCCTGAATTGACAAAGATGAAGCTTCAAAGGTTGTTCAACCAAGGATTTGGAGTAGAGTCGAATAAACTGGTCATGATTATGGTCAACTCATAAAAGCATCTAGGCCACAAACCAACCACAACTTTCAACTAACAATTTTCTTTTTCTTTTTATTTTGCTCAACATAGGAACAAAAGAAAATGCGAGTTTACAAGTAAAAAATGAAACATCACAAAAAGAAGTTCTCCAAAGTCTTCACATGTTTGTTGTTTCATCTCATGTTATTAGCATTCTTGCCTCTAAATTTGAGAGCTTTGGGAAATATGCACTAATCTGAATTCCGTGCAATACGCACACGTCCTTTATCATGTGCAACATGCACCATCCTTTATTCATGTGAAATACACACCGATCTGAATTCCGTGTAATTTGCACTAATTCGGATTCCGTGATACACACACACGTCTTTTATTTATGTGTAACACGCACCTTTCTTTATTTTTATTCACATGCAATACACATCAATTATTTATTCATGGGCAATACACACCATATGCATATCCTGGGCAATATGTACCAACATTCATGGGTTATACGGACCATATTTATATATGGGTGATACACCCAATCTTAGGTCAATCCACAAAGACAGTTGATGTACCGTGGTTTCACGGTATTTTCAATGCATTTTACTTAAGAGTTGTGTGTTTCTAGATCCTTTTTGTAGTAGTCTTAACAAGTTTTGTGTTTTGTTTTGGAGGAAAAATGTGCAGGTTGAAAATGCAAAAAGCAACTGAAAATTGCAGAAGATGACCTACGAAGGCCGTCGACGGACCGTAGTTGGTGACCGTCGATGTGCACTTCAAGCTTTGGGAAAAGATCGGGGAAATCTGACTATGTGTGGAACCACAAGAGCAAACGATGGTCCTCGATTGATCGACGGACCGTACTGGTGAACCTTCAATTGGTTCAGAGAAGGTTCCAGTACATGACTTTTCAAACTTTGAAGTATGGAGCTACGGAGGATCATTGACAGACCGTCGTTTGATTCAAAGAGGGTGCTATCCGGTGGAACAAAATGTTTCTAACTCCTGAATGACGGAGGAAGTCGACGGACCGTTGGTGGCGTCGTCGATTGATGCCACGTACCTGGACAAAACTTTCCTTATTTTAATTATATTTTCTTTAGGACTATGTTTTCCACAAATATGGCATTAAAATCTCGTTTTGAGGTTGACTACTATTACTTTTGTTCTACTTTGTGCTTTGGGGATTGACTTTTGCATACTTTAGCAATTAATAAATTTTCGGATTTGGTTTAAAGAATTTTCATGCAATTTCAATTTGAATTTATGGGTTTCTTTTTATTCTTGAGTAACATCATGATTTCTTCATTCAATATTATAAATTGTGATCTTGCTAGCATGGGTAACTAAATCCACAACTAGGGTTGTGGGAATTATGGGTAAATAAAAAAGTAATCCTAGTAATTAAGCAATTCTCGAATAGTGTCTTTGCATGCATTGATAATTCTTTTGCTTAGAAGTCTTTTAAATGAGGGCACGCGTTAGAACTCTTCTTGTTGCTACTTGCCGAATCAAGAAGGTAGTAATAGGAAAAATATTATCAACATAGATTTAGTGTGATACTATCTAATTGGCTAGTGTCGATTGGTGTGAAGTAATAACTAAGCCATACATCGATTATGATGTCTAATATGAGGTAAATGTAAGGGTTAGTAAATTATAGATACGTAGCCAGACCAAGTGCGGCTGAAATTCTCAAGATGCCGGACCAAGGATATAGACATACATGACTTTTCACTTTGCATATAAAACACTAGGAAAGAATTGGTAGTGCTAGGAATACAATGCTATGAACCTGTGGAGAACACATAAGCCCTAGTTACTCTCTCATCTTGATAAAATCAATGTTTCCTTTTGTCCACTTGATAATTACATTGTTTAAGGAGATTTTGTTTCACAAAAAAAACCCCTTTACTTACTTATTTCGGAAAGACCTTGACTAAATAGATATAGTTGTGAATTAAAGTTAAGTCTAAGCCATTTTCATCATGAGATCGACCCCAACCTACTAGTTGGGTTTTGTACTTGATAATGATCGCTTATACTTCTTTAGGGAGGTGTAATTTGTGCCTATCAAATTTTGGCGCTGCTGCCGGGGAGTCTGGCTTTTAGGTTAACTTGAATTACATTACTGAAATTTAGTCAACTATTTCCTGTATTTACCTTTTCTTTTCTTTTTGTTTCTTTCAAGTCTAGATCTAGTGTACGACAAGTACACGGAGCCGAGGAGAACCACTCACTCCATACGTCCCGTACTTAATCGAACCTTTAGAAGAATGGAGAATCAAGATGTCCCAGCCAACCCTAACAGAGTGAATTTGGGTGATGGAGCAGGCCAACAACCTCCATTACCAGTTGAAGCACACAATCAGGCACACGTTGAGAACCAGTTGGGAGAGGCTTCGAGAATACAACCAGTAGACCCATGAATTAAGGATTACTATAGGGTTAATGTGAACATCGTAGACTCTGATGGATCTCTTAAAATTCCCCCTCTGCCAACTGGGCACACATTCGTGGTGACGAGTAGCTTGATGCAGATGCTCACCACGAGGGGTTTATTCTCGAACTGCCATCAGAGGACCATATGCCGATATAGCTAAACTGAGGTCTGTATGCAAAAGTTGTGTGGGTAGACCAGACTTGGATATGAATGTCATTGGGTTGCGAGTGTTTTCTTTATCACTGATAGGAGATGCCACTGTATGGTTCCCTGAACTGCCCTACAGGTCTATCTATACTTGGGATTTGTTGAGAGATGTGTTCTTGGTAAGGTACTATCTAGTGTCTAAGAAACTCAATCACAAGGATAAGGTGAATAGCTCGTGGGACAAATTTACTGCTTTCGTGAGAGGCGTCCCAAACCGCCGCATTGATGATAAGTCACTGAAAGAGTACTTCTACAGAGGTCAAGATGACAAAAACAAAGCAGTTCTCAATACTATTGCCGGTGGCTCATTTGGGGAATGCACGTATGCTGAGATCGCAGAAAAGTTGGAGAAGATATCGCGCAACAATAAAGCATGCAGCACTAGAAAGTCAGATACTACACCTTTGCAGACAGGCTACAAAAAACCCAACCGCATATGAGATGGCTCAAATGAGAGTTGAGTTAGGGTTGGTCTTGAAACTGTGAGCGAAGGCGCAGAAAAGGTAAATGCAGTGAAATATTTGACTAAATCACCACCGCCGATCGATGAGTACTACTATTAAGAGGATGCATATGCAGTTAATAATCAGATAGGGGGTTTCTGACCAAACTACCAAGGTTCCAATCAGGATAATTTGCTTCAAGGTCAAGGAAACCAAGGTCAGAGACAAATATAATCGAGAGGGTCAATATGTCCGAGATGGGAACTACAACCGCGACAAAAACTTCAACCAGAACAACTATGGTAACATGAATGATCGAGGTGGCTCATATGTTCCCCCTTAAAATCGGGAAGCTGCTCCTAGGGACGGTGGAGGTAGTATGGAGTTGGTTGAGGATATGCTTCAGAAGATGAGGAGGAGGTTTGATACGGCTGATGAGAATGCCAAGGAGATGAGAAATGACCTATTTGGCATTGGAAAAAAGGTGGATGCACATGATGTCTCGATAAAGCATCTTGAGCTACAGATGAATCAATTGTCCACTACTATGAACCCATGCCAACCTGGTACTTTTCCAAGCAACACATCCAGAACCCAATGAATGATAGGCATTGCATGACAGACACTACTCGAGGACGTAAGCAGACCATTGATCCACCTATGCCGTCTTTAGTCAAAGATAATAAGAGCAAGAAAGAAGATGTAGTGGAAGCTAGTGGAGAGTTGGAGGACACAACACCAAAAGAAGCAGAAGCATCTCAGAAAGTGGTCCCTATTCATAGACCTCCACCACCATTCCCACAGAGATTGGTGAAGAAAACGGAAGATGGTAAATATCATCGCTTTAACACTATGTTGAAATAACTTTCCCTAAATGTTCCACTGATGGAAGCTTTGAAGCAAATTCCTGGATATGCGAAGTTTATGAAGGACATGGTGACAAAGAAGAGGTCGGTGAGTTTTGAAGATGATGACAGAATGCAGCATTGTAGTGCTATTGCTACAAGGTCTCTTGTGCAGAAGAAGGAAGATCTGGGCGCCTTCACTATTCCATGTACGATAGCGTTACTACACTTTGCTAAGGCACTATGTGATCTTGGTGCGAGCATAAATCTCATTCCTCTTTCCATTTATTAACAGGTAGGCCCGGGAGACCAAAGCCTACTTCGATGCGATTACTGATCGCCGATCGAACTGTGAAGAGGCCAATTGGTGTACTCCATGACGTGCTTGTGAAAGTGGAGTCATTCATATTTCTGGCTGACTTTGTGATTCTTGACTGTGAGGTGTATTTGAGGTCCCCATTATTCTAGGATGACCATTCCTTGCCACTGGCGTGCATTAGTCGATATGAAAAAGGGGCAGATGAAATTTAGGTTGAACAATAAAGAAATAACTTTCAATATTTGTAGGTCCATGAAGCAGAGTGGTGAGCTCCAAACAGTATCTGCTATATCCTACAGGGTTGAGAGTATATATGTAGTGCAAATTGAAGAGCGACTAGGTGTCAAGGCACTAACGGAAGTCATCATGAATTTCGAAAGTGACGGTATTGAAGAGTATGATTCTTTGGTGGCTACACTCGAACAAAATGAGTATCGGTCAAAGCCGAAGAAATTGGAGTTGGATATGAAGCATCACGAGTCTCCACCTGCAAAACCATCTATTACGGAGGCCCCTAAATTAGAGCTTAAGGCTCTACCACCTCATTTGAGGTAGGTGTTCTTGGGTAGAGATGACTCTTTGCCGGTGATAATTGCAGCAGATTTGAATGGGTAACATGTAGAGTGCTTAGTGGAAGTGTCGAAGAGGTTCAAGCGAGCCATTGGTTGGACTATTGGGGATATTATTGGGATCTGCTCATATTTGTTCCCATAAAATACAACTCATGCCGGATCATAAACCGAGTATTGAGAACCAAAGAAGGTTAAATCCACATATGCAAGAAGTAGTGAAAAAGGAAATCATCAAGTGGTTGGATACTGGAGTCTTTATTCTATTGTGGACAGTAGTTGGGTGTGTCCTGTGTAGTGTGTGCCTAAAAAGGGCAGGATAACTATGGTACCTAATGAGAGGAACGAGCTTGTTCCAATGTGGCCAGTGATTGGTTAGAGAGTTGCATGGACTATCGAAAGTTGAATTATTTGATTGAGAAGGACCATTTCCCCATGACCTTTATGGATAAGATGTTAGGCAGACTTGCTGGCAATGGTTGGTATTGCTTTCTTAATTGATATCCGGGATACAATCAGATCTCTATCACTCCGGAAGATCAAGAAAAGACCACCTTCACTTGTTCCTATGGGACTTTTGCATTCAAAAGGATGCCGTTGGGTTATGCAATGCACCGGCGACCTTCCAACGTTGTATGATATCGATATTCTCTGATATGGTGTAGGACACTATTGAGGTGTTCATGGATATAGTAGGAGACTCCTTTGATCGGTGTTTGAGTAATTTGGCTGAGGTGCTCAAAAGGTGCGAGAATTGTAATTTGATGCTAAACTGGGAGAAATGTCACTTTATGGTGAAAGAAGGCATAGTGTTGGGCCATTACATCTTTGAGAAGGGGATAGAGGTTGATCAAGCCAAAGTAGAGGTGATACAGAAACTTCCTCCATCCATCTCTGTCAAGGGTGTGAGAAGTTTCCTTGGGCATGCCAGGTTTTATTGGAGGTTTATTAAGAATTTTTTGAAGATTTCATATCCTTTGTGCAAATGGCTCGAAAAAAAATGCAATTTATATTTCGATGAATCCTGTCCGAAAGAATTTGGAGATTTCAAAGAGAAGTTGGTATCCGCGCCCATTATTATTTCACCACATTGGAGTGAGCCATTTGAGGTGATGTGTGATGCGATTGGGGTTGCACTTGGTGTGGTATTGGGATAGAGAAGGGATAAAATCATTCACCCCATCTACTATGCAAGTAAAGCCCAAAATAAAGCTCAAAAGAACTACACAGTAACTGAACATGAACTTCTTACGTTGGTGTTTGCATTCGAGAAATTTCAATCCTGTTTGCTTAGAACAAGGGTCATAATGCATATCGACCATTCTACTTTGAGGTACTTGATGGCGAAGAAGGATGCTAAGCCAAGTTTGATCAGATGGGTATTGTTGCTGCAAGAATTTGATTTTGAGGTGAAAGATAGAAAGGGGACTGAGAATCAAGTTGCCGACCACTTTTCTAGATTGGAGGATGAAGCTATGCGTAAATTAGGAGAAAAATATAAAATTGATGATGCATTCCCAGATGAGTATGTACTGGCTGCTTCTCAGGATCTGATCCCATGGTTTGTAGACTTTGCAAACTATCAGGCAAGTGATTTAATTCCGTCAGATTTAACCTTCCACTAAAGGAAAAAGTTCATGCATGATGTGAGAAATTTCTTTTGGTATGAGCCTTATCTATATCGGAGTTGTGCCAATGGATAATTCGCTGATGTGTACATGAGGTTGAGATGTTGAGTGTTTTTGAGGCGTGCCATTCCTCGCCTTTAGGTGGGCAACATAATGGTATTCAAACTGCACACAAGATCTTACAGTGTGAGTATTATTGTCCAACCATTCACCAAGATGCTCATAATTTTGACCAAGTCATGTAATCAGTGCCAACGAGATGGAGGAATTTCAAAGAGGTAAGAGCTTCCTTTGAATGCCATTCTGGGGATTGAGCTATTTGATGTATGGGGAACTGATAAAGAGGTAAGAGCTTTAAAATAATTTCTGCTCTTTTTAATGTGTACATGATAAATTATAATAGTATTTTGAGTAGAACTGAAATGCAGTATCAGCTTAGCAAAAAGAGACGTACCTCTATTTGAAGTAACCATTGGGGATGACATCTTCTTTGCTTCATCATAGCTACGTGATGTTGATCCTGATATTTCAAAATTCAATATTTAGAAATATAAAACTTATGTCATTAATTTTAATTTTTCAATTTACTCTAACTTACCTATTTCAAATGTAGATATCCAACGAGAAGTATCAAAATGTGCGGAAGCATGTCCTAAAAAATGGTAAAACATAAAGTACCGCAATTGATAACAAATCAATTTTATGTATAAAGGTATACATATACCAACACAAGTGACACTATGCGAAAGTTTAGCTTTTCTAACATTCGATTGAAGCTAAGAAGGATGAGAATATTGTATGCATATTGTGGTTTCCTTCTTGATTGTCCACCCATGATAACGATATCATGTTATTTGAATGTTGCAAGAGGCGTTGTCTTTTTTATTCAACTTTTTAGCTTGTTATTGTGGTAGAAATAGTTGTTTTCTTTCTGTGACATTTGTGCATATCCAGTACGGCATTGTATAGTTATGTGGATACGTTGTTGTTCCATAATATTTTGTGTTGGTGGAGCGCATTCTTATTGCTTGTTGACATTCTTGCTGCAATGAATTTTCAATTTCGTAAGAAAACCATGTAGTTCATTCTTTGACCAAGGCTAAAATCTCATAAAAATATACAATCATAACATGAGTGAACCCTCATAGATATCAAGTGCAAAGATATATGGAGTCGATATGGTTTGGGGTTTTCTTCTGGGCTCAAGAAATGGAATAGACAGTGCCCTACAAATTTGAAGAACATATTCCAGGTAAATTGTTTTTTTTTTAAATATTGCTGGACACCTTAAAGTCAGTAATGTTTCAATCTAACCTTAAAACTATAAAATAGGAAGAAAATCAGAGATCTCCAAAAGAAGCAGTGAAAATTTATTTAGGAGTTTTAGGATAAATTGTGTTCTGCACAAACAAATGTAGACGTATTTCATACAATAAAACTCTTTTATTGAGCCAGGATGAAAGCTACAAAATGAAACCACACTTAAAACTTTGAATAGTTGAATGGATAAAGAATCAAGTAGATGAGTACTTAATTAAAAGTTCCCAAATATCTACACATATTCTAAGAATATTGTGAATATGAAAAAACATCAATTAGATAATATGAGGATATGCACCAAGGAAATAAAATATAGTAGCCACAAAGGGGAAAAGCTTTTATCATAGGCATCTGATAAAAATAACATACGTCTTTAAAAATGACATATTTTTAAAGGAGACCTACACCACCGTCACTCAAATTTTGCTACAATCCAAAGTTTTTTCAAATTCTTAGAATGAATAGAAAGCAACCACAAAGATATTTACATATTCATATCGCGTTCATTAGAATCGTGTCAGCTTAGGAACAACTTCTAGAATTTGGCACTTCAGATATCTCATAAGAATCATTTAAGATTTACAAGCACAAGAAATAGAACTCAAATTGAGAAAATTTTTGGGATAATTACCCACACCATTTCTCAAATATGGGATTTAGAACTAAAAGAGGAATGGAAAGCACCATATTAAAAAAAGAAGCGTAGATACTTAATGTTTGTCATGGTCGCTGGTACTAGAAGGTAGAGAATGGGGAAGAGCTAGTGTTTCTTAATTTGGTAGCTTTTGAACTAATTGTTTTCCAGGTTTCTTTTTCCTTTTATTCTGTGTTTTTGTTAACTTGAGCCACAAATTTGGGCCAGCCGTTTTTTTTTTGCATAAATAAATAAAATGGCCCATGTGGTCAAGCCAATTATTTTTCTTAAAAAAATGTAATTATACATTTGAATTGAAATTTATCGCATCAATTTATTCAAATTTGTAATTCGCCCTTCGTGTTCTCTAGAATCGAGCCAATAGTTTTTGGCTCTATGTGTTTCTTATTTTAATGGTTTTCCAGATCAATTGAACAAAGGAAGAAGAATATAGAAAGAACGCACTCAAAAGGAAGACAATAAATTGTTATGCAAATGGGGTTTCTTTATGGATAAAAAATGTAGTTGTAGTTCCTATATATTACATATATATTTGCAAAAGTAATTTAGAACAAAATTTTGATCAAATGCTCATAGTGAAGGTTTAGAATCTATCGATATAATAAAAGAGTTAATAAATGCTTGTAACTTCGGTTAAAGAATCTTCTTTAATAAATTAAATGAAATTTATAGATTAAAAACTATGTAAAAATATTATACCTCAAAATTATTGATGACTGAAAGTATTTAAAAAATAACATGAAAAAAAATATTTTGTAAGGATTTTGATATAGATGCTAATGAGGTAGGATCAACAAAGCAAGGATTAATTTGGGAGATTAGATATAAGTTGGTTGGAGTACACAAAGTTTGTATATTTAGCAGCACATAAAACATTTGAACATTCTATACCTCTGTTCACAAATACAAATATAGAAACATCAATTTTTCTTAGTTGTAATTTCATATCCAAGTGTTTAGGAGATTGGATGAGCGATTGTCCAGTTATCTGTGTTAATCGGATTCGCAAAAATGTTGTTGCATTAGTTTTAAATCCTTAATAAATGCACTACTTGTGAAGGATCTGACACACACCCATTGACATTATTAAAGAGTCTCAGCCACATAGGTTATCATTCGGATCCCACTGAAGTAACAAAAATACAATTTGATTTTATATGCATAAGTTTGTTAAAGACACCATCAAGTATTAATTACTAACAAAAACTTTAAGGTCATTTTTAAAGCTCTATCATGAGTCATATACACTAAAGTCATTTCAGGTAAATTAATGTTTAATTTACTATTTTAGTGTAGAAGGTGAAAATGCAGGATGGAAAGGAAAAGAGAACATTCAATCATCATAGAGTTAAAAGGAAAATCATTTTCTAAACAACGAGAGACCAAAATTTAGCTAAAATACAACCGATTTTGAGGAAACAATAGAACTCATTACAATTGCTTACTTTTTTATTAGACAATAAAATCTATCAGATCTTTCAGATTAATCAGTCATTATATTAGGTATTGATGCGTACAATATGAAGATTCATCTATATAAAGGAGGATAAAAGAAGAGTTCATTCTGAGAAATGACGAAAGCCACTGAAATTAGAGCTCACCAAGAAAGTTGCATAAATGATTGAGCATAAGACTACTGAAATACAAGATTAATATCATACTATTGTATTTATGCTTCACAATATTTACAATTGACACAAATGTGTCATGCTCATACAATAATTGCAAGTTTTTTTGTAGTAGTGATACTACAACCCAAAAAGTTAAAGTGTTTGAAGTTTTTAGTTACAAGATGACAGTATCTTAATCTTGAACAACAACATGGTAGAATTTGAGTCCGGGAAAACTTATCCAGCCCCAGAATTTATGGCGTAGCAAGATGTTAAGGTACCTCAAAATTGAATATTAGTATTATTATTGAACGCTAGGGATATTGGCTAGGAAGTGACAAAAGTACTACATCAAACAATTGAAGCAAAGTTTACTACTTTAATTCCAAAGTTTTACAGACAAAAGGTGATTTTTTTATGGTGATGTTATATTAATAATGAACATTTACCTAGACGACGGTGTAATACAACAACTGAGTGCGACATATCCACTCGACGGAAAATCTGAATCACTGAGGCAGCCCAAGAACATGGAAAAGTTGCCTACTGTCACGCCCCGAGGCTACCCCATGGATGTAAACACGAGACTTAGGATCACGAGTGGCCCCAAGCTAATCCCTAAGTGGCATATCATGAGCAAACTAAACAAATCTATGAAAAGATAAACTAATGCGGAAGTTAAATCATGAGATAACTGAATGATGGGGAATACCCAATATTAGTCTTAATATATATAAATTCTAAGAGTGTAGTGATACTGAACAATCACTCAAAACTAAAGCTGAATCTAATACTATTGTCTGAAAAAGCATGTAGCTGACTAGAGTTGCTAGGACATGCCCCTAGCTAACTCTAGCAAAACTGAAGCTGAAATAAAAGGCTAAATCTGAAAAACATGTCTATTGTCCTCAAAGTATGATGACTCACCTGAAGCTGCTAAATACGGATAGAGAATCGATCTATGCCTGATCTGGATGCGCAGGTACCTGTACCTACATCATGAAAGGATGTAGTGTAGATTATCCATCAATACTTGGAATGTTCTAAGCATGCAGGATATATATATAGTTGAACAAACATATAACAAAGCATAACTTAGCAATGACATAATAGGAACAAAAACATAGATACTGAAATATAACTGAAAACTAAGCTAAATGCAGTGACCAAACACTAATCATGAATTTAACATGTTGAGACTGAATATTGATGTATAACTAAAAACCTAGAAAATGCACGAAGAGTCTATTTGCGGGAGCTACTATGAAGTGACATAAAACAACATGATTTGAACGTGGAGTCCGATGTATACGCCCCATCGAGAGGACCCAATATACCTTTCTAGGGGGAAAAAGGCATGACTAATCTATGTATACACTCAATCAAGAGGACCCAATATACCTTGCTAGGGGTATAAATCTACGGGGCATGTAGTTCTTGGGCTATGAGGGTACATTGAAACCCTAGTCAATTTGGTTCTAAGACAACTCTAAACTAAATATGGTGAAAATACTGAGATGAATGTCTAAGAATGTAATAATTATATACTGATAATGTGACATTCAAAACTTGAGCATGTATATTTGTTTAATTGACTGGGCATGTGTAATTCATGAACTAAGAGAATCTACGCAACTAAGGTTCTGAGTTTCATGCAAATAACTAAGAAACTATTCCACGAAAACATGATAATTTGATTAGGAATACTCTAACAGCTAAATTATAAACAATATATAAGGTTTTACAAACCCTAGTTCTAAGAAAGCTATAGCAATCAAGAATCTGACTGAATTCTATTGACCTACTGGATAAAAGGAACCCACTAGTAAAATCTCACATGCTTGGTGACAAAATCTATGGAGAAATCCTACAATTTTAGGGCTAGAACTGAAGAAAACTTGTTGTGTGTATTTGACAAAACTGTCGTCTATTTTCTCTTCTTTTTGTTACAATCTTGGTGAATGAATTAACTAGGGTAATTTTTGACTAAGGTACAAGGCTTAAACTATGTAAAATGACATAGTTTATATGTAAAACAATGTAGTTTAAGGGCCCAATGCATAGGAAAAAGACCTAGATGATACTAACTTAAAAGATGGCGAAGGCCTCCCAGGGATGGGACCTATGGTCGGTGGGTTGACCTACCAACTGTAGGTAGGGGTCATCAGTCAAGTTTTCTTGATAGGGCTTTATTAAAACAGAATAACTTCTTACTATAATATGTAATTTTAAGAAACTCGACGGCGTTGGAAAGAGGATTAAATTATCTTTCATTTAATAGGTCATGGGCCACCTAATTCCTTTTGTTCTAAAAGTTATGCTAGTTTGAAGTTTACTCAATAACAATTTCCCTCTTACTTGCTGCTGATCCTTACCTATGGCCCGTAAGTCCAAGCACGGACCGTACTGGTCAACCGTGGGTGGGATAAGAGACTATAAAGACATGGTTCTTAATGATAGAACCACATCTAAGGTCTATGGGTGGTTCCATTTGTACTAGCAATAGTTTTTCTGAAAACTAGCATTTTTTCATTTTGATATCCGAGGTGTTACATTATTTCTCGCTTGGCAACATTAGTCCTCGAATGATGTCTAAGCAAGATGAATATGGAGGGAAGAGGTTGCAATCCCTACTACTGATTATTGGAAATGGATTTTTAACATAACTGAGTTCGAATAACATGCAAATATTTGGAAATGCAAGAACAACGGAAGGAACATAATACTAAAACTTAATTTACACGAGTAAACTGAGAGACTGGGGAGGAAACTATTATCTCAAGGTGAAACGATATGGGAAGGAAAGAGATGAGGATATATGGCCTTAATGTCTTCTTATGCTTCCCAAGTAGCACCCTCTACGAACTAACTCCACAAATATTGTCCAATCTCATTACCCCCTTCATAGGTGATACTTTAGGAAAACCTAATCAACTATCTCAAACTCTAATTTCCTTCTCCCTACATCTTCATTGGACTTATGTCTTAAATCTATTTTTGATGAGATAAGCTTCTCCAAGAGTATCATACACTGAATTTGACCCAATGAAGGGTGTTCCACCTATTCATCCACTTTGGGGATCACATAAGCGACCATATACCCCTTGGGAGAAAACCTCTACTTTTTGCTAATGAATTGCACCTTCTAACTAGAATATTATAGGATCACTGTCCTGTTTTTCCTTAACATGTGCTACACCACCCTATAGACATCATATATATATATATATATATATATATATATATATATATATATATATATATATATATATATATTTATATTTAAGGTAAGAGATAATTCGACCTATAGGCATTGAACTACTACTCTTGTATTCTAAGATTGGCTTGTTTGAAAACTAAAACCAAACGATCGTAGTTCTATGATCGACTGAGGCATAATAGGATTTTAACCAATATAGGCCTAAAATGATATCAAAATCTACCATTTTTAACTCTACAAGATCTCTTGAGGTGACTTTCTGAGAAACTGTGACAGGGTAATTTTTGTATACCCGTTACGCTATTACTGGGTCACCAATTGGAGTAGTGAATAAAAAGGGTTCTGAAAGGGTCCTGGACATGAACTAATATCTCAAGATTCCTTCCACTACATGTACCAAGTGTAGGCCACTCCCTTGAACGCATGCATGACTTGCTCCTTAATGGGTCTACTGGTTGATTCCCAACGTTCGCTTTTCTCTAAGGCATTTTTTTGACTTGCAAAGAGCAGTATTTAGAAGAGGTTGAATAAAATTCATAATCACCCATGATAAGAATATCAAAGAAAGTGAAGTTTCTCCTAAAACACTTTGTATCCTCCCTCTCATTAGATGTGTTACACTTCCCACCAATGAAAAAAACTCTACTTAGTGAGATTTTTAAGACATCCTAGGACTCTTAAACCTAATGATCTGATACCAAGTTTTTTACACCTCAAGGATACCCCTAGACGTTAACACGAGACTTAGGATAATGAGTAACCCAAGATAACCCTGCACTGACTTATCATAAGCAAACTGACCAAATCTATGAAAAGAAATAATCCATAAGCTAAATCATGAGATAGCTGAATGATGGGGGATGCCCAATATTTGTTTGAATATATATAAGTTCTAAGAGGTTAGTGATATCGAACAATCACTCAAAACTAAAGCTGAATCTAATACTAGTGTTTGACAAAGCCTCTAACTAACTACAATTTCTGGGACATGCCCCTAGAAAACTATAGCAAAACTGAAACTGAAATAAAAGTCTAAGTTTGAAAAACATGTTTATTGTCCTCGAAGTATGATGACACACCACTAAAGATATGAGTATTAAGGAACAGATCTATTCTTGATATGGATGCTTAGTCCCTGAACATATAGCAAACAATATATATCTGTACTTGGAATGTACTAGGCAGGCATGCTATAAAATATAGCTGAACAAACATATACCTGAGCAATGACATAATCTAAAAAGAAACATATATACTGAAATATGTAACTTAAAATAGAGATAAATGCAATAACTAAGCACTAATCATAAATTTAACATGCTGAGAATGAATATTGAAGTATTACTGAAAACCTAGTCAATGCACTAAGAGTCTGACTGTGAGAGCTACTACTAACTGACATAAAACTACGTGAGTGAAATGTGGATTATAATGTATATGCCTCATTGAGATGACTCAATATACCTTGCCAGGGGTATAAATGCATAATTGTTTGATGTATATGCCCTATCGAGAGGATCTAATATACCTTGTCTGGGGTATAAAGGCATGAATGACGTGATGACTGAAGCTGATGGGAAACAAAAGCGAATTATATACTTACGGGGGAATGTAGTTCTGGAACTATGAGGATAAGTTAAAACATTGGACTACTCGGTGCTAAGCCTACTCTGAACTGAATCTGTATATGATACATTATGATTGAAATTCTTAATAGCTTAAAATACTGACATCCAAATATGAGAATGTAAATGTTATTTGTAGATAATGTCACATTCGAAAATAGAGCATGTATATTTGTTTAATTGACCTAGCATGTGTAATTCATAAACTAGGAGAATCTACACAACTAGGTTCCTGAGTTTCATGCAAAAACTAAGCAACAGTTCTATGAAAACATGATAATGTGATTATGATTACTCTAACAGCTAAATCACAACCAATATCTAAGGTTTTAGAAATTGTAGGTCTAAGCAAGATATAAGAATCAAGAATCTGACTGGATTCTAGGGACCTAGAGGATGAAAAAAACCAACTAGTAAAATTCCACATACTTAGTGAAAAAATCTATGGAGACATCCTTCGATTTTGGGTCTGGAATTGAAGAAAACTTGTTGTGTGTTCTTGATAAATATATCACATGTTTTCTCTTCTTTTTGTTCTAAGCTTGGTGAATATTTGTGAATGAATCGACCAGGGTAAGTTTTGACTAAGTTACTAGGATTAAATTGAGTACAACAACATAGTTTAGGTGTAAAACGATATAGTTTAAAGGCCCCAACACATAGGAAAATGAACTAAATGGCCCTAAATTTAAGGGTTGACGAAGGCCACCCATGGAAAGACCTATGGTCCGTGATTGACCTACCAACATAAGGTAAGGGTCGTCAATCAAGTCTATCTAAGAAGGCTTCACTAAAATATGTATAACGTTTTACTTGGAGATGGGATTTTAGAAAATCCGGTGGTGTTGGAAAGAGAATTCAATAATCTTTCATTTGATAGGTCATGAGATATCTAGTTCCTTTTCTGCTACGATTTATATATATTTGAAGTTGACCCTACAACAATTTCCCTCTAATTAGTTGTTCACCCTCAACTACTATTCTTATGTCTAACCACTGAACGTACTGGTCGACCGTGGGTAAGATCAAAGACTATAAAGATTTGGTCCTTAACGATGGAACCTACCTACAGTTAATGGTCCTACCGAAAGCTCGTGGGTGGTTTTGGTTTTACTTGAACAAATTTTTTGGGAAAACTAGGAGTTTCTTTATTTTGAGATTCCAGGTTTTACACCTACCATCTTTGTTATTGTCACGCCCCGAGAGTACGCCTTGGCGGGACTGGCATTCAAAGACCACAGTCAATGCCAACCAAAAGCTTAAGTTAATAAAAACTCTTTCAAAAAACCCTCTCTCTAAAAAAAAAAGATATAAACAAAGTTAAAAATATGGAGAAATTTGAAATCAAGCCAGATATTTCAGATAGCATGGAAAATCAAGAAACAAAGGAATATTGTTTAACAATTATGCAGAACTAATTTCATATATTCCTGAATATCATATATATAATTGATTAAATTTATGTTAGTTATTATATACTAGAAATATTTGAATGATTAATTCTAGTTTCCTAGTATACGGGAAAGAGGGAGAAAACTGCTAGACTATGCCATCCCACAGTGGAAATCGATAGGCGAGGGATGTCGTTAGGGGAGTACACAAGGTTGAGGCGCTGATAAGCAGTAATTATCCGCTAAAGTACGATGCTAGTAGTGACCGGAAAACATGATAACAATACTCTAGTTTATAATAAACTAATATGAATTTAATTGAATTATGGATATGATAGGAAGGAATAATTGAAAACAAACCTGCATAAATAAATAAACATGATTACAATGTATGATGAAATAAAAAGCTATGAAACTTTGATCTTATATATACTTAAAGATATAGAAATTGTTGACATAAAATGAATTATATGGGAAAAAATATTTGATTATGATTTAGAAGATATATTAAATCAAGAATGGTATGAAATAGATTTACAAGAATTAGAAATAGAAAGAATAGATATATACGATTTAGAAATAGATTCAGATTAAAATGAACTATGAATATTTAGAATATTGGATAAAAACTATGGAAAACATAAGATTAACAAATCATTTAATACAAGAAAATTTATATATGTATCAAAGAACCCAAGATATGTTATATATAGAATATATAACAAATAATCTTGAAGAAATAATTAGATTAAAACAATTATCAAAAGAAATTTATGATAAAATATATTTTACTCTGCAATATATATATCTTATTCTACGATGAAGTCCGCACCCCACAACATTGGTATCGGAGGAACTGAAATACTAATAAAAGCATGTTTTAGAGAAGGAATAGATACACCTATAGAAATATATTTAGCAGATGATAGAATTATACAACCCATAGAAAAAAGTATAATAAGTGCAGTAAAAGGTAATTTAATATACCAAAAATTTAAATTTATAATAAGTGCTAACTACTCAGTAGCAATTAATGACAGAAATATAGATAAATCATTAGTCTTATATTGGAAAATGTCAGGAATAGAATTAGCACCTGGAAGTAAAATATTTACAGCTAGATGTAAGAATTTATATGTTTTAACAACAAAACATAAAATAACAGCAAAAAATAAAATAAATAAAATAAAAATAGAAAACCCCTTTGAAAAGATAGTTACGGTTATAGATAATAATGAATATAGTTATAAAATTGATATAGAAGAGGACTTAGAGATAGTACAAGAAAGATTAAGTACATCAAAAAGAATAAATAATAATGATACACCACAAATATCATCAAAGATGAGTACTTCAAATAGTTCTAAAAGAATAAATATAATTTCACAAAAATCAATAGAAGAAGAAATAAAACCACATCATTATTATATAACAGGAATAATGGAGCAAAGAAAATATTTAATACTAATAAATACAGGACAAGAAGAAAACTATATTACCAGAGAGTTAGTAAAGGAAGATAAAATAATAACTACAGAACACTCATGTTCAGAATTACCAAAAGTATTAATAAACATTGAAGAAACAACGGAACAAGAAATAATAATTGGAGGTATACCAATAATAATAAAATTTACAATGTTGGGGGGTACGGACTTCATCGTAGAATAAGATACATATATTGCAGAGTAAAATATATTTTATCATAAATTTCTTTTGATAATTGTTTTAATCTAATTATTTCTTCAAGATTATTTGTTATATATTCTATATATAACATATCTTGGGTTCTTTGATACATATATAAATTTTCTTGTATTAAATGATTTGTTAATCTTATGTTTTCCATAGTTTTTATCCAATATTCTAAATATTCATAGTTCATTTTAATCTGAATCTATTTCTAAATCGTATATATCTACTCTTTCTATTTCTAATTCTTGTAAATCTATTTCATACCATTCTTGATTTAATATATCTTCTAAATCATAATCAAATTTTTTTCCCCATATAATTCTTTTTATGTCAACAATTTCTATATCTTTAAGTATATATAAGATCAAAGTTTCATAGCTTTTTATTTCATCATACATTGTAATCATGTTTATTTATTTATGCAGGTTTGTTTTTAATTATTCCTTCCTATCATATCCATAATTCAATTAAATTCATATTAGTTTATTATAAACTAGAGTATTGTTATCATGTTTTCCGGTCACTACTAGCATCGTACTTTAGCGGATAATTACTGCTTATCAGCGCTTCAACCTTGTGTACTCCCCTAAAGGCATCCCTCGCCTACCGGTTTCCAACCAAAAGCTTAAGTTAATAAAAACTCTTTCAAAAAACCCTCTCTCTAAAAAAAAAAAGATATAAACAAAGTTAAAAATATGGAGAAATCTGAAATCAAGCCAGATATTTCAGATAGCATAGAAAATCAAGAAACAAAGGTATATTGTTTAACAATTATGCAGAACTAATTTCATATATTCCTGAATATCATATATATAATTGATTAAATTTATGTTAGTTATTATATACTAGAAATATTTGAATCATTAATTCTAGTTTGCTAGTAAACGGGAAACAGGGAGAAAACTGCTAGACTATGCCATCCCACAGTGGAAACCGGTAGGCGAGGGATGCCGTTAGGGGAGTACACAAGGTTGAGGCGCTGATAAGCAGTAATTATCCGCTAAAGTACGATGCTAGTAGTGACCGGAAAACATGATAACAATACTCTAGTTTATAATAAACTAATATGAATTTAATCAATTATATATATGATATTCAGGAATATATGAAATTAGTTCTGCATAATTGTTAAACAATATACCTTTGTTTCTTGATTTTCCATGCTATCTGAAATATCTGGCTTGATTTCAGATTTCTCCATATTTTTAACTTTGTTTATATCTTTTTTTTTTTAGAGAGAGGGTTTTTTGAAAGAGTTTTTATTAACTTAAGCTTTTGGTTGGCATTGCCTGCCTTTCATTTACAATTTGGCAATCTATATATACTAAATTCTAAACCCTATACTATTCACTATACAATAATGCACATTAGTGCGTCTACTGTACACTTTAAGACTTTTCCCTATTTTTCTTTACAGATGGCCTTTACTATTCACACCTTGGCCTTTCAAAAAAGCAAATGCTACCTACTTTTTACATTATCTCTTTACTTTACATATTTTGTCAAAAGTGAATCTTATCTTATCTCCTGCAAATATATTATAATTAAGCCAATTTTCTCTTTGTTTCAATTCATCTCTTTTTGCCATAATTATGTTATTAAGTTCTTCTTTATATTCCTTATTCATCTTAATTTTAAATATTTTATATATTTATATTCTACTGTAGATATAATATCTATTAATCTTTCTAATTCTTGGTTATCCATTTTTGTAATATTTAATTGTTTATATTTCGGATATAATTTAGTTAATTTTTTCTTGAATTTACTTATCTTTTTATTAATGTGGTTCTTTCTTTCTATAGTAGTTCTTTTTATTTGTTCAAATATACTATTATCAAATATTATTTTTTCTTCTAAAGATTCTTCATCTTGACGTTCTTCTTTGTTTATTATTTGTATATCTGCTTGAGTCATTTTTCATATTATAGAATTCATTATCTGACCCTAATTCTATATCATTATCTATTTCATTTTCTGATATTTCATATATACTATCTTCACTTTTTAAATCATAATCAATATATTCTATTTGTGTATATTTTTCATTTTCCATAATTATTTCTGATATCTGTTTTTTCTTTGGATCTTTAGATAATTTACAATATTTAGCTATATGTCCTAGTTTTCCACAATTATAACAAGTACATTCCGTCAATTCTTTTTTTGGTCTAAATGGTCTTTTAGTTTTGTATTTTTTTACATAATATCTCTTTCTTGGTTTTTTATATTTATACGTTGATCTATATTTTTTATAATTTTATTTCTATTATACTTCATTTTATAATATCTATCTGTACAACCAAATTGGGGTGCTATTTTATTTTTGCAACATGCTAAATTTTTTACTAATACTTTTTCCATTTTTATATCTTCGTTATGTTTTTCACATAGTTCTGTAAACCATCTTTGTAAGAATTTCATTCTGGCTCCTAAAGTATCTGTTAATTCTGCTTCATTCCAGCTTTTTATTATTTTTGAACTAAAAGGTTCTGGTAATTTTGTAAAATATAATTTTCTTATTTCCTTACTTTCTTCCATGTTATATGTTCTTTTATAATAATATTCTCTAAATGCACATGTATATTCATCTATATAACATATGTTACATATTGCCGTCATTAAATTTCTATTTATGACTTTTTCTTTATTTTGTTCTTGTACTTCTGTTGTCATACTACTAAATTCATTTCTTATAGCTATTTTGTATTTATTTAATATTTCCATAGATGTTGTGGCTGTTTCTCCATTAAATTTTTTATTATTTCTTAAAGTATTTATACTTTCTTCCGTTAAATTTTGTAACCATAATTTTACTGTTCCTATAAGTGTTCTTTCTATATATCCTGGTATTTCTGTCATTCCTATTTTGTTGTCTATTAGTTGTTTTGATATATATCCCATCCACAATTGAATTGTTTTATTTATATCTGCTATACAGTTTAAAGGTGTCCATTTATTTAATCTTTTATTCCATAAGGTTTTTTCTCTATCATATTTTTCATAATTTGCATTATAATATGTTGGATTTAAATATTTTGGATTTTTTACTCCTGATGTACTAGGTTTTTCATCCATGTTTGTGTCTCCCATATTTACTTCTACATTTTTTATATTATCTATATTTTCTAGCATTTCTGTATATGTTTCACTTATCTCTGAATGCTGTTCTTCTAAATCATTATTAATATCATCAATTCTAATTTCTGGTAGGTTAGGTAAATTATCTTGGTTATTTTCTTCTTTCTCTTCTAATTTATTTTCTATTTGCAATTTTTCTTTAAATTTGTTTATCTCATCTGCTAATTTTCTTTTTTGTTCTTTTTTTTTGTTTGATTTCATACATTTCTTTTAACATTGCTAATTCTTTTTCTAATTCTATTATTTTAGTATTTTTTACTTCTTCTAATTGTTGTTCTTCTTTTTTCGCTTGTTGTTTTATTTTTTCAATTTCTATTTTTCTATCTATCTCTTCATTTTCTTTTGTTATTCTTACCATAGCAGTTAAACTGTCTTCTAATTTTACCGTTTCCTTTTCTAACATTAAACTTAATATATCACCTATTTTCTTATATCTTCTTTCTAGATCAGAAAATATTATCTTTATTTTTAATCATTCATAGTTTTCATATGTTTTTTCATCTATTGCATATTCTTCCTTATTCATTTATAAACTATGTTGTAGTTTATATTCTAGAGTATTTATTTGTATTTCTAGATGTAAAATAGCCTTTCTTTGTATTATTATAGATTTCTTACCAACTCCTGCAAATATATTATAATTAAGCCAATTTTCTCTTTGTTTCAATTCATCTCTTTTTGCCATAATTATGTTATTAAGTTCTTCTTTATATTCCTTATTCATCTTAATTTTAAATATTTTATATATTTATATTCTACTCTAGAGATAATATCTATTAATCTTTTTAATTCTTGGTTATCCATTTTTGTAATATTTAATTGTTTATATTTCGGATATAATTTAGTTAATTTTTTCTTGAATTTACTTATCTTTTTATTAATGTGGTTCTTTCTTTCTATAGTAGTTTTTTCATACTTAGCTCTGATACCAATGTTAGGGGGTGCAGACTTCATCGTAGAATAAGATACATATATTGCAGAGTAAAATAGATTCAGTGCATCTCTACTCAACTACTTAACAAAATACTTAGAACGTTTAAAGATGAAATATTCAACTTGGCCAAAATGACAACTTAAGGCTTTAAACTACATTCGAATTAGGAAAGTAAAGACAAATAACTGCTAACTCTCTAAGAAACCTCTAAAACAAAGAGGGATGATTGGAAAGGACCCCCGATCATCCTAACAACGCAATATTTAAAGAAAATTATAGAAGAGTCCTCTGGATGTAAGGATGATCACCAACAAACTTAGAATGCTCAACTCAATCAACGGAGAGCTGGACGCTGATCCTGGTTACTTGTGTCTGCATTATTAGATGATGCAAGCCAACATGCATCAGTATATTAAATGTACGAGTATGCGAGTTGGAATGTTGAACCCAAATTAATCTTGAAAGGAATCTGGAAGAAACACTTACCATGGCTTTACTGAACTCCTGAACAACTTAACTAAATATAAAGCAATAAAAACACATGCATTATATATAAATCTTTTAAAACTATAGAAAAAACTTAGTTCATTAAAGAAATGCAACAACAAACTCAACTGTACTGGTATAAGAAAGTGATATAGTTTTTGTGGGAGATTCTCTAACCAACAACCACCACTACGAGAAGTGATGATACAACGTTTGACCTGGCCCGTCCTATACCTTCTAGGGGGTATAGAACCTAACTCACTAAGTGGATCAACTAGTCTATGCTAAAAAGCACTAACGAATCATCTAAAAAGTATGATCTTTTCTACCCGTGATGACTACATTTGTTTTGGAGAGTTGAGTTAATATGAACTGGTATCCCTATATTGGTGGTCAATACTACTCCCAAATTATACTTAGCTCATATGATTTAAATCAAAACTTCTTTCTTTTGTTTGAGATAATTATTCAAAACTTAGAATAACAGCTCTCTTGGAAATCTCAGTTTTCTCTCTTGTTCAAATGTGAAAACACTAAATATTTGGGAATACATAGTCCCGATACACTGTCTTGAAGAATGAACTTCAAATCTTTACTCTTTGCTTAAGTTGAAACTTAAGTCATTAAAACAAAGTTAAAACGTTTGCGAAAAACTTTTGAAATTATTTTAAGAACTACACTTGACTTGCCTCTCAACTTCTAAACATGACTCTTAACCCTTCTTGAATTAAATTATGGATTCAAGGATTATGATTCTTGATAGAAAATATTTCATTTTGTTTAGGAATGATTTTAGATCGCTCAACATGTGAGAAGATAAAAATATCAATATTCAGGGTGGGTCCACCATGTGGAGAGCATTTAATTTTTTTGTTTGGAAATAACTTTTGAGGCAGAAAGGTCTGTGACCGATCAGCGAAACAAGTTTTCAAAACTGCGGAGTGGGTCCACGATGTGGAGGAATTCCCAAATTTTGTCAGATTAAATTTTTTGTTCGTTTTCAAACTCTAAACCCTATAAACTCAATTGGGTATTTCCCCAAATTAAATCATATTAAACTCAAAATTACACCTGGAAACATGATTTATATATCAAGAACACCTCAACAACACAACCCACAAGAGTTCAAACAAATATCATCAAGAACTAATAGGATTTGCTTTCAAAACTATATAACTTGCTTAATTGAATCCTGATTGGTGTGTGAGTGAGCTAACCAAACACTATGTGATCTCACATACCTTGTAGGGTTCACCCATGACGAAATTCACAAGCTATTCTTGACAAACTCGACGATTGTGGCTCTTTTTTTCTTTCTTCTTCTGTTGCGTTCTTTCTAAAAAAACCTAACATTTTCCAAAAGCGTAAAACTGACCAAATTCAGTTAATAACCTTAATAAAATTATCTAAAATGAACTAATTAAATTGGGTGTGGAAAAGACCAAACTACCCTTCAAAATGTGGATAGATTTTCCTTATTTCAACAGTCTAACTTCCAAAGGACATAAATCACTACGCGGTGTTGGAAAGATCATCCCAAGAGATTTTATACCATATCTGGAAGTGCTCCTAAATCATCCTGAGCTAGAAGTTATGGTTGTTTGAAGTAGACAAAAAATTGACTTTTTCCTAACGCAATTAAATTTTCAAACTTTTCTTTCTATCGAGAAATCAGTGTTTCGAATTACAAGCTTCTTCTTATTTATTTCAAATTGATAGATGTTACAATATCTCCCCTTTGGGAACATTCAATCTCGAATGAGATTACTCTTACTAAGCTAAGGGTGTAACATGCAACATTCAGTTGAAGCACCCACAAGAAAATGCAAAACAATTTGCCAATTTATGAATAACTACTAAGAAAGGATTATTACTTTGATTTGGAACTTCTCCTGATTCGAAGAGATGTGAATATCTCTCCTTCATATCCTCCTCAGCTTCCCAAGTATCTTCTTCAACATATTGGTTCCTCCAAAGGATTTTGAGTGATTCTACCTCTTTTATTCTCAACTTGCGAACATGGCGATCTAGAATTTGAACAGGAATCTCTTCATAAGAGAACCATCCATGATCCCAATATCTTCAGTTGGTGTTATCGAAGAAGGATTGCTCATGCCTTTATGTAACATGGAGACATGAATACTAGATGAACCACAACTAACTCTTGTGGTAGCTCCAACTCATAAGCTAATTTTCAAATCCTCTTTGCTAGTCAATTAGGTCCAATATACCAGGGACTAATTAAGTTTCCCGTTATTACCAAACCTCATAACACCCTTTATGGGTGGAACCTTTAAATACACCAAAATCATCAACTTCAACTTCAAACTCTAACTCTCTTCTCCTAACATCGGTATAGGATTTTTGACGACTCTGTTCCGTTCTTAGCCTCTCTTGAATCACCTTCACCTTCTCCAGATCTTGATGAACTAGATCTGGTCCAATCAACTCAGCTTTACTAACTTCAAACCATTCAATAGGAGATCTACATCTTCTCCCAAAGAGAGCTTCATATGGAGCCATTTGGTGCTATTATGGTAACTATTGTTGTAAGAAAATTCAATAAGGGCATGTGATCATCCAAATTACCTTTGAAATCAATCACACATTCCCTCAACATGTCTTCTAATGTCTAAATAGTGCTCTCTTCTTGCCCATGTGTCTTAGGATGAAAGGTAGTACTTAAGTTCACCTTTGAACCCAAACTTTCTGAATCAGTAAATTGTGCACCTATATCTGAATTGATGGAGACTAGGAATCCATGAAGTATTACTACCTCCTGAATATATAACCTGACATATTCTTCTATTGAATGGGCATACCGACAGAAAATGGGCTGATTTTATCATGTGATCGACAATCACCCAAATAGAATCATGTTGTCTGTGAGACCTTGGCAAGCCTGTGATGAAATCAATATTCATCATCTCCCAGTTCTATTCCGGAAGTTCTATATACTAAGGCAAACCACCGGGCCTTTGGTGCTATACTTTAACTTGATGGCAATTTGGGCACTTAGCAACAAATTCTGTAATGCCCTTCTTCATACCACTCCACCAACAAATTTATCTCAAGTCGCGATACATCTTTGTGGAATTTGGATAAATGGATTATCTGGAAGTATGAGCTTCCTCCATGATCCTCTGTTTGAGTCTATCGATCATTGGTACACACAATCTACCTTGATACCTCAACACAAAATCTTTCCCTTGTTCAAAGGCCATTACTTTTTTCTTATGAACATTTGCCTTCAATTCAAGAAACATTTGGTCTAGTTATTGCTTTCCTTTCACTTCTGACACTAATTAAGATTCAGCTCCATTCATCACTACTACTCATCCTTATGTGTAATCCATTAGTCGAACTCCTAAGTGTGCAAGTCTATGCACAACTTTGGCTAACTCTTTCTTATCTTCATCAATATGGGTGGTACTACTCATAGAGAACCTTCTCAAGGCATCATCAACAACATTTAGCCGTACGTGGGTGGTAAATAATACTCATGTCATAATCCTTGAGTAGTTCTAACCACCTTCTTTGTCTGAGATTATTCTCTTTCTGAGTGAACACATACTGAAAGCTCTTGTGGTCAGTGAATACATCAACATGGACACTATAGAAATAATGACACCGTATCTTTAAAGCAAACACTACAACATCCAACTCTATGTCATGGGTTGGGTAATTCTTCCAATTAACGTTCAACTGTCTGGAGGCAAAAGCTAAAACTTTTCCATTATGCATTAACACGCAACCCAAACAAACTCTACACGCATCACAATAGACAACAAAGCATTATGTACCTTCAAGTAAGGTTAAAACTGGGGCAATAGTCAATCTTCTTTTCAATTTCTGAAAGCTTTTGTAACAAGGTTCATACCATTGAAACTTCAGTATTTTCCGAGTCAGCTTATTCAAAGGAGACAAAATAGAGGAAAACCCTTCTACGAACCTTCTACTATAGCCAACCAAACCCAAGAAACTCCTAATATCCGTTGGAGATGTGGGTCTAGGACAGTTCTGCACTACCTCAATTTTTTCAGTATCAACTTTAATACCGTCTCTAGACACAATGTTGCCTAAGAATGCCATCGACTGAAGCCAAAACTCTCATTTAGAGATCTTGGCATATAACTCTCTACGTTTCAAAGTCTGGAGAACTATTCTGAGATGACTAGCTTAATCTTTTTCATTCCTTAGATATATTAGTATATCATTAACGAAGACGATGAAAAACATATCTAAATAAGGTTTGAAGACTCTATTCATAAGGTCCATGAAAGTTGCGGTGACATTAGTTAAATCGAACGACATGACCAGAAACTCATAATGCCCATAACGGGTCCTGAAATCTATCTTTGGAATA
Organism: Solanum sitiens; assembly: GCA_016801875.1. Classification (NCBI taxonomy): domain Eukaryota; kingdom Viridiplantae; phylum Streptophyta; class Magnoliopsida; order Solanales; family Solanaceae; genus Solanum; species Solanum sitiens. The sequence goes on along the minus strand of JABWTJ010000035.1, from coordinate 2,704,930 downwards.
TCACATTCCATTACTTTCAAATTATGGTAACCTGATCTGAGGTCTATTTTCGATAAAAAGCAAGCACCCAGAAGGTGATAGCAAAGATCATCTATTCACGGAAGAGGATACTTATTATTGATGGTAACCTTATTCAATTGACTGTAGCATATACACATCCTAAGGTAACCATCTTTTTTTCTCACAAATAGGAGCAAAGCACCACAAGGTTAGACAATTGGTCGAATGAAACCCTTATATAGGAGATCTTTCAACTTCTCTTTAAGATTTTTCAACTCTTTTGGTTCTATTATATATGGAGTAATAGAGATAGGTTGAGTACCTGGAAGAATTTCTATACCAAACTGTATTTCTCTGTCAGGAGGGACTCCGCGTAAATAATCTAGAAAGACTTTAGAATATTCTTTTACTTTAGGAACTCACCGAATGGGAGGTATATCAACAATAGAGTCATTAACTCGGACTAAGTGATATATACAATCCTTTAATACTAACCTTCTCGCCTTAAGGTACTAAATGAAATGAGCCTTAGGCACTGCTGAACTATTACTCCACTCAATGACTAGCTCATTAGGAATCTGGAACTTGACGACTCGAGTTCTACAATATATTGATGCATAACAGGCATGAAGCTAGTCCACACCTAAAATGACATCAAAATCCACCATTTGTAACTCAACTAAATCAGCCATGGTGTTCTTATGATTGATGGAAACACAATAATCATAAAAGACTTTTTTTGCTAGAATAGAGTCCCCAACACGTGTAAAAACACAAAGGGGTTAACATTGTTTTTCAGGAAGGACAACAAACTTATTTGAAACATAAGAGGTTACAAAAGATAAAGTTTCTCCTGGGTCTAGTAAAGCATAAACATCAAAAGTAAATACTTTGATCATACCAATGACAACATCTGCAGAGTTCTCTTGTTCTTGACGACTAGTGATCACATAGAGGCGGTTTTATCCTCTGACAGTACCAGAAGTAGTTCCTCAAAGTGTAGCCATGTATGGTGAAGCAACTTATGAAGATCGGGTTCTATTGCCCTGATTTCCACTTCCTTGTTTTTTCTTACGACACTCTCTCATGAAATGACCATCTTGCCCACACTTAGAACAACCTGAATGGACACAAAGACACTTACCTGAGTGGATTCTACAACACCTAGCACATGTCCCTTAGTTTCTCCTCTTAAACCTGTTGCACATGGATCATCGGCATTGCTATGCCTATGTCACCTACTAGCATGGTTTCCTTACTTTCCTTATTTGACCAAAGAGAAAATCCAACAAAGAATAAACTCATCCAACTTCTCATGTCAGCAACCATCTATTTGCTTCTCTTAGCTCACGTGAAAAAACTCCTCATAAAGTCACTTTATAAAACAACCCAACTCACAATCGGTTTAGCGTAAGCACGAGTTAGAAAGAAAATCTATAGAGATGAACTCTATCACACGAAGTGAATATGAAAGAAGTGAGGAATTTCCTACATGTTGTAGCCTCCTAATCATAGATGTGGTGCTCTTCACACCTATAAGTAGGACTCTACAGACACAGCTTCATAGAGTCCCTAGTACTCTTGAACTCTGTGCTCTCATACAAAATTTATCAAGCCCCGAGCCTACATCCTGGGCGGAACTGGCACTCGAAGACCATTTTTGGTCCCAAGAAAACCCTTGATCTAGCTTACTTACTCATAGGAATACTTAATATCGTAAATTCAAAGATCCAATGCATCTCTACTCAACTTCCTGACAAAACACTAAGAACGTTTAAAGATCAAACATTCAACTTGGCAAAAAGGGCAACTTAAGTCTTTAAACAACATTTGAATTAAGAAAGTAAAAAGAACTGACTGCTAATTGTGTATGAAGCCTCTAAAACAAAGAGGGATGTCGGGACATGACCCCCGATCATCCTAACAATGTAATACTAACATAAATTATAAAATAGTCCTCCAGAAGCAAAAAGGCTCACCAAAAAACTTGGGATGATCAACTAGATCAATAGTGCGTTGGATGCTGATCCTACATACCTGCATAAGTATCGTAAGACGATACAGGACAATTGGCATTAGTACATTGAATATACAAATATGCGAGTTGGATTCTAAACACAACTTTAAGATTGAAAGAAATTTGGAAGAAATACTTACCTTATATTTACTCAAATCCTAAATAACTCAAGTCAATATAAAGCAATAAAAACACATGAAATATATAGAAAGCTTTTAAAATAATAGAAAGCACATTAGTTCGTTAAAGAAATGCAATAACAAACTCAACTATAATTGTATAATAAAGTTATATAGTTTATGTGGGAGATTCTCTAATCGACAACCACTACTACGAGCCTAAGTGATGATACAACGTTTTACCTCACGCTGCCAAGGACCGTCCTATAGCTTGTTGGGGGTATAGAACCTAACTCAGTAAGTGGATCAACAAGTCTATTCTAAAAAGCACTAAGGAATGATCTAAAAAGTATGATCCTTTACTACATATGATAGCGACATGGTTTATGGAGACCTGAGTTAATATTAACTTGCATCCCAATATCGCTGCTTAACAATACTCCCCAAACATACTTAGCTCATATGATTTAAATCAAAACTTCTTTCTTTTGTTTGAGATAATTACTCATAACTTAGCTTAAAATCTCTCTTGGAAATCTCAATTTTCTCTCTTGTTCAAATGTGAAAACACTAAACCTTTGGGAATACATAGTCCCGATATACTCTCTTGAAGAGTGAACTTCCAATCTTTACTCTTTGCTTAACTTGAAACTTAAGTCTTTAAAACAAAGTTAAAACATTTGCAAAATATTTTTAATTTCTTTTAAGAACTTCACTTGACTTTCTTCTTAACCTCTAAATTTGACTCTTAACTTTCCTTAAATTGAATTATGGATTCAAGGATTATGATTCGTGAAAGGAATGATCTAATGATGTTTAGGAATGATTTTAGATAGCTAAACATGACAAAATATCAAAATATCAATATCTCAGGGTGGATCCGCGACGCGGTGAAGCATTTAATTTTTTTGTTCGAAAACAAATTTTGAGGTAGAACAGTTCGTCACCGCTCCACGATGCAAAAACACAAATTTCAAAACTACGGAATGGGTCCGCGATGCAGAGGCACTCCCAAATTTCATTCGACGAAATTTCTTCTTCGTTTTCCAACTCTAAACCCTCTAAACTCTATTGGGTCCTTCCCCAAACACTTAGAATCGACTATATGTTCAAAGAACATCAGTTTCAACTCAAAATTACACACGAAAACATGAGTCATATCTCAAGAACACATCAACAACACAACCCACAAGAATTCAAACAAATATATTCAAGAACTCAAAGGATTTGCTTTCAAAACTATATAACTTGCTGAATTGAATCATGATTGGCGTGTGATTGAACTAATCCAATGATATGTGTTCTTACATACAATGTAGGGATCACCGACGAGATATTCACAAGTTGTTCTTGACAAACTCGACGATCTTGGCTCATTTTTCCTTTCTTCTTCTCTTGCGTTCTTTCTCCCAAACTCTGACCTTTTCCAAAAGCGTAAAACTGACCAATTTCAATTTTGACCCTTAATAATATTACCTAAAATGAATTAATTAAATTGGGTGTGGAAAAGACCAAACTACTCTTCCAAAATCCGGATAGACTTTCCTTATTGCAATAACCCAAATTTCAAAGGGCATAAGTCGCTCATAAGAACTCGAAATCGCGCAAACTCAGAGACGTGGAAAGATCACTCCAAGAGATTTCCTACCATACCTAGAGGTAATCCTTACTCAACCTGATCGAGATGTTATGGCACTTTGAAGGTTACCAAAGACTCACTTTTTCCTAATTTAAGTAAATTTCAATTTTTTCTTCTTTCCAAAAATGACTATTTCCAATTATTGGCTTCTTCCTATTTATTTCAAATTGCGGGATGTTACAGTTACTTCATTCTCTATAACTTCTAATAATTGGTCATTTATAATAATTGAGGTTGTACAGATTGAGAGTTCCAAAAGTTATTCATTTTGAGTAACCAAAAGTACCAAAACGAGGAAGATACTTTCTGTAATTAAATGTAAATATATCAAATTCAATCATAAAAGTAATCATTGTTATATGTAAGATAACATCAATTCATTTAAAAATCTAACACCATTTAAGCTCAATTATCAATGTCAATAGACATTCAGAGCATCTCATAGCTACTTTGATGTTATATTATAAATAAATGTAAATATACAACTGAATGGAGTTAAGCGTATGTACTCTGGAACAGAAATGAAGACACTAAAGAACTTAAAAATATAAAAATTAGTAGACATTCAGAGCATATCATGTATAATCTCTTATTACGGAGAGTACACAAGTGAATGGAGTTTAAATTTCGATCTGACAAAAGTGACTACCGAATAGAACTTTCTAACTCATTTCTACACTTGACCATGAGAAATCAAATATAGACAACACAGAGTAGAACTACTTTGATGAAGAAGCCAAAAACTTGAAAATACAAAAATACTACTCGGCAACAGTAGACATTGTAAAAATAGCCCAACTGCTTCACTATTCAATTTACCCAACCACAAATAGTCAGCATAAGATCCTCGTAGGTGTATAAACTTTATTATTTCCAGGAACCACATATTTATTTGAAGAAGGCTAATGAAAATATTCAGATCAAAGAAAATATATAGCTGAAGCTCTAACAACCATTGGTTATTCATTATTTTTTACATGTTTGCCTGGAAACAATCGAGTGAATCTTTACCAAGTCATCGTTCCTAGGAACACTTAACACAATGTAGTCTCTTTCAATAAAAAGAATTATAATGAACTAATGACCCTTCAAAATAGAGGTCCAAAGACTAATATAAAAGCTCAATATGAAATAATGGCTAGAATAACTTAGAAAGACCTGTTGAGACAAACTCGATTCCTCAAGACTGTAACACCCCAGATTCTAAAAGGACAAAAATGCAGATTTCCAGAAGTGTAGGTGGGACCACGGTCTGTGGACCAGGTCTGTGAACATTGTTCGTAGAAAAACAATAGAGAAACCCGATCGTAGGCGGGACAAGGGTCCATGGACCAGGTTCATTGTCATGACCGAAATCTAGACCCCAGACGAGACCGACGTCGTTGACCTCTCAGAGGTCGCAGAAAAGCCTACATACGTCATTCTTACTTCATCTAGGTTAATTTTAGCGGAAAATTTGAAACTTTTTGTTTCTTATCATGCATAAAGGTCATTCTACTTACATTCATAGTGTTCACCATCAACCATCTAACATTAAGATTATCAACTGAAAGAAATAGTTTAATACTGCATTAAATGTATAATTGCCAAAATCGCAGCAATACAATGTCTGAAATAAAATCGGAAAGAAAACGAGAAAGAAATTTCGTCAAAAAATATTTTAAAGTGCCTCCGCGTTGCAGACCCACTCCACTGTTTTGAAAAATTATGTTTTCGCATCGCGTCGCGAAGCAGTGACAGACCATTCTGCCTCAAAAGATGTTTCGGATAGAAAATTAAATATTTCTCCGCGTCGCGGACCTAACCTCACATATTGGCATTTTGATCTTTTCTCATGTTTAGCTATCTAAAATCAATACACCGTGACTGTCACACCCTCAGCCTACACCCTGGACGTGGCCAACACCCAATGACTATTGCTTACCTTGAGCGGACCCTTGGCCTAGCTTACTCAACTCAATGGAAGAGTTAACGTAACCCAATATAAACATAAAAGAACATTTTCAAGGGAAATACTTAAATTTTGATAGTCTTGCAAAATTGGCATTTAAGTCTCATCGTTTACAATTGAAATGAAAAGACCCAGAACTAACACTATTTGTCTATAAAACCTCTAAAAATACTAAGATGAATGTTGGGACAAACCCTACAACATTACATAACTAAAAATTACAAAAAAAAAAAAAAAAGTCCTCTGGATGCAACAAGGCTCATCAATAACTCTGAGCTGCTCACTGGATTAACGAAATGCCAAATGTTGATCCTAGATACATGCGTATGCATCATGATAAGACGCAGGCCAACTGACATCAGTACATTGAATGTATGAGTATGCGTGTTGGAATGCTAAAACAACACTTCAGCTGGAAAAGGAGTAAGAAGTAACACTTACCTTGGCTCTGTTCAACTCATAAATAACTAATCATTTCAATATAATACAATTTATAATTAATGTGGAATATAAATAAAACTAACTGAATCATGCTGAAAACTCTTAATGTACACAAGGATACAATTAATCTTTGAGATGTATGTAAAAATACAAATATCTGGTACAATAACTTCTGTTGGAGCTTCTCTAACCGTCAACTATCACTTAAGAGCTATAGTGATGATACAGCGTAACTCGGTCCATACTGTCCGATCATCTTAACATTTTTAGAGTATAGGACCTGAACAACCTAATGGATCCACTAGTATACGGTAAAATATGTTCATCTAATAAGTATGATCCTCTTTTACATATGATGGTTGTATCGTTTTCATTGAAACTTGATTTAATATTAACTCGCATTCCCACATCGGTGCTCAATACTATTCCCAAAAATATATCAGATCTAATTTTTTTTAAACATACTGATTTTGTGGTTTGATAGTAGTGCTCAAAACCTATCTTTAAAAGCTCTCTTGGAAATCAAAGTTTCCCTGCTTGCTTTATTTTATAAAGCTATTACTTCTATCTGAAAACTAGCCCGAAGGCTCTTTACTTGTTTAATTGTGGAAACATTTGTAACTCTTAGGGGTTACTGGGTCTTCTCATAACTTTTACAAATTAACTCAAATCTTTACTGTTGCTTAACTTGTAACTTGAGCCTTAAAACAAAAGTTAAAAATATTTGTTAAAGACTCTCGGAAACTTTAGGAACTCACTTTGACTTGTTTCTTAACCTTTAGACTTGACTCTTAACTCCTTTGACTTTGATCTTAACTTCCCTTAAATTGGATTATGGATTCAAAGGTCATGATCTCATGTTTATTGATGATTTCATGCTTTTTAAATGTACCTTAGAGTGTAGGAATCAACTAAGGAATGTGCGTACGTAACTTAGGAACTAGTACAAAAACATAAGGAAAGAATGGGGTCTTACGGTGACTTTGGCGCTCAGAGAGGCGTGGAGTGCCAAAGCCTGACGGATAGATTCTGGTCTGAGGCGCTCTGACTGGCGCGACGTACTAGGTCCTATCAGACAGAGCCTTCCCAGAGGGGCTCTGGCAGGCGCGGCACCCCAGGGTCTTCCAATAGGAATTTTGACTTTTCTTCTTCGTTTTTCATCTTTAAGCCTTCTAAACCTCCCTTGATATAACCCCATTAACTTAGGATTACTAATAACCTCAACATCCAATAGATTTGACTCGAAAAACAACCCGGAAACACCAATCAAATTAACTAAAGGCATGCTACAACTCCACCAACAAAAAATTCAACAATTGTTCATCAAGAACTTCAATACTCATCATTCAATCTATTCAAAACTCGCTGAAGTAAACATGTTGGTGTGTGGTTAACGAATCCAACATAAAAACATCTCACATACCTTAATAGTGATCACCCCCGATGAATTCCACTCGACGATCTTAACCTTCTTGATGAATTCTTTATTTTTTCTCCTTTCTCCTTTCTCCTTCTCCTCTTATCTTTTCTCCCAATCCCTAAGCGTATTCCAATTTTCTAAATGTGACTTAATGCTTAGTTTTACCCCTAATAAACTCTTAAACGAATTAGGAAATAGTAGGCCGAAAAGACTACTTTATCCTTGCCCAAATTCGGATTGCACTTTCCTGAATTCAACAACCTAATTTTCGATAGGCATATCTCCCTAATACAATATCCAAAATGCACAAACTCGGCAGTACTGGAAAGATCTCTACAAGGGATTTCGAACCATATAAAGAACTGACTCTAAATTATCCAGATCTAGAAGTTATGGTCGTTTGAAAATGACCAAAAACTCACTTTTAACACTTAGCAAATTTTACAAATATTTCCTATTCTTTCCAAAAATGATAAATTTTAGTTTATTAGGTTATTCTTGGCTATTAGGAGTTACAAGATATTACAATATCTCCCCTAGGGAACATTCGTGCTCGAATGAGATTTCTTTCACTGTGATTAGGATAGTAAATCATTTCAGCACTAAACAAACAAAAACAAGTAATCACATGCTTACACAGAGTCTTATAAAGTGCTAAGAAGATAATTTAGTACCTTGATCGCATTCTCTCCGGATTCAAAGAGATGTGGATACCTCTTATTCATATCTTCCTCAGATTCTCAAGTTGCTTTTTCAACAAATTGGTTCCTCAAAAGGACCTTGACTGATGAAACTTCCTTAGTTCTCAACTTGCGAACTTGACAATGTAAAATTTGAACAAGAATCTCTTCATAGGATAAGCTATCCTTAATACCAAATTCTCAATTGGTACAATAAATGAAGGATCACCCAAGCACTTCTTCAACATTGAACTATGGAATACCAGATGAATGGCTGCTAACTCTTGGGGTAGGTCGAACTCATAAGCTATATTGTCAACTCTCTTGGAGATTATTTAAGGACCAATATACAGGGTACTAAGTTTACCCTTCTTAGCAAACCTCATAACATCTTTCATTGGTGAAACTTTCAGATACACCCAATAATCCATCTCAAACTATAACGACATTCTCTTAACATATGTGTAGGACTTTTGGCGACTCTGTGCTGTTTTAAATCTCTCTTGAATAACTTTCACGTTCTTCATAGCTTTGTTAACTAGATCTGGTCCTATCAACCATGCTTCACCAACTTCGAACCACCCAATGGGAGATTTGCATCTTCTCCCATAAAGAGCTTTATATGGAACCATTTGGATGCTCGAATGGTAACTGTTGTTGTAAGCAAACTCAATAAGAGGTATGTGATCATCATAATTCCCTTTGAAATCAATCACACAAGCTCTCACCATGTCTTCTAAAGTTTGGATAGTACGTTCTGCTTGTCCATCTGTTTGAGGATGAAAAAACAGTGCTTAAGTTCACCTTTGAACCAAACCTTTGTGGAAATATTTCTAGAACTGTGACGTAAATTGTGCACCTCTATCTAAAATAATGGAAACCAAAACTCCATGAAGTCTTAAAACTACTTGAAGGTAAAATTTATCATAATCCTCAGCCAAATAGGTAGTCTTTACCGGCAAAAGTGGGTTGATTTTTTTATTCTATCGACAATTACCTAAATAGAATAATGTTGCCTGCCAGATCTTGGCAAGCTGTGATGAAGTCCATATTAATCATCTCACACTTCCATTCCAGAAGTTCTATAGTCTGAGCCTAACCTCCAAGACTTTGGTGTTCTACTTTCACTTGCTGGCAATTCGGGCACTTGGCAACAAACTCAGCAATGCCCTTCTCCATATCTCCCACCACTAAACCTCTCTCAAATAGCGGTACATCTTTGTGGAACTTGGATAAATGGAATATATGGAACTATGAGCTTCCTCCATGATTCTCTCTTGGAGTCCATATACCCTAGGTACACACAATCTACCTTGATACTTCAGCACACCATCTCCCCCTTGTTCAAAAGCAAATACACTTTACTTATGAACATTTGCCTTCAAGTCAAGAAAAATGGTATATTGGTCTTACTTCTCTTTAACCTAAGATACTATTGATGACTCAGCCCCATTGGTCACCGCTATTCCTCCAAGCATGCAAGTTTGTGCACTTCTTTAACTAACCCCCTCTTTTCTTCTTCAATATGAGAGGTATCCCATGGATATCTTCTTAGAGCATTAGAAACCACATTAGCCTTGCCTATGTGGTAAAGGATACTCATGTCATAATCATTGAGTAATTCTAACCATATCCTCTGTCTGAAATTTAGATCCTTATGGGTGAACACATATTAGAGGCTTTATGATTAGCGAATATGTCAACATGAACACCATACAAGTAGTGACTCCATGTCTTCAAATAAAAAACAATTACAGCAAATTCTATGTCATAAGTTGGATAAATTCTTCTCACTAACCTTGAACTGTCCAGAGGTATAAGCTATAACTTTGCAATTCAGCATCAAAACACATCCTAAACCAACTATCGATGCATCATAGTACACCACAAAACCTTGAGTACCCTCTGGTAAGGTCAAAACCGGAGCGGTAGTCAATCTCTTTTTCAACTCCTGAAATCTTTTCTCACAAGATTCAGACCATTGATACTTGACTGTCCTCTTAGTTAGCTTTGTCAAAGGAGATGAAATAGATGAAAACACTTCAACAAATCTCCTATAATAGCCAGCCAAACCCAAGAAACTCCTTATATCTATTGGAGATGTGGGTCTAGGTCAACTATGAACTGCTTCTATCTTTTGGGTATCAATCTAACCCCATAACCTCAAACAATGTGGTACAAGAATTCCACATAATTAAGACAAAACTCACACTGGGAGAACTCGTCATAAAATTCCTTATCTTTAAAAGTCTGCAAGACTATTCTGAGGTGACTAGCATGATCTTCTTCATTCCTTAATAAAATCAGTATGTCATCAATGAAGACGATGACAAACAGATCTAAATAAGGTTTGAAGACTCTGTTCATAGAATCCATGAATGTTGCAAGCGCATTGGTCAAACCAAAGGACATAACCAAAAACTCATAATGCCTATGTCTGGTTCTAAAAGTTGTCTTTGGAATATCACATTCCCTAACTTTCAACTGATGGTATCCTGATCAAAGATCGATTTTCGAGAAGTAGAAAGAACCCTGAAGCTTGTCGAAAAGATCATCTATCCTTGGGAGAGGATATTTATTCTTGATGGTCACCTTATTCAATTGACACTAGTCTATACACATTCTTAGGGAACCAGCTTTCTTTCTCACAAAGAAGACATGAGCGCCCCAAGGTGAGACATTTGGTCGAATAAAACCTTTTTATAACACATCTTTCAATTGTTCTTTTAGCTCTTTCAACTCTGCTGGTGCCATTCTATATGGAGTAATAGAGATAGGAAGAGTATCTGGAATGATGTCCATGCCGAAGTCTATTTCTCTCTTAGGAGGGACTCAAGGTAGATCATAAGGAAAGACTTTTGGAAACTCTTCTACTATAGGAGATAACTAAAAGGAAGGTACCTCAGTACTCGATTCATTAACTTGTCCTAACTGATAAATAAAACCATTTGAAACTAACTTCCTCGCATTAACATACGAAATGAAATGACCCTTAAGCACTGCTGAACTACGACTCCACTCTATGACTGGCTCATTTAGAATCTGAAACTTGAAAACTCGAGTTCTGCAATCGATTGATGCATAACAGGCATGAAGCCAGTCCATACCTAGAATGACATCAAAATCTACCATGTCTAACTTTATTTATTCAGCCATGGTACTCTTGTGGCTGACAGAAATAGGACAATCATGATAGACTCTTTATGCTAAAATGGATTCACCAACAAGTGTGGAAACACTGAATGGTTCACTAAGTGTCTCAGGAATAATTTCAAAGTTAATGGAAACATAGGGAGTTACAAAAGATAAATTGGCTCCTGGGTCTAAAAATGCGTGAACAGTAAAGTCAAAGACTTGAACCATACTAGTGACAACGTCTGGAGAATTCTCATGTTCTTGAAGGTTTTTGAGAGCATGAAAGTGGTTAATTTCTCCGCCAGCACCAGAAGAAGCTCCCTTAGGTACAGCCCTGTCTGGTGGAACAACTGATGAAGACTGAGCTCTATTTCCCCATTACCACCACCTTGCTTGCTCTGGACACTCTGTCATGAAATGCCCGGTCTGACCGCACTTGAAACAACCCGCGGAGCCTTCACGACAAATATCGGAGTGGTTTGTACAACACTTGGTGCAAGCAGGAGGCTTACTACTTCCCTGCGCCACACTACCATGTGAGTAGGCATGTTTAACTCTAGAATTCTGCCCATAGTACCCACCCTTGTTCTTAGGTGCAGGTGCACTAGCAAATGATGGAGAAGGACCCTTCTGTTTCTGCTTGAAGGATGACGCGTTGACATCATTCTTCTGCCTCTCGGACTCGTTCCCTGTCTTATCTATCTTATTTTTGTTTCTCTTCCTCTACCTTGTCCACATAGACCATTAACCATGAAATTTCCATGTCTCGAATAAGCATGACTCTGTCTTCTTTGCTTGATGAACGACCCAAGACAACAACACACAAGCGCATTCGGCTTCTCATATCTTTAATTATCTCATGAGCATAGCTACATAGTTGGATGAACTTAAAACCATATTCATGAAAACTCAAGAATTCCTATTTCAGAGTAAGGAACTTCCGTACCTTTGCTTCCTTAAGTTCTCGGGGGAAGAACGCCCCAAGAAAGTTTCTTCTGTAACAACCCTAAAAATGAATAAGATAAGAAATGCTTAAGGTGTCAAGAATTCTTGCGATTAGACCAAGGTTCACACGGATTGATACGCGTAGAACCATACCTCAGAACCCTTACTACGGCCAAGCCAACTAACTTGGGGAGTTAGTTGAGCTTGGAAAGGTTGGAACCAACCATGTAGGGCTCTCGAAAACAAAGATTTAATCGAAGGAGTCTTTACCGGACTTAAAAAGAAGAAATCTTAAGATTTGAGGGTCCAGGGGTAAAATGGTCTTTTCCAGGCCAAGGGTAATATCGTAATTACACTAAGGAATTAATTAATTAACTATTTAATTAAAGAACCAGTTCGGGTTGGGTTGACCTGAAATGACCCATTTCCGCGAAACAGTGTCACCCGGGTTCGAACCCCAACGGAAGCAACGAATTGATGATTTAATTGACGATTAAAATCTGATTTTCGTAGTGGCAAATTTGTACTTTCACGTATAATTTATTAAATCAGATTTTTATTTGTTAAGGAGAGTCTTAATTTGACTAAGTCCTTACCTAAGCCTAAACCACTTCTCACGTTTCACTCTCTCACGTCTATCATATTCTCACGTTCAACTCTCTTGTTTTCTATCTGCCAAATAGCGTTGAAGAACAGAAAATATAGCAAAAGTTCTTCACACTTAAACAAGCTAACCAAAAATGTTAAGGCAAAGGGGAGATTTCCGTCGAGTTGGTGGTGAAAGATTCGGTATTGGGCGTCATTTTGGAGAAGTTTTTTGGCAGCAAGTTCAACGTTTGAACATCAATTAAGGTATGGGTTTCTTCTCTCTTGGTCCCTTTCCCAAGAGACCTTAAGCTTCAGAATATTTATTCCGAAAACTAGGGTTGTTCTCCGTTGCATGTCCGTGTCACTAGCTCCCATTCAATCATAGGTTGGGTATGTTTGCTGGTACAAAGTAGGGGGGTAATGTGTTTTCGTGATGTTTATGTTTAAGTATGCATGCTCGAAATTATGTGAATATTGTATATGTTGTCCAGAATCATGTGAAAAGTGATGTGTGTGCAACGTGTGGCAGTGAATGTAGTCACTGTTGAAGGCGTGAAATGGCATGTTTAATTCTTGTATTTTATGTGCAAAAGTTGTACACAACGTGATGTTCATTGTAATAAAATGTGGCTGATTTGAGTGACATTCTTTTAGCCAAACGAACCTATGAAAGATGCACCTAAACATGTGTTGAATGGTCTACAAATTACCTTAGGAGTTCAAGTGAAAACGTTGATAAAAATGAACTAAAAAATGACCAAACTTTCCAACAACAATGCAGTGTTAATGTAGACTAAATTTTAATGAAGAAATCTGGAAATTTAATGAATTTTAAAGGGGTGAGGCCACCAGGATTCGAACCCGTGACCTCACCCGAGTGACAGTTGTAATTCGCAAAAAAAAGAAAAGAAAAGAAAAGGGGGATGGGGGGAATCGAAATCAGGTGTACTGGTTGGGAAAGAAGAGGGCAATAATTTAAGTAAATAAATGGGAGGCGTGGGAATCGAACCCACGATCTCCAGGCTGCGAATGACAGAAGAAAAATTAAGGAAAAGAAAACGTAAGGAGTGGGAATCGAACCCACGACCTCAGGGCTAGAAAGAAGAATGGCGGAATTAATTAAGAAAATAAAGTGAGGCTGTGGGGGCTCGATCCCACAACCTCACTGCCAAAACGCCTAGCTTAGTGGATTTTAATTAAAAATAAAAATAGGAGGCTGTGGGGGTTCGAACCCACAACCTCACAGCCCTAGCGAATTTAAAATTAAAATAAGGAGGCTGTGGGGGTTCGAACCCACAACCTCCCAATTTCCCAGCGAAAATAAAGAGTAAAAATAGAAGAGGATGTGGGGGTTTGATCCCACAACCTCTTGGTTAAGGCAAAATGGGGCAATAAGAGTTTAAATGAAAAATAAAAGGAGTTGTGGGGGTTCGATCCCACAACCCTTCGGCCAAATTAAGAGAAAACCCAAGGAGAAGAATAAAGATAGAATGTTGATGTTGGGGTTCGATCTAGGGTCCCAATGTCATGAAGACTAATAATAAAGTCAAGGAAAAATTTAAGTATTGTCCAAGTGGTTCGAACTTGGGTTCCCTTGCCCAAATTTCCGTATTGATACATAAGTCATACGTGAATTAAATGTTCAAGAATAATGCCACCTACTTAGATCGAAATCAAGATCCTGGCATATATAAAAGATACATAATGTCTTGTACTACATAATCTTAGGAGTGTATGAATCACTTAACGAACTATGAATGAAGCCTCATGGCTTGTATCTATAGACCCATAAGTCTAACATACGTTTAAAAGTAAGTGAACCTATGATATATGTAATGAAATGATGAAACCGTAGAAGGGTTAAGTACGAGTGTAAGATACACTAAATGGCCAAGTATATTCGCATATGATGAAATGAACAATGAAATGATGAAATGAACAATGAAATGATGAAACCCTAGAAGGGTTAAGTAAGGGTGTGAAACACACTAAATGGCCGAGTGCATTGGCATATGATGAAATGAACATTCACGTAATAAGGGGTGAGTAGCTATGAAGACCAAATATGCTAATGATAATGAATGTGGTGACAACATGATATGAGGCTAATGAAAATGATGAGAGCAATCTCAAATGAGCCTAAGTAAATGTTACAAAAACGTACTCACCTATGAGAGTGTAAGATAATGAAGAGACCAGTCTCTATGAACACTCTAATGAAAGTATTGAGATTAACACACTTAATACTAATGATGAGATGAGAAATCGTCTAATGAGCTATGATGTCCTTATACTAGAAGCCAGCTTCCATGACGTATGAGTTGAATGTAATGGAACTTTATACTGAGCACCGATAGACTAGCTATGAGCGGTGATGCCTTCTTTCGAGAAGGGCGGAGGTTCACGTAACTCTCATGAGATGAGACTGTCCGGCTTGTCGGGTATGTGTCTCCTTATATCTCCTGATCTTCGAACCTATACTGCCAATATAGGGATCTGGCGGGGTTAAATTCCCATGTATGCTAGCATATTGTGGGTAACTTTGGCCGGTGATTCCACCTCTTTTCCGTGTAGGGGAGACACTGGATTTCATGATGCTCACATGATCTATGTCGGTTAAAGTTAAAGTTCCCAATGAATGAATGAGGCCAGCCTCAAATGATGCACATAATGAAATGAATGATTCCAAAGGTGTTATGATAGGATAATCAAGAGGTGAGCTAGATTCAAGTAATGACACTAGGTTATTCTTGATCATTGCACAGCAAACTCGATGAAAGTCTTAAACTACATCCTGGGTATAGCTGGTGTTCACACTAGACTATGAATGAAATGAAATGAAGTACGTATGAATGAATGAAGTAGACTCTGTGTTTGCTAATGAAGACTCCCTAGTTGAGGTCCCATATGTTGAGCCCTCATTTAGGAAAGTCTTAATGTCAAGTCCATGATTCCAAGGTCTCATGGCATATGAATGAATATTATAAAAGATGTTATGTGCTGTATGCTATATGATAGGTGCTATGTGTAAGATATTATGTGCTGTGTGCAATATGATTAGTATGATGATGCATGTTACTCTCATGGCATGACTTTTCTAATCCGAATTTGGAAAGTTCACTAACTTTCCTTATCCCAATTTGGCAAGTCCACTGACTTGACTTTCCATAATCATGTTGTTAGGAAAGTTCTATTCTTTCTCATGCATGTCCTTGGTGTGTGCTTGCATATACCCATACTTAGTACAAGTGTGTACTAACCCTATACAACTCTACAATTTTAGGTGTAGGTACAGGTGGACGCTAGAGCTACAGGTTGACGCTGAAGCTATCCGGACGTCGAGCATTCATCCGGACTTGGTAGGCCCTCATGCTTTCGAGGATGTTTGCCCATTTATATTCTAGCTTAGTCTTAGTATTGAGCTAGTGGAGTATGTTCCACTAGCGTTTCTTTCCCGTACTATTTCAGAGGTTGTATTGGTGCCATTTTGGCAAGTATACAGTTAATGTTATATTAAACTATTTCTTTCATTTGATGATCTTAATGTTAGATGGTTGATGGTGAACAAATTATGAATGTAATAGAAATGATTAGTAAGTATGTTAATAAACAAAAAGTTCAAATTTTCCGCTAAAATTAACCTAGATGAAGTAAGAATGACATAAGTAGGCTTGTCTGCGACCTCTGAGAGGTCAACGATGCCGGTCTCGTCTGGGGTCTAGATTCTAGTCGTGACAAAGTTGGTATCAGAGCACTGGGTTAAATTCGAGAATAATAAGTTCACATCAACCACATTGAGTAGTTTCTAAGTCATGGTAGTGAAGTGCACCACTATCCTGAATTAGAGACTGCATGATGCGTAGGAAAATTTCCCTTGTTCTGATCTTATCGTGCTTTTCCTAATGTCTAATTTCTTGGTGTTCTGAGAGTGTATAAAATCAATCTTTGTTATTTTCAGAGAATGAATACTAGGAGAACCATTGGTCACAGGAGAGGAGGTGCAGCTGTTGGGGGAAATCAGGTTCCACCTCAGGCTCCAGCTGAAGGAGTGGCTATGCCAGTTAACCCCGCTGGGTTGACTGATGCTGAGGTGAGGGCATCTATGGCCCAGATGGCACAGGCCATTACTATGCAGGCCCAGGCTATGACTGACAAGGTCAACCGGCAGGATGTTCAGAAGGAGAACCCACCGGTTCGTAGCATGGCTGACAGGCTGAGAGACTTCACGAGGATGAATCCTCCTATTTTCACAGGGTCCAAGACTTCAGAGGATCCCTAGGAGTTTGTGGATGAGGTGCATAAGATTCTGGTGGCTATGGGGGCCACAGATACTGAGAAGGCTGAGATGGCTTCCTATCAGCTCAAGGATGTTGCACAGACTTGGTGCAAGATGTGGCAGGATAGCCAAGCTTTGGGCGGAGTTCCAGTCACTTGGGAGATGTTCAAGACAACCTTTCTGGAGAGATTCTTTCCCAGAGAGATGAGGGAAGCAAAGGTTGAGGAGTTTATCAACCTTAAGTAGGGATCTATGACAGTCAGGGAGTATTCCCTGAAGTTTGTTAAACTATCCAGGTATGCTACTTTCCTTAGTATCTAACAACAAGCATGAGATAAGTACTAAAGTTTGTTAAATTATCCAAGTATGCTACTTCCCTTGTGTCTAACAGCAGAGATGAGATGAGCAGGTTCCTCAGAGGAATCAATGGAGATCTGTAGGAGGAGTGTTGGTTTGCGATGCTCCATGATAATATAGACCTCTTCGGTTGCGGTAAGAGTGGGCACATGGTTAGAGACTGCCCACAGAATAGTGTTCGCCCTGGAGGTAATGCTCAGCCCAGGCCTAATCCACAGGGTACAGCAGCAGCCTAACCTCCAAAGAGGAACAGGTTATATGCCCTGAAGGGCTGGGAAGAGCAGGAGAAGTCCGCTGATGTGGTCACAGGTATGCTGCAAGTATTCTCAACTTCTATTTATGCTTTACTTGATCCAGGGTCTACGCTTTCCTTTGTAACTCCTTTGCTTGCTCTCACTTTTGAGATATTGCCTGAAGTTCTGCATGATCCTATAGTGGTTAGTACACCTTTAGGAGAAAATGTAATAACTGATAGAGTATACAAGGATCGCCCAATAGTTGTAAGTGGTAAGACTATGTGTGCAGACTTGGTTGAGTTACCCATGCATGATTTTGATGTATTCTTGGCATGGACTGGCTTCATAGTTGTTATTCTTGCTTGGACTGTCGTAGTAGAGTTGTGAGATTTCGTTTCCTTGATGAAGAGGAGCTAGTCTGGGAGGGGTACAACTCAAGTCGTCCTAACCTCTTGATTTCGAACCTTAAGGCCAATAAAATGGTGTCCAATGGGTTACTGTGTTATCTTGTGAGTGTTAATGATTTCGATCATGACATTCCTTCCATAGACTCAGTGCCAGTAGTGAATGAGTTCTAGATGTATTTCCTGATGATTTGCCTGGAGTCCCTCCGTCTCGAGAGATTGATTTTGGTATCGACTTAGAACCCGATACTAAACCAATTTCAATTCCTCCTTACAGAATGGCTCCAGCTGAACTCATAGAGTTGAAGCTGCAGTTAAAAGATCTCACTGATAAGGGTTTCATTCAGCCGAGCGTATCCCCCTGGGGCGCTCCAGTGTTGTTTGTGAAAAAGAAAGATGGAAGCTTAGAATGTGTATTGATTATCGGCAGCTCAACAAAGTCACTATAAATAATAAGTATCCACATCCCAGAATAGATGATTTGTTCGATCATCTCCAAGGGTCTAGTTTCTTCTCTAAGATTGATCTTCGTTCAGGGTATCATCAGCTTAGGGTTAGGGATGGAGATATCCCAAAGATAACCTTTCGTACCCGTTATGGTCATTATGAGTTTTTAGTCATGTCATTTGGTCTTATGAATGCACCTGCTGCATTTATGGACCTCATGAACCGAGTCATCCGTGAATTCCTTGACTCTTTCGTCATAGTATTTATTGATGACATTCTCATCTACTCTAGGACCAAGGAAGAGTATGAACATCATTTGAGACTAACCTTGCAGGTACTTAGACAACATCAGTTGTATGCAAAATTCAGCAAGTGTGCATTGTGGCTTAGATCAGTGACATTCCTGGGTCATGTTGTGTCCGACCAGGGCGTGGAGGTAGATCCCAGGAAGACTGAGGCTGTGAAGAACTGGCCAAAGCCTCTTACTCCCACTAACATCCGTAGCTTTCTGGGATTGTCTGGTTACTACCGCAGGTTTGTGGAGGGCTTTTCTTCCATTGCTGCCCCATTGACAACTTTAACTAAGAAGAAATCCAAGTTTGAATGGACGGAGACTTGTGAGAAGAGTTTCCAGGAGCTCAAGCAAATACTTACTTTAGCCCCGGTGCTTACTTTTCCTAAGTGTGGTGAGAATTACACTGTTTACTGTGATGCATCTAGGGTTGGTTTGGGTTGTGTTCTTATGCAGGTTGGTAAAGTGATAGCCTATGCGTCCAGACAGTTCAAGGTTCATGAGAAGAATTATCCCACTCATGACCTGGAGTTGGCAGCTGTGGTGTTTTCACTGAAGTTTTGGAGGCACTACTTGTATGGGGTGCATGGGGATGTGTTCACAGACCACAAGAGTCTCCAGTACATGTTCACACAGAGGGAGTTGAATCTACATCAGCAGAGATGGTTGGAGCTGTTGAAGGATTATGACATGAATGTTCACTACCATCCAGGTAAGGCTAATGTTGTAGCTGACGCTTTGAGCAGGATGAGCATGGGAAGTACAGCCCATGTTGAGGATGAGAAGAAGGAGTTGGTGAAAGATGTACACAGACTGGCCAGATTGGGTGTGCGATTGGTTGACTCTACTAGTGGGGATGTTTCAGTTCATCCTAGTTCTGAATCATCCTTGGTAGTTGAAGACAAGCAGGGTCAGCATCTAGATCCTGTGTTGATGGAGCTGAAGGACTCAGTGCTGATGAAGATGAATGAGTCTTTCGCTTTGGGAGGAGATGACATACTTAGGTATCAGGATAGGCTGTATGTACCAGATGTGGATGATTTGCGAACCAGGATTGTTGCAGAGGCCCATGGTTCTAGATATTCCATACATCCAGGTTCCACCAAGATGCATCATGATCTTAAGCAGATTTATTGGTGGGATGGCATGAAGAAGGACATTGCAGAATATGTGGCCAAGTTTCCTAATTGTCAGCAGGTTAAGGCAGAGAATCTTAAGCCTGGCGTTCTGACTCAGATTATTGAGGTTCCGACTTGGAAGTGGGAGGCCATTAATATGGACTTCGTGGTTGGTCTTCCGAGGACTAGGAGGCAGCATGACTCCATATGGGTTATTGTGGACAGATTGACTAAGTCTGCCCACTTTATCCCTGTGAAGTCTACTTACAGAGCCGAGGATTATGCGAGACTCTATATTGATGAGATTGTGAGATGGCACGGGATTCCTTTGTCTATCATTTCAGATATAGGAGCTCAGTTTACTTCACATTTCTGGATATCTTTCCAGAAGAGCTTGGGCACGCAGGTAAAGCTTAGTACTGCCTTTTATCCTCAGACTGATGGGCAGGCAGAGCGCACCATTAAGACATTGGAGGACATATTGAGAGCGTGTGTGATTGACTTCAGAGGTAGCTGGGATGACCATCTGCCTTTGATAGAGTTCTCGTATAATAATAGCTATAACTCCAGCATTGGGATGGCACCGTTTGAGGCACTGTATGGTAGGAGGTGTAGATCTCCAGTTGGGTGGTTCGAGGTTGGAGAGTCATCCATTTTGGGTCCAAATATCATTCATGAGGCCTTAGAGAAGGTCAGAGTAATTAGGGACAGGTTGGCTACTGCTTACAGTCGGCAGAAGTCATATGCAGATAACAGAAAACGGACCTTAGAGTTTGATGTTGGTGACCAGGTCTATCTGAAGATATCACCTATGAAGGGGGTGATGAGGTTTGGCAGGAAGGGGAAGTTGAGTCCGAGGTATGTTGGGCCATACGAGATCCTACAGCGTGTGGGTGAGGTGGCCTATGAGTTGGCATTGCCTGCGTAGCTAGCTTCTGTCCATCTAGTATTTCACGTATCCATGTTAAAGAAGTGCCTAGGTGATCCAGCATCGATTCTACCTGTGGAAGGTTTAGGGGTCGAGAAAGACTTGTCCTATGAGGAGGTACCTGTTGATATCTTAGACAGACAGATCAAGCGGCTGAGGAACAAGGAGATTGCCACAGTGAAGGTATTATGGAGAAATCATCTTGTTGAGGGTGCTACATGGGAGGCTGAGGCCGACATGAGATCCCTCTACCCTCATATTTTAAGCTCTTAAGATTAGACTTCCTACTCTTAAGTCTATGTTTCTTTATCTCTCCATATTTTGTTACTATTGCTTGACTGTGCATAGTGATTATATTATGATCTGACTGGCATTACGATGTATAGTGGTAGTGTCATTCGGGGACGAATGTTCCTAAAGGGGGGATAATGTAACAACCCTAAAAATGAATAAGATAAGAAATGCTTAAGGTGTCAAGAATGCTTGAAATTAGACCAAGGTTCACATGGATTGATGAGCGCAGAACCAGACCTCAGAACCCTTACTTCGGCCAAGCCAACTAACTTGGGGAGTTAGTTGAGCTTGGAAAGGTTGGAACCAACCATGTAGGGCTCTCGAAAACGAAGATTTAATCGAAGGAGTCTTTACCTGACTTAAAAAGAAGAAATCTTAAGTTTTGAGGGTCCAGGGGTAATGGTCTTTTCCAGGCCAAGGATAATATCGTAATTACCCTAAGGAATTAATTAATTAATTAATTAATTTAATTAAAGAACCATTTCGGGTTGGGTCGACCCGAAATGACCCGTTTCCGCAAAACAGTGTCACCCGGGTTCGAACCCCAACGGAAGCAACGAATTGATGATTTAATTGTTGATTAAAATCTGATTTTCGTAGGGGCAAAGTGGTCCTTTCATGTATAATTAATTAAATCAGATTTTTTTTGTTAAGGAGAGTCCTAATTTGACTAAGTCCTTACCTAAGCCTAAACCACTTCTCACGTTTCACTCTCTCACGTCTATCATATTCTCACGTTCAACTCTCTTGTTTTCTCTCTGCCAAATAACGTTGAAGAACAGAAAATATAACAAAAGTTCTTCACACTTGAAGAACTCACACGAAATTTTAAGTAAAACAAGCTAACCAAAAACGTTAAGGCAAAGGGGAGATTTCCGTCGAGTTGGTGGTGAACATTTCAGTATTGGGTGTGTTTTTGGAGAAGGTTTTGGGCAGCAAGTTCAATGTTTGAACATCAATTAAGGTATGGGTTTCTTCTCTCTTGGTCCCTTTCCCAAGAGACCCCTTAAGCTTCAGAATATTCATTCCGAAAACTAGGGTTGTTCCCCGTTGCATGTCCCTGTCACTAGCTCCCATTGAATCATAGGTTGGGTATGTTTGCTGGTACAAAGTAGGGGTGTAATGTGTTTTCGTGATTTTTTTGTTTAAGTATGCATGCTCGAAATTATGTGAATATTGTAGATGTTGTCCAAAATCATGTGAAAAAGTGATGTGCGTGCAACGTGTGGCAGTGAATGTAGTCACTGTTGAAGGCGTGAAATGGCATGTTTAATTCTTGTATTTTATGTGCAAAAGTTGTACACAACGTGATGTTCATTGTAATGACATGTGGCTGATTTGAGTGACATTCTTTTAGCCAAACGAACCTATGAAAGATGCACCTAAAGATGTGTTGAATGGTCTACAAATTACCTTAGGAGTTCAAGTGAAAACGTTGATAAAAATGAACTTAAAATGACAAAACTTTCCAACAACAATGCAGTGTTAATTTAGACTAAATTTTAATGAAGAAATCTGGAAATTTAATAAATTTTAAAGGGGTGAGGCCACTAGGATTCGAACCCGTGACCTCACCCGAGTGACAGTTTTAATTCGCGAAAAAAAGAAAAGAGAAGGGTGCTGGGGGGAATCAAAATCAGGTCTACTGGTTGGGAAAAGAGAGGGCAATAATTTAAGTAAATAAATGGGAGGCGTGGGAATCGAACCCACGACCTCCAGGCTGCGAATGAGAGAAGAAAAATTAAGGAAAAGAAAATGTGAGGCGTGGGAATCGAACCCACGACCTCAGGGCTAGAAAGGAGAATGGCGGAATTAATTAAGAAAATAAAGTGAGGCTGTGGGGGCTCGATCCCACAACCTCACTGCCAAAACGCCTAGCTTAGTGGATTTTAATTAAAAATAAAAATAGGAGGCTGTGGGGGTTCGAACCCACAACCTCATAGCCCTAGCCAATTTAAAATTAAAATAAGGAGGCTGTGGGGGTTCGAACCCACAACCTCCCAATTTCCCAGCGAAAATAAAGAGTAAAAATAGAAGAGGCTGTGGGGGTTTGATCCCACAACCTCTTGGTTTAGTCGAAATGGGGCAATAAGAGTTTAAATGAAAAATAAAAGGAGTTGTGGGGGTTCGATCCCACAACCCTTCGGCCAAATTAAGAGAAAACCCAAGGAGAAAAATAAAGATAGAATGTTGATGTTGGGGTTCGATCTAGGGTCCCAATGTCATGAAGACTAATAATAAAGTCAAGGAAAAATTTAAGTATTCTCCAAGTGGTTCAAACTTGGGTACCCTTGCCCAAATTTCCGTATTGATACATAAGTCATACGCGAATTAAATGTTCAAGAATAATGCCACCTACTTAGATCGAAATCACGATCTTGGCATATATACAACATACATAATGTCTTGTACTACATAATCTTAGGAATGTATGAATCACTTAACGAACTATGAATGAAGCCTCATGGCTTGTATGTATAGACCCATAAGTCTAACATACGTTTAAAAGTAAGTGAACCTATGATATATGTAATGAAATGATGAAACCCTAGAAGGGTTAAGTACGAGTGTAAGATACACTAAATGGCCAAGTATATTGGCATATGATGAAATGAACAATGAAATGATGAAATGAACAATGAAATGATGAAACCCTAGAAGGGTTAAGTAAGGGTGTGAAACACACTAAATGGCCGAGTGCATTGGCATATGATGAAATGAACATTCACTTAATAAGGGGTGAGTAGCTATGAAGAGAAAATGTGCTAATGATAATGAATGTGGTGACAACATGATATGAGGCTAATGAAAATGATGAGAGCAATCTCAAATGAGCCTAAGTAAATGTTACAAAAACGTACTCACCCATGAGAGTGTAAGATAATGAAGAGACCAGTCTCTATGAACACTCTAATGAAAGTATTGAGATTAACACACTTAATACTAATGATGAGATGACAAATCATCAAATGAGCTATGATGTCCTCATACTAGAAGCCAACTTCCATGACGTATGAGTTGAATGTAATGGAACTTTATACTGAGCACCGATAGACTAGCTATGAGCAGTGATGCCTTCTTTCGGGAAGGTCGGAGGTTCACGTAACTCTCATGAGATGAGACTGTCCGGCTTGCCGGGTATGGGTCTCCTTATATCTCCTGGTCTTCGAACCTATACTGCCAATATAGGGATCTGGCGGGGTTAAATTCCCATGTACGCTAGCATGTTTAGGGTCACTTTAGCCGGTGATTCCACCTCTTTTCTGTGTGGGGGAGACACTGGATTTTATGATGCTCACATGATCTATGTCGGTTAAAGTTAAAGTTCCCAATGAATGAAGGAGGCCATCCTCAAATGATGCACATAATGAAATGACTGATACCAAAG
Organism: Solanum sitiens; assembly: GCA_016801875.1. Lineage (NCBI taxonomy): Eukaryota > Viridiplantae > Streptophyta > Magnoliopsida > Solanales > Solanaceae > Solanum > Solanum sitiens. The sequence continues at coordinate 2,680,255 of JABWTJ010000035.1, read as the reverse complement.
GTGTTAGGATAGGATAATCAAGAGGTGAGCTAGATTCAAGTAATGACACTAGGTTATTCTTGATCATTGCACAGCAAACCCGATGAAAGTCTTAAACTACATCCTGGGTATAGCTGGTGTTCACACTAGCCTATGAATGAAATGAAATGAAGTACGTATGAATGAATGAAGTAGACTCTGTGTTTGCTAATGAAGACTCCCTAGTTGAGGTCCCATATGTTGAGCCCTCATTTTGGAAAGTCTTAATGTCAAGTCCATGATTCCAAGGTCTCATGGCATATGAATGAATGTTATAAAAGATATTATGTGTTGTATGCTATATGATATGTGCTATGTGTAAGATGTTATGTGCTTTGTGCAATATGATAAGTATGATGAAAAAATGTTACTCTCATGACATGAATTTCCTAATCAGAATTTGGAAAGTTTACTAACTTTCCTAATCCCAATTTGGCAAGTCCACTGACTTGACTTTCCATAATCATGTTGTTAGGAAAGAGCTATTCTTTCTCATGCATGTCCTTGGTGTGTGCTTGCATATACCCATACTTAGTACAAGTGTGTACTAACCCTATACAAGTCTACAATTTTAGGTGCAGGCACAGGTGGACGCTAGAGCTACAGGTTGACGTTGAAGCTATCCGAACGTCGAGCATTCGTCCGGACTTGGTAGGCCCTCATGCTTTCGAGGATGCTTGCCCATTTATATTATAGCTTAGTCTTAGTATTGAGCTAGTGGAGTATGTTCCACTAGCGTTTCTTTCCCGTATTATTTCAGACATTGTATTGGTGCCATTTTGGCAAGTATACAGTTACTGCTATATTAAACTATTTCTTTCATTTGATGATCTTAATGTTAGATGGTTGATGGTGAACAAATTATGAATGTATTAGAAATGATTATTAAGTATGTTAATAAACAAAAAGTTTAAATTTTCTGCTAAAATTAACCTAGATGAAGTAAGAATGACGTAAGTAGGCTTGTCTGCGACCGCTGAGAGGTCAACGACGCCGGTATCATCTGGGTTCTAGATTCCAGTTGTGACATCTTCAAAGTGAGCCCAACTCGGATGTGTTTCATCCTCATCTCTGCCCTCTTTCCACTGATCGAACTAACTCCAAGCCACATTCATTAGATGATATGCGGCTAGTTCAACTTTCTTAGCATCAATCACATGCATCACATCGAATACCTTCTTTAACTCTTCAACAAAGTATTCCAGATCCTTAGTAGTTATCGAACGAGTGATGCTTGGGGGATGCATCCTCAAGAATTCCCAAATCCTCAAAGTGTCAGTCCCTCTTGTAGAGCTCCTCTTAGTTGCCTGACTTGGTTTGTCATAGCTTGACTCAGCATCCGAATAGCATCACGGAACTCAAAATTCGTATCCTCCACTTGAGGTTGCACTTCAGGATCATTGGGTAACTCCTGTTCCTGAGGTTCAAGATTCCTCCTAGTTGGCCGACCTCTTGTTGTTCTTTGTGGAGGCATATCTATCTATAACACGCGCAAGCATGAATTAGACAGAGACTTTTATAGATAAACTCTAATGCACAAAAAGGAATATAAAAGAAGTGAGGGATTCTTATATGTTGTAGCCTCCTATTATAGATGTGGTGCGCTTCACATCAATGATTAAGACTCTACACAAACGGATTTATACATTTCCTAAGACTCTTCAACGTTGTGATATGATACCAAGTTTGTCACACCCCGAGCTTACACCCTGGACGTGGCCGGAACCCAACAACCATTGTGGTCCTTGAGCGGACTCGTGGCCTGGCTTACTCAACTCAGCCGAAGACTTAACTTAACTCAATTTAAACAGTAAAGAACATTTTAAAGGGAAATACTTAAACTGTAATAGTTTGGCCAAATTTGCACTTAACTCTTATCGTTTATAGTTGATATGAAAAGAACCAGAACTAACACTATCTATATATGAAGATTCTAAAAATACTCAGATAAATGTTGGGACAAACCCCACAACATTCCATAACTTAAAAATGAGTGAAAAACAATAAAAGAGTCTTCGTAATGCAACAAGGCTCACCACTGACTCTAAGCTGCTCACTGGATCAACGGCACGCAAAATGCTAATCCTAGTTACTTGCGTTTGCATCATGATACGATGCAGGTCAACTGGCATCAGTACATTGAATGTACGAGTATGCAAGTTGGAATGCTAAAACAACATTTAAGTAGGAAAAGGACTAAGAAGGAACGCTTACCTTGGCTCTGTTCGACTCATGAATAACTACTCATTTCAATATAATGCAATTTAATAGTAATGTCGAATATAAAGAAAACAAATTGAAAATGTGTTGAAAACTCTGAATGTACACAAGGATACAATTAATCTTTAAGATGTATCTAAAAATACAAATATATGGTGTATATGAAAATACAATAATTTATGTGGGAGCTTCTCTAATCAAAAACCATCACTTAAGATATATAGTGATGATACAGCTTTACTCGGCCCACACTGCCTTACCATTTTAACCTTGCAATAGTATAGGACCTGAAGTGCCTAATGGATCCACTAGTTTACAGTGAAAAGGGTTCACCTAAAAAGTATGACCCTCTTCTACCTGATACGCTCAAACTTACTTCACAAATAAGAAGTAAAAACGGTCGTATCAAGTAAAGAACCCAACTAATGAGGTTAGGGTCGATCCCACGAGGAAAATGGTTCAGACTTAACTTTATTCTATTATTACTACTATTTAGTCAACTATTTTCCGAGAAAACAAATAACTAAAAGGGGGGTTTATTTTAAATTAATAAAAATGATTAACTAAATTAAAATAAACAACTAACAGATTCAAATCTCAGAATTTAATCAATTAATAAAAGTAACTAGGGCTTAAGTGTTCCCCACAGGTTCCCAACTTGATAACTCTAACTCTAACAATTCTTTCCTAGTATCTTGCATGTAAAGTGATAAGTTATGTATCTCTAAATCCTTGGTCCGGCTACGTGTGTTGCTATACTAACCCTTATCTTTACCTCATATTAAGCATTGTATTCGGTATTTGACTAAGTTATTACCTCGTACCAACCAATACTAGCCTATTAGATAGTCTAAACTAAATCTATGTTGATAATTCTTTTCCTATTATCTACCTCCTTGGTCCGGCAAGTAGCATTAAGGCGAGTTCTAACGTTGGCCATCCGTTAAAAAGACTTCTACACGAAAGAATTATAAATACATGCAAGACACCATTCTAGAATTGTTATTTTAGTTAGATTTTACCTTGTTATTCACCCATGGTTCCCACAACCCTAGCTATGGAGTTTAGTTACCCATGGTCATAATTACACAATTCATATTTTTAATGGAAGAATTCATGCACTTACTTTAATGAGAACGAATAAATTCCAGAATTTAACTTGATTAATCAACAAGAACACCAACAATCAATTCCGAAAAAAGTATATGAATTACCAAAATCAAGAGTTCAATACTATAACAAGAGAACTAACAATAGTCAAGAGTATAACCCCAAAAACGAGGTTTTTCGAACTATTTATAATAAAAACAAAACCTAATAAAAGAAGGTTTCTAATTAATGAGAATCTGTCCAAACACATCAAAGTCGACGGACCTCGTGACGGACCATCGTGGGCACGACGGATCGTCATGGCCTCCGTCGTCCCATACTTCACAAATTCTGCTGCTGCTTTCTTCATTACCCTCGACGGACAGGTATGACAAACCGTTGCAAGCACGACGGTCCATCGAAGGGCTCCGTTCCATAATACTTAAACTTCTTGGAATTTGGGTACTGGACTACTCTCTGATCATTACGACGAACCAGCAGGACGGACCATCGTGGCTATGACAGTCCGTCATGAACTTCCGTAGTCCCACACTTGGTCAGACTTCGCCATCTTCCTTCAGCAGCTTCTCTTCTCACTACTATGCCACCAACGGACCGTCACAGCCTCGATGGACCGTCATAAGCTCCGTAGGTGGTCTCTTCTGCATTTCTTGCTCAAAACTCCCGCGTTCATGTTTGGACAGATTTCCAGCAAATAAAGAGAAACTTACATAAAAAAATCAATACAAAAAGGCTTTATACACACACTAAACTTAAGGAAAAAGCATTAAAAGTACCGTGAAACCACGGTACATCAACACCCTCAACTTAAATTCGTTGTTTGTCCTCAAGCGACGGACTATGACTCACTACAAAATCTTTGTACAAGAGTATCCACATTTTAGCTTTTGCAATCACTTGGCTATCAATCCCGATCATTCTCATTACGTTCATGCATGTTATCACTATTAGGATTGAATCATGTGGAACCAGACCATGACACAGACTCACTACGCACTGACACCTATCCTCTTCAATTTCTCACCGAGGTGCTAATATTTCCGGTATTCCAACTAGTGTCCTCTCTTCAAAACACATCCTCATTTTTCACACAATGATTTCAGTTTGAGTATGAGGATTACTTTTCAACACTCACTCTCAGAATAAATTCACAACTCATTTATACATATTGCCATAAGCTTGCCCTTATTTTCACTGCTTTAAGTTTGCCATACAACTCTTAGGATCACAACAGGGCTTTCTTAGCTTGTAACATAGGCTCAGGATCAGGTAGGGTATATTTAGGTATACTTTTAGTGACTTGTTGCCCTCCTTGACATATCAGCTAAGCGTACCACCTTTTTATCATTTCATTTCGCCCTATTTCTCAATTTTCTTTTCACCTTGCTGTTTTCCCTTTCTTATCCTTATGTGTAAGTGACTTTTCTCTTTTTTTTGTGTTTATTTTGCTTCATATGTATACTTTATTCATATATTTTTTAAATCACTTCAGTTTTGTTCTTTCTTTCTCTTCATTTTTTTTAACCCAACTTTCCGGGGTTTTCCTTATAACAGCCAACCTCAACTCATGATTTTGCCATGAGTCAAGGTTCACAATACCCATGGTTGGGTCAGGGCCAAAACAAGGTTGCTTTCTGTATTATCCACCCTCAACTTATGCTTTTGGCATAAACTGAGGTGCACATGTCCAAGGAGGGACCAGGGCCAACACATTGTTCCCAGAGAAGATCATTTGGGGTGAAAAAGAAAGATCTATTTTAAGCTCAATTCATTTGGATCAAAAAGGGATTAACTTCATTTGGTTTTCTGTTATTTTAAGGCTCAAGATTGACTATTTCGAATAAGGGCCTATGATCCTTTCCTAATTGCTTATTTCGGCTTACTTTCAACAAGACTAACCAGGCAAGTTCTAGCTCAGTATCAATGGTGGATCATTCAAATTTTCCTCACACTCACTTGACATCACGTTACACTACCAGATTATCAGACACCTAGTTCGATTCTTAGATTCAGGGTCATGCAGTTGTGTATCTCTATGTCATGCTTAGGGCCACACATTTATCAATTGCTATGCCTAGTCATTGCATCATATTCATTACATCGGGATATCATTTCAGTTTTAGCCATCATGCTTCAGAGTTATACTATGTATACAAGATATAAACATGCCGGTTCAACAATAAAAGTAATCAGTCTCTTGGGGAAAAAGAACACAGGCAAGAAAACCCCAAAAGAGGATCGTGAACTTGGGCTACTCAGAATTCACCCAAGTACTCACTTTCCATTTACCCCACCCCCAACAAAAGATATGCAATTGTCCCCAATGCATAAAAAAAACTAAAATACGCGAGTGGTAAGTGAAGCAAACCTGAGGCGCTAAGCGCCAGCGATCAGCAAGCTGGTGGGTCCGGTTCTCCGGAACCCACTCCCTCCGTAGTCTGGACACCCTCAGTAGTGTCCTCAGCAGCAACAGCACTATCAGTAGTGCCTCTCACTGTATCCACAACTCTGGAGCTAGACGCCCCGGCAGCTAACTCTACAGCCCTCAATGTACGGGCCTCCTCGTCAGCAATCGAAGCTCTCCTCACAGCCTCCATCTCACGGAGCTCCTTCTTACTCGCCCTAGCCTCATCCTCCTATCGACCCCTGTGCCTCTTGGCATGCTCTCGTGGGGGAGGTGGTGGAACATCAGAAGTGGCAAATAGAGCAGACATCACTATGTCCTCAGCAGGCTCTGCAGAAGGGGCCTCAGACTCAGGCACCCTAGCCTCTAAGATCGTATCAAGATCAGCCCGCAAACACTCAACCGCAGCCTGAAGGGTCGACATGTCCACCGGAGGTGCTGGTCGGGCTAGCACCCGCAACTAAAAAGCGTCTAAGCGCTGATGAACCTCTGCGATCTTCCTCTCTCTGTGCTATGCCATCTTGCGCTCCATGCGCTCCTCTGCCTCAACAATAGACCTCTGCATCCAAGGTTGGATGTGATGCAGAAGTGTGGCCATCTGCGCCTCGAGTTTCTGGACCCTAGCAAGTGGGACCAGAGTAGCGGAAGGAGCCGAGCGAGAGGACCTCGGGGCAGTACTACTACCCGGGATAGACTCGACCGGGGTAGTGTCAGTGGGTGCAGAAGCAGCCTGGGAAGCCGCTTGAGCATGCTCTATAGTATCTGCCAGGTTCTCACCAAGTGGGGCCACCTCCAAGCGGGGCCCTCTGCGTGGAGCCAACTCATAACATTGCCCTGCAGGGTTTTGAGCTGATCAATGTGCCAGATGGGCACACCTGCGGACCTGCATAAAAAGAAAACCATGCACGGAAAAGGGTAAGTAGTGGTGACCTTGAAGGCTCTTTCGTTCAAGACCGCCTGTAGAAGCAAAGCAAAGTCAACCTCAAACCCTGCCATCATCGCTGCTATCAGTACTGCGCGATCCCATGTAACTATATTATCTGCAGCAGTGGGGGAGAGGCAGTGACGGACAATCAACCATAGAAACTTGGCCGTGAATGTCAAGTTAGCCTTCCTGATGTCTCCCTTCGGCTCCATTACCCAGTCAGCAGCCTCTCCATCAATGGATAAGTGCTGGGCCATCCACCTCTTGGTGGTCTCTCTCAGCGATGGCTCATGCAAGAACCGACTCTCTTTAACATTTTGCCACCGGTTGTCGAACTCGACGGTGAGAGGGGTCCTGGTGGCGTCAACATCCTCGCCGTACAGATACCGGCGGATGGCTGGCAGGGAGATATTGACCTATATGCCGTGGACTCTGACATGATCAAGTGGTGCCTGTTTGGCGGGGGCAGCCCACCTATCAATCTGTGATCGGAGAGTAGCCACATAAGAGGCGTAAAACTCTTGGACCATCTCTTCACTGTATCGGCCCAAAGAACGAGCCGTCCACTCTAGCCGGTGTCTGGTGAAGAGAGTGTGGATAGCCGGCATGGTGGGAAGACTACTCGTAAGGACCCGCCTCTCCAGTGTAAGGGTCCGTGTCATGACGCCCTTATCATTTAGCAGCTTGGCGTCTAAATACACTTGGTATTGCCCGTCGACACACCACCGGTTAGGATGGTTGGCAATTGGGGTGGGAACTCCAGTCGGTGAGCCTGGAGTGGAATCAGTGCTGTCAGCCTCATCCGCCGAGGTAGACTGTCCAGCTGTGGCGGGTGCAGAGGCTTCTGCGGACCCGGAGGCTTCCTCCGACCAAGAAACTCCTAAGGAGCCAGACGCTCCTCCATCTTGTGCAGCTGACCCAGAAGGTGTGCCAGTCAGTGTGCGCTCTTCATCAGACTGGGAGGCAGTGACTACGCCGGACGCCCCCTTCTTGGGCGTGGCTCTGGTAGCACGTGCAGCACGTGCTGGAGTGGCAGTGCCTGGGGGCACGTACTCAGGATCATGGTCATCATCAGAGCCTATAACCATGCGGGCAGACGGGGCGACGGACTTTGAACACCCACGTGCGTAAACTCGATCTTGTTTCGGTGCCATGGGAGATTGTACCTGTAAAGAATCATTATTAGTACTAGAAGGAGCAAACAAGACAAGCAAAAACAAGACAAATTACAAATAAGATCAAAGCTATAATGACATCTCTATAGTAGCAGTAAAACATGACGGACCAGTTGACGACCCGTTGTGAGTACGATGGACCGTCATGGGGTCCGTCATGTATTACTTAAAACAAAATTTCATTGCAAACCCTCATAAGAAAAGTCTATGACAGTTATGACGGATAAGCAGGATGGACCATTGTGATCATGACGGTCTATCGTAGATGGCCATCGTGGGGCACTTAGAAAAAGTATGGAGACCCTTAGGAGAGGGATCTCTGACCGTTATGACAGTTGTACAGTACGGACCGTCGTGGGTATGACGGTCCGTCGTATAAGTCCGTAAGTGGATACTTGGAAAACAATTGGAGACCCTTGGGGCTGAGGTCTCTGACAACCATGACGGTTGTGCAGGAAAGACTATCGTGAGTACGATGGTCCGTCATAGATGTCCGTCAGTGGACACTTAGAAATGGTTTGGAGACCCTTAGGAGAGGGATTTCTGACCGTCATGACGGTTGTGCGGGACGGACCGTCGTGGGTACGACGGTCCATCGTATATGTCCGTCAGTGGACACTTAGAAGAATTTGGAGACCCTTAGGATTGGGGTCTCTGACAACCATGACGGTTATGCAGGATGGATCGTCGTGGGTATGACGGTCCGTCACATATGTCCGTTGGTGGACACTTTGAAAAATTTTAAGACCCTTAGAACTAGGGTCTCTGACAACCATGACGGTTGTGCAGGACGGACCGTCGTGGGCATGATGGTCCGTCATCGGTGTCTTGTTCTGTCATTCAGAGACAGAACTGGGGATGCCACAATCATCCTATGGGATTCAAGCCAAAGACTCGATATTAACCTACATAATTCTAACCCAAATACCTAGCAAACTTACAATGCTAAAGCACCAATTTCTCGAGTTTTACAAGGCAATTTGTGGGACTATTAACCTAGGTTAGACAAGAGTGGATCAAAGATCAAAGACCCACCAAAAAGAAACAGGCCAATAGTAAAGTAAAAACAATAATGTAGTGTAAATGGGTAGAGATCAGAAACACATACCTGAGAAGAGGAGAAAACAAGCAAGGGAGGCACTCAGCTATGAAGATCAGAAACACAACAGCCGACTCCAACCAGCAGAAAGGAGATTGGGGAAGGGGAAAATGACAATATGATGGTAGATCAGTTGAAAGGGAAAAGGATGAGGATGGAAGGAAGTTGAAAAGGGAGGAAATGGAAGATAGAGGGAAAGAAACGGTTGAAATGAAGGGGTGGGGAGTTTAAAAAGGTTTAAAACTTTTAAAATTCCCCAGCCGGGTCGGGTCGGGTTGCTGATTAATGAAACGACGAGTCCCCAACGATGGTCTGTCACACGTGTGACGGTCCGTCGTGGGTTCCGTCGCGGGTGCCCTAATTTTAAAAAAAATAGACAAACTTACCTGGCACGACGGATTCTTGTGACGGTCCGTTTCAAGCGTGAAGGTCCATCGATGGATCCGTCATTGATTGTTTCAGACCAATTTCTGCAGATTTTTTTTTCTCGTGATGTGCTACCTGCAAAGTTAACACCCATTAAGCTATTCTCTATGTGGTTGACTGGAGACTTAGTGGACACGGACCCTAAACTACGCTCTAGCCAACACTTCTAACAAAACGAAAAACAAAGAAAATGCGACTATATTAGAGGATACATATTGGGTTGCCTCCCAACCAGCGCTTGATTTAACGTCGCGGCACGACGGAGGATACTCGATTAATCAGACTTCATCAAGATGATATGCCTCGATCATTTCATTTGCCGATTCAGCATGCCCTAAATAGATTTTTATTTGTTGTCCGTTCACCTTAAACCGCACACCTTCCTTGTTTTCCAACTCAACTGCTCCGTGAGGGAATAGCTGGGTGATCAAGTAAGGGCCAGTCCATTTGGACTTGAGCTTGCCCGGAAACAAACGCAACCTAGAATTGAATAAAAGCACCAAATCTCCAACTATAAAATCGCGTTTGTCAATCTTCTGGTCATGGTATTTCTTCATCTTTTCTTTGTAGAGGGATGAACTTTCATAAGCTTTTAGGCGAAATTCATCGAGTTCATTCAACCCATTTAACCTCTGTTCTCCAGCTTCATTCCAATCCATTTTAATCTTCTTCATAGCCCACATGGCTTTATGCTCTAATTCAACCGGAAGATGATAAGCTTTCCCATATACAAGTTGGTATGGGGACATACCAATGGGAGTCTTATACGCTGTCCGGTAGGCCCAAAGAGCATCATCGAGCCTCCTTGACCAATCCGTTCTACTAGCGTTCACTGTTTTTGACAAAATCTGTTTGATCTCCCTATTTGACACCTCAACTTGCCCACTAGATTGAGGATGGTAAGGAGTGGCCACATTATGGCGAACCCCGTATTTCTCCAATAATTCCTTAAACAATTTGTTGCAAAAGTGGGATCCCCCATCACTAATAATTGCCCTTGGGGTACCAAATCGAGAGAATATATTCTTTTTCAAGAATGCAGTGACACTCTTCCCTTCATTGTTTGCGAGGGACATAGCTTCCACCCATTTAGATACATAATCAACCGCTACTAAAATATACTTCATTCCATGAGAACTCACAAAAAGACCCATAAAGTCAATAACCCAAACGTCAAATAATTCAATCACAAGAATGGGGTTTAGAGGGAGCTCTTGCTTTCTTGATATGCCGCCATTCCTTTGGCATCTATCACATGCTTTGGCGAACTCATGAGCATCTTGATGAATAGTTGGCCAATAGTAACCACATTGTAAGATCTTATGAGCGGTCCGGATACCACTATGATGTCCACCAACGGGTGAGGAATGGCATGCCTCTAAAACACTCAACATCTCAACTTCTGGCACACAACGCCGAATAAGCCCATCGGCACAACTCCTATATAAGTATGGTTCATCCCAAAAGAACTTCTTCACATCGTACATGAACTTTTTCCTTTGATGAAAGGACAAGTCCGATGGAACAATATCGCTAGCCAGATAGTTCGCAAAATCTGCGAACCATGGAATCAAGTCTTGTGACGCAACCAATACATGCTCATCGGGGAAAGTATCATCAATATAAGTCTTATCCCCTAACTCTCTCATAGCTTCATCTTCTAAACGGGACAAGTGATCAGCAACTTGATTTTCGGTCCCTTTTCTATCCCTCACCTCAAAGTCAAATTCTTGCAGTAATAAAACCCAACGAATCAACCTCGGTTTTGCATCCTTCGTTTCCATCAAATATCTCAACGCTGAATGGTCAGTATGCACTATAACTCTAGTACCTAGCAAATAGGATCAAAATTTTTCAAAAGCAAAGACTATTGCAAGGAACTCTTGCTCCATCACTGTGTAGTTCTTCTGGGCTTCATTGAGGGGTTTACTAGCATAGTAAATGGGATGAAGGATTTTGTCCCTTCTTTGTCCCAATACCACACTTAGAGCAACCCCACTAGCATCGCACATAACCTCAAATGGACTGCTCCAATCCGGAGAAATAATGATAGGTGCAGACACCAACTTCTCTTTTAGCTCGCCGAATGCTTTAAGACAAGATTCAACAAAATAAAATTTACACTATTTCTCCAGCAATTTGCACAATGGATGCGCAATTTTTGAAAAATCTTTGGTGAATCTCCGGTAAAAACCTGCATGCCCAAGAAAGCTTCTAACACCTTTTACAGAGATAGGTGGGGGAAGTTTCTCTATTACCTCGACTTTAGCTCGATCAACCTCTATACCCTTCTCTGAAATGCGATGACCCAAAAAAATACCTTCTTTCACCATGAAGTGACATTTTTCCCAATTTAATACTAGATTGCAGTCTTCACACCTCTTAAGTACCTCAGATAAATGACTCAAACACCGCTCAAAGGAGTCACCAACCACAGAAAAATCATCCATAAACACCTCAATTGTGTCCTCCACCATATCGGAGAATATCGACATCATACATCTCTGAAATGTGGCAGGTGCATTGCACAACCCAAACGGCATTCTCTTGAAAGCAAAGGTCCCATATGGGCAAGTGAAGGTGGTTTTCTCTTGATCTTCCGGTGCAATAGAAATCTGATTATACCCCGAATAACCATCAAGAAAACAGTACCACCCTTTTCCGGCAAGTCTATCCAACATCTGATCCATGAAGGGCATAGGAAAATGGTCTTTTTCGGTCCATGCATTTAATTTCCGGTAATCCATACACACCCTCCATCCAGTAACCGGTCTCATTGGAACAAGTTCATTTTTTTATTGGGGACCACAGTCATTCCCCCTTTCTTAGGTACACACTGAACAGGGCATACCCAACTACTATCAGCGATTGGATATATTACTCGGGCATCCAACCACTTAATAATTTCCTTCTTTACTACCTCTTGCATAGGTGGATTTAAGCGTCTCTGATGCTCAATACTTGGCTTATGATCAGGCATGAGTTGGATTTTATGAGAACAAATACCAGGAGGGATCCCAATAATATCCGCAATAGTCCACCCAATAGCTCTTTTGAACCTTTTTAGCACTTTTACAAAACTCTCAATTTGTTGTTCATTCAGGTCTGATGCAATGATTACCGGCAAAGTGTCACCATTCCCTAAGAATTCATACCTGAGATGAGGTGGGAGAGCTTTTAGTTCTAACTTTGGAGCCTCCTCTATAGATGGTTTCGTGGGTGGAGACTCGCGATTCTTCATATCTAACTCATATTTCTTCGGTTTAAATCGAACATCACCACGATCGAGAGCCGCGACTAATGACCCATACTCTTCAATGCAATCGCTATCAAAATTCATTATCACTGCCGCTAGTGCTTCTACACCTAGACGTTCTTCTATTTGTGTCTCGGATGACTTATCAACTTTGTAGCATATAGCAGATACCGATTGGAACTCACCACTCTGCCTCATGGACCTACAAATGTTAAAGGTCACTTCTTCATTGTTCAACCGAAATTTCATCTGTCCCTTTTCCATATCAACTAAGGCTCTACCCGTAGCAAGGAATGGCCTCCCAAGAATAATAGGCACCTCAAAATCGACTTCACAATCAAGAATAACAAAATCGGCCGGAAATATGAATGACTCCACTTTTACTAGCACATCGTGGAGTATCCCAATAGGCCTTTTTACTATTCTATCGGCCATCAGTAGCCACATCGCAGTGGGCTTTGGGTTACCCAAACCCAACTTCTTGTAAATCGAGAGGGGCATAAGATTTATGCTTGCCCCAAGATCACATAATGCTTTCTCAAAGTGTAATAACCCGATTGTATAAGGAATAGTGAAAGCACCCGGATCTTCCTTCTTTTGCACTAGAGATCTTGTAGCAATAGCACTACAATGATGCATTCTATCATCATCCTCAAAAGTGACCGATCTTTTCTTCGTAACCAGATCTTTCATAAACTTGGCATAACCGGGCATTTGTTCCAGAGCTTCTACCAAAGGGACATTGATGGAAAGTTGTTTCAACATCGTTATAAAATGCCGATATTTACCATCCTCGGTATTTTTCACTAATCTTTGAGGAAAGGGGGGGGGGTCTAGGCATGGGAGTCACCTTTTTGGGAACTTCAACATCTTTTCCCCTTTTATCTTCTAACTCACCACTAAGCTCCTCCACTTTTTCATTATCTCTTATCACCTTTTCTGCATCAGATGGCTTAGGTGGGTCAATGGTTTGCTTACCACCCCGAGTAGTGATTGCCATACAGTGTCCATCATTTTTTGGCTTTTGGACAGTGTTGCTAGGGAGAGTGCCCGGTTGCCGTGTATTCATCGTCGCAGATAATTGGGCCATTTGCAACTCAAGCTGCTTAATCGATATTGCATGTGTATCGACTTTCTGCCCAATACCCGCTAAATCACTCCTTAACTCTTTAGTGTGCTCATCACTAGCATCAAACCTCCTCATCATTTTATGCAACATATCCTCAACTCGCGCCATACTACCTCCACCATCCCTAGGAGTAACTTCACGATTTTGAAGAGGAACATAGGGCCCACTCCTATCGTTTCTGTTACCATAGTTACCCCTGTTGAAGTTGTTGTCGCGGTTGTAATTTCCATCTCGGACATAATTACCCTCACGGTTATAATTACCATAGTTCCGACCTTGGTTTCCTTGACCTTGGCGCCAATTTTCCTGATTGGAGCCTTGGGCATTCGGACGGAAACCCCCCGTCTGCTCATTCACCGCATAGGTGTCCTACTCATAATAATATTCATCATTTGGTGGTGGTGGCTTAGACAAGTAGTTCACTGCATTTATCTTTTCTGCACCCCCAGTGACATGTTTTAATACCAACCCAAGCTCAGTTCTCATCTGAGCCATCTCTTCACGAATCTCATCTGTGGATGGGTTGTGTGTGGATTTTACTGCGATAGTGTTTCTTCCAGTATCTGACTTCCTAGTACTCCAAGATTTATTATTTCGCGAGATTTTCTCTAACTTTTCAGCGATCTCAGCATAAGGACACTCCCCATAAGAACCACCCGCTATAGTATCCAATACCGCTTTATTATTATCATCCTGTCCCCGATAGAAGTATTCTTTCAGTGACTCATCATTGATGCGGTGATTGGGGACACTTCTCAAGAATGAAGTGAACCTATCCCAAGAACTGCTAACTGACTCTCCCGGTAGTGCCACAAAGTTGTTCACTCTGTCTTTGTGGTTTATTTTTTTAGAGACCGGATAGCAACGTGCTAAGAAAGCATCCCTCAGTTGATTCCAAGTGAAGATTGAGTTATAAGGGAGCTCAGTAAACCATATAGCAGCCTCTCTCGTCAGTGAAAGAGGAAATACTCTTAGCCCAATTACATCCATGTTCAAATCGGGCCTCCCTACACAACTTTTGCACACTGCCCTTACCTTAGCGATGTGGGCATGTGGATCTTCAGAAGGTAGCCCTGAGAACAAACCTCTGGCAGTGAGCATTTGCATTAGACTACTGGTTACCACAAAAGTGTGGCCGTGTGGTAGAGGAGGCAATACAAGTGGCCCGTCAGAGTCTGCAATGTTATCATAACCTCTATAATACTCTTGAGGGCGTGGAGCGGGATTTTGTCCCCTTTGTTCATCTTCACCACGATTTTCGGGTAATAATCGACCATGAGCATCAACTGGAGCGGGGATGTTCTGGTTGGGATCATCATCATTAATACCCAAATTTCGATTCATATTTCGTAATGTACGCTCTAATTCGTGGTCGTAGGGAAACAAAGGTTCTCTTCCTCTTCGCGTATTTGGCATACAAGGAAGTTAGTTCTGCAAGAGACAAAAACAACAAATAAAGTAAAATTAGGAAAATAATGACTAAACTTTAGTAATAAGTTTTAAGTTAATCTCAAAGCCACTTTCCCCGGCAGCGGCGCCAAAATTTGATACGCTCAAACTTACTTCTCAAATATGAAGTAAAAACGGTCGTATCAAGTAAAGAACCCAACTAATGAGGTTAGGGTCGATCCCACGAGGAAAATAGTTCAGACTTAACTTTATTCTATTATTACTACTATTTAGTCAACTATTTTCCGAGAAAACAAATAACTAAAAGGGGGGTTTTATTTTAAATTAATAAAAATAATTAACTAAATTAAAATAAACAACTAACAGATTCAAATCTCAGAATTTAATCAATTAATAAAAGTAACTAGGGCTTAAGTGTTCCTCACAGGTTCCCAACTTGATAACTCTAACTATAACAATTCTTTCCTAGTATCTTGCATGTAAAGTGATAAGTTATGTATCTCTAAATCCTTGGTTCGGCATCTAGAAAATTTCACTCCGCACCTTGGTCCGGCTACGTGTGTTGCTATACTAACCCTTATCTTTACCTCATATTAAGCATTGTATTCGGTATTTGACTAAGTTATTACCTCGTACCAACCAATACTAGCCTATTAGATAGTCTAAACTAAATCTATGTTGATAATTCTTTTCCTATTATCTACCTCCTTGGTCCGACAAGTAGCATTAAGGCGAGTTCTAACGTTGGCCAATCGTTAAAAAGACTTCTACACGAAAGAATTAACAATACATGCAAGACACCATTGTAGAATTGTTATTTTAGTTAGATTTTACCTTGTTATTCACCCATGGTTCCCACAACCCTAGCTATGGAGTTTAGTTACCCATGGTCATAATTACACAATTCATATTTTTAATGGAAGAATTCATGCACTTACTTTAATGATTAATCAACAAGAACACCAACAATCAATTCCGGAAAAAGTATATCAATTACCAAAATCAAGAGTTCAATACTATAACAAGAGAACTAACAATAGTCAAGAGTCTAATCCCAAAAACGAGGTTTTTTGAACTATTTATAACAAAAACAAAACCTAATAAAAGAAGGTTTCTAATTAATGAGAATCTGTCCAAATGCGTCTGAGTCGACGGAACTCGTGACGGACCGTCGTGGGCACGACGGACCGTCATGGCCTCCGTCGTCCCATACTTCACAAATTCTGCTGCTGCTTTCTTCATTACCCTCGACGGACAGGTATGACAAACCGTTGCAAGCACGACGGTCCGTCGAAGGGCTCTGTTCCATAATACTTAAACTTCTTGGAATTTATGTACTGGACTACTCTCTGATCATTAAGACGAACCAGCAGGACGGACCATCGTGGCTATGACGGTCCGTCATGAACATTCATAGTCCCACACTTGTTCAGACTTCCCCATCTTCTTTCAGCAGCTTCTCTCCTCACTACGATGCCACCTACGGACCGTCACAGCCTCGACGGACCGTCATAAGCTCCGTAGGTGGTCTCTTCTGCATTTCTTGCTCAAAACTCCCGCGTTCATCTTTGGACAGATTTCCTGCAAATAAAGAGGAACTTACATAAAAAATCAATACAAAAAGGCTTTAGACACACACTAAACTTAAGGAAAAAGCATTAAAAGTACCGTGAAACCACGGTACATCACTACCCATGATGCAACGTGGTTTTCATAGAGACTTGAGTTAATATGGGCTCGCATTCCCACATCGGTGCTTAATACTACGCCCAAAAATATACTGGATCTTATGTTTTAAAAACATATTGATTTTGTGGTTTGAGACTAGTGCTCAAAACTAAGCTTTAAAAGCTCTTTTGAAAATCATAGTTTCCCTGCTTGCTTCTTTTTATAGGAAAGGAATTGGGTCTTCTGAAAGGAGCGGAGTACCAGAGCCTGACAGATAGACTCTGGTCTGAGGCGATCTGGATGGCGCAACATGCCTGTGCCTATCAGACAAAGCCTGCCCTCAAGGGCTCTAGCAGGCGCGAAGCCTCAGGGTCTGTTATACGGGAATTCCGAACTTTCTTCTCTGGTTTCATCTCTAAACCTTCTAAATATCCACGGATCTCACCAAAAATCACATAGGATTACTAATAACCTCAACAACCAATAGATTCTACTCAAAAAACAACCTGAAAACACGAATCAAATCAACTCCAAGCATGCTACAACTCAACCAACAAGAATCAACAATTGTTCATCAAGAACTTCAGTATTCATCATTCAATATATTCAAAACTCGTTGAATTAAATATGTTTATGTATGGGTGAACTAAAACAACACATAAAGATCGCACATACCTTAATGGGGATCACCCCCTATGAATTCCACTCAACGATCTTGGCGTTCTTGATGAGTTCTTAGACTTTTCTCCTTTCTCCTTCTTCTCTTATCTTTAATCCCAAGCTGTAAACATATTCATATTTTCTAAAACTGACTTAAAGTGTAGTTTTACCCCTAATACACCCTTAAAATGAACTAGGAAATAGTAGGCTGAAAAGACTAGTTTACCCTTACCCAAATTCGTATTGGACTTTCCTCAATCCAACAGCCCAACTTCCGATAAACATATCTCCCTCACACGATATAAAAAATGCACAAACTCGGCGGCGTTGAAAATATCTATCCAAGGGATTTCCTACCATACACATAAATAGATCTAACTCATCATGAGCTAGAAGTTATAGACGTTTGAAAATTACAAAAAAAACACTTTTTACTTTTAGAAAGTTTTCTAGATATTTACTATTCTTATAAAAAAGTATCAATTTTAGTTTCTTAGCTTATTCTTGGCTATTACGAGTTACGAGATGTTACCGTGAGATCTTTCCTATCACGAATAATAATCCTTCAATCCATAATTCAATTCAAGGAGATTTAAGAGTCAAGTGAAGTTCTTAAAAGTTTTTCAAAAGTCTTTCACAAACGTTTTAACTTTGTTTTAAGTACTTAAGTTTCTAGTTAGGCAAAGAGTAAAGATTTGAAGTTTATTCTTAAAGAGAGTATATCAGGACTATGTATTCCCAAAGATTTCATTTTTCCACATTTGAACAAGAGAGGAATATGAGATTTCCAAGAATGATTTTAAGATAAGTTTGGAATAATTATCACAAACAAAAGAAAGAAGTTTTGATTTAAATCATATGAGCTAAGTATATTTTGGAGTAATATAGAGCCCCAATATGGGATGCGAGTTTATATTAACCCAACTCTCCATAAACCATGTAGTCATCATTGGTAGTAAAGGATCATACTTTTTAGATGATTCCTTAATTTTTTTAGTATAGACTAGTTGATCCACTTAGTGAGTTAGGTTCTAACCCACAGAAAGGTATAGGACAGTCCTTGGAAACATGAGGTAAAATGTTGTATCATCACTTAGACTCATAGTGGTGGTTGTCAGTTAGAGAAAATCCCACAAAAACTATATTACTGTGTTATACAAGTACAATTGAGTTTTTTATTGCATTTCTTTAACGAACTAAGTTGCTTTCTACTATTTTAAAAGCTTTTCGTATATTGCTTGGGTTTTTATTTCTTTATATTGTGTTATGTTTTTCAGGAGTTTAGTAAATCCAAGGTAAGTGTTTCTTCCAGATTCCGTTCAAGCTTAAAGTTGTGTTAGCATTCAAACTCGTATACTCGTACATTCAATGCACTGATGTCAGTTGACCTACATCATCTTATAATTCAAACGAAGGTAACAAGGATCAGCATCCATGGCACTGTTGATCCAGTTGAGCATTCCGAGTTTTTTTGTGAGCCTCCATTTTTTCGGATGACTCTTTTATTATTTTCTTTTAGTATTGCATTGTTAAGATGATCAGGGTCTTGTCCCGACATACCTAATTATTTTAGAGTCTTCATAGATAGTAAGCAGACAGTTGTCTTTACTTTCTTATTTAATATGTTGTTTAAAGACTTAAGTTGCCATTTTGGCCAAGTTGAATATTTTATCTTTAAACACTCTATGTATTTTGTTACGTAGTTGAGTAGAAATGCATTGAATATTTTTGTTTATGCTTTTAAGTCTTCCGCTAAGTAAGTAAGTAAGTAAGTCCTAGGGTTCGCTTGAGACTAACAATGGTATTCGAGTGCCACTCCCACCCATGGTATATGCTCGGGGTGTTACATATAAAAGATGGTAGGTGTAACACCTTGGATCTCAAAATGATGAAAATCCTAGATTATAGACAAACTGGTGCAAATACAAAAAAAAAAAAAAAAACGGACTGTCCGTAGGACCACGAACTGTAGGTAGGTTCGGTCGTTAAGGAACAAATCTTTATACTCTATGATCCCTCACACGGTCGATCACTACGTTCCGTGGTTAGAAATAACAATAGTAGGTGAGGTTTAGAAGGTAATTAGAGAGAAATATTTGTTGCGTCAACTTCACACGTCTATAACTTTTAGCACAAAAGGAATTAGGTAGCCCATGACGTATCAAACAAAACATAATTTAATCATATTTCCAACGCCTTCAAGTTTTCTAAAATTCCATCTCCAAGTAAAACATTATGCACATATTAGTGAAGCCATGTCGGACATACTTTACCGATGACTCCTACCTAATGTTGATAGGTCAACCACGGACAATAGGTCCTTCCATGTATGGCCTTCGTCAGATTTTAAATTTAGGGTAATTTAGGTCATTTTCCTATGTGTTGGGGTCCTTAAACTATGTCATTTCACGCCTAACCTAGGCCGTTTTACTCAATTTAAGCCTAATAACTTAGTGAACACATAACCTAGTCGATTCATTCATAAATATTCACCAAGCTTTGAATAAAAAGAAGAGAAAGCATGCAATATCTTTCTCAAGAGCATGCTGCAATTTTTCTTCAGTTCCAACCCCAAAATTGAAGGATTTCTCCGCATATTTTGTCACAAAGTATGTGGGATTGCAGTAGTGGTTTCCTTTCATCCACAAGGTCCCTAAAATTAAGTCAGATTCTTGATTCCTATATCTTGCTTAAACCCGCGGTTTCTAACACCTTATATATTGTTTGTGATTTATCTATTAGAGTATGCCTAATCAGTTTATCATAGTTTCGTAGAATCGTTGCATAGTTTTTGCATGAAACTCGGGACCCTAGTTGTGTAGATTCTCTTAGTTCATGAATTACACATGCTATGTCAATTAAATAGATATTTGTGTTCCAGTTTTGAATGTCACATTATTTACATATAACTGTTACATTCTCAAATTCGCATGTTTGTACTTTGAGCTATTCAGCATTTCAATCGTAATGTATCATATACATATTAAGGTTAGAGTAGTCTTGGCACCGAGTGGACTAAGGTTTCAGCTTATCCTCATTGTTCCAGAACTACACGCCCCCTTCTATTGGGCATTAACTTCACTGATCACACCATTCATGCCTTTATACCCCTAGCAAGGTATATTGGGTCCTCTTGGTAGGGCGTATACATCGAACAGTGATGCATTTATACCCCTGACAAGGTATATCGAGTTTTATCGATGAGCTATATACATTGGACTCGAAGCTTAGCTCACATGGTTTTATATATGTTAATAGTAGCTCCAACAGTAAGACTTTTAGTGCATTAACCTGGTTTTGAGTTATACTTCAGTATTAATTCTCAACATGTTAAATTCATGATTAGTGCTTAGTTAGTGCATTTAGCTCAATTTTAAGTTATATTTCAGTATCTATGTTTTTGTTTAGATTAGGTCATTTCTCAGTTATGCTTTGTTCAGTTATATGTTTGTTCAGCTACATATTATATCATGCATGCTCAGTACATTCCAAGTACAGATATAAACTATATGTTACATCCTTTAATGATATAGGTTCAGGTACTCAACATTCATATCAGGCATAGATCGATCTAAGATTCGTTTTCAATAGCTTCAATGGTCATTTATCATACTTTGAGGACAATAGACATGTTTTTCAAATTTAGTCTTTTATTTCAATTTATATTTTGCTATAGTTAACAAGGGGCATGTCCCAACAATTGTAGTTAGTAAAAGGCTTTTTCAACTATAGTATTAGATTCATCTTTAATTTAGAGTGATTATTCAGTACCACTAAACTCTTAGAATTTATAAATATTCAGACCAATATTGGGTATTCCCCATCATTAAGTTATCTCATGAATTAGCTTTCGGATTATTTTATCTTTTCATACATTTGGTCAGTATGCTTATGATATGCCAGCGCAGAGTAAGTTTGGAATCACTCATGATACTAACTCTCGTGTTTACGTCTAGGGTGTAGCCTATGGGTGGAAAAAACATGGTATTAGAGAATTAGGTTCAAGAGTCCTAGGATGTCTTAAAAGATGCACTTAGTGGAGTCTTTCTCATGGGTCTGAAGTGCAACACATTTAATGAGAGGGAGGCTACAAAGTGTTTTAGAAAAACCTTAACTTTATTTGATTTTCTTATCACGAGAGAGAATGAAATTTATTGAAACTCTTCTAAATCCTTCTCTTTGCATTTCTAAAATGCCTTCGAGAAGAGCAAACAACAAGAATAAGCCATGAGACCCAATTAAGGAATAAGTCATGCATGCGTCGAAGGAAGTGGCCTACACTTGGTACCAATAGTGGAAGTAATCTTGAGCTATTAGTGATTGTCCATAAACCCTTATAGAACCCATCTCAGTCTCTACTCTAGTTGGTGACCCGGTAATACCTAGACGGATTTATAAAAATTATCCTATCACAGTCTCTTAAAAATTCACCTCCGCAGATCTTGTAAAGCTACAAATGGTAGTTTTTTATATCATTCTAGGAATATATTAGTCACATTCCTGTTATGCCTCAGTCGATTGTAGAACTAGGATCATTTGGTTTCAATTTCCAAACGAGTCAATCAAAGAATAGAAGAGTAGTAGCTCATGCCTATAGGTCGAATTATCTATTAACTTAAGGATATATATATGATCTCTAGAAGGCGGTGTAACACATGTGAAGGAAAAATAGGGCAGTAATCCTATATTATTCTAGTTAGAACGTTCTATACATTAGGATAAATTAGAGGTTTTCTCCCAAGAGGGAGATGGTCGCCTATTTGCTTCAAGGTGGATAAATAGTTGAAACAACCTTGATTGGGCCAGATTCGGTTTATGAATTTATGGGAAAACTTCATCACATCTAAAATAGACTTAAGACAGAAGTCCTATGAAGATGTAGGGAGAGGGAACTTGGAGTTTATGATAGTTTATTAGGCTTTCCTGAAAGTATCACCTATGAAGGGGGTGATAAGATTTTACAATATTGGCGAAGTTATTCTGCAAAGGGTACTACTTGGAATTTAGGAAGCATAAGAAGCCATGAAGGCCAAGTATCCTCATATATTTCCTTCTGATTCTATTTCATCTCGAGATAATAATTTCCCTTCCATTCTCTCAGTTTACTCTTGAATAAATTCAGTCTTTGTATTATGTTCCTTCAGTTGTTATTGCATTTCAACATATTTGCATGTTCTTAGAACTCATTTCAATTAAAAATCAATTTCCAGTACTCACTGGTAGGGATTGCATCTTCTTCCCTCCATACTAAGTTTGATTAGACTTCATTCGAGGACAAATGTTCCCAAGCGAGAGATAGTGTTACAGCTCGGATCTAAAAATGAAAAAAATGCTACTTCTATGAAAAACTTTGCCCATTACCAATGGAACAACCCACATACTATAGGTGCGGTTCCATCATTAAGGCCCACGTCTTTATAGTCACTGATCCCACCCGTGGTCGACTATTACGGTCAGTGTTTGGACCTACGGACCGTAGGTGAGGATCAACAACCAATTAGAGAGATAATATTGTTGGGTAAACTTCAAAAACTATGATAACTTTTAGAAAAAATGAATTAGATGGGTCATGACCTATTAAATGAAAGATAATTGAACCCTCTTTCCCATACCATCGAGTTTGCTAAAATCACATCTTCGAGTAAAAAGTTATGCTTGTTTTTGTGAAGCCCTATCGGGAAAACTTGAATGACAACCCCTACTTAAGGTTGGTAGGTCGACCCACGGACCGTTGGTCACGTCCCTAGGTGACCCTTGTCAGCTTTTAATTTAGTATCCTCTAGTTCTTTTTCCTATGTGTTGGGCCATTAAACTACGTCAGTTTACATATAAACTACGTCATTTTACGCAGTTTAAGCCTTGCAACTTAGTTAGAAATTACCCTAGTAGATTTATTCACCAAAATTTACCAAGATTATAACCAAAAAAAATGAGAAAATAGTTGATAGTTTTCTCAAATACATGCAACATGTTTTCTTAAGTTCTAGCCCAAAAATTGAAGGATTTCTCCGTAGATTGCGTCACCAGGTATGTGGTATTTCACTAGTGGGTTCCTTTAATCCACCAGGTCCCTAAAAGTCAGTAAGATTCTTGATTCTTATATCTTTCTTAGAACAAGGGTCTCTAAAACCTTAGATACTTATAGTGATTTAGTTGTTAGAGGACTCCTAATAAAATTATCATGTTTTCGTGGAATCATGGCATAGTTCGTTACATGAAACTCAGAACCTCAGTTGTGTAGATTATCGTAGTTCATGAATTACACATGCTAGGTAAATTAAACAGATGTACAAGCTCAAGTTTTGAATGTCACATTATCAGTATATAATTGTTACATTCTCAGATTTCCATGCCAGTATTTTGTGTTATTTAGTATTTCAGTCATAATGTATCATATACATATTCATTTTGGAGTAGGCTTAGCACCGAGTGGACTAGGGTTTCAGTGGTCCCAAAAATACATGCCTCATAGGTTTATAACTTGTCACGACCTGAATTTTGGAATCCGAATTGCAATCGGTGTCGTTGACCTCTCAGAGGTCGCAGACAAGCCTCTTCTTGCATTCATCACATTCATATAGTTAAATTTGCGGAAAGTTTAAAACTTTTTAAATGTAATGAAGTATACATAGACTTCATATAAAAGTTACATGGATTCATATACTATAAGCTCAAACTAAACAACCATCTACAATCGATTACGCAATTCAAAAGGAAGAATCAATATATCATAATAAGTTTGCCAAAACGGCCTTAATACAAAAGCTTCGAAATGAAAACATCTAAAAGAAACGCTAGGAACAACATCCTCTAGCTATGTCTAAATACAAGGCTATGAAGATAGACGTAGCATCCTCAAACTCGAGAGGACCTACCAAATGGTCTGGAGATCGTTGAGTCCAAACCGCTGCAATGAATCTTCAGTCTGCTCTCTGACCTGCACCTATAAAATTAGTAATTGTATAGGATTAGTAAACACTTGTACTAAGTATGGGTATATGCACACATACATATAAGGACAATGCATGATCAAGGAAAGCTCTTCCTAACAACATGCCATTTCTCAAAAGTGTAGTCACTAGACTTTCCTAATTCGTTATTTGAGATTTGTGGTATGAATATGATGTATTTTAATGCATTCAAAACACACAACTCGTTTTCTATATGAACACAAGACCTTGGAATCATGCACATAATTTTAGAACCTCACAAACGGAAGTTTATCATTTTGCTCTCTCTTAGGCCGAGAGCACTTTGTCCCATACTTAGTTTATTTTTTGTTCTTTTCTTCTTTTTGTTTTCTAGTTCAATTATCTCCTTTGATCTTATGTTTTACTTACAAGTGTAATGATTCATTGTAGTCCCATACCCACAATGAATCAAGTAAGTAATCCAAGAGATTAAGGAAATGATTTAACTACAATTTTGGGCATGAAATCTTTGTAAGCCAATCTTTATTGGTTAAACCTATTATCCGATGTTGGCCTAATATAAGAAGTCATTATAAGCCAATCTTATTTGGCTATTGTCATTAGCCAATTATACAAGGTCATTATAAGTCAATCATATTTTGCCTTAATCATTTTCATAATATGAGATGTCATTATTGGCTATGCCCCTTACATATAGAAAACATCATTCTTATCAAACATTGGCATTCATAGACTCTTGCTTTCTTAGTTCACTTTGAACTTACATCTTTTCTTCCTTCTTACTTTCTTTCATTATTTTCTTCTTTTTGTTATCTAGTTTAATCATCTCCTTTGATCGTATATTTTACTTACAAGTGCAATGATTCATTGTAGTCCCATACCTACAATGAATCAAGTAAGTAATCCAAGAGATTAAGGAAATGATTTAACTACATTTTGGGGCATGAAATCTTCATAAGACAATCTTTATTGGCTATTCTTATTACTTGATATTGGCCTAATAAAATAATTCATTATAAGCCAATCTTATTTGGCTATGATCATTTGTCAATTATACGAAGTCATTATATGTCAATCTTATTTTGCCTTAATCATTTTCATAATACGAGATGTCATTATTGTCTATGCCCCTTACATATAGAAAACTTCATTCTTATCAAGCATTGGCATTCATAGACTCTTGCTTTCTTAGTTCACTTTGAACTTACATCACTTCTTTCTTCTTACTTTCTTTCGTTCTTTTCTTCTTTTTGTTATGTAGTTTAATCATCTCCTTTGATCTAATGTTTTACTTACAAGTGCAATGATTCATTGTAGTCCCATACCATAATGAAACAAGTAAGTAATCCAAGAGATTAAGGAAATGATTTAACTACATTTTGGGGCATGAAATCTTCATAATCCAATCTTTATTGGCTATTCTTATTACTTGATATTGGCCTAATAAAAGAAGTCTTTATAAGCCAATATTATTTGTCTATGATCATTTGCCAATTAGATGAAGTCATTATAAGCCAATCTTATTTCGCTTAATAATTAACATGACGATTCATTATTGGCTATGCCCTTTACTTATTGGAAACTTCATTCTTATCAACATTGGCATTTATAAACTCTTACTTTCTTAAAGAAGTCCATAGCATTAAGATCATGTGAAGTTACATGAAATCCAGTGTCTTCCGCACACCTAAAAGAGGTGATTCACCAATCAAAGTAAATCCTAGATCATGCGAGTTAATATGAAATCCAGTGTCTGCCCCACACCAAAAAGAGGTGATTCACCGGCTAAAGTGAATCCATATCAAGTGTTTGTCCCACACCGAAAAGGGATGGTCCACAGCTAAAGTGAAACCAGGAACATTCTTTTGATCATTAATCGACATAGATCATGTGAGCTAAACATGAAATCCGGTGTCTACCCCACACCGAAAAGAGGTGGAATCACTGGCCAAGGTGAAACCAAAACACACCTAGCTCTCTTAGGTGGAATCCACAGGCTAGTTCCCATGTTGGCTAGACATAGTTCGAAGACTAGGAGATATTCGGAGACTCTTATCCACCATAGTGGATCCTCATCTCATGAGACTTACATGTGCAAGCACAAGCTCATAGCTAGTCTATCGGTGCTTTGCTCACTTTCTTTTATCTTCTTATCTTTTAGAGTTGACTCAAATATTATGGAAGCTTACTTTTAGATTGAGATTTACTTACTCTATTGATGACTTGTCATCCCTTTCTTTGCATTGATGAAATAGGAATTTATCCTTACATAACATCTTTGGTGTTAATGAGACTTTTCTCACACGTTCTAAAACCCTTTTTCGTGAGTATCTTAACATAGTAGTCTTAGGTGTAAGTGAGACTTGTCTCACTTCCTTTAATACCTCATTCTAGTCTCTTTATTAACTTAGACACTTTTAATTATGTTAATACTCACTTTACTTGCTTACGTTCATTTGGTAGCTTCATATCATCATTTTTGGACGTTGAGAACTTCATTCAATGAAATACTTATGTTCATAGTTCATTTTGTTAGGGTATGTTGGGACTTGTCCCAATTGTTGGCATACCCTTGGTTATGGATTCTATGAATTACCTTATATGTACTTATTCATTTGGCGTTCCAATATTTTAGTCATATAAGATAGTATAGGGTATGTTCGGACTTGTCCCATTGATTGGTATACCCATAGTTATGGATTCAATGTTATGTTGGTCATACTTAATTTGGCATTACAATGTATTGGCATATGAGATTAGCATAAATTTAGTATTGGCCTAGAAAATTTAGAAATGACTTCATAGCCAATTTATTGGCACAAGCCAAACATTCATTCAAGTATAATTTCATGAGATTGTCATTATTAGCCAATCTTTCCATCATAATTTGAAAGCAATATTGTAAGCCAATTCCGTTGATCATTGTTTTTGATATAACATTGTAAGCCGATTTGTTGGCATTATCTAAACTTTCACTAAACAATTGTCAAGTAATTTAAATTCGTGAATATCCCATAACAATTATCAGCCTTTAAGGAAGTCGAATTTACAGTAAACTAACTTCATGACCGATTCACAGTAACTTCACATTCTCGGACACATATTAACATTGCATACTTGTTTATTTCGTGTAAATGGTACTTAGATCATATAAATCGAACATATATGCTTTATTCAATAAAAACAAATCTAAAACCCTACACGTTAGGACCAGCCAAAACCACATACCAACAACATGTTCAAGATTACATCCACATATACATTAGAATCGAAATCAAGGATAACTAGGGGAAAGGACGTTCAGCAATATCGTTGGGAAACAACCCTAGTTTCAAGATTTATAGATTCAAGACTATTGAAAATCCTCTAGGATAAAAAATTACATGAGAGAAACCCATACCTTATGTAGATAGAATCTACGACGATCCCTTGTTGCATGAAAACTTTGAAATCACCCAAGAAAGAATTTAGCGTTCTACGTTTTTGCGGTTTGTTGTTTACTCCCTTAGTCGTGAGTCTCTTGTGAATGGACGTGGTTTCTAGATTTTTGGAACTGATGTTGAATTCTTAAACTTTAGATTAATTAACTTAATTAATAAATTAATTAGTTAATTACTAAAATACTCCTCCTAAGTTGACTAGACATAGGAGGACCATTGACTTGGCCAATTGCAATTTTTACTAAGTGTCTCTGCTGACCAAGGCTTAATTTAATTAATTTGATGGCTTAATTAATTAAATAAGGGACTTAAGGAAATTACCAAAACACCCCTAAGTCACTAGGACCACAACTAACAACTTTGGACCATCCTAGGTTAGGTACTAGGTTGTCTCTTTCTTGTCTTAATCGAAATCTGGAAATTTCCTTAGTAGTTTCGGTTTTAGCCTTTTAAATTAATTAATTAAGTTGCTAAATTAATTAATTAGGTAACCTAGGGTAATTAATAAAGTACCCCTAAGTTGTTAGGACCATAACCAACCCTTTGTACAATCATAGGTTAGGTACTAGGTTGTCTCTTACTTGTCTTAACCGAAATCTGAAATTTGCTTAGTGATTTCGGTTTTGTCCATTTAAATTAATTAATTAAGTTTATAAATTAATTAATTAAATAACCTAGGGTAATTACTAAAGTACCCCTAAGTTGTTAGGACCATAACTGTAACAACCCTAAAAATGAATAGGATCAAGACTTAGGTTTTTCAAGAATGCTTGCGATTAGACCAAGGTCCACACGTATTGATACGCGTAGAACCAGACCTCAGAACCCTTACTACGACCAAGCCAACTAACTTGGGGAGTTAATTGAGCTTGGAAAGGTTGGAACCAACCATGTGAGGCTCACAAAAACGAAGAATTTAATCGAAAGAGTTTTTACCGGACTCAAAAGAAGAAATTTTAAGTTTTGAGGGTCCAAGGGTAAAATGGTATTTTCCAGGCCAAGGGTAATATTGTAATTACCCTGAGTAATTAATTATTAATTAATTAAGATAAATAAGTAAGGAAATTTGGGTGGGGCAACCCGAAGTGACCCATTTTCGCAAATGGGGGTCACTCGGGTTCGAGCCCCACTAGAAACAAGGATTTAACTTGCTTTTATTTAATTTAATGAATTAACTTAATTAAATAATGAATATTAGCTGATTTAGGAAAAAAGGAAATTATATTTTATTAATTATTAATTATTAATTTAGTTGACTAAGTCCTACCAACAAGTCCTAGTTGTAAGAGACCACTATCTCCCACCTCCCACTCTCTCTCACGATATCTCTCTCACTTTTCAATTACTCTCACGTTTCTCTCTGCCAAAGGAAGGTGAAGAACTGAAAATTTATCAAGAGTTCTTCACACTTGAAGAACTCACACAAATTTTTTAAGAAAAACAAGTAAAGAAAACGATAAAGCAAAGAGAGGTGGTTGTGGAGTAGTGTGGACGATTGAGAAAGCTTGGACTGATTTGTGGAGAGGATTTTTGGGCAGCAAATTCGTGTTTGAACAAGGAAATTAAGGTATGGGTCTTCTTACTCTTGGTGCCTTTCCCAAGAGACCCCTAGGACTCAGATTATTTGGCTCAAAACTAGGATTGTTTTCCCCGTTGCATGTCCCTGTCATTAGCTCCCAACGAATTCGTAGGTTGGTATGTTTGCTGGTAGAAATTAGGTGTTGCAATGTGTTTTCATGAACATGTATTTTGAATCATATGATTGACAAGCTTTTGTGCCGAAAATAGGTGTGTGTATGTGAAAAAGTTTATTGTAAACTTACTATAAATGAGTGTTGATTTATGGCTTCAAGTTTGATATGATTTTGGGTGTTATTTTAGTGTATAAACTTATGTAGATGATGATGTTCATTTAAGTGTAAAGTGGCTAAATTTAAATGAAGAATTCTTGGCCAAATATGTTCATGAAAATGCACCTAAAGGATTCACTAAACACTACTCCAAATGCATAAAGTTTCAACGTTAAAAAGTGGAGAAAAATAGATTGTAAAAAGGTAATTAAAATTTCCAGATTTTTTATGTTAATTTCGGGCAGTTCTGGAGACTTTGGGAGGGTTTTAAAAAGGGATTAAAATAGGTGAGGTCAAGGGGAATCGAACCTAAGACCTCCCATGACCAAGAGGTTGAGAAATCAAAAAAGAAATGTGTTGGGGCTAAGGGGATTCGAACCCCTTAGCTGCTGCCCACGAAATGAAAAATAAAAAAATGGGGATGGGGGGGAATCGAACCCATGACATATGGGCAGCAAAGAAGAGGGAGAAATAAGAAAAATAAAAGATGTGAGGCGTGGGAATCGAACCCACGACCTCAAGGCTGGAATTAAAGGAGGCAAAAATAAGTTTAAAAAAATAGGTGAGGCCGTGGGGGTTCGATCCCACAACCTCACTGTCCATGCTCTAAACTTGGAGAAAAATATTAAAAATATATATATGGTGCTGTGGGGGTTCGAACCCACCACCTCACAGCCCCTTAAGCGAAAATTAATTAAAAGAAGGAGGCTGTGGGGGTTCGAACCCACAACCTCCCTACTTGGGCGAAATTAAGAGTAAAAATAAAAGAGGCTGTGGGGGTTTGATCCCACAACCTCTTGGTTTAAAAAAAATGGGAGAATATCATGTTAATGAAAAATGAAAATGGGGTTGTGGGGGCTCGAACCCACAACCCATTGGCCAAATTCAAGAAAAGGTTAAATAGAAAAGTAATGCTTCAATATTGTGATTTAACTTAGAGTTAAAATGTTATGAATATTAGAATAAAGTCAATTGGAATTATAAATGATATCCAATTGATTCAAGCCTTGGGTTTCTTTGCCCAAACTTCCGTTTGATACATAAGTCATACGTGAACGAATCATCCAAGAATAATGCCATCTACTTAGATCGAAATCAAGATATTGGCATATATACAAGATACATAAGTCTTGTACTATAAAATCTTAGGAATGTATGAGTCCCATAATGAACTACGAATGAAGCCTCATGGCTTGTATGTATAGACACATACGTCTAACATACGTTCAAAAGTAAGTGAACTTAAGATGTATGAAATGAAATGATGAACCCTAGAGGGGTTAAGTATGAGTGTAAAATACACTAAATGGCCAAGTGCATTGGCATATGATGGGATGAACAATGAAATGATGAAATGAACAATAAAATAATGAAATCCTAGAAGGGTTAAGTAAGGGTGTAAAGAACACCAAAAGGCCAAGTACATTGGCATAACACGAAATGAACATTCACGTAATAAGAGGTGAATAACTATGAAAAGCAAAGGTGCTAATAATGATGAATGTGGTGACAACATGATATGAGGCTAATGTAGATGATGAGAGCAATCTCAAATAAGCCTAAGTAAATGTTACCAATACGTACTCACCTATGAGAGTGTAAGATAATGAAGAGACCAGTCTCTATGAACAGTCTAATGAGAGTATTGAGCTTAACACACTCAATACGAATGATGAGATGAGAAATCATCTAATGAGCTATGATGTCCTCATACTAGAAGCCAGTTTCCATGACGTATGAGATGAATGTAATGGAACTTTATACTGAGCACCGATAGACTAGCTATGAGCGGTGATGCCTTCTTTAGGGAAGGGCGGAGGTTCACGTAACTCTCATGAGATGAGACTGTCCGGCATGCCGGGTATGGGTCTCCTTATATCTCCTAGTCTTCGAATCTATACTGCCAATATAGGGATCTGGCGTGGTTAAATTCCCATGTACGCTAGCATGTTATTGGATCACTTTGGCCGGTGATTCCACCTCTTTTCGGTGTGGCGGAGACACTGGATTTCATGATGCTCACATGATCTATGTCGGTTAAAGTTAAAGTTCCCAATGAATGAATGAGGCCAGCCTCAAATGATGCACATAATGAAATGAATGATACCAAAGGTGTTAGGATAGGATAATCAAAAGGTGAGTTAGATTCAAGTAATGACATTAGGTCATTCTTGGTCATTGCACAACGAACCTAATGAAAGTCTTAAACTACATCCTAGGTATAACTGGTGTTTACACTAGTCTATGAATGAAATGAAATGGAGTACGTATGAATGAACGAAGCAGACTCTGTGTTTGCTAATGAAGACTCCCTAGTTGAGTTCCCATATGTTGAGCCCTCATTTTGGAAAGTCTTAATGTCAAGTCCATGATTCCAAGGTCTCATGGCATATGAATGAATAATATGAAAGATGTTATGTGCTATATGCAATATGATATGTGATATGTGTAAGATGTTATGTGATGTGTGCAATATGATAAGTATGATGAGGCATGTTACTCTCATGGCATGACTTTCCTAATCCATATTTGGAAAGCTCACTGAATTTCCTAATCCAAATTTGGAAAGCTCACTGACTTTCCTAATCCAAATTTGGAAAGATCACTAACTTTCCTAATCTCAATTAGGCAAGTCCACTGACTTGACTTCCAAAAATCATGTTGTTAGGAAAGAGCTATTCTTTCTCATGCATGTCCTTGGTGTGTGCTTGCATATACCCATACTTAGTACAAGTGTGTACTAACCCTATACAAACTCTACTATTTTAGGTACAGGCACAGGTGGACAATAGAGCTACAGGATCATCGTTGCAGTTATCCGGACGTCCAGCATTCATCCGGAGTTGGTAGGTCCTCGTGCTGTAACAACCCTAAAAATGAACAGGATCAAGACTTAGGTTTTTCAAGAATGCTTGTGATTAGACCAAGGTCCACACGTATTGATACGCGTAGAACCAGACCTCAGAACCCTTACTACGACCAAGCCAACTAACTTGGGGAGTTAATTGAGCTTGGAAAGGTTGGAACCAACCATGTGAGGCTCGCGAAAATGAAGATTTAATTGAAAGAGTTTTTACCAGACTCAAAAGAGAAAATCTTAAGTTTTGAGAGTCCAAGGGTAAAATGGTCTTTTCCAATCCAAGGGTAATATTGTAATTACCCTGAGGAATTAATTAATTAATTAATTAATTAATTAATTTAGGGGATTTCGGGTGGGGCAACCCGAAGTGACCCATTTCTCGCAAATGGGGTCACTCGGGTTCGAGCCCCACTAGAAGCAAGATTTAACTTGCTTTTATTTTAATGTGTTAACTTAGTTTTTAATAAATAATTAATCTTAGCTGATTTAGGAAAAAGAAATCAGATTTTTAATAATTTTGATTAATTATTAAGTTGACTAATTCATACCCACAAAGTCCTACTTCTACTAGACTTCTATCTCCCATTTTCCCCACTCTCTTTGCACGATTTCTCTCTCTCTTTCTCACACACTCTCTGGCTGCAAACGTGAACAAAAGTCAGAAAGAAAACAAAAATTCTTCATGCTTGAAGAATTCACAAGCAAAACACAAAAGAGAAAGCAATTCGGTAACGTTAAGCAAAGCATACTACGCTAGTCGGGTGAGGTGTGAGTGTGGGTGTTTGTACTGATTTTTGGAGAGGTTCTTGGGCAGAATTCTGGAGATTTAACAAGAAAACAAAGGTATGGGTCTTCTTACTCTTTGTCCCTTTCCCAAGAGACCCCTAGGACTCAGTATATTCGGCTCAAAAACTAAGGTTGATTCCCCTGTTGCATGTCCCTGTCATTAGCTCCCAACGAATGTAGGTTGGTATGAATGCTGGTAGACTTAGGATTATGTGATGTTTGTGCTGAATGTAATGTATTGGATGTATGTTAATTCATGAAAAGACAACTATGTGTGTGTGTTCGAATTAAGAAAAGAAAAATGCATGGCATGTGTGAGTCTCGGCCTAGAGACTTGATTTTTGTTAATGTTATGTTGTTATTTTATGTACTCCAATTGAAGAAAAATGTGATGTTCATGTGACATGAAGTGTGGCTGATTTGAGGAGTAAACATATTGGTTAAGAACTCGTGAAAAATTGTATTAAATAACATACCAAATGAACTATGTATTGTCCTATGAATTTACTAACAAATGGAAATAAAAATGAGTAATGGGGTTACTTTAAATTTCCAGCATTATGTTAACATATCTCTACCTAATTAAGATGTTTAGAATGTCAAGAAAAATAAGGAAGATTAGATGAGGTCATTGAGGGTCGAACCCGAGACCTCACCCCTTTAAAATTAAAAAAAAAGGGTTTAATTGAAGAAGAAGAAAATTCGTGTGGTGAGGGGGATTCGAACCTGTCTTGGCTGGGAAATAAGTGTGAAGAAAAATAAATTAATATATGAGAGGGGTGGAATTCGAACCCACACCCTCTCGGTTAGAAACCAACGAAAAAGAGAAAAATAAAGAAAAATTTTGAGAGGCGTGGGATTCGAACCCACGACCTCTATGCGGATGAAGGAGATAAATATAAAAATAAAATGAGGCTGTGGGGATTCGACCCCACAACCTCACAGTCAACTCAAATGAGTCAACTTTCAAAAAGGAGAATAAAATAAAGAGGTTGTGGGGGTTCGAACCCACAACCTCTCGGCCTAAGCGAATGGAAGGGAGGGGAAATTAAAGGATAATTTAGTGTGGCTGAGGGGACTCGACCTCGGGTCCCAAAGCCTTACATGAACCGAAACAAATAAAATAAATACGAAAATGGGGTTGGGGGGGGGGGGTGCTTGAACCCACAACCCTTCGGCCAATGCCAAAGAAATTTAAAATAGAAAAGTAAACCTTCAAAGTGAATATTGTGATTTGACTTAGAATTAAAATGTTATGAATATTAGAATAGAATCGATTAAAAATGTAAATGATAACCAATTGATTCAAGACTTGGGATTCCTTGCCCAAACTTCCGTATTGATACATAAATCATACGTGAACAAAACGTACAAGAACAAATGCCACCTACTTAGATCAAATTCAAGATCTTGGCATAACTACAAGATACATAAGTCATGTACTACATAATCTTAGGAATGTAAGAATTACTTAACGAACTACGAATGAAGCCTCATTGCTTGTGTGTTCAGACTCATAAGTCTAACATACATTCAAAAGTAAGTAAACCTAAGATGTATGAAATGAAATGATGAACCCTAGAAGGGTTAAGTATGAGTGTAAATACACTAAATGGCCAAGTGCATTGGCATATGATGAGATGAATAATAAAATGATGAAATGAACATTCACATAATAAGAGGGGAGTAACTATGAAAAGCAAAGGTGTTAATGACAATGAATGTGGTGACAACATGATATGAGGCTAATGTAAATGATGAGAGTAATCTCAAATGAGCCTAAGTAAATGTTACCAACACGTACTCACCCATGAGAGTGTAAGATAATGAAGAGACAAATCTCTATGAACACTCTAATGAGAGTATTGAGCTTAACACACTCAATACAAATGATGAGATGAGAAATCATCTAATGAGCTATGATGTCCTCATACTAGAAGCTAGCTTCCATGACGTATGAGATGAATGACAAGAACTTTATACTGAGCACCGATAGACTAGTTGTGAGCGGTGATGCCTTCTTTCGGGAAGGGCGGAGGTTCACGTAACTCTCATGAGATGAGACTATCCGGGTATGGGTCTCCTTATATGTCCTAGTCTTCGAACCTATACTGCCAATATAGGGATCTGGCGGGGTTAAATTCCCATGTACGCTAGCATGTTATTGGATCACTTTGGCCGGTGATTCCACCTCTTTTTGGTGTGGGG
Organism: Solanum sitiens; assembly: GCA_016801875.1. Classification (NCBI taxonomy): domain Eukaryota; kingdom Viridiplantae; phylum Streptophyta; class Magnoliopsida; order Solanales; family Solanaceae; genus Solanum; species Solanum sitiens. Next base: position 2,644,679 of record JABWTJ010000035.1, on the reverse strand, counting down.
GAGACACTGGATTTCATGATGCTCAAATGATCTATGTCGGTTAAAGTTAAAGTTCCCAATGAATGAATGAGGTCAGCCTCAAATGATGCACATAATGAAATGAATGATACCAAAGGTGTTAGGATAGGATAATCAAAAGGTGAGTTAGATTCAAGTAATGACATTAGGTCATTCTTGGTCATTGCACAACGAACCTAATGAAAGTCTTAAACTACATCCTAGGTATAACCGGTGGTTACACTGGACTATGAACGAAATAAAATGAAGTACGTATGAATGAATGAAGCAGACTCTGTGTTTGCTAATGAAGAATCCCTAGTTGAGGTCCCATATGTTGAGCCCTCATTTCTGGGATGTCTTAATGTCAAGTCCATGATTCCTAGGTCTCATGGCATATGAATAAATGATATGAAAGAAGTTATGTGCTACATGAAAAACGCACTGTATGCTATATGATATGTGCTATGTGTAAATGTTATGTGCCGTGTGCAAATGTGAAAAGTATGATGATGTATGTTTTTCTCATGGTATCACTTTCCTAATCCAAATTTGGAAAGCTCACTTACTTTCCTAATCCAAATTTTGAAACTTTCCTAATCTCAATTTGGCAAGTCCACTGACTTGACTTCCAACAATCATGTTGTTAGGAACGAGCTATTCTTTCTCATGCATGTCCTTGGTGTGTGCTTGCATATACCCATACTTAGTACAAGTGTGTACTAACCTTATACAAACTCTACTATTTTAGGTGCAGGCACAGGTGGACGGTAGAGCTACAGGATCATCGCTGCAGTTATCCGGACGTCCAGCATTCATCCGGTTTTTGGTAGGTCCTCATGCTTTCGAGGATGCTACTGTTTATGTTCTAGCTTAGTTTAGGAGTTGAGCTAGTGGAGCATGTTCCACTAGCGTTTCTTTCTTATTTTATTCGGACTATGTATGGGTGCCATTTTGGCAATTATACAATTATGTTATTGAACTATTTCTTTCATTTGATTATCTCTTAATGACTAGATGGTTGATGTTGAACGAATTACGAATGTATTAGAAATTATAGTAAGTAATGTTTAGAAAGAAAAAGTTTCAAATTTTCCGCTAAAATTAACCTATGTAATGTAAGAATGACGTAAGTAGGCTTGTCTGCAACCTCTGAGAGGTCAATGACGCCGGTCTCGTCTGGGGTGTAGATTCCAGTCGTGACAAAGTTGGTATCAGAGCACTAGGTTAAATTACGAAAATAATAAGTTCACATCAACCACATTGAGTAGTTTCTAAGTCATGGTAGTGAAGTGCACCACTATCCTGGATTAGAGACTGCATGATGCGTAGGAATGTTTCCCTTCTTCTGATCTTATCGTGCTTTACTAAATGTCTGAATTCTTGGTCTTATGAGCGTGTCTAACATCAATCCTTTTTGTTTTTCCGGAGAATGAACACTAGGAGAGGATTTGGTCAGAGGAGAGGAGGAGCAGATGCTAGGGATAATCAAGATCTACCCCAGGCTCCAGCTGAAGGAGTGGCCATACCAGTAAACCCAGCTGGGTTGACTGATGCTGAGGTGCGGTCATCTTTGGCCCAAATGGCACAAGCCATTACCATGCAGGCCCAGGCTATGACTGCCCAGGTCAACAGACAGGATGTTCAGAGGGAGAACCCACTGGTCCGTAGCATGGCTGACAGACTGAGGGATTTCACGAGGATGAATCCTCCCATTTTCACAGAGGTTAAGGCATCGGAGGATCCTCAAGAGTTTGTAGATGAGGTGCATAAGATCCTGGTGGCTATGGGGGCCACTGACATTGAGAAGGCTGAGCTGGCTTCCTATCAGCTCAAGGATGTAGCACAGACTTGGTGCAAGATGTGGCAAGATAGCCGTGTCTTAGGTGGAGTACCAGTCACATGGAAGCTGTTCAAGACAGCATTTCTGGAGAGATTATTTCCCAAGGAGATGAGGGAGGCCAAGGTTGAGGAATTCATCAACCTCAAACAAGGCTCCATGACTGTCAGGGAGTATTCCCTGAAGTTTGTTAAGCTGTCAAGGTATGTTGTTTCCCTAAGTATTTAATAGCAAGAATAAGAATAATACTGAACCTTGTTGAAATCTCCCAGGTATGCTACTTCCCTGGTTTCTAACAGCAAGGATGAGATGAGTAGGTTCCTCACAGGAATCAATGGAGACCTGGAGGAGGAGTGTCGATCTGCTATGCTCCATGATAATATGGATCTATCCAGGTTGATGGTGCATGTCCAGCAGGTAGAGGACAGCCGCAGAAAAAGAGGTGTTCATGATGCTAGGAGGCCCAGGCCTCAAGACTAGGCAGGACCCAGTCATGGAGGCCACAGGAATAACTTTGGCGTCCGTGAGCAGCCAAGGTTCAAAAAGGGGCAACAGAGTTTTGGGAATTCTAATCCTCAGAGGAGTACTACACCTAAAGGAGGCAGACCTGAGCCCAAGAAGGGAAATGGAGGTGAGATGCAGCGTACTAAGAAGAATTGTGCTAAGTGTGGCCGAGCTCACAGTGGAGAGTGCAGACAGGGCACTAATGCCTGCTTTGGTTGTGGTAAGAGTGGACACATGGTCAGAGACTGCCCACAGAACAGAGGTCAGGCTGGAGGTAATATTCAGCCTAGGCCTAACCCACAGGGTGCAGCAGCAGCCGAGCCTCCTAAGAGGAACAGGTTCTATGCCCTGAAGGGCAGAGAGGAGCAGGAGAAGGCCGCTGATGTGGTCACATCTATGCTGCAAGTATTCTCAACTTATGTTTATGCTTTACTTGATCCAGGGTCTACACTTTCCTTTATAACTCCTCTGCTTGCTCTTTCTTTTGAGGTATTGCCTGAAGTTCTACATGATCCTATAGTGGTTAGTACACCTTTAGGAGAGAATGTAAGAACTGATAGAGTATACAAAGATTGCCCAATAGTTATGAGTGGAAAAACTATATGTGCAAACCTGGTTGAGTTACCCATGCACGATTTTGATGTTATTCTTGGCATGGATTGGCTTCACAGTTGTTATGCTTGCTTGGAATGTCGTAGTAGAGTGGTGAGATTTCACTTTCCTAATGAAGAAGAGTTAGTCTGGGAGGGGTACAATTCGAGTCCTCCTAAACCCTTGATTTCTAACCTTAAGGCCAATAAAATGATGTCCAAGGGGTTATTGTGTCATCTTGTGAGTGTTAATGATTTAGATCATGACATTCCTTCCATAGACTCAGTACCTGTAGTGAATGAGTTCTTAGATGTGTTCCTTGATAATTTACCTGGAGTCCCTACCCTTCGAGAGATTGACTTTGGTATCGATTTAGAACTCGATACTAAACCAATCTCAATTCCTCCTTACAGAATGGCTCCAGCGAAACTCAAAGAGTTGAAGCTGCAGTTAAAAGATCTCACTGACAAGGGTTTCATTCAACCGAGCATATCCCCTTGGGGCGCTCCAGTGTTGTTTGTAAAGAAGAAGGATGGAACCCTTAGAATGTGTATCGATTATCGGCAGCTCAACAAAGTCACTATAAAGAATAAGTATCCACTCCCCAGAATAGATGATCTGTTTGATCAACTCCAAGGGTCTAGTTTCTTCTCTAAGATTGATCTTCGTTCAGGGTATCACCAGTTTAGGGTTAGGGATGGAGATATCCCAAAGACAACCTTTCGTACCCGCTATGGTCACTATGAGTTTTTAGTCATGTCATTTGGTCTCACAAATGCACCTGCTGTATTTATGGACCTCATGAACAGGGTCTTCCGTGAATGCCTTGACTCTTTCGTCATAGTATTCATTGATGACATTCTCATCTACTCTAAGACCAAAGAAGAGCATGAACAACATTTGAGACTAACCTTGCAGGTACTTAGACAGCATCAGTTGTATGCTAAATTCAGCAAATGTGAATTCTGGCTCAGATCAGTGACCTTCCTGGGTCATGTTGTGTCCGATTAGGGCGTGGAGGTGGATCCCAGGAAGACTGAGGCTGTGAAGAACTGGCCAAAACCTCTTACTCCTACTGATATTCCGTAGCTTTTTGGGATTGGCTTGTTACTATCGCAAGTTTGTGGAGGGCTTTTCTTTCATTGCTACCCCATTCACAGCTTTGACTAAGAAGAAAGCCAATTTCGAATGGACGGAGACTTGTGAGAAGAGTTTCCAGGAGCTCAAGGACAGACTCACTTCAGCCCCGGTGCTTACCTTGCCTAAGTGTGGTGAGAACTACACTGTTTATTGTGATGCATCTAGGGTTTGTTTGGGTTGTGTTCTTATCCAGGTTGGTTAGGTTATAGCCTGTGCATCTAGACAACTCAAGGTTCATGAGAAGAATTATCCCACTCATGACCTAGAGTTGGAAGCTGTGCTATTTGCACTGAAGCTGTGGAGGCATTATCTGTATGGAGTGCATATAGATGTGTTCACAGACCATAAAAGTCTCCAGTACGTGTTCACACAGAGGGAGTTGAATCTACATCAGCGGAGATAGTTGGAGCTGTTGAAGGATTATGACATGAATGTGCACTATCATCCAGGTAAGGCTAATGTTGTGCTGATTCTTTGAGCAGGATGAGCATGGGAAGTACAGCTCACGTTGAGGATGAGAAGAAGGAGCTGGTCAAAGATGTACACAGACTGGCCAGACTGGGTGTGCGTTTGGTTGACTCCACTAGTGGGGATGTTTCAGTTCATCCTAGTTCTGAATCATCCTTGGTAGTTGAAATCAAGCAGGGTCAGCATCTAGATCCCGTGTTGATGGAGCTGAAGGACTCAGTGCTGATGAAGATGAATGAGTCTTTCGCTTTGGGAGGTGATGGCATACTTAGGTATCAGTACAGGCTGTGTGTGCCAGATGTGGATGATTTGCGGACCAGGATTGTTGCAGAGGCCCATGGTTCCAGATATTCCATACATCTAGGTTCCACCAAGATGTATCATGATCTCAAGCAGAATTATTGGTGGGATGGCATGAAGAAGGACATTGCAGAATATGTGGCCAAGTGTCCTAATTGTCAGCAGGTTAAGGGAGAGCATCTTAAGCCTGGTGGTCTGAAGCAGAAAATTGAGGTTCCGACTTGGAATTGGGAGGCCATTAATATGGACTTCGTGGTTGGGCTTCCGAGGACTAGGAGGCAGCATGACTCTATATGGGTTATTGTGGACAGATTGACTAAGTCTGTCCACTTTATCCCTGTAAAGTCTACTTACAGAGCCGAGGATTATGCGAGGCTCTACATTGATGAGATTGTGAGATGGCATGGGATTCCTTTGTCTATTATTTCAGACAGAGGAGCTCGGTTTACTTCTCATTTCTGGAGATCTTTCCAGAAGAACTTGGGCACGCAGGTGAAGCTTAACACTGCCTTTCACCCTCAGACAGATGGGCAGGCAGAGCGCACCATTCAGACATTGGAGGATATGTTGAGGGCGTGTGTGATTGACTTCAGAGGTAATTGGGATGACCATCTGCCTTTGATAGAGTTCTCATATAATAATAGCTATCACTCCAGCATTGGGATGGCACCGTTTGAGGCATTGTATGGTAGGAGGTGTAGATCTCCAGTTGGGTGGTTCGAGGTTGGAGAGTCATCCATTTTGGGGCCGGAGATCATTCATGAGGCCTTAGAGAAGGTCAGAATGATTAGGGACAGGTTGACTACTGCGTACAGTCGGCAGAAGTCATATGCTGGTAACAGAAAGCGACCCTTAGAGTTTGATGTTGGTGACCAGGTTTACTTAAAAATATCACCTATGAAAGGGGTGATGAGATTTGGTAGGAAGGGGAAGCTGAGTCCGAGATATGTTGGGCCATATGAGATCCTACAGCGTGTGGGTTAGGTGGCCTATGAGTTAGCATTGCCCGCAGAGTTAGCTTCTGTCCATCCAGTTTTTCATGTATTTATGTTGAAGAAGTGCCTAGGTGATCCAGCATTAATCTTACCTGTTGAAGGTTTGGGGGCTGATGAAGACTTGTCTTATGAGGAGGTACCGGTTGAGATCTTAGACAGACAGGTCAAGCGGCTGATGAACAAGGAGATTGCCACAGTGAAAGTATTGTGGAGAAATCATCTTGTTGAGGGTGCTACGTGGGAAGCTGAGGCCAACATGAGGTCCCGCTACCCTCACCTGTTCAGCTCTTGAGGTTAGACTTTATACTCTTAAACCTATGCTTCCTTACCTCCCCGTAATTTATTGCTATTGATTAACTGTGTATAGTGTTTTTATTACGACCTGACTGGCATTACAACATGAAGTAGTAGTGTCATTCGGGGACGAATGTTCCTAAGGGGGGGATAATGTAACAACCCTAAAAATGAATAGGATCAAGACTTAGGTTTTTCAAGAATGCTTGTGATTAGACCAAGGTCCACACGTATTGATACGCGTAGAACCAGACCTCAGAACCCTTACTACGACCAAGCCAACTAACTTGGGGAGTTAATTGAGCTTGGAAAGGTTGGAACCAACCATGTGAGGATCGCGAAAACGAAGATTTAATTGAAAGAGTTTTTACAGGACTCAAAAGAAGAAATCTTAAGTTTTGAGAGTCCAAGGGTAAAATGGTCTTTTCCAGTCCAAGGGTAATATTGTAATTACCCTGAGGAATTAATTAATTAATTTATTTATTTATTTATTTAGGGGATTTTGGGTGGGGCAACCCGAAGTGACCCATTTCTCGCAAATGGGGTCACTCGGGTTCGAGCCCCACTAGAAGCAAGATTTAACTTGCTTTTATTTTAATGTGTTAACTTAGTTTTTAATAAATAATTAATATTAGCTGATTTAGGAAAAAGAAATCAGATTTTTATTAATTTTGATTAATTATTAAGTTGACTAATTCATACCCACAAAGTCCTACTTCTACTAGACTTCTATCTCCCATTTCCCCCACTCTCTTTGCATGATTTCTCTCTCTCTTTCTCACACACTCTCTGGCTGCAAACGTGAACAAAAGTCAGAAAGAAAACAAAAATTCTTCATGCTTGAAGAATTCACAAGCAAAACACAAAAGAGAAAGCAATTCGGTAACGTTAAGCAAAGCATACTACGCTAGTTGAGTGAGGTGTGAGTGTGGGTGTTTGGACTGATTTTTGGAGAGGTTATTGGGCAGAATTCTGGAGATTTAACAAGAAAACGAAGGTATGGGTCTTCTTACTCTTGGTCCATTTCCCAAGAGACCCCTAGGACTCAGTATATTCGGCTCAAAAACTAAGGTTGATTCCCCTGTTGCATGTCCCTGTCATTAGCTCCCAACGAATGTAGGTTGGTATGAATGCTGGTAGACTTAGGATTATGTGATGTTTGTGCTGAATGTAATGTATTGGATGTATGTTAATTCATGAAAAGACAACTATGTGTGTTTGTTCGAATTAAGAAAAGAAAAATGCATGGCATGTGTGAGTCTCGGCCTAGAGACTTGATTTTTGTTAATGTTATGTTGTTATTTTATGTACTCCAATTGAAGAAAAATGTGATGTTCATATGACATGAAGTGTGGCTGATTTGAGGAGTAAACATCTTGGTTAAGAACTCGTGAAAAATTGTATTAAAGAACATACCAAATGAACTATGTATTGTCCTATGAATTTACTAACAAATCGAAATAAAAATGAGTAATGGGGTTACTTTAAATTTCCAGAATTATGTTAACATATCTCTACCTAATTAAGATGTTTAGAATGTCAAGAAAAATAAGGAAGATTAGGTGAGGTCATTGAGGGTCGAACCCGAGACCTCACCCCTTTAAAATAAAAAAAAAGGGTTTAATTGAAGAAGAAGAAAATTCGTGTGGTGAGGGGGATTCGAACCTGTCTTGGCTGGGAAATAAGTGTGAAGAAAAATAAATTAAGAAATGGGAGGGGTGGGATTCGAACCCACACCCTCTCGGTTAGAAACCAAGCAAAAGGAGAAAAATAAAGAAAAATTTTGAGAGGCGTGGGATTCGAACCCACGACCTCTATGCGGATGAAGGAGATAAATATAAAATAAAATGAGGATGTGGGGATTCGACCCCACAACCTCACAGTCAACTCAAATGAGTCAACTTTCAAAAAGGAGAATAAAATAAAGAGGTTGTGGGGGTTCGAACCCACAACCTCTCGGCCTAAGCGAATGGAAGGGAGGGGAAATTAAAGGATAATTTAGTGTGGCTGAGGGGACTAAACCTCGGATCCCAAAGCCTTACATGAACTGAAACAAATAAAAGGAATACGAAAATGGGTTTGTGGGGGCTTGAACCCACAACCCTTCGGCCAATGCAAGAGAAATTTAAAATAGAAAAGTAAGCCTTCAAAGTGAATATTGTGATTTGACTTAGAATTAAAATGTTATGAATATTAGAATAGAATCGATTAAAAATGTAAATGATAACCAATTGATTCAAGACTTGGGATTCCTTGCCCAAACTTCCGTATTGATACATAAATCATACGTGAACAAAACGTACAAGAACAAATGCCACCTACTTAGATCAAATTCAAGATCTTGGCATAACTACAATATACATAAGTCTTGTACTACATAATCTTAGGAATGTAAGAATTACTTAACGAACTACGAATGAAGCCTCACGGCTTGTGTGTTCAGACTCATAAGTCTAACATACGTTCAAAAGTAAGTGAACCTAAGATGTATGAAATGAAATGATGAACCCTAGAAGGGTTAAGTATGAGTGTAAATACACTAAATGGCCAAGTGCATTGGCATATGATGGGATGAATAATGAAATGATGAAATGAACATTCACATAATAAGAGGGGAGTAACTATGAAAAGCAAAGGTGTTAATGACAATGAATGTGGTGACAACATGATATGAGGCTAATGTAGATGATGAGAGCAATCTCAAATGAGCCTAAGTAAATGTTACCAATACGTACTCACCTATGAGAGTGTAAGATAATGAAGAGACCAGTCTCTATGAACACTCTAATGAGAGTATTGAGCTTAACACACTCAATACAAATGATGAGATGAGAAATCATCTAATGAGCTATGATGTCCTCATACTAGAAGCTAGCTTCCATGACGTATGAGATGAATGACAAGGAACTTTATACTAAGCACCCATAGACTAGCTATGAGCGGTGATGCATTCTTTTGGGAAGGGCGGAGGTTCACGTAACTCTCATGATATGAGACTGTCCGGCTTTCCGGGTACGGGTTTCCTTATATCTCCTAGTCTTCGAACCTATACTGCCAATATAAGGATCTGGCGGGGTTAAATTCCCATGTACGCTAGCATGTTATTGGATCACTTTGGCCGGTGATTCCACCTCTTTTCGGTGTGTGGAGACACTGGATTTCATGATGCTCACATGATCTATGTCGGTTAAAGTTAAAGTTCCCAATGAATGAATGAGGCCAGCCTCAAATGATGCACATAATGAAATGAATGATACCAAAGGTAATAAGATAGGATAATTAAAAGGTGAGTTAGATTCAAGTAATGACATTAGGTCATTCTTGGTCATTGCACAACGAACCTAATGAAAGTCTTAAACTACATCCTAGGTATAACCGGTTGTTACACTGAACTATGAACGAAATGAAATGAAGTACGTATGAATGAATGAAGCAGACTCTGTGTTTGCTAAAGAAGACTCCCTAGTTGAGGTCCCATATGTTGAGCCCTCATTTCTGGGATGTCTTAATGTCAAGTCCATGATTCCTAGGTCTCATGGCATATGAATAAATGATATGAAAGAAGTTATGTGCTACATGAAAAACGTATTGTATGCTATATGATATGTGCTATGTGTAAATGTTATGTGCCGTGTGCAAATGTGAAAAGTATGATGATGTATGTTATTCACATGGTATCACTTTCCTAATCTAAATTTGGAAAGCTCACTTACTTTCCTAATCCAAATTTGGAAACTTTCCTAATCTCAATTTGGCAAGTCCACTGACTTGACTTCCAAAAATCATGTTGTTAGGAAAGAGCTATTCTTTCTCATGCATGTCCTTGGTGTGTGCTTGCATATACCCATACTTAGTACAAGTGTGTACTAACCCTATACAAACTCTACTATTTTAGGTGTAGGCACAGGTGGACGGTAGAGCTACAGGATCATCGCTGCAGTTATCCGGACGTCTAGCATTCATCCGGTTTTTGGTAGGTCCTCATGCTTTCGAGGATGCTACTGTTTATGTTCTAGCTTAGTTTAGGAGTTGAGCTAGTGGAGCATGTTCCACTAGCGTTTCTTTCTTATTTTATTCGGACTATGTATGGGTGCCATTTTGGCAATTATACAATTATGTTATTGAACTATTTCTTTCATTTGATTATCTCTTAATAAATAGATGGTTGATGTTGAACGAATTACGAATGTATTAGAAATATTTAGTAAGTAATGTTTAGAAACAAAAAGTTTCAAATTTTCCGCTAAAATTAACCTATGTAAAGTAAGAATGACGTAAGTAGGCTTGTCTGCGACCTCTGAGAGGTCAACGACGCCGGTCTCGTCTGGGGTCTAGATTCCAGTCGTGACACATGCTTTCGAGAATGCTACTATTTTATGTTCTAGCTTAGTTTAGGAGTTGAGCTAGTGGAGTATGTTCCACTAGCGTTTCTTTCTTATTTTATTCAGACCATGTATTGGGCCATTTTGGCAATTATACAATTATGTTTATTGAACTATTTCTTTCATTTGATTATCTCTTAATGATTAGATGGTTGATGGTGAATAAATTATGAATGTATTAGAAATGCTCAGTAAACAATGTTAGAAACAAAAAGTTTCAAATTTTCCTCTAAAAATTAACCTATGTAAAGTAAGAGTGACGTAAATAGGCTTGTCTGCGACCTCTGAGAGGTCAACGACGCCGGTCTCGTCTGTGGTCTAGATTCCAGTCTTGATAAAGTTGGTATTAGAGCACTAGGTTAAATTACGAAAATAATAAGTTCACATCAACCACATTGAGTAGTTTCTAAGTCATGGTAGTGAAGTGCACCACTATCCTGAATTAGAGACTGCATGATGCGTAGGAAAATTTCCCTTCTTCTGATCTTATCGTGCTTTTCCTAATGTCAGAGTTCTTGGTGTTATGAGCGTTTCTAACATCAATCCTTGTTGTTTTCGAGAGAATGAACACTAGGAGAGGATATGGTCAGAGGAGAGGAGGAGCAGCTGCTAGGGGTAATCAGGATCTACCCCTGGCTCCAGTTGAAGGAGTGGCCATGCCAGTTAACCCAGCTGGGTTGACTGATGCTGAGGTGCGGGAATCTTTGGCCCAAATGGCACAGGCCATTACTATGCAAGCCTAGGCTATGACTGCCCAGGTCAACAGACAGGATGTTCAGAGGGACAACCCACCGGTTCGTAGCATGGCTGACAGGCTGAGGGATTTCACGAGGATGAATCCTCCCATTTTCACAGGGGTTAAGACATCGGAGGATCCTCAAGAGTTTGTAGATGAGGTGCATAAGATTCTGGTGGCTATGGGGGCTACTGATATTGAGAAGGCTGGGCTGGCTTCCTATCAGCTCAAGGATGTTGCACAGACTTGGTGCAAGATGTGGCAAGATAGTCGTGTCTTAGTTGGAGTACCAGTCACCTGGGAGCTGTTCAAGACAGCATTTCTGGAGAGATTCTTTCCCAGGGAGATGAGGGAGGCCAAGGTTGAGGAATTCATCAACCTCAAACAAGGCTCTATGACAATTAGGGAGTATTCCCTGAAGTTTGTTAAGCTGTCAAGGTATGTTATTTTCCCTAGTATTTAATAGCAAGAATGAGGATAATACTGAACTTTGTAGAAATCATCCAGGTATGCTACTTCCCTGGTTTCTAACAGCAGGGATGAGATGAGCAGGTTCCTCACAGGAATCAATAGAGACCTGGAGGAGGAGTGTCGATCCGCAATGCTCCATGATAACATGGATCTTTCCAGGTTGATGGTGCATGTCCAGCAGGTAGAGGACAGCCGCAGAAAGAGAGGTGTTCTTGATGCTAGGAGGCCTAGGCCTCAAGATCAGACAGGTCCCAGTCATGGAGGCCACAGGAACAACTTTGGCGTCCGTGAGAAGCCCGGGTTTAAGAAGGTACTCTCCCACCAAGGGGAGTCAAGTTCATCCAAGAGTCGCTATGATAGGGATTCTGAGTACAGAGTTAAGAGAAACAATGGAGTAGATACACCTCAGGAGAGGCCACCTTGCAGGAAGTGTGGCAAACTGCATGGAGGAGAGTGTATGATGGGCTCTAATGCTTGTTACAGCTGTGGAAAACCGGGCCACATGGTGAAACATTGTCCGAATAGAAGAAGTCAAGAACAAGGGAATGAGAGAGTTCAGACTAATGGCCCGAATGAAGAGGCTCCAAAGAGGCAACGGTTCTTTGCACTCAAGTCCAGGGGTGCAGGGGAAGGCACTTCTGATGAAGCCTCGGGTGCGTAGCTTTAATTAGCCTTTCATATATTTGACTGTATATGGTGTTTATGCCCTAGTATGAGGTTAATAGGTTTGAAGTCATCATATTGGTTGCTAATGTATATGATTTTTATGTTGACTTTGTGTTGTATTCTTTGATGAGACTAGTTTAGGAAGAATTCTTTAGTCTATTAATGTAAACCTACTAGTAGGTTTCAAGTAGGTGTTCCATCATGTTAATATGTGAATAAGATATTCACCAGTGGAAGTATTGAAGTACCTATGTATGCGTAGGTTCTATAGATGACATACTTATTGTTAGTAAAGAGTAGTGTCATTCGGGGACGAATGTTCCTAAGGGGGGATAATGTAACAACCCTAAAAATGAATAGGATCAAGACTTAGTTTTTTCAAGAATGCTTGTGATTAGACCAAGGTCCACACGTATTGATACGCGTAGAACCAGACCTCAGAACCCTTACTACGACCAAGCCAACTAACTTGGGGAGTTAATTGAGCTTGGAAAGGTTGGAACCAACCATGTGAGGCTCACGAAAATGAAGAATTTAATCGAAAGAGTTTTTACCGGACTCAAAAGAAGAAATTTCAAGTTTTGAGGGTCCAAGGGTAAAATGGTCTTTTCCAGGCCAAGGGTAATATTGTAATTACCCTGAGTAATTAATTATTTAATTTATTAAGTTAAATAAGTAAGTAAATTCAGGTGGGGCAACCCGAAGTGACCCATTTTCGCAAATGGGGGTCACTCGGGTTCGAGCCCCACTAGAAGCAAGGATTTAACTTGCTTTTATTTAATTTAATGAATTAACTTAATTAAATAATGAATATTAGCTGATTTAGGAAAAAAGGAACTCAGATTTTATTAATTATTAATTATTAATTTAGTTGACTAAGTCCTACCAACAAGTCCTAGTTCTAAGAGACCACTATCTCCCACCTCCCACTCTCTATCACGATATCTCTCTCATTTTTCAATTACTCTCACATTTCTCTCTGCCAAAGGAAGGTGAAGAACTGAAAATTTATCAAGAATTCTTCACACTTGAAGAACTCACACAAATGTTTTAAGAAAAACAAGTAAACAAAACGATAAAGCAAAGAGAGGTGGTTGTCGAGTAGTATGGACGATTGAGAAAGCTTGGACTGATTTGTGGAGAGGATTTTTGGGCAGCAAATTCGTGTTTGAACAAGGAAATTAAGGTATGGGTCTTCTTACTCTTGGTCCCTTTCCCAAGAGACCCCTAGGACTCAGATTATTTGGCTCAAAACTAGGATTGTTTTCCCCGTTGCATGTCCCTGTCAATAGCTCCCAACGAATTCGTAGATTGGTATGTTTGCTGGTAGAAATTAGGTGTTGCAATGTGTTTTCATGAACATGTATTTGGAATCATATGAATGACAAGCTTTTGTGCCGAAAATAGGTGTGTGTATGTGAAAAAGTTTATTGTAAACTTACTATAAATGAGTGTTGATTTATGGCTTCAAGTTTGATATGATTTTGGGTGTTATTTAAGTGTATAAACTTATGTAGATGATGATGTTCATTTAAGTGTCAAGTGGCTGAATTTAAATGAAGAATTCTTGGCCAAATATGTTCATGAAAATGCACCTAAAGGATTCACTAAACACTACTCCAAATGCATAAAGTTTCAACGTTAAAAAGTGGAGAAAAATAGATTGTAAAAAGGTAATTAAAATTTCCAGATTTTTGATGTTAATTTCGGGCAGTTCTGGATACTTTGGGAGGTTTTTAAAAAGGGATTAAAATAGGTGAGGTCAAGGGGAATCGAACCCAAGACCTCACATGACCAAGAGGTTGAGAAATTTAAAAAAAAAATGTGTTGGGGCTAAGGGGATTCGAACCCCTTAGCTGCTGCCCACGAAATGAAAAATAAAAAAATGGGGATGGGGGGGAATCGAACCCATGACTTATGGGCAGCAAAGAAGAGGGAGAAATAAGAAAAATAAAAGATGTGAGGCGTGGGAATCGAACCCACGACCTCAAGGCTGGAATTAAAGGAGGCGAAAATAAGTTTAAAAAAAATAGGTGAGGCCGTGGGGGTTAGATCCCACGACCTCACTGTCCATGCTCTAACTTGGAGAAAAATATTAAAAATATATATATGGGGCTGTGGGGGTTCGAACCCACCACCTCACAGCCCCTTAAGCGAAAATTAATTAAAAGAAGGAGGCTGTGGGGGTTCGAACCCACAACCTCCTTACTTGGGCGAAATTAAGAGTAAAAATAAAAGAGGCTGTGGGGGTTTGATCCCACAACCTCTTGGTTTAAGAAAAATGGGAGAATATCATGTTAATAAAAAATGAAAATGGGGTTGTGGGGGCTCGAACCCACAACCCATCGGCCAAATTCAAGAAAAGGTTAAATAGAAAAGTAATGCTTCAATATTGTGATTTAACTTAGAGTTAAAATGTTATGAATATTAGAATAAAGTCAATTGGAAATATAAATGATATCCAATTGATTCAAGCCTTGGGTTCTTTGCCCAAACTTCCGTTTGATACATAAGTCATACGTGAACGAATCATCCAAGAATAATGCCATCTACTTAGATCGAAATCAAGATCTTGGCATATATACAAGATACATAAGTCTTGTACTATAAAATCATAGGAATGTATGAGTCCCATAATGAACTACGAATGAAGCCTCATGGCTTGTATGTATAGACACATAAGTCTAACATACGTTCAAAAGTAAGTGAACTTAAGATGTATGAAATGAAATGATGAACCTTAGAGGGATTAAGTATGAGTGTAAAATACACTAAATGGCCAAGTGCATTGGCATATGATGGGATGAACAATGAAATGATGAAATGAACAATGAAATAATGAAATCCTAGAAGGGTTAAGTAAGGGTGTAAAGAACACCAAAAGGCCAAGTGCATTGGCATAAGACGAAATGAACATTCACGTAATAAGAGGTGAATAACTATGAAAAGCAAAGGTGCTAATAATGATGAATGTGGTGACAACATGATATGAGGCTAATGTAGATGATGAGAGCAATCTCAAATGAGCCTAAGTAAATGTTACCAATACGTACTCACCTAGGAGAGTGTAAGATAATGAAGAGACCAGTCTCTATCAACACTCTAATGAGAGTATTGAGCTTAACACACTCAATACGAATGATGAGATGAGAAATCATCTAATGAGCTATGATGTCCTCATACTAGAAGCCAGTTTCCATGACGTATGAGATGAATGTAATGGAACTTTACACTGAGCACCCATAGACTAGCTATGAGCGGTGATGCCTTCTTTCGGGAAGGGCGGAGGTTCACGTAACTCTCATGAGATGAGACTGTCCGACTTGCCGGGCATGGGTCTCCTTATATCTCCTAGTCTTCGAACCTATAGTGCCAATATAGGGATCTGGCGTGGTTAAATTCCCATGTACGCTAGCATGTTATTGGATCACTTTGGCCGGTGATTCCACCTCTTTTCGGTGTGGGGGAGACACTGGATTTCATGATGCTCACATGATCTATGTCGGTTAAAGTTAAAGTCCCAATGAATGAATGAGGCCAGCCTCAAATGATGCACATAATGAAATGAATGATACCAAAGTGTTAAGATAGGATAATCAAAAGGTGAGTTAGATTCAAGTAATGACATTAGGTCATTCTTGGTCATTGCACAACGAACCTAATGAAAGTCTTAAACTACATCCTAGGTATAACTGGTGTTTACACTAGTCTATGAATGAAATGAAATAGAGTACGTAAGAATGAACGAAGCAGACTCTGTGTTTGCTAATGAAGACTCGCTAGTTGAGGTCCCATATGTTGAGCCCTCATTTTGGAAAGTCTTAATGTCAAGTCCATGATTCCAAGGTCTCATGGCATATGAATGAATGATATGAAAGATGTTATGTGCTATATGCAATATGATATGTGATATGTGTAAGATGTTATGTGATGTGTGCAATATGATAAGTATGATGATGCATGTTACTCTCATGGCATGACTTTCCTAATCCATATTTGGAAAGCTCACTGACTTTCCTAATCCAAATTTGGAAAGCTCACTGACTTTCCTAATCCAAATTTGGAAAGATCACTAACTTTCCTAATCTCAATTTGGCAAGTCCACTGACTTGACTTCCAAAAATCATGTTGTTAGGAAAGAGCTATTCTTTCTCATGCATGTCCTTGGTGTGTGCTTGCATATACCCATACTTAGTACAAGTGTGTACTAACCCTATACAAACTCTACTATTTTAGGTGCAGGCACAGGTGGACGATAGAGCTACAGGATCATCGTTGCAGTTATATGGACGTCCAGCATTCATTCGGAGTTGGTAGGTCCTCATGCTTTCGAGGATGCTACTATTTTATGTTCTAGCTTAGTTTAGGAGTTGAGCTAGTGGAGTATGTTCCACTAGCGTTTCTTTCTTATTTTATTCAGACCATGTATTGGGCCATTTTGGCAATTATACAATTATGTTTATTGAACTATTTCTTTCATTTGATTATCTCTTAATGATTAGTTGGTTGATGGTGAATAAATTACGAATGTATTAGAAATGCTCAGTAAACAATGTTAGAAACAAAAAGTTTCAAATTTTCCGATAAAAATTAACCTATGTAAAGTAAGAGTGACGTAAGTAGGCTTGTCTGCGACCTCTGAGAGGTCAATGACGCCGGTCTCGTCTGGGGTCTAGATTCCAGTTTTGACAATAACCAACCCTTTGGACAATCCTAGGTTAGGTACTAGGTTGTATCTTTAACTAGTTACTAGGTTAGTGTCACCCGGTTAAGTCTTAGGTTGTCGGGTGCACTAATTGGTTTATTTAGGTTAGTCCTAGGTTAGTTAGCTATTTAGGTCAGTTAGTTAGAGTATAGAGTTAGTTAGGGAGTTAGGCCCCACGTGGAGGGACCCTAGCACACGCCATGCCCCTAACTACCCTAACTGAATTCGGTTAGGGTGGTCCCCTACCTTGGCCGCTTCTTCACATGTGCTTGCACATGTTCTTGCACATGTGTTTCTTGTACTTTCCTAACTAACTATCATAATGGTTCATTTGGAATGTGTACTTATTGTCCCAAGGATCCTCACTATGTCCTTGGGCACTGCTTAATCTACATGATCATTGTAATTGATCATGTGCTATGGTATCTAGGACGCCTCATACCTCATGGTTGATATGGTTGAAAACAGAATTTTAGCTTAGGGTCTTCTTTGCAGGTACAATTCTTAAAGTGTGTTCATACTTAGAAAATTGGCTATCACCCTTAGCCAATATTTTTATATTATGCCCAATACTATTCAATATTGGGCATTGGGATGCCTACATTTTCCCAAATGCATATTGGCTATCACCCTTAGCCAATATTTTTATATTATGCCCAATACTATTCAATATTGGGCATTGGGATGCCTACATTTTCCCAAACGCATTCTTGAAACCTGTTTTGGCTCTTTACTAGACATATACATTTTTCTGGAATGTTACATTATCCCCCCTTAGGAACATTCGTCCCCGAATGACACTTACACATCATATTAAAACAAGAGGGAAATTTAGAAACACTTAAATATACTTAAAACGTTATCGTTTGTGAACATCTGATTCACACATATTCTGGATGATGCATTCTTACTCAAGCTTATCTAAAGCTTCATATTTGAGATCGAGGAACTTCCTTCTCAATCACACTTAACTTGATGCACATCACAACTCATGCAACACAAAAATCATGTCTACGCTATACAAAAACAGCAACATGAATGCAAACATGAACTCATTTTAACTCATATAGTGCAAATATTAAAAAACGCACGATTATGGACTTATAATACCAAATCGACTGCAGTAAAACTTAGAGTTTCTATAACAAAATTAGATCTAAGAAGAGTATATCTAACCTCAAGAACTGAACAAATGAGGGTAACAGGATCTCATATCGACCTCGGCCTCCCATGTTGCTCCCTCAACAAGGTGGTTCCGCCATAGTACCTTCACGGTGGTAACCTCCTTGTTCCTTAGCCTCTTCACTTGACAATCTAAAATCTCAAATGGAACCTCTTCGTAAGAAACGTTCTCGTCAACACCTAACCCCTCAACAGGCAGGATGGATGCTGGATCGCCTAAACACTTCTTAAGCATTGAAACGTGGAACAGTGGATGAACAGAAGCCAAGTCTAGTGGTAACCTCAGTTCATAGGCAATATTTCCTACCCTCTGTAAAATCTCATAAGGACCTATATACCTCGGACTCAACTTTTCTTTCTTACCAAACCTCATCACCCCTTTCATGGGTGATATCTTCAGATAGACTTGATCACCCACCTTAAATTCAAGAGCTCTCTTTCTATTATCTGCATAGGATTTTTGACGACTGTAAGCAGTAGCCAATCTATCCCAACTCCCTTTAAAGTCAATAGCACATGCTCTCAACATGCCTTCAAGGGTCTGAATGGTACGTTCTTCTTGTCCATCCGTCTGCGGATGAAAAGTAGTGCTAAGTTTCACCGGTGTACCCAAACTCTTTTCGAATCAACTTCAACACCCTGGTCGGTCACAACATGACCAAGGAAGGTCAGTGATCTCAACTAGAATTCACATTTACTGAACTTTGCATACAGTTGATGTTCATTGAGTACTTGCAATGTCTTTCTTAAGTGTTCTTCATTCTCTTCTCTAGTCTTTGAGTATATGAGGATGTCATCTATGAATACTATGACAAAAAAATCAAGATATTCACGGAAAATCCTATTCATAAGGTCCATAAACGCGGATGGTGCATTAGTGAGACCAAATGACATGATAAGAAACTCATAATGGTCATATCTAGTATGAAAAGCAGTCTTAGGAATGTCTTCTTGTCTTACCCTCAATTGGTGATACCCTGACAGGAGATCTATTTTTGAAAAGAAACTTGAACCTTGAAGTGGATACCCCTTGTTCCTATGGTTCAACATTCCTCAAATCTACATGATGAGTCCATAAATTGGACTCATTTAGGGCTTTATTTTGGTAAAAATAGTGTCTACAAATGCTTATTTAATCTCAATATCTAATGAAAACTCATAAGGTTAAGGTATTTAATGTTTTAGTGCAAGCATGGACACTTACACGCAGAAGGGAACTAAAGGTTGAAAAGAATGCAAAAGCGAAGCCTGAGCTTCGCCAAGTGCATTTTGTGAGTCGTCGAAGGGAAGTACTCATTATATTTATGGTGGTCGTGTAGATGTTTTCATTGATAATAAAAACATTCAATATGTGTTTATTTAGAAAAATATTAATCTTTTACAAAGAAGGTGGTTAGAGTTATTCAAGGATTATGATATAAGTATTCTTTATCACCCATGTAAGGCTAAAGTTGTTGCAGATGCCCTGAGTAGATTTTATATGAGTAGTACCTCCCATTTTGAGGAAGATTACAAAGAGTTAACAAAAGATGTTCATAGGCTTGAACGATTAGAAGTTCGACTAATGGACTCCACAGAAGAATGAGTAGTGGTGATGAATGGGATGGATCATCATTAGTGTCAGAAGTGAAAGAAAAGCAATACCAAGATCTTATTTTGCTTGAATTGAAGGAAAATGTTCATAAGAAAAATGTAATGGCTTTTGAACAAGCGGGAGATGGTGTATTGAGGTATCAAGGTAGGTTTTATTTACAAAGGGTGGATGAACTACAAGAAAGAATTATGCAGGAGGTTCATAGCTCCAGATATTTTATCCATCCGGGTTCCACAAATATGTATCGTGACTTAAGAGAAGTCAATTACTGGAGTAGTATAAAGAAGGGCATTGTAGAGTTTATTGCTAAGTGTCCCAACTTCTAGAAATTTCAAGTAGAGCACCAAAGGCCTATGGATTAGAATATAGATCTTCTAGAATTTAAGTGGGAGATGATCAAGATTGATTTTATCACATGTTTATCTTGGTCTCGCAGATAACATGATTCTATTTGGGTGATTGTAGATCAAATGACTAAATCAGCCCACGTTTTTCCGGTAAAGACTACCCATTCTGCAGAGGATTATGCCAGGTTATATATTCAAGAGGTGGTAAGACTTCATGGAGTTCCAGTTTCCATTATATCAGATAGAGGTGCACAATTTACTGCATAGTCCTTGAAATATTTTCAGAAAGTCTTGGGTTCAAAGGTGAACTTGAGTATTGCTTTTCATTAAGAATAGCGCCCTTTTCAGACTTTAGAAGATACGTTGAAAGCCTTTATGATTGATTTCAAGGGTAATTGGGATGATCACCTACCTCTCATTGAGTTTGCTTACAACAATAATTACCACTATAGCATCCGAATGGCTCCTTATGAAGCTCTTTATCAGAGAAGATGTAGATCTCCTATTGGATGGCTTGAAGTTGGTGAATATGGGTTGATAGAACAAGACTTAGTGCATCGAGCTATGGAAAATGTGAAGGTTATTCAAGAGAGGTTGCAAAAAACACAGAGTCACAGGATATCCTACATAGATGTTAGGAGAAGAGACTTATAAATTGAAGTAGATGATTGGGTTTAGTTTAATGTTTCACCCATGAAGAGTGTAATGAGACTTGGTAAGAAGGAGAAATTGAGTCCCTGATATATTGGTCCTTACAAAATATCCAAGAGGATTGAAAATGTAGCTTATGAGTTAGATCTACCCCAAGAGTTAGCAGTGGTTCATATGGTATTCCATATTTCTATGTTGAAGAAGTTTATGACGATCTTTCACTTATCATATAAACAAAAGACATTGGTATCAAGGATAGCTTATCTTATGAGGCAATTCGTGTTCAAATTCTAGATCGTTAGGCTTGCAAGTTGAGGACCAAAGAAGTAGCGTAAGTCAACATTATTGTGGAGAAATCATTTTATTTTGAGGAAGATACTTGGTAGATTGAGGAGGATATGAAGAAGAGATACCAACATCTATTAAAATCTGGAGAAGATGCAAATTAAGGTACTAATCCTTTTCTTGGCTTTTATTATAAGTTGGCATGTAGTATTTACATTTTTGCTTGCTGGGTATTTGAGATGGATCATAGATGTTACACCCTTAACCTACTAAGATAAATATCATTCAAGGATGAATTTTTTTTAAGGGGGAGATATTGTAACACTGGCCATTTAAAAGAACTAAATTTAGCAAGAACCATTTTAAGAAATAATCAAATTTGGAAAGTCTGACAAAGTTAAGCTAAGTATGAGTTTTGGGTCAACTTCACCGACCATAACTCCTAGCTCAGGATTATTTAGGTGTTCCATAAGATACCGTAGGAAATATCTTTGAATTATCTTTCCAATGCCGCCTAGTTTGCACAATTTTGATTTAGTATCACGGAGATATGCCCATTTGATGTTCGGCAGTCAAGAAAAAGAAAGTCAAAACCAGATTTTAAAAGGGTATTTTGGTCTTTTCCATGCCCAATTTATTTGATTCGTTTAGTAAATTAGTTAGGGCCAAAATTGAATACACTTGGAAATTCATGCTAGGGGTTTAGAGAATAATTCAAGAGAAAAGAGAGGAGGAAAGTCAAGATTCATCATCTTCGTGAGGAATTAATTGCGGATTTTTTCAAGGATTTGATCCTACATTGTAAGTGAGACTTTCATATAGGTGGGTTTGTTCACCACATGCCAAAAATGTTCATTTCAGCGTAATTCATTCTAAAGATTGGAAGTTTGAATGTTCTTGATGTGTCTTCTTGAATTTGGGTTAAGATTGAGGAGTTTTTTTAAAATTTATAGTGTTATTTCCTTGAGTCGTTAAAGTTAGTTTCTTGTGTATATATACTGGCTATTTGAATCTAAAGAGAATTTGAAAAAAATATTCGGGGTTAGAAAACGAAGAAGGAAAAAGTCAAGCGAATCTGAGAACCAGGTGTGCGAAGCTGATATGTTCCTCAGATGTAGGGAAATCTTCTTTGTATGGTGGAGGTCACAGACTGTTCTGCATCAAAATTTATTTCGCGGACAAATAAGTAAATGTATCTCTATGTTGTAGACTTGTTTCCAGATAGTGATTTCTTGATCGTTTCTCACGTTTAACTATCCAAAAACACTGCTAAACATCATGAGATCTTTCCTATCACAAATCACAATCCTTCAATATATAAATTCAAATTCAAGGAAGTTAAGAGCCAAGTCTAAACAGTCCTTTGAGTCATTTTAAGAAGTCTTTTACAAAACTTATAAACTTGTTCTAACAGTTGTGTTTTGAGTTAAGTAAGAGTAAAAGATTAAGTTCATTTCCTTATTGCTTTTTAGCATAGACAAGTGGATCCACTTAGTTGAGGCGTTCTATATCTCAGAAAGTTATAGGACAATTCTAGCATCGTGGGCGAGATGTTGTATCATCACATTAGCTCATAGTGATGGTTGTCGGCTAGAGAAACTTCCACAAAATTAAATTACTATACTATATGATTTAATTTAGTTGTTATCACTATTTAAATGTTTTATATAAAGTGCACTTTTACAGTTGTTTTATTTGCATTTGAGTTGAGTATTCATGAGTTGAGTAAATTCAAGGTAAGTGTTTCTTTCAGAATTCATTTCAAGCATATGGCATGTCTAGTATTACCCCTCGCATGCTCTTACATTCAATGTATTAATATGAGGTTGCATGCATCTTATTATAATAAATACATTTTATCATCACCCATCACTCTGTTAATCCAGCCGAGTACTTAGAGTCTGTTGGTGAGCCTCCTTACATTTCAAAGGATCCCTATGCCTATGTTTTTTATTACTTGCTTATTTCAATTGTAGGATGATCGGGGGTCTTGTCCAGACATCACTGTCAGTTTTAGAGGCTTCATAGGTGAATAGTTATAGTTTCTTTAGTCTTTCCTTTTTCAGTTGTTGATGATAAGACTTGGTTGGCCACTTTGGCTACACGAATGTAATTTCTAAACATTCTAAGATTTATTGAGACAAGTTGAGTTAAGTGAATTGGGTTCATGTTTTTAATGTTTTAAGTCTTCCGGTCAGTAGTTAGCCAGACCAAGGGTTTGGTTAGGGCCATCAATGGTTCTCGAGTGCCAGTCACATCCGGGTATAGGCTTGGGACATGACAGAACACGTTCGTTTGTTTTGTGTATAACACAAATGCAAGCACATATTTCAATCTCCATTTGTACAATGGAGATCAAGAAGCAACCAAAGTTTTAGAATGACCCTATAATGTTGAATTTGGATGATGAACAATAAAGGGCTAATTCTTCCAAGAGGAAATAAGGTTCAAAGCCTACAGTGGATGAAAAAAAATTACAAGAGGAGAAAAGTCGAAGATGTTGTTTCTGGTAGGAGTGATAAAACTGTTGTTAATGAACAACATGAAGAAGGAAGGGAACAAAAAATTGAGGTATATATATTTTTCAATATTTTTCATTGTAGAATATGTGTATACAACATGTCATATTTCAATGGGTTGTTTAAAATTGATAGTGGTCAGACAAATGTAAATATTCTATATTTTTAACAGGACGGCGGAATTGAATGGGCAAATAACATAAAGAGAAAAAGTTACAACAAAAGAGAAAAACATTATCGACAAGCGACGAAAAGTAAAAAATTGTGCTTCTAGTAAAGTTATACAAGAAGATCAGAACAATGAAATTGAGGTTTGTATATATAATTTCTAAATTTATATAATGTGGAATGCATATACACTTGTTGCTTCTATTGTATTAGGTGTTGCATTCAATTGGGATCTCTTTTATACATTTATGCATAAATAATTTTATGTTGTTCAACCAATTATCTTATTGTTGTATTCAATGTATGTTATACAATAGTCAGTATTCATATGAATGTTGTGTAAATTGAACAAGCAAGTTTACAATACAGTAAATACTTTTCAAATTATTATACTATGGCATTCTAATATACATTGAATACCTTGATTGTATTTGTGGTTATTTGTTATCTGTTTTTGAAAATGTAAGTAGTTAATGTAACTCATAGTAAAATGAATAATTGGATACTTCAAAGCTTTTATTTGTTTCAATTGTATTTTGTGTCACTGCCACATTTATTTGAATATATTGTATTTTATGTATGTATAGAATGAGAATATATGTTTTATATTTGTGTTTGACTATTACCAAAGTCCTAAAATGTTGATTAGTTTTAAGTAGTAAGTGTCACATCCGGGTTTACCCCCCAGATGTAACCGGCGTCGTCGTCCTCTCGGAGGACTAAGACAAGCCCCTTAGTTTCGTCATAGCATTCATCGACTAAAAAAAATCAGAAAGAATTAAAAACTTTTTATCTAAAACTACTCGGAGGTTTACATAGACCTCTACATACACATATTTATATATATCAAGTATACATAGACTTGTTCATATATGAAGATTACTTAGTCTTCTACTTTTATTTCATACACTTATATATTTAGAAAATAATAGTCATAAAATCGTCTCATATCATAAACCATCTATCGATTACAATAAGTCTTGGGCATAGCCCTACATCAAATGAAAGAAGCCGCATATAGGCTGTATACTACATCATCTCAAGAGAATAACAGAGTCAACATAGAATCACAGTAACTACACATCATAAAAGAGAGATATCGGCCACGTCCTCGAGAAAGTGAGGACCTACCACTTGGATGGCAAAATACCCAAGTCTTCTTTCCTAGCAATTTGGATCAAGCTCAACGACCCGAACCTAAAATGTTTGGGAAAAGGGAAAGAAAAGGGATTAGTACTCCACATGTACTAAGTATGAAATCTCATATACAATTACCAATCAAATATATTTAAAGAGGGACATTTATAAAAACATAATAGACTACATGTGAAAATAAACCATAACAAAACAAAGCATACTAATAATAACCTTCACTAAGTCACAAGTGCAATGATCAAGTAAAATTACCATGTCTCCTACTCAATCAAGTAACCTACCAAGACTACAATTAGCAATTTGCTTACCAACATACTCTTCATATCATAATACGTCCTTCTTCAAGCAAAGACAACAACATTATATTCATAAGCATGTTATTCAACATACAAACCATTTATATCATACCATCGCTTTACATGCATAATATTGACCTCTCAAAGTTCCTATCAAGGCAAACTAGTGCAAGGCGTAGGTAGAGTCCCATACCCCTACCTAAGCTATAGCCAACCTCTCAAGTTATTTTGATTAGTCTATACCTTATTCATTCATTTTAGTTTAGGGAACATTTGCCTTAACCGACATAGACCACATAATCGAATGTGGAATCCGGTGTCGTGAAACCTTACACCGATGGAAGGTGGTCTACCGGCCAAAGTAGAACCAAACGTGAAAGTAGCTATCTAGGTGGATCCACTAGCTAGTATCCTATGGTGGCAACATAGTTCAAGAACTAAGAGATAGGTATTCCCTCTATATACTATTCGGTAATGGGGCCTCACCTCATGAGAATTCATGAGTGAATATTTCTCAAGAAAAGTCAACACTTCATGTAGATCCATAGGTGAGTATTCCTCTAAGGGAAGTCAACACTCTATAAAGAACAAATGGTGAATATTCCTCTAAGGGAAGTCAACACCTCTCAATGTCAAGTTCGCTCGGTATTTCAAAATGTTACATTATCCCCCCCTTAGGAACATTCGTCCCCGAATGACACCAAACACTCTTAAAATGTGGGAGTAGACTCAAGACTAGCAGCTCAACCAATTCACAATATTTAGTTAGCATGAACTATATTATTTCATAAAAATACTACAAAACATCAATTTACCATACATGATCTCAACATTTCCTCATGAGGTTTTTCTCCTTTTCATATAGGCATGAGCTCAATTATTTATCACACAAATCAATTAGTACAAAGTTCATTTTATCAATATACTCAATACAATATCAGCAAGGATTAACCATACCTAAATCACAAAACTTGACTCAATTATGCAAGAAGCAAGATAACTTCCAAATTTATCTAAGGTCACCTTAAAGTGACTCCATTTTAGAAGTCTCCAAAACTAGGAGTTTTGCAAAGTTTCACAGAAACATCAGAGATTCACAATATCTAACGTATTTATATCATTAGAGAGAGATACTAACCTTAAACATCAAACAGATGAGGATAACGGGTTTTCATGTCGGCCTCAGCCTCCCATGTTGCACCCTTAACTAGGTGGTTCCTCCATAGCACCTTTACGGAAACCACCTCTTTGTTCCTCAACCTTTTCACTTTCCTATCAAGGATTTGAACCGGAACCTCCTCATAAGAGAGGTTATCCTTGACTCCGAGGCCTTCAAGAGGAAGAATAGACTCGGGATTCCCGACACACTTCTTCAACATGGAGACATGGAAAATCGGATGAACCAAAGCTAGCTCATCAGGTAATCTTAAACGATAGGCAACTTTACCAACCCTTTCCAAAATCTCATAAGGGCCTACATATCGAGGGCTCAATTTCCCTTTCTTGCCAAATCTTACCACTCCCTTCATAGGTGAAATTTTCAAATACACCTTATCACCCTCTTCAAACTCCAAGTCCCTTCTTCTATTATCGGCATAGGACTTTTGTCGACTATAGGCTATTTGCAACCTATTTCTTATGATATGTACATTCTCCAATGTCTTGTAAATCAAGTCGGGACCAAATATCGATGACTCACCTACTTCAAACCATCCTATAGGAGACCTACACCTCCTTCCATACAAGGCTTCATAGGGAGCCATGGAGATGGACGAATGGAAACTATTATTATATGCAAACTCCACCAACGGCAAATGCTTATCCCAACTCCCTTTAAAATCAATGATGCAAGCTCTAAGCATATCCTAAAGAGTTTGAATCGTGCGTTCCGCTTGACCATCCTTTTGAGGATGGAAGGCGGTACTTAATTTTACTTTAGTACCCAAACCTTTTTGAAACGACTTCCAAAATCTAGATGTGAATTGTGCACCTCTATCCGAAATGATGGATAACGGAATACCATGACGACACACAATCTCATCTATGAAGATCTTCGCATAATATTCCGCTGAATACGTAGATTTGATGGGGATAAAGTGAGCGGACTTAGTCAATCTATCAACAATCACCCATATAGAATCAAATGACTTTTGAGTCCGAGGCAACCCTACTACGAAATCCATATTAATGTCTTCCCACTTCCAAGTAGGAATTTGGATCTCCTGTAGTAAGCCACCCGGCTTTTGATGTTCCGCCTTCACTTGTTGACAATTCGGACATTTAGCAGCAAATTCCGCTATATCCTTCTTCAAACCTTCCCACCAATATATTTCTCGAAGGTCATGATACATCTTTGTAGAACCGGGATGGATGGAATAGTGGGATCCATGGGCTTCATCAAGGATCCGATCCCTCAATCCATCGACATCGGGAACACACAACCTCCCTTGGTACCTCAACACATTATCTTCCCCTAATGAGAATGATTCGTTCATCTTGCCAAGAACCGATTCCTTTAACTCCATCAATAGTTGATCAAGGTGTTGTTTGGACTTTACCTCAACCACCAATGATGACTCGGAGCTATGATGAACCGTGGCACCTCTATTTAGCGAACTCACCAATCGTACTCCCAATC
Source organism: Solanum sitiens (assembly GCA_016801875.1). Taxonomy (NCBI): domain Eukaryota; kingdom Viridiplantae; phylum Streptophyta; class Magnoliopsida; order Solanales; family Solanaceae; genus Solanum; species Solanum sitiens. The sequence goes on along the minus strand of JABWTJ010000035.1, from coordinate 2,616,755 downwards.
TAGTCAAACGATGAACATCTTTTACTAGATCTTTCTTGTTTTCATCTATATGAGTCACACTACCCATAGTCATACGGCTTAAAGCATCCGCCACCATATTTGCCTTGCCGGGATGATATAGGACACTCATATCATAATCTTTCAACAACTCTAACCACCTTCTTTGTCGAAGATTCAAATCTTTTTGGGTAAACACATATTGAAGGCTCTTATGATCAGTGAAAACATCCACATGAACACCATACAAGTAGTGTCTCCATATTTTTAAAGCAAACACCACGGCCGCTAATTCAAGGTCATGAGTAGGATAATTTCTCTCATGCACCTTAAGTTGCCGCGAAGCATAGGCAATCACCTTCCCATTTTGCATAAGCACACACCCCAAACCTACGCGGGATGCATCACAATACACAATGAACCCTTTAGATCCTTCCGATAAAGTTAACACCGGAGCGGAAGTAAGCCTATCCTTCAATAATTGAAAACTCCTCTCGCATGCCTCTGACCATTCAAACTTTTTACCTTTTTGAGTCAATGAAGTCAAAGGAGATGCAATGGATGAAAAGCCTTCTACGAACCTTCGATAATAACCCGCTAGACCCAAGAAACTCCTAATGTCAGTTAGGGTCAAGGGTCTAGGCCAGTTTCTTACCGCATCTGTTTTCCTTGGGTCTACCTCAACTCCCTCACTAGAGATGATGTGCCCAAGAAATGCCACCGACCTCAGCCAAAACTCGCACTTGCTATACTTGGCGAACAATTTATGTTCTCTAAGGGTTTGCAATACTACCCTTAGATGATCCATGTGGTCAACCTCATTTTTTGAATACACCAAGATATCATTGATAAATACAATAACGAATGAATCAAGGAAATTTTGAAACACCCTATTCATCAGATCTATAAACGCCGCCGGAGCATTTGTGAGACCAAAGGACATAACCACGAACTCATAATGCCCATATCGAGTCCGAAAAGCTATCTTTGGAATATCTTCATTTCTCACCCTAAGCTGGTGGTACCCTGACCTCAAATCAATTTTTGAGAAGTAACTCACTCCTTGGAGTTGATCAAATAAATCATCAATCCGAGGAAGAGGATACTTGTTCTTGATGGAAACCTTGTTGAGTTGTCGGTAGTCAATACACATTCTCAAGGACCCATCCTTCTTTTTCACGAACAACACCGGAGCACCCCATGGAGAAATGCTAGGCCTTATAAAGCCCTTGTCTAGCAAATCTTTAAGTTGTGCCTTCAATTCCTTTAACTCGGCCGGAGCCATTCAATAAGGAGGAATGGATATAGGATTTGTTTCTGGTAGCAAATCGATACCGAAATCAATTTCCCATTCGGGAGGAATGCCAGGAAGGTCATCAGGAAAGACTTCCGTAAATTCACTCACCACGGGGACTGATTCGATAGGAGGAACTTCGGAATCCACTTCTTGGACTCTCACAATATGGTAGAGACACCCCTTCGAGATCATTTTACACGCCTTTAGGCATGTTATGAAACCACCTCTAGGAAGAGAATTTCCACCCTTCCACTCTATAACGGGTTCATTTGGGAAACAAATCCTCACAATTTTGGTCCTACAATCGATGGAAGCGAAACTAGCATGCAACCAGTCCATACCTAATATGACATCAAAATCAAGCATGTCTAGCTCAACTAGATCAATATGAGAAACTCTATGAGGCATTGAAACAGGACAATTTCGATAGACACTTTTTGCTACCACTGACTCACCCACCGGAGTAGACACCAAAATAGGTTCATGCAAAACATCGGGTAATGTACTAAACTTCTTAGCTACTAAGGGAGTAAAGAAATACAAAGTAGCACCCGGATCAAGTAATGCATACACATCAATGGCAAAGATTTGTAACATACCAGTTACCACATCGGGAGAGGCCTCTTGGTCATCTCTCGTACGAAGAGCATAAAAACGGTTATTTTTGGGAGCACTATTAGAACCACTTGGCTGACCACCTTTTTCTTGTCCTTTAGCATTAGGACAATCTCAAACTCGATGACCACTTTTCCCGCAACCAAAGCAAATCCCCGTTCCTACCAAACATTCTCCATAGTGACCCTTCCCACACTTAGAACATGTAGGCTTCTCATTAGATGAGTTCCCATCCTTTCCCTTGGCAACTTTTGGTCTAGGAGCTTTAGAATCCCTAGTCTTGGGAAATTTGGATGGAACGTGGTTTGAGAACCTCTTCTTGAATCTAGGCTTGTCTTGAATTCCAAACCTATCTTTAATAGTTTCATTCTCATAAGACCTTGTCCTCCTTGAGTCCTTATCCTTATCCTTCCTTTTTGCCCTAGCCTCTTCAACCCTTCTTGCATGCACCATGAGACGACCAATATTCATGTTATCTTGTAGCATAGCGATTGACACTCCTCTTGCAAGTCGTCCGATATACCCGTCATATATCGACTCATTTCGTCTCTAGGATCGGAGACCAAAGACGGAGCATATTTGACCAATTGAGTAAATTTCAGAGAGTACTCATGAACACTCATCGTTCCTTGGCGGAGATTGATGAATTCCACCACCTTTGTTTCCCTCATCTCTCTAGGGAAGAACCGATCAATGAAGGCCCCTTTGAATAACTCCCACGTCACTAACCCACTTCCAAGTGGCCTGTTGTCCTTCCATTGCACATACCATATCTGAGCGACATCCTTGAGTTGGTACGAGGCCAACTCGGCACTCTCGCTAGATGACAGCCCCATAGCACACAAAATCTTGTGAACCTCATCAATAAATTCCTGAGGGTCTTCATCAACCTTCGACCCATAAAAGACAGGAGGATTCATTCGGGTGAAATCCCTAAGTCTGGAGGCCATAGTCTGTTCATGGACTCTAGGTGCCAAATCCCTATTGGCTTGGGCAGTCATAGCTTGGGCTTGTACTTTTGCCGCTTGAGCTTGAGTAGTCATGGCTTGAGCCATTTGAGCAATAATAGCCCTTATCTGAGCTTCTGTCATCGGTGGAGGATCAGCAGGAACCTGGTCATCAACAGCAATCTCTTCAAGAGGAGGAGCTGGTTCATCACGGGGAGGAATTCCCGCAGCAGCCATCTCTTCCTCAAGTCTTCTAGCCGCATTTCTTCTAGTATTCATCTCCTATAACCAAAACACAAGGTTTAGGCGAAAGTATATAAGACGTACATTCTAGGGGCACGATATGGATTTCCAACAATGAGAGTGATTCCTAATCATCAAATAAGTTCCTATTCATAAGTGTGGCGCGCTTCACAACTATGAATACAAACCTAAACAACGTGGTTGAGAGAGATGTCAACATCAAGGATATTCAACCTCATGCTCTGATACCAAGTTTGTCACATCCGGGTTTACCCCCCAGACGTAACCGGCGTCGTCGTCCTCTCGGAGGACTAAGACAAGCCCCTTAGTTTCGTCATAGCATTCATTGACTAAAAAAAATCAGAAAGAATTAAAAACTTTTTATCTAAAACTACTCGGAGGTTTACATAGACCTCTACATACACATATTTATATATATCAAGTATACATAGACTTGTTCATATACGAAGATTACTTAGTCTTCTACTTTTATTTCATACACTTATATATTTAGAAAATAATAGTCATAAAACCGTCTCATCTCATAAACCATCTATCGATTACAATAAGTCTTGGGCATAGCCCTACATCAAATAAAAGAAGCCGCATATAGGCTGTCTACTACATCATCTCAAGAGAATAACAGAGTCAACATAGAATCACAGTAACTACACATCATAAAAGAGAGATATCGGCCACGTCCTCGAGAAAGTGAGGACCTACCACTTGGATGGCAAAATACCCAAGTCTTCCTTCCTAGCAATTTGGATCAAGCTCAACGACCCGAACCTAAAATGTTTGGGAAAGGGAAAGAAAAGGGATTAGTACTCCACATGTACTAAGTATGAAATCTCATATACAATTACCAATCAAATATATTTAAAGAGGGACATTTATGAAAACATAATAGACTACATGTGCAAATAAACCATAACAAAACAAAGCATACTAATAATAACCTTCACTAAGTCACAAGTGCAATGATCAAGTAAAATTACCATGTCTCCTACTCAATCAAGTAACCTACCAATACTACAATAAGCAATTTGCTTACCAACATACTCTTCATATCATAATACGTCCTTCTTCAAGCAAAGACAACAACATTATATTCATAAGCATGTTATTCAACATACAAACCATTTATATCATACCATCGCTTTATATGCATAATATTGACCTCTCAAAGTTCCTATCAAGGCAAACTAGTGCAAGGCGTAGGTAGAGTCCCATACCCCTACCTAAGCTATAGCCAACCTCTTAAGTTATTTTGATTAGTCTATACCTTATTCATTCATTTTAGTTTAGGGAACATTTGCCTTAACCGACATAGACCACATAATCGAATGTGGAATCCGGTGTCGTGAAACCTTACACCGATGGAAGGTGGTCTACCGGCCAAAGTAGAACCAAACGTGAAAGTAGCTATCTAGGTGGATCCACTAGCTAGTATCCTATGGTGGCAACATAATTCAAGAACTAAGAGATAGGTATTCCCTCTATATACCATTCGGTAATGGGGCCTCACCTCATGAGAATTCATGAGTGAATATTTCTCAAGGAAAGTCAACACTTCATGTAGATCCATAGGTGAGTATTCCTCTAAGGGAAGTCAACACTCTATAAAGAACAAATGGTGAATATTCCTCTAAGGGAAGTCAACACCTCTCAATGTCAAGTTCGCTCGGTGCTAAGCTAAGTCCCCATTTTTAGAGAAGCCTTTAATTTTTATTAATCTTCTCAATTTAATTAGATAGAAGGATCAATCCCTTTTATATCATCATTATAGCTCAATATGAATTGTATGAGAATTAGTCCTTTCATTAACAATTCAAATAGGTGAAGTTAACCCTCGTACATCTCATCATAATAGGGCATATCGTAACATCTTCCCTATGGTATATTACGCCTAGCAACCTCACAACCAACCCAAGCATATCAATTCATACATCATATTGACTCATCACATCAATCAAGGCATACCTCAACATAGCATTATCACTTGACAACAATTAACCATGATTGGAAGCAAAGGCTAGAATCATCAAGACTTACCAATACTCCTCCATAGTCCATCAATAAAGGACCTTACCATCAACCCATATATCAACCAATCTTAGATCATCACATCAATGCAATTCAATAACAAATCACGAGAACTAATCAAGAGGAGAACTATACTATGAAGCAATACTACATCAAAGCTTAATATCATGATCTCAAGGGTATCTTCTTGACTTAGATTCAATATTCAAGAACATAGGTGTGAAGAACTTCAATTCATCATAATAGACCCATAATCAATGCAACAACAATCATTAAAGACCATTTAACTAATTCTGAGACCAATTCTATCAAACTCAACCTAATTCATATCAATTTTCCACTTAGGGTTAAGGGTTAGGGGTCATCACCCACAATCTAGATCAAACTACATCAATTAACCATAATCAAGTTACAATTCATGATAATCTATTCATTCTAACCCAAAGAATACATAATTAACTCAATTCACATGATCAAATTCGGATTGGGATGAAACCCATAAGAAACTCAACTTTTTGGAAAAAGCTTTGAAGGAACCCTTTGAGGAAAGAATCTCAAAGGTGAATTAGATCCCATACCTTAAGGTTTGATGACGTTTTGATGGTGAATTTCGTGCTAATCCAGCCCCCAAAGATCTTCCCAAGTTGATCTCCAATGGAGTCTTCCAATAGAGCGAGAAAGTAGAGAGAAGGAAGAGAGTTTTGTTTTTGAGAGAATGATTAGGCTAATGAGGGTTGGGTATTTATAGTGGGGTCTTAAGTCACTTAATTAGTCTCTCTTAAACCCCTAATTACCCCTAAGACACTTAATTAATTAACTAACTAAAAACTAACTTTTCCGAAACGGTCCGTCGTGGGCGTGACGGACTGACATCCCTCCGTCCTGCACATCCTTCACGTTGGTCAGAGACTTGTGCAGGCGTAGGATTTTCCCCAGGAGCTAAGGCTAGCACGACGGATGCCTCGACGACCCGTCGCGCCTGTGACGCCACGTCATGGGGTCCGTCATGCCCTGCTGCTTCAAGGGTTCTCCTCGAGGGTCCTCGTTTGGTCCTCGAGGAGTCGTACCCTGACTTTTCCAGCATGAAACCATCCCACACAATATTTTACACCTATGGTTACAATTGTTTACCAAATTCCGACTCTTTAACTTGGTTAAATAAAAAAGGACACTCTAGCCCTCTTATGAACCAATTTGCCGGATGTTTAGGAGTTTCGGTTCCAACACCACTTCAAAGACTCTAAACATGCCAAATTGGCTAGGAACACTGGTTTAGATCCTAAGGAGATCATTTAAGTCTTATCACATGACCTCGGTATTTCAAAATGTTACAGTAAGTAATGTAATGTAAGTGCAGTTTCATATTCTTGCATTTTCTAAATACAGAGAGTCAAATTTTATGTGTTAGATCATCCGATCTAACACCCGGGCATGCAAATTTATGTAAACCATAACATAGTTACGAATTTGAAGGGAAAACGTACACAGACCCAGCTCAATCGATTCAAAGATACCTGTTTTGGTATGTATACCCAACAAATATTGTCAAAGAGACTATTTCATAATTAACTGAAGAAATCATCCTGGACAAACTCTAATGTTACTCAGTCAGGTCTAACAATTCTGTCCTACATGGAAAAAGAACTAGTATCTCTACCAAAAAATAGTGAGAGGAACATTAAAAAGGCTAAGTCATTCTATGCAAGCGAGGTAGAGATGAAAACAGCATTTGTTGAATCTAAATCTTCCAGGAGAGGTACCTCATGTACGTTTATGATTTCTTTTCTTTTAGTACACAAAGATGTTCAGATACATTGACTTGTATATTTACATTTATGTGTACTATATATATATTCTCATCAAACACTTGGTCTAGCATAAAAAATATTGGTCTTTGTGTTGTCTATATTGTTTAGTTGAGCTTCAGATCTATTGAAGGGCTAGATTGAAGCAACTCTAAAATGGTTAAAAATTATACTAAGAAAGTTGACATGGAAGGAAAAGCAATACATTTTGTATAATTCTTTCTATTGTTATTTTTGAAAAGCTAACCCCCTTCTGAGCCCCATTTGTATATGTCACTTTTTATTGTGTTGGCGAATAAAGGTAACGATGTTAGGACTTCATTTATAATAAATCTCGTTGATCAAAGTGGTACAGGGAAGCATAAGGTTCATAGTCATTTTGATCGGTCACTTGAAAGTGATCCATATACATCAAAATAATGGCACCATGTGGTAATTTCTGTAACTCCTGTAATTTAGTTTTGATTTGATGGCGAGCCTTAGGGCAATGATAAAGTAACAATTTTTTTAGCTTTAATTTACAATGAATTTCATGTTTTATTGTTGAATTTAGTTGTTTTATTCTGTTTGTTTATGTGAAATACGTACTGTTGCAACTGCTATTTATACATTTTATTGGATGTATTAGTTCAAATTGAGTTGATAAGACTATAATTCAATTAAATCAAGTATGTTGTTTAGACACCAATTGTGGGGTTGCAATCGATATGTTGTTGTTGTCGTAATCAAGTATGCCTCTATTCCTCTGCATTATGTGAAATTGGGAAAGAAATTTGTTGGGGTCAGGTATAATTCAGTTCCTATCCAGTTTATTCAGGATTCAGCATGAGAAGTGTTGATTAAAGTTTGATGATTTAATGTTTGTTGTCTTCCTACTCCAGCACTCGTTTTATAGTGGGCTTCAAACCTGGCTATGCTTTGGTCATCTTGCTTAGCCGGAGTTAAATTGGGATTTTGTTAAGTTTGATAATTTTTGTTTGATTATTTAGGTATATCTTAGCAATTTTATGGTGGACAACTAAATTGCTCTGCAGACTCTCTGTTGTAAGTGAAGTTAAACAGATCAGTTGGTCTTTTTTTACTTTTCTGAAAGGATTTTGAAATTAATTTTATAAGTATCATTATGAGATTGCTAAATATGTCTAGAAGAAATGTTGCTTATTGTTAGATTTCAAGTACTCATGCCTATTTAGTTCTCATAATAAAACATTAAGGGGTTTGAAAGGGAAGAGTTGTAAGACTTGCTTAGATAAGTAAATCTGAGAATCTTATGAAATCTATGAGTCCATTAAAACACGTGGTATTTCCCTAACGATCAGTAATGAGGAATTACCTGAAATTAAAAGAACCACAAGAAGACTTCATAGCTAATAGAACCAAGGACAAGTTCTATGTCACGCCCTGAATGTAGCTACTTCCAGGACGCGGACACGGGACCTAGGATCACGAGTGGCTCCAAGCTAACCCTACTGGCATATCATAAACATAATACATAAAGTGAAGTAAAAGAAATCCTATGTGGAATCTGAATCAAGAGATATAGAGAAATGATGTGTAATACACATAACTATCTGAATATATTAAAATGCTAATGTTTAACAACAACTGTAAATTTAAACTCGAATGCTAAAGCTGAAACTAAGTATGTCTAAAAATAACATCTAACTGATTAGAAGTGTTGGGACATGCCCTACCTAAATCTAGCAAAATTGAAACTAAAACTAAAAGAAAATATAATCATGTTAATTTTCCTTGAAGAATGATGGATCACCACTATTTATGTTGAACTGATGATCAAGAACCAGTCTAAGCGTGATCAGACCACTGACTACCTGACCTACATCACGAGAAGATGTAGCACATAGTATGTGGCAGTACTTGAAAGGTACTGAGCATGCGGGATAGAGTAGAGTTGAACAATAAACATTATTGAACCAAAGCATATAACCGATCAATGATATGATATAAGCATGAAACTATACCGATAATATTAAACATAAAATACATGTCCAATGTTATTGATGCTAAAATATGACTGTAAATGATAACATGCTCAATGCAATAGGATCTGATTGAACTGTGGGAGCTACTAATAACCAACATAAAACCACATGAGCTAAATGAGGAGTATGATGTATACGCCCATTAAGAGGACCCAATATATTGTATCAAAGGTATAAATGCTGACTAGCGTGATCACTAAAATGATGCACACATAGAGGACTTACAACCTACATGGGCACATAGTTCTGGGACTTGAGGGTAAATGACCCTAGTCAAACTCGGTATTAAGCTACTCCCAATTTATTGTATAATTAACGAGTTATGACTATTTCTCTAATTTGGGATAGCTCAAAATACTAACATGCAAACTGATAATGCAACATTAATATATTGATAACGAAACACTTGATAATTGAGGCATGAATGTATGTATCTGAAAAAACTGACCTAGTATGTGTAATTCATAAACCAAAAGAACTACATAGCTAGGGTTCTAAAATTCATGCGAGAAACTAAGTGACAATTTGATAATATAATTTGGATCATACTAACAACTAAATCCCAACAATTCTAACATTCAAGAAACCCTAGGTCTAAATAATATATGGGGAATCGAGAATCTGATTGAAAACTAGGGACTTAATGGGTGAAAGAAAACCACTAATGAAATCCCACATACTTGGTGATGAAATTTACGGAGATATCTTTCGATTTTCGGGCTGAAATCAAAGGAAAATTGTTGAATTCTTGGGAAGGGTTTGGTCACTTTTTTCTCCTTTTTGCGTTCTAAATTTTAAGAATTTTGGCGAATGAAACGCTTAGGGTAGATTCTAATAAACTTAATAGGCTTAAACTTATAGAAACAATGTAATTTAGGCGTTAAACGATACAGTTTAGAGGTCCAACACATAGGGAAAAGAGCAAACGACCCTAACTTAAAAGTTGTTGGGACCAGTCAATGGAACTGATCCATGGGCCATGGTCCACCCTACGGTCAATCCTTGTCTGCCGTCATTCAGCTTCAGAGGATGGGTTTTGCGTACCACTTCCACAGACCGTGGTTCAACCTACAGTCCGTAGGTCCTGGCCGTGGGTCGAGATTTGCTAGGTTTTTTTTGCTTCTAACCATGTTCTACGAATCGTGGTCCTGCCTATGGTCGGAGGCTTTTTTGGGTTTTTTATGCGGACCACATTACATGAATGTAACAACCCTAAAAATGAATAAGATAAGAAATGCTTAAGGTGTCAAGAATGCTTGCGATTAGACCAAGGTTCACACGGATTGATGCACGTAGAACCAGACCTCAGAACCCTTACTACGGCAAAGCCAACTAACTTGGGGAGTTAGTTGAGCCTGGAAAGGTTGGAACCAACCATGTAGAGCTCTCAAAAATGAAGATTTAATCGAAGGAGTCTTTACCGGACTTAAAAAGAAGAAATCTTAAGTTTTGAGGGTCCAGGGGTAAAATGGTCTTTTCCAGGCCAAGAGTAATATGGTAATTACCCTAAGGAATTAATTAATTAATTAATTAATTTAATTAAAGAACCGGTTAGGGTTGGGTCGACCAAAAAAAACCGTTTCGTGGTGGTCACTCCACCCGAGTTCGAGCCCCAACGGAAGCAACGAGTTGGTGATTTAATTAATGTTTTATAATCTCATTTTGTAAGGGCATAATGGTCATTTCACTAAGCTAATTAAATCAGGTTTTTATTTAAATTAATAAGGAGTCCTAGTTTGACTAATTCCCAAACTAAAACTCCTAATCCTAGACTACTCTCTCACGATCTCTCTCTCATGTTTCACCATCTCTTTCACGTTTGCTCTCTGCCTAAACAACTACAAGAACAGAAAATATATCAAAGTTCTTCACAATTGAAGAACACACACGAAAATTTTAAGAAAACAAGCTAACCAAAAACGTTAGGCGAAGAAAAGTTGTCCGTCGAGTGGTGTGGATGTTGACGAGGCTTGGACGTGATTTTGGAGAGGGTTTTGGGCAGCAAGTTCAACGTTTGAACATCAATTATGGTATGGGTTTCTTCTCTCTTGGTCCCTTTCCCAAGAGACCCCTTAAGATTCAGTTATTCAGTCCGAAAACTAGGGTTATTTTCCCCGTTGCATGTCCCTGTCACTAGCTCCCAATGATTCGTAGGTTGGGTATGTTTGCTGGTAGATTTAGGTATGTGTGATGTTTTTGTGCTGAATGTGAATATGTTTATGCACGTGAAATCATGAAAATAACTATCAATGTGTATTTGAAATTATGTGCCAGTGTGTGCAAGTATGTGATCGTGACAAGGGTCTCGGCTTTGATGCTCAAATTTGATAATGTTGTGGTTGTTATTTTACGTGCATAAGTCCATGAAAATCGTGATGTTCATTAAAGGAAATGTGGCTGATTGAGTAACAATCTTGTAGCCAATTGAACCTATGAAAGATGCACCTAAATATGTGTTTAAAGGGTCTATAAACGTACCCTATGAATCAAACAAAAATGTCACTGAATATGAGCTGAAAATGGCTAGAATTTCCAGCATCTTGTAAGTTTAATTTAGGTAAAATGTTGATGGACAAAATATGGAAATTTAAGTAAAAGTTAAAGGGATGAGGTCACTAGGATTTGAACCCGTGACCTCACCCTAGTGACAAGTGTAATTCGCGAGAGAAGAAAAAAAAATGGGGGCTGGGGGAATCGAAATCGGGTTCTAGTTGAGAAAGGGGAGAACAATAAATTAAATAAATAAATAGGAGGCGTGGGAATCGAACCCACGACCTCCAGGCAGCGAGTGAAAAAAGAGAAAATATAGAAAAGAAAATGTGAGGCGTGGGAATCGAACCCACGACCTCAAGGCTGGAAAGGAGCAGGCGAATTAAATAAGAAAATGAGGTGAGGCGGTGGGGGCTCGATCCCACAACCTCACTGCCAAAAACGCCTAACTTAATAGACTTTAATTAAAAATAAAAGTAAGGAGGCTGTGGGGGTTCGAACCCACAACCTCACAGCCCTAGCGAATTAAAAATTTAAATAAGGAGGATGTGGGGTTCGAACCCACAACCTCCCAATTCCCAGCGAATATAATGAATAAAAATAAAAGATGTTCTGGGGGTTTGATCCCACAACCTCTTGGTTTAGGCAAAAAGGGTCAATAAGAGATTAAATGAAAAATAAAAGGGGTTGTGGGGGTTCGATCCCACAACCCTTCGGCCAAATTAAGAGGAAGACCAAGGAGAAAAATAAAAATAGAATGTTGATGTTGGGGTTCGATCTAGAGTCCCAATGTCATGAAGATTAAAAATAAAATCAATGAAAATTGTAAATGTTGTCCAAGTGAATCGAACTTGGGTTTCCTTGCCCAAACTTTCGTATTGATACATAAGTCATACGTGAATTAAATGTTCAAGAATAATGTCACCTACTTAGATCGAAATCAAGATCTTGGCATATATACAAGATACATAAGTCTTGTACTACATAATCTTAGGAATGTGTGAGTCACTTAACGAATTATGAATGAAGCCTCATGGATTGTATGTATAGCCCCATAAGTCTAACATACGTTTAAAAGTAAGTGAACCTAAGATGTATGTAATGAAATAATGAAATGAACAATGAAATGATTAAATGAACAGTGAAATGATGAAACCCTAGAAGGGTTAAGTGAGGGTATGAAATACACAAATGGCCAAGTATATTGGCATATGATGAAACGAACATTCACGTAAAAAGGGGTGAGTAATTATGAAGAGAAAATGTACTAATGTTAATGAATGTGGTGACAACATGATATGAGGCTAATGTAAAAGATGAGAACAATCTCAAATGAGCCTAAGTAAATGTTACCAAAACGTACTCACCTATGAGAGTGTAAGATAATGAAGAGACCAGTCTCTATGAACATTCAAATGAAAGTATTGAGATTAACACACTTAATACAAATGATGAGATGAGAAATCATCTAATGAGCTATGATGTCCTCATACTAGAAGCCAGCTTCTATGACGTATGATTGAATATAATGGAACTTTATACTGAGCACCGATAGACTAGCTATGAGCGGTGATGCCTTCTTTAGGGAAGGGCGGAGGTTCACGTAACTCTCATGAGATGAGACTGTCCGGCTTGCCGGGTATGGGTCTCCTTATATATCCTGGTCTTCGAACCTATACTGCCAATATAGGGATCTGGCGGGGTTAAATTGCCATGTACGCTAGCATGTTTTGGGTCACTTTGGCTGGTGATTCCATCTATTTTCGGTGTGGGGGAGACACTGGATTTCATGATGCTCACATGATCTATGTCGGTTAAAGTTAAAGTTTCCAATGAATGAATGAGGCCAGCCTCAAATGAAGCACATAATGAAATGAATGATACCAAAGGTGTTAGGATAGGATAATCAAGAGGTGAGCTAGACTCAGGTAATGACACTAGGTTATTCTTGATCATTGCACAGCAAACCCGATGAAAGTCTTAAAACTACATCCTAGGTATAGTTGGTGTTCACACTGGACTATGAATGAAATGAAATGAAGTATGTATGAACGAATGAAGCAGACTCTGTGTTTGCTAATGAAGACTCCCTAGTTGAGGTCCCATATGTTGAGCCCTCATTTTGGAAAGTCTTAATGTCAAGTCCATGATTCCAAGGTCTCATGGCATATGAATGAATGTTATAAAAGATGTTATGTGTTGTATGCTATATGATATGTGCTATGTGTAAGATGTTATGTGCTGTGTGCAATATGATAATTATGATGATGCATGTTACTCTCATGGCATGACTTTCCTAAACCAAATTTGGAAAGCTCATTGACTTTCCTAATCCAAATTTCGAAAGCTCACTGACTTTCCTAATCCAAATTTGGAAGGTTCACTAACTTTCCTAATCTCAATTTGGCAAGTCCACTGACTTGACTTTCTATAATCATGTTGCTAGGAAAGAGCTATTCTTACTCATGCATGTCCTTGGTGTATTCTTGCATATACCCATACTTAGTACAACTGTGTACTAATCCCATATAACTCTATATTTTTAGGTGCAGGCACAGGTGGACGCTAGAGCTTACAGGTTGACGTTGCAGCTATCCGGACGTGGAGCTTTCATCCAGACTTGGTAGGCCCTCATGCTTTTGAGGATGTCTACCATTACTATCTAGCTTAGATGTAGGCTTTAGCTAGTGGAGTATGTTCCACTAGTGTTTCTTTTCGTTTTTATTTCAGACATTGTATTAGTGCCATTTTGGCAATTATACATTTAATGCAGTATTGAACTATTTTTTTCAGTTGATAATCTTAATGTTAGATGGTTGATGGTGAACACTATGAATGTAAGTAGAATGACCTTTATGCATGATAAGAAACAAAAAGTTTCAAATTTTCCGCTAAAATTAACCTAGATGAAGTAAGAATGACGTATGTAGGCTTGTCTGCAACCTCTGAGAGGTCAACGACGCCGGTCTCGTCTGGGGTCTAGATTCCGGTCATGACAAAGTTGGTATCAGAGCCCTAGGTTAAATTCCAAGGATAATAAGTTCACATCAACCACATTGAGTAGTTTCTAAGTCATGGTAGTGAAGTGCAACACTATCCTGAATTAGAGACTGCATAATGCGTAGGAAAATTTCCCTTCTTCTGATCTTATCGTGCTTTTCCTAATGTCTGATTTCTTGGTGTGAGCGTGTCTAACAACAATTCTTATTGTTTTCAGAGAATGAATACTAGGAGGAACGTTGGTCAGAGGAGAGGAGGAGCAGCTGCTAGGAACAATCAGGTTCCACCCCAGGCTCCAGCTGAAGGAGTGGATATGCCAGTTAACCCAGCTGGGTTGACTGATGCTGAGGTGAGGGCATCTCTGGCCCAGATGGTACAGGTCATTACTATGCAGGCCCAGGCTATGACTGCCCAGGTCAACCGGCAGGATGTTCAGAGGAAGAACCCACCGGTTCGTAGCATGGCTGACAGGCTAAGAGACTTCACGAGGATAAATCCTCCTATTTTCACAGGGTCCAAGACTTCAGAGGATCCCCAGGAGTTTGTGGACGAAGTGCATAAGATTTTGGTGGCTATGGGGGCCACAGATACTGAGAAGGCTGAGTTGGCTTCCTATCAGCTCAAGGATGTTGCACAAACTTGGTGCAAGATATGGCAGGATAGCCGAGCTTTGGGCGGAGTTCCAGTCACTTGGGAGCTGTTTAAGATAGCCTTTCTGGAGAGATTCTTTCCCAGAGAGATGAGGGAAGCAAAGGTTGAGGAGTTTATCAACCTTAAGCAGGGATCTATGACAGTCAGGGAGTATTCCCTGAAGTTTATTAAACTATCCAGGTATGCTACTTTCCTTAGTATCTAACAGCAAGGATGAGATGAGTACTGAAGTTTGTTAAATTATCCAGGTATGCTACTTCCCTTGTATCTAACAGTAGGGATGAGATGAGCAGGTTCCTCACAGGAATCAATAGATATATGGAGGAGGAGTGTCGGTCTGCGATGCTCTATGATAATATGGACCTCTCCAGGTTAATGGTGCATGTCCAGCAGGTAGAGCACAACCGCAAAAAGAGGTGTATTCGTGATGCTAGGAGGCCTAAGCCTCAAGTTCAAGCAGGTTCCAGCCATGGAGGCCACAGAAACAATTTTGGCTTCCGTGAGCAGCCCAGGTTCAAGAAGGGGCAACAGAGTTCTGGGAACTCTAATTTTCAGAGGAGTACAACACCTAGAGGAGGCAGACCTGAGCCCAAGAAGGGTAATGGAGGTGAGATGCAGCATCCCAAAAAGAATTGTGCTAAGTGTGGCCGTGCTCACAGTAGAGAGTGCAGACAGGGCACTAATACCTACTTCGGTTGCGGTAAGAGTGGGCACATGGTTAGAGACTGCCCACAGAATAGTGTTCGCCCTGGAGGTAATGCTCAGCCCAGGCCTAATCCACAGGGTACAGCAGCAGCCTAGCCTCCAAAGAGGAACAGGTTATATGCCCTGAAGGGCTGGGAAGAGCAGGAGAAGTCCGCTGATGTGGTCACAGGTATGCTGCAAGTATTCTCAACTTCTATTTATGCTTTACTTGATCCAGGGTCTACGCTTTCCTTTGTAACTCCTTTGCTTACTCTCACTTTTGAGATATTGCCTGAAGTTCTGCATGATCCTATAGTGGTTAGTACACCTTTAGGAGAAAATGTAAGAACTGATAGAGTATACAAGGATTGCCCAATAGTGATAAGTGGTAAGACTATGTGTGCAGACTTGGTTGAGTTACCCATGCATGATTTTGATGTTATTCTTGGCATGGACTGGCTTCACAGTTGTTATGCTTGCTTGGACTGTCGTAGTAGAGTGGTGAGATTTTTTTTCTCTAATGAAGAAGAGCTAGTCTAGGAGGGGTACAACTCGAGTCGTCCTAACCTCTTGATTTCGAACATTAAGGCCAATAAAATGATGTCCAAGGGGTTGTTGTGTCATCTTGTGAGTGTTAATGATTTAGATCATGACATTCCTTCCATAGACTCAGTGCCTGTAGCGAATGAGTTCCTAGATGTATTTCCTGATGATTTGCCTGGAGTCCCTCCCCCTCGAGAGATTGATTTTGGTATCGACTTAGAACCCGATACTAAATCAATTTCAATTCCTCCTTACAGAATTGCTCCAGCTGAACTCAAAGAGTTGAAGTTGCAGTTAAAAGATCTTACTGATAAGGGTTTCATTCAGCCGAGCATATCCCATTGGGGCACTCCAGTGTTGTTTGTGAAAAAGAAGTATGGAACACTTAGAATGTGTATCGATTATCGGCATCTCAACAAAGTCACTATAAATAATAAGTATCCACTTCCCAGAATAGAAGATTTGTTCGATCAGCTCCAAGGGTCTAGTATCTTCTCTAAGATTGATCTTCGTTCAGGGTATCATCAGCTTAGGGTTATGGATGGAGATATCCCAAAGACAGCCTTTCGTACCCGTTATGGTCACTATGAGTTCTTAGTCATGTCATTTGGTCTTACGAATGCACCTGCTGTATTTATGGACCTCATGAACCGAGTCTTCCGTGAATACCTTGACTCTTTCGTCATAGTATTCATTGATGAAATTCTCATCTACTCTAGGACCAAGCAAGAGCATGAACAGTATTTGAGACTAACCTTGTAGGTACTTACACAACATCAGCTATATGCCAAATTCAGCAAGTGTGAATTCTGGCTTAGATCAGTGACCTTCCTGGGTCATGTTGTGTCCGATCAGGGCGTGGAGGTGGATCCCAGAAAGACTGAGGCTGTGAAGAACTGTCCAAAGCCTCTTACTCCCATTGACATCCGTAGCTTTCTGGGATTGGCTGGTTACTACCGCAGGTTCGTGGAGGGCTTTTCTTCCATTGCTTCCCCACTGACAGCTTTGACTAAGAAGAAAGCCAAGATTGAATGGACGGAGACTTGTGATAGGAGTTTCCATGAGCTCAAGGATAGACTCACTTCAGCCACGGTTCTTACTTTGCCTAAGTGTGGTGAGAATTACACTGTTTATTGTGATGCATCTAGGGTTGGTTTGGGTTGTGTTCTTATGCAGGTTGGTAAGGTGATAGCCTATGCGTCCAGACAGCTTAAGGTTCATGAGAAGAATTATCCCACTCATGACCTGGAGTTGGCAGCTGTGGTATTTGCACTGAAGCTGTGAGACACTACTTGTGTGGAGTGCATGTGGATATATTCACAGACCACAAGAGTCTCCAGTACGTGTTCACACAGAGAGAGTTAAATCTACGTTAGCGGAGATGGTTGGAGCTGTTGAAGGATTATGACATGAATGTTCACTACCATCCAGGTAAGGCTAATGTTGTAGCTGATGATTTGAGCAGGATGAACATGGGAAGTACAGCCCACGTTGAGGATGATAAGAAGGAGTTAGTGAAAGATGTACACACACTGGCCAGACTGGGTTTGCGATTGGTTGACTCTACTAGTGGGGGTGTTTCAGTTCATCCTAGTTCTGAATCATCCTTGGTAGTTGAAGTCAAGAAGGGTCAGCACCTAGATGTTGTGTTGATGGAGCTGAAGGACTCAGTGTTGATAAAGATTAATGAGTCTTTCGCTTTGGGAGGTGATGGCATACTTAGATATCAGGACAGGCTGTGTGTACCAGATATGGATGATTTCCGGACCAGGATTGTTGCGGAGGCCCATGGTTCCAGATATTCCATATATCCATGTTCCACCAAGATGTATCATGATCTTAAGCAAATTTATTTGTGGGATGGCATGAAGAAGGACATTGCAGAATATGTGGCCAAGTGTCCTAATTGTCAGCAGGTTAAGGCAGAGCATCTTAAGCCTGGCGGGCTGACTCAGATTCTTGAGGTTCCAACTTGGAAGTGGGAGGACATTAATATGGACTTCGTGGTTGGTCTTCCGAGGACTAGTAGGCAGCATGACTCCATATGGGTTATTGTGGACAGATTGACTAAGTCTGCCCACTTTATCCTTGTGAAGTCTACTTACAGCGCCGAGGATTATGCGAGACTCTATATTGATGAGATTGTGAGATGGCATGGGATTCCTTTGTCTATCATTTCATATAGAGGAGCTCAGTTTACTTCACATTTGTGGAGATATTTTCAGAAGAGCTTGGCACGCAGGTAAAGCTTAGTACTGCCTTTCACCCTCAGACAGATGGGCAGGCAGAGCGCACCATTCATACATTGGAGGACATGTTAAGAGCGTGTGTGATTGACTTCAGAGGTAGCTGGGATGACCATCTGCCTTTGATAGAGTTCTCATATAATAATAGCTATCACTCCAGCATTGGGATGGCACCGTTTGAGGCACTGTATGGTAGGAGGTGTAGATCTCCAATTGGGTGGTTCGAGGTTGGAGAGTCATCCATTTTGGGTCCAGAGATCATTCATGAGGCCTTAGAGAAGGTCAGAGTGATTAGGGACAGGTTGGCTACTGCTTACAGTCGGCAGAAGTCATATGCAGATAACAGAAAATGGTCCTTAGAGTTTGATGTTGGTGACCAGGTCTATCTGAATATATCACCTATGAAGGGGGTGATGAGGTTTGCCAGGAAGGGGAAGTTGAGTCCGAGGTATGTTGGGCCATACGAGATCCTACAGCGTGTGGGTGAGGTGGCCTATGAGTTGGCATTGCCTGCGGAGCTAGCTTCTGTCCATCCAGTCTTTCATGTATCCATGCTAAAGAAGTGCCTAGGTGATCTAGCATCGATTCTACCTGTGGAAGCTTTGGGGGTCGAGGAAGACTTGTCCTATGAGGAGGTACCTGTTGAGATCTTAGACAGACAGATCAAGCGGCTGAGGAACAAGGAGATTGCCACAGTGAAGGTATTGTGGAGAAATCATCTTGTTGAGGGTGCTACGTGGGAGGCTGAGGCCGATATGAGATGCCGCTACCCTCATCTTTTCAGCTCGTGAGGTTAGACTTCCTACTCTTAAGTCTATGTTTCCTTATCTCTCTATATTTTGTTATTATTACTTGACTGTGCATAGTGATTACGTTATGATCTGACTGCCATACGATATGTAGTGGTAGTGTCATTCGGGGATGAATGTTCCTAAGGGGGGGTAATGTAACAACCCTAAAAATGAATAAGATAAGAAATGCTTAAGATGTCAAGAATGCTTGCGATTAGACCAAGGTTCACACGGATTGATGCGCGTAAAACCAGACCTTAGAACCCTTAATACGGTCAATCCAACTAACTTGGGGAGTTAGTTGAGCCTAGAAAGGTTGGAACCAACCATGTAGGGCTCTCGAAAATGAAGATTTAATCGAAGGAGTCTTTACCGGACTTAAAAAGAAGAAATCTTACGTTTTGAGGGTCCAGGGGTAAAATGGTCTTTTCCAGGCCAAGGGTAATATCTTAATTACCCTAAGGAATTAATTAATTAATTAATTAATTAAACTAAAGAACCGGTTAGGGTTGGGTCGACCCGAAATAGCCCATTTCGTAGTGGTCACTCCACCCGAGTTCGAGCCCCAACGGAAGCAACGAGTTGGTGATTTAATTAATGTTTTATAATATGATTTTGTAAGGGCATAATGGTCATTTCACTAAGCTAATTAAATCAAGTTTTTATTTAAATTAATGAGGAGTCCTAGTTTGACTAATTCCCAAATTAAAACTCCTAATCCTAGACTACTCTCTCACGATCTCTCTCACACGTTTCACCATCTCTTTCACGTTTGCTCTCTGCCTAAACGACTACAAGAACAGAATAATATATCAAAGTTCTTCACACTTGAAGAACACACACAAAAATTTTAAGAAAACAAGCTAACCAAAAACGTTAGGCAAAGGAAAGTTGTCCGTCGAGTGGTGTGGACGTTTAGGAGGCTTGGACGTGATTTTGGAGAGGGTTTTGGGCAGCAAGTTCAACGATTGAACATCAATTAAGGTATGGGTTTCTTCTCTCTTTGTCCCTTTCCCAAGAGACCCCTTATGATTCAGTTATTCAGTCCGAAAACTAGGGTTGTTTTCCCCGTTGCATGTCCCTGTCACTAGCTCCCAATGATTCGTAGGTTGGGTATGTTTGATGGTAGATTTAGGTATGTATGATCTTTTTGTTCTTAATTGTGAATATGTTTATGTACGTGAAATCATGAAAATAATATTCAATGTGTGTTCGAAATTATGTGCCAGTGTGTGCAAGTATGTGATCGTGACAAGGGTCTCGGCTTTGATGCTCAAATTTGATAATGTTGTGGTTTTTATTTTACGTGCATAAGTCCATGAAAATCATGATGTCCATTAAAGGAAATGTGGCTGATTGAGTAACAATCTTGTAGCCAATTGAACCTATGAAAGATGCACCTAAAAATGTGTTTAAAGGGTCTATAAACGTACCCTATGAATCAAGCAAAAATGTCAATGAATATGAGCTGAAAAATGGCTAGAATTTCCAGCATCTTGTAAGTTTAATTTAGGTAAAATGTTGATGGACAAAATCTGGAAATTTAAGTAAAAGTTAAAGGGATGAGGTCACTAGGATTCGAACCCGTGACCTCACCCTAGTGACAAGTGTAATTCACGAAAAAAGAAAAAAAAAATGGGGGCTGGGGGAATCGAAATCGGGTTCTGGTTGAGAAAGGGGAGAACAATAAATTAAATAAATAAATGGGAGGCGTGGGAATCGAACCCACAACCTCCAGGCAGTGAGTGAAAGAAGGGAAAATAAAGAAAAGAAAATGTGAGGCGTGGGAATCAAACCCACGACCTCAAGGCTGGAAAGGAGCAGGCGAATTAAATAAGAAAATGAGGTGAGGCGGTGGGGGCTCGATCCCACAACCTCACTGCCAAAAACGCCTAACTTAATAGACTTTAATTAAAAATAAAAGTAAGGAGGCTGTGGGGGTTCGAACCCACAACCTCACAGCCCTAGCGAATTAAAAATTTAAATAAGGAGGTTGTGGGGGTTCGAACCCACAACCTCCCAATTCCCAGCGAATATAATGAATAAAAATAAAAGATGTTGTGGGGGTTTGATCCCACAACCTCTTGGTTTAGGCGAAAAGGGTCAATAAGAGATTAAATGAAAAATAAAAGGGGTTGTGGGGGTTCGATCCCACAACCCTTCGGCCAAATTAAGAGGAAGACCAAGGAGAAAAATAAAAATAGAATGTTGATGTTGGGGTTCGATCTAGAGTCCCAATGTCATGAAGATTAAAAATAAAATCAATGAAAATTGTAAATGTTGTCCAAGTGATTCGAACTTGGGTTTCCTTGCCAAAACTTCCGTATTGATACATAAGTCATACGTGAATTAAATGTTCAAGAATAATGTCACCTACTTAGATCGAAATCAAGATCTTGGCATATATACAAGATACATAAGTCTTGTACTGCATAATCTTAGGAATGTGTGAGTCACTTAACGAACTATGAATGAAGCCTCATGGCTGGTATGTATAGCCCCATAAGTCTAACATACGTTTAAAAGTAAGTGAACCTAAGATGTATGTAATGAAATGATGAAATAAACAATGAAATGATGAAATGATGAAACCCTAGAAGGGTTAGGTGAGGGTATGAAATACACAAATGGGCAAGTATATTGGCATATGATGAAATGAACATTCACGTAAAAAGGGGTGAGTAATTATGAAGATCAAATATGCTAATGTTAACGAATGTGGTGACAACATGATATGAGGCTAATGTAAAAATTGAGAACAATCTCAAATGAGCCTAAGTAAGTGTTACCAAAACGTACTCACTTATGAGAGTGTAAGATAATGAAGAGACCAGTCTCTATGAACACTCTAATGAAAGTATTGAGATTAACAAACTTAATACTAATGATGATATGAGAAATCATCTAATGAGCTATGATGTCCTCATACTAGAAGTCAGCTTCCATGACGTATGAGTTGAATATAATGGAACTTTATACTGAGCACCGATAGACTAGCTATGAGCAGTGATGCCTTCTTTAAGGAAGGGCGGAGGTTCACGTAACTCTCATGAGATGAGACTGTCCGGCTTGCCGGGTATGGGTCTCCTTATATCTGCTAGTCTTCGAACCTATACTGCCAATATAGGGATCTGGCGGGGTTAAATTCCCATGTACGCTAGCATGTTTTGGGTCACTTTGGCCGGTGATTCCACCTCTTTTCGATGTGGGGGAGACACTGGATTTCATGATGCTCACATGATCTATGTCGGTTAAAGTTAATGTTCCCAATGAATGAATTAGGACAGCCTCAAATGAAGCACATAATGAAATGAATGATACCAAAGGTGTTAGGATAGGAAAATCAAGAGGTGAGCTAGACTCAGGTAATGACACTAGGTTATTCTTGATCATTGCACAGCAAACCCGTGAAAGTCTTAAACTACATCCTAGGTATAGTTGGTGTTCACACTGTCTATGAATGAAATGAAATGAAGTACGTATGAACGATTGAAGCAGACTCTGTGTTTGCTAATGAAGACTCCCTAGTTGAGGTCCCATATGTTGAGCCCTCATTTTGGAAAGTCTTAATGTCAAGTCCATGATTCCAAGGTCTCATGGCATATGAATGAATGTTATAAAAGATGTTATGTGTTTTATGCTATATGATATATGCTATGTGTAAGATGTTATGTGTTGTGTGCAATATGATAATTATGATGATGCATGTTACTCTCATGGCATGACTTTCCTAATCCAAATTTGTAAAGTTCATTGACTTTCCTAATCCAAATTTGGAAAGTTCACTGACTTTCCTAATCCAAATTTGGAAGGTTCACTAACTTTCCTAATCTCAATTTGGCAAGTCCACTGACTTGACTTTCTATAATCATGTTGCTAGGAAAGAGCTATTCTTGCTCATGCATGTCCTTGGTGTGTGCTTGCATATACCCATACTTAGTACAAGTGTGTACTAATCCCGTACAACTCTATATTTTTAGGTGCAGGAACAGGTGGACGCTAGAGCTTACAGGTTGACGTTGCAGCTATCCGGACGTGGAGCTTTCATCTGGACTTGGTAGGCTCTCATGCTTTCGAGGATGTCTACCGTTACTATCTAGCTTAGATGTAGGCTTTAGCTAGTGGAGTATGTTACACTAGTGCTATCTTTAAACCCGCTAAACTCTATTGGTTCTTTCCCCAATTACTTTACAATCGACTATATGTTCAAAGTACATAATATTCAACTCGAAATTACACCCAAGAACTTGATTCATATATAAAGGACACCTCAACAATATCACCTAAAACGAATCAATTAAATAAGATGTGGAAAAGACAAAACTACCCTTAAAAATTTTCAATAGACTTTCCTTATTCCAACAACCCAACTTCAAAAGGGCATAACTCACTCATACGAACTCGTAATTGCACAAACTCAATGGAATTGGAAAGGACTTGACTGATGCTACCTCTTTTGTTGTAAACTTGCGAACTTGGCGATCTTGAATTTGAATATGAATCTCTTCATAATTGTCACTACCCGGATTCTGGAATCCGGATCGCAACCGGCGTCGTTGACCTCTCAGAGGTTGCAGACAAGCCTCATCTTGCATTCATCACATTCATCTAGTTAAATTTGTGGAAAATTTAAAACTTTTTATATGTATGAAGTATACATAGACTTCAAATAATTATTAACTAGATACATCATATACTAAGCTCAACATAAGAGAACAACCATCTAACATAAAGAATCAATTCGAAACTGAAGATGAATGTATCATAAATAGTTTGCCAAAAAAGGCCTTATTACAAAGCTTTGAAATGAAGGTACGAAAGAAACGCTAGGGACAACATCCACTATCTATGTCTAAAACTAAGGCTAGACTAAATCTGTAGCATCCTCGAAATAATGTGGACCTACCAATTGGTTTGGAGAAACGCTGAAGTCCAAACCGCTGCAAGTGTCGTCAACCTGTCCTTTGACCTGCACCTATAAAAATAGTAAATAGTAAGGGGTTAGTACACCACTTGTACTAAGTATGGGTGTATGCACACATACACATAAAGCTATGCATGATCAATGAAAGTTCTTCCTAAGCAACATGCCATTTCTGGAAAGTCTAGTCATTAGACTTTCATAATTCGTTAGTTGTGAATTGTGGTATAAATATGATGTATTTTAATGCATTCAAAGCACACAACTCATTTTCTATATGATTAGAAGACATTAGTATCATCAACGTAATTTTAGAACCACACGGGCGAAGATTTAAATTTTTGATCCTCCAAACCTGAGAGCTCCTCTTTGTACACTTAGATTATTTTTCAGTCTTTTTCTTCTTCTTGTTGTGTAGTTCAATAACTCCTTTGGTCCTATGTTTTACTTACAAGTGCAATGATTCATTGTATCCCATACCCACAATGAATCAAGTAAGTAATTCAAGAGATTAAGGAAATGACTTAACTACAATTTGGGGCATGAATATATTTATAAGTCAATACTAATTGACTATACTCATTCTTTAGTTGATTGCATAATGTGCATAGATCTTGGGGCATATCATTAAAGCTTATGATCTTGCTTACTTTGGGCATGAATTCTTTATAAACCAATCTTTAGTGACTAATCCTATTATTGTATTATTGGCCTAATGTAAGAAGTCATTATAAGCCAATCTTATTTGGATAATATCTTTTGCCAATTATATAAAATCATTATAAGCCAATTTATTTGGCTTTATCATTTTCATAACATGAGGATTCATTATTAGTTATGCCCTTTATCTATAGTAAACTTTATTGGACACGATTTGACTATCCTTACAACAAGTTATTCATTACATCAAGTATTCATTACATTTCATAAGCCATTCTCTATTGATTATGCCATTGATTTCATTACTTTCATGTTTTATATAATATACATTTCATATACACGAGACCTTGGAATCGTTGATATAGTATTAAGACATCTCAAGTGAGGACCCAACATATGGGACCTCAACCCGAGGGCCTTCTTTAGCAAACACAGAGTCTGCTTTATTCATTCATTCGTACTTCACATTATTCATTTCATTCATTCGTAGTCTGATGTAAACACCAGCTATACCTAGGATGAAGTTTAAGACTCTCATCGGGATCATGAAGTGCAATGACCAAGAATGACCTAATGTCATTACTTGAATCTAATTTCACCTCCTGATTGTCTTGCACAAACACCTTTGGTATCGTTCATTTCATTATCTTTCATACTTTGAGGAAATCCAACCTTAACAGACATAGATCATGTGAGCATCATGAAATCCAGTGTCTTCCCCACACTGAAAAGAGGTGGAGTCACTGGCCAAGGTGAAACCAAAACATGCTAGCGTATATAGGGAAATTGAACCCTGCTAGATCCCTATATTGGCAGTATAGGTTCAAAGACTAGGAGATATAAGGAGACCCATACCCGGAATGCTGGACAGTCTCATCTCATGAGAGTTACGTGAACCTCCGCCCTTCCCGAAGGAAGGCATCACCGCTCATAGCTAGCCTATCGGTGCTCAGTATAAAGTTCCATTACATTCAACTCATACATCATGGAAGTTGGCTTCTAGCATGAGGACATCATAGCTCATTAGATGATTTCTCATATCATCATTAGTATTAAGTGTGAATTTTCCTTACACTTACATATAGAGTATGATTGAGACTTATTTACTCTTTTGATGACTTGTCATCCTTAATTTACATTGATGAAAAGTGAATTATCCTTACATATCATCCTTACTTTACATTGATGAATGTGAATTGTCCTTACATATCATCATTGATTTACATTGATGAATGTGAATTGTCCTTACATATCATCCTTACTTTACATTGATGAATGTGAATTGTCCTTACATATCATCATTAGGTGTTAATGGGACTAGTCTCACACATTCTAACACCTTCATTCGTGAGTATTCTTTTAACAAATTAGCTTTGGTGTAAGTAAGACTTGTCTCACTTCCTTTAACACCCCATTCTGGTCACTTACTTAATTTAGCCCCCTTTAATTATGTTATAACTCACGTTACTTCTTTACTTTAGGGTAGTAGCTTCATTCCATCGTTTATGGACAATGAGCACTTCTTTCAATTAGTTACATATGTTCATAGTTCATTCTTGTAGAGCATGTTGGGAGTTGTCCCAATGAATGGAATGCCTTGGTTATGGATTCATTGAATTAGTTTAGAAGTACTTGAGTTGTCATTTCATTGTTTTGGCTACACAAGATTGGCATATGATTAGTATTGACCTGGAAAATTTGGAAATAACTTCATAGTCAATTTATTGGCACAAGCCAAACATTCATTCAAATATAATTTCATGGAATCATTAGCCAATTCTATTACATATTTTTGTAGATAATATTGTAGGCCAATTTATTGGCATAAGACAAACTTTCACTACACTTGAACTTTTAACCTTTGATTAACTTACAAGAACAATCTATTGTTTTTACGTTCACAATTCGTGTGGATAGGGTATGTTAGACTAACCAATTCAATCTTTTTGGCATAAGCCAATTTTTACATATGTTCATATTTAAATTGCCATATGTATGAATCATTAGCCAATCTTTTAATCATTTACATAAGTTCCTAGACATTAGCATATATTGACCAAGTAGAGTTAGCCATCTTTGTTGGAACCAGATAGCCAATTTATTCAAGATATGATTTCATATATGTCTTCGAGCCAATTCTTAGTTTATGGATTTTAGTGTCACGTTTTAAGAACATATTGAACAGCATCACATTAACGTTTTATGGCTTTAGCATCTTCATAACATCACAACAACAGCAAGTCAACATTAAGCCAAAGGCACATAATTCACTTAACACATCACAGACTTATCTTAGCATATTATCGATCCTTAATTATCATGATAAGATTAACTTTACGAAATTACAAGTTCATAAGTTCATTCGATACTCATCATTCAAGAACAATACATGTTAAGAACAGCCAGCACCACATACCAACAACATGATCTCTAACCTATTCAACATTGAAATAGAAAAGGATACTAGGGAAGGGAAGTTCGACGAGAACGACGGGAACAACCCTAGTTTTAAAGATCTTGTGAATTATTCAAAGGAAAATACACTTGGAGAAAGAATTTCAGGAGAGAAACCCATACCTTATGTATAACTTAATCTACGAAGACCACCTTGAACGAAACCTTGAAGAAACCTAGAAATCTCCCTAGAGAAATCGATAAATTGTTCTGTTTTTCTTTCGTTCGTTGCTTGCCGTTTTTGCATCGCCTTTTTTATGAGTTTGAACGTTATTTTTAGGTTTAAGAACTGATATTGAATTATAAAACTTAGGTTTAATAAGTTAATTTAGTAAACTAATTAACCAATTACCAAAAATCCCCTCCTAAGTTGACTAAACATAGGAGAACATAACACTTAGTCAAATCTGGAAATTGGTGTTGACTATTGTTTTTGTCAACATTTTGAATTTATATTAATGAATTAAATACTTAATTTAATTAATTTAGGTACCTAGAGTAAGTACTAAAGTAC
Source organism: Solanum sitiens (assembly GCA_016801875.1). Taxonomy (NCBI): domain Eukaryota; kingdom Viridiplantae; phylum Streptophyta; class Magnoliopsida; order Solanales; family Solanaceae; genus Solanum; species Solanum sitiens. The sequence continues at coordinate 2,588,848 of JABWTJ010000035.1, read as the reverse complement.
CCCTAAGTCATTGGAACCAAAATTAACCCTTTTGGACCATCCTAGGTTAAGTACTAGGATGTTTCTTGAGTTGTACTAGGTTAGTGTAAGAATTTCGTTTTGATCATTTAAAATAATTAATTAAATTGATAATTTAATTAATTAGGTGATCTAAGGTAATTACAAAAGTACCCTTAAGTCGATAGGACCATAATCAATCCTTTGAACCATCCTAGGTTAGGTACTAGGTTGTCTTTTTCTTGTTTTAACCGAAATCTGGAAATTGCTTTGTGATTTCGGTTTTGCCCCTTTATATTAATTAATTAAGTTGCTAAATTAATTAATTAAGTTGCCTAGGGTAATTAATAAAGTACCCTTAAGTCGTTACGATCTTAACTAACTCTTTTGACCATCCTAGGTTAGGTACTAGGTTGTCTTTTTCTTGTTTTAAGCGAAATCTGGAAATTGCTTTGTGATTTCTGTTTTGCCCCTTTAAATTAATTATTTAAGTTGCTAAATTAATTATTTAAGTAGCCTAGGGTAATTAATAAAGTACCCTTAAGTCGTTAGGATCTTAACTAACTCTTTGGACCATCCTAGGTTAGGTACTAGTTGTCCTTTTCTTGTCTTAACCGAAATCTGAAAATTTCCTTTTTAGTTGCGGTTTAAGCCCTTTTAAATTAATTAATTAATTTGCTAAATTAATTAATTAGATAACCTAGGGTAATTACTAAAGTACCCCTAAGTTGTTAGGACCATAACTAATCCTTTTGGACCATCATAGGTTTGGTACTAGGTTGTCTCTTTAACTAGTACTAGGTTAGTGTCAACCCTGTTTTGGTCCTAGGTTGTGGGGTGCACTAATTAGTTTATTTCGTTTGGTCCTAGGTTAGTTAGCTATTTAGGGCAGTAGGTTAGAGTCTAGAATTAGTTAGGAAGTTAGGCCCTACATGGAGGGGTCCCTTATGCACGTTTCCCCCCCCCCCCTAACTACCCTAACCAAATTCGGTTAGGGTGGTCCCCTCCTTGGCCACTTCTTCACATGTCTTGCACATGTGCTTGCACATGGGTTGATTGTACTTTTCTAACTAACTATTATTTATGGTTCATTTTGGAATGTTTACTTATTGTCCCAAGGACCCTCATCATGTCCTTGGCACTGCTTAATTTACATGATCATTTTAAATGGTTATGTACTTAGGGTACTAGGCTTGACACTTGGATGCCTAGTACCTAATGTATTTCAATTGATGAATTTCATGAACTTTAGCTTAGGGTCTTCATTGCAGGTACATTTCTTAAACAAGCTCATTAATGTTAGAAAATTGGCTAACACCCTTTAAGCCAATATTTTCTAATATGCCCAATATTTTTCTTATTTGGGTATTATACAGAAATTGGCTAATACCCCTTAGCCAATTTTTCTATACCATGCCTAATATTTCTCAATATTGGGCATTAGGTTACTTGTTAAATCAATGTGATTATATATGAAGGATATTGTTATTTTAATTACTTGTGCATACATAGGAATTGGCTAACACCCTCTAAGCCAACATTTTCTACTATGCCCATAATTTTCTAATATGCCCAATATTTCTAAATATTGGGCATTGGGATGCCTATTTACCCCTAATACGTATTCTTAAGAACCTATTGGTCTTTTCATTAAATGTATAATTTTTCGGAATGTTACATTATCTCCTCCTTAGAAACATTCGTCTCCGAATGACACCTACACATCATTTAAACAAAGAGGGTGATTTTCGAAAGTTACTTTATCATTCTTAATTTTTTCTCTTTTGTGAATATCTGATTCACACATATTTGGATGATGCACATCATTCAAGCTTATCTGAAGCTTCATAATTGAGATTGAGGAATTTCCTTCTCAATCACACTTAACTTAATGCACATCACAAATCATGCAACACAGAAAACATGCCTATGCTACACAAAAACAGTAACAAAAAATGCAACATAACTTCGTTCTAACTCACATAGTGCTATTATAAGACATACGATTAGGGACTTACCACACCAAATCAACAAAGCACTTAAACTTAAAGTTTCTTAAACATAAACAAGACTTAGTAAGAGTATATCTAACCTCTTAGATAACATCTTGTTGGCCTTAAGATTTGAACCACACCCTTCTCATTTTAACCCAACTTATTTGGAAACTGAAGCCTTACTACCCTGTTTCTATAGTCTATTATAGCATAACACTTATGAAGAAAATCCATGTCTAAGCCATATTCTTGAGTTAGTATGCAGCCAACTTAGCCTTCTACTCTTCATCAACACCCGTGGAATGCATTTAGAATCTACCATGTACTCACCTCCATGCGAACGACCACACTTATTACACGTCTTTCTGTCACGCTGGGCATTTCCATTATGGCCCCTTCTTGGAAAGGCCAGATCTTGTGTCTGGCACCTTAGACCACTTGGTCATCCTAATTCTTGTGTGTATCCTTCTACTTATTCACAAAAGAAGGAAGTTATATACTTATAATGAAACAAAGTGTCAAATCTCTAGATAGCACAATAAAGAGTAGAAGAAGGGAAGATTTCCTATCATCGCGTAGTCTCTAAGTCATGATTGTGGGGCGCTACACAACCATAGGCTAGAAACTACGTAACGTAGTTGTGTTGAGCTTTAGATCCTAAGTAATTTAACCTCATGCTCTAATACCAAGTTTGTCACGACCCAGATTCTTGAATCCGGATCGCAACCGGCATCGTTGACCTCTCAGAGGTCGCATACAAGCCTCATCTTGCATTCATCACATTCATCTAGTTAAATTTGCGGAAAATTTAAAACTTTTTATATGTATTAAGTATACATAGACTTCAAATAATTATTAACTAGATACATCATATACCAAGCTCAACATAAGAGAACAACCATCTAACATAAAGAATCAATTCGAAACTGAAGATGAATATATCATAAATAGTTTGCCAAATACGGCCTTATTACAAAGCTTTGAAAGGAAGGTACGAAAGAAATGCTAGGGACAACATCCAATATCTATGTCTAAAACTAAGGCTAGACTAAATCTGTAGCATCCTCGAAATCATGAGGACCTACCAATTGGTTTGGATAAACGCTGAAGTCCAAACCGCTGCAAGTGTCGTCAACCTGTCCTTTGACCTGCACCTATAAAAATAGTAAATAGTAGGGGGTTAGTACACCACTTGTACTAAGTATGGGTGTATTCACACATACACATAAAGCTATGCATGATCAATGAAAGCTATTCCTAAGCAACATGCCATTTCTGGAAAGTCTAGTCATTAGACTTTCCTAATTTGTTAGTTGTGAATTGTGGTATGAATATGATGTATTTTAATACATTCAAAGCACACAACTCATTTTCTATATGATTACAAGACATTAGTATCATCAACATAATTTTAAAACCACATGGGCGAAGATTTAAATTTTTGATCCTCCAAACCCGAGAGCTCCTCTTTGTACACTTAGATTATTTTTCAGTCTTTTTCTTCTTCTTGTTGTGTAGTTCAATAACTCCTTTGGTCCTATGTTTTACTTAAAAGTGCAATGATTCATTGTAGTCCCATACCCACAATGAATCAAGTAAGTAATTCAAGAGATTAAGGAAATGACTTAACTACAATTTGGGGCATGAATATATTTATAAGTCAATACTAATTGACTATACTCATTCTTTAGTTGATTGCATAATGTGCATAGATATTGGGGCATATAATTAAAGCTTATGATCTTGCTTACTTTGGGTATGAATTCTTTATAAACCAATCTTTAGTGACTAATCCTATTATTGTATTATTGGCCTAATGTAAGAAGTCATTATAAGCCAATCTTATTAGGATAATATCTTTTGCCAATTATATAAAATCATTATAAGCCAATTTATTTGGATTTATCATTTTCATAACATGAGGATTCATTATTAGTTATGCCCTTTATCTATAGTAAACTTTATTGGACACGATTTGACTATCCTTACAACAAGTTATTCATTACATCAAGTATTCATTACATTTCATAAGCCATTCTCTGATTATGCCATTGATTTCATTACTTTCATGTTTTATATAATATACATTTCATATACACGAGACCTTGGAATCGTTGATATAGCATTAAGACATCTCAAGTGAGGACCCAACATATGGGACCTCAACCCGAGGGCCTTCTTTAGCAAACACAGAGTCTGCTTCATTCGTTCATTCGTACTTCACATTATTCATTTCAATCATTCGTAGGCTGATGTAAACACCATCTATACCTAGATTGAAGTTTAAGACTCTCATCGGGATCATGAAGTGCAATGACCAAGAATGACCTAATGTCATTACTTGAATCTGATTTCACCTCCTGATTGTCTTGCACAAACACCTTTGGTATCGTTCATATCATTATCTTTCATACTTTGAGGAAATCCAACCTTAACCGACATAGATCATGTGAGCATCATGAAATCGAGTGTCTTCCCCACACCGAAAAGAGGTGGAGTCACTGGCCAAGGTGAAACCAAAACATGCTAGCGTATATAGGTAAATTGAACCCTGCTAGATCCCTATATTGGCAGTATATGTTCAAAGACTAGGAGATATAAGGAGACCCATACCCGTCATGGCGGACAGTCTCATCTCATGAGAGTTACGTGAACCTCCGTCCTTCCCGAAGGAAGGCATCACCGCTCATAGCTAGCCTATCGGTGCTCAGTATAAAGTTCCATTACATTCAACTCATACATCATGGAAGCTGGCATCTAGCATGAGGACATCATAGCTCATTAGATGATTTCTCATCTCATCATTAGTATTAAGTGTGAATTGTCCTTACACTTACGTATAGAGTATGATTGAGACTTATTTACTCTTTTGATGACTTGTCATCCTTACTTTACATTGATGAAAAGTGAATTATCCTTACATATCATCCTTACTTTACATTGATGAACGTGAATTGTCCTTACATATCATCATTACTTTACATTGATGAATGTGAATTGTCCTTACATATCATCCTTACTTTACATTGATGAATGTGAATTGTCCTTACATATCATCCTTAGGTATTAATGAGACTAGTCTCACACATTCTAACACCTTCATTCATGAGTATTCTTTTAACAAATTAGCTTTGGTGTACGTAAGACTTGTCTCACTTCCTTTAACACCCCATTCTGTACACTTACTTAATTTAGCCCCCTTTAATTATGTTATAACTCACGTTACTTCTTTACTTTAGGGTAGTAGCTTCATTTCATCGTTTATGGACGATGAGCACTTCTTTCAATGAGTTACATATGTTTATAGTTCATTCTTGTAGAGCATGTTGGGAGTTGTCCCAATTAATGGAATGCCCTTGGTTATGGATTCATTGAATTAGTTTAGAAGTACTTGAGTTTTCATTTTATTGTTTTGGCTACACAAGATTGGCATATGATTAGCATTGACCTGGAAAATTTGGAAATAACCTCATAGTCAATTTATTGGCACAAGCCAAACATTCATTCAAATATAATTTCATGGAATCATTAGCCAATTCTATTACATATTTTTGGAGATAATATTGTTGGCCAATTTATTGGCATAAGCCAAACTTTCACTACACTTGAACTTTTAACCTTTGATTAACCTACAAGAACAATCCAATGTTTTTACGTTCACAATTCGTGTGGATAGGGTATGTTAGACTAACCAATTCAATCTTTTTGGCATAAGATAATTTTTACATATGTTCATATTTAAATTGCCATATGTATGAACCATTAGCCAATCTTTTAATCATTTACATAAGTTCCTAGCCATTAGCATATATTCATTTTGACCAAGTAGAGTTAACCAACTTTATTGGAACCAGATAGCCAATTTATTCAAGATATGATTTCATATATGTCTTTGAGCCAATTCTTAGTTTATGGATTTTAGTGTCACGTTTTAAGAACATATTGGACAGCATCACATTAACATTTTATAGCTTTAGCATCTTCATAGCATCACAACAACAACAAGTCAACATTCAGCCAAAGGCACATAATTCAATTAACACATCACGGACTTATCTTAGCATATTATCGATCCTTAATTATCATGATAAGATTAACTTTACGAAATTACAAGTTCATAAGTTCATTCGATACTCATCATTCAAGAACAATACATGTTAAGAACAGCCAGTACCACATACCAACAACATGATCTCTAACTTATTCAACATTGAAATAGAAAAGTATACTAGGGAAGGGAAGTTCGACGAGAACGACAGGAACAACCCTAGTTTCAAGATCTTGTGAATCATTCGAAGGAAAATACTCTTGGAGAAATAATTCCAGGAGAGAAACCCATACCTTATGTAGAACTTAATCTACGAAGACCACCTTGAACGAAACCTTGAAGAAACCTTGAAATCGCCCTAGAGAAATCGATAAATTTTTCTGTTTTTCTTTCGTTCGTTGCTTGCCGTTTTTGCGTCTCCTTTTCTATGAGTTTGAAAGTTATTTTTAGGTTTAGGAACTGATATTGAATTATAAAACTTAGGTTTAATAAGTTAATTTAGTAAACTAATTAAACAATTACCAAAAAGCCCTTCCTAAGTTGACTAAACATAGGAGAACATAACACTTTGTCAAATCTGGAAATTTGTGTTGACTATGGTTTTTGTCAACATGTTGACTTTATATTAATTAATTAAATCCTTAATTTAATTAATTTAGGTACCTAGGGTAAGTACTAAAGTACCCCTAAGTCATTGGAACCAAAATTAACCCTTTTGGACCATCCTAGATTAAGTACTAGGATGTTTCTTGAGTTGTACTAGGTTAGTGTAAGAATTTTGTTTTGATCATTTAAAATAATTAATTAAATTGCTAATTTAATTAATAATATGACCTAAGGTAATTAATAAAGTACCCTTAAGTTGTTAGGACCATAACCAATCCTTTGAACCATCCTAGGTTAGGTACTAGGTTGTCTTTTTCTTGTTTTAACCGAAATTTGGAAATTGCTTTGTGATTTCGGTTTTGCCCCTTTAAATTAATTAATTAAGTTGCTAAATTAATTAATTAAGTATCCTAGGGTAATTAATAAAGTACCCTTAAGTCGTTAGGATCTTAACTAACTCTTTTGACCATCCTAGGTTAGGTACTAGGTTGTTTTTTTCTTGTTTTAACGGAAATCTGGAAATTGCTTTGTGATTTCGGTTTGGCCCCTTTAAATTAATTATTTAAGTTGCTAAATTAATTAATGAAGTATCCTAGGATAATTAATAAAGTACCCTTAAGTCGATAGGATCTTAACTAACTCTTTGGACCATCCTAGGTTAGGTACTAGGTTGTCCCTTTCTTGTCTTAACCGAAATCTGAACATTTCCTTTTTAGTTTCGGTTTTAGCCCTTTTAAATTAATTAATTAATTTTCTAAATTAATTAATTAGGTAACCTAGGGGAATTACTAAAGTACCCCTAAGTTGTTAGGACCATAACTAATCCTTTTGGACCATCCTAGGTTAGGTACTAGGTTGTCTCTTTAACTAGTACAAGGTTAGTGTCAACCCGGTTTTGGTCCTAGGTTGTCGGGTGCACTAATTAGTTTATTTATTTTGGTCCTAGGTTAGTTAGATATTTAGGGAAGTAGGTTAGAGTCTAGAATTAGTTAGGAAGTTAGGCCCCACATGGATGGGTCCCTTGTGCACGTTTTGCCCCCCCTAACTACCCTAATCGAATTCGGTTAGGGTGGTCCCCTCCTTGGACACTTCTTCACATGTTTTGCACATGTGCTTGCACATAGGTTTGTTGTACATTTCTAACTAACTATTATTTATGGTTCATTTGGGAATGTTTACTTATTGTCCCAAGGACCCTCATCATGTCCTTGGGCACTGCTTAATTTACATGATCATTTTAAATGGTTATGTACTTAGGGTAATAGGCTTGACACTTGGATGCCTAGTACCTAATGTATTTCAATTGATGAATTTCATGAACTTTAGCTTAGGGTCTTCAGTGCGGGTACATTTCTTAAACAAGCTCATTAATGTTAGAAAATTGGCTAACACCCTTTAAGCCAATATTTTCTAATATGCCCATTATTTTGGTTATTTGGGTATTACACAGAAATTGGCTAATACCCCTTAGCCAATTTTTCTATACCATGCCCAATATTTCTCAATATTGGGGATTAGGTTACTTATTAAATCAATGTGATTATATATGAAAGGATATTGTTATTTCATTTACTTGTGCATACATAGAAATTGGCTAACACCCTCTAAGCCAACATTTTCTACTATGCCCATAATTTTCTAATATGCCCAATATTTCTAAATATTGGGCATTGGGATGCCTATTTACCCCTAATACGCATTCTTAAGAACCTATTGGGATTTTCATTAAACGTATAATTTTCCGGAATGTTACAATAATATAAAACATCCTTGACCACAATATCTTCAGTTGGTGTCATCAAAGAAGGATCACCCATGCATTTATTCAACTGGAGACATGAAATACTGGATGAACCACTGCTAATTGTTGTGGTAGCTCCAACTCATAAGGTACTTTTCCTATCCTCTTGGCTATTCGATTAGGTCCTCATAACACCCTTCATGGGTGAAACCTTTAAGTACACCAAATCATCAACTTCGAACTCTAACTATCTTCTCCTAACATTAGTATATAATTTCTGACGATTTTGTGTCGTTCTCTACCTCTCTTGAATCACCTTGACCTTCTCGATAGCTTGATGAAGTAGATCTGGTCCTATCAACCCAGCTTCACCAACTTCAAACCATCCAATAGGATATTTGCATCTTCTCACAAAGAGAGCCTCATATGGAGCCATTTAGATGCTAGTGTGGTAAGTATTGTTGTAAGCAAAAACAATAAGGGAACGTTATTATCCCAATTACCTTTGAAATCAATCACACAGGTCCTCAACGTATCCTCTAAAGTATAAATAGTGCTCTATGCTTGCCCATTTTTCTGAGGATGAAAGATAGTACTTAATTTTCACCTTTGAACAATTTTGAAAAGATTTCAAGAATTGTACAGTAAGTTGTGCACCTATATATGAAATATTGGATACTGGGACTCCATGAAGTCTTACCACCTCCGGAATATATAACGTGGAATAATCTTCTACTGAATAAGGAGTTTTTACCGGTAGAAAATGGGATGATTTTTTTTCATTCTATGGACAATCACCCAAATAGAAATATGCTGCCTACGATACCTTGGCAAGCCTTTAATGAAATCCATTTTCATCATCTCCCAATTTCCATTCTGGAAGTTTTATATTCTGAGCCAAACCATTTGGCCTTTGGTTCTCTACTTTAACTGGCACTTAACAACAAATTCTGCAATGCCCATCTTCATACCACTTCACCATTAGATTTCTCTCAAGTTGTGATACATCTTTGTGGAACTTGTATGAATGGAATATCTGGAGCTACGACCTTCCTCCATGATCCTATCTTGGACTCTATCCACATTGGTACACATAATCTGACTTGATACCTCCACACACCATCTTCCCCTTGTTATAACATCATTAGTTTTTGCTTATGAACATTTGCCTTCAATTCAAGCAAAATTGGGTCTAGGTATTGCTTTACTTTCACTTCTGAGACTAATGAAGATTCAGTTCCATTCATCACCACTACTCCTCCTTCTGTGGAATCTATTAGTCGGAATCCTAAGCGTGAAAGTCTAAGCACATCTTTGGCTAAATCTTTGTTATATTAATCAATATGGGTGGTACTAACCATAGACAAACTTTTAAGGCATCAACAAGAACATTAACCTTACTTGGGTGGCAAAGAATACTCATGTCTGAATCTTTGAGTATTTCTAACCACCTTTTTTGTCTAAGATTAATCTCTTTCTGAGTAAACACATACTGAAAGCTCTTGTGGTCAGTCAGTACATCAACATGGACACCATAGAAATAATGATGTCAAATATTTAAATCAAGGGCTACAACAGTCAACTCTAAGTTATGGGTTGAGTAATTCTACTTAGAAACCTTAAACGGCAATAAAGCCTTGCGTACTTTCTGGTAAGGTAAAAACTAGGGCAGTAGTGAGTCTCTTTTTCAATTCCTGGAAGCTTTTCTCACAAGCGTCAGACCATTGAGACTTCACCTCGATCCTACATCTTGGCGGTACTGGCAATCAAAGACCAATGTTGGTCCCAAGCAAACCCTTGGCCTAACTTACTTACTCAGCGGAACACTTTAGCATAATTACAAATATCTAATGCATATCTACTCAACTACGTATCAAAATACTTAGAACGTTTAAATATCAAACATTCAAATTGGAATAATGACAACATAAGTCTAGAAAAAACAACTAAATTAAGAAAGTAAAGACAATTGAATGCTAAATGTCTATGAAGCCTCTAAAAAGGTGAGATCTTGGGAAAGGACCCCTGATCATCCTAACAATGCAATAATGAAAGAAAATGATAAATGAGTCCTCTAAAAGCAAGGAGGCTCACCAACAATCTCAGAATGATCAACTTGATTATTGGTGTGCTGGATGCTGATCTTGGTTACCTGCGCCTGATTCATATGACGATGTACACAATTAGCACAAGTAAATTTTGAAGTACGGGTATGAGAGTTGGAAGGCTAAACACAAAATTAAGCGTTAAAGGAATCTAGAAGAAACACTTAACTTCGATTTACTCCACTCCTAAGAAACTTAACTCAATAGAAAGGAATAAAAACACATGCAATATATAGAAAAGTTTTAAAACAATAGAAATCAACTTGATTCGTTAAAGAAATGCAATAACAAACCGAATTGTACTTATATAATAAATTAATTTAGTTTATATGGAGGATTCTCTAACCGGCAACTACCACTATGAGCCTAAGTGATGATACAACATTTTACCTCACGCTGCCATGGACTGTCCTATACCTTGTGGGGTATATAGAACGTATCTCACTAAATGGATCAACTAGTCTATGCTAAAAGCACTAAGGAATCATCTAAAAAGTATGATCTTTTACATTCCATGACGTCTACATGGTTTATGGAGACTTGAGTTAATATGAACTCGCATTCCCGTATCGGTGATCAATACTACTCCCAAAATATACTTAGCTCTTATGATTTAAATCATAACATCTTTCTTTTGTTTGAGATAATTATTCAAAACTTACCTTAAAAGCTCTCTTGGAAATTTCAGTTTCCTCTCTTGTTCAAATATGAAAACACTAAATCTTTCGGCATACATAGTACCGATATTCTCTCTTAAGAATGAACTTCAAATCTTTACTCTTAGATTAACTTTAAACTTAAGTCACTAAAACAAAGTTAAAATGTTTGCGAAATACTTTTGATTTTTTTGTTTGTAGAACTTCTCTTGACTTGCTTCATAACTTCAAAACTTGACTCTTAACTCTCCTTGAATTAAATTATGGATTCAAGTATTATGATTTGAGATAGGATAGATCTCATGATATTTAGGAATGATTTTAGATAGATAAATATGATAAAGGGTAAAAATATCAATATTTGAGTGTGGGTCGGTGATGCAGAGAACCATTTGAATTTTTTGTTCAGAAACAACTTTTGAGGCAGAACTGTCGATGACCGCTTTGCAACAGAAAAACATAATTTATCAAAACTACGGAGTGTCTCAGCCACTTGGTTACGAAATTTCTTCTTCGTTTTCCAATTCTAAACCCTCTAAACTCCATTGGGTCTTTCCCAAAATACTTAGAATCGACTATATGGTTAAACTACATCAGATACAACTTGGAATTACACCCGGAAACATGTGTTATATCTCAAGAACACCTCAACAACACAACCCATAAGAATTCAAACAAATATCATGAAGAACCCAAACTATTTTCTTTCGAAATTATATAACATGTTGAATTGAATCATGATTGGCATGTGGGTGAACTAACCCAAAGCTATGTGATCTCACATACCTTGTAGGGATGACCCCCCGATGAAATCCACAAACTATTTTTGACGAACACGACGATTATGGCTTCTTTTTCCTTTCTTCCTCTCCTGCGTTCTTTCTCCAAAACCCCAACAACAATACAATATAATGTAGATCATCAAACTGAGAGTTATCACCCACATGGAGATTAGTATTTGGTAACATAGGTGTACACACATGTTTGCAATTTGGGATTGAGGCCCTAGATAGCAAGTATACAATGTATCAAAGTTGAGAATTATAAAGGTCGTTTGTAGTGTGTCACTTCAACACCTTCAAAGAAGCTCAAGCATCCCAAATCACGAAAAGAAAATTTTGCCCTTGACTTTGAATTAATAGATTCGAGAGAGGAAGGATGGTTGCTGATAAAAAAATAATTGACATAGAAAAGTAGATATATTGTGATTACATGATACCGATACACAAACAAAGACGTATCAGTAAACCCAACATCCATGAGATATCAGTGAAGGTGCATATACCATTAAACTATATGATAATGTTTGCCGTAAACTTTTACTTGTTTTTCATGTGTGTAAGGACTAGAAACTCAGTGAGAGATACCGAATTGAGAGAGTATGGGATATAGAGCACGAAATTCACCACTCCTATCTGATTGGATTGACTTAATATTAGTGTTAAATTGATTTTCCAAAAGCAACTTGAATCGGTGGAAAATGGAAGCAACTTTCGGTTTCAATCTCATTGGAAATCCCCAGATAAAGTTGGAAAAATCATCAACAAAGACAAGAAAAAATTATTGACCTTCAGAAGATAAATGAGGGGAAGGACCCAAAACATCGACAAATAAGAGTTTTAAAATAGATGAAGTTTTAATTGAAATTGGAAGATTTAACTTTTGTGACTTGCTAGTTGAAAAGCACTACAAATATCATTAAAATTGAAGCTAGAACAAGTTTAATTATGCCTCTGTAAGACTTGATGAAGCGCTCATTTTTAGGGATGGCCTAGGCGAAGATGCCAGCATGCAAATGACGTCCTAGTTGAGAGGAAAAATGATGGTGACTTGGAGGATGATTCGAGTAGGATGGTTGGATATTGAGTGAGTAGAGTCCATCATCACTTCTGTAATATGCCTCATCCACCTTTTCAGTTCCATCATCATTGCAAAACTTTTATTATTTTGTTCATTGGAGTACTCATAACTTTGCAGCTTTCCAAATTAAAATTCTTTAGGATATCTTGAGCATATGTTTTCTGGCAAATGAACACATTGTCTTCATTTTGTTTGATCTTCACTCCAAGAAAGTATGACATCAATCCAAGGTCTGTCACTTCAAATACTTTCATCATTTCCAATTTAAAAACCTCAATTAGGAAAGCCTTACTTCCCATGACAAAGTGATCGTCAACTTACAAATAAATAATAAATATGCATTTACCTGAACACTTAATGTAAAATGTTTAATCAAATAGGCTCTTGTTAAGCCTAAACTGAGAAAATAATCATCAATCGTGCTATACCAAGCTTTTGGTGACTGCTTTAAACATTAGACAACCTTCTTTAGAAAATAACTTTATTTTATTTCCCCTTGACAATAAAGCAATATGGTTGCCCAACCTAAACATCCTCCTAGAGAAGACCATGGAAAAAGGCAGACTTAACATCAAGTTGATAAACTCTCCATCCTTTTTCCGCTGCAATATCTAGTAGCAATATGATTGTGTCAAGTAGAGCAACTGGTGTGAAAGTTCCTGAGTAGTCTACTCCAAAGATCTGAGCGTAACCTTTCACTACAAGCCCCGCTTTGTGTTTGTTGATGGAACAATTAGCATTTTGCTTTGTCCTGAAGACCCATTTTACTCCAATGATATTTTTGTCTAAAGGTTTCTCAGAAAGCACTCCCGTCTAAATTTTTTCGATCATCATCATTTGCTCTTCATAGATGCCACCCATTTGTGATCCCCTTCCCCTTCCTCATAGCTTGCGGGCTCATTATATCAGTATTGCATCTTTGATAGATATATGAAATCAACTGTGTGTCTCTAACACGAGGATCATCTATTAGATGTTTTGGATCTAATAGATTGTCAAGTGGATGATTGTTTTGGGGCTTCTCCCGATTTCAGTGTTTGTTCTCAATGAAGTGGACATCTCTACTTACGACAATTTTCAAAGTTTTAGGTTGATAGTCCTTGTTTACTTTGGAGGACATTGTATCCTATAAAGATGCCAAGAATTGCCTTCTTTTAAAGCTTATCTTTTTAAACCCGTGGTATATAAGAGAAACACAATCAGCCAAAATTTCTGAGAAATTTCATTGAGGGTTTATGACCATACCATGATTCATATGGTGTTTTAGCCTTTACAGATCTAGAATCAGAAGTGCAAGCAGCCACCCCCAGAACCTTTTTTGTAGATATTTCTCATGTAGCATGCACCTAGTAATCTCCATTATAGTTGTGTTTTTCCGCTCACTAACTCCATTTTGTTGTGGAGTAGAAGGGACTGTTATCTGATGTTCTATACTAGCTTTCTCAAGAAAAGTACTTTGAACGTACTTGAAGTGTACTCGTTCCCATTATCACACCTAAATTCTGAATTTTGCAGTCACTTTGATTTTCCACTTTTTCCTTAAAATTTGTAAACACATCAGCTACCTCTGACTTTAATATTAAGAAAACAATCCTGGTCGGTCTTGTTAGATAATCAATAAATGCAATGTAGTAAGGACTACCATTTAAAGATGGGGTTCTATGAGGTCCACACAGGTTTGTATGAATGAGATGAAACTTTTTTGATGCTCTGCAAGTTGTTTTGGGAAAGGGCAGCCGGTTCATTTTTCCAAGTATACAAGCTTTGCAATCTGTCCACCGATTCTGCAATCTTGATAGATCATTCAAAAGTTCCTTTATTTGCAAGATCATCATACCATGATTATGAAAATTACCTATTATTTTATGCCAAATAGTTGTAGAGTTTTCTGTCACAAGAAAAGTTGTTTGCAATTCTTCAAAAGGATTTAGCGAAAGACACTTCGCCTCCAGTTTACCCTTGAATAGCTCATCGCCTAATGAATCTTCTATCACACAAGTTTTGTTTTGACAAACAGATTTAATCCATTCCATTAATTTACCAACACCGAGAAGATTTCGATCAAGGTCTGGAACATCCAAAACATTTGCGATAAGCTTAGTGCTAGAGCCACTAGTAATGGCTACAACGCCCTTGCAACTAGTAGCAAGACACTCACCATTTCAATTCTAGCTTTCTTTTTCTCAGTGTTCCACAATTATTTTAACAACATCTTGTCATATGTCATGTGGTTAGAACAACCACTATAAATTAACCAACTTTCATTTGAATCTAGGCTTGTGAAACAAGTTGCAACAAAAAGGTGATCTTCTTCCCTATTAGCAACTTGACCTTCAACTCTAGGCTGCTGAATTTTGTCTTTGCAAAGTAAAACTCCATGATCCTGTTGATTGCACTTGGCCCGTTTTGCATCAGGTCACCTCCAAGATTTGGGAGGAAGGTGACTTTTTTTTCCCATAATGATGACAAGGAGGATACTTATCCTTCTTTGTTTTAGCGAAATTCTAACTATTTTTTCCTTGTGTGTTCTTGTTCTGCTTCTTCTTGTTTCTTCCAACATCTTGATGTTTAACTAATAGGACTCCTTCAACAACTCATTCATGTCTCATTACATGGCATTGCTCTTGTGATTGAAAAGCACTTAGGAGCTCCACTAGACTTATTTTGGACATGTTTTCCAAGGTTGTAACAATAGCCTCAAATCTTTCAGATACTGTTACAAGGATTTTCTCAACAGTCCTTGAATTGTTAAAAGTGGAACACAACAATCTGACTCGATTTTCTATATAAAGAAGTTGGTCAGAATACTCCCTTATGGTTTCACTTTCCTTCATCCTTTGCAGTTCAAACTCACCTACTAAATTTATCACTATCATCCCTCATAATTCTTTATCTCCTTCATACTCTGTCTTGAAATAATCCCATACCTCTTTTGCATACTTTAAGGACAAGATACGAGTATAGATGGCAGATGAAATTGTTGTACACAAGCATGTCTTTGCCTTTGGATTCATGGTTTTCCATTCCTTGTGATTTTTAATCTGCGCCATTGTGGGATTTTTTGGTAAGGCAGCAATCTCGTAATCATTTATATAACTTCCCAAAGATCAAAGCTTCTGGATATGTCTGCATTGTGACTGCCTGATAACTTTCTCTGGTGAAAGCTGGTGGTGCCATTTTGCTTGTCTGTCCATGGTATTCACTAAAATATATTAATGAACACTCACAAGTCCCTCAAGAATTAAAAAGCTCTGATACAAATTGTAGTTAGGTTGAAACCAAGAAAAGGAACAAAGAACAACTTATGAATAATGAAAGATAAGAAGTATAATGAAATGAAGAACAACAAAGAAGAGATATCTTTATTTGAAAATGGAATATATTTTCCACTACCTAAGACTTATACTTATAATAAAGAACTAACTTCATAGTCCTAAAAATCAGCAATAAATCTAATGAGATAAACAAACTCCTAGACTAGGTAAAAAAGTTATTTGAGGAAAACTAAAACTAATTTACAGCGGTAAATAATTAAAAGGATCCAGTCCTAAAACATAGCAACTAATAGAAGTGATAGGAACAATTGATGATATAGTATTTGAATACATTTGATCTTATCAAAGGTTGATTGGAAAATTTCTCTACCTAACACTAACACAACCAGATGTTTGTTATTAGGCATACATGAGCAACAGGCAGATATCATGACAAAGGGGCTACTCAGATCACAACATGAATATTTGGTATCCAAGTTGGGAGTATTATATGGTTTTATACCCACCAGCTTGTGGGGAGTCATGAAGTAGGTGATGTGAACTGATCACATTATTTAGATATCAAGGAATCTGTTAAATGTCAGTTATAACAGCTAGTATATATTTATATTTAGCTAAAAGAGTAGTTTAGTTGTTAGCTTAAAACTTTCAGATAGGGCATGCATATAAAGGAGAGTATTACCTCATTCTCAACATTCATTGTTGTAGAAATTATTCAATTCTCTCTAATGACAAGGAATGCATTTGTTCCTACTTTGTGATTTTAATTCCTTTCATAGCTAAACTGACAGTAGATCCAATTTGTTGCATTTAGGTACTAATCACATAATATATAATGTTGGGTTTCAAAAGGTGTGAATGGAAAATGAAGAGGTGCAACTTTTATGAAGAGTTACAACTTTTATGAAAGGTTGCGACTTTTATAAAATGTTTTGACTTTTATGAAAAGTTGCGACTTTTATGAAAAGATTTGACTTTTATGAAAATTTTTGACTTTTATGAAAGGTTACGACCTTTCTAAAAGATTGTGACTTTTATAAAGGTGTGTGACCTTTCCGGTAAGGTACAATAAGAACCTTTTCACACTACCCTTTGTTATATAAAAATTAAGGATTGTCTCTCATTTAAAAAATTAAATTTTTGTACTTCTTCTAATACTACTAAATCTAGTATTCTAAGCCTACTTGACTACCGTCGAGTGGCTCGCTGACACCAGCATTTTGGGTATCAATACAGTGGTGATTGAGATCATTCTATCCTGGGAGGACATATTCCAAATCAAACCTCAGATACTAGAGAGGAATAATTTTCTTAAGGGGACACTGTGCATTCAATCAACTTGATATTATTTTTGTTTTTCCATATTCTTGTATGTGTTACATATTTTAGATTTGTGAATTAATTTCTATTCTGCAGTTCTTCTGTTCTTCACTGGTTCATTAAACTTTGGTAACTTTGTGTTTCTGCAAAGTTTGTTGGAATCAGTAAGATTCTTTAAACACTGATTGCAAATAATTCTTCTTTAAGAAAAATATTTCGTATATTTTTTCTAATCTGTTTTTGATTCTAGTCTCTCTACTAGTTTTAATTTTCTAGTTCTGAAAATGTTCTTAAACATTGTTGTGTTAACAACAATCTTAAGAAAATTATTATAGTGTTAGTAATTTTTGTATTCAACTAATTGAGAGCATCTGATCATGGATAAGTGGAATATAAATGCATTACTTATCCATAATTCGTTGTTTTGTTTAGCAAGGTCTAAGCGAGATATTTGTGGTATTTTGGTTAAAGATTACACCAGGTAACCTACTTATTATTTATCTAAGGTGGAAAATAGTTTCTAAGAGTTAACAAATTTGATTTTTTTATCATGTGTATCAATGGAAAAAGATCTGCAAACTATATTTTGTGGAATGAATCTTTCTTGGCAAACAGTGTTGCCTTTCAAATTCTTAAACTTGCAAAATGAAAGATGCACATTTTTGTTTGATAAAATAGTATGTCAAAATGTTATAGTTGGAAGGCTACTTGAAAAGAAAAACATTTCTATGTGATAAAGAATACGTTTGATTCTTTTTGGAGACTAAAAAAACTTTTGAAGTTTTGTACTCCTTGTGAATTTGATTCTGTCTAATTGTTTTGGATTAAAAACTTTTGTAGTTTTCTACTGCGAATAAATTAGACTTTATAAGTGATTTCAAGAATATGAAAAATTCACCTACTAAGTTTGTGTTGTACTTTTGATTTTCTATAAATTTCAGTGTTATATAGAAACATTCTAAATACTAAGTTAAATGTTTATTTGTGATATAGGAAAAAAAACAGTGACTTAGAGTGGATGAGTTTGTGCCTCTATGGAATGAACTTTGACACTATGTAAAGATTGTCAAAGAGAATTGAAACTCTATAATTCTTTCGTAGAATAATATTTACAAAAGAGGTTTCATACTTCCAATGACATTTTGAGATCACATTAAAAATGTGGGGGTTCTTTGCTCATGATAAAAATAAAAATTGACTTTATGTCTAATTTAATTTTTGAGCAAAAGATATGAAATTAAATGATTCTTTTGTATTATGTTAGACCCACTAAATTCTTGAAGTATATTTTGTATTGTGGTTGTTGAGTTTCTCTATTACTAGTATATGGTGTTACTAGTATGAAACTACCAAATTATATATATACTTGTTCAAAATAATTGTGTTCTTTTATGTAAAAGTATACTTAAAATGTTGTGATTTTTCATGAAATGATATGTCTATTATACTAAAGGTATTTGCATAGACATGAACATTGGTGAATAGTCATTTGTTTTGTTTTTGTAGAAGAAAAATTTGGACTATATTGAATTTATTGGAACCAATGAAACTTTATTCATGGGTATTTCTATAACAATCAAATTGAAAGTTATGGAATGGTCCTTCTGAAAAGGACATATGACAAGGTAATATCTTTAAACAATTTTTGTATCACATAAAATTGTAAGAAATAGGAATAAAACATTAGCGAGAAAAAAGCTACCTCGCGAAGAGCTTTTTATAATCAATATTTTTATTTTTCTTACTTCCTTGAAGAAAAGGTTGTGACATGAGCACTTGGGCCATGTCAATTACAAAACCTTGTAAGGAAAGGTGACAAACTGATACGTTCTGTCTAACTTTGAGTGTAATAAATCAAACTGTCATGTTTGTGTGGAATCTAAGTATGCTGAGCATTCTGATAAATCTGTTGAAAGGAATTCTAATCCCTTGGAATTGATTTACACTGACACATATGAAGTCAACACCATCTCATGGATGGAAAAAGTATCTCGTTACTTTTATCAACAATTGCTTAGAAATGACAATGTCTATTAACTGAATGGTAAGAATGAATCAATAGAAATGTCTAGACAATGTAATATCGAAGTTGAAAATCTGTTGGGAAAAGGATAAGAAGTGATAAAAATGGAGAGTTTAAATCTCCTTTTGTAGAAATATGTTTGTAAAGTGGAATTATACATCAAATTACTACCCTATTCACCCCAATCTAATATAAAACCGATCATTGAAAGAAATATTGGATGCATTATTTATAAGTTCAGGTTTACCACAAAACTTTTGTGGAGCAACAATCCTTACTAAAAAAGAGAACAACAAAAAGTTTAAGAAAACATCAGCTACCTCATGTTTGTATGAATGAGCTGAAACATTTTTGATGCGATCCAAGTTGTTTTGGGAAAGGGCAGCCTGTTCATTTTCCAAGTAAACAATCTTGGCACTCAGTCCAACAATTCCACAATCTTGATAGATCATTCACAAGTTTCTTTCTTTGCAAGAACATCATACTTTGATTATCAAAATGGCCTATTATTTTATGCCAAAAATCTGTAGATTTGTTTGTCATAAGAAAAAGTTGTTTGACCTTCTTCCAAAGGTAAAAGTGAAAAACACTTCCCCTCGATTTTAACCTTGAATATGTCATCGCCCAATGGATCTTCTATAACACAAGTTTTGTTTTGAATAAAAGATTAAATCCATTCTCCGTTATATGACCAACACCGAGAAGGTTTCGATTAAGGTCTGGAACGTACAAAAATTTGTGATAAGCTTAGTTCTAGAGCCACTAGTAATGTCTATGGCTCCCTTGCCTATCGCAACAAGACACTCACCATTTCAATTCTAACTTTCTTTGTCTCAGTGTTCCTCAATTAATTGAAAAACATCTTATCAGATGCCACATGGTTAGAACAACCACTATTAATTAACCAACTTTCACTTGAATCTACGTTTGTGAAACAAGTTGCAACAAAAAGGTGATCTTCTTCTTGATTAAAAATATAAACTTCCACTTCAGTCTGCTGAATTTTGTCTTTACAAATTACAACTTCATGACCCTGTTGATTGCACTTGCTGCCTTTTGCATCAGGTCACCTCCAACATTTGAAAATGAGGGTGACCCTTTTTTCATAATGACGATAAGGAGGATAGTTAGCTTTCACGCCTCGAGCACCCCCCATGACGTGGGCACGGGAACTAGGACCACAAGTGATCCCAAGCTAAATGTGCTTGCATGATCATGAACATACGAAAGATAATAAACTAGTGAGAAAGCTAAATTGGAACTAAAATAAAAAAATGAGGAATACCCATATGCTATAACCGAAATAAATGAAAACTGATGAGTTTAATACACAGAAATTATTAACTGAATACTAAGATGAAACAAACTATGTCTGAAAATAGCCCTAAATGACTAGAAATGTTGGGACGGACCCCATCTAAGTCTGGAAAAAACTGAACTAAAGAACTAAAAATACTGGAAAGAAACTAATGAATTTTATCCTCGGAGAATGAGGACTCACCACAAATTCTACTGAACTGGAGATCGGGAATCGATCTACGCATGATTTAGATGCTGAGAACCTGAACCTACATCACGAGAAGATGTAGCGTACATATGTGTTAGTACTTGAAAGGTACTGAGCATGTATTATAGACTAAAGTTGAACTAATACATAACTGATAAAGCAATAAAACAATGATATAATCTAAACAGGATATAGTGAAGGCTCAGATAACTGAATGTAGTGACCAATTTATAACATGCTAAAACTGAATACTAGATATACTGATAAATGGTTAATGCAATGAAATCTGGCTGACTTGTGGGAGCTACTAATAATCGATAATAAAAACACATGAGATAAATGTAGAGTCCGATGTATACGCCCTATCTAGAGGACCCAATATACCCTGCAAAAGGTATAAATGCATGCTGACGTGATCACTAAACTTATGCCCATAGAGGGGACTTACCACCTTCTTGGCTAGTCGTTCTGGGACTATTTGGGTATGCTAAACCCTAGTACAACTCGGTATTATGAAACTTCCAATTAATTAAGTAGTTAACTGATTATGATTGAGTTTCTGTAAACACTAGATAGATCAAATTGAATATGAAAACTGAGAATTCAATAATTAATCTGGTAATGATGCATTAATAACTGAGGCACGTATAATTGAATAACTGAAATATCTGACCTAGCATTTGTAATTCAAGAACTAAAGAAATACATAGCTAGGGTTTTGAAATTTATGCAATAAACAGAGCAATAACATGGTAACCGGATTTGCAACATGTTCATAATTAATTCATGATGATCTTTTGTAATTTTAGAAACCATAGGTCTATTCATAAAAAGGGAATCAAGAAACTCACTGAATTCTACGGACCCAATGGGCGAAAGGAACCCACTAGTAGAATACCATATACCTGGTGATGAATTCCACGGAGAAATCTTTCAGTTTCGGGGCTGGAATTGATGGATACTTTCTGCATTCTTGAACTAGGATTCTTGACCTTTTTCTTCTCTCTTGCTTCTAATTATATAAGTTTTGATTAATGATTTTGACTTGGATAAGTTGTAGTTGTGTTTCTAGGCTTAAATTGACTATAGCATCATAATTTAGGGTCTAAACAACGTAGCTTAAAGGCCAAACGAACAAGGAAAAGGCTGAAAGTTGTCGAAGTCATTGACAGAGTCGACTAATGGACCATAAGTCGCCTGACGGTTCATACTGGTCGACCGTCGTTTGTGACTGAGAGTTCAAAGTCAGCTTGCGAATTGATAGATTTGACTTACGGACCGTAAGCGACTGACGGTTAATTTCGATCGAACGTCGTTCACGACTGAGAAGTGGAAGTAAGCTAATAAGTCGACCAAGTTGATTGACGGACCGTAAGTTGATTGAAATTCCATACTGGTCAACCATCGTTCGCGACTGAGAACTGGAAGTTAGTTGTTCAATTGACATAGTCGAGTGGCATACCGTAAGTCGAGTGACGGTCCGTACTAGTCGATCGTCAATTGCGACTGAGAACTAAAAGTTAGTTTTCCAATAGATGGAGTCGACTGACGGACCATAAGTAAACTGACGGTACGTAGTTTTTGATCGTCATTTGTGACTTAGAATTGAGAGTAAGCTGGCCCATTGATGGAGTCGACTGATGGACCATAAGTCGACTAACGGTCCGTAGTTGTAATACTCTGAAAGTTTAAGGCCTAATATAGATCCTAACATGAGACTATAAGGGTTTTAACATTGTTTTTAAGTCAATTATAATGTACATAATTCATTTAGGAAGCATTAGAATCAAAATGTCAAGGAACGTCCTTGACGTCTGGAAACTAGTTCAAGAGGTGCTAGAGTGCCTTAGCCTATTTGACTATGTTTTAAGAGTTGGAAAATAATGAAATTTGGTGTTAAGGTGTCTAAAACGTATAAGATTTCGTTTATTTGAAACGTTCGGGTATGACTCCCCAAGGACCAACCAAAGGGCCTTGAGGAGGACCCTTGCAATTTTGCAAAAAGCTACCAAGAGGCAGTGTCTACCCACGAATTACAGGCGACGAGGCGTTGTTGGATCGACAAGGGGTCGATGCCATCCGTCGACCAACACATACAAATTTTGTCTAATGGTCCATTTGGACCAATCTATGACACCAAAGACAGATTTGCAGGACGGAGGGGAACAAGGGTGTTGATTGACCTACGACCCGTTAGTCGGGGTCTCGTAGGTCAGGCCCCTTTGTTGCTGCTTTGTTTTAATTAATTCATTTAATTAGTTAGTTTAGTTAAGAGGTTAATTAGAGATTAGGGGGTGGTTAATTAAGTTAGTTAAGTCTCTATATAAACTACCCTAAGCCTAAAACCTCAATTAACTCTCATAATTCCCAAAACTCAATTGCTCTCCCTTCTCTCTTCTTTCTCGCTCTTAAAGAAACTCCATAGAATACCAAGCAAAGGAGGGTCCTAGAACTGCAAAATATCAAGTTTTCTCCATCAAACTTCATCAATTAGTAAGGTATCGGATTCCTTTCACCTTTGGGATCTCTTTCCCCAAAGGGTTCCTTCAAGTTGATTTCAAAAAGATGAAATTCAAGTGGGGTTTATCCCAATACGAAATTGATCTTGTGAATTTCTTAGTTTATGATTCCTATTGGTTATTATGAGTAGATTAAAATAAATTATGATTAAATTATAGTACTTCTGGATGAATTAACCTAGTTAGTGGAAGATGATCTTTTCCCCTTAACCCTAGGTTGTGATCTTGAATTGAATTACCTATAATTGATACAATTGACGTGGTTAATGTGTAAATTACTATTCTATGTTGTTATTATGCGAATTTGTGAGTGAATTGAGATGGTTTAATGGTAAGACCTTGATGATGGCCTTTGAAGGAGATTGGGTAAGTCTTGTGATCTCAATTCTTTACTTCAATTATGATTACTTGTGTATTGTGATGATGCTGTATTGAAGTATACCTTATGTTAACATTGATTAGGATTGGTATGCTGTTGAATTAGAATGTCTTGAATCATGGTTTGTGAGATATTGGCTAAGATGTAAATGTTATAAGGATGGTGATAACTTACCAATGTGCCTTATTATAATGTGATATGTAAATGTGCTAACCTCATATGTATGAATTGTAATGAAAGGAAAATACTCATGCAATTCTTGTTAATCTATGATGATGATGATTATATAAGGGATAGACCCTATGACCTAAAATAATCTATGATTATTAATACAGGCTTAAAGACAATCCAAGAAGGTTCTCTAGCTTAGCACCGAGTGAACTTGAGTGAGGAGTGTCCCTTACCACATAGGGAAGGTAGGATCACTAACGTACTCATGAGATTGGAGACTATAATGCATATAGCATAAAGAGGGTCCCAACTACATCTCCTAGTTCATGAACTATGTTGCTCCCATAGGAATACTAGCTAGTGGATCCACATAGATGATACGTTTATGTTTTGGTACTACCTTGGGAAATAGTTCGCCTTCTTTCAGTGTAGGGTTCTATGACACCGGATTCCACATTATCTCATGTGGTCTATGTCGGTTAAGGGAAGATGTTCCCAAATGGTAAAATGTAGTAATGAATGAATTCTAACTAGGATGACCTAAGGAGTTCAGCTTAGTCTAGCTAGGGGTATGTGACTCTACCTATACATTGCACTAAAGAGCCTTGAGGGAAGTCTTAGAAGGATGTTCTTATGTATGTATATGCTTATAAATGCAAATGATATTTATATGATGATCGTACATCTTAATGACACTAGGTGATGATGGTTTCACTTATGAACATGTGGTTGGTCTCTATTGTTACGGTATAATGATGTTTACTCTTAATGATATAGTATGTGAAGTTGGAAATTATTTATGGTTCTTGTTGTGTTTACTTGATTGAGTAAGGTTATGGGGCTTTGCTTAGTCATTGCACTAGTGGATTTAATGAGCGTTCATGAATAGTGGTATTGCTTTTGTTATGATATTATGAACTCTTATACATTCTTGTTGATATTATAACTTGATGATAGACTTGTCTTTATTATGGATTAAAGTATGTTGATATGTATGTTGACTTGACTAGACTTATTATTGTTGGTCTTGTGATGTACATGGTCTTAACTTAATGAATATGTATTATTGACTTGTATTGGTGCTTCAATGTGCATAAGGCTTTTCAAAGTAAATTAGCATGCTTTAATGAAATGTCTCTTTTTAGCATGATTTGTATTTGGTGTGTACATATGGTCCTATACTTAGAAAAAGTGATGTGCTAACCCCATTTATCCCTTTCTCTCCAACATTTTTAGGTTCCGGTTGTGGAAAGATTCGTGACGACTTTGAAGGAAGAAGTGGATTGTCATTATCCAAATTGTGTAAGTCCTCACCACTTGGAGGACAATGCCACTTTTCTAGCATTGGATGTTGATTAGTCCTAGAGACACTTTGTTCTTTCTCTTTCTTTTGAGTACTAAGATTGTATAGCGTATATGTGGCTTTTATTGTATTGATGTATGGACTATGCCCAATTGTTATACTCTTGTTTAGATGGTTATGAGATGAGACATCCGTTTTAAGACTATGTTATACCTTATATATATGTGTGCAGTAAAAGTAGAAGACTATGTAATCTTTTTATACGAAGGGTCTATGTATACTCTATATGAATATATTATGTGTATGCAAGAGGTCTATGTAAACCTGATGATAGACATAGAAGAAATGTTTTAAATTTTCCACATTTTTAACCTATGAATGTAATTATGTAACCTAAGAGGATAGTCTTAGTCCTCTTCGAGGACGCTGACGCCGGTTACGTATAGGGGGTGCTCCCCGGATGTGACAGTAGTTGGTATCAGAGCATGAGGTTGAAAATCCCTATAAATAATGTATCATTAAACCACGTCTATGTAGATTATTATTCATAATTGTGAAGATCACCAAAGTTATTAATGAGAGACTATACGATGCTTCGAAACTCTGATCTTCTTATATTCCTATGTCGTGCCTCTAGAGTACTATTATGTCCTTTATCCTAAACCTTGTATGGTGCATTTACGTAAGAATAATCGAAGAGCTGCTGCTTGATTGTCCGAAGAAGAAATGGATAATGTGGGAGATAATGACAACCAAGTGACTCCACTTGAAGAAGTTTCTATGGTGATCAAGATTTGGTTGCCTCTCCACCGATGATCAATGGAGATATAAGGACAGATTTTCTCACTTTGACACAAGCCATGACCTCTCAAGATAATGCCATCACTTCTCAAGTTCAATCTATGACGGACCAAATGAATATAGAGGATAGACCTTGACTGCCTCAACAAGCTAGCACTATGGCCTCGCGTTTGAGAGACTTTTCTATAATGAATCCACCTATGTTCTTTGGGTCGAGGTAGGATGAAGAACCTCAAGATTTCCTTGACGAGGTATATAAGATTCTTTATGCTATGGGTTTGACCTCAACTGAGAAGGCTGAGTTAGCGACTTATAAACTCAAAGATGTGGACTAAACTTGGTATGTGCAATGGAGGGATAATAGGGCACTAAGAGGTGGTGCTGTGACTTGGAAGATCTCCAAGAAGGCTTTCCTTGATAGGCTCTTTCCTAAAGAGATGAGGGAAGCTAAAGTGGGAGAATTCATCAACCTTCATCAAGGAGGTATGAGTGTACTTGACTACTCCTTGAAATTCCCTAAATTGTCCAAGTATGTTCCATCCTTGGTTTCAAATCCAAGGGATGAGATGAGTCTTTTTCTTATGGGGGTGTCCGATAACTTGGAGGAAGAATGTTAATATGAATATATCTAGTCTCATGGTTTATGCTCAACAAGTTGAAGAAACTAGGTTAAGGAAAAAGAGTAGAGAGGCCAAGAAGGCTAAGTCATATGAAAGTGGTTCTTCAAAGGGTAGGCTTGACATTCAATACAAGCCTAGGTTCAAGAAGAGGTTTTCTAATCAAGTTCGTACCAAATTTCCCAAGGTTCGTGATGATAGGGTGTGTTACCCTAAGTATTAAAAGGGAAGAGGTACTAGCTCACCAAGAAAGAAGCCAACTTGTGGAAAGTGTGGCAAAAAGCATTATGATGATTGCCTTGTCGGGACAGACAATTGCTTTGGGTGTGGGAAGAGTGGCCCCAAGGTTATGGATTGCCCAAATTTGAAGGGGCTAGACAAAGGTAGCGGGCAAGGTCAAGCTAGTTGTAACATTTTGGAAAATCATATGTCTAATGAAGAGCCCAGTAAGTCCGTTAGAATGCGTATTGGGGTACATAGGCATCCCAATCCCCAATATTGAGAAATATTGGGCATATTATAGAATATTGGCAATGGGGTGTTAGCCAATTTCTATGTATGCACAAGTAATTAAAATAACAATGTCGTTCATATATAATCACATTAATTTTATAGGTATCCCAATGCCCAATATTGAGAAATATTGGGCATATTATAGAAAATTGGCTAAGAGATATTAGCCAATTTTCTATATACGAATATGAAATATACTTTTTGGGTTGCCATACCAATCTAAGATTCATTGACCAAGAAGTGTACCTGCAATGAAGACCCTAAGCTAAAATAAAATCTGTTCAGAATAGTTTCACACAAAGTACTTGGCATCCAAGTGTCAAGCCTAGTACCATCCCACATGACCATCTAAAATGATCATGTAAATTAAGCAGTGCCCAAGGATACAGTGAGGGTCCTTGGGACAATAAATAAATATTCCAAATAGGAAATCAAGAATAGTTAGTTAGGAAAGTACAACCAACCCATGTGCAAGCACATGGGCAAAGCATGTGGGAATCGGCCATAGGAGGGGACCACCCTAACCGAATTCGGCTGGGGTAGTTAAGGGGCAGCATGTGCGGACGGGTCCCTCCATGTGGGGCCTAAATTCCTAACCAACTCTAGGTACTAACTAACTGTCATAACTAGCTAACTAACCTAGGACTAACCAAAATGGACCCACTAATGCACCAGACAACCTAGGAATAAACCGGGTTGACACTAACCTAGTACTAGTTAAAGAGACAACCTGGTACCTTACCTAGGATGGTCCAAAAGGTTAGCTATGATCCTAACAACTTAGGGGTAATTTAGTAATTTATATAGGTTACCAAATTAATTAATTTATCAACTTAATTAATTAATTTAAAAGGTCTAAAACCGAAACTACAAAGGAAATTTCCAGATTTCGGTTAAGAGAAGAAAGGGACAACCTAGTACCTAACCTAGGATGGTCCAAAGCATTGGTTATGGTCCTAACGACTTAAGGGTACGTTATTAATTAACTTAGGTCACAAAATTAATTAAATTAGCAATTTAATTAATTAGTTTATATTGTCAAAACGAAATCCTTACACTAACCTAGTACAATTCAAGAAACATCCTAGTACTTAACCTAAGATCGTCCTAAATGGTTGATTATGGTTCCAATGACTTAGGGGTACTTTAGTACTTACCCTAGGTCCCTAAATTAATTAAATTAAGGATTTAATTAATTAATATAAAGTCAAAATGTTGACCGAAACCATAGTCAACACCAAAATTCCAGATTTTGGGTCAAGTCAACATTCTTCTATGTTTAGTCAACTTAGGAGGGGTGTTTTGGTAATTAATCAATTAGTTTATTAAATTAACTTATTAAACCTAAGTTGTATAATTCATGATCAGTTCCTAAACCAAAAAATCATGATCAAAACGTTGATACTCACGACGCTAAGGCAGTAGGCAACAAACCGCAAGAAAACGTAAAACAGTAAAGATTTCTTAGGCGAATTCAAGGTGTTCTTCAAGGTTTCGTGCAAGGTGATCTTCGTAGATTAAGTTCTACTTAAGGTATGGGTTTCTCTCATGGACTTCTTTCTCCAAGAGAACTTTCTTTCGAACGATTCAAAGATCTTGAAAACTAGGGTTGTTCCCGTATTCTCGTCGAACTCTTTTCCCTAGTATCCTTGTACGATTTTAATGATTAAGTAGGTTAGAGATAATGTTGTTGGTATGTGGTGCTGGCTGATATTATGTGTAATTTTCTTGAATTATGACTATCGAATGAACCTATGAACTTATAATCGTATGAAGTAAAATGGTGACAACATTAATTAAGAATTGATGATGTGCTAGTTACGTCTGTAATTGATTATGTGTTGATGTGTTTGTCCGAAAGTTGTCTTGCTGTTATGGTGACATTATGAAGATGCTAAAGTCATCAAATTTTAATATGATGCTGTCCAAGAGGTTCAAAAATGTTATCACTAAATCCATAAACTAAGATTGGCTTAAAAGAGATCTATGAAATCACATCTTGAATGAACTGCCTATCTTATGCCAACAAATTGGCTAACACTACTTTGTCAAAAAGGACACATGCAAATGGCTATGAGTTTATGTAAATGATTGAAAGATTGGGTAATGGTTCATACATATTCAATTTAAATATGAACATACGTAAAATTGGCTTATGCCAACAAAAATGGTTATGTAGTTTAATATCCAAATGTTGAGGCCAATACTAATCATATGTCAATCTTGTGCAGTTAGAGTATCAAATGATATTATAAGCACTTCTAAAGTAATTCAATGAATTCATAACCAAGAGCATGCTATTCATTGGGACAACTCCCAACATGCTCTAAAAGAATGAACTATGAACATATGTAACTCATTGAAAGAAGTGTTCATCGTCCATGAACAATGAAATGAAGCTACTACACTAAAGTAAGGAAGTAACGTGAGTTATAACATAATTAAAGGGGTCTAAATTAAGTAAATGACCATAATGGGGTGTTAAAGGAAGTGAGACAAGTCTTACTTACACCTAAGCTACTATGTTAAAAGAATACTCACGAATGAAGGTGTTAGAATATGTTAGACTAGTCTCATTAACACCTAAGGATGATATGTAAGGACAATTCACATTTCATCAATGTAAAGTAAGGATGATTTGTAAGGACAATTCACATTTCATCAATGTAAAGTAAGGATGACAAGTAATCAAAAGAGTAAGTAAATCTCAATCTAGAAGTAAGCTTCCATAATGATTGAGTCAACTCTAAAAGATAAAGAAGATAATGAAAGCGAGCACAACACCGATAGACTAGTTATGAGCATGTGCTTGCACGTGTAAGTCTCATGAGATGAGGCTACCACCGAGGTGGATAAGTAGTCTCATTAAGTCCCTAGTCTTTGAACTATGTCTAGCCAACATAGAAACTAGCCAGTGGTTTCCACCTAAGCGATATAGGTATGTTCGGTTTCACTTTGGCCGGTGATTCCACCTATTTTCGGTGTGGGGAAGACAACGGATTTCATGTTTATCTCACATGATATATGTCGATTAATGCTCATGATATGTTCTTGGGTCACTATAGCCGTGATCCACTACTTTTTAGTGTGGAGTCAACACTTGAGATGGATTCGCCTTAGCCGGGAATCACCCCTTTTCGGTGTGGGGCAGACACTGGATTTCATGAGTAGCTCACATCATCAAGATTCATTTTAACCGGTGAATCACCTCTTTTCGGTGTTGGGAAGACACTGGATTCCATGTTAGCTCGCATGATCTTATTCCTAATGATGTCTCTAGGAAAGTAAGAAAGGATGATGATGATGGAACGTATGTTCAAATTGAGCCATGAAGAAGAGCTTAAAAATGTCAATTGCCAATATCACACTCATGAAGTTTCAGCAAAAAATGGGCAAAGCCAAATAAGATTGGCTTATAATGACTTCTTCTATGATGCCAATAAAGGGAAGTAGAAATATAATGTTAACTAAATACCTCATAACTTCCCTAACATGAAAGTAATGAAATATGTGGCATAGCCAATAGAGACTGGCTTATGAGATTTTAATGAATATATAAAGTAATGAATGACTCATTGTAAGACAGTGAAATCATTCCTTTGTCCTTGGATTACTTACATCGATTCATTGTGGGTATGGGACTACAATGAATCATTGCACTTGTAAGTAGAACATAGGACGAAAGGAATTATTGAACTACACGACAAGAAGAAGAAAAAATACTGAAAAATAAATTAAGTCCCCAAAAAGGAGCTCTCGGGTTTGGCATGATCAAAATCTCAAAACTTTGCCCGAGTTGTTCTACAATTATGTTGATGATACTAATGTATTGTAATCATATAGAAAATGAGTTGTGTGCTTTGAATACATTAAAATACATCATATTCATACCACAATTCACAACTAATGAATTAGGAAAGTCTAGTGATGTCACTTTCCAGAAATGGCATGTTGTATAGGAAGAGCTTTCCTTGATCATGCATAGATTTATGTGTATGTGTGCATACACCCATACTTAGTACAAGTGGTGTACTAACCCTATATAGTTTACTATTTTTATAGGTGCAGGTCAGAGGACAGATTGACGACACTTGCAGCGGTTTGGACTTCAGCGTTTCTCCAGACCATTTGGTAGGTCCTCTTGGTTTCGAGGATGCTACATCTTAGTCTAGCGTTAGATATATACATATCTAGTGGATGTTGTTCCTAGCGTTTTCTTCACAGTTTATTTCGAAGCTTTTTGTAATAAGGCCGTTTTTGGAAAACGTATTTATGATATATTCATATTCTGTTTTGAATTGAATTTTATGATAGATGGTTGTTTATTTACTTTAAGCTTAGTAAGAATAGGCTTGTCTGCGACCTTTGAGAGGTCAACGACGCCAATTGCGATTCGAATTCTAGAATCCGGCTCGTGACACTAGTTGTTATAATGTGGATCCTCTAAAGAAGAATCGTTTTTTATGCACTACGCTCTGGGGTGAACAAGAGCGTTCTCCCGATGTGCTGACCAGTATGTTACAAGTGTTCTCTATTAATGTATATTCTTTACTTGATCCGGGTGTTACACTATTTTTTCTTACTCTTTTGATAGCTATAAAGATTGATATTTTTCCTGATATTCTAAATGAACCTTTCATGGTAACTACCCTGGTAGGTGAGTAGGTGGTTGTGAAGAGGGTATATAGAAATTGTCCTATAATGTTGCGTAATAGAGTTACCCATGTTGAATTAGTAGAACTTGATATGGTCAATTTCGATGTCATTTTGGGAATGGATTTGTTGCATGATTGTTTTGCTTCCATTGATTGAATAACAAGAATTGTCAAGTTCAATTTTCCAAATAAACCCGTTATAGAGTGGAAAGGAAAAAAATTCTATTCCTAAAGGTCGTATTATCTCTTGTATTAAGGCTTCTAAATTGATATCAAAGGGGTGTCTATATCACATTGTAAGAGTCAAAGATTTAGACTCCAAAAATCCTCCCATTGAGTTACTCCCCGTAGTAAGGGAATTTCCAGAGGTCTTTCCTAATGATCTTCCTTGAATTCCTCCCGAACGGGAGATTGATTTTTGTATTGACTTGCTACCGGATACCAACCTAATTTCTATTCCTCCTTATCTGATGGCTACGGCCGAATCGAAAGAGTTGACAGCTCAACTCAAGGACTTACTAGACAAAGACTTCATTAGACCTAGTATTTCTTCATGGGGTGCTCCGATATTGTTTATGAAGAAGAAGGATTGGTCCCTTAGAATGTGCATTGATTATTGCAAACTCAATAAAGTCACTGTTAAGAACAAATATCCTCTCCCTTGGATTGACGACTTGTTTGATCAACTCCAAGGAGAAAGATACCTTTCCAAGATTGACTTGAGATCGGGGTATCACCAACTTAGGGTGAGAGGTGAGGATACACCAAAGATGGCATTCCGAAAAAGATATGGTCACTATAAGTTCTTAGTAATGTCTTTTGGTCTCACTAATGCCCCAGCGGCATTTATGGATCTCATGAATAGGGTATTTTGATACATAGATTTACTTTTCATTGTTTTCATTGACGACATCTTGGTATATTCAAAAAATGAGATTGAAAACATGGACCATTTGAGGGTGGTGTTGCAAGTGCTTAAGAACACCCAACTATTTGCCAACTATAGCAAATGTGAGTTTGAGTTGAGCTAGGTGGCGTTTGTTGGTCATATGATCTCTAGTGAAGGAGTTGAGGTTGATCCAAGGAAAACCGTGGCGGTGAAAAATTTGCCTAGGCCATTGACTCAAACCTACATTAGGAGTTCCTTAGGTCTAGCGGGTTATTATAGTAGGTTTGTGGATGGTTTTGCATCCATTGCATCTCCCTTGACAACTTTGACCCAAAAGAGTGAGAAATTTGACTTTTCGGAGGCATGTGAAAGAAGCTTCTAAATATTGAAAGGTAGGCTTACTTCCGCTCCGATGTTTACTTTAACGGATTGTACAATGGTTTCATTTTATATTGTGATGCATACCGCGTGAGTTTAGGGTGTGTGCTTATGCAACATATGAAAATAGTATCCAATGCCTATAGACAACTTAAGGTGGATGAGAAGAATTATCCAACTCATGATCTTGAGTTACCGGCAGAAGTATTTGCCTTGAAAATATGGAGGAATTATTTGTATGGTGTTCATGTTGATTTGTATACCGACCACAAGAGTCTTAAATAAGTGTTTACTCAAAAGCAGTTGAGTCTCCGACAAAGAAGGTGGCTGGAATTATTCAAAGATTACGACATGAGTGTTCTCTACCATCCCGACAAGGACAATGTGGTTGCGGATGCTCTAAGTCGTATGACCATGGGTAGTGTGTCCCATGTAAAAGAAGCCAAGAAAGACCTACTGAAAGATGTTCATAGGTTGGCTCGTTTGGGTGTTAGATTGGAAGATACTCCGAATGGTGGTTTCATGGTCCATCATAACTCCGAATCGTCTTTAGTGGTTGAGGTGAAGTCCAAAAAACACCTTGATCAACCATTGATGGAGTTGGTTTTATTGGTAATCTTAAAAATACATTATCCTTAGGGGGGATGGTGTCTTGAGGTATCAAGGAAGTTTGTGTGTTCCCGATGTAGATGGCTTGAGGAACCGTATTATTGAGGAAATGTATCGTTCCGTTACTCCATTCATCCGGGTTCTACAAAGATGTATCAGGACCTTAGAGAAGTGTTTTGGTGGGAAGGCTTGAAAGGGGACATAGCAATTTTTTTTGCAAAATGTCCAAATTGCCAAAAAGTTAAAGCCAAACACCAAAAGCCGGGTGGTTTACAACAAGAAATCCAAGTTCCTACTTGGAAGTAGGAAGACATTAATATGGATTTTTTGGTAGGGTTGCCTCGTTAACAAAAGCAACATGACTCCATATTACTGGTTGTGGATAGGTTGACCAAATCCGCTCATTTTATTTCCATCAAGTCCACTTACTGAGCGGAGGAATATGCAAGGATCTTCATAGGTGAGATTGTGTGTTGCCATGGTATTCCGTTGTCCATCATATCAGATAGGGGTGCACAATTAACATCTAGTTTTGGAGGTCATTCCAAAAAAGGGTTGGGTAATTCGAATACTAGATAACCAATTTTTCCTATCACTTCTGTTAGTTGCTATGTTTTAGGACTGCAACCTTTTCTTTATTTACCGCAGTAATTAGCTGTAGTTTTCCTCAAATAACTTTTTTATCTAGTCTCTAGGAGTTTGTTTATCTCATCAGATGTATTGCTGACCATGAAGTTCGTTCTTTATTATAAGTATAAGTCTTAGGTAGTGGAAAATATATTACATTTTCAAATAAAATTATCTCTTCTTTCTTGTTCTTCATTGCTTCATAGTTCTTATCTTTCATTATTTATAAGTTCTTTTTTGTTCCTTTTCTGGGTTTCAACCTTAATTAACTACAATAGGTATCATATCTTATTTATTTTTGAGGGACTTGTGAGTGCTCATTAATATGTTTTAGTGAATACCATAGATGGAGAAGCAAGTTTTTCCACAATGGCACCATTAGCTTTCATCTGAGAAAGATATCAGCCAGTCAAATGCAGCATATCTAAAATATTTTGATCTTTGGGAAGCTATAGAAATGATTAGGAGATTTCTCCCTTACCAAACCACAATGGCACAGACCAAAAATCACATGGAAAGGAAAACCATGAAATCAAAGGCAGAGGCATGCTTGTGTACAACAGTTTCATCCACAATCTATACTCGTATCATGTCCCTGAAGTCAGCAAAAGAGGTATGGGATTATTTCAAGACTGAGTATAAAGGAGATAAAGAATTCGAGGGATGCAAGTGCTAAATTTAATAGGTGAGTTTGAACTGCAAAGGAAGAAGGAAAGTGAAACCATAAAGGATCATTTTGAACGACTTCTTAATATATATAATCGAGTCACATTGTTTGGTTCCACTTTTAACATTTCAAGGATTGTTGAGAACATCCTTGTAATAGTATCTGAAAAATTTGAGGCTATTGTTACAACCTTAGAAAACTTGTCCAAAATAAGAATAGTTGAGCTCCTAAGTGCCTTCAATCACAAGAGCAACACCGTGTAATGAGACATGAATGAGTTTTTGAAGGAGTCCTATTAGTCAAACATCAAGATGACGGAAGAAACAATAAGAAGCAGAACAAGAAGATACAAGGACAACATATTGAGAATTTTGCCAAAGAAGGATAACTATCCTCCTTGTTATCATTATGAAAAAAAAGGTCACCCTCCTTTAAACTTTTGGGGGTGACCTCATGCAAAGTGCAACAAGTAGTATCAACAGGGTCATGAAGTTGTAATTTGTAAAGACAAAATTCAGCAACCTGAAATGGAAGCTGAAGTTGCTGATCGAGAAGAAGATCACCTTTTTGCTGCAACTTGTTTCACAAGCCTATATTCAAATGAAAGTTTGTTAATTGATAGTGGTTGTTCTAACCACATGACAACTAATAAGATGTTGTTCAAGGAATTGTGGAACCCTGCGAAAAAGAAAGTTATAATCGAAATGGAAATGGTGCTTGTCTTGATGCGATAGGCAAGGGAGCCTTATCCATTACTAATTGCTCTAGAACTAAGCTTATCACAAATGTTTTGTATGTTCCATACCTTGATCAAAACCTTCTCGTTGTTGGAAAATTAATGGAGAATTCATTTCATCTATTCTTCAAAACAAAACTTGTGCGATAGAAGATCCATTAGGCTATGAGATATTCATAGTTAAAAGAGTGTAAGTGTTTTTCGCTGAATCTTTGAAAGAAGAGCGAACAACTTTTTTTCTGACAGAAAACTCTACATATTTTGGAATAAAATAATAGGTCATTTTCATCATCAAGGTATGATGTTCTTGCAAAGAAAGGAACTTGTGAATGATCTATCAAGATTGTAGAATCGGTTGACAGATTGCCAAGTTTGTTTACTTGGAAAAATGAAAAGACTGCCCTTTCCCAAAACAACATGGAGAGCATAATAAAAGTTTCATCTCATTCATATAAACATATGTGGACCTCATATAACACCATATTTAAATGGTAGTCTTTACTACATTGCATTTATTGATGATCTAACAAGACTTACAAGGGTTGTTTTCTAAAAATTCAAGTCAGAGGTAGCTGATGTGTTTTGAAATTTTAAGGTAAAAGTGGAAAATCTGAGTGGCTGCAAATTCAGACTTTAATGTCTTATAATGTAAATGAGTACACTTGAAATCCGTTCAAAGTACTTTGTGACAAAGCTAGTATAGAACATCAGCTAACAGTCCCTTATACTCCACAACAAAATGGAGTTAGTGAGCGGAAAAAATGAACTATAATGGGGATTACTAGGTGAATGCTTCATAAGAAACATCTACCAAACAGGTTCTGGTGGTGGCTGCTTGCAATGCTCATTCTAGATCTGTAAAGGATAAATCACCATATGAATCATGGTATGGTCATAAACCCTCATTGTAATTTCTTAGAAATTTTGGCTGCTTGTGTTTCTCTTATATACCATGGGTTTATAAATATAAGCTTGATAAGAAGGTAGTTCTATACATCTTTATAGTCTACAATGTTCTCAAAAGAAAATAAGGTCTATGAACCTCGAACAGAGAAAATTGTCGTAAGTAGAGATGTCCACTTCATTTAGAACCAACACTGAAATCGGGAGAAGCCCCAAAATAATCCTCCAGTTGATAGTCTATTAGATCCAAAAGATCTAATAGATGATCCTCCTATTAGAGACACATGGTTCATCTCTTATATCTTTAAGAGATGCAATACTGAAAATTTATGAGCTCGCAGGCTTTGAGGAAGAAGGAGATCATAAATTGGTGGCAGCTATGAAAGAGCAAATGATGAGTATTAAAAAATTAGACATGAGTGCTTTTTTAGAAACCGTTAGACAAAAAATCATTGGAGTAAAATGGGTCTTCAGGACAAATCTAAATGCTAATGGTTCCATCAACAATCACAACGCGGGGATTGTAGTGAAAAGTTACACTCAGATCTTTGGAGTAGAGTACTCATAAACTTTTGCACCAGCTGCTCTACTTGACACAATTAGATTGCTACTAGCCATTGTAGCGGAAAAAGGTTGGAGAGTTTATCAACTCAATGGTAAGTCGTCCTTTCTCCATAGTCTTCTCAAGGAGGAGGTTTATTTTGAGCAACCATATTGGTTTATTGTCAAGGGGAATGAAAATAAGGTTATTTTCTAATGAAAGCTCTCTAATGTTTAAAGCAGGCACCAAGGTCTATAGCAATATTGATGATCATTTGCTTAGTTTAGGCTTCAAGAATAGCTTATTTGAGTCTACATGTCATATTAAGTGTTCAGGTAATTATTTCATTGTATGATGACGTTCTCTTTGTCACGGGAAGTATGGCTTGCCTAATTGAGGACTTCAAGTTTGAAATGATGAAATTCTTTGAAATGATATACCTTGGATTAATGTCATACTTTCTTGGAGTGGAGATCAACCAAAATGAAGAGAATGTATTCATTTCCCAAAAAAAATATGCTGAAGAAATCCTAAAGAAGTTTCATTTGGAAGGTTGCAAAGTTATGAGTAGTCCAATGAACCAAAAGAAAAATATTTCTAATGATGACGGAACTTAAAACGTGGATGAGTCATATTATAGAAGTGTTATTGGTTGTTTGATGTATTTGACTGCAAGTTGGCCTGATATGCTGTATGAAGTGAGTTTTTTTGTCTTGGTTCATGCATTGTGCAAATGATTTACACTTTATTGCAGCTAAAAGAATTGTCAGATACGTCAAGGAAACTATTAACAATGGTTTTATGTCTCAAAAAATTCAAAAGTTTAGACTTAACGAATTCTCTGATATTGGAAGTTGTAGCTCGTCTCCTGCTTTGACTATGATTCATAATCTACCTAATTCTAAGGGATAAAGTGTAGCCTAAACTAGCAAAAAGTGTGGCCTTTGATAAAAGACTACACTTTTGGACTTTCAGCAACACTTTTAAGGGGGTGGCTTAAAGAAGTGTAAACTTTGACATTAGGCAACACTTTTTAAATGTTGCCAAAGTAGCTACACTTAAAAAGCGTTGCCAAAGAGGTATAAAGGGCACGATTTGTAGTGATTCACTAGCAACACCTTTTGTTTGATTATACTACACTTAAAAGTGTGACCTTTGCTTTGTTATTGGTTAGACTTAAAATTGTTGCCTTTTATATCTCATCTAAAACAACACTTATAAAGTGTAACTTTTCTTATTTACAATATTTAATTTATAATTAGTAAGCCACACATTGGACATCCTTATAGCAACACTTTCGAAGTGTTGCAATATTGTGTAGAAGTTTTGTAGCCACAATTTTTCATTTTTACGAATAATAATTATAGTCTGCATATATTTAATAATCACATAATTAAATATAAGAGATCTAAAATAGAAAATTAGCCAATAAATAAATCAAAGCTATAGATTAAAATAAACTTCAAAAAAACATGTCTTGTATAACCAATACATAGAAAGCGATTGCTTAAATATCTCTACTATCAATAAATTCCACAAAACCAAATGCATTCAAATAAATATGACAATAGTACAGACTCTTCCAGGAGTTCAAAAGACTACTTGTACTCCATGATCTAGCTTTCTGATATCTTCGCCCACGCTTTTGCCTCAAATACATGCATGTGCGTGTATGTTAATGTAATCTCCAATAGCAAAAATCACATTTATATCAATGCTTCTACCCTAAGAAAACACAAAGGAAATCACATAGAATTCATGAGACATCATGAAATAGCAAACTACATACTAATTATGAAGTTCATTTCTGATAAACAAATTTGGAACTTCACATGTAGCCAAAAGGAAATAAAGTCTGAACATAAAAAATGAAAAAAAGAAAACTACTTCTAATCCAAAAGAGCATTCCTTATTTGTTCTTGCCTCACAAAAACAAAATGATCAAAAGCAATCATATCTTGATACTAGATTTTCCTCCATACAAAAAACTAAAATCACCTCACATGTAATAAATTTAATATTAAACGCATCCATCATACCCGCATTTCAACGAACTCAACCATCAGAGTAATGAAACACCTCACAATCATTAATCATAGTCTATAATAGAAAAACTAGCATGAGGATTCAAGATTTTCAGACTATGGTGAGGAGTACTTCTCAGTGGCAATGGGAGTAAGCCTAGTAAAAATAAATCTACTTCCAATCTTTTTAAATATTTTACACTACTGATGAAGCTTCTAACACTTATCAATTTAAGATGCCCATGTTTCATAATCTAGTCAAGGAAAAGCAGCAGTAACATACTTCTAACAAGAAAAATGTCGGAAAAGATAAATTAATGAATAGTAAATTAGGACAAGATAATCTACTTGGTCATGACTGATCTCATCCTATATCATCTTATCAATTTAAGGAAAAATAGAAATCACATAATTAATTAATGCTTGATGCCCACTATGAAGAACCATCTTATGCGAGTAATACTACTACAAGCTAGGAACCACGAAACAACACAAAACACATCAATAACATAAGAAAATCGAAACCCACAACTGATACACCTTATCCCACCAAATAAACCTAGATATAAACAATGGAAACTCTTAGCTGATAAAATTCCAGCAAAACACTTCAGATAGTTCTGTCCCTGAAAGAAAAATGGATAGTAGTAATTTATATTGACAGTGGGAAACATCAATGGAGCTCAAAAAATTCACCTTCAAAACATATTTTTTGTACATCAAAAAAGAGTTAAAATTGGAGATATAAATTGAAACCAATAGATTTGCTACCAAACCAACTACCAAATGTGTTGCTAACTTAATCTAAATCTTCCGAGTAGTGATTTCCTTTGTCATTTGTTGAATATGCCTAGGGCTCACTTTGACGTCCATTATTTTCGCCACTTTCTTCACTACTTTGGAATTTCAGTTGTAAGAACCCAAAAGTATCGATTCCTTTTAAACAAAAAAAAAATTCAATCAATTGACAAGAGGATTGTTTTTAGTACTAGATGATTAGTAGATAATAAGAAGGAATCTCGACGAATGATTCTTAAGCTTGACAGAATCGATACTTACCTTGAAGAAAGTTGTATCGGAGAAATCTTTAGCTTAGCTCTTAAGTTCTTCAGCTTCCCCTCTTAAGTTCTTCAATCTCTAGATCTTTAGCTTCCACTCTTCAGCTCTTCAAAAAAAAAGGCGTGTTGTGGAGAAGAGAATCACAAGTATCGAAGAAATCATCAACTGAGTTCTTCGATCTTCATCTTAGTTCCTCCATCATCAGCTCGGATCTTCAATTAGGTCTCCGTATTCAGCTCAGTAAAGATGGAGAAATAGTAAAACGTCTTCTGGACAAAGAGTAAAGGGAGTTATGGACTTTGGAGAAGAAAAAGGTCTTATCAATTATTAATTTTTTATTAATTAGTTTTTTTGTTCAATTAATATGGGATTGAGAGTTAAAATGTTGGAGGGAATATTATATTTTAGTGAAAATTTTAAAGCTACACTTTTAATGTGTTGTTTTTACAATTAAAACAAAGGACACTTTAAAAGTGTGGCCATATATGTAAATAGTTGTAGCCATTTATTTCATATTGTAACAACACTTATAAAGTGTAGTTTATACCATTAAATAGCATACTTTTGAAGTGTTGCCAAAATTATCGTAGCTAAAAGTTAAAAATTATAGCTACGCTTTAAAAGTGTTCCCAAAACTACTTTAGGCAACACTTTACAAGTGTAGTCCAGAATTAGTGTGGCTGTAGACCTAAAATGGTGTAGTGTAAGTGTAGTTAGGTCTCCTAGTAAGATACAATTTGTATTACTATATGTGTGTGTATATATGTATAAATATATAGTGGTAGACATAACAGGGGGAAAGAAACATGAAATAGATAAAAGAGGCAGCAACCATTAACGTTGGAGTAGATTTAAGCTTTTCTTCAATCACAAAATATCTACTCTCTGTTCCATGATTTGCTTAAGATAATGATGTGTTTTTTGTATCTCATCCCTCTCATTTTCTTGTTAAGGATCGAGCATCCAAGACACCTCTTCTTTCAGGTCGGAGTTATGATAGACTCTAGTCATTCAATCTCCAACCATTCTACTGGAAATTATCCTCCAAGTCACCATCAGATGTCCTCTCAACTAGGACGTCATATTCGTTCTGGCAACTTCGCCTAGGCCATCCTCATAAATGAGTACTCCATCAACTCTGACATTTGCTTAATTAAACTTGTTCTCGTTTCAATTTTAATCATATTTGTAGTTCTTTTAAACTCAGAATGTCACAAAAGTTACATCTTCCAATTTCAATTAATAAAATTTCATCTATTTTACAACTCTTATTTGTCGATGCTTG
Organism: Solanum sitiens; assembly: GCA_016801875.1. NCBI lineage: Eukaryota > Viridiplantae > Streptophyta > Magnoliopsida > Solanales > Solanaceae > Solanum > Solanum sitiens. Next base: position 2,547,040 of record JABWTJ010000035.1, on the reverse strand, counting down.
GGGTCCTTCCCATCATTTATCTTTTGAAGGTCAAAAAAAATTGTCCTTGTTGATGATTTTTCCAACATTATCTGGGGATTTCCAATGAAATTGAAATTGGAAGTTGCTTCCATTTTCTTCCAATTCAAGTTTCTTGGGGAAAATGAATTTAACACTAAGATTAAGTCAATCCAATCAGACTGGGGTGTTGAATTTCGTGCTCTATATCCCATCTTCTCTCAATTTGTTATCTCTCACCGAGTTTCTTGTCCTCACACACATGAACAACTAGGCAAAGTTGAACACAAACATCATCATATTGTTGAAACGGGCTTAAGCTTCTTAGCTCACAATTCTTCTCCTTCCTATTAGTGGCAATTCGTGTTTGATACATCTGTATATCTAATAAATCGTCTCCCTTCCACCTCAAATAACAACAGATTTCCATTTGAACTAGCATTCCACATAGACTATAATCTTCTAAAAGCCTTTAGGTTCCTGTGCTTTCCTTACATCCGCCCGTATAATAAACATAAGTTTTACTTTCGTAGTGTAACATTTGTTTTTCTTTGGTACAACTCTAAACACTATGGATATCAGTGCCTTGATAGAGCTTCTGGTGCGTCTATATAGCTAGACATGTTTACGTTGATGAAACAAAATTCTTATTTTCTTCAATGTCTATCATAGATCCTCATCCATAACTCTATCTAACTCAATACCTTGGGCATCCTTTCGATCTCTTTACCAAATAATTTATCTACTACCACTCCAAAATCACCGCTGCCAGCATCAAATATTCCAGCCACATCCTCCTTTAAATCTTCGTCATCCATTTCTTCAATTCCCCTGACCAGATCTCCATCTATTACGTTGAGTTCTTCCTCCTAAATGCCAACAAATCCTCTAGTTGCTTATCCCACTTGATACCTATTGCTACCCCGAGAATGCTCCCCCAATTGTAAAAACATCCTCTCAAGCCGTGAACCCACCTCAGCGCACTCATTATATGTGACTTCATCATATGCCTCCGTCATCTAATTTATCTACTATCACAACTTCCTACTCATCGTCTTCCCTTTCTTTTGAACTTACTAGCTCTACGGAGGCAAATAAACACAAGGTTTGGCGAGATGTTATGTCAACTGAGATGAATGCCCTGTTACTCAATTGTACTTGGACCCTTGTACCTTATAATTCATCCATCAATTCTTTAGGCAGCAAGTGGGTTTTCGAGTTATGAAAAATTCTTTATGCAACATTAAGCGTTAGAAAGCCTGTTTAGTTGCCAAAGGATTTGATTAGATAGAGGGTCATGACTGTAACAGCCCGTATCCAAAACAGACCAAAAACCAGCTTTTCAGAAAAATCTGCAGGTGTAACTAACGGTGGCATCGATGGACCGTATCCTGACCCACAGTTGTCCTGCACATCCGTCGATGGGTCAGAAACTCCCAAAAAATTTCAGCCCAGGAAACTTGGTTAAGTCTTGGTCGATGGACAGATCTACGGTCCGTAGGTTAGACTACGATCCGTGGTCTATGACCGTCTATCGAGACCTCATTAACCTACTCTCTAACAAGAACCACGTATGATCAGCACGATCCGTAGGTGGACCCACGATCTGTAGGTATGACCGTAGGTGGGAACTAGCAGCCATTTAAGTGGGAAATGCAGTAGGGTCAACTTCAAATGATTATAGATTTCAGCACAAAATGCATTAGTTGTCCCATGACATATCAACAGATAGATAATTGAATTAGCTGTCCATATCCACTGACCTTGCTAAATTCAGAGCTCCGAGTAAAAAGTTTTCTCGTTTTAGTAAAGGAATATTGAACAGACCCAACCTACGGACCCAAACGACGGACCGTTGATGGAACGACGGACCGTATGCCCAGGCTATCGTTTGGTCCGACAGCAACTTACACATGGGTCTTTTGGTCTTTTCACACTTCGTTTAAACCTTAAGATACATCGTTTTGACCCTAAATCATCACATTTTAATCTGTTTAAGCCTAGAAACATAACTAAACTCACCTAAGTCAAAATCATTAATCAAAAGTTAGAAAATTAGAAGCAAGAAAGGAGAAAAAGATCAAAAACCTTAGTTCAAGAAAGCAACAAATTTCCAGCAGTTCCAGCCACAAAATTTAAGTATTTTTCCGTGAATTTCATCACTAGGTATGTGGATTTCACTAGTGGATTCCTTTCACCTATTGGGTCCCTAGTTTTCATTCACATTCTTGATTCTCTTTTTATGATTAAACCTAGGTTTCTAGAACTTCAACAGAACTTTATGAATTTATTAGTTATATGTTCCCAATCATATTATCATGTTATTATTCAGTTAATCGCATGAATTTTAGAAACCTAGCTTTGTATTTCTTTAGTTTTTGAATCACACATGCTAGGTCAGATATTTGAGTTACTTCAGATATACATGCCTCAGTTATAAATACATAATTACCAGATTAATTGTTGTATTCTCAGTTTGCATGTTTAGTTTTGAGCTATCCAGTATTTACAGAAACTCAGTCATAATCAGTTAATTACAAAATTCATTGGGAGTAGCATAATATCGAGTTAGACTAGCGTTCAACGTACCCAATAGTCCCATAATTACTAGCCAGGTTGGTTGTAAGCCCCCTCTGTGGGCAATCAGTTTAGTGATCACGCCAGCATGCCTTTATACCTTTGGCAGGGTATATAGGGTCCTCTCGATGGGGCGTATACATCGGACTCCACATTTAGCTCATATGGTTTTATTATGGGTTATTAGTAGCTCCCACAGTTCAGTCAGACTCTCTGCATTATTCATTTATCAGTATATTCAGTATTCAGTTTCAGCATGTTATAAATTGGTCATTGCATCCAATTAGCTCAGAATTTAGTATATCATGTACAGATTATTATACTTGCTTTTGTGCTTGTTCAGTTATGTTTTATTTCAGTTTTACTCTATCCTAAATACTCAGTACCTTTAAGTACTAACGCATACCTGCGCTACATCTTCTCGTGATATAGGTTCAGGTTCTCAGCATCCAGATCACGCATAGATTGATTTTCGATCTCCAGTTTAGCAGATTCAGTAGTTAGTCCTCATTCTCCGAGGAAAATAGTCATGAAATTTCATTTCAGTCTTTTAGTCATTTAGTTTTAGTTTTGCTAGATTTAGCTTGGGCTTGTCCCAATATTTCTAGTGCAGTTTAGAGGCTTATTTCAGACATAGTTAGTTTCAGCTTAGCGTTGAATTGATATTTTCTTTGTATTAAACTCATTATTTTTCATATATCTCAGATTTAGCATATGGGTATTCCTCATCTTTTTTAAGTCTGATTTAGCTTCTGCAATAGTTTATTATTCTTTAGTATGCTCATGATCATGCTGGAAGGGTTAGCTTGGGATCACTTATGGTCCTAGGTTCCGTGTCCACGTATCGGTGGTAGCTCAGGGTGTGACAAAACTTTGTATCAGAGAACTAGGTTTAAGAGTCCTAGGATGTCTGAAAAGCAGCACTAAGTAGAGTCCTTTTCATGGGTGTGAAGTTCACCACATCTAATGAGAGGGAGGCTATGAAGTGTTTTAGGAAAATTTCACTTTGTTGTTACTCTTATCGTGCGTAAGGTATGATCTCATCCCATTCTAACTTGACGTTCTACATTTCAGATCATGCCTCATCATAGAGCTAACGCTAGGAATGTGAATGCCAAGAATGCAAACACAACTCCTCCAGTCCCAGATCAAAAAGTCTCCAATACTGAGTTCAGGAATGCCATACAGATGTTGGCTCAGAGTATGACCCACCAGAACAATCGGGTTCATGCTCATCTGAATGAAAATGTTGGATCAGCAGCATCAAGGGTCCGTGACTTTTTTAGGATGAATCCGCATGAGTTCTTAGGATCGCAGGCTAATGAGGATCCTCATAATTTCTTGGACGAAATTCAGAAGATCTTTGAGGTGATGCAGGTTACTGGGAATGATCGGGTGAGTTGGCGTCATACAAGCTGAAAGACATGACTTATATCTGGTACACTCAGTGGAAGGAGAATAGGGGTGCAAATGCAGCTCTTATTAATTGGGAGTGCTTCAGTGAGACTTTTCTCGACAGGTTTTTCCCAATAGAGTTGAGAGAAGCAAAGGCTCAAGAATTCCTGAACTTGAGGCAGGGAAACATGACGGTCTAAGAGTATGGGCTGATGTTTAACCAACTCTCCAGGTATGCTCCTCACATGGTTGTTGACTCGAGGGCTCAGATGAATAAGTTCTTGTATGTAGTGTCAGATTTGGTGAAAACAGAGTGCAGAAATGCTATATTACTGGGAGATATAAACATCTCTAGGTTTATGACTCATGCTCAGCAGGTTGAGGGTGCTAAGCTTAGAAAACAGGCCAAAGATAGTAAGAAGGCTAGGATTGGGAACTATGACTATTCTCAGCAGAAATCGGGTGGTGGAAATCGCTCACAGAGTCAGCAGAAGTTCTCATCTCCAGCCCCTTCATCAGCTAGTGTTCCATCCTCCAAGAATAGGTTTGACCAGAAGGTTAGAGCACCAGGCTCTAAGTCTCAGGGAAGTGTTTCAGGCACCAATACTTACCCCGCTTGCCCTAAGTGTGGTAATAACCATCCGGGGGAGGGTCTTGCAGGAAAACAAGGATGTTTTGGGTGCGGTCAGTCTGGTCACCAGTTGACGGATTGTCCTTCGAGACAGGGTCAAGGAGGTGGAAATGGTAGAGCTCAGTCTACAACTTCATTAGCACCAGCAAATCGCCCGACTCAGCAGGTTAACTCATTTGGTACAGGTGGCGGTCAGTTCCAGAACAGTTTGTATGCTCTTCATGTTTGCCAGGATCAAGATGGTTCTCTTGATGTAGTCACTGGTACGTTACGAGTCTTTGACCTTGATGTTTATGCATTGTTAGATCCAGGGTCTACTCTTTCTTTTGCAACTCCTTACATAGAAGTCCAATTCAATGTCAATCCAGAAACTCTCTCAGAACCTTTCTCAGTCTCTACTCCAGTCGGTGACCCAGTTATAGATAGATGGGTATACAGAAATTGTCCTGTCACAGTCTCTCAGAAAGTCACCTCAGCAGATCTAGTAGAGTTAGAAATAGTAGACTTCGATGTCATTCTAGGCATGGATTTGTACATTCATGTTATGCCTCAGTCGATTGTAGAACTAGGATTGTTCGTTTCCAGTTTCCAGATGAACCAATCTTAGAATGGAAAGGTAGTAGCTTAGCGCCCATGGGTCGATTTATATCTTACCTTAAGCCTAGAAAGATGATCTCTAAGGGTTCTCTCTATCATCTAGTTCGTGTTAAGGACTCTAGCTCTGAAACCCCAACTCTTGAGTCAGTTCCAGTAGTCAGTGACTTTCCAGAAGTGTTTCCAGAAGATCTTCCCGGAGTTTCTCTCGAAAGGGAAATCAACTTTGGAATTGATCTCCTTCCAGATACCCAGCCTATTTTTATTCCTCCTTACAGAATCGCTCCTATAAAGCTTAAGGAATTGAAAGAGCAGTTGAATGACCTTCTAGATAAGGGTTTCATCATACCTAGCATTTCACCATGTGGTGCACCAGTGTTGTTTGTAAAGAAAAAAGATGGTTCTATCAGAATGTGTATTGACTATAGACAGTTGAACAAGGTCACAATCAAGAATAAGTATCCCATCCCCAGGATTGATGACTTGTTTGACCAACTTCAGGGTAATAGTCATTTCTCAAAGATAGACCTCAGATCGCGTTTATCATCAGCTCAGAGTCAGAGATAGTGAAATTCCAAAAACACCCTTCAGAACTCGGTATGGTCATTATGAATTTGTAGTTATGTCTTTTGGACTAACCAATGCTCCTACAGCTTTCATGGATTTGATTAACAGAGTGTTCAAACAGTGCTTGGACTTGTTCGTTATCGTCTTCATTAACGATATTCTCATTTACTCTAGGAATGAGGAAGAACATGCAAGTCATTTGAGAGTTTTTCTGCAGACTCTCAAAGATCGCCAGTTATTCTCTAAGTTTAGCAAATGTGAGTTCTGGTTGAAATCTGTTGCTTTCCTTGGTCACATTGTATCTAGAGAAGGGATCCGAGTGGATTCACTGAAGATAGAAGCAGTTAAACAATGGCCCACACCTACCTCTGCTACAGATATCATAAGTTTCTTAGGTCTAGCGGGTTATTACAGAAGGTTCGTGGAAGGATTTTCATCCATAGACTCACCATTAACTAGGTTAACGCAAAAGATGGTCAAGTTTCAATGGTCAGATGATTGTGAGAAAAGTTTTGCAGAGTTAAAAACTAGATTGACTACAACTCCTGTTTTGACTCTACCAGAGGGGTCAGATGGTTATGTGATCTATGGCGGCGCATCCAGAGTTGGCCTTGGTTGTGTATTGATGGAGCGAGATAAGGTTATAGCTTATGCTTCTAGACAGCTTAAGGTGCATGAGAAAAACTATCCAACTCATTAACTCAAGTTTACAGCAGTGGTGTTTGCACTCATGATCTGGAGACACTACTAGTATGGTGTTCATGTAGATGTGTTCACAGACCATAAGAGCCTTCAGTATGTGTTCACCCAAAAAGAGTTGAAGCTTAGCCAGAGGAGATGGCTTGAGTTCCTTAAGGATTATGATATGAGTGTGCATTATCATCCTGGTAAGGCGAATGTAGTAGCAGACGCTCTTAGTAGACTATCTATTGGTAGTGTATCCCATGTTGATGAAGAATAGAAGGAGCTAGTGAAGAATGTTCACATGCTTCTCATTTAGGAGTTCGACTTATGAGCATATCAGACAGTGGAGTAACAGTTCACAATGGGGCAGAATATTCTTTGGTAGTGGAGGTTAAGGAAAAGCAAGACAGTGATCCAATATTGCTTGAACTTAAGGGTGCAGTCCACAATCAGAGAGTGGAGGTTTTCTCCGAAAGGGGAGATGGTGTACTTCGCTACCAGGGTAGATTGTGTGTTCCTGATGTGTGCGAGTTGAGATAACTTATTCTTGCAGAAGTCCATAACTCCAGATATTCTATTCACCCAGGTGCCACTAAGATGTACCGCGATCTGCGGAAAGTCTATTGGTGGAATGGCATGAAAAGGGATATAGCGATTTTATGAGTAAGTGCCCCAATTGTCAGCAAGTCAAGGTAGAACATCAGAAACCAGGGGTATAACTCAAGAGATCGACATTTCTACTTGGAAGTGGGAAGTAATCAATATGGATTTCATCACAGGTTTACCGCGTACTCTGACTCCATTTGAGTGATAGTTGATAGGATGACTAAGTCTTCTCTTTTATTGGTGGTCAAGACTACAGATTCGGCAGAGGACTATGCCAAGCTTTACATTAATGAAATTGTGAGGTTGCATGGGGTTCTTTTGTCTATCATCTCATATAGAGGTCCTCAGTTTACCTCTCATTTCTGGAAGTCGTTTCAGAATGGTCTTGGTACTCAAGTTAACCTTAGCACAACATTTCATCCGCACACTATTGGACAGGCAGAGCATACTATTTAGACCCAAGAGGATATGTTGAGAGGTTGTGTGATCGATTTCAAAGGTAGTTAGATGATCACCTTCCTCTGATTGAGTTTGCCTACAACAATAGCTACCATTCCAGCATTCAGATGGCCCCTTATGAGGCTTTGTATGGGCGTAGATGTAGATCTCTTTTTGGTTGGTTTGAAGTAGGTGAAGCAGCCTTGATAGGGCCAGATTCAGTCCTTCATGCTATCGAGAAAGTCCGACTCATTAGAGATAGACTTAAGACAACCCAGAGTCGTCAGAAATCTTATGTAGATGTAAGGAGAAGGGAATTAGAGTTCCAAGTTGATGATTGGGTTTTTCTGAAAGTGTCACCTATGAAAGGGGTGATGAGATTTGGCAAGAAAAGGAAGCTCAGTCCTATATATGTAGGCCCTTACAAGATCTTGAAAAGGGTTGGCAAGGTGGCATATGAGTTAGAGTTACCAGCAGACTTAGGAGCAGTGCATCCGGTCTTCCACATCTCACTCTTGAAGAAGTCTGTGGGTGACCCAGCCTCTATAGTGCCATTAGAGAGTGTGGCGGTGAAGGATAGTCTTTTTTATGAGGAAGTACCAGTTGAGATTCTTGACCGTCAGGTTAGAAGGTTGAGAAATAAAGAAGTCGCTTCAGTCAAGTTTTTGTGGAGGAGTGAGTCCGTAGAGGGAGCTACGTGGGAAGCAGAAGAAGCCATGAAAGCCAAGTATCCTCACATCTTTCCTTCCCATTCCACTCCAGCTTGAGGTAATAGTTCCTCTTTACTTTTCCAGTCATTCATGTGTGAATTCAGTCTTAGAATCATGTTCCCTCAGTTTGTACTTGCATTTCAGCGTATTTGCATGTTCTCGGAACTCAATTCAATCAGAAACTTAGTTCTTAGTGTTTAGTAGTAGGGTTTGCAGCTCTCTCCCTCTATTCCAGCTAGTTTAGTCTTCATTCGAGGACGAATGTTCCCAAGGGGAAGACAATGTAACACCCTGTATCTTAAACAGACCAAAAACCAACTTTTCAGAAAAATCTGCAGGTGCAACCTACGGTGGCATCGACATACCATAGCCTTACCCACGGTCCGTCCTGCACATCCGTCGATGGGGCCAGAAACTCCCAAAACATCTCAGCCCAGGAAACTTGGCTAAGACTTGGTCAACGGATGGACCTACAGTCTTAGTCTATGACCGTCGATCAACACCCCATTCACCCACTCTCTGACAAGAAACACAGATGACCAGCACGATCTGTAGGTGGACCCACGGTCCGTATGTCTGACCGTAGGTGGGAACTAGCAGCCAGTTAAGGGGGAAATGCAGTAGGGTTAACTTCAAATTATCATAGATCTCAGCACAAAATGGGTTAGGTGTCCTATGAAATATCAACAGATAGATAATTTAATTAGATTTTCATAGCCACCGACCTTGCTAAAATCAGAGCTCCGAGTAAAATGTTATGCCCGTTTTAGTAAAGGTCTGTCGAACAGACCCAACCTACGGACCCAAATGACGGACCGTCGATGGAACGACGGACCGTCTGTCCAGGCCGTCGTTTGGTCCGACAGCAACTTATCCAGGGGTCTTTAGGTCTTTTCCCACTTCGTTTAAACCTTAAGATACACTGTTTTGACCCAAAATCATCATATTTTAGTGTGTTTAAGCCTAGAAATATAACTAAAACTTACCTAAGTCAAAATCATTAATCAAAAGTTAGAAAATTAGAAGCAAGAAAGGAGAAAAAGCTCAAGAACCCTAGTTCAAGAACGCAACAAGTTTCCAGCAGTTCCAACAACGAAATTTAAGTATTTTTCCGTGAATTTCATCACCAGGCATGTGCGATTTCATTAGTGGGTTCCTTTCACCTATTGGGTCCCTAGTTTTCAGTCAGATTCTTGATTCTCTTATTATGATTAAACCTAAGTTTCTAGAACTTCAACAAAACTTTATGAATTTATTAGTTATAGGTTGCCAATCACATTATCATGTTATTATTCAGTTTATCGCATGAATTTTAGAACCCTAGGTTTGTATTTCTTTTGTTTTTGAATTACACATGCTAGGTAAGATATTTCAGTTACTTCAGATATACATGCCTCATTTACAAATTCATAATTACCAGATTAATTGTTGCATTCTCAATTTGCATGTTTATTTTTGAGTTATCTAGTATTTACAAAAACTCAGTCATAATACGTTAATTACAGAATTCAATAGGAGTAGCATAATACCGAGTTGGACTAGGGTTCAACGTACTCAATAGTCCCAGAACTACTAGCCAGGTAGGTTGTAAGTTCCCTCCGTGGGCAATCTGTTTAGTGATCACCCCAGCATACCTTTATACCTTTGCAAAGGTATATTGGGTCCTCAATGGGGCATATACATCGGACTCCACATTTAGCTCATGTGGTTTTATTATCGGTTATTAGTAGCTCCCATAGTTCATTCAAACTCTCTGCATTTGACCATTTATCAGTATATTCAACATTCAGTTTTAGAATGTTATAAATTGGTCATTGCATCCAGTTAGCTCAGAATTCAGTATATCATGTACATATTATTATACTTGCGTTTGTGCTTGTTCAGTTATGTATTATTTCCGCTTTACTCTATCCTACATGCTCAGTACCTTCAAGTACTGACGCATATGTGCGCTACATCTTCTCGTGATGTAGGTTAAGGTTCTCAGCATCCAGATCACGCATAGATCGATTTTCTATCTCCAGTTCAGCAGATTCAGTAGTGAGTCCTCATTCTCCGAGGACAACAATCATGAGTTTCATTTCAGTCTTTTAGCCATTTAGTTTCAGTTTTTCTAGATTTTGCTGGGGCTTGTCCCACTATTTCTAGTCCAGTTTAGACGCTTATTTCAGACATAGTTAGTTTCAGCTTAGCGTTGAGTTGATATTTTCTTTTTATTAAACTCATCATTTTTCATATATCTCAGATTAGCATATGGGTATTCCCCATCTTTTCATTTTAAGTATGATTTAGCTTCCGCAACAGTTATCATGTGCTTGCATGATCATGACGTGGGCACGGGAACTAGGACGACAAGTGATCCCAAGCTAAATGTGCTTGCATGATTATGAAGATACGAAAGATAATAAACTAGTGAGAAAGCTAAATCGGAACTAAAATGAAAAAATGAGGAATACCCATATGTTATAACTGAAATATATGAAAACTGATGAGTTTAATACACAGAAATTATTAACTCAATACTAAGATGAAACAAACTATGTCTGAAAATAGCCCTACATGACTAGAAATGTTGGGACGGACCTCATCTAAGTCTGGAAAAAACTGAAACTAAAGAACTAAAAATACTGGAAAGAAACTAATGAATTTTATCCTCGGAGAATGAGGACTCACCACAAGTTCTACTGAATTGGAGATCGGGAATCGATCTATGCGTGATTTAGATGCTGAGAACCTGAAAATATATCACGAGAGATGTAGCGCACATATGTGTTAGTACTTGAAAGGTATTGAGCATGTATGATAGACTAAAGTTGAACTAATACATAACTGATAAAGCAATAAAACAATGATATAATCTAAACATGATATAGTGAAGGCTGAGATAACTGAATGCAGTGACCAATTTATAACATGCTAAAACTGAATACTACATATACTGATAAATGGTTAATGCAATGAAATCTGGCTGACTTGTGGGAGCTACTAATAATCGATAATAAAAACACATGAGATAAATGTGGAGTCCGATGTATACGCCCTATCTAGAGGACCCAATATACCCTGCAAAAGTTATAAATGCATGCTGACGTGATCACTAAACTTATGCCCATAGAGGGGACTTACCACCTTCTTGGCTAGTCGTTCGAGGACTATTTGGGTATGCTAAACCCTAGTACAACTCGGCATTATGAAACTTCCAATTAATTAAGTAGTTAATTGATTATGATTGAGTTTCTGTAAACACTGGATAGATCAAATTGAATATGAAAACTGAGAATTCAATAATTAATCTGGTAATGATGCATTAATAACTGAGGCATGTATAATTGAATAACTGAAATATCTGACCTATCATTTGTAATTGAAGAACTAAAGAAATACATAGTTAGGGTTTTGAAATTTATGCAATAAACAGAGCAATAACATGGTAACCGGATTTGCAACATGTTCATAATTAATTCATGATGATCTTTTGTAATTTTAGAAACCATAGGTCTATTCATAAAAAGGGAATCAAGAAACTCACTGAATTCTATGGACCCAATGGGCGAAAGGAACCCACTAGTAGAATACCATATACCTGGTGATGAATTCCACGGAGAAATCTTTCAATTTCGGGGCTGGAATTGATGGATACTTTCTGCATTCTTGAACTAGGATTCTTGACCTTTTTCTTCTCTCTTGCTTCTAATTATATAAGTTTTGATTAATGATTTTGACTTGGATAAGTTGTAGTTGTGTTTCTAGGCTTAAATTGACTATAGCATCATAATTTAGGGTCTAAACAACGTAGCTTAGAGGCCAAACAAACAAGGAAAAGGCTGAAAGTTGTCGAAGTCACTGACAGAGTCGACTAATGGACCATAAGTCGCCTGACGGTTCATACTGGTCGACCGTCATTTGTGACTGAGAGTTCAAAGTCATCTTGCGAATCGATAGATTTGACTTACGGACCGTAAGTGACTGACGGTTAATTTAGATCGAACGTCGTTCACGAATGAGAAGTGGAAGTAAGCTAATTAATCGACGAAGTTGACTGACGGATCGTAAGTTGATTGATATTCCATACTGGTCAATCGTCGTTCGCGACTGAGAATTGGAAGTTAGTTGTTCATTTGACATAGTCGACTGGCATACCATAAGTCGAGTGACGGTCCGTACTAGTCAATCGCCAATTGCGACTGAGAACTAAAAGTTAATTTTCAAATCAATGGAGTCGACTGACGGACCGTAAGTAGATTGACGGTACGTAGTTTTTGATCGTCCTTTGTGACATAGAATTTAGAGTCAGATGGCCCATCGATGGAGTCGACTGATGGACCATAAGTCGACTGACGGTCCGTAGTTGTAATACTCTGAAAGTTTAAAGCCTAATATAGATCCTAACATGAGACTATAAGGGTTTTAACATTGTTTTTAAGTCAATTATAATGTACATAAGTCATTTAGGAAGCATTAGAATCAAAACATCAAGGAACGTCCTTGACGTCCGAAAACTAGTTCAAGAGGTGCTAGAGTGCCTTAGCCTATTTGACTATGTTTTAAGAGTTGGAAAATAATGAAATTTGGTGTTAAGGTATCTAAAACATATAAGATTTCGTTTATTTGAAACGTACGGGCATGACTCCCCAAGGACCAACCAAAGGCCCTTGAGGAGGACCCTTGCAATTTGGCAAAAAACTGCCAAGAGGCAGTGACTACCCACGAATTGCAGGCGATGAGGCGTTGTTGGATCGACAAGGGGTCGATGCCATCCGTCGACCAACACATACAAATTTTGACTAATGGTCCATTTGGACCAATCTATGACACCAAAGACAGATTTGCAAGACGGAGGGGAACAAGTGTGTCGATTGACCTACGACCCGTTAGTCGGGGTCTCGTAGGTCAGGCCCCGGTGTTGCTGCTTTGTTTTAATTAATTCATTTAATTAGTTAGTTTAGTTAAGAGGTTAATTAGAGATTAGGGGGTGGTTAATTAAGTTAGTTAAGTCTCTATATAAACTACCCTAAGCCTAAAACCTCACTTAACTCTCATAATTCCCAAAACCCAATTGCTCTCCCTTCTCTCTTCTTTCTCGCTCTTAAAGAAACTCCATAGAATACCAAGCAAAGGAGGGTCCTAGAGCTGAAAAATATCAAGTTTTCTCCATCAAACTTCATCGATTAGTAAGGTATGGGATTCCTTTCACCTTTGGGATCTCTTTCCCCAAAGGGTTCCTTCAAGTTGATTTCAAAAAGATGAAATTCAAGTGGGGTTTATCCCAATACGAAATTGATCTTGTGAATTTCTTAGTTTATGATTCCTATTGGTTATTATGAGTAGATTAAAATAAATTATGATTCAATTATAGTACTTCTAGATGAATTAACCTAGTTAGTGGAAGATGATCTTTTCTCTTTAACCCTAGGTTGTGATCTTGAATTGAATTACCTATAATTGATACAATTGACGTGGTTAATGTGTAAATTACTATTCTATATTGTTATTATGCGAATTTGTGAGTGAATTCAGATGGTTTAATGGTAAGACCTTGATGATGTCCTTTGAAGGAGATTGGGTAAGTCTTGTGATCTCAATTCTTTACTTCAATTATGATTACTTGTGTTTTGTGATGATGTTGTATTGAAGTATACCTTATGTTAACATTGATTAGGATTGGTATGCTGTTGAATTAGAATGTCTTGAATCATGGTTTGTGAGATATTGTCTAAGATGTAAATGTTATAAGGATGGTGATAACTTACCAATGTGCCTTATTATAATGTGATATGTAAATGTGCTAACCTTACATGTATGAATTGTAATGAAAGGAAAATACTCATGCAATTCTTGTTAATCTATGATGACGATGATTATATAAGGGATAGACCCTATGACCTAAACTAATCTATGATTATTAATACAGGCTTAAAGACAATCCAAGAAGGTTCTCTAGCTTAGCACCTAGTGAACTTGAGTGAGGAGTGTCCCTTACCACATAGGGAAGGTAGGATCACTAACGTACTCATGAGATTGGAGACTATAATGCATGTAGCATAAAGAGGGTCCCAACTACATCTCTTAGTTCATGAACTATGTTGCTCCCATAGGAATACTAGCTAGTGGATCCACATAGATGATACGTTTATGTTTTGGTACTACCTTGACAAATAGTTCGCCTTCTTTCAGTGTAGGGTTCTATGACACCGGATTCCACATTATCTCATGTGGTCTATGTCGGTTAAGGGAAGATGTTCCCAAATGGTAAAATGTAGTAATGAATGAATTCTAACTAGGATGACCTAAGGAGTTCAGCTTAGTCTAGCTAGGGGTATGTGACTCTACCTATACATTGCACTAAAGAGCCTTGAGGGAAGTCTTAGAAGGATGTTCTTATGTATGTATATGCTTATAAATGCAAATGATATTTATATGATGATCGTACATCCAAATGACATTAGGTGATGATGGTTTCACTTATGAACATGTGGTTGGTCTCTATTGTTACGGTATAATGATGTTTACTCTTAATGATATAGTATGTGAAGTTGGAAATTGTTTATGGTTCTTGTTGTGTTTACTTGATTGGGTAAGGTTATGGGGCTTTGCTTAGTCATTGCACTAGTGGATTTAATGAGCGTTCATGAATAGTGGTATTGCTTTCGTTATGATATTATGAACTCTTATACATTCTTGTTGATATTATAACTTGATGATAGACTTGTCTTTATTATGGATTAAAGTATGTTGATATGTATGTTGACTTGACTAGACTTATTATTGTTGGTCTTGTGATGTACATGGTCTTGACTTAATGAATATGTATATTGACTTGTATTGGTGCTTGAATGTGCATAAGGCTTTTCAATGTAAATTAGCATGCTTTAATGAAATGTCTCTTTTTAGCATGATTTCTATTTGGTGTGTACATATGGTCCTATACTTACAAAAAGTGATGTGCTAACCCCATTTATCCCTTTCTCTCCAACATTATTAGGTTCCGGTTGTTGAAAGATTTGTGACGACTTTGAAGGAAGAAGTGGATTGTCATTATCCAAATTGTGTAAGTCCTCACCACTTGGAGGTCAATGCCACTTTTCTAGCATTGGATGTTGATTAGTCCTAGAGACACTTTGTTCTTTCTCTTTCTTTTGAGTACTAAGATTGTATAGCGTATATGTGGCTTTTATTGTATTGATGTATGGGCTATGCCCAATTGTTATACTCTTGTTTAGATGGTTATGAGATGAGACATCCATTTTAAGACTATGTTATACCTTATATATGTGTGTGCAATAAAAGTAGAAGACTATGTAATCTTTTTATACGAAGGGTCTATGTATACTCTATATGAATATATTATGTGTATGCAAGAGGTCTATGTAAACCTCATGATAAACATAGAAGAAATGTTTTAAATTTTCCGCATTTTTAACCTATGAATGTAATTATGTGACCTAAGAGGATAGTCTTAGTCCTCTTCGAGGACGTTGACGCCGGTTACGTATAGGGGGTGCTCCCCGGATGTGACAGTAGTTGTTATCAGAGCATGAGGTTGAAAATCCCTATAAATAATGTATCATTAAACCACGTCTATGTAGATTATTATTCATAATTGTGAAGATCACCAAAGTTATTATTGAGAGACTATACGATGCTTCAAAACTCTGATCTTCTTATATTCCTATGTCGTGCCTCTAGAGTACTATTGTGTCCTTTCTCCTAAACCTTGTATGGTGCTGCTGTTTGATTGTCCGAAGAAGAAATGGATAATGTGGGAGATAATGACAACCAAGTGACTCCACTTGAAGAAGTTTCTATGGGTGATCAAGATTCGGTTGCCTCTCCACCGATGATCAATGGAGATATAAGGACAGATTTTCTCACTTTGACACAAGCCATGACCTCTCAAGATAATGCCATCACTTCTCAAGTTCAATCTATGATGGACCAAATGAATATAGAGGATAGACCTTGACTGCCTCAACAAGCTAGCACTATGGCCTCGCGTTTGAGAGACTTTTCTAGAATGAATCCACCTATGTTCTTTGGGTCGAGGTAGGATGAAGAACCTCAAGATTTCCTTGACGAGGTATATAAGATTCTTTATGCTATGGGTTTGACCTCAACTGAGAAGGCTGAGTTAGCGACTTATAAACTCAAAGATGTGGACTAAACTTGGTATGTGCAATGGAGGGATAATAGGGCACTAAGAGGTGGTGCTGTGACTTGGAAGATCTCCAAGAAGGCTTTCCTTGATAGTCTCTTTCCTAGAGAGATGAGGGAAGCTAAAGTGGGAGAATTCATCAACCTTCATCAATGAGGTATGAGTGTACTTGACTACTCCTTGAAATTCCCTAAATTGTCCAAGTATGTTCCATCCTTTGTTTCAAATCCAAGGGATGAGATGAGTCTTTTTCTTATGGGGGTGTCCGATAACTTGGAGGAAGAATGTTAATATGAATATATCTAGTCTCATGGTTTATGCTCAACAAGTTGAAGAAACTAGGTTAAGGAGAAAGAGTAGAGAGGCCAAGAAGGCTAAGTCATATGAAAGTTGTTCTTCAAAGGGTAGGCTTGACCAATACAAGCCTAGGTTCAAGAAGAGGTTTTCTAATCAAGTTCGTACCAAATTTCCCAAGGCTCGTGATGATAGGGTGTGTTACCCTAAGTATTAAAAGGGAAGAGGTACTAGCT
Source organism: Solanum sitiens (assembly GCA_016801875.1). Classification (NCBI taxonomy): domain Eukaryota; kingdom Viridiplantae; phylum Streptophyta; class Magnoliopsida; order Solanales; family Solanaceae; genus Solanum; species Solanum sitiens. Next base: position 2,530,159 of record JABWTJ010000035.1, on the reverse strand, counting down.
CACCAAGAAAGAAGACAACTTGTGGAAAGTGTGGCAAAAAGCGTTATGATGATTGCCTTGTCGGGACAGACAATTGCTTTGGGTGTGGGAAGAGTGGCCTTAAGGTTATGGATTGCCCAAATTTGAAGGGGCTAGACAAAGGTAGCGGGCAAGGTCAAGCTAGTTGTAAGATTTTGGAAAATCATATGTCTAATGAAGAGCCCAGTAAGTCCGTTAGAATGCGTATTGGGGTACATAGGCATCCCAATCCCCAATATTGAGAAATATTGGGCATATTATAGAATATTGGCAATGAGGTGTTAGCCAATTTCTATGTATGCACAAGTAATTAAAATAACAATGTCGTTCATATATAATCACATTAAATTAATAGGTATATTGGGCATAGTATAGAAAAATTGGCTAAGAGATATTAGCCAATTTTCTATATATGAATATGAAGTATACTTTTTGGGTTGCCATACCCAATCCAATATTCATTGACCAAAAGGTGTACCAGTAATGAAGACCCTAAGCTAAAATAAAATCTGTTCAGAATAGTTTCACACAAAGTACTAGGCATCAAGTGTCAAGCCTAGTACCATCCCACATGACCATCTAAAATGATCATGTAAATTAAACAGTGCCCAAGGATACAGTGAGGGTCCTTGGGACAATAAATAAATATTCCAAATAGGAAATCAAGAATAGTTAGTTAGGAAAGTACAACCAACCCATGTTCAAGCACATGGGCAAAGCATGTGGGAATCGTCCATAGGAGGGGACCACCCTAACCGAATTCGGCTGGGGTAGTTAAGGGGCAGCATGTGCGGACGGGTCCCTCCATGTGGGGCCTAACTTCCTAACCAACTCTAGGTACTAACTAACTGTCCTAACTAGCTAACTAACCTAGGACTAACCAAAATGGACCCACTAGTGCACCCGACAACCTACGAATAAACCGGGTTGACACTAACCTAGTACTAGTTAAAGAGACAACCTAGTACCTTACCTAGGATGGTCCAAAAGGTTAGCTATGGTCCTAACAACTTAGGGGTAATTTAGTAATTTACCTAGGTTACCAAATAAATTAATTTAGCAACTTAATTAATTAATTTAAAAGGTCTAAAACCGAAACTACAAAGGAAATTTCCAGATTTCGGTTAAGAGAAGAAAGGGACAACCTAGTACGTAACCTAGGATGGTCCAAAGCATTGGTTATGGTCCTAACGACTTAAGGGTACTTTAGTAATTAACTTAGGTCACAAAATTAATTAAATTAGCAATTTAATTAATTAGTTTAAATTGTCAAAACGAAATCCTTACAGTAACCTAGTACAATTCAAGAAACATCCTAGTACTTAACCTAGGATCGTCCTAAATGGTTGATTATGGTTCCAATGACTTAGGGTTACTTTAGTACTTACCCTAGGTCCCTAAATTAATTAAATTAAGGATTTAATTAATTAATATAAAGTCAAAATGTTCACCGAAACAATAGTTTATTAATCAATTAGTTTATTAAATTAACTTATTAAAACTAAGTTTTATAGTTCATTATAAGTTCATAAACCTAAAAAACATGATCAAAACGTTGAGACCCACGTTGCTAAGGCAGTAGGCATCAAACCGCAAGAAAATGTAGAACACTAAAGATTTCTTAGGCGAATTCAAAGTGTTCTTCAAGGTTTCGTGCAAGGTGATCTTCGTAGATTAAGTTCTACTTAAGGTATGGGTTTCTCTCATGGACTTCTCTCTCCAAGAGAACTTTCTTTTGAACGATTCAAAGATCTTGAAAACTAGGGTTGTTCCCGTATTCTCGTCGAACTCTTTTCCCTAGTATCCTTGTACGATTTTAATGATTAAGTAGGTTAGAGATCATGTTGTTGGTATGTGGTGCTGGCTGATCTTATGTGTAATTTTCTTGAATTATGACTATCGAATGAACCTATGAACTTATAATCGTATGAAGTAAAATGGTGACAACGTGAATTAAGAATTGATGATGTGCTAGTTACGTCTGTAATTGTTTAAGTGTTGATGTGTTTGTCCGAATGTTGTCTTGTTATTATGGTGACGTTATGAAGATGCTAAAGTCATCAAATGTTAATATGATGCTGTCCAAGAGGTTCAAAAATGTTATCACTAAAGCCATAAACTAAGATTGGCTTAAAAGACATCTATGAAACCACATCTTGAATGAACTGCCTATCTTATGCCAACAAATTGGCTAATACTACTTTGTCAAAAAGGACACATGCAAATGGCTATGAGTTTATGTAAATGATTGAAAGATTGGCTAATGGTTCATACATATTCAATTTAAATATGAACATACGTAAAATTGTCTTATGCCAACAAAAATGGTTGTGTAGTTTAATATCCAAATGTTGAGGCCAATACTAATCATATGCCAATCTTGTGTAGTTAGAGTATCAAATGATATTATAAGCACTTCTAAAGTAATTCAATGAATCCATAACCAAGGGCATGCCATTCATTGGGACAAATCCCAACATGCTCTAAAAGAATGAACTATGAACATATGTAACTCATTGAAAGAAGTGTTCATCGTCCATAAACGATGAAATGAAGCTACTACACTAAAGTAAGGAAGTAACGTGAGTTATAACATAATTAAAGGGGTCTAAATTAAGTAAGTGACCAGAATGGGGTGTTAAAGGAAGTGATACAAGTCTTACTTACACCTAAGCTACTATGTTAAAAGAATACTCACGAATGAAGGTGTTAGAATATGTGAGACTAGTCTCATTAACACCTAAGGATGATATGTAAGGACAATTCACATTTCATCAATGTAAAGTAAGGATGATTTGTAAGGACAATTCACATTTCATCAGTGTAAAGTAAGGATGACAAGTAATCAAAAGAGTAAGTAAATCTCAATCTAGAAGTAAGCTTCCATAATGCTTGAGTCAACTCTAAAAGATAAAGAAGATAATGAAAGCGAGCACAACACCGATAGACTAGTTATGACCATGTGCTTGCACGTGTAAGTCTCATGTGACGAGGCTACCACCGAGGTGGATAAGTAGTCTCATTAAGTCCCTAGTCTTTGAACTATGTCTAGCCAACATAGGAACTAGCCAGTGGTTTCCACTTAAGCGAGCTAGGTATGTTCGGTTTCACTTTGGCCGGTGATTCCACCTATTTTCGGTGTGGGGAAGACAACAGATTTCATGTTTATCTCATATGATATATGTCGGTTAATGCTCACTATATGTTCTTGGGTCACTATAGCCGTGATCCACTACTTTTTGGTGTGGAGTGAACACTTGAGATGGATTCCCTTAGACGGGAATCACCCCTTTTCGGTGTGGGGCAGACACTGGATTTCATGAGTAGCTCACATCATCTAGATTCATTTTAACCGGTGAATCAACTCTTTTCGGTGTTGGGAAGAAACTGGATTTCATGTTAGCTCGCATGATCTTATTCCTAATGATGTCTCTACGAAAGTAAGAAAGGATGATGATGATGGAACGTATGTTCAAAGTGAGCCATGAAGAAGAGCTTAAAAATGTCAATTGCCAATATCGCACTTATGAAGCTTCAGCAAATAATGGGCAAAGCCAAATAAGATTGGCTTATAATGACTTCTTCTATGATGCCAATAAAGGGAAGTAGAAACATAATGTTAACTAAATACCTTATAACTTCACTAACATGAAAGTAATGAAATATGTGGCATAGCCAATAGAGACTGGCTTATGAGATTTTAATGAATATATAAAGTAATGAATGACTCATTGTAAGACAGTGAAATCATTCCTTTGTCCTTGGATTACTTACATCGATTCATTGTGGGTATGGGACTACAATGAATCATTGCACTTGTAAGTAGAACATAGGACGAAAGGAATTATTGAACTACACGACAAGAAGAAGAAAAAAGACTGAAAAATAAACTATGTCCCTAAAAAGGAGCTCTCGGGTTTGGCATGATCAAAATCTCAAAACTTTGCCCGAGTTGTTCTACAATTATGTCGATGATACTAATGTATTGTAATCATATAGGAAATGAGTTGTGTGCTTTGAATGCATTAAAATACATCATATTCATACCACAATTCACAACTAACGAATAAGGAAAGTCTAGTGATGTCACTTTTCAGAAATGGCATGTTGTTTAGGAAGAACTTTCCTTGATCATGCATAGATTTATGTGTATGTGTGAATACACCCATACTTCGTACAAGTGGTGTACTAACCCTATATAATTTACTATTTGTATAGGTGTAGGTCAGAGGACAGATTGACGACACTTGTAGTGGTTTGGACTTCAACATTTCTCTAGACCATTTGGTAGGTCCTCTTGGTTTCGAGGATGCTACATCTTAGTCTACCGTTAGATATATACATATATAGTGGATGTTGTCCCTAGCGTTTCCTTCACAGTTTATTTCGAAGCTTTTTGTAATAAGGCCGTTTTTGGAAAACGTATTTATGATATATTCATATTCTGTTTTGAATTGATTATTATGATAGATGGTTGTTTATTTACTTTAAGCTTAGTATATAATGAATATATGTAACAAATATATGAAGTCTATGTATACTTCATACGTTTAAAAAGTTTTAAATTTTCCGCCAATTTAACTATATGAATGTGACGAATGCAAGAAGAGGCTTGTCTGCAACCTCTGAGAGGTCAGCGACGCCGATTGCGATTCGAATTCCAGAATCTGGCTCGTGACACTAGTTGTTATAATGTGGATCCTCTAAAAATGAATCGCTTTTATGCACTTCGCTCTGGGGTGAACAAGAGCGTTCTCCCGATGTGCTGACCAGTATGTTACAAGTGTTCTCTATTAATGTATATTCTTTTCTTGATCCGGGTGTTACACTATTTTTTCTTACTCTTTTGATAGCTATAAAGATTGATATTTTTCCCGATATTCTAAATGAACCTTTCATGGTAACTACCCTGGTAGGTGAGTCGGTGGTTGTGAAGAGGGTATGTAGAAATTGTCCTATAATGTTGCGTAATAGAGTTACCCATGTTGAATTAGTTGAACTTGATATGGTCAATTTTGATGTCATTTTGGGAATGGATTTGTTGCATGATTGTTTTGCTTCCATTGATTGAATAACAAGAATTGTCAAGTTCAATTTTCCAAATAAACCCGTTATAGAGTGGAAAGGAAAAATATTCTATTCCTAAAGGTCGTATTATCTCTTGTATTAAGGCTTCTAAATTGATATCAAAGGGGTGTCTATATCACATTGTAAGAGTCAAAGATTTAGACTCTAAAAATCCTCCCATTGAGTTACTCCCTGTAGTAAGGGAATTTCCAGAGGTCTTTCCTAATGATCTTCCTTGAATTCCTCCCGAACGGGAGATTGATATTTGTATTGACTTGCTACCGGATACCAACCCAATTTCTATTCCTCCTTATCTGATGGCTACGGCCGAATTGAAAGAGTTGACAGCTCAACTCAAGGACTTACTAGACAAAGACTTCATTAGACCTAGTATTTCTCCATGGGGTGCTCCGATATTGTCTGTGAAGAAGAAGGATTGGTCCCTTAGAATGTGCATTGATTATTGCAAACTCAAAAAAGTCACTGTTAAGAACAAGTATCCTCTCCCTTGGATTGACGACTTGTTTGATCAACTCAAAAAGAAAGCTACTTTTCCAAGATTGACTTGAGATCGGGGTATCACCAACTTAGGGTGAGGGGTGAGGATACACCAAAGATGGCATTCCGAAAAAGATATGGTCACTATAAGTTCTTAGTAATGTCTTTTGGTCTCACTAATGCCCCAGCGGCATTTATGGATCTCATGAATAGGGTATTTTGATACATAGATTCATTTTTCATTGTTTTCATTGACGACATCTTGGTATATTAAAAAAATGAGATTGAAAACATGGACCATTTGAGGGTGGTGTTGCAAGTGCTTAAGAACACCCAACTATTTCCCAACTATAGCAAATGTGAGTTTGAGTTGAGGTAGGTGGCGTTTGTTGGTCATATGATCTCTAGTGAAGGAGTTGAGGTTGATCCATGGAAAACCGTGGCGGTGAAAAATTTGCCTAGGCCATTGACCCCAACCTACATTAGGAGTTTCTTATGTCTAGCGGGTTATTATAGTAGGTTTGTGGATGGTTTTGCATCCATTGCATCTCCCTTGACAACTTTGACCCAAAAGAGTGAGAAATTTGACTTTTCGGAGGCATGTGAAAGAAGCTTCTAAATATTGAAAGGTAGGCTTACTTCCGCTCAGGTGTTTACTTTACCGGATTGTACCAATGGTTCCATTTTATTTGTGATGCATACCGCGTGAGTTTAGGGTGTGTGCTTATACAACATATGAAAGTAGCATCCAATGCCTATAGACAACTTAAGGTGGATGAGAAGAATTATCCAACTCATGATCTTGAGTTACCGGCAGAAGTATTTGCCTTGAAAATATGGACGAATTATTTGTATGGTGTTCATGTTGATTTGTATACCGACCACAAGAGTCTTAAATAAGTGTTTACTCAAAAGCAGTTGAGTCTCCGACAAAGAAGGTGGATGGAATTATTCAAAGATTATGAACTGAGTGTTCTCTACCATCCCGACAAGGCCAATGTGGTTGTGGATGCTCTAAGTCGTATGACCATGGGTAGTGTGTCCCATGTAAAAGAAGCCAAGAAAGACCTACTGAAAGATGTTCATAGGTTGGCTCGTTTGGGTGTTAGATTGGAAGATACGCCGAATGGTGGTTTCATGGTCCATCATAACTCCGAAACGTCTTTAGTGGTTGAGGTGAAGTCCAAACAACACCTTGATCAACCATTGATGGAGTTTAAGGAGTTAGTTTTATTGGTAAGCTTAAAAATATATTATCCTTAGGGGGGGATGGTGTCTTGAGGTATCAAGGAAGTTTGTGTGTTCCCGATGTAGATTTGAGGAACCGTATTATTGAGGAAACGTATCGTTCCCGTTACTCCATTCATCCGGGTTCTACAAAGATGTATCAGGACCTTAGAGAAGTGTTTTGGTGGGAAGGCTTGAAAGGGGACATAGCGAATATTTTTGCAAAATGTCCAAATTGCCAAAACGTTAAAGCCAAACAACAAAAGCCGGGTGGTTTACTACAAGAATCCAAGTTCCTACTTGGAAGTAGGAAGACATTAATATGGATTTTGTGGTAGGGTTGCCTCGTTCACAAAAGCAACATGACTCCATATTGCTGGTTGTGGATAGGTTGACCAAATCCGCTCATTTTATTTCCGTTAAGTCCACTTACTGAGCGGAGGAATATGCAAGGATCTTCATAGATGAGATTGTGTGTTGCCATGGTATTCCGTTGTCCATCATATCGGATAGGGGTGCACAGTTAACATCTAGTTTTGGAGGTCATTCCAAAAAAGGGTTGGGTAATTCGAATACTAGATAACCAATTTTTCCTATCACTTCTGTTAGTTGCTATGTTTTAGGACTGCAACCTTTTCTTTATTTACCGCAGTAATTAGCTGTAGTTTTCCTCAAATAACTTTTTTATCTAGTCTCTAGGAGTTTGTTTATCTCATCAGATGTATTGCTGACCATGAAGTTAGTTCTTTATTATAATTATAAGTCTTAGGTAGTGGAAAATATATTACATTTTCAAATAAAATTATCTCTTCTTTCTTGTTCTTCATTGCTTCATAGTTCTTATCTTTCAATATTTATAAGTTCTTTTTTGTTCTTTTCTGGGTTTCAACCTTAATTAACTACAATAGGTATCATATCTTATTTATTTTTGATGGACTTGTGAGTGCTCATTAATATGTTTTAGTGAATACCATAGACGGAGAAGCAAGTTTTTCCACAATGGCACTATTAGCTTTCATCTGAGAAAGATATAAGGCAGTCAAATGCAGTATATCTAAAATATTTTGATCTTTGGGAAGCTATAGAAATGATTACGAGATTTCTCCCGTACCAAACAATCCAACAATGGCACAGACTAAAAATCACATGGAAAGGAAAACCATGAAATCAAAGGCAGAGGCATGCTTGTATACAACAGTTTCATCCACAATCTATACTCGTATCATTTCCCCGAAGTCAGCAAAAGAGGTATGGGATTATTTCAAGACTGAGAATAAAGGAGATAAAGAATTCGAGGGATGCAAGTGCTAAATTTAATAGGTGAGTTTGAACTGCAAAGGAAGAAGGAAAGTGAAACCATAAAGGATCATTTTGAACGACTTCTTAATATATATAATCAAGTCACATTGTTTGGTTCCACTTTTAACATTTCAAGTATTGTTGAGAACATCCTTGTAATAGTAACTGAAAAATTTGAGGCTATTGTTACAACCTTAGAAAACTTGTCCAAAATAAGAATAGTTGAGCTTTTAAGTGCCTTCAATAACAAGAGCAACACCGTGTAATGAGACATGAAGGAGTTTTTGAAGGAGTCCTATTAGTCAAACATCAAGATGACAGAAAAAATAATAAGAAGCAGAACAAGAAGATACAAGGACAACATAGTGAGAATTTTGCTAAAACAAAGAAGGATAACTATCCTCCTTGTTATCATTATGAAAAAAAAGGTCACCCTCCTTTAAAATTTTGGGGGTGACCTCATGCAAAGTGCAACAAGTAGTATCAACAGGGTCATGATGTTGTAATTTGTAAAGACAAAATTCAGCAACCTGAAATGGAAGCTGAAGTTGCTGATCGAGAAGAAGATCACCTTTTTGCTGCAACTTGTTTCACAAGCCTATATTAAAGTGAAAGTTTGTTAATTGATAGTGGTTGTTCTAACCACATGACAACTAATAAGATGTTGTTCAAGGAATTGTGGAACCCTGCGAAAAAGAAAGTTATAGTCGAAATGGTGCTTGTCTTGATGCGATAGGCAAGGGAGCCATATTTATTACTAATTCCTCTAGAACTAAGCTTATCACAAATGTTTTGTATGTTCCATACCTTGATCAAAACCTTCTCGGTGTTGGAAAATTAATGGAGAATTCATTTCATCTATTCTTCAAAACAAAACTTGTGTGATAGAAGATCCATTAGGCTATGAGATATTCATTGTTAAAATGGAGTGGAAGTGTTTTTCGCTGAATCTTTGAAAGAAGAGCGAACAACTTTTTTTCTGACAGAAAACTCTACATATTTTCGCATAAAATAATAAGTCATTTTCATCATCAAGGTATGATGTTCTTGCAATGAAAGGAACTTGTGAATGATATATCAAGATTGTAGAATCAGTTGACAGATTGCCAAATTTGTTTACTTGGAAAAATGAAAAGGCTGCCCTTTCCTAAAACAACATGGAGAGCATAATAAAAGTTTCATCTCATTCATATAAACATATGTGGACCTCATAGAACACCATCTTTAAATGGTAGTCTTTACTACATTGCATTTATTGATGATCTAACAAGACTTACAAGGATTGTTTTCTAAAAATTCAAGTCAGAGGTAGCTGATGTGTTTTGAAATTTTAAGGCAAAAGTGGAAAATCTGAGTGGCTGCAAAATTCAGACTTTAATGTCTTATAATGTAAATGAGTACACTTGAAATCCGTTCAAAGTACTTTGTGACAAAGCTAGTATAGAACATCAGCTAACAGTCCCTTATACTCCACAACAAAATGAAGTTAGTGAGCGGAAAAAATGAACTATAATGGGGATTACTAGGTGAATGCTTCATAAGAAACATCTACCAAAAAGGTTCTGGTGGTGGCTGCTTGCACTGCTCATTCTAGATCTGTAAAGGATAAATCACCATACGAATCATGGTATGCTCATAAACCCTCATTGCAATTTCTTAGAAATTTTGGCTGCTTGTGTTTCTCTTATATACCATGGGTTTATAAATATAAGCTTGATAAGAAGGCAGTTCTATACATCTTTATAGTCTACAATGTTATCAAAAGAAAATAAGGTCTATGAACCTCAAACAAAGAAAATTATCGTAAGTAGAGATGTCCACTTCATTTAAAACCAACACTAAAATCGGGAGAAGCCCCAAAATAATCCTCCAGTTGATAGTCTATTAGAACCAAAAGATCTAATAGATGATCCTCCTGTTAGAGACACATGGTTCATCTCTTATATCTTTAAGAGATGCAATACTGAAAATTTATGAGCTCGCAGGCTATGAGAAAGAAGGAGATCATAAATTGGTGGAAGTTATGATAGAGCAAATGATGAGTATTAAAAAAATTAGACATGAGTGCTTTTTCAGAAACCGTTAGACAAAAAATCATTAAAGTAAAATGGGTCTTCAGGACAAAGCTAAATGCTAATGGTTCCATCAACAATCACAACGCGGGGCTTGTAGTGAAACGTTACACTCAGATCTTTGGAGTAGAGTACTCATAAACTTTTGCACCAGCTGCTCTACTTGACAAAATTAGATTGCTACTAGCCATTGTAGCGGAAAAAGGTTGGAGAGTTTATCAACTAAATGATAAGTCGTCCTTTCTCCATAGTCTTCTCAAGGAGGAGGTTTATTTTGAGCAACCATATTGGTTTATTGTCAAGGGGAAAGAAAATAAGGTTATTTTCTAATGAAAGCTCTCTAATGTTTAAAGCAGGCACCAAGATCTTGGTATAGCAATATTGATGATCATTTGCTTAGTTTAGGCTGCAAGAATAGCCTATTTGAGTCTACATGTCATATTAAATGTTCAGGTAATTATTTCATTGTATGTTGACGATCTCTTTGTCATGGGAAGTATGGCTTGCCTAATTGAGAACTTCAAGTTTGAAATGATGAAATTCTTTGAAATGATATACCTTGGATTAATGTCATACTTTCTTGGAGTGGAGATCAACCAAAATGATGAGAATGTATTCATTTCCCAAAAAAAATATGCTGAAGAAATCCTAAAGAAGTTTCATTTGGAAGGTTGCAAAGTTATGAGTATTCCAATGAACCAAAAGAAAAATATTTCCAATGATGATGGAACTTAAAAGGTGGATGAGTCATATTATAGAAGTGTTATTGGTTGTTTGATGTATTTGACTGCAAGTTGGCCTGATATGTTGTATGCAGTGAGTTTTTTTGTTTTGGTTCATGCATTGTGCAAATGATTTACACTTTATTGCAGCTAAAAGAATTGTCAGATACGTCCAGGAAACTATCAACAATGGTTTTATGTTTAAAAAAATTCAAAAGTTTAGACTTAACGAATTCTCTGATATTGGAAGTTGTAGCTCGTCTCCTGCTTTGACTATGATTCATAATCTACCTAATTCTAAGGGATAAAGTGTAGCCTAAACTAGAAAAAAGTGTGGACTTTGATAAAAGACTACACTTTTGGACTTTCAGCAACACTATTTAGGGGGTGGCTTAAAGAAGTGTAAACTTTGACATTAGGCAAACTTTTTAAATGTTGCCAAAGTTGCTACACTTAAAAAGCGTTGCCAAAGAGGTATAAAGGGCACGCTTTGTAGTGATTCACTAGCAACACCTTTTGTTTGATTATACTAGACTTAAAAGTGTGACCTTTGCTTTGTTATTGGTTACACTTAAAATTGTTGCCTTTTATATCTCATCTAAAACAACACTTATAAAGTGTAACTTTTCTTATTTACAATATTTAATTTATAATTAGTAAGCCACACATTGGACATCCTTATAGCAACACTTTCGAAGGGTTGCAATGTTGTGTAGAAGTTTTGTAGCCACAATTTTTCATTTTTACGAATAATAATTATAATCTGCATATATTTAATAATCACATAATTAAATATAAGAGATCTAAAACAGAAAATTTGCCAATAAATAAATCAAAGCTATAGATTAAAATAAACTTCAAAAAAACATGTCTTGTATAACCAATAAATAGAAAGCGATTGCTTAAATATCTCTACTATCAATAAATTCCACAAAACCAAATGCATTCAAATAAATATGACAATAGTATAGACTCTTCCAGGAGTTCAAAAGACTACTTGTACTCCATGATCTAGCTTTCTGATATCTTCGCCCACGCTTTTGCCTCAAATACATGCATGTGCGTGTATGTTAATGTAATCTCCAATAGCAAAAATCAAATTTATATCAATGCTTCTACCCTAAGAAAACACAAAGGAAATCACATAGAATTCATGAGACATCATGAAATAGCAAACTACATACTAATTATGAAGTTCATTTCTGATAAACAAATTTGGAACTTCACATGTACCCAAAAGGAAATAAAGTCTGAACTTAAAAAATGTCAAAAATAAAACTACTTCTAATCCAAAAGAGCATTCCTTATTGTTCTTGCCTCACAAAAAAAAAGGATCAAAAGCAATCATATCTTGATACTAGATTTTTCGCCATACAAAAAACTAAAATCACCTCACATGTAATAAATTTAATATTAAACGCATCCATCATACCCGGATTTCAACGAACTCAACCATTAGAGTAATGAAACACCTCACAATCATTAATCATAGTCTATTATAGAAAAACTAGCATGAGGATTCAAGATTTTCAGACTATGGTGAGGAGTACTTCTTAGTGGCAATGGGAGTAAGCCTAGTAAAAATAAATCTACTTCCAATCTTTTTAATTATTTTACACTACTGATGAAGCTTCTAACACTTATCAATTTAAGATGCCCATGTTTCATAATCTAGTCAAGGAAAAGCAGCAGTAACATACTTCTAACAAGAAAAATGTCGGAAAAGATAAATTAATGAATATTAAATGAGGACAAGATAATCTACTTGGTCATGACCGATCTCATCCTATATCATCTTATCAATTTAAGGAAAAATAGAAATCACATAATTAATTAATGGTTGATGCCCACTATGAAGAACCATCTTATGCGAGTAATACTACTACAAGCTAGGAACCACGAAACAACACAAAACACATCAATAACATAAGAAAACCGAAACCCACAATTGATACACCTTATCCCAGCCAATAAACCTAGAAATAATCAATGGAAACTCTTAGCTGATAAAATTCCAGCAAAACCCTTCAGATAGTTCTGTCCCTGAAAGAAAAATGGATAGTAGTAATTTATATTGACAGTGGGAAACATCAATGGAGCTCAAAAACTTCACCTTCAAAACATATTTTTTGTACATCAAAAAAGAGTTAAAATTGGAGATATAAATTGAAATCAATCGATTTGCTACCAAACCAACTTACAAATGTGTTGCTAACTTAATTAAAATCTTCCGAGTAGTGATTTCCTCTTTGTCGTTTGTTGAATATGCCTAGGGCTCACTTTGACGTCCATGATTTTCGCCACTTTCTTCACTACTTTGGAATTTCAGTTGTAAGAACCAAAAAGTAATCGATTCCTTTTAAACAAAAAAAAATTCAATCAATTGACAAGAGGATTGTTTTTAGTACTAGATGATTAGTAGATAATAAGAAGGAATCTCGACGAATGATTCTTAAGCTTGACAGAATCGATACTTACCTTGAAGAAATTTGTATCGGAGAAATCTTTAGCTTAGCTCTTAAGTTCTTCAGCTTCCCCTCTTAAGTTCTTCAATCTCTAGATCTGTAACAACCCTAAAAATGAGTAGGATCAAGACTTATGTTTTTCAAGAATGCTTGTGATTAGACCAAGGTCCACACGTATTGATACGCGTAGAACCAGACATCAGAACCCTTACTACGACCAAGCCAACTAACTTGGGGAGTTAATTGAGCTTGTAAAGGTTGGAACCAACCACGTGAGGCTCACGAAAACGAAGGTTTAATCGAAAGAGTTTTTACCGGACTCAAAAGAAGAAATTTTAAGTTTTGAGGGTCCAAGGGTAAAATGGTCTTTTTCAGGCCAAGGGTAATATTGTAATTACCCTGAGTAATTAATTATTTAATTAATTAAGTTAAAAAAATAACAAAATTCGGGTGGGGCAACCCGAAGTGACCCATTTTCGCAAAATGGGGTCACTCGGGTTCGAACCCCACTAAGAGCAAGATTTAACTTGCTTTTATTTTAATGTGTTAATTTAGTTTTAATAAATAATTAGTAATATCTGAATTAGGAAAAAGAAATCAGATTTTTTATTAATTTTTATTAATTAATAAATTGACTAATTCAAACCACAAAGTCCTACCTACACTAGACTTCTATCTCCCATTTCCCCACACTCTCTTGCACGATTTCTCTCTCTCTTTCTCACACACTCTCTGGCTGCAAACGTGAACAAAAGTCAGAAGAAAACAAAAATTCTTCATGCTTGAAGAATTCACAAGCAAAACACAAAAGAGAAAGCAATTCGGTAATGTTAAGCAAAACATACTACGCTAGTCGGGTGAGGTGTGAGTGTGAGTGTTTGGACTGATTTGTGGAGGAGTTCTTGGGCAGCATTCTGGACATTTAACAAGAAAACAAGGTATGGGTTTTCTTACTCTTGGTCCCTTTCCCAAGAGACCCTTAAGACTTAGTATATTCGGCTCAAAAACTAAGGTTGTTTCCCCGTTGCATGTCCCTGTCATTAGCTCCCAACGAATGTAGGTTGGTATGAATGCTGGTAGACTTAGGATTATGTGATGTTTGTGCTAAATGTAATGTATTGGATGTATGTTAATTCATGAAAAGACAACTATGTGTGTGTGTTTGAATCAAGAAAAGAAAAATGCATGGCATGTGTGAGTCTCGGCCTAGAGACTTGATTTTTGTTAATGTTATGTTGTTGTTTTATGTACTCCAATTGAAGTAAATTGTGATGTTCGTGTGACATGAAGTGTGGCTGATTTGAGGAGTAAACATCTTGGTTAAGAATTCGTGAAGAATTGTATTAAAGAACGTACCAAATGAACTATGTATTGTCCTATGAATTTACTAACAAATGGAGATAAAAATGAGTAAAGAAGTCACTTTAAATTTCCAGCATTATGTTGATATATCTCTGCCAAATTAAGATGTTGAGAATGTCAAGAAAAATAAGGAAAATAAGGTGAGGTCTTTGAGGTTTGAACCCGAGACCTCACCCCTTTAAAAATAAAAACAAAAAAAAATGGTTTAATTAAAGAAGAAGAAATTCGTGTGGTGAGGGGAATTCGAACCTATGGTGGCTGGGGAATAAGAGTGAAGAAAAAGAAAACAAGAAATGAGAGGGGTGGGATTCGAACCCACACCCTCTCGGTTAGAAAACAAGGAAAGGAAAAATGAAGAAAAAGTTTTGAGAGGCGTGGGATTCGAACCCACGACCTCTATGCAGATGAGGGAGATAATATAAAACTAAAATGAGACTGTGGGGATTCGACCCCACAACCTCACAGTCAACTCAAATAGTCAACTTCAAAAAGGACAATAAAACAAAGAGGTTGTGGGGGTTCGAACCCACAACCTCTCAGCCTTAAGCGAATAGAAGGGAAAGGAAAATAAAGGAGAATTGTAGTGTGGCTGAGGGGACTCGACCTCGGGTCCCAAAGTCTCCTATAGGCCGAAACTAATAAAAGAAAAAAAAACGAAAATGGGGTGGTGGGGGCTTGAACCCACAACCCATTGGCCAATGCAAGGAAAGTTTTAAATAGACAAGTAACCCTTCAATGTAAACATTGTGATTTGACTTAGAATTAAAATGTTATGACTATTAGAATAAAATCAATTAATAATGTAAATGACATTCAATTGATTCAAGACTTGGGATTCCTTGCCCAAACTTCTGTTTGATACATAAGTCATACGTGAACAAATCATCCAAGAATAATGCCACCTACTTAGATCAAATTCAAGATCTTGGCATAACTACAAGATACATAAGTCTTGTACTACATAATCTTAGGAATGTAAGAATTACTTAATGAACTACGAATGAAGCCTCATGGCTTGTGTGTATAGACTCATAAGTCTAACATACGTTTAAAAGTAAGTGATCCTAATACGTATGAAATGAAATGATGAACCCTAGAAGGGTTAAGTATGAGTGTAAATACACTAAATGGCCAAGTTAATTGGCATATGATGAGATGAACAATGAAATGATGAAATGAACATTCACATAATAAAAGGTGAGTAACTATGAAAAGCAAAGATGCTAATGATAATGAATGAGGTGACAACATGACATGAGGCTAATGTAAATAATGAGAGTAATCTCAAATGAGCCTAAGTAAATGTTACCAACACGTACTCACCTATGAGAGTGTAAGATAATGAAGAGACAAGTCTCTATGAACACTCTAATGAGAGTATTGAACTTAACACACTTAATACGAATGATGAGATGACAAATCATCTAATGAGCTATGATGTCCTCATACTAGAAGCTAGCTTCCATGACGTATGAGATGAATGAAATGGAACTTTATACTGAGCACTGATAGACTATCTATGAGCGGTGATACCTTCTTTTGGGAAGGGCGGAGGTTCACGTAACTCTCATGAGATGAGACTGTCCGGCTTGCCGGATATGGGTCTCATTATATCTCCTAGTATTCGAACCTATACTGCCAATATAGGGACCTGGCGGGGTTAAATTCCCATGTACGCTAGCATGTTATTGGATCACTTTGGCCGGTGATTCCACCTCTTTTTGGTGTGGGGGAGACACTGGATTTCATGATGCTCACATGATCTGTGTCGGTTAAAGTTAAAGTTCCCGATGAATGAATGAGGCCAGCCTCATATGATGCACATAATGAAATGAATGATACCAAAGGTGTTAGGATAGGATAATCAAAAGGTGAGTTAGATTCAAGTAATGACATTAGGTCATTCTTGGTCATTGCACAACGAACCTAATGAAAGTCTTATACTACATCCTAGGTATAACCAGTGGTTACACTGGACTATGAACGAAATGAAATGAAGTACGTATGAATGAATGAAGCAGACTCTGTGTTTGCTAACGAAGACTCCCAGTTGAGGTCCCATATGTTGAGCCTTCATTTCTGGGATGTCTTAATGTCAAGTCCATGATTCCAAGGTTTCATGGCATATGAATGAATGATATGAACGAAGTTCTGTGCTATGTGTAAATGTTATGTGCTGTGTGCAAATGTGAAAAGTATGATTATGTATGTTATTCTCATGGCATAACTTTCCTATTCCAAATTTGGAAAGCTCACTGACTTTCCTAATCCAAATATGGAAAGATCATTTACTTTCCTAATCCAAATTAGGAAACTTTCCTAATCTCAATTTGGCAAGTCCACTGACTTGACTTCCAAAAATCATGTTGTTAGGAAAGAGCTATTCTTTCTGATGCATGTCCTTGGTGTGTGCTTGCATATACCCATACTTAGTACAAGTGTGTACTAACCCTATACAAACTTTACTATTTTAGGTGCAGGCACAGGTGGACGGTAGAGCTACAGGATCATCGCTGCAGTTATCCGGACGTCCAACATTCATCCGGTTTTTGGTAGGTCCTCATGCTTTCGAGGATGCTACTGTTTATGTTCTAGCTTAGTTTAGGAGTTGAGCTAGTGGAGCATGTTCCACTAGCGTTTCTTTCTTATTTTATTCAGACTATGTATGGATGCCATTTTGGCAATTATACGATTATGTTATTGAACTATTTCTTTCATTTGATTATCTCTTAATGTTTAGATGGTTGATGTTGAACGAATTACGAATGTATTAGAAATGTTTAGTAAGTAATGTTTAGAAACAAAAAGTTTCAAATCTTCCGCTAAAATTAACCTATGTAAAGTAAGAATGACGTAAGTAGGCTTGTCTGCAACCTCTGAGAGGTCAACGACGCCGGTCTCGTCTGGGGTCTTGATTCCAATCGTGACAAAGTTGGTATCAGAGCACTAGGTTAAATTACGAAAATAATAAGTTCACATCAACCACATTGAGTAGTTTCTAAGTCATGGTACTGAAGTGCACCACTATCCTGGATTAGAGACTGCGTGATGCATAGGAATGTTTCTCTTCTTCTGATCTTATCGTGCTTTTCTAAATGTCTGAATTCTTGGTGTTATGAGTGTGTCTAACATCAATCCTTTTTGGTTTTTCCAGAGAATGAACACTAGGAGAGGATTTGGTCAGAGGAGAGGAGGAGCAGCTGCTGGGGGTAATCAGGATCTACCCCAGGCTCCAGCTGAAGGAGTGGCCATGCCAGTTAACCCAACTGGGTTGACTGATGCTGAGGTGCGGGCATCTTTGGCCCAAATGGCACAGGCGATTACCATGCTGGCCCAGGCTATGACTGCCCAGGTCAACAGACAGGATGTTCAGAGGGAGAATCCACTGGTCCGTAGCATGGCTGACAGACTGAGGGATTTCACGAGGATGAATCCTCCCATTTTCACAGGGGTTAAGACATCGGAGGATCCTAAAGAGTTTCTAGATGAGGTGCATAAAATCCTGGTGGCTATGGGGGTAACTGATGTTTAGAAAGCTGAGCTGGCTTCCTATCAGCTCAAGGATATTGCACAGACTTGGTGCAAGATGTGGCAAGATAGCCGTGTCTTAGGTGGAGTACCAGTCACATGGGAGATGTTCAAGACAGCATTTCTGGAGAGATTCTTTCCCAGGGAGATGAGGGAGGCCAAGGTTGAGGAATTCATCAACCTCAAACAAGGCTCCATGACAGTCAGGGAGTATTCCCTGAAGTTTGTTAAGCTGTCAAGGTATGCTACTTCCCTGGTTTCTAACAGCAGGGATGAGATGAGCAGGTTCCTCACAGGAATCAATGGAGACCTGGAGGAGGAGTGTCGATCTGCTATGCTCCATGACAATATGGATCTTTCTAGGTTGATGGTGCATGTCCAGCAGGTAGAGGACAGCCGCAGAAAAAGAGGTGTTCGTGATGCTAGGAGGCCCAGGCCTCAAGACCAGGCAGGACCCAGTCATGGAGGCCACAGGAATAACTTTGGCGTCCGTGAGCAACCAAGGTTCAAAAAGGGGCAACAGAGTTCTGGGAATTCTAATCCTCAGAGGAGTGCTACACCTAAAGGAGGCAGACCAGAGCCCAAAAAGGGAAATGGAGGTGAGATGCAGCGTACTAAGAAGAATTGTGCTAAGTGTGGCCGAGCTCACAGTGGAGAGTGCAGACAGGGCACTAATGCCTGCTTCGGTTGTGGTAAGAGTGGACACATGGTCAGAGACTGTCCATAGAACAGAGGTCAGGCTGGAGGTAATACTCAGCCTAGGCCTAATCCACAGGGTGCAGCAGCAGCCGAGACTCCTAATAGGAACAGGTTCTATGCCCTGAAGGGCAGAGTGGAGCAGGAGAAGTCCGCTGATGTGGTCACAGGTATGCTGCAAGTATTCTCAACTTCTGTTTATGCTTTACTTGATCCAGGGTCTACACTTTCCTTTGTAACTCCTCTGCTTGCTCTTACTTTTGAGGTGTTGCCTGAAGTTCTACATGATCCTATAGTGGTTAGTACACCTTTAGGAGAGAATGTAAGAACTGATAGAGTGTACAAAGATTGCCCAATAGTTGTGAGTGGTAAAACTATGTGTGCAAACCTGATTGAGTTACCCATGCATGATTTTGATGTTATTCTTGGCATGGATTGGCTTTACAGTTGCTATGCTTGCTTAGACTGTCGTAGTAGGGTGGTGAGATTTCGCTTTCCTAATGAAGAAGAGTTAGTCTGAGAGGGGTACAATTCGAGTCCTCCTAACCCCTTGATTTCTAACCTTAAGGCCAATAAAATGATGTCCAAGGGGTTATTCTGTCATCTTGTGAGTGATAATGATTTAGATCATGACATTCCTTCCATAGACTCTGTACCTGTAGTGAATGAGTTCTTAGATGTGTTCCCTGATGATTTACCTGGAGTCCCTCCCCTTCGAGAGATAGACTTTGGTATCGATTTAGAACCCGATACTAAACCAATCTCAATTCCTCCTTACAGAATGGCTCCAGCTGAACTCAAAGAGTTGAAGCTGCAGTTAAAAGATCTCACTGACAAGGGTTTCATTCAGCCGAGCATATCCCCTTGGGGCGCTCCAGTTTTGTTTGTAAAGAAGAAAGATGGAACCCTTAGAATGTGTATCGATTATCGGCAGCTCAACAAAGTCACTATAAATAATAAGTATCCACTCCCCAGAATAGATGATCTATTTGACCAACTCCAAGGGTCTAGTTTCTTCTCTAAGATTGATCTTCGTTCAGGGTATCATCAGCTTAGGGTTAGGGATGGAGATATCCCAAAGACAGCCTTTCGTACCCGCTATGGTCACTATGAGTTTTTAGTCATGTCATTTGGTCTCACGAATGCACCTGCTGCATTTATGGACCTCATGAACAGGGTCTTCCGTGAATACCTTGACTCTTTCGTCATAGTATTCATTGATGACATTCTCATCTACTCTAAGACCAAGGAAGAGCATGAACAGCATTTAAGACTAACCTTGCAGGTACTTAGACAGCATCAGTTGTATGCCAAATTCAGCAAATGTGAATTTTGGCTTAGATCAGTGACCTTCCTGGGTCATGTTGTGTCCGATCAGGGCGTGGAGGTGGATCCCAGGAAGACTAAGGCTATGAAGAACTGGCCAAAACCTCTTACTCCTACTGACATTCGTAGCTTTTTCGGATTGGCTGGTTACTATCGCAGGTTTCTGGAGGGTTTTTCTTCCATTACTGCCCCATTGACAGCTTTGACTAAGAATAAAGCCAAGTTCGAATGGACGGAGACTTGTGAGAAGAGTTTCCAGGAGCTCAAGGACAGACTCACTTCAGCCCCGGTGCTTACCTTGCCAAAGTGTGGTGAGAACTACACTGTTTATTGTCATGCATCAAGGGTTGGTTTGGGTTGTGTTCTTATGCAGGTTGGCAAGGTGATAGCCTATGCATCCAGACAACTCAAGGTTCATGAGAAGAATTATCCCACTCATGACCTGGAGTTGGCAGTTGTGGTATT
Source organism: Solanum sitiens (assembly GCA_016801875.1). Lineage (NCBI taxonomy): Eukaryota > Viridiplantae > Streptophyta > Magnoliopsida > Solanales > Solanaceae > Solanum > Solanum sitiens. The sequence goes on along the minus strand of JABWTJ010000035.1, from coordinate 2,509,414 downwards.
TGCACTGAAGCTGTGGAGGCATTATCTGTATGGAGTGCATGTAGATGTGTTCACAGACCATAAAAGTCTCCAGTACGTGTTCACACAGAGGGAGTTGAATCTACGTCAACGGAGATGGTTGGAGCTGCTAAAGGATTATCACATGAATGTGCACTATCATCCAGGTAAGGCTAATGTTGTAGCTGATGCTTTGAGCAGGATGAGCATGGGAAGTACAGCTCACATTGAGGATAAGAAGAGGAAGCTGGTAAAAGATGTACACAGACTGCCCAGACTGGGTGTGCGTTTGGTTGACTCCACTAGTGGGGATGTTTCAGTTCATCCTAGTTCTGAATCATCATTGGTAGTTGAAGTCAAGCAGGGTCAGCATCTAGATCCCGTGTTGATGGAGTTGAAGGACTCAGTGCTGCTGAAGATGAATGAGTCTTTCGCTTTGGGAGGTGATGGCATACTTAGATATCAGGACAGGCTGTGTGTGCCAGATGTGGGTGATTTGCGGACCAGGATTGTTGCAGAGGCCCATGGTTCCAGATATTCCATACATCCAGGTTCCACCAAGATGTATCATGATCTCAAGCATATTTATTGGTGGGATGGCATGAAGAAGGACATTGCAGAATATGTGGCCAAGTGTCCTAATTGTCAGCAGGTTAAGGCAGAGTATCTTAAGCCTGGTGGTCTGACGCAGATTATTGAGGTTCCGACTTTGAAATGGGAGGCCATTAACATGGACTTCGTGGTTGGGCTTCCGAGGACTAGGAGGCAGCATGACTCTATATGGGTTATTGTGGACAGGTTGACTAAGTCTGCTCACTTTATCCCTGTAAAGTCTACTTACCGAGACGAAGATTATGCGAGGCTCTACATTGATGAGATTGTGAGATGGCATGGGATTCCATTGTCTATTATTTCAGACAGAGGAGCTCAGTTTACTTCTCATTTTTGGAGATCTTTCCAGAAGAGCTTGGGCACGCAGGTGAAGCTTAGCACTGCTTTTCACCCTCAAACAGATGGGCAGGCAGAGCGCACCATTCAGACGTTGGAGGATATGTTGAGGGCGTGTGTGATTGACTTCAGAGGTAACTGGGATGACCATCTGCCTTTGATAGAGTTCTCATATAATAATAGCTATCACTCCAGCATTGGGATGGCACCGTTTGAGGCATTGTATGGTAGGAGGTGTAGATCTCCAGTTGGGTGGTTTGAGGTTGGAGAGTCATCCATTTTGGGGCTGGAGATCATTCATGAGGCCTTAGAGAAGGTCAGAATGATTAGAGACAGGTTGACTACTGCGTGCAGTCGGCAGAAGTCATATGCTGATAACAGAAAGCTACCCTTAGAGTTTGATGTTGGTGACCAAGTTTACTTAAAAATATCACCTATGAAAGGGGTGATGAGATTTGGTAGGAAAGGGAAGCTGAGTCCGAGATATGTTGGGCCATATGAGATCCTACAGCGTGTGGGTGAGGTGGCCTATGAGTTGGCATTGCCCGCAGAGTTAGCTTCTGTCCATCCAGTCTTTCATGTATCTATGTTGAAGAAGTGGCTAGGTGATCCAGCATCAATCTTACCTGTTGAAGGTTTGGGGGTTGATGAAGACTTGTCTTATGAGGAGGTACCGGTTGAAATCTCAGACAGATAGGTCAAACGGCTGAGGAACAAGGAGATTGCCATAGTGAAAGTATTGTGGAGAAATTATCTTGTTGAGGGTGCTACGTGGGAAGCTGAGGCCGACATGAGGGCCCGCTACCCTCACATGTTCAGCTCTTGAGGTTAGACTTTATACTCTTAAACCTATGCTTCCTTACCTCCCCATATTTTGTTGCTATTGATTGGCGTGCTTTTATTATGATCTGACTGGTATTACAACATGAAGTAGTAGTGTCATTCGGGGACGAATGTTCCTAAGGGGGGGATAATGTAACAACCCTAAAAATGAATAGGATCAAGACTTATGTTTTTCAAGAATGCTTGTGATTAGACCAAGGTCCACACGTATTGATACGCGTAGAACCAGACCTCAGAACCCTTACTACGACCAAGCCAACTAACTTGGGGAGTTAATTGAGCTTGTAAAGGTTGGAACCAACCACGTGAGGCTCACGAAAACAAAGGTTTAATCAAAAGAGTTTTTACCGGACTCAAAAGAAGAAATTTTAAGTTTTGAGGGTCCAAGGGTAAAATGGTCTTTTCCAGGCCAAGGGTAATATTGTAATTACCCTGAGTAATTAATTATTTAATTAATTAAGTTAAAAAAAATTATAAAATTTGGGTGGGGCAACCCGAAGTGACCCATTTTCGCAAAATGGGGTCACTCGGGTTCGAACCCCACTAAGAGCAAGATTTAACTTGCTTTTTTTTTAATGTGTTAATTTAGTTTTAATAAATAATTAGTAATATCTGATTTAGGAAAAAGAAATCAGATTTTTTATTAATTTTTATTAATTAATAAATTGACTAATTCAAACCACAAAGTCCTACCTACACTAGACTTCTATCTCCCATTTCCCCACACTCTCTTGCACGATTTCTCTCTCTCTTTCTCACACACTCTCTGGCTGCAAACGTGAATAAAAGTCAGAAGAAAACAAAAATTCTTCATGCTTGAAGAATTCACAAGCAAAACACAAAAGAGAAAGCAATTCGGTAACGTTAAGCAAAACATACTACGCTAGTCGGGTGAGGTGTGAGTGTGAGTGTTTGGACTGATTTGTGGAGGAGTTCATGGGCAGCATTCTGGACATTTAACAAGAAAACAAGGTATGGGTTTTCTTACTCTTGGTCCCTTTCCCAAGATACCCTTAAGACTTAGTATATTCGGCTCAAAAACTAAGGTTGTTTCCCCGTTGCATGTCCCTGTCATTAGCTCCCAACGAATGTAGGTTGGTATGAATGCTGGTAGACTTAGGATTATGGATGTTTGTGCTGAATGTAATGTATTGGATGTATGTTAATTCATGAAAAGACAACTATGTGTGTGTGTTTGAATCAAGAAAAGAAAAATGCATGGCATGTGTGAGTCTCGGCCTAGAGACTTGATTTTTGTTAATGTTATGTTGTTGTTTTATGTACTCCAATTGAAGTAAATTGTGATGTTCGTGTGACATGAAGTGTGGCTGATTTGAGGAGTAAACATCTTGGTTAAGAATTCGTGAAGAATTGTATTAAAGAACGTACCAAATGAACTATGTATTGTCCTATGAATTTACTAACAAATGGAGATAAAAATGAGTAAAGAAGTCACTTTAAATTTCCAGCATTATGTTGATATATCTCTGCCAAATTAAGATGTTTAGAATGTCAAGAAAAATAAGGAAAATAAGGTGAGGTCTTTGAGGTTCGAACCCGAGACCTCACCCCTTTAAAAATAAAAACAAAAAAAAATGGTTTAATTAAAAAGAAGAAATTCGTGTGGTGAGGGGGATTCGAACCTATGGTGGCTGGGGAATAAGAGTGAAGAAAAAGAAAACAAGAAATGAGAGGGGTTGGATTTGAACCCACACCCTCTCGATTAGAAAACAAGGAATGGAAAAATGAAGAAAAAGTTTTGAGAGGCGTGGGATTCGAACCCACGACCTCTATGCAGATGAGAGAGATAATATAAAAATAAAATGAGGCTGTGGGGATTCGACCCCACAACCTCACAGTCAACTCAAATAGTCAACTTCAAAAAGGAGAATAAAACAAAGAGGTTGTGGGGGTTCGAACCCACAACCTCTCAGCCTTAAGCGAATGGAAGGGAAAGGAAAATAAAGGAGAATTGTAGTGTGGCTGAGGGGACTCGACCTCGGATCCCAAAGTCTCCTATAGGCCGAAACTAATAAAAGAAAAAAAAATGAAAATGGGGTTGTGGGGCTTGAACCCACAACCCATTGGCCAATGCAAGGAAAGTTTTAAATAGACAAGTAACCCTTCAATGTAAACATTGTGATTTGACTTAGAGTTAAAATGTTATGACTATTAGAATAAAATCAATTAATAATGTAAATGACATTCAATTGATTCAAGACTTGGGATTCCTTGCCCAAACTTCGGTTTGATACATAAGTCATACGTGAACAAATCATCCAAGAATAATGCCACCTACTTAGATGAAATTCAAGATCTTGGCATAACTACAAGATACATAAGTCTTGTACTACATAATCTTAGGAATGTAAGAATTACTTAATGAACTACGAATGAAGCCTCATGGCTTGTGTGTATAGACTCATAAGTCTAACATACGTTCAAAAGTAAGTGATCCTAAGACGTATGAAATGAAATGATGAACCCTAGAAGGGTGAAGTATGAGTGTAAATACACTAAATGGCCAAGTGAATTGGCATATGATGAGATGAACAATGAAATGATGAAATGAACATTCACATAATAAAAGGTGAGTAACTATGAAAAGCAAAGATGCTAATGATAATGAATGAGGTGACAACATGACATGAGGCTAATGTAAATAATGAGAGTAATCTCAAATGAGCCTAACTAAATGTTACCAACACGTACTCACCTATGAGAGTGTAAGATAATGAAGAGACAAGTCTCTATGAACACTCTAATGAGAGTATTGAACTTAACACACTTAATACGAATGATGAGATGAGAAATCATCTAATGATCTATGATGTCCTCATACTAGAAACTAGCTTCCATGACGTATGAGATGAATGAAATGGAACTTTATACTGAGCACCGATAGACTAGCTATGAGCGGTGATGCCTTCTTTCGGGAAGGGCGGAGGTTCACGTAACTCTCATGAGATGAGACTGTCCGGCTTGCCGGTTATGGGTCTCCTTATATTTCCTAGTCTTCGAACCTATACTGCCAATATAGGGACCTGGCGGGGTTAAATTCCCAGGTACGCTAGCATGTTATTGGATCACATTGGCCGGTGATTCCACCTCTTTTTGGTGTGCGGGAGACACTGGATTTCATGATGCTCACATGATCTATGTCGATTAAAGTTAAAGTTCCCAATGAATGAATGAGGCCAGCCTCATATGATGCACATAATGAAATGAATGATACCAAAGGTGTTAGGATAGGATAATCAAAAGGTGAGTTAGATTCAAGTAATGACATTAGGTCATTCTTGTTCATTGCACAACGAACCTAATGAAAGTCTTATACTACATCCTAGGTATAACCGGTGGTTACACTGGACTATGAACGAAATGAAATGAAGTACGTATGAATGAATGAAGCAGACTTTGTGTTTGCTAACGAAGACTTTCAGTTGAGGTCCCATATGTTGAGCCTTCATTTTTGGGATGTCTTAATGTCAAGTCCATGATTCCAAGGTTTCATGGCATATGAATGAATGATATGAACGAAGTTATGTGCTATGTGTAAATGTTATGTGCTGTGTGCAAATGTGAAAAAGTATGATTATGTATGTTATTCTCATGGCATAACTTTCCTATTCCAAATTTGGAAAGCTCACTGACTTTCCTAATCCAAATTTGGAAAGATCATTTACTTTCCTAATCCAAATTAGGAAACATTCCTAATCTCAATTTGGCAAGTCCACTGACTTGACTTCCAAAAATCATGTTGTTAGGAAAGAGCTATTCTTTCTCATGCATGTCCTTGGTCTGTGCTTGGATATACCCATACGTAGTACAAGTGTGTACTAACCCTATACAAACTTTACTATTTTAGGTGCAGGCACAGGTGGACGGTAGATCTACAGGATCATCGCTGCAGTTATCCGGACGTCCAGTATTCATCCGGTTTTTGGTAGGTCCTCATGCTTTCGAGGATGCTACTGTTTATGTTCTAGCTTAGTTTAGGAGTTGAGCTAGTGGAGCATGTTCCACTAGCGTTTCTTTCTTATTTTATTCAGACTATGTATGGATGCCATTTTGGCAATTATGCGATTATGTTATTGAACTATTTCTTTCATTTGATTATCTCTTAATGTTTATATGGTTGATGTTGAACGAATTACGAATGTATTAGAAATGTTTAGTAAGTAATGTTTAGAAACAAAAAGTTTCAAATCTTCCGCTAAAATTAACCTATGTAAAGTAAGAATGACGTAAGTAGGCTTGTCTGCGACCTCTGAGAGGTCAACGACGCCGGTCTCGTCTGGGGTCTAGATTCCAGTCGTGACAAGATCTTTAGCTTCCACTCTTCAGCTCTTCAAACAAAAGGCGTGTTGTGGAGAAGAGAATCACAAGTATCGAAGAAATCATCAACTGAGTTCTTCGATCTTCATCTTAGTTCCTCCATCATCACCTCGTCTCTTCAATTAGGTCTCCGTATTCAGCTCAGTAAAGCTGGAGAAATAGTAAACATCTTCTGGACAAAGAGTAAAGGGAGTTATGGACTTTGGAGAAGAAAAAGGTCTTATCAATTATTAATTTTTTATTAATTAGTTTTTTTGTTCAATAAAAATGGGAGTGAGAGTTAAAATGTTGGAGGGAATATTATATTTTAGTGAAAATTTTAAAGCTACACTTTTAATGTGTTGTTTTTACAATTAAAACAAAGGACACTTTAAAAGTGTTGCCATATATGTAAATAGTTGTAGCCATTTATTTCATATTGTAACAACACTTATAAAGTGTAGCTTATACCATTAAATAGCATACTTTTGAAATGTTGCCAAAATTATCGTAGCTAAAAGTTAAAAATTATAGCTACGCTTTAAAAGTGTTCCCAAAACTACTTTCGGCAACACTTTACAAGTGTAGTCCAGAATTAGTGTGGCTGTAGACCTAAAATGGTGTAGTGTTAGTGTAGTTAGGTCTCCTAGTAAGATACAATTTGTATTACTATATGTGTGTGTATATATGTATAAATATATAGTGGTAGACATAACAGGGGGAAAGAAACATAGAATAGATAAAAGAGGCAGTAACCATTAACGTTGGAGTAGATTTAAGCTTTTCTTCAATCACAAAATATCTACTCTATGTTCCATGATTTGCTTAAGATAATGATGTGTTTTTTGTATCTCATCCCTCTCATTTTTTTGTTAAGGATCGAGCATCCAAGACACCTTTTCTTTCAGGTCGGAGTTATGATGGACTCTAGTCATTCAATCTCCAACCATTCTACTCGAAATTATCCTCCAAGTCACCATCAGATGTCCTCTCAACTAAGATGTCATATTCGTGCTTGCAACTTCGCCTAGGCCATCCTCATAAATGAGTACTCCATCAACTCTGACATTTGCTTAATTAAACTTGTTCTCGTTTCAATTTTAATCATATTTGTAGTTCTTTTCAACTCAGTATGTCACAAAAGTTACATCTTCCAATTTCAATTAATAAAATTTCATCTATTTTACAACTCTTATTTGTCGATGCTTGGGGTCCTTCCCATCATTTATCTTCTGAAGGTCAAAAAAATTTGTCCTTGTTGATGATTTTTCCAACATTATCTGGGGATTTCCAATGAAATTGAAATTGGAAGTTGCTTCCATTTTCCTCCAATTCAAGTTTCTTGTGGAAAATAAATTTAACACTAATATTAAGTCAATCCAATCAGACTGGGGTGTTGAATTTCGTGCTCTATATCCCATCCTCTCTCAATTTGTTATCTCTCACCGAGTTTCTTGTCCTCACACACATGAACAACTAGGCAAAGTTGAACACAAACATCATCATATTGTTGAAACGGGCTTAAGCTTCTTAGCTCACAATTCTTCTCCTTCCTATTAGTGGCAATTCGTGTTTGATACATCTGTATATCTAATAAATCGTCTCCCTTCCACCTCGAATAACAACAGATTTACATTTGAACTAGCATTCCACATAGACTATAATCTTCTAAAAGCCTTTGGGTTCCTGTGCTTTCCTTACATCCGCCCGTATAATAAACATAAGTTTTACTTTCGTAGTGTAACATTTGTTTTTCTTTGGTACAACTCTAAACACTATGGATATCACTGCCTTGATAGAGCTTCTGGTGCGTCTATATAGCTCGACATGTTTACGTTGATGAAACAAAATTCTTATTTTCTGCAATGTCTATCATAGATCCTCATCCATAACTCTATCCAACTCAATACCTTGGGCATCCTGTTCGATCTCTTTACCAAATAATTTATCTACTACCACTCCAAAATCACCGCTGCCAGCATCCAATATTCCAGCCACATCCTTCTTTAAATCTTCGTCATCCATTTCTTCAATTCCCCTGACCAGATCTCCATCTAATACGTTGTGTTCTTCCTCCTAAATGCCAACAAATCCTCTAGTTGCTTATCCCACTTGATACCTATTGCTACCCCGAGAATGCTCCTCCAATTGTAAAAACATCCTCTCAACCCGTGAACCCACCTCAACGCACTCATTATATGTGACTTCATCATATGCCTCCGTCATCTAATTTATCTACTATAACAAATTCCTACTCATCGTCTTCCCTTCCTTTTGAACTTACTAGCTCTACGGAGGCAAATAAACACAAGGTTTGGCGAGATGCTATGTAAATTGAGATGAATGCCCTGTTACTCAATTGTACTTGGACCCTTGTACCTTATAATTCATCCATCAATTCTTTAGGCAGCAAGTGGGTTTTCGAGTTATGAAAAAATCTTTATGCAACATTAAGCGTTACAAAGCCTGTTTAGTTGCTAAAGGATTTGATTAGATAGAGGGTCATGACTGTAACACCCCGTATCCAATACAGACCAAAAACCAGATTTTTAGAAAAATCTGCAGGTGCAACCAACGGTGGCATCGACGGACCGTAGCCTGACCCACAGTTGTCCTGCACATCCGTCGATGGGGTCAGAAACTCCCAAAAAATTTCAGCCCAGGAAACTTGGTTAAGTCTTGGTCGATGGACGGACCTACGGTCCGTAGGTCAGACTACGATCCGTAGTCTATGATCGTCTATCGAGACCCCATTAACCTACTCTCTGACAAGAACCACGTATGATCAGCACGATCCGTAGGTGGACCCACGGTCTGTAGGTATGATCGTAGGTGGAACTAGCAGCCATTTAAGTGGGAAATGTAGTAGGGTCAACTTCAACTGATTATAGATTTCAGCACAAAATGCATTAGTTGTCCCATGAAATATCAACAGATAGATAATTGAATTAGCTTTCCATATCCACTGACCTTGATAAATTCAGAGCTCCGAGTAAAAAGTTATTCTCGTTTTAGTAAAGGCATGTTGAACAGACCCAACCTACGGACCCAAACGACGGACCGTCGATGGAACGACGGACCGTATGTCCAGGCCATCGTTTGGTCCGACAGCAACTTACACATGGGTCTTTTGGTCTTTTCACACTTCGTTTAAACCTTAAGATACGTCGTTTTGACCCTAAATCATCACATTTTAGTCTGTTTAAGCCTAGAAACAAAACTAAACTTACCTAAGTCAAAATCATTAATCAAAAGTTAGAAAATTAGAAGCAAGAAAGGAGAAAAAGATCAAAAACCTTAGTTCAAGAACGCAACAAATTTCCAGCAGTTCCAGTCACAAAATTTAAGTATTTTTTCTATGAATTTCATCACTAGGTATGTGGATTTCACTAGTGGGTTCCTTTCACCTATTGGGTCCCTAGTTTTCATTAACATTCTTGATTCTCTTATTATGATTAAACCTAGGTTTCTAGAGCTTCAATAGAACTTTATGAATTTATTAGTTATATGTTCCCAATCAGATTATCATGTTATTATTCAGTAATCGCATGAATTTTAGAACCCTAGCTTTGAATTTCTTTAGTTTTTGAATTACACATGCTAGGTCAGATATTTGAGTTACTTCAGATATACATGCCTCAGTTATAAATACATAATTACCAGATTAATTGTTGCATTCTCAGTTTGCATGTTTAGTTTTGATCTATCCAGTATTTACAAAAACTCAGTCATAATCAGTTAATTACAAAATTCATTGGGAGTAGCATAATATCGAGTTGGACTAGCGTTCAGCGTACCCAATAGTCCTATAATTACTAGCCAGGTAGGTTGTAAGCCCCCTCTGTGGGCAATCAGTTTAGTGATCAGGCCAGTATGCCTTTATACCTTTGGCAGGGTATATAGGGTCCTGTCAATGGGGCGTATACATCGGACTCCACATATAGCTCATACGGTTTTATTATGGGTTATTAGTAGCTCCCACAGTTCAGTTAGACTCTCTGCATTGATCATTTATCAGTATATTTAGTATTCAGTTTCAGCATGTTATAAATTGGTCATTGCATCCAATTAGCTCAGAATTAAGTATATCATGTACAGATTATTATACTTGCTTTTGTGCTTGTTCAGTAATGTTTTATTTCAGTTTTACTCTATCCTAAATGCTCAGTACCTTCAAGTAGTAACGCATACGTGCGCTATATCTTCTCGTGATGTAGCTTCAGGTTCTCAGCGTCCAAATCATGCATAGATCGATTTCTGATCTCCAGTTCAGCAGATTCAGTAGTGAGTCCTCATTCTCCGAGGACAATAGTCATGAATTTCATTTCAGTCTTTTAGTCATTTAGTTTCAGTTTTGCTAGATTTAGCTTGGGCTTGTCCCAATATTTCTAGTCCAGTTTAGAGGCTTATTTCAGACATAGTTAGTTTCAGCTTAGCGTTGAGTTGATATTTTCTTTGTATTAAACTCATCATTTTTCATATATCTCAGATTTAGCATATGGGTATTCCTCATCTTTTCATTTTAAGTCTGATTTAGCTTCTGCAGTTTATTATTCTTTAGTATGCTCATGATCATGCTAGAAGGGTTAGCTTGGGATCACTTATGGTCCTAGGTTCCGTGTCCGCATCTCGGTGGTAGCTCAGGGTGTGACAAAACTTTGTATCAGAGAACTAGGTTTAAGAGTCCTAGGATGTCTGAAAAGCCGCACTAAGTAGAGTCATTTTCATGGGTGTGAAGTTCACCACATCTAATGAGAGGGAGGCTATGAAGTGTTTTAGAAAAATTTCACTTTGTTGTTACTCTTATCGTGCGCAAGGTATGATCTAATCCCATTCTAACTTGACGTTCTACGTTTCAGATCATGCCTCATCGTAGAGCTAACGCTAGGAATGTCAATGCCAAGAATGCAAACGCAACTCCTCCAGTCCCAGATCAAAAAGTCTCCAATGCTGAGTTCAGGAATGCCATACAGATGTTGTGTTAGAGTATGACCCACCAGAACAATCGGGTTCATGCTCATCTGAATGTAAATGGTGGATCAGCAGCATCAAGGGTCCATGACGTTTTTAGGATGAATCCGCATGAGTTCTTAGGATCGCAGGCTAATGAGGATCCTCATAATTTCTTGGACGAAATCAAGAAGATCTTTGAGCTGATGCAGGTTACTGGGAATGATTGGGTCGAGTTGGCGTCATACAAGCTGAAAGACGTGGCTTATATCTGGTACACTCAGTGGAAGGAGAATAGGGGTGTAAATGCAACTCTTATTAATTGGGAGTGCTTCAGAGAGACTTTTCTCGACAGTTTTTTCCCAATAGAGTTGAGAGAAGCAAAGGCTCAAGAATTCATGAACTTGAGGCAGGGAAACATGACAGTCTAAGAGTATGGGCTGATATTTAACCAACTCTCCAGGTATGTTCCTCCCATGGTTGTTGACTCAAGGGCTCAGATGAATAAGTTTTGTATGGAGTGTCGTATTTGGTGAAAACAGAGTGCAGAAATGCTATATTACTAGGAGATATAAACATCTCTAGGCATATGACTCATGCTCAGCAGGTTGAGGGTGATAAGCTTAGAAAACAAGCCAAAGAGAATAAGAATGCTAGGATTGGGAACTATGACTATTCTCAGCAAAAATCGGGTGGTGGAAATCGCTCACAGAGTCAGCAGAAGTTCTCATCTCCAGCCCCTTCATCAGCTAGTGTTCCATCCTCCAAGAATAGGTTTGACCAGAAGGTTAGAGCACCAGGCTCTAAGTCTCAGGGAAGTGTTTCAGGCACCAAGACTTACCCCGCTTACCCTAAGTGTGGTAAGAACCATCCGGGCGATTGTCTTGTAGGAAAAGAAGGATGTTTTGGGTGAGGTCAGTCTGGTCACAAGTTGACGGATTGTCCTTCAAGACAGGGTCAAGGAGGTGGAAATGGTAGAGCTCAGTCTACAACTTCATCAGCACCAGCAAATTGCCTGACTCAGCAGGGTAACTCATCTGGTACAGGTGGCGGTCAGTTCCAGAACAGTTTGTACGCTCTTCATGTTCGCCAGGATCAGGATAGTTCTCCTGATGTAGTCACTGGTACGTTACGAGTCTTTGACCTTGATGTTTATGCATTGTTAGATCCAGGGTCTACCCTTTTTTTTGTAACTCCTTACATAGAAGTCCAATTCAATGTCAATCCATAAACTCTCTCAGAACCTTTATCAGTCTCTACTCCAGTCGGTGACCCAGTTATAGATGGTTGGGTATACAGAAATTGTCCTGTCACAGCCTCTCAGAAAGTCACCTCAGCAGATCTAGTAGAGTTAGAAATGGTAGACTTCGATGTCATTCTAGGCATGGATTTGTACATTCATGTTATGCCTCAGTCGATTGTAGAACTAGGATTGTTCATTTCCAGTTTCCAGATGAACCAATCTTAGTATGGAAAGGTAGTAGCTTAGCGCCCATGGGTCAATTTATATCTTACCTTAAGGCTAGAAAGATGATCTCTAAGGGTTATCTCTATCATCTAGTTCGTGTTAAGGATTCTAGCTCTGAAACCCCAACTCTTGAGTTAGTTGCAGTAGTCAGTGAATTTCCAGAAGTGTTTCCAAAATATCTTCCCGGAGTTCCTCTCGAAAGAGAAATCAACTTTGGAATTGATCTCCTTCCAGATACCCACCCTATTTCTATTCCTCCTTACAGAATCGCTCCTGCAAAGATTAAGGAATTGAAAGAGCAGTTGAATGACCTTCTAGATAAGGGTTTCATCAGACCTAGCATTTCACCATGTGGTGCACCCGTGTTGTTTGTAAAGAAGAAAGATGGTTCTATCAGAATGTGTATTGACTATAGACAGTTGAACAAGGTCATAATCAAAAATAAGTATCCCATCCCCAGGATTGATGACTTGTTTGACCAACTTCAGGGTGTTTGTCATTTCTCAAAGATAGACCTCAGATTGCGTTTATCATCAGCTCAGAGTCAGAGATAGTGACATTCCGAAAACACCCATCAGAACCCGGTATGGTCATTATGAATTTGTAGTTATGTCTTTTGGACTAACTAATGCTCCTACAGCTTTCATGGATTTGATTAACAGAGTGTTCAAACAGTGCTTGGACTTGTTCGTTATCGTCTTCATTAACGATATTCTCATTTACTCTAGGAATGAGGAAGAACATGCAAGTCATTTGAGAGTTTTTCTGCAGACTCTCAAAGATCACCAGTTATTCTCTAAGTTTAGCAAATGTGAGTTCTGGTTTAAATCTGTTGCTTTCCTTGGTCACATTGTATCTAGAGAAGGGATCCGAGTGGATTTACTGAAGATAGAAGCAGTTAAACAATGGCCCACACCTACCTCTGCTACAGATATCATAAGTTTCTTAGGTCTAGCGGGTTAATACAGAAGGTTCGTGGAAGGATTTTCATCCATAGACTCACCATTAACTAGGTTAACGCAAAAGATGGTCAAGTTTCAATGGTCAGATGATTGTGAGAAAAGTTTTGCAGAGTTAAAAACTAGATTGACTACAACTCCTGTTTTGACTCTACCAGAGGGGTCAGATGGTTATGTCATCTATGGCGGCGCATCTAGAGTTGGCCTTGGTTGTGTATTGATGGAGCGAGATAAGGTTATAACTTATGCTTCTAGACATCTTAAGGTGCATGAGAAGAACTATCCAACTCATTAACACAAGTTTACAGCATTGGTGTTTGCACTCAAGATCTGGAGACACTACTTGTATGGTGTTCATGTAGATGTGTTCACAGACCATAAGAGCCTTCAGTATGTGTTCACCCAAAAAGAGTTTAATCTTAGCCAGAGGAGATGGCTTGAGTTCCTTAAGGATTATGATATGAGTGTGCATTATCATCCTGGTAAGGCGAATGTAGTAGCAGACGCTCTTAGTAGACTATCTATTGGTAGTGTATCCCATGTTGATGAAGAATGGAAGGAGCTAGTAAAGGATGTTCACAGGCTTGCTCGTTTAGGATTTCGACTTATGAGCATATCAGACAGTGGAGTAACAGTTCAGAATGGGGCAGAATATTCTTTGGTAGTGGAGGTTAAGGAAAAGCAAGACAGTGATCCAATATTGCTTGAACTTAAGGGTGCAGTCCATAATCAGAGAGTGGAGGTTTTCTCCGAAAGGGGAGATGGTGTACTTCGCTACCAGGGTAGATTGTGTGTTCCTGATGTGGGCGAGTTGAGACAACATATTCTTGCAGAAGTCCATAACTCCAGATATTCTATTCACCAGGTGCCACTAAGATGTACCGCGATCTGCGGAAAGTCTATTGGTGGAATGGCATAAAGAGGGATATAGCAGATTTTGTGAGTAAGTCCCCCAATTGTCAGCAAGTCAAGGTAGAAGAAACCAGGGGTATAACTCAAGAGATCGACATTCCTACTTGGAAGTGGGAAGTAATCAATATGGATTGCATCATAGGTTTATCGCGTACTCTGACTCTATTTGAGTGATAGTTGATAGGATGACTTAGTCTTCTCATTTTTTGGCGGTCAAGACTACAGATTCGGCAGAGGACTATGCCAAGCTTTACATTAATAAAATTGTGAGGTTGCATGGGGTTCTTTTGTCTATCATCTCAATAGAGGTCCTCAGTTTACCTCTCATTTCTGGAAGTCGTTTCAGAATGGTCTTGGTACTCAAGTTATCCTTAGCACAACATTTTATCCGCAGACTATTGGACAGGCAGAGCGTACTATTCAGACCCAAGAGGATATGTTGAGAGCTTGTGTGATCGATTTCAAAGGTAGTTAGGATGATCACCTTCCTATGATTGAGTTTGACTACAACAATAGCTACCATTCCAGCATTCAGATGGCCCCTTATGAGGCTTTGTATGGGCGTAGATGTAGATCTCTTGTTGGTTGGTTTGAAGTAGGTGAAGCAGCCTTGATAGGGCCAGATTCAGTCCTTCATGCTATCGAGAAAGTCCAACTCATTAGAGATAGACTTAAGACAACCCAGAGTCGTCAAAAATCTTATGCAGATGTAAGGAGAAGGGAATTAGAGTTCCAAGTTGATGATTGGGTTTTTCTGAAAGTGTCACCTATGAAAGGGGTGATGAGATTTGGCAAGAAAAGAAAGCTCAGTCCTATATATGTAGGCCCTTACAAGATCTTGAAAAGGGTTGGCAAGGTGGCATATGAGTTACAGTTACCAGCAGACTTAGCAGCAGTGCATCCGGTCTTCCACATCTCACTCTTAAAGAAGTCTGTGGGTGACCCAGCCTCAATAGTGACATTAGAGAGTGTGGCGGTGAAGGATAGTCTTTTTTATGAGGAAGTACCAGTTGAGATTCTTTACCGTCAGGTTAGAAGGTTGAGAAATAAAGAAGTCGCTTCAGTCAAGGTTTTGTGGAGGAGTGAGTCCGTAAAGGGAGCTACGTGGGAAGCAGAAGAAGCCAGAAAGCCAAGTATCCTCACATCTTTCCTTCCCATTCCACTCCAGCTTGAGGTAATAGTTCCTCTTTATTTTCCAGTCATTCATGTGTGAATTAGTCTTAGAATCATGTTCCCTCAGTTTGTACTTGCATTTCAGCGTATTTGCATGTTCTCGAAACCCAATTAAATCAGAAACTCAGTTCTCAGTGTTTAGTAGTAGGGTTTGCAGCTCTCTCCCTCTATTCCAGCTAGTTTAGTCTTCATTCGAGGACGAATGTTCCCAAGGGGAAGACAATGTAACACCCTGTATCTTAAACAGACCAAAAACCAACTTTTCAGAAAAATCTGCAGGTGCAACCTACGGTGGCATCGACATACCGTAGCCTTACCCACGGTCCGTCCTGCACATCCGTCGATGGGGCCAGAAACTCCCAAAACATCTCAGCCCAGGAAACTTGGTTAAGTCTTGGTCAAGGGATGGACCTACAGTCCGTAGTCTATGACCGTCGATCGAGACCCCATTCACGCACTCTCTGACAAGAAACACGGATAACCAACACGATCTTTAGGTGGACCCACGGTCTGTATGTCTGACCGTAGGTGGGAACTAGCAGCTAGTTAAGGGGGAAATGCAGTAGGGTTAACTTCAAATTATCATAGATCTCATCACAAAATGGGTTAGGTGTCCTATAACATATCAACAGATAGATAATTTAATTAGCTTTCCATAGCCACCAACCTTGCTAAAATCAGAGCTCCGAGTAAAATGTTATGTCCGTTTTAGTAAAGGTCTCTCGAACAGACCCAACCTACGGACCCAAACGATGGACCGTCGATGGAATGACGGACCGTCTGTCCAGGCCGTCGTTTGGTCCGACAGCAACTTATCCAGGGGTCTTTTGGTCTTTTCCCACTTTGTTTAAACCTTAAGATACATTGTTTTGACCCTAAATCATGATATTTTAGTGAGTTTAAGCCTAGAAATATAACTAAAACTTACCTAAGTCAAAATCATTAATCAAAAGTTAGAAAATTATAAGCAAGAAAGGAGAAAAAGCTCAAGAACCCTAGTTCAAGAACGCAACAAGTTTCCAGCAGTTCTAGCAACGAAATCTAAGTATTTTTCCGTGAATTTCATCACCAGGCATGTGCGATTTCATTAGTGGGTTCCTTTCACCTATTGGGTCCCTAGTTTTCAGTCAGATTCTTGATTCTCTTATTATGATTAAACCTAAGTTTCTAGAACTTCAACAAAACTTTATGAATTTATTAGTTATAGGTTGCCAATCACAATATCATGTTATTATTCAGTTTATCTCATGAATTTTAGAACCCTAGGTTTGTATTTCTTTCGTTTTTGAATTACACATGCTAGGTAAGATATTTCAGTTACTTCAGATATACATGCCTCAGTTACAAATTCATAATTACCAGATTAATTGTTGCATTCTTAATTTACATGTTTATTTTTTAGTTATCTAGTATTTACAGAAACTCATTCATAATACGTTAATTACAGAATTCATTAGGAGTAGCATAATACCGAGTTGGACTAGTGTTCAACGTACTCAATAGTCCCAGAACTACTAGCCAGGTAGGTTGTAAGTCCCCTCTGTGGGCAATCTGTTTAGTGATCACCCCAGCATACCTTTATACCTTTGGCAAGGTATATTGGGTCCTCGATGGGGCATATACATCGGACTCCACATTTAGCTCATACGGTTTTATTATCGGTTATTAGTAGCTCCCACAGTTCATTCAAACTCTCTGCATTTGACCATTTATCAGTATATTCAGCATTCAGTTTCAGAATGTTATAAATTGGTCATTGCATCTAGTTAACTCAGAATTCAGTATATCATGTACATATTATTATACTTGCGTTTGTGCTTGTTCAGTTATGTTTTATTTCTGCTTTACTCTATCCTACATGCTCAGTACCTTCAAGTACTGACGCATATGTGCGCTACATCTTCTCGTGATGTAGGTTAAGGTTCTCAGCATCCAGATCAAGCATAGATCAATTTTCTATCTCCAGTTCAGCAGATTCAGTGGTGAGTCCTCATTCTCCGAGGACAACAATCATGAGTTTCATTTCAGTCTTTTAGTCATTTAGTTTCAATTTTTTTATATTTTGCTGGGGCTTGTCCCACTATTTCTAGTCCAGTTTAGAGGCTTATTTCAGACATAGTTAGTTTCAGCTTAGTGTTTAGTTGATATTTTCTTTTTATTAAACTCATCATTTTTCATATATCTCAGATTAGCATATGGGTATTCCCCATCTTTTCATTTTAAGTATGATTTAGCTTCCACAACAGTTTATTATTCTTTAGTATGTTCATGATCATGACAAGAGGGTTAGCTTGGGATCACTTGTGGTCCTAGGTTCCGTGGCCACATCTCGGGGGTAGCTAATGGCGTGACAATGACTATTTTGAAACATTTAGCCCAGTTGTCAAACCTTCCACTATTTGAGTTGTTCTCATCATTGCTACTTCTCAAAGATGGAAACTATGCCAATTAGATGTCCATAATTCCTTTTTACATAGTCACCTCAATGAACGAGTGTTCATGGCTTAACCTGCCGGCTTTGTTCATCCATTATTTTCCAACTATGTTTGTAAACTAAACAAATCACTATATGGTATCAAACAAGTGCCACGAGCATGATATATGAGCCTTCACTAATATCTCACGACTGTTGGGTTTAATGATCCGTCTCTGTTTGTATATTGGTATCATGGAATCAGAATACATCTACTTGTCTATGTCGATGATTTGTTACCAGAAACCATCACTCCTCTCTCGAATATATTATTTCAAAGTTAGGGGCTGAATTTTGTATTCTCGATTTGGGATGTTTGAGCTTCTTTTGAGGTGTTGAAGTTACACACACTATAAACAACCTTTATCTTTCTCAACATCTATACATTGCATACTTGCTATCTAGGGCCTCAATATAACATGCAAACCTGTGCTTACACCTATGTAATAAAAAACTAAGCTCCATGTGGGTGATATCTCTATGTTTGATGATCGGATATTATATCGTACTGTTGTTAGGGTTTTGGAGAAAGAACGCAGGAGAGGAAGAAAGGGAAAAGGAGTTATGATCGTCGAGTTCATCAAGAAAACTTGTGGATTACGTCGGGAATGATCCCTAAAAGGTATGTGAGATCACATAACATTGGGCTAGTTGACCCACACGCCAATCATGATTCAATTCAGCAAGTTATATAGTTTTGAAAGCAAATCCTTTAAGTTCTTGATTATATTTGTTTGAATTCTTGTGGGTTGTGTTGCTGAAATTTTCTTGACATATGACTGATGTTTCCGGGTGTAATTTCAAGTTAAATTTGATGTACTTTCAACATATACTCCATTTTAAGTGTTTGGGGAAAGACCCAATGGAGTTTAGAGGTTTAAGAGTTAGAAAACCAAGAAGAAATTTCGTCCGACGAAATTTGTGAGTTCCTCCACGTCGCTAACCCACTTCGCGGTTTTGAGAAATTGTGTCTTTCCGTCGTGAAGCGGTCACGGATTGTTCTACCTCAAAAGTTGTTTCTAAATAAAAAAATTGAAATTCTTCTCTGCATCATTGACCCACCCTCATATATTGATATTTTTACCTTTTCTCATGTTTAGTTATCTAAAATTGTTCCTAAACATCATGAGATCTTTCTTATCACAAATCATAATACTTGAATCCATAGTTCAATTCAAGGAGAGTTAAGAGTCAAGTTTTGAAGTTAAGAAGCAAGTCAAGTGAAGTTCTCAAAAGTTTTTCAAAAGTATTTAGCAAACATTTTAACTTTGTTTTAATGACTTAAGTTTCAAGTTAAGCAAATAGTAAAGATTTGAAGTTCATTCTACAAGAGAGAATATCGAGACTATGTATTCCCAAGGATTTAGTGTTTTCACATTTGGAAAAAGAGCGTGTCTGTGTACATATATACATATACATATACATATATATATATATATATATATATATATATATATATATATATATATATGTAATAGTAGGTAACCTTTTTTTAAAACCAAATATCAGTAATGGTAGGTAAATTAGTAACTATAACTGCCTTTTTATTCATCGTCATTTTCATAACATGAAAATATCGTTAATATCCTAAATCAAGTCCAATTTTTTGACCAGACCCAAAAACGATAAAATAGAAACATGACCAAACAAAAACTAGATAAAATCTGCACCAAATACCGAGAAAATACCTTTTCATCTTTGCTGCAGAAGAATCTAGCTATAATGTTCTCGGAATGACATTTTCGGATCATCAACTTCCCTCACTCTAAGTTGGTGATAACCCGATCTCAAGTCAATATTTGAAAAGTAATTCGCTCCGTGGAGTTGATCAAATAGTTCATCAATCCTAGGGAGTGGGTACTTATTATTGATGGTGACTTTGTTCAATTGATGATACTCGATACACATTCTCAAAGACCCATCCTTCTTCTTCACAAATAATACCGGGGTACCCCATGAAGATATGCTTAGTTTAATAAAATCCTTATCTAGCAAGTCCTTGAGTTGAGCCTTTAGTTCTTTCAACTCGGCCCGGGCCATCCGATAAGGAGGGATTAAAATAGGTTGTGTATCCGACAATAAATCTATGCCAAAGTCAATCTCCCGTTAGGGAGGAATTTCGGGCAGGTCATTGGGAAAGACCTCTAGAAATTCCTTCACTACGGGTACCGATTCTACGGGAGGGACCTCGGATTCAAGATCCCTAACTCTAACTATGTGATTGAGACGAGCCTTTGCAATCAATTGTAAGCCTTAATACACGAAATGATCTTACCCCTAGGATTTGAGTTTCCACCCCTCCACTCAAAAATGGTTTCATTTGGAAAGTGAAATTTGACTACCCTTGTCCTACAATCAATAGAGGCAAAGAAAGCATGCAACCAATCAATCCCCAATATGAAATCAAAATCTAGCATTTCAAGTTCTAGCAAGTCAAATAATGTAACTCTATTGGGCAAAGAAATAGGACAACCTTTATAGACTCTTTTAGCCACCAAGGAATCACCCAACGGAGTAGAAACCAAAAAAAGGTTCGTCTAATATGGCGGGTAGTATTTCAAATTTTATTGCTATCTGAGGGGTCACAAATGACAATGTAGCTCCGTGATTAAGCAAATCATATACATCAAAGGAAAATAATTGTAACATACCGATAACCATATCCGGAGAGCTCTCTTGATCACCTCGAAATTGGAGAGCATAAAAGTGATTTCTTTAGGAGCATCCGGATTTGGGGTACTTGCTTGTGCTTGTGGATTTTCACTTCCTTGATATTTCACCATCGGAAAATCTCTCTTCATGTGACCACTCTTGCCACAACCATAGAAATTTCCCATGCCAACTAGGCACTTACCCTCATGTCTCTTAACACATTTTGCATAAAGAGGCTTATCAACATAAGATCTACGACCTTTTCCCACTTGGGGCTTGGGAGTAAACACGTTACTCTTGTTGAATCTTGGAGCATTAGGAGGGATTTGATTGGAAAACCTCTTATTGAACCTTAGTTTGTCTTGAACCTCAAATATACTTTTAGAAGAATTCCCCTCTTCGGTTCTCACCTTCTTCAACTCTCTACAAACTTGCTTAAGCTTTTGCTCTTACATTTGTTCGGCATGAACCATGAGATGAGAGATGTCCGTGCTATGAATCAACATAGCCGACCTACACTCATTAACCACAAGATCATATATACCCATGAAAAATTTGTTCATCTTAGCCCTAGAATTCTCAACCATAGCAGGAGCATGCTTTGATAGTCTAGTGAACTTGAGACTATACTCCTTCACGCTCATACCCACTTGACGAAGGCGAAGGTTTATGAATTCTTGCATTTTTCTCTTCCTTAATTTCAAGGAAAAGAACATATCAAGGATAGTCGTCTTGAAAGCTCCCCAAGTAATCCGACCTTCTATAACCGACTTCCCATCCATCCATTGCTGATACCAAACTTTAGCCACATCTTTGAGTTGGTAGGCGGATAGTTCCACATTTTCTTTAGAATAAACATCCATAGCATCAACAACTTTGAACACTTCATCAATGAACACTTGTGGGTCCTCCTCCACCTTAGAACCATAGAAAGTAGGGCGAATCATCCTGGTGAAATCCCTAATCCTTGAAGCGGTGGTGTTAGAATTGGGGTTCACTTGCAGTCTTGCATCCCTAGTAACTTGGGTAGCCAAAACTTGAGTCAAGCTATGAATAGCCGCCCTTATCTAAACGTTAGACATAGCCCCTTCTTCAATAGGAACTTGAGGGTTTCGAGGAGCTTGAGGTGGAACCGCCTCAGCCAAATTCTCATCTTTGTCCCTTCGAGCATTGTTCCTCCTTGTATTCATTGTCTATAAGCACAATATAAGGATTAGAGAAACGACTAAATAGAGTTAAAACTTTTAGGAACGACTAAGGAATAACAAGAGAGTGAAAGTTGCTGAGCATCAAATAGTCTCTCATTAATAAGTGTGGCACGCTTCATAATTATGAATAAGACCCTACATAGACGTGGTTTAGTGAGACATCAATCCTAGGATTACTCAACCTCATTCTCTGATACCAAGATTGTTACGACCCAAAGTACCCCCTAGGCGTAACCGGCGTCTTCGTCCTTGAAGAGGACTTAGACAAGACCTTAGCATTCGTCATCACATATCATAGGTCAAAGTGCGGAAAAATTTAAAACTTTTATGTTTATACGTAGTGAGGTTTACTTAGACCTCTCACGTAGGAAGCTTACTTAGGCTTCTCACTTAAGAAACATAACAATACATAACAACTTAGTCTAACACTTTGTCTCACATTTAAACCATCCAAATGAAGTAAAACATCCAGACATAGCCCTTCTACAAATTCAAGCTGCCACATATAGCTTATATCAACAAGTTCAATAATAGGAGACAAAATAATGTCTTTAGACAATACAAGTATGACTAAGGTAGAGTATGTAGTAGCATCCTCGAACTAGAGGACCTACCAAAACAAGGAGAGTCTAGTCAAAGCCTTATTTCTTTAGCCTCAATATACCTCAATGGCCCGTACCTACAATGTTTGGGAAAAATGGAAGAAATATTGTTTAGTACAAACCACATGTACTAAGTATGGTCCCTATGCATAAAAATAATTAATGCATGAGAAAAGGCACAATTTAGTCAAAACCAAGCATAATATCCAATAATTCAATATACACATATATGGAATATCATAAGTCAACCCAACATATAAAAAATTCATTCAATACTTGTGCAATGCCAAGAATAAATCCCCATAACCCTATCAAAAGCTAAGTATCACATCAAGCAACCCACTTCATACTTACAACATAATATCATATTTTCATAACATGCTTCATACATCAATACTACTCATAACTTATTAACATAATCATAATCATAATAATAAGAGAACACTACTAGAACCATCCCTTAGGATCCCACATGTGCAATGTGTAAGAGAAGTCCCATACCCTACCTCACACTATGTAGTAGCCTTTAAGACAACCCTAATAAAATTCACATACTTAACTTGTTCATTTACATTTACATTAGGTAAATAAGTGCAATAACCGACATGAGACCATGTGAGCTTCATGGAATCCGGTGTTATACTCCCACACCGAAAAGGAAGGGTTAACACTTGCCTAAGGTGCAACCATTCGCACATAGCTATCTAGGTGGACCCACTAAGCTAGAGTCCTATGTGGGCATGTAGTTAAGGGAATAGAATATTGTTGCTAAAGACCTTGACTTGCTGCACGTGAAGGTTTCCATCTCATGAGACAACACATATCTTGGTAATCCGGACTTACTAACGTAAAGAAGCCCTAATGGGAGGCTGGCTTTACTAACGTGAGACCTCCATCTCATTTACATGCCGTTTCGATGCTAAGCAATTATTACCTTTTGTAATCATATTATTTCATCTTACAAGTTCACATTAGCCTCCTCTATAAACCTATGTAAACATCTTTATATATTAGGTCATACGTTATCATAAGTGAGAAAATCCTTTCACTTAAACTTTTTTATAGTCATCAGAAACTAATTTCAATACTATATATTCATCTCACAACATCCATACATAATATATGTCTAATTCAATGTCTTAGGGTTAAGGATGAGGAATACCTAGTATCGCATCACAACCACACATTAAAAATAGAAGCATTACTATCTAAGTAACTTATGATTCACAATTGAATCCAAGAAGAACCAATCAACATACCTTCTTGCCATCTTCAAGAACCTTCATACTTCCATTACCAAGGATACATATAAAATTACATAAACAAGGTAAATTCAAGAAGCAATAACATAATTAACAAAAATGTAGTAAATCTACATGTTTATCATCTTCAGAATTCCTCATACCAATTCAACATTTTTCGTGAAATTGGGGAAAAGACATGGGTCTAGGGAAATCTCATAGAAAATTATCAACTAACCATATATATACACTTTAACAACATTAATTCATCATAATTGATTCATAAGTTCATTTTTCAAAGAAGACCCATGTGAGAGAAAAACCCCTTAAAGATGAATCACCATGAAATTGATACCTTAAAGATGAATCACCATGAAATTGAGTGGAATCTTGGATAATTTGGTCTTCTTCATCAACCTTCAAAGTTTCTTCAATGGAGGACGAGGAGAGACAGAAAGTAGAGAAAGGTGAGAGCGTTTGGTTTTGATTTGGGGTTTTTGTTTTTGTGGGAAATTGTGGTGAAAACTGATTTAAAATAAATATATAACCCTCCCCAAAAATACCAAAAATACCCCTCACTTAAATTGACCCTTTAATGAAGTCAAACTCGAATTCAAATGTCAGTTTTTCGTGAGGGAACAAGTCCGCATCGTGGAGCTGCTCTCGTAGAATTTCCAAAAATAACTATTGTAACAAAAGTGTCTGCGATGTGTCCGCGTCGCAAACAAAGCTTTTGTCTTTGGGTGTTCCATGTCCGCGACATAGACTGGATCCCTCCAAGCACCAAAGCTGCCGCCTTTTGTCATATTGCTTGGTCCAAAGTGGGATCCCTTCTTGTACCCCTTGGGTGATCCTTGGGGGGGTCGGACCTGGACGTT
The DNA here is from genome assembly GCA_016801875.1 of Solanum sitiens. Taxonomy (NCBI): domain Eukaryota; kingdom Viridiplantae; phylum Streptophyta; class Magnoliopsida; order Solanales; family Solanaceae; genus Solanum; species Solanum sitiens. Next base: position 2,484,793 of record JABWTJ010000035.1, on the reverse strand, counting down.
TTAACCTTATATACATTATTTTACCTGTTTAAAGCCTTTTTACAAGTTTTAGATTTCATAAAACACTCCCAAACCTTCCCATGACCTAAGGACGTTCACAAGTTCTATTTCGCTAGTTTCTGGACGTCATGGTCGTTTCTTATCGTTTTGGTTCTAACACTTCTAAGACAAGTTTAAGACACTTATTTAGGTCAAAAATCATCATTAGTAATTTTGTGAAGCTCTAGTCTAGGTCATAGAATTTTCAGGGTGTGTTAGATTTCTCCATAGATTTCGTCACAAAGTATGTGGGATTTCACTAGTGGGTTCCTTTCATCCACAATGTCCCTAGATTTTTGTCAGATTCTTGATTCCAATATCTTTATTAGACATACTGTTTCTAAAAATTTACATATTTGTTGTTATTTATCTGTTAGAGTATTCCTAATCAGATTATTATGTTTTCATAGAATCGTTGCTTAGTTTTAACCTGAAACTTAGGACCCTAGTTGTGTAGATTCTCTTCGCTCATGAATTACACATGCTAGGTCAATTAAATAGATATACTTGCTATAGTTTTGAATATCACATTATTCATATATTTGTTACATTCTTAGATTCGCATGTTAGTACTTTGAGCTATTTAGCATTTCCGTCATAATATATCATACACATATTCAGTTTAGAGTAGGCTTAGCACCAAGTGGACTAACGTTTCAGCTTATCCTCATAGTTCCAGAATTACATGCCCCCATATGTTTATATGTCCTTTCTGTTAGGCCTCAGCTTCAGTGATCATGCCATTCATACCTTTATACCTTTGGAAAGGTATATTGGGTCCTCTCAATGGGGCGTATATATCGAACAATCATGTGTTTATACTCTTGTTAAGGTTAATTAAGTTTTCTCAATAAGGTATATACATTAGATTCCACGTTTAGCTCATATGGTTTTATGTAAGTTAATAATAGCTCCCACAGTAAGACTCTTAGCGCATTGACCATGTTTCATTTATACTTTAGTATTCGTTCTCTGCATGTTAAATTCATGATAAATGCTTAGTCATTGCATTTACCTCTATTTTAAGTTATATTTCAGTATCAATATTTTTGTTTAGATTATCTCATTTCTCAGTTATGATTGGTTCAGTTAAATGTTTGTTTAGCTACATATTATATCATGCATGCTCTGTAGGTTCTAAATACAGATATATACTCTACGTTATATCCTTTCATGAGGTAGGCTCAAGTACTCATCATCCAGATCACGCATAGATCGGTTCTTTATTTGTATTCAATAGCTTCAATGGTGAGTCATCGTACTTCGAGGACAATCGACATGTGTTTCAGATTTAGTCTTTTATTTTATTTTAAGTTTTTGTTGTAGTTAGCTAGGGGCATGTCTCAACAACTATGGTTAGTTAGAGGCTTTTTCAACAATAGTATTAGATTCATGTTTAGTTTTGAGTGATTGTTCAGTATTACTAAACTCGTAAAATTATATATATTCATACTAATATTGAGTATTCCCCATCATTAAGAATTCTCATGATTTAGCTTTCGGATTATTTTGTCTTTTCATAGATTTGGTCAATATGTGTATGATATGCCAGCGCACGGTTAGTTGGGGGACACTTGTAAACCTATGTCCCTTTTTACTTCTAGGGGGTAGCCTCAGGGTGTAAATATCATGGTATCAGAGCATTAGGTTCAAGATTCCTAGGATATCTTACAAGTGGCACTATTTAGAGTGTTTTTCATGGGTCTGAGGTGCATCACATTTAATGAGAGGGAGGCTACAAAGTATTTTAGGAAAAGCTTCACTTTCTTTGCTTTTCTTATCATTGGAGAGTATGAAATTTATTCAACCTCCTCTAACTCCTGCTCTTTGTATTTCAAAAAATACCTTCAAGAAGAGCTAATGCAAGGAATCAGCCAGCAGACCCATTGAAGGAGTAAGTCATGCATGCGTCGAAGAGAGTGGCCTATACTTGGTACGAATAGTGGAAGGAATCTTGATCTATTAGTGAATGTCCATAGACCCTTTTATAACCCTTCTTAGTCTCTACTCCAGTTGGTGACCCAGTAATAGCCGGGTATACAAAAATTGCCCTAGTACAATCTCTCAGAAAGTAACCTCACCAGATGTTGTAGAGTTATAAATGGTAGATTATGATATAATTCTAGGCATATATTGGTTCCGTTCTAATTTTGCCTCAGTCGATTGTAGAACTAGGATCTTTTGGTTTTAGTTCCAAACGAGTCGATCTTAGAATAGACGAGTAGTAGATCAGTGCCTATAGGTTGAGTTATCTTTTACCTTAAAGCTATAAATATGGTCTCTAGAGGGTGGTTTAGTACATGTTAAGGAAAAATAGGACAGTTATCCTATATTATTCTAGTTGGAAGGTTCAGTTCATTAGCACAAAGTAGAGATTTTCTCCCAAGGGACAGATGGTCGTGTATATTCTTCAAGGTGGATGTATAGGTGAAACAGCCTTGATTGGGACAAATTTGGTTTATGAAACTATGGGAAAAGTTCATCACATGAAAAATAGACTTAAGACAGATGTTTTATGAAGATGTAAGAAGAGGGAACTTGGAGTTTCAGATAGTTTATTGGGCTTTCCTGAAAGTATCACCTATGAAGGGGGTGATAATATTTAACAATCTTGGTGGAGTTAGTATGCCGAGGGTGCTACTTGGGAAGCATAAGAATCCATAAAGGTCAAGTATCCTCATATATTTCCTTTTAATTATTTTTCATCTAGAGATAATTGTTTCCTCTCCATTCTCTCAGTTTACTCTTGCATAAATTCAGTCTTAGTATTATGTTCATTCACTTGTTCTTGCATTTCAACATATTTGCATGTTCTTGGAACTCAATACAGTTAAAATTCAGTTTCTAGTACTCAGTGGTAGGGATTGCACCTTCTTCCCTCCATACTAAGCTTGATTAGACTTCATTCGAGGATAAATGTTACCAAGCGAGAGATAATGTAACAGATCTCAAAAATGAAAAAAAAGATGCTACTTTTAAGAATAACTTTTGCCAGTACCAATTGGAATCACCCACAGACCGTAGGTGCGGTTCAGTCATTAAGGCCCAAGTCTTTATAGTCTCTGATCCCACCCACTGTTGGCTAGTGCGGTCTGCGTTTGGACCTATGGATCGTAGGTGAGGATCAACAGTCAATTTGAGGGAAATGTTTTTTGAGTAAACTTCAAACTATCATAGATTTTAGAAAAAAGGAATTAGGTGGCCCATGACCTATTAAATGAAAGATAATTGAGTCCTCTTTCCAACACCATCGATTTTGCTAAAATCACATCTTCGAGTAAGAAGCCTTGTCAGGGAAAACTTGAATGACGACCCCTACCAACATTTGGTAGGTCAACCCACGGACCGTAGGTCACGTCCCTAGGTGTCCTTTGTCAGTTCATCTAGTTCTCTTTCCTATGTGTTAGGCCCTTAAACTACGTTGGCTTACATATAAACTACGTCATTTTACTTAGTTTAAGGCTTGCAACTTAGTCAGAAATTACCCTAGTCCATTCATTCACCAAAATTCACCAAGATTATAAAAAAGAAATAGGTGATAGTTTTCTCAAATACACACAAAAAGTTTTCTTTAGTTTCTAACCCCAAAATTGAAGGATTTCTCCACATATTTCATCACCAGGTATGTGAGATTTCACAAGTGAGTTCCTTTCATCCACTAGGTAACTAAAAGTTGGTAAGATTCTTAATTTTATATCTTTCCTAGAACAAGGGTCTTTAAAACCTTAGATATTATTTGTGATTTAGCTGTTAGAGGATTCCTAATCAAATTATCATATTTTCGTGGAATCGTTTCTTAGTTCTTTGAGTGAAACTCAGAACCTTAATTTTTAGATTCTCGTAGTTCATAAATTACACATCCAAGGTAAATTAACATATATACAAGCTCCAGTTTTGAATGTCACATTATCTGTATATATTTGTTATATTCTTAGATTTGCATGTAAGTATTTTGAGTTATTTAGTATTTCAGTCATAATGTATCATATACATATTCAGTTTGGAGTAGGCGTAGCACTGAATGGACTAGGGTTTCAGTGTACCCTCACATTCCTAAAACTACATGCCCTTTAGGTTTATAAGTCCCCTCTGTTGGGCATCAACTTTAGTGATCACGCCATACAAGCATTTATACCCCTGGCAAGGTATATTGGGTCTTCTCGATGGGGCGTATACATCAACTAGTCATGCCTTTATACCCCTAGAAAGGAATAGTGTGTTCTCTCGATGGGGTGTATACACTAGAGTCCACGTTCAACTCATGTGGTTTTATTTAAGTTAATAGTAGCTCTCATAGTCTGATTCTTTGTGTAGTTGCAAGGTTTTCAGTTATACTTCAGTATTCAGTTTCAACATATTAGATTCATGATTAGCTTTGGTCATTGCATTTGTATCAAATTGTTTTTAAATTTCAGTATATATGTTTCTGTTCAAATTATGTCATTGCCTAGTTATGCTTTGTTTACTTATATGTTTGTTCAGCTATATTATATATCCTGCATGATAATTACATTCCAAGTACTGATGCATAATCTACATTATATACTTTCATGATGTAGATTTTGGTACTCAGCATCCCGGACACACATCGATCTGTTTTCGACCCGTATTCAGCAACTTCAGTGGTAAGTCATCATACTTTGATGACAACAGACATATTTTTCATAAGTAGTCTTTTATTTCAGTTTCATTTTTGTTAGAGTTAGCTAGGGGCATGTCCTAGCAACTCTAGTCAGTTAGAGGCTTTTTCAGACAATAGTATTAAATTCATCTTTAGTTTTGAGTGATTGTTCAGTATCACTGCACTCTTAGAATTTATATATATTTAGACAAGTATTGGGTATTCCCCATCATTAAGTTATCTCATGATTTAGCTTTCACATTAGTTTACGTTTTCATAGATTTGTTCAGTATGCTTATGATATGCCACCTCAGGGGTTAACTTGGGGTCACTCGTGATCCTATGTCTCGTATCTACATTCAGAGGGTAGCCTCAGGGCGTGTCAGTAGGCAACTTTTCCATGTTCTTGGGCTGCCTCGTTGATTCAAATTTTGCGTCAAATGGTTATGTCGCACTAAGTTAGGTATGTTGTATTACACCTTTAAATGTTCATTATTAATATAACTTCACCATAAAACTATCACCTTTTGGCTCTAAAATTGTGGAATTAATTTAGTAAAGTCTGCTTCAATTGTTTGCTCTAGTGACTTCCTCACTTCCTAGCCAATATTTCTACCATTCAATAATAATAATATTCAATTTTAAGGTACCTTAACATCTTGCTACGCCATAAATTAAGGGGCTGGACAAGTTTACGCGAACTCTAACTCTACCATGTTGTTGTTCTAGATTAAGATGCCATCAAATTGTAACTAAAAACATCCAACATTTTAAATTTTTGAGTTGTATTATCACTACTACAAAAAACTTGCAATCAGTATATTAGCATGACAAATTTGTGTCTGTTGTAAATATTGTGAAGCTTATATATAATAGTATGATATTAATCTTGTATTTTAGTAGTCTTTTGCTCAATCATTTGTTCAATGTTCTTGGTGAGCTCTAATTTTAGTGGCTTTCGTCATTGCTCAGAATGAACTCTTCTTTTATCCTCCGTTATATAGATGCATCTTCATATTGTACGCATCAATACATAATATAAGGACTGATTAATCTATAAATTGATAGATTTTACTATCAAATAAAAAAGTATGCAATTGTAATGAGCTTTGTTGTTTCCTCAAAATAGGAAGTATTATAGCTAAATTTTGGTCTTTCATTGTTTAGAAATATATTTTCCTTTTACTTTCTGTGATGATTGGATGTTCTCTTGTCCTTTCCCATCCTGCATTTTTACCTTCTACACTAAAGTAGTAAAATTAAACATTAATTTACCTGAAATGACTTTAGTATATATGATTCATGATAGAGCTTTAAAAATGACCTTAAAGTATTATTTAGTACTTAATACTTGATGGATTTTTCAACAAACTTATGCATATAAAATCGTATTGTATTTTGGTCACTTCAGTGAAATCTGAATGATAACCTATGCGTCTGAGTCTCTTTAATAATGTCAATGGTTGTTTGTTGGATCCTTCACAAGTAGTGCATTTTTTAAGGATTTAAATCTGGTGCAACAATATTTTTGCTAATTGATCAACACGGATATCTGGACAATCACTCATCCAATCTCCTATACACTTTGATACGAATTGTGAGCTCTAAAAATAGACAAAAAGAAGTGTTTTGCAGCCGACTTCTTACCTCCTATCTTTCCTATACAGTTTCTTTATCTACATAGCACCTACAAATTTTCGTAGCATTCCTAATTATGTTTTAAATCATTAAATACATAAAAAAAAATGGACTGAAGGATAAACCTGAGACAACTATTTTGAACCCTCAAAATGTTGTACACTTGATTCGATTTATCTTCTTATCCTAAGCAAAATGTATATCAACTAGGCAAGATTTTCTATATTTGTATTTGTGAACTGAGGTATCTAATGTTAAAATATTTTATGTGTTGCTAACTATACAAACTTTGTGTACTCCAACCAACTTATATCTAATCTTCCAAATTAATCCTTGGTTTGTTTATCCCACTTGGTTAGCATCTATGTCAAAATCCTTACAAAATATGTTTTTCATGTTATTTTTTAAATACTTTCATTTATCAATAATTGTGAGAAATAATATTTTATATAGTTATTGAAGTTATAAATTTTATTTAATTTTTTAAAGAAGATTCTTTACCCGAAGTTACAAGGGTTTATTAATGATTTTATTATATCGATAGATTCTAACTCTTCACTATGAGCATTTGATCAAAATTTTTGTTTTAAATTATCATTGCAAATATATATCTGATATGTAGGAACTACAACTATATGTTTTTCCCATAATGAAACCGATTTGCATATCCATTTATTGTCTTCCTTTTGGGTGCGGTCTTTCTATTTTCTTCTTTGTTTGTTCATTGCTCTGAAAAAACATTGAAATAAGAAACACAGAGACTCACAAAACATTGGCTCGATTCTAGAGAATATGAAGGCCAAATTACAAGTTTGACAAAAATAGATGCGATAAATTTCAATTCAAATGTATAATTCACATTTTTTAAGGAAAACTAATTGGCTTGACCACATGGGCCATTTTATTTATTTATGCAAAAAAAAAACGGTTGGCCCAAATTAGCGGCCCAAGTTAACAAAAATACAAAATAAAATGAAATAGAAACCTTGAGAACAATTAGTCCAAAAGCTACCAAATTAGGAAACCTTAGCTCTCCTCCATTCTCTACTTCAGTTGCAGTACTGGAGACAATGGAAAAGAGTTAGTATCTACGCTTTTGTGTTTAATTTTGTTCTTTCCATTCCTCTTTTAGTTCTAAATTTCATATCTCAAAAATGGTGTGGGTAATTATCTCCAAAATTTTCTAAATTTGAGTTCTATTTCTTGTGCTTGTAACTTCAATGATTCTTAAGAAATGTTTGCACTGCAAGATTCTAGAAGTTGTTCCTATGTTGACATGATTCTGATGAACGTGATGTAAATCAGTAAAATATCTTTCTATTAGCTTTCTGTTCATCCTAAGAATTTGAAAAAACTTTGGAGTGTTGCAAAAGTTATGTCACTATGGTGTAGATCTCCTTTAAAAATATGTTATTTTTGAATACATATGTCATTTTCATCAGATACCTATGATAAAAGCTTCTCCCCTTTGTGGCTGCTATATTTTATTTCCTTGGTGCATGTCCTTATATTAGATAATTGAGGTTTCCTATATTTACAATCTTCTTAGCATATGTGTACACCTTTGGGAACTTTTAATTAAGTACTCATCTACTTGATTCTTTATTCAATCAACTACTCAAAGTTTTAAGTGTGATTTCATTTTGTAGCTTTCATCCTGTCTCAATACAAGAGTTTTTAATTGCTATGAAATAGGTCTATACATATCTTTTGTGTAGAACACAATTTGTGCTAAAGTTCCTAAATAAATCTTCACTATTTCTTCTGGATATGTCTGATTTTCTTCCTATTTTATAGTTTTAAGGTTTAGATTTAAAGATTAATGACTTTAATGTGTTCAGCAATATGCAAAAAAAGAACAATTTACGTGGTATATATTCTTCTTCAAATTTGTAGGGCCCTATCTATTCCATCTATTGAGCCGGAAGAAAACCCCAAACAATATGGACTCCATATATCTTTGCATCTGATATCTTTGAGGGTTCACTGATGTTATGATTTTATATTCTTATGAGATTTTTGTTTTGATAAAAGAATGAACTACACAGTTTTCTTATGAAATTGAAAATTCATTACAACAAGAATGTCAACAAATAATAATGATGCGCTCCAGCAGCCTTAAAAATATAATGGAACAATAACGTATCCACATAAATATGTTACGCCGTACTAGATATGTGAAAATATCACCACAAAGAAAACAATTATTTCTATCACAATAACAAGCTAAAAAGGTGAATGAAAAAGACAGTGCCTCTTGCAACATTCAAATAACACGATATCGTCATCACAGGTGGACAATCAAGAAGAAAACCACAATATGTGTATAATTTTCTCATCCTTCATTAGCTACAAATGAATATTAGAAAATCTAAATTTATGCATAGTGTCACTTGTGTTTGTATATGTATACCTTTATACATAAAAATGATTTGTTATCAATTGCGGTACTTTATCTTCTACCATTGTTTAGGACATGCTTCCGCACATATTGATAATTCTCGTTGCATCTCTATATTTGAAATAAGTACGTCGGAGTAAATTTAAAAATTATAATTAATGACATAGGTTTTATCTTTCTTAATATTGAATTTTGAAATATCAGGATCAACATCACATAGATATGATGAAGCAAAGAAGATGACATCCGCACTTGTTACTTCAAATAGAGGCACGTCTCTTTTTCCTAAGCTAATATTGCATTTAAGTTCTACTCATAATAGTATTATAATTTATCATGTACACATAAAAAAGATTTGAGATTAATTTACAGAACTATAATTTATTGTCAAAAAATTATGTGTAGCTAAAAAAGGTTCATGGTTGTAAATTTTGTAGGGAAAAAAGATTTGAATATGAATCACCCGGGTTTAGGTATGATAATTGATCAATTAAACTTTTTCCTAATCAAATGTCCACATAGTTAAGAAATCTCTTTCTGGGCAACACCAATGAAGGCAAACATTTTCGTACCAATAGTTTAACATACAATAATATGTTTGCATTCACCACTTTTGCGATAAATTATGACAAAAATTTAGCACAGACAAATCACAATATAAATTCATTTAAAGTTCGGACAAATGCATCACTTTACTGATGATTTAGTTGCTGCAAATGAAAGACCCAAAAATTTATAACCGTAATTCTAAGATAATGAATGTGAGATAACAAATCGAATGACTTTACCAGCCAATCTTAATGAATTCATTGTGATGAACTTGATGAATATACTAAAAGTGAATCCATATACTATCTTTCTAAAATCGTTAACAAATGTTCCAAAACTGTCCGAATTCTACAATACACTTAAATTATATTGAGGTTTGGACATAAAATATATAATTTGCACACCACATCTCAAGTAGGAGAAATTTTGATAGAACAACAACCAAATGAAAAATTTTCTACACCTCATACTCGAATATACACCTACGATAAAAAATCACAATTGGTAAATTACTACTACGGATGTTATGATCCATTTGTTACTTCCTCACAGTCAAAATGGATGGCTCTATGATATTAAGAAATTCAAACAAACATATAATATTTCTAAATATAAAATTTACCGTGAAAGTGAACAACCACCTAGTGTAATGAACATGGCTACAATTGAGGGCCTACTCGACATGGAATCTGAAGTTTTATCAAATGGAAAGAAGAAAAGATAAATTGTTTTTGTCGTGAATGTCATTGTTATAAAATTCAAATAAGACAAAATGAACCAAATGAAATGATACGTTTTGGGAGATTGTTCCAACAAAATAAAGTTGACCAATACATAAAACTTGAGGCGCAACGATTAAATTTCACCTCATTTAATCAAAATTTATTTATAGTTGAGGTGTTGCAAGGAATTATCGATATATTAAGACATGGTGAAAGAAATGTTTCAAATATTGCAACAGGATGAATACTACTTGCAACTTTTATAGGAGGTCGAAGAGACATGTGTCGTCGATATATGGATGTTATTGCATTAGTACAACATAAATATTTTTGACAGTGACTTACATTCCTTCATGGCCATAAATAGAAGAACATTTATTGCCAACTGATGAAGTTCAAAACAGACTTGATTTAGTAAGTCAGGTATTTAGAGCAAAGTAGAAGAGCTTTAAAAAGATATACTACAAAAGAATATATTTGGAAATGATGCAGCTTTATTGTATACAATAGAATTTCAAAAGCAGAGACTCCGCATGCACATTTTCTTATTATACATACAGAAAAATATAAATTAATAACATGACGGGCTTATAGTAAAATTGTTTTCGCAGAATCACCTGATTGTAGAAATCACACTTTATATGCTCTTGTGACTAAACACGTGATTCATGGAACTTGCGATTGTCTAAATCCAACATGTCCAGTATTGAAAATAAATCATTGAAAATTAAAATATCCTAAAGAACTCTTAGAACAAACAACAAAGGGAAAGAATTCTTATCCTATTTACAAATGACGAAAACTGAAAACAAATGTACAATTCAAAGGATACAATATTTATAATACTTCGGTAGTCCTATACAATCCCAATATAAATTGTAAATTCAATTTTCATAGTAACGTTGAAGTGTTTTAATACATTAACGTTTTCAAATACATATATAAATATATTTTTAAAGGCCATGAAAAAATTGCATTTTTTATACATAGTAATGGCTCAGATATTGAAATAGATAAAATAAAAGAATATCAAGCTGCTAGATGGGTCTCTACTCCAAAAGTTGCATGGCATATATTTTCTTTTCCTATTAGTGAAATAACTCCAATTGTATACCAACTTCAACTACATATAAACATACACCAATATGTATCCTTTAAAAGCAATCAAACAGTGGATCAAATTCTAAATAATCCAATGATAACAAGGGCAATGTTTTACCGTATTTTTTTAAATGAATAGAATCAATAAAAATTCTATACAACTCTATTTATTATATAAAGACTTCCCAAAGTATTTTGTTTGGTCAACAACAAACAAAATGTGGTCACGTCGACGACAACATAGTATTGTGATTGGTAGAATTATCACATGTCATTTAATTGAAGGGGAAAGATATTATCTTAGATTAATTTTAACAAATGTAACTGGATCTAAATATCCACTCAATTAATGGAATGTGTTGTGACACATTTAGAGACACCATAGAAAAAAAAGATGCTTATTACATTCTTATAAAAGTTTATTAGAGTGTATGTATGAAGTTGTGACCTATCAAATGTCTTACAGTTTAAGACGTGTATTCGCCACAATATTAGTATACTACAATTCTGTTAATCCAAAAGAACTATGGAAAATATTTGAAGACTCAATCTCTAAACATTTAAAAAAAAACTAATTTGGGAACAAAATCTATTCAACATTTAGTTATAAATCACATGAACGAATTTTACATTTAATGGGACACAAAAGAAATATAATCGTAAATGAAGAAGATCTTTTATTAAAATCAAAGATAAATCCTCATCAATAAGGACGTTTAATACAATACTTGGAAGGGTATATTCAGAAATATCAGGTGCTCTTTTTTATTAAGGTCCTAGAGCGGTCCAAGAGGAACTGGGAAAACATTTTTACTAGAAAATGTAAGATCAAAATGATTTATAGCTTTAGCAACTGCAAGTTCTGGTGTTGCAACTTCAGTTCTCTCCAGAGGGCGATCTTCACATTCAAGTTGCAAATTTCCAATTAATATTGACATTAAATTTACTAGAAATATTAGTAAACAAAGTTCATTAGAATATCTAATTCAAGATTCAAAATTAATGGTTTGAAATGAAATCTCAATGGCCAAACATAAAATGATACAAGCTTTAGATATTCTTTTAAAGGGCCAAATAGTTAAACCAAATTTATTTGGTGGAAAAGTTGTAGTATTTGGAGGACACATTAGAAAAACATTACATGTTTTTTGCAATGGTAAAAGAGAAGACTTTGTGTGTAATAGGTTATAATATTTCCATATATGGAATTAACTTGAAATTTTTTGCTTATTTAGAAATATACGGGCAATAGAATATCCTAATTTTTGTGAATATTTAGCGCAAATTGAAAATGGACAAGAAATAACTAACGAGAAAAACAAAATTGAAATTCCACATAATGTTATCATTCTTTGTACAAATGAAATAGAATCCCTAATTCATTTCTGAGAGAAATTTATCCTCATATAAGGACATTCTCAATTTTCTATAACTTCCAGAGTTATTTTAACTATAAAAAATGACGTTGTTAACAAAATTGATGATATGCCCATCAACTTCGTAATGATGCTAAAATGTATACTGCAATTGATGAAACTCTAGAACTAGGTGAACAATGTTAATTTGAGAATTTCTTACACACGTTAAATCCTTCTAATTTACCCCATACAAAATGACTTTGAAAAAAGACTCTCCACTTTATATTATTGTGAAACTTAAATCTTCCAAAACATTATGTAATGGAACACTATTGATATGACATAATTTTAATAAGCATGTTATAAGCTCTACTATAGCAAGTTGTAACTATAAAAACATACTTGGATTTATTCTGAGAATCCCATTAATAGTATAAGCTGATGAATATTACCTATATCTTTTTAAAAGAACACAATTTCTAATTCGACTATGTTTTACAGTGATAATAAACAAAGCTCAAGGTCAAACATTAGATTTCGTAGGAATCTATTTACGCAAACCCGTTTTCTCTCATAACCAACTTTTTGTCGCTTTATTCAGAGCTGAAACTTCTAAAAATGTCAAAATATTAATACGTCCGCCTATAGTTAAAGATACAAATGATCATTGTACGAATAATATAGTGCGCGAAGAAATCATTCCAAATGTATTCACCTAAAACCATATATTCTCTATCCTTCATAGACAAACCTACTAAGCCTATAATACCACCAAATGTCTTCAATAAAAGTTATAGTAAGACTCTACATTACATAATAAGTTAGTAAAGCTTACATCAACTCAACTCTAAAATTGTATATGTCATGCATAGAAACTGCATATATATTTTGTTCATGCTCTATGCTAATATAAGCTTTCTCCTTAAAGTTTACATTTTAAATTTACATATTATATGTTGATACTTAGAAAAACAGCCCCCTCTTCTTTATATGATGAAATGATGGTTGTGTTTTCAGGCATCTGGAAATTTATTAGATCATTCCTACTCAAGTAATAAACTTTTCATGTGCTCTTCTTTTCTGAATTGGGAAAAGTTAACAGAAATAAAGAGAATGGACTCCAAGGTTAGTGTTATATGATAGTCCATAGTCCTTTTTTTCCTCTTCTATAATTCATTATTTTTGGCTTTTACATATTCTGAACTTATTTCACTAATTTTGAGCATATATATGTTTGATATGTGTAGAATGAGACGATATTGTTTAGACCACGGAAGAAATATCCTTTCTCTTTCACCCTTTGACATAGATGGGTAACATACGGACTCTTAAGTAGGCTATTTTTGTCTATATTTTGGACAACTGAACTGATGATGGTTAACATAGTGACTACTTATAGTATAATTTTTACCATAGATTTCTTAATCTCTAAGATATTTCATATAACTTGATATGGATCCTCAATCATCAATCCTTGCATGAATATGAGTTATGCTCGAAAGGGTATACGAGAAACCCGACTCTATGAACCCAAGAAAAGGTATATTAAATAGCTATCATTACAGGTCCTCGTTATAGTGATTGATTTCTATGCCTTTTTGAGAAACTCATAAGTTTTCATCGTGTCAAACATTGCAAGTGGATTTATGAATCCGACACATGAAATAAGTTGAGAAATGCTATAAAGGAAATTAATCATTAAGTTAAATTCGTCAGTAATTTAATTTATAGATTAGTATATAAAATCTTAACATGGGGAATTACATAAGTGTTTAATGGGAAATTACGAAATATAAATAGAGGAGTGCAATTACGATTTTTTAGTGGAATAATTTGTAATTTATTATGGTAAGAATAATTCAAATTAGTTATTTGAAATTATTTCCATAATAGGAAGCCACGGTAATTAATTATGTGGTCCCTATAGTGCCCATAATTAACTAGAAATCAGAGTCCTAATTCTAAAGGGAAAAAGGGAGAGGCGTTAGTTTTCTTATAAAAAGAAAACTAACGTGTGTTTTTCGGTCGAAGAAAAATAATGTGAATTTTATTCTCCTGTTTGAATTGGAAAGAAATCTTTATAATTAGGGATTCTTCTAACCCTAGAAAGATGGTTAGTTTTCTATATTGATACTTGCCCACCCAAGTATTGAGAGAGTTCAGATGTGAACTTGGGATCACTGTAGAAGGCCATAATTGTTGTCTATGTTGTAGATTCACTTGATGTCTGTCTATCTTGGGGATTCGCTTGAAGGTATTCGTTAACGCTTTGAGACGTAATTCTTGAATTAAATTTTAGTATTATTATGTGTTCTTGCATATTATATGTGTTCTAGCATAGACGGTATTGATTATCTATTATTCATGAGCAGTAAAGATCCAAATATGCTTCCGCTGTGCATATAGTTATCCCACAAGTAGAACAAAACAAAGTTGACGAACCCAAATTTGGTTAAAAAATGCATGTTGCTTGTTTACTTCCCAATTCTAAAATTAAAAACATTTTGACAACTCCTCCTCTCTATCAAAATGTTAGATTTTGAGATTCATTTTTTTTATTAACATTTTTACTAGAAATTGGAATATGAAAAATTTTAAGTTATTCATGAAATTAAGTTTGTATATTTAAAAAGTATGATGAGTTACCGTCTCCTAGTTGTTTTTTTACTTATGCTAATATTTTAAGGTATATTCTTTTATCATGTATATTAATATGAAAAAAATTATAATTTGTTTTTTTATATAGCTTTTTATTGTTTAATTTTTATTAAAAAATATTTTAGTGGGAGAGCAAAATGGTTGAGTTATAGAGTTTGCACAACAAGATGATATGTTAACTGCAGATTGTGAGGTTATATTTAATGCCTCGGCTAGACATACTTTGATGATATTTCCCATGGAGACTGAGAGAGTGAGAAGGTTTGTTAAGAATTTGATTATTTTAATTCATATAGGAGTTTCTCAAATTACCACTTCTAGTGTTCCATTTCGGAAAGCATAGATGTTGTCACATAGTTGGAGATGATTCGACGTGAGGGATTTGAACAACATGAGGAAAAGAGGGACCATCATTTAGGTTATTTGGGTAGTGCTCCTCCTAAGAATTGAGGTTACTCAAGGAGAGTTTATCATTCTTACTCTAACAAACTCTTTAATGTTGCGATACCAATGTCCGAGGCTGATTATATTCGGCATAATTCTTCTAGTTTGATACATACATCACATGGTTCATCTTCTAGCTAGACCAATAGGTTGTGGAGGGCATTGTAATCATTTAGGTTTCTCTCATTAGCATATCTCTCATATTTACCATAGTATCCTTATTTAGTATTTTTTTAAAGTCAAGTTTCATTCAATTAACATAAATTAATTTATTTGGATTATTAATTTAACCATTAGACATGAATTATTTACTTAGTTTTTCTATGTTGGTCAAATATATATTTTCTAGGCTAATAACTTTCAAGAGTGAAATAAGAAGACTAAAGTCATTAAGCATTGATTTTGTGAAATAACGAGTATTAAAGAACATCTATTTTTATAAAGACAACATTTAAAAGAGAAAGAATGGAGTATTTTTTTAAAACTCTTTTTACCACATATTTCAAGTGATAAGTGTCAAAACCACACCTAAACTATCCCCTTTTTTGGGTTTCATACATAAACTATTGAGAGTGTGAGTTACATACTTAAACCATCAAATTTTAGTTTGAGAAACACTCCTAGTAATGTGTGTAATACACTCTCTTTTATTTGAAAAAATCTTGACATATGACATTTCACATTGATAAAATATTCCACCTTGACAAAAATTTAATAATAAACTATTAATTTTAATTAAAAATTAAAGTATTTGTCACACCCAGAGACTACACCCTGGACGTGGCCGGCACTCGAAGATCATTGTTGGACCCCAAGCAAAACCTTGGTCTGTCTTACTTAACTCAGCGGAAGACTTACTCATCTCAGATAAATAATTTAAAACATTCTCATCAAATTACTTAGATAACTGTCTTTGTCAAAAATGACATTCAAATCTCAACACTTGAACATATGAAATATAAAGTAAAGGAGACTCCAAAACTGAACTACTACATCATCTATGAAGCCTCTAAACTGACTGAGATGTATGCTGGGATAGACCCCACAACATCCTAATAACTAAGCTAGAAAATCAAATAAAGGGATATCCTCCAAAATGCAAGGAGGCTCACCAAATGACTGTGGAGTGTTCAACTGGATCAACGGTGCGCGGCGTGCTAATCCTGGTTACATGCGTCTGCATCATAAAATGATGCAGGCCAACTGGCATCAGTACGTTGAATGTACGAGTATGCGAGTTGGAAATCTAAGCACAACTATAAAGCTTGAAATGGAGTAGGATGAACTTACCTTGGCTCTGCTCAACTCATAAGATAACAACTCAATATAAAACAATAAGCACATATGCAATATATATATACATATATATATATATATATATGTAAAACTAATAAATAGTGTAACTCTCAGTTCATTAAAGATATAACAATAGTAAACTCAATTTACTTATATATGCAAGTAATATAGTTTTCTGTGAGAGTTTCTCTAATCGACAACCACCACTATGAGCCTAAGTGGTGATACAACATCTTTCCCACGCTGCCACACCTGTCCTATACTTTGCCGTCGCATAGAACATTCTCTACCTAGTGGATCCACTGGCTAACCTTACGTGATCATCTAAAAAGTATGACACGTTAATACCCATGATGGCTACATGGTTTACATGGGAACTTGAGTTATCTGAACTCTCATCCCACATCGGTGCTCAATACTACTCCCAAAAATGTACTTTAGCTCATGTTTTTAATTAAACTTCCTTCCTTTGGGTTGAGATAATTTACTGAACCCTTTAGCTTTGAAAAGCTCTTTTTTGGAATCAATGTTCCCGTTTTTGTTCAAAACTCTTTTGGAACTTCTTAGTTCCCTTTTTACTTAAATGTAAAACATTTATCGACCTTTAGGGAATACTTAGTCCCCCTTTATAACTTTAGAGAATTGAACTCAACTCTTATTCTTTACTTAACTTGAAACTTTAACTCTTAGAGAATACTTAGTTCCCTTATACCTTTTTGAGAAATGGAACTCAACCTTTACTCATTTCCTTAACTCGAACCTGAGCCTTAAAACGAAGTTAAAGCGTTTAAGTAAGACTAAAAACTATTGAAAACTTTACTTTTACTCACTTCATAACTTTAGACTTGACTTCTTACTTTCTTGACTTCGATCTTAACTTTCCTTGAATGGATTATGGATTAAAGGTTTCAATTTGAGTTCCTGGATGATTTCTAGGTATTTAGAGATCATTTGAAGTTATTAGAATTCATTGGAAAATGTTAATGTACCTTGGAAGGACTTAAAAGGGTTAAACTACGAAAACTGGACGAAAAACATCGTGTCGAGCGTACAGAAGGGGGTGCCGTGCCAGCCTCTATTGATTGAGGCCTGATACTGGCACACTAGTGGCGCGCCACGCCTGGCCTTAGTTGAATGAGTTCAATTTCTTGTGCACTGCAGGCGTGCCGCGCCTGCCCCTACCCAGGTGCGTCTAACGAATTTTTCAACTCGTTTTTCCATATCTAAACTCTCCAAAAATTCCTAGATCTTTCACTAAATGATTGGAACCATTGGTACTATCAATAAATACTTGACTCAACTCAAAATAACTCGAATTAACAAGTATTTAATCAACAATGACAGCCAACAATCCAATCAATAAGAAATCAAACGTTCTTTCAAGAACTTAACTCCTAACATGAAATAAATCCTCAATTGCGCTGAACCGAAAGAAATTGATGTGTGGTTGAAGTAACCCAATACAAAATATCCCACATACCTCAAAGGGATAACCCCCGACGAAATCCACGCAACGATTCTTGGCGTTCTTGCGTCTTCTTCTCCTTTCTCCTCTTCTTTTCTCTTCTCTCAAAACCCTAACTTATTTTCTAAATGCGTAAATTGAATGGGATCAACTTAGACCCCAACTTATTACCCAAAAACGAAATTAAATAATTGATTTAGGAAAAAAACAAAACACCCTTAAGAAATCTGGATTTGGAATTTTCTCTATCCAACAACCCAACTTCCAAAAGTCATATCTCCCTCATACAACCTCAGAATTTCGCACACTTGGCGTCGTTGGAAAGATCGTCCCAAGATATTTCCATCCATATAAACAAATCATCCAAACTCCTCATGAGCTGGAAGTTATGGCCGTTTGAAAATGACCAAAACGCACTTTTTAAAGCTGGAAATTTTCCAAATTTCCTTACCTATTTCCAAAAATGATTATTCTTGGTCTCTTAGATTATTCTTAGTTACTTCAAGTTACGAGATGTTACAATATATCCCCCTTGGGAACATTCATCCTCGAATGAGAATTCTTTCACTAAGCTAAGGGTAGTAACATCATTTCAGCACTCAACAACAAAAGCAAGTAATAACATGCTTATACATAGCCTTATAAAGTGCTAAGAAGAGAATTTAGTACCTTGATCTGCATTCTCTCTGGATTCAAAGAGATGTGAATATATCTTCTTCATATCCTCCTCAACTTCCCAAGTCACTTCTTCAACGAATTGGTTCCTCCAAAGGACCTTGACTGAAGCAACTTCCTTTGTCCTTAACTTGCGAACTTGACGATCCAAAATCTGAACCGGAACTTCTTCATAGGATAGGTTATCCTTAATCCCAACATTATATGTTGGTACTATCAATGAAGGATCACCCAAGCATTTCCTCAACATAGAAATATGGAATACCGGATGAACCGCTGCTAACTCTTGGGGTAGCTCCAACTCATAAGCCACATTGCCCACTCTCTTGGAGATTCTAAAAGGACCAATATACCAGGGACTAAGTTTCCCCTTCTTAACAAACCTCATAACTCCTTTCATGGGTGAAACCTTAAGATACACCCAATAATCTACCTCAAACTCTAATGGCCTTCTCCTTACGTTTGTGTATGACTTTTCACGACTTTGTGTTGTCTTCAATCTCTCTTGTATCACTTTCACCTTTACCATATCTTGATGGACTAAATCTTGTCCTATCAGCCCTGCTTCGCTAACTTCGAACCATCCAACAGGAGATCTGCACCTTCTCCCATAAAGAGCTTCATATGGGGCCATTTGGATGCTCGAATGATAACTAATGTTGTAAGCGAACTCAATGAGAGGTATTTGATCATCCCAATTTCCCTTGAAGTCAATCACACAAGCTCTCAACATATCTTCTAAGGTCTGGATAGTACGTTCTTCTTGTCCATCTGTCTGAGGATGAAAAGTAGTGCTCAAATTCACCTTCGAACCCAAACCTGTCTGGAAGGATTTCCAGAACTATGTAGTAAATTGTGCACCTCTATCTAAAATATTAGAGATTGGAACTCCATGAAGTCTTACCACTTCCTGAAGGTACAACTTAGCATAATCCTCAGCCGAATAGGTAGTCTTGACTGGCAAGAAATGGGTTGACTTTGTCATTCTATCGACAATCACCCAAATGGAATCATGTTGCCTTCGCGATCTTGGCAAGCCTGTGATGAAATCCATATTAATCATCTCCCACTTCCATTTCGGAAGCTCTATATTCTGAGTTAAACCTCCAGGTCTTTGGTGCTCTACCTTCACTTGCTGACAATTTGAACATTTGGAAACAAACTCAACAATGTCTTTCTTCATGCCTTCCCACCAATATACCTCTCTCAAATCACGGTACATCTTGGTGGAACCCGGATGAATGGAATATCTGGAGAAATGAACCTCCTCCAAGATCCTCTCCTGGAGTCCATCCACCATAGGTTCACATAATCTGCCTTGGTACTTCAGTACACCATCTCCCCATTTTCAAAAGCCAATACTCTTTGGTTATGGACACTTACCTTCAAATAAAGCAAGATAGGGTCTTGGTCTTTCTTCTCTTTCACCTCTGACACTAAGGACTATTCAGCCCCATTGGTCACCACTATGCCTCCTTCTTTGGAATCCATAAGTCAGACTCTCAAACGTACAAGTCTTTGCACATCCTTAGATAACTCCCTCTTCTCTTCTTCGACATGGGAAGTACTTCTCATGGACACCCTTCTTAAGGTATCATCAACCAGATTAGCCTTACTTGGATGATAAAGAATACTCATGTCATAATCCTTGAGTAATTCCAACCACCTTCTCTGTCTGAGGTTGAGATCTTTCTAGGTGAACACATATTGGAGGCTCTTGTGATCAGTGAATATATCCACATGAACACCATACAAATAGTGACGCCATATCTTCAAAGCAAACACTACCGTAGCCAATTCTAGGTAATGAGTTGGGTAATTCTTCTCATGAACCTTCAACTGTATAGAGGCATAAGCTATGACCTTGACATTCTGCATCAATACTCCACCAAAGTCAACTCTTGATGCATCACAATACACCACAAAGCCTTGAGTACCCTCTGGAAAGGTCAAAATTGGAGCGGTAGTCAGTCTCTTTTTCAACTCCTGAAAGCTCTTCTCACAAGCTTCAGACCAATGAAACTTGACCGTCTTCTGAGTTAGATTGGTCAAAGGAGAAGAAATAGATGAGAATCCCTCAACAAATCTCCTATAATAGCCAGCCAAGCCCAAGAAACTCCTTATATCTGTTGGAGATGTGGGTCTAGGCCAACTCTGAACTCTTCAACCTTCTGAGTGTCAACTCTAATCCCTTCACCAGAAATAATGTGGCCTAAGAATGCCGCAAACTTAAGCCAAAAATCTCACTTGGAGAACTTGGCATATAGTTCCTTATCCTTCAAAGTCTATAGAATAACCCTGAGGTGACTAGCATGATCTTCTTCATTCCTTGAATAAATTAGATTGTCATCATTGAAGACAATGACAAACAAATCTAAACAAGGTTTGAAGACTCGGTTCATAAGATCCATGAACATTGTAGGTGCATTTGTCAAACCAAAAGACAGAACCAGAAATTCATAATGCCCATACCATGTTCTAAAAGTTGTCTTGGGAATATCACATTCCATTACTTTGAACTGATGATAGCTTTATCTGAGGTCAATCTTGGAAAAGCAAGAAGCACCTTGAAGTTGATCGAAAAGATCATTTATCCTTGGAAGAGGATATTTTTTCTTGATGGTCACCTTATTCAATTGGCGGTAGTCTATACACATCCTAAGACACCCATCCTTCTTCCTAACAAACAAGATCGGAGCGCCCCAAGGTGAGACACTTGGTCGAATGAACCCTTTATCTAATAGATCTTTCAATTGCTCTTTTAGCTCTTTTAACTCTGCTGGTGCCATTTTGTATAGCGAAATAGAGATGGGACGAGCTGTCACACCTCGAGCCTACACCCTGGGCGAGACTGACACTCGAAGACCATTGCTGGCCCTCAAGAGAACCCCTGGTCTGGCTACTTAAATCAGCGGACGACATAACCTCAACTTTGACACGAGTAACACATAATAAAAGAGAAATACGTCATGTCATAACTATGGCCAAAATGGAACTTGAATCTTAATAAGTGAAAACAACTCCAAACTTAAATAATTTAGTCTACGAAGCCTCTAAATGGTCTGTAGATGGATGTTGGGACATACCCCACAACATCCTAAAAGCTAAGCTAATGTAGAAATAAAAAGATGTCCTCCAGAATGCAAGGAGGCTCACCATAAACTCTGAAGCTCAATCTTGATCAACGAAGCGCTGCGTGCTGATCCTGGGTACCTGCGTCTGTATCATGTAACGATGCAGGATAACTGACATCAGCACATTGAATGTACGAGTATGCGAGTTGGATAGCTAAACAATAACTTAAGATTGAGGTGGTTAGATGAACTTACCTTGGCTCTGCTCAAATCAAGAGTATGCTTAATTCAAGTGATATACATATAAAGAAGTTTAAATCACATGAAGGATCTCTCTCTCTCTCTCTCTCTATATATATATATATATATATATATATATATATATATATATATATATATATATATATATATATATATAGAGAGAGAGAGAGAGAGAAAGAAATTTCATAAAACAGTGAAAACAACTTAGTACGTTAAAGGAAATACAATAACAAACTCAACTTTACTTATATAATAAAGTAATATCGACTCTGTGGGAGTTTCTCTAACCGACAACCATCACTATGAGACTAAGTGATGATACGTCTTACCTCATGTTGCAAGACGACCATCCTACACCTTGCAATCGGTATAGGACCTTACTAAACATAGTGGATCCACTAGCTCTCCTTACGTGATCATCTAAAAAGTATGACACGTCAATTCCCATGTTGGTTACATGGTTCACTACAAAAGGAACCTCAATTACAAACAAAAAAATTCGTTGGTAAATTGATCAAATCGGTTGGGAAATTGAGTTACCAACCAAATGCCAACTTATATTAATCCGTTGCTAAAAAGCTCGTCGGTAAACTTACCAACCAAAAATCAGTTGGTAAACACCTAAAGATGTTGTTACAAGATTTTGAAATATGGCCCTGAAATTTTCGTTGGTAAATTTACCAACTAATTTTTGGTCAGTATATCGTTATTACCTTTACTAACGAATTGAAAAGGAGTTAGTAAAATTATTTCTGCATTTTTCGATTCATACATTGGTAATTGGTTGGTAATTTTAGTAATAAAAAATTGTGTTGGTAATTTTCCAATAAATTTTAAATACTTTTTTTTTTGTTTTTCATCCGGTGTTTGGTACCCACATTGGAGCCTGACTAAATCTGGATTCACATCGAAAAGTCCCACATTGGATATGATTATGTACCCAATGGGAATCAAACCTAAGACCTTTTGGTTAAAGATGAAGGAGTACTTACCACTACACCACAACCCTTGTTTGTAATAAATTTAAAATACTTTAGTATGATTATTTATTTTTCTAATAAATTTACTAATTGATTGTTAGTTTATTGGTAATATATCATTCAAGTTCAATGTTAGCTTAGTAATTGATTGACAATATGTTCAAAATATTATTAACTGAATAATTATTCAATAGTAAAATATTTATTAATTTTTGCATTTAAAAATATAAGAACACGAATATAAATCCAAAAATATTAATCAATTTTATAAATCATATTTGAATGAAACAATGCAAAATCTATGATAACAAGTTAAATTAATCTCAATATGACACATATCAAAATATCAAATAATTTAATTTGAGCACGTTTACAAAAAATATTGACCAAGTATAAATTTTGGCGAAAAGTTAAAACACCTAACAACACAAACTGAAAATGGAACTCTCAAAATCTGAAACAACCATCTTGTTAGATATAAAAATGACCTTTCAAAGCTAATCGAAATGACATAATTTTCATCAAAGCACATTTACAAAAAATTCTAAGCAAAATCAAAATTTAAAAAGTTAAAAGTTAAATCACCTAACGGTACAAACTGAATATGAAAACCTCAAAATCAAAACCAACCATCTTATAAAGCGAAAAATGACCTTGCATAGCTAACCGCGCTGACGAAATTCAAATTTGAGCATGTTTCCCAAAAAAATTGACATAATTCAAATTTTAGCGAGAAGTTGAAAGTTAAAACGTTTAACGACACAAACTGAAAATAAGTCTCAATCCCGAACCAACCATCCTATGAGATCAAAACTAAACTTATATGGCTAACTGCGATGACAAAATTTCAATTCCAGCACAATTACAAAAAATATTGACTAAAGTGAAATTTTGGCCAAAACATAAGCTAAAATGCCTAACGACACAAACTAAAAACGGAAGCCTCAAAATCTGAACCCTCTATCTTATTACATCAAAAATGATTTTTCGCATCTAATTGTCTTATCTGGGTACGTTATCAAATATATTGATCAAAGTTAATTTTTTGCTAAAATTTATATGTTAAACACCTAACGGCACACAGTAAAAATGAAAGCCTCAAAACTCAAAACAACCATCCTACTAGATAAAAAATGACCTTTGGAGTTAATTACACTAACGAAATTCTCATCTGAGCACGTTCCCAAAAATATTGACCAAAGTCAAATTTTGGCCTAAACATAAAATTTAAAATACATAACGGCACAAACAAAAATGAAAGCCTCAATACATGAACCAAACGACCTTTCAAAGCTAATGACACTGACGGAGTTCTAATCTGAGCACGTTTACCAAAAATATTCAACAAAGTCAAGTTTTGGTTAAAAGTTAATAGTTAAAACGCCTAATGACACAAATTAAATATGAAAGCCTCAACACTAGACGCTGATTTACCAAAAAAATTAACTTCACTTGGTAATTTACCAACTATAAAAAATATAAGTTAGTAATTAATAATTTACCAATAATTTTTATCAGAGTTGGTAATAGTTACTATTCAACTAAACATTCATAGGTAATATTACCAACTAATAATTCATATGTTGGTAAATTTTACCAATGGATTAGTGATCGGTTGGTATATTACCAACTATTTTAATGATGTTAGTAATTTACTAACTACAATCTTTATTCGTCGGCAAAATTTCAACTAATTTGATATTGGTTGGCAAGTTTACCAACAAATTACATTTCGTTACTAATTTACCAACACATTTATATTTGGTTGGTAAATTTAGCAACACAATCTTGTCGTTGGTAAATGTTTGGTTAGTAATTCATTGGTAATATGTTAATAAATGATATAAATAATTTTTTGTCATATTTACCAACCGATATATACTTCATTGGTAATATTACTAACAAAAGGTGTGTGTTAGTAATATTTCTGTTGATAATCCATTGATAGAGGGTTGTTAAATTTGGCGCCATTTTTTCCCGCCATATTTATCAACTAAAATACTTAGTTAGTAAGATTTATGCAGGTAATTAATCTGTTAGAATTTCATTTTTAAGTTTTAAAATATTATTTGGTTAGAAATATGTTGGTAATTTGTTAGTAGAATACTAACCAACTTAAGTTGTTAGTAAAATCTGTTGGCAGTTAGAAATTTTTTTTGTAGTGGTTTAAATGGAGACTTGAGTTAATATGAATTCTCATCTCTACATCGGTAATCAATACTACTCCCAAAAATGTACTTTAGCTCATACTTTTAATAAAACTTTCTTCATTTGGGTTGAGATAATTTACTGAACACATTAGCTTTAAAAAAAAGCTCCTTTTTGGAATCAATGTTCCCCTTTTAGTTAAAAACTCTTTTGTAACTTCTAGTTCTCCTTTTTACTCAAATGTGAAACATTTGTAAAACTCTAGGGAATACTTAGTTTCCTTATATCTTTTGAGAAATGAACTCAACTCTTGCTCTTTACTTAACTTGAAACTTTAACTCTTAGGGGTTGTTTGGTTATTGGTTAGAGTTATGCAGGTATTAGCTATGCAGGGTTTAGTTATGTAGGTATTAGTTATGCATGGTTTAGTTATGCAGGTATTAGCAATGCATGATTTAGTTATGCAGGTATTAGTTATGCAGGGTTTAGAGATTACAATACATGAATTATTAAGTATTGAATATTAAACTTGTTGTAAATTATTAATATATATTATTTACAAAATAATAATACATACTAATAAAATGTGAAATATATTGAATAATATATAATGCTAATATTTGATTAGCATATGTACCGTTAAAAAATATACAATCAATTTCTAATATTTAAAAAATATTTATATATGCATAAATCAATCAAAACGGTAAATATATAAAAAGAAATGAAAATAATCTATATATAATAAAAAATAAAAACAACACATGTTGATAAGAAACAATAAAGTTTCCAATTAAAAACATTTAAAAGAAATAAAAATGGTCTAAATATAAAAAAGAAATAAAAACAACAAACTTATATATAGGAAAACAATAAAGTTTCCAATTAAAAACAATAAAATAAATTAATAGGGTAAATATGTAATATGTCACTTTAATACATGTATAACTAATACCCGCATAACTTATTCCACCATCTACCCTGCATAACTTTATACATAGATTCCCTCATAAGTTATGTTTGTATTAATTATGTAAGACTACAAAAATGCAACCAAACATGTATAAGTTATGTTGACTTTTCTACATAAACAAAAATGTCTACCAAACATTGCATAACTTAATACATTATTTTATACATGAATAAGAGGCAAGTTATACCATAACCAAACGGCCCCTTAGGGAATACTTAGTTCCTTATAGCATTTGAGAAATGAACTCAACTCTTGCTCTTTACTTACTTGAAACTTTAAGTCTGAGGGAACACTTAGTTCCCTTATAGATTTTGATAAATGAACTCAACTCTTTACTTGACGTTGAACTTTAAGTCTTTAAAACAAAGTGAAAACATTTGTGAAAGACTTTAGAGAACTTATAACTTTACTTTGAATTGCTTCTTAACTTCTAGACTTGGATCTTAACTTCTTTGACTTTGATCTTAACTTTCCTTGAATTGAATTATGGTTTCAAGGATCATGATCTCATGTTTATGGATGATTTCATGATGTTTAGATGTACCTTAGAGTGTTTGAAACAACTAGGAATGAGGGGTACAACACTTAGGAACTAGTCCAAAATGATAAGGAAAGAACGGGGTCTCCAGGGGGTCCTGGCGTTCTGAGAGGCGCGGAGCGCCATAGCCTGAATGACAGAGGCTGTACTCAGGATCTCTAAGAGGCGCGGCGCGCTTGAGCTTGACGGACAAACTCTGTCCTAAGGGGCTTTGGAGGTGCGGCGCCCTAGCATCCCCCCAACGGGATTTCCGACTTTCTTCTTCGTTTTTCAACTTTAAACATTCCCAAACTCCCATGGATCCCACCCCAAACACTTAGGATTCTTAATTAACTTATTACATAATGATTTAGACCCAAAAACAGTCCTAAAACATGGATTACAACTAACAGCAATCAACAACAAACTAATCAACAAGAGCGTCATACTTTCTTTCAAGATCCCAACCTCTAACATGAATTAATTCATGAACTTGACTGATTTTAATGAAATTGTTGTGTGGGTGAAGTAACCCAACATAAAAGAGCCCACATACCTTGTTAGGGATCACCCCCGACGAAAATCCACGAAGCTAAACTTGGTGTTCTTGCATCTTCTTCTTCCTTCTCCTCATTTCTCCTTTCTTTCAAACCCTAGTCTATTTTCTAAGTGCTTAAACTGAATGGGATCAGTTTAGACCCCAACATATTACTCCAAAACGAATTAATTAATTGACTTAAGGAAAAGACCAAAACACCCTTACTAAATCCTATTTTGGAACTTTCCCTGCTCAAAAACCCATCTTCTGAAGGTCATATCTCACTCGTGCGACCTCGGATATTCGAAAACTTGGCGTAGTTGTAAAGATCTTCGAATGAGATTTCCATCCATATAAATAACTCATCCAAATGCTTCTTGAGATGGGAGTTATGGCCTTTTGAAAATGGCCAAAACTCACTTTTGAAATCTGGAAATTTTCTTGATTTCCATACTTATTTCCAAATTTGATCTTTCTTGTTTTTCTTCGATTAACCTTAGTCTATCTAGAATCCGAGATGTTACAATATCTCCCCCTTGGGAACATTCGTCCTCGAATGAGAATTCTTTCTCTTACCTAAGGATAGTAATATCATTTCAGTACTCATCCACAAAAGCAAGTAATAACATGCTTATACATAATCTTATAAAGTGCTAAAATAGAGTTTAGTACCTTGATCTGCATTTTCCCTGGATACAAAGAGATGTGGATATATCTTCTTCATATCCTCCTCAGCTTCCCAAGTCGCTTCCTCAACAAATTGGTTCCTCCAAATGACCTTGACTGGAGCAACTTCTTTTGTCCTCAACTTGCGAACCTGCCGATCCAAAATCTGAACCAAAACTTCTTCATAGGATAAGTTATACTTAATCCCAACATTCTCTGTTGGTACTATCAATGAAGGATCACACAAGTACTTATTCAACATTGAAATATGGATATCGGATGAACCTCTTCTAACTCTTGGGGTAGCACCAACTCATAAGTCATATTGCCCTTCTATAAGGTCAAATATATTGGGGACTAAGTTTCGCCTTCTTACCAAACCTCATAACTCATTTCATAGGTGACACCTTAAGATACACCCAATCATCTACCTCAAACTCTAATGCCCTTCTTTTAACATCTGTGAAGGACTTTTGGCGACTTTGTGCTGTCTTCAACCTTTCCTGAATCACTTTCACCTTCTCCATAGCTTGGTGAACTAAATCTGGTCCTAAAAACCCTGCTTCGCCAACTTCGAACCACCCAATAGGAGATATGCATCTTCTTCCATAATAAGCTTCATAAGGAGCCATTTGGATGCTCGAATGATAACTATTGTTGTAAGCGAACTCAATGAGAAGGAGGTGATCATCCTAATTTCCATTGAAGTCGATCACACAAGCTCTCAGCATATCTTCTAAGGGATAGTATGATCTGCTTATCTATCTGTCTGAGGATGAAAAGCGGTGCTCAAATTCACCTTGGAACCCAAACCTTTCTGGAAAGATTTCCAGAATTGCGAGTAAATTGTGCACCTCTATCTGAAATAATGGAGATTGGAACTCCATGAAGTCTTACCACTTCCTGAACGTACAATTTAGCATAAACCTCAGCCGAATAGGTAGTCTTGACTGGCAAGAAATG
This sequence comes from Solanum sitiens, assembly GCA_016801875.1. Classification (NCBI taxonomy): domain Eukaryota; kingdom Viridiplantae; phylum Streptophyta; class Magnoliopsida; order Solanales; family Solanaceae; genus Solanum; species Solanum sitiens. The sequence continues at coordinate 2,455,706 of JABWTJ010000035.1, read as the reverse complement.
GGTTGACTTTGTCATTCTATCGACAATCACCCAAATGGAATCACGTTGCCTTCGCGATCTTAGCAAGCCTGTGATAAAATCCATATTAATCATCTCCCACTTCCATTCCGGAAGCTCTATATTCTGAGTTAAACCTCCAGGTCTTTGGTGCTCAACCTTCACTTGCTGACAATTTGAACATTTGGAAACAAACTCAGCAATGTCTTTCTTCATGCCTTCCCACCAACATACCTCTCTCAAATCACGGTACATTTTGGTGGAACCTGGATGAATGGAATACCTGGGACTATGAGCCTTCTCCAAGATTCTCTCTTGAAGTCCATCCACAATAGGTACACATAAACTTTCTTGGTATTTCAGCACACCATCTCCCCCTTGTTCAAAAGCCAATACTCTTTGGCTATGGACACTTGCCTTTAAATCAAGTAGAATAGGGTCTTGGTCTTGCTTCTCTTTCACTTATGACACCAAGGATGATTCAGCCCCATTGGTTACCACTATGTCTCCTTCTGTTGAGTCTGTAAGTATGACTCCAATCGTGCAAGTCTGTGCACATCTTTTGCTTAAGGCATTAGCAACCACATTAGCCTTACTTGGGTGGTAAAGGATACCCATGTCATAATCTTTGAGTAATTCCAACCACCTACTCTGTCGGAGGTTGAGCTCTTTCTGAGTGAACATATATTGAAGGCTCTTGTGATCAAAGAATATATCCACATGAACACCATATAAATAATAACGCCATATCTTCAATGCAAACACTACTGCAGCCAATTCTAAGTCATGAGTTGGATAATTCTTTTCATGAACTTTCAACTGCCTGGAGGCATAAGCTATAACGTTGCCATCCTGCATTAACACACAGCCCAAGCCAACTCTTGATACATAACAATACACCACAAATCCTTTAGTACCCTCGGTAAGGTCAAAACCGGAGCGATTGTCAATCTCTTTTTCAACTCCTGAAAGATTTTCTCACAAGCTTCAGACCATTGAAACTTGACTTTCTTCTGAGTTAACTTGGTCAAAGGAGAAGAGATAGATGAGAATCCTTCAACAAATATCCTATAATACCCAGCCAAACACAAGAAACTCCTTATATCTATCGGAGATGTGGGTCTGGGCAAACTCTGAATTGCTTCTATCTTCTAAGTGTTAACTTTAATACCTTCACCAGAAACAATGTGGCCTAAGAATGCCACAGACTTAAGACAAAACTCGCACTTGGAGAACTTGGCATACAACTTCTTATCTTTCAAAGTATGAAGAACAACCCTTAGGTCTAGCATGATCTTCTTCATTCCTTGAATAAACAGTATGTCATCAATGAAGACCATGACAAACAGATCTAATTAAGGTTTGAAGACTCTGCTTATAAGATCCATGAATGTTACAGGTGCGTTAGTCAAACCAAAGGACATAACCAAAAATTCATAATGCACATACCTTGTTCTAAAACTTATCTTGGGAATATCACATTCCCTAACCTTCAACTAATGATAGCCTGATCTGAGGTCAATCTTGTAAAAGCAAGAAGCACCTTGAAGTTGATCGAAGAGATCATCTATCCTTAGAAGAGGATATTAATTCTTGATGGTCGCCTTATTCAATTGGCGGTAGTCTATACACATTATAAGGGACCCATCCTTCTTCCTAACGAACAAGATCGGAGCGCCCTAAGGTGAGACACTCGATCGAATAAAGCCTTTATCTAAAGATCTTTCAACTGCTTCTTTAGCTCTTTTAACTTTGCTGGTGCCATTCTGAATGGCGGAATAGAGATAGACGGGTATCTGGGATGACATCTATGCCAAAGTCTATCTCTCTTTTAAGAGGGACTCCGGGTAGATCATTAGAAAATACTTCTGTGAGCTCTCTGACTGAAGGGAAGGTACCTCAACACTTGAGTCATTAACTCGGACTAAGTGATAGATACATACCTTAGAAACTAACTTCCTCGCCTTAAGGTACGAAATAAAGCGACCCTTAGGCACTGCTAAACTACTAGCCCACTCTATGATTAGCTCATTTGGAATCTGGAACTTGACAACTTGAGTTCTGCAATTTATTAATGCATAACAGGCATGAAGCCAGTTCATACCTAGAATGATATCAAAATCTACCATGTCTAACTCTATTAAATCAGTCATGGTACTCTTGTGATTGATGGAAACAAGATAATCACGATAGAGTTTTTCCACTAGAATAGACTCTCCAACATGTGTAGAAACACAAAAAGGTTCACAAAGCTTTTCAGGGAGAATTTTAAACTGATTTGCAACATAAGGAGTTACAAAGTATAAACTTGATCCTGGGTCTAATAAAGCATAAACATCAAAAGTAAAGACTTTGATCATACCCGTGACAACATCTGTAGAGTTCTCTTGCTCTTGGCGGCTAGTGATTGTATAGAGGCGATTTGCCCCTCCGCCGGTACCAGAAGTAGCTCCTCTGGGTGAATCCTTGTTTGGTGGAGCAAGTGATGAAGATTGGGCTCTGTTGCCCGGATTTTCACCACCTTGCTTATTATTAGTGCATTCTCTCATGACGTGACCCTCTTGACCACACTTGAAGCAACTTGTCTGGCCATCACGACACTTTCCAGTATGGATTCTACCACATCTAACACACACTGAGCTTCCATTACCCCTTTATGCCACACTACCCTGAGATTGGTCCAGTCTAGTCTTGAAGTGCTGTAAATTGTTACTGCTATACTAACATCGGTTTCTGGGTGCAGGTGCACTAGCAGATGATGGTGCATGCCCCTATGATTTCTGGACTTGTGGTCGACTCGAACCACCTTTCTTTTGACCAGACTCATTACCAGTCTTTGCCTTCTTGTTTCGGTACTCTTCTCTATCCTTCACCTTCTCTTCTTCAACTTGTTGAACGTATACCATCAGCCTGGATATATCTATGTCACCTATCAACATGAAAGACCTACTTTTCTTGCTTAAAGTACGACCCAACATTGCAACAAACAGACTCATTCTGCTACTCATGTCTTTCACCATCTCCGGAACATAGTGAGACAACTGGGTGAACTTCAACCCATATTCATGAACACTCATGGAGTCCTGTTTCAGAGTAAGGAACTCCCTCACCTTGGCTTCCTTCAGTTCACGAGGAAAGAATCTCCCCAAGAAGGCTTCCTCGAAGCAATTCCAACTTGGATGTGGTGCATCCTCAGCCCTACCATCCTTCCATTGATCGAACCATGTTCTGGCCACACTTTTCAGTTGGTATGCAGCCAATTCAACCCTCTCAGCATCGACCACATTGTAATGACCCGGAAGGTCGTTTTTGTAAGCTCTTGTAAAATTAGTATGTTTACCCCTCTCGATAGTTGCCTCGAGTTACTTTTGATCAATTGGTAAAGTTGGTTTGAAAATTTTAAACTATTTATTTAACTACGGTTAGTTAATTGACGAATATTTATAAAATAATTAATTTAATCGATAATAATAGGCCAAATCTGTAATTTATTTAAAACTCTATACTATTTGATCCATATATATTGAAAATAAGTTAGTATAATTTATCACTTTTAGAACCTAATTAATTCATAAAATAAAATAAAGAGAAAGAACCTAACCCCACCTGCGTGAGGCGGCGGTGACAACGGACAAAGTCCGTTGTTCTTCCTTTTTTTCAAATGATTTAAAAATATATCATTATATAATTGGTAGAAAATGGATATGTGTTATTGAAAGATTTTTTTATACAATTAAAGTTAGTCTTCTGCCTTATTTTTGTTGTTGGAGTTATTGGGTACGTGTTTGGATCTGTTTTTGGATTTTCTTATAGTTATCGTATTATGATTCAAGGTTTGATATATTGGGATAAGTAATCAAATATAATATGTATTATATCATATGTAAATTATTAAGGGTGTAGTGTTTGGATAAATTATGACTTAACCCTATATTTGAAATTCAGAAAATATGAGATTTGACCTATTGGTTGGAATCAAGATTTAGAAACCTTATTATAAATTCGGGTGAGTTTTTGGGTCTATACTAGACACATAGCATGTGGGTGTTGTTAGTCTTGAAATCTTATCGTGATTATCTATTTTGACTAGATTATATTGGTTTGGGAGTCAACCGAAAGAGGAAGGCTCAAATTCCGGAGTGAATTTTTGATTGATTGAGGCAAGTGAATTTCTAAACTCTTGCTAAGTGTATGAAATGCGTGTATTTTCTTGTGGTATATGTTTGGGAGTAATGGAACTTGGTGATGGGTTGACTTGTCCACATTGATTAATTCTAATGATGAAAACAAAGGGTAATAAAAGGCAATGTGAATAATTGCTTTTGTGTGATGTGTTGATAATAGAGAATGGTTTGAAAGGCTTGTTAAATCATTGTTGATGTTGTTGTGAATTATGCATTGTTATGAAAATAATCATATCCTCTTTATTTGTGTGAACATGTCATTTGCATTATTTAAGACATGGTTGTGACAAGTGTTATGTGCATTGAGAAAGAATGAGAACTTAATGAGGATGTACCATTTCGAGGGATGTATCGCGCGCCGAGATGGATACTATATTTTGAGGGACGTATGGCGCACCGCGATGGTTACTATTATCGAGGGTCGTGTCGTGCATCGCGGCAGATGCATGGACATATATGTCCCCCATGGGTCCCGGACTGAGAGACAACGGGTGTGTATCACTAGGTCAGACATGCATCATTATACTTGACATTGCATTCCATTGCATTGCACATACTTATTATTAGTGAGCTGGATATTGTGTTTTGCTGATTTTGTGAATGCCTCTGTGGAATTGGTAATTGATGAATATTGAGCTTGTTGTTGAGGATATGTAATTTGTTAAAGTATCATTGTTGAGTATATGTATTTTGTTAAAGTATTGTTGTTGAGGATATGCAATTTGTTAAAGTGTTGTTGTTGAGAACATGTAATTTGTCGAAGTGTTGTTGTTGAGGATATGTAATTTGTTTAAGTGTTCTTGTTGAACTATGTGCGTTGTAAACCGTGAGTTGTTAGGTTGGGCTAATTTTTATGCAGGTTGTAGTTGTGGAGGTTCGGTTGGGGGTGGTAGGAGTACCCGTATTTCCTCACCTTAGCTTGTGTTTAGAGGTTTACTTGCTGAGTACCGTGTGGTTTGGTACTCACCCCTTGCTTCTGCAAATTTTTTGTAGGTTACTAGCCCGGAACTTACTGATATATTCCCTTATTTTTCGAGACTTCTTGGAGATTTGTGAGGTAGTTGTTTGTCATCTCACCAGACCTTCTTACTTCTGTTTATGATTTTGTTCTACTCTAAAAATAATGTCATATGAGACTTATATTTTCTTTTGATTCAATTGTATACTTTAGAGGCTTGTACATGTGAAAACCAGGTTTTGGCGTATAATTTAAGTTGATAGTAAATTTTCCGCATTTTATTGTAATGGTTGAGTTTTAGGATGACTTGTCTTGGTGGGATAAGACGAGTGTCATCACGTCTATTTTTGGGTCGTGACAATGCATTACCTCATACACCTTCTTCAATACCTCTATGAAGTTCTCCGGATCTTCAGTAATGTTTGATCTAGTGAGACTAGGAGGGTTTATCCTAAGGAACTCACGAATTCTCGAAGTATCCGCCCCTTCCTATCGAGCTCCTCTCTGCTGCCCGACTTGGTTGGTCACAACCTGACTCAACATCCGGATAACTTTCCAGAATTCAGCATTTGTAACCTCTCCTTGAGGTTGTGCCTTAGGTGCATTGGGAACCTCTTGTTCCTCAATATTCCTTCGTGGACGACCTCTGACTACTCTTCTTGGAGGCATGATCTAAAAATACGTGTAAGCACGAATTAGAGAGAGACTTTAGAGATAAAATCTTCGCACGAAAGGAACATGAAAGAAGGGAAACATTCCTAAATGTTGTAGCCTCTTAATCATAGATGTGGCGCGCTTCACACCGATGAGTAAGACTCTAAGGACACGGCTTCATAGACTCCCTAGGACTCTTAAACTCTGTGCTCTGATATCAAGTTTATTACGCCTCGAGCCTACACCCTAGGCGGGATCGACTCTCGAAGATCATTGCTCGGCCTCAATCGAACCCCTGGCCTGGCTACTTAAATCAGCGGAAGACATAACCTCAACTTTGACACAAGTAACACATAATAAAAGGGAAATACGTCATCTCATAACATTGGCCAAAATGGCACTTGAATCTTAATAACTGAAAACAACTCCAAACTAAAAAAATTTAGTCTACGAAGCCTCTAAACTGTCTAGAGAGGGATGTTGGTAAAGACCCCACAACACCCTAAAAGCTAAGATAATGTAGAAATAAAAAAATGTCCTTCAGAATGCAAGGAGGCTCACCATAAACTCTGAAGATCAATCTGGATCAATGAAGCGCTGCGTGCTGATCCTGGGTACCTGCATCTGCATCATGTAACGATGCAGGCCAACTAACATCGGTACATTGAATGTACGAGTATGCGAGTTGGAGAGCTAAACAATGACTTAAGCTTGAAAGGATTAAATGGACTTACCTTGGCTCTGCTCAACTCAAGAGTATACTTAATTCAAGTGATATACATATAAAGTAGTTTAAATCACATGCAATATATATATATATATATATATATATATATATATAAAGTTCATAAAACAGTGAAAACAACTTAGTTCGTTAAAGGAAATACAATAACAAACTCAACTTTACTTATATAAGAAAGTAATATCGCCTCTGTGGGAGTTTCTCTAACCGACAACCATCACTATGAGCCTAAGTGATGATAAAACGTCTTACCTCACGTTGCAAGAGGACCATCCTACACCTTGCCATCAGTATAGAATCTTACTCAACTTAGTGGATCCACTAGATCTCCTTACGTGATCATCTAAAAAGTATGACACGTCAACTCCCATGTTGTCTACATGGTTTACATGGAGACTTGAGTTAATATGAACTCTCATTTCCATATCGGTGCTCAATACTACTCCCAAAAATGTTTTTTAGCTCATACTTTTAATAAAACTTCCTTCCTTTGGGTTGAGATAATTTACTGAACTCATTAGGTTTAAAAAAAGCTCCTTTTTGGAATTAATTCCCCTTTTAGTTCAAAACTCTTTTGGAACTTCTAATTTCCCTCTTTACTCAAATGTGAAACACTTGTAAAAATCTAGGGAATACTTAGTTCCCTTATATGTTTTGAGAAATGAACTCAACTCTTGCTCTTTACTTAACTTGAAAGTTTAACTCTTAGGGAATAATAAGTTCACTTATAGCATTTGAGAAATGAACTCAACTCTTGCTCTTTACTTAACTTGAAACTTTAACTCTTAGGGCATACTTAGTTCCCTTATAGCTTTTGAGAAATGAACTCAACTCTTTACTTGACTTTGAACTTTAAGTCTTTAAAACAAAGTGAAAATATTTGTGAAAGACTTTAGAGAACTTATAACTTTACTTTGAATTGCTTCTTAACTTCTAGACTTGCTCTTAACTTCTTTGACTTTGATCTTAACTTTCCTTGACTTGAAATATGGATTCAATGATTATTATATCATGTTTATGGATGATTCAATGATGTTTAGATGTACCATAGAGTGTTGGAAACAACTAGGAATGAGGGGTACATCACTTAGGAACAAGTACGAAAAGATAGGGAAAGAACGGGATCTCCAGGGGGTCCTGGCGCTCTTAGAGGCGCGGCGCGCCAAAGCCTGACGGACAGACTCTGTCTTGAGGGGCTTTGGAGGTACGGCACCCCAGCATCCCCCAACGGGATTTCCGACTTTCTTCTTCGTTTTTCAACTCTAAACCTTCCCAAACTCCCATGGATTCCACCCCAAACACTTAGGATCCATAATTAACTTATTACCCAATAATTTAGACCCGAAAACATTCCTAAAACATGGATTACAACTAACAGCGATCAACAACAAATCAATAGACAAGAACGTCAAACTTTCTTTCAATATCCCAACCTCTAACATGAGTTAATTCATGAACTTGACTGAGTTGAATGAAATTGGTGTGTGGGTGAAGTAACCCAACACAAAAGAGACCACATACCTTGTTAGGGATCACCCCCGATGAAAATCCACGATGCTAAACTTGGTGTTCTTGCGTTTTCTTCTTGCTTCTCCTCTTTTCTCCTTTCTTTCAAACCCTAGTCTAATTTCTTATTGCGTAAACTGAATGGGATCAGTTTAGACCCCAACATATTACTCCAAAATGAATTAATTAATTGAATTAAGGAAAAGACCAAAATACCCTTACTAAATCCGGTTTTGGAACTTTCCCTGCTCAACAGCCCATCTTCCTAAGGTCATATCTCACTCATGTTACCTCAGAAATTCACAAACTTGGCGTCGTTAGAAATATCTTCCAACGAGATTTCCATCCATATAAAGAACTCACCCAAATTCTTTCTGAGCTGGGAGTTATGTCCTTTTGAAAATGGCCAAAACTCACTTTTGAAATCTGGAAATTTCCAGATTTCCTTACTTAATTTCCAAATTTGATCTTTCTTGTTTTTCTTAGCTTAACCTTAGCCTATATAGAATCCGATATGTAATACGAGTATCTGGGATGACTTCTATTTCGAAGTCTATCTCTCTTTCGGAGGGACTCCGGGTAGATCATTAGGAAAAACTTCTGGAAACTCACTGTAGGAACTGACTTAAGGGTAGGTACCTCAACACTTGAGTCATTAACTCGGAATAAGTGATAGATTCATCCCTTAGATACTAACTTCCTCGCCTTAAGGTACGAAATGAAATGACCCTTAGTCTCTGTTGAACTACTAGCCAACTCTATGACTTGCTCATTTGGAATTCGAAACTTGACAACTCGAGCTCTGCAATCTATTGATACATAACAGGCATGGAGCCAATCCATACCTAGAATGACATCAAAATCTACCATGTCCAATTCTACTAGATAAGCCATGGTTTCTTGTGATTGATGGTAACAGGACAATCACGATAGACTCTTTACGGTAGAATAGACTCCCCAATAGTAGTATAAACACAGAAGGGTTCAAGAAGTTTTTCAGGAAAAATCTCAAACTGATTTGCAACATAAGGAGATACAAAGGATAAACTTGCTCATGGGTCTAACAAAGCATAAACATCAAAAGTAAAGACTTTGATCATACCCGTGACAATATCTGGGGAGTTCTGTTACTCTTGGCGGCTAGTGATTGTATAGAAGCGGTTTGCCCCACTGCCGGTACCAGAAGTGGCTCCTCTAGGTGCAGCCCTGTCTAGTGGAGAAATTGATGAATATTGGGCTCTATTGCCCAGATTTCCACCACCTTGCTTATTCTTGGGGCACTCTCTCATGAAGTGACCCTCTTGACCACACTTGTAACAACCTTTCTGACCGTCACGACAATTTCCTGGGTGGTGTCTACCAAACTTAGTACATGCAGGAGCCCTACTTTCTCCTGGCACCACATTACGTTGAGATTGAGCCGGTCTAGTCTTGAAGTGTTGCGAATTCTGGCCACTATACTCACCTCGGTATCTGGGTGCAGGTGCACTAGTAGAGGATGGTGCATGTCCCTTTGGCTTCTGAAATTGTGGTCGACTTGAACCACCTTTTTGTTGGCCAGACTCATTCCCAGTCTTTGCTTTATTGTTTTGGTACTCCTCTCTGTACTTTAGCTTCTCATCTTCAACTTGTTGCACATATACCATCAACCTGGATATGTCCATGTCACTTATCAACATGGCAACCCTACCTTCCTTACTTGAAGCACGACCCAACCCGGCAATAAACAGACTCATTCTGCTCCTCCTGTCCTTCACCATCTTCGGAGCATAGCGAGACAGTTGGGTGAACTTGAACCCATACTCATGAACACTCATGGAGTTCTGTTTCAAAGTGAGGAACTCCCGTACCCTCGGTTCCTTCAACTCTCGAGGAAAGAACCTCCCCAGAAGGCTTCTTCGAAGCAAGCCCAACTTGGATGTGGTGCACCCTCAGATCTACCATCCTGCCTTTGATCAAACAAGGTTCTAGACACACCCTTCAATTGATAGGCAACCAATTTGACCCTATCAGCATTCACCACATGCATCACCTCAAATACCTTCTTCAACTCTTCCACAAAGTTTTTCAGATCGTCAGTAGTGCTTGATCCGCTGAAACTAGGAGGATTCATTCTCAGAGATTCGCGAACTCTCGAGGTGTCAGCCCTTTCTTGTCGAGCATCTCTTTGTTGCCCGACCTGGTTGGTTACAACATGACATAACAATCGGATAGCTTCCCAAAATTTGGCATTTGTGACCTATCCTTGGGGTTGTACATTCGGTGCATTCAGGACCTCTTGTTCATCAACATCTGGTCGACCTCTGACTGCTCTTCGTGGGGGCATGATGATCTAAAAATATGTGTAACTACGAATTAGAGAGAGACTTTTAGAGATATACATTACGCACAAAAAGAATATGAACGAAGTGGAGCCTTCCTAAATGTTGGAGCCTCCGAATCATAGATGTGGCGCGCTTCAAACCGATGACTAAGACTCTACAGAAATGGCTTCATAGACTCCCTAGGACTTGAACTCTGGGCTCTGATACCAAGTTTGTCACACACGGAGCCTACACCCTAGACGTGGCCGGCACTCGAAGACCATTGCTGGGCCCCAAGAGAACCCTTGGTCTGTCTTACTTAACTCAGCAGAAGACTTACTCATCTCAGATAAATAATTTAAAACATTCTCATCAAATTACTTAGATAAATGTCTTTGCCAAAAATGGCATTCAAATCTCAACACTTGAACATATGAAATATAAAGTAAAGGAGACTCCAAAACTGAACTACTACATCGTCTATGAAGCCTCTAAACTGACTGAGATGGATGCTGGGACAGACCCCATAATATCCTAATAACTAAGCTAGAAAAGCAAATAAAGGGATGTCCTCCGGAATGCAAGGAGGCTCACCAAATGACTACAGAGTGTTCAAATGGATCAACGGTGCGTTGCGTTCTGATCCTGGTTACCAGCCTCTGCATCATAAAATGATACAGGCCAACTGGCATCAGTACATTGAATGGACGAGTATGCGAGTTGGAAAGCTAAGCACAACTATAAAGCTTGAAATGTAGTATGGATGAACTTACCTTGTCTCTGCTCAAATCATAAGATAAGAACTCAATATAAAGCAATAAGCACATATGCATATATATATATATATATATATATATATATATATATATATATGCAAAACTAATAAACAATGTAACTCTCAGTTCATTAAAGATATAACAATAATAAACACACTTTACTTATATATGAAAGTAATATAGTTTTCTATGGGAGTTTCTCTAACTGACAACCACCACTATGAGCCTAAGTGGTGATACAACGTCTTGCCCATGCTGCCAGAACTGTCCTATGCTTTTTCGTCGCATTATACTCATGATGGCTACATGTTTTACATGGGAAATTGAGTTATTTGAACTCTGATCCCCAAATCGGTGCTTAATACTACTCCCAAAATGTACTTTAGCTCATGTTTTTAATAAAACTTGTTTCCTTTGGGTTGAGATAATTTACTGAACCCTTTAGCTTTAAAAAGCTCCTTTTTGGACTAAATGTTCCCCTTTTTGTTCAAAACTCTTTTGGAACTTCTTAGTTCCCTTTTTACTTAAATGTAAAACATTTATCAACCTTTAGGGAATACTTAGTCCCCCTTTATAACTTTAGAGAATTGAACTCAACTCTTATTCTTTACTTAATTTGAAACTTTAACTCTTAGGTAATACTTAGTTCCCTTATACCTTTTTGAGAAATGAACTCAACCTTTACTCTTTTCCTTAACTCAAACCTGAGCCTTAAAACGAAGTTAAAACGTTTAAGTAAGACTCTAAGAACTTTTGAAAACTTTACTTTTACTCACTTCATAGCTTTAGACTTGACTTCTTACTTTCTTGACTTCGATTTTAACTTTCCTTGAATGGATTATGGATTCAAGGTTTCAATTTGAGTTCCTGGATGATTTCTAGGTATATAGAGATCATTTGAACTGATTAGAATTCATTGGAGGATATTAATGTACCTTGGAAGGACTTAAAAGGGCTAAACTACAAAAACTGGATGAAAAACGTTGGGTCGGGCGTACTGGTGGCACGCCGTGACAGCCTCAGTTGACTGAGGCCTGATTCTGGCGCACTGGTGGCGCGCCGCGCCTGACCTTTCCCTGGTGCGTTTGACGAATTATTCAACTCGTTTTCTAGTTCTAAATCACCTAAACCTTCATGGTTTCATCCCCAAACCCCTAGGATAATAAATACCTGCAATACCCATCAGATTTAAACCCAAAACAACATTGGAAACTACTAATCAACATCAATGGGTATGAATTCAACTCAACCAAAAAGGGATTTGACGAGATTATCATGAATTCAACCCAATCAATGAATTCATACACTTTGATGTTGATTAGTAGTTTCCGATGTTGTTTTGGGTTTAAATCTGATGGGTATTGAAGGTATTTATTACCCTAGGGGTTTGGGGATGAAACCATGGAGGTTTAGGTGATTTAGAACTAGAAAATGAGTTCAATAATTCGTCAAACGCACCTGGGAAAGGTCAGGTATGTCGCGCCTGCAGTGCACCAAAGGAGAGCCTCAGTCAAATAGGGCCTGGACCGGCGTGCTAGAACCAAGCCTCAGTCAACTGAGGCTAGCGCAGAGCGCCACCAATGTGCTTGGATCGGCGTTTTTCACCCAATTTTCGTAATTTAACCCTTTTAAGTCCTTCTAAGTTATATTAACACCTTCCAATGATTCTAGTTACTTCAAATGATTTCTATACACGTAGAAATAACTAAAGAACGCAAATCCTAACCTTCAATCCATAATCCAATTCAAGGAAAGCTAAGATCAAAGTCAAAGGAGTTAAGAGTTAAGTGTAGAAGTTGAGAAGCAAGTCAAAGTAAAGTTCTAAAAGGTTTTCAAGAGTCTTTACTAAATGTTTTAACTTCGTCTTAAGGCTCAAGTTTCAAGCTTAGAGTAAAGATTAAAAAGTTGAAATTTTTCCTTCGAAGAAATATAACGGAACTAAGTATTCCCTAAGAGTTGATTAAGACTCAAGTTTTCAAGTCAAGCAAAGAGTAAAGAGTTGAATTCATTTAACAAGAGTTATAAGGGAACTAAGTATTCTCTGCAAGTTTATAAATGTTTTCACATTTAAGTTAAGAGGAAACTGAGATTTCCAAAGAGCCTTCGGGCTAGTTCTTAGAAAAGATTAGCTTTCTAAATGAAGCAAGTAGGAAAACTGAGATTTCCAAAAGACAATCTTTGAGCTATGTTTTGAGCACTGATCTCAAATCACAGAAGTAAGTATGTTTTAAAAACATAAGAGCTAATATAATGATATTTTTGGGATTAGTATTGAGCACCAATGTTGGAGAGAGCTCCCAACCCCTATAAACCATGTAGCCACCATGGGTAGAAAAGGGTCATATTTTTTAGATGATTCCTTTAGTGCTTTTTTTTTAGCACAGACTAGTGGATCCATTAAGCAGTTCAGATTCTATATCGAGGGCAAAGTATAGGACAGCCCTGGAAGAATGAGACAAAATGTTGTATCATCACTCTATTTTTTAAGTGATGGTTGTCGGTTAGAGAAACTCATATAGAAGTTAAATATATTTATATATATGCCTCTGTTTAATTGTATTTTACACACATCTCAGAGTTATTTATATCATTTTATAGATTCAAACTTTACAACATGTTTTCAACTAACTTTTCTTTATATTGCACTTGTGTTAAATTGCTTTATATTAAAATCGGTCAGTCATGTTGAGTTGTGTTGAGCCAGGTAAGTTCTTCAATTTCTTTCAAACTCTTTCTAGCCTAAGTTTTTTAGCATTCCAACTTGCATATTCGTGCATTCAATGTACTTATGTCAGTTGGACTGCATCGTCTTATGATGTAGAGGCAGGTAACCAGGATCAGCATCCAATGCCTCGTTGATCCAGCTTGAGCACTCAGAGTCAGTGGTGAGCCTCCTTGCATTCTGGAGAGACTCTTTTTGTTGTTTTCTAGTCTTTTCATTTTTAGAATTTGTTGTGTATATCCTAATATTCATCTTAGTATTATAGAGTCTTCATAGGACAATTTACATTTGAGTCTCTATTTATTTACATTTCAGATGTTTTGTCATGAGACTTAATTGTAATTTTGGCCAAGACAGTTATTTAAAGTATTTCTTATGAACATGTTTTCTCGTTTATGTTGAGTAAAGTCTTCCGCTGAGTTAAGTAAGCTAGGACAAGAGTCCGCTCAAGGTCAACAATGATCATTGGGTGATGGACACATCTGGGGTTTAGGATCGAGGCATGACATTAAGGCTAAAGGTAAGCTTTCCATTCCTCGAATCTGTTTTTTGATCCCTAAAACGCAATAGGATGGGTTAATATTGATGGGAAAGGGTTTGATCTCAGAATTCATGGTGTAAACAACATTAATCAAGTCATGGGATGATCTAGGGTTTGTTAGTATTGTTTGTAATCCGGGTAATTATTGACTCCCGTATTATATTGATTGTTTGTAGACCACGAAAAGCTGAACGAATCCGGAAAGGGAAGAATCAATTTTCTTGGGGTTTCAAGCTTGTTTCGAGCTAGCTGATGGTTGTGATTCTATTATTGTGTCATATATGTTTGTTCTTGCTTTTTATGATGCATGTATGTATGCGGATGTTGCATGATCGATAACAATAATTCTAATTGAGTATGAACACATGATTATATGGCATGAATCACTTCTTGATTATATGATTATTGAGAATATATTTGTGAATGTGATTGTGGTGTGTTGATAGATCAGATTGTCATGTTCTGGCATAACTAAATGGGACGGTTGCCACGTTCTGACATAAAAATAGGATCAAATTGCTATATTTTGGCAAGCTAATTTAGATCGGGTACCACGTTCCGGTGCACTAACAGTTTGAGTTTGGGTTCCATGAGAGGATCAACTACTTGTGATAAAATGTATAATGTTGAGGATGCATTAATCAAAATTGTTATATTTGATATATTGCATGGTTATAATGTTGGGATGCCTTACTTATGTTACACTAGTGGAAAAGTCGTGTGATCATGCCACTACACAGTGATTGTGTACTGATTCAGTACTTGCTCTTATTTTTGTTGAGTACGGGGCATCTTCTGGCAGTATTAACAGACCTCGCATAGAAGATTTGTGATTGTGTTTAAATCCAAGGGTGACCTAGCATCTTCCGAGCTGCTTTGAATTCTTTTTGAGTCTCTGTCCACATTCTAGACTTACACTTATTCTTAGTAAGAGTTCATTGGTTAGGATTATGACCTTTCTTATTTAGACATTGTTTCGTTGCTTAGATATTTTGTTACATTGACTTTCAAATTCTAGGTTATTTTTTCCGCATTATTAGTTAGTTCTTTAGAATATTGCTTGAGTTTTCCGAGAACTTCATTAATTTAGTTATTTAACCTGCTTTCGTAGTTTAAATGCTTTAGTTTTGCTTTAGTTTTTGTTCTCCATTAAAGGGTTTACTATGGATGTCACTCACGACAGTTTGGATCGTGACACTTAATAGTTTAGTTATGAAACTAAAAAAAATGTATAGTTTAGGTTTGTTTTTGAAACTTATCTCTATATTTCAACACTACTTAATTTCTTAACTATTAATTTTTCTAATACTTCTTATCATCTATTTTATGACTCTTTAATTATTCAATTCTCTTAAAACTTCATACCATAAGTATTAGGGCTATTTAGTTATTAATTTTCTCAATACTTCGTATCATATATTTTAGAACTAATTCATTATTAATTTTCTTAAATAGTTTTTACCATATATTTTAGGGCTACTTAATTATTAAGTTTTCTAATAGTCTTATCATATAATTTTTGTATTTCTCTTGCCATACATTTTGTCTCTCCTTAATTTCTTATTTTTCCTAATACTACTTACCATATATTTTATGTTCTTTAGTTATTAATAGTTCTAATATTTCTTGCCTTTTTAAAAAAATATAAAAAAATATAAAAATTTTGCCATATATTTTAAGGTTTCTTACTTATTAATTGTTCTAATATTTCTTTACTAGTAATTTCCATATTATTCATAAAATAAAAAAATACAATATAAGAATGTGAAAAATCAACAATTTTATGAAATCGTACTAAAATGTAGAAATTAGTAAGACAAAATTCCACTTACCATATATTTTATGCTCTTTAGTTATTAATAAGTCTAATATTTCTCGCAATTTTCAAAAAAATAAAAGATATATATTTTTTGCCATATATTTTTAGGTTCCTTAGTTATTAATTGTTCTAATATTTCTTGCCCTATATTTTGAAGCGTCTTAGTTATTAAGTGTTCTAATATCTATTAGAATAGTGTGTGTGTTTTCCCTATCTATATAACATATATATGATGATGCTTGATTTTGAATCTAACTAATGACTGGGAAATTTTGATGTTCATCATAGAAATAAAAAACACAATATAAAAATGTGAAAAAACAACAACTTTATGAAAAGCGTACTATAATGTAGAAATTAGTAAGACATAATACCGTAACAAAAGCATTTAGGAAGAACAAAATAGTTGCAAACATAATATAAAAACAATAATTATACTTATAAATTTATCCTCACTCAGATGATCAGTTCTTCAATCAATACTCTCATAAAAATATCCATCTTTGAAATGAGTAATATTTAGGAGGCTTCAAAGTCATCATCTTTACATGTAAGATTTGTCTCAGTATTATCATATTCATTTGAGGGAGTTTCTTTGTCCTCATCATTCAGAAAAGACAAGTGTGCCGTCATATTATTATCTTTTCTTCTGAAAGGGGCTTGATAAAGTTTCAAAAATGAGAAGGCGTACGACACTCACGTTCCTACTGACCTTTCATATCATATCGGTGACAAATATAGATTCTACCATAATGACGATAATCATTTCTTCCTATACCACGTCCTCATTCACGTTCATGATCAGGATAATTATTTTGTCTTGATTCACACTGATTATGTGCTGCTACAACATTTTCTTCAGCGAATGGAGCAGAAAAAGTAGGATAATCTTCATGATTTTTCATCAATAAAGTATTATTCTGCTCAGCCATAAGTTGCTGACAAGTAATTAATTCAGAATATTTTTTAAACCCTTTTCACTGTATTGTTGTTGTGATAACAAATTTGAATTGTGAAAGTGGAAAAGTTTTCACAAGTAAGTCATTATCAGTGATGGTATCTCCACATAATATTGAAATCTAAGATTTATCCACTCATCTCGAACTTTTGGTAACACCGTAAGCTTTAGGTGGTCATATCGATCCTTCAAATTAATCCATATTTTGAAGCGGGTCAAATATTAAGTTTTTAATTCCTCGTGGAGATGATGTGGGAAAAAAATCATGGCCTTCGCTTTATCCTGATTTGATGCTTCATTTTCTTGTTTAATAGTATCACCAAAACTTTCAGCGTCATGATGAATTTCAGCATCAAGGACGCATGACAAATAATTTTTTCGATAATATAGAGTGCTACAAACTCAAGACTTGATAAGTTTGACTTGATCAACACTAGAAGAAGAGAGATAAGTTAGAAATAATAAATTGTCAAGTAATAAAATAATTGTTTATAGAAAAAAAATCAGAAAGAGAGACATGAATTTATGGTACATAAATCAGTAATATAGAAATATACAAATAAAATAAGGGATTTAGAAATACATAAATAAATTCAACAATATTTGATACACAAATAAAATTTCTATTGCAAGGTACATAAAAATTAGATATAATAATAACATACATAAATGAAATTTTGAGAAGCATATATTGTAAGATGTTCAAGAAAAAATTATGGTAAAATTATTACTTATACATTATTTATATATAAGAATAGTTGAAAGAAAATGATATACATACTCAAATTAATATAACTCAGTAAATAATAATAGACTTAGATATACCAAATAAAGATCACCAGGTTAATTTGACAAAACCAAATTTAATAAATAAAGAACTAACGTGTAACTAGAAATATATAAAGTATGTGCTTATTATACCTGAAATATTATGTTTTATGTTGATAATATGTTATGAATATTAGTTAAACAAAAAAAGAAGAAAAGGAAGAATAGAAAAAACGGAGAAAATGACGAAATATATAGTAAGAGTAATAAAATGAAGGAAAATAATGGTCTTCTTTACTATTTTTTTGTGTGTACAAGTATTGCCCCTTTATGGGAAAAACACATCCTTGAAGATGTGAGCTTTCTATGGTAATGGACACCTAGTGTGTGTGTATATATATATATATATATATATATATATATATATTGTCATATATTTTTAAGGCTTCTTAATTAGTTATTAATTATTTTAACATTTATATATATATTGTCATATATTTTTAAGGCTTTTTAATTAGTTATTAATTGTTTTAATATTTCTTGCCAGATTATTTTACGGATCCTTGGTTATTAATTATTCTGATATCTTTTTCCATATATTTTTAATGCTACTTAACTATTAATTATTCAAGTATTCCTTGTCATATATCTATCTCTTACTATATTTTTTGTTGACTCCTTTATACCAATCAGAATACATCAAAATCTCTTGATTAATTAAACAAAATCATATTAAATGAATTATTTTTTATTGTTTATCTTATCAAACACTTTTCTACTTATTTCAAGTTATTTTAATATTTGTTAAACACTTAAAACATTAAAAATTGATTCAAAAATAAATTTGACCAACTTTAATCTAATCCAAACACTCGGTAAGACTCTATAAGTTCTAGAAACATGTGTTTAATGGTGTGAGCTCTCTTCCAACAAGGAAAGTAGACTTGCACAACCCCTATAAATAGAACCCACCAGCAGCAGAGATGAACCAAAACAAACAATTTCATTTCACTCAAAACAAATATGAAAGAAGTTGGAAAAGATGAATATTTCTGCCTCAGTTTTAACAATTATGGACTTGTATCGGCTATCGCTGCTAAAATCTCCGATGAATTTCAGGCGGAGGAGAACCATAGCAAAGAAGATTTTGAATTCTCTTTAGCCACTGAGAATTCGGATAACTCAATAGCAAAATTCATCTATGACACTCCGATTAAGTATCAGCAACCAATTTTCCCTCTTTTCAATCGGGATCTATTGTTAAACGATTCAGATTTGAATGATGTTGATAAATCAATTCCGCTGAAGAAATTGTATCTAGAAAAAAATGAATCATTGGAGGAGACTATACCTGCCGGAAGTTACTGTATGAGAAAGCCGAAGATAAGCGAGTCATCACCTAGAAAATGGAACAAGAGTAAATCAACTGGATTTGGGCCAAGGATCCGAGATTTGTTATGGAGGAGTAATAGTAAAGGGAAGGAAAAGGATAATTTTGCATTTCTCACAAGAAAAGCAAAATCAAAATATTCCAATGAGGTTGTGAAGACGGCCGGGAAATTATTGAAGAAGACGAAAACCAGCGGACGAGAGAAGGGTTTACCGGCGGCTGCGGAAAGCACTCATAGGATTTTTGCTATTTGTATGGTTAGAAGTTTCGGCAATTCTAACATGCAAATGCAAATGCTTCTAGCAGACATTGGTATAGAGTTTTAGTTTTTTACATACAAATGCTTCTAGCATACATTGTTACAGAGTCTTTATTTTTTTTGTATTTTAGTATAGGATTTTATCACCAACCATTTCTAAATGGATGTTTCTTTTTTACTTCCCAATTCTAAAATTAAAAACATTTTGACAACTCCCTCTCTCTATCAATATGTTGGATTTTGACATTCATTTTTACTTTATTTAAATTTTGACTATAAATTGGGATATGAGAAATTGAAGTTATTCATGAAATTAAATTTTTATACTTGAAAAGTATGATGAGTTACCCTCTCGTGGTTTGTTTTCTACTCATGCTAATATTTTAAGATGTATTGTTTTATCATATATATTGATATGAAAAAAAAAATTTGTTTTTTTATATAGCTTTTGATTGTTTAATTTTATTATAAAATATTTTAGAGGGAGAGCAAAAGGGTAGAGTTAGAGAGTTTGCATAACAAGATGATATTTTAATTGCAGAGTATGAGGTTATATTTAATGCCTCAGCTAGGCATACTCTGATGATACGTCCCATTGAGACTGAGAGAGTGAGAAGGTTTGTTAAGAATTTGATTATTTTGATTCATACAGGAGTTTCTCAAATTACTGCTTCTAGTGTTCCATTTCACAAAGTCATAGATGTTGTCAAAAAGTTGGAGAAGATTAAACCCGAGGGATTTGAACAACATGAGGACAAGAGGGACAATCATATAGGAGATTTGGGTAGTGCTCCTTCTAACAATTGAGGTTACTTAAGGAGAGGTTATCACTCTTAGTCTAACAGACTCGTTCATGTTGTGATACCAGTGTCTGAGGATGATTATATTGGGCAGAGTTCTTCTAGTTTGATACATACTTCACATGGTTCATGTTCTAGCTAGACCTATAGGTTGTGGAGGGCATTCTAATCATTCAGGTTTCTCTCATCAGCCTACGTCTCATATTTACCATAGTATCCTTATTTAGTATTTTCTTAAAGTCAAGTTTCATTCAATGAACATAAATTAATTTATTTGGATTATTTAACTTGACCAATAGATATGAATCATTTACTTAATTTTTCTATGTTGGTCAAACATGCGTTTTCTAGGCTAATAACTTTCAAGAATAAAATAAGAAGAATAAATTTGTTTATGCATTGATTTTGTGAAATAGCGAGTATTAAAGAACATCTATTTTTAATAAAGACAACATTTAATCAGAACGAATGGAGTATTTTTTTTTAATTCCTTTTACCAAATATTTCAAGATGATAAGTGTCAAAATCATACCTAAACTATCCCATTTCTTTTAGTTACATACCTAAACTATTGAGAGTGTGAGTTACATACTTAAACCATCAATTTTTAGTTTGAGAAACACACCCTAGTGGTGTGTGTAATACACTCTCTCTTTTATTTGAAAAAATCTTGACATATAGCATATCACATTGTAAAATATCCCCCACCCCCCACCCCGACAATCCCCCATCCTTTTTCGAAAAATATTTCTTTTATAAAATATATTTTTAAAATTCATACTTCACCCACCCACCACCATATTGAAGATAGTAGAGAAATACTTTCTATCTTATCCAGAATGCGATTCCCCAAGGCACTCATCCCCCCCTTCCCCCCCCCCCCCAAAAAAAATGATATTATTTTATTTTTTAATAAATAAAAGAATTACCTCATACTATTTAACCCTCCGCTCCTAATTTTTATTTTATTTTTACATTTTTTTTTATTTTGTGTTAGATATGTACGTACATATAGTTTTAGAAAAAAATTCTACTAGTGTACCGAATATAACATAAATAAGTAAGAAATAAGTCTTGCGGTGGCAAGTAAAAAATATTTTTGATTTGTATATATCTAACACAAAATGAGAAAAAAATTAAAAGCGGAGGGTTAGGTGAGGTGGGTAGATACTTTTTTTAATAAATAAAATAATATCTAAATTCGTATTTAAAGGGGGGGGATTAAGTAAGAAAAAAACATCCGAGAGGGAGGGTAGGGGGGGGAGGGGGTGAGAGGAGGGGGTAAGAAAATTATTTTACATTTTATTTATAAAAGAAAAGTTTTTTTGGATAATAATTTTGGATAATACTAATAATTTGTTTCATTTTTGTCAATGTTCAGTATTTTATCCATGTGGAGTGTGATGCGATAAATTTTTAACATAAAAGCGAGAGTGTATTACACACACCATGATTAGAGTGGTATAAAACAGAGAGATGTGTTTCTCACACTAAAAATTGATAGTTTAGGTATAAAATCCACCCTCTAGATGTAATGAATGGGTTCCGTCGTTATAGAAAAGTCAATGGGGAAATTTTTTGCGTCCGGGAACTTTTTAGTAAAATCTGGAAATTTCCCAACCTGGTTCAGATTTGGACGAAATCGGTGCACTTAAACTCTAGAGAAATACTACAGCAATCGGGTGGATTGTTTATGAAGTTGATTTAATGCCTGGATAGATAACGCGTTAAAGAATCTATATGACTTTACGAAATTTAATTTGAGTAAGTAAATCTATAGGAATTGACCTTAGCCTGAAAAGTATTTTCTGAGTGTCGTTAGTTAAAAGCGTGTTATGAAGTGGGATTTTTAAAATTGTTGAAGGAACTCTCTGTTTCGTTTATGCGTCTTTGGTGCCAAGTGTTGACGCTCTGGCACAGCTGCTACGGCGGGATTTGGGCGATGTGACAGGCTCAACGGGACTAAAAGTCTTTAATAGCTCACTGGTTCGGGAATGCCGCTCGAGCGAGCGTTCTGTTCTCTCTGGCGCCACCTCTGTGGCAAGATGAGTGACGCTGTGACGCTTCAGATGCGAATCAATGTCGTTAATAAATCCCTAAACGACCTTATTTGTCACTTTTCAAATTTTACAGCTAAAGAACGAACCCCATGCAATTCTTACTCGTTTTTCACCATTCTTAAGGCTAAGGTAAGATTTCATTCCCTGAATTCATTTTTCGATCTGTAAAATGCTATAGGATGGGTTAATATTTATGGGAAGGGATTGATCTCAGAATTCATGGTGGAAACAACCTTAATCGGATCATGGGATGATCTAGGGTTTGTTAGTATTGTTAGTAATCCAGATTATTAGTGATTATCTTTTGACTCTCATATTATATTGATTGTTTGTAGACCACAAACAAGCTGAACGAATCCGGAAAGGGAATAATCATGTTTCTTGGGGTTTCAAGCTTGTTTCGAGCTAGCTGATGGTTGTGATTCTATGATTGTATCATATATGTTTGTCCTTGCTTTATTATGATGCATGTATGTATGCGGATGTAGCATGATTGATCACAATAATTGTAAATGAGTATGAACACATGATTATATGGAATGAATCACTTCTTGATTATATGATTATTGAGAAATATTTGTGAATGTAATTGTGGTGTGTTGATAGATCAGATTGTCATGTTCTGGCATAACTAAGTGGGACGGTTGCCACGTTCTGACATAAAAATGGGATCAAATTACTACGTTACTACAAGCTAACTTAGATCGGGTACCACATTCCGGTGCACTAACAGTTTGAGTTTGTGTTCCAAGAGAGGATCAACTACTTGTGATAAAATGTATAATGTTGAAGATGCATTAATCAAAATTGTTATATTTGATATATTGCATGGTAATAATGTTGGGATGCCTTGCTTATGTTATACTAGTGGAATAATCGTGTGATCATGCCAGTACACAGTGATTGTATACTGATTCTGTACTTGCTCCTTTTTTTGTTGAGCACGGAGCATCTTCTGGCGGGTATTGACAGACCTCGCATAAAATATTTGTGATCGTGTTCAAATCCAAGGGTGACCTAGCATCTTTCGAGCTGCTTTGAATTCTTTTTGAGTCTCTGTCCACATTCTAGACTTACACTAATTCTTAGTAAGAGTTCATTGGTTAGGATTATGACCTTTCTTATTTAGACATTGTTTCGTTGCTTAGATATTTTGTTACATTGACTTTCAGGTTCTAGGTTATTTCCTCCGCATTATTAGTTAGTTCTTTAGAATATTTCTGGAATTTTCCAAGAACTTCATTAATTTAGTTATTTAACATGCTTCCGTAGTTTAAATGCTTTAGTTTTGCTTTAGTTTTGGTTCTCCACCGAAGGGTTTAGTATGGATGCCAGTCACGACAGTTTGGGTCGTGACACTCAATAGTTTAGTTATGAAACTAAAGAAAAGGTATAGTTTAGGTGTGTTTTTGAAACTTATCTCTATATTTCAACACTACTTAATTTCTTAACTACTAATTTTCCTAATACTTCTTATCATCTATTTTAGGACTCTTTAATTATTAAATTCTCTTTAAACTTCATACCATAAGTATTAGGGCTATTTAGTTATTAATTTTCTCAATACTTCGTATCATATATTTTAGAACTAATTCATTATTAATTTTCTTAAATACTTTTTACCATACATTTTAGGACTACTTAATTATTAAGTTTTCTAATATTCTTATCATATAATTTTTGTATTTCTCTTGCCATACATTTTGGCACTCCTTAATTTCTTATAAGGGAAACTTACATAAATATAATATAATAAAAAAATATTTACCATTTATTGCAATAATATTTCTTTTTCACTTGATCACTTTCAATTCATTTATAATACAAGTTTAATTCATATTACAAAGAGCAATTTTTTATTCACATTAAATACAAATTTTAATAATAGATAAGTCATTTTTCACACATTTTAATACACTTATAATACAATGTGTCAAATGTTTACCATACAAACATAATATATTTTTAAAAACAATTATAATTCATATATAATTCATATATATTGCATACATAATTCACTTTTAATACATATTGCAGATTTAACATAGTATTGCTATAAATGGTAATAAATAAAAAGTATTGCTAAAATCAGTAATTATTTATTAAAATGTACCAATTCATGTAATTTTTCCTTCTTATTTCTCCTAATACTACTTACCATATATTTTATTTTTTTAGTTATTAATAGTTCTAATATTTCTTGCCTTTTAAAAAAAGTTAAAAAAAATATAATTTTTTTGCCATATATTTTAAGGTTTCTTAGTTATTAATTATTCTAATATTTCTTTACTAGGAATTTCCATATTATTCATAAAAATAAAAAAAATACAATATAAGAATGTTAAAAATCAACAATTTTATGTAGTCGTATAAAATGTAGAAATTAGTAAGACAAAATACCACTTACCATATATTTTATGCTCTTTAGTTATTAAGTGTTCTAATATCTATTAGAATAGTGTGTGTTTTTACCCTATCTATAAAACATATATATCATGATGCTTGATTTTGAATCTAACTAATGACTGGGAATTTTGATGTTCATCATAAAAATAAAAAACACAATATAAAAATGTGAAATACCAACAACTTTATGAAAGCGTACTAAAATGTAGAAATTAGTAAGGCATAATACCGTAACAAAAGCATTTAGGAAGAACAAAATAGTTGCAAACATAATAGAAAAACAACAATTATTCTTATAAATTTATCCGATGACCAGTTCTTCAATCAATACTCTCATAAAAATATCCATCTTTAAAATGAGTAATATTTGGGAGGCTTCAAAGTCATCATCTTTACATGTAAGATTTGTCTCAGTATTATCATATTCATTTGAGGGAGTTTCTTCGTCCTCATCATTCAGAAAAGACAAGTGTGCCGCCATATTATTATCTTTTCTTCTGAAAGGGGCTTGATAAAGTTTCAAAAATGAGAAGGCGTACGACACTCACGTTCCTACTGACCTTTCATATCATATCGGTGACAAATATAGATTCTACCATAATGACGATAATCATTTCTTCCTATACCACGTCCTCATTCACGTCCAAGATCAGGATAATTATTTTGTCTTGATTCACACTGATTATGTGCTGCTACAACATTTGCTTCAGCGAATGGAGCAGAAAAAGTAGGATAATCTTCATGATTTTTCATCAATAAAGTATTATTCTTCTCAGCCATAAGTTGCCGACAAGTAATTAATTTAGAATATTTTTTAAACCCTTTTCACTATATTGTTGTTGTGATAACAAATTTGAATTGTGAAAAGGGAAAAGTTTTCACAAGTAAGTCATTATCAGTGATGGTATCTCCACATAATATTAAAATCTAAGGTTTATCCACTCATCTCGAACTTTTGGTAACACCGTAAGCTTTAGGTGGTCATATTGATCCTTCAAATTAATCCATATTTCAAGAGGGTCAAATATTCAGTTTTTAATTCCTCGTAGAGATGATGTGGGAAAAAATCATGGTCTTCGCTTTATCCTGACTTGATGCTTCATTTTCCTGTTTAATAGTATCACCAAAACTTTCAGCGTCATGGTGAATTTCAGCATCAAGGACTCATGACAAATAATTTTTTCGATAATATAGAGTGCTACAAACTCAAGACTTGATAAGTTTGACTTGATCAACACCAGAAGAAGAGAGATAAGTTAGAAATAATTAATTGTCAAGTAATAAAATAACTGCTTATAAAAAAATCAGAAAGAGACATGAATTTAAGGTACATAAATCAGTAATATATAAATATACAAATAAAATAAGGAATTTAGAAATACATAAATAAATTCAGCAATATACAAATACACAAATAAAATTTCTATTGCAAGGTACATAAAAATTAGATATAATAATAACATACATAAATGAAATTTTGAGAAGCATACATTGTAAGATGTTCAAGAAAAAATAATGATTGTTATAAAATAAAGACTAAGTACTAAAATTAAACTAATAGCAATTAAGTAGAGAAGAATGTAGTAGAGAGATAAAATAGGAAACTTGAATCTTCCTTATTTTTGGTGTGTTTTCTATAGAGATTACAATGCCTTTTATAGGCGTAAGAGGGGTATAATGGATATTCATTAATTTTGTTTACAACACTCCCCCTTGGATGTCTATTTAAAATAAAATTCTAGTAAAGTAACAAATGTTAATAGTTGTTCCTAATACGCATTATTTGCTGCCTCATTAAAAACCTTATCAGGAAAACCCAGTGGGATAAAACCTTGATTAAGGAAAAAAGAGTACAACGCGTATATTACTCCCCCTGATGAAAACCACGATTTAGCTGCCCAAGTTTTCTCATTCCAATCTTGTATACCATCTTCTCGAAAGTTGCGGTTGGCAAAGACTTGGTGAATAAATCAGCCTCATTATCACTCGAACGAATCTGATGTACGTTGATATCACCATTCTTCTGGTGCTCATATGTGTAGAAAAACTTTGGTGAAATGTGTTTTGTTCTATCGCCTTTTATGAATCATCCCTGAGTTGTGCTATGCATGCTGCATTATCTTCATTTAAGATTGTGGGTACTTTGTAGCATTTTAAAGCACATTTTTCTCGAATAAGGTGTATAATGGACCTTAACCACACACATTCTCGACTTGCCTCATGAATAGCTATTATCTCAGCATGATTTGATGAAGTGCCCACGATGAATTGTTTCGTAGATTTCCAAGATATAGCAGTACCCCCACATGTGAATACAAAACCTGTTTGAGATCTAGCTTTATGTGGGTCAGACATATATCCTGCATCAGCATAGCCAACAAGATCTGGACTATAATAGTTAGAATAGAATAAACCCATATCAATAGTCCCTTTTAGATACCGCAAATATGTGTTTGATTCCATTCCAATGTCTCTTAGTAGGAGCAAAACTATATCCTTCTAACAAATTAACCGAAAAGGTTATATCAGGCCTTGTAGTGTTAGCAAGGTACATTAGTGCACCAATTGCACTGAGATATGGTACTTCAAGATCGAGAATTTTCTCATCCTTTTCTTGAGGTCAAAATGGATCTTTATTTACATCAAGTGATCGAACAACCATTGGAGTACTTAATGGATGTGCTTCATCCATATAAAATCTTTTCAACACCTATTATGTGTATGCAGATTGATGAACAAAAATACCATTTGTCAAATGCTCTATTTGCAAACCAAAACATAATTTTGTCTTTCCGAGATCTTTCATATCAAATTCATCCTTTAAATAATCGATTGCCCTGTGAAGTTCCATTGGAGCTCCAATAAGGTTTATGTTATCGACATAAATAGCAAGTACTACAAATCCTGATATTGTTTTCTTTATAAGCACACATGGGCAAATTGCATCATTTATATAACCTTCCTTAGATAAATACTCACTAAGACGGTTATACCACATGCGTCCAGATTGCTTGAAACCATACAATGATCTTTGCAATTTAATTGAGTACATTTCCCGAGGCTTTAAACTGTATGCTTTGGGCATTTTAAATCCTTTAGGATTTTTCATGTATATCTCATTATCAAGTGATCCATAAAGGTAGGTAGTAACCACATCCATCAAATGCATTTCAAGTTTCTCATGAATCGTCAAACTAATGAGATAATGCAATGTTATTGCATCCATAACGGGTGAGTATGTCTCTTCATAATCGACGTCGGACCTTTGAGAAAATCTTTGTGCAACAAGACGTGCCTTGTACCTTTGTATTTCATTTTTCTCATTTCTTTTTCGCATAAAAACCTTATAGCCAACGGGTTTAACACCATTAGGTATTTGTACTATAGGCCCAAAAACTTCGCGCTTGACAAGTGAATTCAATTCTGATTGAATTGCTTCTTGCCATTTTTGCCAATCATTTCTCTGTCGACATTCTTCAACAGATTGAGGTTCAACATCCTCACAATTTTGCATAATTTTTTGATGCAACATTGTATGCAAAAACATAATCCACCACTATTTCTGAGTGATTCAGATTTGTTTCATGATCGCTTGATTTTATGGATAATTCATTATTTCCTTGAGTCTCAAGCTCATTGATTCCTCCAAGGATATCATAATTACTCACATCTTGACTTTCTATGTGAGGTTTTTTCATAGTGTCATTTTGATCTTTTAATTTTCTTTTTCTAGGATTTTTATCCTTTGATCCTAATGGTCTACCACGCTTCAGGCGTGCTTTTGACTCATTAGCTATGACACTAGTTGATGGTACTACAGGGACATTAATTCGAATCGGGATATTCTTTGCAGGGACATGTGATTTAGTAATACTTTTCAAATCTGTAAATGCATCTCACATTTGATTTGCGATTTTCTGCAAATGAATGATCTTTTGTACTTCTAGCTTACAAATGGAAGTACGAGGATCAAGATGAGACAATGATGGACTTTTCCACAAAATTTCTCCTTTAGTTTCACTATTTTCTCCCCCTAATTTTAGGAAAAGTGTCTCATCAAACCGACAATCAGCGAATCGGGCTATGAACATATCTCCAGTTAATGACTCAAGGTAGCGAATAATAGAGGGCGATTCAAACCCAATATATATTCCTAACCTTCTTTGGGGACCCATCTTAGTGCATTGTGGTGGTGCTACCAGCATATAAACAGCGCATCCAAAAATTCTCAGATGAGATATATTGGGTTGTTGACCCAGAGCCAATTGTAATGGAGAAAAAATATGATAATTTGTCGTCCTGAGACGAATAAGTGCTGCAGCATGCAAAATTGCATGACTCCACACAGAAGTGGGCAACTTAGTATTCATAAGTAATTGTCTTGCAATCAACTGCAGTCGTTTAAATAATAACTCAGCCAGACCATTTTGAATGTGAACATGAGCTACATGATCTTCAACTCTTATCCCGATCGACATACAATAATCATTGAATGTTTGGGATGAAAACTGTGCAGCGTTATCAAGGCGAATAGACTTAATTTGATTATCAGGGAACTGTGCCCGTAATCGTATTATTTGTGCCAACAATTTTGTAAATGCCAAATTGCGAGATGACAAAGGCATACGTGAGACCATTTAGAGAAAGCATCTATCAGGACCATAAAATATCAAAATGGACCACTCGGTGGGTGAATTGTCTTGCAAATGTTCCCATGTATACGTTCCAAAAATGCAGGGGACTCAATTTTGACCTTTGTTGGTGATGGTGTCACAATTAACTTGCCTTTATAACATGCATCACAAGAAAATTTACCATTTAAAAGAATTTTCAACTTCTTTAATGGATGTCCATTTGAATTATCTATAATTCGTCTCATCATTATAGACCCAGGATGTCCCAGACAATCATGCCAAAGTACGAAAGTATTGGAATCAGTAAACCCCCGGTTTACTATAGAATGTGTCTCAATTGCACTAATCTTTGTCCAATACAATCTAGAAGATAAGGCTTTGAATTTTTCTATAACATATGTCTTCCCGGAGACATTTTTTGTTATACCAAGATATTCAAGATTCATTTCATCAATTGTCTTGATATGATAACCATTTTCACGAATATCTTTGAAACTCAATAAGTTTCTCCGAGACTGAGGAGAAAACATGGCATTATTTATTATGAGTTTAGTTCCCTTGGACAAAATTATAATGGCTCTTCCGGAGCCCTTAATCAAATTAGTACTACCAGATATCGTAGTAACATTCATATTGCTCATACTCAAATGAGAAAAATATTTCTCATTTTTGAATATCGTGTGTGTTGTACCAAAATCAATCAAGCAAATGTCTTCATAATTTGATAATTTGCTTGGAGAATTATCCATATCTTCAAAAGTAATAAAATAAATATATATTAAATGATAGATTCTATTAAATAATTTAAGAAATAATGTAATATAAAATGATATTTGAATCATTAATAATGCATAAGATTTTTATCACTCAAATCTTCAACACTTAATTTGATTTAATTTAGCATGTATAATATAAGTATTAATATAATTTTAATATCTTGAAAAGACATTGAATGACAAAAATAAAAAGATGTTTTCCACTTACCAATTTAGGTAGTGTCTTACGTATACATTTTCCTTTATGGCCAAAAATATTAAGAAGAAAGTATAATTTTAATATTTTTCAATTCTTTCTCAAATTATAACATTTCAACTCACTTTCCATTGGTGTTTCTAAACGAAGGGACTTAACGAATATGCATGGAGAAATATGAGCACTTTAACTATTTATTTTTCACATTATGATCAATACAAAACAACAAATATTAATAACATTAGCAAATATCAACCATGATTATTCTTCCATATCTACAGAACCGTCACCAATTAAGTGATCTATTTTTCCTTCAGGTTGTGTGAAGAAATCTGCCACATCCAAGTGTGTGATGTCAACATGATCAGTGATAAAATTAGTTTCGAGATTTTTATCCTTCTTCCTTAGTGATGCTTGATAAAGCTCAACCAAGTGTTTAGGAGTACGACAATCATTTGCCTAATGACCTCTTCCACCACATCGAAAACATTTTATTTTAATTATTTCACGTTTTTTGTCTTTTCCTTTTCCCCTTTGATGGCTATTTTTCTTTGGTGAATGATTAACACCGGAAAAAGGATTTCGCTCTTGGTCGTAATTACGACCACGTCCACGGCCACAGCCTTTTCCACGTCTAGCGTGATGGGCGTACACCTCATTCTCTTCAGGAAGTGGTGTAGATTCAGTGGGACGATTCTCGTGATTTTTCATTAACAAATCATTATTTTGTTCAGCCACGAGAAGATGAGAAATCAGTTCAGAATAGTTCTTGAAACTCTTTTCTCGATATTGTTGCTGTAAAAGCATATTCGAAGCCTGAAATGTGGAGAACATTTTTTCCAGCATATCAACATCATTAACTGTATCTCCACATAGTTTCAATTGAGAAGTAATTCTAAACATGACAGAATTATACTCATGAATAGACTTAAAGTCTTGTAGTGTTAAATTCATCCAATCATATTATGCCTTTGGATGAATGACTATCTTCAAATGGTCATACCTTTCTTTTAGATTATTCCAGAGAACGAGTGGATCTTTGACTGTGAGATATTCAATTTTAAAAATTTCGTCAATATGATGACGTAAGAATATCATTGCTTTGGCGCAGTCTTATTTTGATGCTTTATTTTCAATTTTAATGGTGTCTCCAAGACCCATAGCATCCAAATGGATTTCAGCATCCAATACCCATGAGAGGTAGTTCTTGCCCGAACTATGAAGGGCAACGAACTCAAGTTTAGTAAGATTAGCCATACTAAAAAGAAGAAAAATAATAATACCTTAGCCTTCAAATTTAGTCTTCAAACTTTCATATGACAGAGTCTTGTGCTGATAACGTGTTATAAAATAAAGACTAAGTACTAAAATTAAACTAATAGCAATTAAGGAGAGAAGAATGTCGTAGAGAGATAAAATAGGAAACTTGAATCTTCCTTATTTTTGGTGTGTTTTCTATAGAGATTACAATGTCTTTTATAGGCATAAGAGGGGTATAGTGGACATTCATTAATTTTGTTTACAACAATGATAAAATTATTATTTATACATTATTTATATATAAGAATAGTTGAAAGAAAATGATACACATACTAAAATTAATATAACTTGGTATATAATAATAGAGTTAGATATACCAAATAAAGATTACCAGGTTAATTTAACAAAACCAAATTTAATAAATAAAGAACTAACATGTAACTAGAAATATATAAAGTATGTGCTAAATATACCTGAAATATTATGTTTTATGTTGATAATATGTTATGAATATTAGTTAAACAAAAAAAAAGAATAGAAGTAATAATAGAAAAAAGGGAGAAAGTGACGAAATATATAGTAAGAGTAATAAAATGAAGGAAAATAATGGTCTTCTTTACTATTTTTTTGTATGTACAGGTATTGCCCCTTTATGGGAAAAACACATCCTTGAAGATGTGAGATTTCTATGGTAATGGACACCTAGTGTGTGTGTCTGTGTGTGTGTTTATATATATATATATATATATATATATATATAGTGTCATATATTTGTAAGGCTTCTTAATTAGTTATTAATTGTTTTAATATTTATGTATATACTAGTAAATGGGCCCACGCTTCACGCAGTTAGAATATTCTTCTTTAAAATTTATTTGAATAATATTTTTCTTGTATTTTGATGTTATAGTATTTTTATATAAATATGTTTTTAAGAATATAGAGGTTATTCAATTCTAGTACACCATTTGTTATATTAAAAGAAAAGGCAAAATTAAAAATCATAACACTAATCATAACACTGTTTTCGTTAGTATAAGACTATAAATTACTTTCAAAATATTAAACATTTTGTTTTATATATCACTAATGTGTTTATCAAGAGCACAGGTTCCATAATCATATGATATACCAATAGGTAATATGTAGTCATTATGTGTTTGAAAATTAAAATGCAATCTTCCAAAATCAAAATTTGATGTGTAATATAGTTATGATAGTGTATTGGAATTGAATTTGTGCACAAACAAAATATTAAGGATCCTTAAAAAGTATGAAAGAGAAGTAAGGGATAATGGGGGAAAAGTTTAAAAAAAAAGTACTTTGGTGTGAGAGAATAGTCATCATTTTGTATCATATAATTATAATTAATTGCTAGTTTTAATTCTATCATTTGACTTTCTAATTTTATGTTCCTATTAATATTAACATTATTATGACAACAAAAAAAATCATATAAATCTTTAGGCTTGATCTTTTGAAGAAGAAAAGATTTCTTTGGATAATATTGTAAATAAATGTTTGTGAATCTGCATAGTTGGATTTACAAATAGTTTGTACTAACAAATACTTATAACAATAACTTTACAAAAACATAAACAACAAAGTTTAATAGTAAAAACAACAATTAATATTACAACCATAAATTAATGACTGTATAAAAACTCATACCAAGATATGTAACAATAGAATGAAAAAAAAAAATCAGCCCATTGAATGCAGAGTATGTCCTTGTTAGTGAGTCACTCAACATTAGGAAAATACACAAATATTTAATTATGCAGAAAAGAAGTTCTGGATCAAATATTTAATTGTGTAGAAGAAGAATTTAAGAATGTTTGTTATTTTAAAATGAGAGAAAACCCTCTATTACAGCCAACAAAGGGTTGTTTGAACAAATGCTAATTGTGCCTTACTGAAAAAGTCACAACTTTTCGGAAAGGTCATGACCTTTCATAAATGTTATAAACTTTCATAAAAGTCGCAACTATTCGTAAAAGTCAAAACTTTTCGTAAAAGTCACAACTTTTCAATAAAAGTCACAACTTTTCATGAAAGTCTATTCAATTCCAGTTTACCATTTGTTGTATCAAAAGAAAAGGAAAAATTAAAAATCATAAGACTATTTTGCCCAAGTATACATAATTTCATTTTACCATGGTTACATTGTGTCTTTTATTAGAGAGTCAATAAATATTTTCTCAATTTTCTTCCTTGTAAATTTTGTTTGTATAACACTATCAATTACATTCAAAATATTAAATAATTTTTAAAAATGTATGTATAGCTAATGTTTTTCTCAAGAACAAAGGTTGCATAATCATATGATATGTAGTCATTATGTGTTTTAAAATTAAAATGCAATCTTCAAAAATTCAAATTCGATTTGTAATATAGTTATCATAGTGTTTTGGAGTTGAAGTTGTGGAAAAACAAACATTAAGGATCCTTGAAAAGAATGAAATATAAGTAAGGGAAAATGGGAAAAAAGTTTAAAAGAAATACTTTGGAGTGAGAGAATAGTCATTATTGTATATCATATAATTATAATTAATTGCTAGTTTAATTCTATCATTTGACTTTCGATTTTTTTTCTTTTAATATTAACATTATTAACAAAATAACAAAAATAATATAAACTTTTAGTCTTGATCTCTTGGAGAAGAAAAGATTTCATTAGAGAATGTTGTTAATAAATGTATTCTGTAAAAAGTTATTTGTCAATCTGCATAGTTAGATTTACATACAGTTTATACTAACAAATACTTATAACAATAACTTTACAGAAACATAAACAACAAAATTTGAAACATGTAGTAAAAAATAAATAAATATCATAAGCATAAATTAATTATTGTAAAAAAACATACCATGATTTGTGACAGTAGAATGAAATAAAATAAAAAAAATAGAGTCCACTGAATGCAGAATGTCTCCTTGTCAGTGTCCCACTCAAAAGGAGCAAAGTACATAAATATTTAACTTTGCAAAAGAAGAAGACGAAGAAGAAGAAGAAGAACAAGTTTTGAATCGAATATTTAACTTAAATGTGTAGAAGAAGAAGAAGTTCAGAATTTTCATTATTTTAAAATGAGAGGAAACCCCTCTATTTATACACAACAAAGGATAGTGTGAACAAATTATAATTATGCCTTACTGGAAAGGTCATAACTCTTTGGAAAAGTCATAACTTTTCGGAAATATCACAACCTTTCATGAAAGTTGCAACTCTTCATAAAAGTCAAAACTTTACAAAAAAATCACAACTTTTCAATAAAAGTCACAATTTTTCATGAAAGAGAAAGGCTAATTTTGGAAATAAATATATTAAAAGGGAATGATTGTTTGTTGTGGCGCCACGTAGGCGGGCCTAGGGTTCTCTTTTATATATATATATATATATATATATATATATATATATATATATATATATATATATATATATATATATATATATATATATATATATATATATATATATATATATATATATTGTCATATATTGTTAAGGCTTCTTAATTAGTTATTAATTGTTTTAATATTTATTGCCAGATTATTTTAAGGATCCTTGGTTATTAATTATTCTAATATTTTTTTCCATATATTTTTAATGCTAGTGAACTATTATTATTCTAGTATTTCGTGTCATATATCTTTCTCTTACTATATTTTTTGTTGACTCCTTTATACCAATCAAAATACATCAAAATCTCTTGATTAATTAAACAAAATCATATTAAATGGATTATTTTTATTATTTATCTTATCAAACACTTTTCAACTTATTTCAAGTTATTTTAATATTTGTTAAACACTTAAAAAATTAAAAATTGATTCAAAAATAAATTTGACCAACTTTAATCTAATTCAAACACTCGGTAAGACTCTATAAGTTCTAGAAACATGTGTTTAATGGTGTGAACTCTCTTCCAACAAGGAAAGTAGACTTGCACAACCCCTATAAATAGAACCCACCAGCAGCAGAGGAGAACTAAAACAAACAATTTCGTTTCACTCAAAACAAATATGAACGAAGTTGGAAAAGATGAATATTTGTGCCTCAGTTTTAACAATTATGGACTTGTATCGGATATCGCTGCTCAAATCTCCGATGAATTTCAGGCGGAGGAGAACCATAGCGAAGAAGATTTTGAATTCTCGTTAGCCTCTGAGAATTCGGATAACTCAATTGCGAAATTCATCTATGACACTCCGACTAAATTCCAGCAACCAATTTTCCCTCTTTTCAATAGGGATCTATTGTTAAGCGATTCGGATTTGAATGATGTTGATAAATCAATTTCGATGAAGAAATTGTATCTAAAAATGAATCATTGGAGGAGATTATACCTGCCGGAAGTTACTGTATGAGGAAGTCGAAGATAAGCGAGCCATCACCAAGAAAATGGAACAGGAGTAAATCAACTGGATTTGGGCCAAGGATCCGAGATCTGTTATGGAGGCGTAATAGTGAAGGGAAGGAAAAGGACAGTTTTGCATTTCTCACAAGAAATGCAAAATCAAAAAATTCCAATGAGGTTGTGCAGACGGCATGGAAATTATTGAAGCAGACGAAATACCAGCGGAGGAGAGAAGGATTTATCGGCTGCTGCGAAAAGCACTCATAGGATTTTTTGCTATTTGTATGGGTAGAAGTTATCGGCAATTCTAACATGCAAATGCAAATGCTTCTAGCAAACATTGGTATAGAGTTTTAGTTTTTTACATGCAAATGCTTCTAGCATACATTGTTACAGAGTATTTATTTTTTGTGTTTAGTATAGGATTTTATCACCAACCATTTCTAAATGGATGTTTCTTATTTACTTCCCAATTCTAAAATTAAAAACATTTTGACAACTCCCTCTCTCTATCAATATGTTGGATTTTGACATTAATTTTTACATTATTTAAATTTTGACTATAAATTGGTATATGAAAAATTTAAGTTATTCATGAAATTAAATTTTTATTCTTAAAAAGTATGATAAGTTACCCTCTCCTAGTTGTTTTTTTTACTCATGCTAATATTTTAAGATGTATTCTTTTATCATATTATTGATATGAAAAAAATTATAATTTTATTTTTTTTCATATAGCTTTTGATTGTTTAATTTTATTATTAAATATTTTAGAGGGAGAGCAAAAGGGTTGAGTTAGAGAGTGAGAAGGTTTGAGTTAGAGAGTTATATTTAATGCCTCAGCTAGGCATACTCTGATGATACATCCTATTGAGACTGAAAGAGTGAGAAGGTTTGTTAAGACTTTGATTTCTCAAATTACCGCTTCTAGTGTTTCATTTCAGAAAGTCATAGATGTTGCCAAAGAGTTGGAGATGATTCAACGTGAGGGATTTGAACAACATGAGGACAAGAGGGACAATCATATAGGTGATTTGGGTAGTGCTCCTCCTAACAATTGAGGTTACTTAAGGAGAGGTTATCACTCTTAATCTAACAAACTCGTTCATGTTGTGATACCAGTGTCTGAGGATGATTATATTGGGCATTGTTCTTCTAGTTTGATACATTCTTCACATGGTTCATCTTCTAGCTAGACCTATAGGTTGTGGAGGGCATTCTAATCATTCAGGTTTCTCTCATCAGCCTACGTCTCATATTTAACATAGTATCCTTATTTAATATTTTATTAAAGTCAAATTTCATTCAATGAACATAAATTAATTTATTTAGATTATTTAATTTGACCAATAGGTATGAATCATTTACTTAATTTTTCTATGTTGGTCAAACATGTGTTTTCTAGGCTAATAACTTTCAAGGATAAAATAAGAAGAATAAAGTCATTTATGCATTGATTTTGTGAAATAGCGAGTATTAAAGAACATTTATTTTTAATAAAGATAACATTTAAACAGAACGAATGGAGTATTTTTTTTAATTCCTTTTACCAAATATTTCAAGAGGATAATTGTCAAAATCATACATAAACTATTCTATTTTTTTTAGTTTCATACCTAAACTATTGAGATCGTGAGTTACATACTTAAACCATCAATTTTTAATTTTAGAAACACTCCCTAATGGTGTGTGTAATACACTCTCTCTTTTATTTGAAAATATCTTGACATATAGCATATCACATTGATTAAATATCCCCCCCCCCCTCCGACAATCCCCCATCCTTTTTCAAAAAAATATTTTTTTATAAAATATTTTTTTAAAATTCATACTTCACCCCCCACCCCCCATATTGAAGATAGTAGAAAGACTTTTTACTATGTTATCCAGAATGTGATGCCCCAAGGCACTCATCCTCCCCCCACCCCACCCCACCCTCCGCTCCTACTTTTTATTTTATTTTTATATTTTTTTCATTTTGTGTTAGATATGCACGTGCAT
The DNA here is from genome assembly GCA_016801875.1 of Solanum sitiens. Taxonomy (NCBI): domain Eukaryota; kingdom Viridiplantae; phylum Streptophyta; class Magnoliopsida; order Solanales; family Solanaceae; genus Solanum; species Solanum sitiens. The sequence goes on along the minus strand of JABWTJ010000035.1, from coordinate 2,417,635 downwards.
ATAGTTTTAGAAATTGTTTTTTACTAGTGTACCGAATATAACATAAATAAGTATGAAATTTTAAAAGTCTTGCGGTGGCAAGTAAAAAATATTTTTGATTTGTATATATCTAACACAAAATGAGAAAAAAATTGAAAGCGGAGGGTTAGGTGGGGTGGGTAGAATTATTTTTTTAATAAATAAAATAATATCTAAATTCGTATTTGAAGGGGGGGGGGGATGAAGTAAGAAAAAAGGGGGGCGGGGGTGATAGGAGGGGGTAAGAAAATTATTTTACATTTTATTTATAAAAGAAATATTTTTTTTGGATAATAATTTTGGATAATACTAATAATTTGTGTAATTTTTGTCAATGTTCAATATTTTAACCATGTGGAGTGTGATGCGATAATTTTTTAAAATAAAAGAGAGAGTGTATTACACACACCATGATTAGAGTGGTATAAAAGAGAGAGATGTGTTTCTCACACTAAAAATTGATAGTTTAGGTATGAAATCCACCCTCTCAATGTAGTGAATGGGTTCCGTCGTTAAAGAAAATTCAATGAGGAGAAATTTTGGGTCCGGAAACGTTTTAGTAAAATCTGGAAATTTCCCAACCTGGTCCAGATTTGGACGAAATCGGCGCACTTAAACTCTAGAGAAATCTTATAGCAATCGGGTGGATTGTTTATGATTTGATTTAATGCATGGACAGATAACGCGTTAAAGAATCTGTATGACTTTACAAAATTGAATTTGGGTAAGTAAATCTCTGGAAATCGACCTTAGCGTGAAAGGTATTTTTTGAGTGTCGTTAGTTGAAGGTGTGTTATGAAGTGGGATTTTTCAAATTGTTGAAGGAACTCTCAGTTTCATTTATGCCTCTTTGTTACCAAGTTTTGACACTCTGGCAGAGCTGCTACGGCGGGATTTGGGCGTTGAGACAGGCTCGACGGGATTAAAAGTCTTTAATAGCTCACAGGTTCGGGAATGACGCTCTGGCGAGCGTTCTGTTCGCTATGGCGCCACCTCTGTGGCGGGATGAGTGACGTTGTGACGCATAGGATGCGAATCAATGTCGTTAATAAACCCCTAAACGACCTTATTTGTCACTTTTCAACTTTTACAGCTAAAGAACGAACCCCATGCGATTCTTACTCGTTTTTCACCATTCTTAAGGCTAAAGGCAAGCTTTTCATTCCCTGAATTCATTTATCGATCTGTAAAACACAATGGGTTAATATTTATGGGAAGGGGATTGATCTCAGAATTCATGGTTGAAACAACCTTAATCGGATTATGGGATGATCTAGGGTTTGTTAGTATTGTTAGTAATCCAGATAATTAGTGATTATCTATTGACTCTCGTATTATATTGATTGTTTGTAGACCACGAACAAGCTGAACGAATCCGAAAAGGGAAGTATCAAGTTTCTTGGGGTTTCAAGCTTGTTTTGAGCTAGCTAATAGTTGTGATTCTATGATTGTGTCATATATGTTTGTTCTTACTTTATTATGATGCATGTATGTATGCGGATGTTACATGATTGATCACACTAATTCTAAATGAGTATAAACACATGATTATATGGCATGAATCACTTCTTGATTATATGATTATTGAGAATATACTTGTGAATGTGATTGTGGTGTTTTGATAGATCAGATTGTCATGTTCTTGCATAATTAAGTGGGACGGTTGCCACGTTCTGACATAAAAATGGGATCAAATTGCTACGTTTTGGCAAGCTAACTTAGATCAGGTACCACGTCCCGGTGCACTAATAGTTTGAGTTTGAATTCCATGAGAGGATCAACTACTTGTGATAAAATGTATAATGTTGAGGATGCATTAATCAAAATTGTTATATTTCATATATTGCATGGTTATAATGTTGGGATGCCTTGCTTATGTTACACTAGTGGAATAGTCGTGTGATCATGCCAGTACACAGTGATTGTGTACTGATTCTGTACTTGCTCTTATTTTTGTTGAGTATGGGGCATCTTCTGGCGGGTATTGACAGACCTCGCATAGAATATTTGTGATCGTGTTCAAATCCAAGGGTGACATAGCATCTTCTGAGCTTCTTTGAATTCTTTTTGAGTCTCTGTCCACATTCTAGACTTACACTAATTCTTAATAAGAGTTCATTGGTTAGGATTATGACCTTTCTTATTTAGACATTGTTTCGTTGCTTAGATATTTTGTTACATTGACTTTCAGGTTCTAGGTTATTTCTTCCGCATTATTAGTTAGTTCTTTAGAATATTGCTGGAGTTTTCCAAGAACTTCATTAATTTAGTTATTTAACATGCTTCCGTAGTTTAAATGCTTTAGTTTTGCTTTAGTTTTGGTTCTCCACCGAAGGGTTTAGTATGTATGTCACTCACGACAGTTTGTGTCATGACATTCAATAGTTTAGTTATGAAACTAAAGAGAAGGTATAGTTTAGGTGTGTTTTTGAAACTTATCTCTATATTTCAACACTACTTAATTTATTAACTATTAATTTTCCTAATACTTCTTATCATCTATTTTAGGACTCTTTAATTATTAAATTCTCTTAATATTTCATACCATAAGTATTAGGGCTATTTAGTTATTAATTTTCTCAATACTTTGTATCATATATTTTAGAACTAATTCATTATTAATTTTCTTAAATACTTTTTACCATATATTTTAGGACTACTTAATTATTAAGTTTTCTAATATTCTTATCATATAATTTTGTATTTCTCTTGCCATACATTTTGGCACTCCTTAATTTCTTATTTCTCCTAATACTACTTACCATATATTTTATGTTCTTTAGTTATTAATAGTTCTAATATTTCTTGCCTTTTTAAAAAAAATTAAATAAATATAAATTTTTGTCATATATTTTAAGTTAGTTATTAATTGTTCTAATATTTGTTGACTAGGAATTTCCATATTATTCATAAAAATAAAAAAATACAATATAAGAATGTGAAAAAAACAACAATTTTATGAAATCGTACTAAAATGTATAAATTAGTAAGACAAAATACCATTTACCATATATTTTATGCTCTTTAGTTATTAATAATTCTAATATTTCTTGCCATTTTCAAAAAAATTAAAAGATATATATTTTTTGCCATATATTTTTAAGGTTCCTTAGTTATAAATTGTTCTAATATTTTTTGCCCTATATTTTGAAGCGTCTTAGTTATTAGTGTTCTAATATCTATTAGAATAGTGTGTGTTTTGCCCTATCTATAAAACATATATATCATGATGCTTGATTTTGAATCTAACTAATGACTGGTAAATTTTGATAAAAAATACAATATAAAAATATGAAAAACCAACAACTTTATGAAAGCGTACTAAAATGTAGAAATTAGTAAGACATAATACCGTAACAAAAGCATTTAGGAAGAACAAAATAGTTGCAAACATAATATAAAAACAACAATTATTTTTATAAATTTATCCTCACTTAGATGACCAGTTCTTCAATCAATACTCTCATAAAATTATCCATCTTTGAATTGACTAATATTTGGGAGGCTTCAAAGTCATCATCTTTACATGTAAGATTTGTCTCAATATTATCATATTCATTTGAGGGAGTTTCTTCATCCTCATCATTCAGAAAAGACAAGTGTGCCGCCATATTATTATCTTTTGTTTTGAGAGGGGCTTGATAAAGTTTCACAAAATGATTAAGCGTATGACATTCACGTGCCCAGTGACCTTTCATATCATATTGGTGATAAATATAGATTCTACCATGATGAAGATAACTATTTCATCATATACCACGTCCTCATTCACATCAACTATCAGGATAATTATTGTGTCTCGATTCACATTAATTATGTGCGGCTACAACATTTGCTTCAGCGAAGGGAGCAGAACAAGTAGGATGAGCTTCATGATTTTTCATCAATAAAGTATTATTCTGCTCAACCATAAGTTGCTGACAATTAATTCAAAATATTTCTTAAACTCTTTTTCACTGTATTGTTGTAGTGATAACAAATTTGAATTGTGAAAAGTGGAAAAGTTTTCTCAAGTAAGTCATTATTAGTGATAGTATATCCACATAATATTAACATGGAACTTACTTTATGAATAACAGAATTATACTCTGTTAGAGTTTTAAAATCCTGAAATTGAAGATTTATCCACTCATATCGAGCTTGTGGTAACACTGTAAGTTTTAGGCGGTCATATCGATCCTTCAAATTAATCCATATTTCAAGAGGGTCTTTCACAGTTAAATATTCAGTTTTAGTCCCTCATGGAGATAATGTCGGAAAAAAATAGCAGAATTATACTCTGTTAGAATTTTAAAATCTTGAAATCAAAGATTTATCCACTCTTATCGAGCTTTTGGTAACACCGTAAGTTTTAGGCGGTTATATCGATCCTTCAAATTAATCTATATTTCAAGAGGGTCTTTCACAGTTAAATATTCAGTTTTAGTCCCTAATGGTCTTCGCTTTATCCTGACTTGATACTTTATTTTTTTTGTTTAATAATATCACCATGACTTTCAGCGTCATGGTGAATTTCAGCATCAAAGACGCAGAACAAATATTTTTTTCGATAATATCAAGCGCCACACACAAGCCTTGTTAAGTTTTACTTGATTAACACTAGAAGAAAAGAGACGAGTTAGAAGTAATAAGTTTAATGAATACCAAATTTCTCAAGCAGGTTAGTTGGAAGAAAATTGTATACATACTAAAACTAATGTGACTCAGTAAATAATAATAGAGTTATATATATCAAATAATGATCACCAGGATAGTTTAACTAAAAAAAATAATAAATAAAGAAGAACTAACATGTAACTAAAAATATATAAGGCATATGTTTATTATACCTGAAATATTAAGTTTTAGGCCGATAATGTGTTACGAAATATTAGCTAAATAAAAAAGGAGAAAAGGAAGAATAGAAGAAAGGGAGAAAGTGACGGAATATATAGAGAACTAGGAAGTAATTGCCCGTGCAAGCACCTGCGTAATAGCGTAAGCTAATACTATTTTATCTCATTTGATTGATTCTGATACAATATTGCATAAAACAGTTTGATACATGTAAACATCAGATCAGATGATCATCACACGATGAAATTATAAGAAGACAACATAATAGATTTTTCTACATCCAATCAACACAAGGGTACATCAATTTGATGAGGAACAATTTGATCATCTTCCAAAAGAAGAAGTCATTGCGAGGAAAAATAATGAACATAAATAGTAATTCAATAGTAAGAAAGTAAAATAATATAAGCAAAGTAGAATAGACTAACAAAACAACAGATCTATTTGGTCTAGATACTCATGAAATGAAAATATTAGTGTCAGGTGACAAATCATAACAAATCATAACGACATTCTTTTTACTATGTTTTTCCTATGTTTCCACAAAATCAGTCGACAGATCATTTCTCTAAGAATTGATCCAACCTTACTATTTACGTGAGATTTCACTATGTTTCCACAAAATCAATTGACAGATCATTTCTCTAAGAACCGATCCAGCCTTACTATTTACATGAGATTTCACTCATTGTATTATCTCTAAGCACCAGTCATCTCTCACTATTTACATGAGATTTCACTTATTTCATGTCATTTTAAGCCTTAGGTAGTTGTTCCTCCTGTAACTTTTTCTTGATTTATAGTTTTGTAATGCTTACTACTTTATTATGCTTCCTACTCTACTTTCTATCTTATATAGATCTTTCTCGTCTTTTCTTCCTCATCCAATGACGGATTAGCTTTGTTTTTTAGTAACTCGTCTTCCTTAATAGAGGAGTACTTTTTAAGGAGAAATTACACTAATACCAGTAAAATTCAAATAAACATCCTATTCAAAAATGTATAAAAAATGTTGAATCATGCTAAAAATTCTAAAATATAATCAAAATGTCATATAGTCAAATAAACTTTTCTAATGCAATTTTGTAGCTTTGTTTAGGCATAAGTAAATGCATATTGCACTACAATTTGGTGCTATAGCAGTATGATTGAAGAAAGTAATCACGCCACGATAAAATTAAACTAGTAAATGTATTTGCATTCAAGTACATCAACTTACATAGAAAAACTATAAAAGAATGAAAACTTGAATATTTGAAAGTGTGAGTTTCCTGTGTTCTGCAAGGTATTCCAAAAAGACAATAATTTGTCACCTAGTATGGAATGGGGGTCATGTTACATGACTCATATATTACAACTCTTAAACCTAAGATCAGATTTAGCGATGAGATTTAGTTATCTCAAATATCTGACAAAAATGTTTTGAGCTTTATGTGTTTATCCTCTTGACAATCAAAGTTTGAGAAAATTTATTTTTATATCAAGTTATGTAATCAAGTTTTTCAATGTGCTTGGTTCATATAAATAAAACTCCAAGCCATATCATAATAAAGTTTGGAGCTTTAAGGTAACTAAGATTATAAAGATATTTTTAATGATGCGCATATCAAGAACAAGGTGCTTGCATTGAAGTTTCGACAAACAGAAGTTTAGAGCTTTACCAATGTTTAGAAAAAGAAGTTCAGAACTTTCAAGTGACTAAGGTCACAAAAGCAGTACAAAAGGTCAAATAAAGCCAAAATAAACTATGATGTATTAGAACTAATACCAACCTCCAAGTTCTATTACATGACCTTCTTTCTTTTCATAATTGCTTCTAGGTCCAGTCAAAGATTTCACTTAAAGAAGATAGGGAAAGGAAAGTATTTCATCAAAAGTTCAACTCACCTTACTTTGTGTGGGAGATTTTTCGATTGCCATTGGAGATGGACCTACTTGTACAATAAACTCTCTTGTGAGGCGGGGTATGAATATGTGCACACGAGTATAATGCCGTTATATATTGATCAACTAAATCACAATATAATAAAGTTATATCTAATATATCTTCTCAATCTTTCTTCAGAGGAGCATCCTGAAGCTCTGCTAGGAGAGAAGTGCTTCAAGATGTTTTGATGATCTCCTCACATGTGCAGGGACCTGATCCTCTGCAGAGTATGAAACTTGTCCAGTTGTCAAAAGTGTTGGACAGTTGTAAAAGTTGTCTGCCTCATGAAGGTTGGTGAAGTGCAGAGTACTTCATCAATCAAGAACGACTAGGTTGTTTGTTTGATGGATAATAACCTTTCATGTTATATATATCAAACATCAAACAACAAAATCATTCATTCATTCAAAAAGGGAAAATTCTTCAAGCTTCAAGAACAACAAGGGAACCGGTCATAATTCATTTATTGCTTTTTGTGTTTGTTGTATTTTTTGCTTGTAATTGTTCTTAAATTGTAGGATTTGTTTCAGCTGTGATAGAAACATTTTCACCTTGGGTGAATCTTTGTACGGGCTTGGGTAACGGGTAACTTAGGCTTTTACTTCAAGTCTCTATTAATCAGGTAGGATTAGTATAGAGAGCAGTGTTGTATTTGCTCATGCTCAGCTAAGTGATAGGGTGTATTACTTAGTGTGGAGATTAGTAGGTTAATCTCTTGTTTTGCAACCGACTTTTATTTTTGCTTGTTGAAGAATAGTGAAAGTGGTTTTGAAAAGTCATGTTGAGAACAGGTCGTGGTTTTCTCCCTTGAGCAAGGAGGTTTCCACGTAAAGTGATTGTCATCTTTACTTTCTATAAATTGTTCTTTATTTACTGCGCAATAGTGTTGTGAGGACCCATTCCCATCTAAGTAAGTGGACGCATACATTTCAACAGGTGGTATCAGAGCTCTCAGTTTTAAAATTGGTTAACCCCAAGAAAAGGAAGATCCCGGAGGAATGGCGCTCCAATGAATCTTGAGGAAGGAAAATCATCTACCAGACCACCTCAATTCAATAGACAATACTATGGATGGTGGAAAAATCGAATGCATAACTACATCAATGCAGAAGACTCTTAGCTGTGGGATGTCGTTCTTGATGGACCATACATTCCCTTGAAACAAGTGAAAGATGGAGCGGTTACTACTTATGCGGTCAAACCCAGAAAAGATTATAGTGACGCTAACAGAAAAAAATCAAAAAGAACTTCAAGGCAAAAAAGATTCTAGTATGAGGCTGCTGATGAGTACAACAAAATCTCTGCATGAGAATCTGCAAAGGAAATATAGGATTGTCTTAAAGTTGCACATGAAGGAACTAAATGGGTGAAGGAGTTAAAGGTTGATATGTTCACTACACAGTATGAAAACTTTGTGATGAACGAAGGAGAGACCATCTTTGAGATGAACTCCTGCTTCACTGCCATCACTAATGAGCTCAGAGGACTAGGAGAACCCATTCCAATGTGTAAGAAAGTCCGCAAAATTCTCAAAGTTCTTCAAAAAACTTGGGAAAGCAAGTTAGATGCAATTACTGAGTCTAATAATCTTATGACACTGCATATGGATGAGCTAATAGAAACTTGTAGACATATGAGCTAAATAGGAAACAGGGAAGGAAGGAAAGAAGGAGAAGACCATTTCACTGAAATTATCTCAAAGTGAGATGACTGAGGAGGAGGCTGATATGGCGTATGTAACAAAGAGGTTTCAAAAGATCATTAAAAAGCATGGAGGCTTTCAAAACAAAGCATCAACCAGCAGAATGGCAACGACAAATTATCTATGTCATAAGTGCGGTAAGCCTGGTCACTTTATGAGAGACTGTCCCAGCCAAAAGTAGGAGTCTCATAAAGTCAGATATTGCAAGAAGGACCTGGTCCCAGACAACTTCGGAGGAAGGCTCATGTTAATCAGTTAGTCAAAAAGGCCTTTGCTGTCTCGGGAGATGATTCAAGTGAGTCAGAGGGAGATGCTGAAGATCATGAGGATGTCTCAATAATGGCTATTGAAGATGATGAGAGTGTCTTCAACTCAATGTTCTCCTTGATGGAGAAAGCTAATGATGAAGAAAACACAAATGAGGTAACTCTCTTTGAACTAAAAGATTATCTAAATAATCTTCCAGCTTACAATTTGAGGAAACTTGTTGCCTTACTGATTTATTTTGTGGATGACCGCTCTACTGAAAACTTAATGTTTAATGAAAAATTAATTTTGTGTGAGAATGAAAATGCAGTCCTTCTAGCTCAATTTTCTGAAATGAGTGCTAGAATAGGGATATTGGAATCTAACAATAGAATTGTTGAAGAAGAGTCTAGCACCTCAGAAAAAGATAAAAGAAACTTAGTATTTTTTAGGAAGATCTGGAGGATAAGCTTAAACTTTTTGAATATAAGTTGGCTGCTTCTTTTGAAACAAATTATCATCCAAGAAAGGATCTTAGGAGGATCAAAGAAGAGTTAAGTCACTCTCTAAAATGGACTGACTTTTCCAAGATTCTCTCTAACCTTTCTCAGCAAGGTTTCAATGGAAAGAAAGGGCTGGGTTGCAGACAAATAGAACCACCATATAAACCTCATAGCAAATATGTGTCTATAGATGATAATTACCCATTGTGGACGTAATGGACACTTGAAAGAGAAGTGTGATAAACTTAAGGAGGCTAAAGAAAGGCATGTGAAATTTTTCAGATCTGATAACAATCAAACAAACAAGGAATGGGGACCTAGTCCCTGTGCTGAATCTGTCAGACATGAAAGAAATGTGAAAAAAAACACGGATGGAACCTGGTACTCGCTACTATTTCAGTAAGAACACCTTATCTCCTTGGACAGGAAGGTTTCTTGTTAAGACTTTTGACGGTTAATGGGAACTCCGTCTAAAGTGAGTTCCCAAAACTAACAAGTAATTCTTGTGCAGAAGAGAGGAATGAGTACTGGTACATGGATAGCGGATGCTCCAAACACATGGAAGGTGACACTTCTTACTTCCTCTCTTTGCAAGCACACCAAGGTGGTGGTGTGTCTTTTGGTAGTGGAAAGAAAGGGTCTATTCTTGGAATTGAAAGAACAAAAAGTTTTATAGTAACTCAATCAACAATGTACACTATGTGGAGGGGCTTAAGTACAATCTTCTAAGCATATCTCAGATCTATGATAAAGGAAATGAGGTTAAGTTCATGGCCGACAAGTGCTCATATACAAACTGTACGACAAGGAAAGTGGTGATGTCTGCTACAAGGATAAAAAAACATGTATGTAGTTGATCTAGAGTCCATTGAAGAAGATGATCTGTCATGTCTAAGTGCTCAAACTGATGATGTTGATCTTTGGAACATACTCCTAGGTCATATAAGTTTTACTTTGATGAATAAACTTGTTGCAGGGGACCTGGTCTGCGGTTTACCCAAACTAAAATTCACAAATGATAGAATCTGCAATGCATGTGTAAGGAGCAAACAAACTAAATCATCATTCAAGGCCAAAAAGGAGTCAGCACATCCAGACCACTTGAATTGCTTCATATGGATTTGTGTGGACCAATCAGAGTGTTGAGAAGAGGGGGTAAGAAATTTATTCTTGTTATTGTTGATGATTTTTCCACGTATACATGGACCATATTTTTGAGAGCGCAAGAATGAGACAGCCGGACAACTGATTATCTTCTTCAAAGCCATTCAATCAAAGCTAAACTGCAAGATCGGAAGCATTATATCTGATCATGGTACAGAATTTGAAAACTCTCATATTGAAGGATTTTGTGCTGAGCATGGAATAAATCACTACTTTTCAACACCCAGAACTCCCCAGCAAAGTGGAGTGGTAGAGAGAAAGAACAGATATTTAGTGGAGATTGCCAGGACCATGATGATTGACTCACAGCTTTCCATGAATTTCTCGGCTGAGGTAGTCAACATAGCCTGCTATGTGACAAACAGGTGCCTCATCAGATCTTTGATCAAGAATACCCCTTATGAGTTGTTAAATAATAAAAAAAACCTTCAATTGCTCATCTCAAACCTTTTGGTTGTAAATGCTTTCTTCTGAACAACGGAAAAGATGATCTAGGAAAGTTTGATGATAGAAGTGTGGAATGTGCCTTCGTGGGATATTCTTCCACAAACAAGGCATACAGGGTGTTCAACAAAAGGACTCTGTGTGTGGAAGAAAGTATGCATTTCAAGTTTGATGAGATCAGGACAAAGGGTGATGACATGGACGATCATGAAGTTGAGGAGATGATAGATGATAAAGAAGAGACTCAGGGAGATGAAAATAATAATGAACTGAAGGTGATTCTGATGCTGACAGAGAAGAGGAGATAACTAGAAAGTCCATTTGGAAACATCAATCCTCTCATCCGTTGGATAATCTCATCTCCCCATTAAATTTAGGTATACTAACTAGATCTAAGTTATGAAACCTAGTTGCATATTCGGTGTTTATATCGTCTATTGAACCAAAAATTATCAAAGAAGCTCTGAAAGATCCAAATTGGGTAATGTCCATGCAAGAAGAGCATCATCAGTTTGAACAAAGCAAAGTGTGGCACCTGGTTCCCAGACCAATCGACAGAACTATCTTAAGGACTCGATGGGTATTCAAAAACAAGCTTGATGAGCATGTGACTATTACTAAAAATAAGTCGAGGCTGGTAGTGCAAGGGTACAATTAAGAGGAAGGAATTGACTATGATGCACCTACTTGTACAATAAACTATCTCTTGTGAGGTAGGGTATGAATATGTGTACACGAGTATAATGCGTTATATATTGATCAACTAAATCACAATATAAAAAAAGTTATATCTAATATATCTTCTCAATCTTTCTTCAGTGGAGCGTCCTGAAGCTCTGTTAGAAGCTTAGTGCTTCAAGATGTTTTGATGATCCCTGACAAGTGCAGGGACCTAGTCGTGTGCAGAGTATGAAACTCGTTCCAATCGTCAAAGTACAGGACAATTGTAAAAGTTGTCTGCATCAGGAAGGTTGGTGAAGCACGGAGTACTTCACCAATCAGGAACGACTAGGTTGTTTGTTTATGGATAATAACATTTCATGTTATATATATCAAACATCAAACAACAACATCATTCATTCATTCATAAAGGGAAAATTCTTCAAGTTTCAAGAACAACAAGGGAACCAGTCAAAGTGCATTCATTGCTTTTTGTGTTTGCTATATTGTGCTTGCTTGTAATTGTTCTTAAATTGTAGGATTTGTTTCAGCTGTGATAGAAATATTTCAACCTTGGGTGAATCATTGTAAGGGTTTGGGTTACGGGTAACTTAGGCTTTTACTTCAAGTCTCTATTAATCATGTAGGATTAGTATAGAGAGCAGTGTTGTATTTGCTCATGCTCAGCTAAGTGATAGGGTGTATTACTTAGTGTGGAGATTAGTAGGTTAATCTCTTGTTTTGTAACCGACTTTTACTTTTGCTTGTTGAAGAATAGTGAAAGTGGTTTTGAAAAGTCCTGTTGAGAACAGGTCGTGGTTTTCTTCCTTGAGCAAGGAGGTTTCCACATAAAGTGATTGAGGACCCGGTCCCATCTAAGTAAGTGGACACATACATTCCAACAAGCTCCAACGAGAAAACAACAGAATTCGAATCATAGAGAATGCATCCACCTACATTTCGAAGAGTCTGAGTTGTATGACTAAAAACTAAAAGAGATCCTTTTCGTCTAGAAAAAACTCATTTATTTAATAGTAAAATATCCCCTGTTAGTTATCTAGCCAAACCTTAGTTGTTCGTCGGGAAAATTGAAGAGTATGGGCAGGCTCCTTCATTATGATCTTCATAAATACTTTCCCCGTCTTCAAGTGATAGCAAGTTCAAACCATCACTATAATTTTACTATCGATTCCCCAACCCATAAAATGAATATTACTCAAACATTAGCAATAATTTGAAATCTAGATGTTAGTAGACTAATCCTACTAGTATTTATAAATGTTACTATTGTTTAGCGTCTACGTGTAGGTTCTATTATCAAAGACACTTTGATTCTTTCATAACAATATGCAACACAAAAAACATTGCAGATTCACTCGACATTAAAAAGAAAAAATGGAGGCATGAAATAATTTACAAACTTTAGAAAAGAAAAAAAACGTGTATCTGTCAATTCGCACCAAAACATTTTCAGATGATACAAGAGCAACTGAAATTCCTCTAAAAAATGAGCCCTGTTCACACAAAACAGATTTGGGAAATTATAAGTAACAAAAATCATGAATGAGTAAAGCTAAAAAATATGAAAAAGTAAGAGTTCGGTAATATTTTTTAGCAACTCGTATGCAGCCATTTAAGACATACAATAATGTGTAGTTATCAGGTCCACCTTCAAACCCTAACATCAACCATAACGAAATGAACATTAACAAACAGATAATCAAATCTTCAACCTAAAAATTTAAAAGCTCTCTATCCACTATCCACTGTGATTACTGCACAAGTGAAATACATCAAGAATATTTAGATTCTGATTAATATATAGCAAAACACAATTGACAACAACAACACAAACAGAGAAAGAGGTAAAACACTATTAGAACTTGCCAACATTGTGCATTTGTAATACTATCCTAATAGCCTACATTAATCCATCAGATTAACAAATAAGTATACTTCTTATTATTCATGATATTAGGGCCATGGAAGAGTACAAAGCAATAGGTTCTGCAAAACCAAATTGTGTGCTACGTGTCATCTGCTTTGGTGCAGTAATAGGACATGTAGCTTAATGCATATCGACTTTATTTGTTTAAATGACCCAAGTGCCCTTATTTTTTAATTTAATGACACTAAACAAACATGTTGAAATAGAGTTTTTCTACTATAGGAAAAAACATCCTCGAAGAATATATATATATATATATATATATATATATATATATATATATATATATATATATATATATATATATATATATATACTATCTTAAAAGCACGAACTCACTAACATTAGTGTTAAATTACTATAGTACCCCCAAGTTAAAACACCCAAGTCATTATATATTTTGTATTTAATATTAGATTTATATTCACTATATAATATTAAATGCAGACTCCTTTTCACATTGATGGGTAATGACTTTTTCGAAAGGTTGTGTTTTTTTTATAAAGTTGTGACTTTTTCGATGAGTTGTGACATTTTCAAAAAGTTGTGAGTTTTCTGAAGTATTTTGAGTTATCTGAAAATACGTGATGAGTACCTTTTCATATACTACAAGAAAATATAGATAAGCAACAACTTTTTACCAACAATCATAATTTTGTTGCTAAATGTAAGGAAATTGCAACAACACGATTAATTGTTGTCATATACCAAAACTTTTAACAATGATATTTTTTTATTGCCAAACATCTTAATGTTGTTGCCAAATTTTATAAGTAAATAATTAATTTAAAATATTCATAATTTTGCAACAATACATTGGTACCGTTGCTGATTGTTTTTTTTTAATTGTTGGTGACATATTAAACTTTCCCAACAATATGATTTTAGTTGTGGTCTAAAACAAATTAATTTTTTTTCAACTTTAAGTGAAAATAAGGGGGGCAATATTTCCCTCCGTATAGTTTTGCCCTTTCCCCCAAAAATTTTACTGTCTCTTTATCTTAATTTCACATCTAACTATCACCTTCTCCAATTCACTCACACCTTGCAGTCAATATTTTTCACATTTATTTCCATGCTTGGATATACTTATATGGTAATATTCTTTTCTTCTAATTTTAGTCATAAGTTTTTAATTTTATTAAATTAGGGCATAAAAATTGAGTTGTGTCTGCTGAGCATAGAGTCAATTCGATTCTAAATTAGGGCATTAAATTTTGGTTGTGCCTGCATGGACGTAGATTCAATTGGATTGAGTCGATGACAGCACTGACGAGAATCACTAGTTGAACACGGAAGTCTGATATTAGCACTCACCCATGGTAATTGCTCACTAGTTGCTATATATGAAATGTTAAAATTCACTTTCTCTGTGTCATGCTTGTTATGTTAAGAGTTGTACTCTTCAAATAGATTGTTAATCTTTTTTACATTGTGTTCTTTAATTATAACTTTATGAATTTTGAAAATATTAGATTACGTGTGCTGGTTGTTGAGAAGAAAGAATTCAATTTCTTTATTAGAGATAGGGATAACTATGAGAGATAGCTATTATAAAGGGAAAATTAAAATTGTTGCCAATATTTATTCAAGTAGTTAAAGAGAATGTTTATTGTGTATTTTTCTTTTTATAGTTGTATAAGAGAAAGAAGAATGAGTCAAGGAATAAGAATCATGTGAAAAGGATTAGAAAGTCAAGAGAGAAGTAATGTGTGTTTGGAAGCTCTTTTTTTTATTATCTTAGTATTTTACTTCAAGTGATTTGTGTTTAATTTCCTTTAAAGTTGTGTGTGTCACAATAGGAGTCTTACCAATACATCATGCGTTATTCCATATCTTCTACTTGATGATAACTATGGAGAAACAAATATTCTCAAGCACTCCATGAAATGTCTTTGTCGAATTCACAAAAATAATCATTTGAGAAATTTTTAATTTATTAACTTCAACTATAGACATAAATACTGTACTAGGTAAAGATGTCTATTCACTATAAATTAACATTATGTTTTTACTATTCATAAGAGTTGTTAGATTTATTTTCACTTTCACAAGTCAAATTATCCATCGTAGGAGAGAATTATCATTTGCTTCATGAATCAATTTCAAAAATGTTAAAGAATGACAAAAGTCCCACATCGGTGGTTAATGAGATGGGTGGATTCTTTATAAGGCTTGGACAATCCTCCTCCATTTGAGCTAGCTTTTGGGGTGTGAGTTAGACCTAAGACCTAATTTGACATGGTATCAGAGCAGGGCCCATCTCACCCGATGTTGGGGCGCCCAAAATCATAATTGCCCACGCACCAGATGCTAAGCACTGGGCGTGAGGTGGGGTGTTAAAGAATGACAAAAGTCCCATATCGGTGGTTAATGAGATGGGTGGATTCCTTATAAGGCTTGGACAATCCACCTGCCTTTGAGATAGCTTTTGGGGTGTGAGTTAGGCCTAAGACCTAATTTGACAAAAAAAGACTATTTTTTTCCAAGAATATAAGTGTAGGCTACGACATTGATTTCTCTACAGACATATGCTAAAGCAACAAAGCTCAGGAATGTATGTTCAGAGTCTCGTGTTAGAGCTTCCTCAAAACAAGAAAGATACAATTTAAACATTAGGATTTGAATTGTTGAATAAGGTTGCAATTTTTTTTTCCTATGAACTTTTGATTAGTGAAATTGATACTGTTGACACTTGATAATGAACACGAATATAATGTTGGGATATATACTATTAACCATGTGTTAAGAAATAATATTTATTAGAGAATAAATATTTGCTCGATTTCAATAGATCATATATTCGTTTATGGTGTCTATTTACTTATATAGTAGATGATTTAGTGTGTATAGTTTTAACTTATACACAAAGGATTAAATCATCGGTTCTTATAAGTATAAAGTTTTGGTTCACAATCTAGGATGGAAATTGGACATGTCATCGGGTACGCTTGTAGCACAAGATTATATGTAATTTATCCTGATTATGGGAACGGTATAGTTCCAACTTCTTGTGCTAGTACATTTTGTATGTATTGAATGGAACCGAGTAGAGATAGTTATTTTAGACTGACTGACAAAAAACATATTCTCTAAACTATTAAATGTATTTATATTCTTAATCCTGTTATAACTATTATGATCTGTATATACTCCCTCCGTTTCACAAAGAATGACCTAGTTTGACTTGGCACGGAGTTTAAGAGTATAAAGAAGACTTTTGAATTTTGTAGTCCTAAATTAAAGTTAGGTCAAATGTACAAAATTGTCCTTTGATCTTGTGGCCTTAAACATGCCACGTGAAAATTTGTTACCAAAAAAAGGAAGAGGTCATTCTTTTTTAAACATACTAAAAAGGAAAGGAGGTCATTTTTTTTGAAACGGAGGGAGTATTAATTATCGTTTTGATTTATCAAAAAGTGAGATTCTGAGATGGGTCAATATGTCTGGTAAGTTGGATGATCATAATATATGTTGGTGAAATAATAAGTTAGTTGATGGAATCCATGTCTCGTTATAGAGATTGATTGATATGCCTTTTTGAGAAACTTATAAGTTTTCATCATGTCAAATCTTGCAAGTGGATTTATGAATCCGACACATGAAATAAGTTAATCAGTGCTCTAAAGGAAATTAATCATTAAGTTAAATTCGTCAGTAATTTATTTTATTGATTAGTATCTGAAATCTTAACATGGGGAATTACATTAGTGTTTAATGGGGAATTACGAAATATAAAAAGAGGAGTGCAATTACTA
Source organism: Solanum sitiens (assembly GCA_016801875.1). Classification (NCBI taxonomy): domain Eukaryota; kingdom Viridiplantae; phylum Streptophyta; class Magnoliopsida; order Solanales; family Solanaceae; genus Solanum; species Solanum sitiens. The sequence goes on along the minus strand of JABWTJ010000035.1, from coordinate 2,400,429 downwards.
ATTTCTAATGGAATGATTTGTAATTTATTATGGTAAGAATAATTCAAATTAATTATTTGGAATTATTTCCATAATAGGAAGCCTCGTGTAATTAATTATGTGATCCCTATAGTGCCCATATTTAACTACAACTCAGAATTCTATTTATATGGAAAAAGGAACAATAATATAGTTTTTTCTAGTCTTGTAGAAAAACTAGGTTTTCCAGTCCTTTTTGGATTAGGAAGAAATCTCTATAAATAGGGATTCTCCTAACCTAGAAAAAAAATGATGATTAGTTTTCTATTCGATACTTGCCCACCCAAGTATTGAGATGTGACTTGGGATCACTGTAGAAGACCATAGCTATCTTGTAGATTCGCTTGACAGTCTGTCTATCTTGGGGATTCGATTGAAGGTATCCGCTTACGCTTCAAGAGGTAATTCTTGAATTAAATTTCATTATGTTTATGTGTTCTAGCATGATATTTGTTTTAGCATAAACAATATTAATTATTTATTATTCATGTAAGTAGTAAAGATCCTGATATGCTTTCGCTGTATATATAGTTTTCCAACATATAAGAGGTGAGTATTTTTTTTCTATAGTTATTATTCAGATTCAGGTGAGCCACTTCTAATTGGTCTTATAGTTGGAGAAGCAATAGTAAAATTTGAAAATATGTGTCTCCTATTTAATCTGTTGTGGCAATTTGGAAGTTGTGAAGAGCATATGCTCCAGATCAAGTTAAAGCAATTTGTATGCATGGGCACAAGATCAGTTAAGTTATAATTCTTATTTTTTATTCACTTCAAGTATTTTGTTTGCAATTTATGTTCAGTCTTGTGCAAAGACCAGAGAGTGTTCTATTTCTTCTTTTCAATATATTATTCTCTTGACTAATTGTCCTATTCTAATAAATAAAAGCTCTAATTAGAGTATTATCATTCATTCATCAAAGAAAAAAATAATCTTAAAACACTAAGCCAGTTTCATTTTTGTTTGAGCTAATAGGTGAGATTTTAATTTGGCAATGTTTGTTCCAATGTGTTTTTCTTTTTTTGTGATATGGTTTTGTTGGATAAATATTTGAGTAATAGAGTACAGTTTCAAGGTTGATTCATTATTTTATGTGCTTAGTAAATACCAAAATAATAGAAAAAAACAAAATTCACAACCAATTTTAAAACACTACAAGAAAGTGTAAACTGTATTTGATTGAGCACATATGATAGGTATTAGTATTTTTTTAATTTTACCTACTAAACTAGTGTTGTTTTTGGGTGCTATTAATTAATTTCAAAAGATATGTTATAAGTTTGTTGGAGTATCACATCTATTGGAGTGCATTTTATGATGGATATACCTCCAAATTTTTTTGTTAAACATCAAAATAATTACTCTAGGTATTATTTATGAAAATTTAGAATTGAATATATTTTAATGTATAAGGTATATGTTGCTAGTAATATGAAAACAAAGATTGTTCTTCTATGTTAACATAAGTTGGGTTGTAAAGATTTGAAGATAAAAGTTCATAAGAGTTGGTTGAAGCAAATAATCAGGTAGAGCTATAAATTTGTATTGTCTTTGTTCTTGGTCTAAATTAATCAGCTACAAAACATATATTTATGTGATTTTTACTTGTAGGTCTCACAAAAGATCCAAGAAAAGTTAAAAGCTCATTTTATGTTGCATATTGCAGAACAAATAACGAGGAGGCTATTGAGAGAAAAGTCATCACTTGGGAATACAATCGTAGAGTTAGAAAAGAAGAAATCAAGTGAGTATGTCGCCTAATATCTCTCTATTTATCATAAATTTTATATATTTAATATACACTGGAGTAATGTTATAATATAGCAAGATAGGCCTATGTAGTTATGAAATTGCCTCTAATTCCAATAGTACTGTGGCATCTTGAAAAACACTTATCAAATTAAATATTCAATTGTTATTGGAGTTTCAAATAACCTTATGTATTAATTTTTGTTTTTATTTTTCTTATTTATTTGTATTTAGCTTATATTATATAATATACAAGTAGGAGGTTCTCATTCAATGCATGTTTATGATAAGTTTTGACCTCCTTAGAAGGATATTAATCTCTAAGTAATAAAATTCTAATAACATTACAACTGGAAAATATGTGATTAGAATTTTTTTTTGAAGATATTATAATATTTAACGGGAGATCTAAGTGAGTTAAGGTGTACTTAGTAGTGTTCTATTATGTGAGTCTGGGTTTTTTAAATTTATATTTGTATATTTTATAACTTAATCAAAATATAATTATATTTATTTTATTTGCAGGATAAACATGCATAGATACCGCTGCAATACAAGTACTACTGAAAGAAGATTTTATTAAAATTATTTGTAGGTTTAGAATATACTGATCTAGAAGTAAATATCTAATGCATCAATCTTTATATATTGAGCTTTTCCGGTTTATATAATTTTTAATTTGAAAATTGTATGTAAATATTTGAAAAGAAATATGTATTGTGTATTTAGGAACTATCCCTAATTGTTAGTAAAGGTGTATTGAAAATATTTGATATATTGCGATAACAACTGTTGTTGCTAAAAGCTTTTCTAATAAAATATCAACTTACTTTTGCTTAGTTTTTGCAATAACTAATATTGTTGGTAAAAAAGTTAATTTATGGCAACATTAGATTTTGTTGCTAAAATTTTTATAAGCAACAATTATATGAATGTAAGGCAACAATGCTTTTTGTTGCGTTTGGTCAGTTTTCGGCAACAATATATTTTGTTGTTGCAAAAACCTTTCGCATCAGCGTTTATTGCAACAACATGCAACAATTTTTTTATTGTTGCCAAAAATACTTTTGGCAACATCCAATATATGGCAACAAAATTTTTTTGTTGGGAAATGCCTTATTTCTTGTATCCTTTATTATCTATAAATAAAGGAGGGTTCTCACACTTTTATACCATGAATTTTGTAAGGTTTTTGTTTTCTACTTAAAACAAGAAAGATTGTGAGAGTTATTCGATTATGCAATTACAATATTTGTTTTTGAGGATAAATGAAATAGATCAATGAAAATTGATGAAAAAGGGAGAATGAAATAACTCAACTTCAAACGAGAAGAGTATCATAATAATTAATATATGCACACATTTTCATAGCCATAAAATATACTTTTGCAACAGCTCTTCCATGAGAAGAAGTTCAATGATTTTCCTTGAACAAACTACAACTTGGTGTTCAGAACCTGAAAAGTCTTGAACTGTTGGAGAAAAAGTATTTGATCATTAACATTTTTTGAGAATCCAAATGAAATTTAACAACTACTCTTTCATTTTCAATTATTTGTTGTACTTTTATTTTTATTAAGATTTATATAGATGTTCTTTTTTCCTTGGGGTGAGGACGCATCTTTAAGACTACAATGTTAAAAGACACTTTTATATATTCTACAAATGATCCTCAAATTAAAAGTCTTCTTTATTTTCTAAAATTTTATATCAAACTAAAATTAGACCAATTTATATCTATATTTTTCTTTTCTATACTACCTTAAAAGAATGAATTAATAACTTAAATGTTAAATTATTAAAATACCCCAAACATAAAACAACAAATCAAGTATATTTTCTATATTTTTGTATTGTATTATATTTATTCATGTGTATTATATTATATAATACTAAAGGCAGACAACTTTTCACATTGAAGTGTTGTGACGCTCACGCTGTCGGAACTATCCTATACTTTGCCGTCGCATAGAACATCTTCAACCTAGTGGATCCAGTGGCTAAACTTACATGATCATCTAAAAAGTATGACTCGTTAATACCCATGATGACTACATGGTTTACATGGAGACTTTGATTTAACTTGAACTCTTATCCCCACATCGGTGCCCAATACTACTCCCATAATATACTTTAGCTCATGCTTTTAAAATAACCTCTTTCCTCTGGGTTGAGATTATTTGCTCAAACCTTTTTAGCTTTAAAATCCCTCATGGAATCGGTGTTCCCTTTTCTTGTTCAAAACTCTGTTGAGAACTCTTAGTTTCCTCTTAATTAAATGCGAAAACATTTATAGGCTTTTAGGGAGTACTTAGTTCCCCTATCACATTTGAGAAATGAACTCAACTCTTACTCTTTGCGTAACTTGAAACTTAACTCTTATAGTCCCCTTATATTTCTTTTGAAGAAAAGACTTCAACTTTTACTCTTTCTTTAACTCGAAACTTGAGCCTTAAAACGAAGTTCAAACATTTAAAAAAGACTCTTGGATGCTTTAAAAACTTCACTTTAACTTATTTCATTGCCTTAGACTTAACTTTTTAACTTTTTTGACTTTGATCCTAACTTTTCTTGAATTGGATTATGCATTCAAGGATCATGATCTCATGTTTATGGACGATTTCATGATGTTTAGATGTACTTTAGAATGTTGGAATCAACTAGGATTTATAGGTACATCACTTAGGAACTCGTACGAAAAAGATGGGGGAGAAATGGGAACTCCAGGTGACCCTGGCGCTCTGAGAGGCGCGGGGTGATACGCTCAAATTTACTTTTCAAATAAGAAGTAAAGCGGTCGTATCAAGTAAAGAACCCAACTAATGAGGTTGAGATCGATCCCACAAGGAAAATAGTTCAGACTTAACTTTATTCTATTATTACTATTATTTAGCCAACTATTTTCCGAGAAAACAAAAGACAAAAAAGGGGGGTTTTATTTCTAAATTAATGAAACTGATTAACTAAATAAAAATTAACAACTAACAGATTCAGCTTTCGGAGTTAAATCAAATTATAAAAGTAACTAGGGCTTAAGTGCTCCCCACAGGTTCCTAACTTGGTAAATCTAACTATAACAATTCTATCCTAATATCTTGCATGTAAAGTGATAAGTTATGTATCTCTAAATCCTTGGTCCGGCATCTAGAGAATTTCACTCCGCACCTTGGTCCGGCTACGTGTGTTGCTATACTAACCCTTATCTTTACCTCATATTAAACATCGTATTCGGTATTTGACTAAGTTATTAACTCGTACCAACCAATACTAGCCTATTAGATAGTCTACACTAAATCTATGTTGATAATTCTTTTCCTATTATCTACCTCCTTGGTCCGGCAAGTAGCATTAAGGCGAGTTCTAACGTTGGCCATCCGTTAAAAAGACTTCTACACGAAAGAATTATCAATACATGCAAGACACCACTCTAGAATTGTTATTTAAGTTAGATTTTTACCTTGTTATTCACCCATGGTTCCCACAACCCTAGCTATGAGGTTTAGTTACCCATGTTCATAATTACACAATTCATATTGTTAATGGAAGAATTCATGCACTTACTTTTATGAAAACGAATAGTTTCCCAGAATTTAACTTGAATAATAAACAAAATCACCAACAATCAATTCCCGAAAAAGTATCTTAATTCCCAAAATCGAGAGTTCAATACTATAATAGAAGAACTAAAAAGTAAAAATTATCCAGAAAGTCTAACCCCAAAAACGAGGTTTTTCCAACTATTTATAATAAAAACAAAATCTAATCAAATAAGGATTCTATTTACTAAAAATCTGTCCAAACGCGTCTGGGTCGACGGACCACGTGACGGACCGTCATGGACACGACGGACCGTCATAGCCTCCGTCGTCCCATACTTCACACATTCTTCTGTTGCTTTCTTCAATCCCCTCGACGGACAGGTATGACGGACCGTTTCAAGCACGACGGTCCGTTGAGGGTCTTCGTTCCAAAATACTTGAACTTCTTGGAATTTGGGTACTGGGACTACTTCTCTGATCATCACGACGAACAAGCAGGACGGACCGTCGTGGCTATGACGGTCCGTCATGGACTTCCGTAATCCCACACTTAGTCAGACTTCCCCATTTTCCTTCAGCAACTTCTCCCTTCACTACGATGCCACCTACGGACCGTCACAGCCTCGACGGACCGTCATGGATTCCGTAGGTGGTCTCTTCTGCATTTCTTTCTCAAAAACTTCCGCGTTTATCCTTGGATAGATTTTCTGCAAACAAAGAGAAACTTACATAAAAATCAACACAAAAAGGCTTTCGACACACACTAAACTTAAGGAAAAAGCATTAGAAATACCGTGAAACCACGGTACATCAACACCCTCAACTTAAATTTGTTGTTTGTCCTCAAGCGACGAACTCTGACTCACTACAAAATCTTTGTACAAAAGTATCCATATTTTAACTTCCACAATCATTTGGCTATCAATCCAGATTATTCTCATTATGTTCATGCATGGTATCACTATTAGGCATTGACTTGTGTATAATCAAACCATGACCCAGACTCACTACGCAATGATACCTATCCTCTTCAATTTCTCATCGAGATGCTAATATTTCTGGTATTGCAACTCCTGTCCTCACTTCAAATAACATCGTCATTTTTCACACAATGATTTTAGTTTGAGTATAAGGATTACTTTTCGACACTCACTCTCAGAAGAAATTCACAACTCATTTATACATATTGCCATAGGCCTGCCCTTATTTTCACTACTTCAAGTTCGCCATACAACTCTTAGGATCACAATAGGACTTTTTTAGATTGTAACATAGGCTCAGGGTCAGGTAGGGTGTATTTAGGTATACTTTAGTGACTTGTTGCCCTCCTTGACATATCGGCTAAGCGAACCACCTTGTTATCATTTTATTTCACCCTATTACTCAATTTTCTTTTCACTTTGATGTTTTTCCTTTCTTATCCTTATGTGTAAGTGACTTTTCTCTTTTCTTGTGTTTATTTTGCTTTTTATTCATTTTTGTTTTAGTCACTTCTGTTTTATTCTTTCTTTCTCTTCATTCTTTCAACCCCACTTTCAGGGGTTTTCCTTATAACAGCCACCCTCAACTCATGATTTTGCCATGAGTCAAGGTTCACAATACCCATGGTTGGGTTAGGGCCAAAACAAAGTTGCTTTCTGCATTAGCCACCCTCAACTTATGCTTTTGGCATAAACTGAGGTGCACATGTCCAAGTAGGGACCAGGACCAACACATTGTTCCCAGAGAAAATCATTTGGGGTGAAAAAGAAAGATCTATTTTAAGTTCAATTCATTTGGATCAAAAAGGGATTAACTTCATTTAGTTTTCTGTTATTTTTAGGCTCAAGATTGACTATTTCGAACAAGGGCCTATGATCCTTTCCTAATTGATTGTTTTGACTCACTTTTAGCAGGACTAACTAGGCAAGTTCTAGCTCAGTATTGATAGTGGACATTCGAATTCACCTCACACTCACTTGACATTCCTTGCATTCCAAGATTATTAGACACCTAGTTCAAGTCTTAGATTCAGGATCATGTAGTAGTGTATCTTTATTTCATGTTTCAAACCACACAATTATCACTTACTACGCCAAGTCATGCATCATTTTGATTATCGAGATATCATATTTATTTTAGCCATAATGCTTCAGATTTATACTATGTACATAAGATATGACATGCCGGTTCAACAATAAAAGTAATCAGTCTCTTGGGGAAAAAGAACACAGGCAAGAAAACCCCAAAAGAGGATCGTGAACTTGTGCTACTCAGAATTCACCCAAGTACTCACTTTCCATTTACCCCACCCCCAACAAAAAGATATGCAATTGTCCCCAATGCATAGAAAAGCTAAACTACTCAAAAGGTAAGTGAAGCAAACCTGAGGCGCTAAGCGCCGACGATCAGCAAGCTGGTTGGTCCGGTTCACCGGAACCAACTCCCTGCGTAGTCTGGACATCCTCAGTAATGTCCTCAGCATCAACAGCACCATCAGTAGTGCCTCCCACAGAATCAACAATTTTGGAGCTAGACGCCCCGGCAGCTAACTCTACAACCCTCAACTTACGGGCTTCCTCGTCAGCAATCGAGGCTCTCCTCGCAGCCTCCATCTCACGGCGCTCCTTCTTCCTCGCCCTAGCCTCATCCTCCTCTCGACCCCTGCGTCTCTTGGCATGCTCTCGTGGGGGAGGTAGTGGAACATCAGAAGTGGCAAAAAGAGCAGCCATCACTGTGTCATCAGCAGGCTCTGCAGAAGGGGCCTCAGACTCAGGTACCCTCGCCTCTAGGATCGTATCAAGATCAGCCCGCAGACTCTCAACCGCAGCCTGAAGGGTCGACATGTCCGCCGGAGGTGCTGGTCGGGCTAGCACTCGCAACTCAAAAGCGTCTAAACGCTGATGTACCTCTGCGATCTTCCTCTCTGTGTGCTGTGCCATCTTGCACTCCATGCGATCCTCTGCCTCAGCAATAGTCCTCTGCATCCAAGGCTGGATGTGATGCAGAAGTGTAGCCATCTGTGCCTCGAGTTTCTGGACCCTAGCAAGTGGGACCAGAGTGGCGGAAGGAGTCGAGCGAGAGGAGCTCGGGGCAGTGCTACTACCCGGGATAGACTCGACCGGGGTAGTGTCAGTGTGTGCAGAAGCAGCCTGGGAAGCCGCATGAGCATGCTCTATGGTATCGGCCAGGTTCTCACCGAGTGGGACCACCTCCGGGCGGGGCCCTCTGTGTGGGGCCAACTCATTGGCCTCATCCCTGATGAGGCCTATGTCAACATTTCCTTGCGGGGTCCTGAGCTGGTCAATGTGCCAAATGGGCACACCTGCGGATCTGCACAAATAGAAAATCATGCAAGGAAAAGGGTAAGTAGTGGTGATCTTGAAAGCCCTCTCATGCATGACCGCTTGGAGAAGCCAAGCGAAATCGACCTCGAACCCTGCCATCATTGCGGCCATCAGAACTGCACGATCCCAAGTGACTATATTATCAGCAGCAGTGGGGGAGAGACAATGGCAGACTATCAACCAAAGAAACTTAGCCGTAAAGGTCAAGTTGGCCTTCCTGATGGCTCCCTTTGGCTCCATCACTCAATCCGCAGCCTCTCCATCAATAGACAAGTGCTGGGCCATCCACCTCTTGGTGGTCTCTCTCAGCGAAGGCTCGCATAAGAAACGGCTCTCTTTAACAATTTGCCACCGGTAGTCGAACTCGGCGGTGAGAGGTGTGCTGGTGGTGTCAATATCCGTGCCGTACAGATATCGGCGGATGGCTGGTAGGGAGATGTCGACCTGTATGCCGCGTACTCGGACGTGCTCAAGCGGGGCCTATTTGGCGGGGGCAGACCGCCTATCTATTTGTGATCGGAGAGTGGCCACATAAGAGGCATAGAACTCTCAGACTAACTCCTCACTGTAGCGGCCCAAAGAACGAGCCGTCCACTCCAGCCGGTGTCTGGTGAAAAGAGTGTGAATATCTGGCATGGTGGGGAGACTTCCCGTGAAGACCCGCCTCTCCAGTGTAAGAGTCCGTGTCATGACGTCTTTGTCATTGAGAACCTTGGCGTCTAAGTATACCTTGTATTGCCCGTCGACACACCACCGGTTGGGCTGATCGGCGATGGGGCAGGGACTCCAGTTGGTGAACCAGGGGTGGAGTCAGTGCTGTCAGCCTCATCATCCGAGGCAGACTGTGTAGCTGTGGCGGTGGCAGAGGCTTCTGCGGACCCGTAGGCTTCCTCTGACCACGAAACTCCTAAGGAGCCAGATGCTCCTTCGTCTTGGGCAGTTGACCCAGAAGGTGTGCCGGTCAGTGTGCGCTCCTCATCAGACTGGGAGGCAGTGACTACATCGGGCGCCACCTTCTTGGGCGTGACTCTCGGTACACGTGGAGCTCGTGTTATAGTAGCAGTACCTGGGGGCACGTACTCTTGATCATGCTCATCATCAGAGCCTATCACCAATCGGGCAGACGGGGCGACAGATTTAGAACGCCCACGTGCGTAAACGCGATCTTGTTTAGGTGCCATGAGAGGTAGTACCTGTAACGAATCATCATTAGTACTAGAAGGATGAAACATGACAAGAAAAAAATGAGACAATAATATACAGAAATTCAAACCAGTGATAACAGCTCTGAAGTAGCAGTAAGGCACGACGGACCTGGTGACGGCCCGTTGTGCGTATGACGGACCGTCCTGCGGTCTGTCATGTAATACTTAGCAATATAGAGTATCAGAAGGAAGGTCTTTGACTGATACGACTGTTGTTCAGGACGGGCCGTCGTGGGTATGACGGTCCGTCACATGTGTCCGTCAGTGGACACTTAGTAAAAGTGTGGAGATTCTTAGGACATGGGTCTCTGACGGATACGACGGGTGTGCAGGATGGACCGTCGTGGGTATGACGGTCCGTCACATGTGTCCGTCAGTGGACACTTAGAAAAAGTGTGGAGACCCTTAGGACAGGGGTCTCTGACCGTCACGACGGTTATGCAGGACGGACCGTCGTGGGTATGATGGTCCGTCACATGTGTCCGTCAGTGGACACTTAGAAAAAGTGTGGAGACCCTTAAGATAGGGGTCTCTGACCATCACGACGGTTGTGCAGGACGTACCGTCGTGGGTATGACGGTCCGTCACATGTGTCCGTCAGTGGACACTTAGAAAAAGTGTTGAGACCCTAAGGATAGGGGTCTCTGACCGTCACGACGGTTGTGCAGGACGGACCGTCGTGGGTACGCCGGTCCGTCATCGGGTTTTGGTGCTGTCATTCAGAGACAGAACTGGGGATGCAACATTCACCCCATGTGATTCATACCAAAGACCCAACATTTCTCTAACGCTCTTTAACCTAAATACCTATCAAATTTACAAGTCTAAAGCCCTAATTACTCTAGTTTTATCCAGGCATTTTGTGGAATTAATAACCTAAGTTAGACAATATCTATTCAAAGAGCAAAGGCCCATATGCTAATAGTAAAGAAAAAAAAAAAGAGTAAATGGGTAGAGTTTCAGAAACACATACCTTGGAAGAGGAGAAAACAATACGAAAGTGATGGCACCCAATCGAGAAAACTGAGAAGCACAGCAGCAGACTCCGACCAAGAAGGGAGATTTGGGATGGGAAAAAGGGAGAATGTGGGGAATTTAGGAAAAGAAAGAAGTTGAAAGGGGAGGAAATGGGAGAAAGAGGGAAAGAAAACGGTTTAATGAAGGGGTGGGGGGTTTAAAAACGTTTAAAAGCTTTTGAAATTCCTTAGCCGGGTCGGGTCGGGTAGCTGGGTAATGGAGTGACGAAACCCCGATGACGGTCCATCGCATATGTGACTGTCCGTCATAGGTTCCGTCGCATGTGCCCTAATTCTCCAAAACAATAAAGAACGTACCTGGTACGACGGAGTCATGCGACGGTCCGTCACAGGCGTAACGGTCCGTCGATGTATCCGTCAGTGAATGTGGCAGAGTAATTTTCTGCAGAACTTCCTGGAGATGTGCTACCTGAAAATTTACAACCCATTAATAGAAAATGCTACCGTTACTGGAAAGAAACTATAAAGTGGTTAGATGATAAATATTGGGTTGCCTCCCAACCAGCGCCTGATTTAACGTCGCGGCACAACTGAGGACCCTCGATTACTCAGACTTCATCAAGATGATATGCCTCAATCACCTCATTCGCCGATTCCGCATGACCTATATAGATTTTTAGACGCTGTCCGTTCACCTTAAACCGCACACCTTCCTTGTTCTCCAACTCAACTGCTCCATGAGGGAATAGTTGGGTGATCAAGTAAGGGCCAGTCCATTTGGACTTGAGCTTGCCCAGAAATAAGCGCAATCTAGAGTTGAATAAAAGCACCGAATCCCCAATCATAAACTCTCGTTTCTCGATTTTTAGGTCATGGTACTTCTTCATCTTTTCTTTGTAGAGGGCTGAGCTTTCATAAGACTTTAGGCGAAATTCATCAAGTTCATTTAACCCGTTTAACCGTTGTTCTGCAGCTTCGTTCCAGTCCATTTTTAACTTCTTCATAGCCCACATGGCTTTATGCTCTAATTCAACCGGAAGATGACATGCTTTCCCATATACTAGTTGGTATGGGGACATACCTATGGGAGTCTTATACGCTGTCCGGTAAGCCCAAAGAGCATCATCAAGCCTCCTTGACCAATCTGTTCTACTAGCGTTCACTGTTTTTTGACGAAATCTGTTTGATCTCCCTATTTGATACTTCAACTTGCCCACTAGTTTGAGGATGGTAAAGAGTGGCCACATTATGGCGAACCCCATATTTCTCCAATAATCCCTTGAACAATTTGTTGCAAAAGTGGGATCCTCCATCACTAATAATTGCCCGTGGGGTACCAAATCGAGAGAATATATTCTTTTTCAAGAATGCAGTGACACTCTTCCCCTCGTTGTTTGCGAGGGCGATGGCTTCCACCCACTTAGATACATAATCAACTGCTACTAAAATATACTTCATTCCATGAGAACTCACAAACGGACCCATAAAGTCAATACCCCAAACATCAAATAACTCAATCACAAGAATGGGGTTTAGAGGGAGCTCTTGCTTTCTTGAAATGCCGCCATCTCTTTGGCATCTATCACATGCTTTGGCGAACTCATGAGCATCTTGATGAATAGTTGGCCAATAGTAACCACATTGTAAGATCTTATGAGCAGTCCGGACACCACTATGATGTCCACCAAAGGGTGAGGAATGACATGCCTCTAAAACACTCAACATCTCAACTTCTGGCACACAACGCCGAATAAGCCCATCAGCACAGCTCCTGTATAAGTATGGTTCATCCCAAAAGAACTTCTTCACATCGTACATGAACTTTTTCCTTTGATGAAAAGACAAGTCCGATGGAACAATATCACTAGCTAAGTAGTTCGCAAAATCTGCGAACCATGGAATCAGGTCTTGTGAGGCAGCCAATACATGCTCATCGGGGAACGTGTCATCAATATCAGTCTTATCCCCCAACTCTCTCATAGCTTCATCTTCTAAACGGGACAAGTGATCAGCAACTTGATTTTTGGTCCCTTTTCTATCCCTTACCTCAAAGTCAAATTCTTGCAGTAGTAATACCCAACGAATTAACCTCGGTTTCGCATCCTTCTTTGCCATCAAATATCTCAGGGCTGAATGGTCAGTAGGCACTATAACTCTAGTACCTAGCAAATAGGAGCAAAATTTTTCAAAAGCAAATACTACTGCAGGGAGCTCTTGTTCAGTTACTGTATAGTTCTTCTGAGCTTCATTGAGGGCTTTACTAGCATACTAAATGGGATGAAGGATTTTGTCCCTTCTTTGTCCCAATACCACACCAAGGGCAACCCCACTCGCATCACACATCACTTCAAATGGACTGCTCCAATCCGGAGAAATAATGATAGGTGCTGATACCAATTTTTCTTTTAGATCGCCGAATGCTTTAAGACAGGATTCATCAAAATAAAATTTACAATCTTTCTCCAGCAGTTTGCACAATGGATGTGCAATTTTTGAGAAATCTTTGATGAATCTCCTGTAAAAACCTGCATGTCCAAGAAAGCTTCTCACACCTTTTACAGAGATAGGTGGAGGAAGTCTCTCTATCACCTCGACTTTGGCTCGATCAGCTTCTATGCCCTTTTCTGAAATACGATGGCCCAAAACAATACCTTCTTTGACCATGAAGTGGCATTTTTCCCAATTGAGTACTAAATTGCAGTCTTCACATCTCTTAAGAACCTCAGATAAATGGCTCAAACATCGCTCGAATGATTCACCAACCACAGAAAAATCATCCATAAAAACCTCAATAGTATCTTCTACCATGTCGGAGAATATTGACATCATACATATCTGAAATGTGGCGGGTGCATTGCACAACCCAAACGGCATTCTCTTGAACGCAAAGGTCCCATATGGACAAGTAAAAGTGGTCTTCTCTTGATCTTCTTGTGCAATAGAAATCTGATTATACCCTGAATAACCATCAAGAAAACAGTACCACCCTTTTCCAGCGAGTCTATCCAACATCTGATCCATGAAGGGCATGGGAAAATGGTCCTTTTCGGTCCATGCATTTAATTTCCGGTAATCCATACACACCCTCTATCCAGTCACCGGCCTCATTGGAACAAGTTCATTTTTTCATTGGGGACCACAGTCATTCCCCCTTTCTTAGGTACACACTGAACAGGGCATACCCAACTACTATCGGCGATTGGATATATTACTCCAGCATCCAACCATTTTATGATTTCCTTCTTCACGACCTCTTGCATAGGTGGATTTAAGCGTCTCTGGTGCTCAATACTTGGCTTATGATCGGGCATGAGTTGGATTTTATGAGAACAAATACCAGGAGGGATCCCAATAATGTCCGCAATGGTCCACCCAATAGCTCTTTTGAACCTTTTTAGCACTTTGACCAAACTCTCAACTTGTTGTTCATTCAGATCTGATGCAATGATTACCGGCAATGTGTCACCGTTTCCTAAGAATTCATACCTGAGATGAGGTGGGAGAGCTTTTAGTTCTAGCTTTGGAGCCTCCTCTATGGATGGTTTAGCGGGTGGAGACTCGCGATTCTTCATGTCTAGCTCATATTTCTTCGGTTTAAACCGAACATTACCACGATCAAGAGCAACGACTAATGACCCATATTCTTCAATGCATTCATTATCAAAATTCATTATCACTGCCGCCAGTGCTTCTACACCTAGACATTCTTCTATTTGTGTCTCGGGTGATTCACCAACTTTGTACGATATGGCAGATACCGATTGGAGCTCACCACTCTGCCGTATGGACCTACAAATGTTGAAAGTCACTTCTTCGTTGTTCAACCGAAATTTCATCTGCCCCTTTTCCATATCAAGTAAATCTCTACCCGTAGCAAGGAATGGCCTCCCAAGAATAATAGGCACCTCAAAATCGACTTCATAATCAAGAATAACAAAATCTGCCAGAAATATGAACGACTCCACTTTTACTAGCACATCATGGAGTATCCCTATAGGCCTTTTTACTGTTCTATCGGCCATCAGTAGCCGCATTGCAGTGGGCTTTGGGTCACCCAAACCCAACTTCTTGTAAATCGAGAGGGGCATGAGATTTATGCTTGCCCCCAGATCACATAATGCTTTCGCAAAATGTAATAACCCGATTGTACAAGGAATAGTGAATGCACCCGGATCTTCTTTCTTTTGCACTAAAGACCTTGTAGCAATAGCACTACAATGTTGCATTCTGTCATCATCCTCAAAAGTGACCGATCTTTTCTTTGTAACCAAATCTTTCATAAACTTGGCATAACCGGGCATTTGTTCAAGAGCTTCTACCAAAGGGACATTGATAGAAAGTTGCTTCAACATTGTTATATAACGCCGATATTTACCATCCTTGGTCTTTTTCACTAATATATGAGGAAAGGGGGGGTGGTCTAGGCATGGGAGTTACCTTTTTAGGCACTTCAGCATCTTTTTCAGTGTTATCTTCTACTTCATCACTAACCTCTACCACTTTATCATTATCTCTCATCACCTTTTCCACAATAGACGGCATAGGTGGGTCAATAGTTTGTTTACCACCACGAGTAGTAATTGCCATACAGTGTCCATCATTTTTTGGATTTTGGACAGTGTTGCTAGGAAGAGTGCCCGGTTGCCGTGTGTTCACAGTTGCAGATAATTGAGCCATTTGCAATTCAAGCTGCTTAATTGATATGGCATGTGTATCGACTTTCTGTCCAATACCCGCTACATCACTCCTTAACTCTTTGGTGTGCTCATCACTAGCATCGAACCTCCTCATCATCTTGTGCAACATATCCTCAACTCGCGCCATACTACCTCCACCATCCCTAGGAGCAACTTCACGATTTTGAGGAGGAACATAGGGCCCACTCCTATCATTTCTGTTACCATAGTTACCCCTGTTGAAGTTGTTGTCGCGGTTGTAATTTCCATCACGGACATAATTACCCTCACGGTTGTAGTTACCATAGTTCCGACCTTGATTCCCTTGACCTTGGCGCCAATTCTCCTGATTGGAGCCTTGGGCATTCGGTCGGAAACCCCCCGTCTGATCATTTACTGCATAGGAATCTTCCTCATAATAATATTCATCAGTTGGTGGTGGTGGTTTAGATAAGTAGTTCACTGCGTTTATCTTTTCTGCACCCCCAGTGACATGTTTTAACACAAACCCAAGCTCAGTTCTCATCTGTGCCATCTCTTCACGAATCTCATCTGTGGCTGGGTTGTGTGTGGATTGCACTGCAAAAGTATTTCTCCCAGTATCTGATTTCCTAGTACTCCATGCTTTATTATTCCGGGAGATTTTCTCTAATTTTTCGGCAATTTCAGCATAAGGACACTCCCCATAAGAACCACCTGCTATAGTATCCAATACCGCTTTATTATTATCATCCTGTCCCCGATAGAAATATTCTTTCAGTGACTCATCATCTATGCGGTGATTAGGGACACTTCTCAAAAATGAAGTGAACCTATCCCAAGAACTGCTAACTGACTCTTCTGGTAGTGCCACAAAGTTGTTCACTCTGTCTTTGTGATTTAGTTTCTTGGAGACCGGGTAGTAACGTGCTAAGAAAACGTCCCTTAGTTGGTTCCAAGTGAAAATTGAGTTATAAGGGAGCTCAGTGAACCAAATAGCAGCCTCTCCCGTCGAATACTCTTAGCCCTATTACATCCAAATTCAAATCAGGCCTCCCTACACAGCTTTTACACACTGCCCTCACCTTAGCTATATGGGCATGTGGGTCCTCAGACGGTAGTCCTGAAAACAAACCTCTAGCCGTGAGCATTTGCATTAGACTACTAGTAGGTGTGACCTTCTGGTAAAGGGGGCAAGACAAGTGGCCCATCAGAATCTGCAATATTATCATAACCTCTGTAGTATTCTTGAGGACGTGGAGCAGGATTTTGTCCCCTTTGTGCACCTTGACCAGGATTCTCAGGTAATAATCGACCATGAGCATCAACCGGAGCTGGGATGTTCTGGTTTGGATCATCATCATTTATACCCAAGTTTCGATTCATATTGCGTAGTGTACGCTCTAACTCATGATCGTAGGGAAACAAGGGTTCTCTTCCTCTCCGTGTATTTGGCATACAAGGATGTTATTTCTGGAAAAAAAAATCAAAAACAACAGAAAAAGTAAAATCAAGAAAATATTGACTAAACTTTAGTAATAAGTTTAAGTTAATCTAAAAGCTACTTTCCCCGGCAGCGGCGCCAAATTTGATACGCTCAAATTTACTTCTCAAATAAGAAGTAAAGCGGTCGTATCAAGTAAAGAACCCAACTAATGAGGTTGAGATCGATCCCACAAGGAAAATAGTTCAGACTTAACTTTATTCTATTATTACTATTATTTAGCCAACTATTTTCCGAGAAAACAAAAGACAAAAAAGGGGGGTTTTATTTCTAAATTAATGAAACTGATTAACTAAATAAAAATTAACAACTAACAGATTCAGCTTTCGGAGTTAAATCAAATTATAAAAGTAACTAGGGCTTAAGTGTTCCCCACAGGTTCCTAACTTGGTAAATCTAACTATAACAATTCTATCCTAATATCTTGCATGTAAAGTGATAAGTTATGTATCTCTAAATCCTTGGTCCGGCATCTAGAGAATTTCACTCCGCACCTTGGTCCGGCTACGTGTGTTGCTATACTAACCCTTATCTTTACCTCATATTAAACATCGTATTCGGTATTTGACTAAGTTATTAACTCGTACCAACCAATACTAGCCTATTAGATAGTCTACACTAAATCTATGTTGATAATTCTTTTCCTATTATCTACCTCCTTGGTCCGGCAAGTAGCATTAAGGCGAGTTCTAACGTTGGCCATCCGTTAAAAAGACTTCTACACGAAAGAATTATCAATACATGCAAGACACCACTCTAGAATTGTTATTTAAGTTAGATTTTTACCTTGTTATTCACCCATGGTTCCCACAACCCTAGCTATGAGGTTTAGTTACCCATGTTCATAATTACACAAATCATATTGTTAATGGAAGAATTCATGCACTTACTTTTATGAAAACGAATAGTTTCCCAGAATTTAACTTGAATAATCAACAAAATCACCAACAATCAATTCCCGAAAAAGTATCTTAATTCCCAAAATCGAGAGTTCAATACTATAATAGAAGAACTAAAAACAAAAAATTATCCAGAAAGTCTAACCCCAAAAACGAGGTTTTTCCAACTATTTATAATAAAAACAAAATCTAATCAAACAAGGATTTTATTTACTAAAAATCTGTCCAAACGCGTCTGGGTCGACAGACCACGTGACGGACCGTCATGGACACTACGGACCGTCATAGCCTCCGTCGTCTCATACTTCACACATTCTTCTGTTGCTTTCTTCAATCCCCTCGACGGACAGGTATGACGGACCGTTTCAAGCACGACGGTCCGTCGAGGGTCTTCGTTCCAAAATACTTGAACTTCTTGGAATTTGGGTACTGGGACTACTTCTCTGATCATCACGACGAACAAGCAGGACGGACTGTCGTGGCTATGACGGTCCGTCATGGACTTCCGTAATCCCACACTTAGTCAGACTTCCCCATTTTCCTTCAGCAACTTCTCTCTTCACTACGATGCCACCTACGGACCGTCACAGCCTCGACGGACCGTCATGGATTCCGTAGGTGGTCTCTTCTGCATTTCTTTCTCAAAAACTTCCGCGTTCATCCTTGGACAGATTTTCTGCAAACAAAGAGAAACTTACATAAAAATCAACACAAAAAGGCTTTCGACACACACTAAACTTAAGGAAAAAGCATTAGAAATACCGTGAAACCACGGTACATCACGGGGCTCCAAAGCCTGACGGACAGAGCCTGTCCTCAGGCGTTCTGACTGGCGTGGCGCGCCGGAGCCTGATAGACAGAGTCTGTCCTGAGGGGCTCTGGTAGGCGCGGAGCCCCAGGGCCTGTTAGACGCGTTTTCCAACTTTTCCTCTTCTCTTCTCTTTTATCCCAAGCCCTAAGAGTTCTCAACTTTTCTAAAACTGAATTGGGACCTGGTTTTACCCCTTATAAAGCCCTAAAATGAATTAGGAAATACTAGGGTGAAAAGACTACTTTACCCTTACTAAAATCTGTATTGGACTTTTTTTGTCCAACAGCCCAACTTCCAAAAGACATATCTCCCTCATACAATATCGAAAATGCACAAACTCAGAGCCGTTGGCAAGATCTTTCCAACCATATAAAGAACTCACCCTAACTCTTCCTGAGCGGGGAGTTATGGATATTTGAAAATGACCAAAAACATCACTTTTACACTAAGGAATTTTTCCAGATTTCCCTATTTATTTCCAAAAAGGATTATTCTTGGTTTCTTAGATTATTATTAGTTATTTCAAGTTACGAGATGTCAAAATATCTCCCGTTTTTGAACATTCGTCCTCGAATGAGAACTCTTTCACTAAGCTAAGGGTAGTAACATCATTTCAGCATTCAACAACCAAAACAAATAATAACATGCTTACACATAGTCTTATAAAGCGCTAGGAAGAGAATTTAATACCTTGATCTGCATTGTCTCTGGATTCAAAGAGGTGTGGATATCTCCTATTCATATCCTATTCAGCTTCCCATGTTGCTTCTTCAACAAAGTGATTCCTCCAAAGGACATTGACTGATGCAACTTTCTTTGTTCTCAACTTGCAAACTTGACGATCCAAAATTTGAACAAGAATCTCCTCATAGGACAAGCTATCCTTAATCCCAACATTCTCAGTTGGTACAATTAATGAGGGATCACCCAAGCACTTCTTCAACATAGATACATGGAATACCGAATGAACCGCTTCTAACTCTTGGGGTAGCTCCAACTCATAAGCCACATTGCCCACTCTCTTGGAGATTCTATAAGGTCCAATATATGGGGGAATAAGTTTCCCCTTCTTACCAAAACCTCATAACACCCTTCATGGGTGAAACTTTCAGATACACCAAATCATCCACCTCAAACTCTAACGGACTTCTCCCAACATCTGTGTAGGACTTTTGGTGACTCTGTGCCGTTTTCAATCTCTATTAAATCACTTTCACCTTCTCCATAGCTTGGTGAACTAGATCTGGTCCTATTAACCCTGCTTCACCAAATTCGAACCATTCAATTGAATATCTGCATATTCTCCCATAAAGAGCTTCAAATGGAGCCATTTGGATGCTCAAATGGTAGTTGTTGTTGTAAGCAAACTCAATGAGAGGTATGTGATCATCCCAATTCCCTTTGAAGTCGATCACACAATCTCTCAACATATCTTCTAAGGTCTGGATAATACGCTCTGCTTGTCCATCTGTCTGAGGATGAAAAGCAGTGCTTAATTCACCTTTGAACCCAAACCTTTCTAGAAAGATTTCCAGAATTGTGTAGTAAATTGTGCACCTCTATTTGAAATAATGGAGACTGGAACTCCATGAAGTCTCACCACCTCTCTAAGGTACAACTTAGCGTAATCCTCATCCGAATAGGTAGTCTTTACCGGCAAGAAATGGGTTGACTTTGTCATTATATCGACAATCACCCAAATAAAATCATGCTGCCTGCGAGATCTTGGAAAGCCTGTGATAAAGTCCATGTTAATCATCTCCCACTCCCATTCCTAAAGTTCTATAATCTGAGCCAAACCTCCAGGCCTTTTGTGCTCTACTTTCACTTGTTGGCAATTTGAGCACTTGACAACATACTCATCAATATCTTTCTTCATTCCTTCCCACTAATATACCTCTCTCAAATCGCGGTACATCTTGGTGGAACCCGGATGAATGGAATATCTGGAGCTATGAGCCTCCTCCAGTATCCTCTCTTGGAGTCCATCCACCCTAGGTACACATAATATACCTTGGTATTTCAGCACACCAACTCCCCCTTGTTCAAAAGCCAATACTCTTTGGTTATGGACACTTGCCTTCAAATCAAGCAAAATATGGTCTTGATCTTGCTTCTCTGTCACCTCTAACACTAATGATGACTCAGCCCCATTGGTCACCACTGTTCCTCCTTCTATGGAATCCATAAGTCTGACTCCCAAATGTGCAAGTATGTGCACATCTTTAGCCAACTCCCTCTTTTATTCTTCAACATGGGTGTTACTACCCATTGACAACCTGCTCAAGGCATCAGCAACCACATTAGCCTTACCTAGGTGGTGAAGAATACTCATATCGTAATATTTTAATAATTCTAACTACCTCCTTTGTCCGAAATATATCTCTTTCTGAGTGAACTCATATTGGCGGCTCTTGTGATCAGTGAAAATGTTAACATGAACACCATACAAATAGTGCTGCCATATCTTCAAAGCAAAAACTACTGCAGCCAATTCCAAGTCATGAGTTGGATAATTCTTCTCATGAATCTTCAACTGTTGAGAGGAATAAGCTATAACCTTGGCATTGTGCATCAACACACAACCCAAGCCAACTCTTGATGTATCGCAATACACTACAAAACCTTGAGTACCATCTGGTAAGGTAAAAATCGAAGCGATAGTCAATCTCTTTTTCAATTCCTGAAAGCTTTTCTCACAAGTTTCAATGGATTGAAACTTGACTGTGTTCTAAGTTAGCTTGGTCAAAAGAGCAAGATAGACGAAAACCCTTCAACAAATGTCCTATAATAACCAGCCAACCCAAGAAACTTCATATATCCGTTGGAGACGTGGGTCTAGGCAAACTCTGAACTGCTTTCATCTTTTGAGTGTCAACTCGAATCCCATCACCAGAAATAATTTGACCTAAGAATGCCACAGACTTAAGCAAAAAATCACACTTGGAGAACTTTGCATATAACTCTTTATCTCTCAAAGTCTGAAGAACTATCCTGAGGTGACTAGCATGATCTTCTTCACTCCTTGAATAAACACGTATGTCATTAATGAAGACGATGACAAATAGATAAAAATAAGGTTTGAAGACTCTGTTCATAAGATCCATGAATGTTGCAAGTGCATTTGTCAAACCAAAGGACATAACTAAGAAATCGTAATGCCCATATCAGTTTCTAGAAGATGTCTTTGTAATATCACATTCCCTAACGTTCAACCGATGGTATCCTGATCTAAGATCAATTTTAGAGAAGCAAGAAGCACCCTGAAGCTGGTCGAAAATATCATATATCCTTGGGAGAGGATATTTATTCTTGATGTCAATTGATGGTAGTCCATAAACATCCTAAGGGAACCATTTTTG
Source organism: Solanum sitiens (assembly GCA_016801875.1). Classification (NCBI taxonomy): domain Eukaryota; kingdom Viridiplantae; phylum Streptophyta; class Magnoliopsida; order Solanales; family Solanaceae; genus Solanum; species Solanum sitiens. The sequence goes on along the minus strand of JABWTJ010000035.1, from coordinate 2,378,383 downwards.
TTCTTTACAAATAAGACAGGAGCGCCCCAAGGTGAGACACTTGGTCGAATAAAACCTTTATCTAACAGATCTTTCAGTTGCTCTCTCAACTCCTTTAACTCTGCTGGTGCCATTCTGTATGGCGGAATAGAGATAGGACGAGTATCTGGAATGATGTCTATGCGAAAGTCTATCTCTCTTTTAGGAGGGACTCTGGGTAGATCATCAGGAAAAACTTCTAGAAACTCTTTCACAATAGGAACTGACTAATGGGAAGGTATCTCAGCACTTGAGTCCTTAACTCGGAATAAGTGATAGATACACCCCTTTGAGACTAACTTTCTCGCCTTTAGGTACGAAATGAAATGACCCTTAGGCACTGCTGAATTACTAGTACACTCTATGACTGGCTCATTAGGAATCTGGAATTTGACAACTCAAATTCTACAATCTATTGACGCATAACAGGCATGAAGTCAGTCCATAACTAGAATGACATCAAAATCTACCATGTCTAACTCTACTAGATCATCCATGGTGTTCTTGTGACTGATGGAAACAGAACAATCACGATAGACTTTTTTCGCTAGAATAGACTCCCCAACAAGTGTAGACACACAGAAGGGTTCACTAAGTTTTTCAGGAAGAATCTCAAACTGATTTGCAACATAAGGAGTTACAAAAGATAGACTTGCTTCTGGCTCTGTCAAAACATAAATATCAAAAGTAAAGACTTTGATCATACCCATGACAACATCTAGAGAGTTGTCTTGCTCTTGGCGGCTAGTGATTGCATAAAGAAGGTTAGGCCAGTACCAGAAGTGGCTCCTCTAGGTGCAGCCCTATCTAGTGGAGCAACTGATGAAGATTGAGCTCTATTGCCCGAACTTCCACCCCTTGCTTATTCTTAGGGCAATCTCTCATGAAGTGACTCTCTTGACCACACTTAAAGCAACCTGTTTGGCCATCATGACATCTACCTAGGTTGTTTCCCACACTTAGCACATACAGGAGCCTAACTCTCTCTTTGTGCCACACTACCTTGAGATTGGGCTGGTCTAGCCTTGACGTTCTAAGAATTGTGGCCATTATACTCACCTCTATTTCTGGACGCAGGCGCACTAGCAGATGATGTGCATGCCCCTTTTGTTTCTGGAATTGTGCTCAACTCGCTCCACCCTTTTGTTTACTAGACTCATTCCGAGTCTTAGCTTTATTGTTTCTATATTCTTCTCTGACCCTCAGCTTTTCCTCCTCACGTGTTGTACATACACCATTAATCTCGAAATGTCCATGTCCCCAATAAGCATTGCAGCCCGGCCCTCTTTGCTTGAAGCACGACCCAAGCCAATAACAAACAAGATCATCCTACTCCTCATGTCCTTAACCATCTCCGGAGCATAACGAGATAGTTGGGTGAATTTCAACCCATACTCATGCACACTGAGTGAGTCCTGTTTCAAGGTAAAGAACTCACGTACCTTGGCCTCTTTCTATTCTCGGGGAATGAAACACCCCAAGAAAGCTTCCTTAAAGCAAGTCTAATTTGGATGTGGTGCATTTTCATCTCTACCCTTCTTCCACTGGTCGTACCAAGTCCTAGCCACACTCTTGAGTATGTATGCATCTAGTTCAACTCTGTCAACACCAACAACATGAATTACATAAAATACCTTCTTAAACTCTTCTACAAAGTTTTTTCCAGATCCTCAATAGTGCTCGAACCAGTGAAACTTGGGGGATTCCTCTTCAAGAATTCCCGAATCCTTGAAGCCCCTTCTTGTCGAGCTCCTCTTTGTTGCCCGACTTGGTTGGTCACAATTTGACTCAATGTTCGGATAGCCTCACAAAACTTAGAATTAGTAACCTCCCCTTAAGGGTGCACTTCAGAAGTATTGGGTAACTCTTGTTCCTGAGCTTCTACATTTCTCCTAGCTGGACGACCTCTTGTTGCTCTTCGTGGAGGCATTGTTATTTGAAACACGCACAAGTACGAATTAGAGAGAGACTTATTAGAGATAAACTCTAACGCACGAAAAAGATATATGAAAGAAGCGAGAAATTTCTAATTGTTGTTGCCTCCTAATCATAGATGTGGCGCGCTTTACACCGATGATTAAGACCCTACAGACACGACTTCACAGACTCCCCAGGACTCTTTAACTTTGTGCTCTGATACCAAGTTTGTCACGCCCGGAGCCTACACCCTAAACGTAGCCCGCACCCAATGACCATTATTGGTCTTAAGTGGACCCTTGGCCTGGCGTACTTATCTCAGTGGAAGACTTAACTCAACTCAATTATGATAACAGAAAATTATTGAAAGAAATACTTAAACTTGATTATCTTGGCCAAAATGACACTTAAGTCTCAAATATAAAATTTGAAATGAAAGAGATTCAACTGAATAACTGACTATCTGTCTATGAACCCTCTACCAATACTAAGATGAACGTTGGTACAGACCCCACAACATTCTGAAATTTAAAGACTGGAAAGCATATAAAAAGGATCCTCCGGAAAGCAAGGAGGCTCACCACTGACTCTGAGTGCTCAAACTAGATCAAAGATGTGCTATATGCTGATCATGGTTACCTGCGTCTGCATCATAATATGATGCAGGTCAACTGATATTAGTACATTGAATCTACGAGTATGCGAGTTGGAATGCTAAATAACGACTTAAGATTGATGAGAATAAGATGAACTTACATTGACTCTGCTCAAATCAAGCATTACCCTACTCAATGTATGTAATATATATATAAAGCAATTTAAAACACGTGCGATATATATATAACGTTTGTAAAATAGTAAAACAACTTATTTCATCAAAGAAAATGCAATAGCTACTCAACTTTACTTATATATGAAAGTAATATAGTTATGTGGGAGTTTCTCTAACCGAAAACCACCACTATAAGCCTAAGTGGTGATACAGTGTCACTGTCCTATACTTTGCTGTCACATAGAATATCCTCAACCTATTGGATCCAGTGTCTAACTTACGTGATCATCTAAAAAGTATGACTCGTTAATACACATTATGGCTACATGGTTTACATGGCGACTTGAGTTAAGTTGAACTCTCCTCCCCACATCGGTGCTCAATACTACTCCCAAAATATACTTTAGCTCATGCTTTTAAAATAACCTCTTTCCTCTGGGTTGAGACAATTTGCTCAACCCTTTTTAGCTTGAAAAGCCCTCTTGGAATGAATGTTCCCTTTTCTTGTTCAAAACACTATTGGGAAATCTTAGTTTCCTCTTAACTTAAATGTGAAAACATTTATAGGCTTTTAGGGAGTACTTAGTTCCCTTATAGCTTTTGAGAAATGAGCTCAGCTCTTACTCTTTGCGTAACTTGAAACTTAACTTTTAGAGAATACTTAGTCCCCTTATACTTCTTTTGAAGAAAAGACTTCAACTTTTACTCTTTCTTTAAATTGAAACTTGAGCCTTAAAACAAAGTTAAAACGTTTAAATAAGACTCTTGGATGCTTTAAAAACTTCACATTAACTTACTTCATTGCCTTAGACTTAACTTCTTTGACTTTGATCCTAACTTTCCTTGAATTAGATTATGGATTCAAGGATCATGATCTCATGTTTATGCATGATTTCATGATGTTTAGATGTACTTAAGAGTGTTGGAATCAATTGGGATTGATAGGTACATTACTTAGGAACTCGTACGAAAAGATGGGGGAGAAATGGGAACTCCAGGTGACTGTGGCGCTCTGATAGGCATGGTGCGCCAGAGCCTGACGGACAAATTCTATCCTGAGGGGCTCTGGTAGGTGCGGCACCCCAAGGCCTGTCAGACGGGTTTTCCGACTTTTCTTCTCCGATGTCAATTCAAAACCTCCCAAACTTCCATAGATCTTCCCCCAAACACTTAAAATCACTAATATACTCAATACCCTATAGTTTAGACTCGTATATCAGCCCGGAAACACAAACCAAACCAGTAAAGGTATTCTACAACCCAGCCAATAGGGATTTAAAAACGTTTCATGAAGAGCTTCAAGATTTATCATTCAATCTATATGAAACTTGCTGAATTAAACATATTGGTGTGTGGGTAAACGAACCCAACACAGAAAGATCTTATATACCTCGATAAGAATCACCCCGATGAAATCCACACAACGATTCTTGGCGATCTTGAAAAACTCTTGATCTTCCTCTTCTCTTCTCTTTTCTCCCAAGCCCTGAACGTTCTCAACTTTCCTTAAACTGACTTGGGACTTGGTTTTACCCCTAATAAACCTCTATAACAAATTAGGAAATACTAGGGTGAAAAGACTACTTTACCCTTACTAAAATCCGGATTGGACTTTCCTCTGTACAACAACCCAACTTCCGAAAAATATATCTCCCTCATACGACATCAACAATGAGCAAACGCAGCGCCGTTGGAAAGATATTTCCAAGGGCTTTCCAACCATATAAAGAAATCACCCTAACTTTTCCTGAGCTGGGAGTTATGGACGTTTGGAAATGACCAAAAACATCACTTTTACACTTAGGAAATTTTCCTGACTTCCCTATTTATTTTTTAAAATGATTATTCTTGATTTCTTAGCTTATTATTATTTATTTGAAGTTACGAGATGTCACAGTTTGGAGACCTATAAATTTAAGATATGTATTCTTATACCATAATACCATAGAATCTGCAACGTAGTCGTTTAAATCCTTTTGTTTACGGAGAGATTTTCTCTACGCTTTTTTTTGTGTGTTTTTATTAGTTTTTAAAAAAAAATATGTTTGGCTTTTCAATATTGAGGATACTTTTTTTAATTCATATAAATATATTTTTATATTTATGACTAGGGTTGTTCATGGTTATGGTTAACAATCAAATCAAATCACATTCCGAATTAAACCGATTAAAACAATTCGATATTTGGTTTAGTTTAGTTAGGTTTGGTTTTAAATTTTGAAACCGATACTATTTGGTTTGGTTTTGGTTTTACTAAAAAACAACCGCAAAAATAACCAAACTAAACTGATAAATTAGATGTATAAATTTTATAATTATTATGTTGTTCATAAATAAATTAAAAATATTTTGTTAAATTTTAATTAGGGGTTCCTTTAATTAACTTAAATCAATAATTTTACCATTTTCTCAAGTCCAACACTTTAGCCCAAGTATAATAATCTCAAATCCATGTCCATCAAAATCCATTTAGTCTTTACATATTGTACTTCACATAAAATAATCATACTTTCTCTAAAGCGAATCACTTTGTTCGTGTAATTATAACACTAATATTGCTTAATTTCTTGACTGAATCGACATTAGCTTTTTTGTAGATTGTTCATGTACTTGGTGTTTCTGTCTACCAAGATACGTACGTTCTCAAAAAAATTATTACTTTCAAACCGAATAAACCAGAAAAAATGAACCAAACCGACAATAACCAAACAGATGGTTATTTTTTCGTTTGATTTGGTTTGATTTTAGAAATTTAAAAAACCAACTAGATTGGTTTGGTTTTGATTTTAATTAATAACCGGACCACGAACACCCCTATTTATGACCAAGGGTGAATGAAGAAATAACAAATAAACTAATTGTATTTTAATTGACAAGTATTGTGGATGTCTATTTTTAATAAGAATAATAAATATTTAGAAATAAAATTTGACTTTCAAAAAGAATTTGTGACCGCAATATAAATTTAAAATTAATAAAATAGGATTAAAACTAGGGGTCTGTACTATTTCGATTAAATCGAAAAACCAAACTAAATGAAACTGAATTCTAATTTGGATTATTTTTTTGTATTTCTGGTTTGGTTTTGGATTTATAATTTACTTTGTTTGGTTTTCTAGTTTGGTTTTGGATTTAGAAAAATGAAAATTGAAAAACCAAAAAAAAAATCTATATAATATTTTTTTTCAAGTTGTAAATATAACTTTGTTATGTTTCTAATTACAGACATAATCGATTAACTAATCGAAAAAACTCAAACCAAAAAGACAAAAACCAAACCAAACCAAACTTGTTTTGGTTTGGATTGGGTTACACTTCTTCAAAACCAAAACTAAAAAAATTCAATCTGAATAGTACAAAATCAAACCGAAAATCGAATGCTCACCCCTAATTAAAAGCAAGTGAAATAGTCTGATCACATTTTTTTTTCTAAATAAGAGCTAATAATACAAGCAAATAAAAATTATATTCAAGATTGAAAGTAAAAAATATATTAATGTTAGTTAATATTAAGATTCACAGATCAAGAGAGAGATATTGACTAGAAGTAAAAAATATTGCTCCCAGCTATTCTCTCATTCAAGAGTTTATTTGTAGTTTCTTTTTGGAAACTTATAAAGAAGGTCAGTTAAATTCTATTGATAGCCTATTCTAAATTGCACTTGAGTACTATCATGTTATCATAAATCAACACAAGTTTTGAGGTTGTTAGTGATACTTAAGTTAGCATCGTACTTTATGCCTTTGGACAAAATTGAGAATTTGGTTTGAAGGTCAATCACACGTAGTAACATTATTCCAGTCCTGAGTGAAAAAAGTAAAAATATTGAGCAATGTTTTCAAAAAGGTAACAGAAATTGAGGATCAAATCAACAAACAATATTTGTATGAAAAAATGAATGTCATTAAGTGGTATGTTGTAAGGCTCATGTTGATATAGTCTTGTAAAGTTCATGCAAAATGATCCTTGCAAGGCTCATGCTGATATCGGGCTTACAACATAAAAAAAAACTTATTTTTTTGAAGAAAAAAAACATTAATATTTCTTCTCTATTATTTATTCGATTTTGAATAAAAAGACACATTTTTTTAAAAAATATTAATATTTTTTCTCCATTATTTATTCGATTTTATTGTTCATGTGTTTCAAACAGTTAAGAAACTGATAATATGATAACAAAAAAAAATGTCGTAAGCCTGATGTCACCCTGTCAGCATGAGCCTTGTAAGGTTAATTCGGACGTGAACCTTACAAGGTTATCTCAACATAAGCCTTATACTCAATTTTGTTGGATTTTAAAAAACTTTACTCAATTTTTTGCCATTATGGCTCTGAAATCCACATTATCCTATTTTACTTAACAGTACACTACTCTCTAATTCACTCTTATGAAAAATTTTGTATAATATAGAGGTGTTATTTTCCTGAGTTAGTTATATGGGAAATGTTGCAGTATGCATGGTGAAAGTGACGTGGGTGTGTAGTGAAAGAGAAACGAGTCTAATGAATAATATTATAGGTCTTTTACTAAACACTATAAAAGAGAGTAATTTTATGTTAAAGAAAAAGTGTTTTTATAATAGGTAGAGTTTGAACTCTTTAACTAGTAAGTAGTTATTTGAGTCATGCATTATAATTGAATTATCTATCATGGAGAAAATAAATTAAGAGTTATACTGTTGGATCGATAAAAGTTATAACAATTTAAATCACCTTAACTGAAAGTATATTAATAAAATCACTTTATACTTTTTAGGCTATTTTTTAAAAAAAATTCTGCTCATCAAACTCACACTCAAACTCATTTTGACTGAAAGTATATATACTAGTAAAATAAAATTTTATATCTGAACTAAAACTGAAAACTAGTGAAGCATATGTATATTGATTTTGTGAACACGTCGAGTGCAAGTATATATTTCTTGAAAACTGAATGCAATGTATCTAGTTAATAAGTAACCAATCAACTCATACTTTTTTTTTTACATTTATTTAGAAAGTTTTTCCTCTTTGAAAGGAGAAAAATCAGGATTTTTTTTTGAAAATCTTGAATGAGTTGTTGAATATTGGATTTGTATTAGTTTTTGAATTCGGATTATTGTTAAGCTATGACACTTGAGCCTAATTCAACCCCAAAAACAAGCTCATGAGGGAAGGTTTCTCCAAGTCCATATAAAGAGAAAAATTCTCATCCCTCTACCGATATGGGACATCTTAACAAATATCCATACTAAAAAGGTGGAAGATAAGAAAAGGAAAGCAGACATAATAAATATAACAACCATATTGGAAAAACACATCCTTGAAGATGTGAGCTTTCTACAGGACCGTGGACATCAATATATATATATATATATATATATATATATATATATATTAATATAATACATTAATATGCCCTTTAACTTGGCCTCATTTTACATTTACAGTACTCTTAAACTTTGAGTGTGCACAAGTAGAGACTTAAACTTGTATAAAGTTGAACAAGTAGACACATGAGTCATATATGACATAAGACACATAAGACACCACGTAGAACACAAATTACCATGTAGGATGTCACGTAGCACACATGTGTCTTTTTGTTCAATTTATACAAGTTTGTGTGTCTACTTGTGCATACTCAAAGCTAGAGGGCATAAACGTAAAATGAGATAAAGTTAAATGACATATTTATGTATTATGCCTATATATTTTAAAGAGTCTTAGTTATTAATTGTCCTAATATTTTTTGTCATATATTTTTAAGGCTTCTTAATTAGTTATTAACTAGTGTACTTTGTCGCGCTTCGCGCAGTTAAAATAAAAATTAAATATATTTTAAAATTATTAGTTTCATTACTTGACAAATATTCCAATAATAAATAATGCAGTAAAAGAGAGAACATTAAGTTACGATTCTAATCTATTCAAAGAAATTGCAAAAACAATTATGCTACAAATTGGTGATAAGAAAAAAGATGAAACATCAAAATTGATATGAAAAACTTTAAGTAATTAAAATTTATCATAGTTCATACTGATTAAAGTGAATCATTTATAGCAATCTTATTAGTTCAATCACAATCTACTCCATCATAAATTACTCCTCTCATATTAGTTGATAATTATACTAAATAGTTGTCCCATATTAGTTGATCACCTTAATAAATCAAGAAAGCATTAATTGATTTTTCCCTAATTTACCTTGCAAATTAATTCATTTTTAAAGTGTTTTGTAAAGTTTCAAAAAAGTTCTTAAGAGGTGAATTGGTAAAGCTATCCACTTATTTATGATTTATAAATATATGTGCGTAAAAACAAAAGTCCTCAACTAATATGGGATGGATGGAGTGCATAATTTTCTATTTGTATAAACGACTATATAATAAAAATAAAGAAATAAAGATATATGATTTCTTAATATTTGCACGTAAAAAGAAAAGTGATCAACTAATATGGGATAGACGGAGTCCGTGGTTTTCTTTTTGTCTATATAATAAAAATAAATAAATAAAGATTTATGATTTCTTAATATATGCGCGTAAAAAGAAAAATGATCAACTAATATGTGACGAAGCGGAGTGCATGATTTTCTATCTGTATAAATTACCATATAATAAAAGTAAATAAATAAATAGAGATATATTTGTTGCAAATCATGAGAGAGAATACATGAATTATATTGAACCCGATGCGGCTCTTCTTCTATATTTATCTCCATTTCATAAAAAATATACATTCAATATGAAAGACATGTTCTATTTAATATTTATAGATCAAGATAATATTACATTCGAACCATAGTTAAGTAAATAAAATTAGAAAATACTCTTCAAAATTGATAAAGTTCCACAAGTTTTGAAGATCCATTAGTACCATTGATTTAATTTTAATTTTTTTGTTATTAAAATATCAAAATTGTTGAACATGAATTTAATATGTTTAATTAGCCTGATAAATAGTAATTTTTTAAAAAATGTCTTATGATGCACATACATACATAAAAGAAAAGGTTAAAAGAAAATTTATTTTTTAAAAAGAAAAATTAATCTTATTTTTCATTGACATAGCAACCTCCACATATTTCAAGATCAATAATATAAGATTTATTTATTTTATTTCCAAACAGAGTAGCCTCCTATATTCAAATATTTAAAATATAAGATGATATTAATGTGTATCTAAATTTGTACGAAATATTTTCTTACCGAATTTAAAAAGTACTTTTCAAAACTTATTTACTTAATTAATTATGATTATAATTTTACTCAATATAAATTTTAAATAATTAATTATGATTATTATAATATTTGTTTAATATAATCTTTGCCTTTAAAATTTAAATAGGACATATATTTCTTATCTAAATGTATACTTAACGAAATAGAGAGAAAATATTGGAGAGGGGAACTGAATCCTATTCAAACATATTTACTCGTTAGCCAATAACTTTAGAAAAGAAAGGGCAATGGTTAACATATTAAATAGTTAAATAAAACGAAAAAAAATACAGAAGAAAAAGGGAAGAGATAGAACACATTAAGGAGGTCACTGTTAATTCTTTTGTTAATGACTACTCAAGGCTGCAAAAGTAATGGAGGTGTGTAAATATTATTTTAAAAATGATTGACATTACAATATCATCAATTTAGTAATCAACTACATTCACAATATGAAAATATTATGTATTTTGTATAAGGGAAAAGTACTCTACGCATGAATTAACATATGTTTCACAATAAATCTAAAAAAGTTACATTTATTAGGAGGCAAGAACTTATAAGCAAATACGAAAAGATGAGGTGTACTAATAGAGACGGTTACTATCTTAATCGGATGTCTAGTTGTCTTGATTATGAAAAAACTCCTTAGTAGGAAGTGCTCACTTCAAATGAAGTCTTGCGCATTGTGAATTCATATATAATGAGGCTACAATGTGGATGCCAAATATATACAATATAGATTTTTTTTTATAAATTATAAGAACATTATGTAACTTTGCATGATAACCAAAGTTCATACATTATTCTCACTTTCACAGTATTCTATAAAAATCAATATAATTTCCATGAGAAGATCTTTTCAAAATATTTTGAACTTCCTACCAAATTAGACAATATAAAGTTAGACATCTTTTGTATTACCTATTAGAATAGTATTAGCAAATCATCAAATCCAAAGAAATTTATAAAGAGAAAGAAAAGATTAATGAAAATTAAATAATAGTATTCTCACCTTCACAATATTCCATGAAAATTAATATAATTTTCATGGGAAGATCTTTTCAAAATAGTTTGAACTTCCTGTCAAATTAGACAATACAAAGTTAGACATTTTTTTCTATTAACTATTAGAATAGTATTAGCAAATCATAAAATCCAAAGAAATTTATAAAGAGAAAGAAAAGATTATTGGAAATTAAATAATGAAGTATGATTTATAGGACCTTAATATTTTGGCTATTGAAAAGCATTAATTCTGAATTTAGAATGGTAAGCGATTTCTTCAATAATTAAAGCCTTAATTTGAGGAAAAGGTTATGGTCTAATTACAATAAAAAATTGGAATTGTAAACGGTAGCTTTTCTCTTTCTTAAACTTTAATGAATTATTAGACAATAATTATTATAGACTTTAAGTGAGAAAATTAAACGGTAAACTTAGAATCAATTTAGGTATGAAAATAGGAAAAAAATATGAGAAAATAAATAAATAAGTTTTCTGATCATTGGGGCATGCCACATCAACAGACTGAAGATCCAGCTTTATATGTATATATATATATATAGATTGTTCTAATATTTCTAGTCATATTTTTAAGGCTCCTTGATTATTAATTGTTCTAATATTTCTTGACATATATTTTTAAAGCCTCTTAATTATTAATTATTCTTATATTTCTTATTATATATCTTTCACTTACCGATTTTTTAAGACTCCTATATACAATTATATTACATCAAATCTGTTGATCAATTAAACAAATCATATTACATGAAATAAATAAAAGTTTAAAAGAGAAGGAAAGCTAATATAAAAAATAAAAAAAGGCAACTTATTTAATAGAGCTAAATAATGTAGACATGACAAAACAACATGACAAAGAAAATCTTTTATACAAAAAATAAAAAGGTAAAATTATAAAGAAATTACCAAAAAAATATTCTTCCTTCATTTTAAATTAATTGAATTATTGATAATATTTTTTATTTTATAAGTTCATTTAATTATTCAATTTTTAAAACTATTTTAAAAATATTTTTCCAATTTGTTCTTTTATTGAAATTAGTTATTAATTATAATTTTGACAATTATTAGTAATAATAATAATAAAATTATATTTGATTTATGAGTTAGATAAACAACTCAATATTCAATTTGAAATTGAGAAAATATTTAACAACTTTTCAAGAGGATATTAAAACCTCAGAAATTCAGAAAATTTCTAGCTTTGTCACAATTCCTAAGTGACTTTTAAACTTGAAGAACATTAAAACATTACTTGTAGCACCTCTGTTTTAGAAATTAGTTACATTGACTAAAACTCAAGCTTGTATAAAGAAACTTCTAAGTTAGCTGATTTTCCTTTCATCTCCTTTTGAGATTCTCTTTTTGATCAATATTTTCCCCTCGGAATAACTTGTAAGTTTACAACATAATGTCTCATAATTTAGAGTCGAGCAACTTAGATTTATTAACTAGTCCGCAGTATGTCAAGGACAGCAAGTTAAGGTTTCTCTTTCAAATGAGAGCAGCCTCTGATCACTAGTCGTTCAAGGACTTGAAAATTATCATTTGTAGCTTTCTAGTACTTGAGATCATTACCTTGAATTAGCAAAAACTTTTATCGAGTATACCATTCTTTGCCACAACAAGATATATACACAAGAAGGTTAGGCAACTCAACTATGATGTCCAAGTAGGACCAATTCCCTGGTAAAGCTTATGTACTTGGACAAACTCTTTTTGAACTCAATGTTTCAAGTTGATACAGATTGTCGACAAAACCATAATTTCGATAACATTCTTTGATTCCTAACTTCTTAACATTCTGAATTCCCGAAATAACCTCTTTCGTGCAACAACTTGAAGACAAGTAAGAAATAGTTTGTATATTTAAAAAGGCACCGTCAACAGATACACTTAGGGATTTGGCAAATAAATCTGGCCATCTTAAAATGTCTTAATTGCATTAGCTCCCAAATTTGTACAAGAAAAGATATAACTGATCGATTATACCCTTCAACAATGGATTTCTGTAGATACCATAAACTGCAAATTTATGGAGACATGTCAAAATTCTCATAGACGATCAATGATAGGTAGCTCAACCAGATGAGGCTTAGTATCTGTAGAGGGAAAATATCAACCCTTATGTGACTCAAGTCCATGATTTTAAGGAATTTATAAAGAATAAGGGCTTGAGAATAAAAGCTGAAACAAAACTATCCGAAAAGAAAGCAGAACGAGTTCGTTTCAAAATTTTGTCAACTGATGATGTGCAGGGGTAAGAAGGACCCTATAAAGACCATAAGGGAAATCATAAATTTCATCACTAAAAGAGCTGCAATTTACGACTACTGAAAATTCCCTTTTGAATTTCTCTCAAGCACAGGTCATATATAAGATCATGAACCTTACATGATATGATTTTTATGTCTTGTTGATGAGAACAAGACACCTGTTGATAAAGATAGATGGTTTCAGCTTTACTATTTTGCACCTCTATTTTCTCCAAATCTGTCTAGCAGGTTGACTTGCAATTGCCTTGGACAAGTTGCTGCATAAGTTTCTGGAGAGTTTTCTGAGCTCCCAATTTCAACAACATGGAAACTTAATACACACAAAATCCCAAACACTTGAAATTTGATAACATGCTCTCAGAAACATTATCTGCTTTAAACTGTGCCTAAAAATCTTGCTTTTCGTTGGCAACTAATGTTCTGAATCAGTTTCTTAGCTTTGATGTGACCTGATCTTGTTTTAAAAGCTAGCTGAATCTCTGTCTTGTTTTGCTTGAGTTTATTTGATGTTCGATTTGAACACGATAATCTTACATAGAATTCGTCAGGGGTATATACTTGATGAGGAAGACATCATCACTGAGAAAAACGAGAGCGTTAGTCGTAAATTGGTTTCTACCTGCTTGCCCTAACTTTATGTTACTATAACTTTATGTTACCACAACCGTCAGGGATGAAATTATTGTAGAGAATATGCTCCATCAAGTAACCAATGTACGGATGAGATCTATACCTTATTAAATATTATTTATGATATTTCTTGGATTACAAGTAAACTTGGGCCATAAGTAATAAATAATAATTAATAATAATATTATTAATAATAATAATAATAATATTTCTTACAGAAACATCCTGTAGAGAACTACTATTTACAATTGCTTCCTTCGACCACCTTCCAAAGAACGATATAGATGAATGTATTATGTATATCTTGTTGAACCAGATTTACATGTATTTATACAACCAAGATAAAGGAACGTGTGTTCCAACTACTGCAGAATTAAAAGGGGTCATGGCAACATGGCCAATACTATAACCAACTAAGAGAATAAAAAGGAAAATAAATAAAAATAAATAAAAGAAATTTTTCAAAAAAACAACAACTTCCAGAAGACTTCTTTATTTCACGTGACATTTGAAGTTGAGAATTTCCCAGTAGCTCTTCGACCATGAGTTCCACCATGTGAAACAAAATCAAATCCAATACCCCCACTCAAGTTGGAGGGACATGAAGTGAGACCCAACTTGCTGACTAGAGATCGATGAGATGGCCCAGGAAGAGGCTTTGTGAAGAGGTCGGCGATCTGAGATTGGGAAGGTAAATATGATAGGGAGATGATTCTAGCGAGGAATTATTGTCAGACAAAGTGACAATTGAGGTCGACATGTTTAGTTCTTTCGTGAAACACCGGTTTTTAGCGATATGTATAGCTGCTTGACTGTCGGAGAGCAAATCAATTGGTAGGGTAGGAGTCACAGAAATATCATTGAACAACCGTACCAACCATGTGATTTCCGCTATGACTCTCCTCATAGACCTATACTCTGCTTCAGCGGAAGAAAGGGAAACCAGTGATTATTTCTTCGACTTCCATGAAATCGGGGAACCACCAAAACTCACATAATATCCATTGATAGAACGACGAAACTCTGGTCCCAGTCGGAGTCACAAAATGCAACGAGCTGAAGCGAAGATCCTGAATTCATGAAAAGTCCTAAATTGGATTCACCCAAAAGGTAACGCAAGCAATGAAAAACAACATCAAGATGAGGCTGACGAGGTGTTTGCATATACTGGCTCAGATGTTGAACTGAAAAAGAGAGATTTGGTCTGGTTTTAGTTAGGAAATTCATTTTTCCTAGGAGTTTCCGATAATAAGTCGAATCATTCAAAAGAGCTCTTTCATCTGCTTTGAGTTTACGTGAAGGGTCAAGTGGTGATGAAGCTGGCTTCATTCCTAAGCAAGCGTATTAAGATACTCTGAGGTAAGCCTCTTTTGTGTCAAAGCTAATCCATCAGCTTCACGCAAATTTTCCATTCCAAGGAAAAAATTGGCCACTCCCAGATCTTTGATGCGAAACTCAGAGTTGAGAAATGTTTTTACATCCCTTTGCTCCAGTAAATCATTTCCTGTAATTAGTATGTCGTCCACATAGACAACTATGATTGTGACTTTGTCTGCTGATTTCTTGAAAAATAAAGAATAATCATTTAGAGATTGCGAATATCCCTTGAAATTCAAAGTTGCGGTGAGTTTGGCATACCATTGCCTTGAAGCTTGTTGGAGTCCATAGAAAGACTTTCGCAAAAGGCAAACATCCCAACAATATTTGCAAAAGAAAAACATCCCAATTTCACTTTACTATCATGGCTAGAATGCATCTAATAGTTGTCATCTTAACAACCGGTGAGTAAGTCTTTGTAAAATCAATTCCCTCTCGTTGAGTGTCTCCCCTAATAACTAGACGAGCTTTATACCTTTCCAATGATCCATTTGATTTGTATTTCACTTTGTAAACTCATTTGCAAGGCAAAGCCCTCTTCCCAGGTAATGAAACAATCTCACAGGTCTTATTGAGTTCTAGAGCCTCAAATTCCTTATATGTTGCCTTCTTCCAACCAGTATGAAGTTTTGCTAGGAAATAAGAGTTAGGTTCTGGAATATATGCAATAGAATTGAGCATGGACTGATTGGAGGAGGATAAAGCTGAACATGATAATATAGTAGGCTTGATAGGAGCAGACAAACATGAATTTGTGAAATCTGTGGGAAAGACAGAGTTGCACACATAGTCCTGTAGATAATCAGTCTTTTTATGCACTCTAGAAGATGTTCTGATTGTAGGTGCAGTAGTAGTGATAAGATCAGATTCAGTAGGTGTTCCCATTATGTCAGGATGAGAACGAATAGAAGAGGAAGATTCATCACAACGAACATTAGAAGGAGTGATGATGATAGGTAGATGAGGTATGATCTAAAGTTTGTGTAGGAAGGAATGTAGATTGGTTTGAAGTTGCTGCATCAAAAATGGATACATGATTATTTGGTGAAATAGAAGGAAAAGTGCGTTGATTGTGTTTGGTCGATGAGAAGGGAAAAATAGCTTCGTGAAATTTGACATCCCTAGATACAAAAACCTTCTTTGTTTCAAGATTCAACAACTTGTATCCTTTCTTTGCACTTGGATAGCCCAGGAAAACACAAGGTATGGATCTAGGTTCTTGCTTGGTTCTATGTGGAGAATGAGTGCATGCATAGGAAAGACA
Source organism: Solanum sitiens (assembly GCA_016801875.1). Classification (NCBI taxonomy): domain Eukaryota; kingdom Viridiplantae; phylum Streptophyta; class Magnoliopsida; order Solanales; family Solanaceae; genus Solanum; species Solanum sitiens. The sequence continues at coordinate 2,361,900 of JABWTJ010000035.1, read as the reverse complement.
ACCAAAAACCTTGAGATTTTCATAAATAGGGGAGACACCAAACAAAACTTGATAGGAAATTTTGAAATTGAGTACCCTTGAAGGAAATCTATTTATGAGATGAGTAACTGTGAGTAAACAATCTCCCCAAAAATGCATAGGGAGTTTAGATTGATAGAGTAAATCTCTACAAGTCTCCCAAAGATGTTTGTGCTTTCTCTCAACTACTCCATTTTGTTGAGGAGAGTATACACATGTAGTTTGATGAATAATACCCTTAGATGAGAGGTAACTGGAAGTTTCAAAACTGCTTCCTAATTCAAAGGCATTGTCTGACCTAATGATTTTAATCTTCATATCAAATTGCCTTTCTATCATTGTTAGGAATTGTTTAAGTATTGGAAAAGCATTAGACTTAGTACTTAGAAGGTAATTCCAAGTTCCTCTACTAAATTCATCAACAATGGTTAAAAAATACTTATATCCATCATGAGTAGAAAGTTTATATGATCCCTAGATATCAATGTGAATGAGTTCAAATATTTCTTTTGTTGAAATGGAACTGGAATGAAAAGGTAATCTTACTTGTCTTGCCTTAGCACAAATTTCACATGGATCAAGTAATGAAGAAGAATATGGGATGTTGGAAATATTTCTCATATTAGAAACAGGCAAATGCCCTAATCGATGCCATATGAGTACATCATTTGAATTGACAGCCGAACATGAAACTAAATGTAAAGACTGATAACTAGTTCTATTACATTTGAATGAAAATGGACTGGTGTTCTTCATTCTACTTAAACTGCTAACATGAGACTTGAATGTAAACGGACTATTATCCTTGATTTTGCTTAAGTTGTTGGTACTAGGCTTGAGTGAATGTAGAAGATAAATCCCGTCAATCTGTCTAGCAAGAACCATGGGCCTCTTCATTGAAGGGGCCTGCAAGATTGCACCAAACGCAGAAAAAAAGAGTATAGAATCAACCTTTTGACAAAATCTATGAATTGATAACAGATCGTATCTGAAACTAGGAAGATACAAGACATTAGATATAGTGAAATTGGGCAGAATTAACAGCCAGCCTGAGTGACTTTAACTCTTTGTGAATTAGGAAGATTTACATAAACAGGCTTGATAAGAGTTTGAACATTGAACAAAAGGTTAAAGTCACATGTCAGGTGTTCTGATGCACCTGTATCTAACATCCATAGAACAGAATTAGATTTTGAAAGAAAAGAATGTTTAGGAGTACCAGCACAGTTGACAGTCACATTGACCTCAGAACTTATCTTCTCTTGAGAATCATGTTTGACCTGTTGCATTAGATGATTGTATTGTTCCTGAGTGATCCCTTTGTCCAAAGTAGGAACATAGTGACTTCCCTCATTGTCATTCATGGTCGCTGCATTTCCATAAACATTACCAGATTCCACTCTCTTTCCTTTTGTGAATTTGAAGTCCACAGGGAAACCTATTACCTTGTAGCACTTGTCTAAAGAATGCCTAACCTTTTTACAATGAGAACAAATGAGATGATTTCTCTTTACGTTAGAATCTCCTCTCCTATCTACATTAAATGGTTTGTGACTTTCATTTTGTTGCCTTGTGTCTATAAAGGCAGATTCAATAGAGCGTTTTCCAACATGCATCTCCCTTTGTTTTTCATCCTGGATCAAAAGGGAATACGCATGGTTAACATTGGGCGGTGGAGAAACCATAAGGATGTTGCTCTTTACACCTCAATATGTCTCATTTAGTCCCATAAGGAACTGAATGAGCCGGCTATCTTGTTGAGACTTGAATGCATTGGCTTTACCTCGACAAGAACAATCACAAGAGCAATGATTGCAGGTATTTAGGTTGTCTAATTCATCCCAGATTTTTTTCACCTTCGTGTAATATCCTTCTATGTTGGAATTTCCTTGAACTAAATCACTTAGTTCTTTTTGTAGTTGATAGAGCGAAGCTCCATTGCTTTGACCAAATCAGTCCTCCAATTCCTTCCAAATACTCCTGGCAGTTTGGAGTACAAGACGCTCTCTGAAATGTCTTTCGATAGAGAGTTGAGAAGACACGAGATCACCATGCCGTTACACCTATTCCAGAGTTGATGCGTTGGATCTGAAACCAATGGCTCTATGATTGAACCATCCACGAAATCCAATTTGTTCTTAACAGAAAGAGCGATGAGGACTGCTCTCCTCCAACCACCATAGCTCTTGCCATCAAAAATAGTGTTGACAAGAATAGTGCCAGGTGAGTCCAAGGGATGAAGGAATAAAGGATGAGCAGATTCTATGTTGATGGTGGTTTGAACAGTTTGACTGCCGGAAGAGGCATCATCAGTTCCCTCGGTGGTTGAATTAGGATTAACCATAGCGAGAGAGTATCAGAAAAACAAAATTGAAAATTGAGAAGAAGAATAAGAGATCTTAAGGATCTATGGGTCGAATACCATAAAGAACGATATAGATGAATGTATTTTGTATATCTTGTTGAACCAGATTTACATGTATTTATTGTTTAAGCCCAAATTTGACCCTCCATACTTTAATTAATTTTCAAGCTTCTCCAACTTCAAACAATTTAAAGTGATTATTTTGAAAAAATTAAAAATACTTTAGAAATCATTTTCAAGGCGATTTCCCTTTTTTTTTTTGCTATAAAATATATCTCTATGTACTTAAAATATATAGATTTATATAGTTTTCAATAAATATTTAGAAAACCATTTTTTTAAAATGGTGTTTTAACTAAGTTAGCGTTTATTTAAAAAATAATTGAGATCTTATGTCAAGATGATTGTTTTATATTGTCGGAGTTAAAGAAGCTTAATAATTAATTTGATACATAAGTTATTTTATACCAGGGACTAAGACCATTCTTTGCCTTTAATCTCTTTCAAAATCAGTTCATGCCCAATTTAAACCAATTCCAAACCCATTCTCAGCCCAACATCATAACATCAGTAGACCATTCCTTCTTTAAAACCAATTCCAAAAGGCCCACCCACAACAACAATTCAAACAGTACTTGACCGACCCAGAACTCAAGCGCGACCCTGCTGCGTCTACTCCCTCGCGTGACCAGACGAGCAGAAACTCAGAATTTCCAGCAGCACGCGACACAACTCTCCAAATCGCGCGTAGCCCGCGTCGTCCTCTCCCCTCTTTTCCGTTTGAGGAGTGGTACGAATTTGTACACTGACCAGTTGTCAATCCTTATCTGTTAAGGGATTTTGAAATTTCTCAAAATCCCACATCCAAAATCTTTCAGATTTCAGAGATTTTAGCATCTATAAATAGGCTTTCTTCTCACTGTTCAAGGGACGAATTTGGAGACTTGAGAGTATCCCTAAAAAAGGTTTCAGAATTCTCGTCTCAGTAGTTTAAAATTTTGAGTTTATTCGAGTTGAAAGAGGTGGTGGGAATCGTCCTCCGTCAAATTCGTCGTCCGGTTTGCTGCTCGAAACCAGGTAATCTTCTTGCTCTTTCTTCAGATTCTTCTCTCTGTTGCATTGTAGAGTTGTTATTTGTTTAGTATTGTTATTTATCTGTTTAGATTCAATATGATTAGTGGTGTGAATGACAGTGAAAGTCTTCATTTTCTTGTTCTCTGAAAGTTAAGTAAATTCTGAATGAGTTCAAATGTTTTGCTCCATTGATGGTTATTTTTCCATGTAAATGTGATTCTTTTATTTCGTCGAGTTCATAAATCCATACATGTGCTTCCACTTACTGTTATCTCTATTCGGTTGGAAATTTGTGTTATATAGTTGTTTTCTGCCTTAAGTTGTTGTGTTCTGTATTAAGATTATCACCTCCACTACTAGAAAAGTGTGAATTACATGGGAATATTACGTGATTTTCTTGCAAAAAATTTAAATTCCTCAATATTAGAATATATTACCTGTGAAACTTATATTCCCAACAAATTTCGCAGCTAAAGTTGATACCATTTTGTACAAAATTAGTTCCTGCAAAATTACCTAGGGAACTTATCCGCAGGAAAAATATCTCTAACTAAATCCCTATGTAATATGGACCAATTTCTTTTAAAAAAAATTCCTTTTAATATGTAGAAAAATTTCTAATTGTCTAAATTATATTTTTGAGATTTAAGTAGACGTTAATTTCTTACCTTGGGAAATAATGGGGATTTAGGAATTATTAGACCAATTATCTTATTGGGTTCTTTTACACTTATATCTTTTTTTTGAATAATAGACCAATTATTCCTAACACGTTTTCCTTCTCTGTAACTCACTCTACAGTCTACACAAACCCACTAAAGCTTCTCTCCAAAACCCATACATGCAGAAGCAATGGTGAAACGATCTGATTTTTCAAAGCTTCAATCGGTGTAGCTCCAAGATCATATCCAAGCTCATCTCAAATGTCTCCAAACAGACCTCATGCTTCTCTCCAAGCAGATTATTCAAAAATAAAGGATTACAAATCGGAAGATTTTCTTGCCAATCTACCCCAAAATCGAGGTTAATCTACAAATTTCAAGCTCTATGAAGTTAATTTCTGTAAATTATTGTTTATTGTTTTAGTTTGGATGAAAATTGAGTGAAATTTTTGTTGCTAATCAAATCTCTCAGCTTAAATACTTGGTCAGTGATTGTTGCGGTGTTAAGTTTAACTCCTTTTTCTTGTTCATTAGTTGTATTTCTTATTAGGTGTTTGTGATGTTGTTAGTTTTTTTGTTAATTATGGCGGTGCTTGGATCAACTGTGCACACCTTGGGTAATCGTCAAATAGATTGCTACAGCCCATACTTATACAAATAGATGCTGGTTCGTGGGTAAACTTGCCACAAATATTGGATAAGATGAGTTCATGTGCTTATTATGTTTCTTCTCTATGTATGTGGTCTATTATTGTTCATAGCTCATACTTTATTTGAGAGGAATCAACACATGAATTATATGTTAACCACTTAAGGATAACTGCAAATGAGTAATAAAGTCGATTACACTATGAGAGAGCTAAAATTAGAAGTACGAATATATTCATAATCTTGAAACTTAGTATAGCTTGCTGTCATCTGTTCTTTACATGTTCATCAGTTTTTCCTCTTGCTCAATTCAGCAGTTATTATGAACTGTACGAAAGAGAGTGGAAAAAGATGCTTGCTTTGCACCTTTCAGTTTCCGTTCTTGTTGTTTGATTTCTGAAAATGGTGCCTGCAGAGATCATGTGGAACTGATTCACTAAAATCTAGTAAGTCTTGTTTTTATTCTGTCTTAAAAGAACCAGTGGAGCAGTTTTGGCTTATGTTTTCTGGGATGGTTGAGGTATAGTGTCTGCAGGATACCTTAGTGTGGGTGCTCTTGCTTAGAGTGACGAAGATGCCTCGTTTTTTCGGTTTTAATCAAGTTTTGTTGAGCCATTTTGTGATTATATTCCAATTGTTAGTGATGTGATTGCTTGATGTTGGATTGTATTCCTCATTCCATTTTCTTTACTTGCTTAAAGTGACGAAGATGCTTCGTGCTCTAATTCAGTAATGTTGTCCACTTGGGTCTGATTGTACTGAACAAGCTCAAAAAAAAAAAAAAAAAAAAAAAAAAAAAAAAGCAGTCAAGATCATTTGAGTACTGTTTGATCTTCCCTACACTTATCATCTTCTTCCTTCAACTCTCTCTAGATTGCTTAGCACTGCAATGTTTACTGTTCTATAAAAATATATTAATGTTATGTTTCTCCTGTAGCTTCTTTACAGGCAAGTATTGTGTTGCTTTCTTTTGTCCTTGTTCTATATTGTTATGTGCATATTTTTAGGTTCATGTGATTGACTAGTAGCTTCCCTAACCATTGTTGAATCATACAGTGTCTAAATTTCATTATTTATGTGTTTACAAGCATATTTATTTTTTGGTTCAGAAAATGAAAATTCTCGAACATCAAAAATGGATGCTCGATGGGTATGGCAATGAATTCTATGTTCCCTGCCTGCAAATCTCAGTACACCTAACAAAAGATTGTCTAGTGGGATGTTCTCTCTTTGTTTTCTTTTTCTTTTTTTGGGGTTTATAGTTTACCCCCTTGGAAAATTTTTTGTTAGACATATCAAGATGTTGACAATTGCCTCATAGTAGTTATTGTCACTTCTTTATGACTGATTGGTAATGTCAAACAGAAAGAAAAATGGCACTAAATATTCTGAAGTGTGATCACTTGAACACCCTTCATGGAAAAACTATACTTCCTTATATAGGTCCCTAAATTTCTGACTTTGCCATGTTGTGTATTCAAGGATGTGTTATTAGACCATCAAAAGATTGAAATGCTTCTTGTTTTTCTTTTCCTTTCTTATGGGCATGTAATGTATTCAGGATTGCTTCTTTTAAGTAATGATTTTCATCACACTTTTTTCAGTCTATATTCTACTATGTGTGCTTTCCTCCTTGTTTTAGTAAAATCCCATTAAATTTTCTGACTACATCATAGTGATGCTAGACACACCAATACCACTATTCTCTTTTCCCTTATATGTCATTCTATATGTTTAGTTTTGAATCACTAATCACATATACTCTATTCTGAAATTTCCTTATATACTTGTCTGACAGAGATGACAAGTTTATTATTTAAACAGGGAGATCAAGTATATAGATCAAATAATTATGTTTTGTTTCTCAAGTAGCTCCTATTCAGACTATTGTTGTGTTTTCTTTTATCTTTGTTCTTGTTTTGTTATATTCATATTTTTAGGTTCCTATGATGAAATAGTAGCTTTCCAAACCATTGTTGAACCATACAGTATCCAAATTTCATTATTTATGTGTTTACAAATATATCTATTTTTTGGTTCAGAAAATGAAAATTCCTGAGCATCGAAAATGGATGGTAAATAGACTAATCCCCGATCGAGCGGGATATACTGATGAATTTATAAGTGGAATGGATGAATTTATTAAATTTGCTTGTAGTCAACAGAAGTATTTGTCTGGAAAAGTTATAAGGTGTCCTTGTAAGCGTTGCAAAAATATGAAGCACCTGACACCCGATGAAGTTAATGTGCATATTTTTCAAAAAGGATTCACACCAGGATATTGGTATTGGACATCACATGGAGAGGAAGCTCCTTCAATTAGTTTGAATGAACATATCTATTCTGTTGATTCAAGTAGTCATCAAGAATGTGATTTTGACATGCCCTCAAGCAGTCAATGTAACATTCTAGAAAACAATTCTGAACATGTAGGTGTGATTGATGATGATGCTACTATAGAATTTAGTCATCAAGTTGAACCCAATATAGAAGAGTCTCTGAATATAGGTGCTAGCAGATTTTACAAAATGTTGAATTGAGCTCAAAATCCTTTATGGCATGGATGCGAATATTCAGAGTTGCCTGTGGCTGTTAGAATGATGAGTATTAAATCTGAATACAATATGTCTCATAGTTGTTTTAATGCGATGGGTCAATTAATGAAGGAGACAAGCTCTTCGGATAATAAGATACCTCTTGATTACTATCGAGCGAAGATGCTAGTGTCGGGGCTTGGTCTAACTAGACAAAAAATTGATCGTTATGTTAATGGATGTATGCTATATTACAAGGCTGATAAAGAGATGACATAATGTAAATTTTGTACAGAACCTCGTTATAAAAAACGTGTGGGCAAGAAGGGTAAGAAAAAGATTCCACTCAAGACAATGAATTACTTGCCACTTATTCCTAGACTTCAACGGTTATATGCTTCGAAAAGATCTGCTGAACACATGAGGTGGCACTATGAAAATCACAGGGAAGAAGGTGTGTTATGCCACCCTTCGGATGGAGAATCATGGAAAAATTTTGATCGAACTTATCCAGACTTCGTCGTAGAGCCTAGAAATGTTAGGCTTGGTCTTTGTTCAGATGGTTTACTCCATTTGGCCAATCAGGATCATCATACTCTTGTTAGCCAGTGATTGTTACACCGTACAATCTTCCTCCTGATATTTGTATGACTGCCCCATATATGTTCTTAACATTGATTATTCCAGTTCCTCATAATCCCAAAAAGAAAATTGATGTGTATCTTCAACCGTTAATAGATGAATTACAACAGTTATGGAAGGATGGTGCAGTCACTTATGACATGTCCAAGAAACAGAATTTTCTCATGCGAGCAACATTGATGTGGACAATTAATGATTTTCCTGCTTATGGCATGCTGTCGGGATGGAGTACAGCAGGTAAATTAGCTTGCCCAATTTGTATGGATGAAACAAAAACTTTCAGTTTGAAAAATGGAAGCAAAGTTTCTTGGTTTGATTGTAACCGGCAATTCTTGCCTCTCAATCATGAATTTAGAAGAAACAAGAATGCTTTTTATAAAGAAAGAGAGGAAAAGTCTAGACCTCCTCCCAGGTTAACTGGGGAACAAGTGTGGGAAAAAATTAAAGGATTTCCCAAGATTACTGAATCTGGTCCGCGCAACTTCTACGGTTATGGAAAATTACATAATTGGACCAAAAGAAGTATTTTTTGAGATCTGCCATATTGGAAGACCAATCTAGTTCGCCACAATCTTGATGTAATGCATATAGAAAAGAATGTCTTTGACAATATTTTCCATACAGTCATGGATAACAGTGAGATAACAAAGGATAATGAGAAGGCAAAAATGGACTTGAAAGAATATTGTTGTCGAAGTGATTTACACTTGCAACAGAATGCTGATGGGAGATGGATTAAACCGAAAGCAAAGTTTACCTTAAATGACGACCAAAAGAAAGATGTATGTGAGTGGGTTCATGAGCTAAAAATGCCTGATGGATATGCTTCTAATTTGGGTAAATGTGTTGATAAGAAACATTAAAGTTATTTGGAATGAAAAGTCATGATTGCCACATTTTTATGCAATGTCTTATTCCAATAGCTTTTAGTGCACTTCCAAAACCAATCTGGAAGCCACTAACCAAACTCAGTCTATTCTTTAAAGACTTATGCTCAACAGTATTGCGGGAGGATCATTTAAGGCAAATGAAAGAAAACATTCCATTAATGTTGTGTAAATTGCAACGAATATTTCCACCTGGTCTTTTTGATTCACTGGAGCACTAAATGATTCATTTGCCTTATGAAGCAAGGGTTTGTGGTCCTGTTCAATACCGATGGATGTATCCATTGGAAAGGTATACCAATTTATTTTAAGAATTTATTATTTTTCTCGTCATTTTATTACATGATTTATTTATTTCATAATTTGATTGCAGGTTCCTAAACAAAATAAAGAAGACTATCAAAAACAAATCTAGAGTTGAAGGATCTATTTGCCAAGCATACTTGGCTCAAGAAATCTCATATTTTGCTTCCATTATTTTGAATCCGGTGTCCTATCTAGCAATAATATAGTTGATCTCAATGATGATTTAATCACAAAAAATGCTACTCACCAACTTTATCAGTCTTTAATATTTCTGGACGAAGTTATGACAATAAAAAAGACAATATTCGGTGGCTAGATGATAAAGAAGTTGTTGCAGCACAGTTGCATGTTCTTATTAATTGCGATGAGGTTAAGCCTTTTCTCAAGTAAGTACCCACCATAGTGTACGTATGATTATTATGTTTGGGCTGAAATTAATTTACTAATTTAATTGAGTGCAGCTTGTATGAAAATGCCTTGAGAGATACTTACGATGATCTTACTGATGATATCATTGATAAGCAAATTGAAGCTGACTTTCCAGGATGGTTCAAGAAATATGTATGAATTAATATGATCAGTTGTGAATAAAGAATATATCATTTGAAATGTATATCTGATAAGATTTCTCTGTTTCATAGGTGAATAGTAATCCACAAGAGATCTCACAAGATTCTTATTTGCGAATTTTAGCAATGGGACCATTAAGACAGGCACAATCTTGTCCTGTTTATTTCGCGAATGGATACAAATTTCACACTGCTTCTTGGGGTGAAGGAAAAAGTACATATAACAGTGGACTGTGTGTCAGTGGCACTGGACAAGATGGTACCATAAGTGATTACTATGGTGTTCTTAAGGAAATTATCGAATTAGAATGGCCAATGGCATCGTTTATGAAGTTAGTTTTATTTTACTGTGATTGGTTTGATACCTCTAAACACGGCATGAAAGTTGATGTCCATTTTGGTATAGCCGAAGTTCGAAAAAGGGGAAGATATTCAAAATTTGACCCTTTCATCTTTCCCCAAACAGCAACTCAAGTTTATTATGCAAGTCATCCTGAAAACAAAGGAGATAAGGCTGATTGGTGGGTAGTTATAAAGATAACGCCAAGAGAAGTTGTGGACAAAAGATACAATCTGGAAGTTGCTTACCAAGAGGAGCAATCACATGTTACTGTTAGTGCAAGTATAGAGGATGATCCAATTGATTGCTTACGAGATGACCAAGTTGAAGGTGAAGAGATACATGAAAGTAATTTTCAACCAGTGGACAGTGAAAACGAAGCTGAAGATGAGGAGACAACAAGTGAAGAAGAGGAAGATGAAACAAGTGAAGAGGAAGAACTTTTTGATAGTGATGATTCACAAGATTACTTCCAAACCCAAAAACAGGATGCATAGGATGATTGAGAATATTAGTTTGTCTATTTGTTTTGTTTACTTACAGTGCAGTACTATATTATGGTTTATAGAATTGTGATTCTTATATTACTATGACCATTTACCAAGTACATGTACCTCCCCTCCATCTTTTCAACTTCTATAATCTATTATCTGTTAAGTTGAACAAAAAAAAAAATTTGGCATTACTTTGTCTTGTCTTCATTGGTTTTCATTATCACTATGTTTGTTCATGTGTTATTTATTGATTACATTACTAATACATTATTTTATTGTTCTTTGTTTGTTGCAGATGTCAGGTACAAGATCTAAGAGAGTAAGACAGCCTAAGAGTAAAAGAGAAAAATTAAGTAAAAGAAAGATACGTACAGTAGAGCGACAAACAGTTCAACTGCCTGCCGTAATCCCATCAGGAGCCCTCCAATCTCATATCGGTTCTCTTCATTTCAATGAATCTTCAATGAATCAACCTAATCTTGAAGTGACTCAATCTCTACCTTATCACTCTAAATCTCGACCTCCCATAATCCCATCACGATCCCTCTATTCTCAAACTGGTTCACTCCATGTAAATGAGCCTCCTTTGCCTCAACCTAGTCTTGAGGTCAATCGGTCTCAACCTCGTAACACTGAATCTCAAGCTCAATCTAATCAGTCCCAACCTATAAATCAAGAATTTGAACAAATGATGTCACCACCGGCCAATAGGACTCCAGTCACTTCATCTAGTACAGTTGGCAATGGAGACAATGATCATCAAATTTGGATTGAACCTGAAGGGGATGGGTAATAAGACTAACTTTTAATAATACATTTGCTTAGATGAATTGCTTATCTGTTTATATTTTCGATAATTACTGTATTTTATATAGGTTTGATCCTCACAAGATAGTAATTGAAGGCATTGCTAGTTGCATTCGTAGTAAATTTGAATTGGCTAGACCATAATCTACTCATGATATGTGGTTTGAGGAATTCAAGGTAAGGACACTATACAAATATGTTTTTGGGTTTCCCTTTCATGGTCGTTAAGATTTTAACTTCTCGACATGTCCAGCTAGGTTCAGTTTTCATTTATGTTTTTGGGGCTACCTGTTTAAGACTCTAAATAGTAATGCTAGTCTCGATGTTGCTCGGTCTCTTGGTCTTTTTCTTGTTGCCTACTCCTACTTCAAGAAGGATATTGATCATCTGGATAGTGTAGCCATGTGCAGATTGGGTGTTAACTGATTATTGATGATCTGTGTAATCATATAAGTGTGCTGGTACATAGTAGTCTATATTGCATCAGATTAATGTAAAGCATGTTTCTATCAATCTACTTGGGTGCATACATATCTGCTTTTGTTTTTGCTTTACTCTCTTTTCTGCATTAATTTTTAAGCAGTGACCTTTGAATGTGGTCAGTCTGGTCTCTATTCATGTTAATAGTTCAATGTTGAGTGACATAGCAGCACTTTCTAGAAAAAATTTAATATGGCTAGTTAGGCTTGGTTTCAACCATCTGGGATATAATGTCTTCTTTTTTTTAAAACAATTTTATTGCTCTCTTCCTTTCTGGAACCATGAAGTGATATGTATGGATGTATCGAACTACTCGAGTTGACTCAACTGTACTAGACGAGGTACATTCACGACAGTGAGAGATCATATATATTATTTCAACCTCAAATGAAATAGAGAGCTTATTTCATCTGTTAATGAATCTCTCAAAATAACGTTTACTATTTGCAACACTAACAATTCTCAAGTGTCTAATACAGGTGTGAGCTTGTATAACCAGTGTTGTTTTTATTTGCTATATACAGAAGAAATTCAAATGGCTCCCTCACCATACTGATGCTATAAGACGTAATTTTGAGAAAAGGGCATCTGCAAGGATGACACAACTTTTTCAAAATGTTAGGAAAAACTTGCCTCTGAAGCCACTTTGGATGGGGGATGCGGTATTCAAGGAGATGAAGGGGCACTGGGACTGCTATGTTGCTCGGACTCTTCAAAAGTGCCAACGGGTGCGTGTCGGATTCGCCAAAAGTAGTGTATTTTTGAAGAATCCGAGACGGGTGCGGCATCAAAAGTGAAGAGTCCGCGCAACTAAGACTGGGAGTCTCCGGCATTCAAGATAAAGTCCGAACAAAACAAAAAAAATCGTGATTCAAATGCTGGTTCATCACTTCATATAGGTGGTTGTATACCTCATCGAGTGATCTATAAGAGAATGGTAATCATAAATCTTTTTAGATGTATTTCTTTTAAGAAAATAACATTATACTCAACATTGTTAACACAAATATCTTCCTTCATTATATAAAGAATCTACTGGAAAGGATCCATCAATTTCAGAATTTTACTTTTGAACTCATCGCAAGAAAAGTGATAAAAGTTGGGTAAATGAGAAAGCTGAAACTACTTATGTAAGTATTCGTTTGCTCTGTTCTTTTGTAGATTAATTCATATTTTATGTGAATCATTCATGGCTTTGCTAAGGTTTAATCTTATTGAATATAGTTTGTCCATGCGTAAAACTTATTATGTCATGTATGTAGTATACCCTCTTCATTCCAAAAAGTGGTTATAATTCATTTGTGTCCAGAATGTGAAGTTTTGTGAATTCAATGTTGTTTTCTATGAAATGTTTTATATCACTTTAAAATACATAATTGTTCTCTTCACTATTGAGGTTGTCTTAGGCTCTTAACACTGAAATAAAGTTGTATTTGTTAGTTTAAATGATATTGCTTGCTGCTAGTTTAATTGTTAGTTTAAATGTCTTAGGTTTTTAGCACTTCTGTGTAAACTAGTTATCAATTCTCCAGCTTAAGGACTTCCTATATCAAGGATGTATTTTTACATTAAAATGTAACGTCCTATAGTTGATGATGGTGGGATAGACAATATTAAACAGTTAACTTGATTATACATAGGCAAAAATATGCATCTAATACTTTCTGCAATCCTCACATTGAATGAAGTCTCCATCTTCTTCAATACACTAGGATTTATAAGTTTCTTCTTCAACCTTCAAACATTCATAAATTCCTAATAGGAAAGAGAACAGTTATATTGTAGAATTTAGATACTAGTGGTAGATGTAGTTGTCTTCCAAGTGAAAGCAATCATAAGTGAAGAATATCTCGACACTTTTACTTCAAGTACAAAGAATAAGAAATTGGCAGTACTCTACAGAAAATGCCATACTAGTATATGCATTATGTAATCATATTTTATTTGTTAATATCAATGTTGACAAGTATATTGCTTTTGATGGTTCCCAGTTAATAGTGAGAGCTACAGGTTTGGCTTTAAATATTGTCTCAAATAATTTATTTTTGATGCAGAATACTTTTGAAAGAAACAAACAAGAATTATTACTTTCTCAAAGTGCATTAGCTGCGGAAGGAGAAACTAATTTAGCAGGTCAACCTTCTCAATTAACAGATGGATATTTGGGTGCAATCTGTTGGTGGAAAGAAAAAATGACGAGTTAAAGGTCTTGGATCCTTGGGTCGATATGTAAAGGCATCGTCTAAACAATCAACATCAGCTTTATCGAGAGAAATTGATGAGATGATTAAGGCTCAGGTAAATGCTTCCAATGCTGACTTATATGCTCAACTGCAGAAAGAGTGTCACAAAAATAAGAGGATGAGGAGGGAATTGGACTTATTGAAGAAGCATGTATACAACACATCATCTTCAAATGAGCAATCATCTCTAGAAGACAATCAAACTTATGAGAATGAAAGTGGTGATGACTCTGATAGCGTGAATGATAGTGGTTCTGCCCATGATAACATGAATGACAGTGGTTCTTCCCATTATAACGCATCATCTTCAAATGGGGATTGAGATGGTTGATGGTATTATTTAGGATTCAAATTTGAGTTGTATTTTGTTTTTGTATGTTTAAGAATCATATAATATTGATCTTGCAGGTTTATTTTGATAGGAATTATGAATTATGAATTCTATTTTTTTGTTGAATGAAGATATAATGTAAATTGTGTTTTTTGATAGTTTTTGCGGGTTTCTTTTCATTAGAATTATCTTGAGCAACACTTTCATATATATCCGCAAGAAATTTCCTTTTGTTTCGAAAAATTTCATCTCCAAACTCCTATGGATTTATTTGGGGATCTTCATGGGGAATCACTTGCGAATTATTTATACGAAAATCTGCATGAAATTTCGTTTTTCTAAAAAAATTTAGCAAAAAATTTGCAAGAATTTTCATTAATTATGCAGATAAATCCGCAAGTAACACAGTTGCGGATTTAAATTCCCCAGGTAAATTACCTGGGGATTGTACAAATCCGAAGGTAAGAGTTACCTACGAAGGTTTTTCCATCAGAATTCATTTTGCAAAAAAAAATTGCAAGTAATCAAATTACCTGCGGATTTACTGTACTATCCCTAGGAAAATCCCCAGGTAATCAACACTTTTCTTATAGTGCTCGCTTTTTGCCAAAGCCTGATTTATCATATTTGTTTAATAAATACTAAGTTGTGCAACTGCTAATTTGTTGTATTAAGGTGAAAATTAGTTGTTGGGTTGCTTTCTTATTCTCTTTAAAATGTTTTTATTGCTATTGATATGAAAAACATCTTTAGTTCCTACCTTAGCTTCTTTGATCCATAGTTGTGCATACCTTAGCAATATTACATAACCATTTTTTTTTCTTCCCAGACTTTAGCATTTGATTGCTCTAAGTTGCTGGTTGCTTTCCTTTCTGTTAGATTTTGACTTAAATGCTTCAGGATATGCATGCCGTTTTAATATTTGATAGTATGATTTCTTTGTTGTTTTTATATGGGTTAGTCTCACAAATTTCTTTATTTTGTTAAGTTGCCTGTTCTATACCATCTATACTTGCTTTGTATAGTTTCTGCTCTGTGTTAATTTCTGTTGTAGATGCTTAGTTTTGTTATGTGTTATGGATAACAGCTCACTGGTTTGAAAACTTTAAATATGTAAGCTGGGTAATTGGATTCAAAACTATGGTTTTTGTATTTTATTTCTTGTCTTAATAGTTTCTTAATACCTGTGATTTGCTCTTAATAGTTTTTGTTTTCTTAATTGTACCGGAAATGGATAAGCTCTTTTAGGTCTAGTCGATTGGTTTTCTTTTAATTCCGCCGTGTAATGCAAATTATTTCAAGTTTTCTTTGCTTTTCAAATAGATGTTGGTCTCATTTTGATTTTTAAATGTGAGCTCATTTAGCAGTTCCTTTCCATTTTGTGTCTTAAACTGTTTATTTGAGATGTGTTGTCTAGTATTGAATGTTCGCTGGTCTTCTCCTTGTAAAGCTTCATGAAATAGTCTTTTACTCTAGCTATCTTTTAAAGACTAGCTTGAGTTTGGATATAGTTGTTTAGCTTTCTTTGCTTTGAAATTCTGCCCGATTCTCCATATTATCAGATTTGAGAACTATGAATTACTAATGGTCATATGATCTGTTATTTCGGTCTGTTCGGCAACAAGTTAACTCACCATGTTTCCTTTGGAATCCTTTCGAACTTGTGGATTTGTTGTCAATAAATTCGAGTGTCATATCGTGCATATATATATTGATTTGAAAGAAAGGAAGCACTGTTATTTATTTATTTATTAGATTTGTTATTTGCTTATAATGACTAATATGATTTTGATGTACTGTTAATTTTTAATATGAATGGATGCTTTAAATTTTGTGCATTTACGGTCCTTGTAGGCATATTAAATTACTAGCTTAGATTAATATTATTTCTTATTGATTCTAATTCTTATCTCCTCTTTCTTTTGTGCATGAACACTCTTCCATTTAGTTCACTGAGACTCCCCTCCTTACATTCCTTTCTCTTGAGTCAACCTCCTTTAAGCCGATTGAAGGAAAGATAATATTATTGGGTGTCAGCCTAAATGGATAAAATAATAGCATTTTATCGTACTCCAAAAGTCTGAAAATTGTACTAATTTGAGGCAGAGTTACGATAACCTCAAAAGGCTGAAAAATGAGGAGCAAATTTGGGTTCAAATGCCTAATTAATGAAGCAGTAGCAGCAGACTTAGAAAGGCTAAAAAATTGAAAGTTTTGGACTTTGAAAAGTTCAAGCTAAACGGCAGCAACATCAACCTGAAGGGCTGGGACTTGGGGGCTGAAATAAAATTTCAGCAGCCCCTTTGTTTTCTTATTCTCTTATTTGCCTTGTTATTAGTATATTTTCTTTATTATATTTGATTGTGAAAAACTAACAACTTTAAAATTCTCTTCTTGACTTAGATGAAATCCCCACGGAGCTCCTCGAGTTTATTTTATCAAAGATTTTTTTTTGTAAAATTGGTGGCATTTCAAAATTTCAATTATTCTTCAAATCCTTTTTAAGTTTGATAATTTAAGCTTATGAATGACTTGAGAACATTTTTATGTTCTTTCATAGTTGTTAAAAAGCTTTGAATCCATGTTTTGAGTTTGAATTAACAATTTAGTTTAAATTTTTGAGTGGGATAAAATTGTTAAGTTTCTTACAAAAAAAAAAGTTGTCTTATAATTTAACTTGAGACTTTGTACGAATGACTTAAGGATTTTCTATATCCTTTCATAGTTGTTAAACAAAGTTCCTTAATCCATGTTTAGGAGTTTGAATTATCCATATTGGTTTGAAACATAAATATGGATAAAAGTTTTAAGTTAGGCAATTTGAGCTTCAAGACTAACTTGAGAATTATTCAATATTCTTTCATAGTTAGTATTTAGCTTTCAAATTCACGCTTTTGTGTTGATTTTTCAACTCTAAAACTTGACCTCAAATAAAATGTTAAGTTAAAATTATTATTTTGACAGTAGAGCATTTGACTTATTTCATACTTGGAATAAGATGAGTGTATAAGTGTCAAAATAATTTAGTTATTTTAAAACAAGACTTTTTTACAAGTAATCTTAAGTTTTCTTTATAAAATTAGCCAAACTTTTAAATCCGTCGGTAAATCGCGTGTTTGCGGATTTTCTAAGATGCCTAAACCCTTCCTTAGAGAATTAGTTGAACCCTTATCCGACTCTGTTTCTACCCTTTTAAATGATTTTCTTAAATTTTTCCTAAAAAATTAAGTGGCGACTCCTAAATTATAAAATTTTCCAAAATCTTTAACAAAATTGGCCAAAGTTGCGAAATCTGCTTCGAAACCTTTAATTTTCGAAATCGAATAGTAATATTTATACAACCAAAATAAAGGAACGTGCGTTCCAACTACTGCATAATTAAAAGGGGTCATGGCAAAATTGCCAATACAATAACCAACTAAGAGAATAAAAAGGAAATTAAATAAAAATAAATAAAAGAAATCTGTTAAAAAAAACAAAAAGAACTTCCAGAAGACTTCTTTATTTCACGTGATATTTGAAGTTGAGAATTTCCCAGTAGCTCTTCCACCATGAGTTCCACCATGTGAAACAAAATCAAATCCAATACTTCACATATTTGAGATTTTTCTTCTTCTCCTACATCTTTTTGAGAACGGACAGAAAATAAATGTGCTCCACTGTTTCTTTCTGGTATATCCCCTACATAGTTGACATTTATCATCATGAAAGATCCCCATGTTATAGAGCCTCTCTTTGGTAAGTAATCTTTCATGAAGGGCTAACCGACAAATAAACTGTGCTTAGGAAGAAGTCCCTTACACCAAATCGACCTGCTCCACGTCCACTCTTCTCCATGTATATCGCTTGCTATCGTGTACTTGCCCTCAGGTTTAAGAGATCCATTTTGGTTGTATTCTGGTGCAAATTCATCTCTTATATGACAAATCTTTTTCCAATACCAACAACTATCATGTGGAATAGAATAGTGCCACCATTCTGTGCCCTTTATGTAAACATCATCCACCCATCGCACCCATAGATTATAAGCTTTTTGAGCATGTTCCACACATATTTTTCTACCATAGACTCGTTCCATATCACACATTCAGTGATTCTCAGTCCTCCTTCTTAGTTGGTCCGACATACCAAGTTCCATGCCACTAATGGAGCTCTATTTGTATTTAGTTTTCCAGACCATATGAAGTTTCTATATACTTCTGTTATGCCCTTCAAGACTTGTTTTGGCAACACGAACATAGAAGACCAGTAGGTTGTGCATTTATGTTTCTTTACTGTTTAGTCGTAATCTTGGTTTTCTTTTTCGGTTCTTGATTCATTTTTATACACTTAAATTGTGTTAGTTTAATCTCGTAGAATTCCTCCCTGTTCTTGCATAACTTTGTGTTGTCCATGGAAGAACTATTTTGTGAAGTCCTTTGTTGTGTCGACTTGAAGTTGCAATCTTTCCTCCATAAGCACTGCTACTTGGTTTTTGACTTGCTTTCTTTATGATACTTGCTATTGTTCTTCATGTTGTGTGTTTTCTTTGTTTTGAGTGTGAGGTAGAGCTTCAGTACTCTTTTGTTTTCCTGTCCCTTGAGTTCCAGTCTACTACTTCATTTTTGGTAATGATCCAATAATGAGTTCTGGAGCTGGAAAATCAGTTGGACAACAAAATTCATACAAGTGATCGATGACCAGGAGAGAAGGCCAATTTGATAATAAGTAGGTTCTCACAGGTGGTTTAGTTGATTTAGAATTATGGGAATTAAGTGTTGTATTGCCTGGTACTTATTCAGCCAGATTCGCGGTATTTATTGGACTGATGTTAGAGTTGGAAAAATGATCTCCTATGACCACTTATATGATTACATAGCATAGCTATTTTTAATTTTAGTTCTTACATTCCCTTAAAACAGCCAAATATATTCTAGTAGAGGGCATTTGGCTGCAAGTATTTGTATATCATACCTAGTTATTTTTTTGGGAAAAAATGTTTCGTGAGTGTTTCTATATATATAAAAAAAATCTATTGACACATTTTGTTTTTATTCCAGGTTATACAATCTGAAGCTCACAAATTTCATATGTCGGTGTTTCGAAGACATTATTTGAAGAAGAGTACAAAACTTATTTGAAGACAGTATTCAATAGTTTGAACAAAATAAGTTTATTTTTAAAAGTTGTGATTGTCGTATTTTGGATTTGTACTTCTTTTTGTTTGTCTAGATTTGAAGAGATATATTCTATGTTATGGATTAATAGTAATATATATGTTTTCACCATTAGCGAATATTGTTGTTACTATGAGGCTCTCTTTTAAGAACATATTTTTTGAATTTTTATATATACATTTTATCGATAATGTAGTAGATATTATTAATGGAGGTTAAACAAATGTAAAACATTATGATATTCAGAGTCAATTCAATGGAAACTATTAGCCATAAAATGGACGTTAAAGGGAGCAAACTAAGACATTTATACAAGGGATAGTGTAGTCATTAGTCACCATAGTAAAATTATCGTTAAGACTACTACCTTTTAGCAGCTATTATTTTGATTTATTGACTAAAATAATGGACGTTAAAGGACCATGAATAGCCGATATGAATTACCTTTAGTAGCCAACATAATATATACTTCACATCTTCAAGACCTATATAGGTCGTGGAGGGCATTGCGGTCATTCAGGTTTCTCTCATCAGCTTATGTCTCATATTTATCATAGTACCCTTATTTAGTATTTTCTTAAAGTCAAGTTTGGAATCAATGAGCGTAAATTATTTTATAGGCTGATAACTTTCAGGTGTAAAATAGAAAGAATAGAGTTATTTATGCATTGATTTTGTGAATTGACCAGTATTAAAAAATATCTATTTTTAATAAAGAGTAATGCTAAATGGCCAGAAAAATTTGGCCATAATTTGGCCAGAAATGTAAAAAAACTAAAGTATCCTTGTTTTAAGTTTTACATTTATTTCCTCAATTCTTTTCCCTCCAAACAAAATTAACTTTTTTCTAATTCCCCAACTCCTTGAACTACTAAGCATTAACTATTTGGCTGCCAAGGAGAATGAAAAATATATTTTTTTTTTTGTATTTTTTTTGTGTGTATAGTTCATCCAATTTTTCTTTAAAAATAAGTATTGTTTAGTTAATAAAAAAATATATGCCCTTTAATTAAAAAAATATTTTTGTAATTTTATTTTTATACATTAATTTTTTTTTCATTATATACCAAATTATGTTCTACATATACCCCTCCCCTAAACTCAATTATGATCCTAAGTTGCCAACGTATACCTGTAAAAAATATTTTTTCGCTTAAAATAAACCTCTTTAGTGAAAAAGATAATTAAATTTTTCATTAATAATAACTATAAATGACTATCTTATCTACTAAAGATTATACTTAATTATTTTGTAGTACAAAATTAGTATAATATAGTAATGAAGCGTAGATTTTTTTTTAAAAGTAATTAATTTTTTCTTTAAATATAATCAACTAAATAGATTAGTCTATATAATGGATATTTTTCAAGAGAAAAAAAGTATATTAAAATTTAGATATTTTTAAAAATAATTGATGATAAGATATTTATAATTATTTCATGAATAACACATTTTTTTTTATATTATAATCATTCCACACAAGAATTAACATATATAGAAAATGGTGAAATTATTTCATTAATTTTAACGATGAATAAAAAATTCAATTATTCCAATAATATTTATTAAGTGGATATTTCAAAAATAAATGAATAAAAGATCACTCAATACCTACTTATCAATTATAATACTTTAAAATATATGTATTTTATGTATATATTAATTTACAATATGTTTAACGTGTATAAGTAAAGTATAACATAACTAGGATATATATGTTTTAAAAATTATTTTCATTTAATGTAGTATTTTAATATTTCAATAACAATAATCAAATCTGAAAGAATTGATAGACATCGGCACATTATAAAAATACATAATTTAATTTTCTTAAAACATAGTACTCAAATATGTAGTTTAATTTTTAATTATGTAGTTGTGAATACATAGTTTTATTTTTTTAAACATAATAACCAAACATAAACTTTAAATATGTAGTTTGATATTTCAAAACATAATAATTAACAAATATGCAATTTTCAACAATAATGTGTAACTATCAGGTGGTGTTGTGAAATAGGATCGACACTTATGAACCAAATGATTTTTATAATTTCTTTAATGTGTTGTTGTCTATCAATTCTATAATATTTTGAGTTTTGATTGTTGTTATTGAATTAATTTACATCTTATATAAAAAATTTAAAATGTAATTTAAATAGATAATTTAAATTTATTTACAGAATAAATGCAATAAAATTACATAATTTTAAAAATTATTAATCAGTTCAAAACAAATATTAATTTGAGAGAATAATAATAATAATATTGTGACTACAACTATGTATACTTAATATTTCAGCATATCATTTAATAGCAAACCTTTTTTTATAAAATAACAAATAATACTAATAAAGAAAAATATATATGTGATGAAACTTAAATCTAATTCATGCTTAACAAATTTGTGTTGTCATTGTCATCGCAGAACTACAAAAATGTTTTTCTTTCAAATTTTTTTTTATAAAAGTTTATTTTGAATTCATAAAAAACTTTCTACATTCTTTCTATGTTATTAAAAATTTTAAATGAAGCACATCAACGTTTTTATAAAAAAAAATTGTATATGTCTCTAGTACTAAAAAAATAAAAAAAAATAATTTTAATGAGTCTTTTTTGTGTATGATGTGATATATTCGTATGTAATCGAACATATGAAGATAATCACATAATAGAGGAAACGTGATGGTAAATTTTAATTTTCTTTCATATTTCGCTCACATACATTCTGAGTATAATCAGATAAAATATATTTTATCATTAATTTTTTCTAGAAAATCGATGTGTAACAATAACTCCTTTAAATAAATAAGAGTAATTCTTTAGCCAACTTGGCCAATTTCATATTTTTATTTTTATATAATTTTGTAATATTTAAATTTAGATATAAATTATCTTTTAATGATTAATAATTATAAATTAAAATAGATAATTTACACTTTACTTCTCTTTTATACTTTTAAAATATTTTCTTATCATTACGAAATAAGAAATAAAAAAAATAAACTAAAAAGAATAAGTAAAAAGGAGGAAATTTGAAATTGAAAACAAGATATATTTTTATTTTAAAAATATATATATATATATATATATATATATATATATATATATATATATATATATATATATAAATTTAATTTTTTATTTATTTATTTTAGATCTTGAAAATTTCAAGTGAGAAAAGTGTGTGAGAATTATGTTTTCTTTGGTAAATTTTTTGATTCATTTCCCATGTTTAACTATGAAATCATCAATAATTAATTTCACTATCATTTACAATGTCTTGCAAACATAATTGAAGAATATATTCAATATTTAAGTTAAAAGGCAAAAATATCCAAAAATAAACTAGTTTATAGTGTGAACATGTCATTTTACCATTCTGGCCAAATCATGGCCAAATTTTTATGGCCAAAAGGATTTTTTCTTTAATAAAGACAACATGTTTTATAGGAATGAAGGGAGTATTTTTCTATTTTTTTTACCATATATTTCAACACTACTTAATTTCTTGACTTTTAATTCTCCTAACTTTATCATCTATTTTACGACTCCTTAATTATTAGTTCTCTTAAAAATTCTTACCATATGTTTTAGGACTATCTAATTATTACTCCCTCTGTCAATTTTTATTTGTCATGTTGCACTTTTCGAAAGTCAAATTGACTAATTTTTAAAGTTAAATTAGATTACATTAATTTGACTTTTAAAAAAAAATAGATATTCAAAACTATACGAAAAGTGGATAAAGATCCGGTCAAGTATAATTATGTGAAGTAACGTTCAATGGTCTTATAGATTCATGCCATGTGTACTATATAATAACTTATGGTTGAGATCTATTTAAATTATATACTCATTATAATAATAAAAACAACAAAATCGCCAATTATTTTTATTTTTAAAACTATTAAATAAAACAATTAAGTGTATCCTACCTAATATTTTAAAGAAAAAAATAAGACTAGTTGGAATATGCGGACTTCCCGACTTTTTTACCTGCCAAACCTCGTACTTGTATTGGATTTATTAAATTATACTAATTTTAAACAACCCGAAACTTTTGAAGAATCTGATTAATATATTTTTATATTATTTGAAAACCTCCAAATAAGTTTTTTTTTTTGAAAAAAATGTATTATCATATTCTTTAGTTGAATTTTTATTTATAACTCAATGGTGTTTTTAAGTTTGATCTATTTTTGGAGATTGCTTCAAAATTTTGAGAAAATAGGTGTGAATTACTCCCAAAAAAGTTTGGCGGGTAAAAAGTTAGGAAGTTCACTTATTCCCGTTAATCTTAATTTTTTTCTTGAAAATATTAGTTTGGTACACTTAATTGCTTTATTTGATAGTTTTGAAAAATAAAAAAATTGACAACTTTGTTGTTTTTGTTATTATAATGAGTATATAATTTAAATGAATCTCAACCATAAATTATTGTATAGCACACATGTCATTATTCTATAAGGCCATTAAACATTACTTGACCTAATATTACTTGACCGGATCTTTATCCACGAAAAGTACTATAAATTGCATTTTTTTTGCATATATAATAAAATATATATCGTAAAATATTGGTCAAAGTTTTTATAGTTTGACTCGAAAAAGAGAAATTATGACAATTAATTATGAACAGAGGGAGTAATTTTCTCAATATTTCTTACCATATAATTTAGGGCTACTTAATTGTTAATTTTCTTACATACCTCGACTACTCAATTATTAAGTTTTCTGTACTCTTACCATATAATTTTTATATTTCTTACCATACAATTTAAAACTCCTTAATTTCTTATTTCTCCTAATACTTTTTATCATATACTAGTGAATTCATCTGTATTTCGCGTAGTCATATAAAATAGATAATTTACTACATACTATTATTATATATAGAAAAAGTATTTATAAATTAATATGATAATATATTTATCTAATATTATATTTAGGATATTTAGTATATGTAATCTTAGTTGTGTTTCGTAATATTTTTCAATAATTTCTCCGTACGAAATATATAAAATAAAATAATAATATCTTGCTATAAATGTGCACAAACATACAATTTGATTCAACAGAGGAAAAACATAAGAAAATTACATGTACTGTATTTATTGTTTTTTAAAAGTGAAAGAACACAATATTTACTCTCACACTGTATTTAAAAAAAATCACATGCATATACTATTTATCAAAGTAAAAAAGAAAATTGAAGAATGGTAAGGTATTTTGAGTTTGTTAATTTCAATTAATATACTTTTAATATACAATGAGTAATAATAACCATCAAAGAACGAATATTGATTTAGTCGTGAAAATTCCTACACACTTATGTCTCAATCCTAAATAAATATAAATAATATTAATTTATTGGGCTCATATATTTTTTTAGAATAACCTCATTCTCCCTCCCTCGCTCCCGTTACTTTATATTTATTAATTTTCATGTCATACCATAATTTTTGATAGTTCAAAGAAATTAAACATAATAAATATCAAATAAAAAATATGTATCAATCTTTAATTATTTTTACGCAATCAATTATACATTTTAAAAAATGATTAGTAGTTAGCAGATTTTAAAATATAATTAAGTTACTAATCTGAACAAAAGGAAATTAATTATAAATTTAAACATGGTTGATACCTATAGTAGAATTCCAACCATAATTGAGATAAATTTATGAGAAAGTAATATCTCTTTAGGATCTACTCCATTTTAAAATACTAATTTTAATCAAAAGAAATTGTAAACTTACAACAATCATAAATCCATATAAATTAAACTTATATAAATTAAACTTAAGAGGCATCATAGTAATACATAAGAAATGAAAGAATAAAATACATATATCATTACAATTTTAATCATAAAAAATAGAAGGAAAAATGAAATCAATACATAATTGTTTGAGCTCTTGTCGATATCCACTTTACAAGCTTATCACTATCCAAGAGTTTTCTTTCTTTTTATTCAAGTCAAACAAAAGTATGAGTATAATACAATAGTGGAAATAAATGATAACTTTGAATTGAATCTTAAAAAATAAAAATTGACTTTATATAAAAAAAATGGAGAAATATCATAAAGTGTCTTAACTTTTATATTAAATATTTAATAGTTATAAATTTAAAATATTGAAAATTATAAGAATTATTAATATTATAATAGAAAAATTAAGTAGATGAGTTGTGACTTATAATGACATAAAAATATAAAAGCAAATATAATGGGAAATCATAAGTAAAGAAAGTATAAATATATCATATCAATTGTATTAATCGATATACTACTGGAGCTTAATTAATTTATTACTTAATTATATTAAATAAATTAAAGGAGAACATGTATTAAAAATTGAGAAAAAAGATAAACATTATTGTTGGCTATAAAGTTTTTATAATTTAGCATGTGAAGAGTCTTATTGTAAGTGTTTCTTCATTAATAAAATATGAATTTGTTATAAATTAGTAATTTATTAATTTTCTTAAATAGTTCTTCCATATATTTTTATACTACTTAATTATTAAGTTTTTAATTACTCTTACCATATAATTTTTCTATTTCTCTTACCATGTATTTTAGCATTTCTTATTTTCTAATTTCTTCTAATATATATGTCTTATCATATATTTTAAGGCTCCTTAATTTTTAACTGTTCAAATATTTCTAGCCATATATTTTTAATACTCCTAAATTATTCATTGTTCTAATATTCCTTGCCATATATATTTGAAGGCTTCTTAGTTATTAATTATTATAATATTCATTGTCATATATTTTAAAGCTTCTTAGTGATTAATTATTCTAATATTTCTTGTCATATAATTTAAAGCTTCTTAGTTATTAATTATTTTAATTTTTTCCCATATATTTTAGGACTCCTTTATACCGATCATATTATATAAAAAAATGGTGATCAATTAAACAAAATTATATTATATGAAATAAAAAAAAAGGTTTAAAAGAGAAGAAAATGAAATAAACAAAAAAGGGAACTTATTTAATAGAGCTAAATGATGTAATACATGACAAAAGAACATGGCAAGTAAATATATAGGGAAAATACATAAATTCAGCCTTGTGTTATAAATACATTGAATGAGTGGATAGTCCATAAAGTTAGTACATGAACAACTATATATATTCACTAAGTTTCATGAACCTTTTTGGATAAGAATGTATCTATTTATTATGATACTTAATATGGTGACTTTTAGAGTGATTTCTCAACCTATAAATAGGGTTGTTCATTCACTATTGTAACATATACAGATGAGACTGAGATACACTTGAATAAGAAGAAAGTCTTCTCCTACATCTACTTCTCTTGCCTTCTTCTCTTTCTATTATATTATTACTTTTATAACACGTTATCAGCACGAGACTCTATCCAATTGAGAGTGAGTTCTTGTTTTTCTTTAGCTCATATTTTGGTTGATCTCGTTATGAAGATCAAAATATTATATGCATAAAATCAGGTATGTATTTTCTAAAATCTTTTTATGATTTAGAATACAATAATGTTAAGTCAATAACATTGACCAGGAACAAAAGACATATACTACTATTGGTTGAATATGACATACTATAAAAAAAAAAAATCTTAAATGGAAGAAGGTATAAAGTTTTAATAGCATGAGTTTGAATATTATTTTGATTATTTTGAAAGACTCAAAGGGTGAGTCATGTTGTATTTCGATCTATTATACCGTTGGTTAAGGGTAAGACGGTGGATTCAAGTCTCATCGCACCAAAAGGGTAAGACATCAGGTTAAAGTCCGGATGCACCATAATAAAAAAAAATGTTTGAGGGTAAGACGATAGATTCATGTTCTATCGCACCAAAAGGGTAAGACATCAATTTGAGTTTTGATGCACCGTGATTGGGTTCAAGTCCCATGGAGTTATGGCGTAACACGCCTTATATGGGTAAGACATTGAGTTTTAGCCAATGCACCATATCGATGATAAAATGATGACTAAGAAAAAAGCCTTGAAATTGGTCCCATTGAATTTGCTCCATTCCTTGAAAAGAATGTGGTAGCAACATATGATAACTTTGAAATCTGATGTTGACTTGCTCCATTCTATCGTATGAATGTGGTAGCAGTAAATAATTAGTCTGAAAGATGACAAATGATTAACGATATGAAAAAGGGCATGAAGGGACGGAACTATAATAGTCATCATTGTGGTAATTATAAAAGGAAGAACATTATGGGTTCTCCAATTAGTCCTTCAAAGTGTGAAGGCAGTTTTCATTATCAAAATGGTATGAAAGGTCATTGGACTTGTGAATGTTGTCGACCCAATAATTTGACAAGTTTATAAATCCACTATCAAAAGACAAGAAGATAAAGTAATGGTACACTTGATCTTTCAAAGTGATGTTGAGGTGTGTCATGTAAATATGATGAATTTTAAAGGCATGACAAAGTGCTTATAATACAAATTTATGAAACACATAAATGATTAGTCCATTCCTTGAAGAGAATGTGACAAGTGATGTGTATCATGAATGCTCCACCATTCTATAAGAGAATGGGTCAAAATGTGATAAAATCATTATTGGTTGGATATATGTCACAACTCACCTCTATGGGAGGTTTGAGAAAAATGATATATGTCAAAACTCACCTCTACAGGAGGTTTGAGAGGAAATAAATTTTACTTGACAGAAATGGTTAATGGTATTGTACGTTTATAGGTCACTATGGTATGTTTATGTAAACTACCGAAAGGGCAAAAGAAAGAAATAGTTCTTGCCTATAAGGGTTGTGGTCATTATTGTGTGGCAATACAAATTTGTCATTGGTTGTATACCTATGGTACAACAAAAGTAAAGCAAGAAACATGTCTTGCTCGTAATGTTTTGACCATGACAATAATAATATACTTTCCTCTTTGAAGGAGATGTTCACCATAGGAATGGTGTCATGCAATATGTGATAGTACACAAAATTAATAGCAAGCTCTAACGAGTTGTGTTATTATCAGAGGAATAATATTGGGGTTGTAGTAAGTCTCAAAAGAAACTTTTTAAGTTTCAGATGAATTAAAAAGAAATATTGAGACTATAAATTACGAAAGGATTTAATATCTTTAAATTACTACAACCGAAGTGGGTTATAAATATTGATGTAAACGATTACCCATTTTTTTTCCTCTTGTTTGTTGCATACAAACATGGACATGCTGATGAAATCACATGTAAAAGTAAACTGTAAGTGTACTGAAATAAAAATCAGTTGGCATGATCAGTTGGCCATTGCGACTAAATGTGATGCAAATATAATGAGAATTCATGTGGCTTATATGATGAAGAAATAAAAGATTCTTCAAGAATTCTCTTGTGTTGCTTGTTTTCATTGTACCAGCTAAGGTTGGGATTGTAATTCCCTGAAATTTTTGAAACATTTAAAAAGGTGAATATGAGCTCATTCATCTGCCATGTGGATCATTTGCAACTATATGATAGACGTATCTATGTGATGATCACATGTGCTTTGTTGTCAACTTACAAATTGGTGTTTGTAAGGTTGTTTGAAATTGTATTGATAGTGCTGGTTGATTTAGCAGAAATTGTATGCCTCCGATTATAGCTAAATCATGGTTATGAGAACAAAACTCCCAAATAAGATTTGGTATGAGATAATTTTATTTAACATGTAGCAACACATGTATGCATCAAGCCAACAAGGTTTCCCCATCATAATTGGTTCAGGGTCAAGAACTAAATAATTTTCATCTAAAATGTTGAATGTGCGGTTATGATTTTAATTGCTCCACCACGCACAAAGATGAATTCCCAAATAAGGTTGGGGTGAATGTTAGATTTTCTAACATTAGGGGGAGAGATGATTGACAGCTGAAAATTATGTGTGCGGTTAATTATGAATTATCTAGATCCTCGTTAAATAAATATGTGAACTTAAAGTTCAAGGGATAATTCATTTGCATAATGTTGTAAATTAATTACCAGATGAATGTACTGACCCTATGAAATAATTCAGCTGCAAATGCTCCAATGTGAAGTCCTTGAAGGACAGAGTCTATGATACGCCGGAAGCGTAATAGACCAATCGGTTCCAAATATAAAATTCCTTGAAGAAGGAGAGGAGCAAATGATCTATATGATCATAATAACGAGGCAAGTGCTATAAGAGAGCACCACGACATGACAATTCATAAAACCTTGGAAAAGGTTCAGGTACCTGAAAAATAATGAAAAATGAAGAGATCTCGATAAGTTATGTCTTATTGGAATCGATATCAAATAACCGTCGACGGTATTTTTGATATGAGGTAGCGCTCAATGATATAAATTGTGACGAGGATCTTGAATTCAAATCTGTCATATAGTATGGACAGATAAATAGTTGGCCAAGTAAATGCATAATTCAAGTATATTGTTTCACTTAGAAAAGTGACTTTTTAGACTGATAGTCCATAAATCAAGGTATAATGTCAGTGGGGTACAAATAAATTATTATGCGATACTATTACTGTAAGAGATCAAGTACGGTTTGTGCCTTGGGGAATAAAGGTTTGTCGCAAATATCCTGACATTATTGGAGATGTTTTCACCTTTGGTGGATGCAACGAGGTTTGTTTTGATCTGGCAACATATGAAAAACTTGAATGCATATGATGAATAATTGTCATGTCTAGCTAGACAATAAAGGTTATGAAAATTCTTGAAGCAATTGAGGTGTTCTAAGCATATAAAAATTTGAAGGAAATTTTTTCAATAAAGCTTCAAGAATCCTTATATGGATTGAAATAGTCAAGGAAGAAAAGGGTACAAAAGAATGACCCTAATTGTCCTTATATTTTATGAAAATGTCATGGTAAGACAGAATTTTGTCTTGACCTACAGATTGATAATTTGACAAATGAAATATTTGTCTAACAGTGCACATACACTGAAAAGTTTTGATGCAATTTTATATAGATAAATCACATTCATTGAGTACCCCAATGATTATGAGATCACTTGACATAAATGATGATTAAGTTTGATCTCAAAAGAAGGATGAAGAGTTTCTTGGTGATGAAACTACATATCTGGGCACTAGTGCATCTTACTAACAATATTTGACCAGATATTTGTCTTGCAGTAAATTTTCTGGCAAGATTCAGTTTCTCCCCGATAAAAGGACATTGAAATGGTGTTGAGCACATGAGTGAATATCCTCGAAGGACCATAGTTATGTGTTTATTCTATTTCGAGGAATCCAACACAAAATTGTTTCGTTACGCATATGCAGAATATTTATCTGATCCGCATAAAGCTCTATCTCAAGCACGCTATGTGTTTGCATGTGGAGGCACAATAATATCTTGGCGATCAATGAAGCAAATATTGTTATGCAGAAATAAAAGCCCTCCATGAAGCAAGTCGAGAGTGCGTCTGGTTGAGATAAATGACACACCATATTCAGGAAATGTGTGGTTTTCTTTGAAAAAGAATATACCAACCACAATGTACGAAGATTGGAGACATCATCACAAGAAATTAAGTGATGTTTTAATCAGGGGGAAGTATAATACGCGTTGCACTCTTTTTCCCTTGACCGAGGTTTTTTTCCCACTGGGTTTTCCTGGCAAGGTTTTTAATGAGGCAACAAATAGTGCGTATCAAAAGATATGTGTACTCTTTTTCCTTCACTAGAATTTTTTTCCCACAGGGTTTTTTCTAGTAAGGTTTTAACGAGGCACACTATCTATGGACATCCAAGGGGGAGTGTTATAAATACATTGAATGAGTAGATAGTCCATAAAGTTAGTACATGAACAACTATATATATTCACTAAGTTTCATGAACCTTTTTGGATAAGAATGTATCTATTTATTATGATACTTAATATGGTGACTTTTAGAGTGATTTCTCAACCTATAAATAGGGTTGTTCATTCACTATTGTAACATATACAGATGAGACTGAGATACACTTGAATAAGAAGAAAGTCTTCTCCTACATCTACTTCTCTTGCCTTCTTCTCTTTCTATTATATTATTACTTTTATAACACCTTGAACAATTTTGAATTTTAGAAAATAACTTATAATGAAATACATTTAATAACATTCCAAGTTGATAGAAATGTGTATTTGTAACATCTCATATTTTAGACAGACTAAAATTAAGCTAAGAAAAACAAGGAGAAACAGATTTGGAAAAAATGGGAAAATCTGGAAAATTTCCAGATTTTAAAAGTGAGTTTTGGCCATTTTCAAACGGCCATAACTTTCAGCTCAGGAGGAGTTTGGGTGAGTTCGTTATATGGATGGAAATATCGCTAGAAGATCTTTCCAACGACGCCAAGTTTATGAAACTCCGAGGTCGTATGAGTGAGATATGACCTTAGGAAGATGGGTTGTTGAGCAGGGAAAGTTTCAAAACCAGATTTATTAAGGGTGTTTTGGTCTTTTCCTTAAGTCAATTAATTATTTCGTCGTGGAGTAATATGTTGGGGTCTAAATTAATCCCATTTAGTTTACGCACTTAGAAAATAGACTGGGTGTTGAAAGCAAGAAGAAAAGAGGAGAAGGAAGAAGAAGACGCAAGAACACCAAATTTAGCTTCGTGGATTTTCGTTGGGGGTGATCCCTAACAAGGTATGTGGGTCTTTTGTGTTGGGTTACTTCACCCACACACCAATTTCATTCAAATCAGTCAAGTTCATGAATTAACTCATGTTAGAGGTTGGAATCTTGAAAGAAAGTTTGACGTTCTTGTTGATTGGATTGTTGTTGATCACTGTTAGTTGTAATCCATGTTTTAGGACTGTTTTTGGATCTAAATCATCGGGTAATAAGTTAATTAGGGATTCTAAGTGTTTGGGGTGGGATCCATGAGAGTTTGCGAAGGTTTAGAGATGAAAAACGAAGAAGAAAGTCGGAAAACCCGTTGAAAAAATGTTAGGGCGCCGTGTCTCGAAAGCGTCTCAGGACAAAGTATGTCTGTCAGGCTCTGGCGCGCCGCCCCTCTCAGAGCGCCTGAGGAAAGTCTCTGTCTGTCAGGCTCTGGTGCTCTGCGCCTCTCGAGCGCCCCGACCCCCTGGAGCCCCGTTCTTTCCCTATCTTTTCGTATTAGTTACTAAGTGATGTACCCCTCATTTTTGTTGTTTCCAACACTCTAAGGTACATCTAAACATCATGAAATCATCCATAAACATGAGATCATGATCCTTGAATCCATAATTCAATTCAAGGAAAGTAAGGTCAAAGTCAAAGAAGTTAAGAGCCAAGTCTAGAAGTTAAGAAGCAAGGCAAGGTAAAGTTTCCTAGAGTCTTCCACAAATGTTTTCACTTTGTTTTAAAGACTTAAAGTTCAAGTCAAGTAAAGAGTTGAGTTCATATCTCCAAAGATATAAGGGATCTAAGTATTTCCTAAGAGTTAAAGTTTCAAGTTAATTAAAGAGCAAGAGTTGAGTTCATATCTCAAAAAGATATAAGGGAACTAAGTATTCACTAGAGGTTTACAAATGTTTCACATTTGAGTAAAGAGGGGAACTAGAAGTTCCAAAAGAGTTTTGAACTAAAAGGGGAACATTGATTCCAAAATGACCTTTTTAAAGCTAATGGGTTCAGTAAATTATCTCAACCCAAAGGAAGGAAGTTTTATTAAAAGTATGAGCTAAAGTACATTTTTGGGAGTAGTATTGAGCACCGATGTGGAGATGAGAGTTCATACTAACTCAAGTCTCCATGTAAACCATGTAGTCAACATGAGAATTGACGTGTCATACTTTTTATATGATCACGTAAGGAGAGCTAGTGGATCCACTAAGTTGAGTAAGGTCCTATACCGATGACAAGGTGTAGGATGGTCCTCTTTCAACATGAGGTAAGACATTGTACCATCACTTAGGCTCATAGTGATGGTTGTTGGTTAGAGAAACTCCCACAGAGGCGATATTACTTTCTTATATAAGTAAAGTTGAGTTTGTTATTGCATTTTCTTTAACGAACTAAGTTGTTTTCACTGTATTTTATATATATATATATATGTTGCATGTGATTTAAACTGCTTTATATGTATATTGTTTGAGTTAAGTATACTCTTGAGTTGAGCAGAGCCAAGGTAAGTTCATCTAATCCCCTCAAGCTTAAGTCGTTGTTTAGCTCTCCAACTCGCATACTCGTACATTCAATGTACTGGTGCCAGTTGGCCTGCATCGTTTCATGATGCAGATATAGATACTCAGGATCAGCACGCAGTGCTTCGTTGATCCAGATTGAGCTTCAGAGTTTGTGATGAGCCTCCTTGCATTCTGGAGGACATCCTTTTCATTTATATATTAGCTTAGCTTTTAGGATGTTGTGGGGTCTGTCCCAACATCCCTCTCTAGACAGTTTAGAGGCTTTATAGACTACAATATTTCAGTTTGGAGTTATTTTCAGTTATTAAGACTCAAGTGCCATTTTGGCCAAATTTATGACATGATGTATTTTCCGTTTTATTATGTTTTACTAGTGTCAATGTTGAGGTTTGTCTTCCGCTGATATAAGTAGCTGGGACAGGGGTTCGCTTGAGGGTCAGCAATGGTCTTCGAATGCAAGTCCTGCCCAGAGTGTAGGCTCAGGGCGTGACAGTATTTGTGTGATCTCTCCACTCTCTTTTCTTTTAAGGAAAGTACACTTTGACAATCCCTATAAATAAAACCCACCAAAATGAAACAAGTCGGAGAAGATGACTATTTGTGCCTCAGTGTACCAACGCTTTGACTTGCCCTTAGCTCTAGCCAGTCTCCAGCATATCAGGTTCCATGGTGAGCTATTCATTCAAGCTCGTGTTGGATTCTCTCGGTCATGACATTATGTCCTATGTTTTCGGACACATACCATTTTATTCTTTTATTTTGGTGTATTTGATACTCTTAGACTTAGTATTTGGAGATTAAATGTCCTTGATGTGATGACTTTCAGGTTTTGAGTATGGATTTTTGTTTCTTACACCAATGAGATTTAAGCTTCCTCATTATGGTTAGCATTAGTAAACTAAATGATAAATATAAGTTGGGGTTGAATTCATTGGTTCGCACACCTAGGAGGTTAAGTGTGGGTGCAACTCACGGCTATATTTGGAAAATGGGTTCTTTGAGATTGCATACATTAAGTTATTCAATATCTTTCTCCTTTAATGTTATCGTGTCGGAACGTGACACTCCGATTCAATCATACTCTGTCAGAACATGACACTCCGAATCAATCATACCGTGTCGAAACGTGACACTCCGATCCAAGAATACTGTATTGGAACCTGACACTCTGATCCAAGAATACCGCGTCAGGATGTGACACTCTGATCCAATAATATCGTGTCAGAACGTGACACTCCGATAGAATTATACCGTGTCGAAACGTGACAATCCAATCCAATAATATCATTAACTCATAATTTATTATCACCACTTTTCAATTCATTAACAATATTTCATCAAGCCTTCTTTATTCAAGACATCACTTCGATAGAGAGGGTTCAAGATTATATTTTCACGGACTTGGGATTTCAGACCAATCAGAAACCACACAACCAAGATACACAATCACACAATCAAGTAGATAGAGGACTTACCAATATCATTCGATGCATATCAATCACTATTAAGAGTCTATCTATCAAATAGAATAAATCATAACCTACCTCTACCGAAGAACCGAAGTCAAGCAAGCTAATTCCTGAAGCCTTTTCTTTTCCTCAATGCCTTCGAACGTTTCCAATCTATCACGTATAAAGTATTTATAAGCAACTAAGTCCCTAGACACTCATATTACTTTATAGTGTTAACTCAATAACCCACTCAAATTTGTAATCAATTTTCAACTCTTGAGGTCAATTAATAGGTCAAGTCTCCTATTTCTTAAACTTCAAATGTAGGGTTAAGTCTTAACTACTCCAAATAATATAACTCTAATGAAATTTATATATATAATACCAGACTCTAATATTAAATTAACTATCTCAATATATTCAAACTTAAATTATAATGTGATAGCTAAAAAAATAATGATAAAACATTGAAATTTTGAAGCCACTGATTACAAAATCAGTGGCCATACATCATGAAACCTAAACAGTAACTGATCCTTATGTGGCGTAATGCACAAACTCAATGGCTGCACTAACATAATTATTCCTCAATTTCAATAATACACTACTAATATTATATAATTTATATATGATGATTTTTTATTATTAGTTAACACCTTATTCTTTAACTTTCTTTTTATTATTCTTTTATTACATTCTGCCATAATTAAATAGCACTAAGTTATTCACTATTGGTTGAAATTAAATGCAATCATCACTACAATATAATAATATGCATTTCTATCACCAATTAATATGTATAGCATATATTAAAGCTCGTCGACTCCTACCAGAAGGTTGGCATTTTTTTTACGCCGAGCGCCTACTTCCTCTTTCTTTCTTCTATGGATTTTTTTACTATCCTAATTATTATATCTGCTTATTATAAAAATAGTGAAGTGGCTCATACTAATTATAATATTATTTTCTTTAATCACAAACTAAAATTATTATTTAAACCGATCTCTTAATTTTATAATTATAGTTACGAATAGTCCAAAATATCAATTTAAAATCTTGAAAGAGTCTTTTATGAAATAAAAAGCTCTAGTACTCAAAATGAGCTCTTTTTATTTTTTATTGGCATTGACTGAACATGATCCCTAGCTGTGAACGTATGTGTTGACTATCTCAATAGATGACTTCCGCTTTAGGACTTCTCGTCTCGGAAGAGGAAAGTAGATTGGGGCTGGACCGAATAATGCGTTGATATTCCCATTTCATTGCCTCTATCTCATAGTACGGAGTAGAAGATAGGGTGTTAGTTGTTTCATGGTTCCCAACAGGACATAGCTAACCCTTCTAAGATAACCAAGCAAAAAATAAGCTCGAAGATGAAAGTTGTAGAGAAAAAATATTTATGAACAATCAAAAGCAAAGATAGAATTAAAAATTTAAGTTAGTTCACTTCATTTTCCAAAATTGAGCATCAAATTTCGCAAAGAAGAACAAAAAATATTCTTATATCTTCTTTTTTCCACTTTGCTTATTACAACAACAGATTCCATAGGAATTGGTTCAAATGCAGAAAGAAGAAAAGAGGAATGGAGAAAGGAGAAAGGAGAAATGAAAGCCAACAGAAAATAGAAATTACAAAATATCAGGAAATTGCAGAAACTCTTTGAGAAGAACAAATATGAGGAGAGACACTTGAAATTCTATTGCCAAGGAAGAGGAAGAACAAAGATGATAAGAGGTGAATGAAAGCCACATGTAACAATGCGGTGGCAACCAAATGCAGGTGGAGCAATATTCAGAATAGGGGCAACTAATTGCAATGACTAAACTACCCTCTGTAAATTGAAATTTGACAGAAAACTGACATGTTGAAACCAATTGAACTCATGCTTCTACTATGGTAGAAAATATATACACATAAATTTTTTGTAGAAATCAACTAATCAAAATGGAAAAATATAACCTGTACAAAGATTATGATGAAGGGCTATCCGACCAATTTGAAATGATGAAATACATCAATTTTACATGGAAAACATATAACATTGTGAGAGAAAAGAGAGAAGTCTTGAGAGAAGTAGAAAAAATGAAATTGTGTTTTGGGTGGAAATTAAATGTCTTTCACACAAACAAAGATGTAGTACGTGACAAAAGGAAAAGGAAGATTAAATTAAATCCATACACGTAATTGAGAAAGAATATGAAGGAACAAAATGGGCCTCAATTTCTAGTACAATTTACTTTACTTTTGGTACAATTGATTGATGTTGTGATTGCTCTTTTTTTGATCACTTATATATAAGGATAATAATGTGTTTATTATACTTGAAATATTAAGTTTTATGCTGATAATATGTTACGAAATATTAGTTAAATAAAAAAAAGGAGAAAACGAAGAATAGAAGAAAGGGAGAAAATGACGGAATATATAGAGAATATATAATAGGAGTGATAAATAAAGAAAGAAAATAGTCTTCTTTATTATTTTTTGTGTGCAAGGGTATTGCCCCTTTTATACGAAAAACAAAATCCTTGAAGATGTGAGTTTTCTATGATAACGGACCCTAGACACACGCACGCACGCACACGAACGCACGCGCGCACGCACACACACAAACACACATCAACACACGCGCGCGCACACACTAAAATTTATTAGTTATTAATTTTTCTAATATTTCTTGTCATATATTTTTAAGTCTCCTTGTTTATTATTATTCTAATATTTTTTGTCATATATGTTTAACGCTACTTAAATATTAATTAGAATTCTAATATTTTTTGCCATATATTTTTAATGATAATTAACTATTAATTATTCTAGTATTTCTTGTCATATATCTTTCTCTTACTATATTTTTTTTGAACTCCTCTATACCAATCATATTACGTCAAATTTGTTGATTAATTAAAATTACATGAATTATTTTTTATTATTTACCTTGCCAAACACTTTTGGACTTATTATAAGTTATTTTTATTTTATTTCAATTATTTTTTATATTTATCAAAAAAACTTTAAAAATTAAAAATTGATTCAAAAATAAATTTAACCAACTTTTAATCCAATACAAACACTCTCTAAGACTCCATCAGGTCTAGAAGCACATATTTAATGTTGTGAGCTCTCTTTCATCAAGGAAAGTAGACTTGCACAACCCCTATAAATAGAACCTAGCAGCAGAAGAGGAGAACCAAAACAAACAATTCTATTTCACTCAAAACAAATATGAAAGAAGTTGTAAAAGATGAACATTTGTGCCTAAGTTTTAACCATTTTGGACTTGTATCGATATAGCTGCAAAAATTTCCGATGAATTTCAGGCGGAGGAGAACCATAGCTTAGACGATGGCAAATAAGATTTTGAATTCTCTTTAGCCTCTGAGAATTCAGATAACTCAATTGCGAAATTCATCTATAACACTCCGACTATATTTCAGCAG
Organism: Solanum sitiens; assembly: GCA_016801875.1. Lineage (NCBI taxonomy): Eukaryota > Viridiplantae > Streptophyta > Magnoliopsida > Solanales > Solanaceae > Solanum > Solanum sitiens. The sequence continues at coordinate 2,323,336 of JABWTJ010000035.1, read as the reverse complement.
CCAATTTCCCCCCTTTTCAACCGGAATGTATTGGTAAGCTATTCAGATTTGAATGATGTTGATAAATCAATTCTGCTGAAGAAGTTGTATGTAGAAAAAAATAAATTATTCGTGGAGACGATACCTGTCGGAAGTTACTGTATGAGGAAGCCGAAGATAAGCGAGCCATCACCAGAAAAATGCAACAAGAGTAAATCAACTGGATTTGGTCCGAGGATTCGAGATCTGTTACGAAGGAGTAATGGTAAGGGACGTTTTGTATTTCTCACAAGAAAAGCAAAAAAATTTCAGTGAGGTGGTGAAGACGGCCGAAAAAGTATTGAAGCAGACGAAAAAAAGCGGAGGAGAGAAGAGTTTACCGTTGGATGCGGAAAGCACTTACATGATTTTTTGCTATTGGTATGGATAGAAGTTATCGATAATTCTAACATGCAGTTGCAAATATAAATGCAAATGCTTCTAGCATACATTGGTATAGAGGTTGAGTTTTTTACATGCAAATGCTTTTAGCATACATTGTCATAGAGTTCTTTTTTCGTGTTCTAGTATAGAATTTTATCACCAACCATTTCTAATGGATGTTGCTTTTTTACTTCCCAATTATGAAATTAAAAATATTTTGACAACTCCCTCTCTCTATCAAAATGTTGGTTTTTTAGATTCATTTTTATTTTATTTATCTCTATATTTCAACACTACTTAATTTCTTAACTATTAGTTCTCCTAATACTTCTTATCATCTATTTTAGGACTACTTAATTATTAAGTATCCTTAAAACTTCATACCATATGTTTTAGGGCTATTTAGTTATTAATTTTCTTAATACTTCGTGTCATATATTTTAGAACTACTTAATTATTAATTTTCTTAAATACTTCTTACTAAATTTTTCTATTTTTCATGCCATATATTTAGCACTCCTTAATATCTTATTTCTCTTAATACTACTTACCATATATTTTATGTTCGTTAGTTATTAATAGTTCTAATATTTCTTGTCATTTTTAAAAAAAATTTAAAAGATATAAATTTTTGTCATATATTTTAAGGTTTTTGAGTTATTAATTGTTCTAAAATTTGTTGACTGAAAAATTCTATATTCTTCATAAAAATAAAAAATACAATATAAGAATGTGAAAAACAAGAACTTTATGAAATCGTACTAAAATTTAGAAATTAGTAAGACAAAATACTACTTACCATATATTTTATGTTCTTTAGTTATTAATAGTTCTAATATTTCTTGTCATTATTAAAAAAATTAAAAGATATATATTTTTTTCCATATATTTTTAGGTTTCTTAGTTATTAATTGTTCTAATATTTCTTTCCCTATTTTTTGAAGTGTCATAGTTCTTAAGTACTCTTCTAATGTCTCTTAAAATAGTGTGTGTTGTTGCACTATCTATAAGACATATATCATCATGCTTAATTTTGAATCTAACTAATGACTGGAAAATTTTCATATTCTTCATACAAAAATAAAATTACAATATAAAAATGTAAAAAACTTTATGTCATCCTACTAAAATGTAAAAATTAGTAAGACATAATACCCTAAAAAAGCATTTAGGAAGAATAAAATAATTGCAAACATAATAGAAAAACAATAACTATTCTTATAAATTTATCCTCACTTAGATCATCAGTTCTTCAATCAATACTTTCATAAATAAATTCATCTTTGAAATGAGTAATATTTGGGAGGCTTCAAAGTCATCATCTTTATATGTAAGTCTGCCTCAATATTATCATATTTATTTGAGGGAGTTGCTTCATCCTAATATATCTGAAAAGACAAGTGTGTCGCCACATTATTATCTTTTCTTTTGAGAGGGGCTTGATAAAGTTTCACAAAATGATTAGTGGTATGACATACACGTGTCCAATGACCTTTCATATCATATCGATGACAAATATTGATTCTACCATAATGTCGATAATTATTTCATTCTATATCACGTCCTCATTCACGTCCATGATCAGGATAATTATTTTGTCTTGATTCACACTGATTATGTGCTGCTACAACATTTGTTTCAGCGAATGGAGCAGAACAAGTAAGACCTGCTTCATGATTTTCATCAATAAAATATTATTCTGCTTAGCCACAAGTGTGCATGTAATTAATTCAGAATATTTTTTAAACTCTTTTCATGATATTGTTGTTGTGATAACATATTTGAAGCGTGAAAAGTGGAAAAAGTTTTCTCAAGTAAGTCATTATCACTGATAGTATCTCCACATAATGTTAATATGGAACTTACTGTATGAATAACAAAATTATACTTAGTTAGAATTTTAAAATCTTGAAATTGAAGGTTTATCCACTCATATCGAGCTTTTAGGTAACACCGTAAGTTTTAGGTGGTCACATCGATCCTTCAAATTAATCCATATTGTCACACCCCGTTTTTTGCGCTTCAGCGGAAGGGTTTTTCCAATTTAAGTGATGGTATTGATTTGGGATTATTTTATCTTTTCAGAGTCGTCACTTGGAATTGAGTTATGGTGTCCAAGTCACCTTTTTGTTTAATCCCTAATCAAAAGGAAATGACTCTTTGTTTGTTCTGCGAACCAGAAATTCGAATAAGGAATTTTTTTGACCGAGGGGAAGGTATTAGGCATCCCTCAAGTCCCGTGGTTCTAGCACGGTCGCTTTTATTGACTTATACTTCTTTTAACTTTTTTTTGGATATATTTTATATGTTACATTTTCATTCATATTTTTACTCTAAAATTTTTATTAGTCTTAAACCGGGTGCATAACTGCATTCTCGATCTTGACGTTTAGACTTTAGAGTCATAACTGTCTTCTTCACATTTCACCTAATAATTGTCTATAAGTGTTATTTTAAATTAATAAAAAATAATTATATTAATGGACAAGGTGCGTCACCGCATCCTTGAGTTTTTTTTAATATTTTAAGAAAGATGTATAACCACATTCTTTATTAAAACAGACTTTTCAAATGGGTCATATATTTTAATATTTTGCCTATTACTAGAAAGTTTAAGCATATTATTAGCGATTAAGCATCTATACTATTTATACTTATAAACACAATTTACATAATAAAAGTCTAAAATATTAAACAAATATAAAGTTATTTCATAATTCGACATAGATATATTTATATTTTAGTATATTTACAAGTTATGACAATGAACAATTAAAATAAAAAGTAAAAATTTGCAACTCTTAATTTTTCTAAAATAAACATTTTTAATAAAGTTGACTAAATAAACTATTAGAATAATTCTTTTAGACTTTTAATTTATTTTGGGTTGAACACAAGAGGTACTTAATTGATAACAACACATGTTACCAAATGAAAAATAATGTATAATAGAACAAATAGGAAATAATTTAATATTATTGTGTCAAAATTAAACACACCTAAATTTTGAGCAAACTTTATAACATTGGAATCAAGTATTATATAATCATAAAAATAAAAATACAATAAAAATTTAACGATACCTTGTGTGAAAATTCAAAAGAAAGCAATCATAATAAGGAACCACGAAAGAAACCTCACCTTCACTTTTATTTGTGAGTGAAAGAAAAATATAAATAGAATGTGAGTATGTTGACTGATTTTTGATTGAAAAGAAATTATCTTTTTTGTTCTTCTTTTTTTTTTTTCTTTCTGTGGGTGTCATTTTTTCTTTTCTTTTTTTCTATGTTTTTGTCTGTGCAGATTTTTTATGTTGCCGATCCTTTTTTGCCTTTTTTTTTTTCCCTCTGTGTGTAGGTGTATAATATAGTAGTATATAGTGGAGTGTGGGTGGTGATGTGTCTCTGTGTAGTGGGTAGTTGGTAGTGGGGTAGTATGTGATTTAGGGGTTTGCTGGTTGGAAGAAAATAAAAAATGTTTTTGATCCTCTTTTTTTTCCGTATTTTGGTAGTGTGTGTATAGTAATAAGGGGTGTGTGGTAAGTGGGGTAAATGTGGTGTAGTGTCACGACCCTAATCGACTAGTCAGTGCACCCACAATTAAGCTTCTAAGTGGGCGAAATAATAAATTCAACCCCAACTTATATCAACTGTATAACCATGGATAACAATCATAATGCGGAAGTCATATTAAAGTAACTAGGGGTGGCAAAATGGATAAATAATATGGGTATCCATTCATATTACCCATACTAAATGAATTGGATATCCAACTCAATTGAAAATGGATAAAAAAATGGGTAATACCCGTATTACCCATTTAAAATGGATAGTTATATGAATAAAATGGGTAAAAGCAAACAAAAAAAAAGTGATAAAGTGTTAAGTAGTAAAAGTTTTTTTTTTTTTTTTTAAAAGAAATCTATAAAAAAAGATAAAACTTTTTTTTACATTTAATTTGGGATAGGGGTGGTAGGGATGGGGTGGGATGGGGGGCTGGTAGGGGTAGGGGCAGGGGCTGGAGGGTAGGGGTGTGTGGTAATTTTTTTTAAATTTTTTTTTAAAAAAAGAGTTTAATGAAATTTATTTTAATTTTTTTTGATGTGGTGGTGGGGGGGGGGGGGGTATGGGGTAAGGGGGGGGTGGTAGTTTTTTAAAAAAATTAATGAATTCTTTTAATTTTTTTTTTTTGGGGGGGGGGGGGGGGGGGGGGGAGGGGTGGCTGGTAGGGTTAGAAGTGATATTTATTGTTATTTTTAAAGTTTTTAACAAGATCTAATATAATATGGGTAATATGATTACCCATATTATCCATTGGGTAACTCATTTTACCCATTGAAAATATGAGTCGAGTAGGGTAACTTACCCGTTTTTATTTAACTCGTTTTCTGATCGACTCATATTCAAGTCGACTCGCTCGTTTGCCACTCCTAAAAGTAACCAATAAAATAAACCTCTAAGCCTATTACATATCATCCCCAAAGGCTGAAAGTCGTCACATCAAGGACATCTAATATTCAAATACTAAGTCTAAGCATATTACGGACACAAAAATAAATGAATAAAATATTATATGTCCGAAAACTAAGGACATCAGGTCATGATTGAGAGAATCCAACACAAGCTTGAATGAATAGCTCACCCTTGAACCTGATATGCTGAGACTAGCTAGCACTGAGGGCGATTCATAGTTGATGGTACCCTCGCTGCACTCCATAAAAAAACACAAAGAAAAACACAATTAGCGCTCAGTACGGGGCAACATATACTGAGTAGGTATCATCGGCCAACCCAAAATAGAAACTAATATACAATGAATAATAGTATGAACTCAACTATGACACTTAACAGGTGGTAAGCAACAAACAACATGAACAAGTGACTACATAATTAATCACAATATCAAGCACACCCATGAGGATTCATGCCTCCATGCCACACTCATTTGGGAAATGAGTTCTTTGAGATTGAGTACGTTAAGTCAATTCAATATCCTTTTCCTTTAATGTTACTGTGTCGTAACGTGACACTCCGATCCAATTATACCGTGTCGGAACGTGACACTCCGATCCAATTATACCATTAATTTTCATTTATTATCACTACTTTCAATTCATTGATAATATTTCATCAAGCCTTCTTTATTCAAGGCATCACTTCGATAAAGGTGGTTCAAGAATATATATTTCACGGTCTCAGGATTTCAGACCAATCACAAAATACACAACCAAGCAACACAACCACACAATATAGTACGTAGAAAACTTCACAATATCATTCAATGCATATCGATCACTATTAAGAGTTTGTTATCAAATAGCATAAACCATAACCTACCTCCACCGAAGAACCGAAGTCACGCAAACTACTTTTCCAATGATTTTCCCTCAATGCTTCTGAAACTTTCCAATCTATCAAGTATACATAATTGTAAGCTAACGAGTCTATAGACACTATGTTATTATATTTCTAGCCTAGAGCCAAAAATTCACCAAATTCTATAATCAATTTCCTAAAGTTCAAGCCTAAGGATAAATCTTTATTCCTCCAATTAGTATAACTTTAATGAAATTTAAATAAAAAATATACTTAATATTTAATTACCTATCTTAAAATATCCGAAGCTTATTTTATAATATGATAATTCAAAGAACCAAATTTAGAATGAAAACTAAGTGTTTTTGAAGTAATAGTCTGCCCAAAGAAATTTTTTTACAGAAACCTTACTATATGCCCACAATTTAATCATATGTACTCCTCTCAATTCTTCAAATACTTTATCAATAAAACCAAGGAGTTCCTGGTATTGCCCACACTAACATTATAACATCAAATAATCCACTCAATGCTTAATCATTATAATTTTATTATTTTAAAGATAACAATCATTCCATCTTTAACAAAATTTCCTCCTCTTTCTAATCGGTATGATACTAATATAATTACTTCCTTCTTTTTCTTTCACAATTGAAACAATGTAACGATGAAAAAATAATTTTGACCTGTACTCATTGATTAACAAATTAAATTTATGAATAAGGATGTATTTTGGATGAGAATTTTTTTTTACCGGAGAGGTTAGCCGCTTTAATTTCCTTTGGTTCAATGCCGCTTCCGTTATTCTTTTCTTCTGCTCTTTTCTTTTCTTGTACAGATTATTTATTACCCTAATTATTGTATAACCAATTATAAAAGTGGTAAAAGTGATCCACTACTAATTTTAATGTTATTTTCCTTAACCACCAACTAAATAAATTATAAAAATTATCGCATTAATTCTATAATAATAGTCATGAATAGTCCAAAATATATATTTAGAATATATCGGAAGTATTTTATGAACTAAAATCTCTATTACTCGAAATAACCAAATGTGTCGTTACATTAGATACCAATTTACCCATCGTTCGTCATCGAACGATCAAAAGAAGGTAAGGTTAAGAAAGGGTACCTGTCTCAATGATTCCTTCAAAATATTACTACCCAAGGTCTCATCTCCAAAAGTATCAAACCAACCAACTGGAGATCTACATCTCCTCCCGTACAATGTTTCAAATGGGGCCATCTCAATACTCGAATGATAACTCTTGTTGTATGCAAGCTCAACTAACAACAAAGCTATTCTCAAGTAGACTTTTCAACTAACCGATTCTCTAACTAAATCTTGACACAACCATCTAGATAATATCCCACATAACCATGATAAAATCCTTAATCAATATTGGTTACAATCAAGAGTGAACCTGTACCAACCACCACACACTTATAATGCACAAACCATCATAGATCTTATCAATATTTCATTCTCACAACATAAGCTTTCCACGAGCTTAAGTTATATATATAAAAAAAGATCTTTAGACATCAGTGCTCATAAAGGAAAAATTCAACTTATCTAACCTCAAGAAGAAAATGATCAAGTAACCATCCATCGAGCAATACACCCAAGCATAACTTTAACAACACTATCGAAATGCAAAATTAGTGGCTATTATAGACAAACCTTAAGAATGACAAAACTAGACTCAATGGTCCTCACATTCAATCACACATAGCCAAAACATGATATCGATGATGAGATAAATCTTAAGTCTATCCAATAACTGTAAATTTTTATAGTAGTTCTCCTATAATTTCTCATAAACTAGCATACTTTAACTATCCCAAGAAACACCAAATCTTTCATAACTAGAATGAAAAAGTCTAACCACAGATGTCATCCTAGTAGGAGGACAATCACATAATCGGTACACACGATCCACTACTAGACACTCACCCACAGAAGCAAAAACACACACGGACGTAGAAAATGAATCATACTCTAAACCACACCCTGAATGAAGTAGTTGGTCACATAAGAATGTACATAACCAAGGTCGGATAATTCAAGATACTCCTTCCATAGTGCCCAAATCAACATTTTCATTCATCTGACTCTATCTCTTTGATTTTATTGCTACCCAGAATCACCAATTTAATCCCTATTATAATTTCACACATACTTGATTTATCGTACCCCACATCCACTAAAGTCAACACTCTTAGTACTAAAAAACATCATAACCCACAACAATCATCTACCTTACTCCCAAACCATCATTAGTATCAGAGTATTCTTATCAAATACTTGTTCAAACTATGACTATCTCTCTTTATATTTAAGTATTTCACGATAAATTTGAGTCCCAAACAAGGCTAATAACACTAATTTCAATATTGATAGTACCTTTCTATCGAGATAAAACTATTAAATCACAAACAAAGTCAACTCCACACCACTTTCACATGCCATGCTTTAGCTACCATTCTAAATCATTATATACCTTATAACAACACTTAACAAATACTTGGTCATCATAATAAGTTTATTTACTATTATCACATAACCTTTATTTGCTATCAAGTATCTATATAACACATCACATCAGTGTGTAGTCCAATTTAAAATAGTAATTTCCATCCCCTCAAAATCCTCAATAACCATGTATAACTGTAGGTCCACACTATTGCGCATCCATAAGTCCCTACAATTATTTCAGTAATTTAACCCCACATAACAACAATAATCTTACACGCATCATTGGTTGTCACCAAGACCAAACCTAATCTTTCTTAAAGCCGATGAAAAATTCCTAGTAAGTCTGTACCAAACTAGTTCACATCTTAAAACCATATCTTATCTCTTATGCAAAAACCAATACAATCTTCAACTACAAATCAAGGATTATACGAGAGGTTTTATTTCTTCACTTTTCTTAAATTATTCCCATGACACAAAAATCTAAATATCATGAACTCTTTAATACACCAGACTCTTGTTGGCTCTCTTACCAAGCTTATTATGTGGCCAAAAACTCTTGACAATTTTTACTTTAGCCTTTAAATCAAAACATTACGTGAAGCCCCCTTAGGTCCTTTAACCATCAAAAGTAATCAAATTTTCTACTTAAACTATGCACAAGTCCTTCCAAATGCTCCATACTCAATTCAATTGATCATTTCTTATATTACAATATCATACCTTGACAAAATATACCACTACGAATGTATACTTACTACTAAAAATTTGAATTTTGAATTCAACTATGCAACCTAATCCCCTTATTTATCAATATTAGCTCATACCTTGAAGATTTTTATGACTTTGTATATCTTAGCTTATTATTGATCGCCTTTCTATCGACCATACCCTATCCTTCACTAAAAGTTCAACCATACTCATTAATAAATTCAACCCTACAACAAAATATATCATCCCACTCGAGGTGAACGTTTGTACACTCTTTTCTTAAGTTTTATCCAATAGCCTTTAACCAATATGATGAATCTCTGACACTATTACCTTAACCAAAATAAAATGTATGAAACCGCGCGTCCCTAAACCCAATTTCAACCCCTTCGAAGATACATTCTTAATCCCTGCAATCAGAGAAAATATTCCTACTCTCACCTATTTCCAAAGGCTACACATTCCACAAATTTTTATCTTATTTTAATTATGACTCTAGCTCCTTTAAATTCTATTCGAACGGTGCCCCAACATCTCCTAAAACTTGCCATATGTAATGACCCGGAAGGTCATATGTGGAAATTTTAAATACTTGTTTAACTAGAGTTAATTAATTGAATGGATAATTGTAGATAATTGATTGCATCGATAGTTAATGGACCAAAGTGATAATTTATTTAAGTTCCTATACTATTTAGGTCATGTATGAGAATGAATTAAAGTAGAATAGGGTTTAGTTTTTACTAACTACAAAGAAAAGAAAAAAATATTTTGTGCTAGAAATAGAGGACATGATTCGGCGGCACAGGAAAAACTTTCGTGCTTCAGGTAAAACTTCAAGCTCAATTCTTATTATGCCAAGTAATTACTAGGATGGATAGTATACATTAATTTAATAATATATATTTAAGAAACAATTCATTTATGTTGTTGTCTGGAAAGATTCGGCCAAAAACATTGTCAATCATATTGTATTCAATAACAAAAATCATATAGTGAAGTTAATGGTCTAATGACGAGTTAATCCTTGGAGACTAAATTTTGATGAGCTTTTGGATAAATGTACACAAGTTTGTGCATATTGACTCAGTAGTGAAACTTAATGTTTGCTTAAATTCGTCTTGGGTTGGAGCTTTTATTATAGTTATTATATTTGATTTAATTGACGATATTGAGATAAGTAATTAAATATTAGGTGTATTGTACTACACGAATATCATTAGGATTATAATATTTAGAGATACTGAGACTTAACTCTAGATATGAAATTTGGAAAATGTGACAATTGACATGTTAATTGGTATCAAGATTAGGAGTTTGATTATACATTTGAGTGGGGTTGTTTTTGGGTCTAAGATAGACATATGATAACATGAGTGTTGTTAGTTCGAAAGTCTTATTGTAATACTTATTTGAATAGATCACATTTTATTGGAGGCTGAATGAAAGGGAAAGACTCAAGTCACAGAGTGATTGTTCGACTATTTGAATAGATTACATTTTGTCTCCCCATATTTCCTTTCTTTCCCATCACATTACCACATTTTCCCCTTCCATCAGAATCTACTAAAATCCCAAATTCCCCTACAATCCCAAAACCCTCCCCTTCCCAAATTCTACTTCGTCTCTATTGTTTTCTCTGGTCGGTGTTCGAAGGCAGGAACATAGGTTGTTCAAAAGATCACTCACTCATTCACTCCACTACTATTTTCAGGTATTTCGATTCCCTTTGCTTGAGGAATTCTCGTTCATTTGCTGTTAGAAACAAAAAATTAGAATGTGGGTCTTGACTTAGGGACAAATTGCATGTTAATGATTGTTAAAAAATGGGTAACATGTCCCTTAGAATTATAGAAAGTGAATGGTTTGTGGTGTAATCTATTTAAAATAAGATCGTTGACTTTCCGACTTAGGGTTTGGTAGCATCTTAGAATCCGAGATTGAACCTTGCGAAATTGAAATCCTAAGGATGAAAAATTGGTCTTGTTGTTATGTGTTGGGTGAACTTATGAGGGTCTAAAAATTGTCCAAATGTGCTCCTAAAAACATGGTATGAAATCTGTCTCTAAGCAACATCACGAGACCCCGTCGACGGACCGTCGCTTGATCGAGGGCCGTCAATGGGGTCCGTCGATTGATCAACTTTACAATTGCTAAACTCTGAGACGACAGAATTGGACTACGTTCCGTCGATTGATCGACGAGATATTCTGAACGTCCGTCGTTTTCAACTGAAACCCTAATATGTGAGAAGTTAAAAATTATTCTAAGTGTCACACGATGGAAGTGGACTACGGTTCATCGATTGATCAACGGGCCGTTCTGCATGTCCGTTGTTTCCAACTGAGAGGTCTGTAGAATGAAGACTAAAAATTTTCCTAAGTGTCCAACGGCGGACACTATCGACGAACTCATCGACGGGCCGTCGATAGTGCCCGTCAACCAGTACTGGAGTTCTGCACTGGACTATGATTGGTGTTTTATTTTTATGGTTTGATTGTTTTATGTGTAAAGTAAAATTACTATGAGACTAACAAACTATTTTCCAGGTACATATGGCTCCCAAACCGGACATCGTCTATTCCAGGGGCAAGTCCAAGTCCGTGGCACCATCCCAATGGATGATTGACACGTCCAACGATGAGCGAGATCCTGAATACATGCCCCCAGGCACCCGGACCCCTACACCAACTGCAAGAGCCACTCGGGGCACCCCCAAAAAGGTGGCTTCCGGTGTAGTCACTGCCTTCCAGTCTGATGAGGAGCGCACACTGACCGGCACACAGTCTAGGTCTGCTTCGGGTTCTGAAGGAGCGTCTGGATCTGAAGCGACATCAGGTTCAGAGTCGGCCCTCTCTACGGGGTCGAATGAGTCCACTGCCTCCGGTTCCGGATCACTTGGATCCACTCACCCTGAGATGTCTGCCCGCCAAGACTCGTCTGATGAGGCCCATAGTTTGGAGTCTGCTCCGGCACCCCAGGATGATGTCCCTGCACCGGTTCCTGATGAGCCAAACCGGTGGTGCGTAGATGGTCAGTATTAGGTATACAGGGATGCAAAGCTGCTAAATGAAAAGGGGGTGATGACTCGGTTGGTGACAGTCGAGCGGAGAGTTCTTACAGAGAGCCTTCACACAGTCCCTGATGTGCATAGCTTGTTTACCCGCCACAGGCTCGACTGGATGGCAAGGAGTCTGGGGTCCTATAGTGAGGAGATTGTACGAGAGTTCTACGCATCATATGTCGTGACTCTCAGAGGTTCTTTGGATAGGCGGCCGAGACCTACCAAACAGAACCCACTCACTGAGGTTTTAGTTTGAGGATGTCGGGTGGACATTTCTCCTACTTCCATCCGCTGCTTCCTGTACGGTGTTCCCTCTGGTACTACGAGAGATCACCTTACTCCGGAGTTTGATTACAGGTGGGGTTTGGTAAAGAGTGGCCAGTTTCAGAGGACCAGAGAGAAGAGAGAGTCCACCAAGAGGTGTCTTGCACAACAGCTATCCATCGACGGCGAGGGAGCAGACTGGGTGTTAGACCCTAGAGGCCTTATCAAAAACGCCAACCTCACCTTCACAACCAAGTTCTTCTGGCCGTTAGTTTGCCACCGCTTATCTCCCATGGTAGCAGATAACAACCTTACTTGGGATAGAGCGGTCATGGTAGCAGCATTAGTATCCGGGTTCGTGATTGACTTCACGAAGTTATTGATCTCCGTGATACATGAAAGGGCTTTTAAGACCTCTACTACTTACCCGTTTGCTTGTATGATTTTTCAGTTATGCAGGGATGCTGGAGTGCCCATTTGGCACCGTGATGCCCTCCTTACTCCGGCCAGGACTGTATATATAGGTATCATCAGGGATGAGGCCAATGTTGCGGCACCGCAGAGAGGGCCCAGAGTTGATTTGCAGCCGCTGAGTGCGAATTTAGCGGATACGGTAGAGTTATCCCAAGGGGGTGATCCTGCCACTTCAGAGCCCACTGATACTACCACGTCCGAGTCTGCCCTTGTCACATGTAGAGCACCCAGTTCCTCCCGGTCTACTCCACCGTCAGTAGCACTGGTCCAGATAGCTAGGGTCCAGAAGTTAGAGGCCCAGAATTCCACCTTGCTGCATCATATCCAACCTTGGATGCAGAAATCCATTGCCGAGGTTGAGGACTGGATTTAGAAGAGGGTGGCCCAGCAGACTGAGCGAAAGATTCAGGTGGTTAATCAGCGCCTTGATGCATTTGAGCTGCGGGTTCTTGCACGCCCAGCCCCCACCATTGATTTGACTACTCTTCAGAAGGCTGTGGCGAGTTTGCAGGCAGATGTTGACAGTATATTGGAGATGAGGGGACCCGAGCCTGAGAATGCACCAATCGAGCTAGCGGAGGACGCTTGTTGCACTATTTTTTGCCCCCATTGCACCATCGCCTAAGCCACGTGAGCGTGCCTAGAGGCACTGTTCCAGCCGCACCACTGAGGGAGAGGATGCCCGTTCAAGGAAGAAGGAGCAGACAAATCTTAAGGCTGCGAGGAGAGCCTCTTTGATTGATGAGGAGACCCGTCAAATGAGGGCTCGAGAGTTGGATGCTGGGGCATCTAGTTCCAGACTTGAGGTTGTTGAGAGGATCACCACTGAGGGTGCGGATATTGTTGTGGGCACCACTGAGAGTGACCCTACTACTAAGGTTTCGGGTTTTGGGAAATCGGACCCGCCTGCTTGTTGCTCATCGGTGCTTTGCGCCTTAGGTTTGCTTCACCTACCACCCTGGCTTTATATTTCTTATGCATTGGGGACAATTGCATGTTTTTTGTTGGGGGTGGGGTAAATGGAAAGTGAGTGTTAGGGTGAAGTCTGAGTAGCCCAACTCACGATCCTCTCTTAGGGGTTTTCTTGCCTGTGTTCTTTTGCCCCAAGAGACTGATTACTTTAGTGTTTAACCGGCATGTCGTAACTTGTACAAAGTATGAAAGTGAAATATGAAGCATGATGGATAAACATGAATGGTATCGTGTTATAAGAAAATGCTTGCATGAATAGGTATAAAGAAGTTGAAGATGTTGTCTCTAATCATAACATAGAGAAGAACCCACTGCATGACCCTCAATCTAACACTCAAACTAGGTGTTCGACTATCTAATAGGGTAACGAGGTGTCAAGAGAGTGTGAGGAAATTTGATTGTTCCATTGTTGGTACCTACCTAGAACTTGCCCGGTTAGTCCTGCAAAAAGAATCTGTGTTAGACAACTAGGAAAGGATCATAGGCCCTTGTTCAAATTAGCAAACATCTAGCCTAAAGTAAAGTGAACCAAATGAAATTGTTATCCCTTTTTGATCCAAATATGTTGAGCCTATAATATACCTTTCTTTTCTTCACCAACTCACCTTCCCTGGGTATAATGTGTTGGCCCTGGTCCCTCCTTGGACATGTGCACCTCAACTTAGGCCAAAAGCATAAGTTGAGGGTGGTTAATGCAGAAACTGACCTCGTCTTGGACCTGACCCATCCTTGGGTAATTTGTACATCGACTCATGGCAAAGCTATAAGTTGAGGGTGACTATTATGAGTGATGACCCAAAAAGTGGGTATGAAAAGAGTAATGTTGAAAAGAAAAGAAAAAGTGATCAAGAGAAGTGACTCAGTCAAAATTATCAATTGAATGAAGAAAGAAAAAGTAGAAAGAAATTGAAAAAAAAAAAGAAAAGAAAAATGGTGTTGAACAAAAAGAAGTAAGAGTCACTTCCACAAAGAACAAAGGAGAAAGCAAGGCTAAGATGGCAATAAAATAAAAAGTAGGGCATAATAGATAATGAAAGAGGTAGGACGCTTAGCCGTAACGTCAAGGAGGGCAAAAAGTCACTAAAATGTACCCATATGTACCATACCTGACCCCGATCCTACGCTACAAGCCAAGAAAGTCCTATTGTGATCCTAAGAGTCTAATGTGGTGAACTTAAGTAGTGAAAATAAGGGCAAACCTATGGCGACAAGTACTAACTAGATGTGAATTTGTTTTGAGCGTGAGTGTTGAATAATGATTCTTATACTCAAAGTTAAAATCACTGTGCAAAAAAAGAGGATATCTTTTGAAGTGAGGGCACTAGTTGCAATATCGGAAAGTTGGTACCTTGGCGAGAGGAAAAAGAGTAGAGGTGTTGGTGTATGGTGAGTCTATGCCATGGTCTGATCCACATGAGTGATCTTATCAATCCTAAGAGTAGAAGCATGCACTAAAGCAACGAAAAAGTTGGGATTGATAGCCATGTGATTGCGAAAGCTTAAAAGAGGATACTTTTGTACAAAGTGTTGTGTTGAGTCGTAGTGCGTCGCTTGAGGACAAACAATGAATTTAAGTTGAGGGTGTTGATGTACCATGGTTTCACGGTACTTCCAATGCTTTTTCCGTACGATTGGTGTGTGTCTAGAGCCTTTTTGTAGTAATTTTAATATATTTTTATCTTTGTTTGCAGGAAAGGTGTCCAAAACTAAAACGCAGAAGGCAGCTGAGATTTAGTGCAGAGGTGACCCACGAAGGCCATCGACGGTCCGTCGTCCCATCGACGGACCGTAGATGTTGACAGTCGACTGAAAGTTTAGGCATCTGGAGAAACTCGGGGAAATCTGACCAAGTGTGGGGCTATGGAAGAATCGTCGGTATTTCGGTCAATCGAAGGACCATCCTGATAAATCGTTGATTAGATCAGAGAATGTCCCAGTACCCGAAGTTGAAGAAAGTCTAAGTATGGAATGACGGAAGTCATCGACGGATCGTAGACGCACCGTGTTGTTGGTCCGTCGATTGAATCAGAGAAGATGCCAGTTGAAGGATGAAAAAAATGCTAAGTGTGGACTTACGGAGGTAGTCAACGGTCCGTCGTTTCATCGACGAACCGTCTGTGGGGGTCGTCGATTGATGCCGCATTTTTGGACAACTTTCCTTATTTGAATTCCTTTTAATTTAGGACAATATTTGTTATAAATAGGGTGTAAAACCTCGTTTTCGGGGTTGGATTCTATTACTACTATTCTTAGTTTGTTTTTGGAGATTTATTTTTGCAACTTTGGCATTAATTCAAATTTCTGGATTTGGTTTTCAAGTGATTTCTTGTGGTTTCAAGTTGAATTTCTGGATTTTCTTCGAATTTGTCAAAGTAATTTCATGATTTATTGTTTATCAACTATGAATTGTGTTCTTATATGCGCATGGGTAACTAAATTCACAACTAGGGTTGTGGGAACCATGGGTGATTAACAAAGTAAACCTAGCTTAATAACAATTCTCAAATAGGTTATTGCATGCATTGATAATTCTTTCGCTTAAAAGTCTTTTTAACGAGTGCACGCGTTAGAACTCGCCTTATTGCTACTTGCCGGACCAAGGAGGTAGTTAATAGGAAAAGAATTATCAACATAGATTTAATGTGATACTATCTAATAGGCTAGTCTCGATTGGTGTGAAGTAATAACTAAGTCATACATCAAATACGATGCTTAATATGAAGTAAAGGTAAGGGTTAGTAACTTAGACACACGTAGCCAGACCAAGGTACGGGGTAAAATTCTCTAAATGACGGACCAAGGATTTAGAGATACCTAACTTATCACTTTGCATGCAAAACACTAGGAAAGAATTGTTATAGCTAGGAATACGGCGTTATGAACCTATGGGGAACACTTACACCCTAGTTTCTCTCACAACTTGATAAACACCAAAGATTTACTCCTGTTACTTGTTTTACTTAGAAATATTACAAGACTTTTGTTTCACAAGCCTCCCTCCCTTTAATAACCTATTTTCGGAAAGGACTTGACTAAATAGAAGTAATCATACATTAAAGTTAAGTCTAAACCATTTTCCTCGTGGGATCAACCCCAACCTAATAGTTGGATTCTTTAATTGATACGACCGCTTATACTTCTTTAGGAAGGTGTAATTTTAGCGTATCATTTGCTCACATGTATTTTTATTACCATGAGTGAATCTCTAGTGGTGGATCTGATGTACCGATCCTCTTATGTCCTCTTGATAGGGTAGGAACCTTGGACAAACTTGATTATTTCCTTCTTTGGGTTAGATAAGTTTGATCCTCCCTTGATGAGTATGTGATGTTTAAAGATCGGAAATCTATAACTTAAGTCATGGAAAGATTATGTTTGAAAAGAAAATCTTCATAAAATCTGTGATGGTTTGTGCACTATGAGTGTATGGTGGTTGGTTAAAGTTCACTTTTGGTTGTAGTCGGTGTTGAATCAGAATGTTATCATGTCTATGCGAGAAAAGAGTCATCTTGATGGTTGTGTTATGGTCTAGCGAGTTTTGGTTCAGATTGGGTTCATGGGTTAGTCTTTGACTTGGTAATCACTCCTAATTAGAAGATTTTCCAAATTTTAGTTTGAAATTTCAATTCTTGATAATTGAACGTGATGGAATGGTCCTAAGTATGAATTCACTTGGAGAGAGAAATACAACTTAGAAAGTCATACCTTGGGTTCTTGGTATCCCTTAGTATTTGATTTTCTTTTACTTTATGTTCGAGGACGAACATTGTTTTTAGTGGTGGATAGTGTAATGACCCGGAAAGTCATATGTGGAAATTTTAAATACTCGTTTAACTAGAGTTAATTAATTGAATGGATAATTGATTTAATCGATAGTTAATAGATCAAAGTGATAATTTATTTAAGTCCCTATACTATTTAGGTCATATATGAGAATGAATTAAAGTAGAATGGGGTTTAGTTTTTACTAACTACAAAGAAAAGAAAAAAGTATTTTGTGCTAGAAATAGAGGACATGATTCGGCCGCACAGGAAAAACTTTCGTGCTTCAGGTAAAACTTCAAGCTCAATTCTTATTATGCCAAGTAATTACTAGGATGGATAGTATACATTATTTAATAATAAATCTTTAAGAAAACAATTCATTTATGTTGTTGTCTGGAAATATTCGGCCAAAATTATTGTCAACCATATTGTATTCAATAACGAAAATCATATAGTGAAGTTAATGGTCTAATGACAAGTTAATCCTTGGAGACTAAATTTTGATGAGTTTTTGGATAAATGTACACAAGTTTGTGCATATTGACTCTGTACTGAAACTTAATGTTTGCTTAAATTCGTCTTGGGTTGGAGCTTTTATTATAGTTATTATATTTGATTTAATTGATGATATATTGAGATAAGTAATTAAATATTAGGTGTACTGTACTACACGAATATCATTAGGATTATAATATTTAGAGATACTGAGACTTAACCCTAGACATGAAATTTGAAAAATGTGACAGTTAATATGTTAATTGGTATCAAGATTAGGAGTTTGATTATACATTTGAGTGGGGTTGTTTGTGGGTCTAAGATAAACATATGATAACATGAGTGTTGTTAGTTCAAAAGTCTTATTGTAATACTTATTTGAATAGATCACATTTTATTGGAGGCTGAATGAAAGGGAAAGACTCAAGTCTCAGAGTGATTGTTCGACTATTTGAGGCAAGTGGATTTCTTAACTTTTGTTAAGTGTATGAAATGCGTGTATTTTCTTGTGGTATATGTTTGGGAGTAATGGAACTTGGTGATGGGTTAACTTATCCACATTGATTAATTTTAATGATGAAAAAGGGGTAACAAAAAGACAATGTGATTAATTATTTATGTGTGATGTGTTGAGAAAGGTTTGAAAGCTTGTTGAATCATTGTTGATGTGATATCATATTTGTATTGTTGTGAATTGTACAATGTTATGAAAATGGTCATCTCCTCATTATTTGTATGTCATTTGCATTATTCTAAGACATGGTTGTGACAAGTGTTATGTGCATTGAGAAAGAATGAGAACTTAAAGAGGATGTAACATTTCGAGGGACGTATCGTGTGCCGCGATGGATACTATATTTCGAGGAACGTATCGTACGCCGCGATGGAGACTATTATCGAGGGTCGTGTCGGCGCCGTGACAAATGCATGGACAGATATGTCCCCTATGGGTCCCGGACTGAGAGGCAGCGGGTGTGAATCACTAGGTCAGACATGCATCATTATACTTGACATTGCATTCCATTACATTGCACATACTTATCATTAGTGAACTTCATATTGTGTTTTGTTGATCTTGTGATTACCTTTCTGCGGAACTTGTAATTTGTTGAAGTGTTGTTGTTGAGGATATGTAAGTTGTTGAAGTGTTATTGTTGAGGGTATGTAATTTGTTGAAGTGTTGTCGTTGAGGATATGTAATTTGTTAAAGTGTTGTTGTGGAGCATATGTAATTTGTTTAAGTGTTTGTTGTTGAGTTACGTTCTATGTAAATTGTGAGCTGTTAGGTTGGGCTGATTTTTATGTAAGTTCTAGTTGTGGAGGTTCGGTTGGGGTGATAGGAGTACTCATATTTCATCCCCTTAGCTTTTGTTTAGGTATTTAGTTGCTGGTACTCACCCCTTGCTTCTACAAATTTTTGTAGGTTATCAGCCTGGATTTTTATGGTACTTGTCATTCTCTTCTTTTTCGAGGCTTCTTGAGGATTTGTGAGGTAGCTGTTTGTCGTCTCAGCAGACTTTCTTTCTCCTTAATTATGATCTTGTTCTATTCTAGAAACAATTTCATTTGAAACTTGAGTTTTTTTAATCAATTGTAATACTTTAGAGGCTTGTACGCGTGACAACGAGATTCTGGGGGTATTTTTGAGTTGATTATAAAATTTCCGCACTTTATTGTAACAATTGAATTTTAGGTTGATTTGTCTTGGTGGGATAAGACGAGTGTCATCACATCTAATTTTGGATCGTGACATTATAAAACTACATTACTCACTAAAAGTAGAAAATCACAACCTTAGATTCTCCCAAGTCTTTATTACCATACAAAATTTATCTAACCAACAAATTCTTAATATATAGTTTCATCTCAATCACAATCCCTCACGAACTCTATTTACCGTCATGCTCAATTAGCCCTTGTCATCACCACGAAGTGAACCTTTTCCGTGACCTAACACCTTAAACTCAGGTATATCAATCAAATTTAAGGGAATAACCCAATTTTATACGTACTTTCTTTATCCATAAGCTTGTCATTCAAGTATGAATCTACTCCTTTGGAGCTTAAGATAAAGTCACTTGTCCTATAACCCTCAAGATATACTTCAATACCTAATGCATTAATACCGTACCAAAGATCCACCGCTAAATACTTCATTAAAACCATGTTTACCCAAGCATCTGTAGTAACCAACTAGTTGGTTTCTCAAATGTGAATGTAACATCGAATTTGATTATCTGAACATGTCATACGAATGATAACTCTTTAAGTATTTAGTATTTTCACTTGACAATCTACGTATTCTTTTCCATATAACACTAGAACCACATCGTGAAAATCTATTAGATCCATCATACATCATAAATATCGAGAAGATCACATCCAAATAGCTCACACAATTCTGCCTATTGAATAACTATAAAACATTATCAAATCCATTTTGTCTCTACCTCCAAGCAATTTGCATTCTTTGTTAGATCAGGTCGATAACAAAAGTATCACACTTCATAACTCTAATCAAGTAAACATCAATGTTGTTCTAATATTCTTATCATGACACTCTTTGATATATAATCAATCTATTAAGCCATAATTGAGATTCTGCCCTCAATTGCCTCAACATAATTTAATCATTTGCTAAGAAACTCATATATGTTATGATAACTTTACTAACTGTATTTCAGAATGTAATGATGTTCATTATCTATTCATTACATGCCCAGTAGTCAATCAAGAAAATATACCCATTTTCAAGGACACATTTTTTTTCTAGTGTTGCTATTTCAACTTCTAATACTCTAGTACTAACCATATGTGAAATAGAGTGAAAACGTTCAGATACCAATTAGTATCACCTAGATACCAATTGGATTCAAGTAGTAGTACGAAAGAAAGAAAGAAATGAGTTTTCCTAAAGTCACATAACCTCTCGAAGAAAAGTAAAGGCGTCCCCGTACCGTTCCGCAAGACTCTACTAGACTTGTCCTTGTGTGATGATATCACCGAACCTAAAGCTCTGATATCAAGTTTGTCATGACCCAAATCGACTCGTGAGTGGCACTCACAATTAAGCTCCTAAGTGGGCGAACCAACGAATTCAACCCCAACTTATGTCAAGTGTTTAACCATGGAAAACAACCATAATGCGGAACTCTTATTAAAGTAACCAATAAAATAAACCTCTAAGCCTATTACATATTATCCCCAAAACCTGAAAGTCATCACATCAAGGAAATCTAATCTTCAAATACTAAGTCTAAGGATATTACAGACACCAAAATAAATGAATAAAATAATATATATCCGAAAACTAAGGACATCAGGTCATGACCGTGAGAATCCAACACAAGCTTGAATGAATAGCTCACCCTTGAACTTGATATGCTGAGACTAGCTAGCATTGAGGGCGATTCAAAGTCGATGGTACCCTCGCTGCACTCCATAAAAGGAAAATAAAGAAAAACACAAGTAGGGCTCAGTACGGGGCAACATGTACTGAGTAGGTATCATCGGCCAACCCAAAATAGAAACTAATATACAATGAATAATAGTATGAACTCAACTATGATACTTAACAGGTGGTAAGCAACAAACAACATGAACAAGTGACTACATAATCAATCACAATATCAAGCACACCCATGAGGATTCATGCCTCCACGCCACGCTCATTTGGAAAATGAGTTCTTTGAGATTGAGTACATTAAGTCAATTCAATATTATTTTCCTTTAATGTTCCTGTGTCGGAACCTGACATTCCGATTCAATTATACCGTGTCGGAATGTGACACTTCGATCCAATTATACCGTGTCAGAACGTGACACTCCGATCCAATTATACCATTAATTTTCATTTATTATCACTACTCTCAATTCATTGATAATATTTCATCAAGCCTTCTTTATTCAAGGCATCACTTCGATAAAGAGGGTTCAAGAATATATATTCCACGGTCTTAGGATTTCAGACCAATAAGAAAACACACAACCACACAATATTGTACGTAGAAAACTTCACAATATCATTCAATGCATATCGATCACTATTAAGAGTTTACTATCAGATAGCATAAAACCATAACCTACCTCCACCGAAGAACCGAAGTCACACAAGCTACTTTTCCAATGATTTTCACCTCAATGCTTCTGAACCTTTCCAATCTATCAAGTATACATAATTGTAAGTTAACGAGTCTATAGACACTATGTTATTATATTTCTAGCCTAGACCCAAAAATTCACCAAATTCTATAATCAATTTCCTAAAGTTCAAGCCTAAGGGTAAATCTTTATTCATCCAATTAGTATAACTTTAATATAATTTAAATAAAAAATATACCTAATATTTGATTACCTATCTTAACATATCCAAAGCTTGTTTTATAATATGATAATTCAAAGAACCAAATTTAGAATGAAAACTAAGTGTTTTTGAACTAATAGTATGCCTAAAGAAAAAAAATTACAAAAACCTTTACTATATGCCCACAATTTAATCATATCTACTCCTCTCAATTCTTCAAATACTTTATCAATAAAACCAAGGAGTTCCTGCTATTGCCCACACTAACATTATAACATCAACTAATCCACTAAATGCTTAATCATTATAAATTTATTATTTTAAAGACAAGAATCATTCCATCTTTAACAAAATTTCCTCCTCTTTCTAATCGGTATGATACTAATATAATTACTTCCTTCTTTTTCTTTCACAATTGAAACAATGTAACGATGAAAAAATAATTTTGACCTGTACTCATTGATTAAGAAATTAAATTCATGAATAAGGATGTATTTTGGATGAGGTTTTTTTTTACCGGAAAGGTTAGCCGCTTTAATTTCCTTTGGTTCAATGCCGCTTCCGTTATTCTCTTCTTCTCCTCTTTTCTTTTCTTGTACAGATTATTTATTACCCTAATTATTATATAACCAATTATAAAAGTGGTAAAAATGATCCACTACTAATTTTAATGTTATTTCCCTTAACCACCAACTGAATAAATTATGAAAACTACCCCATTAATTCTATAATAGTAGTCATGAATAGTCCAAAATACCTATTTAGAATATATCGAAAGTATTTTATGAACTAAAATCTTTATTACTCGAAATGACCAAATGGATCGTTACATGTAGTGGGGTAGTTTAGGAAACTTACTAAATACGATGAAAACAAAACAAATATCTAACATATATATATAAAACAATATTTATGTACTAAAAATGGTGTAATACCTTAAGTTCGATAAAAAATTATGTGTCTACACATATTTCAAGAGGGTCTTTCACAATAATTCAGTTTTTAATCCCTCATGAAGATGATGTCGAAGAAAAATCACGGCATTCGCTTCATCCTGACTTGATGCTTCATTTTCTTGTTTAATAGTATCACCAAAACTTTCAGCGTCATGGTGAATTTAATTATCAAGGACACAAGACAAATAATTTTGTTTGATAATATCAAGTTCCATTAACTCAAGCCTTGATAATTTTGACTTGATGAACACTAGAAGAAAGAGATATGAGTTAGAAATAATTAATTGTCATGTAAAAAAATAATTGCTTATAAAAAATTACAAAGAGACAAAAATAAATTTAAGGTACATAGATCAGTAATATAGAAATAAAATAAAATTAGGGATATAGAAATACATAAATAAATTCTGCAATATATAAATACACAAATAAAATTTCTATTGCAAGGTACATAAAAATTAGATATAATAATAACATACATAAATGAAATTTTGAGAAGCCTTGTAAGATGTTCAAGAAAAAATTATAGTAAAATTATTATTTATATATTTGTGTTGACACCCAATTTTGACCTAACATTTTAAAAATTCGTAATTTTGAAGTTTTATTTATTTAATAGCTTAAAATAATTTTTTTTATATAATTTTAAATAAGTTTATCGATAACTATCTTTATTTATCAAAATTTAGGATTTTTGTTAGTTAATTTTTCAAATTGCATTTCACATGTCATTAGTTACGTTTATTATATTATTTTAAAATTTTATTTTATTTTTTACATTTGTTAATATTTATGTTGAATTTAGCATAGTCTAAAATTTAGTCAAATACGGAAAAAAATTAAGGATTCTATTGAGATAATTTTGGGCCACAATGCTAAGCCCATCACTTGAGCCCATTTTATATTTTCTTATTTAAATTATTCATTAGGTCAAAATATGGAGTGGGATGAATAATTTTTGGGGTGGATAATATTTTTTAGGGTTTAGGACTTCTCTACCATCCTCATTTCCAGCCGCCACCACCCAACAACTTGTCTTCCTTTTTTCTTCTTTACTGCCTACAAGGCAGTCCCCAAATGCTAGTGAACTGACCGGAAACAATGAATAACGCAGCAAGCCAGACACAGTTCCCCTCTCTTTCTCGCTACTATCAAACCCAACACCACCAGAAAGAGACGAACATTTGGCCAAAGCACCTTCCAAATGAACACCTTCCATCTCCCAACAAATCCACAACCATCTGAAATCACCGAAATCCGGTGAAGCACCACCAAACAAACTCGTTCTCCTCTTTTTCTCCTCACTGCCAGCAAATCGGACGTCGGAATCCCATAACCCTAACAACAACAGCGACAACAAATGCTCAAATGTCGGCAACAACTACAGACCCATCACCGAACATCAACGGGGAGAAATCGACAACCCCATCGTTGGTAAAATTCCACTCCGTTTTTGCTTGTTATTTTCTATTCTCTTTGATTTAATTTTTATTTCTAAATGTTGATTAATGCTACGGTTTGTCTTGTTATTAGCTTTAACTGTTATTATTATTTTTCATTTCGATTTCTCAATAGGTTTTATTTATATGAAGTTCATTTAGTTAACATAGCTATTTTTTTTAGTTGACTTTAGTTTATTTTTTGCTGATTTAAATTACTTATTTTATTTTGATAATTATTTTTATTGTTTCTTACTTCATTTCTTATTTTCCTGTAACATTTTATTTGTCTTAGAGGGTTCAATATGAATGTTTTGTGTTTATCCGTGAATATTTAGAATTCTTTAATAGTTTCCTTGTCACAATTATTAGCTAAAGTGGCTCTTAAGTTGTCAAGTTGTTTTTCATCATATAACTTTTATTTTGATTATTTACTGCTGATTTTAATATTATTATTTTTATCATTTCCTTTTATTTGAGTATTATTTATTTGTTATGGGTAGTGCCTTAGTGGATAAGTTCTGTTAGATTTAGTTATTTTTTTTAGCAAATGTGATGTTGCCATGAGTTTTCCTAAGAGTTTGTTTTCTATTTTGATTATTTAGTTTGTATTATTGTTACTATTAATCAAAAGTTAACTTGGCCAATGAGAAAATCTCTCCGTCGGTTTTGGAGGCCTCCCTATTTTAAAATACGGAAATTTTAGATTAAGTTTATATATTTTATTTGTTAAATTGGTCGATGAAGAAATTACCGTCGATTTCCAAGGCCTCCCATGTTAATAAGACGGATTTTTATTTTTAAGCTATTATTTGAGTTATTCATTTTTATTCATATTTATTTGGTACTAACACTTTTATTAAGTGTCTTTACACGTACGCGGAGGTGCTTCTCCTTGAAATTATTCGAATGTAGTTCGAATGATACTTTTTATTCATTATTTTGTATATATTGACGTTAGGCAAACTTTAGGCCGTTTCTTATTTTTTTTTATTTTATTATTTGTGCATATTGAATGTTTATTATACTTGTACATTATTCTATATTTCTCCTCAATTTTGAAAAAAAATGAATTCAGTCGGGACCCATATTGTGGATTCCGAAGGATGCCTAACCCCTTCCCTTCGGAATAATTTGAACCCCTTACCTAGAATCAAATTGGTTTCGTAGATCACATAATGGTTTTCCTAGTTTTTTTCCTAAAATTAGGTGACGACTCTTTTTTTAAAACTCATTCATTTTTAAAATAATTAAAATTGAATCAATTAATTATTTTTTGAGTCACCGCGACGTTTCGCCCTATTTGAATAAAGTAGGGATGTGAACAGAATGGCGACTCCGCTGGGGATATATAGAGGTTCTAACCAATATGAATTTAATTTTTTTTCAAATTGAGGAAATTTTTGTTTTATTATTATACCTTGTATTTTTATATTTTGCTGATTATTTGTTTATTGTATTTATTCATTATTTATTTTATTGTGTGTATATTATCATTGCATTCATGGCATAATATTTTCCGTTAAACAACAATTATTTCATTTCCACTAAAGGACGATTATGCGGGTTCGTAGTCGTTCATTAACCAAAATTTTCTCGGGGCACCCTGACGAGTGTAGTTGGCTACTTGATAGTCAACGATCGTTAACTGTCCCAGCCCAAATAGTCCGTTTGGGTTACCTTTTCCACTCTAAATACAACCCACTCCTAGTAAACTAGCGTATAACCGAGCCAAATCCAAATTTAAGCATCAGCCTAAGATGACCCAACACCGAAGGCGTGTTGAGTCCATTAGAAAGACCACCTTGAGTCCATAATGGCCTCTAGCCTAAAAGGACGATCATAATTGTGTGTAATTTAAAGGATGTATACGTCGTTTGACAAATCATTGTCCATCTGAATTAGAGGGTTATTTTAATAGTTTACTTTTGTCAAACTCGAGTTTTCATAAACTATCATTCCATCCAAAAGTGTTGGCAATCGGAAATGACAAAAATTTCAAGAGGAAGACCCTTCCGCAAAGGCTTAGAATAGGATGGTACCCCTACGTGGGATTGTATTTCTAATTTTTTCCTTCTTTCTTTTTTCGTTAACTTCATAATTCTATTTCATTCATTCATAAACTTGTACTAAGTGTTTTGGGGGACAATGAAAAGTTGTCAAATGGCGTAATACATCCTTCAAATTGATAGGCATTCCTTAGGCATAAAAGGGTCACATATTTGTGTAGGACGCGCAGTAATTGTTTGTATGCTATGTGATATATTTCAATTTGTCTTTAATTAAAATAGTGTTTATGTGTTTAATTCATTATTTGTGTGATATTTTGCGTTATCCATTATGAACAGGAACTAACACTCTTACCTTTTGAGTTGTTCTTCTTCAAAGCGAAATGTTGATTTATGTCCGAATTCAGAAATCATTATTTATCTGAAGTTGCAAGAGACAAAAGGATTATCGAAATTAGAGTCCTTGCATTTCCCAATTATATCAAGTCAAAATGATAAATTAGGGGAGTATTTGACTATGAGGTCGCATCTATTTATTTTTATTGTTTGGCATTATGTTCCTGTTCTCACATATTTCTCATATTTTTGTAGGAATACCGTCCCCGACATCAGTCGGGGATAGTCATAACAATGTCTGGATCTCGTGAAAATTGGGAAGAGACAAAGATCCAAGAAAATATCCAAAAAGAGTACAACAAATCATTACTGTAGAAATTCATAGGTTACATTCAAGAGACAGTATAAATATTGACGATTAAGAAGCTATAAAACATATTGGTACGAAAAAAAAAAGGGTCAAAAACAAAAAAAATAAAAAAATAAAAAAAATAAAAAATAAAAAATTAAAAAATACTTCATTGACTACAAATTTTAGTGGCGCTAGACCTAGGAATTTCTTTGAGTTGTCTAAATCTTTATATTATTATATGACATATCTGGACGAATTACGCGTACCTGATTCTCATTTTAATGAGATACGTAGGCAACCCTTCTTGGGTTCGGTATTATCTTCTCCAAAAGTAAAATAAAATAAAATAAAATAGTTTGTGCATATTTTCCAAGTCATATCTGAACGAACTATGCGTACCTGATTTTCATTTTAATGAGATACGTAGGCAACCCTTCTTGGGTTCGGTATTATCTTCTCCAAAAATAAAAATAAAAAAAATAAAAAAAAATAGTTTGTTAATATTTTCAAAGTTATATCTACATGAACTATGCACACCTGATTCTCATCTTAATGAGATACGTAGGCAGCCCTTCTCGGGTTCGGTAATCATTCTTTCAAAAAACAAATTACTTGTACATACTATAAGAGTCATCTCTTCAGATCGGTTGGGACCTATGTATTTAAGAGCATGTGAATATATTTGATATGATGGAAAAGACTGACTTTGCGGTAAACTATAGATTCTCGTGGTACCTCTTATCTGTACTTTTGTGATGCTTGAAAATTCTCTTGCATGCAATCAAGATAAGAATAAAACTAACCTTATGTTTCATGTGCATTGTGTGGTGAGATTTTGATCAAAGTTCAATTGTGTTACACTGTTGATCTAGAACTTGACCTGAATGTTTTTCGAGGCGAAATCCTGAGTAATGTTTGGTTTGAGAAAGGATTGTAGGCCTTTTTTGACCCGATTGTGCCTTTCAAAGCTTACCAAATTACATTAATCCCTAGTTTTCCCATTTTGAGCCTGAAACCTTTATTTGGATAACCACATCTTAACCACAACCCTTTTGAGTGCTTACAAGCACTATCCTCTCTTGGCCCAACCTTCTTGAGTGCACCAAAAATGTGCAAATTATAAGAGGAGATCCATGTTTGAAATTTTCAAAAGAAAATATATTGAGTCTCCCAAATCAAGGAAGCAAAGACCTCTAGAGAAAAAAAAATAAGTTGAAAGAAATAAAAAAAAAAGGTAAAAAATATCCTTACAGGGTCAATGAAAGGTGGGAAGGAAATACTCCAACAAAAATGGAAAAATTATTATAATAAAGAAGTGAATGAAAGAAAAGCTCCAAAGAATAAGGACTCAAAAGAAGGAAAAGAGAAGAAGAGAAAAGCTCCAAAAAATGAGAGCTCCAAAAAAAAAAAAGGGAAAAAGCGTTAAGAATGAGAATTCAAAAGAATTTGAGAGGGCAGAGAATAATGAAGAGGATCTAACGCCAAAGGCGTACCAATCATTAAGAGCACAAATTCTGTGTGACGCTCAAGGAGGAATTCAATCATTGTTATCTCAAATAAATATCCTACCCATCCCTAAGCCTACGTTACAAGCCAACGACAAGCCCTACATGATCTCATTCCAAATGTTCTCACATTAGTGGAGATTTACATAAGGGTCAAGCATATGGTATCACAGTTGTGCGCATTGAACATTCTTGTGAGTGTGAATGCACTTTGAAAAATGTCCTATAATCAAATGTTTCAAATATATGTGAAATAGGACTAGCCTTTGTCGTGAGGGCACTTGAAACATGAGGATTGATACAATTCAAAACCTTTGTTTGAAGCAAGACGAACGGATCATGTTGATCCTTAAGTATATTGGAGGTACCACTTGAAGCTGTAGAAATTACCTTA
This sequence comes from Solanum sitiens, assembly GCA_016801875.1. NCBI lineage: Eukaryota > Viridiplantae > Streptophyta > Magnoliopsida > Solanales > Solanaceae > Solanum > Solanum sitiens. The sequence goes on along the minus strand of JABWTJ010000035.1, from coordinate 2,294,098 downwards.
AATTCAATCTTTAAAAAAAAAATGAGAGATTTACCTGCAATCCTAACTGTTGGTACCAATCGGGGTGAAGATTTGACTATCTCATCACATTTTTTATTTTGAAAAAAAAATATAGAAAAATATCAAGCACCCACTCTCTAACATTTTCAAACTTTCTTTTAGATTCTTTTATTTATTTATTATTATAAAATAAAAAAAATGTCTTTTGAGTTGTTCATTGTAAAAAGTGTCATCGGGTTAATCTTGTATGTGTGAGAGTCCTATTTTACTTCATGGATTGTCCGTCCCAAAATGTGACATTTTTTTTATCTCTAGGCTTTGGATATCACATAGAATACCATTGTCATATTTCATCATGTTCATATTGTACATATTCTACTGATAATCTTTCAGATTCTTTGCAGTACTCATCATCCACAAGATTGGAACTACATTTGACCTGATTCCTGCCTCAACAGGATATGTAGGCGCCACAACGGCTCGGTCATATATCAGTGTGATTATTATTTCTCCTTACAATAAAAACTGGGACAGAATTTTTGAAAATATCTCAAAAATTCTCAATAGAGGTGTTATCGCCAACAAGTCAAGATTGAAGATCATTTTTGAGATTTGCCAAAATTCTAACTGGGACACAATTTATGAGGAAGACCTCAAAATTCTGATAAGTGCTGAGAGAAGCTTGATATCAACTCCAAAGATCATGCAACGCAAGAAGATTTCATGCATTGCAAAAAAAAAAATCATGCATCGCGAGTCAATATTCATGCATTGCAAAAGATCATGCATCGCAAGTTAATATTCATGCATCGCGAGTCAGTATTCATTCATCGCGAGAAGATTTCATACCTCGCAGAAATTTATGCATCGCAGGAAGATTTCATACCTTGCGGAATTTATGCATCGCAAGAAGATTTCATACCTTGCAGAATTTATGCATCGCGAGAAGATTCCATACCTTGCAAAATTTATGCATTGCGGGAAGATATTGATGCCCCGCAGAAGATCATGCATCGAGAGTCAATATTCATGCATAGCGAAAAATCATGCATCGCGAGTCAATATTCATGTATTGCAAAAAAAAATCATGCATCGCGAGTCAACATTCATGCATTGAAAAAAATATATATCATGCATCGCGAGTCAATATTCATGCATTGCAAAAGATCATGCATCACAAGTTAATATTCATGCATCGCGAGTTATTATTCACGCATCGCGAGAAGATTTCATACCTCGCAGAAATTTATGCATCCAAGAAGATTTCATACCTTGCGGAATTTATGCATCGCAAGAAGATTTCATACCTTGCAGAATTTATGCATCGCGAGAAGATTTCATCCCTCGCAAAATTTATGCATTGCGGGAAGATATTCAAGCCCCGCAGAAGATCATGCATCGAGAGTCAATATTCATGCATAGCGGAAAATCATGCATCGCGAGTCAACATTCATGCATTGCAAAAAAAAGAAAAAATCATGCATCGCGAGTCAATATTCATGCATTGCAAAAAAAAAAAAGATCATGCATCTCGAGTCAATATTCATGCATTGCAAAAGATCATGCATCGCAAGTTAATATTCATGCATCGCGAGTTATTATTCACGCATCGCGAGAAGATCTCATACCTCGCAGAAATTTATGCATCGCAAGAAGATTTCATACCTTGCGGAATTTATGCATCGCAAGAAGATTTCATACCTTGCGGAATTTATGCATCGCGAGAAAATTCCATCCCTCGCAAAATTTATGCATTGCGGGAAGATATTCATGCCCCGCAGAAGATCATGCATTGAGAGTCAATATTCATGCATAGCGGAAAATCATGTATCACGAGTCAATATTCATGCATTGCAAAAAATCATGCATCGCGAGTCAATATTCATGCATTGCAAAAGATCATGCATCGCGAGTCAATATTCATGCATCGCAATTTAATATTCATGCATCGCGAGTTATATTCACGCATCGCGAGAAGATTTCATTCCTCGCAAAAGTTTACATATCGCAAGAAGATTTCATACGTTGCGAAATTTATGCATCATGTTATTTTTTATAAAAGTAAACATCAAGAAGAACATCAAAGACGACATCAAGATAAATATCAGCACTGCATCTGTTTTTATTTATTTTCGACATCAAATGAAGAATACATTAAAGAATACATTGCATATATAAGACATAAGCTCTATTGGACGCAACGCATCATAGAACCTTTTGGAGAGAAGTCTGGGATTGACTTCCACCACATTCAACCGCACTTCCCTACAAAGGTCATGTGTTCGGTCAAAATTAGGTTTGTCAATTTTTGTTGTCCACGATTTCTTTCATCATTCATACACAACGAAAGGGACTGCTGTTGACACCCAGTTTTGACCTAACATTTTAAAAATTCGTAATTTTGAAGTTTTATTTATTTAATAGCTTAAAATAATTTTTTTTATATAATTTTAAATAAGTTTATCGATAACTATCTTTATTTATCAAAATTTAGGATTTTTGTTAGTTAATTTTTAAAATTGCATTTCACATGCCATTAGTTACGTTTATTATATTATTTTAAAATTTTATTTTATTTTTTACATTTATTAATATTTATGTTGAATTTAGCATAGTCTAAAATTTAGTCAAATACAGAAAAAAATTAAGGATTCTATTGAGATAATTTTGGGCCACAATGCTAAGCCCATCACTTGAGTCCATTTTATATTTTCTTATTTAAATTATTCATTAGGTCAAAATATGGAGTGGGGATGAATAATTTTTGGGGTGGATAATATTTTTTAGGATTTAGGACTTCTCTACCATCCTCATTTCCAGCCGCCACCACCCAACAACCTGTCTTCCTTTTTTCTTCTTTACTGCCTACAAGGCAGTCCCCAAATGCTAGTGAACTGACCGGAAACAATGAATAACGCAGCAAGCCAGACACAGTTCCCCTCTCTTTCTCGCTACTATCAAACCCAACACCACCAGAAAGAGACGAACAGTTGGCCAAAGCACCTTCCAAATGAACACCTTCCATCTCCCAACAAACCCACAACCATCTGAAATCACCGAAGTCCGGTGAAGCACCACCAAACAAACTCGTTCTCCTCTTTTTCTCCTCACTGCCAGCAAATCGGACGTCGAAATCCCATAACCCTAACAACAACAGCGACAACAAATGCTCAAATTTCGGCAACAACTACAGACCCATCACCGAACATCAACGGGGAGAAATCGACAACCCCATCGTTGGTAAAATTCCACTCCGTTTTTGCTTGTTATTTTCTATTCTCTTTGATTTAATTTTTATTTCTAAATGTTGATTAATGCTACGGTTTGTCTTGTTATTAGCTTTAACTGTTATTATTATTTTTCATTTCGATTTCTCAATAGGTTTTATTTATATGAAGTTCATTTAGTTAACATAGCTATTTTTTTTAGTTGACTTTAGTTTATTTTTTGCTGATTTAAATTACTTATTTTATTTTGATAATTATTTTTATTGTTTCTTACTTCATCTCTTATTTTCCTGTAACATTTTATTTGTCTTAGAGGGTTCAATATGAATGTTTTGTGTTTATCCGTGAATATTTAGAATTTTTTAATAGTTTCCTTGTCACAATTATTAGCTATAGTGGCTCTTAAGTTGTCAAGTTGTTTTTCATCATATAACTTTTATTTTGATTATTTACTGCTGATTTTAATATTATTATTTTTATCATTTCCTTTTATTTGAGTATTATTTATTTGTTATGGTTAGTGCCTTAGTGGATAAGTTCTGTTAGATTTAGTTATTTTTTTAGCAAATGTGATGTTGCCATGAGTTTTCCTAAGAGTTTGTTTTCTATTTTGATTATTTAGTTTGTATTATTGTTACTATTAATCAAAAGTTAACTTGGCCAATGAGAAAATCTCTCCGTCGGTTTTTGAGGCCTCCCTATTTTAAAATACGGAAATTTTAGATTAAGTTTATATATTTTATTTGTTAAATTGGTCTATGAAGAAATTACCGTCGATTTCCAAGGCCTCCCATGTTAATAAGACGGATTTTTATTTTTAAGCTATTATTTGAGTTATTCATATTTATTTGGTACTAACACTTTTATTAAGTGTCTTTACACGTACCCGGAGATGCTTCTCCTTGAAATTATTCGAATGTAGTTCGAATGATACTTTTTATTCATTATTTTGTATATATTGACGTTAGGCAAACTTTAGGCCGTTTCTTATATTTTTTTATTTTATTATTTGTGCATATTGAATGTTTATTATACTTGTACATTATTCTATATTCCTCCTCAATTTTGAAAAAAAATGAATTCAGTCGAGACCCACATTGTGGATTTCGAAGGATGCCTAACCCCTTCCCTTCGGAATAATTTGAAATCCTTACCTAGAATCAAATTGGTTTCGTAGATCACATAATGGTTTTCCTAGTTTTTTTCCTAAAATTAGGTGGCGACTCTTTTTTTAAAATTCATTTAAATTGAATCAATTAATTATTTTTTGAGTCACCGCGACGTTTCGCCGTATTTGAATAAAGTAGGGATGTGAACAATTTGTAAACTATAAAGTATAAATAAAAAATTTGTATATTTGTAAACTAGCCACATTGGGGGTTAAGGAGAGATAAAGCGTTTCCTAACAAAGGTGACTCCATATCGAGACTCGAACCTGAATCCTCTTGACTAAGGATAAAGGAGTACTTACTAAAGGTGTGCATTCGGTTTTTCAGTTTGGTTTTATACTATTCAAGTTGTGTTTTCGGTTTTTAATTTTGAAGAAGTGTAACTCAATCCGAATTAAGATAAATTTGGTTTGGTTTGATTTTTCTCTTTTTGATTTGGTTAATCGGTTATGTTAGAAACATAACAAAGTTTTATTTGCAAATTGTAAATATATATATATATATATATATATATATATATATATATATATATATATATATATATAATATCAATTATAGATGTCCAAACATAAGAAAATAAACTATCATAATGAAAATAACTAAAAAGGGACAAAAGTGTTCTAAACACACACACACACACACACATATAAAATTTGGTTTTTTGGGGTTTTCGATTTTCATTTTTCTAAATGCGAAATCAAACAAAAAAAAAACAAAGTAAATTATAAATCCAAAACAAAACCAAGAATCCAAAAAACCAATCCAAATTAGAATTCAGTTTGATTTGGTTGGATTTTTCAGTTTAATTCAAATAGTTCACACCCCTAGTACTTACAAATCCACCACAAGCTTTGTTGGTAAAACAGATAGAGTATAAATTACCTTGTCCCTGTTGCTTTTTTATTTGTCATAGTTACTTGCAGTGATATTTTATGATATATATTTTTTCATTTTATTGATTTGAAAAAAGTTATAAATTTTAATATTTTGTATAGTTTTTACTATTTGATTTTTTTATTTTAAAATATTTTATTAATATAATATAATTTAATTTAATTTTAAAAGTTAGTCAAATTAATTGATAAAAATTTAAAAAATACCATATAGATTAAAACAAAGGAAATAATATTTAAATCACTAGTACAAACATTTTCTTGAGTGGTTACTGCAAATATTTTCCTCGTATATAATCTTTCGAATTATAGATCATATGTGGACATTTTGAGTCTTTGTTGATTACAAACTTAGGAAAAAAGCAGCGAATAAACATGAGCTAAAATAAAATGAGCATTATTTATTGCTAGCATTCATTCTTGACTCTACGATAAAAGCTACTTATACTCCTTGTTATCCTTATTTACTTTATCAATATTGATTATGATGATACTTTTTTTTATTTATATAAATATCTTTTTATATTTATGACCAAGTGTAAGGGAAGAAATAACAAATTAATTAATTATGTTTTAATTAATGACAAGTATTGGGGATGCCTATTTTTAATAAGAATAATGATAAAATTTGACTTTCAAAAAGAATTTGTGACCGCAATATAAAGTTAAAATTAATAGGGTTAAAAGTAGGGGTGTGCATTTTTTGGATTAAACCAAAAAAACAAATCAAATTCTAATTTGGATTTTTTTTTTTGAATTTCTGGTTTGATTTTGGATTTATCATTTACTTTGTTTAGTTTTCTGATTTGATTTCGGATTTAAAAAAATGAAAATAAAAAAATCAAAAAACCAGAAATATATATATATATATATACTCTTGTCCCCTTTTAGTTAGTTTCATTATCATTTAGTTTATATTTTATGTTTGAACGTCAATAATTAATATACTTTGAAATATTGTATTTTATGTTATTACATGTGATTTATATTAAAAAGTAAATTTAAGAAATTCAATGTGTGTGTGTGTATATATATATATATATATATATATATATATATATATATATATATATATATATATATATATATATATATATATTAATTTTTTTCAAGTTGCAAATATAACTTTGTTATGTTTCTAATTACTGACATAACCAAACCAAAAAGACAAAAACCAAACGAAACAAAATTTATTTTGATTCGAATTGAGTTACACTTCTTCAAAATAAAAAATAAAAAAAACTAAATCGAATGTACAAAATCAAACCGAAAAATAAAATACACACCTCTAGTTAAAAGCAAGTGAAATAGTTTAATCACTTTTTTTCTGGAATTAGGAGATAATAATACAAGCAAATAAAAATTATATTCAAGATTGAAAGTAAAAAATATACTACCCTTAGTTAATATCAAGATTCAAAAATCAAGAGAGAGATATTGACTAGACGTAAAACAAAATACTGCTCCGTGCTATTCTCTCATGCAAGAGTTTATCTGTATTTTTTTTTTTTTTTGGGAACTTATAAAGAAGGCTAGTCTAAATTATATTAATAGCCCATTCTAAATTGCACTTGAGTAATATCATGTTATCATAAATCAACACAAGTTTTGAGGTTGTTAGTGATATGTAACAACCCAGAAATTTTGTCGAATTAAGACTCGAACCGTTCATCGTAGAGAGTGAGATTTCACCAAGGAATTAAAAATTTCTTAAGTATTAAGGTTATTTCACTAGATTTAGCACCTTGAGTTCCAAAAAGAATTAAATTGAAAATAGCAAAATCTAAAATTTTGCAAGTTAAGCTAAGTATGAATTTTGGGTCAACTTCAAACAACCATAACTCCTAACACAGGATGATTTTGGTGAGCTAAAAGATACCATAGATCTTTGAATTATCTTTCCAGAGCCGCCGAGTTTACTAAAATTTCGAGTTCGGATGAGTGAAATATGTCCTTTTGAAGTTAGGTTGTCCAGTTAAGGAAAGTTAGCCGAAAATAGTGAGGGGTACTTTGGTCCTTTCCTTAGCCAATCAAATTTAAATATTTTTTAGTACTATTTTAAGGGTCTAATCCTTTTAGGTTAAGTTTTATAATCCTAATATACACCTAGGGTTTTAGTTGAGAATTCAAGAAGAGGCAAGAAAACAAAAGAGGAGAAACGAGGCAAGGATGAAGGTGTTCGTCAATGTTCTTGAGTTTAGTTGCGGATTTCGCCATGGGTCAAATCCCTACGAGGTATGTAAGCTTTCATAGTGTTGGGTTAGTTCACCCACACACCAATCATGTATTTTTTTCAGCGAAATTTCATGCTTAAAATTTAAAGATTAGAGTTCTTGATGAGTTCTTGAAAAGTGTTCTTGAAGTTCATTCTCAATCTTGTTGTGTTGGAGTTTTGATGTTTTCTTGAGATCAAATTGAGTAATTTTAGTGTTGTTTCCAGTATATTAATGTGTAATTAAGTTAAGTAATCGAATCCAAGTGATTGGGGAAGAAATCGTTCGAATTTAGGCGATTTAGGATGAGAAAACGAGAAAAAGGCTATGCAGAATTTTCTGGGTTGGGACCTGCCACGGCGCGCCTGCCAGAGCTCCCCAAATCCATCTCTGTCCTTCAGGGGTTGGCGCCAAAGCCACCCATAGCCCCAGGGTCGTCTGCCCCCTCCAGTTTGCCTTCGGTTGCTCCGTTTGAGTTCGTTTAATGTGTATTTTCACTCCTTTTGATTCTAAACACTTTAAACTACTTATAAACACTTATAAATCATCAATAACATGAATCATAACCTTGAAACAATAATTCAAATTCAAGGTAAAGTCAAGATTAAGTTTTGATAGTTCTTCTGAACTTTTTGAAAGAGTCCATTCGAGTACTTTTGAGTAGTATTCTACAACTTCTAATAACTTTTTTTTGAAAACTCAAGCAAGTGAGTATAAGAATGAAGAGTATGTATTCATGAGTCAAAAGTATCACCTCAATCCTCCATGTCATGAACCAAAACTCTTGAAGTCATAATTCACAGTCAAGAGAGAGTTAAGAGTAGAGTTCAAGAAAGTCTTTAAGTTGAATTGTGAATTCTTTGAGATCCATCATTGAATTGAACTAAGTTTTGAGGAAGTAAATCAGAGAATGAGAGAGTCACATACATGATTTCCATCTAGTTACTTAGACCTTCGAGTCGAGTCGAGTTGTTCATGCCCATAATTCCACATGAACCCTATAAGTCGAACAGTCTTGAGTTGAGAAGTATCTTTGAATCTGGAGTTGAGTAGTTCATGCTCAACATTTCGCATAAACCCCTCCAAGTTGAAGATCATGAAATCATTCACATGAGATCATGAACATTGAATCCATACTTCAATTCAAGGAAGGTTAAGAGTAAAGTCTATAAGTTAAGAGCAAGTCAGAGTAAAGTTTATAAAGTTTTATAAAGTCTTTCACAAATGTTTTCACTTTATTTTAAAGGCTTAAAGTTCAAGTCAAGTAACGAGTAAAGAGTTGAAGATCTTTCTTCAAAGTAATATAAGGGAACTAAGTATTCCCTAAGAGTTAAGTTTCAAGTTAAGCAAAGAGTATGAGTTGAGTTCATTTCTCAAAAGTTATAAGGGAACTTCCCTAAGAGTTTATAAATGTTTTCACATTTAATCTAAGAGGAAACTAAGAGTTCCAAAAGAGTTTTGACAAAATGGGAACATTGATTCCAAAAGGAGCTTTTTAAAGCTAAAGGATTCAGTAAATTATGTCAACCCAAGGGAAGGAAGTTTTATTAAAAGTATGAGCTAAAGTATATTTTGGGAGTAGTATTGATCACCGATGTGGGGATGAGAATTCATATTAACTCAAGTCTTCATGTAAACCATGTAGCCATCATGAGAATTGACGGATCATACTTTTTAGATGATCACATAAGGAGAGCTAATGGATCCACTAAGTTAATTAAGGTCCTATACCGATGTCAAGGTATAGCATGGTCTTTGGGAAACGTGAGGTAATACGTGTATCATCACTTAGGCTCAAAGTGATGGTTATCAGTTAGAGAATCTCCCACATAAACTATATTACTTTCTTAGATAAGTAAAGTTGAGTTTGTTATTGCATTTTCTTTAATGAACTAAGTTGATTTTACCGTTTTATAAAGATCTTTATATATAGCATGTATATATCGCTTTATATTGAGTTGAGCATCCATAGTCGAGTGTCATATCTTTGAGTTCAGCATTTAATCTCTGAGTTGAGTATCTTATTCTTGAGTATTCCTTGAGTTTCAAGTTTGAGAAGAGGTAAGTATGTTTCCAGCTTTTATTCAAGTATCAAGCTTATGTTATGCTTTATAATTCCCCTTACATGCTCGTACATTTCACGTACTAAGCCAATTGGCCTGCATCTTCTCATGCTACAGACATAGGTATACAGGATCATCAACAGGAACTTCATTGATACATCCGAGAGTTCGAGTTAGCTATTATGAGCCTCCTTGCTTTCTGAGGATTTCATTTACCTTTCAGTTTAGTTAGGAGGTCGTGCGTCTTATCCCGACTTCCATCTTTGTCAGTTAGAGGCTTCATACATAGTCAATTAAGTTAAGAAGTCTGTATGATTCATTTATTTTATCAAATGTTTTAAAGACCAAAGTTGCCTATTTTATGGCTAGTTGAATATATTATTTTATTCAAAGTTTTTCAATTGAGTTTATTGAATCTTATTTCAGTTTTAAGCTTTTGTATGCTTAAGTTAGTCTTCCGCTTGCAGTTAGCCAGGATGAGGGTTCGCTTGGGGACCAACAATGGTATTTGAGTGTCGGCCACCTACACAGTGTAGACTCGGGTCGTGACAAACTTGGTATCAGAGTATAGAGTTTAAGTGTCCTAGGGTGTCTATGAATATGTGTCAATAGGATCTTATTTATGGTTGTGAGGGCCCCACTTCTATGAATGAGGTACTATAAGCATTTAAGAAAAGTTTCCCTTCTTTCATACTCTTAATCGTGCAAAAGAGCTATGTCGTAGAGATCTCTTCAAACTCGTCCGTTCTCTTATTCATTTGACTACCCATCATACTAGAGATGGTTGAAAAGTGAAGTTCAAAGATCCTTATGGATGTGTTTTTCTTAGAAAGAGTTTTGAGGAAGTCATGATACTCTAGAAGGGCTTGAGAGAAGCCCAAGAGTAAGTGAAGTGTTCAGTTTCAGAGGAATGCGTCCATATTCATTTGAATCGTGCGTTTGAGCTAAAAGTGAGTTTTACTCTTTCCTTTAAGCCTTGTTTACGCTAAGGTCCTTTTTGAGAAGTATTTTTAGAACTTGGGTATGATTTTCACCCTCAATAGTAGCATGACTTATGTGATCATGAGCAATACTAGTGAAAGAGCCAGAGTTAGAGAAAAGTATGTAGAGATTCAGTAATCTATGTAAGGTAGATAGTGTTGTGACAAACTATGTTACAATAGTCATGTACCTAGTAAGTTAGTAATGAAGAGTTTTCCCTTATGAGTAGAATAAGAAGCGATGGGTTGGTAAGATCCCACCATAGGCGGTAGAGTGTGTTGTAGCTACAAAGGAGTTTGTGATGGTGTGTCATTGTGTTAGTACTGACCAAGTGTAAGTTGTGAATAAAAGAGCAAGAGTATTCATAAGGTGATAGTCCTAATCTAGGCCTATGAATTTTGAAAGGAGAACCTCATGGTATTCAGAGGATGATGGAGTTATTTGAGAGATAATATACATTAAGTGATTAGGTAGCACTTAAGTTATGCAGTGGAATGTGCTGGTAATTTGATATGCAGACCGAGAGATAAGGATTGACTAATTGTCATAAAGTCCTAGTGGACAAGTTATTCCAAATTGTCATAGTAGTAATGAGGTATGGTATAGTAGATGAGAAATCATATTGACATTCGGGTTTACTAATGGACATTAAGCTTGAATCTGAGATGAGTGTCATAATCCAAAAGAACGGCAACAAAAGGGTGATGATGTTAGTCATGAGATTTGATATGGTGGATTTGACATAGAATAGGTGAGGAATTGAGATGGTTGTTGCAATGAATGAGAGTAGTAGAGAACCAAACCTTTAGATAAGGGCAACGAAGTGTGGCTAAGTCACAAGAGTAAAAAGAGCATTAAAAGAATGTACACCAGTTAGAAATGTGGAATAGATCCACAGATTTCAAGTGTTAGCTTTAGACCTAACGGGGAGATGGCGAGATGAGAAAACAAGTCAAGTGTTGGGAATGAAATAGTAATGAGTTCCAAATAGTTTAGGGGATAACTTTTTGAGGTTCTTTTTAGTAATGGAGTTGTTAGAACACTAAGCTTGAATGTGGTGGTAAGGAGTAATACCTTGAGATGAGATTCCATATAGAGAGGTATAGAATCAAACTTAAAGATTTGAGTTAATATTGAATATAGTAAGGGCTGACCATTAGACGTAGACCTTAGTAAGAGCAAACCATTCTATAACGAGTTCAGTCGTCATTCGAGGACGAATGATCCCAAGGGAGAGATATTGTAACAACCCAGATTTTTTTTTGAACTAAGACTTGAACTGTTCATCGTAGTGAGTGAGATTTCACCAAGGAATTAAAAATTTCTTAAGTATAAAGGTCAGTTCACTAGATTTAGCACCTTCAGTTCCAAAAAGAATTAAATTGGAAATAGCAAAATCTAAAATTTTGCAAGTTAAGCTAAGTATGAATTTTGGGTCAACTTGAAACGACAACTCTTAACACAGGATGAGTTAGATGAGATACAAAATAACATATGGAACATCTTTGAATTATCTATCTAGATCCGCCGAGTTTGCTAAATTTCGAGTTTAGATGAGTGAAATATGACCGTTTGAAGTTAGGTTGTCCAGCTAAGGAAAGTTAGCCGAAAATATTGAGGGGTACTTGGTCCTTCCTTACCCAATCAGATTTAATTCATTTTTAGTACTATTTTAAGGGTCTAATACTTTTAGGTTAAGTTTTATAATCCTAATATACACCTAGGATTTTAGTTGAGAATTCAAGAAGAGGCAAGAAAAGAAAAGAGGAGAAAAGAGGCAAGGATGAAGGCGTTCGTCGATGTTCTTGAGTTTAGTTGCGGATATTCACCATGGGTCTAATCCCTAATAGGTATGTAAGATTCCATAGTGTTGGTATAGTTCACCAACACACCAATCATGTATTTTTTTCAGCGAAATTTCATGCTTAAAGTTTAAAGATTAGAGTTCTTGATGAGTTCTTTAAAGGTGTTTTTGAAGTTCATTCTAAATCTTATTATATTGGAGTTTGGATGATTTATTGTGATCAAATTGAGTAATTTTAGTGTTGTTTCCAGTATATTATAGTGTATTTAAGTTAAGTAATCGAATCTAAGTGATTTGGGAAGAAACCGTTCGAATTTAGGCGATTTAGTGTGAGAAAACGAGCACAAGTACTCAGCAGAATTTTCTAGGTTGGGGCCTGGCACGGCATGCCTTCCGGAGCGCCCCAAACCCATCTCTGTCCGTCAGGGTTTGGTTGCCCGCGCCATCCATATCCCAAGGGTCGTCTTCCCCCTCCAGTTTGCCTCCGTTTGAGTTCGTTTAAAGTGTAGCTTTACTCCTTTTGATTCTAAGCACTTTAAAATACTTCTAAACCTTAATCATCCATAACATGAACCATAACCTTGAAACAATAATTAAAATTCAAGGTAAAGTCAAGATTAAGTTTTGAGAGTTCTTCTGAACCTTTTGAGAGAGTCCCTTCGAGTTCTTTTGAGGAGTCTTCTACAACTTCTAGTAACTTGTTTTGAAGACTCAAGCAAGTGAGTATAAGAGTGAAGAGTATGTATTCATGAGTCAAAAGTATCACCTCAATCCTCAAATTCATGAACCAAAACTCTTGAATTATAATTCACATTCAAGAGAGAGTTAAGAGTAGAGTTCAAGAAAGTCTTTAAGTTGAATTGTGAATTCTTTGAGATCCATCATTGAATTGAACTAAGTTTTGAGGAAGTAAATAAGAAAATGAGAGAGTCACATACATGAGTTCCATCTAGTTACTTAGACCTTCGAGTCGAGTCGAGTTGTTCATGCCCATAATTCCACATGAACCCTATAAGTCAAACAATCTTGAGTTGAGTAGTTCATGCTCATAATTTCGCATGAACCCCTCCATGTTGAAAATCATGAAATCATCCACATGAGATCATGAACCTTGAATTCATACTTCAATTCAAGGAAGGTAAAGAGTCAAGTCTATAAGTTAAGAGCATGTCAAAGTAAAATTTATGAAGTTTTCTAAAGTCTTTCACAAACGTTTTCAATTTGTTTTAAAGGCTTAAAGTTCAAGTCAAGTAAAAAGTAAAGAGTTGAAGATATTTCTTCAAAGTAATATAAGGGAACTAAGTATTCCCTAAGACTTAAGTTTCAAGTTAAGAAAAGAGTATGAGTTGAGTTCATTTCTCAAAAGTTATAAGGGAACTAAGTCTTTCCTAAGAGTTTATAAATGTTTTCACATTTAAGTTAAGAGGAAACTAAGAGTTCCAAAAGTGTTTTGACAAAATTGGAACATTGATTCCAAAAGGAGCTTTTTAAAGCTAAAGGGTTCAATAAATTATCTCAACCCAAAGGAAGGAAGTATTATTAAAAGTATGAGCTAAAGTACATTTTGGGAGTAGTATTGAGCACCGATGTGGGGATGAGAGTTCATATTAACTCAAGTCTTCAAGTAAACCATGTAGCCATCATGAGAATTGACGGATCATACTTTTTAGATGATTACGTAAGGAGAGCTAGTGTATCCACTAAGTTAAGTAAGGTGTCATACCAATGACAAGGTATAGGATGATCCTTGGGTAACGTGAGGTACTACGTTGTATCATCACTTAGGCTCAAAGTGATGGTTGTCGGTTAGAGAATCTCCCACAAAAACAATACTACTTTCTTTTATAATTAAAGTTGAGTTTGTTATTGTATTTTCTTTAATGAACTAAGTTGATTTTATCGTTTTGTAAAGTTTTTTATATATAGCATGTGTATTATCACTTTATACTGAGTTGAGTATCCATAGTCGAGTATCATATCTTTGAGTTCAATATTTAATCTCTGAGTTGAGTAACTTATTCTTGAGTATTCCTTGAGTTTCAAGTTTGATAAGAGGTAAGTATGTTTCCATCATTTATTCAAATATCAATCTTATGTTATGCTTTATAATTCCAATTACATGCTCGTACATTCCACGTACTGAGCCAATTGACCTGCATCTTCTCATGATGCAGACACAGAATATAGGATCATCAACAAGAGCTTCGTTGATACATCTGAGAGTTCGAGTTAGCTATGGTGAGCCTCATTGCTTCCGGAGGAATTCATTTACCTTTCAGTTTAGTTAGGAGGTCATGGGTCTTGTCTGGACTTCCTTCCTTTTCAGTTAGGGGCTTCATAGATAGTCAGTTAAGTTAAGAAGTTTGTATGGCTAGTTGAATATATTATTTTATTCAAAGTTGCTTAATTGAGTTTATTGAATCTTATTTCAGTTTTAAGCTTTTGTATGCTTAAGTTAGTTTTCTGCTTGTAGTCAGCCAGGATGAGGGTTCGCTTGGGGACCAACAATGGTCTTTGAGTGCCGGCCACGTCCAGGGTGTGACTCGAATCGTGACATGATAGTTAAGTTTGCATCATACAAAATGGAGAATCTGGTTTGAAGGTCAATCACACGTAGTAACATTTTTCGAGTTCGGAGTGAAAACGGTAAAAAGATTGAGCAATGTTTTTAAAAAGGTAACAAAAATTGAGGATCAAACCAAAAGAATAATATTTGTATGAAAGGATGGATGCCTTTAAGTGATATGTTGTAAGGCTCATGTTTCGATAAAACTTATCCGTACCGGGTGTTTACACCAATCCAATACGTGCATGCCATGTGTTTAAATTTATAGTTCATTTTACTTAACTTAAATTATGTAACATGTATTTTACTTCATTAAATCACATAATAGTGAAAAGTACATTAGTTTGGTGTAAACACTCGGTGCGGATAAGTTTTTTACCTCATGTTGACATACTCTTGTAAAGTTCATGTCAAAATGAGTCTTACAAGGCTCACGCTGGTATCAAGCTTACAACATAAAAAAAGGCACATTTTTTTAAAAAACAATAATGTTTCTTCTCTATTATTTATTTGATTTTGAATAAAAAGGCAATTTTTTTTTTTAAAAAAAACATTAATATTTCTTCTTCATTATTTATTCTATTTTTTTCATGTATTTTTGTGTTTATTCAAACCGTTAAAAATCCGATAATATGATAACAAAAAAAATTGTAAGCCGGATGTCACCATGTCAGCATGAGCCTCTTAAAGCTCATTTTGACATGAACCTTACAAGGTTATCTCAACACATAAGCCTTATACTCAATTTTTTTTTGGATTCTAAAAAGATTTACTCAATTTTTTGCCCTTTTGGCTCTAAAATCCAGATTATCCTATTTTACTTAATATTACACTACTCTCTAATTCACACTTATGAAAAATTTCGTATATCTAATATAGAGGTGTTCCTTTCTGAGTTGTTATATGAGAAATATTGCAGTATGCATGGTGAAAGTGACGGGGGTGTGTAGTGAAAGAGATATCAGTCTAATGAATAATATTATATGTCTTTTACTAAACACTATAAAAGAAAGTAATTTTATGTTAAAGAAAATTGTTTTCATAATTGGTAGAGTTTGAACTAATTAAGAGTGTGTTTGGTATGATGGAAAACATTTTCTGGAAAATGTTTTCCAATTTTCTCATGTTTGGTTGGGACAAAAGTTTTGGAAAATGTTTTCCAAATCAACTCATTTTCCTCAAAATTAAGGATAATGACTTCCCTTCAAAATTTGAGGAAAACATTTTCCAAAACTCTCCTCTAATTTCAAATTACATTTTTTGGGGGAAAAAGCATCAATTTAAATAAAATATTGTCAATTTCAAAATTTTATTTTTTCATCCGATCCCTGACCCCCCCACCCACCACCGGCCAGCCCCCCCAACCCCACCCCTCCCAAAAAGATTAATTTTGCTTTTTAACAATATTTTCAACTTCAAATTTTTATTTTTAAACTCCCCCCCCCCTCCCGCCAGCTCCCTATCCACCCCCTACCAGCCCCCCCTCCCCCCAAAAAAAAAATTTTGTTTTTAAAAAGTTTTTTTCAATTTCATAAATTATTTTCTACTCTAGTTTAAATAAAAGATGTCTCTCAAAATATTTTTCGTTCATAAATCAAACACTAAAAATCATTTCTACTCACCAATCAAACATGAGAAAATAAGTCCAAAATCTACTTGTTTTCGAGGAAAATTTTTCTAGGAAAACATTTTCCTTCATACCAAACACACCCTTATTAGTAAGTAGTTATTTGAGTCATGCATTATAATTGAATTACTGTATCATGGAGAATATTAAGAGTTCTACTATTGGACCGATAAAAGTTATAACAATTTGAATCACCTTAATTGAAAGTATATCAATAAAATCACTTTATACTTTTTAGGTTTTTTTTTTTGAAAAATTCTACTCAAACTCACTTTGATTGAAAGTATATTAGTAAAATCACTTTTTACTTTTTACGTTATTTTTTAAAAAACAAAAATGTCTGCTCAAACTAAGAATATCATTATTTATAAAAACAAATGAAGCATATGTATATTAAATTTGTGATCACGTCGAGTGCAAGTATATATTTCTTTAAAAATGAATGCAATGTATGTATTTCATGAGTAACCAATCAACTCATACTTTTATTTTACATTTATTTAGAAAGTTTTTCCTCTTTGAAAGGAGAAAAGTTGAAAAAAAAACACTAAAAATAATGAGTGAGTTGTTGAATATTTAATGTGTATTAGTTTGTGAATTGAGATTATTGTTAAGATATGACACTGAGCCTAACTCAACCCCAAATGCTATATAGCTCATTAGGGGAGGTTTGTCCAAGTCCATATAAAGAGATCAAATTATCATTCCTCTATCGATGTAAGACATCTTAACACAACTGGAGCGTGAACATTTCTAAATAGGGGCCCATCATCGGTGAACAACAAATTGTGATGAGCTTGGCTCTGATATCATGTTAAGATATGACACATGAGCCTAACTCAACCCCAAAAGATAGCTCACGAAGAGAATTTGTCCAAGTCCATATAAAGAGACAAAATTCTCACCCCTCAATCAATGTGGGACATCTTAACAATTATCCATACTAAAAATGTGGAAAATAAGAAAAGGAAAGCATACATAATAAATATAAGGGAAACTTTCACATATATCCACTTAAAAATAAACTAATTACTCTCCATAGCTATAGTTTGATAATTACAATTCGTAGCTACATCTTATATGGAGGAGAGAGGCGAGAGAAGGGGAAAATAGTGGGAGAAAGGTGAATTGTATATGTATATCGGTTAGATAATTGTATATTATAAATATGTATTTGTATATATGACAAGCGAGAGTGGCAGAGGGAGGAGAGAGGCGAGCGAGAGAGGGCAGAGAGTGGGAGAGAGGTTAATTGTATACGTAGATAATTATATATTATACATATATATTTGTATATAGGGCAAGCAAGATTGGGAGAGGGAGGAGAGAGGTGAATTGTATATGTATATAGGTTAAATATTTGTAAATTATACATATGTATTTGTATATTCTTGCGAATTATACATATACAAACATGACTAATTATACAAACTCGAAGTCAGCCCACGTAATTAATGTAAAATGTTAGTTGGGAGTGGTAATTATAGCAAACTATAGCTATGATGAGTAATTAAATAATATAAGATTGCTTTGTTGCGTAATTTTCCCTACATATAACAACCATATTGAAAAAACACGTTCTTGAAGCCATGGTCCTGTAGAAAGCTCACATCTTCAAGAACGTGTTTTTCCAATATGGTTGTTATAGTTAGGGAAAATTACGCAACAAAGCAATCTTATACTATTTAATTACTCATCATAGCTCTCTCTCTCTCTCTCTCTCTCTCTCTCTCTCTCTCTATATATATATATATATATATATATATATATATATATATATAAGCTTCTTTGTTATTCATTGTCCTAATAATTTTTTGTCATATATTTTAAAGGCTTCTTAATTAGTTATTAATTGTTCTAATATTTCTTGTCATATATTTTTAATGCCTCTTAATTATTAATTATTCGTATATTTCTTGTGATATATCTTTCTCTTACAATACTTTTTTAAGACTCCTATATACCAACCATATTACATCAAATCTGTTGATCAATTAAACAAAATCATATTACATGAATTAATAAAAGTTAAAAAGAGAAGGAAATCTAATATAAAAAGGCAACGTATTACTTAATAGATCTAAATGACGTAGACATTGACAAAAAAACATGGCAAGAAAATCTTTATATAAAAATAAAAAGGTAAAATTATGAAGAAGTTACCAAAAAATATTCTTCCTTAATTTTAAATTAATTGAATTATTGATATATTTTTTATTTTTTAAATTAATTTAATTATTCAATTTTCTAAACTATTTTTGAAATGTTTTTTCTATTTTATTCTTTATTAATTAGTATTGAAACTTGTTATTAATTATAAATTTGACAATGATTAATAATAATAATAATAATAAAGTTATATTTAATTTATTGTTTAGATAAATATCCCAACGATTCAATTAATTTGAAATTGAAAAAATATTTAACAAATTTCTAAGGGGATATTAAAACCTCCACAAATTCTAGAAGCCTCCAGTCTCTTTTCCATCAAGGAAAAATTACACTTGCACAACCCCAATAAATATAACCAAGCAGCTATGTGTACTTGGGAGTTGAGGTACAATTTGGTCATTTTGATCATATTTGAGAGAAGGGCATCCGCCAAACCATCTATCTGACTAAAGAAAGTTTGGGATACTGATCAATGTACGAATTGAATGTTGCCTTATATTTTGAAGATTTGTGTTTGTAGTGAAACACAAATAAGTTTAATGCAGTGTTAGAACAAGCGAAAAAGGCTAAGAGCTATAGTCTTATGGGTGACTCGTTGCACACCGGTGGTGCAAAGACCGTTGGAACAATTGCAAAAGAAATGGTAAGTTCTAATTCAAACTTTTAAATAAATAATTAGTTGAGTCAACAATCTGAGTTTTAGAGTCAAACCTCTTATTCGTAGGGGGCGTGGCACAAGGGGGTAGTAAGCCTCCTACATGCGCCAAGTGTGGCAGAAATCATTCAGGTACTTGTCGTGATGGCTCCACTGGCTATTTCAAGTGTGGTCAGAATGGGCATTTCATGCGAGAGTGTCCAAAGAATAGGTAGGGAAATAGTAATGGGAGCAAAAGGTCCCAGTATTCATCGGTTGCTCTACCAGACAGGGCTGCACCTAGGGGAGCTACATCTGGTACTGGCTGAGGGACAAACTGCTTGTATGCTCTCAATAATCGGCAAGAGCAAGAGGATTCCCCAGATATTGTCACTGGTAAGATTCAAGTCTTTGACTTTACTGTTTATACATTGCTAGACCCAGGAGCGAGTTTATCTTTTGTAACTCCACAATTGCTATGAACTTTTATATTACTCTTGAGCAACTTAGTGAACCATTCAGTATTTCTACACCTTTTGGTGAATCCATTCTAGCAGAGAATCTATCGTGATTGTCCCATTTCCGTCAATCACAAGAGTCCCATGGTTGATTTAATTGAGTTAGACATGGTAGACTTTGTTGTCATTCTTGGTATGGACTGTCTTCATGCCTATTTTGCCTCAATCGATTCTAGATTTTGAGTAATCAAGTATCAGTTTCCAAATGAGCCAGTCTTCGAATGGAAAAGTAGTTCAACAGTGCTTAAGGGTCGTTTCATTTCATACCTTAAGTCTAGGAAGTTAGTTTCTAAGGGGTGTGTCTATCACTTAGTCCAAGTTAATGACTCTTGTGTTGAGATACCTCCTATTCATTCAGTTCCGTGGTAAAAGAGTTTCTAAAAGTCTTTCCAGATGATCTTCTCGAAGTCTCTCTTGAGAGATATATAATTAAGTTTAGATCTTCTTACATATACTCTTCCTATATATATTCCTCCATATTGAATCACTCTAACAGAGTTGAAAGAACAATTAAAAAAACTTTTAGATAAGGGCTTTATTGGACCAAGTGTCTCACCTTAGGGCGCTCTGTCTTGTTTGTAAGAAAGAAAGATGGCTCACTTAGGATGTGTATAGTTTACCGTCAATTGAATAAGGTTACCATCAAGAATAAGTATCCTCTTCCTAGGATTGATGATCTTTTTGACCAACTTCAGGGTGTTTTCTGCTTCTCGAAAATTGATCTCAGATTAGGCTACCATCAACTAAAAGTTAGGGAATGTGATATTCCAAAGATAGCTTTAAGAACCCTATATGGGAATTATGAGTTTTTGGTCATGTCCTTTGGGTTGACCAATGCGCCTACATCATTCATTGACCTTATGAATAGAGTTTCCAAATATTATTTAGATATATTTTTTATCGTCTTTATTGATGACATACTAATCTATTCAAGGAATGAAGAATATCATGTTAATCATCTCAGAATAGTTCTTTGGACTTTGAAGGATAGAGAGTTGTATGCCAAGTTCTCTAAGTGTGAGTTTTGGTTTGAGTCTGTGACATTCTTGGGTAACATAGTTTCCGTTGATGGTATTAGAGGGGATACCCAAAAAATTTAGGTAGTACAAAATTAGCCTAGACCCACATATCCAATTGATATTAGGAGTTTCTTGGGTTTGCATGGCTACTATAGCAGATTTGTAGAAGCTTTCGTCTATTTCATCTCCTTTGACAAAATTGACTCAGAAGAAAGTTAAGTTTCAATGGTCTGAAGCTTGTGAGAAGAGTTGTCAGGAGTTGATGAAGAGGTTGACTACTGCCCCAGTTTTGACTTTATTGGAAGGTACTCAAGGTTTTGTGGTGTATTGTGATGCATCTAGAGTAGGTTGGGGTTGTGTGTTAATGCAGACTGGCAAAGTTATGGCTTATACCTCAAGATAGTTGAAGGTTCATGAGAATAATTACCCAACCCATGAATTAGAGTTGGTTGTTGTGGTGTTTGCCTTGAAGATATAGTGTCACAGTATGGTATTCATGTTGATGTATTCATTGATCACAAGAGCCCACAATATGTGTTCACACAGAGAGAGCTTAATCTTAGACAAAGGAGTTGGTTAGAATTGCTCAAGGATTATGAAATGATCATTCTCTACCACCCATGTAAGGCTAATGTAGTTCCTGACGCCTTAAGCAGGTTGTCTATGGGCAATACCGCCCATCTTGAAGAAGAGAAGAAATAACTAGCAAAAGATGTGCATAGACTTGCCTGCCTAGGAACCCGACTCATGGATTTCACAAAAGGAGGGATAGTGATGACGAATGGGGCTGCATCGTTGTTAGTGTCAGAAGTGAAAGAAAAGCAAGACCATGATCCCATTTTTGTTGAATTGAAGGCAAATGTTCATAAGCAAAAAGTATTAGCTTTTCAACAAGGGGGAGATGGTGTATAAAGATATCAAGGTAGATTGTGTGTACCTATGGTGGATGGACTCCAAGAGAGGATCATGGAGAAAACTCATAACTCCGGATATTCCATTCATCCGGGTTCCACAAAGATTTACCGCAATTTGAGAGAAGTATATTGGTGGAATGGTATGAAGAAGGGCATTGCCTAATTTGTTGGCCAGTGCTTGAATTGCCAACAAGTTAAAGTAGAGAACCAACAGCCTGGATGTTTGGCTCAGAATATAGAACTTCCGGAGTGGAAGTGGAGAATGATTAATATGGATTTCATCACATGTTTACCTTGATCTCGCAGGCAACATGATTTTATTTGGGTGATTGTCAATAGAATGACCAAATCAGCCCACTTTCTGCTGGTAAAGACTACCCATTAAGCAGAGTATTATGCTAAGTTGTACATTCAAGAGGTGGTAAGACTTCATGGAGTTTTGTTCTCCATTATTTTAGATAGAGATGCAGAATATACTGCACGGTTCTAGAAATCTTTTAAAAAAGGTTTGGGTTCAAAGGTGAACTTAAGTACTGTCTTTCATCCTCAAATTGACGGGCAAGCGGAGCATACTATCTAGACCTTAGAGGATATGATGAGGGCATGCGTGATTGATTTCAAAAGGAATTGGGATGATCACCTACCACTAATTGAGTTTGCCTACAACAACAGTTATTACTCTAGCATCCAAATGGCTCCTTATGAAGCTCTTTATGAGAGAAGGTGCAGATCTCTATTGGATGGTTTGAAGTTGGTGAAGCAGGGTTGATAGGACCAGAATTTAGTTCACCAAGCTATGGAGAAGGTGAAGGTGATTCAAGAGAGGTTGAAAACGGTGCAGAGTTGTCAAAAGTCCTACACTGATGTTAGGAGAAGGCCGTGATAGTTTGAAGTAGATGATTGGGTATATCTGAAAGTTTCATTCATGAAGGGGATTATGAGGTTTAGAAAGAAGGGGAAGCTCAGTCCCGGTATATTGGACCTTATCGCATATCCAAGAGAATTGACAATGTAGTTTATGAGTTGGGGCTACCACAAGAGTTAGCAGCAGTTCATCTGGTGTTTTACATCTCCATGTTGAATAAGTGCATGGGAGATCTATCTTTGATCATACCAACTGAAAATATTGGGATCAAGGATAGTCTATCTCATGAGAAGATTCCGGTGCAAATCCTAGATTGCCAAGTTCGCAAGTTGACAACAAAAGAGGTAGCATCAGTCAAGATCCATTGGAGGAACCAATTTGTTGAAGAAGCTACTTGGGAAGCTGAGGAGGACATGAAGAAGTGATATCAACATAACTTTAAATTCGGAAAAAATAAAGACCAAGGTACTAACTTTCTTCTTAGTACATTTTAAGTTATGAGTAAGCATGTTATTGTTGTAATTGCTTGTGTGGTGTTTAACCTTTAAGTTACTACCCTTAGTATAGTAAGGATAACTTCATTCGAGGAAGAATGTTCCCAATGGGGAGATATTGTAATCCTCACAACTATAAAGAACTAGAGAAGGGTTTCAAATCTGAAACATTGTTTTTTTTGGAAAGTATAGGGAAATCTGGAAAATTTGTCGAAGTTAGAAAAGTGAGTTTTGGTCAATATAAAATGATCATAACTCCTAGATCAGGATGAGTTAGAGTAGTTCCAGATATGGTTGGAAATCCCTTAGAATATCTTTCTACGCCGCCGAGTTTGCACGATTTCGATATCATATGAGTGAGTTATGCCTTTCAGAAGTTGGGCTGTAAGATTATGAAAAGTCCAATCCAGATTTGGGAAGGGAAAATTTGTATTTTTCTTACCTAATTAAATTTATTTGTTTATAGGATTAAATTGGGGTAAAAACAAGACTTTATTCAATTTAGAAAAAAAAAAGAGAAGTCACGCTAGGCCTTGGAGAAAGGAGAAGAAAAAGAAAGAGGGCAAGATTCTCCAAGATCGTCATACTAACTTGAGGATTTTGTCGGGGTTGATCCCTAAAAATTTATGTGAGTCTTCCATAACGCTGAGTTCATTCACACACGTTCCATGATTCAGTGTAATTTCATCCTAAAAGATTGAATCTTGAATGTTCTTGAATGTTGTTCTTGAATTGCTTTCGTTCTTGAACATGAGTTGAAGCTTATGAATATCTTAAGGTAGAAAGTATTGTTTCTTGAGTTCTTGAGTTAGATCCTTGTATATATGAATTGGGTACATAGATCTAAGGTTAATTTGAGAAAAGAAATCGAATTAGGACGATTTAAGGTCAAGAAAACGAGATGAAAATTCGTCAGGTGTCACCTGGGCAAGGTCAGGCGCGGCACGCCCCATCTGCACCAGAGGGTATGGGGAGGCGCGCATGCAGTGCGCCTAAATGGAGCCTCAGACCTATGGGTCTGGCGCGGGACGCCCAGGACGCGCCCGAATCTGCATTTTTCGCCCACTTTTCGTAGTTCAGTCCGATTAAGCCTTTCTAAAGTCTTTTAACATTTCCTAATGATATCAACTACTATAAATGACTTTTAATCATATAGAAATCATCCAGAAACATGACTTACAACCTTGAATCCATAACTTCAAATTCAAGGAAAGTTTATAGCCAAGTCTAGAAGGTGTTTAGAGTTCTTTCAAGAAATCTTTTACAAATGCTTTTAAAATTGTATTAAGACGTAAATATTAGGTTGAGTAAAGAGTAAAGATAAGAAGAAGAAGTTCATTTCAAGTTTCATAAGTCTTTCAAAAATGTTTAAGGTCTTTTTAAGACATAAGTTTGAGTTCAGTTCAGAGTAAGGTGAAGTCTTTTCTTCAAAACAATATATTGGAATTAAGTATTCCCAAGGAAGTAGAAAAAGTTTTCACATTTAAAAAGAAGCGAAACTGATATTTCCAAAGAGTCTTCGGGCTAGTTTTTAGAAAAGAGTAATAGCTTTCTAAATGAAGCAAGCAGGGAAACTGAGATTTCCAAGATAGCCTTTGAGCTAAGTTTTGAGCACTAATTTCAAATCACAGAAGTAAGTATGTTTTAAAAATGTAAGAGCTAATGTAATAATATTTTGGAAGTAGTATTGAACACCAATGTGGGGGAGAGTTCAGATAACTCCTAGCCCCCATAAACCATGTAGCCACCATGGGTAGAAAAGGGTCATATTTTTTAGATGATTCCGTTAGTATTTTTTAGCATAGACTAGTGGATCCATTAGGCAGTTCAGGTGTTGACACCCAATTTTGACCCTATCCAATTCAAGTTAACTATCGAGCTTCTTCGATTTCAAACAATTTGAAATAATCGCCTTTGGAAAATCCTAAATAATATATATATTTTAAAATATTTTTCTAATTAGTTTTGGTTAGTATTTATCTGAATTAACTATATAAATTTACATATTGGTTTTTACAATTTTCATCTTTTATATAAATATTTAATAAATAGCCTAAAATAGTTTTTTTACCATAATTCCACATTTATTTTTTTGAATTAGTGAATTTTATAATTTTGTATAATTAGTTTTATATTTTAAGTGATGAATAAGTCTTGATAATTATTTCGTCTTGTTTGAATTAAGAAGCTCAAATAATTAATCCATGATTATTTATCTTATTTTAGTGTTGGCCAAATAGTTATTTGACTCAATTTGGTTATATCTAAATTTAATTTGATTAGAATAGAAACTAAAGTGGTCAAGTTCTAAATATAATGGTCATTTTATTAATTCTTGCACACCTGCATACATATACAATTATGCACACTCTCCTCTCTCTTTTCCTTTCTAAATTCACCCTCTAAACAAAGACACGCTCCTCTCACTTTTCTTCCCAAAGACGCAAAAGGCAAGCAAAAAAAACCTAATTTCTTCATCTAAGCAATTTTACTTATGTCAGCCCCTCTTTTAATTTCAAAGATTGTAGACTTCGGGTTAGATTTGTTGACTTTGGCTTAGATAAAATCTTACCCAAATCTAATTCGAATAGAAAGATATCACATCGAATCTGAATATTTTGGGGCATATTCTTCTCTTACTCGTTTTCTCCTCCATTATTTTCAATCAATCTCTCATGTACCGCTCAAACGACCATTTAAATTCAAGCCTTTATTTTTTCTATAAATACATGATATTGATACCATTTAGAAAGGACACTAGAGAAAGAAAAGAGAGAGAGAAATAAGAAGAGGGGGTAGCAATTGATAAAAGGAAAGAGATATAGGTTAAAAAGGTCACACAAAAAATACACATTAGATATATTTATTCTCCTCGTTTCCTTGTGGGTTGCTGGAAAATTTCCAGAATCCCCCGAGTTTTTCGAAGTCAATGGTGATATAGGTCTCTCCAACTCACTTGTATTGTCTCGGTTTGCTTCCCAGGAAAAGGTAAAAAAATTATGTTGTTCTGTTGTGTTTGATCCAATCATTCTTTGCCTTCCTGCTCATGTGTTCCTGGTAGCATTTTGTTTTGCTTTTCATATTAGATTTAAGCAAATCTGGATGATCACCTAACTAGATTCTTCAAGCTATTGAAATCTCGCCTATTGTTTAATTGAGGTGTAGTTGCGAATATTTAGTTGATTCGTTTGTTTTGATGAAATTTCTAGCGTCTTTATTATATTTATAATTTTAAGTATTGAGTCTGCCTATACATACCTAGTTTGTCTCCCTCTTGTTCACCCGATGGTATTTGTAAAATTTATTACTTGTTTAGGTGTTTATCAGCATCATATGCTTATTATTGCAAATAAATAATCTTGCAGTTTCTGTTTGTGCTATTAACATTCCTCAAGCATGCTATTAGTTCAGATTCTCCGTTTGAACTCGGTCGAAATTCATGCTTGTTTTCTTATGATTTAGACCTTATGTTTCTCTATTCATGCCCTGCCCATGATATTATAATCCTGCTACGCGTGCTTCTTGAAAAATAGGATTCATAAGTGAGTTCAACGAGTGTAGTTTAGAAAATATGTTAGAGTTTATGTGTTAAACTTTTAGTTATTTAAGAAAGTTGGTATCTGCTTTTAAATCAACATAAATCGATTTTCTGCCTTTTAATGAATTTATACCATTAAAGTTTGTTTTGTAGTAGTTGTTTAAGATTTAGACGATATTTTAATCTTCTCCTTCTCCAATCTTGTTTCATTATTTTGTTTTCCCTTGCAATTTACTTCCCTGTTACTGTTCACTTATGTATATTAATCAAGTGTTGTTCATGTATAAGAGATTTATCACTTGTTCACAATTAAGTCTCATGCTAATGGCGATTATTACGGGAATATCTCTTTTTTTTTCTCTCTTCTTTTCTTCTTTTGTTCTCTTCTTTAATCCTCCCTTTAAGTGATTTATGTCCCTTGATATACATAATTCATAATTATTTAAGCCTTAAGCACCCTACTGTTTAATTTATTATAGCATTTGTGAGTTTCTTAATCTTTATCCTTTTTATTTGCAACTGATGTGTATTTGAGTCCAATATGGACTCCTTTACGTGCATTTTTCGAGTAGACCGACGCCAAGCATCTCCGTTTTGTCGAGTCATCCATTATACAAAGATTAGAAGCTGAAATAGGGCTCTTGGAAGCCAACAACTCAGGTGGAAAAAAGCAAATATACAACGATATACAACTGATATACATCATTATACATGCTGAATATAAAAGGTGAAAAAATGGGCCAACAACCCAATTTTTCAAGCAACAATGAATTGAGCTCAAAAGGGCCCAAATTCAACCTCTCCCTTTCTACCATATTATTTAATTGTGATTATTTACTGTTTGGTGTTTATTAACTCTAACTTTAGAAATATTAAATAATTAACTTATTTGAATTTCCCAAAAGATGAACTATATTCTTTATTTTAGTTTTTATAAAAATCCATTTTTATCAACTCTTACGCTTTTATTGAACATTTAGTCAAAACTTTATATTTATTCAAATTGGTTCAAATTATTTTGAAAATGAATTAAATAAATTCTAATTAATCTAGTTTTGTTTAAATTTTAGTCACTTGCAATTTAATTCAAACATTTTAATTAATATCCTCTTTCTAAAAGAAATAAAAATTATACTTTGTTAATTATTTTCTCAAATTAATGATTTTCCTGAAAAACAGTCAAAAAATATTTAAACTATGTTGTAGGACAACCGCGTGTTAGAGGACGCTTCAAATGCCTTAAAAACCTTCTTGAACCGTAAATGAGAACCTCTTACCCATTTCTCTGAACTTTTAAAGGTTTATCTGTTAAAATCCTTTTAAATTAAGTTTTCTTAATTTCTTAAAAAAATTAAGTGGTGAATTTTTTTTAAAGTGTTTTTCTTAAAATATTTTTATACTTACAATATTTCAAAAGTGATTTTTCTAAGGATGGTAAAATTACGGCATAATTGAAATGGCGGCTCTGCTGGGAATTAATAGGTTCTAACCATGACAGACTTAGGTTAATTATGAAGGTTTTTAGCATATGCTTACTTGCTTGCTTTATTTTACATGTCTAATGTTTTATTTTTCATGTTTATGTGATATAAACTGTTTTTTTGTTATTGTTTATCTAAAATGTTTATTTGTTACTACTTTATAAACTGTCATTCAGTTCATACTTCCTCCAATTCTGGAAAATTCACACAATCACATGTACACGCGAGGTGTGTTTTATGTACCCATAAATTTCTTTCAAAATTCCAAAAGTTAGGAGAGTTGACATATGTGCGGGGTGTCCGGATCTTTTTCTGTGTGATAGCCTACCCTCCTCACTCGAGTTGTTCACTCGGGAACCTTGTGTCTAGTAAGACGAATCATACAAAACATAAGATAGAGATAACCATCCCTCAATTTAAGCTATGCATGCATATACCTTAGGTGTTTCGATCCTGGGTATTGATTCCACGTTTAAGAAGTCCACCCTTGTGTCGACGGATTTCACGACCCAACGACCAACGAACATGTTTTGTGCAACGTGATAATGATAGACGGATCCAAGCCTAATTTTGTCATAGTGAGTTTGGAAATTATGTATTTATTTTATTTTGATTGGTAAGATGGATTCAGTCCCCCAAGGGCCTAAAATTAGGATGGTCGAGGGTTTCCCACACAAATTGAGAGCATGGTGGAAAATTTTTAATCAAAGTGAAAATTAGGTATTACAAGAAGGTTTGGGTGCCTCCCTATGATATTCAAGGTCAACTCGGACAAACACATAATCAGAGTATTAATTCACTTTTGGGATCAGATCGTGTTGTCTTCGCAATCAAAGACTTTGAAATGATACCTACATTGGAGGAAATATGTTATTTCACCAATTTGAAGTATCGAGGAAGAGGTCAAATTATTCCACACAGTCAATTTGGGAAGAAATTTCTTGGCTACTTAGAACTGAAAAATGAAAAGAAACTTTGATGATTAAAACATAATTAGGTTTCTTTGGATTACTTATATGAAAGTTATGGACACTTGAATAGTTACAAAATGTTCAGGAAATAATTCTTTACACTTATGTTCATTGGCAAGCTAGACGTCATGTCGCATTTGCTGTGGGTTTGCTAGGGACTTTAGTTTTTCCACGAGAACATGGTCATATTAGCACCTGCATATGTTCTGCGGCTCGAGTACTTTTTGAAGGAGTTAATGGAAAAGAACTCACTCTGGTTCCCATGATTTTAGCAGAAATATTACGAGCTCTTGGGAAATGTTAGAGAGAGGAATCAAACTTCTTTGAAGGTTGCAATATTCTTTTACAAATGTGGATGACATATGCTTTAGTAACGCAAATCATATTGACAGTTTTTACGATAAGATGAGAAGGTTTGTGTATCCGATCGGTACTGATGACTGGTATGAATATCTAGCCTCCCGCACAAGTAACCAAATTTAGTGGAAATATCCATTACTCTCACGTTACCTGGCCTATATAAGAGGCAGAAGGTTTTACTATATCAAGCTTATTAGGTTGAAAGGTCTGTAGCCATATGCTCCGGTGCGCGTGCTTCAACAGTTTGGTCAAGCATAAGTAATCCCTCTTCGAGCAAACATGAGGATTTCTGAAATTTCCTTCGGACCAAACTTTGAAGTCCTTAAAGCCAGAGAGATTCTTCATAAATGGAATAATATTCTCACGATAGATATAGAAAATGGACCAGAAAGAGAAATTCCAGAATATCATGTGTGGCTTCGAGAAGACCGCAATAGTATGAGTGCAAAATGTGAACAAGGTTTTGAGGATATTGGGACGACGATCTGGATAAGACATTTTCATCTTGGAACCAAAGTGGTCACTCCTGACATGTGGACTAAAATGAAAAAAACTATGCAATATTTGGACAATACGCGAGCAGGGCCTAGCAACGTGGAGCGTCATCTTCACTTCTTCTACCAGCGTGATTGATAACAACATTTAGGCAAAACCTTAGTTTTGTTTATTCTCTCTTTTTGTATCTTTCGTTAGTATTTAATGAAACTTGGGGTCTTTGTTTTCCAAACTCGAGTTGTCACAAATTAATGGCTTGGATCATTCTATCATAATCACGTTATGTTTGATGTTTAGGCCTACCTCTGGCATAAAAAGGTTACAAATCTACGACACAATGTAAATTGTTTATGCGCTGCTTGATATAATTGCTTTGTGATGTGTCATTTTGTCTAAGACAGAATTAATCGACTTTTGTTTCTTAGAACACCCTATGCATATACTAAATCCACAACAACAAAGTCCATCCAAATTTCTCCTAAAGTGTTGCCCAAGTTTCTCAGAAATGTATAAACCCTTTACTCTAAATATCTTCTAAAATTCCATTTGTCTGTTTCCTGAAGGTTGACTTGCTAGAATTCAAACTACGTCATCCCTGAATTCCCTTAAGGGATACGTAGGCAACCTATCTAAGGCTAGACCCCTATCTTTTAATTTTTTTTATCATCTCTTATTAATGAAGGATTTTGAAGATTTCACTTACAAAAGATATGAGTTTAAGAAGTTAACAAGACTCTATACAAGTTGAATTTCTTGATTCATTCAAATGAACTAACAAAAAAAATCTTCCCGTTTGAGTCCTCCCTTTCACCCAAATACATTCGTGGATTAATCTGCTTAAATAAAACGTTTGAGTCCTCCCTTTCACCCAAATACATTTGTGGATTAATCTGCTTAAAATAAAATGACAATTGTATGTTTATTCTTATATCAACTTGTTGGTATTTCTCATTAGAAACAATAAGTAACACAGCTACCTTTGAGTTGTTTTTCATTTATCAGGTAACTAGAATTAATATGTGTTGAGAAACTGGCTGAGCATCCGTACTTCACAAGATCTAAAGTCCCTAAAGATTCCTTCCCGGGCCAAAATCTATTGAAAGGAAAATAAAAGATGACTGGAAATGGTGAGGAAATTGGTTTGAATGAAATCACAGTAACAAACTCTATCATTGATGAGCAGAATGAGTTGATTGCTTAACTGGCACAACAAATTGCTTAAATGAGGGCCGAGATGCATAAGACTCGGGAATTGGCAAATTTGGTTATCACTGCCAACACTCCTCCTCCAAATAACGAAAGACATCCACTCCATTTCCATACTCCTAATCCAACACCTGAACATTTCCCACACAATCCACCTACTGTTCCTGTTCAAAAGCCTCCTACTGTCGAATTAAACACAACTAACCAATATCATGCTAGCTTTTCCTACCAAATTCATCCTTATCAAAGCCTAAATTCTAACAACTCTCAAACATTCCCTTCCATGTACTAAACTACTCCTTAGAACACTTCAAACCCACCTACTACTCAATCCCTACCTCCAAAAGCCACTTTTCATATTCCAATCCTTATAAAACCGCAACTTCCATACACTATATATCCTGAACCCAATCATTATGAGGAGAAGGAAAATGAGTTGAGGGTAAAATAAAAGATGACTAAGCAGAGCATGAAGGAAGAAATTATGAAATCTATAAAAGAACTTCATTACACTCCAGATGTTATGGGACTAAACTAGACTTGTGTATCCACTAAAACTCGGACCTTCCCGAGGGGTTTAAGGTACCAAAGTTTGACACTTTTGGAGGAACTGGGAACCCCTTAGCTCATTTAAGGGCGTATTGTGACCAGCTCGTATGAGTTGGAAAAAATGAAGCATTGTTGATACGACTCTTTAGCCGAAGTTTGAATGGGGAGGCCTTGGAATGATTCGCCTCCCACGACATGAATGAATGGTCTAGTTTGAATGCTTTAGCTAAAGATTTTATTGAAAGATTTGCTTATAATGTATAGATCATTCTGGATCGATACTCTTTGGAAAAGATTAGGCAAAAATCCACCGAAAGCTAGCGTGAATATGCATACATGTGGAGAAAAGAGGCTGCCAGAGTTCAATCTCCCATGTCTGAAAAGGAGATCACTGAAATATTTGTGCGCATCCAAGAGCCATAATACTATGATAGAATGATGTTTCTCATTGGAGCAAAATTTGTTGAGATAGTCAAAGTAGGTGAGACTATCGAAGATGGTCTTAAGACCGAAAAGATTGCTCGTGTGTCATCCCAAGCTGGATCTTTGGGACAATTAAGGAAGAAAAGAGATGATGTGTCCTTTATTTCCCATGCGTGTGATGGAAAGACAAAAAGATCGTTCAGATTTAGTTCTAGAAAATCTTCATCGTCTAAAGTCTATCACTCAGCTCCACAAAATCCCTACCCAATCTTCTATGTCCAACAAGATTTCCATACTCCCCCTCCTAATCTCCCAGTCCAACATTACCAAAATGCCCATCCAAATTATCAAACTGCACAATCAAATTATCAAACTCAACCATACCCAAAATTACAAACACCAACACCTCCCCGCCAAAATCCTTCAAATTATCGCCAGGTACCTCCACCTCCACAAAATAACTATGACCTTCCTCGTCCAAACTTTTAAAGTAAACCTCACAAAATTTTCACTCCTCTCATTGAAAGTCAAACTAAGTTGTTTGAAAGATAGAAAGCTGCAAGCATGCTCTATCCGATCGAACCTAAACCTGTCAACACAAACTCTAAATTCTTTCGAGCTGATCAGATATGTGCGTACCACTCCAATAGTGCAGTACATACCACCGAAGATTGCATCAGCCTGAAGCATAAGATTCAAGACTAAATTGATCACAAGGTGGTCACCCTTTATACTGCCTCTCTTAATGTGAATAGTAATCCTCTACCGAATCATAGGGGATATACTATTAATATGATTGAAATTTAAGAGGATTGGGGTGAAACTAAGACGATAGTCCCATCAAATCTTGATAGTCTTGAGAAGGTTGTAGCCTCTCTAAGCATAAGCAAAAAGCCTGAGTTCATGATAATAACACCTCATTAAGCTTTTGTTTTGGGACCACAGAAGGACCATACTGAGAAAGAGTTTGTGATAATGACACCTGATCAAGCTTTTTCTACAGTGGTTGGGAAAATATTTGCAAGGTATCACTGAGCCTATTCAAATTTTCACAAAAGGTTCAAGGTTTTTCTTGGGATACATCCCAATAGCAGATGAAGAGATGGAAGCTTCGGGTAACAAGGTGGTTGATTTGGAATTAGCAAAACGGGTACCTCACTTGTACCAATATTTTCTAGTGAGAGAATATGCCAATGATGATGGCCTCGGGGAGGGAATTGGGAATCTTTTTGAAGAATATTATATTGTATTTGTGGAGATGATTGAGACATCTGGCATTCAAGATGCCAAACCAGAGGAACGAGTGCCCAATTGGATATCCACAAAACTCCTGGTTCCTCGCTCGTCTTGGTAGACAAAGACATATCTATTTTTCTTATTTCTAAAACCAGTAGTAGTTTGTATAAGTATTGAGACCCACCATTTATGTTTTTTTATCTCTTTAAGGTTGAATTTCCCTCGTGATATTTCAAAAGGTAGACTGACCTATGGTCATGGCCAAAGTTTGTACTTTCTTTTAATCTAAATGATTTCAACATATATTGCTTAAATCTATTTATTCACAACATGATAATTTGTTTTAATTGTTTTTCACTTACATGACTTATTTATGATTTCAGTAAAAATAACATAAAACCAGGATCATTATTCGTGGTTCGAGGAATATGAGATAAATGAGAATGAGCTGAGTGAGCAAAATGAGATAAATGAGAATGAGTTCGAGGAATATGATGAAGAGACCATGGTTCCGGAACACCTCGCAGAAGAATTAAAATATTTTGAGAATCAGGAGAAGCCAAACTTAAAGAAGATTGAGATCGTGAACCTTGGAGATGAAGAAATTGTTAAAGAAACCAGGATCATTGTCCATATCACAGACAGGCAGAAAGAAGATATCATGAGTTTGCTTAAGCAGTACATCAATGTATTTGCTTGGTCCTATGATGATATGCCCGGATTGAGCACAAATATTGTTTCTCAAAAGTTGCCGATCAATCCAGATTTCAGTCCAATAAAGTAGAAAACTCAGAAGTTCAAACCAGAATTGAGTTTGAGAATCAAAGAACAAGTTACAAAACAAAGTCAAGCCAAAGTTGTAGAGGTTACTAAGTATCCAACTTGGTTAGATAATATTGTTTCAGTGGCTAAGAAATATGGTAAAATTAGATGAGTTGATTATAGAGATCTCAATAAAGCCAGTCCCAAAGACAATTTTTATTGCAAATATCCACATTCTAATAGACAATTGTGCTAAGCATGATATGCAATCATTTGTGGGTTGTTTTGCGTGATATCATCAGATTTGATGGATGGAAAAGATGTTAAAAAGATAACTTTCATTACACCTTGGGGTGTTTATCATTACCGGTTAATGCCATTTGGTCTTAAGAATGCAGGAGCCACATACATGAGAGCCATGATAGATATATTTCATGACATGATCCACAAGAAGATTGAAGTGTATATGGATGACGTAATTATCAAAGTCTCGCGAGAGTTTAGATCACTTGACCCATTTGAGAAAGTTGTTTGATGGGTTGCGTCAATACAGCTTGTAGTTGAATCCTGGTAAATGTTCTTTTTGAGTACCAAATTGTAAATTATTAGGTTCCATAGTCAATAGAAGAGGCATTGAGCTTGATCCTACAAAAGCCAAGGCGATTCAAGGATTTACCTCTTCCGAAGACTAAGAAAGAAGTTATGAGTTTCCTTGGAAGATTGAACTACATCAGTCGATTCATAGCTCAATCCACGGTGGTTTGTGAGCCTATCTTTAAGTTGTTGAAAAAAGATGCACTGACGGTGTGGAACAAAGAGTGTAAAAAAGCTTTTGATAGTATCAAAGATTATTTGACAAATCCACCAGTATTAGTACCTCCACGAGAAGGAAGTCCATTGTTACTATACTTTTCCTTCTCATATAATGCATTCGGGTGTGTATTAGGACAACATGATGAAACTGGAAAGAAGGAATGCGTGATATACTATCTTAGCAAGAAGTTTACTCCAAATGAGGCTCAGTACACTCTATTGGAAAGAACATGTTGTGCTTTGACTTGGATCGCCCAAAAGTTGAGGCATTATTTGTCTTCATATACTACATATCTTATCGCCAAGATGGATCCATTGAAGTATATTTTCCAAAAATTTGTGCCGACTAGAAAATGGAGAAATGACAGATGCTTCTGAGCGAGTTTGAAATTATGTATATTACTCTGTAAAAGGACAAGCATTGGCCGATCATCTTGCAGAAAATCGTGTCGATGAAGAATATAAACCGTTCAAAGCATACTTCCCTGACAAAGATGTTGTTCATAGGAGAAAGCAGTTCTGAGTCATACCCTGGTTGGAGGGTATTCTTTGATGGAGCGGTGAATTATAATAGAGCTGGAATTGGAGAGTAACTAATATCGGAATCTGGTCAACATTACCATGTGGCGGCTAAACATTGATTTCATCGCACCAATAATATGGCGGAGTACGAGGCTTGCATTGTTGGCATAATGTTAGCTATTGACATGAATGTTCAAGAGTTGCTGGTAATTGGAGATTCAAACTTGTTAAATCACCAAGTTCAAGGGGAATGAGTTGTGAAGAATCCAAAGATTGTACCATATGTACAATTGGTGCAAAGATTGTGCAAGAGATTTCAAAAGATAGAGTTTATGCACACTCCAAGGTTGTAAAATGAATTTGCCAACGCTCTTGCCACTATTTACTCTATGATCAAGTATCCATATCAGAATTACATTAATCCTTTGGAGATAGATTTAAAGGAACAACCCCCTCATTGCTCGCATGTCAAAGTGGAACCAGACGGAAAACCTTGGTATTATGATATAAAAAAGTACTGGGAGACTGGAATTTATCTAGAAGACGCACCATCTAATCAAAAGAAGGCAATAGGTCGATTGGCTAACAATTTCTTTCTAAGTGGGGAAATCCGTTATAGGAGGACTTCAGATTTGGGACTCCTCGAGTGCGTAAATTCCATTGAATCTATAAGACTTATCGAGGAGGTACATGCTGGAGTGTGTGGACCTCATATGAACGGGCTTACCTTGTCAAAGAAGATGCTTTGAGCTTTTTATTTTTAGATGACTATGGAGCACGATTGTTGTAGATTTGTGCAAAAGTGTCATAAATGTCAAGTACATAGTTATTTGATCCGAGTACCCCCCACGAACTTAACGTTATAGCAACACCTTGGCCATTCGTTGCCTGGGGCATGGATGTCATCGGCCCAATTGAGCCATCTGCGTCTAATAGACATAGATTTATTTTGGTTGTCACTGATTACTTCACCAAGTGGGTGGAAGCAAATTCTCATAAATCTATGACGAAGAAGGTAGTAGTTGATTTCATTCATAACAACTTGATATGTCGATTTGGACTACATGATTCCATTATCACAGGCAATGGTGCAAAAGGGGGACCTGATTCCTTCCTC
The DNA here is from genome assembly GCA_016801875.1 of Solanum sitiens. Classification (NCBI taxonomy): domain Eukaryota; kingdom Viridiplantae; phylum Streptophyta; class Magnoliopsida; order Solanales; family Solanaceae; genus Solanum; species Solanum sitiens. The sequence continues at coordinate 2,257,466 of JABWTJ010000035.1, read as the reverse complement.
AATGGGATACATAGGCGCCACAACGAATCGGTCATACACCCCATAAAATTTCAATTTCCCTTTATAATGGAAACTGGGCCAAAGTTTTTGAGAGGAGCTCAAAAATTCTAAAGATCATTCGTCAGCAAAACACGATTGAGTATGCAATAAGAAAAGGCAACCAACGATTAATAAAATATTTGTGTATAAAATCATATTCATATAGGAATGAATTTCTTAACTTTGCAAATATCAAAATGAGTTTTTAAAATGTAACAGATAAAATGAATATTAAAAAAATGTTACGAACATAACCGATGACATGTAAAAAATGCAATTTAACAAAAATAAAGATTTTATAAAAATGAACAAATATTTGAATGAATTCAATCAATTGTGACAAAATAATATAAACATAATTAACTGACAAAAATCCTAATATTTTGAGAATAAGAATAATTATCAACAAATTGCATTAAAATTAAAAAAATAAAATACTTCAAAATTATTAACTTTAGAAATATCGAACTAAAACTTAGTGTCAACAAGTTGCCCCTTTGTTTCATTAGGATCGATGAAAGAGATCCTGGTCAAACAAAGTTGACAAACCCAAATTTGGTTTGATAAACTTGACATTAGTAGAGCTTTTGAGCAAGACTCCACGTCCGCCAATGGGGCTGAAAATACAAACATAAAGTCAAGGATTTATTGTAAACTGGAAAATCATTCACATACCTTCGATGTCACTTTCAAAATTACATAACGAGGGTGTTGTACCTCTTTGAAAGGAGAACGGTGTGAATAACATGTCACTTTGAGAGAGGTGACATCTTAACTTATCTTTTGAAAGGAAGAAGAACCAACTTGAACATAATTTATCACTTGAATGGAGATGACAACCCAATATTGAACTTAATATGTTACTTGAAGGGATGTAATGACCCAACGCGTCTCTTGAGAGGCAAACATCCAATTTGAGCATAACATGCCACTTTGAATGAGGTGATAATCCATCTCTTTGAATGGCAGACGACCAAAATTTAAATATAACATGTAAATTTTAAGGAGGTGACAACCGAACGTGTCACTGGAATGCGGATGACTGAACTTGAATATAGCATGTCACTTTGAAGGAGGTGAAAACCCAATGTGTCTTTGAAATGTGGACGACCCAACATGAATATAGTGTGTCACTTTGAACGAGGTGACAACACAACATTTCTCTTTGATAGGCGGACGACCCAACTTCAATATAATATGTCACTATGTCTCTTTGAAAGGCGGATGACCGGAGTTGAATATAACATGCCATTTGAAGGAAGATGACAACCCAACTTGAACTTAATGTGTCACTTGAAGGGAGATGACAACCCAATTTTGAATATAACATGTCACTTTGACCAGGTGACAACCCAACGTGTCTCTTTGAAAGTAGGAAGATCCAACTTAACGTGCCATTTGAAGGGAGATGAAAACTCAACTTGAATATAACATGTCACTTAGAACGAGGTGACAACCCAATCTGTCTCTTTGAAAGGTGAACGACCGAACTTGAATATAACATGTCACTTTGAACGAGGTGACAACCGAACATGTCTCTTAGAAAAGCGGACGACCCAACTTGAACTTAATGTGTCATTTGTAGGAACACGACAACCCAATTTTTCTCGTTGAAAGGCTGACAACCCAACTTGAATATAACATGTAACTTTGAACGAGGTGAGAATACAATTTATCTCTTTGAAAGGCGGACGACCCAACTTGAATGTAACATGTCATTTGAATGGAGATGACAACTCAACTTGAACTTAACATGTTTCTTTGAACAAGGTGACAACCCAATCTGTCCTTTTGAAAAGCGGACGACCCAACTTGAATGTAACGTACCATTTGAAAGGAGATGGCAACCCAATCTTGAATATAACATGTCACTTTGAAGGAGGTGATAACCCAATCTGGTTTTTTAAAAGGAGGATAACCCCACTTGAAATTAACATGTAATTTGAAGGGACATGACAACCCAATCTTGCACTTAATATGAACGGTGTTTTACAAAATCTGCAATAACAATGTAGTAGCAAATATAACATAAATGCAACATTATTATGCAAACATGGCCTCATATGAACAGGGTATTAGCCAATGCAACAATTCAAACTAAATAGCATCATGAAAAATAATAAAAATGTCAATTTGAAATGATATAACCAAATAAAAAGTGTCATATTAAATGGCATGACAAACTAATTTTAAAAAGCAAAATTTCATTTGAGATAAAAAAATTAACTTTTTTTAAAAAATGTCATTTTGAAAGGTATGACGATCTAAATTTAAAAAAATGTCATTTTGAAGGGTATGAATACCCAAAAAAATAATATTAACAATGAACCGTTTCACAAAAGTTTTGGACAAGTATCAACAATGAAATGGTCCACAAAGTTGGTTTGGACAAGTATGATTACATAAATTTAAATTGATGTCAGTTTGAGAGGTTTGACGACCCAAAATACAATATTAACAATGAAATAGTCCATAAGTTTTTGGACAAGTATTGAAAAGTGGGTACAACCCATTTTTACTTTTTGGACAATGAAATATATTTTAACTTTATTAGCGCCAAAAATTAGTATTGTACAAAAATTTCTCACAATTCTTTCTCTTTGAAATGAGATTGACGAGGTAATTTATATGGATTGAAGCAGTACCCCAAATATACTCGATTAACAACAAGATTCGTTCATCTCGCTACAAACAAAGGTTTTGAACTAGACCAAACAACATGTTTCAAGTGCCCTCACCAGAAAGAAAATCAGTGTTTGCACACATTTAAAGTGTTTTGATCAGAGGACATATAAAGAAGCACACTCACACTCAAAAAACAAATATTCAACGCATTCAATTGTGATTCCATAGTCTTGGCCTTAATGTAAATCTCAACTAGTGTGAGATCATTTACTGTGTAATCATGTAGGTCCAGTTAATAGCTTGTAATGTAGGCTTAGGGTCGGGTAGGATAATTATTTTGTATAAAGTGCTTAAACCATTCTTGAGCATTACACTGAAATTGTGCTTTCAACGTTTGGTATGCTTTTAACATTTCATCCTCTTTGTTGTCCCTTTTCTTTTATACTTTTTGACTTCTTTTGAACCTTTGCTTTTCTAAGCTTTTCCCCATCTCATCACCTTTTGAATTTTCTCCTGATTGTTTGGAGTAATCTTTTTCTTTTGTTGTAACTTGGTTTGTTTGAACTTTTGGGGAATTTTTAACTCGTCTTTCTTTCCTTTGAAGTCATTTTTGTATTCTCGACTTTCATGGACTTTGGTAACTTTTGTTTTTGTCAAATTTGAACTTTGAATCTTCCTTTGAAACTTGCACATCTTTAGTGCGCTCAAGAAAGTCAAGTCAAAAAAGTGATAGTGCGGATAAGCACTGAGAAAGGGTATAGGCTAAAGAAGTGGTTATCCAAAGAAAAAAGATTAAGGCTCAAAGTAGAACACACTAAGGATTATTGTCATTTGGTAGGCTTTGAAAGGCTCAAACGGGCCAAAGAAGGTCTGCAATCATTTTTCAAATCAAACATCACTCAGGATTTCGCCTCAACAAACATTTAGGCCAAGTTCTAGATAAAAAAAGCAACATAATTGAGTTTAATTCAAAAGTTCACCATACAATGCACATGAAACAATGAATGTGGTTTTGTTCTACGTTCGCACACTTGAACTATGTTCGCACCAACTATGTCAAAAATGATTCTAAAATATAATTTTTTTAAAGAATAAATAATAAAAAAATAAAATCTTTTGAATAAAGAATATCGAACCCAATAGGGGTTGCCTACGTTTGTCATTGATGACAAACATGTTTGCGTAGTTCATTCAGATATGGCATAAAACCTATATTTTGAACAACAAATGAATTGTTGAAAGGAAAAATAATGGGAATGAAAAAACAATTAGCCACATTCAAAGGCGGGCAACCGAAATTTAACAAAAAAATATTTTTTATTATTTCAAGAAAACATAACACTAACGAAGAAATCAACAAGTCACATTTAAGGGCGGACTACCCAAATTTAAAAAAAATCTCTTTTCTTAATTAAAGAAAATATAAAAAAAAATTAAAATAATAATAATGAGTCACGTTGAAGGGCAGACAACCCAACTTAAAAATGCCAAACAATTTTATTTTAATTTTTGAAATTGAGTTATTGAAATAAAAACATAAATGAATCGCATTAAAGGGTGGGCAACCAAAACTTAAAAATGTCAAACAAAAAAAATCAATGATATACAATGAATACACATCACGTACAAAATTTAATGCATAAGATACAAATCAAATAGGAGTGATGACTCATTGATCTGGAGTTAGATCATAATCTTGGTGAAAATATTCAGGGCATTCTTTAAAATTTTTGCCATGTTTCAACTTTAGCAACCTCTGATATTCAATCTTGTAACAACTATGTCATTTGTAAATTTTTTGGAGACCTCCTTAAGAAAATTTTCCCCAGATTCCATTTTGAAATAGATGGAAAGCTTACGGGGAACATGACCAAGCTCTTATGGCGCCTACATATCCCATTGAAGCATGAATCAGGTCAGACGTAGTTCCAACAGATTTTGAGTTCAATAAAGATTGGACTTGAATTATGAATATTGTAAAACTAAATTAGCAAGAGTGGCTTTGAAATAATGAACTAACATACAACATATTCACATATAACAGGATATCACATAATATACAAACAATGAATGCATAGCTTATACAAATGTGTCTTGAGTGTTGTGTCATCTCAAGCAAATGCGCTAAATACAAGGTTTTGGCTTCGCTCTACACTAGGTGACTAAGAGTGGCTTTGAAAATAGACATGATTACCCGAGTTGGACAAACTACGGGGTGAAGTATAATAAACGTCGTTGGATGACCACAAGTCAACTATTCGATTATCGCTTCAAAAGAATTTGAAGGTGTTTTTCTAAAGGACAACCATGGAAAGCCACACAACCCCCTTTGTCCTAATGCATTAAAAATTAAAGATTATAGTATTACTATCCGTTGAAATATAATTTTTTTAAGATTAAAATTTAAATTATTTTTTTCACCCCACTCCACCACTTCCTCCACGTAGCCCCCCCCCCCCCGACAATCCTCCACCCTTTTTAATTTAGAAAATATTTTTAAAAAGTTCATACTAACCCCCTCCCCCCACCCTCCAAAAAATAATTGATATTATTTTATTTTTGAAAAATTAAAAATTCTACCGCATCCTATTTTACCATCTACTCCTAATTTTTATTTTTATTTTTACATTTTCTCATTTGGTGTTAGAGATGTACGTACATATATTTTTTGAATTTTTTCCAACTAGTGTACGAATATAATATAAATAAATGAAAAATGAAAAAAAGTCTTGCGGCAAGTAAAAAATATTTTCGGTATGTATATATATATATATATATATATATATATATATATATATATATAACACAATATGAGAAATTTTTTTGAGGGTTAGGTGAGGTGCGTAGAATTATTTTTAAAAAAAATTGAAACAATATCTAAATTGATATTTGAAGGGGGGGGGGGGGGAGGGGAGGGGAGGAGATGAAGTAAAAAAGAAATACTTTTATAGAAGAAATTTAAACCAAAAAAAAAAACTAAAGAGGCCGGCGGGGTGAGGGCGGTGAGAGGAAGTGATGGAGTGGGGTAAGAAAAATATTTTATATTTTATTTTATAAAATAAATTAATTTTTTGGATAATAATTTTTATATTTTTAATTTTTAATTTCAAGCAGCACTAATAATTTTTATTGTTTTATCCATATGGAGTGTGATGTGACAATTTTATAAAATAAAAGAGAGAGTGTATTATACACACCATGATGAGAGTGGTATAAGAAAGAGAGGTGTGCTTCTCAAACTAAAAAATGATAGTTTAGGTATGAAACTCACACTCTCAATAATTTAGGTATGAAACAAAAAAAGAGTATAGTTTAGGTATGTTTTTAACATTTATCTCAATAAACTAAGGTTCTTAGATCCTCACATGTGTTTTAAAAGGTTAAAAATATGCTAATTAAGTGTTCTATAGTATGTATACTTGATTTGATGTTATTTGGAGGTCAAACGTCCAAAAACGTCCAAGACGTTTGAAAGTTGGTCTTTAGACGTGCTAGTGTATCCTTGTATGATAGCCTTGCTCTTATGTGTTGTTTGATGTCCAAAAACAGTGGATGTGACCCTAGCATCTTAATAGACATTTTAAGGGTCAAAATTTTTGGGTACGACTCCCCGAGGACCACCCTAAGGTCCCCCGAGGAGGACCCAAACATTGGGCAAGGAGGCTACCCAAGGCAGCGTGCAGCAGCAAGAATTGAAGTTGCCCTCGTGTCGCACGCCTGACACTGAGTGTGCCTGTGCGTCCCTCACCCAACACGCACCCTGCTGCCTCAAAAATTATTTGGGGCAGAATAAGAGGTTGCGCCTCCGGGACGCGCAGCCACTTCCCAGATCCGATGCGTCGTTTTTAAGTCAAGTTTGACATGTCTAAAAGTCCCAATAAGTATAGGGGTGTTTTGGTAACTCAGTGGAACGGTTTTAAAGTGTTTTTAGAGCTTATTTAACCCTTTCCCAAGCTAAAAACCCCAACACCCAATAAGAAAATCAAAATCCCAAATCTCTCTTTTCTTCCAAATTCCCTCAAACCTCCATTGGAGGGAAAACTCAAGTTCAAGCTATGGGCTGGATTTTCATGGTTTCTTCTTCAATTTCTTGTGGGCTTCTCATGTAGAAAGGAAAGGTAGTACTTCATCCTTAGTTTTCCATTCTTCTAAGGAGTTCCTTCAAAGGTTTTCAAAGAGAATTCATGATCAAAATTCCTATCTTACAATCTAGCCATGGGTTCATTGTCAAATTGATTTCAAAAGCATTCTAATGATGAATACATAATTAATTACTGATTTTAAGATGAAATCCAATCCAATTCCCTGAATAACCCATGATCCCTCTAATTTCTTAATTTATGATATAATGTGGGTCTTGTGATCTTGATTAGATGATTATTGGATTATGTTTAGATTGTATTGAATTGCTTAATTCTATGTTTATATATATAAATTGAATATGAATTGTTGAGGATCGGATGTGAATTGCTGAGAATTGATGAGTGGCAATCATAACTTAGAAATATTGGTGACTTGACCTAGACCTCTCTATTTTGTATAGAATTGGCATTGAATTGTGTTGATTGGTATGGTCCATTTATGGTGGCGGTGTTTACCTTCTTGTCTATGTATATATATATCTATATGTTGTGATCATGGTCTTGAAGGCAATTGACTTAATGTGAATTCTGATTATGATGATCACACTATGTGAAGTATATGTCTAGTCTCCTTTGCTAGTATCATGTTCAAGGCTATATTGATGATGCTTTCTATATGTGAATGAATATGTTAGGGTTAGGGGTGTATATGTTTGACATGGTTGAGGTCTATTGATGATTGGTTACTCTTGTGTAGTATGACCCGTACCTATGTACCTTTATATGAATATGTTGTCTTGAGCATGATTAGGAGTCCTAGATGTAAATGATGAATATGTCTTATCTCCTATGCTATGATGTTTGGTATGTAGTCTATACTTCCTATTACTCTATATATGAGTTGTCTATTGTTTAAGGGACTTGAATGTGTGTTGTGACCTTTGTAAAGTGGCTGCCTCAATGTTTGGATTGTTGCCATTATATGATCATGTTGACCAATGTACACATACTCACACCTCATGCATACTTACAAGTAGTGTAGGTCATGGTGTCTAATGAAAGTATATTCTCATATGCACTAATGTCCAATACTATGCATGTAAAGTATATATCCAAGAAGTATGTATTGTAGCTCTTAAACTAGGATGACTTGATAGGTGTACTAGTATGGATGAGGGTATGGGACCTTGTCCATGCATTGCACATGTGTGCCTTGATAGGATAGTTCCTAGGTGGTTATCTATGTTTATGAATATGAATGTATGGTTAAGTGATGAACATGTCTTATATGCATGAATAAAGTAAATTATGAATATGTGTGGTCTAAAGGTGTTTTGTGAAAGGTTTGCACACATGTATGTACACACACACATGTTTGATTATCTAGTCAATATAGGGGCTCTTGGAAGGTGTTCCCAAGAGTATCCTAAACTAGATGGTGCTTGAATATGATATGTCCATGTGAAAGGGTTTCTCACATGATTTAGGTTGATGAACTCTCATCTATGACCTATGATCTAATTATATGCGGAGTCTATCTCTTAAAGCATACTTTTATAAAGTAATAATAATAACAATGGCTTTTCAATAAAGGGAACTTAGCTTAGCACCGAGAGAACTTGAAGATGAGGGGTGCCCTTGCCAATGTGGTAAGGCTTGTTCACCAAAGTCCTCGCGAGGTGGATAACTACAATGCCCCATAAGGCATAAAGAGGGTTTCCATATATGCCTCCTAGTTACTTAAACTATGTTTGCCCCATATGATCTAGCAAGTGATATCACCTAAGATGCTTGCATGATGTTAATGTTCTACTTTGGCTAAGTAGAGCACCTCTTCTTGGTGTGAGGTTGTACAACACCGGATTCAATATTTAGCACCCATGGTCTTAGTGTCGGTTAAGGCTATAGTTTCCCTAAAGTAAAATGGATAATATAAGTAAAGCTAGGACCCTAACTAGGATAATCTAAGGGAAGTTACTTAGTGTAGGTGAGGGTATGAGACTTTACCTATGCATTGACAAGTAGCTCTTCAAGGGAGTTCTAGGAAGGTGTTCTATAGGTATATGAATATGTATATATCTTATATTTATGACATTATGGTATTGACCTAATTGTATGTTCATATGCATAGTATGAGCCCTATGGTGTCTATATTATGAAGGCCCTACTATTGTATGTAGTTGACTATACTTGTGATGTTGATGTATGAAGTAGATGATAGGCTTGTGGTCTCTTTAGAGTTTACTAAGTATGTGTGAGGTTATGGGACTTCACATGCACATTGCACTAGTAGGCTTATATTGGGATTATGAGTAAGGTCTTGTGATGTCTATATGAAATGAAGTCTAAATATGCTATTGTTGACTATTGCCTATTATGACGTTATTGGTTGTGTTGATTTGCATGTGGTCTTGAAGTGAGTCTTATATGTGGTTCATGGAACATGTTGGTTCATATGTGAAATAGGTGTCTTAGGTTAATCTATGTTCCTATGGATGACTATGTTTAAGTAAATGAAGGTTATGTGAACGTTCGCCTTGGTGACCTTAAGGTGATGCTTGAGTGTAGGTAGTGGAATGGGACACTACTCATACATTGCACCAAGTGTTACTAGAGGGTTACTTGGGGGTTAAAGACTTAAGGTAAAAGACAAGATAATATATGAATATGATAAATGTGCTTTAAATGAATAATGTGGCTTTGTGTGATGTTATGAATAGTGTCCATGCTTATGTGAAGTGTATGAGCTATGTTGTGCTTATTACATTAAAGTTTTTATGAAGTTTTACAAAAAGGCATGATGCATGGTCTTCAAAGTAAATGTCCCTTTAAAATGCATGTTTTTGCATGGTTGCCGTACTTAATGCATTCTTGTACTAATACCATTCTTCTTCACCTTTTTTACACAAAGTGTAGGTTATGGATGCTTAAAGGATGTCTCTAAAGTGAACGGCTTGATAGATGTTTCCCAAGTTCAAGAAAGGGGTCCTTATGATTCAAGGATTTCTTATGTCAAGTTATTCTTAAAGTTATGCAATAGCTTAGTTAATATTTTATGTTGTGAAGGGATGTGTCCCTATTCTACTCTATTGATGTTGAGTCTAAGTTGGCAAAAGAGACTTAGAGTCCTTAACTATGTATTATGACTTATATATATATATATATATATATATATATATATATATATGAAGTGATGTTTCTAGCATATGATGTGCTATGAAAAGTTTTAAATTTTCCACTAATTTACCTATGAAAATGCGATTAATGATAACTATGGGCTTGTATAAGACCTCCGAGAGGTCAAGTACGCCGTGTTACTTCTAGTGGGTGCTCCCCGGTCATGACACTTTCTTTATTCTCAATTTGCGAACTTGACGACGTAAAATCTGAATCGGAACTTCTTCATAGGATAGGCTATCCTTAATCCCCACATTCTCTGTTGGTACTAACAATGAAGGATCACCCAGTCACTTCTTCAACATAGAAATATGGAATACCGGATGAACCGCTGCTAATTCTTGGGGTAGCTCCAACTTATAAGCCACATTGCCCACTCACTTGGAGATTCTATTAGGTCCAATATACCGAGGACTAAGTTTCCACTTCTTACCAAACATCATAACTCCTTTCATAGGTGAAACCTTAAGATACACCCAATCATCTACCTCAAACTCTAATGGCCTTCTTCTAACATCTGTGTAGGACTTTTGGCGACTTTGTGCTGTCTTCAACCTTTCTTGAATCACCATCACTTCTCCATAGCTTGGTGAACTAAATCTGGCCCTATCAATCCTGCTTCGCCAACTTTGAACCACCCAATAGGAGATGTGCATCTTCTCCCATAATGAGCTTCATATGGGGCCATTTGGATGCTCGAATGATAACTATTGTTGTAAGTGAAATCAATGAGAGGTAGGTGATCATCCCAATTTCCCTTGAAGTCGATCACACAATCTCTCAACATATCTTCTAAGGTCTTAATAGTACGTTCTGCTTGTCCATCTACTTGAGGATGAAAAGCAGTGTTCAAATTCACCTTTGAACCCAAACCTTTATGGAAGGATTTCCAGAAAGGTGCAGTAAATTGTGCACCTCTATCTGAAATAATGGAGACTGAAACACCATGAAGTCTTACTACTTGTTGAAGGTACAACATTGCATAATCTTCGGGCGAATAAGTAGTCTTTACCAGCAAGAAATGGGCTGACTTTTCATTATGTCGACAATCACCCAAAAAGAATCATGTTGCCTTCGCGATCTTGGCAAGCCTATGATGAAGTCCATATTAATCATCTCTCGCTTTCATTTCGGAAGTTATATGTTCTGAGATAAACCTCCAGGCCTTTGGTGTTCCACTTTCACTTACTAACAATATGAACACTTGGCAACAAACTCAGCTAAGTCTTTCTTCATACCTTCCGACCAGTATACCTCCCTCAAATCGCGGTACATCTTGGTGGAACCCGGATGAATGGAATATCTGGAGCTATGAGCCTCCTCCTAGATCCTCTCTTGGAGTCCATCCACCTTAGGTACACATAATCTGCCTTGGTACTTTAGCACACCATCTCCCCCTTGTTCAAAAGCCAATACTCTTTGATTATGGACACTTGCCTTCAAATAAAGCCAAATAGGGTCTTGTTCTTGCTTCTCTTTCACCTCTGACAGTAGTGATGATTCAGCCCCATTAGTCACCACTATGCCTCCTTCTGTGGAGTCCATAAGTCTGACTCTGAGTCATGCAAGTTTGTGCACGTCTTTTGCTAACTCCCTCTTTTCTTCTTTGACATGGGAAGTGCTTCCCATTGACAACCTACTTAAGGCATCAACAACCACATAAGCCTTACCTGGGTGGTAATGAATATTCATGTCATAATCCTTGAGTAATTCCAACCACCTTCTCTATCTGAAGTGGAGATCCTTCTGAGTGAACACATATTGGAGGCTCTTGTGATCATTGAATACATCCACATGAACACCATACAAATAGTGACACCATATCTTCAAAGCAAACACTATTGAAGCCAATTCTAAGTCATGAGTTGGATAATTCTTCTTATCAACTTTCAACTGTCTAGAAGCATAAGCTATGACCTTGCCATTCTGCATTAACACATAGACCAAGCCAACTTTTGATGCATCACAATACACCACGAAGCCTTGAGTACCTGCTGGTAAGGTCAAAACCGGAGCGGTAGTTGATCACTTTTTCAACTCCAGAAAGCTTTCTCACAAACTTCAGACCATTGAAACTTGACTGTCTTCTGAGTTAACTTGGTCAAAGGATAAGAGATAGATGAGAATCCTTCAATAAATCTCCTATAATAGCCAGCCAAGCCCAAGAAACTCCATATATCTGTTGAAAATGTGGGTCTAGGCCAACTCTAAACTACCTGAATTTTCTGAGTGTCAACTCTAATCCCTTCACCAGAAATAATATGGCATGAGAATGCCATAGACTTAAGCCAAAACTCACATTTGGAGAACTTGGCATACAATTCTTTGTCTCTCAACATCTGAAGAATAATCCTTAGGTGACTAGCATGATCTTCTTTATTCCTTACGGTGACAACCAGATCTAAATAAGGTTTGAAGACTCTATTCATAAGATCTATGAACGCTGCAGGTGCATTTTTCAAACCAAAGGACATAACCAAAAATTCATAATGCCCATACCTTGTTCTAAAAGTTGTCTTGGAAAATACCACATTCCCTCACTTTCAACTAATGATAGCCTGATCTAAGGTCAATCTGGGAAAAACAAGAAGCACCCTGAAGTTGATCGAAAAGATCATCTATCCTTGGAAGAGGATATTTGTTCTTGATGGTCACCTTATTCAACTAAGGGTAGTTTATACACATCCTAAGGGACCCATCTTTATTCCTTACAAACATGATCGAAGCGCCCCAAGGTGAGACACTTGGTCGAATGAAACCTTTATCTAACAGATCTTTCAATTGCTCCTTTAGCTCTTTTAACTCTACTAATTCCATTCTATATGGTGCAATAGGGATAGGAGGAGTATCTGGGAAGACGTCTATGCCGAAGTCTATCTCTCTTTCTGGAGGGATTCTGGGTAGTTCATCAGGAAAGACTTCTGGAAACTCACTGACTATAAGAACTGATTGAAGGGAAGGTACCTCAACACTTGAGTCATTAACTCGGACTAAGTGATAGGTACATCCTTAGAAACTAACTTTCCCGTCTTAAAGTACGAGATGAAACGACCCTTACGCACTGCTGAACTACTAGCCCACTCTATGACTAGCTTATTTGGAATTTGGAACTTGACAACTCAAGTTCTGCAATCTATTGATGCATAACAGGCATGGAGCAAATCCATACCCAGAATGACATCAAAATCTACCATGTCCAATTATACTATATTAGATATGGTATTCTTGTGATTCATGGAAATAGGACAATCACGATAGACTCTTTTCGCTAGAATAGACTCCCCAACAGGTGTAGAAACGCAGAAGGGTTCACAATTTTTTTTAGGGAGAATTTCAAAATGATTTGCAACATAAGGAGTTACAAAGGATAAAGTTGCTCCTGGGTCTAATAAAGCATAAACATCAAAAGTAAAGACTTTGATCATACCCGTGACAAAATCTGGAGAGTTCTCTTGCTCTTGGCGGCTAGTGATTGCATAAAGGCGATTTGCCCCTCCGCCGGTACCAGAAGTGGATCACCTAGGTGCAGCCCTGTTTGGTGGAGCAACTGATGAAGATGGGGCTCTATTGCTCGGATTTCCACCATCTTGCTTATTATTAGGGAACTCTTTCATGAAGTGACACTCTTGACCACATTTGAAACAACCTGTCTGGCCATCAGGACATCTGCCAGGGTGGGTTCTACCACATTTACCACACACAAAAATCCCACTACCTCCTTGTTCCACACTACCTTGAGATTGAGCCGGCCTAGCCTTGAAGTGCTGCGAATTGCGACCGCTATATTCATATCGGTTTCTGGGTGCAGGTGCACCAACATATGATGGTGCATGCCTCTTTGATTTCTGGAATTGTGGCCGTTTTGAACCACCTTTTTGTTGGCCAGACTCATTCCCAGTATCTTCCTTATTGTTTCGGTAGTCTTCTATATCCTTCACCTTCTCTTCATTGACTTGTTGCACATATACCATCAGCCTGGATATGTCCATGTCACCTATCAACATGGCAGCCCTACCTTCCTTACTTGAAGCACGACCCAACCCAGCAACAAATAGACTCATTCTGCTCCTCATGTCTTTCACCATCTCCATAGCATACAGTTGGGTGAACTTCAACCCTACTCATGTACCCTCATGGAGTCCTATTTAAAAGTAAGAAACTCTCTCGCCTTGGTTTCCTTCAGTTTGCAAAGAAAGAACCTCCACAATAAGGCTTCATCGAAGCAAGCCCAACTTGGATGTGGTGCATCCTCCACTCTACCATCCTTCCATTGATCAAACCAGGTTCTAGCCACACCTTCAGTTGGTATGCAACCAATTCAACCCTCTTAGCATCCACCACATGTATCACCTCAAATACCTTCTTCAACTCTTCTACGAAGTTCTCCGGATCTTCAGAAGTGCTTGATCTGGTAAAACAGGGAGGATTCATCCTAAAGAACTCACGAATTCTTGAGGTGTCAGCCCCTTCCTGTCGAGCTCCTCTCTGTTGCCCGACTTGGTTAGTCCACGGTTGGCTCAACATTCAAATAGCCTCCGGAACTCAGCATTGGTAACCTCTCCTTGGGATTGCACCTCTGGTGCATTTGCGACCTCTTGTTCCTCAACATTTCTTCGTGGTCGACCTCTAATTGCTCTTCTTGGAGTCATGATGATCTGAAAATACGTGTAAGAACAAATTAGAGGGAGAATTTAGAGATAAACTCTTTGCACGAAAGAAGATGAAAGGAGGTAAACATTACTAAATGCTGTAGCCTTCTAATCATAGATTTGGCGCGCTTCACACCGATGACTAAGACTCTACAGACACGGTTTCATAGACTCCCTAGGACTCTTGAACTCTGTGCTCTAATACCAAGTTTATCACGCCCCAAGCCTACACCCTGGGCGGGACTGAAACTCGGAGACCATTGTTGGCTTCCAAGCGAACCCTTAGCCTGGCTTACTTAACTCAGCGGAAGACTAAATTCAAATTACTCGAGAAATATAACATGTTTAAAGGAAAGTACTTCATATGATAAATCTGGCCAAAATGGTACTTAAGTCTCAATAACTGAAAACAAACTCCAAAATGAAATACTATTATCTATGAAGCATCTAAACTGACTGAAGAGGGATGTTTGGATAGACCCACAACATCCTAAAAGCTAAACTATTAAAGCAATGAAAAGGATGTCCTTCGGAATGCAATGAGGCTCACCACTAACTTTGGAGCTCGGTCTGGATCAACGAAGAGCTGCGTGTTGATCCTGGGTTCCTGCGTCTACATCATAAAATAATGCAGGCCAACTGGAATCAGTACATTGTATGTACGAGTATGCGATTTGAAAAGCTAAATGACGACTTAAGCTTCAAACGATTAGATGAACTTACCTTAGCTCTGCTTAACTCAAAGGATATACATATGAAGCAGTTTAAAACATATGCAATATATATATATATATATATATATATATATATATATATATATATATATATATATATATATATATATATATATAAAGCTTATAAAACACTGAAACAACTTAGTTCATTAGAGAAATGCAATAACAACACAACTTACTTATATATAAAAGCAATATAACTTTGGTGTGAGATTCTCTAACCGACAACCACCACTATGAGCTTAAGTTGTGATACACCGTCTTTCCCACGCTGCCAGAATTTTCCTTATACCTTGCCATTTATATAGGACCTTACTTTGCCTAGTGGATCTAATAGATAAACTTACGTGATCATCTAAAAAGTATGATCCGTCAATTCCCATGATGGCTTCATAATTGACATGGAGACTTGAGTTGATATGAACTCTCATCCCCACATCGGTGCTCAATGCTACTCCCAAAATATACTTTAGCTCATAATTTTAATAAAACTTTCTTTTCTTTGGGTTGAGATAATTTGTTGAACCCCTTTAGCTTTTAAAAAGCTTCTTTTTAGGATCAATGTTCCCCTTTTAGTTCAAAACTCTTTTGAAACTCTTAGTTTCCTTTTACTCAGTGTGAAACATTTGTAAACCTTTAGGGAATACTTAGTTCCCTTATAGCTTTCGAGAAATGAACTCAAATGTTGTTCTTTACTTAACTTGAAACTTAACTCTTAGGGAATACTTAGTTCCCTTATAGTCTTTGAGATGTTTATTCAACTCTTTACTCTTTGCTCAACTTATAACTTGAGACTTAAAACAAAGTTAAAATGATTGTTTAAGACTCTTTGAAAACTTTAAGAACTCGCTTTGACTTGCTTCTTAACTTTTAGACTTTGACTCTTAACTTCTTTGACTTTGATCTTAGCTTACCTTGAATTGGATTATGGATTCAAGGATCATGATATCATGTTTATGGATGATTTTATGATGTTATATGTACTCTAGAGTGTTGGAATCAACTAGGAATGAGAGATACATCACTTAGGAACTGGTACAGAAAGATAGGAAAAGAACGGAGTCTCTAGAGGTCGGGGCGCTCTGAGAGGCGCGGGGCGCCAGGGCCTGTCGGACTAACCCTGGTCTGGGGTGCTCTGGATGGCGCGCCATGCCAGTTCATGTCAGACAGAGCCAGCCTTGAGGCGCTCTGGCAGGCGCGGTGCCCCAAGGGTCGTCTGATGGGACCTCCGACTTTCTTTTTTGATTTTCACCTCTTAACTTTACCAAACTCCCATGGATCCCACCCCAAACACTTATGATCCCTAAATAACTCATTACCCAATAGTTTAGACCCAAAAATAGTCCGAAACCAGAATCAAAACTACTACAAATCAACCAACAAGAACTTTAAACTTTTCATTAAGAACTTCAAGATTTACTTTCAATTATCTCTAAATTGTTTTAATGAATCAAGTTGAAGGGTGGGTGAAAGGACCCAACACTGAATGATCTCACATACCTTGACAGGGATCACCCTCGAAAAAATCCACGCAATGTTCTTGGCGTTCTTGAACGACTCTTGGTCTTCTCTTTTTCTCTCTTTTTCTCCCAAGCCCTAAGAGTTCTTAGATTTGTAAAACTGATTTGGGACTTGTTTTTACCCCTAATATAACCTTTAAACGAATTAGGAAACACTACGGTGAAAAGGCAACTTTGCCCTTACTAAAATCCGGAGTTGGAATTCCCTCTACCCAACAACCCAACTTCCGGAAGTCCTATCTCCCTCATACGACCTCAAAAGTTAGCAAACTTGGTATCGTTAGAAAGATCTTCCGAAGTTTTTTTCATCCATGTAAAGAACTCATCCAAACTCCTACTGAGCTAGAAGTTATGGCCATTTGAAAATTACCAAAACTCACTTTTGAAATCTGGAAATTTTCCAGGTTTCCTTACTTATTTCCAAATTTGATTAGTCTTGTTTTTCTTAGTCTAACCTTAGTTAATTCTAGAATACGAGATGTTACATGAACTCTCGATATTTTTTTGAGGAGTATCATGTATATACGGTGGAGAGAGTACTGGATATTCTAAGGCATATCATATCATGGTGTCATTTGCATTGCATCTCATGACATCCTTCATTCTTGATGATTATCTGTTTTTATTGGTGGTTGGAAAGTACTTGATATTTGATTATCTCTATTTGATGAAACTTGACCTGTAAGTGTAATAAAGACTTATACAATTAAAGAAGTGATTTTTCTTATATAAACTCCCGTCACTACTTCTTCGTTGTCGGTCAATGAGATATATTGGGTACACGTAGTTTCGTACTCATACTACACTTGTCGCATTCTTTGTAGTGCATATTCAATTCCGAGTACGAGCACATCTCGTGGAGCAATTTGAGTCCGAGCTTAGAGTGTCTTGGAGTTGTGATGAGCTGTTTGTCTGTTCCGTGACCCATACCTCCCTCTATCTTTTACTTCTTCTGTTATTTTAGTATTCAGACATGATATCCCTTATGTTTGGATTTGTTATTTAGTTTCAGACTTGCATCTTGATTAGAAACTCTTGTACGTATGACATCAATTCTTGGGTGTTATTGTTAGCTTTCCGCATTTCGTAATTATAAGGAACTTAGTGTTGGAGATTTTTACTCGTATCTACCTTTTACCTCATTAGTTGGTTAAAATTGGTAAAATATGTTGGGTTGACTTACCTATTGGTTGGGAACATAGGTGTCATCACGACTTGTGAATTTGGGTCGTGACATATTTTTAAAATTAATATGATAATATATTTATCTAATATTATATTTAGGATATTTAATATATGTAAATCTAAGTTCGGTTTCGTAATATTTCAACAATTTGTCCTTACATAAAGAAATATATAAAATAAAATAATAATATCTTGCTATAAATGAACACAGACATACGATTTGATTCAAGAGAGGAAAAACATAAGAAAATTACCTGTGATGTTATATATTGTTTTTTAAATGTGAAAGAACACAATATTTATTGTCACACTGTATTAAAAAAAATCACATACATATATTATTTATCAAAGTAAAAAAGAAATAAAAGAAAGGTAAGGTATTTTGAGTTTGTTTATTTCAATTAATATACTTTTTATATAAAATGAGTAATAATAACCATAAAACAATGAATATTGGTTTAGTAGTGAAAATTCATACGCACTTATGTCTCAATCCAAAATAAATATTAATAATATACGCTGTGCGCATATAATTTCTTTAAGAATAACCTTATTCTCCCTCTCTCACTCCCGTTACTTTATATTTATCAATTTTCATGTCAAACCATGATTTTTGATAGTTCAAAGAACTTAAACATAATAAATATCAAATAAAAATTATGTTTCAATCATTATTTGTTTTACGCAATCAATTATACATTTTAAAACTTGATTAGTAGTTAGCAGACGTTAAACATAATTAAGCTACTAATATGAACAAAAGGAAATTAATTATAAATTTAAACATGGTTAGTACTTATAGTAGAATTCCAATCATAATTGAGATAGATTCATGAGAAAGTAATATCTTTTTAGGATGTACTCCATTTTAAAATATTAATTTCAATCAAAAGAAATTGTAAACATACAACAATCATAAATCCATATAAGTTAAACTTAAAAGCATTATAGTAATACATAAGAAATGAAAGAATAAAATACATATATCATAACAATTTTAATCATAAAAAAAAAAGGAAAAATGAAACCAATACATAATTGTGTGAGCTCTTGTCGATATCCACTTCACAAGTTTATCACTATTCAAGAGTTTTCTTCTTTTTATTCACGTCAAACAAAATTATGAGTATAATACAATAGTGGAAATAAATGATAACTTTGAATTGAATCTTAAAAAATAAAAATTTATTTATATATGAAAAATGGAGAAATATCATAAGATGTCTTAATTTTTATATTAAATATTTAATGGTTATGAATATGAAAAATTAAAAATTACGAGAATTATAAATATTATAATAGAAAAGATTAAGTAGATGTTTTATGACTTATAATGGTATAAAAATATAAAAGAAAATATGAAGGGAAATCATAAGTAAATAAAATATGTAATATATCATATCAATTACATTAATCGATATACTACTTGAGCTTAATTAATTTTTTATTACTTAATTGTATTGAACAAATTAAAGGAGAAAATATATTAAAAATTGAGAAAAAAAGATAAATTGTTATAAATCCATTGTTTTATGTGGATGATCCATTAGAATTATCCAACAATTAATTGGATTCATGTATATGTGTTTCCAAGGTGATAAGAATCTGAAGAGATAACTATGTATCTATTATTGTGGTGACGCTTTGGGAGTGATATCTCAATACTATAAATGGAGATATCACTCACCATTTGATATATACACTTGAATAGAAGAAAAGTTTTCTTCTTCATCTCTATATCTTGTCTTCTTCTCTTTATACTTATACTTCTATGAACTTGATTATATAAATCAGCACGAATATGCTCTAAAAGTTGTAGCACTTCGCAAAAGTGTTGTAGTTGAAACACTGAGCATGAACAGAAAAGAATTGAAGGATAAGGAGGTAAATTTTCATGTTGATTTTCAAGTGTTAATTATAAGGAACTTATTAATATTTATAATTACTAGAGGGTAAGATGATGGATTCAAATCCAATCACACCAAAAAGGGTAAGACATCAGGTTAAAGTCCGGATGCACCGTGATGAAAAATGTTTGAGGGTAAGACGGTGGATTTATATTCTATCGCACCAAGAGGATAAGACATCAATTTGAGTTTTGATGCAGCACAATTGGGTTCAAGTCCCATAGAAATATGGCGTAACACGCCTAATATGGGTAAGACATTGAGTTTGAGTCAATGCACCATAGTGATGGTAAAATGATGACTAAGGCAAAAATAATATATTTTTAGTGAAAAGCCTTGCAATTCGTCCCATTGAATTTGCTCCATTCCTTAAAAAGAATGTGATATCAACATATGATAACTTTGAAATCTGCATCTTGACTTGATTCATTTTATCGTATGAATGTGATAGCAGTAAATAATTAGTCTGAAATATGACAAATAATTAACGATATGAAAAAGGGCGTGAAGGAACGGAAATATAATAGTCATCATTGTGATAATTATAAAAGGAAGAACACTATGAGTTCTCCAAATAGTTCTTCAAAATGTGAAGGCAATTTTTATTATCAAAATGGTATGAAAGGTCATTTGACTTGTGAATGTTATCGACCCAATAATTTGACAAGTTTATAAATCCTCCATAAAAGACAAGAAGATAAAGTGATGGTACACTTGATCTTTCAAAGTGATGTTGAGGTGTGTCATGAAAATGTGATAAATTTTAAAGCCATGACAATGTGCTTATAATGCAAATTTATGAAGTACATATAAATGATTAGTCCATTTCTTGAAGAGAATATGACTTGTGATAAGTATCTTGAATGCTCGACCATTCTATAAAAGAATCGGTCAAGATGTGATAAAATCATTATGGGTTGGATATATTCCACAACTCACCTTTACGGGAGGTTTGAGAAAAAATGATATATGTCACAACTCATATCTATGGAGGTTTGAGAGGAATAAATAAATTTTATTTGGCAGAAATGATCAATGATCGTGCACATTTATACGTCATAAATATTATGATATTTTTATTTGTGAACTACCAAAATGGAAAAAACAATAAAAAATTGTCTATAAAGGTTGTGACATGACCAAAATAATATTATTGTGTGGCAATACAAATTTGTCATTGGTTGTGTACCTATGGTATAACAAAAGTAAAGCAAGAAACATGTCTTACTCGTAATAATTTTGACCATGACAATAATAATATTATTTCTCCTTTTGGGATATGTTCACCATATGGATGGTGTCATGGAATATGTGATAGTACACAAAATTAATTTCAAGCTCTAATGAGTTGTACTATTACGAGAGGAATTATATTGGGGTTGTAGTAAGTCTCAAAAGAAACTTTAATGTTTCGGATGAATTGAAAAGAAATATTGAGACTATAAATTATGAAAATATTTATTATATTTAGATTACTACAATCGAAGCGGGTTATAAATATTTATGTAAAAGAATACTCATTTTTTCCTCTTGTTGTTGCACACAAACGTGAGCATGCTGATGGAATCACATGCAAAAGTAAATTATAAGTGTACTGAAATAAAGATTAGTTGACATGCCCAGTTGATCATTCTTATTTAAATGTCATAAAAATGTAATTAAAAATTCATGTGGATTATATGATGAAGAAATAAAATATGTTCAAGAATTCTCTTGTGTTGCTTATTATCTGATAATTTGATCATTGTATGATTGTACCAGCTAAGGTTGAGATTGTACTCCCTGAAATTTTGGAACATATAAAAAGGTGATTATGAGTTCATTCACCTTCCATGTGGATCATTTGCAACTATATGATAAATGCATCTATGTGATGATCACATGTTCTTTGTTGTGAACTTGCAAATTGGTGTTTGTAAGGTTGTTTACTCGAATTGTTAAATTAAGAGCACAGTTCCAAACTATGAAATTATATTGATAATGTTGGTTGATTTAGAAGAAATTGTATGCTTCCAATTATACTAAATCATGGTTATGAGAACAAAACTCCCAAATAAGATTTGGTATGAGATAATTTAAAATGTAGAAACACATATATGCATCAACCCAACAAGGTATCCCTTCAGGGTTAAGAACCAAATAATTTTCATCTAAAATGTTGAATGCGGTTATGATTTTAATTGTTCCACCACGCAAAAAGATGAATTCTCATATAAGGTTGGGATGAATGTTAGATTTTCTAACATTAGAGGGGGAGATAATTGACAACTGAAAATTATGTGTGAGGTTAATTATGAATTATCTAGATCCTCGTTAAATAAATATGTGAACTTAAAGTTCAAGGGATAATTCATTTGCATAATGTTGCAAATCAATTGCCAGATGAATGTACTGACCCTATGATATAATTCAGCTGCAAATGCTCTAATGTGAAGTCCTTGAAGGACACAGTCTATGATGCGCTAAAAGCGTAATAGACTAATCGGTGCCAAATATAGAATTCCTTGAAGAAGGAGAGAAGCAAATGATCAATGTAGTAATGATATTGAGGCAAGTGCTATAAGAGAGCACCACAATATAACACTTCATAAAACCTTGGAAAAGGTTAAGGTACCTGAAAAATAATGTAAAATGAAGAGATCTCGATAAGTTATGTCATGTTGGAATCGATATCAAATAAATGTCGACGGTATCTTTGATATGAGGTACCGCTCAATGATATAAATTGTGAAGAGGATCTTGAATTCAATATGTCATATAGAGTGGACAGATAAATGATTGACTAGGTAAAATGCACAATTCAAGTATATTTTGTTTCACCTAGAAAAATAATATTTCGGAATGATAGTCCATAAATTAAGGTATAATGTCCATGGGGTACAAATAAATTATTATGTGATATTATAACCGTAAGATATAATGTAAGGCTTGTGCCTTGGGGCATAAAGGGTTGTCACAAAAATCCTGACGTTATTGGAGATGTTTTCTCCTATGATTGATACAATGATGTTTGTTTTGATCTGGCAACATATGAAAAACTTGAATGCATATAATGAATAATTGTCATGTCTAGCTAGACAATGAAGGTTATATGAAAATCCTTGAAGCAATCGAGGTATCTTAAGCATATAAAAGTTTGAAGGAAACTTTTTCAATAAAGCTTCAAGAATTCTTGTATGGATTGAAATAATCAAACAAGAAAAGGGTACAAAAAGAATGACCCTAATTGTCCTTGAATTTTTATGAAAAGGTCAGGATCTAAATTTGTTATATATTGTGTATGTTGATGACTTGAAATTACTAACACTCTTAAGGAGCTTTTAAAAGCTATTGAGTATTTGAGAAGGGGATCTAAAATGAAAAGATTATGGAAAGACAAAATTTTGTCTTGACCTAAGATTGAGAATTTGACGAATAAAATATGTGTCCATCAATCGACATACAAAGTAAAGTTTTGATGCAATTTTTATATTGATAAATCACATTCATTCATACCCAATGATTATGATATCGCTTGACATAAATGATGATTCAGTTTGATCTCAAAAGAAGGATGAAGAGTTTCTTGGTGATGAAACTCCATATCCTAGTGCAATCAGGGCACTAGTGCATCTTGCTAACAATACTCGATCAGACATTTGTTTTGCAGTAAATTTACTTCCAAGATTCAGTTTCTCCCCAACAAAAAGAAATGAAAATGGTGTTGAGTACATACTTGAATTTCTCGAAGGACCATAGTTATGAGTTTATTCTATTTTGAGGAGTCCAAGGCAAAATTGATTGGTTATGCAAATACAGAATATTCATCTGATCTGCATAAAGCTCGATCTCAAGCACGCTATTTGTTTGCATGTGGAGGCACAATAATATCTTGGCTATCAATGAAGCAAACGTAGGTGATCACTTTTTCAAACCGTGCAGAAATGAAAGTCTTCCATGAATCAAGTCGACAGTGCTTCTCGTTGAGATCAATGACACACCATATTCAAAAAATATGTGGTTATTCTTTAAAAAAAATATACCGATCACAATGTACGAAGATAATCAACTGCAAATGAAAGTGTCCACAAGATTATTATTGTTGTGAACAAGTTTAATATGCAATTTACTTGCAACAACAAGGATTCATTCAACGATGCAACATCTTCGTGAATGTGATTTGATCACAAAGACACTGTCAATATCAATATTTGAGAAGCTGGTATATAAGATTGGAGATATTATCGCAAGAAATTAAGTGATATTTTAATCAGGGTGAGTATAATACGCATTGAACTCTTTTTTCCTTGATCGAGGTTTTGTCCCACTAGTTTTCCTGGCAAGGTTTTTGATGAGGCAACAAATAGCGCGTATCAAAAGATATGTGTACTCTTTTTTCCTCACTAGTATTTTTTTTCCCACTAGGTTTTTCCTAGTAAGGTTTTAACGAGACACATTATCTATGGACATCCAAGGGGGAGTGTTATAAATCCATTGTTTTATGAGGATGATCTAGAGTTATCCAACAATTAATTGAATTCACGTATAAGTGTTTCCAAGGTGGTAAGAACCTTAATAGATAACTATGTATCTATTAATGTGAACTTTGGGGTGATATCTCAACACTATTAATAGAGATATCACTCACCATTTGATATATACACTTGAATAGAATAAAAGTTCTCTGCTTCATCTCTATATATTATCTTTTTCTCTTTATACGTATAATGCTATGAGCTTGATTTTATAACACAAACATTATTGTTGGCTATAAATTTTTTATAATTTGGCATGTGAAGAGTTTTATCGTAAGTGTTTCTTCATTAATAAAATCTGAATTTCTTATAAATTAATAAGTTATTAATTTTCATAACTAGTTCTTACCATATATTTTAAGACTACCGAATTATTAAGTTTTTAAATAGTCTTACTATATAATTTTTCTATTTCTCTTACAATGTGTTTTAGCATTTCTTATTTTCTTATTTCTCCTAATATATATGTCTTGTCATATATTTTAAGACTCCTTAATTATTAATTTTTCTAATATTTGTAGCTATATATTTTTAAAACTCCTTAATTATTCATTTGTCTTAATTCCTCACCATATATATTTGTAGGCTTCTTAGTTATTAATTATTCTAATATTCCTTGCATATATTTTATGGCTCCTTAGTTATTAATTGTTCTAATACTCCTTGTCATATATTTTAATACTTCTTAATTATAAATTGTTCTAATATTTCGTGCCACATATTTTAAGACTCCATTGAATTATATAAAAAATGGTAATCAACTAAACAAAAATCATATTACATGAAATAAAAAAAAGGTTTAAAAGAGAAGGAATGTAATAAACAAAAATGGAAACTTATTTAATAGAGCTAAATGATGTAATACATGACAAAAGAATACATGACAAGTAAATATATAAAGAAAAAACATAAATTGACCCTTAAAACAATTTTGGACTTCTACAAAAGAACTTGTACAGAAATATATTTAATATAACTTTCCAAGTTGATAGATATTCTAGAAGCACATGTGTAATTATATAAGGGAAGTACACTTTCACAATCCCTATAAATAAAACCCAGCAGCAACAGCACAACATAAGAAAACAAACAATTCTCTTTCACTCAAAATGAAAGAAGATGAATATTTGTGCCTCAGTTTTAACAATATTGGATTTTCATCGGATATCACTACAAAAATCTCTGATGAATTTAAAGCGAAGGAGAACCATAGCGAGGAAGATTTTGAATTTAATTTAGTCTCTGAGAATTCAGATAAATTCATCTATGACGGTCATAAAAAAATCCAGCAGCCAATTTTCCCTCTTTTCAACTGGGATCTATTGCTAAGCTGTTCGAATTTGAAGGATAAATCAATTTTGATTCCATTGAAGGATTTGTTTCTAAAAAAAAGTGGATCAACAACATCGTCGGAGGCAGATGAAGTGGAGACGATACCTGCCGGAACTTACTGTATGAGCAAGTAGAAGATAAGCGAGTCATCACCAGGGAAATGCAAGAAGAATAAATCAACTGGATTTTTATCAAAGCGATGGCCGAGGATCCGAGATCTATTATGGAGGAGTAATAGTAAAGGGAAGGAAGAGGACAATTTTGTATTTTTAAAACCAAAAAAGACAACAGAAAATGAAACACGAAAAGTAAAAACAAAAAATTCCAGTGAGGTTGTGAAGATGGCCGGAAAATTGAAGCAGACGAAAACCAGCGGAGGAGAAAAGGTTTTACCGACGGCGTCTAAGCAGGCAGTGCATTATGTTAAGAACAAGAGAAAATCATATTTACCTTATAGGAAAGAGATAATAGGATTTTTTACTATTGGTTTGAGTAGAAGTTATCGGCCAATCTAACATGCAAATGCTTCTTAGCATAGATTGCTATAGAGTTTTTTTACATGAAAATGCTTCTTAGCTATAGAGTTTTCTCATGTTCTAGTATAGGATTTTATCACCAACCATTTTGAAATGAATGTTCCTTTTTTTTTAATCCTGAATTAAAAAGAAAAATAGAAAAAATAAATTGGAATGAATAAAGTAATATACTGAGATAAAAATATATGTAGTATTGTTTTATATTTTCATTCTAATTGAAATTTTAATTAATTATTTTGTATTATTTATTTGCTCCAAATTACTGTATTTGTTCATTTCTACTTTTCATTAATTTTTAAAACAGGTTTTCATTTTTATTTGTCATTTTCGATATATCAAGAAAAGACAATTATTTTTTCCCCATGTTTTAGCCTTAAATTTAAATCATATTGTTCATATCATTTTTCAAAACTCAAACACTACATATTACTACCTCGGTCCACTTTTAATTTTCATATTCCTTACAGTCAAACGATAACAACTTTGACTAAGATTTTGCGATATATTTTTTATCATATTAATATGCAAAAAAATAGAATTTATAGTGCTTTTTGTATAATTTTTGAATATCTACATTTTTTATTTAAAATAGGGAAAATGCATAAGTACCCCCTCAACCTATGCCTAAAATATCAGAGACACACTTATACTATACTAAGGTCCTATTACCCCTCTGAACTTATTTTATAAATAATTTTCTACCCCTTTTTGGCATACGTGGCACTTTTTTGAAAAAAATGTCAACACACGCTGGGCCCACAGGATAGTGCCACGTAGGACGAAAAGGGTTAGAAAACTATTTATAAAATAAGTTTAGGGAGTAATAGGACCTTAGTATAGTATAAGTGTGTCTCTGAAATTTCGGGCATAGGTTAAGGGGGTACTTGTTGTAATGACCCGAAATGTAACTTTTGGAAATTTAAAACTATTCAATAACTATAGTTACTTAATTGACAGATATTTATTAAATAATTTTTGTAAATTTAACTGATGATTAATGATTTAAGTTTATAATTTGTTTTTACCCATATATTAAAATAAATTATTAGGGTTAATTGATTTAGAAAGGAAAGGGAGGTAAAAACTTACCTAAGCGGATGAAACGAGAGGAAGAGAACGTCTGCACTTCATGTTTCGAATAGGTACGCGTTTAAACATTGAATTGAGTATATGTCTAAAGGTTACAGTTTATTAATTTATTATTACTATATGTTGGTGGTTTAATGCAAGACTTTGGGTTAGATGGAATATGATATTAAAGGCTAAGGTAATCAGTGGGTAATTTTGTTTGCAGTTGGTAGTGATAACTTTATTTTCAGTGATAATGAGTGAAGTGATACTTTTGTTTGCACTTGGTGGTGCCCAGCGAATGAGCTGGTGATTTTTGTAACATGGTATTTCTCGATGAGATTTAATTTATTTACGGATTTTTTATAATATTAAATTTTAATTCAAGTTTTGATGTATTGAGATAGGTAATTAAATATTCAGGGCATTGTATTATATAAATACCATTAGATTTATGGTATCAGAGAATGAAAACTTAACCCTAGACTTGAATTTGGAGTATAAGGGTTGACATGATAATTGACATCAAAATTTAGGAACTTGATTTTTTTAGTTTTTGTGTAAGTTTTTCTGTCTAGGCTAGACCTATAGAAATATGTTGTCGTTAGTTTTAAAAACTTATTGTGATTATGTATGTGAATAGATTGCTTTGAGTTGGAAGTTCAACAAATGGGAAAGGCTCAAGTCCCGGTGTAAGTTCTTATTGGATTCAGGCAAGTGAATTTCTAAACTCTTGTTTAAGTTTATGAAATGCGTGTATTTCATTGTGGTACATGTTTGAGAGTAATAGGACTTGGTGATGGATTGACTTGGCCACATTGATTAATTCTAATGATGAAAAAGGGGTAACAAAAGACAATGTGGTTAATTGTTTATGTGTGATGTGTTGAGAAAGATTTGAAAGCTTGTTGAATCGTTGTGGATGTGATATCATGTTTGTGTTGTGGTGAATTGTGCAATGTTATAAAAATGTCCATCTCCTCATTATTTGCGTGAACATGTCAATTGCATTATTTTGAGACATGGTTGTGACAAGTGTTATGTGCATTGAGAAAGAATGAGAACTTAAAGAGGATGTACCATTTCAAGGGACGTATTGCGCACCGCGATAATACTATATTTTGAGGGACGTATCGCGCGCCGCGATGATTACTATTATCGAGGGTCGTGTCGTGCGCCGCGACAGATGCATGGATAGATATGTCCCCCATGGGTCCCGGACTGAGAGACAGCGGGTGTGTATCACTAGGTCAGACATGCATCATTATGCTTGATATTGCATTCCATTGCATTGCACATACTTATCATTAGTGAACTTGATATTGTATTTTGCTGATCTTGTTATTGTCTTTGTGCGAAACTTGTGATTTTTGAATATTGATCTTGTTATTGAGGATATATAATTTGTTGATGTGTTGTTGTTGAGGATATTTAATTTGTTGAAGTATTGTTATTGAGAATATGTAATTTGTTGAAGTGTTGTTGTTGAGGATATGGAATTTGTTGAAGTGTTGTTATTGAGGATATGTAATTTGTTGAAGTGTTCTTGTTGAGGATATATAATTTATTTAAGTGTTGTTGTGTAGGATATGGAATTTGTCTAAGTGTTGTTGTTGAGTTACATGCTATGTAAACTGTGAGCTGTTAGGTTGGGCTGATTTTTATGCAGGTTGTAGTTGTGGAGGTTCGGTTGGGGTGGTAGGAGTACCCGTATTTCATCCGCTTAGCTTGTGTTTAGGGATTTACTTGCTGAGTACCGTGTGGTTTGATACTCACCCCTTGCTTCTACAAATTTTTGTAGGTTATGAGCCTGGATTTTTATGGTACTTGTTATTCTCTTCTTTTTTGAGGATTCTTGGAGATTTGTGAGGTAGTTGTCTGTCGTATCAGCAGACTTTCTTTCTCCTTAATTATGATCTTGTTCTATTCTAGAAACAAGTTCATTGAGAGTAGTGTTTTCTTTTGATTCAATTGTAATACTTTAGAGGCTTGTACACGTGACAACCAGGTTTTGGGGGTATTTTGAAGCTGAATATAAATTTCCGCATATTATTGTAATGGTTGAGTTTTAGGCTGACTTGTCATGGTGGGATAAGACGAGTGCAATCACATCTATTTTTTGGTCGTGACAAAATGGTATCAGATCTCAGGTTCATAGGTCTCACGTGTGTACAAGTCGAGTCTAAGTAGAGTCTCGAGGATTGGTACTGAGACGTGTGTACTTATCTTCGAGAGGATATAATGACTTTTAGGAAAAAAATCACTTCTTTGATCTCTATCGTGCGTACTTGATCCGGTTTGAATTCTTATCTCTTCACTCCATTCACTTTCATTTATAGTGATGATTCGTGTGTGGTTCCTATGAGTAGTTGGTGTGTTGTGTATAGCTTGAATGTTAGATCCGATATTAAGGTGAAAGTAATATACTTATTGAAATAATGTGTGGTTAGATTTAGAATGTTCAAAAATTTGAAGGGGTTGTGTAAGCTAGTAAAATTAATGGTAATTGTATGGTATATACGATAATTAGAGTGGTTTAACAATTGAAAGTGAAATAATTAAAAGGACGACTAGATAATGGCATGTAACTTTGGAAACTACAATTAGTAAAGTTATCATAACATGAATGGGTTGCTTAGGAAATAATGATAATAATGATGCACCAATTAAGATTAGAATTCTACTATAATAGTATCAATGCTTATTTGGTTAGAGTTATAGAGTGTGTTACTTTTGGTATTGACCTGACCAACAAAAGAACACATATAGCTTGGGCTAGATACAAAACTAATTTGATAATATTTTATATTTATTTGATGGATAAAAGTGTTTGACCTATTTGAATATGATCTTCTCGTTAAATATGATGTATTCTAGTGGTGGATGTAACTAACTTTCACGATGTGGTACTAGTCGTAAATGAAAATGGATATGTTGATTGTTAAGTGTCAATACTAACAACTTAAGGAGTTATCTATTGTATTACATGCTCATATGATAAGATTTGGTGTTGAATTCATATTTGAGATACCAACCAGCTTGTTAGTACAGATAGATGTGTTGAGCATTATTTATAAGGAAGCTTTTAGTGGTGGATCTTTAGTATGATATTGATGTGTTCAAGTTGTGCAATGTATTTTGTGGATTTTAAATGAGTGTTGATTTCACTATAAGCTCCATGGAAGTAGACCAATATTAGGATGATTAGTTTATAAGTAAAGGAAATCTCAACAAGTATACTTGTGTGAATGTAATTGAAAATTTTAATAAGAAAGTGCATATAAAATTAAGTTAGTCTTTTGAATTTGATAGATATAGCTGAGTTTGAGGTGTCATCGACGACAAGGTTGACTTGTAGTGATGGAGAGGGCTAACTGAGCATAATGCTAATAAGAGTTCGTGATGAATTATGATTGGAATGCAACTATATGATAAGTTCTGCTGGTTAAAAGACTTTTGTACGATCATGATGACTTTAGAATGTCTATGGTATGGTTTACTATTATTTTCTTAGTAGTGTGATTGTATGATAAGTTTTATGAGGAGTTGGGATGTCGCTCGAATGGAACTGAAAGAAGCTAAAGTCATAATGAAAAATAGTGGGATGTAGTTTAGCATTCACAAAGAGGAGAGAGCAAGGATATTTACTTTGATTGCAAGAGCTAAGGAGGTATCTTTCGAGGGGTTGAGAATTGGGTTCAGAGACACATGATTTCATCAGTTTTACGCTGGTCATGGATATAGCATCACGGGTTTATCAGATTAGTTATAAAAAAACTATTGAAAAAGATTTGAGAAGTAAGTGTATAAACGTTCAACTTGAGTGTGATGATAAGTATTTTTTTTGTGTGTGATTTTGAGTTTGGTAATGAGTATGGTTGAATTTTTAGTAAAAGATATGATAAGATCGATGGAGAGGCGATCAGTGATAAGCTAAGATGTGTGAATTCATAAAAATCTTCAAGATATGAGCTAATGGTGATGGATAAAGTGATTGACTTACACAATTGGATTCAAAATTCAAGTTTTTCATGATGAGTTTAAGTTTGTGGTAGTGTGTTTTGTCAAGGTATGAATTGATAAGGTGAGAAATGATCAATCGCATTGAGTATGAAGCATTTGGAAGGACTTAAAAATTTGAGTGTTAAATTTGGTTACTTTTGATTGTTATACCTAAGTGGAGTTTCACATAATGTTATGGTTTAGAGGATAAGATAAAAATGTCATGGGTTGTTAGTCAAAGAATAAGACTTAAAAGTGAGTTAGCAAAAAAAGAAAAGAATAAAATTTTGGTATATTGAAGAGTTCAAGGTATTTTAAATTTCTGTGATAGAAAGAATTTAAGAAATGTGAAGGAATAAGATCTCTCGTATATGGTTTGTATTGGAAGAATTTATTGGTTTTTGTCTATGAGTTTGAATATGATTGTGAGATATGAACTAGTACAGACTTACTAGGAACTATCATCATTTTTTTTAAAGATTGAGTTTTGTTTGGGTGGTGTGGGGAAGATTATATGTGTTATGTCGAGCTAGATTGTTCAAATTATGATAGGTAACTAATTAATGTTCAACATTGTGGACCTACAATTTTACATGATTAATGAGGATTTTGAGAAAATTAAAACTACTTTGTTGATGGGATGATACAAACTGTTATGATGTGTTACAGCGGCATTGATGGTGAGCAGAGGTTATAAGCTTATAGTATACCGAATTATTAGAGTGGCCAAGAATTTCTTAAGTATTGGTATGAGGTATATGATGATTTTGAATGTTAGTTAAAATTTGGCATCTGAAAGATTACGTGGAGTTGACATTATACGTGATTCAATAACTTTATATTGATGGAAAATGCTTTTATATTTGAAACTAGTGTTGGTCTTGGGTGGGACCCGTATCTGTCATAAAATGCTTATTTGGAAAGAGAGAGCGTCATAGTTTGAAAATTTGAAGGCGATAATGTATTTGATAATAATACTTTAATACTAGTGACATTTTGAGAGTAAGGTAAATGACTAGTATAGTTATGATGTATGTTGGTCTTAAGGCGTTAAATTGAATGGAGTTCTTGAGAAGTATGTGGGGTTTGATGAATCTGGTATTTGTAATATTGTAATGGGGTCAGTTTGGTTGATTGTTGGTAGCAAAAAAAAAAGTCGAGAGATAGAGTCAAATGAAAATAATTTTATTTATATGGGCATTATGGAAGAATTTTATGTGACCACTTTCTTCGTACTGGATATTATTTGGAGTATGATTCGTCACTTATGCTAGTCGTGTTTCAACATCTATGGGTGAATCCCTAGTGGTGGATCAGATGTACCGATCCTCTTGTGTCCTCTTGTTAGGGTAGGATCCGTGGGCAAACTCAGTCATTTAAGTTATGATGGATTTGGTGTTGTTTGGAAAAGTTGAAATATATCAGTAGTTCTATTCGCACAACCTTGCTTATGAGAACTTATATAAGAACTACTATGAAAAGTTAAAATTGTCTAAGAGTGTAGTTCGATGTTCTATATTTTAAAGTATATCACTTGTTGGGTGTTTACTTAATCTATTCATTCTTTGGGTTAGATAAGTTTGATTTTCCCTTGATTAGTACTTGATGTCTAAAGATCAATTTTTCATAACTTAAGTCCATGGAAAGATTGTGTTGTGAGAATGGAATTTTGATAAAATTTGTGATGGTTAGTGCATTATGGGTGGCTGCTGATTGGTGCAAGTTCACTTCTGTTTTCAACTGATATTGACTCGGAATTTTCTTGTGGTTAATTATGAAAAGATTCGCCATGAAGATTGTGGTATGAACTAGTGTGTTTTGGTTTAAATTTGATCCGTGGTTTGTTGCTTGGTAAATTTGATTCGTAAGTATGTCAAGGTGCAATTCGGAAGTTCAGTTCTTAGTAGTTGATCTTTATGGAATGGTCTTAAAGAGGAGCTCACTTGGAAAGATGAACACCGACTAGTAGGTCATAACTCAAGCTTTCGGTAATGTCGGTTATCCTCCTCCTTCTTCTTCTTCTTCTTCTTCTTTCATCTTATGTTCGAGGACGAATATGATTTTTAGTGGTGGATAATGTAATGACCCGAAATGTAATTTTTGGAAATTTAAAACTATTCAATAACTATAGTTACTTAATTGGCAGATATTTATTAAATAATTTCTTTTAATTTAATTGATGGTTAATGAGTTAAGTTTATAATTTGTTTTTACCCATATATTAAAATAAGTTATTAGGGTTAATTGATTTAGAAAAGAAAGGGAGGTAAAAACTTACCTAAGCGGATGAACACGAGAGGAAGAGAACGTCTGCACTTCATGTTTCGAATAGGTACGCGTTTAAACATTGAATTGAGTGTATGTCTAAAGGTTACAGTTTATTAATTTATTATTACTATATGTTGGTGGTTTAATGCAAGACTTTAGGTTAGATGGAATATGATATTAAAGGCTAAGGTGTTCAGTGGGTAATTTTGTTTGCAGTTGGTAGTGATAACTTTGTTTGCAGTGATAATGAGTGAAGTGATACTTTTGTTTGCCCTTAGTGGTGCCTAGCGAATGAGCTGGTGATTTTTGTAACATGGTATTCCTCGATGAGATTTAATTTATTTACGGATTCTTTTATAATATCAAATTATAATTCAAGTTTTGATGTATTGAGATAGATAATTAAATATTAAGGATATTGTATTATATAAATACTATTAGATTTATGGTATCGGAGAATGAAAACTTAACCCTCGACTTGAATTTGGAAGTATAAGGGTTGACATTATAATTGGCATCAAAATTTAGGAACTTGATTTTTTTAGGTTTTGTGTAAGTTTTTGGGTCTAGGCTAGACCTATAGAAATATGGTTGTTGTTAATTTTAAAAACTTATTGTGATTATGTAAGTAAATAGATTGCTTTGAATTAGAAGTTAAACAAATGGGAAAGGCTCAAGCCCCGGTGTAAGTTCTTATTGGATTCAGGCAATTGAATTTCTAAACTCTTGTATAAGTTTATGGAATGCGTGTATTTCCTTGCGGTATATGTTTGAGAGTAATGGGACTTAGTGATGGATTGACATGTCCACATTGATTAATTTTAATAATGAAAAAGGGGTAACAAAAGACAATGTGATTAATTGTTTATGTGTGATGTGTTGAGAAAGGTTTGAAAGCTTGTTGAATCATTGTTGATGTGATATCATGTTTGTGTTGTGGTGAATTGTGCAATGTTATAAAAATGATCATCTCTTCATTATTTGCGTGAACATGTCAATTGCATTATTTTGAGACATGGTTGTGACAAGTGTTATGTGCATTGAGAAAGAATGAGAACTTAAAGAGGATGTACCATTTCAAGGGACGTATCGCGCACTGCGATGGATACTATATTTTGAGGGACGTATCGCGCGCTCCGATGGTTACTATAATCGAGGGTCATGTCGTGCGCCGTGACAGATGCATGGACAAATATGTCCCCCATGGGTCCCGGACTGAGAGACAGCAGGTGTGTATCACTAGGTCAGACATGCATCATTATACTTGACATTGCATTCCATTGGATTGCACATACTTATCATTAGTGAACTTGATATTGTATTTTGCTGATCTTGTGATTGTCTTTCTGCGAAATTTGTGATTATTGAATATTGAGCTTGTTATTGAGGATATTTAATTGATTGAAGTGTTGTTGTTCAGGATATGTAATTTGTTGAGGTATTGTTATTGAGGATATGTAATTTGTTGAAGTTTTGTTGTTGAGTATATGTAATTTGTTGAAGTGTTGCTATTGAGGATATGTAATTTGTTGAAGTGTTGTTGTTGAGGATATAAAATTTTTTAAGTGTTGTTGTGTAGGATATGGAATTTGTCTAAGTGTTGTTGTTGAGTTACATGCTATGTAAACTGTGAGCTGTTAGATTGGGCTAATTTTTATGCAGGTTGTAGTTGTGGAAGTTCGGTTGGGGTGGTAGGAGTACCCGTATTTCATCCCCTTAGCTTGTGTTTAGGGATTTACTTGCTGAGTACCGTGTGGTTTGATACTCACCCCTTGCTTCTACAAATTTTTGTAGGTCATGAGCCTGAATTTTTATGGTACTTGTCATTCTCTTCTTTTTCGAGGCTTCTTGGAGATTTGTGAGGTAGCTGTTTGTCGTCTCAGCAGACTTTCTTTCTTCTTAATTATGATCTTGTTCTATTCTAGAAACAAGTTCATTGAGACTAGTGTTTTCTTTTGATTCAATTGTAATACTTTAGAGGCTTGTACACGTGACAACCAGATTTTGGGGATATTTTAAAGCTGAATATAAATTTTCGCATATTATTGTAATGGTTGAGTTTTAGGCTGACTTATTTTGGTGGGATAAGACGAGTGCCATCACATCTATTTTTGGGTCATGACACTTGTGCATTATCCTTTAAAATATGAAATTAATGTAATCTAATATGACTTTGAAAGTCAAATTCACTTTTGAAAAACACAGCATGACAATTATAAGTAGACAAATGAAGTAATTAATAGGGTCAAATATTATGGAAAAATACTTATATCAATAATTATTTTCTTAATAATTGTGAGCCAAGTCAAACAATAACAAGTAAAAATAAACGGAACAAGTACATCGTAAAAGGTTATTTGTACATCCGGTGATTATACTAAAAAGTCAAAGTTGGATCCCTTGTTAGGTTATGAAATGAAAAATTAACATTTCTAGGCGACTTCGAATAATTTCTATGTTATTATGAGAATCTTCCTACTTTATTCTCGTTTGTCTTACGTAAGGTCCTTATGTAAGTGGAAATGAATTGATGGCAGCCTAACTTTACTAATCATTTGCATTTACCAAGTACAAAATTACTTTGAAATACTTACATATAATAACCCCAAAAGTATAAATTACGCGACATCAGCTATCAGAAGTTCTCTATTTTGTTTTATTATATGACTCCTTCCTTGTTAAATAATTATTCCAAATAAATTTTATATTTTTGAATTTAGAAGATCTTTAAACTTAAAACTTAGTCTTAAAAAGACTCGAAAAATCTTGTTGCCAAAACCCTAGAAGTTTGACTTCTACTGCCAGAGTGCAGTGGCTAGGGCTTGAACACACGACCCAATAAACTGTTTGTAAGCCCCTAACCAATAGACTAAATCTTCAACTTGTTTGAAGAGGTGTCAATTTTTGTATTTATATTTATAAAACTAGAATTTAACCGTTATATACAACGTAATTTTTCGATGAAGGGGTGTCACTAGACATCCTCGGACCAAGGTAGGTCCACCACTGCTGGAATAGAGATTTGATACGAATGGCTTGATATTCACGAATTGCGAAAGATTATTCCAAAACAATGTGAATTGAAGGGGGATGTGAACATAGGGCTATTATGTAATCGATTTGTGTTGCATAAGGCATCGAGGATGGAAGACTATGTTAACCTTTATCAAAACCCATCTTTTACATAGCTCACAGGAACGACATTGCTAATGCAGACCTTTAAATGAGATCTTTTGTTTAACCCAACGGAAGAAACATCAATATAGATTGCATTAATATCGCTATCAGCTCTACCATGATCGAAATTTCTTTGGAAAAGAAACAATTTTCTCATTGGTTGTTGCTGTTGGAAAGCCATTACAAGCAGATATGGCTACTAATAACAACAAAACGAGACCATGTTACGCGAGAGTATAGGTGAAAGTAGACCTTTGGGGTGAGTTTTCCAACAGAGTCAATGTGGAATCAAGAAAAAAACAAGTGAAATTGTGGATAAATGGATTACCATCAAATATAACTATCTCCCTAAATATTGGGGAAACTGTAAACTATATAACACATAATGAAAAGAAATGTTTAGTATCACATCCGAAATTATATCCAAAGGAGGAAGGGGGTGAGGAAAATGAGGAAGATAAGAGTAAAAATAACAACAAAGAGATCAATACAGTGCGAGGGACGAGAATGCTGACAAAGGGAAGTCGACGAACAAAACCTTTCAAGAACTTAGGATTAAGATTGGAGCCAGGAGAGGAGGATATCATTACAGGGGAGGACAGATACAAAGATGAAATCCAAAGGAGAAAGTGAGTGAAGAAGATTTGTTGATGACTAGGAACAAGTTTGATGCACTTAATGAGGAAGAAGAGACAGAAGAACCAAGTCAACAACAAGAAAATATAATGACTGTAGAAATGCCAAAGGCTGGGAAAAGCACAATGGAAAAAGTTGCAGCTGCAACCAAAGACTGGGTGAAAGTGAATTTTGGAAAATCAAGCACGGCAAACGATATATGAGTGAATAATTCGTTAAGAAACAAGGAGATATGAGAAAGTACAAACAAAACAAAAGGGGAAGAATATAATAACTAAGAGAAATCAGTAATGAAGAAGACAACAAGATGGATAAGCTAAGTGATAAAATACAAGCCACCGAAATTGAAAAAGATAGTCAAAGTGGGGTGGAGATGGACAACAAAGTGAGGAATACGAAGGTAGAAGAGAAAGAAAAAGATAAGCCACCAGACCAATTAAAGAAAAATACAAGTGATATGGAGGTGGAAGGTTCATCATACAACAATCAAAGGAAATTCACCAGTAGGGAAAATTACCAAGAATAGAGAAGAAAATGGAAGGGCCAAAAATAGGGGGAGAAAAAAGGACATAACTGAAAATATCAATGAGATAAGAAAATAAAGAGATCTATCACCAAGACATACAAAAGAATTGTGAATAGGTAGAAAGAGTTATGAAGCTACTAGTAAAGGCAAAAGCACAATAAATAGGAGGGAAAATGCATAAGTGCCCCCCTAGCCTATAACCTAAATCCCACAGACACACCTAAACTTAACTAGAGTCCTATTACCCCCCTAAACTCATTTTATTCGTATTTTTGTGCACCTTTTGTGCTGATGTGGTAGCTTCAACCACCCAAGTTTGTTGTATTTGTACACACTCGCCCGCCATGTGTGTAAATAATTTTTTTATTTTTCATAATAAAATAAAAATTTTAAAAATATTTCTTAATTTTCAAAGTATTTCATTATTTTTTTATAAAATAAAATTTTATTTTTTTTAAAAAAATATTCTTATTTTTTTTATCTTATATTTAAATTAAGTTCATACACATTTTTTTACCTTATATCAATTTTTTTTAACTTACATTAATTTTTTTTCTCTTTTATTTTTCTATTGAGTTTATTTTCTTTGTCTTCCGTTTTGATTTGATTTCAAATATCTTGTATTTAAAATAAGTTGATTTTGAACGGATATCAATATAAGTGAAGAAAATCAAATAATACATAAAAATTTTAAAACATTAAAATTAAAGGACACTTTTAAATTATTTTTTTACATAACACAATTTATTAAAAATAACTAAAAGTGAAAAGATGATAAATTCATTGAAAAAATTAAAGTAAAAAGAAATTAAAATAAATATTTTACAAAGAAGAAACAAAAATAACTAAATATATATAAGTTTTATCATCAATAAATATGTGTACTAACTAACTATAAAGTTACAAATTAAAAAATGACATTTGTCCAATTTGTGCGCTCTTCACTTGCCTACAAGAGAGTGTGCACACTCTGTATGACATGTCTGGGGGGGGGGGGTAATAGGACTCTAGTTAAGTTTAAGTGTGTCTCTGAGATTTCGGTCATAGGCTAGGGGGTTACTTATGCATTTTCCCTAAATAGTATAGTAAAACCACCAATGTGTAAATGATGATAGACAAACTCTTATTGTGAAGTATTAGATTAGTTAGCTCACGAAATTCTTTTGAAAGATTAATTAATCCGAAGAAAAGAAATAAATCTGCATTTATTTCCCTTATAGAAGTTTAAAGGTCCTCAGCAGAATAGATACATATCGAAGAAAGCTTGAAATGACAAATAGCTCTTCCAAAATTTAGATGTCCAAGATCATGTTGAGGGACATAGACCAACTCAAACTCCACCCGACTTTATTACCACCTTAATGCTTTAAGATACCTTGATTCATATGCTAGGACTCCTCGGAAGAATGACTGATGCAAAAATATTTTTTGTCACTTCTAATGGCTCACACACTCGTTTTTTAAGTTTGACTCCGAATCAAATAGTTTCTCCAGATTCTCAGACTCCGGGGACTCAGTCAACTGCTATTATAGCTCCTCGATTAGATAATATGGTATTGGTAGGTGTTGCATCACATTTGGCTAACATGCCTTCCATGACAATTTATGAGCAAAAGATGTTCTAAAGATGGTGAATCCTTCCACCTATACGGGTGACTTGAATGAGGATGCATCTGAACTTACAGTTACCTGTAATGAAAGATTGCATAACCTTAGATGTGAATCTTATGGAATTGACTAGACGATGTTTCAGATGACTGACCTTATATACCAAGCAGTGATGGAGGGATAATATTAATAGTATTTCAGCTGGATCACCTCCACTATC
Organism: Solanum sitiens; assembly: GCA_016801875.1. NCBI lineage: Eukaryota > Viridiplantae > Streptophyta > Magnoliopsida > Solanales > Solanaceae > Solanum > Solanum sitiens. The sequence continues at coordinate 2,217,661 of JABWTJ010000035.1, read as the reverse complement.
ATGTTTATAAATAAGTCTGTTTCACGTTATGAGAGGGAGAGAAAGAGAGTCGAGTTCGAGGATTTGCAGCAAGATGATATGTCAATCGCAAAGTATGAGGTTAAATTTCATGCTTCTGCTAGGAATGCTTTGTTGATACTTCCCACTGAGACTGAGGAAATGAGAAGGTTTATGAAGGGTCTAATCATTTCGATTCATTTGGGAGTTTCTCAGGTTACAACTTCTGATGTTTCATTTCAGAAAGTGGTAGATGCTGCCAAAGAGTTGGAAATAATTAAACGTGAGAAATTTGAACAACATGAGGCCAAGAATGCCCATCATTTAGGTGATTTGGGTAGTGCTCCTCCTATGAGTCGAGGTTACTCAGGGAGAGGTTATCACTCGTAGTACCCATTCATGCTGCGATACTAGTTGTTGAGGCTGATTATATTAGGCATAGTTCTTCTAGTTCGATACATACTTCACCTTCTTCATCTTCTAGACCTTTATGAGAAGTGGATATGTAGTTTGTCTAAAGAAAAGAGAACTGACATGGAGAGTTGCTCATCGCTGCCTGCAACAATGAGCAAATGAAGTTAAGAGTGATATAAACCTAAAATAGAGTTATAGTTGAAGAAGAAGAAGAAGAGACCTGAATGAGTTGATTCGATATGAAAAAAACATAATTTTAATAATTTTTATATAGTTTTTCACTATTTAATATTTTATTGAAAATATTTTATTATCATAATCTAATTTAGGCTTTGAAAGTTAACAATATTAATTTTACAAAAAATATAAAAAAAAATATATCATATAAATTAAAAGGAAATAAATAATATTTGATCATTAGTACAACATTTTCTTGAGAGGTTACTGCAAATATTTTCCTCCTATATAATCTTTCGAATTATAATCATACAGTCAAGCCTCGTCAAATTAATATAGTTGGGATCATGAAATATTATTATTTTGTAGAGATAATATTTAATAAATAAATTAATATTTATTATTTTTAAAAGTGTTTACAGGTTCAACTTTGTGATAGTGGGATAAATAGAGCTTTCAAGTCGTATCACCGCAACATATTTTATTGAAGGATATTAAAAGGCTATAAAATCGGACAATAATGTTCTGAATGCTATCAAGTTTGCAATCCCGACTTGAACAATAAATATTCAACAAGAGACAAAAATAAATTATTTTCGACACTGCAAATTTTGTTCGGAGTAGGGGTGTCAAATGGGCGGGTTGGATTGAAATTGGAGATATTAAAATGGATTGAGAAAGAAATCAGGTAGGGTCTTGACCCGCCAAAATTTACTTTGGACTCAAATGGGTTTGGGTTCAAATGGGCTAAAAAACAGGTTGGGTCTTGACCCACCAATTTGACATGATTATTCTCAATAATATTAACATAGTGATATTCAACTTTAATAATCACAATTAGAATATCCGCTCAAGATTTTGTTTTAAAAAAAAACAATTGGATAGATAAATCCTAAAACTGTTAAATAGATAATAATGCACACCTTTAATAAAGGAACATATCTTAGTAAAGCGTTTTAAAACGGGTTGAAATTGAAGATTGAATTGGGGTCAACTTAGGATTCTCTTAAAATGGGTTAGGCTTGAATGAGTTGAGATTAAACCAATTCATATTATATTGAGCCCAACCCTTAAAATTATGTGCTGGTTATCTATGTTTGGGTTCATTTTTGACACCACTAGTTCTGATGATGAAATCTCAATAATTTTGAATGAACCCGTTTGTGAAAACGTCATTCATTTACTTGATGTCATCATTAATATTCTCGATTATCCCAATAAAATGGACGTCAATAATCAGTTGAATTATCCAGGTGAAAATGATACATGATCAGAGATTCAGAGCTTAGAAGAAATTGTGGACACCATAAGAAATAATGTTAATAGTGAAGTTGAAGATGAAACATTACCTTTGAAACCATTTATGTGTAAAAAAAATATTTATCGCATCTAGAGCTCTTCCCAATTTTATTATGCAGTTCGAAAAGACAACAATGAAACTTTTTGATGTAATGCGAAAATGTAGAGATGAACTTCAACAAGATTTAGAGTTTAACAAAAAATGATACACAATAAAATCATTCATTTAGATATATTTGCATTTTAAAATAATTATTAATTATAAAATGGGAACATATATTTATATAAGAATTTTCTAAAAATATATTATCTTATTATTTTATTGAAATAAGTGATTTTTTCCATTAGGTCAAATCGAGATCGAAGAAAAATATTATCTTAAAATTATTATTAATTTATTTAGTATTAACTTGGTGAAATTTTACGGTACATCACAATTTTGATACTTAATTGATTACAAACTTACTTGAAAAAAGAGCAGCGAATGGAACATAATCTTAAATAGGCTTAGATTTGTTTAAATGAAATGACCATTATATAGTGCTAACATTCATTCTTGACTCACTTAAGTAAAAGCTACTTATACTACTAATTATCCTTATTTATTACGTTTATCAATATTCATACTTTTTTAAAATCATATAATATCTTCTTATACGTATGACCAAGGGTAAGGAAAATTATTATGTTTTTATCTTTGAAATGACAAGTATTGTGAATTATCTATTTTTAATAAAAATGTAAAATAATTAGAAACAAATTTTGTTTGTCAAAAAATTTGTGACTGCAAATAAATTAGTTAAAATTTATAATATAGGGTTAAAAACAAGTGAAATAGTCTAAACACTTTTTTTCCAATTAGGAGCTAATAATACAAGCAAATAGAAATTATATTCATGATTGAAGGTAAAAAAAATACAACTGAGAGGGCGTTTAATTTGGATTGACTTAACAGGTTGTAAATCTATGTTTAAGTCAGTTTTTAACTTTTGAAAGTGTTTGATAAATATAAAAAAGTAACTTAAAATAAGTCAAAAATGATTTTAAATAAGTGAAGAAAAAGTGACAAGTAAAAGTGAATGGAGAAAGTACGTCTTACCATCTACTCCATTTGAAGACTTCAATTGTTAGTTCTCTCAAAACTTCTAACCATTAGGACTCCTTAATTATTAGTTCTCTTAAAACGTCTTACCATATGTTTTAGGACTATTTAATTATTAATTTTCTTAAGTAGTTCTTACCATATATTTTAAGACTACTTAATCATTAAATTATTTGATACTAAGCCATACAATTTTTCTATTTCTCTTACCATATTACCATATAATTTTTTGTACTTCTGCACATGTATCACTTCCATCATATTACATGAATAAAAAAAGTTTAAAAGAGAAAGGAAACCTAATAAACAAAAAAGGGTTCTTATTTAATAGAGCTAAAAGATGTAATACATGAAAAAAGAACATGACAAATAAATATATATAAAAATAATAATAAAAAAAAAGGTAACTACAAAAGAACTTATAAAGAAATATATTTAATTCAAGTTTGATAAAAAAAAAACTCCAGAAATTCTAGAAGCACATGTGTAATTGTGAATGGGCAGAAAGAGCTACACAGTTGTTGGGAAAGTCAGAAGCACAAGGAATAGTATAGCAAAACCTTCAATGTGTAAATGATAATAAACAAACTCTTATTCTGAAATATTAGATTAGTAGCTCACATAATTCTTTTAAAATAATAATTGATTTGAAGCAAAGAATCAAATCTGCATATATATATATATATATATATATATATATATATATATATATATATATATATATATATATATTGCCCTTATGGATCGTATAAAGGTCTTTAGGAAATAGAAACCTTTAGAAGAAAGCTCAAAATGACAAATGTTGTGGCAAATAACTCTTTCGAAATTTGCATGTACAAGATCATGTTGAAGAATATGGACCAACTCAGGCTTCGCCCGACTTTATTACCACCTTAATGCTTTAAGATACCTTGCTTCATATGCCCTGTGGGGAACATTGTCTGTCACCTGTGATGGCTCACACACTCATTTTGGAGTTAGACTCCAAATCAAATAGTTGCTCCACGTTTTCAAACTCTGCTATTATAGCTCCTCGATTCGATAACATGATATTGCTAGGTGTTGCATCACATTTGGCTAATATGCTTTCCACGATCATTTATAAGCAAAAACTATTCAGAAGATTCAGGACGGTAAATTCTTTAATCTATACAGGTGACTTGAATGAGGATGCATATGAATTTATAATTACAAATGGGAGATTGCATAACCTAGATTTGTTGAGTCTCATGAAATTAATTACACAATGTTCCAGATGAGTGATGACTGGACTTACCAAGCAATGATGGATGAATTATATTAATAGTAGGTCACATGGATCGCCTCCTCTACCATGTTTTTAAAAAAGTTTGTTCCACGCAATGAGAGGGAGAGCAGGACGGTTTAGTTCTAGAGTTTGCAGCAAGATGACATGTCAATCGCAGAGTATGAGGTTAAATTGCACGCCTTGTCTAGGCACACTTTTATGATACTTTCCATCGAGACTAAGAGAGTGAGAGGGTTTATAAGGTCTAATTATATTGATTCATTATATGGGGGTTTCTCAGGTTACGCTTCTAATTTTTTATTTCAGAAAGTGGTAAATGATGCGATAGTGTTGGATATGATTCGAAGTGAGGGATTTGAGCAGCGTGAGGGAAAGAGGGCTCATCATTCAGGTCATTTGGGTAGTACTCACTATAAGAAAAAAAGGCATTTCCCAACAAAAATATTGTTGTCATATATTTAATGTTGTTGCCAAAAGTACTTTTGGCTATGAAAAAAAGTTGTTGCAATAAACACCGATGCGAAAAGTTTATGCAACAACAAAACAATTTGTTGCAAAAAACTAACTTAAAGGCAACAAAAATACTTGTTGCCTTTTAATTATATTTTGCTGGGGAGAATTCATATAGTTGTTGCTTATAACAATTGTTGCAACAAAAAATATTGTTTCCAAAAATTATATTTCACCTACAACATTAGTTCTTGCAAAAAGTTGGATGAATCTTTTATGCAAGCTTTTAGCAACAACAATTTGTATTGTCACAAATTATATATTAGCAATAACTTGTGAATAGTTTCTATCTACACAATACATTTTTTTTTTAAAAAATAACTAATCAAATATGAATTAAACCTGTATATATTTGAAAAGAGCAATACATGTAAATGATGTATTACATATTTACAACTTCAAAAATTAAATACTTCTAAACTTTTTTTTTACTTACAAGATTAATAAAAGAATATAAGCAAGGCCTTAACATTCTAATCCGAATGATAATCTAAAAAATCTTTTTCAAATAGCTTTGCATTACATGAACCATGTCATCAATAATGCTGATTTATGCCTATTCAACCTGCAAATAAAAATTAAATATAAAATACATATTGATAAAATTAATGAAGTAAGCAAGAATTAATGTAAAAGGCAAAAAAAGGAAACACATATTTTAGACTACTAAAAGAACACTACAACTATCACATCACTTAAAGCTTTCATTTTATAGAAGAGTTATTTGGTAGAAACATTCAGCTACAAAACAAAACCTTTCCATTCTTCTCTTCAAAATCTCCATTGTTGAAGCTTGGGAGCTCCAAGGAAGAAGACTGTTTTTCTCAAGTTTTTCTCCATCAATCTTGTGGGCTTTTCATCACAATTAAGGTATGGTTCTTCATCCTTGGAATATCTTTCTTCAAGGAGTCAATTCCAATGATTTTTCAAAGATGATCAAAACATGATTCCTTCTATTTCAACTTCTAGCCATGGTTTCTTGTATGAAACAATTTGAAACAATGTTTTACGATATAATTGATGTTAATTGAATGATTTTAGATCAAACTCCATATAAACCCATGCAAATCATGCAATTCTTATTTTGACTATATTATGGGTGATTTGATCATGTCTCTATACTAGTGGATTCATGTATATTTTACTTTGGGCTATTGAATTATGGAAGAATTATGTTAGAATTATGTGTATGATGTCTTAGATTGATAAATTCATATTGTTTTACTTTGGATTCATTGTATATTGAGATTATTGGATTGAATTGGTGATCAAGACTATGGGTAAGAGCCTTTGAGTAAGGAGTTGGTTTAATTGGCTAAGGATTGAAGTTGTGAGATTGAATTTGTGGTATGTTCACCTAACCCTTACTATATTGTGTAGTATAGGTGTTTCAATTGTGATGATTGTTATGGTCCACTTATGGTGGCAGTGCTTATATCCTATACTTGATAATTATGTGGCCTCGTCGGCATTACTTCATGTATTATGATATTATCATGTTATAACTTGATTATGTGTGTATTATGAAGGTCTTGATGACCTATATGTATATGTGAAGTCAAAGCATGAGTTCTCTTAATTGAAGATATGTAATTATGATAGGCTATAGTGATGCCTTGAGTGTGTATACTTGATGTTGAAGAGTGAATCTTCCTAGTTGACCTTATGATAATTAGGATGAGATATGTTGATGAATATATAGGATTATGTAGGATGACTTTCAAGTATACTAGTTTTCCCTATGTGCTTCTTGAATGACATGTTATATGTGATAATGGAAGGTATATATGTCTTATTTGTGTGGACTTGTGTCCTGTACTTCATACATGAAGAATATGAATATGAACCCTTGACGTAGTAGGCTAAAGCACCTTTGTCATGAATGTATATGTATGAATGGAATATGATCTTGAGTATAGTAAAGAAGGTCATTTATGTGGAACCTTTTAGAAAGAAGGTTATGATATCCTTGAAGTTGAAAGCCGTAATGGTATCCTTCTGGTGTGAATGTTGGACTTAGGGTTGGTTTGCTGGAATGGCATGAAATCATCCTTAGGAAAGTCATTGAGCTATCCTCTTAACCATTGTAAGGCAACCCTAGGGTACCTCCTTGGTAAGGTGTAGTATGATTTGGTTATGAACAAGATATGATACCTCTTCATATGCTCCTTTATTGAATTACTCTATGAGAACAAAGGCTAGCGCCGAGTGAGTATGCTTGGGGAGTAGCTCTCGTTGTATGATGAGGCTAGAGTACAAAGAAACCCTTGATATTCCTTAACAATGTGCCTACATGAGATGTGTCTTAGTTCTATTATTGGCAAGTAGAAAACCATTTATCGGAGTAGGGTTGACTCCGATTCCATGCTTAACTAGTATGGTCTATGTAGGTTATTGCCTATTCTTATCATGTGGGATACATGCTAGTGTTGGATAAGTACTATGAATTTTAGGTAGTGGAATAGGACACTATCTAGACATTGCACGACTAGGCTTTGAAGATATTAGTGTGTGAGTGCCCTACGTCTTCTCCAGGACCATTATGTGAATGTCCTTAAGTGTTGAATTTCTCTTAAGTGGTCCAATGAATATGATGACTTAGTAAAGGTATGTTAATCAAAAAGTACTTATCTAGAGTATCTTTGAGTATTGCTTAGGTAGGCTTGAAGAGGGTGTATGGGCGGTCTCTTCATGTCTTACTTAGATGAGTCTTAGAGTAACTCTAGGTAGGGAGTTTGATTAATGAAATGGGAATAATCTTATCTTAGGTAGTTTAAATTTGGTGTATGCGAAGGGATTGTATGGGTGGTGTTTTATAATTCACTCAAGTGAACCTTAGAATCATCTTTGGTAGGAGGGTCTCATGTTTATGTGTTTTGAAGTGTTCTTGATGTTATATTATGGAATGTTACTTATTTGTGAAGTGGTGTTATGTGTGGTTCTTATATATTATGATATGAAGTTTTACCCAAAAGATCATATTTGAGACAAATGTCTGTTTCTCATGATTTTATGCATTATGCCATACTTAGTACATGCATTGTACTAATTTCATACATTTTGTCTATATTTAAAGTTGTAGGTTGAAGCCGAGAGACATCTTGAAGAAAAGCTTGAAAACTAGGAATCTTTCAAGCAAAGTTGGGGTATGTTTTCACTTGATTCGAGGACATTACTATCTTAAGATTTCTTTCATTCAAAGTATTGTAATAGACTAAGTATTTCTATATTTCGATTGCATGCGTCGTGTCCCAATTATTCTTGAGTCTAAGATTGGCGTATGTTGAGACGTAGTGTTTTCCATCATTTTATACGAAAGACCTTTTAAGATATTATTAGTGTGAAAAGTTTTAATTCCGCACTACTTTTCACACATGCATGTAATGATTGATGTCTAAGGGCTTGTACAATACCTCCGAGAGGTCAAGTACACCGTGTTGCGATTCGAGAATGCCATATCTTCTAGGGTGTACTCTCGGGTTGTAACATGTTACGTGGATATTCTTCATCACTAGCCATATAGACCACCTATCCCTATCATGATCATCACACATATACATATAACATCATCCCCACACCTTGGTCATGGAACTAGTTTCGAGAGCTATTCATATACTTCACATAACATCAATTCACTTAGACATGATATTAGAATCAAGGCTACATCCTTCAACTTCCTAACCATGGAATCATCATATGAATTCATCTGATATCAAATGCCTTCAAGGACATGATCATATCACATAAACATGTACAAGAATGTAAACACTGCCACCATAAGTGGACCATACCAATCAACACAATTCAATGGACATTTTAGGCTAATTAGAAGAAATAGGTCAACTTACCAAATATCCAAGCTAATGATCATCCTTTACCATTCTTCCACAATTCATATTCAATTGATATAGATAGTAATAGCAATAAGCAATTTAATACAATCTAATCACAATTCTATAAACATGAAATCAAGATCACAAGACCCACATTATAGGCCAATTTGAGAAACTAGAAGGATTATGGGTTCTGTAATGACCCACAAGTACACCCTAGAAGAAGGTAGCACTCTTGAGTCGTCACAAGGCGTACTTGACCCTTCGGAGGTCTTGTACTAGCCTCTTAGCTATCATTCATTACATAAGACATGAAAAGTAGTGCGAAATTAAAAATTTTCACGACATTAATAATAATCAGAAAGATATATTTTATAGATTACTAAAGAGTAGCCTCATCGTCACAAGCCAACTTAAAGACACACTTAAACATCTTAGGGGCACGACCCTTTACATTGAAAGAAAATACATAATAAGTCTTATACAAGTCTTAATAGATGAAACTAAAGAAACATAGACTATGTCCTCAAATATATGAGCACATACCGAGTCTTGAAAGAGTCAATTCCCAAACTTGACTTCTAATCTTCCACTTGTCTCAAACCTATACTTATAAAGTTTAGAAAAGTATGGGGTTAGTACAACAATTGTACTAAGTATTGCATATGCAAAAACATGCGAAAAGGGACATTTTAGTAGAAATAAGATTTCATGCCAATTAAGTAAAACCTTCACGAATATAGAAGTAAAACAACATAGAAATCATCATTTAACACATGAAATAGAACTTCCATAATTTTAGTACCAAAAAGCACATTACAGTGAACTCATGGAACTTTAAAGTGAACTCATGAAATCTTACACTGAACTCATTACCTTTGAAGTTTCCCTAACCAAGGTTATCCTAAGACTCACTAAGGTAGACATGAAAGAACCACCCATACAATCCCTTCTATAGGCATATAAGTGATCCTCAAGACTACCTATTATAGGCTTACTTCGCACCGGTAACAAGTCCACACTCCTATAACTAGACATTAGAGAAACATACTTGAATTTATGAACTTCACATAAGTGTCCTTCTCCAAGTGGACTTCCAAGTTACACATTGTGCAATGTTGGAGTAGCATCCCATACTAATTCTTCCACAATGTTCTCCTTGAGGATTCAATTAGATTAAGAACACCACATTCATCATTTATAAACTTCATCATCCAAGAACTAATCTTAACATGCTTTATTACCATTAGATACTGAGTCACATAACTTCATTTTCATTACATAATGACCCATTCATTCATTGCATGTAAAGACACACCAAGACTCCCCTTTCAAGTGCCTACTCGTTCAATGGATAGATAGAGTCTCATACCACCACCTACCCTAAGTAGTATACTCTTTAGGAGACTTAGTTCATTACATTATTTTGTGGGGGATGGCTTTAACCGACATAGACCATGAGAGGTAGACATGGAATCCCGACATTAACCCCTATCGGATAAGGGATACCCACTTGCCTAGGGTAGGGTCATTCTTTTAGCCTTTAAATGGATTCTCCAATAGCTACAACTATGTGGGCGCATAGTTAAGGGATAAGGATATTGCTTCTATGTAACTCATTCTCTACTAACGAGGAGTACTCATCTCAAGAGGTACATTGGATACAATATCTGAACTCACGAAGTGTAACCACCCCTTCTTCTAATCCTCTCGGTGCTAAGCATAACTACCCCATGAAGACTTATACATTCATTACTAAAGGTTAAGGAACAAATATTGTACACCACATCTAAACTCACGAAGGGTATCCATCCTCAAACCTATCTTAGAAAGCTCTTGGGAATAGTGAGGTTTCTACTAAACACTTCATCTCAACTCATGAGGAGTGTTCACCCAAAACTTCACTTCTTCTTACTATATGAATAGTAGGGGTGGTCTAGACACTTCATCTCTACTCACGAAGAGTGTCCACCCTAAAATCCCCCATTTAGATTCATAAACTTCATTCATTCATTCAAGGGTGAGTGTGTGTGTACCTGTAAGCACTTCTTTAACATAATCACCATTTTCATAGCCTTGACTTCTAAACATGCCTACATCTTCATTAATTATTTTTCATACCCTTGCATGCTTCACATATACACATACTTCATTTAACATTATCTCTACAATACATAACAATCAAAGCTTCATAAAGCATATCAACATGGACATCATTCATCATCATTACTTTACTTAACATATGATGCCTTCATGGACATAATCTCAATACACACATTCATACATATATCTATATACTTCAAGTAAACACCGCCACCAAAGGTGGACCATACCACTCAAGAGCATTTCACCATAAGAACTAAACAATATAACCAACATACCATTCATACAAGCTTTCACCACCTATTCTCAATTCCTCCAATAATTCATCATAAAATAGCCCTTAGGGCAGTATCTAACCACAATATAACCATAAAGAAACCATACGTCTAACATTGTATAATCATCTTCATTAAACCCATTTCATAAGTTAAAAGTTGGAAATATGCATAGGCATGGGTTCATTGGGGTTTTAACATTAAAATCATCAATTAATACTAAAAACAGACTATTTGAATCATTGAAACATTTTCATGCAAAGACCCATGCTTAGAGTCAAAGATTGAAGAAGTTGAAGATTGAAAACCCTTTTCAAAATCTCTTAGAAGTGACTCCTTGAATGAAATAAGGTTCAAGGATGACAATCATACCTTAATATATAGAAACACAAGACATTTCACGAATAAACCCTTTTGCATCCACATCCCAAGCTCCAAGATCTTAACCTTCAATGGAGGCTTGAGAGGGTTTTGGAAAAGAAGAACTTTAAGGGTTTTGGAAATTTTTGATTTCTAAATGAGGGATTGGGGTTTATAATGGGGGAATGAGTGTATAATGACCTAAAATCTGTATATAACACCCCCCCCCCAAAATACCCAAAAAACCCTACATCAATTGGACCATTTTAGACAAGTCAAGCTTCACTTAATTTTTCAGAATTATCGTCGGGAAACAAGTCCGCGACGCGGAGCTGATCCCGCAAGATTTTTCAAATTAAAATTCAATACAGGGGAATCCGCGACGTGTCCGCGTCGCAGACAAAGATTCTGGTCTAATCTGGACTAAGTCCGCGACGCGCATGTGTTTCACCCAAGTACGAAACCTTGCTGCCTTGGGCAGCTTGCTTGGCCAAAGGTGGGGTTCCTTCGTGGACCCCTAGGGAGATCCTTGGGGGGTCGGACATGGAATTTTCAAGCCTATATACTTCATTTTATCTATTTAAAGTCTTTTTACAAGTTTTAGACTCCATACAACACATAAAAACACATACAACATACAAGGACACCCTAGCGCGCACACAAGGCTAGTTTCCGAACGTCTTGGTCGTCCCTTGACATTTGACTTCCAAATTTACCAAACTGACCTCAAACACTAAAATTAACTATTTTAACACACAAATAACTAATGAAACACCTGTGAAGCTCTAGTTTGACCTATTTCATTTTTAGGATCGTTACAATCTCCCCCACTTAGAACAATATTTGTCCTCAAATGACACTAAACACTTTCAAGGACATCAAGGACTCAACTAGAATAATACCACACATATCATAAAGGTCACAACATTAATAGTTAATTCACCAAGCTTACAAGGAACACCAACTTCATATCATTAAGCATTTTGAGCAACACAAGCAAGTTTGGAACTAATGCGCTGGCACGTCACTCGGCTCCTCGGCTCACTTCGGTTGCAAAGACTTTCTCCTTAGGCGCATGTCTCAGCAACACAAAACGAGGGTTTCGCTCGTTATAGGACTTGACCAAACATCTCACGACACGAGCAATTCAAAATACACACTCTTTTCTTCATTTTATGGAGGAACTTCCTTCTCCAACATTAGTCATGCTCATATACATCATTTCTACACATCTTGAAACCATTTTTTTTTCATGAAATTACAATTTGTCAAATTTTGAATTTCCTTACAGTGAATACCAAACTTTCACAGTGAAGCATGCTGAATAATTCAATAATTTATTCTTTAAGCAATTTATCATGAGGGCATGACAATATGAGAGACAAGACCATACAAACTTATCCTACAACATAAACATAATCTCATGGAATGCACAATGCAAGGAGAACAATGATATTTATTTTCAACTACGCTCCTAAACATCATGCAACATGCTACTATGACATTCTAACTCTCAAGCTTGAATAAGAATAGAAGGAAAAGATAAGGGTATCAACTACCTTGCTACTCAACTCATACTCCCCACTTAGGGTAAACTCATTTATGACAAATCAACACAAGCATAAGGAATTAGGACTCACCGGGGCCTTCATTCTGGCTTAGCTCATTTACACATTCTCATTACTTCTTGTTAAGATCATTACTAAGCATCTTCAAGGTCTCATACTTCCTAAGCCCACTATACCTATCATAATATAGGAATTCATACTAACCTTAACTTATGAACATCAAGACTAACCACCAACCTTACTAGTCAAACATAACACCCTCCTCTTAGGATTCAAGCTTAGACAAAATCCTTTAAACATCACGTCATTCAACTCTTAGACACCACATAACTCAAACTCTTAGAACAAAGATTTCCTCTTTCTCATTCAACCCACTGAGGTAGGTTCATTTGGGAACCAACATTCTAGCTCTATGGACTCCTCCAATTGCTAGCATAACCTCAAAACTACCTTGCTAGGCAACATACAATCTTCCCTCCTTATTAGGAATAAGCCTACACAAGAACTTCAACCCAACATAAGAACAACTATAAAAACATTACTCATTCAAAAGGAAAGCTTCCCACTCTTACTATTTTCCACATCCCTCCAACACTCCTCACATCAACACCATAGCTTTCTACTATCATTGCACATAGCTTACAAGATAACCCTTTGTCCCAAAAAAAGGACTTCATCCTACCAATATAACTCTCATCACGCTAGAACTACATCACAACACAACTTTCCATCATAATACCTCCAATATCATAGACCACACATAGCCATATATGGCATCACATCACAATCTTCCAAATTCACCTTTACATCTACTCATCTAGTCACATAACCACATAAGAATCAAAACTAAACTTTTCTCCCTTAAACCTTTCAACATCACCCTTCCCAAGCAATCATATCTAGAAGACCACTGGACAAGCGAAAATAAGAGAGAGATCATATAGAGTTCGGCTCTATGGCACGACACAAGATTAATGAAGAAAGTAAGACTCTATCGTCCTATACCCTCTCGCTCGTAGATGTGTCGCGACTCACACCGATAAACAAAACTCTACTGGACATGGCTTGTGAGACTTTAGATCCAAAACTATTTTCCAAAACCTTATGCTCGGATACCAAGTTTGTGACGACCCGCAAGTACACCTTAGAAGAAGGGTGCACTCTTGAGTCATCTCAGCGCGTACTTGATCCTTCGGAGGTCTTGTACTAGCCTCTTAGCTATCATTCATTACATAAGACATGAAAATTAGTGCGAAATTAAAACTTTTCATGACATTAATAACAATAAGAAAGATATCTTTTATAAATAACTAAAGAGTAGTCTTTTCGTCACAAGCCAACTTAAAGAAACACTTACTCATCTTAGGGACACACCCCTTTACATTGAAAGAAAACACATAATAACTTTTAGACAAGTCTTAATAGAAGAAACTAAAGAAACATAGATTATGTCCTTTAATATGTGAGGACATGCAGAGTCATGAAAGAGTCAGTTCCCAAGCTTGCTTTCTAATCTTCCAGTTGCCTCTAACCTATACTTATAGAGTATAGAAAAGTATGGGGTTAGTATAAACATTGTACTAAGTATGGCATATGCAAAAATATGCGAAAAGGGATATTTTAGTAGAAGTAAGATTTCATGCCAATTAAGTAAAACCTTCATGAATATAAAAGTAAAACAACATATGAATCATCATTTAACATATAAAATAGAACTTCCATAATTTTAGTACCAAACAACACATTGCAGTGAACTCATGAAATCTAACAATGAACTCATTACCTTTAAAGTTTCCCTATTCAAGGTTATCCTAAGACTCACTAGACATGAAGGAACCGCCCATACAATACCTTCAATACACACCTAACTGATCTTCAAGACTACCCATTATAGGCTTACTTCGCACGGGTAACAATTCCACACTCCTATAACTAGACATTAGAGAAACATACTTGAATTTATGAACTTCACATAAGTTCCCTTCTCCATGTGGATTTCCAAGTTACACATTGTGCAATGTTGGAGTAGCATCCCATACTACTACTCCAACAATGTGCTCCTTGAGGATTCCATTAGATTAGGCACACCACATTCATCTTTTATAAACTTCATCATACAAGACATAACCTTAACATGCTTTACTACCATTAGACACTGAGTCACATAACTTCATTTTCATTACATAATGACCAATTCATTCATTGCATGTAAAGACATACCAAGCTCCCCTTTCAAGTGCCTACTCGTTCAATGGATAGATAGAGTCTCATACCACCACCTACCCTAAGTAGTACACTCTTTAGGAGACTTAGTTCATTACATTCTTTTGTGAGGGATGGCTTTAACTGACATAGAGCGTGAGAGCTAAACATGAAATCTCGATATTAACCCCTATTGAATGAGGGATCCCCACTGTCCTAGGGTAGGGTCATTCTTTTAGACTTTACATGTATTCTCCAATAGCTACACCTATGCGGGCGCATAGTTAAGGGATAAGGAGATTGCTTCAAAGTAACTCATTCTCTACTATCGAGGAGTACTCATCTCAAGAGGTACATTGAATACAACATCTCAACTCACGAAGTGTAACCACCCCTTCTTTAAATCCCCTTGGTGCTAAGCATAACTCCCCCCACGGAGTCTTAAACTTTCATTACTAAAGGTTAAGAAACATCTATTGGACACGACATCTCAACTAACAAAGGGTATCTGTCACGACTTGAATCTAGACCCAAGACGAGACCGGCGTCGTTGACCTCTCAGAGGTCACAGACAAGCCTACTTACGTCATTCTTACTTTACATAGTTTATTTTAGCGGAAAATTTGAAACTTTTTGTTTCTTAACAAACTTATTAAACATTCTCATCATTTCATAATCGTTCACCATCAACCATCTAACATTAAGAGATAAGCAACGGAAAGAAATAGTTCAATTCTTATAAAGTGTATGATTGCCAAAATGGCACCAATACATAGTCTGAATAAAAACAGGAAAGAAACGCTAGTGGAAAATGCTCCACTAGCTCAACTCTAAAACTAAGCTAGAATATAAAACAGTAGCATACTCGAAAGCATGAGGACTTACCAACTCCGAATGAATGCTGGACGTCCGGATAACTGCAACAATGATCCTGTAGCTCTATCGTCCACCTGTGCCTGCACCTAAAATAGTAGAGTTTGTATAGGGTTAGTACACAATTGTACTAAGTATGGGTATATGCAAGCACACACCAAGGATATGCATGAGAAAAAATAGCTTTTTCCTAACAACATCATTACGAAAAGTCAAGTCAGTGGACTTGCCAAATTGAGATTAGAAAAGTTAGTGAACCTTCCAAATTTGGATTAGGAAAGTCAGTGAGCTTTCCAACTTTGGATTAGGAAAGTCATGCCATGAGAGTAACATGCATCATCATAAATATCATATTGCACACAGCACATAACATCTTACACATAGCACATATTATAACACATAACATATAACACATAGCTTCTTTAATATCGTTCATTTATATGCCATGAGACCTTGGAATCATGGACTTGACATTAAGACTTTCCAAAATGAGGGCTCAACATATGGGACCTCAACTAGGGAGTCTTCATTAGCAAACACAGAGTCTACTTCATTCATTCATACGTACTTCATTTCATTTCGTTCATAGGCCAGTGTGAAAACCAGCTATACCTAGGGTGTAGTTTAATACTTTCATCGGATTTGCTGTGCAATGATCAAGAATAACCTAATGTCATTACCTAAGTCTACACCTCTTGATTATCCTATCCTAACACCTTTGGTATCATTCATTTCATTATGTACTTCATTTGAGGCTGGCCTCATTCATTCATTGGGAACTTTAACTTTAACTGACATAGATCATGTGAGAATCATAAAATCCAGTGTCTCCCCCACACCGAAAAGAAGTGGAATCACCGGCCAAGGTGAACCAAAAATATGCTAGCGTACATGGGAATTTAACCCCGCCAAATCCCTATATTGGCAGTATAGGTTCGAAGACTAGGAGATATAAGGAGACTCATACCCGGCAAGCCAGACAGTCTCATCTCATGAGAGTTATGTGAACCTCCGCCCTTCCCGAAAGAAGGCATCACAGCTCATAGCTAGCCTATCGGTGCTCAGTATAAAGTTCCATTACATTCAACTTATACGTCATGGAAGCTGGCTTCTAGTATGACGAGATCATAGCTCATTAGATGATTTCTCATCTCATCATTAGTATTAAGTGTGTTAATCTCAATACTTTCATTAGAGTGTTCATAGAGACTGTTCTCTTCATTATCTTACACTCTCATAGGTGAGTACGTTTTGGTAACATTTACTTAGGCTCATTTGAGATTGATCTCATCATTTGCATTAGCCTCATATCATGTTGTCATCACATTCATTATCATTAGCACATTTACTCTTCATAATTACTCACCCCATTTTACGTGAATGTTCATTTCATCATATGCCAATATACTTGGCCATTGGTGTGTTTCATACCCTTACTTAACCCTTCTAGGGTTTCATCATTTCATTGTTCATTTCATCATTCAGTACATACATCTTAGGTTCACTTACTTTTAAACGTATGCTAGACTTATGAGTCTATACACACAAGCCATGAGGCTTCATTCGTAATTCGTTAAGTGATTCATACATTCCTAAGATTATGTAGTACAAGACTTATGTATCTTGTATATATGCCAAGATCTTGATTTCGATCTAATTAGGTGGAATTATTCTTGGATATTTTGTTCACGTATGACTTATGTATCAATACGGAAGTTTGGGCAAGGAAAACCCAAGTTTGAATCAATTGGATATCATTTACATTTTTCGTTGATTTTATTTTTAATATTCATAACATTATAAATCTAGATTAAATCCCAACATTAACATCGTATCATTAATTTTCTACTTAGTTTTCCTCTTAAATTGGCCGAAGGGTTGTGGGTTCGAACCCCCACAACCCCTATTTATTTTTAATTGATATTCCAATGCCCAATTTCACCTAAACTAAAAGGTTGTGGGATCAAACCCCCACAACCTCTTTTATTTTTGTTATTTATTTCGCTGGACTAGGGAAGTTGTGGGTTCAAACCCCCACAGCCCCCTTATTTTAATTATATTTCGCTAGAGGCTGTGAGGTGGTGGGTTCGAACCCCCACAGCCTCTTATATTTTTTTAATTTAATTTTCGCTAGGCTAAACATTTGGAAGTGAGGTTGTGGGATCGAGCCCCCACAGCCTCACTTTATTTCTTAATTATTTTCTCTCCTCCCCTTTCTATCCCTGAGGTCGTGGGTTCGATTCCCACGCCTCACACTTTCGTTTTCTTTAATTTCCCTTCTCTCCTTCGCAGCTTGGAGGTCGTGGGTTTGAATCCCACGCCTCCCATTTATTTGTTTATTTTATTTTTCTCCTCTTTCTCCTCCAGTGACGCGAGTTCGATTCCCCCCAGCCCCATTTTCTTTTTCCTTTGTCGCGAATTCACAGCAGCCAAGCGGGTTCGATTTCCCTTAACCCCCTTCACGTTTTTATCCTCCTTAACATGTGAGGTCTTGAGTTCAATTCCCATTGACCTCACTTATATTTTCAGTTTAAAAACCCAGATTTTAACCTCATTGTTGACCGAAACTAGAGTACACAAATCTGGAAATTTAATCCCAACTTTAGCTTCCTTTCATCAACCTTTTCATGTTAGTTTCTTAGGGCATTTCACCAAGCATTTAGTGTGTAATTAGGTGTAGTTTAGGGGTTACATTTACTCAAGCGTTTTCACTCAAAATTTATAACTTCACACACCGTATGAACATCACATTATACACAACTTTAGCACATAAACTACAAGAAATAACATGCTTCAGACGTCTTCAAAATAGTGGTTAAACTCACTGCCAAACGCACACACACACATCATTTTTTTTCGATCACACATTGGTTGTCATTTTCGTGATTTCATGCACATAAACATATTCACATTCAACATTAAGACATCACACATACCTAAATGTACCAGCAAACAAACCCAACCTACTAAATCATTGGGAGCTAGTGACAAGGACATGCAAAGGGGAAACAACCCTAGTTTCGGAGTGAATATCTTGAATCGTAAGGGGTCTCTTGGGAAAGGGACCAAGAGAAAAGAAACCCATACCTTAATTTGCTTGTTCAAACGTGAATTTGATGCCCAAAACCCTCTCCAAAAGCAGTCCAAGCCTCCTCAACGTACACACCACTCGACGAACAACCTCTCTTTGCCTTGACGTTTTTGGTTACTTTGTTTTTCTCAAATTTTCATGTGAGTTCTTCAAGTGTGAAGAACTCTTGATGTATTTTCATTTCTTCACGTTAATTTGGCAGATAGCAAACATGAAAGAGAGTTTTTGAGCGTGAAGAGGTGATAAACGTGAGAGAGTAAAACGTGTGAGGTTGTTTAGGATTAGAGGATGACTTAGTCAATTTAGGACTCTCCTTAATAAACAAAAATCTGATTTATTTAATTATACGTGAAAGGACCATTTTGCCCTTACAAAAACCAGATTTTAATTGATGATAAAATCATAAATTCATTGCTTCTAGTGGGGCTCAAACCCGAGTGACACCCTATTTACGAAAATGGGTCACTTCGGGTCGCCCTAACCCGAATTGATCTTTTAATTAAATTAATTAATTAATTAATTAATTCCTTAGGGTAATTACAATATTACCCTTGGCCTGGAAAAGACCATTTTACCCCTGGACCCTCAAAACTCAAGATTTCTTCTTTTAAGTCCGGTAAAGACTCTTTCGATTAAATCTTCATTTTCGAGAGCCTCACATGGTTGGTTCCAACCTTTCCAAGCTCAATTAACTCCCCAAGTTAGTTGGCTTGGTTGTAGTAAGGGTTCTGAGGTCTGGTTCTACGCGTATCAATCCTTGTGAACCTTGGTCTAATCGCAAGCATTCTTGACACCTTAAGTATTTATCTTATTCATTTTTAGGGTTGTTACATTATCCCCCCCTTAGGAACATTCATCCCCGAATGACACTACCACTACATATCGTAATGCCAGTCAGATCATAATAAAATCACTATGCACAGTCAAGCAATAGCAACAAAATACGGAGAGATAAGGAAACATAGACTTAAGAGTAGGAAGTCTAACCTCAAGAGCTGAAAAGATGAGGGTAGCGGGATCTCATGTCGGCCTCAGCCTCCCACGTAGCACTCTCAATAAGATGATTTCTCCACAATACCTTCACTGTGGCAATCTCCTTGTTCCTCAGCCGCTTGACCTGTCTGTCTAAGATCTCAATAGGTACCTCCTCATAAGACAAGTCTTCACCAACCCCCGAACCTTCAACAGATAGAATCGATGCTGGATCACCTAGGCACTTCTTCAACATAGAGACATGAAAGACTGAATGAACAGAAGCTAGCTCCGCAGGCAATGCTAACTCATAGGCCACCTCACCCACACGCTATTGGATCTCATAAGGCCCAACATACCTCGGACTCAGCTTCCCTTTTCTACCAAATCTCATCACCCTTTTCATAGGTTATATCTTCAAGTAAACCTGGTCACCAACATCAAACTCTAAGGGCCGTATTCTGTTATCTGCATATGACTTCTGCCGACTGTAAGCAGTAGCCAACCTTTCACTAATCACTCTGACCTTCTCTAAGGCCTCATGAATGATCTCTGGACCCAAAATGGATGACTCTCCAACCTCGAACCACCCAACTGGAGATCTACATCTCCTACCATACAGTTCCTCAAACGGTGCCATCCCAATGCTGGAGTGATAGCTATTATTATACGAGAACTCTATCAAAGGCAGATGGTCATCCCAGCTACCTCTGAAGTCAATCACACACGCTCTCAACATGTCCTCCAATGTCTGAATGGTGCGCTCCGCCTACCCATATGTCAGAGGATGAAAGGTTGTGCTAAGCTTTACCTGCGTGCCCAATATCTTCTGGAAAGATCTCCAGAAATGTGAAGTAAACTGAGCTCCTCTATCTGAAATGATAGAAAAAGGAATCCCATGCCATCTCACAATCTCATCAATGCAGAGTCTCGCATAATCCTCGGCTCTGTAAGTAGACTTCACAGGGATAAAGTGGGCAGACTTAGTCAATCTGTCCACAATAACCCATGGAGTCATGCTGCCTCCTAGTCCTCGGAAGACCAACCATGAAGTCCATATTAATGGACTCCCACTTCCAAGTCAGAACCTCAATAATCTGAGTCAGACCGCCAGGCTTAAGATGCTCTGCCTAAACCTGCTGACAATTAGGACACTTAGCCACATATTCTGCAATGTCCTTCTTCATGCCATCCCACCAATAAATATGCTTAAGATCATGATACATCTTGGTGGAACCTGGATGTATGGAATATCTGGAACCATGGGCCTCTGCAACAATCCTGGTCCGCAAATCATCCACATTTGGTACACAAAGACTGTCCTGATACCTAAGTATTCCATCACCTCCCAAAGCGAAAGACTCATTCATCTTCATCAGCACTGAGTCCTTCAGTTCCATCAACACAGGATCTAGATGCTGACCCTACTTGACTTCAACTACCAAGGATGATTCAGAACTAGGATGAACTGAAACATCCCCACTACTAGAGTCAACCAATCGCACACCCAGTCTGGCCAGTCTGTGTACATCATTCACCAGCTCCTTCTTCTCATCCTCAACGTGGGCTTTACTTCCCATGCTTATCCTGCTCAAAGCATCAGCTACAACATTAGCCTTACCTAGATGGTAGTGCACATTCATGTCATAATCCTTCAACAACTCCAGCCATCTCCGCTGACGTAGATTCAACTCCCTCTGTGTGAACACGTACTGGAGACTCTTGTGGTCTGTGAATACATCCACATGCAATCCATACAAGTAGTGCCTCCACAGCTTCAGTGAAAACACCACAGCTTCCAACTCCAGGTCATGAGTGGGATAATTCTTCTCATGAACCTTGAGCTGTCTGGACGCATAGGCTATCACCTTACCAACATGCATAAGAACACAACCCAAACCAATCCTAGATGCATCACAGTAAACAGTGTAATTCTCACCACACTTAGGCAAAGTAAGCACCGGGGCTGAAGTGAGTCTGTTCTTGAGCTCCTGTAAACTCCTCTCACAAGTCTCCATCCACTCAAACTTGGCTTTATTCTTAGTCAAAGCTGTCAATGGGGCAGCAATGGAAGAAAAGCCCTCCACAAACCTGCGGTATTAACCAGCCAATCCCAAAAAGCTACGGATGTCAGTGGGAGTAAGAGGCTTTGGCCAGTTCTTCACAGCTTCAGTCTTCCTAGGATCCACTTCCACTCCCTGATCTGACACAACATGACCCAGGAAGGTCACTGATCTAAGCCAAAATTCACACTTGCTGAATTTGGCATACAGCTGATGTTGTCTAAGTACCTGCAAGGTTAGTCTCAAATGTTGTTCATGCTATTCCTTGGTCCTAGAGTAGATGAGGATGTCATCAATGAATACTATGACAAAAGAGTTAAGGTATTCACGGAAGACCCTGTTCATGAGATGCATAAATGCAGTAGGTGCATTCGTGAGACCAAATGACATGACTAGAAACTCATAGTGACCATAGCGGGTACGAAAGGCTGTCTTTGGGATATCTCCATCCCTAACCCTAAGCTGATGATACCCTGAACGAAGATCTATCTTAGAGAAGAAACTAGACCCTTGGAGCTGATCAAACAAATCATCTATTCTGGGAAGTGGATACTTATTCTTTATCGTGACTTTGTTGAGCTGCCGATAATCGATACACATTCTAAGGGTTCCATCTTTCTTTTTCACAAACAACACTGGAGCGCCCCAAGGGGATATGCTCGGCTGAATGAAACCCTTGTCAGTGAGATCTTTTAACTGCAGCTTCAACTCTTTGAGTTCAACTGGAGCCATTCTATAAGGAGGAATTGAAATTGGTTTAGTATCGGGTTCTAATTCGATACCAAAATCAATCTCTCGAGGGGGAGGGACTCCAGGCAAATCATCAGGAAATACATCTAGGAACTCATTCACTACAGGCACTGAGTCTATGGAAGGAATGTCATGATCTAAATCATTAACACTCACAAGATGACACAGTAACCCCTTGGACATCATTTTATTGGCCTTAAGGTTCAAAATCAAGAGGTTAGGACGACTCGAGTTGTACCCCTCCCAGACTAGCTCCTCTTCATTAGGGAAAAAAAATCTCACCACTCTACTACGACAGTCCAAGTAAGCATAACAACTGTGAAGCCAATCCATGCCAAGAATAACATCAAAATCATGCATGGGTAACTCAACCAAGTCTGCACATATAGTCTTACCACTTATCACTATTGGGCAACCCTTATATACTCTATCAGTTCTTACATTTTCTCCTAAAGGTGTACTAACTACTATAGGATCATGCAGAACTTCAGGCAATATCTGAAAAGTGAGAGCAAGCAAAGGAGTTACAAAGGAAAGCGTAGACCCTGGATCAAGTAAAGCATAAACAGAAGTTGAGAATGCTTGCAGCATACTTGTGACCACATCAGCGGACTTCTCCTGCTCCTCCCTGCCCTTTAGGGCATAGAACCTGTTCCTCTTAGGAGGCTCAGCTGCTGCTGCACCCTGTGGATTAGGCCTAGGCTGAGCATTACCTCCAGCCTGAGCTCTATTCTGTGGGCAGTCTCTAACCATGTGCCCACTCTTACCGCAACCGAAACAGGCATTAGTGCCCTGTCTGCACTCTCCACTGTGAGCTCGGCCACACTTAGCACAGTTCTTCTTAGGATGCTGCATCTCACCTCCATTGCCCCTCTTGGGCTCAGGTCTGCCTCTTCTAGGTGATGTACTTCTTTGAGAGTTAGAGTTCCCAGAACTCTGTTGCCCCTTCTTGAACCTGGGCTTCTCATGGACGCCATAATTGTTTCTGTGGCCTCCATGACTGGGCCTGCCTGATCTTGAGGCTTAGGCCTCCTAGCATCACAAATACCCCTCTTTTTACGGATGTCCTCTACCTGCTGTACATGCACCATCAACCTGGAGAGGTACATATTATCATAGAGCATTGCAAACCGACACTCCTCCTCTAGATCTCCATTGATTCCTGTGAGGAACCTGCTCATCTCATCCCTGCTGTTAGACACAAGGGAAGTAGCATACCTGGATAATTTAACAAACTTCAGTACTCACCTTATCCTTGCTATTAGATACTAAGGAAAGTAGCATACCTGGATAGCTTAACAAACTTCAGGGAATACTCCTTGACTGTCATAGATCCCTGCTTAAGGTTGATGAACTCCTCAACCTTGGCCTCCCTCATTTCTCTGGGAAAGAATCTCTCCAGAAAGGCTGTCTTGAACAGCTCCCAAGTGACTGGAACTCCACCCAAAGTTCGGCTATCCTGCCACATCTTGCACCAAGTCTGTGCAACATCCTTGAGCTGATAGGAAGTCAGCTCAGCCTTCTCAGCATCTGTGGCCCCCATAGCCACCAGAATCTTATGCACCTCATCCACAAACTCTTGGGGGTCCTCTTAAGTCTTAGACCCTGTGAAAATAGTAGGATTCATCCTCGTGAAGTCTCTTAGCCTGTCAGCCATATTATGAATTGGTAGGTTCTCCCTCTGAACATCCTGTCGGTTGGCCAGAGCAGTCATAGCCTGGGCCTGCATAGTAATGGCTTGTGACATCTGGGCCAGAGATGCCCTCAGATCAGCATCAGTCAACCCAGCTGGGTTAACTGGCATAGCCACTCCATCAGCTGGAGCCTGGGGTGGAACCTGATTATTCCCAGCAGCTGCTCCTCCTCTCCTCTGACCAACGTTCCTCCTAGCATTCATTCTCTGAAAATAATAAGAATTGATGTTAGACACGATCATAAAACCAAGAAATTAGACATTAGGAAAAGCACGATAAGATCAGAAAAAGGGAAATGTTCTTACGTATCATGCAGATTCTAATCCAGGATAGTGGTGCACATCACTACCATGACTTAGAAACTACTCAATGTGGTTGATGTGAACTCATTATTATCGAAATTTAACCTAGTGCTCTGATACCAACTTTGTCACGACTGGAATCTATACCCCAGACGAGACCGGCGTCGTTGACCTCTCAGAGGTCGCAGACAAGCCTACTTACGTCATTCTTACTTTACATAGGTTAATTTTAGCGGAAAATTTGAAACTTTTTGTTTCTTAACAAACTTATTAAACATTCTCATCATTTTATAATTGTTCACCATGAACCATCTAACATTAAGAGATAAGCAACTGAAAGAAATAGTTCAATTCTTATGAAGTGTATAATTGCCAAAATGGCACCAATACATAGTCTGAATAAAAACAGGAAAGAAACGCTAGTGGAACATGTTCCACTAGCTCAACTGTAAAACTAAGCTAGAATATAAAATAGTAGCATCCTCGAAAGCATGAGGACCTACCAACTCCGGATGAATGCTGGACGTCCGGATAACTGCAACAATGATCCTGTAGCTCTATCGTCCACCTGTGCCTGCACCTAAAATAGTAGAGTTTGTATAGGGTTAGTACACACTTGTACTAAGTATGGGTATATGCAAGCACACACCAAGGACATGCATGAGAAAAGATAGCTCTTTCCTAACAACATGATTATGGAAAGTCAAGTCAGTGGACTTGCCAAATTGAGATTAGGAAAGTTAGTGAACCTTCCAAATTTGGATTAGGAAAGTCAGTGAGCTTTCCAAATTTGGATTAGGAAAGTCATGCCATGAGAGTAACATGCATCATCATAAATATCATATTGCACACAAAACATAAGATCTTACACATAGCACATATTATAGCACATAACATATAACACATAGCTTCTTTCATATCGTTCATTCATATGCCATGAGACCTTGGAATCATGGACTTGACATTAAGACTTTCCAAAATGAGGGCTCAACATATGGGACCTCAACTAGGGAGTCTTCATTAGCAAACACAGAGTCTACTTCATTCATTCATACGTACTTCATTTCATTTCGTTCATAGGTCAGTTTGAACACCAGCTATACCTAGGGTGTAGTTTAAGACTTTCATCGGGTTTGCTGTGCAATGATCAAGAATAACCTAATGTCATTACCTGAGTCTAGCTCACCTCTTGATCATCCTATCCTAACACCTTTGGTATTGTTCATTTCATTATGTACTTCATTTGAGGCTAGCCTCATTCATTCATTGGGAACTTTAACTTTAACCGACATAGATCATGTGAGCATCATGAAATCCAGTGTCTCCCCCACACCGAAAAGAGGTGGAATCACCGGCCAAGGTGACTCAAAAATATGCTAGCGTACATGGGAATTTAAACCCGCCAGATTCCTATATTGTCAATATAGGTTTGAAGACTAGGAGATATAAGGAGACCCATACCCGGCAAGCCGGACAGTCTCATCTCATGAGAGTTACGTGAACCTCCGCCCTTCCCGAAAGAAGGCATCACCGCTCATAGCTAGCCTATCGGTGCACAGTATAAAGTTCCATTACATTCAACTCATACGTCATGGAAGCTGGCTTCTAGTATGAGGACATCATAGCTCATTAGATGATTTCTCATCTCATCATTAGTATTAAGTGTGTTAATCTCAATACTTTCATTAGAGTGTTCATAGAGACTGGTCTCTTTATTATCTTACACTCTCATAGGTGAGTACGTTTTGTAACATTTACTTAGGCTCATTTGAGATTGATCTCATCATTTGCATTAGCCTCATATCATGTTGTCATCACATTCATTATCATTAGCACATTTACTCTTCATAATTACTCACCCCATTTTACGTGAATGTTCATTTCATCATATTCCAATATACTTCGCCATTGGTGTGTTTCATACCCTTACTTAACCCTTCTAGGGTTTCATCATTTCATTGTTCATTTCATCATTCAGTACATACATCTTAGGTTCACTTACTTTTAAACGTATGCTAGACTTATGAGTCTATACACACAAGCCATGAGGCTTCATTCATAATTCGTTAAGTGATTCATACATTTCTAAGATTATGTAGTACAAGACTTATGTATCTTGTATATATGCCAAGATCATGATTTCGATCTAATTAGGTGGCATTATTCTTGGATATTTTGTTCACGTATGACTTATGTATCAATACGGAAGTTTGGGCAAGGAAACCCAAGTTTGAATCACTTGGATATCATTTACATTTTTCGTTGATTTTATTTTTAATATTCATAACATTAGAACTCTAGATTAAATCCCAACATTAACATCGTATCATTAATTTTCTACTTAGTTTTCCTCTTAAATTGGCCAAAGGGTTGTGGGTTCGAACCCCCACAACCCCTATTTATTTTTAATTGATATTCGAATGCCCAATTTCGCCTAAACTAAGAGGTTGTGGGATCAAACCCCCACATCCTCTTTTATTTTTGTTATTTATTTCGCTGGACTAGGGAGGTTGTGGGTTCGAACCCCCACAGCCCCCTTATTTTAATTTAATTTCGCTAGGGGCTGTGAGGTGGTGGGTTCGAACCCCCACAGCCTCCTATATTTTTTTATTTAATTTTCGCTAGGCTAAACGTTTGGTAGTGAGGTTGTGGGATTGAGCCCCCACAGCCTCACTTTATTTCTTAATTATTTTCGCTCCTCCCCTTTCTATCCCTGAGGTCGTGGGTTCAATTCCCACGCCTCACACTTTCTTTTTCTTTAATTTCCCTTCTCTCCTTCGCAGCTTGGAGGTCGTGGGTTCGAATCCCACGCCTCCCATTTATTTGTTTATTTTATTTTTCTCCTCCAGTGACGCGAGTTCGATTCCCCCAGCCCCATTTTCTTTTTCCTTTGTCGCGAATTCACAGTAGCCAAGCGGGTTCGATTCCCCTTAACCCCCTTCACGTTTTTAGCCTCCTTAACATGTGAGGTCTTGGGTTCAATTCCCATTGACCTCACTTATTTTATTTTCACTTTAAAAACCCAGATTTTAACCTCATTGTTGATTGAAACTAGAGTACACAAATCTGGAAATTTAATCCCAACTTTAGCTTCCTTTCATTAACCTTTTCATGTTAGTTTCTTAGGGCATTTCACCAAGCATTTAGTGTGTAATTAGGTGTAGTTTAGGGGTTACATTTAGTCAAGCGTTTTCACTCAAAATTTGTAACTTCACACACCATATGAACATCACATTATACACAACTTTAGCACATAAAATACAAGAAATAACATGCTTCAGACGTCTTCAAAAAAGTGGCTAAACTCACTACCAAATGCACACACACACATCATTTTATTTTCGATCACACATTGGTTGTAATTTTCGTGATTTCACGCACATAAACATATTCACATTCATCATAAAAACATCACACATACCTAAATCTACCAGCAAACAAACCCAACCTACTAAATCATTGGGAGCTAGTGACAAGGACATGCAAAGGGGAAACAACCCTAGTTTCGGAGTGAATATCTTGAATCGTAAGGGGTCTCTTGGGAAAGGGACCAAGAGAGAAGAAACCCATACCTTAATTTGCTTGTTCAAACGTGCAAAGGGGAAACAACCCTAGTTTCGGAGTGAATATCTTGAATCGTAAGGGGTCTCTTGGGAAAGGGACCAAGAGAGAAGAAACCCATACCTTAATTTGCTTGTTCAAACGTGAATTTTCTACCCAAAACCCTCTCCAAAATCAGTCCAAACCTCCTCAATGTACACACCACTCGACGAACAACCTCTCTTTGCCTTGACATTTTAGTTACTTTGTTTTTCTCAAATTTTCATGTGAGTTCTTCAAGTGTGAAGAACTCTTGATGTATTTTCAGTTCTTCACGTTAATTTGGCAGAGAGCAAACGTGAAAGAGAGTTTTTGAGCGTGAAGAGGTGATAAACGTGAGAGAGTGAAACGTGTGAGGTTGTTTAGGATTAGAGGATGACTTAGTCAATTTAGGACTCTCCTTAATAAACAAAAATCTGATTTATTTAATTGTACGTGAAAGGACCATTTTGCCCTTACAAAAATCAGATTTTAATTGATGATAAAATCATAAATTGATTGCTTCTAGTGGGGCTCGAACCCGAGTGACACCCTATTTGCGAAAATGGGTCACTTCGGGTCGCCCCAACCCGAATTGATCTTTTAATTTAATTAATTAATTAATTAATTTCTTAGGGTAATTATAATATTACCCTTGGCCTGGAAAAGATCATTTTACCCCTGGACCCTCAATGTCACGACCCGGATTCTGGAATCCGGATCGCAACCGGTGTCGTTGACCTCTCAGAGGTCGCAGACAAGCCTCATCTTGCACTCATCACATTCATCTAGTTAAATTTTGTTGAAAATTTAAAACTTTTTATATGTATGAAGTATACATAGACTTCATATAATTATTAACTAGATACATCATATACTAAGCTCAACATAAGAAAACAACCATCTAACATAAAGAATCAATTCGAAACTGAAGATGAATATATCATAAATAGTTTGCCAAACACGGCCTTATTACAAAGCTTCAAAATGAAGGTATGAAAGAAACGCTAGAGACAACATCAACTATCTATGTCTAAAACTAAGGCTAGACTAAATCTGTAGCATCCTCGAAATCATGAGGACCTACCAATTGGTTTGGAGAAACGCTGAAGTCCAAACCGCTGCAAGTGTCATCAATCTGTCCTCAGACCTCCACCTATAAAAATAGTAAATAGTAGGGGGTTAGTACACCACTTGTACTAAGTATGGGTGTATGCACACATACACATAAAGCTATGCATGATCAAGGAAAGCTCTTCCTAAGCAACATGCCATTTCTGGAAAGTCTAGTCATTAGACTTTCCTAATTCGTTAGTTGTGAATTGTGGTATGAATATGATGTATTTTAATGCATTCAAAGCACACAATTCATTTTCTATATGATTACAAGACATTAGTATCATCAACATAATTTTAGAACAACTCGAGCGAAGATTTGAGATTTTGATCCTCTTAGGCCGAGAGCTCCTCTTTGTACACTTGGATTATTTTTCAGTCTTTTTCTTCTTCTTGTTGTGTAGTTCTATAACTCCTTTAGTCCTATGTTATACTTACAAGTGCAATGATTCATTTTAGTCCCATACCCATAATGAATCAAGTAAGTAATTCAAGAGATTAAGAAATTTGACTTAACTATAATTTAGGGCATGAATATATTTATAAGTCAATAGTTATTGACTATACTCATTCTTTAGTTTATTGCATAATGTGCATAGTTCTTGGGTCATATCATTAAAACTTATGTTCTTGCTTACTTTGGGCATGAATTCTTTATAAGCCAATTTTTATTGGCTAAATACATTAGTTGATCAATTTGGATAAGTATATTTGAATTCATTATTGGCTATGATCATTTTCATAATAAAAGAAGTCATTATAAGCCAATTTTATTTGGCTAACATCTTTTGTCAATTATATAAAGTTATCATAATCCAATTTATTTGGCTTTATCATTTTCATAACATGAGGATTCATTATTGGCTATGCCCTTTACTTATTGTAAACTTTATTGGACATGATTTGACTATCCTTACAACAAGTTATTCATTACATCAAGTATTCATTACATTTCATAAGCCATTCTCTATTGATTATGCCATTGATTTCATTACTTCCATGTTTTATAATTATACATTTCATATACACGAGACCTTGGAATCGTTGATATAGCATTAAGACATCTCAAGTGAGGGCCCAACATATGGGACCTCAACCCGAGGGCCTTCTTTAGCAAACACATAGTCTACTTCATTCGTTCATTCGTACTTCACATTATTTATTTCGTTCATTCGTATGCTGATGTAAACACCAGCTATACCTAGGATGAAGTTTAAGACTCTCATCGGGATCATCAAGTGCAATGACCAAGAATGACCTAATGCCATTACTTGAATCTGATTTCACCTCCTGATTGTCTTGTACAAACACCTTAGGTATCGTTCATTTCTTTATCTTTCATACTTTGAGGAACTACAACCTTAACCGACATAGATCATGTGATTATCATGAAATCCGGTGTCTTTCCCACACCGAAAAGAGGTGGAGTAACTGGCCAAGGTGAAACCAAAACATGCTAGCGTATATAGGGAATTGAACCCTGCTAGATCCCTATATTGGCAGTATAGGTCCAAAGACTAGGAGATATAAGGAGACCCATACACGACATGCCGGACAGCCTCATCTCATGAGAGTTACGTGAACCTCCGCCCTTCCCGAAGGAAGTCATCACCGCTCATAGCTAGCCTATCGGTGCTCAATATAAAGTTCCATTACATTAAACTCATACATCATGGAAGCTGGATTCTAGCATGAGGGCATCATAGCTCATTAGATGATTTCTCATCTCATTATTAGTATTAAGTGTGAATTGTCCTTACACTTACATATTTAGTATGATTGAGACTTATTTACTCTTTTGATGACTTGTCATCCTTACTTTACATTGATGAAATGTGAATTATCCTTACATATCATCCTTACTTTACATTGATGAATGTGAATTGTCCTTACATATCATCATTACTTTACATTGATGAATGTGAATTGTCCTTACATATCATCCTTACTTTACATTGATGAATGTGAATTGTCCTTACATATCATCCTTACTTTACATTGATGAATGTGAATTGTCCTTACATATCATCCTTAGGTGTTAATGAGACTAGTCTCACACATTCTAAAACCTTCATTCGTGAGTATTCTTTTAACAAATTAGCTTTGGTGTAAGTAAGACTTGTCTCACTTCCTTTAACACCCCATTCTGGTCACTTACTTAATTTAGACCCCTTTAATTATGTTATAACTCACGTTACTTCTTTACTTTAGTGTAGTAGATTCATATCACCGTTTATGGACGGTGAGCACTTCATTCAATGAGTTTCATGAGTTCATATGTTATTCTTTTAGAGCATGTTGGGAGTTGTCCCAATGAGTGGCATGCCCTTGGTTATGGGTTCATTGAATTAGCTTAGAAGTACTTATATTATCATTTGATATTCTAACTATATAAGATTGGCATATGATTAGTATTGGCCTCAACCTTTCAATATTAAACTACATAACCATTTTTTGTTGGCATGTGCCAATTTTAAGTGTGTTCATATTTAATTTAATATGTATGAACCATTAGCCAATCTTTTAATTATTTAACATAATATTATAGCAATTTACATGCATCATAGAAAATGTATCGTTAGCCATTTTTTTGGCATAAACAATTGGGCATAGATTTCATAACCATATTTGTTGTCATAAGCCAATTTTCATGTTCAACATGCTTAAGTTTTTATACATTATACATTAGCCAATCTTTTAGATATTTAATATAATATTATAGCCAATTCCCTACAACTTGTTTGACAATGTAGTGTCAGCCAATTTATTGGCATAAGATTAGTATTGGCATAAGCAATTGGCTATAGGCTTCATAACTTCTTTGTTGGCATAAGTCAAAGTTATATTCATTCATGCTTACATTATTATACCTTTATTCATTAGCCAATTCAATTGTTAATCATAACATTATAGCCATTTGCATGCATCCCTTTTGGACAATGTATTGTTAGCCATTTTATTGGCATAAGCCAACAATCACTCAAATTATGATTTCATGGAAATCTTTTTAGCCAACCTTATAACATAACTTTAGGCATAACGTTTTTAAACATCTTGGACAGAATCATATTATCATTTGATGAATATATCATCTTCATAACGTCATATTAACAGCAAGCGTGCACAACAGACCGTAACATCTTCATACATAACATTTTCGGACGTATCGTTAACATAGTATCATTCTTTTAATTCATGTAATAACACTTAGCATCAAACAAGTCCAATTAATAGGTTCATTCAATAATTATTAATCAAAAATCATACACATTAAGATCAGCCAGCACCACATACCAACAACATGATTTCTAACCTATTCAACATTGAAATCGTAACAAGGATACTAGGGAAAGGAGTTCGACGAGAAGGGGAACAACCCTAGTTTTCAAGATCTTGTGAATCATTCGAAGGAAAATACTCTTGGAGAACGAATTCCAGGAGAGAAACCCATACCTTATGTAGAACTTAATCTACGAAGACCACCTTGAACGAAATCTTGAAGAAACCTTGAAATCGCCCTAGAGAAATCGATAAATTTTCTGTTTTTCTTTTGTTCGTTGCTTGCTGTTTTTGTGTCACCTTTTCTATGAGTTTGAA
Organism: Solanum sitiens; assembly: GCA_016801875.1. Lineage (NCBI taxonomy): Eukaryota > Viridiplantae > Streptophyta > Magnoliopsida > Solanales > Solanaceae > Solanum > Solanum sitiens. The sequence goes on along the minus strand of JABWTJ010000035.1, from coordinate 2,184,517 downwards.
CGTGATTTTTATACTTAAAAACTGATATTGAATTATAAAACTTAGGTTTAATAAGTTAATTTAATAAACTAATTAACCAATTACCAAAACGCCCCTCCTAAGTTGACTAAACATAGGAGAACATAACACCTAGTCAAATCTGGAAATTGGTATTGACTATGGTTTTGGTCAACATTTTGACTTTATATTAATTAATTAAATCCTTAATTTAATTAATTTAGGGACTTAGGGTAAGTACTAAAGTACCCCTAAGTCATTGGAACCAAAATTAACCCTTTTGGACCATCCTAGGTTCAGTACTAGGATGTTTCTTGAGTTGTACTAGGTTAGTGTAAGAATTTCGTTTTGATCATTTAAACTAATTAATTAAATTGCTAATTTAATTAATTAGGTGACCTAAGGTAATTACTAAAGTACCCTTAAGCCGTTAGGACCATAACCAATCCTTTGAACCATCCTAGGTTAGGTACTAGGTTGTCTTTTTCTTGTTTTAACCGAAATCTGGAAATTGCTTTGTGATTTCGGTTTTGCCCCTTTAACTTAATTAATTAAGTTGCTAAATTAATTAATTAAGTATCCTAGGGTAATTAATAAAGTACCCTTAAGTCGTTAGGATCTTAACTAACTCTTTGGACCATCCTAGATTAGGTACTAGGTTGTCCCTTTCTTGTCTTAACCGAAATCTGAAAATTTCCTTTTTAGTTTTGGTTTTAGCCCTTTTAAATTAATTAATTAATTTGCCAAATTAATTAATTAGGTAACCTAGGGGAATTACTAAAGTACCCCTAAGTTATTAGGACCATAACTAACCTTTTGGACCATCCTAGGTTAGGTACTAGGTTGTCTCTTTAACTAGTACTAGGTTAGTGTCAACCCGATTTTGGTCCTAAGTTGTCGGGTGCACTAATTAGTTTATTTCGTTTGGTCCTAGGTTATTTAGCTATTTAGGGCAGTAGGTTAGAGTCTATAATTATTTAGGAAGTTAGTCCCCACATGGAGGGGTCCCTTGTGCACGTTTTCTCCCCCTAACTACCCTAACCAAATTCGGTTAGGGTGGTCCCCTCCTTGGCCACTTCTTCACATGTCTTGCACATGTGCTTGCACATGGGTTGGTTGTACTTTTCTAACTAACTATTATTTATGGTTCATTTGGGAATGTTTACTTATTGTCCCAAGGACCCTCACCATGTCCTTGGGCACTGCTTAATTTACATGATCATTTTAAATGGTCATGTGCTATGGTGCTAGGCTTGACACTTGGATGCCTAGTACTTCATATGTTTTGTTGAGATGTCATTTAATTTAGCTTAGGGTCTTCATTGCAGGTACATTTATTGAACATCAATCTTGGATTGGGGTATGACAACCCAAAAAGTATATTTCTTATTCGTATATAGAAAATCGGCTAATATCCCTTAGCCAATTTTTCTATACTATGCCCAATATTTCTCAATATTTGGCATTGGGGTGCCTATGTACCCCTAATAGGCTATCCTAAGGGCATTCTGGGCTCTTCATTAGACAGATGATTTTCCGGAACGTTACATTATCCCCCCCTTAGGAACATTCGTCCTCGAATGACACTTACACATCATTTAAACAAAGAGGGTGATTTTCGAAAGTTACTTTATCATGCTTAAACTTTTCTCTTTTGTGAATATATGATTCACACATATTTGGATGATGCATATCATTCAAGCTTATCTGAAGCTTCATATTTAAGATTAAGGAATTTCCTTCTCAATCACACTTAACTTAATGCACATCACAAATCATGCAATACAGAAAACATGCCTATGCTACACAAAAACAGCAACATAAAATTCAACATAACTTCGTTTTAACTCATATAGTGCTATTATCGGACATACGATTAGTGACTTATAACACCAAATCAACTAAAGCACTTAAACTTAGAGTTTCTTAAACATAAACCAGACCTAGGAAGAGTATATCTAACCTCAAGAACTGAACAAGTGAGGGTAACGAGATCTCATATTTACTATGGACATAGAGTCTATGGAAGGGACTTCTTTTTCTAAGTCTTTGACTCTAACTAAGTGGTATAAATACCCTTAGCTATCAACTTATTGTCTTTTAAATGTGAAACGATTTGGCCTATTGGATTTGAACCACACCCTTCCCAATCCAGCTCTAACTCATTTGGAAACTGAAGCCTCACTATCATGTTTCGACAATCTATCATAGCATAACACTTATGGAGCCAATCAATACCTGAGCCACATCCTTGAGCTTATATGCAGCCAACTTAGCCTCCTCCTTTTCATTAACACCCATGGAATGCATTTAGAATCTACCATGTACTCACCTTCATGCGAACTACCACACTTACTACACATCTTTTGATCATGCTGGACATGTCCATCATTGCCCCTTCTTGGGAAGTCCAGATCTTGAGTTTGGCGCCTTAGACCACTTGGCCATCCTAATCCTTGTGTGTATTCTTCTACGCGTTCACACAAGAAGGTAGTTAGATACTTATAATGACACAAAGTGTCAAATGTCTAGATAGCACGATAATGAGTAGAAGAAGGGAAGATTTCCTATCATCGCGTAGTCTCTAAGTCATAATTGTGGCGCGCTTCACAACCATAAGCTAGAAACTACGTAACGTGGTTGTGTTGAGCTTTAGATCCTAGGTAATTTAACCTCATGCTCTGATACCAAGTTTGTCATGACCCGGATTCTGGAATACGGATCGCAACCGGCGTCGTTGACTTCTAAGAGGTCGCAGACAAGCCTCATCTTGCATTCATCACATTCATCTAGTTAAATTTTGCGAAAAATTTAAAACTTTTTATATGTATGAAGTATACATAGACTTCATATAATTATTAACTAGATACATCATATACTAAGCTCAATATAAGAAAACAACCATCTAATATAAAGAATCAATTCTAAACTGAAGATGAATGTATCATAAATAGTTTGCCAAACACGGCCTTATTACAAAGCTTCAAAATGAAGGTACGAAAGAAACGCTAGAGACAACATCAACTAGCTATGTCTAAAACTAAGGCTAGACTAAATCTGTAGCATCCTCAAAATCATGAGGACCTACCAATTGGTTTGGAGAAACGCTGAAGTCCAAACCGCTGCAAGTGTCATCAATCTGTCCTCAGACCTCCACCTATAAAAATAGTAAATAGTAGGGGGTTAGTACACCACTTGTACTAAGTATGGGTGTATGCACACACACACATAAAGCTATGCATGATCAAGGAAAGCTCTTCCTAAGAAACATGCCATTTCTGGAAAGTCTAGTCATTAGACTTTCCTAATTCGTTAGTTGTGAATTGTGCTATGAATATGATGTATTTTAATGCATTCAAAGCACATAATTCATTTTCTATATGATTACAAGACATTAGTATCATCAACATAATTTTAGAACAACTCGAGCGAATATTTGAGATTTTGATCCTCTTAGGCCGAGAGCTCCTCTTTGTACACTTGGATTATTTTTCAGTCTTTTTCTTCTTCTTGTTGTGTAGTTCTATAACCCCTTTAGTCCTATGTTTTACTTACAAGTGCAATGATTCATTTTAGTCCCATACCCACAATGAATCAAGTAAGTAATTCAAGAGATTAAGAAATTTGACTTAACTACAATTTAGGGCATGAATATATTTATAAGTCAATAGTTATTGACTATACTCATTCTTTAGTTGATTGCATAATGTGCATAGTTCTTGGGGCATATCATTAAAACTTATGTTCTTGCTTACTTTGGGCATGAATTCTTTATAAGCCAATTTTTATTGGCTAAATACATTAGTTGATCAATTTGGATAAGTATATTTGAATTCATTATTGGCTATGATCATTTTCATAATAAAAGAAGTCATTATAAGCCAATTTTATTTGGCAACATCTTTTGTCAATTATATAAAGTCATCATAATCCAATTTATTTGGCTTTATCATTTTCATAACATGAGGATTCATTATTGGCTATGCCCTTTACTTATTGTAAACTTTATTGGACATGATTTGACTATCCTTACAACAAGTTATTCATTACATCAAGTATTCATTACATTTCATAAGCCATTCTCTATTGATTATGCCATTGATTTCATTACTTCCATATTTTATAATTATACATTTCATATACACGAGACCTTGGAATCGTTGATATAGCATTAAGACATCTCAAGTGAGGGCCCAACATATGGAACCTCAACCCGAGGGCCTTCTTTAGCAAACACATAGTCTACTTCATTCGTTCATTCGTACTTCACATTATTCATTTCGTTCATTCGTATGCTAATGTAAACACCAGCCATACCTAGGATGAAGTTTAAGACTCTCATCGGGATCATGAAGTGCAATGACCAAGAATGACCTAATGCCATTACTTGAATCTGATTTCACCTCCTGATTGTCTTGCACAAACACCTTAGGTATCGTTCATTTTTTTATCTTTCATACTTTGAGGAACTCCAACCTTAACTGACATAGATCATGTGATTATCATGAAATCCAGTGTCTTTCCCACACCGAAAAGAGGTGGAGTCACTGGCCAAGGTGAAACCAAAACATGCTAGCGTATATAGGGAATTGAACCCTGCTAGATCCCTATATTGGCAGTATATGTTCAAAGACTAGGAGATATAAGGAGACCCATACCCGGCATGCCGGACAGCCTCATCTCATGAGAGTTACGTGAACCTCCGCCCTTCCTGAAGGAAGGCATCACCACTCATAGCTAGCCTATCACTGCTCAGTATAAAGTTCCATTACATTCAACTCATACATCATGGAAGCTGGCTTCTAGCATGAGGACATCATAGCTCATTAGATGATTTCTCATCTCATTATTAGTATTAAATGTGAATTGTCCTTACACTTACATATAGAGTATGATTGAGACTTATTTACTCTTTTGATGACTTGTCATCCTTACTTTACATTGATGAAATGTGAATTATCCTTACATATCATCCTTACTTTACATTGATGAATGTGAATTGTCCTTACATATCATCATTACTTTACATTGATGAATGTGAATTGTCCTTACATATCATCTTTACTTTACATTGATGAATGTGAATTGTCCTTACATATCATCCTTACTTTACATTGATGAATGTGAATTGTCCTTACATATCATCCTTAGGTGTTAATGAGACTAGTCTCACACATTCTAGCACCTTCATTCGTGAGTATTCTTTTAACAAATTAGCTTTGGTGTAAGTAAGACTTGTCTCACTTCCTTTAACACCCCATTCTGGTCACTTACTTAATTTAGACTCCTTTAATTATGTTATAACTCACGTTACTTCTTTACTTTAGTGTAGTAGATTCATATCACCGTTTATGGACGGTGAGCACTTCATTCAATGAGTTTCATGAGTTCATATGTTATTCTTTTAGAGCATGTTGGGAGTTGTCCCAATGAGTGGCATGCCCTTGGTTATGGGTTCATTGAATTAGCTTAGAAGTGCTTATATTATCATTTGATATTCTAACTACATAAGATTGGCATATGATTAGTATTGGTCTCAACCTTTCAATATTAAACTACATAACCATTTTTTGTTGGCATGTGCCAATTTTAAGTGTGTTCATATTTAATTTAATATGTATGAACCATTAGCCAATCTTTTAATTATTTAACATAATATTATAGCAATTTACATGCATCATAGAAAATGTATCGTTAGCCATTTTTTTGGCATAAACAATTGGGCATAGATTTCATAACCATATTTGTTGTCATAAGCCAATTTTCATGTTCAACATGCTTAAGTTTTTATACATTATACATTAGCCAATCTTTTAGCTATTTAATATAATATTATAGCCAATTCCCTACAACTTGTTTGACAATGTAGTGTCAGCCAATTTATTGGCATAAGATTAGTATTGGCATAAGCAATTGGCTATAGGCTTCATAACTTCTTTGTTGGCATAAGTCAAAGTTATATTCATTCATGCTTACATTATTATACCTTTATTCATTAGCCAATTCAATTGTTAATCATAACATTATAGCCATTTGCATGCATCCCTTTTGGACAATGTATTGTTAGCCATTTTATTGGCATAAGCCAACAATCACTCAAATTATGATTTCATGGAAATCTTTTTAGCCAACCTTATAACATAACTTTAGGCATAACGTTTTTAAACATCTTGGACAGAATCATATTATCATTTGATGAATATATCATCTTCATAACGTCACATTAACAGCAAGCGTGCACAACAGACCGTAACATCTTCATACATAACATTTTCGGACGTATCGTTAACATAGTATCATTCTTTTAATTCATGTAATAACACTTAGCATCAAACAAGTCCAATTAATAGGTTCATTCAATCATTATTAATCAAAAATCATACACATTAAGATCAGCCAGCACCACATACCAACAACATGATTTCTAACCTATTCAACATTGAAATCGTAACAAGGATACTAGGGAAAGGAGTTCGACGAGAAGGGGAACAACCCTAGTTTTCAAGATCTTGTGAATCATTCGAAGGAAAATACTCTTGGAGAACGAATTCCAGGAGAGAAACCCATACCTTATGTAGAACTTAATCTACGAAGACCACCTTGAACGAAATCTTGAAGAAACCTTGAAATCGCCCTAGAGAAATCGATAAATTTTCTGTTTTTCTTTCATTCGTTGCTTGCTGTTTTTGTGTCGCCTTTTCTATGAGTTTGAACGTGATTTTTATGCTTAAGAACTGATATTTAATTATAAAACTTAGGTTTAATAAGTTAATTTAATAAACTAATTAACCAATTACCAAAACGCCCCTCCTAAGTTGACTAAACATAGGAGAACATAACACCTAGTCAAATCTGGAAATTGGTATTGACTATGGTTTTGGTCAACATTTTGACTTTATATTAATTAATTAAATCCTTAATTTAATTAATTTAGGGACCTAGGGTAAGTACTAAAGTACCCCTAAGTCATTGAAACATAAATTAACCCTTTTGGACCATCCTAGGTTCAGTACTAGGATGTTTCTTGAGTTGTACTAGGTTAGTGTAAGAATTTTGTTTTGATCATTTAAACTAATCAATTAAATTGCTAATTTAATTAATTAGGTGACCTAAGATAATTACTAAAGTACCCTTAAGCCGTTAGGACCATAACCAATCCTTTGAACCATCCTAGGTTAGGTACTAGGTTGTCTTTTTCTTGTTTTAACCGAAATCTGGAAATTGCTTTGTGATTTCGGTTTTGCCCCTTTAACTTAATTAATTAAGTTGCTAAATTAATTAATTAAGTAGCCTAGGGTAATTAATAAAGTACCCTTAAGTATTTAGGATCTTAACTAACTCTTTGGACCATCCTAGATTAGGTACTAGGTTGTCCCTTTCTCGTCTTAACCGAAATCTGAAAATTTCCTTTTTAGTTTTGGTTTTAGCCCTTTTAAATTAATTAACTAATTTTCCAAATTAATTAATTAATTTTCCAAATTAATTAATTATGTAACCTAGGGGAATTACTAAAGTACCCCTAAGTTGTTAGGACCATAACTAACCTTTTGGACCATCCTAGGTTAGGTACTAGGTTGTCTCTTTAACTAGTACTAGGTTAGTGTCAACCCGATTTTGGTCCTAAGTTGTCGGGTGCACTAATTAGTTTATTTCGTTTGGTCCTAGGTTATTTAGCTATTTAGGGCAGTAGGTTAGAGTCTAGAATTATTTAGGAAGTTAGTCCCCACATGGAGGGGTCCCTTGTGCACGTTTCCCCCCCCCCCTAACTACCCTAACCGAATTCGGTTAGGGTGGTCCCCTCCTTGGCCACTTCTTCACATGTCTTGCACATGTGCTTGCACATGGGTTGGTTGTACTTTTCTAACTAACTATTATTTATGGTTCATTTGGGAATGTTTACTTATTGTCCCAAGGACCCTCACCATGTCCTTGGGCACTGCTTAATTGACATGATCATTTTAAATGGTCATGTACTATGGTGCTAGGCTTGACACTTGGATGCCTAGTACTTCATATGTTTTGTTGAGATGTCATTTAATTTAGCTTAGGGTCTTCATTGCAGGTACATTTATTGAACATCAATTTTGGATTGGGGTATGACAACCCAAAAAGTATATTTCTTATTCGTATATAGAAAATTGGCTAATATCCCTTAGCCAATTTTTCTATACTATGCCCAATATTTCTCAATATTTGGCATTGGGGTGCCTATGTACCCCTAATAGGCTATCCTAAGGGCATACTGGGCTCTTCATTAGACATATGATTTTCCGGAACGTTACACTCAAAACTCAAGATTTCTTCTTTTAAGTCCGGTAAAGACTTTTTCAATTAAATCTTCGTTTTTGAGAGCCTCAGTTCCAACCTTTCCAAGCTCAATTAACTCCCCAAGTTAGTTGGATTGGTCGTAGTAAGGGTTCTGAGGTCTGGTTCTACGCATATCAATCCGTGTGAACCTTGGTCTAATCGCAAGCATTCTTGACACCTTAAGTATTTATCTTATTCATTTTAGGGTTGTTACAGTATCCATCCTCAAAACTATCTTAGAAAGCTCTTCGGAAAAGTGAGGTTGCTATTAAACAATTCATCTCAGCTCACGAAGAGTTTTCACCCCAAAACTCCTCTTCTTCCATTCTTCTTACTATAGGAATAGTAGGGGTGGTCTTGACACTTCATCTCTACTCACGAAGCGTGTCCACCCTAAAAACCCCATTCACATTCATTAACTTCATTCATTCATTCAAAGGGTGTGCGTGTGAGTACATGTGAGCACATATTTCACATAATCACCATTTTCATAAAATTGATTTCTAAACATGCTTACACCTTCATTAATCATATTTCACACCCTAGCATGCTTCACATATACACATCTTCATTTAACATGATCTCTACAATACATACAATTCAAGCTTCATAAAACATATCAACATGAACATCATTCATCATCATTACTTTACTTCACATACTATGGCTTCATTGCCATAATCTCAATACACACATTCATACATATATCTATATACTTCAAGGAAACACCACCACCAAATGTGGAATATACCACTCAAGAGTATTTCAACATAAGAACTAAACAATATAACCAAATTACCATTTGTAACACTTCAAAAATCCAAGACGTGTCGTAAAGCCTAACATAGGTTTAATGAAGTATAAACACTGTTTTAAGGTTATTTTAATGAATATAGGTCATTTAGGAAGTTTAGAAACCAAAACTTCCAAGAACGTCCATGACGTTCAGAAGTTGGTTCAAAGAGGTACTAGCGTGCCTTAGCCTATTTGACTAGTTTTTAAGAGTTGGAAATTAATGAAATTTAGTGAAAATGTGTGTGACACGTGTTAAAGATGTTTAGTGGTCGAAATGTCCGAGTACGACTCCCCAAGTACCAACCAAGGGCCCTTGCAGGTTGGAGGCAACACTGCCTGGGCAGTGTGCATCGATGAGATGCAGGCTACGGTCCGTGTGTGGATCAACGAGGCATCGATTCTAACCGTGTCCCAAACTTAGCCAAATTGGGGAATCCATCGCCTGCACAAGTCGTTGATCGAGACGACGGATGTGCAGGACGGAGGGGGGCCAAACCGTCGACTCACAGACGGTCCGTCGACGGGGTTTCGTATGTGAGGTCATGTTTTTCCTGCGCGTTTTTAAATTGATTCATTTAATTAGTTAAGGGGTTAGATGGTTAATTAGGGGATTAAGGGGGTCTAATTAAGTTAGTTAACCTACCATATAAAGTCCCCAACCCCATTAAACTAATTAGAACTCTTAAACCAATTCCTGTACCTTCTCTCTTCTCTCTCTCTCTAGTGGAAGACTCCATTGAAGACTTAGTCAAGGAAGGGTTTTTGGGGATGGAAAGGGGCTATTTTATCTCCAAATCTTCACCAAAACGTTGAGGTATGGGATTTCTTCACCTTTGAGACCTCTTTCATCAAAGGGTTCATTCAAAGTGTTTTCAGAACTAGAGTTTTCAAATGGGTTTCATCCAATTTCGAATTTGAAGTTATGAATTGAGTTGTTGATGTTTTCATTAGGTTATATTGAATATATTAACATGTATTTTAACTTGATTATGGTAATTGTTGGTGGTCTTGCCTAAATTGAAGAACATGATCCTAAGTCCCTAACCCTAGGTTGTGATCTTGACTTATATTGTAGATTGTTCATTCAATTAACTTGTTTATGGGTTGAATTACTACTAGATGATGTTGTTATGCTAATTATGAATGAATTAGGATGATGTATAGGCTTTCATTCTAGTTCTTGAAAAGTGATCTAGGGTATGATGAATTGACTTAATCTTAAGCTTTGATCTATTATCAAATTGTGATGTAGTGATTCTTCTAGCCTTGTGATTATATTGGTTATTTAATTATGGTGATTTGATGAACTAATTGAGTTGAACTTAGGGTTTATGGTAAGACCTTGATGATGGATTATGAAGGACACTTGGTAAGTCTTATGATCCCTATACTTTGCTTCAATTATGCTTAATTGTGATCAAGTCATGATGATTGTGTTGGAGTATGCCTTATTTAGGATTGATAGGGTGGTATGATGTTGAATTGAAATGTCTTGCTTATGGTTGTGAGGTTGCTTAAGATGTAAAGTTATAAGGATGATGGTGATTACCAATGTGCCTTATTATGAAAGAATGTGTAATGTGTTAATCTTACTTAAGTGAATTGTTATGAAAGGATTATACTCATGCAATTCCTATTGAGCTATTATGATGATGATTATACAAGGGCTATACCCTATGACCTAAACTAAGCTATGATTGATAAATAAAGATTAAAGACATTTCAATAAGGGACTTAGCTTAGCACCAAGTGAACTTGACAATGGGAGGTGATGGCTTTCCAATAGAGGAAGAGTTACCCTATAGTTCTATATGTGATGTTGACTCCACTTTGAGGGATACTCATTTCATTTATTCCCATGAGATGAGGCCCCAATTACTAACTGGTATGTAATGGGAAATATGTATCTCTTAGTTCTTGAACTATGTTGCCCCCATAGGAAGACTAGCTAGTGGATTCACCTAGAAAACTACGTTTATGTTTGGTTTTACTTTGGACGGTAGACCACCTTCCATAGGTGTAAGGTTTTACAACACCGGATTCCACATTAGCTCATGTGGTCTATGTCGGTTAAGGCAAGTGTTCCCTAAACTAAAATGAAGTAATGATGTATAAACTAACTAAAGTGACTTGAGGGGTTTGACTTAGCTTAGGTAGAGGTATGGGACTCTACCTATGCCTTGCACTAGTTTGCCTTGATGGGAGCTTTAGAAGGTTAATATTATGCATGTATATGATGATAAATGTAAATGATCTTATATGATGATGATGATGCTTATGAACATGAAATTTGTCTTTATTGCTAAAGTATGAACTTATGTGTACTTGGAAGCTATGTTATGTGAAGTGGGTTACTATTTATGGTTCTTGTTGGGTTACTTGAGTGAGTAAGGTTATGGGGATTTGCTTGGTCATTGAACTTGTTGACTTGATGAGGATTTATGATTTGTTGTCTTCCTTTGCTATTTACATGATGAACTCTTATTCATGCTTGTGATGTTATTACATGGTGATAGAGTTATATGAGATTATGGGTTCAAGTATGTTCGTATGCATACAGCTTGCTTTGACTTGTTGAACATGTCTAAATGATTGGCATAGTTTGTTGATTGTGCATAAGTCTTTAAAGAGGTAAAATGGCATGATGTTACTAAATGTCCCTTTTTAGCATGCTTTTTTGTTATATGTTCATATGGTCTCATGCTTAGTACATGTGGCGTACTAACCCCATTTTCTCCCTTTTTCCCAAACAGTTTAGGTTTCGGTCGTTGAGGTTTCGTTCGAAGCGACTGAAAGGAAGCTTGGATATATCTATCATCCAAGTGGGTAGGTCCGTATTTCCCGAGGGCGATGCCAATATTCTAGTTACGGATTTGCTTAGTTTTAAGTCACTTATGTTTACTCTATCTTTCATTTGAGAACAAGTTGTATAAGCCTATATGTGGCTTCCTTATATTGATGTAGGGCTATTCCCAAATTGCTATTGTCATTCTAGATGGTTATTAGATGAGACGGATTTTATGACTCTATTCTATCTTATATATGTTTTTGAAATAAAAGTAGAAGACTAAGTAATCTTCTTATACGAAGGGTCTAGGTATACTCGATATTAATATTATTACGTGTATGTAGAGATCTATGTAAACCTCCAATTAGATATAGTTAAAAGTTTTAATATTTCTGCATATTTTAGATTATGAATGTTATGATGAATGCTAAGAGGCTAGTCTTAGTCTTGAAAGAGAACGCCGACGCTGGTTACGTCTAGGGGGTGCTACCCGGATGTGACAAACTTGGTATCAGGGCATGATGTTAAATATCCTTGATAATGATGTATCTCTAAACCACGTCTAGGTAGATTCATACTCATAATTGTGAAGCGCGCCACACTTATGAATAGTAATCTATGTGATGCTTAGGAATCTCTCTCTTTCTTGGAAATCCAATGTCGTGCCTCTAGAGTAACTATTATGTGCTTTCACCTAAACCTTGTATATTGGTTATAGGTAATGAATACTCGGAGAAATGCGGCTCGAAGGCTTGAGGAAGAGGTTGCTAATGCGGGAGTTCCTCCCCATGGTGATCAAGATCCTCCTCTTGAAGAAGAAGTTAATGTTGAACAAGTTCTGGCCAATCCTCCTCCTTTGACGGATGGTGAAATAAGGGTTGCCCTTCTCCAAATGGACCAAGCCATTACTACTCAAGCTCAAGCCGCTACTATTCAAGCCCAAGCTATGACGGCCCAAGCTAATCGAGAGGTAGTACCCCGAGCCAATGAACAAGTCTCTACCATGGCATCTCGGCTAAGGGACTTCACTCGAATAAATCCTCCTACTTTATATGGGTCTAAGGCGGATGAAGACCCCCCAAGAGTTCATCAATGAAGTTTATAAGATACTCTTTGCCATGGGTTAAGCACTAGTGAGAAGGCCGAGTTAGCCACATATCAACTCAAAGATGTGGCTCAAACTTGGTATGTTCAATGGAGGGACAATAGTCCTCTTCAGGGTGGACCGGTGACTTGGGAGATTTTCAAGAAAGCATTTCTTGATCGGTTCTTTCCTAGAGAGATGAGGGAAGCTAAAGTGGTAGAGTTCATCAACCTTCGTCAAGGAGGTATGAGTGTTCTTGAGTACTACATGAAATTTACTCAATTGTCAAAATATGCTCCTTCTTTGGTTTCTGATCCTAGAGATGAAATAAGCCATTTTATGTAGGGGGTGTCGAAAGACTTGCAAGAGGAGTGCCATTCGACTATTCTACATGACAACATGAACATTTCCCGTCTTATGGTGCACGCTAGACAAGTGGAGGAGACAAGGTCTAGGAGGAATAGTAGAGATGCTAAAAGGGCAAGATCCTTGGAAGGTGGTTCTTCTAAGAGTAGGCTTGAGATTCAAGACAAGCCTAGGTTCAAGAAGAGGTTCTCTAATCAAGTTCCATCCAAGTTCCCTAAGGCTCGTGATGACAAGGTGGATAAACCTAGATCTCAAAAGGGAAGGAGTGGAAACTCACCTAATGAGAAGCCTACATGTGCCAAGTGTGGAAAGGGTCATTTTGGTGAATGTTTGATCGGAACGGGCAATTATTTTGGTTGTGGAAAGAGTGGCCACAAGGTTAGAGATTGTCCTAACATGAAGGGGCAAGAGAAGAGTGGTCAATCAAGTGGTTGTAGTGATGCTCCAAAGAAGAACCGCTTCTATGCTCTTCGTACTAGGGGTGAGCAAGAGACCTCTCCCGATGTGGTGACCGGTATGTTACAAGTCTTTCTATTGATGTTTATGCTTTACTTGATCCGGGTGCTACTTTGTCTTTTGTTATACCTCTTGTAGCTAAAAAATTTGATACTTTACCCGATATCTTGCATGAGCCTTTCTTAGTGTCTACAGCGGTGGGTGAGTCGGTTGTTACAAAAAGGGTATATAGAAATTTTCCTATCATGTTGCCCAGTAGAGTTTCCAATGTTTATCTAGTAGAACTAGATATGCTTGATTTTGATATCATTTTGGGTATGGATTGGTTGCATTCTTGTTTTTCCACTATTGATTGTAGAACGAGGGTGGTGAGATTTAATTTCCCAAATGAACCCGTTGTTGAATGGAAGGGGGGAAATTCTATTCCTAGAGGTCGTATCATTTCTTTTTTAAAAGCTTGAAAAATGATCTCTAAGGGTTGCCTATATCATATAGTGAGAGTCCAAAATCTTGACTCCGAAAGTCCTCCCATTGAGTTGGTCCCCGTAGTGAGTGAATTTCTGTAGGTCTTCCCTAATGACCATTCTGGTATTCCTCCCAAATGAGAAATTGATTTTGGTATCAATTTGCTACCGAAAACAAACCCCATTTCAATTCCTCCTTGTCGGATGGCTCCGGACGAATTGAAGGATTTGAAGGCACAACGCAAAGATTTACTAGATAAGGGCTTCATAAGACCTGGTATTTCTCCATGGGGTGCTCCGGTTTTGTTTGTGAAGAAGAAGGATGGGTCCTTGAGAATGTGTATTGATTATATCCAACTCAACAAAGTCACTATTAAGAACAAGTATCCTATCCCTCAGATTGACGACTTGTTTGATCAACTCCAGGGGGCAAGCTACTTTTCAAAACTTGACTTGAGATCGGATTATAACCAACTTAGGGTGAGAGGTGAAGATGTACCAAAGACAGCATTTAGGACTAGATATGGCCACTATGATTTCTTAGTTATGTCCTTTGGTATCATTAATGCTCCGGTGGCGTTTATGGACTTAATGAATAAGGTATTTGGAAGTTACCTAGATTCATTTGTCATTGTGTTCATTGACGACATCTTGGTATATTCGAAAAATGAGAGTGATCACATGGGTCATTTGAGGTTGGTATTGCAAACCCTTAAAGAACATCAATTTTTTGCTAAGTATAGCAAATGTAAGTTTTGGTTGAGGTCGGTGGCATTTTTTGGTCCTATCATCTCTAGTGAGGGAGTTGACGTGGATCCAAGGAAAATGAAAGCGGTAAGAAATTGGCCTAGACCATTGACTCCAACCGACATTAGGAGTTTCTTGGGTCTAGTGGGTTATTATCAGAGGTTTGTGGATAGTTTTGCGTCCATTGCATCTCCCTTGACTACTTTGACGCAAAAGAGTAAGAAGTTCGAGTGGTCAAAAGCATGTGAAAAGAGCTTCCAAATCTTGAAAGATAGGCTTACTTCCGCTTCGGTGTTGACCTTACGAGAGGGTACAAAGGGCTTCATTGTGTATTGTGATGCATCCCGTGTGGGATTGGGGTGTGTGCTTATGAAACATGTGAAGGTGATTGCCTATTCTTCTAGGCAACTTAAGGTGCATGAGAGGAACTATCCCACTTATGATCTTGAGTTAGCGTCCGTGGTGTTTGCTTTGAAAATTTGGAGGCATTATTTGTATGGTGTTCATGTTGTGATGTGTTTACCAATCATAAAAGTCTCCAATATGTGTTTACCCAAAAGGAGTTGAATCTCCGACAAAGAAGGTGGCTAGAGTTGATGAAAGACTATGATATGAGTGTTATCTATCACCCCGGCAAGGACAATGTGGTAGCGTATGCTCTAAGTCGTATGACCATGGATAGTGTGTCTCATATTGAAGAAGCCAAGAAAGACCTAGTGAAGGATGTTCATAGGTTGGCTAGGTTGGATGTTAGATTGGAAGGTTCTCCAAATGGTGGTGTGATGGTCCATCATAATTCTGAATCATCCATGGTTGTTGAGGTGAAGTCCAAACAACACCTTGATCAACCATTAATGGAGTTGAAAGAATCGGTTCATGGAAAATGTAATGAGTCATTCTCCTTAGGGGGGGATGGTGTTTTGAGATATCAAGGGCGGTTGTGTGTTCCTAATGTTGATGACTTGAGGAATCGTATCCTTGAGGAAGCTCATGGGTCTCATTATTCCATAAATCTGGGGTCATCAAAGATGTATCATGACCTTAGGGAGGTGTATTGGTGGGAAGGTTTGAAAAGGGACATAGTGGAGTTTGTTTCCAAGTGTCCAAATTGCCAACAAGCGAAAGCCGAGCATCTAAAAATGGGTGGCTTACTACAAGAAATCCAAATTCCTACTTGGAAGTGGGAAACATCAATATGGATTTTGTAGTAGGTTTGCCTAAGACCCAAAAGCAATATGACTCCATATGGGTGGTGGTTGATAGGTTGACCAATTCCGCTCTCTTTTTTCCCGTCAAGTCTACTTATTTGGCGAAAGATTATGCTAAGATCTTCATAGATTAAATTGTGTGTCGCCATGGTATTCCGTTATCCCTTATATCGGATAGGGGTGCACAATTCACATCTAGGTTTTAGAGGTCGTTTCAAGAAGGGTTGGGTACTAAGGTGAAGTTGAGTACCGCTTTTTATCCCCAAACGGATGGTCAAGCGGAACGTACTATTCAAACCCTTGAGGATATGCTTAGAGATTGTGTTATCGATTTCAAAGGGAGTTGGGATAAGCACTTGCCTTTGGTAGAGTTTGCTTATAATAATAGTTTCCATTCATCCATTTCCATGGCTCCCTATGAAGCCTTGTATGGTAGGAGGTGTAGGTCTCCTATTGGGTGGTATGATGTCGGTGAGTCTTCGATCCTTGGTCCCGATTTGATTTATAAGACTTTTGAAAAAGTTCATATTATAAAAAATCGCTTGCAAACGGCCTATAGTCGGCAAAAGTCTTATGCCTTTCATAGGAGGAGGGATATTGAGTTTGAAGAAGTTGATAAGGTGTATTTGAAAATTTCACCTATGAAGGGGGTTGTTAGATTTGGCAAGAAAGGGAAATTGATTCCTCGTTATGTGGGTCCCTATGAAATCTTGCAAAGGGTTGGTAAGGTTGCCTATGAGTTGAGGTTGCCTAGTGAATTGGCTTCAGTTCATCCGGGTTTTCATGTTTCTATGCGTAAAAAGTGTGTCGGTGATCCCGAGTCCATTCTTCCTATTGAGGGTCTTGGTGTTAAAGATAACCTCTCTTATGAGGAGGTTCTCCTTGATAGGCAAGTGAAAAAATTGAGGAACAAAGAGGTGGTATTCGTAGAAGTGTTATGGAAAAATCACCTAGTTGAGGGTGCAAAATGGGAGGCCGAGGCCGACATGAAGTCCCGTTACCCTCATCTTTTTGATAATTAAGGTTAGTCATTCTTTTTAATAATATAAATATGACTAGAAATTGAAGTTTCTTGATTTTTTGGTGAAGTTTTGCAAAATGTGCATTTTTTAATACTTCACAGTGAAGTTACAGTGATTTGTGCCTATGAACTTGAAATTTTTGCTTTTGGCTTGTTTTGAGTTATGTTGTGCATTTTTACATGGTGAGTCTTTATGAAATAATTTATGACATGTTGATAAGTTGAACTTGATTCTAATTGACTCATGTATATCATGTTCAGCTCATATTGTTGTTGTGAGAAGGAAATGCCTCATTAAGTAATGTTTGAGTCTCATATTTGGTAATTGAAGTTTTGAATTGCCTTGATTGAAATGATATGTATTATGTTGTATTGCATTGATGTTGGTTGGGCTGCTAGTCTTGAGTCTATTCCTTCCTTCAAAAGAATTTTAGTGTCATTATGGGACGAATGTTCCTAAAGGGGGGATAATATAACACTTCGAAAATCCAAGACGTGTCGTAAAGCCTAACATAGGTGTCATGAAGTCTAAACACTATTTTTAAGGTTATTTCAATGAATATAGGTCATTTAGGAAGTTTAGAAACCAAAACGTCCAAGAACGTCCATGACATTCGGAAGTTGGTTCAAAAAGGTACTAGCGTGCCTTAGCCTATTTGACTAGTTTTTAAGAGTCGGAAATTAATGCAATTTAGTGAAAATGTGTGTGACATGTGTCAAACATGTTTCATGGTCAAAATGTTCGAGTACGACTCCCCAACGACCAACCAAGGGCCCTTGAGGAGGACCCTTGCAGGTTGGAGGCAACACTGCCTGGGCAGTGTGCATCGACGAGATGCAGGCTACGGTTCGTGTGTCGATCAATGGGGCGTCGATGCCAACCGTCGTCCCACACTTAACCAAAATGGGTAAGCCCTCTCCTTCACAAGTCTCTGACCGAGATGACGGATGTTCAGGACGAACGGGGGCCAAACCGTCGACTGACAGACGGTCCATCGACGGGGTTCCGTTTGTGAGGGTCACATTTTTCTTAAACGTTTTTAAATTGATTCATTTAATTAGGAAGGGGTTAGGTGGTTAATTAGGGGATTAAGGAGGTGTAATTAAATTATTTAACCTCCCATAAAAAGTCCCCAACCCCATTAAACTAATTAGAACTCTTAAAACAATTCCTCTACCTTCTCTCTTCTTTCTCTCTCTATTGGAAGACTCCTTTGAAGACATAGTCAAGGAAGGATTTTGGGGGATGGAAAGGGGCGATTTCATCTCCAAATCTTCACCAAAATGTTGAGGTATGTGATCTCTTCACCTTTGAGACCTCTTTCATCAAGGGGTTCATTCAAAGTGTTTTCAAAACTAGAGTTTTCAAATGGGTTTCATCCAATTTCGAATTTGAAGTTATGAATTGAGTTGTTGATGTTTTCTTTAGGTTATATAGAATAGATTAACATGTATTTTAACTTGATTATGGTAATTTTTGGTGGTCTTGCCTAAATTGAAGAACATGATCCTAAGTCCCTAACCCTAGGTTGTGATCTTGACTTATATTGTAGATTGTTTATTCAATTAACTTGGTTATGGGTTGAATTACTACTAGATGATGTTGTTATATGAATGAATTATAATGATGTATAGTCTTTCATGCTAGTTCTTGAGAAGTGATCTAGGGTATGATGAATTGACTTAATCTTAAGCTTTGATCTATTATCGAATTGTGATGAACTGATTCTTCTAGCCTTGTGATTATATTGGTTATTTAATTATGGTGATTTGATGACCTAATTGAGTTTAACTAAGGGTTTATGGTAAGACCTTGATGATGAATTATGAAGGAGACTTGGTAAGTCTTGTGATCCATATACTTTGCTTCAATTATGGTTAATTATGATTAAGTCATGATGATTGTGTTGGAGTATGACTTATTTAGGATTGATAGGGTGGTATGATGTTGAATTGAAATGTCTTGATTATGGTTGTGAGGTTGCTTAAGATGTAAAGTTATAAGGATGATGGTGATTACCAATGTGCCTTATTATGAAAGAATGTGTAATGTGTTAACCTTACTTATGTGAATTATGATGAAAGGATTATACTCATGCAATTCCTATTGAGCTATTATTATGATGATTATACAAGGGCTAGACCCTATGAACTAAACTAAGCTATAATTGATAAAGAAATATTAAAGACATTTCAATAAGGGACTTAGCTTAGCACCGAGCGAACTTGACAATGGGAGGTGATGGCTTTCCAATAGAGGAAGAGTTACCCTATAGTTCTATATGTGATGTTGACTCCCCTTTAAGGGATACTCATTTCATTGATTCCCATGAGATAAGGCCCCAATTACCAAGTGGTATGTAAAGGGAAATACCTATCTCTTAGTTCTTGAACTATGTTGCCCCCATAAGAAGACTAGCTAGTGGATCCACCTAGAAAGCTACGTTTATGTTTGGTTTTACTATGGCCGGTAGACCACCTTCCATCGGTGTAAGGTTTTTCAACACCGGATTACACATTAGCTTATGTGGTCTATGTCGGTTAAGGCAAGTGTTCCCAAAACTAAAATGAAGTAATGATGTATAAACTAACTAAAGTGACTTGAGGGGTTTGACTTAGCTTAGGTAGGGGTATGGGACTCTACCTATGCCTTGCACTAGTTTGCCTTGATGAGAGCTTTAAGAGGTTAATATTAAGCATGTATATGATGATAAATGTAAATGATCTTATATGATGATTATGATGATTATGAACATGTAATTGGTCTTTATTGCTAAAGTATGAACTTATGTGTACTTGGAAGCTATGTTATGTGAAGTGGGTTACTATTTATGGTTCTTGTTGGGTTACTTGAGTGAGTAACGTTATGTGGATTTGCTTGGTCATTTCACTTGTTGACTTGATGAGGATTTATGATTAGTTGTCTTGCTTTGGTATTTACATGATGAACTCTTATTCATGCTTGTGATGTTATTTCATGGTGATAGATTTATATGAGATTATGGGTTCAAGTATGTTGATATGCATATAGCTTGCTTTGACTTGTTGAACATGTCTAAATGATTGGTATAGTTTGTTGATTGTGCATAAGTCTTTAAAGAGGTAAAATGACATGATGTAACAACCCTTTTTAGCATGCTTTTTTGTTATATGTGCATATGGTCTCATACTTAGTACATGTGGCAAACTAACCCCATTTTCTCACTTTTTCCCAAACATTTTAGGTTCCGGTCGTTGAGATTTCATTCGAGGCGACTTAAAGGAGGCTTGGATATTTCTATCATCCAAGTGGGTAGGTCCTCATTTCCCGAGGGCGATGCCAAAATTCTAGTTACGGATTTGCTTAGTTTTTAAGTCACTTATGTTTACTCTATCTTTCATTTGAGGACAAGTTGTATAAGCCTATATGTGGCTTCCTTATATTGATGTAGGGCTATTCCCAAATTGCTATTGTCATTCTAGATGGTTATTAGATGAGACGGATTTTATGACTCTATTCTATCTTATATATGTTTGTAAAATAAAAGTAGAAGACTAAGTAATCTTCTTATACGAAGGGTCTAGGTATACTCGATATTAATATTATTACGTGTATGTAGAGGTCTATGTAAACCTCCAATTAGATATAGTTAAAAGTTTTAATATTTCTGCATATTTTAGATTATGAATGTTATGATGAATGCTAAGAGGCTAGTCTTAGTTCTCAGGACGACGACGACGATTACGTCTAGGGGTGCTACCCGGATGTGACACCATTCATACAAGCTTTCACCACCTATTATCAATTCCTCCAATAATTCATCATTAAATACCCCTTAGGGCACTTTATAACCATAATATAACCATAAAGAAACCATCGATCAAACATTGTATAATCATGTTCATTAAACCCATTTCATAAGCTAAAAATTGGAAATATGCATAGGCATGGGTTCATTGGGGTTTTGACATTTAAATTACCAACTAATAATAAAAACGACCTATTTGAACCATTAAAATATTTTAATGCAATGTCCCATGCATAGAGTCAAAGACAAAAGAAGTTGGAGCTTGAAAACCCTTTTTGAATTCTCTTAGAAATGGCTCCTTGAATGATAGAAAGTTCAAGGATGACTACCATAACATAATATGAAGAAACCCAAGAGATTTGAAGAATAAATCCTTTTGCATTCACATCCCAAGCTCCAAGACCTTAACCTTCAATGGAGGCTTGAGAGGGTTTTGGAAGAGAAGAACTTTTTAGGGTTTTGGTAATTTTTTATTTCTAAATGAGGGCTTGGGGTTTCTGATGGGGAATGAGTGTATAATGACATAAAATCAGTGTATAACACCCCACCCCCCCCCCAAAATTACCCAAAACACCCCTACATCAATTGGACCATTTTAGACAAGTCAAACTTCACTTAAATTTTTAGAATTATCGTCGAGAAACAAGTCTGTGATGCGGAGCTGCTCCCGCTAGATTTTTCAAATTAAATTTAGATATAGGGGAGTCCGCTACGTGTTCACGTCGCAGAACAAGAGTTTAGTCTAATCTGGACCAAGTCTGCGACATACCTGTGTTTCACCCAAGTGCAAAACCTTGCTTGGCCAAATGTGGGATCCCTTCGTGGACCCCTAGGGCGATCCTTCGGGGGTCGGACCTACATTTTTTGACCTCATGTACCTCATTTTACCTATTTAAAGTCTTTTTAAAATTTTTAGACTCCATACAACACATAAAAACACATACAACATAGAAGGACACCTTAGCACATAGACAAGGCTAGTTTCCGAACGTCTTGGTCGTCCCTTGACGTTTGACTTTCAAACTTACAAAACTGACCACAAACACTAAAATTAACTATTTTAACACATAAATAAATCATGAAACATATGTGAAGCTCTAGTTTGACCTATTTCATTTTGAGGGTCGTTACAGGTGCTTCATAAAATTGGATTCAAATTCACCATAAGATCAGTAGCTAAACATATATTCAACATTAGAATGCTTTTGAAATCAATTTGAGAAAGAACCCATTGATAGATTGAAAGAGGACATTTTTGACTTAGAATCATATTTGGAAAAAGCTTTGAAAGGACTCCATAGATGAATGGTTATCTACGGATGAAGGATTACATACCTTTTACATTAGAAATCCCACAAAAATCTGAGAAGAAAAGCTCTAAGAATCCACCCCCATAGCTTGTTCTTGAGCTTGGTCTTCAATGGAGGTTTTGGGGTTTTGGGAGAGAAGAAGGTTTTGGGGATTTTGATTTCATAAAGAGTGTTAGGGTTTTGACTTGGGAAAAGGGTTAAATAGGTCCTAAAAATAGTTTATAACCGACTCCTAAAGTTACCAAAACACCACCATACTTATTGGGACTTTAGACATGTCAAACTTGACTTTAAAACGACGCAACCAAATATGGGAAGTGGCTGCGCATCGCGGAGGCAGCCCAAAATCTTACCTCCCATAAGTTGTGAGGCAGTGAGCCTAGTGTAGCTCTTGTGACACACAGGCATACCAAGTTCCATGCGCGCAACGCGAGGTGGGCTTCACTTCTTTGTTCTGTACAAGCTTCCTTGTCCAACGTTTGGGTCCTCCTGAAGGACCCTTAGGGTAGTCCTCAGGGAGTCGTACTCGAACATTTTGACCCTTAACAATATATTTTGATACTAGGGTCTTATCTACTATTTTTAGACTCCAAACAACACATAAAAATAAGGCAAACATACAAGGACACACTAGTACATCTAAAGACTAACTTTCGAACGTCTTCATCGTTCTTTGACGTTTGACCTCCAAACCTCTTCAAATCAATTTATACAAGTTGTAAACACTTTATTAACATGTTATTAACCTTTTTATGGACATGTGAGGCTCTAGCTACCTCAGTTCATTTTGAGGGTGTAACCATACTCTCCTACTTGGAAAACATTCGTCCTCGAATGACACTTGAAACATTTTAAGCAGTTTCAAGGACTCAATGACTTTTATAGCAGCCCAAAACACTTCAACATGTTATCACGTAATAGTCAATGCACCAAACTTACAAGGAACACTAACTTCATACTAACATGCATTCAAAGCAACATAATCAAACATGGACTACTTCTATAATTCTTCCATGCATACATAATTCTTCATATTAAGTTCCATTTGGAGGAACTACCTTCTCCAACTTTAGAAATGTTCATTATTTCATCACAAGGTTTAACATACTATGGATTTTAATTGCACAGTTAGGAATAATCCACACTTCAACTCATAAGAAATTTGAACAATTCATTTAGTTGCACAAGAATCATGAATAATGTAGATCAACTACAATCTTATAGTCTGGACAGAATACCATCAAGGTCATATATGACATTACCATGCTTTAGTTTTGTTCAAGGGGCAACTACCTTCTCCTAGTCACAACATATACACATGACATCATAGAGTTCATATTAAAGCAATGCATAGAGGTTAATTCATATTAAGGAGGATTTCTTCACTCCAAACAACATTGTGCTTATACTTCCTTCCTTATGAAATCAGCATGGTAGGTCACACCAAACACATATCAACATTAGGAAGTAAATTTACAGCTTTCTGTTTCTAAAACATCACTAGATTTCATAAGCATGCATTTTTTAGGGAATTTATCACAATTTATAGGCACACTAAAAGACATAGGCTAGACAAACCATCACTCCTCAAGAGTGAGCCTATAGTAACACTCCCAAAATCTCAAAGGTCACATTTTTTTAAAGAGTCTCATCTTTTCTGTTTTAAAGGAGACTCAATTTCTCTTAGTGAGGCCAAAACACCACACAATATGAGTGACATCAAGCATGCTCATTAACCTATATCATGAAATCACATTGCACATTTATCATGCACGGATGCACACCAATATGAGCAACGTGCAAATTTATCAAAATTTCCTTTTTCATGCAATAGTGACCTTTCATAATATACATAACATAGTGTCATTTAATACATGCATAACATATGGAGAACATGCAACTTATCCTTTTGTGCAAGACTCCTATCATGAACATGCTACTTAGGAACTCTTGGGTTTCAAGCTTGAGTAAGAATAGAAGGGAAAGATAGAGATATCTACAATCTTACTACTTAAATCATCCTCCCCCACTTAGGATAAATCATCCTCATCTCAACTCTAGGGGAATTTAGCTTTCCAAACATACTGACTAAGCACATCATCCTTCTCTTGGGATCTAAGATTATGAACACCCTTCTTACCATCATTACAAAGTACTTTTTAACCTAAATAAGTTCAAGGGAACTCAACATAGGGACATCAAGGGCACTTAAAATCTTACCATCTATGCACATTATCCCCCACTTACGGTAAGCCTAATCACATCATGCCCTTAAACACCAAGGTCATGACAAGTCAAGACAGACCTACAAGGGTCATCACATTGGTGGAACCTTCCAACCAACCATGTCTAGGTACAATCTAAGCACTTCCTCAATTGACCATATTTAAATTCAAGCTTAAAAGACAACTGACCAGTTCAAAGTAGGTCAATCCTCAATTCTCTCCTTCTCTTCACGAGCTAAGGGGTACATACCATACATCCCCCTAGTCACCTTAGGGTAATCATACTTCCACCTTGTGGAATAAAACTCCTTTTCCCCCTTTTCCCCCTCTTAGAATATGTTCATAGAGGGAATCATTAAGCAGTCATAAGGGTTTCCCCATTGACTAGCATACATCAGAATCACCTTACAAGGCTCAACATATTATCTCCCCTCCTTAGGAGCAAGCCTATACATATTATTCTAATCCATACAAGGGCAACTATGAAGCATTCAACATATACAAAGGTGACTTTTCATCTTTTTCACTATTTTCCACATTCTCCAATACTTTTCAAGCCTATATCATAACATCATGCTACCATCCTACATAATCATAAGGCATTCTATCATTCCAAGGGGAACTCCATTCAACCGTAGCAACTACTGACAAGCAGTAACCATAACATATAATAACTTCTCAACATAATATCTCAATCCTCATAAATCACACATGTAGACCTAAATGGCATCACATCAACATATACTAAATTCACCTTCACATATAATTATCAAACCATAAAACCAAGGTACATCAAAACTCACCTTTTCTCCCCAAGCATTGATACATCATCCCAATCCAAATAATCACATCTAAAAAACCACCGGACAAGTAAACATGAGAGAGAAATCATATAGAGTTAAGTTCTATGACACAATATTAGAATATTGAAGAAGGGAAACTATATCGTCCTATAGCCTCTATCTCGTGGATGTGTTGCGACTCACACTCAATGAACGAGACTCTAATAGACGTGGTAATATGAGACTTTGAAATCTAAAGAAAAATCACAAAACCTTATGGTCTGATACCAAGTTTGTTAAGACCCAAGGGTATACCCTAGAAGTTATGGTATCCTCAAATCGTCACACGGCGTACTCAACCTCTCGGAGGTCTTATACAAGCTCTTAGACATCGTTTATCCCATAAACATAAAAATAGCGGAAAATTTAAAACTTTTCATAGCACATCATATGATAGAACATTACTTCATATATATATATATATATATATATATATATATATATATATATATATATATATATATAACTTCATAATACATAGTTAGACTAAAAATCTCTTTGACATCTTAAGACACAACTCAATAGAATATAATAGGGACACGAACCTTAACAACATAAAATATAAGTATAAGCTATTACATCAACTTAAAGAAACATCTTGACATAGGCAACCCTTGAATCATGATGGTCCCTTTACTTGAACTTGGGAGATGTATCCAAGCTCTTCACTTAGGAGACATCCTCTAGCCATTACCACATACACTTTGTGTAAAAAGATGATGAAGAATGTTATTAGTACAAGCGAACTAAGTATGACAACCATGCAAAAACATTCATCCAAAGAGGACATTTAGTTATAAATCATGCATCATGTCTTTTTAGTAAACTTCATGAACATTGGCATAATGACACAATATAGTTCATATTCATCAAGTAGACATGGATACTAATCATAATAACACATAAATCCATTTATCATACTTTGAGGCATATTCAATACATACAATACATTACCTCTCTTTTATCTTACTTCTTTCCTTAAGTAACCCTCAAGTGTACTTAGTACAACATACCACCTTGAGGTCACCTTACAATAATCTTTCATAATATGATTCATAACGCAACCAGATATACTCATAAGTCTTAAGAACATAATAGAACATCATCTTCACATAATAACCATCACCTAAAACAACCCCCAAGTTACACTAGTGCAATGTAGAAGTAGCATCCCATAATACTACTTATTACGAAGTATTCCTAAGAAGTCATCCTAGACTAGGCATAACATGTTCATCAAGTCATAATACCTTCATCTATCACTAGACATAAGGCCACATACTTAATAACATCATATAAGGACTCATCATATTTCATAACATCATAGGAAGACTCATCATACTTCCTACACTCTAGTCATAAACTCACGTAGTTCATATAATAGGTAAACCACCCTCACAACCCCTTTACAAGCTTAGTTGTGCAATGTACAGATGGAGTCTTATACCCCCTCATATACTTAGTAAACTAATTTAGAATTCATACGTGTAATTAACATGCATAGTAATAATTCATATCTTGACATAACAAGGTCACTTAATATGCATTCGTACAAGTAATACATAACATAAGTCTTTACTTCATAAGGGGATCCAATTCTATCCTTTCCTGAAGTCATCTAGTGGAATGCATATGTAGGTTCCATAGTCGGGGACTTTTCCGCAACTCCTTATCACTATTTCGCTTTCTATAAAGCATAGTGTCAGTCAACCTTACTTTATAGGGTAGGAGAAGGTATCTCAAATCTTTCCACTGGAGAACCAAACCAGGACTAGGTTAGTGGCCTTGAAAAAGGGAATTACCTCCTATCTTCCCCTTGTTGAAGAAGGGTTGACGTAATGGATAAGGTTCAGGAGGTTACCGGAGTCGGAGTTCCAATTACCAATAAGAGAAAAAGAAAAAAAGAAGTGAACTCCCTATACTAAGTACACTTCTCAAGCAATTTGATTAGAATTCATATTCTTATCTTAGTTCATTTCTTAACCTTCGGGATACATAGCCATAACCGACATAGACCATGTGAGCTACATGGAATCCGGTGTTCTACTCCCACACCAAAAAGAGTGGTCACTACTTGCCAAGGTAGGACATTCATACAAATAGATATTCTAGTGGATCCACTATGCTATAACCTACAGGGGCACGTAGTTATGGAACAAGGATATTTCTTCTAGAAACCTTGAATTTTAACGTGGAGGTTTTCATCTCATGAGACAACATCTAGGTTGGGAACCCGGACTTGCTAACGTGAAGGTTCTCCTTGTGGGAAGCCGGACTTACTAATGTGAAGCTCCCACTCTCATTTGTCATGTTCACTCGATGCTAAGATTAAACTCCCATTTTAAACATCATTAAGCCTATAGATAACATTATTTCATAAGGAATAGGCTCTAGAGACTTACTCCCTCATACATCATATAGCTCAAAGGTATCTAGGATGAGAACATCCTTTCTTCATAGAACCTACATTATGTGAGAATGTCCTTTCATATAATCATATCATATTCATACTATAGTCTAGTTTAGAGTTCAATTGAGTAATACCTTTCAAGAGACTCACTTATTCATTAGACTACCATTAACATACTTCATTCATACATGCATGTGTGTGTACATATATGTGAGATATACCTTCACACAAACACCTTTAGGTACACATGTTTATAACTTCATTAATCATATACTTTACATGCGTAGAAACAGATAATGATGCATAGAAGGACTACCCTTTCTTTAGTCATCATGAATCAATCTTATTCATAGTCATGCATGAAGTGTGTGTTTGTACACTAGTCAACATAATCACATAATGGCTATAGAATAACCTTGAGGAAGCCACCCTGTAAAGATCACATCATATGTACAACATTCCTCAAGTCTCAAGTCATACACACATATAGAAAATTAAGCACTATAGACTACACACACTCACATGACATCATATGAGACAAGAACATACTCAATCACTAGGATAGAAGACTCCTAGCATACTTTGATAACACATTCATTTAGGGTTCATATTTGTAGGGGTCATGCTACAAGGATATTCTTCATCACTAGCCATATAGACCACCTAACCCTAACATGATCATCACAGATATACATATAACATCATCCCCACACCTAGGTCATGCAACTAGTTTTGATGGCTATTCATATACTTCACATAACATCAATTCACTTAGACATGATATTAGAATCAAGGCTACATCATTCAAATTCCTAAACATGGAATCATCATATTCAATTCATCTCATATCAAATGCCTTCAAGTCCATGATCATATCACATAAAAATGTACAAGAATCTAAACTCCGCCACCATAAGTGGACCATACCAATCGACATAATTTAATGTACATTCTAGGATAATTAAAAGAAATAGGTAAACTTACAAAATCTCTAATATAATGATCATCCTTTATCATTCCTACACAATTCATATTTAATAGATATATATAGTAATAGCAATAAGAAATTCAATACAATCTAATCACAATTCTATAAACATGAAATCAAGATCACAAGACCCACATTATAGGTCAATTTGAGAAATTAGGAGGATCATTGGTTCATCATGAAATTGGATATAAATACATATAAAATCAGTCGCTAAACATATATTGATCATTAGAATGCTTCTGAAATCAATTTGAGAAAGAACCCATGACTAGATTGAAAGATGAGATTTTTGACTTAGAATCATGTTTGGAAAAAGCTTTGAAGGGACTCCATATATGAATGGTTATTTAGGGATGAAGGATTACCATACCTTTTAAATTAAAAGACCACGAAAATTGGATAAGAAAGCTCCAAGAATCCACCCGCATACATTGTTCTTGAGCTTGGTCTTCAATGGAGGTTTTGTGGTTTTGGGAGAGAAGAAGGTTTTGGGGATTTTTATTTCTTAATGGGTGTTGGTGTTTTTACTTGGGAAAAGGGTTAAATAGGTCCTAAAGACAGTTTATAACAGTCTCTCAATTTACCAAAACACCCCATACTTATTGGGACTTTTGGACATGTCAAACTTGACTTTAAAACGACACAACCAAATGTGGGAAGTGGTTGCGCGTCGCGGAGGAAGCCCCAAATCTTGCCTCCCATAATTTTTGAGTCAGTTATCCGTGTGTAGCTTGCGCGTCTCACAGGTATAACAAGTGTCAGGCGCGCGATGCAAGGTGGGCTTCACTTTTTGGTTATGCACGCTGCCTTGGCAGCTTTCTTGTCCAATGTTTGGGTCCTCCTCAAGGACCCTTAGGGTGGTCCTCAGGGAGTCATACCAAAAGGTTTTGACCCTTAACATGTATATTAAGACACTAGGGTCAACTCTACTATTTTTAGACTCCAAGGAACACATAAAAACAAGACCAACATAGAAGGACACACTAGTACGTCTAAAGATTAACTTTCGAACGTCTTGAACGTTTGACCTCCAAACCTCATCAAATCAATTATACAAGCTGTAAAACACTTTATTAACATGTTATCAACCTTTTTAGGGAAATGTGAGACTCTAGCTACCTTAGTTCATTTTGAGGGTGTAACTGTGAAGGTGGTCGTGGAAATGACTTAAGAATTATGGGGCTTGGCAGGGAAAAGTTGGCAACTGCCTAGAGGACCACGGGTCGTCAACTTGGCAGTGAAACACCTTCACGGACTGTGATAATGGACGTTGTCCCTGACGGGGCTGCCCCAAGTGAGGAGTTTTAAGTAATTCAATTTTAATTGTTTATTGGTTGGGGTTGATTTTAAATAGTTTAGACTTTAAATATAAATAGTTTAAGGTATGTTAACAAGTCAGTCACTCCTTATTTTCAAAACCTTAAATTAAAACCCCAAGTTCAAAAGAATTTCTCTCAAGACTCCATTGGAGCTTGAACTCAAGGAAGAGCTCTAGGATTGAAGATTTTCAGTGGTTTCTTCATCAAATTTCGTGTGTTTTCTTCATATAAGGTATGGTAATTCATCCTTGATTCTTCTCTCATTCAAGGAGCCCATATAAAGGCTTTTTCAAAAGGTTTCAAAATCCAAAATTCTTCAATTTTGAATTCTAAGAATGGGTTCTTACATAAAAGGTTTTAATGAAGTAATTATGATGTTTTCAATGTTAATCATGATTTTATGATCAAAAACTCCATGGACCCATGGACATCCTAATTCTCTAATTTTTGAATATGAAATGGGTTTGATGAATGTGATTAGATATTGTTAGAATTGTATTTATATTATGTTGTATTGTGATTATCTATTGCCAATTATGCCTAATTATGATGAACTGTTGTAGAATTTATAAAAGGTGATCAAGGCATGGATGAAGGGTAAGTTGACCTAAATTGTTCTAGTGTTCTTGAATTTATCTTGTTGGTATGGTTCACCTATGGTGGCGGTGTTTACTTGAAGTACATGAATGTATATGTGAATTGTAATTATGGCCTTGATGGCATAAAAATATGAAGTAAAGTGATGTTATAAAGTATATGTATAGTGATATCTTATGAAGTTATGAATATGTATCTTGAAGATAGTATGTCTAATTGAAGCATGATGTGAATATAAAATATGTTTTTGTGTGGATAATAATGAATGTAGTATGATTATGATATGGAGTCAATGTTATGAGTGAGGTGATTAAGTGAAAGGATTTCTCACCTGTACACATACACAATGAATGAATGAAAAAAGGTAATGAAAATTTAATGAATGAGAGTCTACCGAAAGGGTTTTCTCAATAGAACTTTAATGAATGAATGGGGGATTTTTGGTGGACACTCTCATGAGTAGAGATGTAGTGTCTAGTAGAAACCTCTCTATTTTAAAGTTTTCTCATAAATGAATGTTAGGTTGGGATGAGTACTCTTCGTGAGTTGAGATGTAGTACTTAGTAGTTACCCCTTAACCTATAGCTAATGAATGTAATGAATGTCTAAAACTTCATGGGGATTTATGCTTAACACCGAGATGATTTGACAAAGGGGTGGATACTCTTTGTGAGTTTGAGATGTAGTATCCAAACGTACCTTTTCAGATGGGTACTCTTAGTGAGTTGAGATGTAGTACTTAGAAGCAATCTCATTATCCCTTAATTATGTTCCCGCATAGGATTAGCTACTGGTGATCTATGTACAGGCTAAAATAATGACCCTACCTTAGGTAAGTGGGGATCCCTCATGTGGTAGGGGTTAATACCGATATTCCACGTTAAGCTCTCATGGTCTATGTCTGTTAAATCTAGGCCCCACAAATGAATGTCATAAACAAGGTCTTCCTAAGGGTGTACTACTTAGGGTAGGTTGTGGAATGGGACGCCATCTAAGCATTTCACAAGTAGACATGTGGAGGGAGTCTTGGTGTGTCCTTGTAATGTTAATGAATGAATGGGTTACTATATAATGTTAAAGAAGCATGTTGGTCTATGTTTAATGTTAATGAAAGCTATGTAAATGTTTGAATGAGATGTGCCTAGTCTAGGGTGATTCTTAAGGAGCACTATGTGGGGGTATTAGAATGGGATGCTACTTTCACATTACACTAGTGTAACTTGGGGGTTGTCTTAGAGGGTGGTCTTTATGTGAAGTTCATAAATGCATGAATGTTTCTTCTAACTAATGAATGTTGACTTGTTGGGTTGGAATGAAGTATTTTTATCTTTGTTAGTCTTAAGGATCACTTAGGTGTGTATTGAAGATGTTGTATAGGTGGTCTCTTCATGTCTTACCTAGGTGAGTCTTACGATAACTTGGATAGAGGGTCTATATGATTTATTACTCACTTGATGAATGTGGCTATATGATGAGAATTATGAAAGTACTTCCTTGTATGTTAATGATGACTTATATGATGTTTTGTACACTTGATTCATGATCTTTTACTAAAATAGCATGAAAGAATGTTTCAACTAAAATGTCCCTTTTAAAGCATGTTTTTTCATATTGCCATACTTAGTGCATTATTTGTACTAACTCCATATTCTTTTCTGTGTCTAAAAGTATAGGTGGAAGGAAGTGAAGGTTCTTAGAGTTCAAGCTTGGGAAGTAGATTGTTCTCTCACGTCCTCATATGTTCAAGGACGTGGATGTTATCTTTAGTTTTATTTCTTTTAAAGACTTGTAATAGACTATAGTTTCTTTTCTATGTAAGGGTCGCGATCTTATGATATTAAGACGTTTCTAATATGGCTTGTGGTGATGAGACTTTATTCTTTACGTTTTATGAAAGAGTTTCTCATTAACTATATTGTGAAAAGTTTTAATTCCACTCTACTTTTCGTACTTATGTGATGAATTAAATCTAAGAGGCTTGTACAAGACCTCTGGGAGATCAAGTACACCTTGTATCATCTAGGGGGTGCTCCCCGATCGTTACACAAGAGTATCCCCTAGGTGTCACACGACGTACTTGACCTCTTGGAGGTCTTGTACAACCCTCTTAGCTTTCATTCATCATATAGATATGAAAAGTAGTGCGGAATTAAACATTTTCACAATAATAGGTAAAACTCTTTCATAAAATGTAAGAAATGAAGTTTCATCATCACAAGCCATCTTAGACACGTCGTATTATCATAGGGTCACCACCATTGCATAGAAAACAAGTTCATGTTTAATACAAAGTCTTTAATAGAAAGGAAACTAAACATAACATCCACGTCCTCGAGCAAATGAGGACGTACCAATAGACTATAGAGAACAATCTACTTCCCAAGCTTCAACTTCTAGAGATCTTCACTTCTTCCCACCTATACTTTTAGAAATAGAGAATAATATAGAGTTAGTACCAATCATGTACTATGTACGGCAATATGCAAAAAAAAAACTTTAAAGGGGACATTTTAGTTGAAATATTCCTTTCATGCTATTTTGATAAAAACCCATGAATCAAGGGTATAAAGCATCATACAACTCATCATTTAACATACAAGGTAATACTTCAATAATTCTCCACATATAACATATCCATAAAGTAACCCATTAATCATTTAGACCCTCTATCCAAAGTTATGCTAAGGACCACCTAAGTAAGACATGAAGAGACCGCCCATACAACCTCTTCAATGCATACCTAAGTGATCCTTAAGACTACCAATGATAAGGATACTTTCTTTTTCATCACAACTCAGCAAATCAACATTCATTACTAGCGGAAACTTTCATGCATTTAAGAACTTCACATAAAGACCATCCTCTAAGACAATCCCCAAGTTACACTATTGCAATGTGAAAGTAGCATCTGATGTGAGGCCAACTACACATATTTTTATCATTATTTACCTCACATTTATCATTTATATTTGTCCGTTTTGAGCATAAAATTTATCGATTGTGCTAAATTGTGTATTTTATTTGTAGGATTAGATTGATAAAAAAAATGAAGAAGTTTGGAGCTAAAACGAATTAAAGATGGAAGGTTGAAGAAGGAAATCAAGCAGGCAACTTGATCGATTAAATTGAATAAAATAATATATTTATATATATGGAAATTGTGGCTCAAATTGAGAAATTTCAATTCTCACGCTGCTTCTGTGTGCAGTTTTGGTGAGGTGATAGTACACGCGGCGGAAGAAAAAAGGGAATCCAATTCCTTTTTCTTTTGGATTCCTAATTTAATATGGACTCAATTATTTTATTTAGGATTTTATTTATTTATAAAATAGTCCATAAAATTATTGTTTTGGGGGATTTTGAGGAGGCCAAGAATCAAGAAACAAGACACAATATAAATTTTCTTCTAGCTATGGAACTTTGAAAGAGCCGACGTGAAGGCCGGAGAATTGTGGTTTGATTCTTTCTTCTCCTTTATTATTTATTTGTATTCGTGATTAATAAAAGATAGTTTAGCTATTGTTCTTAACTTTTTATGATTAAAACAAACATATTTATTTTAATAAATTTTGATTGTGTTTTTAAGATAATGAGTAGCTAAACTCTACAACTAGGTTTGTGGGAACCATGAACGATAACAAAGTATGAATAGTAATTAAGCAATTCTTGAATAGTGTTTTTGCATGCATTGATAATTTTTTCGCTTAGAAGTCTTTTTAACGATTGCACGTGTTAGAACTCGCCTTGTTGCTACATGCCGGACCAAGGAGGTAGTTAATAAGAATGAATTATCAACATAGATTTAGTGTGATACTATATAATAGGCTAGTGTCGTTTGGTGCGAAGTAATAACTAAGACATACATCTATTATGATATATATATAATATGAGGTAATGGTAAGGGTTAGTAAAGTGTTCACACGTAGCCGGACCAAGGTGCGGGGTGAAATTCTCTAGTTGTCGGACAAAGAATTAGAGATACCTAACTTATCACTTTTCATGTAATACACTAGGAAAGAATTGCTATTACTAGGATTATCGCGTTATGAGCTTATGGGGAACACATTCCTAGTTATTTTTATTAATTTGGATATAAATAATTACTTAGTTCAAAACTATTTTTATTGCTTTTATTTTTATTTCAATTTAAATCCCCCTATTTTTATAAAACGACTATCCAGTTAAATATTTGCTATTGATAATATTCTTCCATATTTTTTGTAGGATCGACCCTGACTCATAGTTAGGTAATATATTGCATATGATCCTTTATATTTTTTTTCAAGAAATATATTTGAACGTTATCAGCATCACATACTACTACTCCCACTCAGTGCTCCTTAAGAATCACCATAGACTAGGCACATCACATTAAACAATTTTGCATAGCTTCATCAACAATAAACATAATATCAACATGCTTCATTAATATTCTATAGTAACCCAATCATTCATTTACATTATAAGGACACATCAAGACTCCCTCAACATAGATGGCATCCCATTTCACCACCTACCCTAAGTAATACACCCTTAACAAGACCTAGTTCATTACATTCATTTGTGGGGGCTATCTTTAACCGACAAAGATAAGAGAGCTTGACATGGAATCCTGGTATTAACCCCTACCGTATGAGGGATCCCCACTTTCCTAAGAAAGATCATTCTTTTAGCCTTTACATTGAACACCAATAGCTAGTCCTATGCGGGCTCATAGTGAATGGATAAGGAGATTTCTTCTAAGTGCTACATCTAAACTCGCGAAGAGAACACATTCGAATAAGTACATTGGATACTACATCTATACTCACAATGAGTATCCACCAATTTTTCAAATCTTCTCGGTGGTAAGCATAAATCCCGATGGAGTTTTAGACGTTCATTACATTCATTAGCTATAGGTTAAGAGATTGCTACTAAATATGTCACATCTAGGAGCACCCCCTAGACGTAACCGACGTCATCGTCCTCGGAGAGGACTAAGACTAGCCTCTTAGCATTCATCATCACATTCATAGCTTAAAAGTGTGGAAAATTAAAAACTTTTAATCTATATATACTTCATGAGGTTTACATAGACCTCTCGCTTATACATAATATATACATAGGGAGTTTACTTAGACTCCTCGCAATAAGAAGCTTACTTAGTCTTCTAATTTTATGTCACATACATATAACATACACAATATAGTCTTAATAGGGATGTCTCATATAAAACCATCTAAACGGAATAGAACAATATTGTCATAGCCCTTAAACAAATGTATAAATGCCACTTAGGGCTTACAACATTATCTTGAAAAACAAGACTGAAATGATTGTCTTTAGACTATAACAATGTAGCATAGGCAGAGTGAGAAAAGGCATCATCCTCGAATATTGAGGACATACCCACACTTGGAGAAACGATCCAAGCCTTCTTGCAAATTGGCCATGAACCCTTCAACGACCTAAACCTAAAATATTGGGGGAAAAGGAAGAAATATGGGGTTATAACATCACTTGTACTACGTATGGAAACATATGCACACACAACATAGAAATCATGCTAAAAGGGGACATTTGATAAAACCATGCCTAGTTACTTGAAAAGAGTTATGCATAATCAAGAAACACATATAAGACAAGAATCATGTATTCCTTAAGACAATAGCATATTCAACACAAGGTCAACATCATCAGGTTAAGTCAAGTCAACATATGTATAGCATGTTAGAACTCATAGACAAAACAACTCCAATTTCATGTTATCACATCAAAGCATGCTCAAGAGTTCATATTATTACATTAAAAGTCAAACCCTTACTCATAACCCCTTACCAAGCTTACTAGTGCAATAGTCAAGTGAAGCCCCATAACCTAGGGTTAGAGAATTTGGGTCAATTCATGATCTACTCCACATACAAGATTAACTCATCAAGAACAAACATAATTGAATCGTAATAAATGATAATCTAAGCATAATAATCAAAAGAAACAATAGAAAATACAATTTATAATATCAAATTCATATTAGGAAGAAACCCATATGAAATGTTTTGAAAACCAATTTTGGAAGAACCCTTTTGGGAAAGGAATCCCTAAGGTAAACAGTTCCCATACCTTGTTCATTAATGAAGATTGATGGAGAAAAGCTCCCTTCTTTCTGCCTTAGAACCCTTATACTTTGGTCTTATATGGAGTTTCCTTGGGAGAGAGAGAAAGTAGAGAGAAGGAAGAGCAATTAGCCCACGCTCTATCGCCTGCAACCGTTGGTGCACACTGTCTTGTGACAAGTCACAATCTTGGCCAAAATGGAAGGTTCCTCCTCAAGGAACCTTAGGGTGGTATTTGGGGAGTCATACCCGGACGTTTTGGACCTAAAATTACTCTAATACATATTTTACACCTTTACACCAAATTTCATAAAATTTCAACTCTTAAAACCTTGTGAAATAGGTTAAGGCACACTAGCACCTTTTGCACTAGTCTCCAGACGTCGTGGACGTTCTTTGACTTATATACATTATTTTTGACCTTAAAATAATGTTACAAACCTTAGACACTCATTTGAGATTCTAGATTAGGTTTTGGATTTTCGGAGTGTTACAAAGTACTACATCTCAACTCATGAAGAGTACTCATCTCTAGAGGTTACTTTTGGATACTACATCTAAACTCACGACGAGTATCCAACCTCCAACCTATCATTCATTCATTGTAAAGTTCTTAGGAATAGTGAGATTCCTACTAGACACTACATATCAACTCACTAAGAGTGTCTACCCAAAATCCCCCATTCGTTCATTAGAGTTCTATTGAGAAAACCTTTCAATACACTCTCATTCATTACATTTTCATTAGCTTCATGCATTCATTTGTTGTGTGTGTGAGTATATGTGAAAACAAAATTCACATAACTAGTATCATACATAACATTGACTTCTAAACATGATCATGACACACTCATCACAATCCACACACAATCATACCTCAATTAGTCATACTATCTTCAAGATCCACATTCAAACCATCATAAAACATCTCTATACATATAATTCATAACATCACTTTACTTCACATTATATGCCTTCAAGGCGATAATCACAATTCAGATATGCATTCATAAACATTAAGTAAACACCGCCACCATAAGTGGACCATACCACACAAGATCAATTCAAGAAGACTAGAACAATTTAGGTCAACTACCCTTCATCCAAGTTTTAATCACTTTTTCATAATTCTCCAACAATTCATCATACTTAGGCATAATTGGCAGTAGATAACCATGATACAACAAAGTATAAATGCAATTCCAATAATATCCAATCACACTCATCAAACACACTTCATAAGTAAAAATTAGAGAATTCGGATGCTCATGGGTTCATGGAATATTTTATCATAAATTCCTCAATTAACATTAAAAACATCTAATTCATCAATTAAATTGTTTTTATGCAAGAACCCATGCTTAGAATTCGAATTAGGAACTTTAATTAGGATTTTGAAATCTTTTTGAAAAGCCTTTGGACAGGCTCCTGGAATGAGAGAATAATCAAAGATGAATTACTATACCTTATTGGTAGAAAGCCCACGAAATTAGGGTTGAAACTTGGAGAATTTGACCTTCTTCATTGGGGCTTCAAAGTTTCATCAATGGAGGTTTTTGGAGAAAGAGAATGGAGAGGTTTTGTTTTGAACTTGAGGGTTTTGTTTTGATTGGTGAATTGGGGTTAAAAGTGACTCAAGAACCGTTTATAATAATTCTCCAAAGTACCCAAAACACCCCTATACTAATTGGACCTTTTAACCAAGTCTAATTTGACTTTAAAATGATGCGACCAAATCAGGGACATGGATGTGCATCGCGGGCACACATTCCTAGTTGGTTCTTGAATTAAATTTGAGGCAGAATAGTTCGTGGCAATCTCGCACCGAAAGGAGAATATTTTTCCTTTAAGTGAAGGTTGTGCTACGCGCAGACAGTGTCAAAAACATGCTGCCCGACAGATCTCTTGACCAATGTTTGGGTACTCCTCAAGGACCGTTAGGGTGGCCTTCAAGTAGTCGTACCCAAAAGTTTTGACCCTAAACATGTTTATTAAGACACTAGGGTCACCTTCACTGTTTTTAGACTCCAAGCAACACATAAAAACAATGCAAACTTACAAGGACACACTAGCGCACACACAAGGCAAGCGTTTGGACGTCTTTATCGTCCTTTGACGTTTGACTTGGAAACTCTTTAAAACTTACTTCAAAGGCTGAAGTTCATTATTTTAACAAGTTATTAACACAATAAACACATGTGAAGCTCTAGCTTGTCTTATTTAATTTTGAGGGTCGTTACCGAACCAGAATGATAATACTCCGCGGACCATTGTCAAATTTCGGGCTAATGTTGCGTACACTGATGCCCTGACAAATCGAGCGAGCATTACACTGGATCCCCTCTTTACATCCCTCTTTGTTTTTCTTTATTTTGTCTGCCAGATATTTATAAGTTTTATTTGAGGACAAATATTTTTATTTGGGGTGGGGTGACACCCACCTTTATGTGTTGTTTTGAAGGATGTTATGATTTTATATTTTGGATGTTTCTTTCATAAAGTGTTTTATACTGCTTATGAGACTGTCTAACCTTATGAATCCTCTTTTGGTTAAATTGCAAACGATTTTGCCCATTCCAATAATTTTTCATATTTTATCAAAAATTATTCCAACCTCTTGTGTTAAAAGTGGTTGTTCTCTTGCGAGTTTGAGCATCAGTTTGATCAATACAAATGAATTGAATAGTGCTCTTATTAAAAAAAACATAAATATGCGGCTACGAAGAGACCAAATGAAGTTACATAGGAAATATTTGAACAATTTGCATCTCGGTGTCATTAGCCATGTACCAAATTGAGTCACTTGTGATGGTCGTTGCACACTAGAAAAGGTTTATATGCCTAATGTTATAAGCTTATTATGAACCATGCATGAATAAACCTAGAATTTTCTCTATTAGTCCAGTCAATTAAGTAATGCTTTATTTTTATATGATCTTGGATAATTTTATAGAGTGTGAGCCAATTTGACATATACCTCTTTTGTGATCCTCCCTTGTCAGTGTGTAAAAATCTCTTGAACAACCCTTGAACTTTACCTCTCTTTGGAAGAAACTTTATCAAACCTGGACCGTTATTCATCTACTACTTATAATCCTCGTGATTTGTGGTTTAGTGAATAACCATCTTAATCCAAAAGCTTATGTTCGGGGTGTGGTGAAAAGATTAAGGGGAAGTGAAGAAGTACAATAAAAGTCTCCTTTAACCAAAGGTATTGCCAAGGAATGAAAACCCTCCATATATAAGAAAAAGAGAAGAAGAAAGAGAAAACAAAAGAATGAAAAAGAAGGTTGTACGATAAAAGTACAAAATCAATTTGGGTTCCAAGCAATCTGTGGATGTGAATAATGGGATGACTTAAAAGAACTAAAAAATTGATAAAAGGAGTAGAAATGGGAGTGTTGTGAGTACCACCATTCATGAGGATCTTTAGTCAATAAGACTCAATGACCATACCTTTCCACTACGCCCCATTACAAGCCACTAGAAGATCTTTTTGATCTTGAGAAAACTGAAAAAATTGTTGATTTCACAATAAGGGCAAACCTATGGGTGAAAGCACGCATTGTATTTCTCTTTTTGAGTTTGAGAGTTGGATTTGATTCCGAAACATTAAATTGATTGTACATTTATGTGTGATAATGGAATCATCATTTGTGTGAGGGTATTTGAATACTTGTGTTTGAGCTTGAGTTTGCATTTGAAGAAAGTAATGCGAGCTCGAGAATCTTTGATAATGGTGTTTCACAACTTAAATCTTTGAGTACACACTTGGTCTTTGTATAAGTAGATTGAGTCTTGTTGTGCACATTCATGATAGAGTTATTGTAGCACTATTTGAGACATCCTTTTTGTAACACCCCGTAGTAAAAAAAAAACAACAGTTTTTTCAGAAAAAAATCTACATGTGCAATCGACGTGACCATCGCGGACCGTAGCCTGACCCACGGTCCGTCCTGCACAACCGTCGATGGGATCAGAAACTCAAAAAAATCTTAGCCCAGGATAATTGGTTAAGTGTTGGTCGACGGACGGACTTACGGTCCGTAGGTCATACGACAGTCCATAGTACATGACCGTCGATCAACACCCCATTCACCCAGGAAAATTGGTTAAGTGTTGGTCGACGAACGGACTTACGGTCCGTAGGTCAGAGGACGGTCCATAGTCCATGATCTTTGATCAACACCCCATTCACCCACTCTCTTACAAAAGCTACGGGTGACCGGCACGGTCCGTAGGTGGACCCACGGTCCGTAAGTGGAAAATTTGTAGACAATTAAGGGGAAATACTGTTGGGTCAACTTCAAATAGTCATAACTCTTAGCAAAAAATGAATTAGGTGTCCCATGAACTACCCACAGATAGATAATTGAATTATCCTTCCATATCCACCAACTTTGATAAAATCAGACATCGGAGTAAGAAGTTATGTCCATTTTAGTAAAATCCTGTCAAACAGGACCAACCGCTGGACCAACTGACGGGGCGTAGGTCAATCGACGGACCATCAGTCCTGGCCGTCGATTGGTCCGACAGCAATTTTCCCAGGGGTCTTTTGGACCTTTCCCACTTTGTTTAAACCCTAATATACGTCGTTTTGACCCTAAGTCATCATATTTTAGTCTGTTTAAGCCTAGAAACATAATTAGAACATATCTAAGTCAAATCATTAAATCAAAACTTAGAAAATTAGAAGCAAGAGAGGAGAAAAAGCTCAAGAACCCTAGTTCAAGAACGCCACAAGCTCCAGCAGTTACAGCCCCGAAACTTAAGTATTTTTTCGTGGATTTCATCACCAAGTATGTGGTATTTCACTAGTGGGTTCCTTTCACCCATTGGGTCCCTAGTTTTTAGTCAGTTCTTGATTCTCTTGTCATGATTAAACCTAGCGTTTCTAGAAGTTTGATAGAACTTCATGAATTTATTAAATATATGTTCCAAATCAGATTATTGCATGAATTTCAGGACCCTAGCTTTGTATTTCTTTAATTCTTGAATTACACATGCTAGGTCAGATATTTCAGACACTTCAGATATACATACCTCAATTATAAATGCATAATTACCAGATTAATTATTGCATTCTCAGTTTGCATGTTTAGTTTCGAGCTATCCAGTATTTACAGAAACTCAGACATAATCAGTTAATTTACATAATTCATTGGGAGTAGCATAATACCGAGTTGAACTAGGGTTTAGCATACCCAATAGTCCCAGAACTGCTAGCCAAGTAGGTTGTAAGTCCCCTCTGTGGGCAATCAGTTTAGTGATCACGCCAGCATGCCTTTATACCTTTGGTAGGGTATATTGGGTCCTCTCGATGGGGCGTATACATTGGACTCTACATTTAGCTCATGTGGTTTTATTATCGGTTATTAGTAGCTCCCACAGTTCAGTCAGACTCTCTGCATTGACCATTTATCAGTATATTCAATATTCAGTTTCAGCATGTTATAAATTGGTCATTGCATTCAGTTCGCTCAGAAATTCAGTATATTATGTTCAGTTTATTATACTTGCTTTTGTACTTGTTCAGTTATGTTTTATTTCAGCTTTACTCTATCCTACATGCTCAGTACCTTCAAGTACTGCCGCATACGTGCGCTACATCTTCTCCTGATGTAGGTTCAGGTTCTCAGCATCCGGATCACGCATAGATCGATTTTCGATCTCCAGTTCAGCAGATTCAGTGGTGAGTCCTTATTCTCCGAGGACAATAGTCATGAGTTTCTTTTCAGTATTTAGTCTTTTGGTTTCAGTTTTTGCTAGATTTAGCTGGGGCTTGTCCCAGTATTTCTAGTCCAGTTTAGAGGTTTTTTTTAGACATAGTTAGATTCAGCTTCGTATTGAGTTAATATTTCTTTTGTATTAAACTCATTGTTTTCAAATATCTCAGTCATAGAATATGGGTATTCCCCATCTTTTTATTTTAAGTATGATTTAGCTTCCGCAACAGTTTATTATCTTTAGTATGCTCATGATCATGCCAGCAGGGTTAGCTTGGGATCACTTGTGGTCCTAGGTTTCGTGTACGCGTCTCGGGGGTAGCTCGGGGCGTGACACTTTTTGAAATGCTGAACTTCAGTTTTACTAGAGGACAAGCAAAAGTTTAAGTTGGGGTGTTGATGAGTCCACAAATTGAACTCATTTATAGCTATATTTTAATAGAAATAGTGTCCTCAAATGTGTATTTTATCCAAATATCTTATAAAAGCTCTTAAATTTTATGTATTTGAAGATTTATGGAAAGCATGAACGCCATGTCACAAAAAGGGACAAAAAGGGTGAAAAGAATGAAGAAATTGAAGCGTGAGTATCGCTAAGTACACTTGGTGAATCACCGAAGGGACGTACTTCACATTTTGTTCTAGTGTGTTGAGCCTTGACTGAAGAGGATCAAATCAGTGGAGAAAGGAGCACTCGGCGCATCGCCGAACAATTCCGCGGAGTAGTACTATAGCGCCCAAAGATCTAGGACACACATATGTTGTGGGCAATAACATAGAGGTGATGTACTAGAAGATGGGCGAGTAGCCGAGTTGATTGGTGATTCCTATCTCCAAACAATACGCCGTCGCACACAATCTGAAAATTATAAATACTAGTCTTAGCTTAAGTTGTTAAGAGATATCGGAAGAGAGAGACTTACTCTAAAATATTAGTTTTCATATTTTATCTCAACTTTGTAGAGGGTTTTTGGAAGATTTGAAGACGGAAGGATTTCATCTTCCCCAAATCAGAAGTGGATCTTCTTGATTCTTCTTTCTTTGCTTAAATCAAGACTTATTTCCCTATACCCATTTGGTTTCAACATCATTAAAGCTATAACTTCCTATTTCTTGATGTGTGGCAATAAACCCTCATTCTTGGGGTGTGATTTAGCAAATATGAGTTAATATTATTGTTAAGTCTTGCTTGTTGATAGCTTAGATATAGTTTAATGGTTATTTCATCTAGTGGTTGTGGCTTAAACTAATGCATTTATAGTTTAAATTACAAGTTCACCCATATGTTTTCTTCTTGCTCGGAAGAGAAG
This sequence comes from Solanum sitiens, assembly GCA_016801875.1. Classification (NCBI taxonomy): domain Eukaryota; kingdom Viridiplantae; phylum Streptophyta; class Magnoliopsida; order Solanales; family Solanaceae; genus Solanum; species Solanum sitiens. The sequence continues at coordinate 2,140,668 of JABWTJ010000035.1, read as the reverse complement.
TCATGTAACCAAGACTGTTGTAATGATCCGGGAGCACCCCCACGTTGCCACAAGGCGTAATCGACCTCTCGGAGGTCTTATACATGTCACACGGATCTTTCATTCAATACTATACTCAAAATAAGTAAGAACTTAACGCTTTCTTCACATACAAAGAATACTGTAATTAAATAGCACACGAAAGACTTTTAAATGACATCTAGCTTTACAATTTCTCATTTAAACCATCTAATACTTTAGAGTACAAGATTGGGACTACGCCCATAAAATACTAAAAGGACATTTAGTATAGAAACATGCATTCATGACATTTTGATAAAAAACTTAATCATAAGAGTTTAAGAAACACAATACAAGTCAACATCCACACATAAAAGCATTTTTCCAATAACATCAACATATAACCATTTATTCCATTTTCATCAATGAAGCCTTTTCATCATTTTAGACTCTCCATCTAAGGTTACTCTAAAACTTACCTAAGTAAGACATGAAAAGACCGCCCATACACTCTTTTCAAGCACACCAAAGTGATCCTCAAATCTACCTTAGATAAGAACCTTTCTATTCAACATACTTTAACTAAGTGAACAATATTCATTTGAAGCCATTTTAAGAGATAACTAGTCAAATATGGGACTTCGCATAATGATCTTGGAAGATCTAGGGTACTCATTTTAGCATCTTCAAAGCCTACCGTTCCATCACTACAAGAAACTACATTTATCGTGGCGACATTTAGTGGCGACTTCAGTTTTTGTTACTGGAGCTTCATATTCAGTGGAGAATGTGTAGTCTTTCCAAAACGTATACCTATAGCGACGAGTAATATAGGGTCGCTACTAATAGGCGTCACTGATTCTGAAATTATCAATTCCCGCACAAAATAAAACTTTGGCTCCATATTTTAGTGGCGACTTATTAAATATCGCCTTTGAATGTCATTTGTAGCGACTTGGTCGCCCCTAAAATTATCTCAATTATTATATTTTTAAAACACAATAACTTTTTTTAGAATGTTCCAAAGTAAAATTAAAAAACTTAGAAAACAAAAGTTGTATTTGCTCTTTCCTCTTTTCTCTTTGCTCTGTTGTATATGTTTCTCTTTGTTCTTTGAAGTAAACATTTCTTTTTTCTCAAATCTAAAGGAACATTGACGGAAGAAAATCTATTGTAAAGAGGGACGAAAAGAAAGAGATTAGAAGAAGACAGAGTCGGTGGAGCGGTACAACTAGTGTTTGTTTGTTAATATTTGCTCAAATCTATAGAATAGGGTTCCTCTTTGCTGAAAATTCTTCAATAGCTTAGTAATAAGGATCTTTAAAGTATGTTCTCCATCAGGTATGTGCTCAAATCCCTTTCCGAATACATATATATTTTCAGATTTCACAGGCAATTTCTTTAACCTACTTGAAAATGCATTGGGTAGGGTTACTCTTTGCTGAAAATTCTTAAATTTCTCACTAATAATGTTCTTTAAAGTGTGTTCTCCATCATGTATGTGCTCAAATCCCTTTTCTGATATATGTATTTTTCAGATTTCACATGTAATTTCTTTACCCTACTTGAAAATCTGTAGGAGTAGGGTTCTCTGAAGTCAAAGGACGAGGAAAGAGAGTTCATAGTTTGTAAATCAGTACGGGTTCTAAAGGTCTTAACATGTTTGTCGTTCAGTACTAATGGTTTCATTTATTCTACTGCATTCCCTAGTTTGTAGAACTAGCATACTCTAATCGGAAACGCCACATTAGTTGTGTATTTTATTTTATGATTAATTTGTCTGTTGTTTGACAATGGTTTTTTTTTAACCTGATGTTGACGAAAATGGAAGGAACTGGACAAGGTAAAAGTTGGAGGGGTGGTACATGATAGGGATGTTTCAATTTTTGAGGTTGTGGAAGTTCTGAAATAAAGTCGCAACCACAAACACAACCAATAGGAGTTACACAGGTTTATTTAGAACAAGAAAATTATCTAATCCATGTCAAGTACCTCAACAAACAGAACAAATAGCAAGTAGCCATCGCCAAAGAACATCTCAAGAGACACAATTATCAATAAATATAGAAGATAGTATACTCCCCTTTTTTAGAGCTGATACTAGCGCAAGTTAGTTCACGCTCCAAACTGGTGCATTTTGGGTTTTTGTAGTATACTAGAAAGGTTTTGCACCCTCTATATGCTGAAACATTTTGAATTTGTTAGATTTTTATTGGATTATTCTTTGGTAGCTCCCAATCATAGCTATTAATATGCTATCATCATTATTCTCTTTTGATAAACATGAAAAGATTTTGATTAAGTAACAAACGACTAACATTATTTTCATTCGCATCAAGAATAGTGAAACAGATCCAACTGAGTCAACAATCTGTACTCTTAAGTGCATATGATTTGAAGTTTGTTGGATTTTTGTTTGGTAGCTCCCATAATATAACTTTTAATATGTTATCGCCATTATTATTTTTTATCAACAAGGAAAGATTTTCGTAAGTAGAAAAAGGCAACTCCTCTATTTTGGTTTTAATATACAGAAATAACACATATCCAACTTGGTCCTAAAAACCGTAAAACATATTGTTGCCTGGTCATAACTCAGTTGGAGTTCTCTTAAATCAATGGTAATGATTTTCTTTTACTCTGCAGTTTTTCGCACCAATAGAAAGAGAGGAAGAGGAAAGTATAAATCTCAAAGCTACTGTTTATTAAAACTAAAGTATGAAAGAAAAATAACAATAATAAAACTACTATTACTTCTGAAATTGTGCTACTTGATCACGTATTATTATATGCTATTTGATTTCAATACTTTTCCATAGCTGGACTTCTTCCATTTGTTGTTTTGTCTTTATGATAAAGTTTGACATGTTCCAGCTTATTCAAATCACTAACTCTTTACTGACTCTAACATTAATATGAAGAAGACCAATTGTAAGTTACAAAGCTCAAGTTATCTTTTTGAAAAGTAAGCTGGATAGTTGTGGTTCTCCAACCAAGTGGTTAGTTTGGCAATTTTTCTAACTTGATATAGACTACTTGAATTCCTTTCTTGTAAAACTAGATTTAGCCTCCTTCTTCTTCTTGGCAATAGTACAGTCATAGTTGATATCGAAATTAGTAGAAGTAAAGTTCAAATGGATCATCAAGAGAAGCCCAACAGAAAACTTCAGTGTAGTTACACACATTACATTATTCCTACTTCTTTTTTATATTGTGAGAATCATAGAGAATTTATTATTTCCATGTTTGTAATGAAGTGTTGGCATTCTTTACATTAATTTCTCAAAATGAAGTTATGGATTGATGACAAATATCTCCACTGTAGGATTATAACTTTCTACTGTTACTTTTTTTCAATTTCTAAGTTATCCGAAGGATCATCACTAAATTAGATATTTGGTTATAAGTGGTTAATGTAGCATTGAAGAGAATAATATGTTTAGGTAAGAACAATGGCATGCAAATTGGTGCATATTTTCCTCATGGTGTTTTTTTTTCCATCTGGATTGAGGAGTTGAGCAATCTCTGTTTGGATAAATCCAAGGTAATTAGTGACTCCCATGTCTTTTGTTATCGAATTTATCATGCATATACATTCTAATTTCGTAGTGGGTTAATTTTATTTTCTTTTATCCCTCAAAAGATTCACTTTTGAATTTTTTCTTGAATTCTTAAATGATAAATGAGGAGATCCCTTTTTCTTGTTCCCTATATCAGTCAATGTATAACATAATATGCCAGGTTGATTCTTTTTCCTTCATTAATAGTTCAACTTCACCCTTTGCTTATTTTTTTGTCTAGCTGTATATTTTTGAGATGATTGAGACAGCATCTCAGTTGCAAGCCTATTTGAAATAACAATATGCACTTTCTCAGTTTCTTACTAGTATCATTATTTGAATTATCAAAGTGATTCAGTGTTCTTTAATAGCAAGAAAAACAAGGTTCATAAACAATAGGATCGATCAAGGAGCTGAAGATGTGCAATGCAAGTTTTTGATGATGTGTATTTGAATATAATAACACTCAAGTATAAAATGATTTGTAGTTTAAATTCTATGGGATGATTTGAATAGCTATATATAAATAAATATATTAAGTTAAAAGACTTTTATTGTGTTTAATATTTGCTATCATTTTTCTCAATGTCTATATAGGTGTTGAAGAATTACAGTTTACCGTTTTAAAAAACAATATATATATATATATATATATATATATATATATATATATATATATATATGTGCACTAAAATTAATCTAGTGGCAAAAGAGACTTGCCACTACTGGCTTAATAGGTTTTGTGGCGACTAGTTTTCCTACAAAATGTATCTTTTCAGCAACAAGAAAATGTTGCCACTACTAGTTATTGGTATAGTAGCGACAAGAATCGCTACTAATAAGTACTTTTAGCAGTGGGACAATGTTGTTGCTATTATATTGGGCTTTTGTGGCAACTATATCGCTACTAAATCATTTATTTAAGTGGCGACATGGCCAAATGTTTGTTGTAAAAATGTTTTGTGGCATATTTGTTTATCTTTGGTGGCAAAAAATATCGCCACAAAAAGATATATGTTGTGGCAACTCCCTGGTGTCGTGACAAATAACCTTTAGTTATGGTAGTACTAGCTACGCCGTAATTGTCGCTGCTATAGCGCTTTAGTGGCGACTTTGGGTGAATTTGTGGTGACTTTTTGCGCCACTAAAAAGTAAATTTCTTATAGTGCATGTAAAGATAGTGTCTCATTCCACTACCTACATGTTGTAGAACTCATCCAATACTAGAGGGCACACCCCACATGATAAGAATAGGCACAAATCGACATAGACCACACTAGCTAGGTACGGAATCCGGTGTCATAAAGACTCTACATCATGGAAGTTGTTCTACTTTCCAAGGGTAGAACTAGGACACATCCCATGTAGACACATGGTTAAGGGATATCAAGGGCTTCTTGGTATTCTAATCTCCAACTGAAGTAGAGCTACTACCACAAGCATATCCAGTTGGTTCTTAGTCTTAAGTTCATTCACGTAAGAGTATTTGAGAAGGTACAATTTCTTAGTCCTACCAACTCATAATACAATTACCAATAAGGGGTCCACAAGGGTTGCCGATCAAGGTTCATTAGAATAGCTCTTATGACTTTCTTAAATATGGTCCCATGCCATTTCAGCCAACCTATCTCTAAGTCCATCATTCTACTCAAGAAGGAGGCACCATATAGGTCTAACCCTTCAAGGCTTCTTAATTAACCTTCTTATTACATTCAAGGTTTAACATTCGTAACCTTCTTCTCATATTCAAGGTTTTACATTCTTGACTTCTTATAATATTTAAGGGCTCACACTAGTCATTCATAAAAGGGCACCTACTTTAGGTCTACTGATCCTAGACTTTCATTACATTCATTCATTCATGCATACATGACAAGGGTGTCTAAGCCTACAAAATCAAGAGATCACATATTCACATAACTTTCATACATGAAGGGGAAAGCACCTAAGTCTACCAAATCCAAGGGCTCATAATCTATAAGCTTTCATGTATCAAGAAGAGGGACCTAAGTCTACCAATCAAGACACAACTTTATCATGTAATACTCTTGACAATCCATCATAATTACACATAAACATTAGAAGAGAATATCTTTTCATTACTATATCACATAATAAATTTACCTTATACATTCATATAAGCCATAGCACCTTATACATAGCCACATTACTTCACATACCAAACTTCACATTATACCTTCACATGAACCCTAACATGATACTTCTAATATTCGCATAATAATGCCGGCGAGGCCATGATAACAATAAGAAGAACAAGTAAACAATGCCATCATAAGTGGACCTTACCAATCACTAGCAATTCTATACCAAATCTACATTAACTAATTAAGGTAATTAGGTCAACTTACCTTCTTCAAACAGACAAGATCACAAATCCTTAACATCTTCAACAATCACAATATAATAGCATGATTAACCATAGAAATTAACAATACCACATAATCTAAACTCTATTATATCATTATTAGATCATAAGAAATTAACCTATACTAGATCATGGGCATTACATTACATAAATAATAGTAGACATTAGTGCATAATAGAATTCCTTTCATTAGACACCATGAACCTATACTACTTATAAACATGTATAAGGTGTGAGTGTGTGTACATTGGTCAACATGATAAAATAATGACAATCGACATACCATTGAGGAAGTCACCCTCTTAAGACCACAATGCACATTCAAGCATAAACCACACACCACATAATAGCATAGGAGACAAGACAACTTCAACATTTGCATCCAAGACTCCTAACATTGGCTATGATCACACATTCATATAGGGGTAATAGGTAGGGGTCATTCACCATTATCACTTCATCAATGGAAGCACCTAAACAACACCTAACCCTAACAACTTCATTCAATTATAGAAGGCATCATCAATACCTAAAACATGATACTAGATTGAGAGAGTAGGCATGCTATTTCATAGAGGTGATCATCATAACCACACTTCATAATTCACACTCTTGACTTTCAAGGCCATGATCATCACATATAGAGGTTGAAAATAAAGTGAACACCGTCACCATACGTGGAACATACCACACAATGCCTTTCAAGGCCAATTTAACTAGCCATTCTATAGAAAAGTAGAAAAGTAGGGTAATCTTACCAATTCACCAAGCCTTGATCATCATTGAACACTTATCAATAATTCACCATCAATTTATATACAAAACAGTAGCAATAGGAAATTGAACATTCTAGAATCATAATTCAATTAACATAGAATCAAGATCACAATGCCCACATCATAGGCTAATTTGAGAATTTAGAAGGATCATGGGTCCATCATGAAATTGGATTGAAAATCATACTTCAAACAGTAGCTAATAAACAATTCATCAGAAACGTTCTTTTGAAATCGTTTTGAGAAGGAACTCATGGCTAGATTGAAAGATAGACGATTTGATTATAGAAATCCCTCTGAAAACATGGGAAGGAACTCCTTAGATGAATGGATGATAAGGATGAAGGATAACCATACCTTATTCCTTTAGAAAACCTCGAAAACATTAAGAAGAAAGATTGAGAATCCATCACCACGGCTGTTCTTGAGTTTCATCTCCAATGGAGGTTTCTAGAGAGGTTTTGTTTTGAGAGGGAAATGTGAAATTTGAAGAATGAATTGGGAATTGGGCTTTGTTCTTTTTAAGCAACTTAATATACCATAAAATAGATAAAATTACTGCCTAGTATTTATTTAGGACGTGCAGTGAATTTTTCATTCACCCCATCACTTAATAGCGTGCATGCAGTAGAATTGCAGGCAGCATCAACGGCTATGGACGACGGGGCGTCGATGGAGTGACAACTCATCCTGTTACTCTGTCGATAGTGACTGAGGCTGGATATTGGGGGCTTAAGCTCACACGGCTAAGTGTTGAGATTTCCCTCCCCCCCCCCCCCCATCGATGGGGCGTTGTCTCAAGCACGGGGCGTCGATCCTTGGCTCGTCGATTGACACTGCCAAGTCAGTGCAGCCTTTGGGTCCTCCTATAGGACCCTTTGGGAAGTCCTTGGAGAGTCGTGTCCGGACGTTTCCAACCCAAATAAACTCGTATACAGGTCAGGGACATGTCACATCAATTTCAACAAAAACGAACACGTAAAACAAGTGACACTAAGACACACAAACACGTTTAAGGCTAACTTTCGAACGTCTCGAACGTTCTTGGAAGTTTGACCTCCAAATCACTTCAAATCAAGCGTATATACTATAAAACACTTAGTTAACACATTATCAACAATTTTAGGCACATGTGAGGCTCTAAGCCCTTAATTCATTTTGAGGGTCCTTACAATATCCCCCACTTCGGAACATTCGTTATCGAATGACACTTGGAACATTTCAACACATCAAGGACTTCCATGACTCATAGAGCATCTCACAACATTCAACACACCATCACATAGAATTCAATGCGCCAAACTTACAAGGAACACCAACTTTCATACAATTTTGCACTCAATGGACACAAGTAAGCAAAAACCTTTATTCACTCACTCTTTAATGCATCATAACCATAGGCTCTTGTCATGTTCATAGGAGGAACATCCTTCTCCTAATCATGACATGGTCTTCACACCCCATTTCATTAAGATCTCAACATTTATAATCATTTAAGTCACACATGGGCAGATTCAACTGTCACGACCCGAAGGTATACCTTAGAAGAAATGGCATCCTCAAGTCGTCACACGGCATATGAGAGTCCAAGGAGACTCACTCAAGTCACTCGTATCAATCATCGCATAATATACTATTTAAAATAAGTAAGAATTTAAACTTTCTTCACACACGAAGAACACTTTCATTAATACGCAAGCGGAAGACTTCTTTAAAACATTAAACCTTTACAATGTCTTATTAATCCATCTATACTTTAGAATACACAACATAGGGACTAAGACCATACAATACTAAAATAAAGACTGGCATAAAGTAACATGTGGGTATTGTCCTTGAATCAATGAGGACTCACTAATACTTCATCTTCAACCTTACGAAACCTATCCATCCTCCATGGCATATCGACACTTCCAATTCCCTACATTTTAGTCAAAAAGGAGAAAAAAGGGGTTAGCACAGTGAATGCACTAAGTATGGAAGCCATGCAAAAACCATAAAAAGAGGACATTTAGAGGAATAACATGCTTTCATGCATTTTACTTAAAACCTTCATAAAAGAGTTTAAGAGACATAAAACAAGTCAATAGTCACATATAGAACATAATCAAGTAACCTTCATCACATAAGCATATTCACATGGACCCCTCTACTAAAGGTTATCCTAAGACCCTCCTAAGTAAGATATGAAGCGACCGCCCATACAACTCCTTCGCACAAACCTAGATTGTAATTAAGACTACCTAAAGTAAAGTTATTCCAATACATCACATATCACATAAGTCCATATTCAATACACATGTCTTTACTTCATACAAACTACCTAGCTAAAGGCTACTCTAAGACTCAGCTAAGTTAGAAATGAAGAGACCGCCCATACACAATCTTCAAGCCTACCTAAGCAATTCTCAAAGCTACCCTAGATAAGTACATTCTATAAAACATACTTCTTTAAGAAGCCATACTTTTCATTAAAGCCATTTTGAGAGAACACCATACATTTAGGACTTCACATATTGGTCTTGGGAAAGACCTAGGGAACCTACATCCTATCATCTTCAAAGCCTACTCTTGCTATGTTTAGATAGCGTCTCATTCCACTACCTAAGCGTTGTAAAACTTCTCCAATGCTAGAATGTATCACACATGATGAGAATAGGCATTAACTGACATAGACCATACTAGCTAGGCATGGAATCCAAAGTCAAACCCTACTCCGATAGAGGGTGTTCTAGTTTCCAAAGGTAGAGCTAGGACACATTCCATGTAGGCACATGGTTAAGGAATATCTAGGGTTTCTTTGTACTCTAGTCTCATCATATACTAGAGCCACTCCCCTAGCATGCTCACTCGGTGCTAGCCTTTGTTCTCATAAAGTATTTCAATAAAGGATCATATGAAGAGGTACCATATCTTGTTCATAACCAAGTCATAATATACCTTACCGTAGAAGGTACACTACGCTGCCTATAATGGTTAAGAGGATAACTCAATGAATTTTCTAAGGATGATTTCATGTCGTTCTAGCCAATCAACCCTAAATCCACCATTCACACAAGAAAGATACCATTACGGCTTTCAACTTCAAGGATATCATATCTTTCAATCTTGGTTGAAGGTTCCATATAAATGACCCTCTTAACTATGTTCAAAGTCATATTTCAATCACACATATTCATACAAGACTAGGGTGCTTTAACCTACCAAGTCAAGGAGTCACATATTCACATATCTTTCATGTATCAAGAAAAGGGACTTAGGTCAATCTAATCATGACACAACATTCCTCATACCACATCTTTATCATCATTCAAGTACCAAATGGGGACACTAAGTCTACCACACAAGATACCACATCAATATATATAGGAATTCATCATAGACTACCTTAGTCACAAATAGACATTTAAGGACAACATGTTTGACCCTCACATATTCATATACAACTTCATCATATATCATCACTTAAGAAGAATCATAACATAGCGTCCATGTAAGATCACATAAACATTATAAGAATGCTACACTTCAAATCTTCACAATTCTATCAAATAATGCATATATACTTCACTTTACATAATCATATAGGCCATAGAATATTCAACACAATCACATTACTTCACCTAATCAACTTCACATTATCCATTCATATAATTTCTAACATGATACTACTACAATTTACATAATTAATGTCGACGAGACCATGTTCATCATATAATCAACACATAGTCACTGCCACCATAAGTGAACCATACAAATCAATAGCAATTCTATACAATTCTACGTCAATTCTACACAATATAGACAGATCAAGACAACTTACCACCCTTCCATTATCATCATCAACATTCCTTAGCCATTTCAATCAAATCAACTCACAAAGGCTCTTACCAATAGACATGAACACAATTCTAAACCAACAATCCAATAATATGCAATATGAACATAATCAATATAATGCAGCCCATATACCATTCTAACATGATCTTTACATTAATCGATAGCCCAAAACAATCTACACATGATTTCACCACTAACAAGTCATAATCAACTCACCCATGCTAAAGCCAAATATAGAGATTTGAGAAGGTCAAGGGTTCATGGAGATTTTCATAAATGAAAAACATCAATTATACATCAATAACATCATATCTTAATGTATGAAAACGTTTCATGCAAGAATCCATGACTTAGAGTAGAAATTGGACTTTTCATCTTTTTGAAATCTTTGAAATCATCTTTGAAATTGACTCTAAGGTGATAGAAAACCTTAGATGAAGAACTCGCATACCTTATTAGAAGAATCCAAAGAGAATTGAAGAAGAAACTCCATTGATGATCCATCATCAAGCTCCATCTTCACCTTGAGCTCTCATGGAGGTTTCTGGAGAAAGTTTGGGAGGGAAATGGTTTTCATTTAGGTATTAGAGTCTAAATGAGAACTAAATCACTTTAATACACTTAGAATACCGAAATACACCTAAATAAACTGTCCTCCTAATTTATAAGACTTGGGGTAAATTTTCTAAAACACCCCAAGCTTGGCAGAAAATTGCAGCAGTGTGCAGGTGCCATCGACGGACCGTCGACTGGGCTACGCCATATATTTTTAAGGCTTCTTAATTAGTTATTAGTTGTTCTAATATTTCTAGTCATATATTTTTTAGGCTCCTTGGTTATTAATTGTTCTAATATCTCTTGCCATATATTTTGAATGTCTCTTAATTATAATTATCTTATATTTCTTATTATATATCTTCCTCTTACCATATGTTTTTAAGACTCCTATATACCAATCATATTACATCAAATTTGTTGATCAATTAAACAGAATCATATTATATAAAATAAATAAAAGTGTAAAAGAGAAGGAAATCTAATATTAAAAAAAGATAGAGCTAAATGATGTAGACATGACAAAACAACATGGCAAAAAAATCTTTTATATAAAAAATAAAAAGGTAAAATTCTAAAGAAGTTACCAAAAAATATTCTCCCTTCATTTTAAATTAATTGGATTATTGATATATATATTTTAAAATTAATTTAATTATTCAATTTTCTAAACTACTTTTAAAATGTTATTTAAATTTTATTCTTTATTCAAATTAATTATTAATTATAAATTTGACAATGATTAATAATAATAATAATAATAATAATAATAATAATAATAATAATAATAATAATAATAATTATAATAAAGTTATATTTAATTTATGTGTTAGATAAACAACTCAACAATTTAATTAATTTAAAATTGAGAAAATATTTAACAACTTTCAAGTGGATATTAAAACCTCTAGAAATTCGAAAAGCACATGTGTAATGGTGTGGGCCCTCCAGTCTCTCTTCCATCAAGGAAAAAGTGCACTTGCACAACCCCAATAAAAATAACCAAGAAGCAATGGTACTTGGGAGTCGAGGTACAATTTGTTCATTTCGATCATATTTGAGAGGAAGACATCCGCAAAACTGTCTGGCTAGTTAAAGAAAGTTTGGGATACAGATCAACATCAACATTGGATGTTGCCTCATGTTTTTGATGAATTGAGTCTGTATTGGAACACAGATAAGTTTAAGGCAATGTTAGAACAAGCCAAAAAGGCTATGGACAGTCTTAAGGGTGGCTCGTGCACACCGAAGGTGCAAAGACCGTTGGAACAATTGCAAGAGAGATGATAAATTTTAATTCAAACTTTTAAAAAATTAATTAGTTGATTTATATATATATATTTATATATATCGTTATAAATTTCAATTTTTGTTTATACCAAAAAGAGTTGGGGCACAATACCATTGGAACAGAGGTTTTCAAAAAGACTTATCTCAGTTTTCAAAAAGACTCATGTCAGAAAGAAAGAAAATGAGTCAAAATCAGATGTGTGGGGTGAAGGAAGGGGCGAACGAACTTTTGTAAGTTATTTAATATGAATAATATATATTAATACTGAATAAATTTATGATATGTATATATATTGATGTCAATTTTATATTCAATATGTAGAATGAGTTTAATTAGTAATTAACTGAGAACCTAGTTCAGTTGAAATGACAATTGAACTGTCCATCAAAATTTAGAAAGAAAAAGTGGTAGGGGGACACACAAGGGTAGATGTTATGGTCTAGGCTCTCGAAACGATGTAAGACGACTTCAGTCAGACTTACAAAGTATTGGATCATCACGTCAAGTCGAGGCACTTGACGATGGTCAGATTACAGCTATGTCAGCTCAATCAGAATAACTTAGTGCCACTGGCAGAGTCGGATCGGTGAAGACTAGCTGAATAACAAAGCATGAGTGAGACCGCTGAGAAAATCAAAGAGCAAGTGATGAAACTTGCTCGTCGGCCTACTACTTCACCTCCCGAGGACACCGACGACTATAGTGATGAGAATATTTATGTAGATCTCACTCCCTAGTTTAGGTCTCTTTTCATTTATTAACATTTTGAAACGAATTTTGAAAGACTTTATAAGTCTTTAAATTGCGATTCAGATATTTTGAATGTTAATTTAAGTTTGTTGTTTCATGTTTTGTGTAACTTGTTTATAATGTTGTGTTTTTTATTGGGCTGAATTGTATTGAATAGAATTTGTACGTGGGCGACAGTTTCTGCTGTCAAAAAAATTACACAAAAAAAGACGGCAGCATGGTTTTGTCTGTCGCTTTTTGGATTTTCAAAAAAATAATTTCCAGAAAAGCGATGGACAAGGTCCTTCTGTCCGTCGCAATTCTGGAATTTCCAAAAATAAAACTTTCAGAAAAGCGACAGATTGCATCGCATATTTGCAATTAAAATAAAAGAAAAGTTAAAAAAAAAAAGAGCAGACACCTTCGCTTTTTTTAATTAAAAAATCCTCCAAGAAAATAAAAAAGCGACAGACGCCACGTAATTCATTGCTTTTTAAAAAACGTCGATCCAAAAAGTGATGGACATGACTGTGTCACTTTACTGTCGATTTTGATCGAAAAAGCGATGGAGTTCGTCGCTTTTTTTTTAAATTTTTAGTAGTGGTACCAACAAAAATGAACAAAAGGGAAAGAATAAAAGAATGAAGAGAAATCAGTAACAAAGAACACTAGAAAACCTAAGTAATAAAATATAAGCAATTGAAAAATATGAAGGTAGGAGAGAAAGAAGAAGAAAAGTCATCAAACCATACAAATACAAGTGATATGGAGGGGGCGGTTCATCATACAACATTCAAGGGAAATTCACCAGAAGGGAGAATGACCAAGAACAATAGGAGAAAATGCAGGGATTGAAAATAGGGGGATAATAAGGGAGGAGGAAGAAGAAAAGGACCTAACTTAAAATATCAATGAGATAAGCAAATAAAGAGATCTATCACCAAGGTATACAAAAGAATTGTGAATGGGCAGAAATAGCTACAAAGTTGTTGGTAAGGGCAGAAGCACAATGATCAATATAAGAAAACCACTACTATGCAAATGATGACAGACAAACTCTTATTCTGGATTATTAGATTAGTTAGCTCACAACATTCTTTTGAAAGATTAATTGATCTGAAGAAACGAAACAAATTTACATATATTGTCCGTATGGAATCGTTTAAAGGTCCTCTTGAAATAGAAACCTAAAGAAGAAAGCTCAAAACGACAAATGTCGTGGAAAATAACTCATCCAAAATTTGGATATGCAAGATCATTTTGAGTGATATAGACCAACTTGTTGATATCCCTTTGAGAGGACGCAACGTCGTGGTGACTTACAAAAAAAATAGTAATTCAATTTATAATGAGTTAAGGTGTAAAAGGGGTTAAAGGGAGTCACCACCTAATTTTAGGAAAACAAGGAAACCAATTAGCAAATTAACTTAAAGAATGTGTCTACGAAACAATAGATTCTAGGTAAGGGGTTCAAGTTATTCCGAAGGAAAGGGGTTAGACATCTTTCAAAATCCACAAGAGTGGGTTCCGATTGAATTTATTTTTTTCAAATTGAGGAGAAGCTAACAATAATATACAAGTATAATAAACATGCAATATACACAAGTAATATGATAAGACAATAATACATGAATCAGCCTAATTTACCTATCGTCAATAATATACAATACTAAATTGAGAACATAATTCGAATTTAATTCGAGTAGCTTCAATGAGAAGCAACTCCGGGTACATGTAAAGACACTTAGTAAATGTGTTAGTAATGAATAAATATGAATATATCAAATATTAACTTAATAATAAAATATGTCTTATTAACATGAAAGGTCTTGGAAATCGATGATAATTTCTGCATCGGTCATTTTTAACGAGCAAACTATAAACGTAAACTAAGTTTATATCTTTTAACATTGGGAAGACCTCCAAAGCCGACGGACATATTTTCTCAATGGTCAATTTAACAAATAAAACTATTTAATATAGCACAAAATATCTTAAATTAACCTCAAACAAAATGAATAAACATAATAATAGTAATAATGATAATACAAATAACGATAACAACACCCAAAAATAGAACGATTAACAAAAAAGTAACTATAATCAATAAAACTGAAGAAAAAGTACCAAGATTACTTAAAATTTACTATATTCATTAGAAATAAACTCAAAACAAACCAATAATAATTAAGAAATAGAGCAAAAATAATGAAAATTGAAGAACTAAGGTCATCCATTCACCAGTAATGATATAAAACCAAGTAAAATAAAGTTAGAATAGTAAAAATGTCACCGGAAAAGAGAATGGAATTAGGTGTAGGGCAGATCCAGTTCGCCATTATTGAGCTTAACTCCGGTGTTGTGGTGGAACTCTAGCTGGTCCGAAACAACGATGGGTGGTTTTGGTATTGAGTCAGTTTCTCGGAGAAGAAACGAAGCAGAAATTGGGGTGACCTTTGGCTTGTTGGAGCTCATTGATATCGAGCAGAAACACCTGAAAACAACAGAAAATAATGAAAGGGGAAGATGGGAATGGAAAACTGGTTCGCGTTTAGCCTCGTTTCATCAGAGCTGCTGCCGAAATCGCTGGATTGGGGAAGAAAGAAGAAGTAGGGGTTGTTTTAGTGGTGGTGTGGCGGGTTTTCTATTTTGTTGCAGGTGGTCGGAGAAAATGGAGGAATGGGGTATGGCTGGTCTTGTTAGTTCACTTGTTGTGTGGGTGAGAGATAATTTATCCAGAAAAAATGGAGAAAAGGGGAGATATGAGATGGGCTTCGCTGGAAAAATGAAAATGGAGATGGGTTTTTAAGGTGGTCTAAGTCGATTTTGTGTTGAGCTCGTTGGAGCAACAATGGATTTTGTTTGAAAAATGTGGCGGGGTTTTGGAGTCCAAAAAAATGGAGAAATGGGGAGGCGTTGGTGGATGTTCAAATGGATCTGGTGGCTGTTCGGAAATGTAAGTGAGTGAAAGGTGGATGATTCGTTGGTAAACAATGAAAGCCCACTCTTTTGTGAATAAAAAATCTAAAAATTCTTATTTCTAAAAATATCCACCACGCTTTGACATAATGAGCAAACTATTATTTAAATAGAGAATAAAAACTATCAATAGTACAATACCTCTATCTTAAAACTGTGGGCCAAAATCACCGGTCAATAAAATATTTGTGTATGAAATCTTCTTCATATCGGAATGAAATTCTAAACTATGCAAAATATCAAAATGAATATTAACAAATGTAACAGATAAAATGAATATGAAAAAAATGTTATGAACTTAACCAATGACATGTAGAAAATGCAATTTAACAAAAATAAAGATTTTATAACAATGAACAAATATCTGAATGAATTCAATCGGTGGTGACAAAATAATATAAACAAAATTAACTGATAAAAATTCTAATATTTTGAGAATAAGGATAATTATCAAAAAATTGAATTAACATTGAAACGATCCATAAAGTTTTTTTGGACAAGTATCAACAATGAAATGGTCGACAAAGTTTGTTTGGACAAGTATGATGACATATATTTAAATTGAAGTTAGTTTGAAAGGTATGGCAACCCAAAATACAATATTAACAATGAAACAGTCCCTAAAGTTTTTGGACAAGTATTGAAGAGTGGGTATCAACCCATTTTTAGTTTTTTGGACAATGAAACATATTTTTAACTTGATTAGCGCCAACAATACGTATTGTACAAAAATTTCTTACAATTCTCTCTTTGAACTGAGATTGATTCGAGGTAATCCATATGGATTCAAGTGGTACCCCAAATATATTTGAGTAATGACAAGATTTGTTCATCTTTCTACAAATAAAGATTTTGAACTAGACCTAACATCATGTTTCAAGTGCTTCACCAGAAAGAAAATCACAGTTTTCACACATTTAAAGTGTTTTAGTCGGAGGACATATTGAGAAGCACACTCAAATTAATAGCTCACTGGTTCGGGAATGCCGCTCTGGCGGGCGTTTTGATCGTTCTAGCGCCGCCGGCGTGGCGGGATGGGTGCCACTGTGGTGGGCCAGATGCGAATCAATGTCATTAACAAATCCCTAAACGACCTCATTTATCACGTTTAAACATGTAGACCTCAAGAACGAACCTTATGCGATTCTTACTCGTTTTCACCATTCTTAAGGCTAAAGGTAAGCTTTCCATTCCCGAATTCATTTTTCGATCGCAATAGGATGGGTTAATATTGATGGGAATGGGTTTAATCTCATAATTCATGGTGGAACCAACCCTAATTGGATCATGGGATTATCTAGGGTTTGCTAGTATTGTTAGTAATCTAGGTTATTAGTGTTTATCTATTGACTCCCTTTGTAGACCACAACAAGCTGAATGAATCCGGAATGAGAAGAATCAAGTTTCTTAGAGTTTCAAGCTTGTTTCGATGTAGGTGATGGTTTGTGATTCTTCTTGCTTTATCATGATGCATGTATGTATGTGAATTTTGCATGATTGATCACACTAATTGTTAATTATTAACACATGATTATATCTCATGAATCACTTCTTGATTGTATGATTATTCAAAATATACTTGTGAATGTGATTGTAGTGTGTTAATGGATCGTATCGCCACGTTTCAGCATAACTATCTGGAATCGGTTGCCACGTTCTAACATAAAAATGGGATCAATTCCCACGTTCTGGCAAAATAACTTGTATCGGTTATCAAGTTTCGGTGCACTAACAGTTTGATTTTGTGTTCCATGAGAGGATTAACTAATTGTGATAAAATGTATAGTGTTAAACATGTGGTAATCAATATTGTTAGATTCTATGTATTGCATGGTTATAATGTTGTGATGACTTGCCTATATTACACTAGTGTGGTAGCCGTGTGATCCTACATGTACACACTGGTTGTGTACTGATTCTGTACTTCCTCCTATTTTTGTTGAGTACAGGGCATCTTTCGATGGCTTTTGACAAACCTCGCTTAGAATATCTGTGATCGTGTTCTATTTGCTACAAACCAAACTTACCAGTATGTTAGAGTCATATCTTTTTTCTTCAACCCCTTTTTTCAACCTATAAATGTATCATCATCTTCTTTACAAATCAATATAAAAAGATGAAGTAAAATAAAATTTCTATTCAAATGTAAACTCTAAACTCTATTACATGTATAGTGGGATGTAAGAGAAAATTAGTTCTATATCACTTATGGGAAGGTTCCTGACTCATAATTGGTGAATTTGTAGGCTTGATTTCTATTGAATGAATGTCAATTGGAGCCTTCAATAAGCCTATTAAAGATACTCCTCTATCTTAATATTTTGAGTTTGTAAGAATTTACTAATATTATTTCCTAATATTTTGATTGGTGAATTTATTAGCCCTATTTGTAAAATACCCCTATTCATATTAGGGAGGTGATGCAAAAAAAATACTTGATGAATCATCCCAATTCTCTAATATCAAATTAAAACTGATAAAAGTTAACTCAAGTCTCATAGTCATTCCTTTATTGAATAATTCCATCTGCTTGACTAAATTAAAAAAATCAAGCAAGCTTACCGATAGTAAAAGAATCATACATTTATTATTGGTGTGCATCATTAAGGGTGTGATCATATGGATGAAATACCTTCATTCTTAATAATATCTCATTTGAACCTTCTAAATGGTGAAAGCTTGTTAAGAAACATTTTCCCCTCAATGGAATCTATGTGATTCAAATCTAAATGTACCAGATGTATCTCTAAAAAGAAGAACTGCCACAAAGGCTCATAGTAGGTGATGTGGTTTCTCTCTGTAATGCAAAAATAAGGGATGAGGTTTATACAAACTCATGAGTACTAGGATTGTTTTGTGTTCAAGATAAGATTAATTATTCCACGCTTAAGTTTGAGATTAGATTAATATGCATTTTGTTGAAGATGTAAAGAAGTAAAGTCTTAGTTTCGAGATTAGATTAATATTCAACATAAGATGTAACCTCGCAGAAAAGTCAACAAAATCTTCACATTCATTTCTAATTATACATAAAGAAGTGAACTCTTAGTTTCTCTTAAAGTTTAAACTCTAAACAAGCCTTAGTAGAATTTTAAACCTTGATGGATCATTAGCTTTATAAGTGTTTTATTTTCTTCATTATTCTTTTGATATACGTATATTTGATGACAATATCGTTTCAAGTAAATTTATTGTTCAAATAATGAAAAGGACAGTTTCAAGAGATAATTAGCTTGATAAGTATTTTTTATCTTGTACTATGTATATTTCTTGATAATATTACTTCAGGTAAGATTACTATATTTTGGAAGTGAGATATTTGTAGTGAGATATCAGATCAATTGAAAATACCATAACCTATTTTATATTTTAGGGAGAATTGGAACCTAGCAGGATTATGCCAACATGGCTAGGGCCACTTTTGAAGAAGACATTCTTTGGTGCATGATGAACTTGAAAAGAATGAACTGAGCAAGTATTGTATCACATGTGATTCAAATTTATGCAAGCATTGCATATGTACAAACAAACACAATGAAATGACCAGCTAAAGATTTATCGACATGTTTGCAATGACGTTGTTCTTCTCAAGCAGATGGAGAAGTATATTAACTGTAAATTAATTCAGGTAAATTTAAATTGATATAGACGGTTAAAACTAGAAATAAAAGTAAGTTTTTTTCTAGATGTATCCTTGAACCATCTCTGTTTGGACCCACTAGTTAAGCCTAGGTGTGAAGTTGAGCTTGAATAAAAAGGCTAAAGTTTAATCATTTTCGTTTAGAACTTAAGATACATATGGTTTATTTTTTAGTGTTTGCCTGAAGTTCTTGTATATATCGATGAAGTTCAACTATTTTTGTTTGAAAATCCTGGAAAAATATCTGAACTTTAATTTTTATTTAAAAAAAAATATAATTAGCATCTATATGTTAGTGATGGGATATATAAATTTTTCTATGTGCAGCCATACAGATGCAACAACAAATTGGTAATTGCTTTGAATCCTCTTCCATATCGTGGGTCTGCCTCTTTAATTGTTGGAGATCCTACTTGTCTCACTTGCAAAAGGAGATTGCATGACCCTCAACTGTTTCAATTATGTTCCATTGCTTGTCAGGTACATATCACTCCCTCCGTCTAATATTAAGTAGTTGTTTCGCAATGATTTTTATTTTATTTTTTAATATTTTTTGAAATTGAATTTTTGAAATTATGCTTGATCGGAAACAGTCTCTCTACTCCCCACGAGGTAGTGGTAAGGCTTGAGTACATTCTACAATCTGCAGACCTCATTTGTTAGATTTCATTGGATATGTTGTTGTTGTTGTATAATCAAAAATATAATGTTGGAATTAAAAAAAAATGTACTCCCTCTTCCACAAATTTTGTGATATTGTTTGAATTGACATGAATTTTAAGAAAGAAAGAAAGAAAGATTTGAAATTTATGGTCCAAAATCTCTAAAGGTAAAATAAGTATTTTAAAGCCAAATTATAAGTAAATATCAAATTGTATCATTATTTTTTAAACCAACAAAAGAAGTACTAAATGTTGTGAATCAACCCCAGTCTGACATGGAACTTGACTTCACAGAATCAGTAATTGGGTCAAGAAGAAGTAATTAGATCAAAAGACCTTCACAAAGGTTGAATTGAGATTTATGCCCAAATAGTAACTAGTCTAAAATGAAGAGAAGTTGGAAAGATTGTTTTGGCTTATTGTTGTTTGAAAGTCTAGTTCTCCTCATATCCCTTTTGAACTGTCCGTATTTTCTCATTTCCCTTATTCCGCCAATCAATGTCTAATTTTACTTTTGATATTTCTATATGTTTGTTTGGGGTTTTTTGCTGTCTTATTTGATACGTTTACTTTTGGAAACTTAATTGAACTTTATTCTTATTAATATATTTGAGAAGTTGTTATTGTTGTATTGAATTTAGTTCCTTACACTAAATATAGGGGAAACACCCTTTTTTGAGACTGATTTAAAAAATGTAACGATACACTTAAATTAAGACATATAGAGTATTATATATTTACACTGTCAACACACATAAATATTTTTGTGATTAACATATGTTATGATGAAATTTGTAGGTGGAAGCCAAATGGGGAAAGATTGTTGAGACGAAGCGGAAGCACAAGAGGAAGGGAATTCCTCACAAAGCTCCTTTAAAATAAACAAGCTTTGTTTTAATCTGATCATTTTGAAGTATTTTTCTTGAAGAATTATGGACTGTGTGATTTTATGTTGCTACTTGAAAAACATATGTGCATTCAACTATTTTTAGTTTTAATTAAGACGTTTGGAACCTAATTCAATTTCATGCATTGTTATTGTGTTAAAAGTATGTGTGGATACATGATTTCTCTTTTAAAGCGCCTCTTATTTTAAATTAAGATAGTGTTCTTACACGGGCTCAAGAAAAATCAAGTATCCATCAAAGTTTTCAATCTAATCGATTCATAGTGTTAGACTAGTCCATCCTCATACCCTACATCTCTATTTAGTCAATAGCAACAAAAAACAAGTCTCCACTCATTGCATATATAAAATATCAATTAATAGTTTCATCAACTGAAGATCATGAATGCCCAAGAGAAAAGATTTGAGTAATCAATAGTTTCTAGAATGCATTAATAAGCGAATATAATTTTCTGAAAACATGCAATATAGATTAGCCCAATTCAATTATGGGAAACATAGTGCTTTATAATATTATGAGATAATCAGTTTAAGACTTTAAGTAATGAGAATATTTTACAAAAAAACATGATATCCTTGTTCTTATGAAAGCTATTCGAGCGAGAATAGTTAACATTTTTTTTATGAAACCCATCAAGAGCAAAAGTTTTCACATTTCAAGAATTAGATAACATTAATTCCCTTATTGTTTAATTTCTCTAAATTTATGGACATTGGATAGCACTTAATTAACTATTTCGAGCCTTGCAATAGAAATTTTTAGTAGACATAAATTTTATATCAACCAACTTCAAAAGGTACCAACAAAAAGGTAAAAGACAGAAAGTTGGAGAAGAAGAATGAATAAATTAATTTTCCGAAGATCAAAGTAGCTTAATTTGCTTCAATAAATGTTCTATCTTTTACCTTTTTTGGTATTTATCAAATTATGTAATCATGACTATATATTTTATTGTATTTCCATTTAATTGTGCGTTAAAATAAATTAGGAATAATACTTATTAAGTTTCGAAATGAAGCAGACATATGACCATATTTATGTATATTTCACATTGTAAGTAAATTAATTCCAAAACAAAGTAGGAATTTAACTTATTGATTTCCCCCATTAGCTAGGAATACAATTCATTGTTTTTCCAAATGAAAGTAGGAATGTAAATAATTGATTTCCCCATAAGTTAGGAATACAATTAATTATTTTTCCAAATGAACAATGAATATAATTAGAGATTTTTCACAAAAAGTAGGAATACAATTATAGATTTTTCACAAAAACTAGGAATAAAATTTATTAAGTTTCCAAAAACATTAGAAATACAATATACTAATTTTCCATGTGAACTACGAATAAAATTTATTTATTTTCCAAATATAATGAACTAGGAATGCAATTAATTAATTTTCCAATTAAGGTAGAAAAATATGGTAGGTTATCTCTCTATAAAGTTGCATGCCATTCCAAACATATAATTCACTATTATTTTTTTTGTTCGTGCTCTTTTCAAGAACTAAAAAAAAAAACATCTCAACAATTTTTTTGTTTATTTTTTTATTTTTTTATTGGTATTGAAATATGAGTAACTCACATGTTTATTCTCTTGGTGTTATAAGAAATGTTAGTGATCGTGATTCCATAGATAGAATCTTAAGGGCAGGTGCTACACACAATCTTCAAGGTCAATCTGATACTTACATGGAGGAAAAAGAGGATAAAGATATATTGAGGTATTTTAACACAAGAATTCATCATGTTGTTTTTCCTAAAGATGAAGTAAAAAATCCAACGAATACAAAAGAGATTTGTGGCATATGTCTTGGGAAATTTAAGCATGAAGAGACTATTGGGACACTTGGGTGCGAACATGAATTTCACACATGTTGCATCAAAAAATGGTTGTTAAGGAAAAAATATTGTCCCATATGTCGAGCTTCAGTTACCCTCTTTCCCATCAACAAAGACCGTACAAGTTCTTAGCAATTAGGGATTTGTTTTATATTGTTGTATTAGTGAGTTTTTTGTTCGCTAAGTTTGAAAGACCAAGACTCTTTTGTTTATGTTTATTAGGTTTACCGCACGTGTGTTGCATGTGGTAACCTCATATTGAGATGCCTAGAAATATGAAATAGTATCTATACATTCTTCATTTGATTAAATGTGCTGAATTCCAACTTGCGGAAATTCTCACATTCTTCATTTGATTAAATGTATCAACTGTAAACAATTTAATATTTTAGGGGTAATTTTCTTAAAGTTTGAAAGTCATCTATTTCATTTTGGGTTGCATGTCAGTCCAATATAGTTAAAACCTTTATAAATTTTGGTCATACCTTTTCTTTGTTTGTATCAAGGAAGTACTCAACGTTGTGTAACATTGATACAAATAGGTGTTTGATTGTGCTACATATTTAAATGATGGGTAATCTTCTTCCACCAATGGGAAACCAATTTCACAGTTACATTTGGTAACATGATTAATTGTTATTTTTCCTCCTAACCCGAAATGACTTTTAACAATCGTGAGGAACACGCTTATAGTGGGGTTGTGTGTATTTCTAGCAGCCATGCTCTACCTTTGTATTTTTGGAAGGAGCTACATCTATTATTGTGAGCGCATGAATGTATTTGTACGACTTTCATCCATAAAAATGAATAAGTAGTATCATAAAGGAATAATAGGGCACACAAATGGTTACCACATCTTGAGATTCATGTTATTATGCAATAATTTCCGAGATATATGTGTGCTAATATATCGTTGTGATTTTTTAACTCAATTATGTGATTTAATTGTGCAATTGTATCCATAATCTACGTGTTTGTGATGTGGGGCTTAAAATTCTTTGCCTTTGTGGCATCAAATTATTTTATTTGTTGTATTTCATTTAAAAGGATTGTTGGTCCATGGAGATTGAAACAAGTCTTATAGTACTAAATTGGTGTTAAAAGAAAAGAGGAAAATGGGTAAAATATGCATCATGAAACACTTTTTTTTGGTTCTAGTTTTCTAAAATTTATAGTAACATAAAACAATATTTAATGTTATACCTTTTGGAATAATTTAATGTCTTAGCTTTCCAATGGCAATAAGTTGACATTACTTTATGAGGGGATTGACGGAACTCTTAAAATATGGACATTCATTTACTTGAAGACAAAACTCATTGGTCAGCTACACTATCAAAGAAGTTATATTTTGCCTCAAATTTGATTTTTTTTTTAGTTTGAATTAGGAGATGTTCTTAATAAGTTTTCTTTCCCCTCTTCCTCCGCGGTCTTACAGATTACTTCTTCTTTCACTATGTTTGGTGCTTCATATTCAAAGGCAATGGCGGAGCCACCTTACAACTAGGAAAACTAAATAATTTTTATTCCTAATTTATTTTAACTCATAATTAAATGGCAATACAACAAAATGTATATTCATAATTACATAATTTGATAAATACCAAAGAACGTAAAAGATAGAAAGTTGGAAAAGAAGAATGAATAAATTAATATTCTGCGCTAATTAAGATCAAAGTAGCTTAATTTGCTTCAATAAATGTTCAATACTTGCTAGGAAACATTGGTTATGTCAACATTATTGACAAAATGAAAGACAATTCGGCCTTTGGTTGACCCTATATTTAAAATAAAGGGACAATATCCTAAAGGAAATATTCGATTATCTATTACCAACATGGAAACCACTAAATTTTGTTTGAACAAAAATAGAAAATTATCTATTAGCAACAAGGAACCAAAACTATAAATGCTATATTAGACCTTAACCATTGTTCCACAATAGTTGTGGTTCCTCCTTTTCCCCTACTAAATTTATTATTGAAGAAGCGCATTGTACCAAATAATAACCCTATCATATGCTATACCTAGGTTTTATTGGAAAAATTATCCATGTTCTTCGTACTTATTTGATCTTACTCTATCTAGAGGCACGACATGCCCCTTCAAATACTTCTCAAGATCAATATAAATAATGTAGAGTGCATTTTGTTTGACGATGAAGACACCAAGTGCTTAAGCTAATATTATTTTTCTTAGGAAGTTGTTGAATGAAGCACATAATGATACTGTCCCTAATATGCAATGTCTTGTTGTTTTATATTTGTGAAAAGAAACATAATTTAGTAGTTGTTGAGAAAATGGTATATAGAAATCTTATTGATTATTTAGAAAAAGATTATCATCTTTATCTGAGCTTTTCCTCCCTTTGATGTTGTTGCATTCTTTGTATGTTTTGCAAAAGGGGTCAAGGAAGGAATTCAACGTAGATCTTTGCCTCAACAAGTTAATCATTCTTTTAGTCATTATTTGGATTGTAAATCATGAAAAATTATCTGTTCGTAAACAAAAAAAATCACCTTCACTTGACATGCAAAAAGGCATACCAAATTAATGATACCCTGCTTACCTTATGATAAACATATTGTTCAAGATTCTTTAACCCTATATACCTTCATAACCCACACATCTATCAGAGTCAAGGTACAATGACGAAATATAAAAAGATCATTTCCTAACATTTCGAGGTCTGGCGAGAAATAATACATTTCTTCTCCACAGCAAAGGTTTTCCATTTTTGTCACGATTAAAAAATGAGCGTGATAACACTTGTCTATTCTCACCTAGATAAGTCAGCCTCAACGCAATAAAAAAAGAACGAAATCTAAAATTACAATAAAAATAGGAACAAGATAAAGTGGAATTTTATTCTTTATTAAAAACCCCCAAAACATGGTTGTTTTGTGAACAAGCAACTAAATACATAACTATGAAATTAAAAAATACATACAAGTCTCAATTTTTATTTCTCAAATAGAAAAAAGTGTAAGAAAATGAAAAAGAGGCCGCTGAATTATAAGAAGTTACCTCTTAAAATCTTGACAAGCCTCGAAATCAAAGAAAGAGCCAGAAGTCACGCGGGTCCGGAATCGCAACCTATACAAGTGTATAAGAAATGGGTGTGTACTAAAAACTAGGTACCGACAAGCAACCTACTAAAAAAGTAACTAACTAGAAATCGAATACCCCTTACACTCTAACCAAACCTCCTAAAACTACAACTTGCACAAAAATCAACCCAATCTAGCAATTCTATAATACACGGCTCACAGGCCCAACAGTCTTAGTTCAGTAACCATAATTCAATAATTAAGGAAATCAAATAAGCAAACCTCAAAGTCAAGTAGTTCAGTCACATGCAACAAGTACATCAATCTCAGATATAAAAAAAGTCACATATATGCATTAAATACGTCAATTCACAATAATCTCTTGCTGAGACAATTCATTGGCTTTGTAAACATTGCCCGAAATGAACTCGGCATATTAACACTCGTCGAAAACTGCCTCGTCCAAATCACACTTGAAGACAATGACCTCACCATAATCATCATCATCTAGATCATCACAGTGTTCAACAATCAATGCACACAATAAATATCACACCACATAAAAGAGACAATGAATTACACAATTCAAGTCCATGTTCATGCTTTAAGCGTTTCATCAATCAATCAATAAGGGTTAGATTAAGGCAATTGACATTAGATGTTCAACACATAACCTTTTTCGTGTCAACCCTTTTTTATTTATTAAAATGTATCAAGTGGACAATTTAAACCCTGCACTCCATTCCCATTACTCAAAACACAAAATAAACGAAGGAAATATATAAATTCAACTAGAATACAAGGTATAGGAAACCACTTACGTTAAAACGATCAACAATCACTTCAAGAGTTGAGTCTTTCCCTTCCGAACCACTTCTAAAGTCACACAATCTAAATAATCAACTATTCAAAATCATCCACCGTAATTTGAAAAAGAAGGTTTGAATTTGGAAAATATTAGCTTAAAACATTACTGAAGGGTTTAGGAACTCATTCGAGGAATCCGTTTCGAAAAATGGATAAAAATCACTTCAATATCACCATTGTAGTTAAGAATATGAGTTCATGAAAAACAACCACATTCACCAATCAAAATCTCATATTTTTCTGTAAAAACTTTTAATTAATTAATCAGTAAAAAATGAAGGTTTAATTAGGATCAATAAGGCTTACCCTAATGATCTAGTACTAAAAATCCCTTTTAAAATCGCCACCAAGGTCTGCCCAAGCTCAAAATTCATGAAATGGGGCTTAACCCCCGAAATTGAAAGTCAACACCCTCTCTGATGTCATAAAAGCGAGTAGGGGTTCGCTTGAGCAAACCCTAATAAAACGAGGGCATCGCAAAAACGACACCTCCTTCTCAAAACTGAAGGTCGATTAATCAAAGGTGTCTCCAGTAAAGGTCAACAGGGGTTGAGCCTTCGCAAAAACAAACATCGCAAAATAGAGCCAACTTCCACAAAAGCGGAGGTGCACCAGAATCAGACATAATAAAATCACCCAACTCTTAAAATATCAAATCTACCCTTGAGATTCATCAGAACCCCATGAACATAAACTACATATGCAAATCGATTATACTCGACACTGTGGACTCAATGGAATACTGAAAACATGAATATGAGGTCTCCCTGACCCGACATTCACGAAAACCACAAGAAGCTAATTCGTAGTTGAAAAAGGTAAAACAAGTTCAGTACCCCTAAAAAAATCAACCAAGACCTCACCTACGCCTAAAATCATCCTCCAAATCTAGCAGAACACTCAGAATTTCAATCTAAGCATCTGAACACCAAGTGTTGACCAAAGTCAATGCTAAGGCTAAATTTTTATAATTTCACAACTTAGGACCTTAAATCTTGAAAATACTCGGAATTTGAAACCAACAATCTTCATGGATTAGATTTTACATTGATGGACTAATGGAATCAACAGAACTCCATTCTAACACTCAAAACTCCAAAAGACCCCCTAAAACCACTTTAATAACAACTTAGACTTTAAAACTTACAAACTTATCAGATTCACAACATTTAACTCAAAGCTCAACACCAACCTTTCAAACTCAATCATAACAGACTCGGAGCTGATATCATGAGGACTAAAATGGTAATTTCTACAGAAAAAACCAAAAATGACCAACTTGAACATTATAATTTTTTCCATCTCCCTTCACCTAAGTCAACTAAAAGGATAACCCAATCTTTATAATAACCAAAAAGCTTATTATTAATAGCGCAATAAATCTTCTCATTCACAAGCATACCAAATTTATAGATTTGAATCACATTTGCAAATCATACAAACATTTTGAAGAACTATTATTCAATCTATATTTTTCCCACATTGTAGTGTGAATTGTCATCACCCATATTTTTGTAGATAACCATAACCTTATAATCATTGTGAAGTTAATCGTATCCAAAACCATACATGTAAAAGGAATCAGTTTCAGAATTAGATAATTTGTTGATCTACTTAATTATTAAATTCTAGAGAAATACATTTTTCCCTCAGTGGCAACACAAATCAACCTATTGAAGGAACACACTAACTTAATAGATTCATAGGATATTTTTGCAGGATAATTCTGTTGGGTTTTAAAAGGTGTGAATGGAAAATGAAGAGTTGCGACTTATATGAAGAGTTGCGACTTTTATGAAAGGTCGCGACTTTATGAAAAGTTATGACTTTTATGAAAAGTTGTGACTTTTATGAAAAGTTGTGACTTTAATGGAAAGTTGTGAATTTTATGAAAAGCTGTGACTTTTATGAAAGGTGACGACCTTTCTTAAAGATTGTGACTTTTCCAAAGGTTTGTGACCTTAAGGAACAATAAGAACCTTTTCGCACTACCCTTTGCTTTCTATAAATTGAGGGATTTCCTCTCATTTTAAAAATAGATTTTTTCTGGACTTCTTCTACTACTACTAAATCTAGTATTCTAAGTGTACTTTATTGCCATTGAGTGGCTCGCTGACACCAGTATTTTGGATATAAATACACTGGTGATTGAGATCATTCTATCATGGGAGGACATATTCCAAATCAAACCTCGGATACTAGAGGGAATAATTTCCATAAGGGGACACTGTGCATTCAGTGGGCTTGATCTTCTTTTTTTCTTTCCAGATTCTATTTTATTCTAAGTATCTTAGGAATACAAGATAAACAACAATCTTAAGGAAATTATTATACTGTTAGAATTTTTGTATTCAACTGATTTTGAGAATCTGATCATGGAAGTAGAAGATAAAGACATTTTTTCTCCAAAATTCATTGGTTTGTTTAGTAAGGTAGAAGTGCAAATGTAATAACAAAAATTTGTGGTATTCCGATTAAATATTACACCAGGTAACCTTCTTATTATTTATCTAAGAATGAAAATAGTTTCTAAGAGTTAAAAATTTTGATTTTTTATCATGTGCTATTTTTGGAAAAAGATCTGCAGACTATATGTTGTGGAATGAATTTTGTTTGGCAAATAGTGTTGCCTTTAAAATTATTTATCTTGCAAAATGAGAGATGCACAATTTAAACGCAAATAGTGTTGCCTTTAAAATTATTTAGCTTGCAAAATGAGAGATGCACAATTTTAACTGATAAAATAGTATGTCAAAATGTTATAGTTTGAAAGCTATTTGAAAAGAAAAAAAATTCTATGTGATAAAGAATATGTTTAATTCCATTTTGGAGACTAAAAAAACTTTTGTAGTTTTGTACTCCTTGTGAATTTGATTATGTCCGGTTATTGTGGATTAAAAACTTTTGTAGTTTTCTACTCTGAATAATTTAGACTATGCAATTGATTTGAAGAACATGAAAACTTCACTTACTAAGTATGTGTTGTACTTTTGTTTTTCTATAAATTTCACTGTTATATTGAAACATTCTAAATACTAAGTGGTATGTCTATTTGTGATAGAGGAAAAAGACAGTGACTTAGAGTTGGTGAGTTTTTGGAATTAACTTTGACACTATGTAAAGATAGTCAAAGAGAATTGAAACCTATAATTCTTTCATGGAATAATATTTTCAAAAGAGGTTTCATACTGCCAATGAAATTTTGATAATCTGGGAAAATATGTGGAAAAACTACTTTCAAATACTTGAAAAATATTTTTGAGATCACATTTAAAATATGGGGGTTCTTTGCTTATGATAAAAATAAATTAGACTTCGTGTCCAATTTCATTTTTGGAGCAAAAGATAAGAAATTCAATGATACTTTTGTATTATGTTAAACCCACAAAAATTTTGGAGTATATTTGGTATTGTGGTTGTTGAGTTTCTCTATTACTAGTATATGGTGTTACTAGTATGAAACTACCAAATTATATGTATACTTTTTCAAAATGACTGAGTTCTTTTATGAAAAAATTTCACTTAAAATGTTGAGATTTTTCATGTAAAAATGTATGTTATATATAATTATTTTATAGATATGAATAATGGTGAATAGTCATTTGTGATGTTTTGTAAAAGAAGCATTTGGACTATATCCCCTTTATTGGACCTGATGAAACTTTGTTCATGGGTAGTTCTATAACAATCAAATTATAAGTTATGGAAAGGTCCTTATGAAAAGGGCATTTGACAAGGTGTTGACTCTAAACAATGTTTGTATCATACAAAATTGTAAGATGTTAATATTTGAGAAAAAAGCTAGCTCGCGAAGAGCTTTTCAAACTCAATATTTTTATTTCTTCTTACTTGCTTGAGTCAAACTTTGTGACATGAACACTTGGGGCATGTCAATTAAAAAAATCTTGTAAGGAAAATTGATCAACTTAGAAGTTTTGTCTAACTTTGAGTTCAATAAATAAAAATGTCAAGTTTGTGTGAAATCTAAGTATCCTGACCATTCTTATAAATCTATTGAAAGGAATTTTAATCCCTTAGAATTGATTTACACTGACATTTGTGATATGAAGTCAATACCATCTCGTGGTGGGAATAAGTATCTCGTTAATTTTATTGACAATTGCATTAGAAATGACTATGTCTATTTGCTGAATGGTAAGGATGAAGCAATACAAACGTCTAGACAATATAATATTGAAATTTAAAATTAGTTGGGAAAAATATAAGAAGTGATAGGTATGGACAGTAGAAATCTCATTTTGTAGAAATGTTTTTGAAAAGTGTAATTATACATAAAACCGGTGCCCTATTCACCTCAATCGAATGAAAAAATGAATGTTAAAATAAATCCTGGATGCATTATTTATAAGTTCGGGGTTACCAAAAAACTTTTGTACTACCCTTACTGCAAAAGGGAACAACAAAAAGTTTTGTCTTTTCATAAAGAAAGCGATTTTGTTTGTTCAGGACACAATCTATTCCATATGAGAAATGGAAAGTTAGGAAATCAAACATGAAATATTTCCAAGTGTGGGGGTGTCTATCCAAAGTCCAAGCTCCGATTCCTAAAATGATTAAAATAGGACATAAACTGTGGACTATAAAATTAGACTTGACTAGGCTATGACAGGTCTAAACGATATTGGAAAGAACGAGGAAAATGTACTTAATAAAGAGATTCAGAGGTGTAGTAAATGTAAAGGGATATATACTTCCTTCGAATATGATTTTGTAACATTTTTTATGTCTTTTGTAGACTCACCTTTTGGACCGATGGTGTCAATAGTAAGATTGGTTAAATCTTGAGCAATCCTATTTGAAGTTGGTTGATCTTCCTCCCGGAAATAAAACTTTGGGTTCAAAGTGAATCCTCAAAAGGAAAATGAAAGTCAATGAAACTGTTTACAAATATAAAGCAAGACTTTTTGTCATGTGTTTTAGACAAAAACAAGGTCTTGATCTTTTCAATACATACTCGCCAGTAACTAGAATTACATTCATTTGGATGTTAATTATGTTAGTTGTGGTATACGACCTACAAATTCATCAAATGAATGTGAAAGCAACTCTTTTAAATGGAGAATTAGAGGAAGAAATTTACATGGAACAATCCCAGGGTTTTATGGTTCCTAGTAAATAAAATAAAGTGTGCGAATTTGTTAAGTCACACTATGGACTAAAACAAGCACACAAACAATGACATAAGAAATTTGACCAAACCATGTTGGCAAATAGAAGTGATAAATGTGTTCACATTAAAATCACAAGGTGATTGTTTGTTTGTATATTGGTGATATATTGATCATCAATAGAGACACTAATGACATAAATGCTACTAATTGTATGCTAGAAAGCAAGTTTGGAATGAAATATCTTGGAGTTGGTGATACGATCTTAGGTATAAGAATCCTTAGAACTCCATAATGTTTAGCATTTTCACGGTCTCATTGCATTAAAAATGTACTTGACTATTTCAAATATTTGAATTTCAATATTAAAAAGTCTCCAATAAATGTGCGCTTTGCATTTTAAAAGATTTAAAGCGAAAGTGACTCACAATTAGATTGTGCTAGAGTATTAGGAAGTATGATGTATATCATGAAGTGTCCGTTATCAGATAATCATTTTCTATTAATGAACTGAGTCGATTCACAAGTGATCCCAACCAAACTCCTTATATGACAATACTTCAAACTATGTCTTGCATTATAACAATATCCAACAGTATTTAAAGGATATAGTGATGCAAATTCAATCACCAAAAAAATAAAGTAAAATTCACGAGTGGATATATATTTACTCTTGGTATATGAGCAGTCTATTGGAAATATTTCAAAAGAGACATGTATCGCTAGGTCTACAATGATCTTTGAGCTAGGTGCTTAAGATAAGGTCGGTGAATAAGTTAAAAGACTCCGGAATTTCTTGACAGATATTATTTTTTGTCCCAAATCATCGGCATTAGTATGTATAGACTTTGATAGTCAAGATGCAATAGGTAGGGCATGGAGCATGTTGTATAACGAAAAGCCTTGTCATATAACACATATACATGATATCGTTAGAAAACTATTCTTTAGTGGAATTATCATAATTGATTATGTAAAGTCAAAGGATAATGTGTCGGATCCACTTACAAAAAGGCCTAACTAGAGAGAAAGTTTAAAGATCATCTAAGGGAATGGGTTTACGGATTAGGACAAGTCATCATGGCGGTAACTCTATCTAGCAGACTGGAGATCCCAAGAGCTAGATTCAAGGAGAAAAACAAAGTTGTGAATGACAGTTCGTCATTGCCAACCAACTCAATTAATTCTCATGATGAAGACAATGCTCTGGAAAAGGATACAACATTAAGGCTTATTAATGAGTTAACAAATACTAATGGTTTTAATGATTTTTTATGTTTGGCAGAGTTGATCAAATAGTGTATCTACGCGATAATACGGTTAGAAATCACCTATGTGAGTGTGAAGTGTAAGTCACTTCAAAGGGAATTATTGCCAAAATCCTATTCTCTATACACTCATGAAACCAAGAGGTGTTCATGGCTGAACGAACACAACCGTAAGAACCATAAACGGTAAAGGGTTGATTGTGTGACATATGGTTGTCTAGGTATACACCAAAGCTCGACGGTTCAAAGATATCACATCTACCAATTGATCGAGTATATCCGACATATGTTCACTATGAACAGTCGTCCAAGGGAAAACTACTTATCCATATGCAATTAATTCTTGCTTGTAAAGTATACATACTTGTCCATTTCTTTGTCTTGGAGTCATTCCCCATTCATGCGGGGGATTGTTTGGTTTTAAAAGGTGTGAATGGGAAATGAAGAGTTGCGACTTTTATGAAGAGTTACGACTTTAATGAAAGGTTGCGAATGTTATGAAAAGTTGTGAATTTTATGAAAAATTGTTAATTTTATGAAAAGTTGCAACTTTTATGAAAAGTTGTGATTTTTATGAAAGTTGACGACCTTTCTGAAAGATTGTGACTTTTCCAAAGGTTTGTGACCTTAAGGCACAATAAGAACTTTTTTGTACTACCCTTTGCATTTTATAAATTGAGGGATTTCCTCTCATTTTAAAAGTAGATTTTTTCTGGACTTCTTCTTCTACTACTAAATCTAGTATTATAAGTGTACTTTATTGCTGTTGAGTGACTCACTGACACCGGCATTTTGGGTATCAATACACTGGTGATTGAGATTATTTAATCTTGGGAGGACATATTCCAAATCAAACCTCGGATACTAGAGAGGAATAATTTCCTTAGGGCCTAATATTCTTTCTGTTTTTCCAGATTCTATTTTATTCTAAGTATCTTAGGAAAAAAAGATGAACAACAAATCCAAGTAAATTGTCCTACTAACATGGTCATAAAATAAAGAACTACGGAACAATTCATAAGATTGTTCTCATGTGAATCAAACCTCAGCATACTACAAAAATAAATAAGTCACTTAAAGGGTTTAAAATTCCAAATTGTAAACCCCGCTAATTGTTGTGATGGTAGTTTCTAAGACACACAAAATTGCTTCTATCGCTATCGCTATGTAGCGTTTTTTGAAAACCGCCGCAACCAATTTGTGGCGGTTATTTGTTTCATTTTTGGGGGTTGTAAACCTCCGTTGTTTGTCTAAATAAATTTCACACCTATATTTTTTGGGGTGATAAACTTCTGCTAATTATTTTGACAAACATGTATTTTGCAGGGTTGTAACCTCCATAGTTTTATGACAAAAAATTATGATTAATTCATTCTTTATATTATTAGATTATAAGTAATATAAAGGGAAAATGAACAAGTACCCCCTAGACTATGATCGAAATTTCAGAGAAACACCTTAACTAAACTAAGGTCATATTAACCCCCTTAAACTTTTTTTTTTTAATTTTGTGCACCTTTTGTCTTACGTGGCACACTCCGTGACTCCACGAAAATGAGGCCCGTGGGAGATATTTGGATGTCACGTAAGACAAAAAGGAGATGTGAGTTATCTGAACTCATGCTCGTCCCCAATGTTGTGCTCAATACTACTCCCAAAATATATTGGCTCTTATGTTTTTATAATATACGTCTTCTGTGATTTGAGATTAGTGCTCAAAACTTAGCTCAAAGGCTATCTTGGAAATCTCAATTTTCCTACTTGCTTCATATTAGAAAGCTATAACTCTTTTCTTAAAACTAGCCCAAAGGCTCTTTGGAAATCTTAGTTTCCGTTCTTGTTTAAATGTGTAAACTTTTCTTTTAAACCTCTTTGGGAATACACAGTCCCCATATAATTCTTTGAAGAAAGAACTTCAACTTTAATATTTACTAAACTTAACTCTTAAGTATTAAAACAAAGTTAAAACATTGCTAAAGACTCTTGAAAACTTTCAAGAATTTTGCTTTGACTTGCTTCTTAACTTCTAGACTTGACTCTTAACTTCTTTGAATTTGATCTTAACTTTCCTTGAATATGATTATGGATTCAAGATTCATGATGTCATGTTAATGGATGATGTCATGATGTTTAGATGTACCTTAGAGTGTTGGAATCAACTAAGAAACATAGGTACATCACTTAGGAACTACTGCGAAAAGGTGGGGAAAGAATGGGGAACTGGCATCCTTGGCGCTCTGAGAGGCGCGGGGCGCCAGTCCTCAAAGTTCAGAGAACTTTTTGTGGCGCTCTGTCTAGCGAGACGTGCTAGAGGCCAAAGTTCAAAGGAAATTTTGTGGCGCTCTAGCAGGCGCGGCACCCCAGCCCTTGCCTAGAAAACCTCCGACTTTTCTCCTTCGTTTATCATCTCAAACCCTCCAAACTTCCATGGTTCTTTCCCCAAACACTTAGAATAATTAGATCTATCAGAATACACTAGATTCAACCCGAAACTACACCCGGGAAACATGAATCTAACCATCAAGTACCTTCAACTAAACAACCCACAATCATTAAAACAAATTACATCAAGAACTAAAAGGATTTCTTTTCAACACTAACAACTTCACTGAATTGAAGCATGATTGGCGCGTGGGTGAACTAACCCAACACTGTTTTATCTCACATACCTTGTAGGGATCAGCCCCGATGAATTCCACTCAAAAAACTTCAACGTCCTTGGCGATCTTTTGATTTCTATCCTCTTTTGTCTTC
This sequence comes from Solanum sitiens, assembly GCA_016801875.1. NCBI lineage: Eukaryota > Viridiplantae > Streptophyta > Magnoliopsida > Solanales > Solanaceae > Solanum > Solanum sitiens. The sequence continues at coordinate 2,104,432 of JABWTJ010000035.1, read as the reverse complement.
TTTTCTCTCTTCTCTAAGCCCTAGCGTAAGTTCTATCTTTCTAAACTGAAAAAAGGTGTGGTTTTACCCCAATTAATTCCTAAAAACAAATTAATTTTATTAGGTGAGGAAAAGACAACTTTGCTCTTCCCAAATCCGGATTGGGATTTCCTTAATCCAACAACCCTACTTCCGTAAGACATAACTCACTCCTCCGAACTCGAAAGCGCGCAAACTCGGCGGAGTTGGAAAGGTTATTCTATGGTATTTCCAACCATATTTGGAACTATCCCTAAATCATCATGAGCTAGGAGTTATGATAATTTGAAGTTGACCAAAAATTCACTTTTTAACTTAAAATATCCAAATTTTCTTATTCTTTCCTAAAATAAGTATTTTCATATTTTAAACTCTTTTCTAATTCTTTCTTGTTGCGCAATGTTACATACATATAGACTTCAATGTAAATTTGTATTAAAAAATATAAATATGAGATCGATGGTTTATAAAGACACCCATGCAGAGGTGGAGAAGACGATGGTCTTTGGTGATATCTTAAAGTTTAAACTTTCTCTTGTTCTTCTTCTTTTTTCGATACTTTTTTCATACAAGTAGTAAATCTTGTTCTAAGTTTTGTATAACTTGTTTTGTTATAAAAAAAAAGTTGAAAGCTCATTAACCCTTAAGGTTTTATTCATCCTTTATGTCCGCTTACAAAGTACAAAGTTCAGTAATCTCAACTATCAATACAAAGTTACAATGTAATATGAAAAAGAATATTAGTTTGGCCCATTAAATCCGACTTACCCCTTAAGTGGCAAGGGTTGGATCAACTAGTATTTTCTCCCAGAACCCCAACCCCTACACCTGACCTAAGTGTAACTCATTATGTCCTAGAATCGAGAGCGTTAAGGTTGACCTTTAATGGGCCAAGTTGGACCCAACCAGCCCAATAGTTAGGTTGAGCTAAAATTATTATCTTTTGTTTTATTAATCATCCAAAGCCTACTAATTCAGATTTGCCTAAGCTTATTAGGAATGGTTAAAGCAATCTCTCTCAAAAATCTCTTCATATAAAAAGTTTGATTAAAAGAATTCTATATAAGAACTGAGTTAACCCTTGGACTAATACCTACATGTAGCTCGAAGGACACCAATGATTACAGTTGAGTAGGAAAGAGTGCATAACCTTCTACCAAATGATACATGAACAAGAAATATAGATTAATGAAAAGTTCATATATATATATATTGGGATAAGTCAGCGAAAGCACCTGATTCACAATATTGTTGAATCATCAACTAGCTTGACATTTAAATAGAGAATCAAATTAATTACCTTTTCCTTTTATTTTTTCCTTTTTAAGTAAAATCATAAATGTGTACAAACCCCTTACTTGGAGAAACTTTCACTTCACATATAGGATTGTTTGGGGGAAAAAAATTAAAATGAAGGACTAGAATAGATAATGGAAAAGTTCATAGAGTTACAAAACATTTATATGTTCGCACTATTTGGCAAGCAAAATGAAATGACAATAATGTCCATTACATACATATAATTCTACCTAAAAAGCCCTAGGTTCTATTGAAAATCTTCCTTGGATCCATCGCCTCTCATCTTAAGGGTAAAACTGAAAGAAATGTCCCACATTTCCTCATCGAACATATCACCATTATGTTGTCTCTTGAAATATAATGGACAGTTAAAAAATTGGGGGCCCGTTTGACCCTATGTTCTTTTAAATAAAATTTTATTTGACTTGATCTTATGGTCTTCTAAACAAAATTTTATTTGACTAAAAACATTTTCTACATTACTTCAATTGTTGTTACTAAGTACACTTCAAGGGAAAAATAGATTAGTTATAAAATCCTACTAGTAGTTTTATGTGTCTTCTTCAACTACCATTTTCAAAAAATTGATACACTCTAGAGAGGAGAAAATTGAAAAAACAAAATGAATAGCTCTAATTCATCCCCTTTTGAGACAAATGAGCAGGTGCGTATATATGTGTAGCTTTCAATTGTTATTTTTTGTTAGTTTTAATAATCTAGAGTTAGATACTTTATAATTGGATTTTAATTCATTCTAAATTGATTGATTTTTGCTATATTTTTGTGTGAGATATAATTCTTACCATTTTGTTTATGCATTTGTATTTCAAAAAGGAAATTGAAAATTATATTTTTCCGTTGATTGTTGATAAAATTTCATGATGCTATATGTTTGATATCATCTTAATTGATTTCGATAAAAGATAGCAATTTTTCAAGAAATTGAATTTGGATCTACTATGTGAAGTTGGGTTATGACTGAATTGAATCTAAATTATATATAGTAGGAAGTTTTGCTGACTCTTTTAGATAATATTTCAATACATTTAATAAGTCAAGAATTTCTACTAGTTAGAGGGTATAATTGAGTGATGTAGCAATTTATAAATATTTCAATCATTAAATTTACTCTTGATTTGATATTTCAAAGTCTTTCCTTGATAACTCTTTCATGTTAGATATGTATAGATGTCTTTACAAAATAAAAGATATTTTTTGACGATTTTATACCACATGTCTAGTAGTTGTTTATTAATAAAATTAAATTAAATCATTCTTAGTAAGGAAGACTATAAGAAGGGGGAGACTATAAAAAGGGGACTAGACCTTACATATCCTAATAAGGTAACAAACCTCATCCAAGTTTTAGCAAATATGAATAAAATAAGAGTTAAAACGCACTAGGTATATTGTGATTACACATTTGTTTATTACACGTTATGATGATATGTTTAAGTAGTTCAAAACTATAAAAGACAAAAAGAAAATTGAGTCATCAACACCAAATTTTTAGGCAAGTATATTAATGTGTAAAAAGATATAATGTCTCATTTTCTTTCCATGTTATAAGGAAGGCGAGAGTCGTCATGTGCTTTAACGACTTGTTTGTATCATAAAATTAAACGTGTAGTGATTTTGTAATTTTAACTATAATCTACTTTGACATCATGTACGTATTTTTTTCTCTCATGATATCTAGAATATGTCAAACTTTCAACGGTTTTGTATTCAAGTTGTTCATTCTACTTCTTTAAACGTTAGAAAGGGAGCATTTTGATGACATATAAATGACAATTTTACCCTAAATCATCCCATAAAACCCTATTTTCTATGTCTTTGCTGAGTTCTTTCGTTCTACTATGTTCATGGACTTGATCCAAGCTTCTCGCTCTTAATTCGGGCTTTGGAGCCAGTAGTTATACTTCAACAACCCTCCTAACCATGTCAAGCCAACTTCCTATTTGCTACAAATCAAACTTACTAGTATGTTAGAGTCGTAGCGTTTTTGCTTCAAACCCTTTTTTCAACCTATAAATATATCATCTTCTTGACAAATCAATATAAGCAGATGAAGTAAAATAAAATTTTTATTCACATGTAAACTCTAAACTCTATTACATGTATAGTGGGATCTAAGAAAATTTAATAGCTCTATGTCAGTTATGGGAAGATACCTGAGTCATAATTGATAAATTTGTAAGCTTGATTTCTATTGAATGCATGTCAATAGGAGACTTCAATAAGCCTATTAAAGTATACTTTGTAGGAGATCTATTGTGGTCAAGGATACTCCTCTCTTAATATTTTGAGTTTAGAAGAATTTACTAATATTATTTCATAATATTTCGATTGGCGAATTTATTAGCCCTATTTGTAAAATACCCCTATTCCTATTAGGGAGGTGAGGCAAAACAATACTTGATGAATCTCCCAAATTCTCTAATATCAAATTAAAGCTGATAAAAGTTAACTTAAGCCTCATAGTCATACCTTTATTGAATACTTCCATATGCTTGACTAGATAAAAATAATCAAGCTTACCGATCGTAAAAGAATCATTCATTTATTATTGGTGTGCATCATCAAGGGTGTGATCATATAGATGAAATTCCTTCATTCTTAATAATATCTCATTTGAACCTTCTAAATGGTGAAAGCTTGTTAAGAAACATTTCCCCCTCAATGGAATCTATGTGAACCAAATCTAAATTAATGTGTTCCAAATGTACCAGATGTATCTATAAAAAGAAGACATGCCACAAAGGCTCATAGTAAGTGATGTGGTTTCTCTCTGTAATGAAAAGATAAGGTATGAGGTTTATACAAATTCCATGAGTACTAGGATCGTTTGGTGTGCAAGATAAGATTAAATATCCCACACTTAAGTTTGAGATTAGATTAATAGGTATTTTGTTGACGATGTAAAGAAGTAAAGTCTTAGTTTTGAGATTAGATTAATATTCAACATAAGATGAAACCTCGCGGAAAGGTCAAGAAAACCTTAACATTCATTTCTCATTATACATAAAGAAGTGAAGTCTTAGTTTCTCTTAAAGATTAAACTCCAAATAAGATTTGTAGAATTTTAAACCTTGATGCATCATTAGCTTGATATGTGTTTTATTTTCATCATTATTCTTTTGATATATGTATATTTGATGACAATATCGTTTAAAGTAAATTTATTGTTCAAATAAGAAGAAGACTGATTCAAGAGATAATTAGCTTGATAAGTATTTTTTATTTTCTTGTACTATGTCTATTTCATGATAATATTACTTAAGGTAAGATTACTATATTTTGGAAATGAGATATTTGTAGTGAGATATTAGATCAATTGAAAATACCCTAACGTATTTTATATTTGTAGGGAGAATTGGACCCTAGCAGGAATATGCCAACATGGCTAGGGCCACTTTTAAAGAAGACATTCTTTGGTGCATGTTTGGTGCATAATGAACTTGAAAAGAATGAACTGAGCAAGTATTGTATCACATGCGATTCAGATTTATGCAAGCATTGCATCTGTATAAACAAACAAATGATCATGACTATCTAAAGAATTATCGACATGTTTACAAAGACGTTCTTCTCGAGCAGATGGAAAACTATATTGACTGTAAATTAATTCAGGTAAATTTAAATTGATATAAACGGTTACAACTAGAAATAAAAGTAATTTTTTTTCTAGATGTATCCTTGAGCCATCTCTGTTTTGACCAACTAGTTAAGTCTACTCATTGGTGTGAAGTTGAGCTTGAACAAAAAGGCTAAAGTTTAATCATTTTGGGCTAGAACTAAAGATACATATGGTTGATTTTTTTGTGTTTGCCTGAAGTTCTTGTACATGTCGATAAAGTTCAGCTATTTTTGTTTGAAAATCATGTAAAAATATCTGAACTTTAATTGTTGTTTTTAAATATATATATATAATTAGCATCTTTATGTTAGTGATCTGATATATATAATTTTCTATGTGCAGATATACAAATGCAACAAGAAATTGGTAATTGCTTTGAATCCTCTGCCACATTGTGGGTCTGGCTCTTTAATTGTTGGCGATCCTACTTGTCTCACTTTCAAAAGGAGATTGCATGACCCTCAACTGTTTCAATTTTGTTCCATTGCTTGTCAGGTACATATCACTCCCTCCGTCTCAAATTAAGTAGTTGTTTTGCGATGATTTTTATTTTATTTTTTAATATTTTTTGAAATTAAATTCTAGAAATAATGCTTGATCGAAAACAGTCTCTCTACTGCCACGAGGTAGTGGTATGGCTTGAGTATACTCTACAATCCACATACCTCATTTGTTAGATTTCATTGGATATGTTTTTGTTTTTGTTGTTGTATAATCCAAAATAGAATGTTGAAATTGAAAAAAATGTACTCCCTCTTCCACAATTTATGTGATATTATTTGAATTGACATGAATTTTAAGAACAAAGAATGACTTGAAATTTATGGTCCAAAATATCTCATTAAAAGTAAAATAAGTATTTTAAAGCCAAATTATAAGTAAATATCATATTGTATCATTATTTTATAAACCAACAAAGGAAGTACTAAATGTTATGAATCAACCCCAGTCCGACATGGAATTTGCGGTCACAGAATAAGTAATTGGGTCAAGAAAGAAGTAATTAGATCAAAAGACCTTCACAAAGGTTGAATTGAGATTCATGCCCAAAAGAGTAACTAGTCTAAAAGGAAGAGAAGTTGGAAAGATAGGTTAGGCTTATTGTTGTGTGAAAGTCTAGTTCTCCTCATATCCCTTCTGAATTGTCCGTATTTTCTCATTTCCCTTATTCCACCAATCAATGTCTAGTCTTACTTTCGATATTTTTATATGTTTCTTTTTATTGTTTTAGTTTATACATTTACTTTTGGAAACTGTAATTGAACTTTAGCCTTATTAATATATTTGAGAAGTGGTTATTGTTGTATTGAATTTGACTTCTTACACCAAATATAGGGGAAACATCCTTTTTTGAGACAGATTAAAAAAATAACGATACACTTAAACAAAGACAGATAGAGTATTATTATATATTTATATTGTCAATAAACATAAATATTTTTTTGAATAACATATGTTATGATGAAATTTGTAGGTGGAAGCCAAATGGGGAAAGTTTGTTGAGACGAAGCGGAAGCGCAAGAGGAAGAGAATTCCTCACAGGGCTCCTTTAAAATAAACATGCTTTGTTTTAATTTGATCATTTTGAAGTACTTTGCTTGAAGAATTATGGACTGTGTGATTTTATGTTGCTACTTGAAAAACATATGTGCTTTCAACTATTTTTAGTTTTAATTAAGACTTTTGTAACCTAATTCTCTTTCATGCATTGTTATTGTGTTAAAAGCATGTGTGGATGCATGATCTCTCTTTTATAGAGCCTCTTATTTTTAATTAAAATAGTGTTCTTACACGGGTTCAAGAAATATCAAGTATCCATTAAAGTTTTCAATTTAATCGCTTCATAGTGTTAGACTAGTCCATCTTCATGCCCTACATCTCAATTTAGTCAGTAACAACCAAAATCAAGTCTTCATTCATTGCATATATAAAATATCAATTAATCGTTTCATCAAATGAAGATCATGAATGCCCAAGAGGAAAGATTTGAGTAATAAATAGTTGCTAAAATACATTAATAAGCGAATATAATTATCTGAAAACGTGCAATGTAGAGTAGCCCTATGTAACTATGCGAAACATAGTACTTTATAATATTATGAGACAATTAGTTTAAGACTTTAAGTATGAGAATATGTTAAAAAACATGATATCCTTGTTCTTATAAAAGTTATTCGAGCGAAAATAGTGAACAATTTTTTTTTATGAAACCCATCAAGAGAAAAAGTTTTCGCATTTCAAGAATTAGATAACATCGATTCTCTTATTATTTAATTGCTTTAAATTTCTTGACATTGAATAGAACTTAAATAACTATTTCGAGCCTTGCAATGAAAATATTCAGTTGACATAAATCTTATATCAACCAACTTCATAAGGTACCAACAAAATGTGATTTATACAATCAACAAGCATATGTATATCTTGTTCTACACTAAAGGAAATAACATCAGTACACTACAAGAAAGCCCATCCTTCTTCATTACAACCCGTGCAATCAGCAAGGAGTAGATTCTTTGTTCCAAACATTAGCATTTTTTCCTGAAAGTTCAAGAGTATATAACAGTTCACAAAACACTATTTACTTTATCAAGAACCAAAGTCCCCAATGTTCCACATGCAAGCTCTCCCTACACATGATCTATGGTTAACATGTAGCAAAAATCTCTTTCATTAGAAATCACAAGCCTTGTTTAAGCAAAAAGATGAGATCTATTTCCCTACCAACGACATTTGCGACATGGATACTCTTAAGCAGGGTTGGACCCGCACTATACGGAGGGGTGCACGTGCACCCGGTAAATTCCGAAAAAATCATATGTATATATGTATATCTATTTTGAAATACTGATATAAATTAAGATTTAGTTAACATTGCATCCATAAAAAACATAGAAGTACCCTTGTCTAATTGGTAGAAGCTAGAGATACCACCCTTTAAACCAGGATTTGAATCCTACTTAAGCCTGTTTTTATTTTAAGTTTAGCTTAGACCTCATATTTGATCCATGTTTATATTGGTGCAACCGAAGTCTTCAAATCTTGTGTTCGCCTCTACACGTAAAAAAACTAGCCCCATTATCTTTATCTCCTAAGTTCATATTAATTTTCTTCATTCTTCTTTTCCAACTTACGATCTTTTACCTTTTTTGGTATTTATCAAATTGTGTAATCGTGAATATATATTTTATTGTATTTCCATTTAATTGTGCGTTAAAATAAATTAGGAATAAAACTTATTAAGTTTCCAAATGAAGCAGAAATATGATAGACCATATTTATGTATATTTCACATTGAAATTAAATTAATTCCAAAACAAAGTAGGAATGTAACTTATTGATTTCCCCCATTAGCTAGGAAATAAAATTTATTATTTCTCCAAATGAAAGTAGGAATGTAAATAATTGATTTCTTCATTAGTTAGCATTACAATTAATTATTTTTCCAAATGAACAAGGAATATAATTAGAGATTTTTCACAAAAAGTAGGAATACAATTATAGAGTTTTTACAAGAACTAGGAATACAATTTATTAAGTTTTCAAAAAAATTAGAAATACAATACACTAATTTTCCATGTGAACTAGGAATACGATTTATTTATTTTCCAAATATAATGAACTAGGAATGCAATTAATTAATTTTCCAATTAAGGTAGAAATATATGGTAGGCTATCTCTCTATAAAGTTTCATGAAATTCCAAACTTATTATTCGCTGTTATTTTTTTCTGTTCTCTTTTCAAGAAGTCAAAAAAAAAATCTCAACAATTTTTTTTGTTTAATGTTTTATTTTATTATTGGTATTGAAATATGAGTAACTCACAAGTTTATTGTCTTGGTGTTGTTATAAGAAATGTTAGTGATCGTGATTCTATAGATAGAATCTTAGGGGCAGGTGCAATAGACAATCTTCCAGGTCAATTTGAGGCTTACATGGAGAAAAAAGAGGATGAAGATATATTGAGGTATTTTAAAATAAGAATTTATCATGTTGTTGTGCCTAAAGATGAAGTAAAAAATCCAACAAATACAAAAGAGATTTGTGGCATATGTCTTGAGAAATTTAAGCATGAAGAGACTATTGGGACACTTGGGTGTGAACATGAATTTCACACATGTTGTATCAAAAAAATGTTTTAAAGGAAAAAATATTGTCCCATATATCGAGCTTTAGTTTCCCCCTTTCCCATCAACAAAGACCGTACAAATTCATAGCAATTAGGAATTTGTTTTATATTGTTGTATTAGTAAGTTTTTTTTCCCACTAAGTTTACAAGAATAAGACTCTTTTCTTTATGTTTACTGGGTTTACCGCACGTGTGTTGCACGTGGTAACCTCGTATTGAGATACCTAGAAATATGAAATAGTATCTATACATTCTTCTTTTGATTAAATGTACTGAATTCCAACTTGCAGAAATTCTCACATTCTTCATTTGATTAAATGTATCAACTGTGAACTATTGAATTTGTTAGGGGGTAATTTTCTAAAAGTTTAAAAGTCATCTATTTCATTTTGGGTTGCAAGTCAGTCAAATATAGTTAAAACTTTTATAACTTTTGGTCATACCTTTTCTTTGTTTGTATCAAGGAAGTACTCAACGTTGTGCAACATTGGCACTATAAAAATAGGAACAAGATAAAGCGAAAACCTTATACTTCTATTAAAACCCTCAAAACATGGTTGTCACGCGAACAAACAACTAAATACATAACTATGAAATTAAAAAATGCATACAAGTCTCAGTTTTTATTTCTTTAATAGAACAAAGTGTAAGAAAATGAAAAAGAGGCCGCCGAATTATATGAAGTTACCTCTTCAAATCCTTGACAAGCCTCAAAATCAAAGAAAGAGAGAGAAGTCACGCGGGTCCGGACTCGTAACCTACACAAGTGTATAAGAAATGGGTGTGTACTAACAACAAGGTACCGACAAGCAGCCTACTAAAAAAGTAACTAACTAGAAATGGAATACCCCTTACACTCTAACCGAACCTCCTCAAATTACAACTTGCACCAAAATCAACCCAAACTAGCAATTCTACAATACATGACTCACAGGCCCAATAGTCTCAGTTCAATAACCATAATTCAATAATTAAAGGAATCAAATAAGCAAACCTCAAAGTTAAGTAGTTCAGTCACATGCGACAAGTACATCAATATCAAATATAAAAAAGGGTCACGCATATCCATAAATACCTCAAGTCACAATAATCTCTTGCTGAGACCATTTCACATTGGCTTTTTAACCATTGTCGGAAATGAACTCGGCATATTAACACTCGTCGAAAACTACCTTGTCTAAATCACACTTGACGACAATATAATTACCTCACCATAATAATCATCATCTGGATCATCACAATGTTCATTTCAACCGTTTTTTTTCCTGCACCCCAACCCCATTACTCACAACACACAATCAATGAAGAAAATATACAAATTCAACTAGAATACAAGGTATAGGAAACCACCTACCTTAAAATGATCAACAATCACTTCAAGAGTTAAGTATTTCCCTTCTGAACCACTTCTAAGTCACACAATCTAAATAATCAACTATTCAAAATAAACTACCGTAAATCACAACACTAATTCTCTTGAAAAATGGGTCAATCAACAAAAACCCCAATTTGATAAAGAAGGTTTGAATTTGGAAAATAATACTTAAAAACTTTACTCAAGGGTTTAGGAACTCATTAGAGAAAACCGTTTCGAAAAAGGGATAAAAATCACTTCAAAATCACCATTGTAGTTAAGAACATGAGTTCATGTAAAACATCCACAATCACCAATCAAAATCTCATATTTTAGTGTTAAAAATTTTAATTAATTAATCAGTAAAAAATAAAGGTTTAATTAGGATAAAGAAGGCTTACCCAAATGATCTAGTACTGAAAATCCCTTCTAAAATCGCCACCAAGCTCTCCCCAAGCTGAAAATTCAAGAAATGGGGCTTAAACCCCGAAATTGCAAGCCCACACCCTCTCTGATGTCACAAAAGCGAGCAGGGGTTCGCTTTAGCAAACCCTACTAAAATATGGGCATCGCAAAAGCGACACCTCCTTCTCAAAAGCGAAGGTCGCTTAAGCAAGGTGTCTCCAGTAAAGGTCAACATGGATTGAGCCTTCTAAAAAACGAACCTCGCAAAACAGAGCCAACTTCCACAAAAGCGGAGGTGCACCAGAATTCAGACAACATAAAATCACCCAACTCTTATAATATCAAATCGAACCTTTGAGATTCATTAAAACCCCGTGAACACAAACGACATATGCAAATCGATTATACTCGACACTCTAGACTCAATGGAATAGTGAAAACATGAATATGAGGTCTCCCTGACCTGATATTCATGAAAACTACAAGAAGCTAATTAGTAGCTTAAAAAGGTAAAACAAGTTCGGTACCCCTCAAAAGAGAAACTAAGACCTCACCTACGCCAAAAATCATCCTCCAAATCCAACAGAACTCTCAGAATTTCAATTTGAGCATCTTAACACCAAATGTTGACCAAAGCCAATGCTAAGGCTAATTTTTATAATTTCACAACTTAGGACCTTATATCTTCAAAAATACTTGAAATCTGAAAAAAGCAATTTTCACGGATTAGATCTCACATTGATGGACTGATGGAGTGTACAAAAATCAATTCTAACACTCAAAACTCCAAAAGACCCCCCAACTTACACTTTAAAACTCACAAACATATCAAATTCACAACATTCAATTCAAAGCTCAACACCAACCTTTCAAACTCAATCATAATAGTCTTGGGGCTTATATCATGAGGAGTAAAATGGTAATTTTTACGGGAAAACAAAAAATGACCAACCAGAACATTACAATTTTTCCAATCTCCCTTCACATAAATCAACAACAACGATAAATCATTATAATAACCAAAAAGCCTATTATTAATAGCCCAATGAAGCTTCTCATTCACAAGCATACCCAATTTATATATTTGAATCACACATTTGTAAATCATACAAACGTTTCCAATAACTATTATTCAAACTATATATTTTTCCCACATTGTAGTGTGAATTGTCATCACCCATATTTTCTAGATAATCATTACCTTATAATCATTGTGAAGTTCATTGTATCCAAAACCATACATGTAAAAGGAAACAGTTTCAAAACTAGATAATTTGTTTATCTACTTAATTGGTGAATTCGAGAGAAATATGTTTTTCCTCAATGGCAACACAAATCAACCCATTGACGGAACCTACCAACTTAATAGATTCATAGGATATTTTTGCTCGATAATCCAAGTCAATTGTCCTAGTAACATGGTCATAATTAAAGAACTAACGGAACAATTAGTAAATTGTTTTCATGTGAATCAAACCTTAGCAGACTACAAAAAAAGAGTCAATTAAAGGGTTTAAAATACCAAATTGCGTGGTTTACTAACCCTCGCTAATTGTTGTTGTTGTGGTTTCTGAGATACACACAATTGCGTCTATCGCTATCGCTATGTAGCAATTTTTGAAGAGCGACGCAACCAAAGTGTGGCGGTTATTTGTTTCATTTTTGGGGGGTTGTAAACCTCCATTGTTTATTAAATAAATTTCATACCTATATTTTTTGGGTTAATGAACCTCCACTAATTATTTTGACAAACATGTATTTTGCAGGGTTGTAACTTCCATAATTTTATGACAAAACAATTATGATTAATCCATTTTTTATATAATTAGATTACAAGTAATATAAAGGGAAAATGAAAAAGTACCCCCCCCCCTAGATAATGACCGAAATTCCAGAGAAACACCTTAACTAAACTAAGGTCATATTACCCCCTAAATTTATTTTTTTATAATTTTGTGCACCTTTTGTCTTGCGTGGCACACTCGTGACTCTACGCATTTGAGGCGCGTGGAGATATTTGGATGTTACGTAAGCCAAAAATGTGCACAAAATTACAAAAAAAGAAAAGAAAAGAAAGTTCAGGATGAGCAATAGAACCTTAATTTAGTTAAAGTGTGTCTCTAGTTTTCTGTCATAGTCTAGGGGGTATGTGTGCATTTTCCCAATTATAAATATTAATTATCAATAAATAAACTTGTACATTCATAATGCTAATAACTAAAGAACTGAAAAGGTTTATAGCAAGCCTAAATTTGCCGCTCCTCTTCTTCCAAGGCATTGAATAAATGAAGATAGTGACCCTAGAAGAGGAGGCAATCTCTGACATTTTACTTATACTTTACTCTCAACTTTGAGAATTTCAACTTATATCAGAGCTTATTAGTTCATGATCTACGGAGATAGATCTTTACAAATTTAGGGCTACAATTAAACGAAGTCGGGATTTTAATACAGACTTGAATTTCAAAAGATGTTTCACTTGAAGCCTTAAGATAATTTCAATGATGAGCTCTACTAGCAAGAACACGTGATTCAAAGTTTGAATCTTAGACTAAAGAAGTAGAAAATGGAGCACGACTAGTGTATTTGCTCCACTATTGGCCTGGTGTAGATGGGAGAATTCAAATTCCATTTGCGTTGTAGAAATTTGAGAAGACTATAAGGTTTTTGACATTTTTCTCAGTCTTATGAAAATATTTCCTTATTCTCAAAAGATATTTTATTTAAATCTTTTCCAAAAAAAAAATGGTAATTTTATTTTTGGTAATTGATTTAAACACTTGTGCATTAAGTATCACTCGATAAATTTTTTTCCTTTAAATTCGCCAAAAATAAGTGTGCATTTAAGTTGTTGCTTGAACTTCAAATTTCATTTGGTTTGTAAAAATATGAGAAGACAACATTTTCATGTTTTTCTCTGTGTTCTAAATATATTTCCTTATTGTATCTCAAAAGATATTTTATCTGATTCTTTTCCCAAAAAATGGTAATTTTCTTTTTGGTAATAGATTTAAACATGGTTTGTTCATCAAGTATCACTGAGATCAATTTTCCCCCATTTAAAGTCGCCTAAAATGAATGTGCATTTAAGTTGTTTTTTGAACTTCACGCTTAAGTGAATCTCTTAAATTTCACATTCCACACAAATCAATCAAAAAAATGTAGTGTTGGATTTGGAGAATTCACCATTAAAGTTTAATTCTCTATGAATTTTATCCATTTAATTTAATTTAACATATTCCAAGGGTTTTGTGTGATAGTGAATTTGGATAGGAAATTTAGTTCTTATTTTTATAAAAGAATGTGAAGTGAAAAACTTAAGTAAGCCAGTAAAATTGAGATTTATAAATTTGTCGGGTAAAATATATTTTTGTGTTATGCGTTCAAATTGAATTCTGTAATTGTTTAAATATTTAAATCACATGTGAAAATATTTCCACCAGAATTACATTAGGAATCTTTGAGTATGCATGAGAATAAAAAGATGAGAGATTGAGAACTTATTGTGTACTAAGTCCACCAGAAGCCCATTTCTCACTTATAAGTCATAAAATAACACGAACAATATTATGATATGCAACGCGGTTAAATGTTTTCTCAATATATTATCTTTCACGATCCGAGTCTACACCTTGGACGTGGTCGGCACTCAAAAACCATTGTTGCTCCCCAAGCGAACCCTCATCCTGGCTGACTACAAGCGGAAGACTAACTTAAGCATGCAAAAGCTTAAAACAGAACAAAATTCATGAAACTGAAATACAAAACTTTAACTCAAAAGAAAAATTTGAACAATATAATATATTCAATTCACTATTAAATAAGAAACTTAAGTCTTTAAAATATTTAATAAAATAAATGATTCATACAGAGTCCTCAACTATACTCACTATCTATCAAGTCTCTAACTGATAATGATAGAAGTCGGGACCAGACCCACGACATCCTGACTAAATTGAAAAGTAAATGAAATCCTCCACAAGCAATCAGGCTCACCATAGTTAACTCGAACTCGCGAATGTATCAACGAAGCTCCTATTGATGATCCTAAATTTATGTGTCTGCATCATGATAAGATGCAGGCCAAATGACTCAGTACATGAAATGTATGAGCATGCAAGGAGAATTCTAAAGAATAAACATAAGCTTGAAATAAATTATGAAAGAAACACTTACCTTGACTCTTCTCAACTCATGAATAACTCAAGGATATTCAAGTACACTCAAAACTACTCAAACTTACTCAACTCAGAGGTATTTCAGGCTAAGATACTCAACTCAGAGATTAGATACTCAACTCGAATATTCGATACTCAACTTCAATGATATGATACTTGATTCAATGAAGAACAAATTAACTCAAGATACTCAACTTAAGGTACTCAACTCGAAATACTCAACTCCTGATACTTAACAAATCTCATTATAATATAAAGCAATTTAAAACAAGTGCAATATAACGAAAAATTGTTTAAATACATGATGTCAACTCTGTGTATGTTACAAGGATACAACATAAATATGAAATGTATATGAAAATATAATTAAATGATGTATATAAAAATACAATAACTTTTGTGAAAGTTTCTGTCATACTCACTTGTCCGAGTCTTGAAACAAGTTTTTAGAATTTGTAGAAGACTCCTAAAAAAGACTAAAACAGACTTTCAAAAAATGTTTGAATGAATTCTCAAAACATAACTATTACCCTACCTTGGACATGATTTATGAATTCAAGGTTGTGATTTGTGATAGGAAAGATCTCGTGATGTTTAGAAGTACTTTTAGATAGCTAAACATGGGAAAAGGTCACAAAATCACCGTCTTGGAACAAGTACGCGACGCGGAGATACTTGTGAAATTTAATTTTGAGGCAGACTTGCATGCCAGATCATGCTCGAATTTTTCCTTCTTTGTTTTGTAACCTCAATTCGCCTAGATTCGATTATTTTGCTCAATCTCTCTTTAGATTTAGATACCAAGCACATGTATACTATAATCTTAAATCTAACAGATCTATAAATTTACATAATAATCTCAAGAACTTCTCAATCTCAGCCCAATTCAAGAACGAAATCAAATTCAAGAATACATATCAAGAACATCGGAGCTTCAACTTTTAGAACGAATGTAAAGCTGAAATTAACATGATTGGTGTGTGGGTGAATAACCCAACACTATGGAAGCTTACATACCTCTTATGGATCAAACCCATGGCGAACATCTGCAACAACACGTAAGAATCTTGACAAATGCTTGATCCTCTCCTCTTTTCTACTCTTTTCTCTTCTTGAACTCTCAAACAAAACCCTAGGTGTATATTAAGATTATAAAACTGAATCTAATAGGATTAGACCCCTAAAATATTTCTAAAAACGAATCAAATCTGATTGGATAAGGAAAAGATCAAAATACCCCTTACTATTTTCGGGTAACTTCCCTTACTAGACAGACTAACTTCAAAAGGTCATATCTCACTCATCCGAACTCGGAATGTCACGCCCCGAGCTACACCCGAGACGCGGACACGGAACCTAGGACCACAAGTGATCCCAAGCTAACCCTGCTGGCATGATCATGAGCATACTAAAAATAATAAACTGATGCGGAAGCTAAATCATAATTAAATCTGAAAAGATGGGGAATACCCATATTCTATAACTGAGATATTTGAAAACAATGAGTTTAATACAAAGGAAATATTAACTCATACTAAGCTAAATCTAACTATGTCTGAAAATAGCCTCTAAACTGGACTAGAAATACTGGGACAAGCCCCAGCTAAATCTATCAAAAACTGAAACTAAAAGACTAAATACTGAAGAGAAACTGATCATGAGTCTTGTCCTCGGAGAATGAGGACTCACCACTGAATCTGCTGATCTGGAGATCGGGAAATCGATCTATGCATGATCTGGATGCTGAGAACCTGAACCTACATCACGAGAAGATGTAGCGCACGTATGTGTCAGTACTTGAAAGGTACTGAGCATGTAGGATAGAGTAAAGCTGAAATAAAACATAACTGAACAAGCACGAAAGCAAGTATAATAATCTGAACATGATATACTGAATTTCTGAGCTAACTGAATGCAATGACCAATTTATAACATGCTAAACCTGAATACTGAATATACTGATAAATGGTCATGCAGAGAGTCTGACTGAATTGTGGGAGCTACTAATAACCGATAATAAAACCACATGAGCTAAATGTGGAGTCCGATGTATACGCCCCATCGAGAGGACCCAATATACCCTGCCAAAGGTATAAAGGCATGCTGGCGTGATCACTAAACTGATTGCCCACAGAGGGGACTTACAACCTACTTGGCTAGTAGTTCTGGGACTATTGGGTACGCTAAACCCTAGTCCAACTCGGTATTATGCTACTCCCAATAAATTCTGTAAATTAACTAATTATGTCTGAGTTTCTATAAATACTGGATAGCTCGAACTGAACATGCAAACTGAGAATGCAATAATTAATCTGGTAATTATGCATTTATAACTGAGGCATGTATATCTGAAGTTTCTGAAATATCTGACCTAGCATGTGTAATTCAAGAACTAAAGAAATACAAAGCTAGGGTTCTGAAATTCATTCGATAATCTGAGTAATAACATGATAATCTGATTTGGAACATATATTTAATAAATTCATGAAGTTCTATCAAAGTTCTAGAAACCCTAGGTTTAATCATGATAAGAAAACCAAGAATCTGACTGAAAACTAGGGACCCAATGGGTGAAAGGAACCCACTAGTGAAATCCCGCATACCTGGTGATGAAATCCACGGAAAAATACTTAAGTTTCGGGGCTGGAACTGCTGGAGCTTGTGGCATTCTTGAACTAGGGTTCTTGAGCTTTTTCTCATCTTTTGCTTCTAATTTTCTAAGTTTTTATTTAATGATTTGACTTGGATATGTTTTAATTATGTTTCTAGGCTTAAATTGACTAAAATCTGATGATTTAGGGTCAAAACGACGTAACTTAGGGTTTAAACGAAGTGGGAAAGGTCAAAAAGACCCCTGGGAAGGTTGCTGTCGGGCCACACGACGGCCAGGACTGACGGTCCGTCGTGTGCCCGACGCCCCGTCGTTGGGTCCGTCGTGAGGGCCTGTTCGACAGGCCTTTACTAAAATGGGCATAACTTTTTATTCGGAGGTCTGATTTTAGAAAGGTCGGTGGCTATGGAAATATAATTCAATTATCTATCAGTGGGTAGGTCATGAGAGACCTAATTCATTTTGTGATAAGAGTTATGATCATTTTAAGTTGACCCAACTACATTTCCCCTTAACTGTCTGCAAATTTTTTTTCTGAAAACTAAATTTTGGTCTGTTTTGGCTACGGGGTGTTACACGGAACATGGCAAACTTGACTGCGTTGGAAAGATAATTCAATGATACTTTCTAAGGTATCTTGTATCATACCTAACTAATTCTGTGCTGAGAGTTATGTTCATTTGAAGTTGACCAAAAATTCATACTTGAGCATAACTTGCAAAATTCCAGATTTCACTATTTCCAATTTAGTTCATTTTAGAACTCAAGGTGCTACATCTAGTGACCTTAACTTAATACCAAAGAAATTTTGAATTCCTTGGCAAAAACTTACTCACTACGCAGGATGGTTCAAGTTTTAGCTCAAAAAAAATTCGGGGTGTTACATTATCTCCCCTTTGGGATCATTCGTCCTCGAATGACGACTGAACTGGTTATAGAGTGGGGTTACTCTTACTAAGGTCTGAGTGTAGTGGTATGCTCTTACTATATTCAATCTTAACTCAAATCCATAAGTTTTGATTCTATACCTCTCTATAGGAAATCTCATCCCCAGGCTATTACTCATTACCATCATATTCAAGCTTAGTACTCTAATAACTCCATTACTAAAAAGACCTCTAAACAAATATCCCTCAAACTCATTGAAACTCATTACTATCTTACTCTCATACACTTGACCTGATTGCTCATCTTATCATCTCCCCTGGGTCTAAAGCTAGCACTTGAATGTTATGGACCGATTTCATATCTCTAACTAGTGTGCATTCTCTTAATGCTCTTTTTACTCTTGTGACTTAGACACAATTCACTACCTTTATCTAAATGTTAGGGTCTCTACTACTCGCATTCATTGCAACAACTATCTTAGTTCCTCACCTACTCTAGGTCAAGTCTACCTTATCAAATCTCAAGACAAACATCATCACCCTCATCTTGTCATTCTTTTGATCATGACACTCATCTCAAATTGAAGCTTCATGTTTATTACTAAACCCGAATATCAATATAATTGCTTGCTTAATATACTATACCTAAATACTACTATAGCAATTTAGAACCACTTGTCCACTAGGACCTCATGACATTTATTCAATCCTTACCTCTCAGTCTGCATACTCCAATTACCATCACATTCCACTTCACAACTTAAGTACTACTTACTCACTTATTGTGTATTATCTCTCAATTAACTCTATCATCCTTTGAATACCGTGAGGTTGTCCTTTCAATATTCATAAGCCTAGATTAGATCTATCACTTTATGAATACTCAGGGATTCTATCCAACACCTACACTTGGTCAGTACTAACACGATGATACTTCATCATAAATCCGTTCTAGCTACAACACACTCTACCTCCTATGATTAAATCTTCACAACTCATCACTTCTTAGTCTACCGTTAAGGGAAAACTCCTCATCAATATCTTACTATGTTCATGACTATAATAACATAGCTTGCCTCATCAAAATCTCCTTTTCTAGGATTACTAAACCTTTGCATACTTTCCTTTTAACTCTAGGATCTTTCACTCCCACTACTCATGACCTCATTACTCATGCTACCTTTTCGGGTGAAGATATTACCCAAGCTCCACACATACTTCCTCGTAAGGATCTTAGCTGAAACAGGGCTTACAGAAGAGAGTATAACTCACTTTCATCGCAGATGCACGATTCATATGAATGCATTACTTTGACAATCAAAACTTAACTTACTCTTGGTCTTCTCTCAATCCCATTTGGGGTCTCATGACTTCTCAAGACTCTTTCTAAGAAAAACTCATCCATAAGGATCTTTAAACTAAACTTTTCAACCATCTTAGTATGATGGGGAGTCGAATGAATCTGAGAAACGAACGAGTACGAATAATCTCTATGACATAGTTCTATTGCACGATTAAGAGTATGAAAGAAGGGAAACTTTTCTTAAATGTCTATAGTCCCTCGTTTGTAGAAGTGGGGCCTTCACAACCATAAACAAGATCTTACTTTACACAGCTTCATGGACACCCTAGGTGTAACGACCCAAAGTACCCCCTAGGCGTTACCGGCGTCTTCGTCCTCGAAGAGGACTTGGACTAGCCCTTAGCATTCTCATATCATCACATAGGTTAAAATGCAAAAAAAATTAAAACTTTTACATAGTGAGGTATACATAGACCTCTCGCATATCATACATGGAGTTTACGTAGACTCCTCGCTTAGTGAAGCTTACATAGGCTTCTCGTTTAGACAATATAACCAATACATAAGATATAGTCTAATAATATTGTCTCACATTAAACCATACCAAAAGGAAAACAACTTTGGTCATAGCCATTACAAATTCAATATTCCATTATAGACTTACATCAAGAGTCCCAAACGATAAAGGAATGAAATAGTGTCTTTAGACAATACAACTTCATAGCTAGAATAGAGAAATGGTAACATCCCCAAACATTGAGGGCCTACCAATACTTTGGAGAAAAGTCCAAGTCTTCTTGTAAAGTGCCTAGAAGCTCTTCAATGGTCGGAACCTACAATGTTTGGGAAAAAGGGAAGAAATATGGGTTAGTAAAAACCACATGTACTAAGTATGGTTCCTATGCAAAAAATCATCAATGCGTGAGAAAAGGCACAATTTAGTCAAAACCGTGCATAGTATCAAATAACCTTAATATGAACATATATGGAACATCAAAGTCATCCCAACATAATATCAACCCAACACATAATCAACCCAAAGCAATACTTGTGCAATACAAAGAATAGAACCCCATAATCCTATCCAAAGCTAAGCATCACATTAAGTCACTCATTTCATACATATGACCTAGCCTCATACTTCATCATAACATGCTTGATTCATAAAATCATATATAACATAAAACAAACCCAATCATACAAGAATACTACTAAGACCATCCCTTAGGGCCCCACATGTGCAATGTGTGCGAGAAGTCCCATACCCTCCCTCACACTATGTAGCAACCTTTAAGAAAAGATTTAATAAGAGTTCACATACTTAGCTTGTTCATTTACTTTTACATTAGGTAAAATAGTGAAATAACCGACATGAGACCATGTGAGCTACATGAAATTCAGTGTTCTACTCCCACACCAAAAAGAGAGGGTTAACACTTGCCTAAGGTATAACCTTTCGTACATAGCTATGTAGGTGGATCCACTAAACTAGAGTCCTATGTGGGCACATAGTTAAGGGTCAAGGAGATTGTTACTAGAAACCTTTACTTGCTAGACGTGGAAGTTTCCATCTCGTGAGATAACACATATATTGGGAATTCGGACTTGCTAGACGTGAAGAAACCCATGTGGGAGGCCGGACTTACAGTCACGCCCCGAACTACCCCCGAGACTCGGACACGGGACCTAGGACCACAAGTGATCCTAAGCTAACCCTGCTGGCATGATCATGAACATACTAAAGAATATAAATTGTTGCGGAATCTAAATCATACTTAAAATGAAAAGATGTGAATACATATATGCTAAAACTGAGATAATATGAAAACTGATGAGTTTAATACAAAGAAGTTATTAACTCAATACTAAGCTGAAACTAACTATGTACGAAAATAGCCTCTAAATTGAACTACAAATAGTGGGACAAGCCCCAGATAAATCTAGCAAAAACTAAAACTAAAGGACTAAATACGAAAAAGAAACTCATGACTATTGTCATCGAAGAATGAGGACTCACCACTAAATCTGCTGAACTCGAGATCAGGAATCCATCTATGTGTGATCTGGATGCTGAGAACCTGAACCAACATCACGAGAAGATGTAGCGCACGTACGCGTCAGTACTTAAAGGGTACTGAGCATGTAGGATAGAATAAAGCTGAAATAAAACATAACTGAACAAGCACAAAAACAAGTATAGAAATCTGAACATGATATACTGAATACTGAGATAACTGAATGCAATGACCAACTTATAACATGTTGAAATTGAATACTGAATATATTGATAAATGGTCAATGCAATAGAGTCTAACTTAACTGTGGGAGCTACTAATAACCGATAATAAAACCACATAAGCTAAATGTGGAGTCCGATGTATACGCCCCATCGAGAGGACCCAATATACCTTGCCAGAGGTATAAAGGCATGTTGGCGTGATCACTAACTGATTCCCACAGAGGGCACTTACAACCTACTTGGCTAGTAGTTCTGGGACTAATTGGGTACGCTGAACCCTAGTCCAACTCGGTATTATTCTACTCCCAATGATTTATGTAGTTAAATGATTATGTGTGAATTTCTGTAAAATACTTGATAGCTCAAAAATGAACATGCAAACTGAGAATGCAACATTTAATCTGATAATGATGCATTAATAATTAAGGCATGTATAACTGAATAACTGAAATATCTGACCTAACATGTGTAATTCAAGAACTAAAGAAATACATAGCTAGGGTTTTGGAATTCATGCGATAAACTGAGTTATAACATGATGATCTGATTTGGAACATATATTTTAACTAAGTCATGAAGTTCTGCTGTATTTCTAGAAACCCTAGGTTAAATCATGATAAGAGAATCAAGAACTAACCGAAAACTAGGGACCAATGGGTTAAAGGAACACACTAGTGAAATTCCACATACCTGGTAATGAAATTCACGGAGAAATATTCAGATTTTGGGGCTGGAACTGCTGGAACCTTGCTGCGTTCTTGAACTAGGGTTGTTGACCTTTTTCTCCTTTCTTGCTTCTAATATTCTAAGTTTAAATTAATGATTTGACTTAGGTAAGTTTTAGTTATGTTTCTAGGCTTAAACTGACTAAAATATGATGATTTAGGGTCAAAATGACGTATCTTAGAGATTAAACGAAGTGGAAAAAGACAAAAAGAAACTGAGTTAATTGCTGTTGGACCAAACGACGACCTGGACTAACGGTCCGTCGTTCAATCGACGGTCCGTTGTTTGGGTATGTAGGTTAGGTCTATTCGACATGCCTTTACTAAAACGGGCATAACTTTTTACTTGGAGGTCTGATTTTAGCAAGGTCGGTGGCTATGGAAAGTTAATTTAATTATCTATCTTTTGGTATGTCATGGGACACCTATTCATTTTTTGCTATGAGTTATAATCATTTGACGTTGATTAAACTGCAATCTCCCCCTATCTATCGGCTAATTTCCACCCACGGTCATACCTACGGTCCGTGGGTCCATCTGCGAACCGTGTTGTTCAATCGTGGTTCTTGTCGGAGAGTAGGTAAATGGGGTGTTGATCGACGGACACAAACTACGGACCGTAGTCTGACCTACGGACCATAGGTCCGTCCGTCGTTCGACACTTATTCAAATTTTTCTGGGCTGAGATTATGGGGGTTTCTGACTCAATCGACGGATGTGCAGGACGGACCGTGGGTCAGGCTACGGTCCGTCGATGGCAACCGTCGATTGCACCTGCAGACTTTTTGAAAATTGATTTTTGGTCTGTTTTGGATACGGGGTGTTACATTATCTCCCCCTTGGGAACATTCGTCCTCGAATGAAGACTATACTAGCTGAAATAGAGGGAGAGAGCAAACCCTATTACTAAACACTAAGAACTGAGTTTTTGACTGAATTGAGTTCCGAGCACATGCAAATACGCTGAAAATGCAAGTACAAATTGAGGGAACATGATTCTAAGGCTGAATTTATACATTAATGACTGAAAAACTGAAGAGGAACTATTATCTCAAGCTAGAGTGGAATCGGAAGGAAAGAGGTGAGGATACTTGGCTTTCATGGTTGCTTCTGCTTCCCAAGTAGCTTCCTCTACGGACTGACTCCTCCACAAAACCTTGACTGAAGCGACTTTTTTATTTCTCAACCTTCTAACCTGACGGTCAAGAATCTCAACTGGTACATCCTCATAAGAAAGACTATCTTACACCGCCACACTCTCTAATGGCACTACAGAGGCTGGGTCACCCACACACTTCTTCAAGAGTGAGATGTGGAAGACTGGATGCACTGCTGCTAATTCTGCTGGCAACTCTAACTCATATGCCACGTTGACAATCCTTTTCATGATCTTGTTGATTTGATGCTCTCCGGAAAGAGCCAAAATAGCCGCGGATGCAGAGTTAGCACTACCCTGCTTCCATCCCCTATCTCACCTTCTTTTCCATAAGGGCCTACATATCTAGGACTGAGCTTCCCTTTCTTGCCAAATCTCATCACCCCTTTCATAGGTGACACTTTCAGAAAAACACAATAATCAACTTAGAACTCTAGTTCCCTTCTCCTTACATTTGCATAAGATTTCTAACGACTTTGGGCTGTCTTAAGTCTATCTCTAATGAGTTGCACTTTCTCCATAGCATAAAGGACTGAATCTGGACCTATCAAAGCTACTTCACCTACTTCAAACCAACCAACAGGATATCTACATCTACGCCCATACAAAACCTCATAAGGGGCCATCTGAATGCTGGAATGGTAGCTATTGTTGTAGGTGAAATCAATTAGAGGAAGGTGATAATCCCAACTACCTTTGAAATCGATCACACAAGCTCTCAACATATCCTCTAGGGTTGAATGGTACGCTCTGTCTGTCCATCCGTCTGCGGATGAAATGTTGTGCTAAGGTTAACTTGAGTACCAAGATCCTTCTTAAACGACTTCTAGAAATGAGAGGTAAATAGAGGACCTCTATATGAGATTATAGACAAAGTAACCCCATACAACCTCAGAATTTCATTAATGTAAAGCTTGGCATAGTCCTCTACCGAATCTGTAGTCTTGACCGCCAAAAAGCGAGAAGACTTAGTCATCCTATCAACTATCACCCAATAGAGTCATGTTGTCTGCGAGTACGCGGTAACCATGTGATGAAATCCATATTGATCACTTCCCACTTCCAAGTAGAAATGCCGATCTCTTGGGTCATACCCCCTGGTTTCTGATGTTCTACCTTGACTTGCTGGCAATTGGGGCACTTACTCACGAAATTTGCTATATCCCTCTTCATACCATTCCACCAATAGACTTCCCGTAAATCACGGTACATCTTAGTGGCACCTGGATGAATAGAATATCTGGAGTTATTGGCTTCTGCAAGTATATGTTGTCTCAACTTTCCCACATCAGGAACACACGATCTACCTTGGTAGCGAAGTACACCATCTCCCCTTGGGAGAAAACCTCCACTCTCTGATTATGCACTGCACCCTTAAGTTCAAGCAAGATTGGATTAGTGTCTTGCTTTTCCTTAACCTCGACTAACAAAAGAAGATTCTGCCCCATTCTGAACTGTTATACCACTGTCTGATATGCCAATAAGGCGAACTCCTAAGCGAGCAAGCCTATGAACATCCTTCACTAGCTCCTTCTTTTCTTCCTCAACATGGGCTACACTACCCATAGATAATCTACTAAGAGCATCTGTTACTACATTCGCCTTACCAGGATAGTAATGCACACTCATATCATAATCCTTAAGGAACTCAAGCCATCTCATCTGGCGAAGATTCAACTCCTTCTGGGTGAACACATACTGAAGGCTCTTATGGGTAGTGAACATATCTACATGAACACCGTACAAGTAGTGTCTCCAGATCTTGAGTGCAAACACCACTGCTGCAAACTCGAGGTCATGAGTTGGATAGTTTTTCTCATGCACCTTAAGTTGTCTAGAAGCATAAGCTATAACCTTATCTTGTTGCATCAACACACAACCAAGGCCAACTCTGGATGCGTCGCAATAGATCACATAACCATCTGAACCCTCTGGTAGAGTCAAAACTGGAGTTGTAGTCAATCTAGTTGTCAATTCTGCAAAGCTTTTCTCACAGTTATCCGACCATTGAAACTTGACCATCTTCTAAGTCAACCTAGTCAATGGTGAGGCTATGGATGAAAATCCTTCCACGAACCTTCTGTAATAACCTTCTAGACCTAGGAAACTTCTGATATCTGTAGCAGAGGTAGTCCTGGGCCATTGTTTAATTGCTTCTATCTTGTGTGAATCCACTCGGATCCCCTTGCTAGATGCAATGTGACAAAGAAAAGTAACGGATTGCAACCAGAACTCACATTTGCTAAACTTAGCAAATAACTGACGATCTTTGAGAGTCTGTAGAACAACTCTCAAATGACTTGCATGTTGTTTCTCATTACTAGAGTAAATGAGGATATCATCAATAAAGACGATAACTAACAAGTCCAAGTACTGCTTGAACACTCTGTTCATCAAATCCATGAAAGCTGCAGAGCATTGGTTAGTCCAAATAACATAACTACAAATTAATAATGACCATACCGAGTTCTGAAGTCTGTTTTTAGAATGTCACTATCTCTGACTCTAAGCTGATGATAACCTGATCTGAGGTCTATCTTTGAGAAATGGCTAGTACCCTGAAGTTGGTCAAACAAGTCATCAATCCTGGGGGTGGGATATTTATTCTTGATTGTGACCTTGTTCAACTGTCTATAGTCAATGCACATTATGAGATAACCATCTTTCTTCTTTACGAACAACACTGGAGCACCCCATGGTGAAATACTAGGTCTGATGAAACCCTTATCTAGAAGGTCTTTCAACTGCTCTTTCAATTCCTTCAGCTCTGCTGGAGCCATTATGTAAGGAGGAATACAAATAGGTTGGGTATCTGGAAGGAGATTAATTCCAAAGTTGATTTCTCTTTCGGGAGGAACTCCAGGAAGATCTTCTGGAAACACTTTTGGAAACTCACTGACTACTGGAACTGACTCAAGAGTTGGGATTTTAGAGCTAGAATCCTTAACCCGAACTAGATGATAGAGATAACCCTTAGAGATAATCTTTCTGGCCTTAAGGTAAGAAATAAATAGACCCATAGGCGCTAAGCTACTACCCTTCCATTCTAAGATTGGTTCATCTGGAAACTGAAAACAACCCTAGTTCTACAATCGACTGAGGCATAACATGAATGTAACCAATCCATGCCTAGAATGACATCAAAGTCTACAATTTATAACTCTACACGATTTGCTGAGGTGACTTTCTAAGAGACTGTGACAGGGCAATTTTTGTATACCCGTCTAGTTATAACCGGGTCACCGACTGGAGTAGAGACTAAGAAATGTTCTGAGAGAGTTTCTTGACTGACACTGAATTAGAATGCTATGTAAGGAGTTACAAAAGAAAGAGTAGCACATGGATCTAACAATGCATAAACATCAAGGTCAGACTCGTAACGTACCACTGACTACATCAGGAGAACCTTCCTGATCCTGGCGAGCCTGAAGAGCATACAACATATTCTGATGCTGAACACCACCTGTACTAGATGAGTTACCCTGCTGAGTCAGGTGACTTGTTGGTGCTGATGAAGTTGTAGACTGAGCTCTACCATTTCCACATCATTGACCCTGTCTAGAAGGACAATCCCTCAACCTGTGACCAGACTGACCGCACCCAAAACACCCTTCCTTTCCTGCAAGGAACTCTCCTGGATGGTTTTTATTACACTTAGGGCAAGTGGGGTAAGTCTTGGTGACTTAAACACTTCCTTGAGACTTAGAGTCAGGTGCTCTAACCATCTGGTCAAATCTGTTCTTGGAGGATGGAACACTAGCTGATAAAGGGGCTGGAGCTGAAAACTTCTACTAACTCTGCGAGCGATTTCCACCACCCGATTTCTGCTGAGAATAGTCATAGTTCCCAGTCCTAGCCTTCTTATTCTCCTTGGCCTGTTCCCTAAGCTTATCACCTTCAACCTGCTGAGCATGAGTCATAAGCCTAAAGATGTTCATATCTCCCAGTAACATAGCATTTCTGCACTCTGTTTTCACCAAATCTGACACTCCGTACAAGAACTTATTTATCTGAGCCCTAGAGTCAGCAACCATGTGAGGAGAATACCTGGAGAGTTGGTTAAACTTGAGTCCATACTCTTGTACTGTCATGTTTCCCTGCCTCAAGTTCATGAATTTCTGAGTCGTTGCTTCTCTCAACTCTATTGAGAAAAACCTGTCCAGAAAGATCTCACTAAAGCAATCCCAAGTAATGGGAGCTGAATCTGTACCCCTATTTTCCTTCCACTGAGTGTACCAGATATGAGCCACATCTTTCAGCTGGTATGATGCCAACTCAACCCGATCATTCCTAGTAAACTGCATCACCTCAAATATCTTCTTGATCTCGTCCAAGAAATTTTGAGGATCCTCATTGGTTTGTGATCCTAAGAACTCAGGCGGATTCATCCTAACAAAGTCACGGACCCTTGCTACTACTAATCCACTATTTTCATTCACATGAGCATGAACCCGATTGTTTTGGTTAGTCATACTCTGAGCCAACATCTGTATGACATTCCTGAACTCAGCATCAGAGACTTCCTAATCTGGGACTGGAGGAGCTGCATTTGCATTCCTGGCATTCGCATTCCTAGCGTTAGCTCTACGAGGAGGCATGATCTGAAACGTATAACGTCAAGTTAGAATGGAATAAGATCATACATTACACACGATAAGAGTAACAAGAAAGTGAAGTTTCTCCTAAAACACTTTGTAGCCTCCCTCTCATTAGATATGGTGCACTTCACACCCATGAAAAGGACTCTACGTAGTGTGGCTTTTCAGACATCCTAGGACTCTTAAACCTAGTGCTCTGATATCAAGTTTATCACGCCCCGAACTACTCCCGAGATGCGGACACGGGACCTAGGACCACAAGTGATCCCAAGCTAGCCCTGTTGGCCTGATCATGAGCATACTAAAGAATATAAACAGTTGTGGAAGCTAAATCATACTTAAAATGAAAAGATGGGGAATACCCATATGCTAAAACTGAGATAATATGAAAATCGATGAGTTTAATATAAAGAAGTTATTAACTCAATACTAAGCTGGAACTAACTATTTATGAAAATAGCCTCTAAGCTGGACTAGAAATACTGGGACAAGCCCAGATAAATCTAGAAAAAAACTGAAAAATAAAAGTCGGTTACAACAAAAGATTAACCTGCTAATCTCCCCACTAAGTAATACTCCATATCACTTTGCTGAGCCTGAGCAGATATAACACTACTCTCAAGAGTAAAAGCCTAAGTTACCCGTAACCCAAGCCCTTACAATGATTCACCCAAGGTTGAAACGTTTCTATCACAGTTGAAACGAATCCTACAATTTAAGAATGATTACAAGCAAGTAGAAAACAACAAATACAGAAAGCAATAAATGCACTTCGATCAGTTCCTTTGTTGTTCCTTGAAGCTTGAAATTTCTCTCTATGAATGAATTAATGAATTTTGTTGTTGTTTGTTTGATATATACCAATAAAATTTATTACCCAACAAACAAACAACCGGGTCGTCCCTTATGGGTGAAGTACTCAGCTGCTTCACCAACTTTCTTGACGCAGACAACTTTTACAGTTGTCCAACACTTTGAAGCCTGGACGAGTTTCATACTCTGCAGAGGACCAGGTCCCTTCACTTGTGAGCAGATCATCAAAACATCTGAGAGCATATACATTTACCAATTTCCACCATTTTGATGATGAAATACAACCTGCATAACTCCTCACGTGAGTGTACAATCATTCATTCATATCACCATAAACAATAAGCATTATTCATATGGTCAATGAACTCTCCTTCACTCTATCAAGTCCCTTTGTTGAGTTGAGCAGAGTTCTTCCTTGAAGATGGGCTCCGCTTTGTAAGCTCATGAATTTTCAGAGAGAAGAAAATCCAAATTTAGTTTGCCAAATCTTGTGTTTGTGTTTTGGTGAGAAGAGTATATAAAATACACACAAACTCCTTGGGACCGCCAATTTGGCTGAGAGCTTGCCTTTCTGGAAGGACGTGCACCTACCACATCAGAAGTGGCAGCTTTCTGATAGCTGTCTTATCGTCCTTTCACATACGCAGTCTTGCATGGACCAGGTCCCTTGCAAACTTCTTTATGACTTCTTGAAAGGCTTGCTGGATGACTTTCTTCTTTGAATGAATGTATTTAATATGGTGTTTGTCATACTAAAAATATCAAACATAAAGAGTTATTATCCGTTGGACAAACACCCTCGTCCATTCTGATTGGTGTAGTACGCTGACGCCTCACCAACCTCTGACACGATAGCTTTACATCTGTATCCCATTATAGATCTGGACGAGCGAACTCAGACAGGGACCAGCACCTAGAATATAATATTTCCCCCCTTTTTAGATGTTTAAGTTTGTTAAATCATCAAAACTTAACATCAGCTTCAAACTAAAATTTTCCCCCTTTTTGATGATAATAGACTTATTCACCAGTTCCCCCTATCAAGTAGAACTCTTGGGGTAATTGGAGTTGAATCATCCCTGAAGTTTGTCAACTCATCAAAACATCAACATAACATTTTCCCCTTTTTTGATGATGACAAAATTGTTCAACTTCTTCCCACTGTCAGCAAGACCAGGTCCTCTTCAGGTAGCTAGCATTGATCCCCCTGTCAGCAGAACCATTTCCTCTTCCGGTAGTTAGCATTGATTCCCCCTGTCGGCAGAACCATTTCCGCTTCAAGTAGCTAGCATTGATTCCCCCTATCGGCATGACTCATGTCTTCTTCAAATAGTTAACATCATTGATCTCATACCTTAACAATTTTCCCCCTTTTGACATCATTAAAAAGGTTAAAGCAGTAAACCAAGTTGACAAAAATGTAGTTCCAATAAGTTCATGGCCACTTGGGCAACACTTAACATGAGTAAAAACTGCGTAAAGTAATGAGACAAGCCAGTAGAAGCAAGACATTTTTCATTCATAAATAAAAGATCAGCCATCAAAGCATTGCAAATATCATTAAGAATGAGAACCAAGACAATGCCTACTGAGTTTCAATTAAATAGAGAAATGAAAATTGCCACAAGAATTTAGGGAAAGAAGGAATGAGTTGGAAGCAAGGGATTGAAAGAGTAGAATTACTAGAGCATATCCCTAAGCATGAGATTTTCATAATCCTCTCTTAACGTTCAGCATATTGTGCAACCCAACCTGTATGTCGAACCTTCAGGGTACCTGGTCCCTCTGATAGTGTTGTTGCAAAAGCTGGACTTTTAGACAATCAATTTCAGTATTCTAGTTAACACGAGCAACTGTCATAGATTCCAACACCAGCCTGAGTTTCTCATAACAGAAAGATTTGTAACACAAATAACTCAAGGCCTCCGAGATGAATAGATCAACAATTGAGGAACCAAGAAGTTTTTTTTTTTAATCAGACACCTTCCTCTTCAGAATTAAGTTCTCGAAATATCAACTTTTCCCTTTTTGAACATCATCTTTTTCACTTCTTCATTTTTCTTAGGGGACCAGATTCCTCTTCACACTTAAAACATTTTCATCAGAAAATTCTCCAGCAAAAATAAAGGGATTAACAATTTGATGTGTGTTTGGAGAGAAGAGAAAAGAGAATTTTGAAACAACCTGATATTTGGAAGGTAAATTGATTTTTTCTGGGGAAATAACAAGAAATATGGAATATAAAGAAAGAGAAAGGAAGTATCATTTTGGTACTCAAAAGATGAGACAACAATCAGATCCTGAATGACAGACATGTGACAATTGCAATGGTTCTCATGCATAATTCAAACTGCAATGTTAAGAGTGCTAACCTTCGAGAAAGGACCAGGTCCCTCTCTGTAGTTTGAATGACATTGCCTAGATCTGTCCTGACCTCCCTTTTCCTTCAGCCCTTTTTCCATGTGTGTATATCTACAAAAAGTATGAAACTGAACTTGCTAAAACATACATAACTGAAAAACAAAGATACCTGCTCCCTTTGCATAATCATGAAAAAGTTGCTTGCGTTAGGCAGGATCCATTCAAGAAGGTTTTAGCATTTTCATCATCAACCTGATTATTTTTGCCAGATTGTTTGTAAGCTTCAGCTTGCTGCTTGGTCCACAAGAGTTTATTCCATCAAGCTGCACTTGCTACATTTATTGCCTTAGTTGATGAAAGAGTAATTGAGTCTTGCCTTTTAATTCTCCCCAAGTGAAAGATCAGCCTATAGAATAATCAACTCTTAAGGTACTCTTTCCATCAACTTGATACCCAGCACAATCAATCAACACCATGTACTCCAAATCAAAAAGTCTGATGTTGGACAGAATAGGACCAGGTCCCCTGTCTTCTTCAAATATCTTCGGATTCTACTAGCAGCATTCAAAAGTGATTTCTTCGTACATGAGTAGTGTCTTTAAACCCGGTTCATCAGCATCCAGCTTCACGTTAGGGCTCAAGAAAGTATGAATTGTCAAGGCACCCAAAACATGAAACCTTTTCAGCAGCTTCTTTGAACTGGTACCAGGTCCCTTCCGTTGTTTAGACAGCAGTTGCCCTGATCACGCTGTGCTATCTTCTTTTCTTCAGCTAAGCCACTATGAGTACATACATATTCTTGACAAGATGGTCCTTACTTAGGCCTTGGGTGAATATGTCAGTCACTTGATCTTTCATTTTGCGAAAATCCATGATGACATTACCCATTTTTAACATTGTCCTGAGTTCAAGTATGTTAAGCCATTTGAAACTCATTGATGTGCTTTTCTAGACAATCGAGGGTAACTTTT
The DNA here is from genome assembly GCA_016801875.1 of Solanum sitiens. Classification (NCBI taxonomy): domain Eukaryota; kingdom Viridiplantae; phylum Streptophyta; class Magnoliopsida; order Solanales; family Solanaceae; genus Solanum; species Solanum sitiens. The sequence continues at coordinate 2,071,745 of JABWTJ010000035.1, read as the reverse complement.
GAGGTTTGCTTAATCTACAGCTCCAAGAAGTGATTTAATTCTTCCATTATGCTCATTTCAACATTCATTTTTAATGAGTGAAATAAACTCTACACACAACACCTCAAAGATTGCCTTAAAGATGACATCATCAATATGTACCTGAATAATCAGCAATTCCTTTCACATTGAATTCAAAGAGAGATATTTTGATAATTTTACCTCTCTTGAACCCATTTTTGAGAAGCAACTTGGACAACCGATCAGCTTGTTGGGGAACCGACTGTCAAAATTTGCTCCTTTCAAAATGAGCTTGATCAGCTTCTTCATTCTCACCTTCAGAATTCACATTATCAGTTTGAACTCCATCATCTTTGTTCAGCAATGTGTAGAGGAGCGGGTCCCTCATTAGGTACATCATCTGCATCAGCTTCCTTGAGATTGTTAGATTCATCAAAAGGATGTTTTTCAGCAAACTCATTATTTAGATCATCTCTCTGAATCAGATAGGACTTGTTGGAGGAAGAGTATCCCACAAATACTCTTTCAAACCTCATTGAGAATGAGCTTCTCAATATCACCATTTTGGTCACAACCCATGTAACATTTATCACTTCAGTCTGAAAGTTTCTTAAAAGATTAAAAGTCTGCATATTTCACCTGAAGGTTAATCTGATCTGCTTCTCCTTAACATCATCGCCACTACCTTTGTCATTTGCAAATATCATTTTATGCAGACTTAGACCAGGTCCCCTGGCACAGGTTTGTGTAGCAAAGCAACACTTATGAGCACGTCTATTGAATCATACCTCAGCATTCTCACCTCGAGCATTGAGTTCAGCGAGACTGCTAACGAGCAGTAAGCAAATCAGTCATATTCATGTTCTTGCATCTCTTTTCTGTCTAGATCATCACCTAAGAGAGCAAGTTTGTGACAAAATAGTTATCTGATAAGAGATTAATCTTCATTTCATTCATCACAAATCTACACTAATAATGTAGCATTTCTTGCCATTCGCCAAAAGAGACACCTCCACCTTGAAGTGCCTTGAGAGAGAGGAAGTTTTGTAACCTTCTTAGTCATGTGTTTTGAGAATTTGCTATTTATGAACCAACACTGACTGCTTCCTCTCTTCTGCACAAGAATTACTTATTAGACTTGGGAACCCACTTCAAACGGAGTTCCCAGTAGCTGTCAAAAGGCTTAACGAGAAACCTTCCTGTCCAAAAGGGGGCAAGGTGTTCTTGCTAAAACGATAGTGAAGACCAGGTCCCTTGCGCTGCTTTTTCACATTATTGTCGGATCTGACAGGTTTTAGCACAAGAAATAAGTCCCCATTCTTCCTTTTCTATATTATTTTCAGATCGGACAAACTTCACATGCCTTTCTTTAGCTCTTTTTAGAATCTCACACTTTTCTCTCATGTGACCATTTCTACCACAGTGTGTGCACAAAGGATTATCAGCTACAGACACGTATTTGCTATGGGGATATAAGGAGGTTCTATTGGTCTGCATCCCATCCCCTTCTTTCCATTGAAACTCTGACTATATAAGTTAGAGAGAATCTTGGAGGAGTCAGTTCACTTCAAAGATTGATTTAACTCTTCCCTTACCTTGGTATGATCTATCCTCAGTTGAGCATTTGTTTCAAGAAAGGCGACCAACTTAGACTCAGAAGTCTTAAGTTTTTCTTCTAGTTCCTCTTCAAAAACACTAAGTTTTCGCTTTCCACCCTTCGAGGTACTAGGTCCCTCATTGGGTTCTGGACTCTCAGTCTCAAGGATACCTATCCTGACACTCAATTCAGATATTTGAGATTTAAGAGCTGAATTCTCATCCCCAACCAAACTTAATTTTTCATTCAACATTAAGTTTTCAGTGATTCGTTCATCAACAGAATCAATAAGCAGGGCAGCAAGTTTCCTCAAATTTATAATGGGAAGAGTATCTAGACCATCTTTAAGGTCAAAAAGAGTTACCTCATTTAGATCCTCTTCATCATCAGATTCTGCCATTAATAAGAAAATGGAGTTGAAGACATTTTCATCATCTTCAACTTCCATCATTGATACATCCTCATGGTTTTCTGCATCTTCTTCTAACTCACTTGAGGAATCTTCCAAGACTGCAAGAGCTTTCTTCACCACCCGATCAGCATTAGCCTTTCCCCACTTATGACGGATGTCGTTTTCATTTTCTATTCTGTTGGAGTTTCCTTCTTCTTAAAACCTTCCATGTTTTTTGACTATTCTTTGAAACCTTTCAGTCAAATAACTCATATCTTTTTCGTCTTCCGAAGCATCAATTTGAGAAACCTTTAATGCTACAGACTTCTCCTTTTTTCTATCTGATTCATCATACTCTCTTATACACTTGGGATCCTCCTGAATTAAACATCTTTTCTTCACGTTCTTGGTAGGAATCTGAGGACCATCAAGAACCAAGTCTCGCAGCTCACTGTCTTTCTCCGTGATATAATTGTGTAGTATGGTCTTCCACCATCGGCAACACTTATGGTTGAAACGAGCAGGACATATGATGGATTTACCTTTTTCTATACTTGGTGAGGACGTCATTTCTTCAGGATCTATTCTCTTGGTGTCAACCATATAGAGAGTCCAAGGTCTGATACCAATTGTTGGAATGTATGCGTCCACTTATATAGATGGGACCAGGTCTTCGATACAGTAAAGTCAGACAGTAAAGAACAAATGCAGAACCGTAAAGATTGACAAACTACTTTACGTAGAAACCTTCTTACTCAAGGGATGAAAAACCACGACCTGTTCTCAACAGGACTTTTCAAACCACTTTCACTAATCTTCAACAAGCAAAAGTAAAAGTCGGTTACAACAAGAGATTAGCCTGCTAATCTCCCTACTAAGTAATACTCCCTATCACTTAGATGAGCCTGAGCAGATACAACACTACTCTCAAGAGTAAAAGCCTAAGTTACCCGTAACCCAAGCCCTTACAATGATTCACCCAAGGTTGAAATATTTCTATCACAATTGAAACGAATCCTACAATTTAAAAATGATTACAAGCAAGTAGAAAACAACAAATACTGAAAGCAATAAATGCACTTCGATCAGTTCCTTTGTTGTTCCTTGAAGCTTGAAATTTCTCTCTATGAATGAATTAATGAATTTTGTTGTTGTTTGTTTAATATATACCAAGAAAAGTTATTACCCAACAAACAAACAACCTGGTCGTCCCTTATTGGTGAAGTACTCAGCTGCTTCACCAACTTTCTTGGCGCAGACAACTTTTACAGTTGTCCAACACTTTGAAGCCTGGACGAGTTTCATACTCTGCAGAGGACCAGGTCCCTTCACTTGTGAGAAGATCATCAAAACATCTGAGAGCATATACACTTATCAATTTCCACCGTTTTGATGATGATATACAACCTGCATAACTCCTCACGTGAGTGTACAATCATTTATTCATATGACCATAAACAATAAGCATTATTCATATGTCAATGAACTCTCCTTCACTCTATCAAGTCCCTTTGTTGAGTTGAGCAGAGTTCTTCCTTGAAGATGGGTTTCGCTTTGTAAGCTCATGAATTTTCAGAGAGAAGAAAATCCAAATTTAGTTTGCCAAATCTTGAATTCGTATTTTGGTGAGAAGAGTATATGAAATACACACAAACTCCTTGGGACCGCCAATTTGGCTGAGAGCTTGCCTTTCTGGAAGGACGTGCACCTACCACATCAGAAGTGGCAGCTTTCTGACAGCTGTCTTGTCGTCCTTTCACATACGCAGTCTTGTAGGGACCAGGTCCCTTGCAAACTTCTTTATGACTTCTTGAAAGGCTTGCTGGCTGACTTTCTTCTTTGAATGAATGTATTTAATATGGTGTTTGTCATGCTAAAAATATCAAACATAAAGAGTTATTATCTGTTGCACAAACACCCTCGTTCATTCTGATTTCTGTAGTACGCTGACGCCTCACCAACCTCTGGACACGACATCTTTACAGTTGTATCCCATAATAGATCTGGATGAGCGAACTCAAACAGGGACCAGGTCACTTTATTCGTGAGGATCATCAAAACACCTAGAATATAACATTTTCCCCCTTTTTGATGATAACACACAAATATACCTCACACTGAGTTTATCATTCATTTCACTGTCAGCAGTCCCAATAACAAGGATCTGGTTTCTTGTTAGATGTTTAAGTTTGTTAAATCATCAAAAACTTAATATCACCTTCAAACTAACATTAACCAATCAATAAAACTTGGTGAGAGTATAAAGAGAATTCTAGGTAATAGATCATCTTTCAAGCCATTCATGTTCTTATCCTATGGTATTTATGAAAAAGGAAGAACTCTGTGTTACATGGTGGCTCTTATATGATAGTAAAGGTGATTTGAGAGATCAACAACATGGTTCAGAAGCTTATCCAAAAGAAGTTTGATTATCGAGAAATTCCAACTACTTGGCCTCATCTAGTTGCACTTCTTGATGGATTCAAACCCAGAGTTACAACAAAATATGGTAAATGGTATCCTACACCTCTTGAGTGGTGGAATTCTGATTTGGATGGGAATCTACACGAAATTCAGGGTCAAGTTGTACTGCTTTTTGTGTGAGGAATTATGAAGGTGAACTAGTGTTTGCTAAAGGGATTAAGATCCCTGATTCTACTAACATGGTTGCTTACAATCTATTTGCAAAATAAGATTCTTAGCATTATAAATAGAGTGTGGGAAGTTTCTCGGAGTGTGACTATAGAGGTCAACTCCATTTGAAATATTAATAAATCTTGGTCTTTAATAGTACAACACTCCTTTCCTTGAGGAAGAAAAATACTCTTGCTCTTTTTAGCTAACATGGTTTTTCATTTTGTAGGTGACTTTGCATTCAGAACAATTTAGGAGGTTCCAAGAAACGGCAAAAAGACTATCAACGTAGATAAACAAAGTATTCCACATATGAGAATAAGACAGTTTTTAGGTTCTTAACGATTATGGGATAGTTATATTACACAGGTTTTATGTTGAAATTGTAACTTCTTTTAGAAGATAGAGGTCACTGATTATAGAATGAAGTATCAAATAATTCTGTTTAGTTAACATACCATGAAACTGGTGAGAGCTTGAGGTGTTACAGATGGTATTAAACCAGGACTCATATATGTTAGCAACAAAATATCATCTACAATAGATTTTGAATTTCAAGTACAAGATTATGCACCTTAAAAACTAAATACATTTGAAACCATTAAACCATTAACTTTGATGGTGGTATTCACTCGTTGAGTTCACTCCAACACAGAAAAGCATTAAGAACGTACCTGATTATTATTAGTTGGTGAAGTATTTTGTCATGAAATCTTTGTTTCATAGGAGAGGTGCTAGTCTAGAGAATCTCCTTAACCATCAAAAGTTAGCAACCTTTTAAAGATCTAGGGAAAAATGGTAGTATGAATCCTTAATTGTTCAACCCACTAGTACTTAGATTAAAAAAAAAAAAAGGTGACTTATATTTAAAGGTGGTGGAGGGTTCATAATTGAAGCACATTGTTTCTTAATCAGATTTCCGAAATTCATTAAACTGAAAATAGTGAAAGACAGACCACAATGAGTTAATAAGGTGTATTGCAAATGTCGATATATTTGTAGCTTTATCGTCAATAAAACACATGGAATCAACCAAATCTTAAATCATATAGCACTTCTCAGAGAGGAGTTAAGTTAAAATATTGAAATATATCGGCACAAACTAACCATCCAGCTCAACTTGATGGATTTGTAGGAGAGAAGATGCCTTACATTAAGTATATAGAGGGCTTGAAATAACTGGCGTGAAGGTGTTTTCTTGCTTGCATTTTTCTCCGAGCTCAATCCTTCATCCACATCTGATGTACCAATCTAGAAGAGGAAATTGAAAGTTTCTAGAATACATGACCATTCCACTTTCCTAATTAATGTATCAGTACTAGTTGTACATATCTCTGTTGCTTTCTGTGCACCCTCTTCTACTTCATCAATAAGGACCATCCCAACTCCACCATCTTATTTAACTATATTGCTTTTATCAAGATTTGACTAACTTGAGCTTAGCATGTCGACACACAAGAACCTTTCATTTGGTCTTAGTTCTATTGAAAGAACTATCTAAGTAATTATTAGTGGAAAAGAAAGGAATGAAAAAGAACATAAATACAATTGTCAATGCATACATAGTACCTTCTGCTTCATCTTGATTGATAGGGAGTGAAATGTCAAGCATAGGCTTCAGAAGCATGTATGATTCTTGCAGAAGTACATATTTGAGATAAGCTAAGACTTTCACCTTTCCAAATATCGAGAACATATAAAGGAGTTAGAAACTGAATATTACTTAAACATGTTAATTAATGGAGAAGTGGAACTACCATGAGTCAAACTCTACTATCTAGTATAATATCGGACGTAAATTTTTTGTCAATTGAGTTGCTGCCACAGTAATCATTCAGGAAGCAAAATTTATGGTTAAAACCATATGATCCTTCATTTTAAAGTGAGGCTACATAAATTATCCACGACAAACAACATGAAATGACCCAACAAAAATATAACTGAAATAATACCTTTGGACAGGCTACACAGATAAAGAAAAGACATGAACTTGCGTCGTCAAATGCAGCCAACAAATCAACATCATAACAACAAGAACTCCAATAGAATTAATACACTGCTATCCTGGTCATTGTGGAAGCCCCACTATCTCGTCTAGATGCCAAACCTTTGTGGTTCATATCAGCTACATAACTCCCTGCAACAGTGGAAGTTGTATGACATCCATGACCATTATTGTCTCTGGTAGACTTGAAGATATATAGTTTTTTCATCATCTTGTTCATCTACATAGCCACTCATATAATATCTTGCCCCAATAATTTTCCTATATAAGACAAGACATTATTGCACTTATCTTCGATATACCAAAACATTAAACTGGAAGATATTAAATTGTTGAAAAATAAAAGGAACCTATTGCATATTGAGGCATTGAATGCCTATCCCCTAATTGGAATGTCCTTTTCATTCGGTTGGCACTGGACGCATGTTGATTTTCAATATTACTTGAATACTCTGGCCAAATGCATGTTTCAGCAAATGCCTTAAGAGCTTAACCATAAGATGTAATTGTTAGAAAAACAAAGAAAACAAGGAAGCTGAGGAACAGGATACAGAAAACTGGTATGGTTGTGAATAGAGAGATTACTTTACTGTAGTTTGTATCCTACATCTAAATCTATTAGTGTATCAATATTAGTCCTTGTAATATTCAACAAATAACAATCATTACGAGATACCTGAACCTCAATAAATATTTACATCATACTCGCAAGCAACAAACAATATGATAGCTTAACAAATTGTGTGACTGGGCAGCGTCAACCTCAAATTTATTTATCTCATAAGAAACAGGTAGAAACAAAGTAATTATTGTGAAGAAGAATGTTTCGAATATAAAAAATACTATAACAGATAGAACAACAAAATAACTTCAAGAAAATAAGTAACTAGTTTGCCAATATCTTATCAAAAGCACCAAAACCGTGCCACAACATAATAGAAATAAACTCATGGTGCCATGATAGCACTAAGAAAGAAGGATTCAGATACACTCAAAAGAAAATATTATTTTCTGGAAAAGCCAATTGATGTCATCCAAAATAGGTCATTGAAACAACAAATAACATCAAATCACAGGTGGAAACTAGCATATGAGTTGTCACAACAAATTTAGGAAAATTATATTCACAACCAATTTATCCCATTACACCACAAGTTATATTAAACATGAATCAAATTTATTTACACCATTACTAACCTTAGGATTTCTTCAAATCCAAATAACACTGCACTAATTTTGTCGATATTAATCAATTTTCTAAGCAAGATATATTTAATTGACAATAAATTCAACACAATATATTATAAAAAAAATTCATACTTCTTTAGGTTAAGTGATTTCATGAAACTTACTTGATGAAGTATTGAAACAAACTATAAGATCCTTAATGGGGAAGCAAACGATAAGATTCTTAATTTGTTTCTGAATCCGGGTGAATCACATTTTTCACAGGCGGCAGGCGGCAGGCGGCAGGCGGCGGACATTTATTTAATGGAACTTCTTAGATCTGGGTATAGTGGTTTTTTGGCAGAGGGTATGTTGGTAAAAGAAAAGTGATTTATTTTTTCTATAATTAAATTAGTTTTAGACTTTTAGTGACTTAATATTGTACTATTAACATCTAAATATTATCCCCTTGTTAATTCTGAAATAAAAATTAGCTTTAACGTCCGGAAAACAAATTAGTCACTATAAGTAAACTTAAAACGACAAGATTAAAGTCCCTTAGTTAAGAAGTGGACGTTAAAGATCAAGTTTCTTGTAGTGACCTTAGGGTGATGTCAACATGATAACTCAACTCAAGAGTGTTGGCCATGTTCTTTTAGATGAGCAACAAGTTCAAGCAGTAATTCGGCCTCTTCCCAATAATTGAGAACATTTGAAAGTTAACTTGACCCATAATGATAGCATCAAAACTTTTTTCGACCTTGCACGTCATGTTGAACTTGAAGATGAGCGCCTTGGTGCTGCTAAGTCTGCTTCTAATGCCTTTGTGGCAGAGCCAAATGGTACAAAATCTTCAGGTTTCAAGCGCAAGAAAAACTGGAAAAGAAATGGGAATGACAAAGAGACTGGAGAAGGATCCTCTAAGAAAAAAAAATTAAATTCCAAGAAAGGAAAACGTTTTTTTTATGATAAGAGACAAGAGCAAAATGAAGTGCTACAATTTCCAAATGCTGGATCATTTCGCTCGTGAATGCATTGAGCCCAAAAAGGTAACATTTCTAAATAACGCATCTCTAAGTGCTACATATGTTTCTAGCACTTCTTTACTAACTGAATCTTATCCTATATGGAGTGTAGACTCAGGATCCACCGACCACGTGAGTCGATATAGAGACGCGTTTATGGAGTTTCATCAAGTTTCATCTAAATCAAGGTGTATCTACGTAGGAAATAATGCTAGGCTTGAAGTCAAAGGTATAGGCACTTGCAAAGTGGACTTGCGTGGTGGTCGTTCCTTGATGTTGCATGACGTCTTATATACTCCAGAGATTCAACGAAATTTAGTGTCTATGTCTGTTCTTTTATATGTTGGTTTTGATTTGTTTTTTAATCGTAATGGTGTTAGAATAACTCTAGATAATGTCTTATGGTTTTGGACTGTGTTATGATCGTTTTATCATTTTAGATTGTAATTCTTTAACTTATGACTATTATATTGACCGTTGTGTATATGGCATGTTATTCTAGTGACAATGATATTGATGTTATTACATTACATGCAAGATTAGGTCACATAGGGGAAGATGGACTGAATAGGTTGGCAAAAGAAGGGCATTTAGGTTCTTTTGCCAAAATTGAAATTCCAACTTGTGAAAATTGTCTTGCTGGAAAGATTACGCGTAAACCATTTGAGAAGGTTAAGAGAACTTAATTCCCACTTCAATTAATTCATTCTGATACTTGTGGTCCAATGAATGTAAAGGCAAGGTCTGGTGCTACATACTTCATTACATTTATTGATGATTTCATGCGATTTGGTTATGTATATTTGATTTCTCATAAATGTGAATCACTTGAGTGCTTTAAAAGATATATGAATGAAGTGGAAAATCAATTAGATAAAAGCATAAAGCTTTAAAAAATGATCGAGGATGTGAATATTTGTCAAAACAATTTGAAGAATCATTTACTGAAAAGGATATTATCACACAATTAACTACTTTTTATACACCTCAACAAAATGGTGTAGCTGAAAGAAGAAATAAACATTATTAGACATAACAAGATCAATGATGGCGCACATAAATTTGTCTATCTCCTTCTGGGGAGACGCAATATTGACTGCGGCTTACATATTGAATAAAGTGTCTTCTAAGTCAACTTTGGACTGGTCATAAAACAAACCTGAATGATCTACGACCGTGGGGTTGTGCGGCATATATTAAAGATCGTTTCGGTGAGTTGGTAAACTAAGTCAAAAAGAGAAGAAAAATGTATCTTTATAAGGTACTCTGAACGCTCTAAAGGATATGTGTTCATCGATGAGTTGGATGATGGAAGTATTACTGATATTGTATCACAAGATGTCAGATTTTTGGAAAATAATTTTACCAAAAAAGGTTAAATAGGTGAAGTTGAGCCTCTGATACAAAATGTTGAATTCAGAAGATCAGATAATATTGTCAAACATACTTGATAATTCAATGGATCAAGAAATGATTTCTGGTCCAACTGGGAGTTATGAATCCCAAAATCCTATAGAGGTATCTGAACTTCAAATCCGTAAGAGTACAAGAAAAGGTGATCCTAAATGATCTTATGAGGTTGAGGATTATGTTTTCTTGGTATGTCCTACAGAATTGGATGAACCGAATTTTGTAACTAAGGTCGTATCGAGACCTAAAAGGGAAGAATGGTTAAAAGCGATGAAAGAAGAATTAGAGTCCATGAAAAATATTTAAGTCTGGGATCTAGATGACCTTCCTAATGAACGTAAAGCTATTGGGAATAAATGAATTCTTAAAGTTAAACGTAAATCGATTGGGTCAATAGAAAGATACAAAACACGATTGGTCGAAAAAGGTTTTACTCAAGAAGTTGGAATAGACTATGAGGAAACTTTTTCACCAGTTGTGAAGTTTACATCCATACAATTACTTTTATCTATTATTGCACGTTTACATCTAGAATTACACCAATAGATGTGAAGACCGCTTTTCTCAATGGAGGATTAAATGAAGAAATCTACATGGAACAACCAGTTGGTTTCGTTGTTAAAGGTCAAGAAAAGAAAGTTTATAATTTTAAAAGATCAATTTTGGCCTAAAGCAATATTCAAGGCAGCGGTATCTGAGATTTCATAAGGAGGTGATGTCATTTGATTTCACCATGATCGATGAAGACCATTGCATCTATGTAAAAAAGTCCAATAGAAAATTTGTAGTTCTTTCTCTTTACGTAAATAATATTTTATTAGGTGGAAATAATTTGGAGTATGTGAAACTGTCAAGTCATGACTTTCAAAATCATTTGATATGAAAGATATGGGTGAAGCAGATTATATATTGGGTGTTAAGTTGATCGTTCCAAGAATTTTTTTAAGTTTATCTCAAGAAACTTATATAAAGAAAATATTGGAACGTTCTCGAATGAATAATTGTGAATCCATGGATACTCCTGTCGCAAGGGGTGAAACTTTAAGCCTTGGAATGTGTCCAAAGGCTAAAAAATAAAAGGAAGACATGTCTCGAGTTCCTTATTCTAGTGCGGTCGGGAGTTTGATATATGCTATGATGTGTACTCGCCCAGACATTTGTTATACCATAAGTCTAGTTAGCAGGTATCTATCCAATCCTGGAAGAGATCATTGGAAAGCAGTAAAACGAATATTCCGATACCTGAAGAGAACTACAGATCATGCACTGTGTTATAGTGGATTTTATTTATTCATAAGAGGTTATACAAATGTTGATTAGGTTGGTGACCGTGATGATAGAAAATCAACATCCGGTTATGCTTTCTTACTAAATGGTGGTGCTATTTCATGGAAAAGTAAGAAGCAAACTTGCACAACTCTTTCAACCATTGAATTTGAATTTGTGGCTTGTGCGTCCGCAGTACAAGAAGTTGTTTGGTTAAAGAGATTCTTTGAGCATATGAGTGTTGCAAAGAATTCTAAGGGTCCCATGATTCTATATTGTGATAGTCAAGCGATTATCAAATACACAAAGGATCCTAAGTATCACAGCAAAACTAAACACATCGACATCAAGTATAACTTTGTGAGATACGTAGTGACAAATGGAGAAATAACTTTGCAATACATTCCTACATGTGAAATGATAGCTGATCCTTTAACGAAGGCCATCTCTAGAGACTTGTTTGAAAAACATGTTAAGGCTCTAGGTTTACGTAAAGTATGATGATATTTTTGTATTGTAATTGATTGATATAATATTCTCTTATATATATAAAATTATTGAATTTATGTTCAAATATAGTATGCATGTGATATTTTAATAGATATAAAGTGTGTCGAACAAGTCCCAAGATTGACTCTCTCACAAGAGAAATCACCTCTTACGTCGAGGAACATGAAGAGATGAGTTTCACCACCATATTATGACTTGTTTTATGAGCCAGACAAATGTTTCTCTAAGAAAATGAGTTTAAAGATGACTAGAAAAGAAAAACTAGGGTTAAACATCTTTAGGTGTTTAGACCGAGATCTGTACAATGTTGGATAATCTGGATGATGAGACACATACACCAGTATAAGGTGAAAACACTGTAGCACGTGTTTCATATCACGTGTGTCTAGCGATAAATGGAATGAAAGAATATTCCCTGCTTCTTCATTGTGTGAGACCCAAAAAACTTAAAATGACTTTTCAATGAAATACCCTTTGACCTTTTGCTATTTCTTGAATGTTCAATCGATGTTTCTACTTTAGCATGTTACTAATAGGCATGAATGATTCGGCAATGCAGTGCATGTCTAGGAAAGCAGATGAATAGAAGCAGATAGAGTCAAGTAGAAAGGAAAGACATTTAAATGAACGGAAAAGGGTCAAAATTTCCCCTGAACTATGTGAAATAGACCATTTAAACCCTTCATTACATTTTGGGATAAAAAGTGCCCCTGGTGTTATCCTAAGAGACCGCAAACACCCTCAAGAGTTAACACCTCAATTTTTTATTGATGTGTCAAGCCACGTGGGACTAATTCTTCCACCTAAGCGATGAGAATTAGGATTCACTACAATAGAACTAGACCTTTAGCAGCGACAACAGTCGCCACAAAAGCCCAGAAAATTGTCACTAAAACTTTTTGACATTAACTTCTAACTTTGTGTTATTTTTCATTGTATTTAAAAAGTCAAAAATAATATCGATTAAGCAGGAGTTTGAAGACATTGTACGTTTTATTTTTATGTCATATGTAAATGTATAAAATATAAAATGATGTGCTATGTAGTAGGAGATTTGAATCGAGAAGTAATTTTGATGATTTTTCATAATAATATTGGATGTTTTAATATTAATATTGGTGTGTGGTCGAGAACGTTATATTTTTTTGGTTTGTTCTCATATTGTATTCGATATCTGTTGTTGGTCCAATTAAATTCATATTTGAATTAGGAAATCTCACATTAAGGATAAATTCTTCTGGAGAGCAGAGTACTTGTGTGGATCCCTCTTTGAATTTTGTTGTTGCTGTAGGAGTTGTGGATTGTAATGGAAGTAAGAGGAAGGTGAAGCTCATGAACATGCGTATAACTTCGTACAAGGAAAAAATAACGTCCTAATGGAAGGTTGTAAACTCACCATCATTGGTAAGTTCACAATAATATGGTCATCAATTGAAAAATTTAGAAATGATTTCTTGTTAATGGTTTCCACAAAATGCTTGGTGAAAATAGGGGCGTATAATATGCATTATGTCTTTATTGATTTGATTCATACGAAGACCGTAGAAATTTCTAACGTAGGAACTTCTAATCTATATGGAATATGCCCCATTATTGTTATAGTTTTCTTATAGGGTAGAGAACTTCACTAAATACTTCAAGTTTCCGAATACTTGGACAGATCATCCCCAGTTTCATGAAGCAGTCAAGAATGTTTGGAATGAAAAGTGCAATAGCAACCCTATGTGGATAATCCATCAAAATTTAAAAGAGACTACTGCTTGTCTTAGTTGATGGTCTACAGGGGCGGCTGGTTAGTTAAAAAAAAATCATTGGCCTTAGGCCCCCATTTTAGGGGGCCCCATTTTTTAGTTAATTAGGTTAAGTTAAAAAAAATAATTAAAACTCACTTAATAAATGCAAACGGCTAAAAAAAATTTAAAATTAAATGCGAACGGTTAAAATACTGAAGTGATTGACTTTTCAACTTTTCAATAAAAAGTTCTGTACTTTTTTTTAATGTACAAGTTATCTAATTTTTTTTTTTAATTTTGTTTTTATATATTTTATCCTCCTCTCTTCTATTTCTTCTCACTTTCTCTTTTCTAATTTTATATCTCTCTTATTCAAAGCTTAATAACTTACTTGTTCTATTGATAGTTTATATTTTAAATTTGGACAAAAATATATTGCAGCAGCTCGATTCAATTTAGGAAATCAAGTCTTCGTAGCTTTTGAATCCGGTAATATTATTCTAATTTCTAATATTTTTTTTGTGTATTATGTTTATTATATTTTTTATTTGATATTGTAAATAGTGTTTAAAATATTTGTTAGATTTTAATATTTCAACTAGAAGATATGAATTCGGTCATTCAAAACTTAAAAAAAAAAAAGTCGATAACTTGATAAAATCTCAAAAAGGTGCTCTTGATAAATTTTTGGAAAATAATGTTTAAATTAAATTTAAAAAAAAATGTAGGGAAATGCTCTTTAGAAGAACAAGTTACTAACTTAGTTAAAGTTAAGTTAGATAATAATATAAAACAAAAATAAGAAGGAGAGGAAATTAGTTTAAGAGTCGAATGTAGATTCCCAAGAAAATCAAGAACTTATAAATGAATTAAATAATCACACTCCTAAAAATATCTATGATTCTAGTCAATGAAGTATTATTGATAAAAAGTTAAGAGATTTATTAGTAGAAAAGGGACCAATTAGAATTACCGAGACATGTTTTCCAAAGGATAAATTTTTAGGGCACTTTTCCACTAAATATTATTTTCAAATGTTGGCAAATGGAGAAAAACATGAAAGTAGATGGTTAGTTTATTCCAAAGATTTGAATAAGGTATTTTATTTTTGTTGTAAGTTATTTAATACGACCTTTAATGCAAAGAATAATAAGTTAACTAACCCTATTAATTAGTTACATAGTGAAATACTTGCTTTGAATTTGTGATAGAAGAGTTATCTAACAAATATATACAGAAAATAAGGGATATCTAAAAATAGTTTAGGCCGTTAAGTTGTGATAATAACTCCATATATTTTTTTTCAAAAAATCTTTAATTACATTCAAAAACACGTAGAAAATAAGACAAAATTCTACAAATGAAATTTTAATCCTTCATATTATCTATGAAACATAGAGCACTCATCAATCCATTTGTCTGAATTCAAAATCATAGAACTATAAGAAATATTCAGATAAATTATTTAAACCAATTAGATTATAATTTTTTTTATAACTCATATTCCATAAGGTCCGTACTTGCACAAGCTTTCCATCCTCTTATCTCGTTAACACATAATTGTCAGATTTAATAAGAAATAGAAATAATAACTCAAAAGATAAAAACCAAATCCTAACATATAAAGAGAACAACTAATATCAGGCATTTCAATACCTATTTTCAAAATGTAGCAAAAAATGAACAACCCAAGATAAAAAATAACTTAAAAACCCTTCAAACCTGTTAGTTGCTTCTAATTAAAGCTAATAAACATTGCATAGAAAAAAAACAAGTAGAATGACCGGAAAATAACCTTAATATAGCTTTGATGGAAGAGACTTACTCTTCTACAACAAAATAAAAGATCAAATAACAACGATATCAAAGCTAAGGCCTTTCTGGCCAATAGCCATTGAACTTATTTAGTATAACAACAAAGGTAAAGATCAAATAACAACCATAATATTACAACTACTCCATTTTTTCAGGCAAGAACTATATCTATATGCTTTGAAGGGTTTTCAACGTCACCTACACCACCATGTTTGAAAATTTTAGCGGGGGTCAGAAAACTAGCATGGCAACTACAAACTATCTTCAGATCTTCTCTCCTCACAGATGAGTATAATAAGTATCCTTTAGTCTCTTTCCATTTGGTCCGTCATAAACAACACAAGGCATGATGTGTAAGAAGTTCCTCAGCTTCTCTCCAACTACTTTAGCACTTTCCCCTAACAACACCCTTGATTTCTCATTAGTAATTTTGAGAAACTTAAAAAAGCTAATTAATCGTTACCATTTTTCATGAACTTACACTTATTTTTTATTAAGTAAATAAAAAGTGTTTCAATGAAAGAATAAAAAGGAAGAAATATTTTATACATTGAATAGGGGGTTGTTGGGTTTCAAGATCAGTAAAACTTGAAACAACACTTCTTTGTGATCCACCTGAAAACAACAAAGAGAATTTTCATTAGTTACTGACGATGAACGGTTTAGTATCTTAAATTTTGTAGAGCTAAACTCTCAAATTACCGTTCAATGAACACCCTTCAGATCCACATTCCTCATGTTTTCTCAATTTTCTCCATGTTATAAAAATCTTAAAAATGAGAGAGTTATTGAATTTCAAACTAAAAAATTATCAAATGGACATAGAAAAATCCATGAAAGTTTTAGTTTTGGAGAAACCATTAGGCCATTTAGGAGATTATAAAGTAGAAAATTCCAGGGTGTGAAGGCAGAGAACATGTGAAGGGGTATTCCAGTTTTGTGGGTTAAATGAAATGAGAAAATACCATGACCCACGTGGTTTAGGACTTAGGAAATTGCTCCCAAAAGGCAACTGATACACGTGTTACGTTAATTGTAAATTCATTTTTATAACTTTTTTTACCACTTTAAAAAGAGAAAAAGGTTAGTTATGTATTTTTCTACTTTATTTTATTGGTCAAATTTATTAAATGTTGTATTATCTGATTATTTTTACTTTGGCATCACTAACCTAAATAAGGTAAATAACATAAATCTCACTATTAAGAATTTAATTATGTGCTTTTTCGTGAGTTCTTTTGAAAGTATCGATCTTAAGTGCAAAACTTTGGTCCCAATATACATGCATTTCGGATAAATTGGGTTCACAATTAGTTGTAATATATTCTGCATATTCTATATCCAAGTGTATTCGCAAGGCTGATCCGACTCTCTTGCCTACCTCTTTCGCTATCTGTATTTCAAAATATAATTGAGAGTAAAAATACATCTATTTAGGTGTATTTAATTTGATGATATTAAATTATTAATTTATGAGACAATGCGTAGTTATTTCAAACTATAAGAAGAAGAATTAGTTAATAAGCTACGAATGTTTGTGCAATTATGTAGTTTTTTCAACTTAGTACTTCCTCTAGTACAGTTAATTAAGTGAATTGTTGAAATACGACACACTTTTAAGAAAAATAGCTTAGTACATAACTCATTAAAATGCATGCTACTTTCCACTATTGTTAATTGTTAGGATCGAAATAAGCAGGTGTAAACGCGGAAGCTAGCAATGCAGACCTCGAAAGACCACGAGTAAGAAGACAAACGAGAAATACACCAAAATACACAAAGATTTAACGTGGTTCGGTCAATCGACCTACGTCCACAAAGGAGATGACCAATCCACTATAAATATGAGAGTACAAAATACAGAGGGAAACAACCTCAACCAATTCACTCAGAATACATGGGAGGTTCACACAAGTGATAACGTATCAAACTTGTGACCCACAAATTCTCCCCTAACAAAAACTCTCAAAGCCCTTAAGACTACATTGTGAATGCTGATTAAGTTAGAAGGAACATGCCTCTATTTATAGAGTCATAAACCTTTTCCTACCAGAAAAAGGACTAGTCAATCCAAAACGTTTTCCTAAAAGGAAAACCTATTTATGGTAAGAAATCAGGGCAAATAAAACCCAATAAATTTCATCAAACTTCAGTTTCTCAGATCCACGGGAACTGCTAATCGCAGCAACAACTGGTATTAGAGCCCGGGTGATTCAACACGATCACTGAAGATGGATAGTTAGAAGCTTGGAATCGAGAATTTTGATGGATCCGATTTCAGTTTCTGGAAGATGCAGATCGAAGATTATCTGTACCAGAAAAATCTTCACGACCGTTGACCGGGGTGAGGCCGGAATCCATGACGGAGGAGAAGTGCAATCTCAAGGATCGCCAGGCTCTAGGGTTGATCCGGTTGACTTTGTCAAGAAACGTGGCGTTCAACATCGTGAAGGAGAAGACTACGTCCGGTCTGTTGAAGGCACTGTCAAACATGTATGAAAAACCATCGACAATGAACAAGGTATATTTGATGCGTAGATTGTTCAATTTACAGATGTCTGAGAATGGATCTGTTTCTGATCATATAAATGAGTTCAATATGATTGTGAGTTAACTCAATCTGTGGATATTAATTTCGAAGATGAAATTAAGGCATTGATTTTGATGTCATCTCTGCCCGAGTCTTGGGATACTGTTGTTGCTGCGATTAGCAGTTCCCGTGGATCTGAGAAACTGAAGTTTGATGAAATCCGTGATGTTGTTCTTGGCGAAAGTATTCGAAAACGAGAAGTGGGAGATTCATCCGGCAGTGCTCTTAGCGTTGACCGAAGGGGGAGAAGTAAGACGAAAGGCCAAAATCAACATGGTCGATCAAAATCAAAGAATTGAGGAAAATCCCCGAACAGATCAAACGTGACTTGTTGGAACTGTGGAGAAAAAGGGCACTTTTGGACGAGCTGTACAAAGCCAAAGAAAAAACAGAATCAGAAAATTGGAGATGACAATGATTCTGTAAATTCAGCAGAGGACATTGGGGATGCTCTAATCCTTAGTGTGAACAGCCCGGTTGAATCATGGATTTTGGATTCTGGTGCATCTTTCCATTCGTCTCCAAGCAAGGAGTTATTCCAAAATTTCAAATCTGAAAATTTTGGAAAGGTATATCTTGCTGACAATAAAGCCTTAGAGATTGAAGGAAAGGGGGATGTTTGCATAAAGACCACCTCGGGAAACCAGTGGACATTGGAGAATGTCAGATATATTCCTGGGCTCAAGAAAAATATGATCTCTGTTGGTCAGTTGGATAACACGGGATATGCAGCATAGTTTGGAAAAGGTTCATGGAAGATTGTGAAAGGTGCTATGGTAGTAGCTCGTGGCACCAAATCTGGAACCTTGTACACCACTGCAGGGTGTATTAACATGGCCGCTGTTGCTGAAGGTGCTTCCTGTTCATGTCTGTGGCACAACAGACTTGGACACATGAGTGCTAAAGGAATGAAGATGCTGGTTGCAAAAGGAGCATTAGAGGGCCTGAAGTCTGTCGATATGGGTCTTTGCGAGAGCTGTGTTATGGGCAAACAGAAAAGAGTAAGCTTCACAAAGACTCCTAGAGAGCCAAAGAAAGTGCGGTTGGAAATGGTCCATACAGATGTTTGGGGACCATCTCCAGTATCATCACTTGGAGGATCCAGATTCTATGTTACCTTCATTGATGATACTAGCAGGAAGGTATGGGTTTACTTCTTGAAGTATAAGTCAGATGTGTTTGCAACCTTCAAGAAGTGGAAAGCTGAAGTTGAGAATCAGACCGATTTGAAATTCAAATGCCTAAGGTCTGATAACGGAGGAGAGTATGACAAATTAGAGTTCAAGGCATTCTGTGTAGCTGAGAGAATCAGATTGATGAGAACAGTTCCTGGTAAGGCAACACAGAATGGAATTGCTGAGAGGATGAACAGAACATTGAATGAGCGTGCGAGGAGTATGAGAATACACTGTGGGTTGCCCAAAACATTTTGGGCTGATGTTGTGAGCATAGCTGCATACTTGATCAACAGGGGACCATCAGTTCCTTTAGGGTTCAAGATTCCAGAGGAGGTGTGGACAGGAAAAGAACTCAAGTACTCACACTTGAGGACTTTTGGTTGCACTGCTTATGTTCATGTTGATCCAGAAAAGAGAGACAAGCTTGATGCCAAGGCTGTGAAGTGTTACTTCATAGGCTATGGTTCTGATTTGTTTGGTTAGAGGTTTTGGGATGACAAGAACAGAAAGATCCTGAGACATTGTGACGTGACATTTGATGAGTCTATCCTGTACAAGGACAGAGAGCAGAAGGTTCTAGAGATTACAAAGCAAGTGGGAGTTGAGGTTGAGTTGGAGAAGAGTAACCCCAGAGATGTCGAAGCAGATACTCAACCAACTCCTACTGAAGAATCTGAAGTGGAGCATGTTACACCTGAGCAGGTGTTAAGGAGATCATCCAGAACCATCAGGGCACCAGATAGGTATTCACCTTCATTACACTATCTATTGCTGACTGATGAGGGGGAACCAGAGTCTTTTGATGAGGCCCTACAGGTGGAGGATTCGATCAAGTGGGAGCAAGCCATGGATGATGAGATGAGGTCACTTGAGAAGAACGACACATGGGTGTTGACTGAGTTACCTGCAGGGAAGAGAGCTTTGCTGAACAAGTGGGTGTTCAGAATCAAGACTTAACCAGATGGCAAAAGAAGGTTCAAGGCTCGTTTAGTGGTTAAAGGATATTCACAAAGGAAAGGTATTGATTGTGCTGAAATATTCTCCCCTGTTGTGAAGTTAACGTCTATTCGAATTCTGTTGAGTATTGTTGCATCGGAGAATTTGCATCTAGAGCAAATGGATGTAAAAACAGTGTTTTTACATGGAGATCTGGACAAAGAGATCTATATGCAGCAACCGGAAGGATTTGTGGTTCCAGGCAAGGAACACATGGTGTGCAAGCTCACCAGGAGCTTGTATGGACTAAAGCAAGCACCAAGGCAGTGGTACAAGAAGTTTGACTCCTTCATGACCAAGAGTGGATTCTGCAAAGCTGAAAAGGATCCGTGTTGTTACTTTAAGAAATACACTGATTCATATGTCTTTCTACTCTTGTATGTGGATGATATGTTGATTGCAGGATCTAGTATGAGGGAGATTAACAATCTGAAGACAAGGTTGTCTGCAGCGTTCGAGATGAAAGATTTGGGTCCAGCGAAGCAGATTTTGGGGATGAGAATTTCTCGGGATAGATCTGCTTGCACTTTAAATCTATCTCAGGAGTTGTACATTGAGAAGGTGTTGAGCAGATTCAGGGTTAATGATGCTAAACCCAGGACTACTCCATTGGCAAATCACTTTAAATTGTCAAAGGAGCAGTCACCCAAGACAGTCGAGGAGCGTGAGCATATGACACTTGTTCCATATGCTTCAACAGTTGGGAGTTTGATGTATGCTATGGTCTGCACTAGACCTGATATAGCACATGCAGTGGGAGTTGTTAGCAGGTACATGGCGAACCCGGGGAAAGAGCATTGGGAAGCTGTGAAGTGGCTTCTGAGATATATGAGAGGTACATCCAGTACTTCACTCTGCTTTGGCAAAGGCAAGGTGACTCTACAGGGTTTTGTGGATGCTGATCTTGGTGGGGATGTTGACTCGAGCAAGAGTACATCCGGGTACATTTACACCATAGGTGGAACAGCAGTGAGCTGGATGTCCAGGCTTCAAAAATATGTTTCTCTTTCATCTACTGAAGCTGAGTATGTGGCAATAGCTGAAGCTGGGAAAGAGATGATATGACTGGCAGATTATCTGGAGGAATTGGGCAAGAAGCAGAGCGAGAAGATTCTTTACTCAGATAGCCAGAGTGCCATATAGTTGGTGAAAAATCCGGTCTATCATTCGAAGACAAAACACATCAGAAGGCGGTACCATTTCACTCGCAGGGCAGTAGAGGATGGTGATATGTGTTTGGAGAAGATAGAGGGTGCAAAGAACTCGGCAGACATGTTGACGAAATGTGTTGATGTTGGGAAACTGGGGTTATGCAAAACCTCGGTTGGTCTTCTGTAGTTGTTGCTACAGATGTTGCGGTGCGGTAAAGATGTTGATGATGAAGAGATTTTTTTTTTTTTTGAGAATGTATTTTTGGATGACTGAATCAGTCTCCAAGTGGGAGAATTGTTAGGTTGTGGAGCCTGATTAATATTTGATATACTGTCATATATTAAATTTTAGGCTGTACTATTTATTCTCCATTTATTCTCTGTAACTAAAAATACTCTGATTTATTAATATATATATACCCCACTGCCGTGGAAGTTTACTTACGGGGTGTTACCACGAAATATTATTTTCTCTCTTTCTCTCTTTCTCTCGAAAGTTCTTGTGTTCTTTATTCGTCAAGTGTGTGTGTGGATTCGAACCCAACATTAATTTGTAATTTAGACTATTTTCAAACTATTCTCCTATAAAATGTAAAGTAGTTAAGAGCCTCATTAAATAAAGGATAAATATGAAAATGTCTCAAAAAATCTTTTAAACTTTGAACAATTCACTTATTTTAAATTATGAAAAAATTCTCAACAATTCACTTAACAAAGACTAGAAAAAATAATAAATATATCTTGTTTAACAAATTCTCATAAACTGGCCACAATGATTTTGTGTTAATGGGCTAGGACTTAACGAGTTTAAGGGTTTCAGAATTAGGATTGCTTGCTAAATTTGAAAAATAATGTGTTAAAGTTATTTTATTTATATCTTAGGATTTGAGGTTAACTAAAAAATATTCTTACTTAATTTTTCAAGTTACATATTTTAATCCAACTTAAATTCTTGTTATTTGATTTAGAGATTAGGAGGAGGAGGAAGAAGATGAACATATCTAACGTACCAAGGATTAAGTGGCATGACTTGACTACTCTGAAAGCTTAGGAGATGGAGGAGAAATATAGGACAATGGGTGTTGACACCCAATTTTGACCCACCCTTATATGATTAATTCAAGAGCTTCTTAATTCCCAAACGATTTAGAATAATTAGTTTTATAAAATTTAAAATATTTTTCAAGTTTATTTTTGAATAGTTTTGTCATTTTTATAAGTTTTAGATAATATACTTTACATGATTATGTATATAATTAATATATTTTATGATTATTCAAAAATCGTCTCAAAAATATTTTAGTTTTAGTAAAATATTTAGACAACTAGTGTGTTTTAAATAATAACTTATATTTTTATGTTAATTAGTTTATAGTTAAAATAATTATTTTATTTTGTTTTAAGATTAAAAAGCTCATTAATTAATTTATATTAATTCTGATTATTTAGTTATTAGTGAAATCCTTAAATCCATCAAAAGAACAAATTTGGGCCCATTTACTCACATTTGCCAGCAGCCCATTTTCCATTCCAATTCCAGCCCAATATCTCCAACCCTTTACTACATTACTCAACCATTCAGCCCAATCTTCTACCTAATAACCCAAGCCCAACTCCTCCCAATTAAACAAATAATATCATAGACACCCAATTCAACAAACATACACAGACCAACATGTGACCCCATCTTCTTCTTCTTCATCTTCATCTTTGTACACCAATATCTTCTTCCCCAAAAATCAAGCAACAAATCACGGCCGACCAAACCCGAAAATCGCGCCAACAGTACTCTCCCATACACAAGAATCAGCTTTTTTTCCTTATTTTGAGCAGAGATTTGGGGATTTTGGTTCAAATTCAAAATTCGAATTCATTCAAAATCTGCCCGATTTCCCCCTAATGGAGTCAATTTTCTTCTTATATATACTCTCCTTCCATAAATGTTGGGGGATCTGATCTTTTTTTTTTTAAGAAAAAAAAATTGATAGGGGAAGTTTTGGAGAAGAGTAGTTGAAAAAAAAAAATTCAAACATTAATTTACTTCCTTAAAACAGAGGAAAAAGAAGGAAAAAAAAAATTTCAAACATTAATTTACTTCCCTCATTGAAATCGGCTAATAGTGGTGGAGTTCTTCACGGTCAAGCTCGTCGTCCTCAGATTGCTGCTCACGGAAAGGTAACCTCTTCAACTCATTTACCTCGACTTAATATCTATGAGATTGTGAAACCTTTGTTTCTGTTTGGCTGCTGCTGTTCCAATGAAGAATTTATTTTTTATGCCAACCAAAATCTTGTTCTTATCAATAGTTAGTAATGTTCTTGCTAGCTTCTCGACACTATTCATATCCGTTCAGATCTTAAATTCCGGCATAAGTTTCATGTGCTCTAGTTTTTTTTTTGTTTAAGCTTTTTGAAGTAGTATTCCTCCCGACTTCAGTTCGGTTTTGCTTTAGATTATAGTGATTTTTTTGTGTTATTATTTTAGCTATTATGAAAATTATTTTGTGTCTTAATCTGTGATATCTTCTGGCGATATTTCAGTTTAAGTCGTTATGTTGTTTAGTTCAGAAATGTAATCTATTTATATGACTAGTTTGTTCAAAAAATGCAACATTTCTTTATCTTAAACCAATTGAAGTAATTGAATGTTTATTCCATTATGTTGGCTTAGTTACTCTCTACTCAAAATTTGAGTTAATTTAGTATATTTGTTTACTTGACTTATTCTATGGTGATAGTTGATCCACTAGTTAATTGTTTGTTGTATTTGGTGCGAATTAAAATTCGTTTGCTTTAATGTTTTGGCCTAAGATTCTGTCCGTTTATTTATATGAGTTAAGGCAATGTTTTCTAGTTTATTCCTTTTAATATTGAGAGCATGTGCAAATTTGTATTTAATTAAATAAATAAAATAAAAAAGCATGATGGGTCCTTCCTTCTCTTAAAGTCAATTGGCATGATAAGCTTTTTTGGTCTAAATGGCTTTTTGGTTTCCTTTTTCATGATTAGATGGGCATTAGCTAGTTATGATTTAATTGTTATAATTTTTTTTTGGAAGTGTGTCCTTTAAGTTAGTTGCCTTTTGAAATGCTACCTGATGCCATGAGCTTTTAAAATGTGTAGTTAGTTTGGTTTTGCAGTGTGTTAAATTTTTCTTGTCCATTAACTTAGGAATTTTCCTTATAGTTGTTAAGTTCTTAAAAGTGTCAAGGTGTATTTAAAATGATAATTTTCCTCCGTGGCCTTCTTGCCTTATGCAGTTGTGCATAGTAATCAATTTGCTTAGTTCATCTTTGATTTTGTCTTATCTCTTTAGTTGATATTATGTATTTTTGTTTAGTTAGGAAATTTTTCCAAATGGCTTGTCCCGTCTTCAATTATTTTCCACAATCATCTCTCATGTGAATACAATATCAACACCCTCAATGTTCTCATCTCTTAAAATAATTATGTGTTTATCTTCATTGTGAGTTAATTATTTGATCATGTATTTGTTGGAAGCTTTAGTGGTTCTTTTTTTTTAATTCGTTTCCTTCTCTTTGTGCGCATGTAAACCTCTTCCGAGTCCATGGTTACTCATCTACCTTGCATTTTCCGAGTGGAGCCGTAAAGGCTCGATCTTTGTCTTCTCCATTCCTCGAGTCATCCCCCTATATATCCGGAAGCTGTTACAGGTTACGGAGACACAACGAATAGCTGCAAATCAATTGATAAATATTCAAAGGCCTGAGAAATGGGCTGTATACATGATGTATACAATATTTATACAGTTATATACAGGTTCATGGCAGCAGATATGCAGCCAAAAACGTGAAAATACAGATATGAGATAAAATACAGGTGTTAAAAAGAAAGAGATACACGCAAAGATCTAATATATACACGCCAATATACACTGATATACGACAAGTGTATACAAAAACGGGAATTGGGTTAAAACCCCAAATTTTCAGCAAAATTGGCCCAAAAGGGGGCCCAAATTCTTCTGCTCCTTTACTCCTTTATTATTTAATTGTTATTATTATTATTTTTTATTAACTATAAATTTAGAATTATTAAATAACTTAATTAATTCCCCAAGAGATGAACTATATTCTTTATGTTAGTATGTTTAAATAAATTTCATTTTTGTCAACACTTGGTTTTTGTTTATTTGAAAACTTTTACTTAACCTTCAATTAACTTAAAATAGTCTCTATACTTTAATTGACCAATTTAGTTTAAAATATTGTTTTAAAAAAAAAAGCGTCAAATAAGTTTTAACAAATCTAATCTTGTCAAAATTCTAGTCACTTGTATTATATTCAAATGTTTCAATTAAGATTTCATTTTCTTTAAAAAAAAAATTAAAAATTGTTCTTTTAATTATTTTCTCAAGTTCATCGAGTGTTGTAAATTAATAATATTATTTCTATATTAAATATTTGTTTTTAAAAAAAAATAGTCAAAATTATTTAACCTAAGTCATAGGATAACCGCATGTTAGCGGGCGCTTCAAATGCCTTAAAAACCTTCTTGAAGCGTAAATAAGAACCTCTTACCCATTTTCTCTAAATTTATGAAGATTTAATCTGTTAAAATCTTTTTAAATTAAGTTTTCTTAATTTCTTTAAAAAATTAAGTGGGGACTCTTTTCTAAATATTTTTCTCAAATTATTTTATACTTAGAAACATTTCAAAAAAAAAGTGATTTTTCTAAAGATAGTAAAATTACGGCATAACAGAAATGGCGACTCTGTTGGGGAATTTATGGGTTCTAACCATAATAGACTTAGGTTAATTATTAATGTTTTTAACATATGGTTACTTGTTTGCTTATATTGCATGCCTAATGTCTTGTTTTTATACTTATGTGATATAAGCTGTTTATTTGTTATTGTTTTCATAAATTGTATATCTGTTACTGTTTTATAAACTGTCATTCCGTTCATATTTCTCCACTTATTGGAAATTCACACTATCACACGTACACGCGAGGTGTGCTTTGTGCACCCGCAAACTTCTTTCAAAGTTCCTAAAGTTAGGAGAGTTGGCATATGCGCGGGGTGTCCGAATCTTTTTCCGCGTAACCGCGTAACCTTCTCACTCGAGTTGTCCACTCGGGAACCTTGTGTCTAGAGAGCCAAATCTTAGAAAACATAAGATAGAGCTAAACCACCCCTCAATTTAAGTCATGCATGCATATGCCTTAGATGGATCGATCAAGGGTATCAATTCAACATTTAAGAAGTCCACCCTTACGTCGATGGGTTTCACGACCCAACGACAAAAAAAAAACATGTTTTGTGCAACGTGATAATAATAGACGGATCCAAGCCTAAATTTGACATAGTGAGTTTGGATGTTATACGTTTATTTTTATTTTATTTTATTTTTTAAAATTTGTAGATGAATTCAGTCCATCAAGTGCCCAAAATTAGGATGGTCGAGGGTTTTCCGTACAAATTGAAGACCTGGTGGGAAAATTTTACTCAAAGTGAAAAGCTAGCAATTGCAAAAAGATTGGGGTACCTCCCTATGCTATTCAAGGTTATACCAGACAAACATGTGATTAGAGCGCTGATTCAGTTTTGGGATCCAGACCGTGTTGTGTTCACGTTCAAAGACTTTGAACTAACACCTACATTGGAGGAAATCTATTATTTTACCAGTTTGAAGTATCGAGGAAAAGGTCAAATTATTCCTCACAGTCAATCAGGGAAGAAATTTCTTCGCTACTTAGGACTGAAAAATGAAAAGAAACTTCGATGTTTCGAACATAATTGGGTTTCTCTAGATTACTTATATGAAAGGTATGGACGCTCAAATAGTTACAAAGTGTTAAGGAAGGAATTCTCTTGCACTCTTGTTCATTGGCAAGCTAGACGCCCTATCGCATTTACTGTGGCTTTACTAGGAACTTTAGTGTTTCCACGAGAACATGGTCATATCAGCACATGCATATGTTCAGTGGCTCGTGTACTTTTTGAAGGTGTTAATGGCGAAGAGCTCACTCTAGTTCCCATGATTTTAGCAGAAATATTTTGAGCCCTTGGGAAATGTAAGAGAGGGGAAACAAACTTCTTTGAAGGTTGCAACCTTCTTTTACAAGTGTGGGCAATGGAACATTTTCACAAGCGTAAAAATATGGATAACATATGCTTTAGCAATGTAAATCATATTGACAGTTTTTTCGACAGGACAAAAATGTTTGTATCTCCGGTTGGTTCTAATGATTGGTATGAATATCTGGCCTCCCGCACCAGTGACCAAATTCAGTGGAAATATCCATTACTCTCGTATTCCCCGGCATATATCAGATGCAAGAGGTCCTACTATATCGAGCTTATTGGGTTGAAAGGTCTCCAACCATATGCTCTAGTGCGCGTACTTCACAATTTGGTCGAGCACAAGTAATCCCTCTTAGAGCCAACATGAGGGTTTCTGAAGTTTCCTTCGAACCAAACTTCGAAGTTCCTAGAGCCAGAAAGATACTTCATGAATGGAAGAATATTCTCACGGTGGATATAGGAAAGGGTCCTGAAAGAGAAATTCCAGAATATCAGGTGTGGCTTCGAGAAGATTGCAACAGCATGAGTCCAGAAGGCGAACAAGGTTTTGAGGATATTGGAACGACGATCTGGATAAGGCATTCTCATATCGGAACCAAAGCAGTCACCCCTGAAATGTGGGCTCAAATGGAAAGTATAATGCAATATTTGGATAATGCTGGAGCAGGGCCTAACAACGTGGAAGCGTCATCATCACTTTCTCCACCTGCATGATTGATGACAACATTCAGTCTGAATTTTAGAATTGTCCTTATTTTGTGTCATTTTTATATATTCTCTCCTTGTTGGTATTTAATGGATATTTTGTCTTTGTGTCCCAAACTCGAGGTTTCAAAATTAATGGCTTGGATCAATCTATCATAATCACATTATGTTTGACGTTTAGGCCTACCTTTGGCATAAAAAGGTCACAAGTCTAGGACGCGATATAAATTGTTTGTGTGCTGCTTGATATAATTGTTGTGTGTTGTGATGTGTTATTTTATCTAAAGCAGAATTAATCCACTATTGTTTTTAGAGCACTCTAAGCATATATTAACATTCACAACAACAAAGTCCGTCCAAATTATTCTTGAAGTGTCGTTCAAGTTTCTCAAAATTATATTAATAATTTACTCCAAATCTCTCTCTCTCAAAAAAAAAAAAATCATCTGCCATAAGAAGGTCGATTTGCTAGAATATCTGGAAAAGACGTCAACACACCAATCTCATCTAGTGCTTCGGTTAATGATAGAGAAACTAAAGAGTGAAAGAATTTAACAGCGTTCTATGCAAGTCGACCTTCTTAATTCTATCACAGAAAGATTTATTTCCATTCGAGTCCTCCCTTTCACCCAAAATATTTCCGTGGATTAATCTGCTTGAAGCAAAATGACACTTATGTGTTTATTTTTATGTCATTTTATTTGCATATCTCTTTAAAAACAAAGACTAACATATGTGTCTTTTGAGTGATTTTTCTCTACATGTAAAAACTGATCTGTGTTGAAATTAAACTGGCAGACCATCCCTACTTTACAAGATCTAAAGCAATCATACTATCCTTCCCTGATCACTCTTTGGATAAAGGCAAAAGCAAAATGACTGGTACTTCTGAAAAAATGGGAATAGTCGATGTGACCATTAGAAATGCTGAACTCACTGATCAGAGTGAGTTGATCTCTCAGTTAATGCAACGGATTGCAGATATGCAGGAAGAGCTTCAACAAACCAAAGATTTGGCCAAACTGGCCATTGCATCGAATGAACCACCCCTTGAAACTAGAAGACCTCCTCCTTATTTTCCATCATTAAGTTCTCCGTTACCCAACTATTTCCCAACCCATACCACAGGACCCATCACTTCCACTCCTAATCCTCATACCATTGACTTAACTGTATCCAACGCTCCTTATGCCAGCACTTCCTACCAAACACCACCACCAATACCAAATCAGAATCAAGCACCTAACACTAATCACTCCCAAAACTTCACGCCAACCTATCAAATCCCACCCCCAATCTCAAATAATCCATGTGTTTTGCCTAGCCAGCCGACATACCCTTCCGTAACATTCCAAACTCCACCAGCCAACGCAATCCCTGAACCATGTTCTAGCTTTCCCGTTCAACCAGAATTGGATCACTATGAAGAGATGGAGAAGGAGTGGAGGCTGAAAGAAGAAAAACGTGAGCAAGAAATGAATGTCATGAAGGAGGCCATCTCTGAAGCAGTTAAAAGTGTTCAAACTTCAAGGAAAATCACAGGACTTGAGTATGAAGACCTATGCATGCACCCTAACTTGGAAATACCCAAAGGTTACAAAATTCCAAAATTTGAAACCTTCAATGGTATTGGCAATCCCATGGCTCACCTGCGAGCTTATTGTGACAAACTCGTGGGTATTGGGAAAAATGATGCATTAATTATGAGGTTGTTTAGTCGAAGTCTGAGTGGGAAGGCGTTAGAATGGTTCACATCTCAAGAGCTCCGTCAGTGGTCTACATGGGGGGCTTTGGCCAAAGATTTTTTGGAAAGATTCCAGTTTAATGTTGAAGCTGTCCCCGATAGATACTATTTGGAAAAAATCAAGCAAAAGACCACGGAGGACTATCGTGAATATGCATGTCGCTGGAGGAAAGAAGCTGCAAAGGTACAACCGATGATGACTGAAAGTGAAATAACCTCTGCTTTTATTCGATCTCAAGAGCCCGAGTATTATGAAAGGATGTTGCCCATGATGGGACAGAAGTTTTTCGAGCTGATCAGAATGGGAGAAGCCATAGAGGATGGTCTCAAATCTAGAAAGGTTACAAGTCTCACTGCTTTGCAGGCCGCCAACAAATCCTCGACATCCATGGCCACAGGATTTTCTAGGAAAAAGAAAGAGGATGTCTCTGTTGTATCTTTTAGCCCAAGGCCAAGGCCACAAAGGTATTTTGGGTATGGTTCTGCCATTGGAAACTCCAACCGATTCTCCACCGCAAATAATTACCAACCACCTCCACAAGATCCACTTCCAATCTACTATGCACAACAGAACTACCAACCATCACCACCTATCTATCAAAATCAACCACCAACCTACAAAAATACACCACCAAATCACCAAACCAATGTACCAACCTACCAAAGTCCTGGACAAAACAACCCAAATACCAATAATTTACCCCGCCCTAACCTCGAAAGAAAGCCTCCAAGAATTTTCAGTCCTTTGGCAGAAACACGTACCCAACTCTTTGAGCGTTTGAGAGCAGCAAGATTGATCCAACCAGTAGACGCAAAGACAATTAATCCCACAACAAAATTCTTCCGCGGATCAACAATGCGCCTACCATTCTGGAGGAGCAGGACATGATACAGAAGGGTGTATCAATTTAAAACATAAGATTCAAGATTTGATCGATAATAGAGTCATCACTCTTCTGGACCCTGCCCCCAATGTAAATCTTAACCCATTACCGAATCATGGGGGAGCGACCATCAATATGATTGAAAGTGACGAAGATTGGCTCGCTAACGGGACTGTCGGTGAAGCAAATGTTAACTCACTCATACCAACAGTGGCCTCTTTGACCATAAAGGCCCGTCCAGAGTTTGTTGTAATAACTGCGCCTCATCAGGCATTTGCTTTGGCAAAGGAAACAAACAACGAGCAGCCCAAAGAAAAGTTTGTTGTCCAGGCGGCTACAGCTCAAGGGATGACACGTTCTGGAAGATGTTATGTTCCAGAAGAGTTAGCTCAAGAAACACGAAGGAAGGAGAATAAAAAAAGGCCGATCACAGAGGGTGAGGCTGAAGAGTTTTGGCGAAGAATGCAGCCTAAGGAGTATTCCATTGTCAAGCATTTGGAGAAAACTCCAACTCAAATTTCTGTTTGGGCTCTATTGATGAGTTCTGAGTACCATCGGAAAGCATTGTTAAAGGTACTCGATGAAGCATATGTACCGACGGGAACAAGTGGTGAGAATCTGGCAACTATGGTTAGTCATGTCATTGGGAGTCACCAAATATCTTTTCGAGAAGAGGAGTTACCAATCGAGGGAGTGATGCACAACCGTGCCTTGTATATCACTGTCAAATGCAGGGACAAATTTGTAGCTCGAGTATTGATTGATAATGGTTCAGGACTCAATATTTGCCCGTTATCAACCCTTACTCAACTAAATTATGATGTTGGGAAAATCCGTCAAAGTCGCATGAATGTAAGGGCGTTTGATGGCTCGCAAAGAGAGACCATGGGATAGGTAGACTAGTGTATCCAAATGGGGCCTGCAGAATTTGTCACTGAATTCCAAGTGATAGGTATATCCATAAGCTACAATATGTTGCTAGGAAGACCATGGATCCATGCGGTCGGGGCAATTCCATCCACATTGCATCAAATCTTGAAGTTCACTTGGGAGGACCATGAAATTGTCATTCATGGTGAAGGGAGTAATCGTAGTTACCCTGGCTTCTCTGTTCCAGTTATTGACGATTCATCTCAAGGTACTGACTTTCACATGGTGGAGATAATGAATGCTGTTTTTGAAGATATAACACCGCAAATACCAATGCCGACGGTGTATAAAATGCTTGCCACAACCATGCTAAGAAGCGGTATTGAGCCTGGACGTGGGTTGGGCAAGAATTTGGATGGCATATCCAAAACTCTCCCTATCCCACTTCAAAATTTCCGCTTTGGCGTTGGTTATACCCCAACAAAGGAGGAATTATTCGAAGCAGAAGCAAGGAAGAAGCATGGCCCTGATCTATCAAAGCCTATTCCAGAATTGTACCAGTCATTTACTGCTAAAGCTTTAGAGCCTGAGATTGATGGTCTGGTGGAAGGGATGGGAAGATTGTTTGATGAAAAAGATTATGTTGTGATCTTGGAAGAATGCACCGCGACACCCACCATCCGAGATGCCAAACCTGAAGAGACGCTACAGAATTGGGTGGCCACTCCACTTATGATTCATCGAATTGCTTGGTAGACAAAGACAAGATTTGAAGTTTTACTTTTGAAAATTGGTGTAGTTCGGACGAGGCCCGAAACAACCCTTTATGTCACTTTATTTTCATCGTAATGTTTAAAAAGGAAATGGATCACATTGATATGAGTCATGACCAAAGTTTGTACGCCTTTTTCCCAATGAAAGCCTCGTTTATTTTAAATTGATTATCTTGCCTTTGGAAATTACTCTCTAATATATACATTTAAACTCTTTCTATCTAACATGGTTGATTTATTTTTCTTTTCAGTAAAAATAAATCTAAACTCGCCAATGTCATGACATGTCACGAACACGGTGAACCAAGTAAGGTCAATGAAGATGAATGTGAAGAATATGATGAGGAAACTATGATGCCTGAACACCTTACCAAGGACTTGAGAAACCTTGAAGATGATAAAAAGCCCAACCTGGATGAGACGGAGATAGTCAACTTAGGAGATGACGAGTCGGTTAGAGAAACCCGAGTCAGTATCCATTTGACAGCAATAGAAAAGGAAAAATTGGTCGAGCTGCTCAAACAATACATCGATGTGTTTGCGTGGTCTTATGATGATATGCCAGGATTAAGCACTGATATTGTTTCCCATAAGCTGCCTATCAATTCAGAGTATTGTCCGGTAAAGCAGAAAACCAGAAAGTTCAAGCCCGATCTAAGTTTAAGAATAAAAGAAGAGGTCATAAAGCAGATCGAATCAAAGGTCGTCGAAGTAACAAAGTATCCCACTTGGTTGGCTAACATTGTTCCTGTGGCGAAGAAAGATGGAAAAATTAGGATATACGTGGATTATCGGGATCTCAATAAAGCAAGTCCAAAAGATAATTTCCCATTGCCAAACATCCATATACTCATTGAGAATTGTGCCAAGCACGAGTTGCAATCTTTCGTGGATTATTTTGCGGGATACCACCAGATCTTAATGGATGAAGAAGATGCAGAGAAAACAGCATTCATCACACCTTGGGGAGTCTACCATTATCGAGTGATGCCGTTCGGCCTCAAGAATGCTGGAGCCACTTACATGAGAGCTATGACCACCATATTCCATGATATGATCCACAAAGAAATCGAGGTGTATGTGGACGATGTTATCATAAAATCCCGCGAGAGTTCAGATCATCTGACGCACCTGGAAAAGTTCTTTGACACGTTACGTAGGTATGATTTGAAGTTAAACCCAACCAAATGTGCATTTGGAGTACCTGCAGGGAAGTTACTCGGTTTCATAGTTAGTAGAAGAGGTATTGAGCTTGATCCTTCCAAAATCAAGGCAATTCAAGACTTACCTCTTCCAAAAACTAAGAAGGAAGTAATGAGTTTTCTGGGGAGACTAAATTATATCAGTCGATTCATAGCCCAATCAACGGTGATCTGTGAACCCATATTCAAATTGCTACGAAAGGATGCGACAACCAAGTGGACCGAAGAATGTCAGAAGGCTTTTGACACCATCAAGAGTTACCTTTCAAATCCACCAGTATTGGTGCCACCACGCGCGGGCAGTTCTTTGCTATTGTATTTATCTATCTCTGATAACGCATTTGGGTGTGTGTTGGGACAACATGATGAGACCGGAAGAAAGGAGAGAGCCATATACTATTTGAGCAAGAAGTTCACATCCTACGAGGCTCGTTACACCCTCTTAGAGAGAACTTGTTGTGCTTTGACTTGGGTGGCTCAGAAATTATGACATTATCTGTCGGCTTATACAACACATCTCATTTCAAGAATGGACCCGCTCAAGTACATATTTCAGAAAGCAATGCCCACAGGAAAGCTAGCAAAGTGGCAAATGTTGTTGAGTGAGTTTGACATTGTGTACATGACTCAGAAAGCAATTAAGGGGCAAGCCTTGGCCGATCACCTTGCTGAAAACCCAGTAGATGAAGGATATGAACCGCTCAGAACATACTTCCATGATGAAGAGGTATTGTTTGTAGGGGAAGATATATCAGAATCATATCCTGGGTGGAGAATGTTTTTTGATAGAGCAGTTAACTCTAGAGGATCAGGAATTGGAGCAGTATTGATATCTGAATCAGGACAATATTTTCCAGCAACAGCGAAGCTTAGATTTCGATGCACAAATAACATGGCCGAGTACGAAGCTTGTATTCTCGGCATCAAGATGGCTCTTGACATGAATGTTCAAGAATTACTGATAATTGGTGATTCAAGCTTGTTGATTCATCTGGGCCATGAAGAATCCTAAAATCTTACCTTACGTACAATTGGTACGGAGGTTATGCAAAAGATTTAGGAAGACCGAGTTTAGACACACCCCGAGAATACAGAACGAGTTTGCTGATGCACTGGCAACCATATCATCTATGATACAACACCCAGAAAAGAGTTACATTGACCCACTTGAGAT
Organism: Solanum sitiens; assembly: GCA_016801875.1. Classification (NCBI taxonomy): domain Eukaryota; kingdom Viridiplantae; phylum Streptophyta; class Magnoliopsida; order Solanales; family Solanaceae; genus Solanum; species Solanum sitiens. The sequence goes on along the minus strand of JABWTJ010000035.1, from coordinate 2,036,876 downwards.
AGGTTTAAAAGAACAACCAGCGCATTGTTTACATGTGGAAGCGGAATCGGATGGAAATCCATGGTATATCGATGTAAAAAGGTACTTAAAACTAGTGAATACCCCGAAAAAGCAACAAGTATCCAAAAGAAAACAATCCGAAGAATGGCAAACAACTTCTTTTTGAATGGGGAGGTTCTTTATAGAAGGACTCCCGATCTGGGATTACTGCGATGTGTGGATGCTGTAGAGGCCACAAGATTGTTCGAAGAAGTGCATGCTGGAGTGTGTGGGACACACATGAATGGGTTTACATTAGCAAAGAAAATCTTAAGGGCAGGATATTTCTGGATGACGATGGAAAATGATTGTGGTCGATTTGTCCAAAGATGTCATAAATGTCAGGTACATGGAGATCTGGTCAAAGTACCTCTCACGAGCTCAATGCAATGAGTTCCCCTTGGCCATTTGCAGCATGGGGCATGGACGTTATTGGACCAATCGTGCCTGCTGCCTCCAATGGTCATAGATTCATTTTGGTCGCCATTGATTACTTTACAAAGTGGGTCGAAGCTGCTTCCTATACAGCTGTGACGAAGAAAGTTGTAGCCGATTTTGTTCGCAATAATTTGATATGTCGTTTTGGAGTTCCTGAGTCTCTCATCACAGACAATGGTGCAAACCTGAACAGTCACTTGACGAAAGACATATGTGAACAATTCAAAATCACCCACCGTAATTCAACTGCATATCATCCTCAGATGAATGGAGCTGTGGAAGCTGCTAATAAGAACATCAAGAGGATATTGAGAAAAATGATTGACAACTACAAATGTCGGCATGAAAATTTGCCTTATGCTTTGCTAGGTTATCGCACTACAATTCGAACTTCAACTGGAGCAACTCCGTATCTATTAGTATATGAAACAGAAGCCGTGATACCAGCTGAAGTTGAGATACCATCTTTGAGGATTATTCAAGAAGCTGGATTGAGCGATGCAGAATGGGTTCGTGATTGATATGAGCAGTTAACATTGATTGATGAGAAAAGAGTGAGTGCTGTTTATCATGGCCAGTTGTATCAACAAAGAATGATTCGTGCTTTCAACAAGAAAGTAAGAGTTCGAACATTTGAGGTAGGTCAATTGCTGCTGAAGCGCATTTTCCCTCATCAAGAGGAATATAAAGGGAAATTTGCACCTAACTGGCAAGGACCGTATGTTGTCCACAAAGTACTGTCAAGAGGAGCTTTGGTCCTAGCAGAGATGGACGGTAGAGTATGGCGAAAAGCTATCAATTCAGATGCCGTCAAGAGATATTACATTTGAAGAATGTTATTTCTTTCCTTTATTTCCTTGTAGTCGCAAATTGTTTGTAATTATTGTCGCATTAATCTTTGGAACATTCCTTTTGTACTTGAACTACGTTCGACCTGAATTCTCAAGAATGAGATACGTAGGCGGCCTATATGGGCCTCGGTCGTTTCCTTATCAAAATTTCTTATTTCTGTCAATTCTCAAGAGGGGAACTACGTATGACCTGATTCCTGCCTCAACGGAATACGTAGGCGCCACAAGGGTTCGGTCATATCTCCCATAAGATTTTCTATTTTTCTTTACAATAGAAACTGGGACTGAATTTTTGAGAGGGACTCAAAAATTCTCAAGAAGAGACTTACAAATTCTCAAGACATAAGATATATTGTGAGTTGCAACTGGGACAGAATTTTTGAGGAAGGCCTCAAAAATTCCATCAAGGGTACTCGGAACGTCAGAGTCAACTTCAAGTACTGCAACGTGACATATTGTTAAGGATATCTAAAAATTCCAACAAGCTACCTATCATGATAGAATAGAATCTGAGATAAAGGGTTTTGTTTGTGTCGTGCATGTCGTGGCAATTAATTGGCAGAGATTTTCTTTAAAACTATCTTTCTAAAAAAATTCATACATAACATGTGTTTTAATTTAAATATGATCTTGTCTTTTGTCTATTGCGATTCGTAGGGTCAACCAAACTTCCAAAGATAGCAAGATAAGAAGCAAGGCGACTGAAAGAAATCAACACATATCAGTTTGTTTTAAAAACTAACAATTTTTCTGTGGATTCAGGAATATAAGATTGCCTCAAGATCATCATATTCCTCCATTAAATGAATATGGAGAATTCAAAAGGACGAGTAGCTCCCCGAAATTGACAACTCTTCTGTAGAGAAAGAAAAGTCATTTAAGTTCTTTGGAAGAAAAGCAGCAATTCAGAATACGAGCAACAACACCTTGTTCAAATCTCCAACAAAGAAAGAGTCGAATTAAACAGAAGATGTTCAAAATAGGAACGAGTGAAGAAATCACTCTCAACATGTAAAAGCATCTGCAAAAATATCAAATTACATTTTTTTCAGCATCAACAACTATTGGAAAATATTCACAAATTCCGTTGATATCAGACACGGTAATGTGAGGGACATCGTATTTATCACGAGGAAGTCATGCATATTGTATTATCAAAGGAGTTAATGCCATTATCGAGATATGTCATTCATATTCAAACCGCCAAGAGGGCCATTACATATTCAAACTTCCGAGAGGGCCATTGCATTCAAATCGCCAAGAAGGCCATCATTTTCATATGCCAAGAGGGCCATTGCATCTTCAAACGCCAAGAGGGACATTGCATATTTATATTGCCAAGAGGGCCATTACATATTCAAAATGCCAAGAGGGCCATTGCATCTTCAAACGCCGAGAGGGACATTGCATATTTATATTGCCAAGAGGGACATCATATTCAAATTGCCAAGAGGGCCATCATATTCAAATTGCCAAGAAAGCATAATCTTCTATTGCCAAGAGGGCTATTACATACTCAAATTGCCAAGAGGGCCATTACATATTCAAACTGCCGAGAGGGCCATTGCATAATCAAACTACCAAGAGGGCCATCATATTCAAATAGCCAAGAGGGTCATCATATTCAAATTGCCAAGAAAGCATAATCTTCTATTGCCAAGAGGGCTATTACATATTCAAATTGCCAAGAGGGCCATTACATATTCAAACTGTCGAGAGGGCCATTGCATAATCAAACTGCCAAGAGGGTCATCATATTCAAATTGCCAAGAAGGCCAATTCATATCAAACTGCCAAGAAGGCATAATCTTTTATTGCCAAGAGGGCTATTACATATCCAAACTGCCGAGAAGGCCATTGCATAATCAAACTGCCAAGAGGGCCATCATATTCAAATTGCCAAGAAGGCAATTCATATCAAACTGCCAAGAAGGCATAATCTCCTATTGCCAAGAGGGCTATTACATATTCAAACCGCCAAGAGGGCCATTTCATTCAAACCCGAGAGGGCCGTTGCATCTTCAACCGCCAAGAAGGCCATTGCATCTTCAAACTCCGAGAGAGTCATTGCTTCTTCCAATGCCAAGAGGGCAACATCATCTTAGCAATTAAGTTTCAACAACATCATCCTACCATTGAATCGACATCATTCTATTAATGGATCATAAATGTAGCAGCATCATCTTATCAATCGAGCATCAACATCATTTTATCAATGAAGTATCATCATCAACAACATTATATTATCGACAAAGTCATCATCATGTCGCATCATATCAATTCATCAGCTAATGTGTTAAAACTGATGGAAGCTGACGTCAGAATATTTTTTTAAAAATGTGTGCCAAAGAGGGTAAAACATAACAACTCTCTATGTAAATTACATTTTCTACTAACAAATTTGTTTCAATATATGCCGAGAGCATCCAAGAGGATGAATTCTCAAATCAAACCACAGGTGCGGACGACATCAAAAGGCATGCAGCACAACGTGGAACTTTTTCTTAGCAGCGAACTGGGACATAGTCCAAAGAGGAGTATCAAACTCTTAGGACGCGAGCTGAGGAGCAACTTCCACTACAATCAAAACACACCCCTATCAAAGTCGTGTGGGTTTTTCTTTTAGTTCATCGGTTTCAATTTCGCATCCGTGAAATATTTCACTCTCACCGGAGGCAACTTTTTAATCTGAGTGACAGTGCGCCACGAACTTTGGAAATTATGTCCATGTAAGTTCTTACTTATGGATGTGAAGAGCTCCACATTCATGGCTAAGAGGTTGCAAGCCTCTTTTCCACACGTTTTATTTGTCACTCCTCCAAAACAAAAGGTTATCTTGCATAATAGATTTCCTTTTCAACCAATCGAGTCGAACTACAAACAGCCTGATTCCCAAGGTTTGAGGATATGTAGGCGGGCTCAATGTTGAAAACTCGGCTGTATTCCAATATTTGTTTTCAAGTCTTATTCTCGAGCATTCAGGTCCTTTCATAATTTGGTATCGAGGTGACTTTTGAATTCTTTAATAATCGTGCGTTAAATCAAGCGTATCGAACTACAAGTGGCCTGAATTCTCATATAACCTGAGATATGTAGAAAACTCAATACCGGGGTTCGGCCATAATTCCTAAAACCCATACCAAAAATCCTTTCCTAAAAATGAATATGTGGTCGGTCAAAATAGGTTTGGTCAATTTCATTTTCCTCGAATTTCTTGCATCAATCCAAGTAAAATGAGGGACAGTTGTTGACACCCAATTTTGACCCACCCTTATATGATTAATTCACGAGCTTCTTAATTCCCAAACGATTTAGAATAATTAGTTTTATAAAATTTAAAATATTTTTCAAGTTTATTTTTGAATAGTTTTGTCATTTTTATAAGTTTTAGATAAGATACTTTACATGATTATGTATATAATTAATATATTTTATGATTATTCAAAAATCGTCTCAAAAATATTTTAGTTTTAGTAAAATATTTAGACAACTAGTGTGTTTTAAATAATAACTTATATTTTTATGTTAATTAGTTTATAGTTAAAATAATTATTTTATTTTGTTAAGATTAAAAAGCTCATTAATTAATTTATATTAATTCTGATTATTTAGTTATTAGTGAAATCCTTAAATCCATCAAAAGAACAAATTTGGGCCCATTTACTCACATTTGCCAGCAGCCCATTTTCCATTCTAATTCCAGCCCAATATCTCCAACCCTTTACTACATTACTCAACCATTCAGCCCAATCTTCTACCTAATAACCCAAGCCCAACTCCTCCCAATTAAACAAATAATATCATAGACACCCAATTCAACAAACATACACAGACCAACATGTGACCCCATCTTCTTCTTCTTCATCTTCATCTCTGTACACCAATATCTTCTTCCCCAAAAATCAAGCAACAAATCACGGCCGACCAAACCCGAAAATCGCGCCAACAGTACTCTCCCATACACAAGAATCAACTTTTTTTCCTGATTTTGAGCAGAGATTTGGGGATTTTGGTTCAAATTCAAAATTTGAATTCATTCAAAATCTGCTCGATTTCCACCTAATGGAGTCAATTTTCTTCTTATATATACTCTCCTTCCATAAATGTTGGGGGGATCTGATCTTTTTTTTTTTAAGAAAAAAAAATTGATAGGGGAAGTTTAGAGAAGAGTAGTTGGAAAAAAAAAATTCAAACATTAATTTACTTCCTTAAAACAGAGGAAAAAGAAGGAAAAAAAAAATTTCAAACATTAATTTACTTCCCTCATTGAAATCGGCTAATAGTGGTGGAGTTCTTCACGGTCAAGCTCGTCGTCCTCAGATTGCTGCTCACGGAAAGGTAACCTCTTCAACTCATTTACCTCGACTTAATATCTATGAGATTGTGAAACCTTTGTTTCTGTTTGGCTGCTGCTGTTCCAATGAAGAATTTATTTTTTATGCCAACCAAAATCTTGTTCTTATCAATAGTTAGTAATGTTCTTGCTAGCTTCTCGACACTATTCATATCCGTTCAGATCTTAAATTCCGGCATAAGTTTCATGTGCTCTAGTTTTTTTTTTGTTTAAGCTTTTTGAAGTAGTATTCCTCCCGACTTCAGTTCGGTTTTGCTTTAGATTATAGTAATTTCTTTGTGTTATTATTTCAGCTATTATGAAAATTATTTTGTGTCTTAATCTGTGATATCTTCTGGCGATATTTCAGTTTAAGTCGTTATGTTGTTTAGTTCAGAAATGTAATCTATTTATATGACTAGTTTGTTCAAAAAATGCAACATTTCTTTATCTTAAACCAATTGAAGTAATTGAATGTTTATTCCATTATGTTGGCTTAGTTACTCTCTACTCAAAATTTGAGTTAATTTAGTATATTTGTTTACTTGACTTATTCTGGTGATAGTTGATCTACTAGTTAATTGTTTGTTGTATTTGGTGCCAATTAAAATTCGTTTGCTTTAATGTTTTGGCCTAAGATTCTGTCCGTTTATTTATATGAGTTAAGGCAATGTTTTCTAGTTTATTCCTTTTAATATTGAGAGCATGTGCAAATTTGTATTTAATTAAATAAATAAATAAAAAAAGCATGATGGGTCCTTCCTTCTCTTAAAGTCAATTGGCATGATAAACTTTTTTGGTCTAAATGGCTTTTTGGTTTCCTTTTTCATGATTAGATGGGCATTAGCTAGTTATGATTTAATTGTTATAATTTTTTTTTGGAAGTGTGTCCTTTAAGTTAGTTGCCTTTTGGAATGCTACCTGATGCCATGAGCTTTTAAAATGTGTAGTTAGTTTGGTTTTGCAGTGTGTTAAATTTTTCTTGTCCATTAACTTAGGAATTTTCCTTATAGTTGTTAAGTTCTTAAAAGTGTCAAGGTATATTTAAAATGATAATTTTCCTCCGTGGCCTTCTTGCCTTATGCAGTTGTGCATAGTAATCAATTTGCTTAGTTCATCTTTGATCTTGTCTTATCTCTTTAGTTGATATTATGTATTTTTGTTTAGTTAGGAAATTTTTCCAAATGGCTTGTCCCGTCTTCAATTATTTTCCACAATCATCTCTCATGTGAATACAATATCAACACCCTCAATGTTCTCATCTCTTAAAATAATTTATGTGTTTATCTTCATTGTGAGTTAATTATTTGATCATGTATTTGTTGGAAGCTTTAGTGGTTCTTTTTTTTTAATTCGTTTCCTTCTCTTTGTGCGCATGTAAACCTCTTCCGAGTCCATGGTTACTCATCTACCTTGCATTTTCCGAGTGGAGCCGTAAAGGCTCGATCTTTGTCTTCTCCATTCCTCGAGTCATCCCCCTATATATCCGGAAGCTGTTACAGGTTACGGAGACACAACGAATAGCTGCAAATCAATTGATAAATATTCAAAGGCCTGAGAAATGGGCTGTATACATGATGTATACAATATTTATACAGTTATATACAGGTTCATGGCAGCAGATATGCAGCCAAAAACGTGAACATACAGAGATGAGATAAAATACAGGTGTTAGATAGAAAGAGATACACGCAAAGATCTGATATACACGCCAATATACACTGGTATACGACAAGTGTATACAAAAATGGGAATTGGGTTAAAACCCCAAATTTCCAGCAAAATTGGCCCAAAAGGGGGCCCAAATTCTTCTGCTCCTTTACTCCTTTATTATTTAATTGTTATATTATTATTTTTTATTAACTATAAATTTAGAATTATTAAATAACTTAATTAATTCCCCAAGAGATAAACTATATTCTTTATGTTAGTATGTTTAAATAAATTTCATTTTTGTCAACACTTGGTTTTTGTTTATTTGAAAACTTTTATTTAACCTTCAATTAACTTAAAATAGTCTCTATGCTTTAATTGACCAATTTAGTTAAAAATATTGTTTTAAAAAAAAATGCGTCAAATAAGTTTTAATAAATCTAATCTTGTCAAAATTCTAGTCACTTGTATTATATTCAAATGTTTCAGTTAAGATTTCATTTTCTTTTTAAAAAAAAATAATCAAAAATTGTTCTTTTAATTATTTTCTCAAGTTCATCGAGTGTTGTAAATTAATAATATTATTTCTATATTAAATATTTTTTTAAAAAAAAAATAGTCAAAATTATTTAACCTAAGTCATAGGATAACCGCATGTTAGCGGGCGCTTCAAATGCCTTAAAAACCTTCTTGAAGCGTAAATAAGAACCTCTTACCCATTTTCTCTAAATTTATGAAGATTTAATCTGTTAAAATCTTTTTAAATTAAGTTTTCTTAATTTCTTTAAAAAATTAAGTGGCGACTCTTTTCTAATTATTTTTCTCAAATTGTTTTATACTTAGAAACATTTCAAAAAAAAAAGTGATTTTTCTAAAGATAGTAAAATTACGGCATAACAATGGGGATTGAGGACATTAATAAGGATGCTAATAATGTGAAAACTAGTTGCATTGGAAAAGTACCTAAATAAGTGTATGAATCTCGTTGGATATGTTTATAGACACAAAGGGGATTGATTTGTACAGTAAAGCGGTGGAAGGGAAATTAGTGGAAGCAAAGAAGGAACTTTAGTTGTTGGTGAGCAGTGAAGAAGCGAAAAAAAGGTCAAATAAAATAATTTATGTAAGGTGGCGTGGAAGAAAGCGAAGTTAGCAGTTATGATGGCGCTAAAATGTAACTTTTAAACACTTGTAAAGAGAGTTTGTTTTTTGTTTTTTTGTTTAAAAGGGTGTATATTTAATTTTATATATAATATGAATTTATACAAGGCCGGTGTCCTAAAGCATTACAATCAAACGGAATACTTGCTAAATTACCAACAAAATTATAATTATCTCATATTAGTAGGGCAAGTTCTCCCTATCAAAAGTGGCTCCCTCATTATCAGCATTGATGGTATTCGAGACAAACAATGGTGGTGATGTCCATTTAATAAATAATATGTACGCCGTTAGATATACTGCTTCTTTAACTAGCATATCGGTCAATTAATTATGCTCTATATACCTATGACTGATGATTTGTGGGTTCCCCAAATTCTGGAGTAACTCCCTGCATATAAAAATTGTGTTAGTGATTTAGTCATGCCCTTTATAGATAATGTCAATGATATCTGATGAGTCTGTATCAGTTTGATTAGGTGAGATACATATTATGGATGCAATTCTAAGCCCTAGTAATCAGGCTAGTTGTTCTAAGTGTAGTGCATTAATAACATTAAATTTTGCTGAGAATCCTTCTATCCAAGAGCCGCTACAATCTTGTATTCTCCTGCCCTCCCCCGCCCTTTTGAAGAGTAATTGTAAGAGCCGTCAATTTTTAGCTCAAAGCCGAATTCTGGGGGTAGCTACTTCTGTTTAGGCTTTAAATTGTTGTTCTTTTTTTTCTTTTTTCCCTAGATAGTAGAATTTTACAACTTCATCTAAAGATGATGTAGCTGTTAAGACGTCCTCTTTTTTCCTATGGTAGTTGTGGTTTCTATTCAACCATATGCACTATATATAAAAATGATCAAGGTCATCTTTCCATTCGATGTTGTTGTGAATGTTGAAGTTCTTGATATTCTTAATGGTATTAAGCCAATCTATTTATCTACCATCAAAAATAGGTTGTAGAAATTGTAGCATACCTAATGTATTCCGGAATTGAATAACTTTAGTGCATTTAATGAAGATATATGTATCTGTCTCGATTTCCCCGCAAATAGTACATGTTGGGCTAATGTTAATCCCAATCGAGTGTAGATGGTGACAAGTCAGTAGTCTCCTGTAATACCTTATCAAGAGGAAGGACTTATTTTATTAAGGCACTCGAGTTTTTAGAACTAGAATGTTATTTTTACCCTTTATATTATGGTACACTAATGATGTACTGAATATTCCATTCTTTGTTTTAGCCTAAGCAGGTTTGTCTACCGGATTCGAGATGTTAGAAATAATTATTTGTTTGATTTCTTGACGCACGCTTAGAGGAAGAGGATAATGTATTATTTTCAAGTACCACAACCCATCTACAATAATTCTATTGACTATCATCTCTGATTCATTAAGGGGAAAGAGGGGCCACTAAAAAGGTTCCTTAGAGTTGGAGAATTTGAAACCCATGGATCTATCCAGAAGTTGATTGATTTTCGTTCCCTACTATGTAGTGAAAGAATTCTTTGCACTCCTCCCAGCCTTTTATTATGTTTTTTCATATTAGGCTTATTCGTCTCCTATGTATAGAATCATCTCTAAGTCCCATCTTGGATTTGATGTAAACAACAAGAATAGTATTTGCCTATAGAGTCTTAGGGTTCTTAAAGAGTCTTCACGCTAGTCGGCTAGCATAGCTTTATTCTTGATGTTGTACCTCTTAAAACCTAGACCACCTTCTTGTTTGATCTTAGCAACTAAATCACAGCTGATGAGGTGTTGTTATCACCTTCTTTAAGATTAGTCAAAAAATACAGAAACATAAATAAGATGAAATAGATAGAAAACTTTTTAACCCGAGTCCACAGAAAACATTGCGTTTCCTTAAGAAATTTAATCCCCTCACTGTATTCGAGGTTGCATATTAATTTCTCCCAAGATAAAACGAATTAACCTATTCAAGAAGTAGCGGTACCTCAAACTTCAATAACTTCAGCGAATGTAAGAACAGCAACAAGATCACACACAGACTCGGTGATCGATCTATAATTTTGTTTATGCGAGAAAATGTATGCAGAGAGGAAAAGTTTTCAGCATTTGAAAAACGAAAAAGACTTCCTTTTTATTGCCATTTTTAGCAAGAAATGTGTATGTTCAGACAAATTTGTTAAGATCCATTTTTTTCAGAAAGTTGTGTCTTTTGAAAAAAATAACAACTTTTCGGAAGGAACATGTCTCTTTAGATCGTTATTACCATCGCACGCGAATTTCAAATAAATTTTGTTACGCCAAAATTAATTATGTTATTTAACAAACATTCTGAATTAATTTATAAGAGAAAGAATTGATTAACAGGATTTATCCGATTAACAAAATTGATTAAATAAATTTATCAATCAACCACGTCATTTGCCGAATCCAAATCCAAATTCAAATTCAAATCCGAAACCGAGGCCGAGCGAGCGAGCGACGACGGCGCAAACGGAAACCTTCTCTTAACCCTTTAAGAAGTAAATGAAGTGCCTAATATAAGGGGAAAAATTTCCTTTCTTCTACCAATATGAGAGAAATAACTTTTCATTTGCACTTGGCAAATGACTTTTCATTTTCCCTCTAAAATTGGTTCTCTCATTTTTTTCATTTTTCTCTTCTCTTTTCCCATTCACATTTTGTTAAAATCCAACAATCCCCCACATGAATGGGGAATGACTATTGTTAAAACATATGCATGAAAAACTTGTGTGTCTTGTAAGTAATGGTTAATCGCTTCTGGATAAATAGATTTCCTTTTTAACTTTCCGTAGTGAACATATATCGGATATACTCGGTCAACCGGTAGATTTGATATCTTTCAACCGTCGATCTTTGGTTATACCTAGAAAATATAAGTCATACAATCAACCCTTGAACTGTTCTAAGTTCTCATTGATTTGTTCATTTCAGCCATGAACATATCTCGGTTAGTAAGTGCTTAGAGAATTGACCTTACTGGATTCTCCTTGAAGTGGCTTACACTTCACACTCACATAAGAGGTTTCTAAATGTGTTATCCCATAGATACACTATTTGATATACCTTGTATCAAACTTAGAAACCATTAAAAAGTCCTTATGCATTTATCCTGGTTACTGAACATTATCTCATCATGAGAATGGATCATAAAATAATTTCTGACAATGATGGACCGTTATCAATGACTTTGTTTTATCTCCTTGAACCTAGATCTTGGGATCTCCAGTCTTCTAGGTAGATTTACCGCCACAATGACTTGTCCTCGTCCATAGTATCATTCCTGTCGATAATTTCTCAAGTCCCTCTCTAGTTAGGACTTTTGTAAGTGGATCCGACAGACTATTCTTTGACTTTACATAGTCAATTGTGATAATTCCACTGGAGAGTAGTTATCTAACAGAGTTATGTTCTTGTCTTATGTGACGAGACTTATCGTTATACATAACGCTTCCAGCCCTTCCTGTTGCTGCTTGACTATCACAGTGTATGCATATAGGGGCCATTAATTTGGGCCAAAGCGAAACATATTCCAAGAAATTTTAGAGTCATTCAACTTCTTCACCTGTCTTGTCTAAGGCGATGAGTTTAGACTCCAGTGTAAAGCGAGCTATACATGTTTGTTTGGATGTTCCAAGATATTGCTCCTCCACCAATAGTGAAAACATATCCACTTGTGGATTTTGTTTCAGTTGACCCAATAATCCAATTTGCATCATTATATCCTTCAAGAACTGTTTGATATTTGTTGTAATGCAAAACATAATTTTGAGTGTCATGTATGTATCCCAAAACTCTCTTCATTGCCAACCAATGATTTTGATTGGTATTATTTGTGTATCGACTCAGTTTACTGATAGCGCAAGCTATGTCTGGTCGCAAAGACACTCTGGCATAGTCCAATTGAGACTGACTTTCACCTTTATTCTTTCCAAGATGAAGGTTTACATCAATTGGGGTCTTTTTCCTTTTGAAATTAAAATACTTGAACTTTTCAAGTACCTTTTGAATATAATGAGTTTGAGACAATGCTACACCGTTAGGAGTTATGAAAATCTTAATTCCCAATATAACATCAGCAACTCCTAGATCTTTCATATCAAACTTACTAGCGAACATACGCTTAGTAGCTTTTACATTGGCAATGTCCTTGCTCATTATCAGCATGTCATCCACATATAGGCATACAATGACTTCCTGATTCGAAGTATCTTTAATGTAAACACATTTGTCACATTTATTGATCTATAATCCATTTGACAACATGGTTTGATCAAACTTTGCATGTCATTGTTTTGGTGCTTGTTAAGTCCAAAAAGTGACTTAATAAGTTTGCACACTTTCTTTTCTTTACCAGGAACTACAAAACCCTCAAGATGTTCCATGTAAATTTCTTCCTCCATCTCTCTATTTAAGAAGACGATTTTCACATTAATTTGATGAATTTCAAGACCGTATACTGCAACTAGGGCAATTAACATATGAATTGATGTAATATTAGTCACTGGCGAGTATGTGTCAAAATAATCAAGACCTTCTTTTTGTCTAAAGACTTTGACAACAAGTCTTGCTTTATATTTGTTAATAGTTCCATCATATTCATCTTCCTTTTAAAGATAAATTTTGAACTCAAGGGTTGTTTCCTGGAGGAAGATCAACCAACTCCCAGTTATGATTTCTTAGGATTGATTCAATCTCACTATTGACAGCCTCCTTCCAAGAGGTTGAATCGCTAGACAACATTGCTTTCTTGAATGTTTGAGGCTCAATTTCAAGGAATGTTACAAAATAATATCCAATTGAAATAGTTGTCCTTTGACGTTTACTTCTCCTTGGACTCTCTTCATTGGTTTCATTCTCATTTTGTTCTTCTCGGGATTTTTTATACCCCCCACTAGATGACTCAAGTCTAGTTTTATACGGATAGATATGTTCAAAAATATTAGTATTATCTGATTTCATTACCGTATTATCATGAATATACGGATGTTCAGACTTATGAACCAAAAATCGACATGCCTTACTGTTTGTGGCATATCCAATGAATACACAATCCACAGTCTTAGGCCCTATTTTCACCCTCTTAGGTATAGGAACCTGAACATTGGCTAGACACCCCTACACTTTGAAATATTTCAAGTTGGGTTTTCTACCTTTCCATTTCTCATATGGAATAACATTTGTCTTCGTGTGAGACACTCTATTGAGTATTCGATTTTTTGTACGAATAGCTTCTCCCACAAGTTTTGTGGTAAACCTGAACTTATAAGTAAGACATTCATCATTTCCTTTAAAGTTCGATTTATCCTTTCCAGAATCCCATTAGATTGAGGAGTGTAAAGGGCAGTAGTTTGATGGATTATTCCATTTTCAAACATATTTCTACAAATGGAGATTCATGTTCTCCGCCTCTATCACTTATGATCATTTTGATTTTTCTATCCAACTGATTTCCAACATCTGTTTTATATTGTCTAAATACATTTATTGCTTCATCCTTACCATTTAGGAAATAGACATAACAATATCTAGAGCAATCGTCAATATAAATTATGAAATATTTTTCCCACCACCTGATGGTGCTGACTTCATGTCACAAATATCAGTGTGAATTATTTCTAAGGGATTTAAATTCCTTTCAACATATTTATAAGGATGCTTAACATACTTAGATTCCATTCGAGTTTGACATTTTGATTTATTGCACTCAAATTTTGGCAAAACATTGAAATTAATAAGTTGTCGCAAGGTTTTGTTATTAAAGTGTCCCAAACATTCATGTCATAAACATTTAGACTCAAGAAAGTAAGAAAAAGCAGAATCTTTATTCATATTAACTGCAATTACTTTGAATTTCAAAAGGTCATCACTGAGGTAACCTTTTCCTACACACATTTCATTCTTACTCACTACTATTGTATCAGAAACAAATACACCGAATTCATTCTCAGTCAGAACTGGAATAGAAACTAAATTATTTCGCAATTCCGAAACATACGAGACCCTGTTCAAAGTCACCACTTTGTCTGATGTCATCTTTAGTAGGACCTTGCCAGTTCTTTCCACCTTTGCAACATTGGAGTTTGCCTCAAACAACTTCTTGTGTATAGGTGCTGCGTTGTATGATGAAAATAGTTCTTTGTTGGCACAAACATGGCATGATGCACCCGAATCTATCCACCATTCTCTTGGATTTTCAACCAAGTTACATTCTAAAAGCATTGCACAGAGATCGCCCATTTCTCCTTTGGATTCAGCCAAATTTGTTTGATCCTTCTTCTTCTTTTCCTTCTTGGGATCCTGACATTCAGAAGCCCTATGACCACGTTTGCGACAATTGAAGCAACTTTCATTGAATTTCTTCTTAGGAGAATTGTTTTTTGGACCAGATGCTTTCTTTCTTTTCTTTAATTTTACGGGATCTTCTTCAACAATATTTACTCCAAATATTGTTGAATTACCACGTGACCTCTTTTCTGCAGCCTTGTTATCCTCATTGATTCTCAGCCTTACTATGAGATCTTCAACAGTCATCTCCTTGTGTTTATGTTTCAAAAAGTTTTTGAAGTCTTTCCACAATTGAGGTAATTCTCAATAATGGCAGCCACTTGAAAAACATCATTCACAATCAATCATACATTAAAGATTATGTGAATATTAAGAAAAAACTTAACATTTCTAACATAGGCATTATATAAATTATACCTTCAGCAAGGAGATCATGGATTATGACCTGCAGTTTTTGAACTTAGGTGACGACGGTCTTACTGTCTATCATCTTATAGTCCAGAAACTTTGCCACAATGAACTTCTTCATTCCAGCATCCTCTATTTTGTACTTCTTTTCTAAAGCATTCCAGAGTTCTTTTGAGGTTTTGACAATAATGTACACATTGTGCATATCATCTTGCAGGACACTCAGAATGTAATTTTTATAGAAAAAATCTGAATGTGTTCATGCTTCTGTTACCAAGAATCATTGTTCAGCCGGAGGTTCATCCGACATAATAGGAATATTCTCATTAATTTACCCCTGCAGACTCAACGTAGTTAGATAGAAGAACATCTTTTGCTGCCATCTCTTGAAGTTGACTCCAGAAAACTTTGCAGGTTTCTCAACTGATGCTAGGGAAACAGTTGAACGATTGTGTGCAACCGATGTTGTTGTAGCACTTATTGTTGCAACACTCACTGTTCCAACATTTACTTGACTTGAATTAGTCATTTTTCTATCACGAATGACAGACAATTTTAGTATGTGAAATACCAACAGTAAAGAAAAAATCCTTAGACATCTTGTTTCTGATTTAACGATAAAGTTTTTATGTTATTTTAATTGTTAATCGAATGAATTTCAAAAATTCAAACTGAGTAGAAAACCATAAAGGTTTTAATCACTAGAAACCTCAAATACAGAAACATTTAAATTTCTTAAGATTGTTATCACCTGTATTAAGGTTAGTAAAAAAATACAGAAACAGAAATAAGATGAAATAGACAGAAAACTTTTTAATTTGAGTTCCCAAAAAACATTGTGTTTCCTTAAGAAATTTAATCCCCTCATTATACCCGAGGTTGTAGATTAATTTCTCCCAAGATAAAATGGATTAACCTGTTAAAGAAGTAGCGGTATCTCAAACTTCTATAACTCTAGCGAACATAAGAACAATAACAAGATTACACACAGACTCACTCGATCGACAATTTTGTTTATGAGAGAAAATGTATATAGAGAGGAACAATTTTCATTGTTTGAAAAATGAAAAATACTTTTTTTATAGACCTTTTCAGCAACAAACATGTCTGTTCAGACAAATTTGTTCAGACCCGTTTTTTCAGAAAGTTGTGTATTTGGGGAAAAATAACGATTTTTTGAAAGGAACATGTCCCTTCAGATCGTCATTACTGTTGCACGCGAATTTCAAATAAATTCTGTTGAGCCAAAATTAATTATGTTATTTAACTATCATTCTGAATTAATTTATAAGAGAAAATAATTGATTAACATGATTTATTCGATTAACAACATTGATTAAATAAATTTTGTCCAAAAGATTTATTAATCAATCCAAATCTGAAGTCGAGGCCGAGCGAGCGACGACGAAGGCGTGAGGGGGCACCTTCTTCTTAACCCTTTTAGAAGTAAAGGAAGTGTTACCTAATATAAGGACAACAATTTCCTTTCTTCTACCAACATGGGAGAATTGACTTTTCATTTGCACTTCACAAATGACTTCATT
Organism: Solanum sitiens; assembly: GCA_016801875.1. NCBI lineage: Eukaryota > Viridiplantae > Streptophyta > Magnoliopsida > Solanales > Solanaceae > Solanum > Solanum sitiens. The sequence goes on along the minus strand of JABWTJ010000035.1, from coordinate 2,020,179 downwards.
TTCCCTCCAAAATTAGTTCCCTCATTTTTTTTCATTTTTCTCTTCTCTTTTCTCATTCACATTTTGCTAAAATCCAACAGGTGCAACTTCTTTCTAACATTTGTGGAGCCCCAGATAAAATTTCGTGGAATTTGGTCCCCCCCCCCCCCGCCCGCCAACCCCAACCCCCTTTTGGTTATGTTGGCAGATAACTTAGCTAGCGACATCATGTAAGTCGGAATGTTATTATTAAGTGACAATTTATCTAGCGTGGTTCTTCTCGCAGTGTTAAGAAATTTTGATTTCCAACCGGCGAGCTTGGCTTGTAAGTTACCTATAGTGAAATGGAAGGCGCGTGTTTAGGATTTAGGATGTAGGGTTTAGATAGAGTAAGAGATAAGAAAGTGTATAGGCTCGTCAAGTAAAAGAGAGGAGGATACGAGAGGTTTATTAAAAACAAGAAAATCATGGAATTGATGGAAAAGACACATATGCGTAAAAGGGAGCTAAATCTAAGATTAGAAACATTTAACAACTTATCAATATTTATATTATATACAACAAAAAAGTGATTAAATGCTATTTTTTTTATCATCATCATCAACTACTAATAACATTTTTGTTAATTCAAATATTTGAGCTTTTTGGAATACACAATTAGTTTCTGTTAAATTAGGTCTTAGGCCTAACTCATACCCAAAAGTTAGGCCTAAGTGAATATTTTTTCTTAAGTAAGTATATGAATTAAGGTTTTCAATCTTTTAATCTTAAACTAAAGAACATAAAGAGTTGAAGCTAAATCAATATATACCATTACTAAATATGAATTTGTCATCTTGGGTTCTTCCACTAGCAGTTGTACGTTCTCCTATGGTAAAGTTCCTTCTTTTCCCCTCATTTTCGGTCTTCTATTGTTTGTTTGTAAGATTTTGATCATTTATATATTTTTTCAAATTAGTCTATGACCTGAGAGTAACAATAAAATGTATCGCAAGTTTGACATTGTCCCTTTATTTAGGAACACCAAAAAGAATCTTGAGGAAGATGAATTCATAAGGTTAGAAATATCAAGTATGACTTATACATTGTCCTACACTGACTAAGTTTGATTACCTGATATTTACATGAATTAAATTCATTTCTTTCGACATTTCTATGTTTTTTTAAAAATTATATTTGGAAGGTTTGGTTCGTTGCTTTAAATTTATACACCAGATCGATCTAATATTACAATATTATATTTTATCCTTATTTTTAAAGGAAGAAAATAAGATGAATTCACTGAGGGTGTCCAAAATGAAATGTTTTAGCCGTTAACAATGATAACTATTCTATATGCACACTATCATTTTTCTAACAGAAAATGTTAGAAAGTTTGAGTGAGCGCTAAGTCATTGTCTATATCATCAACAACAATAAAATTACTGTGTCGGTTCTACCAAGAAGATGTACTGATAACCCTGATCATTGTGATCAGAGCAAGACACTGAATCTTCTAACAAAAAATCCATGTCATTGGGCATCAAACCAATAGTGAACTTGGTCTATGAGCAGTCCCTTCAATGGATAAATATATTATATGTATATTTTTTAATGATATATTTTAAAAAGAGTTTATTTTTTATTTTTTGATAACATTTTAATTTCATCTTTCTAGATGACATATTTAATAACATTTTGATACATTTGACATAACTTTAAATTAAGATCACAAAATTAAAAAATCTATTTTATTTCTTAAATTTCATATCAAGTCAAATTAGATCACTCTTTTTTAAACAGAGGGAGTAATTCATGTCCAACTCTAAAAGGGGACAACAAGCTAAGGCTTGCCTGGTGTCAGAAAAACAAATTGTTTGTTGCTTCTAATTAAGCCAAAAATGGTGATGCATAGTGTTTATACCGTAATTTTACTATCTTTAGAAAAATCACTTTTTGAAATGTTTCTAAGTATAAAACAATTTTTTTAAAAATAAAAATACTTAGAAAAGAGTCGTCACTTAATTTTTTAAAGAAATTAAGAAAACTTAATTTAAAAAGATTTTAACAGATTAAATCTTAATAAATCTAGAGAAAACGGATACGAAGTTCTTATTTACGCTTCAAAAAGGTTTTTAAGGCATTTGAAGCGCCCGCTAACATGAGTTATCCTATGACTTAGGTTGAATTTTTTTTTACTATTCTTAGGAACATGATTTATATAATATAATAATTAACAATATTCTATCAACTTTAAGAAAATATTTAAACAAAAAATAATTTTTATTTTTATAAGTGGATAGAATTTAACAAAATTAGATTATTATTATTTTAAATTATTTTAAAAGATAATAACTCAAACCAAATTGATCAATTTGAGCATGAAAACTCATTTCAAATTAATTAAGAATAAAAACTTCGTCTAACTGAAATAATTTTTTAAAATGGTAAAATATGGTGAAAAACATTAAAGAATATATATTTTGAGAACATAGATTTGACTTAACTAAAGATGTTAATTTTACTCAAATACTTGACATAAAAATAAATGATTGCAAAAGGTGTTTAAATAGTAAACCAGCATAAAAAAATTAACTCATCTTTTGGGGATTTAAGTAAGTTAATTACCATTTCTAAAGTTAGAGTTAAATGAAATTAGTCAACATAATCAAAACAATTAGGAGAGTGAAAGAGATAATGAAATTGGGCCCCTTCTTGGGCCAATTTCGCTGCAGATTTTTGGGTTTTAACCCAATCTCGTTTTTGTATACACAAGCCGTATATCAGTGTATACAGCTCGCATATCAGCACCATTTCCTGCATATCAATCCATATATCGACTATATACAGTCCACCTTGACGCCTCCAACCTGTATATTCTTTTTTCCCTAGTATTTGTTGCATTTGACCTGTATATCAATATTTTCGTGGTGTATACTACTGTATACTGCTGTATACAGAAAGAATACAGCCAGTTTCGAACTGTCCGGGGCCTGTTTCAGCTTCCAGCATCGTCGTACATTGATGGGGCTGACTCAAAAAAATTTGAATCAAAGAAATGGAGGGAATGAGTCCAAAATGAACTCAGATTGGTATCACATGTAAAAGAACAAAAAAAAAAAAATGATTAGCGTCCGAAATTAATAGAGCAAAAATATACCCAAGACAAATCATAGCAACTCTCTAACAATATATATGGCAAGTGGCTCGATTGAATTAAACAGTGTGGATCTAGATAAGGAGTACAAATTCCAAAGACTCGAGTCATGCTAATGATAAAACAAATGGCTATTTAAACATATTGTTAGCACTCAACGTCCATAACAATACATATAGTATCCAACCCATTTAATAATCAAAACCTGGTAAGGAATGAAGCCAAGAAGGTTAGGACAACTTTAGTTAATACTTAATGTGAAAAACACTATACAAGGTTCCAAAGAAATGAATCCAAATCCTTTAATATGCCAACATTAACACTAAATGAGTAAGCATATATATATATATATATATATATATATATATATATATATAGAAAGAACCCAAGGTATTAGGAGCCAAATAAATGTTAACAGTCCATGCTAAACTAAAAGAAAGAATAATCACAGGCATCCAGAAAAGATTACCAAGCAGCGACTAAATTATGAAATAGGGATAAACATTTAACAGGGGAGGAAATCATTTTATCATGGAGCATTTGTCCTAAAGAACAACAGCAAAGCTAAAAGAGCAAGTCGGAAAAATGCTAAAGTCGCACACGATAGAAAAGCGAACACAAAATGAGAAACAACTGTCAAAAAATTTATCATGACAAGAAACAGAATTGAAGCCGAATGGAGGAACACACAGATCACTTACAGGGGCTAGCTATTTTGAAATTTAAAGATGTAAATCATGGGTTAATCCCGAGAGACATAAACATCAATCCTGTCAAGCGAGAACAATAGGTTATACACTTTATGAGAGGTTAACATAATTGAGAAGGTTAGCACCAAAGGAACACGCGCATACATTAGAGAAAAAAACAGGTCAATAGCCAACATAGTTGAAACCAAATGAACGCCAAACTATTCCAAACAGAACGAGACAAAGATTTATCCAAGTTTCATAAGGCAGTTTCGAGACTTCAAACAAAAAAAAGTCCTAAGTAACAAAATAGATTGGAAACAAAAGAGCATGATGATTACTCGAGCTATTCAAACTAGTCTCATAGCATGTGCAATATCGGGTAAAAATTAATCAAGATAAAATCATATTATAGTGAGAACATTGGTACACCTTTAAACCTTTCTATTAACTAGTTCAAATAATCATGCTACACCTAAACATGAAAAGCAGATTAGCTTTCAAAGTAGAAACAATATATTGGGAGTATTTGAATGCATATTTTAATAACATATATCAAGCAGGGAATATACAGGGGAAAGATGCTAAGATACTGGAGACCAAATAAGCATGAAGTGAATTCACACTAAGCAAAATAAATACACGGAAAAAAAGAAGAGACATGGAGTAAGATTATTGAGCTATGGATGAATCGATTTTAAATGAGTATAACGATTGCAGTAAAAGAAATTGCACACTCTATGATTAAGATATCAAAACAAACCAAATAGATCATATTTCTAAACTAAACAACACAACGACCTAAAATGTAACAAAACCAGAAGATATTGCAGATTAAGACACAAAATAACTCTTTATAATAACACAAAGAAAACACTATAATCTAAAGCAAAACCAAACTGAAGTAGGGAGGAGTACTACTTTGAAAAGCTTAAACCAAAACTAGAGCGCATGAAACTTATGCAAGAATTTAAGATTTGAACGAATACGAGTGGCGTCGAGAAGCTTAGCAAGAACATTACTACACTACTGATAAGAACAGGATATTGGTTGGCATAAAAATAAATTCCTCATAGGAACAGCAACAGCCAAACAGAAATAAAGATTTCACAATCTCGTAGATATAAAGTCGAGATAAACGAACTGAAGAGGTTACCTTTCTTTGAGCAGCGACTGGGACGAACGAGCTTGAGAGGGGTGATTCTTTTACCACGAGTTTCGAATACGCACGGTAAGCCAAGAAAATTCGAGCGTCGATCTTCTCGAAACATAGAATTAGGAAGTTAGATATAAAATTTTGAAGTGTAGAAGTGACAATTTCTTTAAAACCAAGCTCAAAATCTCAAAATCACTGAGTGTAGAGGGGTATTTATAGGGAAAGATTTAGGGGGAATCCGTTGAAAATTTTCAAGAGAAATTTTGAACTTTCCTTTTCTCTTTTCCAAGACTAACAGTGAAAGATGGGGAATAGTTGTGACTTCCGCTAAAGGGGGAAAAGGGGATGTGCGAGTGATGGGTCTGTACGACTGAGGCAGAAGAGAGGGGGAAGGCGCGAAAAGGAGGAGCATCGCATACTGTTCACGCCGCTTGCTGCAGCTTTACCGGGTTTCCCGGATTGATGTGATCGGTCGCTGAAACGTTGAGTCTGAGTTATCGCGATTTTCGTTGTTGTATGCTGGATATTGTTGTTTCTTCTTCCCGATTTCTTGATGAAGAAGACATACAGGTGTGGGTCGGGTCGGTATGGGTATGTACGCATATGGTTGGGTATTTAATGGGTTTGGATATGGAGAATGGGTTGTTGGGTTGGAAAGGGTAGTGAGAAATCAGAATTGGGCCTAGGAGTTGGTCTTAATTTGCCAATTTTTGGGCTGAAAGAGGGTTGAAAGATCTGTATGAAAAGTGGCTAAATGAATTGCAAAATTAGCCACCATAAGTTTAATATTTAGCCAAATTGAGTTTATTTAGATGAATTAATATTGATTATTTAACGAGTCTCTTAATCTTAACGAGGTATAATAATTAATTCTATTATAAACTATTACTCAAAAATATAAACTATAAATTAGCTAAACTAATTAATCCAATATTGTAAGTAAAACTAAAATCTTTTTGAGATGATTTTCAAACTTTAAAATGATAAATATATACAAAATTATACAGTCTATATAATTTATTTATTTTTAACATTTTAAAATTTATAATAATGACAAAATTACTTAAAATGACTTGAAAAATATTAAAAATTTTATATAATTTAATTATTTCAAATCGTTTAAAATTTAAGAAGCTCGATGACTAATTTATATTGTGGAAAGGCCAAAATTGGGTGTCAACATATAGCATAACAAAACAAGCGATATGCCCGAAAAAACTTTATTATCTTAGATAGGAGGAACTTAGTCCTGTACAACAACAAAGGAAAATGAAATAACAACGAAAATATCAAAGCTAATGCCTTTTTGGGCAAAATACCCATTGAAGTCAGTCGGTACAACAACAAAAGGAAAAATTACATAACAACGATATTAAACCTAATACAGTTTTTTTGGGCAATAGCCATTTTCACTACAAAGCTTAATTAATTAGGATCGATAGTTATAAGCCTTAAAGGGTTTTCAACATCACCTCCACCAGCATGTTTGACAAATTCAGCTGGGGTCAGAAAATGACCATGAAAAATACAAATAATCTTCACTTCTCCTCCCCTCTTATACGCGTATAAGAATCCAACAGTCTTCTTTCCATTTGGTCCATCACCTGAGTCCCTCTTTCCCGGAAAAGTTGGGTGATTGCTCATTAGTAGCTTCAATAGTTGCTACTATCAGGTGTTGTTGAGTTTCAAAACCAGTTTCAGTTGAACCAACACTTCCTCCAGATCCATATCATCTAATGACGGCAAAGAAGAGGTTCCATTCCCTTCATTTTCCTCAACAACTATAATATTCTTCAGTTATATCCCATCTTTTTTCTGTTGCGTGTCCCAGCGCATTGCACCTGGAGGTCCCTCCTTTACTCCCAGTCCATCTCAGTCGCCATTGGCGGCAACGAAGCCAACATCATAGTAAAAATTGGATCATTTTTTTGCATCCTTTCCTCCTTAGTCTCCATTGGTGGCAACGAAGCCGTCATGTTAACGGAAAATGGATCACTCATTTTCCTCCATTCCATCTGAGTCTCCATTGGCGGCATGGAAGCTGTCCTCATAACAGAAAATGGATCATTGATTTGCCTCTATTCCATCTCAGTCTCCATTGGCTGCAATGAAGTTGTCTTCATAATTGGAAATGGATCATTACATTGCCTCCACTCCATTTCAGTCTCCATTCTACGCCTCCACTCGATTTCAATATCCATTCTTCGCCTCCAATCCATTTCAACCTCCAACCTTTGCCTCTACTCGATTACAGTATCCATCGGCAACGAAGACGTCCTGGTCACAGAAAATGGATAATTTTGTTGCCTCCGATACTTCACTCCAGACTCTATCGGCAAAGAGGACGTCTTGGTAGCAAAAAATGGATAATTTTGTTGCCTCCACTCCATTTCAGTCTCCATCAGAGGCAACGAATTCCTTTGCCTCCAATAGTCCATTTCAGTCTCCATCGGAAGCGAAGACATCGTGGTAACCGAAAATGGATAATTTATTTTCCTCAACCTCACTTCAATCTCCATCGGCAGCGAAGCAGGCCTTGTGACTGAAAATTGAAAATCATTCATATTTTGATTGTTGTTATTATAATTAGAATGCTCACCATTAGCCATTGATTATAAATGGTTCAGCATCTTCGGTTTATTTGAAGAAGCCCCAAAACCACTCAGCCCTAAAGTTAGTTCTACACTTACATCCTCTACAATTGTCTTGATAATTATCTCTCTCCATTTTAGAAAAAACTTAAAAACTCGACAAAGCTATTGAATTACAAACTAAACAAACTTAATAGGAAAAAAAACTCTATAAAACTATGAAGTTAATTTTCAATGATGAATGGTTGGAGAAACCTTCAGACATCTATGAAGTTATAAAGGAAAAAAAATTAAGTTTGAAAGTGGGAAAAACATGAAGAGGAATCTTATTTCCGTGGGTGTAAGTGAAATGACAAAATAGCCCCTTGCCACGTGGTTTAAGGAGGGACTTTGGAAATTGATCCAAAAATATAATTTAGCTAGAGTCTAAAAATAAGAAGTAACCGACTGAAAATGACACTTGATTGTTGTAATTATCTATTGAGAAACAGAATCAAACTGTACACGTGTCTGGAAAATCACTGCATGAGAATTTGTGAAAAGTTTTCACTTTCACACTATGGATGTGAAAATTATTATTTATGCATTTCAATGTTGACTTGAAAGTTATTTTTGGGCAAATTTTATTATAAATGTTATATTGTCTGATTGTTTTTCGGGCAAATTTTATTAAATGTTATATTATCCAATTATTTTAACTCATGGAATTGTTTTTTTTTTAAATATTTCATAGTTTATAATAAATGAAATGATTAAAATCTAAGAGAATTATTGATTTTTTTCTTGATAGTTAACATTCTTTTTAAGGAGGGTTTTAATTACTTCAATATTTATGAAGAAATCATCAAAAATAATATGGACTCGAAATTTAGTTGGAGCTTCAATATGGACTCAAAACACTGGTGGGAGACCAAAAAAACATATCTATTAACCACAATAGTTTTGAGTTAACAAGTAGACGGTCATCTGAGTTATATTTTTTAGTTTTAAAAAAAAAGGTATCAGTGTTTTGATAGATTCTTGAATATCAAAATAATGATTTTATTACTACGAATTTCTGTCATTTTTAATTTTTTGTTCTTCTTTTCAGAAAAGCAATAATTGTATTAGGCTTAATTAAAGCTCTTTTTCTAAGTTGGTTTTTATCTATATTTTTAAGTTATTCTTTCTTCTATTTTGGAGATCACTAATGTTATGATATTGTATCAACGCATGTAATAATATTATCAACGTGTATAATAATAACTTAAAATATATGTATAGGTAGATATTGAACAACTGATCATTGTGCTTATTTCTTTTTATAAATATTACTCCCTCCGTCTGGTATTGTTTATCATATTGCGATTTTCGAAAGTCAATTTGACTAATTTTCAAAGTTAAATTAGATCACATTAATTCGATATATTAAACAAAAAAAATAGATATTCTAAAACTATATGAAAAGTAATATAAATTGCAATTTTTTGCATATTAATATGATGAAAAACTACATCTTAAAATGTTAGTCAAAGTTTTTATACTTTCACTCTAAAAATATAAACCATGACAAACAATACGGACGGAGGAAGGGGGTATGAAATAGAAGACGATGAAATAAGGTCATTATTATAAGCTTTGTTAATGATTAGTTCAATGTTATAAACCTATTGAGGATATTAAGTTAAGTGTTGGTGTTCATAATATAATCCAACACAACGAGCCTGTCACGACCCAAAATCACAAGTCATGATGGCATCTATGTTCCCAACCGATAGGTAAGCCAACCCAATACTTTTACCAATTCAATTCAATAAGTTAAGTAGAAATAAAAGCAAAAACATAATATTCAAACACTAAGTCATTTACAAATATGAAATGCGAAAACCTAAACTACTACCCCAAGATTTAGTGTCATAAGTACAAGAGCTTCTAAACTACAATACAAGTCTAGAACTAAGTGAAAAACCTAGATGAGAGAAATATCCTGTCTAAATACTAAAATAAAATGATAACGTCTAAAGACATAGAAGGAGGTGTTGGCCACAGAACAGCTAAGTAGCTCACCACAACTTCACGATAATTCAGAACTCAACTCGGAAAGCTCCACGATATGCACTCAACATTGAAATCCAATTTGCACCACAAAAGAGTGCAGCAAGTGTAGTATGAGTACGAAACCACGTGTACCCAGTATATCTCATAGACCGACAACGAAGAAGTAGTGACGGGAGTTTATATAAGAAAAATTATTTCTTTAATATACAAGTTTATATTACACTTACCAATCTAGTTTCATCAAATAGAGGTAATCAAACATCAAGTAACTTCCAACCACAAAATAAAACACATAATCAACAAGAATGAAGGATGTCAGGAGATACGATGCAATATGACACCATGAAATGATATACCTCAGAATATCCAGTACTCTCTCAACCGTATATATATGATACTCCATGGAAAAACATCGACAGTTCATGATCATGGGGGACTCGCGAGGTCCATATACCGACACAGACGATCTCCAAGTGTCTGTGCGGACGATCCCAACGCACTATCATAATATCAAACAATTTTCGCACGGACGATCTTCACGTGCCCAAATTATAATCTTAACATCTCACCATCCCCAGCACGGACGATCTCCATGTGCCCAACTTATACTCAGAGCCCGTTTGGATGGGCTTAAAAAAAGCAGCTTTTAAAAAGTACTTTTGAAAGTGCTAAAACTTATTTTTAAAATAAGCAGTTATGTGTTTGAATAAAAGTGCTGAAGTTAAAAAAAAAAGTTGTTGATGTGTTTGGCAATAAATGCTAATAAACAACTTTTTTAATCAAAATGTCTGAAATACCCTTAAAAGTTGTTAACATGATAAAAATTGATTAATTTAATAATAATAATAATAATAATAATAATATATAATAATAATAATAATAACAAATAATAATAATAATAATAAAATAATATGAAAAGAATAATAATAATAATAATAATATATAAAAATAATAAAGAATAATAAAATAAATAATAATATATAATATATAATAATAATAAAATAATAAAATATTAATAATATATAATAATAATAATAAAGAATAATAAAATAAATAATAATAATAATAATAATAATAATAATAAAATAAAAAATATTAATAATAATATATAATAATAATAACAATAATAATATATAATAATAATAATAAATAAATAAAATAATAATAATAATAATAATAATAATAATAAATAATAATAATAAGATAACTTATGAAAATAATAATAATAATAATAATAATAAATAATAATAATAATAAAATAAATAATAATAATAATAATATATAAAATATTAATAATAATAATAATATATAATAATAATAATAAATAATAATAATAATAAAATAATATGAAAATAATAATAACAATAATAATATATAATAATATATAATATATAATAATAATAATAATACAGAATAATAATAATAATAATAAAATATTAATAATAATAATAATAATAATATAATAATAATATTAATAATAATAATAATAATAATAATAAAGAGTGATAAAATAAATAATAATAAAATAACAAAATATTAATATACTAATAATTATAATAATAATAAAGATAGAAATAAAAAAAATAAGGGCAAAAAGGTAAAAATTTGGTCAACTTAAAAGAGCTTATAAGCTAAAAAAAGAAAAGCATCCCTACCCCAACTTTTAACTTTTGGCTTAAAATAAGTTTTTTTTAACTTAAAATAAGTTATTTTGAGAATTGTCAAACAACTAAATAAGTCAAAAACCAGCTTTTAAGTCAGTTTGACCAGCTTTGAAGCTGAGCCAAACAGGCTCTCAATGTCATGTCAATGCATGTGCATAATATTATTTCAACAAAGGGATGATGATGCGTCTCAATCAATCTATATCAGCATAATACTTAACCACCTCAATTTTCACAACTATACGGGTGCAATAAGGAAAAAACACAATCACACAAGGTGTTCAAGTCAATAATAAATCATCTAATGCCCACATGCTTTGGCATTCTCGGGTTTCAACCCGCATTCTATAGTAACAAACTTTTCCTTTATATCCCCTTTACTCGTACCAATGCCCGTCACACCATTGGTACGATACCCCCATCTTTCGCCCTTACCTATTGTCTATTTCGATTTTAATCTTTAATTAGGAAAAAGTCCTTCAACAATTCTAAAAAGTCTTAACATACCTTGAATGCCGAAACACGTGTCACAAATCCTCAAAATTTTGCCTTTCCCTTTCGTAAAGCTTTCAAACATTCTCAATCTATCAATTATGCATAATTCGTAAGCAATTGAGTCCATAAACACTCATATTATTATATGTCTAATATAGACACACAAACTCACTCATAATTCAATTCAAGCTCCTAATCTTGATATCATTTATATTTCAAGAATCATATTTGCTAAATTTTCAAGCCTTGGATTAAGCCACAATCTATCTAAATATCCTAATTTACTAATATTGATATAATATAGTGCACCTAACGTCTAATGATTGCAAGAAAATTCAACATAACCCAAATATAAATTTCCACAAAAAAAACAAGGGACATTACATTTACATTTTTTTATTACTGCATAACATTTTAGTTTCCTTCCAATATAATCATTCATAAGGATCCTAATTATTCCTAAAGATCCCCCCTCCACTCTAACTACTCCAGCAAAGGCACAACGTTGCAGCCATTTCAATTTTCCAATTTGAAATCATCTTTTATTTCCTAATACTAATCTAATTGCTAACAATATAATACTAATAATTAATCACAAACGTTGACCCATTACTTCTTATCACGCCATTCTCATTTATTTCTAACTAATATAAATCAGTAATAATGTTATTATATTATAATATGTCATATCATTGTAAAGGTATTCATCATTCAATAAGAAATTGGGTACAAAGTTTATAATCTATACAAATGTGTACCTGACGTTTTCATCTTGTCATGCGGCGTCGCCCTTCCCCCTCTCTCTGTTCTCTATCTAAAGGTCAAGGTATTAGACCTACTACTTAGTTTAATGCATGGGCCAAAATGTTGGAGGGTATTAAAAGAATTGTGGATTTAGTCCACTAACTATTAAATATATTAATTAGTTTACTAAAAGTTCATTAACTATATACTCGTAGTTATCTAACATATTCAAAATCTATTTAAATTTTACGGAAAGAGTCAAAATTGTCCTAGTTCTCAAAACGACCTAGCGGGTCGTTACAGAGCCACTTTTAATTAGAGCGAGGTAGGTAAATAACCAAGCGAATCAATCTATCTTCGTGATGTGAATTTCTTAATTCATATATTAAACCTAAATAACAACATATTTAATGTTTTCATAAGTATTTCGAGAAGGGTATAATACACACAAAATTTATTTTTATATTTACGTGATAGAAAATTATTTCTGATAAACGAAAAAAGAAAAATTCAAAACATATGTGTAAAAATCTAAATATTGATTATTAAAACATCTGTTTCATTAGTATTCTTTCATTTTGATATTTGAATAATTAAAAAAAATAAAAATACAATATGATTTTTATATTTATAAATATAGAAGTAATAACAAAACCCCATACGCATATAGTTTATTTAAATAAAATAATAATAATACTTGAGATTCTTTTGATGTTTTATGATTCGTACCGTACTCAACTTATTCTTTATTACATGGCATAGTCCTCGAACACATCCATTTTAATTCTTATATAATCAGTTGACTGAACTTTTATAATAATAATAATAATAACTAATATCAACAGTAGTTTTACTAATTTTCTAAATATAAATATACAATTCAAAAACATGTCTTATCATACTAATAGCTGCTCACTGAAGATTTTTGGTAAAATACTTCTAAAATATTTGGCTTAACACTTTTTAGTTGCTACCTAAAAGTATTTTTTAAATTGATTGATCAAAAAACAAATTGTTTCTCACATAATATTTTCCTCTTTAGAAAAAAATACTAGAAAAAATATTTTTTTAAAATTAATTAATTTTAATAAGTTGATCAAACAAAGTTCCAAGTTTCGGTCCTACTTTATCATATTATCTGTATATCAACGTTTTTCTTATGCATTTAAAGAAAAGGCATAATACATATATTAGACCCTAAACTTGGCTTCAAATTTTAACTTTGACCTCAAACTTTCATAATACACAAATAGGCACTTTAACTATCCTATCTTTCAATAAATAAACACGCGATTTTTTGGAACCAAAGTGCGTGAAATGCAAACGCTCCCACGTGTATTAGTGAGCCAATCAGTGTCTGCCAACTAATTAAAAAATTTACACGTATTTTTTTTTAAAAAAAAATTACACGTCATTTTGAAACTAAAAAAATTATAAAAGAGATTCATTAAGGGTAGAATTGTCATTTTAGCATTTTTTATCGTTTTGGGCCTCAAAAATTATCTTTCACTCGCGCAGAATGCGTGTATTTCACGCATTTTGCCAGGTAGGAATCGCGTGTTTATTTGTTGAAAGATAGTATAGTTAAAGTGCCTATTTGTGCACTATGAAAGTTTGAGGTCAAAGTTAAAATTTGAAGCCAAGTTTAGGGTCTAATATATGTATTATGCCTAAAGAAAAATATGGAATAACATTAATCATAATAAGTTAAGAGGAATCTTATTAGCTCAATTCAGTTGGTTGGTTATTTAAAATTTTACTTTATCAGAATAGACTCGATTCTTCACCTTGCAATTTTCTTTCCTACACCTAATATAAATAAAATGAAATCATTGAAGTCTAAATAATCCTTTTACCTTTCCTAAATACGCACTTAATTAATACTACTTCACTAGTAAAATAATCTTCACTTTATAAAATTATATTGAATATATTATTGTTATAATGATAAAACTAATGATGATTGATCATCAAAAAATTAATAAAGCTTTTTTTTTTTATCTTTTTAAATTTTAAAATAAGTTCAATTTGCTAAACCTATTAGCCAAATAATATGATTAGGACTAAAGATATCAGAACTTAGTTTTATAATAACGTTGAGTTGTCCACCTTCTGTTTGATAAACTGACATTATTGTTTTTTAAGTGAAAATACATCAATTTTCCCTAAGCTTTTTTCGAAAAATAAACTACTTATTTAAACTATAAGAATTATATATTACACTTTATTATTTAAAAATAAATTTAATAACATTTTAAAACATGTAACACTATTCTTACCATATGTGATGTATTACAATAGTTGCTACGTGTCAGCTCCACATCAGAAACTATATTCTTTTTGGTTTATTTTCTTTATGATTAACATTTTTTATTAATTTATATTTTATACTAATTAATTCTTATTTAATTTTTTTTTAATAATTATATTTTTTTCATCCATTAGTCCCACTCACTTTATCTCTAATCTTGCTAGAAAAATTATTCATTTCAACTCATACAACAATTTTCTTCATCTTCTCCGCCAAAGAACACCAAACTCATCACCACCACAACCTCCACAACGGAGTTTTCTCTTCTTTTCTGAAACTAGTAGCCACCAAACAACCACCTAAACCACCAAAGAAAACAACCACCAAAAACCTCAAATCAATCATCGACAAACATCAAATGAAACCCTTTCTCCTTATCCATTTTTGATTTTCTTTTTAGTTCTTTTTGTAGGTTCCGGCAAGCTCAAATCGAGCAGTCACGATTTTGATGACGTTCCAATGAGTTCCGCACTTTCAGATCTGAACAACTGACAAATAACCACAACAATCAACACCACCAAACTATCGCCGTCGTGATGCTTTGAGGTTGTGGAGGCCTGGAGGGTAAGGAGGGTTTTCATTTTTTATTGCATTTTTAAACTTTAATTTTCCAGACTCCATGTTACTTTTTTTTGTTAATTTTTGTCATTTCAATTTTAGGGGTGAATAAATTTACTTTTAAGTAATTTAGATGCATAATAGATCGATACATCTTATATAATAGATCGATATGGTAATTCTTGGGAAAAAAAGATCGTTATGGTAATTCAAGGGAGTAACTGAATTTTCAAAGAGAATCTATGCCTTTTCCTAAATTCATTATAATAAAGTGTGAGGGGGAAAAACCTCGTGACTTGAGTTGTATGAGTGCAAACTTGCATGTGTGGTCTTAGGAGGGAGTGCTAGTATGAAGAATCCTATTAAAGTATAATATTTTTTAAAAAAATAAGAAATTTTTTAAAATAAGATATATACCCCTATTTAAAAATCGAGCTAGGTTTAAACAAAACAGAAGTGGAAACTTTGGAAGTTAGAAATATAATATTCACTTCAAAAACTTATTAAAATTACTCTTTTGAACTTGAAACTTATTTTTTTTTTTTTTGAAGAAGGTTCAATATAACCAAACATTATTAGAAAACTTACAAAAATTCCATTAGTTAATTTGGAGTAAAATATTTAGATACCATTTGGTTTGTAATAGTACAAATTATTATTAAATTTGATGCGTTCAGGTATACCTACATACATATATCTCGTGATATAGGGATATGTATAATATATTCTAGATACACTATATTCACTAACTCTAAATCATCTCCAGTAATAGCAGCAATTCAGATATTTGAAAACTTGGACATTTTTGCCCCTGAAATTCAGTTGTAGTTACTGAAACTAATATGTAGAGCTTAATTTCATGCTGTGGAGTCTTCTATTGTATTCCCACCACTTGAGAATGATACTTTGGTCATACGTTTACTAATCTTGTGGTGCTGATAGAAAGATAATTATTTTTAATGTAAACTTTGTTGAAAAAAATGATTTTAGATCTCAAAAGAAAATATTCATACTTATGTCTAGGTTCATTTTATTATACCTTTTGATGAATATCTAATATGTTAATTATTTTCTAATATATTTCTGATGATAATTAAATGTCCTAAATAGTCTTGTTTGACTTTTTTTTTGTACTCCTCGCTATTTATAACACATATATTAGTTATGAGTCATTTTCTTACAAAACAATTCTAAATTAATTTGCAATTACCACTTTATTTACGTTAATTTTATAAATTGAAGGCAAAAATTTTTAATTCAATTTACACCCTATATATATATATTCTTTTGTTTGTGTTTGGCAGTAGATGATGGACACACCAAGTTATGATTTTTTTTAAAAATATTCGTGATGAAGTATTTTGTGTAAGATTTTCACGATTTTAATATATTTTTATATACTTTATTTTCTTGTAAAAAATACGACTACTCGATTAAATCGATAATGTGGTGATCAACACCAGCAAACGAACAAAGAAATAGTCATGAGACAATGGGGAATTTGATTTGATGTGTACAATGAAGCCAAATGTCAAGTAAGTTCAAGCACACTCCATGTAAATCTTCAACTGGGAGAATAATTGGACTTTTTGTGTTCATATAGAAGGTATGTGACAATACTATATATTTAAAGTTTTAATTTATTTGTGTGGAGATTGAGCCAATAGATTTCTCAATGTTGAAGAAGATTTGGAGAAACGATAATGATGGTAACGAAAACTTGACTAAGCAAAAGATATATTTGTATGCATAAAATTGTGTTGAAATTGAACACACTAAGAAATTACTTGTTTGTGTTTCTGAGCATTTAAATTTTAGATTTAATTCTTTCAAATTACTTAAGACTTGTATAAATAATGACTAGATGTGAAAAGTATTATGGTCACATTTGTGAATATTTTCTCTACATATACAAAAGGTTTTTGTTGAGGAATAAAGAGATGAAGTTTTTGACATTTTAATTTATAACTTTATACGTTACATCCAAAATTGAAAACTTTATGAAAAGGTTATTCTTTGTTATGAAATACTTGAATGTGTGAGGATGTTTTATTAAGATTGTGCTATATATAATTTAAAAAAAAAGAAAAATAGAATCTAAGTTTTTAAATTGCATAGTAATAAATGTTACATATACATATTTTTAATTATACCTTGTTGATGAATATTTAATATGTTAATTATTCTAACATATTTCTTATGACTATTAAATGTCCTAAATAGTTTTGTTTGACCTTTTCCCCCAACTCGTGGCTATTACAACATATATCAATTATGAGTCATTTCTTTACTACAATTCTAAATTAAATTTTAAGTATCACTTTATGTACATTAGTTTTATACATTGAAGGCAGATTTTTTATTCAATTTACACCCTATTTATGTTCTTTTGCTCATACTGCCAAACACGCCTAAAATAATGAGAATTTTTTAAAATGTTCATGATAAAGTATTTTTTTGATAAAATTTTCAACAATTTTAAAAATATTTCATTTATTTTATTTCCTTACGAAAAATACTACAATCGATAAATTGATAGGGTGGTGATCGGAAATGAATGGACTAATAGACAAGAGACAATAGAAATCTGGTTTGATGTGTACAAGGGAGACAAATGACAAAGTTCAAGCATATACACTCCATGTAAGTCTACAATTGGGAGAATAATTGGACTTTTTGTGTTCATGAAGAAGGTATGCGACAATACTATATATATATAAAGTTTAAATATGTTTGTGTGTGGTAAATTGAGCTTATATATTCTTTAACGTAAAAGAAGATTTGGAGAATTGATAATTTTGCTAAGAAAAAACTAATTTGACTAAACAAATACATTTATGTGGTCATTTCTCAAGTGAATCTTATGGCTAATATGTAAAATATTGGGTGTTAGATTTGGATGGTATCAAGTATATTTGTGCACTACACTTAAGTTGAAGAAGAAGAAGAAGAAGAATGATTTATATATATTAGGGATTCTAAAACTACTTACGTTCTTAGAATGAAAAGTTCTTCTTATTAAATTCACATATGGAAAATATTGATATTATCTAAGGTGGTATATATGATTTAATATTCGAGTCAATGATCCTTGAAAATATGATTAAAAGTTGAAACCTTTCATTTGAGTTAGATAAAATTTAACAAAATGATTAAAATGATTTATCAACAAATGAACATTCTAGGTCAAAAAATAACTTAGAAACCCTTTAAAAATCTAACTCTCATATTCCAATCAACACATAAATACTGCAATCTTACAAGAAGAACAAACATACACATAATTAAAGAGGGATAACATATACGTTAACCCATAATTGTTAGATATAGC
This sequence comes from Solanum sitiens, assembly GCA_016801875.1. Classification (NCBI taxonomy): domain Eukaryota; kingdom Viridiplantae; phylum Streptophyta; class Magnoliopsida; order Solanales; family Solanaceae; genus Solanum; species Solanum sitiens. The sequence continues at coordinate 2,001,488 of JABWTJ010000035.1, read as the reverse complement.
AATAAATAAAAATTATAACTCAGAAAATAAACTTAGAAAACCTTAAAGCTAGCAGTTGATAGAAAATCTTAACACATAAAGAAAAGAACTTATATTTAGCAAGAAATGAAATTTTTTAGTCGAGCAATAACAAAGAAATACTTTAAAAGGGTGAACCCTAAACCCTAATAAACACATTAATATTTTAAAATCTTACAAGAGAGGAAAAAAATTATAAATAATCGACTAGAGATAATTAAAAAATGGCATATGTTACAATATTTAGAGTAGCTGAGATAGATGATGTTAGTGTGGTGACAGAGTGCTTTGTTAAATGCTTACTGTTTGATAGAATGCTTTAGAGATCATTAACTTATAACAATTTTATTGAGTGTCTAAGCTATCAAATATGGGTTGATTTTGATGCATAAATTTTATGTTGAAATTGAACATACTAAGAAATTACATGTTTGAGTTTTTTTAGCATCCAAATTCTAGACTTAATTCTTTTGAACTTCTTGAAACTTGTATATAAATAATACTAGATGTGAAAATTATTATTGTGTCACATTTGTGAATATCTTCTCTATGTATACAAAAGGTTCTTGTTGAAAAACAAAGAGAAGAAGTTTTGACATTTTAATTTATAAATTTGTATTTACATACCAAATTGAAACCTAAAAAGTTATCTCTCTATTATGAAATATTTAAAAGTATAGATGTGTTTTTGTTAAGGTTGTGTTACATAATATAAGAAAAGAAAATATAGAATCAAAGTTTATTTAATTGTATGTCAATAAATGTTGCATATACATGTTTGTGATAGTCAATTGTGATGTGATTGAATGTTAGAGTGGGAAAATATATTAATTATTTTTTAAATGTTGTTATATTTCTCATGTTCTTGTTGAGATATTGCTTCTTGATGCATTATTTTGGAAAGAAAGAATTGGTGATGCACGAGAAGTGCCACAAGTATAGTATCAAATAAATTTATTATTTTGTTTTATTAGAACTCTAGAAAGGTATTATGCAATGTGAATCTCAAAATTCGCTAGTAATGATGAGTTATTATTGATGGCGGTGTCATAACATAAAAAGGCAACTAATTAGAGTTAGTTGTCGTACTGGAGTTGATAAGTGATCATACTAAGTGGTTAAGACAATTCTTAGTGTGTATTCTAAATGGAATAAAACTAACATTTTCTATTGTAAAATTAGATACATGTGTTTAAGACATAATGTGATAAAAGAACTGTTGTGAGATTGAATAAAGAAAAGTGCATGGGCTCTTAGAGCAGAACCACAATAATGACAAAGATTAAGTGGATATAATGTGGTAGAATAAGACACTTGACTTACAAAAGAATTATTGGTTGATAGAAGTTGTAAACTTCACTAATTGTTATGTAAGTTTAATCTTATTTATCTATCAAAATAAAAGAAGATACAAATTATGTTCCAATAGGCTATAGCATATGTAGGTAATAGGTGCACTTGTTGGTAATGGGCACTTAGTTGAGTGAGGAGTAGTTCTTACTAACACCACAAATTACTTTCGATTTGAACTTGAAAGTGAGATTGATTCCTTGATGTAACATCTTTTAGGTTGTGCTTTCAGAGAACATATTTGTGGTTGGTGGTATTGGAAATTTGGTTTTGATAACTATGCCCTCAATGCCTTTGGTATTGTAGCAAATGTAGTACAACATGGACATGAGGTGCACGCACGTCATGAGCTCAAACTCTATTGTGAACGGGGTTTAGTATTTAAGTAAAGAAGGATGAACGTAACTCATTATCCATTGAGCTTTCGAGACAAATCAACTGATTTATCCGTCATAAAAACAGGTTTCGAAGTTTTGACTATACTATCTTGCAATCTAAAAGGAAAAATAACCTAAAAACATATCTTATTTTATCATAATTTCTAAAATTTCTACCATTTAAAAAAAATAAAAAATCTCTTCTCGAATACATCACTCTCCTCTTGCTGATACATCATATCCCTCTCAAATACATCACTCCACTAATCTATGTATCTGGATATCTGCTAATCTATCCGAAAGTCCAGTGATGTATTCGATTGGATGTCAGATCCCCAGATACATCCATCCTCTCGTGGATACATCCCTCACCTATGTATCTGAAAGTCTATTGATGTATCAGGAAGCCTATAAATTATAAGAGATTTTTGTAATTTAAAAAAGAATATGAAAATGATTTAATTAGCTCTTAGGTAAATTATGTATATTTAAAACCTTATTGCTTTTATTGATGTTTGAACGGAATATCAATACTTTGATATGTTCATTTGACTAGACGAACTACAAGGTTGAAATAAAGGTTGTAGATGCGTAGGATTCCTTTAAGGATGGGGTGATTGTTTTGGTGATGGGAAGTTTAACTGGGAGAGATAAGGTAAAAAAGGAATTTTGGCTTTATATTTATCCTTGCTCCGTAACACAACAGTTATTTTGTTTTAAATAATTTTTTTAGGTATATAGAAGAAAATGAGATTGATGCCGTCTCGGAAATGATTAATCGAACTGGGGATGTGTAGTTAGAGGTTCCGACCCCTGATCCAAGTTGGATCTCTTTTCTAAATCAATAAGTCAAGTTGTTCTTGTTTTCTCTTAAAATCTTTTACTATCTTTATATTGAATCCAAAACCTACTCATGTCGTTGATCCTCTAAATCTCGATCAAGTTGGCTCACATGTAGAAGAAGTTCAACATGTTGAGTAAAAGGCCACCGACTCTTTGGAAGATGGAAGACAAGTTGGTCATGAAAGATATATTGTTGGGGAAACTAAATCTCGTTTCAACGAGGATCAAAACCCAGCAAATACAGAATCCGCTAATTTTGTTGCCAAAGAGGATGCTCCAAAGATGTCATATGCATCAATTGTCACTTAATAAAAAGAAAGGGCCATCCAAATTCTACATAGACTTTTGTTGGCCCTTTCTTTTTTTGGAGCATATTCTTGGGCAATAGCTGAGATGGTATCAATCACATTTTCTTCGACATACCTAAAAACATCTTTCAAAATAAAATAACCTTTATCCTGTGGAGCAAGGAAAAATGTCTGTGCGTCTTTCCTTTTCAACTTATCCCTTCCAGTTAAGCATCCAGTCACCGAAACAATTACCACATCCTTAAAGGAATCATATGCATCTGCAGTCTTCATTTAAGCCTTGTAGTTCAATGAACACATCAAAGTGTTGATATTCTGCTCAATTATCAGGAAAAGCGATATGTTTTTACATATTTCAAGATAATATTCAATTTCTCACCTTATTATACAATTCTTGCTAATGATTCTTCAATAAATATCTATAAGCAAGATTTTTAAAAAGGTGCAATAAGAACATTATAAGAAATACACTTTTGGCATGCTACTAATCATGTTAATTTAGCAACACTTAAAGTACACAATGAGTTGATTTAAGGCAATAGATTTGAGCATTTAAATTTTGAACTTATTTCTTTTGAATTTCCTTAGACTTGTATAAATAATATCTAGATGTGAAATATGTTATTATGTCATATTTGTGAATATTTTCTCTACGTATACCAAAGGTTTTTGTTGAGAAATAAAGCCATGAAGTTTTTTATATTTTAATTTAAAAATTTGTATGTTAGATACAAAATTGAAAACTTTATGAGAAGGCTATCCTTCTATTATGAAATACTTGAAACTTGAAAGTGTAGGTATGTTGTGTTAAGGTTATGCTACATAATCATAAGAAAAGAAAAATAGAATCTAAGTTTTATAACCGTATGTTAATAGATGTCGCATATACATATTATTGATAATCAATTGTGATCTGATTGAGCGTAAAGTTAGAGTGGGAAAAATTATGAATGAGTTTTTAAAATTTATTATATTTCTCATGTTTTTGTCGAAAATAATATTGCTTCTTGCTACATTATTTTGGAAAAAATTCTTGGTGATGCATGAGAAGTACCACAAGTATAGTTTCAGATAAATTTAATATTTTGTTGTACTAGAAGGTACATGACGCAGTGTAAATTTCACAGTTTGCTAGTAATTATGATTTATTATGGGTGATGGCGCCACAATATAAAAAGAAACTAATTTTAGTTAGTCGTAGTGGAGTTGATTGGTGATGAGACTAACTGGTTAAGACAACTCTTATTTTTTTTTAATTCAAGTCATCACCAGGGTTGTGAGCCCTTTAGTGTGGGGGATTAAGCTTGACCCGATCATATCTATTCATCCAAAAAGGTAAAAGTTAGAAGGGTACATGGACCACCAACAAGAAACCAACTACACAAAAAATTTCTAAAGAAATAAAGAAATGAGACAACATTAGAGTGTATTCCAATTGTAATAAAATTAACATTTTCTGTCAAAAAATTATATACATGTGTTAAAGAGATAATGTGATAAAACAAACGTTGTGAGATGAAATTTATTATGTGTAGTCAAGATGAATCCGATCAGTTCACATTTCTATTACTGTTATTATAAACAGAATGCTCACCATTAGCCATTGACGAAGAATGGTTTAGTATCTTCATTTTTTTCGAGAAGCCCAAAAATCACTCAGCCCTAAAGTTAGCTCTACGCTTACATCCTCTACGATCCTTTTTCCTTTGTCTTGATAATTAGCTCTCTCCATGTTAGCAAAAACTAAAATATCGACAAAGCTATTGAATTACGAACCAAATAAAATTAATAGGAAAAAAAGCTCCATAAAAGTATGAAAATCATTTTCATTGATCAATGCTTGGAGAAACCTTCAGTAAAGGAAAAAGTTTCAGGTGTGAAAGTGGGAAAAATGTAAAGAGGTATTTCATTTCTGTGGGTGTAAGTGATGATGACGAAATAGCTCCTTTCCACGTGGTTTAAGAAGGGAATTTGGAAATTGATCCAAAATACAATTTAGCTAGAGTGTAAATAAGAAGTAACCGATCAGAAATGATTTAGGATTGAAGTTGAAAGACGTGTGTTTAGGATTTAGAATTTAGGGATTAGATAGAGTAAGAGATAAGAAAGTGTATAGGTTCGTCAAGTAAAAGAGAGGAGGATCCGAGATCTAAACTTAGTGAAGCATAGTAAAGGCAAGAAAATCATGGAATTGATGAAAAAGACACGCATGCATTAAATAGAGCTAAATCTAATATTAGAAACATATACAACTTATCAACATTTCTATTATAAATACAACAAAAAAAGTAATAAAATGATATATGTTTTGTCATCATTATCAACTACTAATAGTCGTTGTGGAGTTGATTGGTGATGAGACTAACTCGTTAAGACAACTCTTGATTTTAATTCTAATTTAAGTCATCACCATGGTTGTGAGCCCTTAGTGTGTGTGGGGTGGTGTGTGGGGGGGGGGGGGGGGGGGTTAAACTTGACCAGATCATTTTATTCATCCAAAAAGTTAAAAGTTTGAAGGAGACATGACAACCAACAAGAAAACAACTACACAAAAAATTTCCAAAGAAGTAAAGAAAGGAGACAACTCTTAGAGTGTAATGTCACCTTCATCACCTACTAATAATATAAGATTTTGCTAGTTTAATGTCACCTTCATTTGTTACCTCAATCAAATTTTACAAAATACGTCATTTATAATTTACATTAAACATCACCCCCTCATTGTAGTATGTCCAATTATCTTTCAGTTATAAAAGATTGTTCCTTTCACAAGAAGCTCCCATATTATCTTCTCGGACATTATGCTTTCTTGGGACTGGGAGTACGCTTACCGTCCAATCAATTATCTTTTATCGCTCATTTTTATTTTATTTTTAACTTCATTCACTTCTTTCAAATTTAACTTTTGTAGAAATAATATATTAGATGATTATTTATACATATACACAAATGCATGAAATTTACCAGCCACAATTCATTCAAATGTAGATTATATTTGAATTAAACTATATATTTTTTAAAATATCTTTAAATATATCTAGTATGATTTTTTCATTTTATTTATTTATTTTTATAAATTTTATAAATTATTCAGTACATTATATATTTATATATAATTAAACTTTCGATTTTATTTAAAAAATTGAATAATAGGTTAAATTGGATCAGTATATCAGTTTTTTATGAAAAAAACATTGATACCAAAACCACGAAGCCCTAAATTTAGCTCTATGCTTACATCCTCTACGATCCTTTTTTCTTTGTCTTGATAATTAGCTCTTTCCATGTTAGTGAAAACTAAAAAATCAAGAAAGCTATTGAATTACAAACTAAATAAACTTAATAGGAAAAAAAACTCTATAAAAGTATGAAATTCATTCATTGATAAATGCTTGGAGAAACCTTGAGGCATTTGGAAAATTATAAAGAAAAAATTTTCAGGTTTGAAAGTGAGAAAAACGTGAAGAAGTATTTCATTTTCGTGGGTGTAAGTGATAATGACGAAATAGCTCCTTGTCACGTGGTTTAAGAAGGGACTTTGTAAATTGATCCCAAAATATAACTTAGCTAGAGTCTAAATAAGCAGTAACTAATCAAAAGGATTTAGGATTGGAATTGATAGACGCGTGTTTAGGATTAAGAATTCAGGGATTAGATAGAGGAAGAGATAAGAAAATGTATAGGCTCGTCAAGTAAAAGAGAGGAGGATCCGAAATCTAAACTTAGTGAAGTATATTAAAGAGAAGAAAATCATTGAATTGATGAAAAACGCATAAAAGAGAGTTAAATCTAAGATTAGAAACATATACAACTTATCAATACTTATATTATAAATACAACAAAAAAGTGATAAATTGATATATTTTTTTTATTATCATCATCAACTACTAATAACATTTTTGTTTATTCAAATATTTGAGCTCTTGGGAATACACAATTAAATTTCATATGCTGGGGATATGAAAAGAACAGGGTGTATATTATTAAAAAATGATTGTGAGTAGATACACGAGCCCATGTCATTTGCGAGATACATGAAACATACATGTAAGACTCAGCAAATATATATCAATTTGGTTGAACCATCGGTGGGCCCTTAAAGTTAGCACCATTTTTTGCTTAACCATCTTAACTAGACTTCGTTCATTTATTTTATGTCATTTCTCATTGTGTCTTTCTGACACTTTTTGTTGATATCATATGATGAGTGTAATACACTTATAAAAGGCGCGTAAAGCCTTATTTAACCAATTATTATTTACTATTTTTCTTCTTCTTCCCCATTTTTGGCCACCATTGTTTGAGAGAAGCAAATAATGTGGGTTTTTATTTTTGCTTTTTTTATTTGTTTTCTCGGCGAATAGTCAAGTAAAGCTTTAAACTTAGATACATTTTTGACATTTGATAGTTTAAGTAAAGCTTCTAACGTAGCTTTATTTGTCACTTTAAGGAATTGAGAATAAAATAAAAAAAACTTCATCATTTATAGTCCCATTTTAAAGTTCTTTTAGTAAGAACAAACTAATATCACATCCTTCACGTCATCTGAAACATAGCTGAAACATTTACTTCAACAATCATTTGGACAAGACATGATCGAATCAAGTATTTAAATTATGAGGTAAATGTATCCTATCCCTCAATAATCTAAACATGAGGAAACTTAAGTAAACAAATGTTTCATGTATCTCAATATCTTAGAATTTGTAAATTATTTTGTTCTTCACTGCCCAGTGGCAACAAATCTTTGATGTACTGATAACCCTGAGACAGTGATCGAAGTAGAACCACATTCTGCAGTTCTCAACGGTTTATCTATGCTTATCATCTTCTTTAGGCTTATGTTGTTTAAGTATTAGTTTGAAACTTTCAATAACATTTGAGTTGTAATTTTGTTCTAATTACACCGAATTCAAATTTAAGTATCCGATTATGGCTATGGATTTAAATTAGGATCACAAAATTAATAACATTCTTCAGTTCATCCCACCTCTTATGCCTCGCGTCCAGGCGCATCTGCATCTGGAGGTCCCTCCTTTCTTTCCAGTCCATCTTAGTCTCCATTGGCGGCAACGAACCCGTCCTCATAGTTGAAATTGGATCATTTTTTTGCATCCACTCCTCCTCAGTCTCCATTGGTGGAAACAAAGTCGTCACTCATTTGCCTCCATTCCATTTGAGTTTTCATAGGCGGCATCAAAGCTGTCCTCATAACAGATAATGGATCATTGAATTTCCTCCACTCCATCTTAGTCTCCATTGGTGGCAACGAAGTTGTCTTCATAATTGGAAATGGATCATTACATTGCCTCCACTCCATTTCAGTCTCCATGCTCCGCCTCCACTTCATTTCAGTTTCCATCGGAAACGAAGACGTCATGGTAACAGAAAATGGATCATTCCTTTGCCTCCAGTACTCAACGAAGGCGTCTTCATAATTGAAAAGGGATTATTCCGTTGCTTCCACTCACCCTCAGTCTCCATGGGCAGCGAAGCACGCCTGATGTTACTATTATTATAACCAGAATGCTCACCATTAGCCATTGACGAAGAATGGTTCTGTATCTTCGATTTTTTTGAAGAAGCCCCAAAACCACTCAGCCCTAAAATTAGCTCTACACTTACATCCTCTAGAATCCTATTTCTTTTGTCTTGATAATTAGCTCTCTCCATGTTATCAAAAAACTAAAAACAATTAAGAAAGCTATTGAATTACAAACTAAATAAACTTAATAGGAAGAAAAACACTATGAAAGTATAATATTCACTTAAATTGATGAATGCTTGGAGAAGCCTTTAGGCATTTGAGAGATTATAAAGGGAAAAAAATTCAGGTGAGAAAGTGGGGAAAACGTGAAGAGATATTTCATTTCCGTGGGTGTAAGTGAACATGATGAAATAGCTCCTTGTCACGTGGTTTAAGAAGGGACTTGGGAAATTGATCCAAAAATACAATTTAGCTAGTCTAAATAAGAAGTAACTGGCTGAAAATGACACTTGTCCGTTGTAATTATCTAATGAGAAACACAATGGAACTTGACATGCATCCGGAAAATCACTGCATGAAAATTTGCGAGAAGTTTTGCTTTCACAGTACGAATGTGAAAATATTATTTATGCATATCTATGTTGATTTGAAAGTTTTCTGGGGCAAATTTTATTAAATGTTATATTATTCAATTATTTTAACTCACGAAATTACTGAATTTTTTAAATTTTTTCATAGTTTATAATAAAAGAATTGTCTAAAATTTAAGGTAATTGTTGATTTTTTTTCTTTATAGTTAACATTCTTTTTAATAAGATTTTTAACTACTTTACAGATTTATTAAAAAATCATAAAAAATAATATGGACTCGGAATTTAGTTGGAACTCAATATGGACTTGGAACACCGGGTGAGAAATAAAGAAATATATCTATTAACCACAGTGGTTTGGAGTTAATAACTAGACGGTTATCTGAATTATATTTTTTAGTTAAATAAAAAGGTATTAGTGTTTTGATTGATTTTTGAATACCAAAATAATGATTTTATTTCTACATGTTTCTGTCATTTTTAATTTTTTCGTTCTTCTTTTATGAAAATCACTAATTGTATTAGGCTTAATTGTAGATTCTTTATGATTTGTTTGTTATCTACATTTTTTGAGTTATTCTTTCTTCTGTTTTGAAGATCACTAATGTTATGAGGCTTCATTTATTGGTTTTTTAAAATTTTCTTATATTTGATATATTATGTGCTTCTGAATTGTATACATCACTATATAATTACTTTCTTGAATTAGTTGTTAATTTATTTTAATTACCCTTTTTTGTATGTTGATTTTATTATTTTTGATGATTTATATAGAATGGTTAAGCTTAACTTGATTTTTCACTATAGTCATGTTGATTGAATAAGGGAATCAAAGTTTCTATATTCTGGAAAAGCTAAAATGTAAATGAAAGGATTATTATTCTGGTCTCTTGTTTTTTTGAACATATATAGTAAAAACTTAATTATATATATGTATATGTAGATATTGAACAACTGATCATTGTGCTTATTTCTTTTGAAAAATATATAAAATAGAAGAGAATGAAATAAGGTCATTATATGCTTTGTTAATGATCAATTCAATATCATAAACCCATTGAGGATATTAAGTTAAGTGTTAGTGTTCATAACATAATCCAACACAATGGGTCACTTTTAATTAGAGGCAGGTGAATCACCAAGCGATTCAATCTATCTTCGTAATGTGAATTTCTGAATTCATGTGTTTAGACCTTAACTAACAACATATTTAGTGTTTTCATAAGTATTTCGAAAAGAATATAATATACACAAAACTTATTTTATTTTTACGTGATAAAAAAATTATTTCTGATTAACCAAAAAAGAAAAATTCAAAACATATGTATAAAAACCTAAATATCAGTTATTCAAAACATATGTTTCATTAATTAGTACTCTTTCATTTTGATATTTGATAATGAGAAAAGAACAACAACAACAAAAAAAATACAATATGATTTTTATATTTATATTTATATACATAGAAGTATAAAATTCACTTTTATTAATGAATACTTGGAGAAACCTTCAGGCGTGAAAGTTGGAAAAACGTGAAGAGCTATTTCATTTCCGCGGGAATAAGTGAAAATAATGAAATAGCTCCTTGTCAAGTGGTTTAAGAAGGAACTTGAGAAATTGATCCAAAAATACAATATAGCTAGAGTCTAAATAAGAAGTAACCGACTGAAAATGACACTTGCCCATTGTCATTATCTACTGAGAAACAAAATGGAACTTGACACGTGTCTGAAAAATCACTGTATGAAAATTTGCAAAGGGTTTTCACTTTCACACTACGGATGCAAAAAATATTATTTATGCATTTTGATGTTGATTTCAAAGTTTTTTGGGCAAATTTTATTAAACGTTGTATCATCTGATTATTTTTTGGGCAAATTTTATTAAGTGTCATATTATCAGATTATTTAACTCCCTATATTAATGAATTTTTGAATTTTTTTCATAGTTTAAAATAAATGAATTGTTTAAATTCAAGATAATTGTTGATGTTTTTTCTTCATATAGACTCCAGAAGTATATCAGAAAAAATATACATACGAAGTAGCGAAAGGGGGTTCAACATCTACTATGTGTACCTAAAAATAATTATATTTTTTTAAATTTTAAAAAACAAAGTATCGGTGTTTTGATTGATTCTTGAATATCAAAATAATGATTTTATTCATACGAGTTTCTATCATTTTAATTTTTTTGTTCTTCTTTTCTGAAAATTATTAACTGTATTAGGCTTAATTAAAGCTTCTTTTCTGATTTGTTTGTTATCTACATTTTTAAGTTATTCTTTCTTCTGTTTTGGAGATCACTCATGTTATGATATTGTATCAACGCATATAATAATAACTTAAAATATATGTATATGTAGATATTGAACAATTGATCATTGTGTTTATTTCTTTTGAAAAATATTAGTATGAAATAGAAGATGATAAAATAAGGTCATTATAAGCTTTGCTAATGATGAGTTCAATGTTATAAACTTATTGAGGATATTAAGTTAAGTGTTGGTGTTCATAATATAATCCAACATAATGAGTCAGTTATAATTAGAGGTTCGTGAATCACCAAGCGATTCAATCTATCTTTGTGATGTAAATTTTTGAATCCATATGTTTAAACCTATTAACAACATATTTAGTGTTTTCATAAGTATTTCGAAAAGGATATAATACACACTAAACTTATTTTTATCTTTAAATGATAGAAAGTTATTTATGATAAACGAAAATGAAAAATTCAAAACATATGTATATAAACCTAAATATCAATTATTCAAAACATCTGTTTCATTAGTACTCTTTCATTTTGATATTTGAATAATGAGAAAGAACAAAATAAAATAAAATATGATTTTCATATTTATAAATATAGAAGTAATAATAAAACCCCATAGGCATAATAAAATAATAATAATACTAGGGATGCGTTTGATGTTTTATGATTGGTAACGTACCCATCCATTTTATTTGTTATATAATTAGTTGACTGAATTCTTATAATTATAATTAATAACTATAAGATATACTAGCTTATTTTATAGATTTTTTTTGTAGATACAATTCATCACTAAAAAAAAGCTTAGTTTTTTTCTTTGACCAGAAAGTATCTGTTGTCCGAAAAAAAATATCAACAGTAGTTTTACTAATTTTCTTAATATAAATATATAATTCAAAAGCATGTCTCATCAATTGCGATTATATTAATCCAAATAATAGATTGTGTGGTCAAATTCGGATGGTCAAAAATATATTTATTTATTATTTTAAAAATTGTTTTTGAAATTTTTAAACAAGTATTTAACCAATTTTTTGGAAAAAAATAAGTGATTTCAAGAAAAGCATAGGCTGAAAAACTAATATTTTCCCCCTTAAATGCGCTTTGAAAAAAAAGGCAAGCATTTATATAAATTTGGTAAAAACTAACTGCTTTTTACCGAAGATTTTTAGTAAAATACTTGTCAAAAGTTTGGCTAAACACTTTTTATTGTTATTATTATTATTATTATTATCATGATGATTGATTGATCATGGAAAAAGTTAATAAAGCTTTTTTATCTTTTTAAATTTTAAAATAAGTTTAATTTGCTAAAGCTATTAGCCAAATAATATGATTAGGACTAAAGATGTTGGAACTTAATTTTATAATAACGTCAAGTTGTGCACCTTATGTTCGATAAAATAACATTATTGTTGCTTTTTAAGGAAAAATACATAAATTTCCTCTAAGGTTGTTTCAAGAAATCAACTATTTGTTTAAATTATTATAAAGATGTATTACACATTTATTATTTAAAAATAAATTTAATGACATTTTATAATGTATAACACAATTATTACAATATGTAATATATTACACTGGTTGTTATCTCAACACTATGTCAGTGCCACATCAGAAACTATATTCTTTTATATTCTTTTTGTTTTATTCTTTATGATTAACATTTTTATTAGTTTAATATTTTATACTAATTAATTATAAAATTTTTTTAATAATTATATTTTTTTCAATAAATCCCACTCACTTTATCTCTAATTTTGCCAGAAAAATTATTCATTTCAACTCATACCACAATTTTCGTCGTCTTCTCCGCCAAAAAGCACCCAACCCATCACCACCATAACCCTACCTCCACAACGGTGTTCCCTCTTCTTTTCTGACAAACTAGTAGCCACCAAACAACCACCCAAAACTTCAAATCAATCATCAACAAACACCGAATGAGACCCCTTTTCCTTATCCCTTTTTTATTTTATTTTTTTGATTTATTTTGCAGGTGTTCTGGAGAGCTCAAAGCTTCTGTCACGATTCTAATGACGTTTCAATGAGTTTTGCACTTTCAAATCTGAACAACTAACAACTAACCATAACAATCAACACCATCGGACTATCGTCGTTGAGATGCTTTGAGGTTGTGGAGGGTAAGGATGGTTTTCATATTTTATTACTTTTTTAAAATTTTTAATATTCCTAAGTCGCGTGTTATTCTTTTTGTTATTTTTTGTCATTTTAATTTTAAGGGTGAATAGATTAATTTTTAAGTAGTTTAGATATGTAATAGATCGATATGATAATTCAAGGAAGTAACTGAATTTTCTAGATAAATTCAAAGAGAATCTATGCCTTTTCCTAATTTAAGTATAATAAAGCGTGAGGGGAAAAACCTTGTGACTTGAGTTGTATGAGTGCAAATTTACATATGTGGTCTTAGGAGGGAGGGCTATATGAAGAATCCCGTTAAAGTACCCCTATTTAGAAAACTTATGTAAATTCCATTAGATCAAGAGTTAATTATTCAGATACATTCTGATTTGCAATATTACAGATTTTATTAGATTTTGGTGTGTCCAGATATATCCACATACTATATCTCGTGATATAAGGATAGGTGTAATTTATACTAGATACACTGTGTCCACTAACCAAGAATTATCTCCAGTAATAGCAACAATCCAGATATTTGAAAACTTGAACATTTTTTCCCCTGAAACTCAGATGTGGTTACTAAAACTGATATGTAGAGATTAATTGCATGCTCTGTAGTCTTCTATTGTTTTCCCTCCACTTGAGAAGGATACTTTAGTCATACTAGCAAAATGTTTATTAATTTTGTGGTGCTGATTGAAAAATCTGAAAAAACTTGTGGTTATTCCCAATTTTTTTAATTTGGGAAATTCTGACTGATTGTGATTTGTTGTCTAAAGATACTTTTTTTTTATGTAACAATTGTTGAAAAAATGATTTTAGATCTCAAAAGAAAATATCCATACTTACTTATGTTATACCTTTTGATGAATATTTAATACGCTAATTATTCTAACATAATTCTGATGATAATTAAATGTCCTAAATAGTTTTGTTTGACCTTTTTCCTTACTTCTGACTAATTATAACACAAATACATTAATTAAGAGTCATTTTTTTTACTACAATTCTAAATTAAATTGTAAATGTCACTTTATTTCCATTGATTTATTACATTGAAGGTAGATTTTTCTATTCAATATTTTACACCCTATATTTGTTTTTTTCTTTTCGCTTGTGTTTGGCAGTAGAAGATTGCTAGACACACTTCAAGCTATGAAAATTTTTTAAAATATTCGTGATAAAGTATTTTTCAGTAAGATTTCCAACAATTTTAAGAATATTTCATATGCTTTATTTTCTTACGAAAAATACTACTGTAAAATCGATAGGGTTGATATCAAACTGGCCAACGAACAAAGTAATAGTCAAGATACAATGGGGAATCTGATATGTACAAGGGAGCCAAATGAAAAGTTCAAGATACTCCATGTAAGTTTTCAACAGGGAGAATAATTGGACTTCTTGTGTTCATGAAGAAGGTATGTGACAATACTATATATTTAAAGTTTTAATACATTTGTGTGTGGAAAATTGAGCCAATAGATTTCTCAAATTTGAAAAAATAAAACCCAACAATGATAATTCTACTAAGGAAAAACTTGACTAAGCCAATGATATATTTGTGTGGTCATTTTAAAAGTGAATCTTGTGGGGTTGTGACTAATATGTAAAAGATCGGATGTTTGGTTTGGATGATACAGAGTATATTTGTGCATTACACCCAAGTTGAAGAAAAAGAATGAGTTATGTATATTAGGAATTCTAGAACTACTTACGTTCTTAGAATGGAAAGTTCTTCTTATTAAACTCACATATGAAAAATATTGATATCATCTAAGGCGGTATTTATGCTACTAATTTCTCATTTTCTTTAGAGTCCTTCTTTTAGTGTATTATATTATATGAAAGCTATTAGGGTTGTAGTGTTTGGAGAAATTACGAGTTAACTCTAATTTGAATTTGAGAAATATGAGTTGAAATATTAATTGACATCAAGATTAGGAACGTGATTATAAATTCGAGGCGAGTTATTGACTAGACACATAGTAATATGGGTGTTTTTGGTTTTTAAAACTTATTATGGTTAATTATTTGACTAGATTGGTTTGAGTTGGAAGTTCAACAAATTGGAAAGGCTCAAGTCCAGGAGTAAATTCTTATTGGATTCAGGCAAGTGGATTTCTAAACTCTTGTTAAGTGTATGGAATGTGTGTATTTCTTTGTGGTATATGTTTGTGAGTAATGGAATTTGGTGATGGATTGACTTGTCCACCTTGATCAATTCTAATGATGAAACCAAAGGGTAATAAAAGGCAATGTTAATAATTGCTTGTGTGTGATGTGTTGATAATGAAGAATTGTTTGAAAGGCTTATTGAATCATTGTTGATGTTGTTGTGAATTGTGCAATATTATGAAAATGGTCATCTCCTCGTTATTTTTGTGAATATGTCATTTGCATTGTTCTGCATTGCCCTGGTACCATTTTGTACGATCCAAAAATGGACGTGACGGCACTCGTCTTATCCCACCAAGAAAAGTCAGCTAAAAATCAAGCATTACAATAAAATGCAGAAAATTTACTATCAACTTAAATTATATCCCAAAACCTGGTTGTCACGTGTACAAACCTCTAAAGTATTACAATTGAATTGAAAGAAAACATGAGTTTCATATGACATTGTTTCTAGAGTTGAACAAAATCATAAACAAGAGTAAGAAGGTATGCTGAGACGACAAACAGCTACCTCACAAATCTCCAAGAAGCCTCAGAAAAGAAGAGAATGACAAGTACCATAAATCCAGGCTCATAACCTACAAAAATTAGTAGAAGCAAGGGGTGAGTACCAAACCACACGGTACTCAGCAAGTAAATCCCTAAACACAAGCTAAGGGGATGAAATACGGGTACTCCTACCACCCCAACCGAACCTCCACAACTACAACCTACATTCAAATCAGCCCAACCTAACAACTCATAGTTTACATAGCATGTAACTCAACAACAAAACTTAGACAAATTACATATACTC
Source organism: Solanum sitiens (assembly GCA_016801875.1). NCBI lineage: Eukaryota > Viridiplantae > Streptophyta > Magnoliopsida > Solanales > Solanaceae > Solanum > Solanum sitiens. The sequence goes on along the minus strand of JABWTJ010000035.1, from coordinate 1,985,118 downwards.
AACAACAACACTTTAACAAATTACATATCCTCAACAACAACACTTCAACAAATTACAAGTTCCGCAGAAAGGCAATCCCAAGATCAGCAAAACACAATATCATGTTCACTAATGATAAGCATATGCAATGCAATGGAATGCAATGTCAAGTATAATGATGCATGTCTGACCTAGTGATACACACCCGCTGTTTCTCAGTCCGGGACCCATGGGGGACATATCTGTCCATGCATCTGTCGCGGTGCACGACCCGACCCTCGATAATAGTAACCATCGCGGCTCGCGATACGTCCCTAGAAAAATAGTATCCATCGCGGCATGCGATACGATCCTCGAAATGGTACGTCCTCTTTAAATTCTCATTCTTTATCAATGCACATAAAAATTGTCACAACCATGTCTCAGAACAATGCAGAACAATGCAAATGACATGTTCACAAAAATAACGAGGAGATGACCATTTTCATAATATTGCACAATTCACAACAACATCAACAATGATTCCATAAGCCTTTCAAACAATTCTTCATTATCAAAACATCACACACAAGCAATTATTAACATTGCCTTTTATTACCCTTTGGTTTCATCATTAGAATTGATCAAGGTGGACAAGTCAACCCATCATCAAATCCCATTACTCACAACATATACCACAAGGAAATACACACATTCGATACACTTAACAAGAGTTTAGAAATCCACTTGCTTGAATTCAATAAGAATTTACTTCTAGACTTGAGCCTTTCCTATTTGTTGAACTTCCAACTCAAACCAATCTAGTCAAATAATTAACCATAATAAGTTTTAAAAACCAAAAACACCCATATTACTATGTGTCTAGTCAATAACTCGCCTCGAATTTATAATCACGTTTCTAATCTTGATATCAATTAATATTTCAACTCATATTTCTCAAATTCAAACTAGAGTTAAGTCGTAATTTCTCGAAACACTACAACCCTAATAGCTTTCATATAATATAATACACTAAAAGAAGAACTCTAAAGAAAATGAGAAATCAACAGCTTAAATCGCTACAAAAAAACAACTATCCATCCATACTTTAAACACAATACAATCAACCTTTATTTTATTATAAAATAATATCCAATTTTTATCTAATCGTGGACAATTAATTTTTTCACGAAAAATGCTCAGTTACTTTGACAAAATGTGATACTATTAATATATATTCCTCCCTCACCACAAAATTAATCCCCAACACTTGCCCTAAATTTCCAGAAAACTCACTGCCCACTTTTATCAAACATACAATAATATATATACCTTAATTTTACAACAAATACTTCTAATTGTTATCCATACATTAATTGCTCTTCAAACATAGTCACAAATTCCCAGGGATCCACGCAACACAAATCACCATAGCCAAACTTTATTTTATTTTATTTTTTAAAAACATTCATGACAAGTTTTGTCTTTTTCTCCTTTCCATTATTCCAACAATACATATAAAATTAACACTAAACAATCATCCAACCAATAATTACTTTGCATAAAAGAAAATTATAGAAAGAACTTTGGAAGGATTCATAATACCTCCAACTTTCGTTTGGAAGGATCTTATACCACTTAACCCATATATATATTAAATAAGTTAGTAAAATTTTATAACTTTTAGATGATAATTAATTTATCAATATAGGAAAAAAGATAATGGAAAGAGGACGCCGCAAACTAAACGAAACTTGCAGGTATTATGAATCCTTCCAAAGTTCTTTCTATAATTTTCTTTTATGCAAAGTAATTATTGGATGGATGATTGCTTAGTGTTAATTTTATATGTATTGTTGGAATAACGGAAAGGAGAAAAAGACAAAACTTGTCATGAATGTTTTTTAAAAATTAAAAAAATAAAATAAAGTTTTGGCTATGATGATTTGTGTCGTGTGGGTCCTTGGGAATTTCTTACTATGTTTGAAGAGAAATTAATGTATGGATAACAAGTAGAAATATTTGCTGTAAAATTAAGGTATATATATTATTGTATGTTTGATAAAAGTGGGCAGTGAGTTTTCTCGAAATTTAGGCGAGTGTTGGGGATTAATTTTGTGGTGAGGGAGGAATATATATTAATAGTATCACCTTTTGTCAAAGTAACTGAGAATTCTTCGTGATGGCATTAATTGTCCATGAATAGATAAAAATTGGATAATTATTTTATAATAAAATAAAGGTTGATTGTAATGTGTTTAAAGTATGGATGGATAATTGTTTTTTTTGTAGCGATTTAAGCTATCGATTTCTTATTTTCTTTAGAGTCCTTCTTTTAGTGTATTATATTATATGAATGCTATTAGGGTTGTAATGTTTGGAGAAATTACGACTTAACTCTAGTTTGAATTTGAGAAATATGAGTTGAAATATTAATTGACATCAAGATTAGAAACGTGATTATAAATTCGAGGTGAGTTATTGACTAGACACATAGTAATACGGGTGTTTTTGGTTTTTAAAACTTATTATGGTTAATTATTTGACTAGATTGGTTTGAGTTGGAAGTTCAACAAATTGGAAAGGCTTAAGTCCCAGAGTAAATTCTTATTGGATTCAAGCAAGTGAATTTCTTAACTCTTGTTAAGTGTATCGAATGTGTGTATTTCCTTGTGGTATATGTTTGTGAGTAATGGGATTTGGTGATGTGTTGACTTGTCCACCTTGATCAATTCTAATGATGAAACCATAGGGTAATAAAAGGCAATGTGAATGATTGCTTGTGTGTGATGTGTTGATAGTGCGAATCATTGTTGATGCTGTTGTGAATTGTGCAATATTATGAAAATGGTCATCTCCTCGTTATTTTGTGAACATGTCATTTGCATTGTTATGCATTGTTCTGAGAGATGGTTGTAACAGGTTTTATGTGCATTGAGAAAGAATGAGAAATTAAAGAGGACGTACCATTTCGAGGATCGTATCGCACGCCGCGATGAATACTATATTTCGAGGGACGTATCGCGCGCCGCGATGGTTATTATTATCGAGGGTCGTGTCGTGCGCCGCGACAGATGCATGGACATATATGTCTCCCATGGGTCCCGGACGGAGAGACAGCGGGTGTGTATCACTAGGTCAGACATGCATCGTTATACTTGACATTGCATTCCATTGCATTGCACATGCTTATCATTAGTGAACATGATATTGTGTTTTGTTGATCTTGTGATTGCCTTTTGCGGAACTTGTAATTTGTTGAAGTGTTGTTGAGGATATGTAATTTGTTAAAGCGTTGTTGTTGAGGATATGTAATTTGTCTAGGTTTTGTTGTTGAGTTACATGGTATGTAAACTGTGAGCTGTTAGGTAGGACTGATTTTAATGCAGGTTGTAGTTGTGGAGGTTCGGTTGGGATGGTAGGAGTACCCGTATTTCATCCCCTTAGCTTGTGTTTAGGGATTTACTTGCTGAGTACCGTGTGGTTTGGTACTCACCCCTTGCTTCTACAAATTTTTGTAGGTTATGAGCGTGGATTTTTATGGTACTTGTCATTCTCTTCTTTTCTGAGGCTTCTTGGAGATTTGTGAGGTAGCTGTTTGTCGTTTCAGCAGACCTTCTTACTCCTGTTTATGATTTTGTTCTACTCTAAAAACAATGTCATATGAAACTTATGTTTTCTTTCAATTCAATTGTAATACTTTAGAGGCTTGTACACGTGACAATCAGGTTTTGGGGGTATAATTTAAGTTGATAGTAAATTTTCCGCATTTTATTTTAATGATTGAGTTTTAGGCTGACTTTTCTTGGTGGGATAAGACGAGTGCCATCACGTCCATTTTGTGTTGTGACAAACACTATCAGATTTAAGTAAACTATGCTAAACCATATAGTTTTTCTTGATGTTTGAGCGGAATATCAATACTTTGATATGTCCATTGGACTACAAGAACTACAAGGTCATAATAAAGACTGTAGATGCATAGGATTCCTTTAAGGATGGGTTGATTGTTTTGGTGAAGGGAAGTTTAATTGGGAGAGATAGGTTTAAAAGGAAATTCGCCTCGACATTTTTCCTTGCTCCACAAGACAACCTTTATTTTGTTTTGAATGATGTTTTTAGGTATGTAGAAGAAAATGAGATTGATACCATCTCAGAAAGGGAAAATGCAAAAAAAAAAAACTGAACTTGGTCCGAAAATTCACTTTAACACTTAAACTACACGGGCGATTAAATACTCCCCTTAGCATATAGTTAAGGTTTTTTTTATGATTAATTGAATTGAGGATGTGTAGTTAGAGGTTTCGACCCCTGATCTAAGTTGGATCTCTTTTCTAAATCAATAAGTGTAGTTGTTCTTGTTTCTCTTAAAATCTTTTTCTATCTTCATAATGAATCCAAAACCTACTCATGTCATTGAACCTCCAAATCTCGGCCAAGTTGGCTCACATGTAGAAGAAGTTCAACATGTTGAGGAAACGGTCAGCGACACTTTGGAAGATGGGAGACATGTTGGTGATGAAAGATATATTGTTGTGGAAACTGAATCTCGTTTCAACGAGGATCAGAACCCTGCAAATGCAGAATCCGCTAATTCTGTTGCCAAGAGGCAGATTCTCCAAAGAAGTCATCTGCATCAATCGTCACTTCACAAAAAAGAAAGGTCCATCCAAATTCTAGGTACCCACAAATACTTCAAGAATGGCTCCTTCGAAGGCTGTAAAACAGCCGGTTGCTGCAGTAGCACAAACTGCAGCTCTTGAGGCATCAAATGCTACTGCCCCTAGTATAATTAATGTGCCTGAAACTAATGATACTGAACATAAATGTATAATATCTTTGAAACTTGCTTGAAATATACTCATTACTTCTATCTTGTGATGGACACATCTATATGTGACAAAAAAATGAAATAGGCATGTTCGTATTTAATTTTTAGAAAATGAAGGAGCATGATAAGTAGATGTGGTTTGATCTAGATGTTGGGTTATTTGATCTACTAGCATTTTTATGCTTACTCTGCTTTAGACTTTCTCATTGTTCACAGTCCCAGTAAGAGTACATTGTCATCTGATTTACTTCGATTTTTCTTGGAGCTGAGATACTCCATTTATGTCTGCAATTTGCCTCTAGATGTTACTGTATCCTAACTCGAAGCTGGAGGCCTATTAAGAAAGGAGGTATAGTTAGAAGTAATACCAACAGATTGTTATCATGTGTCCACTTATTCTCTTTGCTGCAGCAACAAGGATTCTGATTTGGCTTTGTTGAATTTGTAGATGTGAGCTCCATGAACAGTGCCATACCGGTTTGTACTCCCGAAATATCATTGCATCTTTTTTTCTAGACTTTAAAATGTGTTTACTTCTAGACTTGTTAGTACATGATATGTTGAATTATTAGTCTATACAAGAAGATGCATGATGAACCCTAGATCACCTTATAGACTGAATGTACATGGTCAATGACATGCCAGATTTGGGAAATTTTTTAAAAAGACAGTAGAGAAGTAATAATAACAATTTTGATAAGGGAGATAGACAACGCTCGATCATCTACTTTCTACCCTAATCCTCAACCTCCCTATCATCCAATCTAGGGTCATGCCTTCAGTAATCAGCAGAGTGTCATTCCTGTCTAATTTTATGTCAACAACAACTCTCATCCAAATTTTGGATTATTCATCCAAAGATAAATAATCCCACAAAAGTGACCAATAGGCCAGTACAAACAGCTAAACAGCTGTAGTTTGGACGGGCATCCTAATTGAGAAATAAACATTAACATTCCATCAAAACCATTTTTCCTGTACATAATTTGGAAATACTAACATTAAGCGCTGTGAGTTAGTATTGTGAAACACGAGTCATGGGTCACCCACACAAAAACTTGTGAGTGAAAAAATCCCCCAACACTTGGGTAAACAAGGGGGTGGGGGGAGAGAACACAAAGTAACGTCAATATCAAATTTGATTAAGTTGATATCACTGGTTCACTACACAGCTAAACTGTTCCGCTGCTTGCACACTGGCAAACAAATAAACGAGATCAATATTTACCACCAAAAAATTCATCCAGCCACATAAACTATGCTGTAGTAGAACTCTGACTAGGGCCACCTCTCTGTCAATTTCTCCCTCTTACTTGATAGCTTTCACCAGAACGTCCACCTTGAATCCTACCATTGCCTGAAAAATCGCGTCCTCCAAATTCACTTCTCCCGTAGCTCCGACCTCCACCAAAGTTTCCGCGGACCCTGAAATTTTCATTTCGGAATACTCCTCTTCTTGGAGAGAAACGGCCTCTAACGCTACCAACTGTAACATCAAATTGAAAAAACAGGTTTATAATTTTATTTGAAAAAGTCATGGTCCAATTTGTGAACCATGTGTTCTGATACCACTTGTTGGGTTATGAAGGGTGATTAGGGCGTCATGTAGAAGCTTACAATTGCAAATCATAAGAAGATAAATTAGACGACACATAAAACTATACTAAAAGACATAATATTTTTATATGATATGACCAATTGGCCTACATATTAAAAGCTAATAAAAAGACAATAAAACTGTAGAGAGTAAAATCTCCCCATAAATAAAAGTCTCTAGACGATTACATTGTGGGTGTTATTGTTATGTTCTTGATATGAGAAGAGGGGTCGTCAATTTATAGATCTCCTAACTTTTCCTCTAAGGAAAGAATAAACCAAATATGGAAGAATATTATAATTTTCTTCAGGAAAAGTAAAAACATTTATGATATTGTTTTGTCGTTTCTTTTAGGAAAAATAAACTTCAAATAAGGTAAGAAAATCAGGGCAAAACCCTAACAAATCTCCCCTTTTGGCTTGAATTTTCTGGCATTATAATCTTGATATTCTTTTTTCACACAATTTTCATTATCACTGCTACTTACCATGATTTAAAAATTAATATGGGTTAAAAATTGGAGCCCTGTGTTAAAAGTTATTATCAGGGTTGAAAGTGGAGCTCATGCGTTAAATGTAATATGCATGAGTTGAAAGTGGAGCTCATGCGTTAAAAGTAAGGTGCATGAGTTAAAATTTAGATGCATGAGTTAAAAGTAGAGCCCGAACATTAAAAGTTTGCAGGGGTTGAAATTATTGAAAATTGATTTTGTTTTAAAGGATGAAGCAGCAGGATATTATTGAAACATATTTGAATTTTTTTTCTCCACGTGTAGTAGCACAAAAATCTTAATTATCATCAAATTTGTTGCAAATTGGTTTGAAATAACTTGACTTTGTCTTTAACCTCATTGAAGTATTAGATCATTGAACCATCAGATCTTTTAACCATGCACTCTGATACCACTTGTTGAGTCATAGGATCATTGAACCATGTGCTCTGATACCATTTGTTGGGTTATGAAGGGTGATTAGGGCGTTATGTAGAAGCTTACAATTGCAAATCATAAGACGATAAATTAGATGACACATACAACTATACTAAAAGACATAATATTTTTATATGATATGACCAATTGACCTACATAATTAAAAGCTAATAAAAAGACATTAAAACTGTAGAGAGTAAAATCTCCCCATAAACAAAAGTGTCTAGACGACTACATTGTGGATATTCTTACCTTATTTGAAGTTTATTTTTCCTAAAAGAAAAGACAAAACATTACCATAAATGTTTTTACTTTTCTTATCAAGAGGTATTTAGAAGTAGGATTTTGATACTGACCCACCTATTAAGAGGTATTCCAGAAGAAAGTTTTGACAAAAGGATAAAGATTTGAAGAGTTCTCGACAAACACAATAGCTACTACAATTGTCTAGCAACTGTTCCATGGATTTGCTCCAGCATTTGGTCTAGCAGTTATATTATTTTTAGTTTGTAGTTTATGGTGTCGATATTATCCTATTATGTTATGTTCTCTATATATCTGTAATAGGATTATTTATTTGGGATATGTAATTAAGAATTAAAACTACTATATTTTGGAGTCTTGTCCTCTTCATACGGACAATTTTATTGGTATATTGTTTTTAAGATTCTTGCACAAACTCTTGCCACTAAATTTACTTGTTTTTTTTCTATTTTTTTGGTTCTCTACTTCTGGTTACTATCAATTTAGGTCCAACATGGTCAACCAGATTGACGAATTCACAAGAAGGTGTTCCCAATATTGAATCTCTTGCCTAACAATTATTTACCACAACATCTAAACTAAATACGACTGACTCACTGGCAGCAAATGTTGCAACATTGAAAGCCCAGACTAGTTGCCCTCAACAAGAAGAATCCAGTCACCGAAATCATAATAGAGGAAAATCTGCTTGGCAAGAAAAGGAAGAAGACATTGATAGTCCAGCTTAGACAAAAAATCCTTCCCGGAGGCCGTACACTGATGAGGTTGGATTTTGAAAGCAGAAAAATAATTCTGCTATTATTAAACTCAAGAGGAACATTACGTTGACATTGCAACGATGTATTTGGAAGGGGATATTGCTCTAGAGATAACTTTACTTTATTGGGAATAACTTGTTAAAGCATTGCAAGAAAATTATGGTCCTGCAGAGTTTCAAAATCCCGACGAGCACCTTTGTAACATTCAACAAATGGGTTTCATAGCAGGGTATCATCAAGAATTTGCAAAATGTTCGTCTAGGGTCATAAACTGTCTGGATCACTATCTCTTAGGAGTGTTCTCGAATGGGTTGAAAGAGGAACTTAAATCCGATGTTAGGATTTACAAACCTAGAACAGTTTGCGGGACTATGAGTTTGGCACTTGAATTTGAAAATAAATTAGGCCCAACTCGCAGCAATAGAGTTCCTAACTGTACCCCAATCAACAAACGCATTGTACAACCATTGAATTCTATTAGAAACACCCAAACAAATTCTTACTCTACACATCACAATCCACACAACAATGTTTCTTCCAACCCAGCCGTTTCCAAACCTCTTCAAATGCGGACATAGGAACTGAGAGGAGCAATCTTATGGAACAAGGACTTAATTATCGTTTCCATGAGAAATTTTCACCCGGTCATAGATGCAAATCTGCAAAAACTATCTCTCATGGAGATTACCAGAGAAGATGAATGGGAAGAGGTTGACGAGGTCAATGCTGTAGTTGGTGATAACACTCAGGAAATAGTCGTTGCTAAAATTTCTTTCAATGCCATTTTGGGATAGTCAATTGGTGCTACAATGAAGCTTCAGGGTAAGATCAACCATAGAAAGGTTTTACTTAAAGATAGTGGTCCCACACATAATTTTGTTGTTGAGTCCATTGTGAAATGTGAAAGAGCATAATTTACTAGTAGAAATAGTTCCAACGTTCGGTGTACAAATAGGATCGGCACATCATACGCTGCAAAAAAGTTTGCCAGAATCTTCAAATTCGATTGTCGGGCTTTACCATCACTTTGGATTACTGCGCTTTTGTAATTGGAGGGGCTGATTTGATTTTTGGTATCAAATGGTTGTCTTCTCTCAAGAGAATTCAAGCTAACTAGAAGGATATGTTAATAATTTTCAATTGGCAAGGGAAACATTAATAATTGAAAGGCTTGAGATCAAAAGATTCAGCCACGACTTCTCTCCAATCTTTTAACATGCTATCAGAAGGTCCACATAATACAATCCAAACACTTCTAGATGAATTTCAGTTTGTGGTTTCTGAACCAACATCTCTTCCACCATTTAGAGCACATTCTCATGTTATTCCTCTCCTACCAAATTCTAAACCTCCAAACATCAAACCTTACCGTTACCCACATGGTCAAAAAACTGAAATTGCGAACCAAGTTGCAGCTTTATTAAAATTTGGTTTCATTCATCCTAGTTCAAGTCCCTTTCCTAGCCAGTTCTGCTAGTGAAAAAGAAAGATAAATCTTAGCGAATTTGTGTGGGTTATTGTAGCCTAACAAAATCAATGATCCGGACAAATATCCCATTCACAATATTGATAAGTTGTTAGATAAATCACATGGAGCCACAAATTTTTCTAAAATTGACCTTCTTTCAGGATACCATCAACTCGTGTCCAACCTAATGATGTCTATTAATCTGTCTTAGCACTCATTCAGGCCATTATGAGTTTCTTGTAATGCCTTTTGGACTCACCAATGCACCATCCAAATTTCAAGGCGCCATGAATTATTTTTCCTTACATACCTTAGAGAATTAGTCCAACTGTCCTTTAACAATATTCTAATCTATAGTCCTAACCCTCAAAAACACCAACAAAACCTTCAAACAATCCTTCATCTTCTTTCTGTCCATTCCTTTTTTGCTAATCCAAAGAAATGTTTATTTGGTCAACACCAAATTGTTTTTTTTGGGTCATGTGATATCTCAAGATGGAGTAGCGGTGGATTCAGAAAAAATATTTGCAGTGTTGTAATGTCCTGTTCCAAAGAATGTTAAGGAACTTTGCGATTTCTTAGGTCTCACGAGTAATAATAGGCACTTTGTTAAGAACTATGGGATCGTCGATAAAAACATTCAAGACCAAATTAATAGAGATAGAGAACGTTGGAAAAGTGTATTGTCAAGAATTATTTCTGTCATAAAAACTTTTGGAAGAAATAATTTGGAGTTTAGGGGGGAAAATGAAAAAATCTATCAAGAAAATAATGGAAACTTCTTGAGTCTTGTTGAAATGATTGCAAAATTTGATCCAATTATGCCAGAACATATTCGACGAATCAAACACGATGAAATTCATAATCATTATCTTGGACATAATATACAAAATGAATTAATAAATTTATTGGCAATTGAAATTAAGAACAATATTATTGAAAAAGCTATAAAAACAAAGTATCTTGATTGCACGCCAGATACAAGTCATCAAGACCAAATGTCATTTATAATACGGAGGGTAGATATTTTGACAACTCCAATAAATGTAACCGAATATTTCTTAGAATTCTTAAAAGTGGATGATCCAAGTGGAAAAGGCCTTTCTGGAGTTATTTTAGTTGAAATAAAATGTATTGGACTTGATATTGATAATTTAAGAGGGCAGGGATATGATAACGGGTCTAATATGAAGGAAAAACATCAAGGAGTGCAAAAAAGACTTCTTGATGTAAATCGTAGATCATTTTATACACCATGTGGTTGTCATAATCTAATTTGGTACTTTATGATATGGCTAAGTCTTGTACGAAAGTTATATCATTTTTTGGAGTACTACAACGTATATATTCACTATTTTCTTCGTCTACTAAACGGTGGAAAATTTTAAAAGATAGTGTACCTACTTTAACTCTTAAATCATTGTCACAAACACGGTGGGAAATTCGTATTTAAAGTGTTAAAGCAATAAGGTTTCAAACTCCACAAATAAGAGATGCTTTACTTAAATTAGAAGAAGTTAGTGATGATCCAAAAATTAAAAGTGAAGCTAATTGTTTAACAATTTTTGAGCTTGAAAATTTTAAAGTTTTGTTGGGTATGACTATTTGGTATGATGTATTATTTGCCGTAAATTCAATTAGCAAAAGTTTACAATCAAAATATATGCATATTGATGTCGCTATTGATCAATTAAGAGGTTTAGTTTCTTTTTAATAAAAATATAGAGAAGAAGGATTTACAAGTGCTATGATTTCGGCTAAAGAAATTGCATTAGAGATCAATATAGAACCTGTATTTCGTAAGGAATATGTGATTTATAGAAAAAAGTAATTTGATGAGAATGTCGATAATGAAATCGCAAGATTCCTTGAAGAATCATTTAGAGTTGATTACTTTTTATACATAGTAGACCAAACCATCTTTTCACTTCAAAATAGATTTGAACAATTTAAGTATATGAAAATATTTTTGATTTTCTCTTAGTGGGAAAATTGAGATCATTAGATGATGAGAATTTATAAACATATTGTCTTAAAATTGAATGTTCCTTAAAACATAATACTCACTCTGATGTTGATTGTTTAGACTTATTTTCTGAATTAAAAGTGTTAAGGGAAATCATAAAACTAGAAGACAATACTCTAATTGAGACACTCAATCAAATAAAAAGACTTGATTCATTTCCAAATGCTTACATTGCTTATAGAATAATATTAACAATTCTCGTAACAGTCGGGTCACGCCTCGAGCTACCCCCGAGACGCGGACACGGAACTTAGGACCACAAGTGATCCCAAGCTAACCCTGCTAGCATGATCATGAGCATCCTAAAGATAATAAACTAAATGCGGAAGCTAAATCAAAATTTTAAACTGAAAAGATGGGGAATACCCATATTCTATAACTGAGATATTTGAAAAAATGAGTTTAATACAAAGGAAATATTAACTCAATACTAAGCTGAATCTACCTATGTCTGAAATAAGCCTCTAACTAACTAGAAATACAAGCCCCAAATAAATCTAACAAAAACTGAAACTAAATGACTGAAATGAAACTCATGATTGTTGTCCTCGGAGAATGAGGACTTACCACTGAATATGCTGAACTAGAGATAGGAAATCGATCTAAGCGTGATCTGGATGCTGAGAACCTGAACCTACATCACGAGAAGATGTAGCGCACGTATGCGTCAGTATTTGAAAGATACTGAGCATGTAGGATAGAATAAAGCTGAAATAAAACATAACTGAACAAGCACAAAAGCAAGTATAATAATCTGAACATGATATACTAAATTCTGAGATAACTGAATGTAATGACCAATTTATAACATGTTGAAACTGAATACTGAATATACTGATAAATGTTCAATGCAAGAGAGTCTGACTGAACTGTGGGAGCTACTAATAACCGATAATAAAACCACATGAGCTAAATGTAGAGTCTGATGTATACGTCCCATCGAGAGGATACAATATACCTTCCAAAGGTATAAAGGCATGCTGGCGTGATCACTAAACTGATGCCCACAGAGGGGACTTGCAACCTACTTGGCTAGTAGTTCTAGGATGGGTACGCTGAACCCTAGTCCAACTCGGTATTATGCTACTCCCATTGATTTATGTAGTTAACTGATTTTATCTGAATTTTCTTTAAATACTGGATAGCTCAAAACTGAACATGCAAACTGGGAATGCAATATTTATTCTGATAATGATGCATTAAAAACTGAAGCATGTATAACTGCATAGCTGAAATATCTGACCTAGCATGTGTAATTCAATAACTAAAGAAATACAAAGCTAGGGTTGTGAAATTTATGCGATAAACTGAATAATAACTTTACAATCTTATTTGGAATGTATATTTAATAAATTCATGAAGTTCTATTAAAGTTCTAGAAACCCTAGGTTTAATCATGATAAGAGAATCAAGAACTGACTGAAAACTAGGGACCCAATGGGTGAAAGGAACCCACTTGTGAAATCCCACATACCTGGTGATGAAATTCACGGAAAACACTTAGGTTTCGGGGCTGGAACTGCTGGAACCTTGCTGCGTTCTTGAACTAGGGTTCTTGACTTTTTTCTCCTTTCTTGCTTCTAATTTTTCTAAGTTTTGATTAATGATTTGACTTAGGTAAGTTTTAGTTATGTTTCTAGGCTTAAACTGACTAAAATCTGATGATTTAGGGTCAAAATGACGTATCTTAGAGTTTAAACGAAGTGGAAAAAGACCAAAAGAGCCCTGGGTTAATTGCTGTCGGACCAAACGATGACCTGGATAGACGGTCCGTCGTTCAATTGACGGTCCGTCGTTTGGTCCGTAGGTTGGGTCTGTTCGACAGGCCTTTACTAAAATAGCATAACATTTTACTCGGAGCTCTGATTTTAGCAAGGTCGGTGGCTATGGAAATCTAATTCAATTATCTATCTTTTGGAATGTCATGGGGCACCTAATTCATTTTGTGCTAAGAGTTATAATCATTTGAAGTTGACCCAACTGCATTTCTCCCCTAACTGTCTGCTAATTCCCACATACGGTCGGACCTACGAACCGTGGGTCCACCTACGAATCATGATGGTCAACCGTGGTTCTTGTTAGAGAGTGGCTGAAAGGGGGTGTCGATCGACGGTCATAGACTACGGACCGTAGTCTGACCTACAGACCGTAGGTCCCGTCGATCAACCAAATTTTTCCTGGGCTGAATTTTGGGAGTTTCTGATCCCATCGACGGATGTGCAGGATGGTCCATGGGTCAGGCTACGGTCCATCGATGCCACCGTTGGTTGCACCTGCAGGTTTTCTGAAAACTGTTTTTTGGGTCTGTTTTGGATACAAGGTGTTACATTATCTCCCCTTCGAGAACATTCATCCTCGAATGAAGACTAAACTAGCTGAAATAGAGAGAGAGAGAGAGCTGCAAACCCTACTACTAAACACTGAGAACTGAGTTTCTGACTGAATTGAGTTCCGAGAACATGCAAATATGCTGAAAATGCAAGTACAAATTGAGGAAACATGATTCTGAGACTGAATTCACTCATGAATGATTGGAAAACTGAAGAGGAACTATTACCTCAAGCTGGAGTGGAATCGGAAGGAAAGAGGTGAGTATACTTGGCTTTCATGTCTGCTTCTGGTTCCCAAGTAGCTCCCTCTACGGACTGACTCTTCCACAAAACCTTGACTGAAGCGATTTCTTTGTTTCTCAACCTTCTAACCTGACGGTCAAGAATTTCAACTGGTACATCCTCATAAGAAAGACTATCTTTCACAGCCACACTCTCTAATGGCACTACTGAGGCGGGATCACCCACACACTTCTTCAAGAGCGAGATGTGGAAGATCGGATGCACTGCTGCTAAGTCTGCTGGTAACTCTAACTCATATGCCACCTTGCCAACCCTTTTCAAGATCTTGTAAGGGCCTACATATCTAGGACTGAGCTTTCCTTTCTTGCCAAATATTATCACCCCTTTCATAGGTGACACTTTCATAAAAACCCAATCATCAACTTGGAACTCTAGTTCCCTTCTCCTTACATCTGCATAAGATTTCTGACGACTATGGGTTGTCTTAAGTCTATCTCTAATGAGTTACACTTTCTCCATAGCATAAAGGACTGAATCTAGCCCTATCAAAGCTGTTTCACCTACTTCAAACCAACCAACTGGAGATCTACATCTACGCCCATATAAAGCTTCATAAGGGGCCATCTGAATGCTGGAATGGTAGCTATTGTTGTAGGCAAACTCAATCAGAGGAAGGTGATCATCCCAACTACCTTTGAAATCGATCACACAAGCTCTCAACATATCCTCTAGGGTTTGAATAGTTCGCTCTGCCTGTCCATCCGTCTGCGGATGAATTGCTGTGCTAAGGTTAACTTGAGTACGAATACCCTTCTGAAATGACTTCCAAAAATGAGAGGTAAACTGAGGACCTCTATCTGAGATGATAGACAAAAGAACCCTATGCAACCTCATAATTTCATTACTGTAAAGCTTGGCATATTCCTCTGCCGAATTTGTAGTCTTGACTGCCAAAAAGCGAGAAGACTTAGTCATCCTATCAACTATCACCCAAATGGAATCATGTTGTCTGCGAGTACGCGGTAACCCTGTGATGAAATCCATATTGCTCACTTCCCACTTCCAAGTAGGAATGTCGATCTCTTGAGTCATACCCCCTGGTTTCTGATGTTCTACCTTGACTTGCTGACAATTGGGGCACTTACTCACAAAATCTGCTATATCTCTCTTCATGCCATTCCACCAATAGACTTCCCGCAGATTGCAGTACATCTTAGTGGCACCTGGGTGAATAGAATATCTTGAGTTATGGGCTTCTGCAAGAATATGCTGTCTCAACTCTGCCACATCAGGAACACACAATCTACTCTGGTAGCTAAGTACACCGTCTCTCCCTTGGGAGAAAACCTCCACTCTCTGATTATGGACTGCACCTTTAAGTTCAAGCAAGATTGGATCACTGTCTTGCTTTTCCTTAACCTCCACTACCAAAGAAGATTCTGCCCCATTATGAACTGTTACACCACTATCTGATATGCCCATAAGGCGAAGTCCCAAGCAAGCAAGCCTGTGAACATCCTTCACTAAACTCCTTCCTTTCTTCCTCAACATGGGCTACACTATCCATAGAGAATCTACTAAGAGTATCTGCTACTACATTCGCCTTACCAGGATGGTAATGCACACTCATATCGTAATCCTTAAGGAATTCAAGCCATCTCCTCTAGCGAAGATTCAACTCTTTCTGGGTGAACACATACTGAAGTCTCTTATGGTCAGTGAACATATCTACATGAACACCGTACAAGTATTGTCTCCAGATCTTGAGTACAAACACCACTGCTGCAAGCTCGAGGTCATGAGTTGGATAGTTCTTCTCATGCACCTTAAGCTGTCTAGAAGCATAAGCTATAACCTTATCTCGTTGCATCAACACACAACTAAGGCCAACTCTGGATGCGTCGCAATAGATCACATAACCATCTGACCCCTCTGGTAGAGTCAAAACAGGATCTGTAGTCAATTTAGTTTTCAATTTTGCAAAGCTTTTCTCATAATAATCTAACCATTGAAACTTGACCATCTTCTGCGTCAACCTAGTCAATGGTGAGGCTATGGATGAAAATCCTTCCACAAACCTTCTGTAATAATCCGCATGACCTAAGAAACTTCTGATATCTGTAGCAGATTTAGGTCTGGGCCATTGTTTCACTGCTTCTATCTTTTGTGAATCCCCTCGGATCCCCTCGCTAGATACAACGTGACCAAGAAAAGCAACGAATTGCAACCAGAACTCACATTTGCTAAACTTAGCAAATAATTGGCGATCCTTGAGAGTCTGTAGAACAATTCTCAAACTCGCATGTTCTTCTTCATTCTTATAGTAAATGAGGATATCATCAATGAAGACGATAACGAACAAGTCCAAGTACTGTTTGAACACTTTGTTCATCAAATCCATGAAAGCTGCAGGAGCATTGGTTAGTCCAAATAACATAACTACAAATTCATAATGACCCTACTTAGTTCTGAATGCTGTTTTCGGAATGTCACTATCTCTGACTCTGAGGTGATGATAACCCGATATGAGGTCTATCTTTGAGAAATGGCTAACACCCTGAAGTTGTTCAAACAAGTCATCAATCGTGGGGATGGAATACTTATTTTTGATTGTGACCTAGTTCAACTGTCTATAGTCAATGCACATTTTGAGAGAACCATTTTTCTTCTTTACGAACAACACTGGTGCACCCCATGGAGAAATACTAGGTCTGATAAAACCCTTATCTAGAAGGTCTTTCAACTGCTCTTTCAATTCTTTAAGCTCTATTGGATCCATTATGTAAGGAGGAATATAAATAGGCTGGGTATTTGGAAGGAGATCAATTCCAAAGTCGATTTCCCTTTCAGAGGAACTCCGGGAAGATCTTTTGGAAAAACTTCTGGAAACTCATTGACTACTGGAACTGACTCAAAAGTTGAGGTTTCAGAGCTATAATCTTTAACCCGAACTAGATGATAGAGATAACCCTTAGAGATCATCTTTTTGGCCTTAAGGTAAGAATGAATCGACCCATAGGCGCTAAGCTACTACCCTTCCATTCTAAGATTGGTTCGTATGGAAACTGAAAACGAACAATCCTAGTTCTACCATCGACTGAGGCATAACATGAATGTAACTAATCCATGCCTAGAATGACATCGAAGTCTACCATTTATAACTCTACAAGATCTGCTGAGGTGACTTTCTGAGACACTGTGACAAGGCAATTTTTGTATACCCGTCTAGCTATTACAGGGTCACCAACTGGAGAGACTGAGAAAGGTTCTGAGAGAGTTTCTGGACTGACGCTGAATTGGACTGCTATGTAAGAAGTTACAAAAGAAAGAGTATCCCCTGGATCTAACAATGCATAAACATCAAGGTCAAAGACTCATAACATACCAGTAACTATATCGGGAGAACCTTCCTGATCCTGGAGAGCCTGAAGAGCATACAACATGTTCTGACGATGATCGCCACCTGTACCAGATGAGTTACCCTACTGAGTCGTGCGACTTGGTGGTGCTGATGAAGTTGTAGACTGAGCTCTACCATTTCCACCTCCTTGACCCTGTCTAGAGGGACAATCCCTCAACCTGTGACCAGATTGACCGCAACCAAAACATCCTTCTTTTCCTGCAAGGCACTCTCCTGGATGGTTCTTACCACACTTAGGGCAAGTGGGCTAAGTCTTGGTGCCTGAAACACTTCCCTGAGACTTAGAGCCTGGTGCTCTAACTTTCTGGTCATACCTGTTTTTGGAGGATGGAATACTAGCTGACGAAGGGGCTGGAGATGAAAACTTCTGCTGACTCTACGAGCTATTTCCACCACCTGATTTCTGTTGAGAATAGTCATAGTTCCCAGTCCTAGCCTTCTTTCTTTGGCCTGTTCCCTAAGATTATCACCCTCAACCTGCTGAGCATGAGTCATAAGCCTAGAAATGTTCATATCTCCCAGTAACATAGCATTTCTGCACTCAATTTTCACCAAATATGACACTCCATACAAAAACTTATTCATCTGAGCCCTAGAGTTAGCAACCATGTGAGGAGTATACCTGGACAGTTGATTAAACTTCAGCCCATACTCTTGGACCGTCATGTTTCCCTACCTCGAGTTCATGAATTCCTGAGCCTTTGCTTCTCTCAACTATATTGGGAAAAACCTGTCCAGAAAGGTCTCACTAAAGCAATCCCAAGTAATGGGAGTTGCATCTGTACCCCTATTTTCCTTCCACCGAGTGTACCAGATATGAGCAATATCCTTCAACTAGTATGATGCAAACTCAACCCGATCATTCCCAGTGACTTGCATTACCTAAAAGATATTCTTGATTTCATCCAAGAAATTCTGAGGATCCTCATTAGTTTGCGATCCTAAGAACTCAGGCGGATTCATCCTAACAAAGTCACGGACCCTTGCAGCTACTGATCCACTATTTTATGCACAGGATCATGAATCCAATTGTTCTGGTTGGTCATACTCTGATCCAACATCTGTATGACATTCCTGAACTCAACATTGGATACTTCTTGATCTGGGAATGGAGGAGCTGCGTTTGCATTCCTAGCATTAGCTCTACGAAGAGGCATGATATGAAACGTAGAACGTCAAGTTAAAATGGAATTAGATCATACCTTACGCACGAT
This sequence comes from Solanum sitiens, assembly GCA_016801875.1. Classification (NCBI taxonomy): domain Eukaryota; kingdom Viridiplantae; phylum Streptophyta; class Magnoliopsida; order Solanales; family Solanaceae; genus Solanum; species Solanum sitiens. The sequence continues at coordinate 1,966,080 of JABWTJ010000035.1, read as the reverse complement.
AAGAGTAACAACAAACTAAAGTTTTCCTAAAACACTTCATAGCCTCCCTCTCATTAGATGTGGTGCACTTCACACCCATGAAAAGGACTCTACTTAGTGCGGCTTTTCAGACATCCTATGACACTTAAACCTAGTGCTCTAATACCAAGTTTGTCACGCCCCAAGCTACCCTCGAGACACGGACACGAAACCTAGGACCACAAGTGATCCCAAGCTAACCCTGCTGGCATGATCATGAGCATACTAAATATAATAAACTAAATGCGGAAGCTAAATAAAAATTATAAACTCAAAAGATGAGGAATACCCATATTCTATAACTAAGATATTTGAAAACAATGAGTTTAATATAAAGGAAATATTAACTCAATACTAAGCTGAATCTACCTATGTATGTAAGTCTCTAACTAACTAGAAATACTCGGACAAGACCAAGCTAAATCTAGCAAAAACTGAAACTAAATGTCTAAAAGACTGAAATGAAGCTCATGACTATTGTCCTCGGAGAATGAGGACTCACCACTGAATTTGCTGAACTGGAGATGAGAAATCGATCTAAGCGTGATCTGGATGCTGAGAATCTGAACCTACATCACGAGAAGATGTAGCGTACGTATGCTTTAGTACTTGAAAGGTACTGAGCATGTAGGATAGAATAAAGCTGAAATAAAACATAACTGAACAAGCACAACAGCAAGTATAATAATCTGAACATGATATACTGAATTATGAGATAACTGAATGCAATGACCAATTTATAACATGCTGAAATTGAATACTGAATATACTGATAAATGGTCAATGCAAAAGAGTCTGACTGAACTGTGGGAGCTACTAATAACCGATAATAAAAGCATATGAGCTAAATGTGGAGTCCGATGTATACGCCCCATCGAGAGGACCCAATATACCCTGCCAAAGGTATAAAGGCATGCTGGCTTGATCACTAATCTGATGCCCACAGATGGGACTTACAACCTACTTGGCTAGTAGTTCTAGGACGGGTACGCTAAACCCTAGTCCAACTCGGTATTATGCTACTCCCATTGATTTATGTAGTTAACTGATTTCGTCTGAATTTTCTGTAAATACTGGATAGCTCAAAACTGAATATTCAAACTGGGAATGCAATATTTAATCTGATAATGATGCATTAAAAACGGATGCATGTATAACTGCATAGCTGAAATATCTGACCTAGCATGTGTAATTCAAGGACTAAAGAAATACAAAGCTAGGGTTGTGAAATTCATGCGATAAACTGAATAATCACTTTACAATCTTATTTGGAACGTATATTTAATAAATTCATGAAGTTCTATCAAAGTTCTAGAAACCCTAGGTTTAATCATGATAAGAAAATCAAGAATTGAATGAAAACTAGGGACCCAATGGGTGAAAGGAACCCACTAGTGCAATCCCACATACCTGGTGATGAAATTCATGAAAAACACTTAGGTTTTGGAGCTGAAACAGCTGGAACCTTGTTGCGTTCTTGAACTAGGGTTCTTGAACTTTTTTTCCTTTCTTGCTTCTAATTTTTCTAAGTTTTGATTAATGATTTGACTTTTGTAAGTTTTAGTTATGTTTCTAGGCTTAAACTGACTAAAATCTGATGATTTAGGGTCAAAACGACGTATCTTAGAGTTTAAACAAAGTGGGAAAAGACCAAAAAAGCCCTGGGTTAATTGTTGTCGGACCAAACGACGACCTGGACAGACGGTCCGTCGTTTAATCGACAGTCCGTCATTTGGTCCGTAGGTTGGGTCTGTTCGACAGGCCTTTACTAAAACGGGCATAACCTTTTACTCGGAGCTCTGATTTTAGCAAGGTCGGTGGATATGAAAATCTAATTCAATTATCTATCTTTTGGAATGTCATGGGGCACCTAATTCATTTTGTGCTAAGAGTTATGATCATTTGAAGTTGACCCAACTGTATTTCCCCCCTAACTGTCTGCTAATTCACACCTACGGTCAGACCTACGGACCGTGTTGGACAACCGTGGTTCTTGTCAGAGAGTGGCTGAAAGGGGGTGTCGATCGACGGTCATAGACTACGGACGGTAGGTCCGTTCGTCGATCAAGACTTAACCAAATTTTTCCTGGGCTGAATTTTGGGAGTTTATGATCCCATCGACGGATGTGCAGGACGGACCGTGGTCAGGCTACGGTCCGTCGATGCCACTATTGGTTGCACCTACTGAAAAACTGGTTTTTGGGTTTGTTTTGGTTAAGGGGTTGTACAAGTCGCCTCAACAGAAAGAAGTTTTTCAAAATTAAAAAATAATAAAATCTTATTTAAGATTGACAATGTCTCAAGAAAGATTAAGTGGTTTCACTATATTATCAATTGAAAAAGAATTATTAGAAGAGATTGACTACTCAAAAATTATTAACAACTTTGCATCTCAAAAAGTTAGAAAAGTAGATTTAAAATAAAATCATTTATAATTTTTTGTAAGGCCTCTAGTTTGATTTTGGTCTTAGGCCACCAACGGGTTTGAGTCACCCCTGATGGTCTGGAAGTACCTGCGGAGATATATACAATGAACCGAAGACACAAGGACATGATGTCATTACTCTGGAACAAACAATGAAGATCAACAAGAGTCCTGAAAAAAGATCGAAGTGTGTTTAATATCTTAAAGTGCAAGAGGATGTTCTCAAGCAAAAAGCTAGAGTGAAATAGCTAGTGCATGGTGATTCCAACACTGTCTATAATCATAAGGTTATCAAAGACATGAGATGAGGGTTATTAGACATCAATGAAATCATGGACGAGAACCAACAATGGGTGAAAGGCGCTAATGAAGTGGCAAAGGCAGGAGTGAGATACTTTAATTAAAGGGATTTTAGCATAATGACCTTTCAGAATTGGATTGCATGATCAGAATAGTCACTGAGGAGGATAGTAGTATTTTGACTGTTCTTCCTACAGAGGATAAAATCAAGAGCAATCTCATGACTACGGATCCTCGTAGTGTCCCGGGGCCTGATGAATTCACAAGAAAGTTTTATCAGGCTTGTAAGTACTCTATTCGTGATGATTGAGGAGTTTCATATGTCCCTTACTTGAATATGTTTGTCTTAAAGTCGAGACTTTATTCATTTAGAATTGTTGAATCTGATCCTAGAAGCTATTTTGAGATGTCTAATATTATGAATACATAATTAAAATTCTTCCCAAAGTACTACGATCACAATATATATTATGTAAAATGAACCTCAAAGATTAAGGTAATAGATTCCAAGTATGTTAATGTGCAAATTAGATCTTTTAAAGATGTCAATAAAGATGTTAAAATTTAATGAATCCGTAATTGTAGCAGCTGAAGTTACTAATGACCTACAGGCCTTTATTTGTGTTGCTATCTTCATGGTTAACTCATACTAATATTTTTTGATTCATAAAATGAATTCCCCTCAACATTTTTCTGAAATGAGACCTATTAGTATGTATAATGTAATTAGTAAAAAATTAACTCTTTGAATAGTAATGCTGATTTTATCATGTCAAATTATCAAGAACATAATACTAGATGCAGAAGAAGGGCTGCTTATCGGGTAGATTATTACACAGGAAAAATCAATTCTTGGATTATAGTTGTCATTTTGACTACTCGAAAAGTTTAGGGTGGAGTGTTGTCATGCCCTGCGAAGGTTTAGGCTTGTTAGTACATATCGTAGTGCTAGTCGTACCCTTGTAGTTCTTGCCGTTGATTGTTTATTGTGTTTCGAATATCACACTATTTTGTTGTTATTGTTTTTCTTTCTTGTAGACTTTATACTATTCTTATTAATGACTATGCTTCTTTCATTGTTTTCTTCTTTTATTTTACTTCGGTTTGATGCACTTCAACCTAGGGTCTTTCGGCAACAACCTCTCTACCTCCACGAGGCAATGAGAAGGTCTGTGTACACTCTACCCTCTCCAGACCCCTCTTAGGATTTCATTGGATATGTTGTTCTCTTGTTACTCTATGTTTAACAAATTCTTGTCGATTATGTTATTTTCATATTATTAGTTTTGTATGTATCTCAGGGTACTGGCCTGGCCATCATCAATAAAAATGAATACTTCAACTCATTTGCACTTATGATTACAAAGTTGTTTCATTTGAGATATGTCCAAGTTCGATTTAACAAAGATATTCCTTAATCAATCTCAAGGCTTTAGAATTTGTAGTTGTATTTGTTAGGACATATACTATTAACCATATGTTTGGATATAATATTTATTATAGAATAATCATTTATTCAGGTTTAATAAAAGTTTAATAGATCATATATTCGTTTATGGTGTTTGCTTACTTATATAGTAGATGATTTAATGTATAGACTTTTACCTTATAATCTACAAAGGATTTAATCATCGATTCTGATAAGTATGAAAATTTTTGTTTACAATCTAACATGGAAATTGGACATGTTACTTTATCGATACGATTGTAGCACAAGATTACATATAATTTATCTTGATTATGGGAACGGTATAGTTCCAATTTCTTGTGCTAGTGCATTTTGTATATATTGAATGGGACCGAGTAGACATAGTTGTCTTACACTGACAAAAGTATATTCTCTAAACTGTAAAATGTATTTATATTCTAAATTTGATATAACTATTATAATTTGTATCGGTTAACTAGTTCTTGGAAACGTGTGATGCACGTTTATTCTTTACTGTCATAAAAAGTTATATAAGACAATCTAAAATTGATAATTATCAATTACATTATTCTTTTGTATGTGTTGTACAGTGCAAATATAACACTACCAATTAATTGTTTTCATTTAATTTTGGTTATGCAAAACAAAAATTGTTGAAAAATATAAAACTAATTAAGATAATATTGCATATAGTATGTGATATATGATCCTGTTGCTCTAAATTTAAGAAATTGACGTAAACATATCTAACAAAAAATTAACAAAGACATATTGAATAAATATTCTTTTGTCGGTGATCATGTTCGGCTTCGCGTGTCACCCATAAAGGGTGTGTTGAGGTTCGGGAAGAAGAGAAATCTTAGCTTGTCAATTGTGCATCTTGTGTTTCATGCCTCCATGCTTTAGAAGTACGTGTCAGAAGAGTATCATGTGCTTTCGCTTGATTCGATTATATTGAGTTCAGACTTGTATTTTGAGGAGGAGCCTATTACCATCTTGGATAGGCAGGTTTGAAAGCATAGGCCCAAGGAAATTTCTTCATTGAAAGTACAGTGGAAGCTCCGCTCAGTTGGTGATGCGACTAGGGAGACAGAGTATGCCATGTGTTCCAAATATCCCCAACTTTTCGAGAATATAGATACTTATTTTACTTTATATTTGAAAACAAATGTGATATTTAGTGGTGGGTAATATAATGACCCGTAAAGTCATTTTTGAAATTCTCATAAAATTATCATTTTACCCTTCCTGGTTTTGACCCCGAGTGAAATCTGATTGGATTTTGAATTTGGTTTTGATTGAAAATTATAAATTAGGAAATTTTTTCGGAAGTTTAAAAGGCTCAATTGATAAAAGAAGTGGTTTTCGATGTGTTATGGAGTTTCGAGATACTTGATGCTTGTGATTGACATACTTGATACTCATGATTTATTAATTTGATACTTGTTGATTGTTAAACTGTGATGGTTGGACTATGATTGTTAAGCTTTCTGAGTTGTGTATTGCAAACTATTAGGTTGTGTTTATTTATCTGCAGGTTGTAGTTGAGGGAGTACGATTGGGATGGAAGGAGTATTCTATTCTAGTTTAGTTTTACATTGTTTAGTGGTATCATATTGTTTGGTACTCACTACTTGCTTCTACACTTGTGTAGGTTTTAAGCGCGGACCTATGTGTTCTTTCTTTGAGGCTTTTTTAAGATTTTGAGAGGTAGCTGCTTGTCATCCTGGCAGTCCCTCTTGCTCATAATTTTATGTTTTGTTCTATTCGACAAACAAAAACATTGAGACTTGTATTTATCTTTCAATTTGTTTTCATGTATTAGAGGCTTGTACACGTGACAACCAAATTTTGTGAGAGTTCATCATTTTGGCTAAGTTTTCCGCACTTATGCTATTGTTAATTTATTTTCCGCATTTCTTTCATATTGTTGGATGTTAGGTTGGATTCTCTTGATGGGTTTAGATGAGTGACATCATGTCCATTTTTTGAATTGTGAGAAACTTTTCTTCATAACTCTAAAAACATTTAAGGAATTGCAATTAATACCACAATATAATATGGTCTATACCAATTTACCCAAACATATATTGTAATTTGAATGCTCATTATTTATTAATATCTTAATAATGAATAAACTTACATACACCATAGAAATGAAGGAATTGAATTAGAATATACGACAATAAAAGGAATTTCACTTAATAAGGGCTCATTCATCTTTTTATTTCTCTCCCTCCCCCCTCTCCTCTCCGCCCTCTGTGTTTCTTCCTTATCTCTATAACCCTTCTTTTCTTCTACTTCTTGGTTGGAGTGAAGCATCATAAATTACCCCTTTACTTCTTTCTTCTATCTCTTTCCTCCGCTCTCGCTTTGTGTATGTGTGTGTTTTGTGTATGGGAAGAAGCATGTATGGTAAAATCAAACCCTTTCTGACGATAAGTTTTGAAGTAACCTAGTTTTTGATCCGCCGTTTGATGAGCTTTGATGATTTTGACACCGTCAGATCATTTTTCATCATTTGGACGACCCTCGATTACATCCAGAATCTATCGTTCTTGTTTTGATATTTTAATTAGATATGTTGTCACTTTTGCCTAATTATTTTAGTATTCTTGATTTATTATTAATGTTTTAGTAGGTATTCTAAATTGAATTTTTTTGAATTGATTGTACCTGGAGTGCAAGTTCACTGATAGCCCGTGAGTTGGAGGTGAAAAAGAAGATTGATGGACTAGTCATACTCAAGGCTTTAAATATCTTCAGTCGATAATTTAAGGAGACGTGTTGATTGATGATGATGTCACACACCGTAGTGGAGTGGGGTAGATAAAATGAGGGTTCACCTCTAGTATACTATGTTATAAAAATATGCGTCTAAGGCTTAAACATAGGTTATGTACTGTGGCGGTTAGACCAACACTATTGTATGAGGCAGATGAAGGTAGTGGAGATGAAAATATTCAAATGGATATGTAGGCATTCTATGAGAGATATGATTAAGAATGAAGTTATAAACACAAGGTGTGAGTAGCCTCCATGTTAGACATAATGAGAGAAGCATATGGTTCAAATATGTGAATAGGAAGTGTGAGGATGCATTAGTTAGGATGTATGAGAGGTTGGTCTTACGTAATGAGTTAGTCAAGGTATATGTAGGTCGAAAAAGAATTAGGGGGAGTTGATTTTACAGGACATGATACAACTTCATCCGACTAAGTACATGACCTTTTATAAGAAGGTATGATGGTCAAGGATTAGGATAGAAAGCTAGTACAAAGTTGAATGTTGTCCTACTTCACGATTTAAGTATTGATAGTTTCTCTTTCTCCAAGGTGCATTAATATTTTTCGCTACACTTATTTATACATTTTTACTTTGTTATCTCTTTTTCTTTCTCACTTTCATGTGTCGTTTAGATAGCTTTTGAGTTAGTTAAAGGCTATGTACATTCATTCCTCTCCAAACTCCACTTGTGGAGTGTAGGGTTACACTAATTGTTATATCTAAGATGTACGATTTCTTCAAATCAAAAGATTAAGGATGAAGTAAAATTTCATTCAATCACTTACAACCATTAATCTTAATTAAAGATTAAAAGAATCATATGAAGAGATGAGTTACCCAAATATTAGGATGACAATGAGGTAGTTATGAAGACAAGATAAAAAATAAAGAATGGAATTTTGAATCATCAAGAATGACCCATTTCTAAACATTCAAAATGAAGATCAAGAATTCATTTTTTTCAGCAAACCCATGTGTTAAACTACAATCATTCCTATTTTCTTAGGAAAAAATAATTATTGATGAAGTAAAAAATTATACAAATCACTTACAACAATTAATCATAATGAAAGGTGCAAAATTTATACAAAGAGATGAGTTACCCAAGTATAAGATGATCGGGGGTAGTATCTAGCTGTTGGAATAATGGTATCCAATGCTATTTGAGTCCTTGTTGTTAGTAAAATTTGTGAATTAAGCGATGGTATGGAAAGAGAGGGATTCGAACCCTCGGTAAACAAAAGCCTACGTAGCAGTTCTAATGCTACGCCTTGAACCACTCGGCCATCTCTCCTACATAATGATTATGACCCCAAAACCGAGTGAATAGCGAGTCAGTCATAATCCATATTTCATTATTGGATAGGTACGAACAATCCATTTTAACTGAAAATTTGTCATCAAAGTCAAAGCAAAGAACGATTTTTCTTTCCTTCGAGACTCCAAGATAAAGATACAATTTTTACGAAAAATTGTTCAAAATAATTCAATTCATGTTTGCAATATGAGTAAGGAAAGGTTGATGAATGTAATTCTAGGTCATTAATAATGGTCCATTTTCAAGGACTCAAAATAAAATCATAACCCAAGAATTCATTTTTGCCTCTAAACATACACGATAAACTACAAACAATCCTCATTTTTTAGAATTTTGATAAAAAGATGATTGGGGTGAAGTAAAACATGATACTCAATCACAATTTATACCCACACGGCCTGGCCACAAGGATCTTAAGTTACATCGTTAATCAACAAAATTCTGAAGAGTTAACCCCTCTTCAAAAAGAAAACTATAACCCAAGAATTCATTTTCTTTTTCAACAATCAACACTAATGTTTTCAAAAGGTAAAAATAAAAGAAACAAGAATAAAAATGGGGTGAAAGAAAACTTGCTACAAATCAGTTAATTCTAATGAAAAGATACAAATTGATATGAAAAAGCTTAATTACCCAAGTGTAAGGAGGATTGACATGTGTAGTATGATTTATGAAGGACAAATAGAAAACGGTTAGGGTGTTTATGAAGATTTTGGTTCTCAGACAATGTAACATTGTGTTCAATGTTGGAAATTTTCACAATTTCTTCATTTCAATTTCTCCATCTATCTCCTTAGTCTTCTTCTTCAGCTGCTGAAACTTAGGATTCTCATAAGTTTTTTGGTGTATAGATAGATACATCACTGCTGCTATTCCCTATTTAAATTTCTCAACAAAACAGCCCAAAAACTTCTCTAAATAGGGAATACCAGTAGTGATGTATCTGTCAACACACCAAAAAACTTGTGAAAACCCTAAGTTTCAGTAGCTGGATAAAAAGATTGTGGAGATAGAAATAGAGAAACGAGAGGAGTTCTGAAAATCTCCAACAGTGAATCCAATGTTCCATTATCTAAGATCCAAAACTCGACTCTTCAACAACACCTTAACCGATATTTGTCTGATCTTCGTACTATTGGATGCATCTTCCTTATACTTGGGTAATTCATCTTTTCATCCAAATTTTGTATCTTTTTGTTAGAATTAGATGATTTGTATCAAGTTTTGCTCAGTCCCATTTCTCTATTTTTTTCGATTTTTTTAAAAAAGTAGGGTTGATTGTTGGGAAATTTCATTTTGAGGAGGGGTCATCTCTTCAAATTTTTGTTGATTAATGATGCAACTTATCATCCTTGTGGCCTGATGTTGTGTGTTTATAGTCTAATTCAATGTTTTGTTCTATCATAGATGATAGAAAAGACATTGCAGGAATTGGATGAAGAGGGGGATTCCAATAAAGACGCAATATTTGAGTTTATCAACAAAAGAGTGACAATTTGCCAAGGGGTCATAAAACCTTGCTGAAACATCATCTGTAGAAGATGTGTGACAAGGTGAAGTCCTTATTATTGATGGAAGACAGTTTTTTACTTCCTGCTGACAGCGGAAACTTGAATCCAAAGAGAAAAAGGAGAGTTAATCAAATAAACAAAAGAAGCCACATCAAAAGGAAAAGGAGAAGGATCCTTGACATGAGATTCATTTGGAGCGACCAAAAAATAGGGTCGTGGGAGGGCTGCTAGGTTCAAGACGGGCCAAATAGATTATAGTACAACTTTAGCATTGGAAACAAAGAAACTAAAAGATCAGTGTGAGGCGGATCTCAAGGACCAGGAGGACGGAGCTGATCCAGATACTATACTTCCGAAGGACTTGAGATTATCCAGTAGAAGCAACACGATCAAGGACTAGCTAGGAAGGCGTTGGAAGGCACAGTAAAGTGAGCATTCCCAGAAGTTCAAATGTTAGTGGATGCATAGTAGTTGCTTGTACTCTATATTTAATATAGTAATTCGAACTAATAGTTTTGTTTATTCGAAAGAAGCTATAGTATTATTTACTAGTCGCTTGTAGTTTTCTTATCCTTAAGTTATGCTCTATACAATAGAATCTGTGAACATTCTACATTCTTAGCCTGTTAGTGCTGTGAATAATTATAAAATGTTGAAGTCTGAACCAATGTTGTGTTCATTTCTTTAAAGATAGTCGATATTGTTGAATAAATTATTCAAACAAAAGAAGAAAAGTTACTGCAGTTTCTTTTAATATTTTACTGCACTTTGACTTAGTTTAGGATAGTTGTTATTTGGTCCTTACGTTTCTCTTTTTAGTTGAAACCACCACTGAGTTTGTGCCTTTTAATCCTGCATTTTAGTTGAGTTGTAAGCCATTTTTAAAAGGCATCATTGATGCTGAAGAATATATGAAAACAGAAACTTTCAGTTCAAGAACACTTTTGTCTGCTACTTATTGTTATTTTCTTTCCAGTATTTTGGTTCTTGAGTGAGCTTCAGATCTATGTTCTCCAAAATTTGTGGTAAATTCAGATGACCTATTAACAGAAAAACACCATGGCTTCAAATGGAAGTTCTCTGAACATATCTCAGCCAGCCATACCCATTTTTACAGGACAAAGCTATCAGTTCTGGAGCATCAAGATGAAGACTTTATTTACGTGTCAAGATCTTTGGGACTTGATAGAGAATGGGTATGAAGATCCGGATGAAGAGCAACGGCTGAAGGAAAACTGACAGAAGTACGGAAAGACACTGTTCGTCCTTCAACATGCAGTCCATGAAACGGTGTTTTCCCGAATTGCAGCAGCCACCACTTCGAGGCAAGCATTGAGAATTTTGCACACAGAATTTTAAGGCTCATCAAAGGTAATAGTTGTAAAACTTCAAACTCTTCGGTATGAGTTTGAAACTTTAATGATGAAAGAAAATGAATTTGTGCAAGATTTTTATGTCTAGAGCAATGACTATTATTAGTCAAATGAGGTCATACAGCGACCAAATAACTGATCAAATTGTTGTTAATTTTTTTTTATGGAGTTTAACTCCTAAGTTTGATCATGTTGTTGCTGCAATTGAGGAGTCCAAAGATTTATCAAAATTTTCATTTGATGAATTGATAGGTTCTTTACAAGCCCATGAGGCAAGGATAAACAGGTTAGCAGAAAAGCAGGAAAAAAAAGCATTTCAATCTAAGGTGGAGGCACCAAATTCAAGAGATTATGAAAAGGCACCAACAGGAAGAGGACGGGGCAGAGAGGCATTTCATGGAAACAGTCGAGGTCGAGGCCGAGGAAAAGTCTTTGAACAAAGACACTTCAATGAGCAAAGATGCAATAGAAGCAACAACAATGTCATAAACTGCAAGAAGTACGGGCATGTGCAAGCGAAATATGCAGAGACAACCAATGAAGAAAGTAAGTTGTTCATGGCTTGTCGTGATAGTAATAAAGTTGCAGGTGATATGTGGTTTGTAGATAGCGGCTGCTCCAACCATATGTCAGGTATGAATCCAATCGAAAAGAACTTGATGAGATACTAAAATCGACTGTCATACTTGGTGATAACAACGATCTTCAAGCTGAAGTAAAAGGACAGTATCAATAAGAAACATCCACGGTAAAGTAAAGCTTCTTCATGATGTTTAATTTGTTCCTAGTTTTTCTCATAATTTACTGAGTGTTGGGAAACTCATGGCTAATGGATATTCACTTCTGTTTGTTGATGGATCATGTGTTATTAAAGATAAAAAATCAGACCAAACAATGGTTAATTTTCTCATGGATGAAAACAGAATGTTTCTGTTAGAAGTTTCAAAATGTGAAAAACTTTGCTTTGGTAACTGGTGCAAAAAATGACTCTAAATTTTGGCATTTGAGTTATGGTATCTTAATTTCAAGGGGCTAAAGTTGTTACGCCAAAAAGGTATGGTATTTGGCTTACTAGAAATTAATTCTTTTGATTTATGCGAAGGTTGCATTTATAGAAAGCAAAGTAGAAAGTCCTTTCCTGTTGGACAGGCTTGGAGAGCATCTACTTGCCTAGAATTAATTTATGCAGATTTGTGTGGTCCAATGAGTACTGAATAGTTTGGTGGAAGTCAATATTTTTTACTCATCAAAGATGATGTAAGTCACATGAGTTGGGTGTATTTTCTAAAATACAAATCACAAGCTTTTGAGAATTTAAGAAAATACAAGGCACTAGTGGAGAATCAAAGTGAGTTGCGCATAAAAACTCTCCGAATCGACAGATGTGGTGATTTCTTATCTTATGAATTTGTTCATTTTTGTGAAGAATCTAGAATTCACAGGGAACTTATTGTACCCTACACACCTGAGAAAAATGGTGTAGTTGAACGTAGAAATCGATCAGTTATAGCGATGGCAAGAAGTTTGTTGAAAGGTAAAGGACTTCCAAATCAATACTGGGCAAAAAAAGTTGCAACCGCAGGGTACCTACTGAATCTATCGCCTACAAAGGCTGTGATGAATCAAACGCCAAAGGTACAAGTCCTTTGGTAAGACATTTAAGAATTTTTTGTTGTATTGCTTATGCTTAGGTAAACTCTCAAACTCGTTAAAAAACTAGATGAAAAATCATAAAAATATATTTTCATTGGTTATTGTCTTGAATCCAAAACATACATGCTATTTAACCCTCTTAATGACAAAGTGATAATTAGCAGAAATGTTGTATTTGATGCAAAGTCAAGTTGGAATTGGAGTGCAAAACAAATACAACTGAAGATTTCAATACCCATTGAAGACTCTCCAGTTGAAGGACAAGGGTCTGATCCAAATTCACTTGAAGAAGCGATTGAACCAGAGACATTTGCAACACTTGAAGAACCTTCATCAGAGCCAATTCCACTGAGAAGATCAACAAGAGCCAGAAACAGAACCCTAGATATTCTAATTAATCTTCTCAGTTCGCTTTTATTTATTCAGATCCTATATTTTATGAAGAAGTAATTGAAAAAGAGGAGTGGAAGAATGCGATGAAGAAATAATTGATGGCAATACAAAGAAATGAAACATGGCAGCTCACTATTTCAAATGGAAAGAATATAGTTTGATTAAAGTGGATATTCAAAACAATGTATCACATAGATGGAAGTGTACAAAAACACAAGGCAAGACTTGTCGCAAAGGGATACTCGCAGCAACAGGGTATTGATTTTGAAGAGGCATTTTCTCCTGTTGCTCGATTTGAAATGGTAAGAACAATTTTAGCCTTGGCTGCTCAATTGAAATGGTCACTTTATCAACTTGATGTTAAGTCGGCCTTCTTGAATGGTGAACTGGAGAGGAGGTTTATTTCTCAACCTCAAGGTTTTGAAATCAATGGCCAAGAGGAAAAGGTGTACCATCTGGAGAAGGCGCTTTATCGGCTGAAACAAGCGCCACACGCTTGGTATAGCAAAATCAATTCCTATTTGTTCAAAATGGGTTTGAAAGGAGTGAAAGTGAGCCTACTTTGTACTTAAGGAAGCGAGGTAACAATGATCTTCTTGTTGTATGCCTCTATGTTGATGATATAGTTTATATGGGTTCACCTCACTCTATTATAGATGAATTTAAATCTAGATGAGTAAATTTGAGATGACTGATTTGTGTTTGTTGCATTACTTCCTTGGGCTTGAGGTGAAACAAGGAGAAGGTGAAGTATTTGTTTCTCAAAAGAAATATGCATCAGACCTTCTTAAAAGATTTGGCCTTGTCAATTGTAAATCTGCCGCAACAACCATGAATATGAATGAAAAATTGCAGCAGGAAGATGGAACCGGGCTAGCTAATGCAAGAAGTTTTAGAAGTCTAGTTGGAGGTTTGATTTATTTGCCTCATACTCGTCCAGATATCTCATATTTTGTTGGTGTTGTTTTAAGGTTTATGAGCAATCCATCAAAGCATCATTTTGGAGCTGCAAAAAGAATTTTACAGAATATGGTATTTTGTATTCTCATGTTTCGAATTTCAGATTGTTAGGATTTACTGACAGTGATTGGGGAGGCTCGGTGGATGATAAGAAGAGTACATTAGGTAATGTGTTCAGCCTTTGATCAGGCGCAATAACATGGAGCTCGAAGAAACAAGTAACAACAACATCGTCGTCATCAGAGGCAGAGTACATCGCAGCAATTGCTTCACCTTGTCAATGCATTTGGCTAAGGAGAATTTTGGTTGATTTGAACCAGAAGCAAGAGAAAGCAACAAAAATTTATTGCGACAACAAATCTACAATTTCAATGGCTAAGAATCCTGCATTTCATGGAAGAATAAAGCACATTGACATTCACTTTTATTTTATTCGTGAGTTGGTGGAAAAAGAAGAGATCATACTGAAGTTTTGCAACACTAATGAACAAGTAGCAGATATCTTCACAAAGGCACTGTCATATCAGAAGCATGTCTCTTTTATATCATTGCTTGGTGTTAGTGATTTTGAATCAAAATGTAACAACTCAAGATACCACATAAGGAGGATATATATAAATTATAATCATTGAAGAACACAAAATACAACTGAGAAATGGAAACAACAAGCAATTAACCACTAGCGATCCTTAAAACAAAACTAAGAATGTAATCAAATCAGAAATTAGAGAGATGGATAGAAGGGGATGAGAAGCTTAGACTAAGAGCATAGATGAGAGGAATAGACTTTTTTCTTAACAATTTTCATAATCCCCAAATCACATACCACTACCCTTATTGATGGAAGTCCCACTCCCACTTCTCAACCCGGATCCCAAATTAACCTGACCCTATTGCTTGTTCTAGGCCCAATAACTATTTTCATGACCATGGTATCCACATTGGGCTGGACTTGGTTCATAACAAGGGGGGAATGTTGAATAAATGATTCAAACAAAAGAAGAGAAGTTACTGTGGTTTCTTTTGTTAGCATGATGAAAATCTAAATAATTGTATATGTTAATGGAATTATATAGTGATATGAATTATCATGATCATATAGATTTGTTGTAGAATCAAAAGAATAAATATTGTGATAGAATAGCAGATTTGGAGGGACTGAATAGCAAATTTGTAGAGATAGAATAGTTGATCTTTAGAGATAGGAATGACAGATCTTTAGGGATTTGTAATATTTATTCTCTCTATATAATGGAAAGACTCTCACTTTGAGAGGCCTTCAACAAAATTGACATGGTATCTAAGCCTTTTTCAGTGCTTTGATTCTTAGTGTCTTTCATCTATGGTCCCTTCCAGATTTTTTTGAAAGTTTTGGTTCTGCTTACAGTTAGTCAACGGTTAGTCCTAAGTATATTGGAACTTAAGGCATCTTGGAATCTTAGTCTTGGTCATTCTGGAAATTTTGCATCATTGCACTTGTACCTTCCTTAGCTTGTCAAGAACATGTCGTCAGTCCTTCCATGTTCGTTTCACGAGAAAAAATTACTCCGCCTGGGAATTTCAATTCCAACTATTTGTCATCGGAAAAGAATTATGTGGACATATAGATGGAAGCGATCCTACTCCTATTGATCCTAAAACGCTCGGTCAATGGAAGGTTAAAGATGCTCGGGTGATGACATGGATTTTAGGGTCAATTAACCCTCTTAGTGTTCTTAATCTCATGCATACAAGATAGCAAAGGTCATGTGGGATTATTTACGAAAGGTTTACAACCAAGAGCGCAAGGCGCTTTCAGTTAGAGCATGAAATTACTATGTATTCACAAGGAGGTCTCTCTATACAAGATTATTTCTCTAGATTTCAGAACTTATGGGCTGAACATACCAATATCGTTTATGCTAAAATACCTTCTGAATCTCTCTCCATCATTCAAGAAGTTCATGAACAAAGCAGACGAGATCAATTTTTGATGAAATTACGATCTGAGTTTGAAAGTGTTCGCTCCAACTTGATAAGCCGTGATCCATCTCCCTCGTTGGATGTCTGTTTAGGGAATTACTTCGTGAGGAGCAGCGTCTCTTCACACAAAATGCTTTTCATCAAGGAAATGTTATCACTGTTGCATTTGCAGCTCAAGGGAAAGGAAAGGGCATGGATATGATTAGAACTCAATGCTACAGTTGCAAGAAATATGGTCATATTGCTCATAATTGTGGCAAGAAGTTCTGTAATTATTGTAAATAACAAGAACACATTATCAAAGAGTGCCCCACACGTCCTCAAAATTGTAGGTCAAAGACTTCATAAGTTGGGATAAATGATTCCACTACAAATAACTCATCTTCAGTATGACAAGTTCTTACTCCTCTAATGGTACGACAAATGATCTTGTCAGCATTTTCAGCTTTGGGACTACAAGGTAATGAGGTAATATCTAAATTTTGGCTTGTTGATTCTGGCGCTTCCAATCATATGACCAACTCAACTGATATACCCAAAAACATCCGTGAGTATAATGGTCCAACACAAATTCAAGTTGTCAATGGTAGTAATTTACCCATTACCAAGGTTGAGGATATTACTAAAACTATCAAGAATGTTTTTGTATCACCAAAGCTCTCCACTAGTCTTATAGTTGGCCAATTGGTAGATAACAATTGTAATGTGAACTTTTCTCGTAATGGTTGCCTTGTGCAGGATCAGGTGTCGGGGACGATAATCGCGAAGGAGCCTAAAGTTAGACGATTGTTTCATAGATATAATTCTTGAAAATGGTGTGTGGTCGAGAACGTGACATTTTTCGTTTGTTCACCTGGTATTCGATATCTGTTATGGGTACAATTAAATTCATATTTGAATCAGGAAACCTCACATTAAGGATAAATTCCCCTTCTGGAGAGCAGAGTACTTGTGTGGATCCCTCTTTGAATTTTGTTGTTGTTGTAGGAGTTGTGAATTGTAATGGAAGTAAGAGGAAGGTGAAGCTCATGAACATGTCGTATAACCTCGTACAAGGAAAAAATGACATCCTAACGAAAGGTTGTAAACTCACCATCATTGGTAAGTTCACAAGAATCTGGTCATCAATTGAAAAATTTAGAAATGTTTTCTTTTAATGGTTTTTACAAAATGCTTGGTCAAAATAGGGGCGTATAATATGCATCATGTCTTTATTGATTTTGATTCATACGAAGACCGTAGAAATATCTAAGATAGGAACTTCCAATCTATATGTAATATTCTCCATTATTGTTACAATTTTCTTGTAGGGTAGAGAAGTTCACTAAATACTTCAAGATTCCGAATATTTGGACAGATCAACACCTAGTTTCATGAAGCAGTCAAGAATATTTGGAATGAAAAGTGCAATGGCAACCCCATGTGGATAATCCATCAAAATTTAAAAGAGACTACTGTTTGTCTTAGCTGATGGTCTGCAGGGGCGGCTGGTTAGTTAAAAAAATAATCATTGGCCTTAGACCCCCCAATTTTAGGGGCCCTCATTTTTTAGTTAAGTAGGTTAAATTAAAATAAGGGAAAATGGTCAAATATGCCCCTAAACTATTCGAAAATGTCTAGATATACCCTCTATTTAAAGTTTGATTCATTCATGCCCTCGCTGTCCAACTTTTGGACCAAATATGCCCTTATGGGCGTTAATTGCCATGTTGGACATATCCAACTCATTTTTCATTTCTTCAAATGCCACATGGAATTGTCATGTCATTTTGACCTTACCACATAGCATTTATATGAAAATGGAAAGATATTCTGACTCATAAACACCTAATCCGACCCATAAATCAACTCCTTTTAAATACACTATCCGACCCATTTTTAACAATTTTGTTTAATTTTTATTTTTTCGGTAATCCCAAAAATGAATAATTGATTAATATAAAATAGGAAAAATATGAAAAAAAAATTAAAATTAACGCCAAAAATTCACAAATAAATATAGTAACCTTAAACCTAACATTTCAATATTTTTATTTTTTTAAATTTTTTTGGTAAATCTCGAAAATGAGTATTGATTAATAAAAAATATGAAAAAATATAATATTAACGCCAAAAGCTCACAAATAAATATAGTAACATTTCATTCTAAGTTTTTTTTAAAAAAATTATTTTTTTCGACAAATCCCGAAAATGAGTAATTTATTAATAAAAACATGAAAAATATGAAAACTTTTTTCATTAATAAATTACTCATTTTCGGGATTTGTCGAAAAAAATAAAAAATTTAAAAAATGTTGAAATTGTTGAATGAAATGTTACTATATTTATTTGTGAACTTTTGGCATTAATATTATATTTTTTCATACTATTCATATTTTTTATTAATCAATTACTCATTTTTGAGATTACCGAAAAAATAAAAAAATTTAAAAAAATATTGAAATGTTAGATTTAAGGTTACTATGTTTATTTGTGAATATTTGGCGTTAATTTATATTTTTTCATATTTTTCCTATTTTTTATTAATCAATTACTCATTTTTGGGATTTACCAAAAAAATAAAAATTAAACAAAATTGTTAAAAATGGGTCGGATAGTGTATTTAAAAGGAGTTAATTTATGGGTCGGATTAGGTGTTTATGAGTCCGATTATCTTTCCATTTTCATATAAATGTCATGTGGTAAGGTCAAAATGACATGACAATTCCATTTGCCATTTAAAGAAATGAAAAATGAGTTGGATATGTCCAACATGACAACTAACGCCCATAAGGGCATATTTTGACCAAAAGTTGGACGGCGAGGGCATGAGTGAAGCAAACTTTAAACGGAGGATATATCTAGACTTTTTCAAATAATTTAGGGGCATATTTGATCCTTTTCCCTTAAAATAATAATAATTAAAACTCACGTAATAAATGTAAACGGCTAAAAAAAATTAAAATTAAATGCAAACGGTTAAAAGATTGAAGTGATTGACTTTTCAACTTTTCAATAAAAAAGTTATGTACTTTTTTTTAATGTACAACTTATCTTCTTTTTTTTAAATTTTGTTTTTATATATTTTATCCTCCTCTCTTCTATTTCTTCTCACTTTCTCTTTTCTAATTTTATATCCCTCTTATTCAAAGCTTAAGAACTTACTTGCTTTATTGATAGTTTATATTTTAAATTTGGAAAAAAATATATTGCAGCAGCTCCATTTATTTTCGGAAATCAAGTCTTCATAGCTTTTGAATCCGGTAATATCATTCTAATTTATTATATTACTAGGGAAATAATCCGCACTTCGCGCAGGGCGGTGTGTACCCAATTATAGAGTTATGTATTATTTAATTGTAATTTCCCTTTGAATTGGGTACAAAATCTGTTTTAAAAGCATCATTATTTATATGTACATCTCTCGGAAGTGTGCAGTTATGTGGCATCATTCCACTTTTGCATGACGTGGTCTAATGGAAATCCATGTTTGGCTATCAATCATTCCATTTATGAATACATTATAACGTTTGAGTGAATTTTGGTGTCTTAAATATAATTCCTCATTGAACTGTCCGCACAACATTAGTAATTGTATTGTAAATCTAGTTGTAAGTAATATTATGTTTTGTAACGTATTATTCTTTTTCACTACTATGTAGCAGCTGGATGTGTTTATTGAGTGTGGCCTTTTAGCGCATTAGAAAACAATTCAACTCCATGATTCTAATACATAACTGTAACTGGTATGGAAATGTATTTATATGAAATAGGTGTCAGACATCTTGGTTCTTATCAAGTAATTCCTTAACCAAAGATGACATTATAGGTCTTCCTTATTGTAGGAAATCAAGTGCAGGTACTATAAGATGTAACATATTGCATAGTTTGAAAATGTGTACATGCAAAAGAGCTTTTAAACCTTGGACGTCTCATCTGGGAGGTCCCCCACACCTTAGTAGGCTCATAACCTGAAAATGGTAGATTCAAATTGTGTCCCCGTCTAATTAGTGTATTTACAACCAAATGAGAAAGAGTACTCTTCTCTTTATCTCACTGCACACAGCACATCATATATTTTGTCAGCCATCAATTAATTGTAGTGTTAATTATATCTTCTAGAATTATATTGTATTTTGTGCACCTTTTTGGCTTATGTGACATTCAAATATCTCCCACACACCTCAATTGTGTGGGGTCACGGAGTGTGTCACGTAAGACAAAAGGTGTATATAATTACAAAAAAAATAAAAGTTCAGCGGTTATTAGGACCTTAGTTTAGTTAAGGTGTATCTCTGAAACTTCGATTATAGTCTAGGGGGGAACTTGTGCATTCTCCCAATTTCTAAGTCACTTTTCTACTACATATTATTTTCAAAAGTTGGCAAATGGAGAAAGACGTAAAAGAAGATGGTAAGTTTATTCCAAAGATTTGAATAAGATATTTTATTTTTGTTGTAAGTTATTTAATACAACCTTTAATGCAAAGAAAAATAAGTTAGCTAGCCCTATTAGTTACACAGTGAAATACTTGCTTTAAATCTGTAATAGAATAATTTCCTAACAATCTATACAGAAAATAAGAGATATCTAAAAATAGTTTAGTCCATTAAGTTACGATAATAAGTTCATTTTTTTTTCAAAAAATCTTTTATTACATTCAAAAACACGTAGAAAATAAGACAAAATTCTACAAATGAAATTTGAATCCTTCATATTATCTATGAAACATAGAGCACTCATAAATCCATTTGTCTGAATTCGAATTTATAAAACAATAACAAATATTCAGATAAATTATTTAAATCAATTAGATTATAATTTTTTTATAACTCATATTCCATAAGGTCCGTACTTGCACTATCTTGACATCATCTGATCTCGTTAACACATAATTGTCAGATTTTAACAGGAAATAGAAATTATAACTCAAAAGATAAACTGAAAATCCAAATCCTAACATATAAAGAGAACAACTAATATCAGGTGCTCAAATACCTATTTTCAAAATGTAGCAAGAAATGAACAACCCAAGATGAAAAATAACTTAGAAATCCTTCAAACCTGTTAGTTGCTTCTAATTATAGCTCAAATAAACATTGCATAGAAAAAAAACAAGTAGAATGACCGGAAAATAACCTTAATATAGCTTTGATGGAAGAGACTTACCCTTCTACAACAAAATAAAAGGTTAAATAATAACGGTATCAAAGCTAAGGCCTTTTTGGGCGATAGCCATTGAACTTATTTAGTACAACAACAAAGGAAAAGATAAAATAACAACCATAATAAAGCAACTAGTCCATTTTTTCAGGCAAGAACTATATCTTTATGCTTTAATGGGTTTTCAACGACGTCACCTACACCACCATGTTTGACAAATTCAGCGGGGGTCAGAAAACTAGCATGGCAACTACAAACTATCTTTAGATTTTCTCTCCTCACAGATGAGTATAATAAGTATCCTTTAGTCTTCTTTCTATTTGGTCCGTCATAAACAACAGAAGGCATGATGTGTAAGAAGTTCCTCAGTTTCTCTCCAGCTTCTTTAGCACTTTCCCCTGACAACACCCGTGATTTCTCATTAGTAATTTTAAGAAACTTAAAAAAGATAATTAATCGTTACCATTTTTCGTGAACTTACATTTATTTTTTTTATTAAGTAAATAAAAACTGTTTCACTGAAAGAATAAAAAGGAAGAAATATTTTATACATTGAATAGGTGGTTGTTGGGTTTCAAGATCAGTCAAACTTGAAGCAAAACTTCTTTGTGATCCACCTAAAAAAAACAAAGAAGAATTTTCATTAGTTACTGACGATGAATGGTTCAATATCTTAAATTTTCTAGAGCTAAACTCTCAAATCACCATTCAGTGAACACCCTAAATTCAGATCCACATTCCTCATGTTTTCTCTATTTTCTTAAATTTTCTCCATGTTATAAAAATCTAAAAATGAGAGAGTTATTGAATAAACTAAAAAAAATATCAAATGGACATAGAAAACTCCATGAAAGTTTCAGAGTGGAGAAACCATTAGGCCATTTAGGAGATTATAAAGGAGAAAATTCCAGGGTGTGAAGGTAGAAAACATGTGAAGGGATATTCCATTTCTGTGGATTAAATGAAATGAGAAAGTACCATGACCCACGTGGTTTAGGACTTAGGAAATTGCTCCCAAAAGGCAACTGATCAAAAGTGACACGTGTTACGTTAATAGTAAATTCATTTTTATAACTTTTTTTACCACTTTTAAAAGAGGAAAATGTTAATTAAATGTATTTTTCTACTTTATTTTATTGGACAAATTTATTAAATGTTATATTATCTGATTATTTTAATTTCAGCATCACTAGCCTAAATAAGGTAAATAACATAAATCTCACTATTAAGAATTTAATTATGTGCTTTTTCATGAGTTTTTTTTGAAAGTATCGATCTTTCGTGCAAAACTTTGGCCCCAATGTACATGCATTTCGGATAAATGGGGTTCACAATTAGTTGTAATTTATTCTAGATATACTATATACAAGTGTATTCACAAGACTGATCTGACACTCTTGCCTACCTCTTTCGCGATCTGTATTTCAAAATATATCTAAGAGCAAAAATACATGTATCTAGGTGTATTTAATTTGAAGTCGGATATTAAATTATTAAGTTATGAGACAATTCTTAGTTATTTCAAACATAAGAAGAAGAATTAGTTATAAGGTATGAATGTTTGTGCAATTATGTAGTTTTTTCAACTTAATACTTCCTCTAGTACAGTTAATTAAGTGAATTGTTGAAATACGACACATTTTTAAGAAAAATAGTTTAGTACATAACTAACAAAAATGCGTGCTACTTTCCACTATTGTTATTTAGAGTATTTTCAAATTATTCTCCTATAAAATGTAATGTAGTTAAGAGCCTCATTAAATGAAGGATAAATATGAAAAATATCGCAACAATTCTCTTAAACTCCGAACAATTCACTTATTTTAAACTATGAAAAAATTCTCAAAAATTCACTTAATAAAGACTAGAAAAAATAATAAATATATCTTGTTTAACAAATTCTCATAAACTGGCCACAATGATTTTGTGTTAATGGCGTAGGAGTTAACGAGTTCAAGGGTTTCAGAATTAGGATTACTTGCTAAATTTGAAAAATAATGTGTTAAAATTATTTTATTTATATCTTAGGATTTGGGATTAACTAATTTAAAATATTCTTACTTAATTTTTCAAGTTACGTATTTAAGTCCAACTTAAATTCTTGTTATTTGATTTAGAGATTAGGAGGCGGAGGAAGAAGATGAATATATCTAACGCACCAAGGATTAAGTGGAATGACTTGACTATTCTGAGAGCTTAGGAGATGGAGGAGAAATATAGGACAATGGGGATTGAGGACAGTAATAAGGATGCTAGTAATAGTGAAAACTAGTTGCATTAGAGAAATACCTAAATAAGTGTAGGAATCTCGTTAGATAATGATTATAGACACAAAAGGGATTGATTTGTAGAGTAAAGCGGTGGAAGGGAAATTAGTGGAAGCCAAGAAGGATCTTTAGTTGTTGGTGAGCAATTAAGAAGCAAAAAAAAGGTCAAATAAAAAAATATATGTAAGGTGGCATGGAAGAAAGTGAATTTAGCAATTATAATGGCGCTACAATGTAACTTTTAAACACTTGTATGGAGAGTTTCTTTTTGTTGTTGTTGTTAAAAAATGTGTTTATTTAGTTATATATATAATATGCATTTATACAAGGCCGGTATCCTGAAGCATTACAATCAAACGGAATACTTGTTAAATTACCAAGAAAATTATAACTATCTGATATTAGTAGGGCAAGTTCTTCCTATCAAAAGTGTCTCCGTCATTATCAACATATATGGTCTTCGAGACAAACAATGGTGGTGATGTCCATTTCATAAAATATATGTACGCCGTTAGTTATACTGCTTCTTTAACTAGCATATCGATCAATTGATTATGCTCTATGTACCTATGGCTGATGATTTGTGGGTTTTCTAAATTCTGGAGTAACTCCCCGCATTTAAAAATTGTGTTAGTAATTTAATCATGACCTTTATAGATAATGTCTATGATATCTGATGAGTCTGTATCAATTTGGATAGGTGAGATACATATTATGGCTGCCATTTTAAGCCCTAGAAATAAGGTTAGTTGTTCTAAGTGTAGTGCATTTATAACATTAAATTTTGCTGAGAATCCTTCGATCCAAGAGCCCCTACAATCTTATATTACTCCTCCTGCCCTCCCTTGCCCTTTTGAAGAGTAATTGTAAGAGCCGTCAGTTTTTAGCTCAAAGCCAAGTTCTGGGGGTAGCCACTTCTGTTTAGGCTTTGAATTGTTGTTACTTTTTTTCTTTTTTTCCTAGATAGTAGAATTTTATAACTTTATCTAAAGATGTGGAAAGTCCTCTTTTTTTTCTATGGTAGTTGTGGTTTCTATTCAACCAGATGCACTATATATAAAAAGGATCAACGACATATTTCCATTTGATGTTGTTGTGAATGTTGAAGTTCTTGATATTCTTAATGGTAGTAAGCCAATCTATTTATCTACCATCAAAAATAGGTTGTAGAAATTGTAGCATACCTAATGTATTCTAGAATTGAATAGCTTTAGTGCATTTAATGAAGATATATGTATCTGTCTCCATTTCCCCATAAATAGTACATGTTGGGCTAATGTTGATCCCAATCAAGTGTAGATGGTGGCAAGTCGGTAGTCTCTTGTATTAACTTATCCAGAGGAAGAACTTAATTTTATTAAGACACTCGAGTTTTTAGATCTAGAATGTTATTTTTACCCTTTATATTATGGTACACTAATGATGTACTTAATATTCCATTCATTGTTTTAGCCTAAGCAGGTTTGTCTACTGGGTTCGAGATGTTAGAAATAATTATTTGTTTGATTTCTTGACGCATACTTAGAGGAAGAGGATAATGTATTATTTTCAAGTTCCACAACCCATCTACGATAATGTGACTATAATCTCTGATTCCTTAAGGGGAAATGGGGGCCACTAAAAAGGTTCCTTATATTTGGAGAATTTGAAACCCATGGATATGTCGAGAAGTTGATTGATTTTTGTCCCCTACTATCTAGTGAAAGCATTCTTTGCACTCCTCCCATTCTTTTATTAGACTTTTTCGAAATCAGATCGTAATTATCATTGCACCCGAATTTTAAATAAATTTCGCTGCGCCAAAATTAATTCTGTTATTTAACTAACATTCTGAATTAATTTATAAGAGAAAAAAAAATTGATTAACAGGATTTATTTGATTAACAAAATTGATTAAATAAATTTTGTCCAAAAAATTTACAATCAATCACATCATTTGCCAAATCCAACTCTAGAGCCAAGGCCGAGCGAGCGACGACGACGACGCGAGGGATACCTTCTTCTTAACCCTTTAAGAAGTAAATGAAGTGTTTCCGAATATAAGGACAACAATTTTCTTTCTTCTACCAATATGGGAGAAATGACTTTTCATTGCACTTTGCAAATGACTTTTCATTTTCCCTCCAAAATTGGTCCCCTCATTTTTTCATTTTTCTCTTCTCTTTTCCGATTCACATTTTGCTAAAACCCAACAATCCCCAACATGAATGGGGAATGACTATTGTTAAAAGATATGCATGAAAAACTTGTGTGTCTTGTAAGTAAGGGTTAATCATATCTGGATAAGTAGGTTTCCTTTTAAACTTTCCGTAGTGAACATATGTCGGATATACTCGATCAATCGGTAGATTTGATATCTTTGAACCGTCGAGCTTTGGCGTATACCTAGACAACATAAGTCACACAATCAAACCTTGAACTTTTCTAAGTTCTCATTGTTTTGTTCGTTTCAACCATGAACACATCTAGGTTAGTAAGTGCTTAGAGAACTAGCCATACCGGAATCTCCTTGAAGAGGCTTAAACTTCACACTCACATAGGTGGTTTCTAAATGTGTTATCCCGTAG
Source organism: Solanum sitiens (assembly GCA_016801875.1). Lineage (NCBI taxonomy): Eukaryota > Viridiplantae > Streptophyta > Magnoliopsida > Solanales > Solanaceae > Solanum > Solanum sitiens. Next base: position 1,939,975 of record JABWTJ010000035.1, on the reverse strand, counting down.
ATACACTATTTGATATACCCTTTATAAAACTTAGAAACCATTAAAAAGTTCTTATGACTTTATCCTGGGTACTAAACATTGTCTCATCATGAGAATGGACCATAAATTTTTTTTTGACAATATTGAAACGTCATCAATGACTTTGTTTTATCTCCTTGAACCTAGATCCTGGGATCTCCATTCTTCTAGGTAGAGTTACCGGCACGATGACTTGTTCTCGGCCATAGTCCCATTCCTGTCGATGATTTCTCAACTCCCTCTCTAGTTATGCCTTTTGTAAGTGTATCCGACACATTATCCTTTGACTTTACATAGTCAATTGTGATAATTCCATTAGAGAGTAGTTGTCTAACAGAGTTATGTCTTCGTATTATGTGATGACACTTGCCGTTATACATAACGCTTCCAGCCCTTTCTATTGCAGCATGACTAGCAGAGTGTAAGCATATAGGGGCCATTCGCTTAGGCCAAAAGGGAATATCTTCTAAGAAATTTTGGATCCATTCAACTTCTTCACCTACCCTGTCTACGGGGATGAATTCAGACTCCATTGTAGAGAAAGCTATACATGTTTGTTTGGATGATTTCCGAGATATTGCTCCTCCACCAATAGTGAAAATATATCCACTTGTGGATTTTTTTCAGTTGACCAGTAATCGAATTTGCATCATTATATCCTTCAAGAACTGTTGGATATTTGTTGTAATGCAGAGCATAATTTTAAGTGTCATCTAAATATCCCAAAACTCTATTCATTTCCAACCAATGATTTTTATTGGGATTACTTGTGTATCAACTCATTTTACTGATAGCGCAAGTTATGTCTAGTTTTGTACAATTTGACATACATCAACCTTCCCAACACTCTGGCATAGTCCGATTGAGACTGAATTTCACCTTTATTCTTTGCAAGATGAATGTTCCCATTAATTGGGGTCTTCCCTTTTGAAATTTAAATACTTGAAATTTTCAAGTACCTTTTGAATATAATGAGTTTGAGACAATGCTAGACCGTTAGGAGTTTTGAGAATCTTAATTCCCAATATCACATCAACTACTCCTAGATCTTTCATATCAAACTTACTATCGAGCATACACTTAGTAGCTTTTACATTGACAATGTCCTTGCTCATTATCAGCATGTCATCCATATATAGTCATACAATGACTATCTTTAATGTAAACACATTTATCACATTCATTGATCTTAAATCCATTTGATAACATGGTTGGATTAAACTTTGCATGTCATTATTTCGGCGCTTGTTTTAGTCCATAAAGTGACTTAATAAGTTTGCACACTTTCTTTTCTTTACCACGAACTACAAAACCCTCAGGTTGTTCTATGTAAATTTTTTTCTTTGGCTCTCCATTTAAGAAGGCGGTATTCACATCTATTTGACGGATTTCAAGACTCTATACTCCAGCTATGGCAATTAACATCTGAATTGATGTCATCCTAGTCACTGACGAGTATGTGTCATAATAATCAAGACCTTATTTTTGTTGAAAGCCTTTTGACACAAGTCTCGATTTATATTTGTTAATAGGTTCATCATCTTTCATCTTCATTTTAAAGATCCATTTTGAACCCAAGGGTTTGTTCCCTAGAGGAAGATCAACCAACTCTGAGGTATGATTTCTTGGGATTGATTCAATCTCACTATTGACAGCCTCCTTCCAAGAGGTTGAATCGCTAGACAACATTGTTTCCTTAAATGTTTAAGACTCACTTTCAAGAAGGAATATTACAAAATCAGATCCAAATAAAGTATATGTCCTTTGACGTTTACTGCGCCTTGGACTCTCTTCATTGGTTTCATTCTCTTTTGGTTCTTCTCAGGGTTGTTTAGACCCCCCACTAGATGACTCAAGTCTAGTTTTATACAGATAGATATGTTCAAAAAATTAGCATTATCTGATTCCATTACTATAGTATCATGAATATCTGGATGTTCAGACTTATGAACCAAAAATCGACATGCCTTACTTTTTGTGGAATATCCAATGAATACACAATCCACAATCTTAGGCCCTATTTTCACCCTATTAAGTATAGGAACCTGGACTTTGGCTAGACACCCCCACACTTTAAAATATTTCAAGTTGGGTTTTCTACCTTTTCATTTCTCATATGCAATAACATGTGTCTTCGTGTGAGGCACTCTATTGAGTATTCGATTTGCAATACGGATAGCTTCCCCCCACAAGTTTTGTGGTAAACCTGAACTTATAAGTAAGGCATTCATCATTTCCTTTAAAGTTTGGTTTTTCCTTTCCGCAATCCCATTAGATTGAGGAGTGTACAGATCAGTATTTTGATGGATTATTCCATTTTCCAAACTTATTTCTGCAAATGGAGATTCATATTCTCCGCCTCTAGCACTTCTGATCATTTTGATCTTTCTATCCAACTGATTTTCAACTTCAGTTTTATATTGCCTAAATGCATCTATTGCTTCATCCTTACAGCTAAATAGACATAACAATATCTAGTGCAATCGTCAATAAAAGTTATGAAATATTTTTTTCCACCACGTGATGGTGTTGAATTCATGTCACAAATATCAGTGTGAATCAATTCTAAGTGATTAGAATTCCTTTCAACAGATTTATAAAGATGCTTAGCATACTTAGATTCAACATAAATTTGATATTTTGATTTATTGCACTCAAATGCTTGCAAAACATTTAAGTTAATCAGTTTTCGCAAGGTTTTGTTATTAACGTATCCCAAACGTTCATGTCATAAATATTTAGACTCAAGAAAGTAAGAAGAAGCAGAATCTTTGTTCATATCAACTGCAAATACATTGAGTTTGAAAAGGCCATCACTGAGCTAACCTTTTCCTACATACTTTTCATTCTTACTCAGTCTTACTTTATCAGAAACAAATACACATTTGAATCCATTCTTAGTCAGAACTGGAATAGAAACTAAATTCTTTCGCAATTTTGGAACATACGAGACCCTGTTCAAAGTCACCAACTTGCCTGATGTCATCTTTATTAGGACCTTGCCAGTTCCTTCTACCTTTGCAATATCTGAGTTTGCCATAAATAACTTCTCGTCTGTAGATTCAAGAGTGTATGATGAAAATAGTTCTTTGTTGGCACAAACATGTCATGAGGCACCAAAATCTATCAACCATTCTCTTGGATTTCCATCCAAGTTACATTCTGAAAGAATTCCTTTGGATTCATCCAAATTTGTCTGATCCTTCTTTTTCTTGTCCTTCTTGGGACCCTAACATTCAATAGCCCTATTGTAACACCACAGAAATATTTTCGATTTAACACTCGAACTGTTAATCGTAGTGAGTGAAATTTCACCAAGGAATTAAAAATTTCATAAGTATTAAGGTCAGGGCACTAGATTTAGCACCAAGAATTCCAAAAAGAATTAAATTGGAAATAGCAAAATCTGAAATTTTACAAGTTAAGCTAAGTATGAATTTTGGGTCAACTTCAAATGACTATAACTCCCAGTACAGGATACGTTAGGTGCGCTACAAGATACCACTGCAAAATATCTTTGCACTATCTTTCCAAAGCCGTCGAGTTTTCTAAATTTCAAGTTTGGATGATTGAGATATGACCTTTTGAAGATAGGTTGTCTTGTTAAGGAAAGTTAGCCGAAAATAGTGAGGGGTATTTTGGTCCTTTCCTTACCCAATCAGATTTAACCCATTTTTAGTCATATTTTAGGGGTCTAATCCTTTTAGATTCAATTTTATAATCCTTATAAACACCTAGGTTTTAGTTGAGAGTTCAAGAAGAGGCAAGAAAAGAAAAGAGGAGAAAAGAGGCATGGATGAAGGCGTTCGTCGATGTTCTTAAGTCTAGTTGCGGATTTTTGCCATGGTTCTAATACCTAAGAGGTATGTAAGCTTACATAGTGTTGGTTTAGTTCACCCACACGCCAATCATGTATTTTGTTTAGCGAAATTTCATGCTTAAAGTTTAAACTTTAAAGATTAGAGTTCTTGATGAGTTATTGAAAGGTGTTCTTGAAGTTCATTCTAAATCTTGTTATGTTTGAGTTTTGATGATTCCTTGAGATCAAATTGAGTAATTTTAGTGTTTTTTCCAGTAGATTAGAGTGTAATTAAGTTAAATAATCGAATTCAAGTGATTGGGGAAGAAATCGTTCGAATTTAAGCGATTTAGGGTGACAAAATAAGCAAAAGTGCTAGGCAGAATTTTCTGGGTTGGGTCCTGGTGCGGCAAGCCTGCCAGAGCTCCCCAAACCCATCTCTTTCCGTCAGGGTTTGTCACCCCGCGCCACCCATAGCCCCAAGGTCACCTGCCCCTTTCCAGTTTGCCTCCGGTTGCTCCATTTGAGTTCGTTTAAAGTGTATCTTCAGTCCTTTTGATTCTAAACACTTTAAACTACTTCTAAACACTTATAAATCATCCATAACATGAATCATAACCTTGAAACAATAATTCAACTTCAAGGTAAAGTCAATATTTTAAGTTTTGAGTGTTCTTCCGAACCTTTTGAGAGAGTTCCTTCGAGTTCTTTAAGGAGCTTTTTAAAGCTAAAGGAGCTTTTTAAAGCTAAAGGGTTAAGTAAATTATCTCAACCCAAAGGAAGGAAGTTTTATTAAAAGTATGAGCTAAAGTACATTTTGGGAGTAGTATTGAGCACCGATGTGGGGATGAGAGTTCATATTAACTCAAGTCTACATGTAAACCATGTAGCCATTATGGGATTGATGGGTCATACTTTTTAGATGATCACGTGAGGAGAGCTAGTGAATCCATTAAGTTAAGTAAGGTCCTATACCGATGGCAAGGTATAGGATGGTCCTTGGGCAACGTGAGGTAATACCTTGTATCATCACTTAGGCTCAAAGTGATGGTTGTCGATTAGAGAATCTCCCACTGAAACTATATTACTTTCTTATATAAGTAAAGTTGAGTTTGTTATTGCATTTTCTTTAATGAACTACGTTGATTTTACCGTTTTATAAAGTTTTTTTATATATAGCATGTATATTATCACTTTATACTGAGTTGAGTATCCATAGTTGAGTATCATATCTTTGAGTTCAGTATTTTATCTCTGAGTTGAGTATCTTATTCTTGAGTCTTTCTTGAGTTTCAAGTTTGAGAAGAGTTAAGTATGTTTGCATATTTTATTCAAGTATCAAGCTTATGTTATGTTTTAGAATTTCCCTGACATGCTCGTACATTCCACGTACTGAGCAAATTGGCCTGCATCTTCTCATGATGCAGACACATGTATTAAGGGTCTTCAACAGGAGCTTTGTTGATACATCCGAGATTCGAGTTAGCTATGGTGAGCCTCCTTGCTTTCGGAGGATTTCATTTACTTTTCAGTTTAGTCAGGAGGTCGTAGGTCTTGTCCCGACTTCCATCATTGTCATTTAGAGGCTTCATAGATAGTCAGTTTAGTTAAGAAGTCTGTTAAATTAATTTATTTTATTAAATATTTTAAAGACTAAAGTTTCCTATTTATGGCGAGTTGAATACATTAATTTGATTATTCAGAGTTTTCTTTTAAGTTAAAATTTATATTTCACTTTCATGAGTTTTATTCAGTTTTTAAGCTTTGCATGCTTAAGTAAGTCTTCCGCTTGTAGTTAGCCAGGATGAGGGTTCGTTTGGGGACCAACAATGGTCTTTGATTGTCGACCACGTCCAGGGTGTAGGCTTGGATCGTGACAAACGTGGTATCAGAGCCCAGAGTTTAAGTGTCCTAGGGTGTCTATGAAGCCGTAACAATAGGATCTTATTTATGGTTGTGGGGGCCCCACTTCTATGAATGAGGTACTATAGGAATTTAAGAAAAGTTTCCATCTTTCATACTCTTAATCGTGAAAAAGAGCTAAGTCATAGATATCTATTCTAAGTAATGCGTTTCTCAGAATCATTCGACTAACCATCATACTAGAGGTGGTTAAAAAGCAGAGTCAGTTATATGTTAATGAGTTGTTCTTAGCAAGAGTTTTGAGGAAGTCATGAGACTCTAGAGGGGCTTAAGAGAAGTCCAAGAGTAAGTTAAGTGTTCAGTTTCAAAGGAATGCACCCATATTCATATGAATCGTGTGTTTGAGATAAAAGTGAGTTGTACTCTTTCCTTTAAGCCTTGTTTTACCTGAGAGCTTTTTTAATAAGTATGTTTAGAGCTTGGGTAAGATTTTCACCCGAAAGAGTAGCATGAGTTATGAGATCATGAGCAGTACTAGTGAAAGAGCCATAGTTAGAGGAAAGTATATAGAGATATTGAGATCTATGAAAAAGAGATGGTGTTTTGACAAGCCATGCTTATATAGTCATGAACCTAATAAGTTATTAGTCAAGAGTTTCCCTGGTGGTACACTAAGAAGTAAAGAGTTGTAAAGAATTCAGGATAGGAGGTAAAGTAAGTGTTGCAAGTCAATATGAGTTAGAGTATACCTTAACTAGAAAGGGGTTACGATTATATATTATTGGATAGATAATGACCACGTGTAAGTGTTGAATAGGAGAACAAAAGTATTCATAAAGTGATAGATTAATCTAGGCTTATGAATTTTTGAAAGGAGAACATCATTGTATTTAGAGGATGATAGAGTTATTTGAGAGATAAATGCACAGTAGTAAGTAATACTTAAGTTGTGAAGTGGAAGGTGATGATAATTCGAGTATGCAGACTGAGAGGTAAGGATTGACTAATTGTCATGAAGTCCTAGCGGGCAAGTGTTTCCAAATTGTCATAGTAGTAATGAGGTATGGTATAGTAGGTGAGCAATCATATTGATATTCGGGTTTAGTAATAAACATTAAGCTTGAATTTGAGACGAGTTTCATAATCCAAAAGAATCAACATGAGGGCGATGATATTAGTCTAGATATTTGATCTGGTAGATTAAAGATAGAATATGTGAGATATTGAGATGGTTGTTGCAATGAATATGATTAGTAGAGACGCTAACCTTGAGATAAAAGAAGTGAAGAGTGGCTAAGTGACAAATGTAAAAAGACCATTAAAAGAATGTACACCAATTAGAGATGTGGAATAGGTCCATAACTTTCAAGTGTTAGCTTTAGACCTAAGGGGGAGATGATAAGATGAGAAAGCAAGCCAAGTGTTTGAGAGTAAGATATTAATAATTTCTAAAGAGTTTGTGGGATATCTTTTAGAGTTCCTTTTAGTTCATGGAGTTGTTAGATTACTAAGCTTGAATGTGGTGGTAAAGAGTAATAGTTTGAGATAAGATTCTCTATAGAGAGGTATAGAATCGAAACCTAAATATTTGAGTTAATCTTGAATATAGTAAGAGAAGACCATTAGATGTAGACCTTAGTAAGAGCAAACCATTATATACCGAGTCCATTCGTTATTCGAGGACGACTGATCCCAAGGGGGAGATATTGTAACACCCCATAAATTTTATCGAACTAACACTCAAATCGTTAATCGTAGTGACTGAGATTTCACCAAGGAATTAAAAATTTCTTAAGTATTAAGGTCAGGTCACTAGATTTAGCACCAAGAATTCCAAAAAGAATTAAATTGGAAATAGCAAAATCTGAAATTTTGCAAGTTAAGTTAAGTATGAGTTTTGGGTCAACTTCAAACGACCATAACTCCCAGTACATGATGAGTTATGTGTTCTACACGATACCATTGGAAATATCTTTGCATTATCTTTCCAAAGCCTCCGAGTTTGCTAAGTTTCAAGTTCGGATGAGTGAGATATGACCTTTTGAAGTTAGGCTGTCCAGTTAAGGAAAGTTAGCCAAAAATAGTAAGGGGTATTTTGGTCATTTCCTTACCCAATCAGATTTAACTCGTTTTTAGTCATATTTTAGGGGTATAATACTTTTAGATTCAGCTTTATAATCCTAATAAACACCTAGGGTTTTAGTTGAGAGTTCAAGAAGAGGCAAGAAAAGAAAAGAGGAGTAAAGAGGCAACGATGAAGGCGTTCGTCGACGTTCTTGAGTCTAGTTGCGGATTTTTGCCATGGTTCAAATCCCTAAGAGGTATGTAAGGTTCCATAGTGTTGGTTTAGTTCACCCACACGCCAATCATGTATTTTTATTTAGCGAAAGTTCATGCTTAAAGTTTAAAGATTAGAGTTCTTGGAAGGTGTTCTTGAAATTCATTCTAAATCTTGTTGTGTTAGAGTTTTGATGATTCCTTGATATAAAATTAAGTAATTTTAATGATGTTTCCAGTATATTAGAGTGTAATTAAGTTAATTAATTGAACCCATGTGATTGGGGAAGAAATCGTTCGAATTTAGGCGATTTAGGGTGAGAAAACGAGAAAAAGTGCTCGGCAGAATTTTTTTGGTTGGGGCCTAGAGCGGCGCGCCTTCTAGAGCGCCCCAAACCCATATCTGTCCATCAGGGGTTGGCGCCCCGTGCCACCCATATCCCCAAGGTCACCTGCCCCCTCCAGTTTGCCTCCGGTTGCTCAGTTTGAGTTCGTTTAAAGTGTATCTTCACTCCTTTTGATTCTAAACACTTTAAACTACTTCTAAACACTTATAAATCATCCATAACATGAATAATAACCTTGAATAATAATTCAAATTCAAGGTAATGTCAAGATTAATTTTTTAGAGTTCTTCTAAACATTTTGAGAGAGTCCCTTCGAGTTCTTTTGAGGAGTCTTCTACAACTTTTAGTAAAAAAAAATTTCAAGACTCAAGTAAGTGAGTATAAGAGTGAAGAGCATGTATTCATAAGTCAAAAGTATCACCTTAATCCTCCATGTCATGAACCAAAACTCTTGAATTCATAATTCACATTCAAGAGAGAGTTAAGAGTAGAGTTCAAAAAAGTCTTTAAGTTTAATTGTGAATTCTTTGAGATCCATAATTGAGTAAATAAGAGAATGAGAGAGTCACATACATGAGTACCATCTTGTTACTTAGACCTTCGAGTCGAGTCGAGATGTTCATGCCCATAATTCCGCATGAACCCTATAAGTCCAACAGTCTTGAGTTGAGAAGTATCTTTGAGATCTCGAGTTGAGTAGTTCATGCTCATAACTCCGAATAAGTCCCTCCAAGTTGAAAATCATGAAATCATCCACATGATATCGTGAACCTTGAATTCATACTTCAATTCAAGGAAGGTTAAGAGTCAAGTTTATAAGTTAAGAGCAAGTCAAAGTAAAGTTTATAAAGTTTTCTAAAGTCTTTAACAAACATTTTCACTTTGTTTTAAAGTCTTAGAGTTCAAGTCAAGTAAATAGTAAAGAGTTGAAGATCTTTCTTCAATGTAATATAAGGGAACTAAGTATTCCCTAAGAGTTCACTTTCAAGTTAAGCAAAGAGTATGAGTTGAGTTCATTTCTCAAAAGTTATAAAGAACTCAGTATTCTCTAAGAGTTTATAAATGTTTTCACTTTTAAGTTAAGAGGAAACTAAGACTTCCAAAAGAGTTTTGAACAAAAGGGGAACATTGATTCCAAAAGGAACATTTTAAAGCTAAAGGTTCAGTAAATTATCTCAACCCAAAGGAAGGAAGTTTTATTAAAAGTATTAGCTAAAATATATTTTGGAAGTAGTATTGAGCACCGATGTGGGGATGAGAGTTCTTATTAACTCAAGTCTCCATGTAAACCATGTAGACATCATGGAAATTGACGGGTCACACTTTTTATATCATCACGTAAGGAGAGCTAGTGGATCCAGTAAGTTAAGTAAGGTCCTATACCAATGGCAAGGTATAGGATGGTCCTTGGGTAACGTGAGGCAATAAGTTGTCTAATCACTTAGGCTCAAAGTGATGGTTATCGGTTAGAGAATCTCCCACAGAAACAATATTACTTTCTTATATAAGTAAACTTGAGTTTGTTATTGTATTTTCTTTAATGAACTAAGTTGATTTTACAGTTTTATAAAGCTTTTTACATATAGCATGTATATTATCGCTTTATACTGAGTTGAGTATCCATAGTCGAGTATCATATCTTTGAATTCAGTATTTTATTCTTTAGTATTCCTTGAGTTTCAAGTTTGAGAAGAGGTAAGTATGTTTCCATCTTTTATTCAAGTATCAAGCTTATGTTATGCTTTAGAATTCCCCTTACATGCGCATAGATTCCACGTTCTGAGCCAATTGGCCTGCATCTTCTCATAATGCAGACACTGGTATTCAGGGTCTTCAACAGGAGCTTCGTTGACACATCCGAGATTCGAGTTAGCTATGGTGAGCCTCCTTGATTCTAGAGGATTTCATTTATTTTTCAGTTTAGTTAGGAGGTCGTAGGTCTTGTCCCGACTTCCATCATTGTCATTTAGAGGCTTTATAGATAGTTAGTTTAGTTAAGAAGTATTTACTAGTTATTTATTTTATGAAATGTTTTAAAGACTAAAATTGCCTATTTATGGCGAGTTGAATACATTAATTTGACTATTCAGAGTTTTCTTTTAAGTTAAAATTTGTATTTCACTTTCATGGGTTTTATTCAGTTTTAAAGCTTTGTATGCTTAAGTAAGTCTTCCGTTTGTACTCAACTAGGATAAGGGTTCGTTTGGGGACCAACAATGGTCTTTGAGTGTCGGCCACGTCCAGGGTGTAGTCTCGTGTCGTGACACCTATGACCATGTTTGCAACCATTGAAGCAGCTTCCATTGAATTTCTTCTTAGGAGGATTGCGTTTTAGACCAGATGCTTTCTTTCTTTTCTTTAATTTTGTGGGATCTTCTTCAACAATGTTTACTCCAGATATTGCTGAATTACCACGTGACCTCTTTTCTGCGGCCTTGTTATCCTCTTCAATTCTCAGCCTTACTATGAGATCTTCAACAGTAATCTCATTGTGTTTATGTTTCAAGTAGTTTTTGAAGTCCTTCCACAATGGAGGTAACTTCACAATAATGAAAGCCACTTGAAAAACATCATTCATAACCAATCCTTCAACAAGGAGATCATGGATTATGACCTGCAGTTACTTGGGTGACGACAGTCTTATTTTCTATCATCTTATAGTCCAGAAACATTGCCACAATGAACTTCTTCATTCCGGCATCCTCTGTTTTGTACTTCTTTTCTAAAGCATCCGAGAGTTCTTTTGAGGTTTTGACATTACCATAATCATTGTACATATCATCTTGCATTCCATTCAGAATGTATGTTTTACACACAAAAAAATTGAATGTGTCCATGCTTCTGTTACCAGAATCGTTCTTCAGGCGGAGTTTCATCCAACATAACAGAAACATTCTCATTAATCAACCTTTGCAGACTCAACGTAGCGAGATAAAAGAACATCTTTTGCTTCCATCTCTTGAAGTCGACTCCTGAAAAACTTTGCAGATTTCTCAATCGGTGCTAGGGCAGTAGTTGAACGATCGTGTGCAACCGATGTTGTTGCAGCACTCACTGCTCCAACATTTACTTGACTTAAATTAGTCATTTTTCTATCACAATTGGCAGACAATTTTAGTATGTGAAATACTAACAGTAAAGAATAAATCCTTACACAGACTGTTTTTGATTTAACGATAAAGTTTTTATGTTCTTTTAATCGTTAATCAAATGAATTTTAAAAATTCAAACAAATTAGAAAACCATAAAGGTTTTAATCTCCAGAAACCTTAAATGCAAAAACATTTAAATTTCTTAATATTGTTATCACCTGTATTAAGGTGAGTCAAAAAATACAGAAACATAAATAAGATGAAATGGATAGAAAACTTTTTAATTCGAGTCCACAGAAAAAATTGTGTTTCCTTAAGAAATTGAATCCCCTCACTGTACATGAGGTTGCAGATTAATTTCTCCCAAGATAAAACGGATTAACCTCTTAAAGAAGTAGTGATACCTAAAACATCAATAACTCAAGTGAACGTAAGAACAGTAACAAGATCATATACAGATTCATTCGATCGACAATTTTGTTTCTGAGAGAAAATGTATGCAGAGCGGAAAAGTTTTCAGTGTTTGAAAACGAAAAAAAGTTCCTTTTTATAGCCATTTTCTGCAAGAAACGTGTCTGTTCAGACAAATTTGTTCAGACCCGTTTTTCAAGAAAGTTGTGTCTTTTGAGAAAAATAACAATTTTTCAGAAGGAACAGGCCCCTTCAGATCGTTAGTACCGTTGCACTAGAATTTCAAATAAATTTCATTGCGCCAAAATTAATTATGTTATTTAACTAACATTCTGAATTATTTATAAGAGAAAATAATTGATTAACAAGATTTATTCGATTAACAAAATTAATCAAATAAATTTTGTCCAAAAAATTTATTAATCAATCATTTACCAAATCCGAAGCCGAGGCCGGGCAACGACGACATTCGGCGCGAGAGGGCACATTCTTCTTAACCCTTTTAAGAAGTAAAGGAAATTTTACCTAATATAAGGACAACAATTTTCTTTTTTCTACCAATATGGGAGAAATGACTTTTCATTTGCACTTTGCAAATGACTTTTCATTTTTCCTCCAAAATTGGTTCCCTCATTTTTTCATTTTTCTCTTCTCTTTTGCCATTCACATTTTGCTAAAAACCAGCAGGTGCAACTTCTTTTTAACATTTGTGAAGCCCCAGATAAAATTTTGTTGAATTTTGTCCCCCACCCCCACCCCCACCCCCTTTTGGTTATGTTGGCAGATAACTTAGCTAGCGGCTTCATGTAAGTCGGAATGTTGTTAAGGGACAATTTAGCTAGGGTGGTTTTTCTCGCCATGTTAAGAAATTTTGTTTTCCAACCGGCGAGCTTGGATTGTAAGTTACCTATATTGAAATGGAAGGCGCGTGTTTAGGATTTAGGATGTAGGGTTTAGATAGAGTAAGGGATAAGAAAATTTATAGGGTCGTCAAGTAAAAGAGAGGAGGATCCGAAAGGTATATTAAAAACAAGAAAATCATGGAATTGATGGAAAAGACACATATGCATAAAAGGGAGCTTAATCTAAGATTAGAAGCATATGCCAACTTATCAATATTTATTTTATATATAGAAAAAAAAAGTGATTAAATGATATATTTTTTATCATCATCATCAACTACTGATAACATTTTTGTTAATTCAAATATTTGAGTTTTTTGGAATACACAATTAATTTATGTTAAATTAGGTCTTAGGCCTAACTCATACCCCAAAAGCTTGAGTGAATATTTTTTCTTAAGTAAGTACATGAATTAAGGTTTTCTCCCTTTGAATCTTAAGCTAAAGAACATAAAGAGTTGCATCTAAATAAATATATACCATTACAAAATACGAATTTGTCATCCTGTGTTCTTCAACTAGCAGTTCTACGTTCTCCTATTGTGAAGTTCCTCCTTTTCCCCTTATTTTTCATCTTCTATTGTTTGTTTGTAAGATTTTGATTATTTATAAAAAAAATTCAAATTAGTCTATGACCTGAGCATAACAATAAAGTGTATCGCAAGTTTGACATTTTCCCTTTATTTAGGAACACCGAAATGAATTGAGGAAGATGAATTCATAAGGTTAGAAATATCAAGTATGACTTCTACATTGTCCTACACTGACTAAGTTTGATTACCTGATATTTACATGAATCAAATTCATTTCATTCATCATTTTTATGGTTTTTATAGATTATATTTGGTAGGTTTGGTTCGTTGCTTTAAAGTTATACACAAGATTAATCTAATATTAAAATATTATAATTTCATCCTTATTTTTAAAGGAAGAAAATAATAAGATGAATCATTGAAGGTGTCCAAAATGAAATAATTTAGCCATTAATAATGACAACTATTATATATGCACGCTATCATTTTCTAACATAAAATGTTAGAAAGTTTGAGTAAGCGCTAAGTCATTATCTATTTCATCAAAAACAACAAAATGAAATTGCTGCCTGGTAAGTTCTACCAAGAAGATGTACTGATAACCCTGATCATTGTGATCAGAGCAAGAAGAATCTTCTATGAAAAAGCCCATGTCATTGGGCATCAAACAAATAATGAACTTGGTCTATGAGCAGTCCCTTCAATGGATAAATATATTGTTTATATATTTTTAATGATATATTTTTTTCTATAACCCCTATGAAAAAGAATTTTTTATTTTTATTTTTTGATAACATTTTAATTTCATCTTTCCAAATGATATATTTAATAACATTTTGATACATTTGACATAACTTTAAATTAGGATCACAAAATTAAAAAATCTATTTTATTTCTTAAATTTCATATCAAGTCAAATTAGATCACTCTTTTTTAAACAGAGGGAGTAATTCATCTCCAACTCTAAAAGGAGATAACAAGCTAAGGCTTGCCTGGTGTCAGAACTATTTTGTTGAATAGAAATTGTTTGTTGCTTCCAATTAAGCCAAAAATGGTGATGCATAACATAACAAAACAAGCGGTATGCCCAAAAAAACTTTATTATCTTAGATAGGAGGAACTTAGTCATGTACAACAACCAAGGAAAGACGAAATAACAACGACAACATCAAAGCTAATGCCTTTTTGGGAAAATAGCCATTGAAGTCCGTCGGTACCACAACAAAAGGAAAAATTACATAACAACGATATTAAACCTAATACAGTTTTTCGGGCAATAGCCATGTCACTACAAAGCTTAATTAATTAGGATCGACAGTTATAAGCCTTAAAGGGTTTTCAACATCACCTCCACCAGCATGTTTGACAAATTCAGCTGGGGTCAGAAAGTGACCATGACGAATACAAACAATCTTCACTTCTCCTCCCCTCTAATACTTAATTTTTTTCTTATGCAACAATCAAAGTAAGATCACTGCCAATGTACGAGAACTCTTTACAAACTTTTATTAATATCAAATCAACAAAGGAAATGGCTTCACGAATTAGTCTAAGGCCAAAATTAATCTCCCATGCCTTAGACGAATTTCTACACCATATAAAATTTCTGCACAAGGCAGTTAGAGCAGTTACATCGGTGGTTACATCTGACATGTGTCTAACACTTGTCCTCACAGAATTCAAACTAAGTTCCAGCACTGAATATTCTAACAGATAGAATATTTTTGAATTCAAAATACATTCTAACACATAACCGAAATTAACCATTCTAACACTTAAAATATTTCAACCTATTCCAACACTTAGAATATTTCAGCTTATTCCAACACTTAGAATATTTTAGCATGCTTCCAACACTTAGTTTTATTTCAGATTTTGTTTTGCCAATGTCAAGTCCACAACCTTGCCTCGTCAAGCCAACACCCTGCCTTGTCTTGCCAATGACTCTGCCCACACGTAAGCCTTGTACGTCCAAGCTGCCTTGCCATCACTCAAGCATCTTGAACTTTTTGCTTCTCACTAACTCTTAGTTGCACAACAGCACTGTTACGCCCGCATACATTCCAAGACCAATGGCCAAATACTTTCCATGCCTGCACGTCATTAGCTCAAGTAGACTAGGGGTCAAGCCTAACCCCCCAAACCTTAGGTCCACAACCTAGGTGATGGCTTAGTTTTAAAAAAAAGAATTGAAAAAAGGTCCTTCCATGGTGAAGGTTTGAGTGAGATTTTAGAGTTAAATACACATGTCTATGTGAATTAGATTTTATGGCCAAATTGTTGATGAATTTTATTGTTAAAGCATGGTAGCTCAAATTATGTGGTTGGAAGTCTGACTTCACTAACTATTTCTTTTCTTCTATTTTAGACCTATTTTGGGTTTTTATTTTTCTTTTTTTAATTTGTTTTCTCAGTGAATAGTCAAGTATGTTAGCATGATAAAAATCTAAATAATTGTATATATTAATTTGATTAGATAGTGATATAAATTAGCATGATCATATAGATTTTTTGTAGAATCAAAGGAATAAATAGGGAAAATGCACAAGTACCCCCTTAACCTATGTCCGAAATTCCAATGACACACTTATACTATACTAAGGTCCTATTACCCCCCCTGAACTTATTTTATAAGTAATTTTCTACCCCTTTTCGGCCTACGTGGCACTAGCTTGAAAAGAAAAGTCAACCAGTATTGGGTCCACAAGATAGTGCCACGTAGGCTGAAAAGGGGTAGAAAATTATTAATGAATAAGTTCAGGGGGGTAATAGGATCTTTGTACAGTATAAATGTGTCTTTGAGATTTCGGGCAAAAGCTGAGGGGATACTTGTGCATTATCCCGAATAAATATTGTGATAGAATAGCTTATTTGGAGGGATTGAATATCAGATTTGTAGAGATAGAATAGCTGATCATTAGGGATAGGAATGAAAGATCTTTAGAGATTTGTAATATTTATTCTCTCTATATAATGGAAAGACTCTCACTTTGAGAGGCATTCAGCAAAACTGACATGGTATCAGAGCCTCTTTCAGTGCGTTGATTCTTAGTGTCTTTCATCTATGGTTCCTTCCAGATTTATTTTTTGAAAGTTTTAGTTCTGCTTACTGTTAGCCAACAGTTAGTCCTAAGTATCTTGGAATTTAAGGCATCTTGAAATCTTAGTCTTTGTCATTCTAGTTATTTTGCATCATTGCCCTTCTATCTTTCTTAGCTTGTCAAGAACATGTCGTCATATCAGTTTGAGTCCTTCCATGTTCGTTTCACGGGAAAATATTACTCCGCATGGGAATTTCAATTTCGACTTTTTATCCCTGGAAAATAATTATGGGGACATATACATGGAAGCGATCCTACTCCTACCGATCCTAAAAAGCTCGATCAATGGAAGGTTAAAGATGCTCGGGTAATGAGATGGATTTTAGGGTCAATTGACCCTCTTATTGTTCTTAATCTCAGGCCATATAAGACAGCAAAGTTCATGTGGGATTATTTACGAAAGGTTTACAACCAAGACCATAACGCAAGGCGCTTTCAGTTAGAGCATGAAATTACTGTGTATTTACAAGGAGGTCTCTTTGTACAAGATTATTTCTCTGGATTTCAGAACTTATGGGCTGAATTTACCGATATCATTTTTGCTAAAATACCTTCTGAATCTCTCTCCATTATTCAAGGATTCATGAACAAAGCAGGTGAGATCAATTTTTGATGAAATTGCGATCTGACTTTGATAGTGTTCGCTCCAACTTGATGAGCCGTGATCCATCTCCCTTGGTGGATGTATGTTTTAGAGAATTACTTCATGAGGAGCAGTGTCTATTCACACAAAATACTTTTCATCAAGGAAATGTTGTCACTGTTGCATTTGCAGCTCAAGGGAAAGGAAAGGGCATGGATATGGCTAGAACTCAATGTTACAGTTGCAAAAAATATAGTCATATTGCTCGCAATTGTGGCAAGAAGTTCTGTAATTATTGTAAACAACAAGGACAATTATCTAAGAGTGTCCTACACGTCCTCAAAATCGTAGGAAAAAGGCTTCCCAAGTTGGGATAAATAATTCCACTACAAAGAACTCATCTTCATTAGGACAACTTCTTACTCCTCAAATGGTACAACAAATGATCTTGTCAGCATTTTCAGCTTTGAGACTACAAGGTAATGGGGTAATATTTAAATTTTGGCTTATTGATTCTGGCGTTTCGAATCATATGACCAACTCAACTAATATACTCAAAAATATACGTGAGTATAATGGTCCAACACAAATTCAAGTTGTCAATGGTAGTAATTTACCCATTACCAAGGTTGGGGATATTACTGAAACTTTTACGAATGTTTTTGTATCACCAAAGCTCTCCACTAGTCTTATTATAGTTGGCCAATTGGTAGATAACAATTCTAATGTGAACTTTTCTCGTAATGGTTGCCTTGTGCAGGATAAGGTGTCGGGGACGACAATCGCAAAGGTTCCTAAAGTTGGAAGATTCTTTCCTATACCCTTTTCTATTCCTCCTGTTCTGGATTTTGCTTCCACCACTACTAAGAATGAGCTTTGGCATAAACGTCTAGGACATCCAAATTCTATTGTGTTGTCTCATTTGTCAAATTCTGGTTTATTGGGAAATAAAAATCAAATTTCAGTTGCTTCCTTTGATTGTTCTACTTGTAAATTAGGCAAAAGTAAAACTCTTCCTTTTTGTAATTTTGGTAGTTGTGCTGTAAAGAGTTTTGATGTCATTCATAGTGATGTTTGGGGAATTTCACCAATTATTTCTCATGCTCATTTCAAGTATTTTGTGATATTTATAGATGACCATAGTTGGTTTACATGGGTGTATTTTCTTCGATCTAAATCTGAAGTGTTATCCATATTCAAGAAATTTTTTGGCTTCATTGAGACTCAATTTTCCACATGCATCAAAATATTAAGATCTGATTCTGGTGAAGAATATATGTCTCATGAATTCAATAATTTATTTCTTTAGAAAGGAATTGTATCACAATGCTCTTGCCCATACACGCCACAACAAAATGGGGTTGGTGAGCGTAAAAACCGTCATCTTTTGGATGTCACTCGTACTTTATTGGTTGAGTCCTCTGTTCCATATAGATATTGGGTTGAAGCTGTGTCTACTGCTGTCAATTTGATAAATAGACTTCCATCTAAAGTGTTAAGCCTTGAGTCTCCATATTATCGTCTTTTTCACAAGCATCCTAGCTATCATAAATTTCATACATTTGGTTGTGTTTGTTTTGTGAACCTACATCCTTCTCAATGCAATAAACTCTATGTTCAGTCTACTGAATGTGATTTTATGGGCTATAGTACTTCGCAGAAAGGATTTATTTGTTATGATCCAAGCTCTAACAAATTTCGTGTTTCTATGAATGTTATTTTCTTTGAGAATCAGTATTTATTTCCTACTCATATTAAGTCATCTTTTGTTTCTCCTCTTCTTCCTACTTTTGAGGATTTGTCATTGTCTTCTAAGCGGTTCAAACTAGAATTTGTGTATGAACGATATCGGACAACTTTACCACATCCTGAAACAAATCCGCCACCTGAGACTGCTCCACAACAAGAATCTAAGATTTTTTCAAGGCCTGCTCCTCTTGAGCCTCCTTGGCGATCTACTAGAGTGTCTCAAACTCCTAAACGGTATGGTTTTTCTTCTACTTTATCCACCATATCTATTCTAACAGGTTACTCACAAGCCTCCAAGCTTGAATGTTGGCAAAAATCAATGGAGGAGGAACTTTTGGCTCTTAAAGAAAATGACACATGGGACATTGTTTCATGTCCTTCAAATGTCTGCCCTATTGGATGTAAATGGGTTTATTAATTAAACTTTATTTTGATGGAACTCTTGATCGGTACAAAGCTCGATATGTTATTCTTGGTAACAGACAAGAGTATGGGATGGACTATGAGAAGACTTTTGCACCAGTAGCAAAAATGACTACAGTGCGAACTATTATTGCCATTTTTGCTTTACAAAACTGGTATGTTTATCAAATGGATGTCAAAAATGATTTTCTCCACGATGATCTTAAAGAAGACATTTATATGAAATCTCTACCTGGTTTTTTCTCCTCACCTACATCAGATGTATGCAAGTTGAAGCGGTTTTTGTATGGATTAAAACAAGCTCCAAGAGCTTGGTTTGATAAGTTCCGGTCTACTTTGCTACAATTTTCTTTTGAGCAGAGTAAATATGACTCGTCTTTGTTTCTTCAGAAAACATCTACAGGTAGTGTTCTTCTTTTGGTGTACGTAGATGACATTATCATCACAGGAACTGATTCTTCACTAATCACTAGCCTCCAATAGCAACTTAAAGATTCTTTTCATATGAAAGATCTTGGTACTCTTACATATTTTTTAGGTTTGGAAGTTCATAATGTTGCTTCAGGTGTGTTTCTAAACCAACACAAATATACTCAGGACCTGATTTCTTTGGATGGTCTTCAAGATTCCTCTTCTGTAGATACTCCATTGGAATTGAATATGAAGTATCATCGTGAGGAAGACGATCTTCTTCCTGATCCAACTACGTTTCGACAATTAGTTGGAAGTCTAAATTACCTTACTATTACTCGGCCTGATATCTCTCTTGCACTGCAACAAGTTAGTCAATTTATGCAAGCTCCCTGTCATCTCTACTTGGTGGCTGTTCGTCCCATCATTCGATATCTTCTAGGAACATCTACTCGTGGATTGTTCTTTCCAAGTGGTTCTCCTATTCGTCTTAATGCTTTTAGTGATTCTGACTGGGCAAGATACTCGTCGTTCAGTCCCTGGTTGGTGCATGTTTCTTGGAGAGTCATTGATATCTTATAAGAGTAAAAATTAAGATCGTGTGTCAAAATCTTCAATAGAGGTTGAATATCGATCCATGTCTACTGCTTCCTCTGAGGTTGTATGGCTTCGTGGATTACTTGATGAGATTGGATTTCCTCAATCTAATCCTACTCTCCATGCTGATAATAAAAGTGCTATTCAGATTGCTACTAATACAGTTTTTCATGAGAGGACCAAACACATCGAAGTAGATTGTCATTATATACGACTCTTCCACATGTGTCCAGTGATCTTCAATAGATGATGCGTTTACAAAATCTATGGCACGACAACGTCATCAGTATCTAGTAGACAAATTGATGTTTCTTGATCCACCGGCATCAATTTGAGGGGGGATGTTAGCATAATGAAAATCTAAATAATTGTATATATATTAATGTAATTAGATAGTGATATAAATTAGCATGATCATATAGATTTGTTGTAGAATCAAAGGATTATATATTGTGATAGAATAGCGAATTTGGAGGGATTGAATAGCATAATTGTAGAGATAGAATAGTTGATCTTGAGGGATAGGAATGATGGATCTTTAGGGATTTGTAATATTTATTCTCTCTATATAATGGAAAGACTCTCACTTTGAGAGGCATCAAGCAAAATTGACAAAGTAAAGCTTTAGACTAAGATACATTTTTTGACATTTGATAGTTTAAGTAAAGCTTCTAACGTAGCTTTATTTGTTACTTTAAGGAGTTGAGAATAAAATAAAAAACTTCATCATATATAGTCACGTTTTAAAGTTCTTTTAGTAAGAACAAACTAATATCGCATCCTTCGCGTCATCTGATACATAGCTGAAACATTTACTTCAACAATCTTTTGGACAAGACATAATCGAATCAAGTATTTAAATTATGAGGTAAATGCTATCCTGACCCTCAATAATCTAAACATGAGGAAACTTAAGTAAACAAATGTTTCATGTATCTCAATATCTTAAATTTTTTGAATCATTTATTTCTTCACTGTCCAGTGCCAACAAATCTTTCATATACTGAGAACCCTGTGACATTGATTCAAGTAAAACCACATTTTTCAGTTCTCAACGGTTTATCTATGCTTGTCATCCTCTTTAGGCTTATGTTGTTTAAGTATTAGTTTGAAACTTTTAGTAACATTTGAGTTTTAATTTTTTTTCTAATTACACCGAATTCAATTTAAGTATTCGATTATGGCTATGGATTTAAATTAGGATCACAAAATTAATAACATTCTTCAGTTCATCCCACCACTTCTGCCTCGCGTCCCGGCGCATCGGCATCTGGAGGTCCCTTCTTTCCTTCCGGTCCATCTCAGTCTCCATTGGCGGCAACCAAGCCATCCTCATAGTTGAAATTGGATCATTTTTTTGCATCCACTCCTCCTCAGTCTCCATTGGTGGAAACAAAGCTGTCCTCTTAATTACAGAAAATGAATCACTCATTTGCCTCCATTCCATTTGAGTTTTCATTGGCGTCATGGAAGTTGTCCTCATAACAGAAAATGGATCATTGATTTTCCTCCACTCCATCTTAGTCTCCATTGGCGGCAACGAAGTTGTCTTCATAATTGGAAATGGATCATTACATTGCCTCCACTCCATTTCAGTCTCCATTCTCCACCTCCACTCCATTTCAATCTCCATCGGAAATGAACACGTCCTGATAACAGAAAATGGATCATTCCTTTGCCTCCAGTACTCAAACGAAGACGTATTCATAATTGAAAATGGATTATTCCGTTGCCTCCACTCAGCCTCAGTCTCCATGGGCAGCGAAGCACGCCTGATGTTACTGTTATTATAACCAGAATGCTCACCATTAGCCATTGACGAAGAATGGGTCAGTATCTTCGGTATTTTCGAAGAAGCCCCAAAACCACTCAGCCCTAAAGTTAGCTCTACACTTACATCCTCTACAATCCTTTTTCGTTCGTCTTGATAATTAGCTCTCTCCATGTTAGCAAAAAACTAAAAAAATAAGAAAGCTATTGAATTACAAACTAAATAAACTTAAAAGGGAAAAAACTCTATGAAAGTATGAAATTCACTTTTATTGATGAATGCTTGGAGAAACCTTCAGGAATTTGAGAGATTATAAAGGGAAAAAAATTCAGGTGTGAAAGTGGGAAAAACGTGAAGAGGTTTTTCATTTCCGTGGGTGTAAGTGAACATGATGAAATAGTTCCTTGTCATGTGGTTTAAGAAGGGACTTGGGAAACTTATCCAAAAATACAATTTAGCTAGTCTAAATAAGAAATAACCGACTGAAAATGACATATGTCCGTTGTAATTATTTACTGAGAAACACAATGGAACCTGACATGTATCCGGAAAATCACTGCATCAAAATTTGCGAAAAAATTTTCACTTTCACACTACGAATGTGAAAAAATTATTTATGCATTTCTATGTTGATTTGAAAGTTTTCTGGGGCAAATTTTATTAAATGTTATATTATCCAATTATTTTAACTCATGGAATTACTGAATTTTTTAATTTTTTTCATAGTTTATAATAAATGAATTGTTTAATATTTAAGATAATTGTTGATTGTTTTTTCTTTATAGTTAACATTCTTTTTAAAGAGGTTTTTAACTACTTTACAGATTCATTAAAAAAATTATAAAAATAATATGGACTCGATATTTAGTTGGAGCTCTAATATGGACTCGGAACACCGGGCGAGAAACAAATATATATATATATATATATATATATATATATATATATATATATATATATATTAAGCACAGTGGTTTGGAGTTAACAACTAGACGGTTATCTGAGTTATATTTTTTAGTTAAATAAAAAAGTATCAGTGTTTTGATTGATTTTTGAATATCAAATAATGATTTTGTTCCTACAAGTTTTTGTCATTTTTAATTTTTTCGTTCTTCTTTTTTGAAAATCACTAATTGTATCAGGCTTAATTATAGATTTTTTATGATTTGTTTGTTATCTACATTTTTAAGTTATTCTTTCTTCTGTTTTGGAGATCACTTATGTTATGATATTGTATCAATGTGTATAATAATAACTTAAAATATATGTATATGTAGATATTGAACAATTGATCATTGTGCTTATTTCTTTTGAAAAATATTAGTATGAAATAGAAGACGATTAAATAAGGTCATTGTAAGCTTTGCTAGTGATCAGTCCAATGTTATAAACTTATTGAGGATATTAAGTTAAGTGTTGGTGTTCATAATATAATCCAACATAATGAGTCACTTTTAATTAGAGGTTCGTGAATCATCAAGCGATTCAAGTTATCTTTGTGATGTAAATTTTTGAATTCATATGTTTAGACCTAATAACCACATATTTAGTGTTTTCGTAAGTATTTCGAAAAGGATATAATGCACACAAAATTTATTTTTATCTTTAAATGATAAAAAGTTATTTCTGATAAGCGAAAATGAAAATTCAAAACATAAATATAAAAACCTAAATATCAATTATTCAAAACATATGTTTCATTAGTACTCTTTCATTTTGATATTTGAATAATGAGAAAGAACAAAAAGAAATACAATATGATTTTTATATTTATAAATTTAGAAGTAATAACAAAACCCCATAGACATAGTAAAATAATAATAATAATAGGGATGCGTTTGTTGTTTTAAGATTGGTACCGTACCCATCCATTTTATTTCTTATATAATTAGTTGATTGAATTCTTATAATACAAATTAACAACCATAAGATATACAAGCTTATTTTATAGATTTTTTTAAGATATGATGCATCACTAAGAAAAAGTCTGTTTTTTTTTTTGACTAGAAAGTATCTGTTGTTCCCAAAAAATATCAACAGTAGTTTTACTAATTTCTAAATACAAATATACAATTCAAAAACATGTCTCATCAAGTGCGATTATATTAATCCAAATAATAGATTGTGTGGTCAAATTCGGATGGTCAAAAATATATTTATTTATTTATAAAAAATTGCTTTTGAAATTTCTAAAGAAGTATTTAATCAATATTTTGGAAAAAAAAAAAGTGTTTTCGAGAAAAGCATAGGCTGAAAAAGCTAATATTTTCCCCCCTTAAAGGCGCTTTGGAAAAAAAAAGGCAAGCATTTTTATAAATTTGGTAAAATACTAACTGCTTTTCACTGAAAATTTTTAGTAAAATACTTGTCAAAAATTTGGCTAAACACTTTTTAGTTGCTACTTAAAAGTACTTATTAAATTGATTGGTCAAAACAAATTGCTTCTGACATAAGGTTTTCTTTTTTAGTAAAACAATACTAGAAAAAAAATATTTTTTAATTCAAGCTTTGGTCCTACTTTATCATATTAGTTGTATATTAAGGTTTTTCTTATACATTTAAAGAAAAATATGTAAAATATTAATCATAATAAGTTTAGAGGAATCTTATTACTCAATTCAATTGGTTGATTATTTAAAATTTTACTTATTAGTGAAGATTCGTTTCTTCACCGAATATAAATTAAATGAAATCATATATGTCTAAATTATTCTTTACCTTTTCCAAAATACACACTTCACTAATATTACTTCACTAGTAAAATAATCTCACTTTATAAAATTATATTGAATATATTATTATTACTACTATTACTACTACTTCTACTACTGTTGTTGCTGCTGTTGCTGCTGCTGCACTACTACTAATACTATTACTACTATGATACAAAAACATGATGATTGATCATGGAAAAAATTAATAAAGCTTTTTTTATATTTTTAAATTTTAAAATAAGTTTAATTTGTTAAAGTTATTAGCCAAATAATATGATTAGGACTAAAGATGTTGGAACTTAGTTTTATAATAACGTCGAGTTATGCACTTTCTGTGCGATAAAATGACATTATTATTGCTTTCAAGGAAAAATACATAAATTTCCTTTAAGGTTGTTTCAAAAAATCAGCTATTTTTTTAAATTATTATAAAGATGTATTACACATTTATTATTTAAAAATAAATTTAATGTCATTTTAAAATGTATAACACAATTTTTACAATATATGATATATTACACTGGTTGCTACCTCAACAATGTGTCAGTGCCACATCAGAAACTATATTCTTTTATATTGTTTTTGTTTTTTTCTTGGGATAATGCACAAGTACCCCTTCAACCTATGCCCGAAATCTCAGAGATACACTTATACTATACTAAGGTCCTATTACCCCCCTGAACTTATTTTATTAATAATTTTCTACCCCTTTTCGGTCTACGTGGCACTATCTTGTCGGCCCAATGCTGGTTGACTTTTTTTTCAAGCTAGTGCCATATAGGCCAAAAAGGGGTAGAAAATTATTAATAAAATAAGTTCAGGGGGGTAATAGGACCTTAGTATAGTGTAAGTGTGTCTCTGAGATTTCGGGCATAGGTTGAGGGGGTACTTGTGCATTTTCCCTTTTTTCTTTATGATTAACATTTTTTATTAATTTTATTTTTTATACTAATTAATTCCTAATTAATTTAAAATTCTTTAATAATCATATTTTTTCAATAAATCTCACTCACTTTATCTCTAATTTTGCCAGAAAAAATATTCATTTCAACTCATACCACAATTTTCTTCATCTTCTCCGCCAAAAAACACCCAACTCATCACCACCATAACCCTACCTCCACAACGGGGTTCCCTCTTCTTTTGTGACAAACTAGTAGCCACCAAACAACTACCCAAAATTTCAAATCAATCATCAACTAACACCGAATGAGACCCCTTTTCCTTATCCCTTTATTATTTATTTTTTGATTTATTTTGCAGGTGTTCTGGCGAGCTCAAAGCTTCTGTCACGATTCTGATGACGTTCCATTGAGTTCCGCACTTTCAGATCTGAGCAACTAACAAATAAGCATAACAGTCAACACCACCGGACTATCGTCGTTGTAATGCTTTGAGGTTGTGGAGGGTAAGGATGATTTTCATATTATATTGCTTTTTTAAATTTTATTTTCCCTAAGTCACGTGTTATTTTTTTTTGTTATTTTTTGTCATTTTAATTTTAAGGGTGAATAGATTATTTTTTAAGTAGGTTAGATATGTAATAGATCGACATGATACTTCAAGGGAGTAACTCAATTTCTAGATAAATTCAAAGAGAATCTATGCCTTTTCCTAATTTAAGTATAATAAAGTGTGAGGGGGGAAACCTCGTGACTTGAGTTGTATTAGTGCAAATTTGCATGTGTGGTCTTAGGAGGGAGTGCTAGTATGAAGAATCTCGTTAAAGTACCCCTATTTAGAAAACTTACATAAATTCCATTAGATCAAGAGTTAATTCACATTCTGATTTGCAATATTACAGATTCTATTAGATTTTGGTGTGTCCAGATTAGAGGTGGCAAATGGGCGGGTTGGATCAAATGTGGGCGGGTTGAAAATGGGTAATCATTCAACCCGCCCATATTTGAGATGAGTAAAAATGGGTTGGGTAAAATACTAGTTTACCCATATTTCATGAATAAATAGTTCTTTACTTAAGAATTCAATATGGAGAAAATATTTTAGACTTTTATTTTAGATGAAATCTGTTGAAAATGCTTCATTTAGTTTTATTTTATTATAAAAGTAAAAAAAAACTTTTAAAAAAATTTCGTGGTTGGGGTTGGGGTTGGGTTGGGGGTGATAGGGGGCTAGTGGGGGGGCGTCCAGGGTAGGGTGAAAATTTTTTGAAGTTAAGAATATTGTTTAAACAAACTTAATATTTTTGAAGGGTGGGGGTGGGGGGACGATGGCTGGGGTGGGATGGGTCCAGGGTAGGGTGAAAAAATAAATATTTGAAGTTGAAATTTTTAAAACAAGCTTAATTTTATTTTAGGTGGGGTTGGGGTTGGGGGTGATGGGGGGACGATGGTAGGGATGAAAAAATAAAATTTGAAGTTGAAAACATTTTTTAAAAATAAACTTAAATTTTTATTTTTTTGGGGGGGTGGGGGTGAGGGGGCGGGGGGGGGGGGGTCGAGGGTAGGGGTAAAAAAATGAAATTTTGAAGTTCAAAATATTTTTTAAAAATAAACTTTAATTTTTTTTGGAAGCGTGGGATGGAGGTCGAGAGTTGAAATATTAATAGGGACCCATATATGAAAGTTTTGAAAAATCGCTTCTAAAACTTGGTAACATAAGGTTTTTTGAAAATTTGAAGAAAACTTGCAATACCCATATTTGACCCGTAGTTTACCCATAATATACCCATATTTTAATGGTTAAAATATGGGTATAATCCCAAATATTACCCATATTTAAAATCACTCTTTCAACCCATATTTGAAGGGCTATTTGGGCGGGTAATTGAAAAATGGGCTTAAATTGCCAGCACTAGTCCAGATATATCCACATACTTGTATCTCGTGATATAAGGATATGTGTAATTTATACTAGATACATTGTATCCACTAACCCTAAATCATCCCCAGTAATAACAACAATTCAGATATTTGAAAACTTGGACATTTTTGCCCCTCAAACTCAGATGTAATTACTGAAACTGATATGTAGAGCTTAGTTGCATGCTCTGGAGACTTCTATTGTTTTCCCTCCACTTGAGAAGGATATTTTAGTCATACCAGCAAAATGTTTACTAATTTTGTGGTGCTGATTGAAAAATCTGAAAAAACTTGTGGTTATTCCTAATTTTTTTAATTTGGGAAATTCTGATTGTTGATTTGTTGTCTAAAGATACTTTTTTATGTTACAATTGTTGAAAAAAATTGATTTTAGATCTCAAAAGAAAATATTCATACTTACTCATGTCTAGGTTCATTTAATTATACTTTTTAATGAATATTTAATACGTTACTTATTCTAACATATTTTTGATGATAATTAAATGTCCTAAATAGTTTTGTTTGACCTTTTTCCTAGCTCCTGACTATTTATAACACAAATACATTAATTATGAGTTATTTCTTTACTATAAATCTAAATTGTAAATGTCACTGTATTTCCATTGATTTATTACATTGAAGGTAGATTTTTCTATCCAAGATTTTACACCCTATATATATGTTGTTGTTTTTTTGCTTGTGTTTGGCAGTAGAAGATTGCTAGACACACTTCAAGCTATGAGAAGTTTCTAAAATGTTCGTGATAAAGTATTTTCCACTAAGATTTCCAACAATTTTAAGAATATTTCATATGCTTTATTTTCTTACGAAAAATACTACTAAATCGGTAAAATTGATAGGGTCGAAATCAACACTAGCCAACGAACAAAGTAATAGTCAAGAGACAATGGGAAATCTGATATGTACAAGGGAGCCAAATGAAAAGTTCAAGATACTCCATGTAAGTTTTCAACTGGGAGAATAATTGGACTTCTTGTGTTCATGAAGAAGGTATGTGACAATACTATATATTTAAAGTTTTAATATATTTGTGTGTGGAAAATTGAGCCAATAGATTTCTCAAATTTGGAGAAATGATAATTCTGCTAAGGAAAAACTTGACTAAGCAAATGATATATTTTTGTGGTCATTTGTAAAGTGAATCTTGTGGGGTTGTGACTAATATGTAAAAGATCGGATGTTAGATTTGTATGGTACAGAGTATATTTGTGCATTACACCCAAGTTGAAGAAAAAAAGATTTATATATATATATTAGGGATTCTAGAACTACTTACGATCTTAGAATGAAAAGTTCTTCTTATTAAACTCACACATGGAAAATATTGATATCATCTCAGGCGGTATATATGATTTACTATTCGAGTCAATGATCCTTATGCAAATATGATTGAAAGTTTAAATATTTTATTTGAGTTAGATAAAATTTAACAAAATGATTAAAATGATTTATCAACAAATGAAAATTCTAAGTCAAAAAATAACTTAGAAACCCTTAAAAATATAATCCCAAATTCTAATCAACACATAAATACTCCAATCTTACGAGAAGAACAAAAATACACATAATCAAAGAGGGATAACGTATATGTTAACACATAAGTGTTAGATATAGAAAGAAACAAAAATTGTAACTCTAAAAATAAATATAGAAAATCTTAAAGCTACTAGTTGATAGCAAATCTTAACACATAAAGAAAATAACTTAAATTTAGCAAGAAATGAATTTTTTTTAGTCGAGCAATAACATAGAAATACTTTAAAAGGTTGAACCCCAAACCCTAATAAACACATTAATATTTTAAAACCTTACAAGAGAAGAACAAAATTACTAATAATCGACTAGAGATAATTAAAAATGACTTATTTTACAATATTTAGAGTAGCTGAGATAGATGATACTAGTCTATGGTGACAAAATGCTTTGTTAAATTCTTATTATTTGATAGAATGCTTTAGAGATCATTAACTTATAACAATTGTATTGAGTGGCTAAGCTATCATATATGGGTTGCTTTTGATGCATAAATTTGTGTTGAAATTGAACATACTAAGAAATTACATGTTCGTGTTTTTTGAGCATCCAAATTTTAGACTTAATTCTTTTGATCTTCTTGAAACTTTAAAAAAATAATACTAGATGTGAAAATTATTATTGTGTCATATTTTTGAATATCTTCTCTACATATATAAAAGGTTTTCGTTGAAAAATAAATTAAAGAGATGAAGTTTTTGACATTTTATTATATAAATTTGTATTTACATTCCAAATTGAAAACTTAATTAAAAAGTGATCTCTCTACTATGAAATATTTGA
The DNA here is from genome assembly GCA_016801875.1 of Solanum sitiens. Classification (NCBI taxonomy): domain Eukaryota; kingdom Viridiplantae; phylum Streptophyta; class Magnoliopsida; order Solanales; family Solanaceae; genus Solanum; species Solanum sitiens. Next base: position 1,910,225 of record JABWTJ010000035.1, on the reverse strand, counting down.
AAGTGTAGATGTGTTTTGTTAAGGTTGTGTTACACAATTGTAAGAAAAGAAAAAATAGAATCTAAGTTTTTTAAATTGTATATTAATAAATGTTGCATATACATAATTGTGATTGTCAATTGTGATGTGATTGAATGTAACGTTAGAGCGTAAAAATATATTAATGTTTTTTTTAAAATTTATTATATTTCTCATGTTTTTGTTGGGATATTGCTTCTTGATGCATTATTTTGGAAAGAAATAATAGGTGATGCATGAGAGGTACCACAAGTATAGTATCAAATAAATTTAATATTTTATTGTACTAGAATTCTAGAAGGATACAATGATGCAATGTGAACCTCAAAATTCGCTAGTAATGATGAGTTATTATTGATGACGGTGTTGTACTGGAGTTGATTAGTGATCAAACTAAATGGTTAAGACAACTCTTAGTGTGTATTCTAAATGGAATAAAACTAACATTTTCTGTGGTAAAATTAGATACATGTGTTTAAGACGTAATGTCATAAAAGAACTATTGTGAGATTGAATAAAAAGTGCATTGACTCTTAGCGCAAAACCACAATAACGTCAAAAATTGAGCGGGTATAATGTGATATAATAACACACTTGACTTACAAAAGAATTATTGATTCATACAAGTTGTAAACTTCACTAATTGTTTTGTAAGTTTAATCTTATTTATCTATCAAAATAAAAAAAGATAATACAAATTATATATGTTCCTATAGGCTATAGCATATGTAGGTAATAGGCACTTAATTAAGTGTTGTAGAGGAGTAGTTCTTATAATTAACACCAAAAATTACTTTCAATTTGAACTTGAAAGTGAGGTTGAAAGCTTGATATAACAACTTTTATGTTGTGCTTTCAGAGTAGCATTGGAAAGTTAGTTTTGAGAAATATGCCTCAATGCCTTTGGTATAATAGCAAAGGTAGTAAAACATGGAGATGAGATGCACACACATCATGAGTTCAAACTCTGTTGTGAATCAGATTTAGTATTTAAGTAAAGAAGGATAGAACGTGACTCATTATCCATTGAGCTTTCGAGACAAAAATAACAGATTTATCGATCATAAAAAATAGGTTTCGAACTTTTGACTTCACTTCATGTTGTCCTCTCTATATAATATGATAGAATATGACCGAGAAGAACTGTTGTTATACCCGGAGTTAGAACGGTCGCACCTTCTATTAAATCTTGTTTAGAGATACATTAATTGAAGAAGAATTAGCAAGAATTGCATAATAAGGTGATAGATTCAATTGAATACTATCTTTCAATACTTAAAAGGAAAAATAACCTAAATACACACAGAGGCGTATCCAGGAGGGGTCACCGGGTTCACGTGAAACCATGCTCCCCTCCTAAAATCTTATATCATAGTATTAATATTGATGTGTGAACCTACATATAAAGTATCGTATAATGTTGTGCGATGATGATTGGGTGCACCTCTCTAAGAGAAGTTTGAAATTTGAATCTTTTATTTGAAAAGAGGAGGTTAAACCGGATTTTATATTTTAGATTTACCCTTTTAATAGTGCACCCATCATCTCAAAATTCTGAATACGCCGCTGAATACACATCTTATTTTACCATAATATCTAAAATTCTCTATCATTTAAAAATATTTCATAAATCTCTTCTCGAATACATCACTCTCCTCTTGATGATACATTATATCCCCTCTCAAATACATCACTCCCCTGATACATCCTCACCTATGTATTCGGATGTCTGTTGATGTATCTGTAAGTCAAGTGATGTATTCGGATGTCATATCCCCTCTCTGATACATCCCTCCCCTCACGGATACATCCCTCACCTATGTATCCGAAAGTCGAGTCATGTATCAGGAAGTCCGTAATGTATCCAAAATCCAAAAACTTTAAGACCTTTTTGTATTTTAAAAAAGAATAGGAAAATAATGTAATTAGATCTTAACACTATCAGATTTAAGTGAACTATGCATATTTAAAACCATATAGTTTTTCTTCATGCTTGAGCGGAATATCAATACTTTGATATGTCCATTGGACTACAAGAACTACAAGGTCATAATAAAGACTGTAGATGCATAGGATTCCTCTAAGGATGGGTTGATTGTTTTGGTGAAGGGAAGTTTAATCGGGAGAGATAAGTTAAAAAGGAAATTCGCCTCGACATTTTTCCTTGCTCCACAAGACAACGGTTATTTTGTTTTGAATGATGTTTTTAGGTATGTAGAAGAAAATGAGATTGATACCATCTCAGAAAGGGAAAATACACGGGCGTTTAAAAAAAACCTGGACTTGGTCCGAAAACTCATTTTAACACTTATAATACATGGGCGGTTAAATACCCCCTTAACATATAGTTCAGGTTTTTTTTATGATTAATTGAATTGAGAATGTGTAGTTAGAGGTTCCGACCCCTGATCTAAGTTGGATCTATTTTCTAAATCAATAAGTGTAGTTGTTTTTGTTTTCTCTTAAAATCTTTTACTATCTTCATATTGAATCCAAAACCTACTCATGCATTGATCCTCCAAGTCTCGGCCAAGTTGTCTCACATGTAGAAGAAGTTCAACACGTTGAGGAAACGACCAACGACTCTTTGGAAGATGGGAGACATGTTGGTGATGAAAGATAGATTGTTGTGGAAAATGAATCTCGTTTCAATGAGGATCAGAACCCAGCAAATACAGAATCCACTAATTCTGTTGCCCAAGAGGATTCTCCAAAGAAGTCATATGCATCAATCGTCACTTCACAAAAACAAAGGGCCATACAAATTCTAGGTACCCACAAATACTTCCAGAATGGCTCCTTCGAAGGCTGTAAAACAGCCGGTTGCTGCAGTAGCACAAACTGCAGCTCTTGAGGCATCAAATGCTACTGCCCCTAGTAGAATTAATGTGCCTGAAACTAATGATACTGAACATGAATGTATAATATCTTTGAAACTAGCCTGAAATATACTCATTACTTCCATCTTGTGATGGACACATCTATATGTGACAAAAAAATGAAATAGGCATGTCGTATTTAATTTTTTAGCAAATGAAGGAGCATGATAAGTAGATGTGGTTTGATCTAGACGATGGGTTATTTGATCTACTAGCATTGTTATGCTTACTCTGCTTTAGACTTTCTCATTGTTTACAGTCCCAGTAAGAGTAAATTGTCATCTGATTTACTTCGATTTTAATTCTTGGAGCTGAGATACTCCATTTATGTCCTCAATTTGCCTCCAGATGTACTGTATCCTAACTCGAAGTTGGATTTAAGAGATTAGGCCTATTAAGAAAGGAGGTGTAGTTAGAAGTAATACGGTTGCTTCACTAACACTAACAGATTCTTATCATGTGTCCACTTATTCTCTTTGCTGCAGCAACAAGGATTCTGATTTGGCTTTGTTGAATTTGTAGATGTGAGCTCCATGAACAGTGCCATACCGGTTTGTGCTCCCGAAATATCATTGCATCTTTTTTTCTAGACTTTAGAATGTGTTTACTTCCTAGACTTGTTAGTACATGATATGCTGAATTATTAGTCTATATAAGAAGATGCATGATGAACCCTTGATCACCTTATAGACTGAATGTACATGGTCAATGACAGGCCAGATTTGGGAAAATTTTAAAAAGACAGTATAGAAGTAGAGAAGTAATAAAGGGAACTAGACAACGCTCGATCATCTACTTTCTACCCAAATCATCAACCTCCCTATCATCCTATCTAGGGTCATGCCTTCGGTAATCAGCAGAGTGTCATTACTGTCTAATTTTCTGTCAACAGCAACTCTCATCCAAATTTTGGATTATTCATCCCAAGATAAATAATCCCACAAAAGTGACAAATAGGCTAAACAGCTAAACAGCTGTAGTCGTGCATCCAAATTGAGAAATAAAATTTAATATTCCATCAAACCATTTTTCTTGTACATAATTTGGAAATACTAACATTAAGCGTTGTGAGTTAGGACTGTGAAAACACGAGTCACGGGTCACCCACAATAAAAATTGTGAGTGACAAAATCCCCCAACACTTGGGTAAACCCGGGGGGGGGGGGGGACGAGAACACAAAGTAATGTCAATGTCAAATTTGATTAAGTTGATATCACTAGTTCACTACACAGCTACATTGTTCCGCTGATTGTACACTGGCAAACAAATAAACTAGATCAAAATTTATCACCATAAAAATCATCCAACCACATAAACTATGTTGTAGCAGAAACTCTGACTAGGGCCACCTCTCCGTCCCCTTCTCCCTCTTACTCGATAGCTTTCACCACCACGTCCACCTTGAACCCTACCATGCCCTGAAAAATTGGGTCCTCCAAATTCAGTTCTCCCGTAGCTCCGACCTCCACCAAAGTTTCTGAGGACCCTGAAATTTTCATTTCGGAATACTCCTCTTCTTGGAGAGAAACAACCTCTAACGCTACCAACTGTAACATCAAATTGAAAAACACGTTTATAATTTTATATGAAAAAGTCATGGTCCAATTAGTGAACCATGTGCTCTGATACCACTTGTTGGGTTATGAAGGGTTATTAGGGCGTCATGTGGAAGCTTACAATTGCAAATCATAAGACGACAAATTAGACGACACATAAAACCATACTAAAAGACATAATATTTTTATATGATATGACCAATTGGCCTGCATAATTAAAAGCTAATAAAAAGACTAAACTGTAGAGAGTAAAATCTCCCCATATACAAAAGTCTTAGACGACTATATTGTGGGTGTTATTGTTATTTTCTTGATATGAGAAGAGGGGTCGTAAATTTATAGATCTCCTAACTTTCTTCTAAGGAAGGAATAAACCAAATATGAAAGAATATTATATTTTTCTTAAGGAAAAGTAAAAACATTTATGGTAATGTTTCTTTTAGGAAAAATAAACTTCAAATAAGGTTTGAAAATCCGGGCAAAACCTTAACAAATCTCCCCTTTTGGCTTAAATTTTCTGGTATAATAATCTTGATCCTCTTTCTTCACACAATCTTCATTATCACAGCTACTTACCATGATTTAAAAATTAATATGGGTTAAAAATTGGAGCCTTGTGTTAAAAGTTATTATCAGGATTGAAAGTAGAGTTCATGCGTTAAAAGTAATATGCTTGAGTTGAAAGTGGAGCTCATGCGTTAAAAGTAAGATGCATGAGTTGAAAGTGAAGCTCATGCGTTAAAAGTGAGATGCATGAGTTAAAGTAGAGCCCGAGCATTAAAATTTTGTAGGAGTTGAATTTATTGAAAATTGATTTTGTTTTAAAGGATGGAACAACTAAATATTATTGAAAACATATTTGAAATCTTTTTGTCCACATGTTGTAGCACAAAAATCTTCATTATCATCCAATTTGTTGCAAATTGGTTTGAAACCACTTGAGTCAGTCTTCAACTTCATTGAAGCATAAGATCATTGAACCATCAAATATTTTAATCATGCGCTCATATACCACTTGTTGAGTCATAGGATCATTGAATCATGTGCTTTCATACCACTTGTTAGGTTATGAAGGGTGATTAGGGCGTCATGCGGAAGCTTACAATTGCAAATTATAAGACAATAAATTAGACAACACATAAAACTATACCAGAAGACATAATATTTTTATATGATATGACCAATTGACCTACATAATTAAAGCTAATAAAAAGACATTAAAACAGTAGAGAGTAAAATCTCCCCATAAACAAAAGTCTCTAGCCGACTACATTGTAGATGTTATTGTTATGTTCTTGACATGAGAAGAGGGGTCTTCAATTTATAGATCTCCTAACTTTTCCTCTAAAGAAAGAATAAACCAAATATGGAAGAATATTATATTTTCCTTCAGGAAAAAAGTAAAAACATTTATAGTAATGTTTTGTATTTTCTTTTAGGAAAAATAAGCTTCAAATAAGGTAAGAACATCCACAATGTAGTAGTTTAAAGACTTTTGTTTATGTGAGATTATTCTCTCCACAATTTTAATGTCTTTCTTTATATTAGTTTTGATATAATAATATTTTGATTTTTAGTACAAGTCTTTGTTATTTGAATTATCAACCATACGATTTGCAAATTATAAGCTTCAGCATGACGTCATAATCACCCCCTTCATATCCCAACAAGTGGAATCAGAGCACATGGTTTAAAGATCTGATGGTTCAATGATTTAATGTTTGAAGGAGGTTGAAGACAGACTCAAACGGTTTCAAATCAATTTGATGATAATGAAGTTTTTGTCAAACTATATGTGGAGAAAAATTTCAAATATGTTTTCAATTATATCATGTTGCTCCATCCTTTAAAACAAAATCAATTTTCAACAATTTCAACCCCTGCAATTTTTAGCTCCACTTTTAACTCATGTATATTACTTTTAACGCACCAGTTTTACTTTTAACTCATGCATCTTACTTTTATCGCATTAGCTCCACTTTCAACTCATGCATATTATTTTTAACGCATGAGCTTCACTTTCAACCCTGATCATAACTTTTAATACAGTGCTCCGATTTTGAACCAATATCAATTTTCAAATCATGATAAGCAACAGTGATACATGAAGATTGTGTGAAGAAGGAGGATCAAAATTATTATGCCAGAAAATTCAAGCCAAAAGGGGAGATTCGTTAGGGTTTTGCCCTGATTTTCTTACTTCTTTGAAGTTTATTTTTCCTAAAAGTAAAGTTAAAACATTAACATAAATGTTTTTACTTTTCCTGAAAGAAAAGTATAATATTTTTTCATATTTAGTTTATTCTTTCATTTTAAGAAAATGTTTTGGAGTAGCTAGTTCTATCCTTTTAGGAAAATATTTTAGGACTTTATAAGTATAGACTTGTTTATTCTAACATATAACAAGAACATAGTATAGTTGCTTAGAGACTTTTTTTTATGGGAGATTTTTCTCTCTACAGTTTTAATGTTTTCTTTATATTAGTTTTGATATAATAATATTTTAATTTTTAGTATAAGTCTGTTTTACCAACCATGTGATTTGCAAATTATAAGCTTCCACATGACGTCATAATCACCCCCTTCAGAACCCAACACAGTTAACTCTTACAGTTTGATGGTATGAATAGATTGCAGAATTTGATGTCTGACTTTTTTTTATGTGAACTCAACATCCAAAACTTTTAATGATAATACACTCTTAAACTTAGCTCTAGTTCTCTTCATCTCGACAACAACTTGACGAGCCCCCATGATAATGGGTGAGGCCTGAAAAAAAGAATTGTCTAGGAAGCAAACACATTCTAAATTATAGAAAAAAGTGCAATGATATTTCAGGGAGTATGGCTCTGTTCATGGAGCTCACATCTTCAAATTCAACAAAGCCAAAGCAGAATCCTTGTTGCTGCAGAAAAGGGAATAAGTGGACACATATTAACAATCTGTAGGTCAGTGAACAAAGATGAATATAAGGTGTGCTGTATTAACCCTATTACTTCTAACTTGTACATCTCCTTGCTTAATATGCCCATATGTCTTAAATTCAGCTTCAAGTTGGGCTATAGTAACATCAAGAGGCAAATTGCAATAATTAAAATTTAAGTAAATTAGATGACAATGTACTCTTACAGGGATTGTAAGCAATGAGAGTCCGAAGCAGAATGAACATGAAAATGCAAGCAGATCGAATAATACAACATCTAGATCAAACTCAAAACACATCTACTTATTGTGCTCCCTTATTTGCTAAAAAAAATTATATGAACATCCCTATTCCAATTTTTCTGACATATAGATGTGTCCATCGCAAGATGGAAGTAATGAGTTTATTTGAAAAAGGTTTCAAGAAATTATACCTTCATCTTTAGCATTATTAGCTTCAGGTACATCGATTCCACTAGGGGTAGTAGGATTTGATGCTTCAGGATCTGCAGTTTGTGCTACTGCAGCAACCGGCTGCTTTATAGCCTTCGGAGGAGCCATTCTAGAAGTATTGGTGGGTACATAGATTTTGGTTGGCCCTTTCTTTGTTTGTGAACTGACAATTGATGCATATGACTTCTTTGGAGCATCCTCTTGGGCAACATAATTAGCTGATTCTGTATTTGTAGGGTGCTGGTCCTCGTTGAAATGGGAGTCAGTTTCCACAATAATGTCTCTTTCATCAGCAACCTGTCTCCCATCTTCCAAAGAGTCATTGGCTTTTTCCTCAACATGTTGAACTTCTTCTGCAGGTAAGCCAGCTTGGTCGAGATTCAAAGGATCAACATGAGTAGGTTCTGTATTCACAATGAAAATAGTAAAATATTTTAAGAGGATACAAGAACAAGAATATTTATTGAATTAGAAAAGAGATCCAACCCGGATCAGGGGTCAGAACCTCTGACTGCTCATCCTCAGTTCCATTAATCACTTCTGAGATGGTATCAATCTCATTTTCTTCGACATACCTAAAAACATCATTCAAAACAAAATAACTCTCGTCCTGTGGAGCAAGGAAAAATGTCTGGGCGAATTTCCTTTTTAACTTATCCCTTCCGGTTAAGCATCCAGTCACCAAAACAACCACCCCATCCTTAAAGGAATCCTGTGCATCTGCAGTCCTTATTTCAGCCTTGTAGTTATTGTAGTCCAATGAACATATCAAAGTGTTGATATTCTGCTCAATCATCAAGAAATGCGATAAGTTTTTACATATTGCAAGATAATATTCAATTCATCACCTTATTATACAATTCTTGCTAATGATTCTTAATTAATATCTCTAAACAAGATTTTTAAAAAGGTGCAAGAAAGAACAATACAAGAAATACACGTTTGGCATGCTACTAATCATGTAAATTTAGCAACACTTTAAGTACACAATGAGTCGATTTAAGGCAATAGGTACGAGGAAGGCATCTCTAGACCAAGGGAATTCTCCAAGTCTCAGATAAATCTGTTGCCAGCTTTTACCACCCAATGATCTACTTATCAAAAAGAAGATACCAAGGACCTTGGAACATCTATATGTTGCAAGACAGACAGGTTTTACACATTTCTTAATCTCTGACAAGGACTTCTAACTTCGGGATAGCAACAGTTTCTGTCGGTCATATTCTGCCTACAGAGTGGACTGCATGAATTGAAGTCATAACTTCGAAACCCGTTTTTTATGACCGAAAATCTGTTGTTTCTGTCTCCGAAACTCAATGGATAATAGGTGACGTTCCACCCTTCTTTACTTATATGAGGTATGTGATCTATTAAGCTATATCTATTAACTACTAGTGTTAATTATAAGAAATCAATAATCTCAATTTTGTGTGTAATTATAATATATGATCATATTAATGATCATCAAAAGTGATAAAATTGCAATTATTTTGAAGGCTTGAGGTTGAGCCTCATTGTGGGTAAGACGATAAATTTCAGTTTTATCGCACCAAAACAATAAGACGATAGATTTACGTTCAATCGCACCAAAAGGGTAACATTGGGTTAAAGTCCTGGTGCACCATGATGATAAGATATTGGGTTCAAGACTCATCGATTTATGGCTTAAGACACTTTTATATGGATAAGACATTGAATTTGAGTCTTAATTCACCATATTAATGATATAATAATGACTAAAGAAAAACTAATGTGTTTTAGATGAGGAGTCATGAAATTTACCGAATTTACTCCATTACAAAAGTGAATGTGGTAGTAGTGCATAATATGTCTGAAAGAAGACAAGTGATTGAATAATGCACATAAATATGGAATGAGGTACTAAAGCTATCATAATTTGATAAGCTCACATTTTTGTGTTCCGTTCATGAAGAATGAGAACTTTTGATAAATGCTAAAAATATGGATCCATTCTCTAAAGGGAATGAGGTGTAAACCGCCATGCTAGGCATGTGAAAGATTGCGACCTTTGATCAATGATGTGGTATCACCAAGAATGTCTCTAAGAAGACATGTATTATAGAAAAGTTTCATACTTTATCTTCAAGCTTGTATTGGACAAGAATTAGCGCAATTGAGGCACATTATATGATAAATAAGAAGTTTATTAATTCCAATAATTTCTTCATTTGACATGATTACTTGGGACATCATTAATCTATATTGTTTAGATAAATTTTGTAAAATTAAATGGACATCCATGGAAGAACATAAAAATTCTTTTAAATGGTGAATTTTCTTGTACTACTTGTTAGCAAGGCAAGTTAATTGTGTTCGTAGTGGATTGTTTAGATACTTAATGGTCCTAATAGACGTTTCTTCTAGATGGTCTCATGTGTGCATATTGTTATCTCGCAACTTGATGTTTGCAAAAGTATTGACATAAATAATACTATTACATACACTATTTTCTGATAATCAGATTAGTCTATTCAGTGATGGGATCACGACTCACCTTTAGAAGAGGTAGAGTAATTGAGAAAAATAAATATGAAATTTACTCCCGGAGTATTAAAGTTGAAATTTTCTCATATAATAGTAATAAATAAAAAATTTACTATAGCAAAAGACACATGACATAGTAAATATGAAGTTTACTAATACTAATAATTTTATAGTGGCATGAATATCTTGGTCATCCAAAGATGTGTACATTGAATAATAGACATACATTGAAGAACTACAAAATTCTTCGAGAATTCTTTTTATTGCTCATTCTCATGTAAGTTGGTTGGATCAACTAAATTTGAGACTAAATCTCTAAATTCTAAAAAGTATAAAAGGTGAATATGGGCTCGTTCACCTATCATGTGATACGATAAAGCGATGCATCTATAATATAATCACATGTGCATTTGTTGTCAACTTGCAATTTGACATTCGCAAAATTATTTGTGCAAGATAATTGAGCTAAAAGCACAACTTTCAGAATATGAAATCAAGATAATTCATCTTGATAATATAAATAAATATATAAGATGATGTGACATTAAATGTCTCACATAGTGAATCATTGCTTATGAAAATAAAGTTTCATGTGTTGATATGAAATATGATATTACATACAAACGTAATTGTATGAATCAAACCAATAAATTATGATCAATTTTTCTGTTAATTGGTTTATGGTCAGGGACCAAATAATTTTCATCTGATAATTTTGATGTGCAATATATGATTAATGAATATACTATGATGCACAAAGATAGATACTCTAAAAGATTGAGATATATGTTAGTTTGTCTAACATAAGGGGGAGATTAGAAGCAACACAAAAGTTATAAATACTCCTATTGAATATCCCTTAAGGATAAAGTCTACGACATGCATGAAGCATGATAGAATAATCAATTCTAAATAAATAATCCTTAACAAAAGGGGGAGGACCCAAGAATCAAAATGATCATAATAAGGAGACAATGTGCTCTTGGAGAGCCTACGACATAACACTTTATGAAACCTCATGAGAAGGGTAGCTACCTAAAAATAATAAAATGAATGAGATCTAAATAAGTTATGTCGTATTGTGAATTGATACAAAGTGATATATCGTTGACGATATCTTTGATACAATAGGGCGCAATATTGTAAAAGATTATGAGGATATGAATTCTACATCTATTAAAGCATGCTGATGTAGAAATAATTATCAAGTGAAAAGTGGAATGGTGCATCTTGGTAAGCGTAAAGCTTATTGGACTTGCAATCTAGGCACTAGAAGATATCATACATCTAATATTGAATGTTATCACTTGACAAAACTGGTATGAAAATATCTAATGGGTTCGAAATCTAGCATATACAAGGTTTTGGAAAACTTGTTTATCATCCTCATAAGAATTAAATAGATTCAAAATGCATAGAGAATATACAAGTATTATTATGCAAGTTGATGACTAGAATTGAAACTCTTGATGAGTTTTCAAAAGGCAATAGATTATTTGCTTAAAGAAGTTGTAGTAAGTAACTTGCAGAAATCTTTGATCATGAATGGAGGAGATAGAAGGAAGCATATTTCGTCAAAGTTTTTCTACACTCATGAGCTCCCAAAAATGGCAATATCAACATGCAACAGGTTTGTACAAGTTATAATATAGTTGATTTATCCATCAAGTCGCTACCAGCTACAACTTTCAAGAAGATGATCCACAAGCTTGGAAAACGAAGATTCAAGTCTTTGGATTGATGTTCTCATTAGGGGGAGTTAATACGTGATGTACTCTTTTTTCCTCACAAGGTTTTGTCCCATTGGGTTTTCCTTGTAAGGTTTTTAATGAGGCATCCATAATGCGTATTATTAGATATGTGTACTCTTTTTCCTTCACTAGATTTTTTCCCACTGGTTTTATCTAGTAAGGTTTTAACGAGGCACATAATCTATCGACATTCAAGGGGGAGTGTTATAAACATATTTGTATTATAGTGAATGTCTAATTGTGTGGAGTCCTTTTAGGATATGGTTAGGAATCCTACTTGGGGACCAAGTCAGATTTCCCCTATAAATAGAGGGTTTTCCTTCATTGTAAAGAAGATCCATGAATCTTGAATATATATACTTCAAGATGAATAAGAAGTCTTTTCTCTTCTCCCTACTTTATTCTTCTTCTAAATTCATATAGTTTCATAACAGTTCTAATTAAGTTCAACTACTTCAAGTTCTAATTAAGTTCATCATATATCCAATTTCTAAAATTAGTTATACATAAACTTCAAACTCAAGAATAATTTGTTATTTTCAAATTTATAGTTCAAAATTTTAAATCTACCTTCGATTCATCTAACTTCAAATAAACACATCACTAACTAACAATCAATCAAACTAAAAAAAATCCCAATTCACAAGCACTAAATTAAAAAAAAAATCATTCGCTAACTAACAATCAATCAAACTAGTACTAAAATAAAAAATATCCTAAATCATTTACTAACTAACTAACAATCTATCAAACTAGTACTAAAATAAAAAAAAATCTTAAATCATTCACCAACTAACAATCAATCATTCAAACTAACAATCAATAAAACATAAATTCAATACACTAATTAACAAATCAAATCTAACTCAAATTGAAAAAAATTAAAAATTATTTCATGAAACCCTAACCTTAAATTAAAGGAGAAAAAGACAATGAAGAGACAATGGAGCAACAGGAGTCGTCATCATCAACGGCGGCAGTAGTGTTGTTGGCAGCAGCGGACAACGGCGGCGGCGAAAATCTTAGAGAGAAGGAAGGAGAAGGACAAATAGGGAAATACGGGTCTCAAAGATATTTTAACAAAAGCGACGGACAACGTCTCTTTGTCCGTCACTTTTCTTAAATATTTGACTAGTCATTTTGACCAAAAAGCTAGAGATGCTGTCCCTCGCTCTTATTGTAAAAAAATAATCAATTAAAATTAATTAAAAGCAACGGACGGCATTGTTAGTTTTTAATATATAAATAATTATTTTAAATAAAAAGTGACGGACTAACAGATGTTGTCGTCGCTTTTCGTAAAATAATTTTAAAAATAATTTTTTTATTTAAAAACGACGGACGGTGTGGCAATTGGCGTCGCTTTTCAGAGCGACGTCGTCCGTCGCTTTTTGAAAGTTTTTTTAGTAGTGTTTTAACCCTATTTTATTAATTTTAACTTAATATTGCGGTCACAAATTCTTTTTGATATTAAATTTCATTTCTAAATATTTATTACTCTTATTAAAAATAGACATCCACAATACTTGTCATTAATTAAAACATAATTAATTAATTTATTATTTCTTCGTTTACCCTGGTCATAAATATAAAACTTATAAGAATAAAAGAAGTATCATCAATATTGATAAAAGTAAATAGGGATAATACGGAGTATAAGTAGCTTTTACTATTGAGTCAAGAACGAATGTTAGCAATAAATAATGCTCATTTCATTTAAAAAACTATACGCCTATTATAGCTCAAGCTCTATTTGCTGATTTTTTTCCAAGTAAGTTTGTAATCAATAAAGTATCAAAATTTTCACATATGATCTATAATTCGAAAGATTATATATGTGAAAAATATTTGCAGCAACCTCTCAAGAAAATGTTTGTACTAGTGATTTAAATATTATTTCCTTCGTTTTAATTTATATGATATTTTTTATATTTTTTCTAAATTAATTTGACTAACTTTCATAATTAAATTAAATAAAATTAAACTATATTGATAAGAAATTTTAAAATAAAAAACCAGATTGTAAAAAACTATACAAAATATCAAAATTTTAACTTTTTTCATATCAATAAAATCAAAAAAATATATATCTTAAAATATGAGTGCAGGTAACTATGACAAGTAAAAAAGCAACAGGGAGAGAGTAATTTATACTCTGTATGTTTTACCAACAAGGGTTGTGTTGACTTTGTAAGTACTCTTTCATCCTTAGTCAAGAGGTTTCAGGTTCGAGTCTCATTGGAAATGTTAGGAAGCGTGTTATCTCCCCTTAACCCCCAATTGTGGCTAGTTTACAAATATACAATTTTTTAAGTTATATTTTGTAGTTGGGTTCAAAAGTAATTAGGATATTGTGCAGAAGCTTACAATTGCAAATTATATGAAAATAAATTAGACGACATATAAACTATACTAAAGGAAACATATATTATTATATAATATGATCAATCGGCCTACATTTTTTTTTAAAAATAAAAACTAATAAAAACACAAAAAATTGTAGAGAGAAAATCTCTACATAAACAAAAGTCTTTAACGACTACATTGCATATTCTATGGTATTATCTTACGAGAATAGAAATCTTCAATTTACAAAAGTCTTTAACGACTACATTGCATATTCTATGGTATTATCTTACGAGAATAGAAATCTTCAATTTATAGATATTTAAACTTTTCCTCTAAAAAAATAAATCAAATATGGAAGAAAAATATATTTTCCTTTCAAAGAAAAGTTCAGCCATTTATAATAATATTTTGACTTTTCTTTAGGAAAAAAATAAAACTTCAAATAAGATAATAAAATTAGGGTCAAAACCCTAACATGCTCCCCCCCCCCCCAATGTCGCTAGTTTACAAAATATATAAATTTAATTTTTAATTTATACGTTTATTGTAGTTTACAAATATAACAATTTTATTTAAAAAAATTTGAAGATTGTACGAGCAAATTCTTAGTCATTGACCTAACTACATATACACACACACATATATATATATATATATATATATATATATATATATATATATTTAATTTTAGAATTGGGAAGTAAAAAAGCAACATCCATTTAGGACAAAAAAAAACTCTATAACAATGTATGCTTGAAGCATTTGCATGTAAAAAACTCAAACTCTATACCAATGTATGCTAGAAGCATTTGCATTTGCATGTTAGAATTGCCAATAACATCTATCCATACCAATAGCAAAAAATCCTATGACTTCTTTCCTGATACGTTGGTAAATCCTTCTCTCCTCCGCTGGTTTTCGTCTGCTTCAATAATTTTCCTGCCGCCTTCACAACCTCACTGGAATTTTTATTTTCCTTTTCTTGTAAGAAATACAAAACTGTCTTTTTCCTTCCCTTCACTATTACTCCTCCATAACAAATCTCGGATCCTTGGCCCAAATCCAGTTGATTTACTCTTGTTGCATTTTCCTGGTGATGGCTCGCTTATCTTCGGTTTCCTTATACAGTAACTTCCAGCAGGTATCGTCTCCTCCAATAATTCATTTTTTTCTAGATACAATTTCTTCAACAGAATAGTAATTGATTAATCAACATCATTCAAATCCAAATCGCTTAGCAATAAATCCCTGTTGAAAAAAGGAAAAATTGGCTGCTGGAATTCAGTCTGAGTGTCATACATGAATTTCGCAGTTGAGTCATCCGAATTCTTCGAGTCTAAAGAGAATTCGAAATCTTCTTTGCTATGGTTCTCCTCCGCCTGAAATTCATCGGAGATTTTAGCAGCGATGTCCGATACAAGTCCATAATTGTTCAAACTGAGGCACAAATATTCATCTTGTCCAACTTCCTTCATATTTGTTTTGAGTGAAATAAAATTATTTGTTTTGGTCTCCTCTGCTGCTAGGTTCTATTTGTGCAAGTTTACTTTCCTTGTTGGAAAAGAGCTCACACCATTAAACACATGCTTCTAGAACTTATGGAGTTTTTAGAGAGTTACTGGATTGCATTAAAAGTTGGTCAAATTTATTTTTGAATCAATTTTTTATTTTTAAAATATTTAATAAATATAAAAATAGTTGAAATAAAATAAAAATAATTTAAAATAAATTGAAAAGTGTTTGGTAAGGTAAATAATAAAAAAATAATTCATGTAATATGATTTTGTTTAATTAATCAACAGATTTGATGTAATATGATTGGTATAAAGGAGTCCAAAAAAAATAATAAGAGAAAGATATATGACAAGAAATAATAGAATAATTAATATTTAAGTAGCATTAAAAATATATTGCACAAAATATTAGAATAATTAATAACCAAGGAGCCTTAAAAATATATGACAAGAAATATTAGAACAATTATATATATATATATATATATATATATATATATATATATATATATATATATATATATGTATGTATGTATGTATGTATCACGGTCCATTACCATAGAAAACTCACATCTTCAAGGATGTGTTTTTCCTATAAAAGGGGCAAAACCCTTACACATAAAAAATAGTAAAGAATACTATTATTTTCCTCATTTTGTTACTCTTACTATTTATTCTACTATAGTAGAAAAGCTCTATTTCAACATATCTGTCTAGTGTCATTAAATTAAAAAATAAGGGCACTAGGGTCATTTAAACTAATGAAGTCGATATTTATTAAGCTATGTGTCCTATTACTGCACCCAAGCAAATGACACGTAGCACACAAAACTTTTTTTGCAGAACCTATAGCTTTCTAGAGAAGATTGGCATTGGGGATACCAATAAAACTTAATTCACTCGATAGACACTTGATTTATATTTGCTTTATTTTCTAGGGTTGGGCTTTTAAAAAGGGGGAAAGTGTGGGGACA
The DNA here is from genome assembly GCA_016801875.1 of Solanum sitiens. NCBI lineage: Eukaryota > Viridiplantae > Streptophyta > Magnoliopsida > Solanales > Solanaceae > Solanum > Solanum sitiens. Next base: position 1,893,303 of record JABWTJ010000035.1, on the reverse strand, counting down.
TGGGTTTGTTTGGCTTTTTTAAAACTTGGGGTACATTTGTGAATGTGAGGTCAAGGACTTATTTAGTGTTTTTAAAACTTAGGAAAAATATATATGTTTACCAAATATATTATAATCCCTATACATTTTATTTTATATTATAATATGATTTAACATGTTAAAATATATATATTAAAAAGGCACCTTTTTGGGACTGTTCCGACATTTCTTCTTCTCAACTTTTCTTCTTCCCCATACATGAATTCTAGAGAATTAGTAATCATATCATCGCCTCCCACCTCCCTTCCCCATACACTTCTCCAAACGTTTAAAGAGAAACCAGAGAAATCATATCATCGCTTCTCTTCAACATATGTTTCAACCATTTCATCGTCCATTAAACAAACGTTTCAACCATTTCATCGTCCTAAATGTCAAATTTTCATCTGTTTCTTCTTCTCCAAATTCAAAGTTTTCATCTTTGGTAAGTTCATTCTTGTTTAATGGTGGTTTTGGTTATTTTAGCCGTATTTGGTTGTTTATCTCTTTATTGTAGTGTAATAAACTTTTTTTCTGCATGATTTTTCTTCATCTTCTTGTTTAGGATGTCGTATTTGGTTGTTTATTTTGTTATAGTAGTGTAATCAACCCTTTTTCGGGAGGATTTTTCTTCATATTCTTACTTAGGATGCTGTATTTGGTTTTTTATTTTGCTATAGTAGTGTAATAAACCCTTTTTCGGATGATTTTTCTTTATTTTCTTGTTTAGGATGCCATATTTGGTTTTTTATTTTGTTATAGTAGTGTAATAAACCCTTTTTTCTGGATGATTTTTCTTCATGTTGTTGTTTACGATGAATATTTGTGGTCTCTAATGACGTTTTTGTTAGGATATAAATATTTGACCCTTTTGATTTCTTGTTTATCACGCCTGTTGATTTTTTAATTTTGGCTTCTGTTGTGGATTGTTTTTTTCTCCACTGTATTTGTTTACTTTTGCTGGTCTTATTTTCTCATTACGTGTGTTGTTACACGAAGTTGAAGTGCAGTATTTTTCAATGCCCTCTATGTTAGACTTTTATTTACTTTAGTATTGTAGGTTTGCTTTGGTTATGGCTAAGCTAGAGGTGGTCTTGTTAAAAAATCTGTTCCTAAGCCTTGTAAAAACAAGAAAAGAAATTATCAACCTCAAGTTTCAAGGTGTTCAAAAAGAAAAAAAGTTGTTGTTGAAGAACCCAAGTATGATTCGAATTCTGATACGATGGATGAAATGACAACTATGAGGAGAGTCTTGATGAGGTTGAGTCTAGTGAAGAGAGCATTTGAGACGATTCCACAAGTGGAGATAGCCGAGATGCTGGAGATGAGGATGATGATCCTCTATCCTAGCTAACTTGTGCAAGAGAAATCTCTGGTAAGTCCTATAATCTCACTACATGTATGGATGAGTTAGGATCTTTTCCATCCAAGATTTGACTCTGTATTTTAGAAATGTTTTACTGAATGAAAAAAATTATAATGACTTTAAAGGTAGTTATTTTGGTCATTTAAGGCATATTTCAGAATATTACAAGTTTAATGGACAGATGTTCCATTACCTGTTGTTGCGTGGTGTCAATAATGATAAAAAAATTGCATGGGATGTGGTTTTATGTGAATGATAAGTGTGCATGTTTTGGCTTAAAAGAGTTTGCATTAATTACGGGTCTGAATTATGGAGCATACCCCCGCGATGCAAAAATGAAAAAAGTGCTTGACAAAGGTGATAAGTTTTACTATAAAGTAACCAGGAATAAAAATTTTAGTGGTTCAAAGTTCTTGAGTTTGATTAAGGGTGCCAGATTGAATAAGGAGCAGAAGTTCAAGTGCTCTTTAGTTTGGTTCGTCCACTCAATATTGCTTGCCCACGGTCGATCTAAGATTGTGAAATCAAACCACTTTAAGATGGCCGATGATTTAGAGTTTTTTTAAGAGCTATCCATGGGACAAAGAGTGTTTTGATTTAACACTAAAGTATTTGAAGACCAAAGTTAATTTGAAGAAACATTGTGAAGTTGATACGCTCAAACTTACTTCTCAAATAAGAAGTAAAGCGGTCGTATCAAGTAAAGAACCCAACTAATGAGGTTGGGATCGATCCCACAAGGAAAATAGTTCAGACTTAACTTTATTGTATTATTACTATTATTTAGCCAACTGTTTTCCAAAAAAACTAAAAGACAAAAAGGGGGGTTTTATTTCTAAATTAATGAAAATGATTAACTAAATAAGATCGAACAACTAACAAATTTAACTTTCAGAGTTTTAATCAAATTGTAAAATTAACTAGGGCTTTAGTGTTCCCCACAGGTTCCTAACTTGGTAAATCTAACTATAACAATCTATCCTGATATCTTGCATGTAAAGTGATAAGTTATGTATCTCTAAATCCTTGGTCCGGCATCTAGAGAATTTCACTCCGCACCTTGGTCCGGCTATGTGTGTTGCTATACTAACCCTTATCTTTATCTCATATTAAACATCGTATTCGGTATTTGACTAAGCTATTAACTCGTACCAACCAATACTAGTCTATTAGATAGTCTACAATAAATCTATGTTGATAATTCTTTTCCTATTATCTATCTCCTTGGTCCGGCAAGTAGCATTAAGGCGAGTTCTAACGTTGGCCACCGTTAAAAAGAATTCTAAACGAAAGAATTATCAATACATGCAACACACCACTCTAGAGTTTGTTATTGAAGTTAGATTACTACCTTGTTATTCACCCATGGTTCCCACAACCCTAGCTATGAGGTTTAGTTACCCATGTTCATAGTTACACAATTCATATCGTTAATGGAAGAATTCATGCACTTACTTTTATGAATACGAATAATTTCCCAGAATTTAATTTGATTAATCAACGAAATCCACAACAATCAATTCCCGGAAAATATCTTAATTCCCAAAATTGAGAGTTTAACAATATAATCGAAGAACTATAAACTAAAAATTATCCAGAAAGTCTAACCCCAAAAACGAGGTTTTTCCAACTATTTATAAGAAAAACAAAAACCTAATCAAATAAGGATTCTATTTACTAAAAATCTGTCCAAACGCGTCTGGGTCGACGGACCACGTGACGGACCGTCATGGACACGACGGACCGTCATAGCCTCCGTCGTCCCATACTTCACACCTTCTCATGTTGCTTTCTTCATTCCCCTCGACGGACAGGTATGACGGACCGTTGCAAGCATGACGGCCCGTTGAGGGTCTTCGTTCCAAAACACTTGAACTTTGGAATTTTGGGTACTGGGATTATTCTCTGATAATTACGACGAACATGCAGGACGGACCGTCGTACCTGTGACGGTCCGTCACGAACTTCCGTAATCCCACACTTGGTCAGACTTCCCCAAATTTCCTTCAGCAACTTCTTCCTTTACTACGATGCCACCTACGGACCGTCACAGCCGCGACGGACCGTCATAGGCTCCGTAGGTGGTCTCTTCAGCAATTCTTTCTCAAAAACTCCCGCGTTCTTCCTTAGACAGATTTTCTGCAAACAAAGAGAAACTTATATCAAAAATCAACACAAAAAGGCTCTCGACACACACTAAACTTAAGGAAAAAGTATTAGAAATACCGTGAAACCACGGTACATCAACACCCTCAACTTAAATTCGTTGTTTGTCCTCAAGCGACACACTATGACTCACTACAAATTCTTTGTACAAAAGTATCCATATTTTAACTTCCGCAATCATTTGGCTATCAATCTCGATTATTCTCATTATGTTCATACATGGTCTCACTATTAGGCATTGATTTGTGTAGAATCAAACCACAACCCAGATTTACTACGCAATGATGCCTATCCTCTTCAATTTCTCACCGAGATGCTAATATTTCTGGTATTACAACTCCTGTCCTCACTTCAAATAACATCCTCATTTTTCACACAAGGATTTTAGTTTGAGTATAAGGATCACGTTTCGACACTCACTCTCAGAACAAATTCACCACTCATTTATACATATTGCCATAGGCTTGCCCTTATTTTCACTACTTCAAATTTCTCATACGCACTTAGGATCACAATAGGACTTTTTTAGATTGTAACATAGGCTCAGGGTCAGGTAGGGTGTATTTAGGTATACTTTAGTGACTTGTTGCCCTCCTTGACATATCATTCTTATTTTGCCCTATTACTCAATTTTCTTTTCACTTTGCTGTTTTCCCTTTCTTATCCTTATGTGTAAGTGACTTTTCTCTTTTCTTGTGTTTATTTTGCTTTTTATTATTATTTTATTTTTTTATATATAGTCACTTCTGTTTTATTCTTTCTTTCTCTTCATTCTTTCAACCCCACTTTCCGTGGTTTTCCTTATAGCAGCCACCCTCAACTCATGATTTTGCCATGAGTCAAGGTTCACAATACCCATGGTTGGGTCAGGGCCAAAACAAGGTTGCTTTCTGCATTAGCCACCCTCAACTTATGCTTTTGGCATAAACTGAGGTGCACATGTCCAAGGAGGGACCAGGGCCAATACATTGTTCCCAGAAAAGATCATTTGGGGTAAAAAAAAAATCTAGTTTAGGCTCAATTCATTTGGATCAAAAAGGGATTAACTTCATTTGGTTTTCTGTTATTTTTAGGCTCAAGATTGACTATTTCGAACAAGGGCCTATGATCCTTTCCTAAGTGATTGTTTTGACTCACTTTTAGTAGGACTAACCAGGCAAGTTCTAGCTTAGTATTAATGGTGGTCATTCGAATTCACCTCACACTCACATGACATTCCTTGCATTCCCAGAATATTAGACACCTAGTTCAAATCTTGGATTCAGGATCATGCAGAAGTGTATCCTTGTTTCATGTTTCAAACCACACAATTATCACTTACTATGCCTAGTCATGCAAATGATTATCGAGATATCACATTTATATTAGCCATCATGCTTCAGATTTATACTGTGTACATAAGATATGACATGCCGGTTCAACAATAAAAGTAATCAGTCTTTTGGGGAAAAAGAACACAGGCAAGAAAACCCCAAAAGAGGATCGTGAACTTGGGCTACTCAGAATTCACCCAAGCGTTCACTTTCCATTTACCCCACCCCCTACAAAAAAATATGCAATTGTCCCCAATGCATAGAAAAGTTAAACTACGTAAAAGGGTAAGTGAAGCAAACCTGAGGCGCTAAGCGCCGGTGATCAGCAAGCTGGTGGGTCCGGTTCCCCGGAACCCGCTCCCTGCGTAGTCTGGACATCCTCAGTAATGTCCTCAGCATCCACAGCACCATCAGTAGTGCCTCCCACAGAATCTACAATTTTGGAGCTAGACGCCCCGGCAGCTACTTCTACAGCCCTCAACCTACGGGCCTCCTCATCGGCGATCGAGGCTCTCCTCGCAGATTCCATCTCACGGCGCTCCTTCTTCCTCGCCCTAGCCTCATCCTCCTCTCGACCCCTGCGTCTCTTGACATGCTCTCGTGGGGGAGGTGGTGGAACATCAGAAGTGGTAAACAGGGCGGCCATCACGGTGTCATCGGCAGGCTCCGCAGAAGGGGCCTCAGACTCGGGTACCCTCGCCTCTAAAATCATATCAAGATCCGCCCGCAGACTCTCAACCGCAGCCTGGAGAGTCGACATGTCCACCGGAGGGGCTGGTCGGGCTAGTACTCGTAATTCAAATGCGTCCAAGCGCTGGTGTACCTCGGCGATCTGCCTCTCTGTGTGCTGTACCATCTTGCGCTCCATGCGCTCCTCTGCCTCAGCAATAGTCTTCTGCATCCATGGCTGAATGTGATGCAGAAGAGTAGCCATCTGTGCCTCAAGTTTCTGAACCCGAGCAAGTGGGACCAGAGTGGCAGAAGGAGCCGAGCGAGAGGAGCTCGGTGCAGTGCTACTACCCGGGATAGACTCGACCGGAGTAGCGTCAGTGTGTGCAGAAGCAGCACGGGAAGCATCATGAGCATGATCTACGGTGTCGGCCAGGTTCTCACCAAATGGGGCCACCTCTGGACGGGGCCCTCTGCGTGGGACCAACTCATTGGCCTCATCCCTGATGAGGCCGATGTCAACATTTCCTTGCGGGGTCTTGAGCTGGTCAATGTGCCAAATGGGCACACCTGCTGATCTGCACAAAGAGAAAATCATGCAAGGGAAAGGGTAAGTCGTGGTGACCTTGAAAGCCCTCTCGTGCATGACCGCTTGGAGAAGCCAAGCGAAATCGACCTCGAACCCTGCCATCATTGCAGCCATCAGCACTGCACGATCCCAGGTGACTATGTTATCCGCAGCAGTGGGGGAGAGACAATGGCGGACGATCAACCAAAGAAACTTGGCCGTAAAGGTCAAGTTGGCCTTCCTGATGGCCCCCTTCGGCTCCATCACCCAATCCGCAGCCTCTCCATCAATAGATAGGTGAAGTGCCATCCACCTTTTGGTGGTCTTTCTCAGTGAAGGCTCGCGTAAGAACCGGCCCTCTTTAACAATTTGTCACCGGTAATCAAACTCGGCGGTGAGAGGTGTGCTGGTGGAGTCAGAATCTGTGCCGTACAGATATCGGCGGATGGCTGGTAGGGAGATGTCAACCTGGATGCCGCGTACTCGGATGTGCTCAAGTGGGGCCTGTTTGGTGGGGGCAGACCGCCTATCGATCTGCGAGCGAAGAGTAGCCACATAAGAGGCATAGAACTCGCGGACTAGCTCCTCACTGTAGCGACCCAAAGAACAAGCCGTCCACTCTAGCCGGTGTCTGGTGAAGAGGGTGTGAATATCTGGCATGGTTGGGAGACTTCCCGTGAGGACCCGCCTCTCCAGTGTAAGAGTCCGTGTCATGACGCCTTTGTCATTGAGAACCTTGGCGTCTAAGTATACTTTGTATTGCCCGTCAACACACCACCGGTTGGGCTGATCGGCAACCGGGGCAGGGACTCCTGTTGGTGAGCCAGGGGTGGAGTCAGTCTTGTCAGCCTCATCATCTGAAGCAGAATGTGTAGCTGTGGCAGGGGCAGAGGCTTCTGCAGACCCTGAGGCTTCCTCTGACCACGAAACTCCTAAGGAGCCAGATGCTCCTTCGTCTTGGGCAGCTGACCCAGAAGGAGTGCCGGTCAGTGTGCGCTCCTCATCAGACTGGGAGGCAGTGACTACGCCGGACGCCACCTTCTTGGGCGTGACTCGAGGTACACGTGGAGCTCGTGCTGGAGTAGCAGTGCCTGGGGGCACGTATTCTGGATCATGCTCATCGTCAGAGCCTATCACCAATCGGGCAGACGGGGCGACAGATTTTGAACGCCCACGTGCGTAAACGCGATCTTGTTTAGGTGCCATGATAGGTAGTACCTGTAACGAATCATCATTAGTACTTGAAGGATGAAACATGACACAAAAAGAAGTAAAACATTGAGACAATAATACACAGAATCTCAAACCAGTGATAACAGCTCTGAAGTAGCAGTAGGTCACGACGGACATGGTGACGGACCGTCGTGCGTATGACGGACCGTCATGCAGTCCGTCATGTAATACTTGGCAACATAAAGTATCAGAGGGAAAGTCTCAGACCGATACGACGTTTATGCAGGACGGACCGTCGTAGGTACGACGGTCCGTCATATGTGTCCGTCAGTGGACACTTAGAAAAAGTGTTGAGACCCTTAGAAAAGGGGTCTCTGACCGTCACAACGGTTGTGCAGGACGGACCGTCGTGGGTATGACGGTCCGTCACATGTGTCCGTCAGTGGACACTTAGAAAAAGAGTTGAGACCCTTAGGACCGGGGTCTCTGACCGTCACAACGGTTGTGCAGGACGGACCGTCATGGGTACGACGGTCCGTCACATGTGTCCGTCAGTGGACACTTAGAAAAAGAGTTGAGACCCTTAGGACCGGGGTCTCTGACCGTCACAACGGTTATGCAGGACGGACCGTCATGGGTACGACGGTCCGTCACATGTGTCCGTCAGTGGACACTTAGAAAAAGAGTTGAGACCCTTAGGACCGGGGTCTCTGACCGTCACAACGGTTGTGCAGGACGGACCGTCGTGGGTACGACGGTCCGTCACATGTGTCCGTCAGTGGACACTTGGAAAAAGTGTTGAGACCCTTAGGATATGGGTCTCTGACCGTCACGACGGTTGTGCAGGACGGACCGTCGTGGGTATGACGGTCCGTCATCGGGTTGTCGTGCTGTCAACCAGAGACAGAACTGAGGGGTGCCAAATTTACCCCATGTGAGTCAAAAATGACAACCCAACAATGTTCTAATACAGATTAGAACCCTAATGGACAAGTTTAACGCCCTAATTTCTCTAGTATTGTCCAGGCAGTTTGTGGAATTAAAGACCTAAGTTAGATAATATCTAGGCAAAAACAGAAACCCATATGCAATTAACAGGGAAAAACAGTAAAACAACCAAAAATAGTAAAGGGTAGAGTTTCAGGAATACATACCTTGGAAGACGAGACAATAATGCACAATTGATGGCACTCAAGTTAGAAGACTAAGAATCACTGCAGCAGATTCCGACCAAGAGGGAAAGTTTTGGGATGAAAAATGGGAGAAGATGGGGAATTTGGGAAGAGAGTGAAGTTGGAAGGGGAGAAAATGGAGGGAAGATTAAGTGAAACTGATAATGAAGGGGTGGGGGGGTTTAAAACGTTTTAAACTTTTAAAATTCTCAAGCCGGGTCGGGTCGGGTAGCCGGGTAATGGCGTGACGAAACACCGATGACGGTCCGTCGCAGTTGTGACGGTCCGTCACACGGTCCGTCGCCTGTGCCCTAATTCTTCAAAAATACAAGAGAGCGTACCTGGCACGACGGAGTCATGCGACGGTCCATCACAGGAGTGACGGTCCGTCGATGTTTCCGTCAGTGACTGATGTAGAGTAACTTGTCTGCAGTACTTCCTGTAGATGTGCTACCTGAAATTTTACAACCCATTAATAGAAAATGCTACTGTTACTAGAAAGAGAAAAACAAAAAAAAACTATAAACGTGATTAGATGATAACTATTGGGTTGCCTCCCAACCAGCGCCTGATTTAACGTCGCGGCACGACTGAGGCCACTTGATTACTCAGACTTCATCAAGATAATATGCCTCAACCACCTCATTCGCCGATTCCGCATGACCAATATAGATTTTGAGACGTTGTCCGTTCACCTTAAACCGCACACCTTCCTTGTTTTCCAACTCAACTGCTCCATGAGGGAATAATTGGGTGATCAAGTAAGGTCCAGTCCATTTAGACTTGAGCTTGCCCGGAAACAAGCGCAATCTAGAGTTGAATAAAAGCACCGAATCCCCAATCATAAACTCTCGTTTCTCGATTTTTAGGTCATGGTACCTCTTCATCTTCTCTTTGTAGAGGGCTGAGTTTTCATAAGCCTTAAGGCGAAATTCATCGAGTTCATTTAACCCATTTAATCGTTGTTCTGCAGCTTCGTTCCAGTCCATTTTTAGCTTCTTCATAGCCCACATGGCTTTATGTTCTAATTCAACCGGAAGATGACATGCTTTCCCATATACTAGTTGGTATGGGGACATACCTATGGGAGTCTTATACACTGTCCGGTAAGCCCAAAGAGCATCATCAAGCCTCCTTGACCAATCTGTTCTACTAGCGTTCACTGTTTTCGACAAAATCTGTTTGATTTCCCTATTTGATACTTCAACTTGCCCACTAGTTTGAAGATGGTAAGGAGTGGCCACATTATGGCGAACCCCATATTTCTCCAATAATCCCTTGAACAATTTGTTGCAAAAGTGGGATCCCCCATCACTAATAATCGCCCGTGGGGTACCAAATCGAGAAAATATATTCTTTTTCAAGAATGCAGTGACACTCTTCCCTTCATTGTTTGCGAGGGCGATAGCTTCCACCCACTTGGATACATAATCAACTGCTACTAAAATATACTTCATTCCATGAGAACTCACAAACGGACCCATAAAGTCAATACCCCAAACATCAAATAACTCAATTACAAGAATGGGGTTTAGAGGGAGCTCTTGCTTTCTTGAAATGCCGCCATCTCTTTGACATCTATCACATGCTTTGGCGAACTCATGAGCATCTTGATGAATAGTTGGCCAATAGTAACCACTTTGTAAGATCTTGTGAGCAGTCCGGACACCACTATGATGTCCACCAAAGGGTGAGGAATGGCATGCCTCTAAAATGCTCAACATCTCGACTTCTGGCACACAACGCCGAATAAGCCCGTCGGCACAACTCCTGTATAAGTATGGTTCATCCCAAAAAAATTTCTTCACATCGTACATGAACTTTTTTCTTTGATGAAAAGACAAGTCCGATGGAACAAGATCACTAGCTAGGTAGTTTGGAAAATCTGCAAACCACAGAATCAGGTCTTGTGAGGCAGCCAATACATGCTCATCGGGGAATGTGTCATCAATATCAGTCTTATCCCCCAACTCTCTCATAGCTTCATCTTCTAAACGGGACAAGTGATCAGCAACTTGATTTTCGGTCCCTTTTCTATCCCTTACCTCAAAGTCAAATTCTTGCAGTAGTAATACCCAACGAATCAACCTTGGTTTCGCGTCCTTCTTCGCCATCAAATATCTCAGGGCTGAATGGTCAGTATGCACTATGACTCTAGTGCCTAGCAAATAGGAGCGAAATTTTTCAAAAGCAAATACTACAGCAAGGAGCTCTTGTTCAGTGACTGTATAGTTCTTCTGAGCTTCATTGAGGGCTTTACTAGCATAGTAAATGGGATGAAGGATTTTGTCCCTTCTTTGTCCCAATACCACACCAAGGGCAACCCCACTCGCATCACACATTACCTCAAATGGACTGTTCCAATCCGGAGAAATAATGATAGGTGCAGATACCAGTTTTTCTTTGAGATCGCCGAATGCTTTCATACAGGATTCATCAAAAGAAAATTTACAATCTTTCTCCAACAGTTTGCACAATGGATGTGCAATTTTCGAGAAATCTTTGATAAATCTCCTGTAAAAACCTGCATGCCCAAGAAAGCTTCTCACACCTTTTACAGAGATAGGTGGAGGAAGTTTCTCTATCACCTCGACTTTGGCTCGATCAACTTCTATGCCCTTTTCTGAAATACGATGGCCCAAAACAATACCTTCTTTGACCATGATGTGGCATTTTTCCCAATTGAGAACTAAATTGCAATCTTCACATCTCTTAAGAACCTCAGACAAATGGCTCAAACATTGCTCGAAAGATTCACCAACCACTGAAAAATCATCCATAAAGACCTCAATAGTATCTTCCACCATGTCAGAGAATATAGACATCATACATCTCTGAAATGTGGCGGGTGCATTGCACAACCCAAACGGCATTCTCTTGAACGCAAAGGTCCCATATGGACAAGTAAAAGTGGTCTTCTCTTGATCTTCTGGTGCAATAGAGATCTGATTATACCCTGAATAACCATCAAGAAAACAGTACCACCCTTTTCCGGCGAGTCTATCCAACATCTGATCCATGAAGGGCATGGGAAAATGGTCCTTTTCGGTCCATGCATTTAATTTCCGGTAATCCATACACACCCTCCATCCAGTCACCGGCCTCACTGGAACAAGTTCATTTTTTTCATTGGGGACCACAGTCATTCCCCCTTTCTTAGGCACACACTGAACAGGGCATACCCAACTACTATCGGCGATTGGATAAATTACTCCCGCATCCAACCACTTTATGATTTCCTTCTTCACGACCTCTTGCATAGGTGGGTTTAAGCATCTCTGGTGCTCAATACTTGGCTTATGATCGGGCATGAGTTGGATTTTATGAGAACAAATACCAGGAGGGATCCCAATAATGTCCGCAATGGTCCACCCAATCGCTCTTTTGAACCTTTTTAGCACTTTGACCAAACTCTCAACTTGTTGTTTATTTAGATCTGATGCAATGATTACCGGTAATGTGTCACCGTTTCCTAAGAATTCATACCTTAGATGAGGTGGGAGAGCTTTTAATTCTAGCTTTGGAGCCTCCTCTATGGATGGTTTAGCGGGTGGAGACTCGCGATTCTTCATGTCTAGCTCATATTTCTTCGGTTTAAACCGGACATTACCACGATCAAGGGCAGTGACTAATGACATATATTCTTCAATGCCTTCATTATCAAGATTCATTATCACTGCCGCCAGTGCTTCTACACCTAGCCGTTCTTCTATTTGTGTCTTGGATGATTCACCAACTTTGTAGGATATGGCAGATACCGATTGGAGCTCACCACTCTGCCGCATGGACCTACAAATGTTGAAAGTCACTTCTTCATTGTTCAACCGAAATTTCATCTGCCCTTTTTCCATATCAACTAAAGCTCTACCCGTAGCAAGGAATGGCCTCCCAAGAATAATAGGCACCTCAAAATCGACTTCACAATCAAGAATGACAAAATCTGCTGGAAATATGAACGACTCCACTTTTACTAGCACATCATGGAGTATCCCTATAGGCCTTTTTACTGTTCGATCGGCCATCAGTAGCCGCATCGCAGTGGGCTTTGGGTCACCCAACCCCAACTTCTTGTAAATCGAGAGGGGCATGAGATTTATGCTTGCCCCCAGATCACATAATGCTTTCGCAAAATGTAATAACCCGATTGTACAAGGAATAGTAAATGCAACCGGATCTTCTTTCTTTTGCACTAAAGACCTTGTAGCAATAGCACTACAATGCTGCATTCTGTCATCATCCTCAAAAGTGACCGATCTTTTCTTTGTAACCAAATCTTTCATAAACTTGGCATAACCGGGCATTTGTTCAAGAGCTTCTACCAAAGGAACATTGATAGAAAGTTGCTTCAACATTGTTATAAAACGCCGATATTTGCCATCCTCGGTCTTTTTCACTAATCTTTGAGGAAAGGGGGGTGGAGGTCTAGGCATGGGAGTTACCTTTTTAGGCACTTCAGCAACTTTCTCAGTGTTATCTTCTACTTCACCACTAACCTCTACCACTTCATCATTATCTTTCATCACCTTTTCCACAATAGACGGCATAGGTGGGTCAATAGTTTGTTTACCACCACGAGTAGTAATTGCCATACAGTGTCCATCATTTTTCGGATTTTGGACAGTGTTGCTAGGAAGAGTGCCCGATTGCCGTGTGTTCACAGTTGCAGATAATTGAGCCATTTGCAATTCAAGCTGCTTGATTGATATGGCATGTGTATCAACTTTCTGTCCAATACCTGCTACATCACTCCTTAACTCTTTGGTGTGCTCATCACTAGCATCGAACCTCCTCATCATCTTGTGCAACATATCCTCAACTCGCGCCATACTACCTCCACCATCCCTAGGAGCAACTTCACGATTTTGAGGAGGAACATAGGGCCCACTCCTCTCATTTCTGTTACCATAGTTACCCCTGTTGAAGTTGTTGTCGCGGTTGTAATTTCCATCACGAACATAGTTACCCTCGCGGTTGTAGTTACCATAGTTCCGACCTTGATTTCCTTGACCTTGGCGCCAATTCTCCTGATTGGAGCCTTGGGCATTTGGTCGGAAACCCCCCGTCTGATCATTTACTGCATAAGAATCTTCCTCATAATAATATTCATCAGTTGGTGGTGGTGGTTTAGACAAGTAGTTAACTGCGTTTATCTTTTCTGCACCCCCAGTGACATGTTTTAACACTAACCCAAGCTCAGTTCTCATCTGTGCCATCTCTTCACGAATCTCATCTGTGGTTGGGTTGTGTGTGGATTGCACTGCAAAAGTATTTCTCCCAGTATCTGTCTTCCTAGTACTCCATGCTTTATTATTTCGAGAAATTTTCTCTAATTTTTCGGCAATTTCAGCATAAGGACACTCCCCATAAGAACCACCTGCAATAGTATCCAATACCACTTTATTATTATCATCCTGTCCCCAGTAGAAGTATTCTTTCAGTGACTCATCATCTATGCGGTGATTGGGGACACTTCTCAGAAACGAAGTGAACCTATCCCAAGAACTACTAACTGACTCTCCTGGTAGTGCCACAAAGTTGTTAACTCTATCTTTGTGATTTAGTTTCTTGGAGACTGGGTAGTAACGTGCTAAGAAAATGTCCCTTAGTTGGTTCCAAGTGAAGATTGAGTTGTAAGGAAGCTCAGTGAACCAAATGGCAGCCTCTCCCGTCAGTGACAGAGGAAATACTCTTAGCCCTATTACATCCAAATTCAAATCAGGCCTCCCTACACAGCTTTTACACACTGCCCTCACCTTAGCTATATGGGCATGTGGATCCTTAGACGGTAGTCCGGAAAACAAACCTCTAGCAGTGAGCATTTGCATTAGACTACTAGTGACTACAAAGGTGTGACCTTCAGGTAGAGGGGGCAATACAAGTGGCCCATCAGAATCTGCAATATTGTCATAGCCTCTATAGTATTCTTGAGGACGTGGTGCGGGATTTTGTCCCCTTTGTGCACCTAGATCAGGATTTTCAGGTAATAATCGACCATGAGCATCAACCGGAGCTGGGATGTTCAGGTTTGGGTCATCATCATTTATACCCAAGTTTCGATTCATTCTTCGTAGTGTACGCTCTAACTCGTGATCGTAGGGAAACAAGGGTTCTCTTCCTCTCCGTGTATTTGGCATACAAGGACGCCAAACCTAGCAAAAATAAAAAACAACAGAAAAAGTAAAAAAAAAGTAAAATCAGGAAAATATTGACTAAATTTTAGTAATAAATATGAGTTAATCTAAAAGTTACTTTCCCCGGCAGCGGCGCCAAAATTTGATACGCTCAAACTTACTTCTCAAATAAGAAGTAAAGCGGTCGTATCAAGTAAAGAACCCAACTAATGAGGTTGGGATCGATCCCACAAGGAAAATAGTTCAGACTTAACTTTATTGTATTATTACTATTATTTAGCCAACTGTTTTCCAAAAAAACTAAAAGACAAAAAGGGGGGTTTTATTTCTAAATTAATGAAAATGATTAACTAAATAAGATCGAACAACTAACAAATTTAACTTTCAGAGTTTTAATCAAATTGTAAAATTAACTAGGGCTTTAGTGTTCCCCACAGGTTCCTAACTTGGTAAATCTAACTATAACAATTCTATCCTGATATCTTGCATGTAAAGTGATAAGTTATGTATCTCTAAATCCTTGGTCCGGCATCTAGAGAATTTCACTCCGCACCTTGGTCCGGCTACGTGTGTTGCTATACTAACCCTTATCTTTACCTCATATTAAACATCGTATTCGGTATTTGACTAAGCTATTAACTCGTACCAACCAATACTAGTCTATTAGATAGTCTACACTAAATCTATGTTGATAATTCTTTTCCTATTATCTACCTCCTTGGTCCGGCAAGTAGCATTAAGGCGAGTTCTAACGTTGGCCACCGTTAAAAAGAATTCTAAACGAAAGAATTATCAATACATGCAAGACACCACTCTAGAGTTTGTTATTGAAGTTAGATTACTACCTTGTTATTCACCCATGGTTCCCACAACCCTAGCTATGAGGTTTAGTTACCCATGTTCATAGTTACACAATTCATATCGTTAATGGAAGAATTCATGCACTTACTTTTATGAATACGAATAATTTCCCAGAATTTAATTTGATTAATCAACGAAATCCACAACAATCAATTCCCGGAAAATATCTTAATTCCCAAAATTGAGAGTTTAACAATATAATCGAAGAACTATAAACTAAAAATTATCCAGAAAGTCTAACCCCAAAAACGAGGTTTTTCCAACTATTTATAAGAAAAACAAAAACCTAATCAAATAAGGATTCTATTTACTAAAAATCTGTCCAAACGCGTCTGGGTCGACGGACCACGTGACGGACCGTCATGGACACGACGGACCGTCATAGCCTCCGTCGTCCCATACTTCACACCTTCTCATGTTGCTTTCTTCATTTCCCTCGACGGACAGGTATGACGGACCGTTGCAAGCATGACGGCCCGTTGAGGGTCTTCGTTCCAAAACACTTGAACTTTGGAATTTTGGGTACTGGATTATTCTCTGATAATTACGACGAACATGCAGGACGGACCGTCGTACCTGTGACGGTCCGTCACGAACTTCCGTAATCCCACACTTGGTCAGACTTCCCCAAATTTCCTTCAGCAACTTCTTCCTTTACTACGATGCCACCTACGGACCGTCACAGCCGCGACGGACCGTCATAGGCTCCGTAGGTGGTCTCTTCAGCAATTCTTTCTCAAAAACTCCTGCGTTCTTCGTTAGACAGATTTTCTGCAAACAAAGAGAAACTTATATCAAAAATCAACACAAAAAGGCTCTCGACACACACTAAACTTAAGGAAAAAGTATTAGAAATACCGTGAAACCACGGTACATCAGAAGTGTACAATGAAAGAGGAATGCATCGTATGCTTTGTATGGCTTTCCCTAGGCGTTTTTGGTAATTTTTATCATTTATGGACTTGATTAATATTAATATATTTCTGTTCATTTATTTGTTATTTTATTAATTTGAGGTTTAGACATATGAGGTTTTTCCTCATCTTGGTATTTATGCAAATAAGTCTTTGGAGTCTCCACTGCTATTTCCCTGTTTACTTAGATGGCACACGGCAAAGAGTGATAACATTGTCCAAGATGATCCATTTAAGTAATACTTATTTTGTCATATAGTAATATTTGTAAATTAGTGAAGGTCTTGTACTAATTATATTTTTTTGGTAGGTTGTGCATCCATCCCTAGTACCTGCTACCCGTGAGAAGAAAGAAAATTATTTGGCGGCATTATAGTCATATACGGACGAAGTGAAGGACACAATTATTGATGCCTTAAAGGCCAGTTTGAAAGGTGTCACTGTCCTCACTTCTGCAGTAGGTCATGTGGAGGATGAGTATTCAAACGAACACATTCCTAATCAACCTGGGGAGACTTCTATACCAAGTACTTCTAAAGATGAAAGCCTGGGTGAACGTGTTGCATCTCTCGAGCAATCAATGGTTGAAATCATTGTTTTTGTATGAGAAGAGAAGTTGAGATGAAATGAAAAGAAAAAGGAAAACAAAGGTAGATAAATTTATATACTTATTAATTGTGTAATATAATGTTTGTATTAATATTTAGCCACTGACATTGCAGTAGATGATGACAACTTTCATCACCAATAGTGGATGAAAACATCCTTCCATTAGCTGTAGTGGATGATGATCTTGTTGCAGTTGATACATACTTTGCTGAAGAAGTTGATGAAGAGGAGACGAAAGAATAAGAGAAACAACAAGAGGAGACGATGGAAGAGAACACTAAAGAAAAAGAAGAGGAACTAGAAGAAAATGAAGAAAATGAAGAAGAAGAGAAAGAATAACAAGAGGAGAAGATAACAGAGAATAAAGAAGACGAAAAGCTTGAAGAAGAATGGTTGGCCACTGAAGTGGAAATACACATGATGGGTATTGTGATGGAGCTTAGTGGTCAAGTTGGTGGTGATTAAGGGTAGCTGTGGTTTTTGGGATGGTTATTCCCTAGTATTTTAAGATAATTTGTGAAGTTGTTCGTTTTTTAAGGCAATTGGTTTTTGTGATAGTTGGGTTGTTCCCCGGTTTGTAGACATGCTTTTTTATATGGTCTTTTAAGATAATAGGTTTTTGATAAGTTGGTTTTTAAGAACATGATTAAAGTGGTCTATTGTTTTGTTGTTTTTGACGAAAAAAATGTACATCTAACAGTACATATTATATTATGAAGGGTTTTAAGATTTCTTATTAATCTATGTCTTAATAAACTTGTTTGTCTAATGCTATAAATTAAATCAAAAAGGGCAAAGGGTCAAATATACCCTTATACTATTGGAAATAGTTTAAAAATATACCCTTCGTTATACTTTAGGTCCAAATGTACCCCTTCCGTTATACTTTGGGTTCATATATACCCTTCGGATTATACTTTGACACAAATTTGCCCTCAATTTTAACGAAAAACACGTGACAAGCTCAAAATCAAATCACGCATCTCGAATTTCAAATATTTAATTCTTTTAGAAACTCATCTCCTCCGTTTTGAATTCTTTCCTTTGCATCTTATTCTTACAAGAAGCTAATAATTTATCATATTCAAAAACTAATATGATTTTTCATTTTTTCGAATTGAGGGTTATCTATAAAAAAACTTACCATGCTTAACCTCTTCTAAAAATTGTCAATATTAATCAAAGAAAATACACTATTGAAGATGTTCTAAGAATTTTCAGCATTTGTACTTTTATAATAGTAAGAAGATGTGAATACAATGATTAATTTTATAGAAATAAATTTGAAGATTTTTAATTTGTGAGGGGAAAATGCAGCACAATGATGTTGTGTGATATGCATATTTTATTATTTCTAGTATAAGAAATTTAAAAATAGATTAATGAATGGAAAAATGAAAATAAGAGCTCAAAACGGAGGGAATCAGTTGGGAGACACAAGTGAGTTTCTAAGCAAATTGAGTGTAAATAATTTGATTTTGAGTTTGTAACATGTTTTTTGGTCAAAGTTAAGTGTATATTTGCATCAAAGTATAATGAGAGGGGTATATTCGAACTCAAAGTATAACATGAGGGGTATATTTGGACCGAATGTATAACGAAAGGTATATTTAAACTATTTCCTTTAGTACAAGGGTATATTTGACCCTTTGCCCATTCAAAAATAAAAGATATAACAGTGCAAGAGAATACTTTATTTATTCACCACTACATTCTTGTTACTCATTTGTTACAAATTTCCAAAAAGCAAACACAAAAAATAAACCACATAGTATAGCTTTTAGGCGTTTTTCTTTTTCTTCTGCCAAAATCAACCTTTTTTTAGTTGCTCTCTATCTATTTCAACATCTTTTAGCAACACTTTCAAGTGATTTCTCTGCTCTTCTGCCTCTTTTAAGAAAGTCATTCACATATTCCTATTTTCTTCGGGTTCCCGTAGCTTTGTTAATAATTCAAATTTGGCAACGCCTTGAAAATTTGATGGGCTACTCGTTGATGAATCATTTTCATGCCACCTAAAAAATGGCATATGCCAACTGTACAATTAAAGATTTGTCAACCTGGATATGTATCGGTGTGTGACGTCCTCAACGTAGTTGATTTACCACAATGACAATTGTAAGACTTTTTTGCTTTGGATGTTTGAGATGTTTGATACATGGTAAAAATGGAGGTTTTTGAGTTGTTTATGAGGAATTTCCTTCCTTTTATACTAAAAAACAAGCAGGTGTTACCGTTGAAAAAGTGAAATTTGAACTATTCTTACCGTTGTGAAATGTGTATATGAAAATATGTATTGGTTGTCAAAATATATAGACCTCTCAAACTATCGATGCATATCTATGTGTGTGGTGTGTTTAAGATCAATGAGATTTACATTCTGGCGTTAATAAGGTACATTCGGGTTTATGTCTATGTTAAAGCATTATCGATACTGCAAAAGACAACAACTAATTAATAATAAATTGTATTTTTAGAATTATCCAATTAAATAAGTTTAAACAAATCATATGATCATGTAAGAGTCCACATAAATTGACTTAAAAGCTATTTTTTTAAGTCAATCAAAACGGGCACCTAGTCAGTTCACTTCTCTCCTCCTAACAACTTTTTTAGAAATAGGTTGGATTATGAGATAATCAAATAGAATATTATATACAAAACTATTCTACAAATACCAATGGCATAGTATATGTTGTTTTTGAAATAATTACAGAAATCCCACTTTTAAGTTTATTTATGACCATTATACCCTATAAGTTTTATAAATCTCCATAATTTCTCATTTTTTTCTTAAGTCAAAAATGTCATTGATATATCCGACCCTATTAATGTATCTGACCCTCTTTTTAATGTATCAGCGCATGTATCCGACCCTCGTTTTAATATATCAACACTTTGATTTTTCGCTATTAATGTATTTGGACTCTCCATTAATGTATCTGACCCTCTTTTTAATGTATCAATGCATGTATCTGACCCTCTATTTAATGTATCAACGCATGTATCTGACCCTCTATTTAATGTGTCAGCGCTTTGAATTTTTGGCATTAATGTATCCGGACCCTCCATTAATGTATCCGTTTGAGGGATTTCTATAATTATAATGTTTTAAGGGATATATTGTAATTTTATCTTAAAAGTATGTAAAATCTGTAATTTGCCCTATGTTTTTTTACTACAATTAAAATACTATTGAGCCCGTGAGTACACGAGCTTATATCCTCTAGTGTGTGTATATATATATATATATATATATATATATCCAGGGTCCATTACCATAGAAAGCTCACATATTCAAGGATGTGTTTTTCCTATAAAAGGGGCAATACCCTCGCACACAAAAAATAGTATAGAAGCCTTAAAAATATATGAAAAAGAAATATTAGAACAATTAACAACTAATTAAAAAGCCTTAAAAATATATGACAAAAAATATTAGAACGATTAATAACTAACACACTTTAATGTATATGTCCAGGGTCAGAGGCATATCTAGAGAGGTGCCGTGGGTTCACGTGAACCCATGCTCCCCTCTCTAGATCATATATAGTAGTGTTATAATTTTTTTTAAAATATTCAACTATAGATGTGTGAACCCATGTTTAAAGTATCATATAATAATAAAATAAAGATTGGGTGCACTTGTCTTTTTGAGTAACACCTCTCCAAGTGGTTATCATTTACATTTTTGACGTTTCAACTAATTTTGCTTTTGTTTTTCCCTTTAATCTTTCAAAATTTTCAAGTGTGTTACACTGAAAATCCTTAAGTAAATTAGCACTATAAATTTTTTATATAATTAAATTAGAAACGTATATTAAATTTTTAAACTAGTAGTAGTATATATTTGGACCTATAAGTTTTAATATTTAACGGTTCAGATTAAGAACCTAAAAATCAAATCGATCTAATTTATATAAAATACATTTTTCGTAATTATGTACCCATCCAGCCGAAATTGTGAATACGCCTTATCCAGGGTCCATTACCATAGAAAGCTCACATCTTCAAGGATGTGCTATTCCTATAAAAATGGCAATACCCTTGCACACAAAAAATAGTTGTCACGACCCAAATCGAGTCGTGAGTGGCACTCACACTTAATTACCTAGGTGGGCGAACCAATGAATTCAACCTTAAATTATATTATACAAGAATAATGCGGAAGCTCAAAATCAGTTAAATATCATTTTCCAAACCTGAAAGTCATCACAACAAGGACATCTAATCTCCAATTTCTAAGTCCAAGAGTATCAAAGACACCAAAATAAATGAAATAAAATAATTTGTGTTCGAAAATTAAGGACATCAGGCAATGACCGAGAGAATCCAATCCAAGCTCGAATGAATAGCTCACCTTGAACCTGATATGCTGAGACTGGCTAGAGCTGAGGGCGAGTCGAATTCGCTAGTACATTGATACACTTGCTGCACTCCATAAAAGGAAAACAAAGAAAAACACAAGTAGGACTCAGTACGGGGCAACAAGTACTGAGTAGGTATCATCGGCCAACCCAAAATAGAAACTAATATACAATGAATAATAGTATGAACTTAACTATGACACTTAACTGGTGGTAAGCAACAAACAACATGAACAAGTGACTACATAATCAATCACAATATCAAGCACACCCATGAGGACTCATGTCTCCACGACACGCTCATTTGAGAAATGGGTTCTTTGAGATTGAGTACATTAAGTTAATTCAATATCTTTTTCCTTTAATGTTACTATGTCGGAACGTGACACTCCAATCCAATCATATCGTGTCGGAACGTGACACTCCGATCAAAGAATACCATGTCAGAACGTGACACTCCGATTCAAGAATACCATGTCGGAATGTGACACTTCGATCCAAGAATACTGTGTTGGAACGTGATATTCCGATCCAATTATACCATGTTGGAATGTGACACTCTGATCCAATTATACCGTGTCAGAACGTGACACTCCGATCTAAGAGTACCGTGTCGGAACGTGACACTCCGTTCTAATTATATTGTGTCAGAACGTGACACTTCGATCCAATTATACCATTAATTTATCACTTATTATTACCACTTTCAATTCATTGATAATATTTCATCAAACCTTCTCTATTCAAGGCATCACTTCGATAAAGAGGGTTCAAGAATATAAATTCCACGGTCTCAGGATTTCAGACCAATCACAAGACACACAACTAAGCCACACAACCACAGAATCAAGTACATCGAAAACATCACAGTATCATTCAATACATATCAATCACTATTAAGAGTTTACTATCAAATAGCATAAACCATAACCTACCTCCACCGAAGAACCGAAGTCAAGCAAGTTACTTCTCCAATACTTTTTCTTTCCTCAATGCCTCCGAACCTTTCCAATCTATCAAGTATATGTGCATAACTTGTAAGTTAACGATTCTATAAACACTCATTATTTTATGTCTAGCCTAGACCCAAAAATCGGCAAACACAAATCTATACTCAAGTTCCTAATCTTGAGGTCCATTAATATGCCAGGTCTCTTATTTCTTATATTCAAGCCTAAAGTTAAGTCTTTATTTCTCCGAATAACATAACCTTAATGGCATTGAATAATATATTATACTTAATATTTAATTAATTATCTCAATATACTAAAAATCAGTTTGTAAGAAGATAACACATATTAGATTGAGGATTAAAGTCACTGGTTTCGAAAACCAGTGGCTACTCTAACATAACTGTATCGTATACCATAAACCAACTTTATAACCTTATTAGCCAATGATTGGCTAATCATTACCTTAATCATTATGTCATCTTTCATTTAATGTAGGTTCCCCCACTTTCACATAATAACCATGATTCTACCTTTAACAAATTTCCTTCTCCTTCTAATTAATATAATACTAATATGATTTTTCTCCCTTTTCTTTCTCAATTGAACAATAAAACGATGACAATATAATATTGACTTGTACTCACTCATTAACCAATTATATGTATGAATAATGATCGGTATCTTGGATGAGAAGTTTTTACCGGAAAGGTTAGCCGCTCCAATTTCCTTTCGTTCAACGCCGCTCTCCATTATTCTCCTCTTATCCTCTCTTTTTTTACAGATTATTTATCACCCTAATTATTATATAACAAACTTTTTTATAAAAAAGGTAAAGTGACCCACTACTAATTTTAGTGTTATCTTTTTTAATCACTAACTAAATTAATATTTAAACCTGGCCCGATAATTCATAAATATAGTTACCAATAGCCCTAAATGCCCATTTAGAATCTACCGAAATGTATTTTATGAAATAAAAAGCTCTAGTACTCAAAACGATCAAACGGGTCGTTACATCATATACCAATTTATCCATCGTTCGTCCTCGAACGATCAAAGGAAGGTGAAGGTAAGAAAGGGTAGTTGTTTCAACAATTACTTCAAAATATTAGTACCTAAGGTCTCATATCAAAAGGATCAAACCAACCAATTAGAGATCTACACCTCCTACCCTACAATGCCTCAAATGGGGCTCTGTCAACATTCTAATGATAAATGTTGTTGTATGTAAACTCAACTAACAACAAAACTATTTCCAATAATTGACTCTTCAACTGATCGATTCTCCAACTAGACCTTGACACAACCATCAAGATAAATATTATCTAACATAACCAAGATAAAATCCTCAATCAATATTGGCTACAATCAGAAGTGAAGCTGAACTAACCTCCACATAATCATAATACGCAAACCATCACACATTTTCAATATTTCCTTCTCACAAAATGATCTTTCGCGAGAATAAGTTATAAAAGTTTGATCTTTAGACATCAGGTACTCATCAATACAGAATCAAACTTGTTTAACCCAAGGAAGAAAATAATCAAGTAACCACCAATCGAGCGATACACCTAGGCATACATAACCTCTAAAAACACTGTTGAAGGCTAAATCAATAGCTATTATTGACAAACCCTAAGAATGAAAAAAAACTAGACCCAATGGTCCTCACATTCCATCATGCATAGCCAAAACATGATACCGATGATAAGATAACTCTTAAGTCTATCGAACAATTGTAAATTTTCATGGTAGCTCTCCTATAAATTCTCATAAGCAGAGTTGTGCGGGTAGAATCACTAGTGTACCTCAACTATCCTAAACAACACCAAATCTTCCATAACTGAAATGAACAAGTCTAACCAAGGCTACGACCCTACCAGGAGTACAATCACAAAATCGGTACACCCGATTCACTACTAAGGACTCACCCATAGAAGCAAAAACACAGAGATGTAGAAAGTGAATCATATTCTAAACCATGCATAGAATTAAGAAGTTGGTCTAAGAATGTACATAACCAAGTGAATAACTCTAAGTACTCCTTCCATAGAGCCTATATTAAAATTTTTATTCATTTGACTCTATTTCCTTGATTTTAACCACTAACAATCAACCAGTCCGGTCCTTATTATAATCATACATATATTCGATTCATCAAAAGCCCACACACTTCTCACAATACTCTATTAAAGACAACACTCTTAACACTAACAAACATCATAACTACACCATCCATTTACCTTACTCACAACCACCATTAGTATCAAAATATTCTTATCAAATACATGCTCAAACTCTAGTTACATCTCTTTCTATTTAAGCATTTCATGAAAAATATGAGTTTTCAAACAAGGCTAATAACACCAATTTTAAAATTGAGAACCTTTTCATCGAGATAAAACTATTAAAGCACACCCAAAGTCAACTTCACACCACTTTCACATATCATGATATAGCTGTCATTCAAACCATCACATACCTCATGCCAACACTTAGGGAAATTCTTGGTCACTCAAATTATTGTGTATATTATAAGCTCATAACCTCTATTCACCATCAAATATCTATGTAACACATCATAACCTTCTATGTAGTCCCATCAATAGAGTAGTATTAATTCAACTCTAAATTATTAATAACCATGTATTATTATATCTCACCTCGTGCATCATTCTTAACTCATCTATCTTAATTTAAGCAATCTAACCCCACGTAAAATTTTATATTTTCCATACCTCACTGCTTGACACCCAAATCAAAATTTAATCTTTATATAAGTCAATGATAAATTCCTAGTAAGTCTGTACTAAACTAAGTCACACCTCACAGTCATATCAAAACTCATAGAAAATAAAAATAAACATATAATCAATACAACCTTCAACTTCACCCCAAGGTTTTATACGAGAGGTCTTATTCCATTTACTTTTCTCAAATCTTCTCATGGTACAAAATTTTAAATATCTCGACCCTTCAATATATCAGACTTTTATTTCTCTAACTCGCTTACCGATCTTATTCTTTTACCAACAAACCATGACGTTTTACTTCACACTCTAAATCAAAACTCTGAGAAAAACCCTTCCTTATCTCCTTTAACAATCAAAGTAACAAACTTTATGACTCAAAACACGCACGAGTTCTTCTAATTACCCAATACACCACGCGATTAATTATTTATTACCTTACTAATTCATACCGACTAAATCAACTACCATGAATGTCGACTTATAATATGGAACTTGAACTTTGATTTCAACCATATAACCAAATTCCCTTATCTATCAACATTAGCTCATACCTTGAAGATTTTTAGGATGTATCTTAACTTATCATTGATCGCCTCTCATAGATCTTACCATATCCTTCGCTAAAAATTCAATTGTACTCATTACTAAACTCAAAACTACAAAAGAACTTATCATCGCACTCGAGTTGAACGTATGCACATTCTTTTCTCAAATCTTTTCCAATCATTTTTAACCAATTGATGAACATATGACACTATTATCATAACCAGAGAAAAACTATTGAAATCACGCGTCTCTAAATCCAATTCTCAATTCCTTTGAAGATACCTCTTTACCCTTTACAATTTGAGAAAAAAAATATTTTTGCTCTCACTTCTTTTTGAAGGTTACCCTACATTCCATTAATTTTATTTTATTTTCATTAGGACTCTAGCTCTTTTAAATTCAATTCGAGTGGTGCCCCAACATTTCCTAAAACTTGTCATACAACCACATTACTCACTAAATAGTAGAAATTTCAACCTTAGATACTCACAAGTTTTTATTATCATACAAAATTTGTTTATCCCACCATTTGTATTCTATAATTACATCTCAATCACAATCCATCACTAACTCTTATTACCATCATTCTCAGTTAGCCCTTGCCATCACCACAAAGTTAACATTTTCATTTATATGACACCTTAAACCTAGTTGTATCAATCAAATCCTTTGAACTAACACAATTTTATACACACTTTCTTACTTAAATCTTCAATTTACTTTACCCAAGTATACTCACTAGGACTTTCTTGCCATATAAGTTTGTTATTCTAGTATCAATCTACCCTTTGAAGCTTAAGATAAAATCACCATAGAATAGAATAATCTACCTTCTTTTTTCCTTCCCGTTGATTCCCCCCGACAATCAAGATGCATTTCCTTCTAACAAGTGGCTGAGAGTTAGCAAGCAACCTTGGCCACTTGGCAGGAGGTTCGCCTCATTTAGAACCCTCAAGATACATTTCACAACCTGAATGTATTTATATTGTACCAAATATCTACCACTAAAATTTTCCTTAAAAATAATGCTCAATCCAAGCGCACGCAGTAATAAACTAGTTGGTTTCTCAAATGTGAAAGCAACACCAAATCTCATTATCTGAACATGTCATACCACTAATAACTCCTTAAGTAGTTAGTATTCACACTTGACTATCGATGTATTCGTTTCCACGTAACACCAGCAATGTACCGTGAAAGGTCGTTAGATTTATCAGTAGAACACATCATACTTATAGAGAAGATCGTACCCAAATAGACCACACATTTCTACCTATTAAATGACTACAAAACATTATTGAATATGTTCTCTCTCTAGCCAAGCAATTTGCTTTACTTCTTAGGTAAAGTGAATAACAAAAGTAATACAATTCATAACTCTAACCAAGTAAGCATCAATAACCCTCTCCGATATACCCTCAATCTATGAAGTCATAGTAGAATTCTGACCTTAATTCACACAACATAATTTCATCATTCACTAAACAACACATACATGTTATGAAAAGTTTACTAACTGTATTTTCTACATTAATGGTGTTCATTTTCTAGCTCTCCCTTATAAAACTTTGTATATCACAAACTCAACACTAAGCCTCTCCACTATATTCATTTTATGAAGCAGCTCGAAACATCAACAATGAAAGCATAAACATCTTCAGATTCAATACTCAAGAAGTATGAGGGTTTCAACATTATGAACTCAATAAAAAAACATGTTGATCACTAGTCATTACAGACCCTTTAGTCAATCGAAAAAAATATACTCATTTTTAAGGACACATTTTTTTAATGTTGCTATTTCAACTTCTCATACTCTAGTACTAACCATATGTGAATTAGAGTGAAAAAATTTAGATACCAATTTGTATCACCTAGATACCAATTGGATTCGAGTAGTAGCACTAATGAAATAAAGAAATAAGTTTTCCTAAAGTCCTATAGCCTCTCAAAGAAAAGTAAAGGCATCCCCATACCGTTCCGCAGGACTCTACTAGACTTGTCTCACCGAACATAACGCTCTGATATCAAGTTTGTCACGATCCAAATCGAGTCGTTAGTGGCACCCACACTTAACTACCTACGTGGGCGAACCTATGAATTCAACCTTAAATTATATTACACAGGAATAATGTGGAAGCTCAAAATCTAGTTAAATATCCTTTCCCAAACCTGAAAGTCATCACAACAAGGACATCTAATCTCCAATTACTAAGACCAAGAGTATCAAAGACACCAAAATAAATGAAATACAGTAATTTGTGTCCGAAAACTAAGGACATCAGGCAATGACCGAGAGAATCCAATCCAAGCTCGAATGAATAGCTCACCTTGAACCTGATATGCTGAGACTGGATAGAGCTGAGAGCGAGTCAAATTGGCTAGTACATTGATACACTCGGTGCACTCCATAAAAGGAAAACAAAGAAAAACACAAGTAGGGCTCAGTACGGGGCAACAATGTCACATCCCGAAACCACACCCTAGAAGTTAGAGTGCAACCTTGGATTCGATCGGCTTATTCGACCTCTCAGAGGTCTTATACAAGCCTATCATATCATTCATCGCATATACATAACGAAAAGTAGTGCGGAATTACAACTTTTCGTAAAACATATAGAAGTCATAAACTCTTTCATAGACGGAAAATAGGAAAAACACTAAGTCTCGAATCATCATCTTAAGATACGATAATACTTGGGACACGGCCCATACGAATCGAAAACATACTATTAATAGTCTATTACAAACTTCATAAAAGAAAAATAAAATGACATATATGTCCTCGAGTCAAGTGAGGACATACTTCAACTCTTCTTGAACGATCTCCTTGTACTAGTCTTCTTCCCCAAAGCTCTTCACCTACCAAGAACTAATAGATAGAAAATAAAGCATGGAATTAGTACAACCACATGTACTAAGTATGACATTATGCATAACAATTATGAAAAATGGACTTTATTGGAAATATGCCTCTTTTCTTTAAAACATCATAATATCATCATTAAGAATAATATTTAGCAACTTAGAGTCACATAAGAAAACACTTAAACCGAAATCATAAATTTAGAGCTCACTTTACAGTGAGTTCACTTCACTGTACAGTGAAGTCCATTCACTGTTACAGTGAAGTCCTAGCCTTCTCTTTTGAACATCTTCTAGCATGTAGTCTCTCACTAAAGTCATTCTTAAGATTTATTTAAGTCACACAAAGAGAGACCGCCCATACACCCTCTCTAGATGTGCCTAAACGATCCTCAAGATTACTCATAATGAGACACATACACACATACAATACATCAACATACAAGACATACAAGAATGACAGTCTCCTCTACCAAGGCTATCAAAAGACTTACTCATGTACTCCTAGAAGAGAACGCCCATACATTCACTTCAAGGCTACCTAAATAATCCTTAAGACTTCCTAGGCTTAGATCATGTCAATATATCAAGCAACTTACCTAACTAGAGTCATTCTCAAGACTTCCAAAGATAAGACATGAAGAGATCATCTTTTATGCCCTCTTCACACTTTAGCTAAGGAATCCTTAAGTCACTTTAGATTAGGTACTTATCCATTTACATGCTCATTATCATTAAGTCATTAGTTCATTAGTTCATTTAAGAGACATACATCACATAAAGAACATTCAAATAATAGTCTTAGACAAGACCTAGGGACTCTCATTAACATCTTCAAAGCTTATTGTGCAATGTCTAAGTAGCGACCCATACCACCACCTAAACTTCATAGAACTTCTCTAATGCTAATAGGTATCCCATATGATGAGAATAGGGAATAACCAACATAGACCATGGTAGCAAAGCATGGACTCCGAAGTTCTATCCTACTTCGATGAGGTTTCTACTTGCCAATGGTAGAACATAGAGATCCCATGTAGGCACATGGTTAAGGAATATGAAGGGCGTGATTTGTATTCTAGTCTCATACTTAACTAGAACTACTTCCCCTTAACCATACTCACTCGGTGCTAGCCTTAGTTCTCATAGATCAATTTACATTAAGGTTCATACAAATGGGTCCCATATCAAATTCATGACCCAATTACATTTACCCTACCAAAGCAATGTCCATTAGGGCTATCTCACTATGGCGATAAGAAGCTCATCGCGACTTTCCTAAGTTATGATATGATGTAGTTCCAGCCAATCAACCTTAAGTCCATCACTCATTACATGAAGGATACCATTACGGCTAACTACTTCACGATTTATAACCTTACCACTTGGTTCAAGGTTCCACATAAATGACCCTTTTATCATCATTCAAGGTCTCACCTATATTCATTTATTCAAGACTAAGACCCCTTTAGGTTCCTAAGCCAAGACATCACATATTCACATAAGCATCAAGTAAGGGACACAAGTCTACCTAAGCGAGACACAACATACTTCCATTTTACTCATTTAGCCTATCTTTCTTTAGACCCTTAAGCATGACCCTTAACCTTATTAAGTCAATCTATTCATTACCTTAACATTATCAATATAACCATTTTAGACTCATCTAACCAATTTAAGAACAACCATGTAACAACTAAAGACTACACACTTAACACATAGTCAAAGCATAACATGATTACCTAGATAGTATCAATAGTCTAACACATACTTTCTTATATAGGTAGATATGATTATACATCATCAAATCAACTACTCAAATAGACATATAAGTTCAAGTAGTGCCGACAAGGCTATGTTCATCAATATATTAGAAAGTAACGCCGAGAAGGCCACATCAATTCACATAGCACCGCCACCAAAGGTGGAACAAACCAATCATAACATAATTGAAGTATAATTAACATTGAATATGAAGAAATAGGACAGCGTACCACCACTTCATCATCAACACTTCAAGCCACTACCAAATCACCCAATTCAACATCATAAGGCCCTTACCCATGGCCATGAACACCAATTCAATACACAATTATAGAAATCAATGAAATCTACACCAATTCAACATCGATTCAACAATTCAATACCAATTTGATAACAATTGAATACAATTCTTACAGCAATGGAAAGCCCATAAGAAACTACACATGAAATCATCAATATTAAGCCAATTTCAAGTAACTCATAATTTAGTCAAAATCTTAGGTTCATCAACTTCATGGTTTCATAGGTAATTTAGGTTAAAATCATCAATACAACATCAATCTAATCCATAATAGACGTTTGAAAACCATTAATGCAAGAACCCATGGTAGAATCATGAAATTGGACAATTCACCTTTTGAAAACTTTGAAAGTATCTTTGAAAGTTGGGCTCCTTGAAGAAACGAGTTTCAAGTATCAAAAGCCATACCTCAATGAAGCTAATTCTTCACTTTGATGAAGAATCTCCACTCAAAACGTCACACCAAGCTCTTCCTTGATTTTGGACTTCAATGGAGTATTGGGGAATTGCTAAGGTATTTTGGGGTTTTGATTTTTGAAAATAAAATCTTCTAAGTGTTAATGACTTATAAACACTTGTAAAATACCCAAAAGACCCTTAGGGAACCGCCAATACTCTTATTTAGAAGTGGGGTGAAATTCTCATTTCACCCCTCACTTAACAGTGAGGCTGCGCAGGGACTTTGCTTCACAGACGGAAGCCAGTCGACGGACCGTTTGTCCACAAACGGACCGTCCAGTCCTTCCGTTGGTTGGGTCAGGGACTTGCCAAGGTTCCCACCTCAACCAAGACTAAGTCTCCACCAATGACACCCATCGACGGGGCATCTATTGGCCCATGAGCCGTCGATGCCTCCGTCATTTGGGGGCTGCCTGGGACAGTCTTGACATAAAGTTTGGGTCCTTCCTCAAGGACCCTTGCTTGGTCCTTGGGGATGTTTGCCCGGACGTTTCTAACCCAAACATGACCGTATAGGAGGTTAACACCTCTCACATGAATTTTATCTAAAACGAACACGTAAAACTCTTCAAAATATGCCTAGACACACAAGGTCATTTCAAGGCATATCTTTCGAACTTCATGAACGTTCTTGAACGTTTGACCTCCAAACTCCACGAAACTTGACACACTGACTTTAGACAACATATAACACATTTAAGAACAACATAAACTCATGTATACACAAATTCACATAGAACCACATTCGAGGCATTTAGGTGACTTAGTCGTCGAACGTCTTGGTTGACCCTTGACGTTTGACTTCCAATGCACCTAATACTTAAGCTACTGCCTCAAAACCATATAATAGACCACATTAGGACCTTAGACCACCATTACCAACATTTTAGGCTCTAGTTAACCTAAGACATTTTCGAGGTCTTACAAACAAATACTGAGTAGGTATCATCGGCCAACCAAAATAGAAACTAATATACAATGAATAATAGTATGAACATAACTATGACACTTAACAGGTGGTAAGCAACAAACAACATGAACAAGTGACTACATAATCAATAACAATATCAAGCACACCCATGAGGACTCATGCCTCCATGCCACGCTCATTTGAGAAATGAGTTCTTTGAGATTGAGTACATTAAGTTAATTCAATATCCTTTTCCTTTAATGTTACTGTGTCGGAACGTGACACTCTGATCCAATCATATCATGTCGGAATGTGACACTCCGATCCAAGAATACCGTGTCGGAACGTGACACTTCGATCCAAGAATACTGTGTCGGAACATGACACTCCGATCCAATTATACCGTGTCGGAATGTGACAATCTGATCCAATTATACCATGTCGGAACGTGACACTCCGATCCAATTATATCGTGTCGAAACGTGACACTTTGATCCAATTATACCATTAATTTATTATTTATTATCACCACTTTCATTTCATTGATAATATTTCATCAAACCTTCTTTATTCAAGGCATCACTTCGATAAAGAGGGTTCAAGAATATAAATTCCACGGTCTCAGGATTTCAGATCAATCACAAGACACACAACCACACAATCAAGTACATCGAAAACATCACAATATCATTCAATGCGTATCAATCACTATTAAGAGTTTACTATCAAATAACATAAACCATAACCTACCTCCACCGAATACCGAAGTAAAGCAAGTTACTTCTCCAATACTTTTTCTTTCCACAATGCCTCCGAACCTTTCCAATCTATCAAGTATATGTGCATAACTTGTAAGTTAACGATTCTATAAACACTCATATTATTTTATGTCTAACCTAGACCCAAAAATCAGCAAACACAAATCTATACTCAAGTTCCTAATCTTGAGGTCCATTAATATGCCAGGTCTCTTATTTCTTATATTCAAGCCTAAGGTTATGTCTTTATTTCTCCGAATAACATAACCTTAATGACATTCAATAATATATTATACTTAATATTTAATTAACTATCTTAATATACTAAAAATCAATTTGTAAGAAGATAACACATATTAAAATTGAGGATTAAAGTCACTGGTTTTGAAAACCAGTGGCTACTCTAAGATAACTGTATCGTATACCATAAACCAACTTTATAACCTTATTAGCCAATGATTGGATAATCATTACCTTAATCATTATGTCATCATTTTCATTTAATGTAGGTTCCCCCACTTTCACACAATAATCATTATTTTGCCTTTAACAAATTTCTTTCTCCTTCTAATTAGTATAATACTAATATGATTTTTCTCCCTTTTCTTTCACAATTGAAACAATAAAACGATGACAATATAATATTGACTTGTACTCACTAATTAACCAATTATATGTATGAATAATGATCGGTATCTTGGATGAGAATTTTTTACCGGAAAGGTTAGCCGCTCTAAATTCCTTTCGTTCAACACCGCTCTCCATTATTCTCCTCTTCTCCTCTCTTTTTTTTTACTGATTATTTATCACTCTAATCATTATATAACTACTTTTTTTTATAAAAAAAAGGTAAAGTGATCCTCTACTAATTTTAGTGTTATCTTCTTTAATCATTAACTAAATTAATATTTAAAACTGGCCCAGTAATTCATAAATATAGTTACCAATAGCCCAAAATACCCATTTAGAATCTATCGAAAAATATTTTATAAAATAAAAAGCTCTAGTACTCAAAACGATCAAACGGGTCGTTACAATAGTAAGAAGACTTTTATATTCCTTCATTTTATTACTCTTACTATATATTCTCTATATATACTGTCACTTTCTCCTTTTCTTCTATTCTTCCTTTTCTCCTTTTATATTTAACTAATATTGCGTAATATATTATCAGTATGAAACTTAATATTTCAGGTGTAATAAACACATATCTTATATATTTTTAGCTACATGTTAGTTCTTCTTTATATATTAATTTGTTTTAGTTAAACTAATCTGGTGGTCTTTGTTTGGTATATCTAACTCTATTATCATTTACTGAGTTACATTAATTTTAGTATGTATACAATTTCTTCCAACTATTCTTATATTTAAATAATGTATATGTAATAATTTTACCCTAATTTTTTCTTGAACATCTTACAATGCTTCTCAAAATTTCATTTATGTATGTGATTATTATATCTAATTTTTATGTACCTTGCAATAGAAATTTTATTTGTGTATTTGTATATTGCTATATTTATTGATGTATTTCAGTATCCCTGATTTATTTGTATATTTCTATAGTACTGATTTATGTACCCTAAATTCATATTGTCTCTTTGTGTTTATTTTATAAACAATTATTTTTTTACATGACAATTAATTACTTTTAACTCATCTCTTCTTCAAGTGTTTATCAAGGCAAACTCATCAAGTCTTGAGTTTGTGTCACTTGATATTATCAAAAAAAAAGTTATTTGTTCTGCGCCCTTGACGTTGAAATTCACCATGACGTTGAAAGTCTTGGTGATACTATTAAACAAGAAAATGAAGCATCAAGTCAAAATAAAGCGAAGACCATGATTTTTCTCCGACATTATTTTCATGAGGGATTAAAAACTGAATATTTAACTGTGAAAGACCCTCTTGAAATATGGATTAATTTGAAGGATCGAGTTGACCACCTAAAATTTACGGTGTTATCAAAAGCTCAATATGAGTGAATAAATCTTCGATTTCAAGATTTTAAAACTCAAACTGAGTATAATTCTTCTATTCAAAAAGTAAGTTCCATATTAATATTATGTGGAGATACTATCACTGATATTGACTTCCACTTTTCACGCTTCAACGTTGTTATCACAACAAACATATCGTGACAAAGGGTTTAAAAGATATACTGAATTAACTACATGCACACTTGTGACTGAGCAGAATAATACTTTATTGATGAAAAATCGTGAAGCCCGTCCTACTTGTTCTGCTCTATTCGCTGAAGCAAATGTTGTAGCAGCACATAATCAGTGTGAATCAAGACAAAATAATTATCCTGATCGTGGACATGAATGAGGTCGTGGTATATATAGGACGAAATAATTATCGCCATTATGGTGAATCTATATTTGTCACCAATATGATATGAAAGGTTATTGGGCACGTGAATGTCGTACGCCTGATTCTTTTGTGAAACTTTATCAAGCCCTTCTAAAAAGAAAAGATAATAATTTGGCAGCACACTTGTCTTTTCAGAATGACGAGGATGAAGCAACTACCTCAAATAAATATGATAATATTGAGTCAAATCTTACATAAAAAGATGATGACTTAGAAGCCTCCCAAATATTACTCATTTCAAAGATGAATTTTTTTTTTACTCTTGATCCATATCTAGTTAATTTACTCTTGTTGCATTTTCCTGGTGATGACTCGCTTATCTTCGGCTTCCTCATACAGTAACTTCCGGGAGGTATCGTCTCCTCCAATGATTCATTTTTTCTAGATACAATTTCTTCACCGAAATTGATTTATCAACATCATTAAACTCTGAATCTCTTAGCAATAGATCCTGGTTGAAAAGAGGGAAAATTGGCTGCTGAAATTTAGTTGGAGTGTCATAGATGAATTTCATAATTGAGTTATCCGAATTCTCATAGGCTAAAGAGAATTTAAAATCTTCTTCGCCATCATCCAAGCTATGGTTCTCCTCCGCCCTAAAATTCATCGGAGATTTTTGCAGCTATATCCGATACAAGTCCAAAATGGTTAAAACTGAGGCACAAATATTTATATTTTCCAACTTCCTTCATATTTGTTTTGAGCGAACTAGAATGATTTGTTTTGGTTCTCCTCTGCTCCTGCTAGGTTCTATTTATAGGTGTTGTTTAAGTCTACTTTCCTTGATGGAAGAGAGCTCACGCCATTAGATATGTGCTTCTAGAACTCATGGAGTCTTACAGAGGTTTGAATTGGATTAAAAGTTGGTCAAATTTATTTTTGAATCAATTTTCAATTTTTAAAGTGTTTAATAAATATAAAAAATAATTTAAATAAAATAAAAATAACTTAAAATAAGTTCAAAAGCGTTTGGCAAGGTAAATAATAAAAAATAATTCATGTAATTTTTATTAATCAACAGATTTGATGTAATATGATTGGTAAAGGAGTACCAAAAAAAATATAGTAAGAGAAAGATATATGACAAGAAATACTAGAATAATGAATATATAGTTAAGTAGCATTAAAAATATATGGCAAAAAATATAAGAATTCTAATTAATATTTAAGTAGGATTAAACATATATGGCAAAAAATATTAGAATAATAGGAGCCTTAAAAATATAAAAGAAATATTAGAACAATTAATAACTAAGAAATTTTAACATATATATATATATATATATATATATATATATTAAGAATATATGACAAGAAATATTAGAACAAAATAGCTAAGAAATTTGTGTGTGCATATGTGTGTGCGCGCGCACACACGCGTGCAGCGTGCGGCGTGCGTGCGTATGTGTGTTTGTGTGTGCGCGAGTGCGTGCATGTGTGTGTGCGCGTGCATGTGTGTGTGCGCGTGTACGTTTGCGTTTGCGTGTGTGTGGTGTGGGGGGGAGGTCCATTACCATAGAATTTTGTATAAAAGGGGCAATACCCTTGCACACAAAAAATAGTAAAGAAGACTATTATTTTCCTTTATTTTATTACTCCTATTATATATTCTCTATATACCTTGTCACTTTCTCCCTTCTTCTATTCTTCCTTTTCTCCCTTTTTCTTTAACTAATATTCCATAACACATTATCAGCATAAAACTTAATATTTCAGTTATAATAAACACATTATTACTCATATATATAAGTGATCAAGAAAGGACTATCACAACATCAATCAATTGTACCAAAAGTAAAGTAAATTGTACTAGAAATTGGGGCCCATTTTGTTCCTTTATATTCTTTCTCAACCACGTGTATGAATTTAATATGGATTTAATTTCATCAACTTCCTTTTCCTTTTGAGACATATTACATCTTTGTCTATGTGAAAGACATTTGATTTTCACTCAAAATACAATTTCACCTTTTCTACTTCTCTCAAGACTTCCCTCTTTTCTCTCACTATGTTATATGTTTTCCATGTAAAATTGATGTATTTCATCACTTCAAATTGGTTCTTCTTATAATTAATGTATTAATATTATGTGGAGTACTATCACTGATAATGAATTACTTGAGAAATTTGTTTCCACTTTTCACGCTTCAAATTTGTTATTACAATAATAATATCGTGAAAAGGGGTTTAAAAAATAATATGAATTAATTACATGCCCACTTGTGGCTGAGCAGAATAATACTTTATTGATGAAAAATTATGAAGCTCGTCCTACTTGTTATGCTCCATTCGCTGAAGCAAAAGTTGTAGAACCACATAATCAATGTGAATCAAGACAAAATAATTATCCTGATCCTGGACGTGAATGAGGACGTGGTATAGGACGAAATAGTTATCACCATTATGGTAGAATCTATATTTGTCACCGATATGATATGAAAAGTCATTGAGCACGTGAATGTCGTACGCCTGATCATTTTGCGAAACTTTATCAAGCCTCTCTCAAAAGAAAAGATAATAATGTGGCGGTACACTTGTCTTTTCAAAATGATGAGGATGAAGCAACTCCCTCAAATAAATATGATAATATTGAGGCAAATTTTACATATAAAGATGATGACTTTGAAGCCTCCCAAATATTACTCATTTCAAAAATAAATTTTTTTTTATGAGAGTATTGATTGAAGAACTGATCATCTAAGTGAGGACAAATTTATAAGAATAATTATTGTTTTTCTATTATGTTTGCAGCTATTTTATTCTTCCAAAATATTTTTCTTACGATATTATGTCTTATTAATTTCTATATTTTAGTACGATTTCATAAAGTTGTTGCTTTTTCACATTTATATATTGTTTATTTTATTTTTATGAAGAATATGAAAAATTTCCAGTCATTAGTTAGATTGAAAATCAAGCATGATGATATATGTCTTATACATAGTGCAACAACACACTATTTTAAGAGATATTAGAACACTTAATAACTAAGACGCTTCAAAATATAGGGCAAGAAATATTAGAACAATTAATAACTAAGAAAACTTAAAATATATGGCAAAGAATATACATCTTTTAATTTTTTTAGTATGGCAAGAAATATTAGAAATATTAATAACTAAAAAACATAAAATATATCGTAAGTAGTATTTTGTCTTACTGATTTCTAAATTTTAGTACGATTTCATAGAGTTGTTGGTTTTTCACATTCTTATATTGTATTTTTTATTTTTATGAAAAATATGGAAATTTTCCAGTCAAGAAATATTAGAAAAATTAATAACTAAGAAACCTTAAAATATATGGAAAAAAATTATATCTTTTAGTTTTTTTTAAAAAAATGGCAAGAAATATTAGAAATATTAATAACTAAAGAACATAAAATATATGGTAAGTAGTGTTGGGAGAAATAAGAAACTGAGTGCTAAAATGTGTGGCAAGAGAAATAGAAAAATTATATGGTAAGAATATTAGAAAACTTAATAATTAAGTAGTTATAAAATATATGGTAAGAAGTATTTAAGAAAATTAATAATTAAATAGTTCTAAAATATATGATACGAAGTATTGAGAAAATTAATAACTAAATAGTCCTAAAACATATTGTTAAGGGTTTTCGTGGTTAGGTTTGGATCGGTTATTGGTTAAAATTAAAACCAAATCAATCTAGTCTCTCTTTTAAATTTCTAAAATCAAATCAAACCAAGTGAAAATAATAATCATCGGTTAGGTTATTGACGGCTTGGTTCGGTTTAGTTCGGTTTTTCTGATTTTTTTCAGTTTGAAAGTAATAATTTTTTGAGAACAAACGTATCTTGATTAAAAAAACACCTAGTACATGAACAATCCACATAAACACTACTGTTGCTTCAATTAATCAAGGGAAAAGGGTCAAAATTACCCCTCAGCTTTATTTTATTGGTTGACTTTACCCCTGCCGTTAAAAACAAGTTATTTTTACCCCTGTCGTCAAGAAGCCTAACAAATATACCCCTCTTTGAATGGAAAACTTCAAATCAACTTAAATTATCAAATTTTACTTAATTACCCAATTTTAATTCAATCCCACCAACTTAATAATATAATCCATTTTTTTTACCAAAATCGACTTTATTTTCCCCACCACCAAAGCCTTATTTGCATACTTAGAGATGAAAAATCAAAGCAAAGAGCTTTCCAAGAGTGAACTGGCGTTCATTGTTTCTGTTAAAACACTTATTCATAGAAAAAATGGAAAGATGAAAAAAAATATCCAAAGATTTGAGATGGAAAATGTGAAGCAATGAAAAAAAAATTGAAATCCAAGGGGAACTTCTGTTCCTTAGTAAAGAACCCAAGAAAGCAGTTGCGAAAGAATGCACAAAATATCGAAGTTGACTGTGGCAACGTCGAGCATAAACTACA
Organism: Solanum sitiens; assembly: GCA_016801875.1. Taxonomy (NCBI): domain Eukaryota; kingdom Viridiplantae; phylum Streptophyta; class Magnoliopsida; order Solanales; family Solanaceae; genus Solanum; species Solanum sitiens. Next base: position 1,853,881 of record JABWTJ010000035.1, on the reverse strand, counting down.
TGGAATATTGGACAATAACTAATCCATTCGAGCAATATACGTTGGCATTCTTTGATTGGAATCAGCTGAGATTTCTATATCAATCTTTAACATAATATTAAAGGTGTTCCATATCCCTCTCCTGAGTGTGGAAACATCATTCGTCGCTGAAGACATCTCTAAGTATGTAGATCATGGGAGAGGAAGAACAATTTAGCGAGGGATCGCCTATTGAGCCGGATATGGAAGACCCTGAAGGTAATTTTCTCATGAGTCACCCCCCAACAGGAGCTTCACACGCTCAAGCCTAAGGACCTTGATGAGTTTCCCTGGTTGAGTGACACGTGAGCCGGCGAGACAGCCCCCGCGGACATGGGGTGCGAGAGCGACACTTCCTATTCCTATGGATCCCAATTAGATTTTTGGCCTTATTGGCATGTAATGAACGATATTCACCTTCTCTTTTGTTTTCCTCACCTTTTTGTAAGCACATGAATGCTGGTTTCTAGCTGATTTTCCCTTGTTAATATTAAATGCTAAGGTTTATAACTTATTGTTCTATTGCTGAGTGTTTGCTAAATTACAGGGATTAGTTCAGATACGATTCGGGGTCCATATGTGTTACTAGGGAAAACAGGGGAGACAAGGTTGAGATTCTGTCTCTCCCTATCCCGCTCATGCGGAAAAAATCTCACCCCAACTGCCCTAACAGAGACAGAACCCCCGCCAACAATTTTCTGGGGTTCTTCCCTTCTTAATTTCCATAGATTTCAAGGATATACTAAGCAATTTAGGGTAATCCGCTTAGTTAGGATGGTCAATGTCTACCCCGAGTCAACCCAACAATACATACTCCAAAATTCATTCTCATAAATTCAGCACTACAACAATGCACATCCTTAGGATATGCCCATACAGTCACACGGTTATAGACAGTGGCAACACATAATCAAATTTTATTTTGCGAATCACATCGCAGATTATCTAAACATTTCCACCAAACTTAGTCATGACTTTTATTTCCAACAACAAGTTCACAAAACTTAAGCAGTCACAACTTGCACAGTTTCAAATATTTTGTCCATTATGGTGTTATATTAAGGTTCAGACAAGAATTAATTGTGCACATAATCGTATCATAGCATTCAAGAAAACACATTCTTGACACCAACAATTAATTCAAACAATTAGAAGGTAAGTAACACGGTTTCCAGTCACAACTCACTCACAAGTCCAAAGTTTTAGTTAATTCGTTCCATGGATTACCATTACTGATCATCCATTCAATTGCACAACCCGTAGGCCAGATACCAATTGGAACCTTCTCAGTTCCTATGTACCTTGCTTGGGTCCTGTTGGACAGGACTATGGCATTCGATTTTCTTTGTTGAGATACCAATTGGAATAAGGAAATTTCAATTGGATTCAACACATAACACAAGCAAAAACTTGCACGAAAAGAGAGAAGAACGAGATGAATTCCTTGGATGCTTCGTACCTTCATGAAGATCAGATGTGGACATCAACACAAGAGTCTACTCTATATTTGCTCTTGTACGGGTAGATCGGTAACCTGGGCTTTGATATCAATTTTCCACGACCCAATCCACCGAAACGTGCTGGCACCTTCTCTAACACCTAAGTAGGATAACCCTCAATTCCCAAACTGTCACGACCCAAATATAGACATGATGACAGTCGTCTTATCCCACCAAGACAAGTCAGCCTAAAACTCAACCATTAGAATAAAATGCGGTAAATTTCAGAATCAATTCAAAACACCCCCAAAATTTGGTTGTCACGTGTACAAGTCTCTAGAGTATTACAATTGATTCAAAAGAAACGCTAGTCTCAAATGAACTTGTTTCTAGAATAGAACAAGGTCATAACTAAGTAGAAAGAAAGTTTGTTGAGATGATAAACAGCTACCTCACAAATCTCCAAGAAGCCTTAGACAAGGAGAAGATAGATATCACAAAGTTCGGGCTAGTAACCTACAAAAAAAATTATAATAGCAAGGGGTGAGTACCAAACCACACGGTAACCAGTAAGTAAACTTTTAAACACAAGCTAAGGGCATAAAATACGAGTACTCCTTACACACCAACTGAACCTCCACAAATACAACCTGCATAAAAGTCAGCCCAACCTAACAGTTCATAGTTTTCATAGCCCCAGCTCATTAAAATCATTTTAACCAAATTACACATCCTCAACTACAAACTCAATATTCAACAATAACAACTTTCACAAGAAGGCACTCACAATATCAGCAACACACAAGATCAAGTTCGTCAAATAGAGATAATCAAATTTCAAATACTTCTCAACCACCAATAAAATACATAATCATCAAGAATGAAGAATGTCATGGGATGCAATGCAATATGACACCATGAAGTGATATGCCTCAGAATACCAATTTCTCTCTCAACCGTATAGATATATACTCCTCGGAAATACATCGAGAGTTCATGACCCATGTGGGACTCGCGAGGTCCATATACCGATACGGACGATCTCCACATGTCTGTACGACGATCTCAACACACTATCACAAATCAAACAAATTTCGCACGGACGATCTCCACGTGCCCAATCACAATCATAACTAATCTATCGCGCGGACGATCTCTACGTGCCCAAATAATCATAACTCGATCTCAACACGGACGATCTCCACGTGTTAGACCTTTACTCATACCCAATCTCATGTCAATGCATGTGCACAATATGATATCAAATAAAGGAGATGATGCAACATCTCAATAAATCAATGTCGCTATGACATATAATCACCTCAATTATCACAATTATACAAGTTCAGTATCACACATAATAAATCAAATCAATAATATATCAGTTAATGCCCATATGCTTTGTCATTCTCGGATTACAATCCGCATTTTATAGTAATAAACATTCCCATTAAAACATTGGTACTCGTACCATTCTCAACACATCACATACAAACAAATAATAACATTGTCTTCTATTACCCCTTTTTATCATTAGAATTAATCAATGTGGACAAGTCAACCCATCACCAAGTCTCATTACTCCCAAACATATACCACAAGGAAATACACGCATTCCATACACTTAGCAAGAGTTTAAAAATCCACTTGCCTCAATCAATCAAGAACTCACTCCGGGACTTGAGTCTTTTCCTTTCGTTGAACTTCCAACTCAAAGCAATCTATTCACATTAATAACCACATTAAGATTTCGAAACTAACAACAACCAACTCTATAATCAAGTTCCCAAGTTTCAAGCCTAGGGTTATGTCCCAAATTATTTTCAATAGCATAATTCCAATTTTATTCACATAATACCATACATCTAATGCTTAATTATATATCTTAATATATCCAACTTGAATTTCTAATGCATTAACTAAATTATAATTATTAAAACATTAGGCACTGGTTACGAAACCAATGGCAGACGAACAAAGGAGGGAAACTTATCCTAAGATGAGAATAATACTATATATAATTAATAATTAAAAGTTATTCAACATGACCAATCATTACGCCTCCAACATACATTTATTATGCCATACTTTTCCAGTAATATTTTCTCTCCAAGGACACTGCTAACAAATCATTTTCCCAACACTTATACTATAATAATAATATGGGTTTCCTAATAATATAATATGATCATATCTATAATTACCAATATAAGGATATAGATGAAATTGAGGTTTACCTTGGGATTATGGTTTTTTTGTTATTGCTGCACCACCGTTCTTCATTCCCAAAATTTTACTTTTATCCTCATCAATTGATTTACAAATATTAAAACCTTTTTTTTTAATTTCAGTTTTTTTAATACATGGCCCAAGTGAAATAGGTTATTGAATATTTTTTTTTACTTGGCCCACTAAGCACTTAAATAAGTTAATTTTTTTAAAATAAAATTATCCATTAATTAAATAACTCTAGATAAACAAGTAATCAAATTCTTATTTAAAATTTTACGAAAGAGATCTTTGTGAAAGAGAGGACTAGTTCTCAAAATAACCTTACGGGTCATTACATTATCCACCACTAAAAATTTTGTTCGTCCTCGAACATGAAGAAGAAGAAGAAGAAGAAGAAGAAGAAATAATAGTTGACGTTATCAAAAGTCTGAGTTGTGACCTACCAGTCCGTGTTCATCTCTCTAAGTGAGCTCCTCCTTAAGATCATTTCATCAAGAACAATTACAAAAGAACTGAACTTTCGAATCAACCTTTGGAAGTTCTATAACTCAAGAGTGACTATCACGTCACCCACTAACTCATGAACTAAATCTAAACTCAAACCCACTAGACCTTAACACAACCATCATGATGAATCTTTTCTACATAACCAAGATAATATTATGAATCTATACCAGTTGCTACCAGAATGAACTTAAATCAATCACCACACAGTCATAATGCACAAACCATCACAGATCTTATAAAGATTTTTCTTTCACACACAATCTTTTCACGAGTTTAAGTTATAAAATCTGATCTTTAGATATCGAGTACTGGGAAGAGGAAAATGATCGAGTAATCACCTAGCAAGCGATACATCCAAGTATACAAAATCTCTATAATATTATCAAAAATGTTAGAGCAGTACTCATTATTGTAGACAACCTTTAAGAAGGGTAGAGCCACACCCAATGGTCCCTTCATTCAATCACACATATTCAGATGCTAACCTCGACGACGAGATGAATATTAAGACCACCAAACAATTGTAATTATCCATGGTAATACTTCTATGAATTCTCTTAATAAGGTTATGCGAGTAGAATCACTAGTATATCTTAACTATATCAAACAACACCAAATCATTCATAACTGAAATGAACAAGTTTAACTAAGAAAGTCACCCTACCAAGAGAGCAATCGCAGGATCGGTACACCCGATCCACCACTAAGAATTCACCCATACATGTGAAAAAATGCGTAATATAAGCAGTGAATCATACTCCAAATAGTGTCCAGTACGAGGAAGGTGGTCACATAAGAATATACGAAATCAAGGTTGAATAACACTAAATACTTCTTCCAAAAATCCCATATACAACATTTACATTCGGTTGACTCCATCTCTTTAATTTTTAGCTACCTGCAATCCATCAATATGGTAACTATTATGATCGTACACAACTCCATTTATCAAACCCCACATGCTCCAAACAACACTCCTATGTGTAACACTCTTAATACTAACAAAATATCGTAATCACACCAGTCATCTACTTTACTCTCAACCATCACTAGTATCAAAGTCTTCTAAGCGACTACATTATCGCCTTCAAAAGTTTCAAACTATGACTTTCTCTCTTTTTATGTGAGCATTTCGTGATAATTATGGATCCCACCCAAGGCTGATAACACTAGTTTTAAAATTTACAGAACTTTTTCATCGGTATAACACTAATGAATCACACACAATGTCAACTTCCCGCAGTCTTTCACATATAATATGTCAACTACCAGTTCAAAATTTCACATATCTTATGCCAAAACTTAGAGATGAGAAAAAAGTAGAAGATCTGCACTACATATAATCTCTCCATCACTGCTTGGCCTCAACTTGAAGTTGGAAGGACACAAACTCAACCCCATGTTGATGAACAATACCCAATTTATAAAGCCTCTCATAACAATCTAAGATAAACTCATAAGTGTCCTCATTATCATAACCAAGAAACACCGGAGGCTTTAACATCAAAAACATGGTCGACATGTCATGGTCATTACAAGTCATAACAAAAACCAACAAAGGACGGAAGAAAACATGAGCACCTACGTTTCCACCCACCTTGGGAGTAGTGCAGGCAATAAAAGGATTGGCTGGAGCTTGAGTTTCTTGAATAGAAGGAAGAACTTTAGGACAAACCAACCCCTTCAAGAACGACATAATGAGCTAACACCGGATTTATGGGAGGAACAACCGTAGTCTCCGCTGGCACCTCTTCCTCTTGTCCAACTTCCTCAACATCCCCAACCTCAATATCCTCTTGTATCTCTTCATCATGCGCAAGAAGGTTCTCATTCATAGGAGCGTTCCCAACATGAGCTTCATCCCCAATCGGCGCTACTCTTCCAGCTCATCTACCCTTAGCTCTTCCTCTACCCCTGCCTTGACCGCGACCTCTGGCTGCAGGTTCCTCAGTAGGAGAATTGGCGGGAGCTACGGGCCTGACTTTGTTGTATCTAGTATTAACCATCTGCAGACAGAAGAGTGAAGGAGCTAAGATACCAATTGGAATTAAGTTATAGCACGAAAGGATACATGAGAAAAATAGAGAGTTCTTAAAGTCCAATAGTCTCTCAAAGAAAAGTAAAGGCGTCCCCATACCATTCCGCTAGACTATACTAGACTCATTTTGAAACATCGAGATCAATGAACCTAGGCTCTAATACCAACTTTGTCACAACCCAGACCGTTGTGATTGGCACCCACACTAACCCTCCAGTGAGAGAACCACTTGTTCAACCCAAACCAACTAATCTAAAAACTAAAGCATTTAAGGATACGTAAAAAAATCAAATACTAAGGAATGAAATAAAGATCACATTAACTCTAACAAAGGTCTAACAATAATAAACTAACATTGAGAAAGTAATGCCTAGAACCTGAAAGTCAATGTACCAAAACATCTAAAGTTCAACAAGTCTAAGCAAGAAGGGATGCAACCCCAATATAATGAACTAATCAACTAACTAAAAACAAATGTCTAAGTCCAAAAATGGTGGACATAGACGAAAGAGAATTCCATAATATCCCAGAAGAATTGGCTCATCCTTGAATTTGAAGCGATGATCACTAATATTCTAAGCAAGGTCTATCAATAGCCTCTTGAAGATGCCCTGTACTCAACAAAAATAAAAGCAAGTGCAGAATCAGTACACAACCACAATGTACTAGTCGGATCACGCGACTATCCCACAAAATGCAACTTAAGCAAATCAATAACATTATAATTACATGCATATATATCAACGTATACAATATTATCAACATTCACGAATAACACTCAACTTCACAATTCTCAATATACACAGTTATGTTAATTAGTTGGTCCTCTCATAAAACCCAAACCCTAACTGTTAGAAAATCAGAACGTGGTACCAGATCCCATAGTTATGTCGGAACATGGAAATCTGATCCCATTTTTATGCCGAAATGTGGCAATCTGATCCCATTAGTTATGACGAAAACGGAAATTCGATCCATTAACCCACCACAATCACAAACACAAGTATACTCTCAAGTCATACAATAAAGAAGTGATTCATGATATCTAGGCATTCGTCTATCTCATTTACAACAAGTGTGAACAATAATGCAACATTCATATGCATACAAGTATCATAATGAAGCAAGAACATGCATACATCACACAATCATAGAATCACAACCATAACCTACCATAAAACAAGCTTGAAACCCTAAGAAACTTGATCCTTTCTTTTTCGAATGTGTTCCGCTTGTTCTTGGTGTACAAAGAATCATAATAACACGAGAATCAACAAATAATCTCTAATTATCCAAAACTATGATAATTGTATGGACCCTAGACCATACCCGTGATCCCAAGTATGCAATATATGGTTGCTTCCACCAAAGAATCAATATCAAAACTCTCGTCCATCATTAATTTCTCATTCTATTACATTTTATGGATCGAAAAACAGATTAGGAAAGTGAAACGCTTACCTTTAGCATCAAGAATGGTGAAAAATAAGTAAGAGTCGCCTCGGGTTTGTTCCTTAGCTCAAAAAGTTGAATATTACATAATAAGGACGTTTAGAGGTTTATTAACGACCTTAAGTCGCGTCGAGACCGCCACAACGACCCACACCCTGCTTTAGCAGCTCCGCCAAAGCGGAAAAATCCCCTGCCAAGGAGGGTTACACAAGACAATGAGCTAATTAAAGAATTCCAAAATTCTCATTTCACAACACACCCCTAACCCACGACGCTCAGAAACTATCCTTTACGCTAAGATCGATTCTGAGAGTCCTACTTGCCCAAATTCAATTTTGTGAAGTCATACGGGTTCTTTAACGAGTTATCTAACTACTCATGCAATCAAAATCATAAATGATTCACCCGATTGATACCAGATTTCTCCACACCTTAATGACTCTGAATTTGTCCAAATCTGGACTAGGTTGGAAAATTTCAAGTTACTACGAAAAAGTTTTCCGACCCCAATTATTCCCCATTGGCTTTTCTATAACGACGGAACTCAATCGTTACACCATATCTTCAAGCAACATGTAGAAACACCCAGACCCTCGATCTCCACTTACCATATCCTATTCCATTTTGGGGCCTAGCCATTCGTTGTTCATCCAACAACAAGATATCCATCACACAAGCACACCATATTAATACAATTATACATAGTTACGATTCAGTCAAATAGTTTCAGAAGCAATGTACAATTCCACATTCTTAATATCACATAATATGCATATATGACAAGCCAATGGTGCTCTCATGGAATCCATATCCAAACTGTTAGTGTACCGGGACGTGGTAACCGATCCAAGTTAGTGAGGCGGACGTGACACCCGATCCCATATATGTGCCAGAATGTGACACCCGTTCCAAGTTAGTGTGTTGGAACGTAACACCCGTTTCATTCAACAACCACAATCACAATCATAATGTACATTCTCATAATCACACAATCAAGCGTTGATTCATGACATACAATAATACATTTATACTCATTTACATTAGATGAGATCAATAGTGCAACATTCTCATAATTATACACTACAATGAAGTAATTTCCAACATACATCACACAACAAGAATCAACCATCACCTACCTTGATTCACGGGATTAGTCTTCCCACTAAGGTACAATTCGGATGGAATAACTAAGATTAAATGTACGACTATTCCTTTTTTGGTCCACAAAAACCTACGCATGAATTCTACCATCAATTACTAGTAATTACACGGTGAATCACATATTTACTACTACTCAATTAAACATACTTAGTCTACCTGGGCGTCAAGCAACTGCACGGAATTATGGCTCCCCTTCTTGTTTCTGAACTTCATGACGTTGGATTTGTCCATGAATTTGCAATCTATCGTCGTCCTTGCGCTAGAAATCTCTTCCTCCTTTCCCAAGCTTTGGGTAGCTTTTTCAGGTTTCTGGGGTGTTGACACCCAATTTTGACCCTATGCAATTCGAGTTAACTATTGAGCTTTTTCAATATATAGTTAGTCCTGTATTCAATTGAATGATGAGCCAAAGAGAAAAAAGTAGGCAAATTCAGGAGTATCTTGTCATGAAAAATGTAAAGCACTACATAACAATATTCACAGTATCATTTACCTACTTCGTCTTTTGGCACGGTGCCTTCACCACAACCATTGATACACCGATCCTATAAAACCTCTCACGTTTATAGCAATAAAACATAGCCAACTATATCAGCATACATGTTAACATGAGACTTGAATCACTGATGTTGATCAGATCTCTTATTTTCAAGCCAAGGAAGAACCTAACTCATTTACAGGAGCACTTTAGCTAGTAACATCGGCACACCAATCTTTAATAATTCTATAATGGAACTTACTAGAAAATTACAATAAACTTACCTATAAAATTCTGATAATTGGATATCATAAATTTTTTCTTATCTTAGCTTCTCAATCAAACAGTGAATTACTTTCAATTCATACTATTAACATTAATCTCAAGATCTACATCAGTTCAAACATGTACATAACAATATTTGATTGGACATTAGTGAAGTTGGAATTCATTATTTTTGCTCATGAAATTCAGAGTTCGTGGGCCATTATTTTATACCACAATCATAAATTATTGGTCTATCCTAATAAAAAAGATTAATAAATAATGAACGAAAATTATCTTACCTAATACTCATCCTTCTGCCTGTCCATCCTCTATATATAGCCTTAATTGGTAGAGCTATGTGACTAAAAAATCACTTATTGTTACTTTTTTATTAACTCTAACTTTAAATAACTTAATTGAATTCCCAAAGGATGAACTATTTTCTTTGTGTTGGTTTATTTAATAAATTTTATTGGGATAATGCACAAGTACCCCCTCAACCTATGCCCGAAATCTCAAAGACACACTTATACTATACTAAGGTCCTATTACCCCCCTGAACTTATTTTATTAATAATTTTCTACCCCTTTTCGACCTACGTGGCACTATCTTGTGGGCCCAGCGTTGATTGACTTTTTTTCTCAAGCTAGTGCCACGTAGACCGAAAAGGGGTAGAAAATTACTTATAAAATAAGTCCAGGAGGGTAATAGGACCTTAGTATAGTATAGGTGTGTCTCTGGGATTTCGGACATAGGTTGAGGGGGTACTTGTGCATTTTCCCAATTTTATTTTATCAACTCTTGTCCCCTTATTTACTTATTCAAATGTTTTTCTATTCAAAACTTTCACTTACTTTTAACTAGTTTAAAATGATTTCTTGGTTTATCAACTAAATTGGTGCAAACAAATGCTAATTAATCTAGTTTTGTTAAAATTTTATTGACTTGCAATTTAATTCAAATATTTTATTTCCAATCCTTTAAATGAAAAATTATTCTTTATTTAACTATTTTCTCAAAGTTCGAATATTGTAAATTACATTTTGTATTAAACCTTTTTTTCCAAAGAATTAGTCAAATTATTATAGTCAAGTCGTTGGATAACCAATGTTAGCGGCTACTTTAAGTGCTAATACCTTCTCAAATTAGTAATAAGAATATCTTACCCGTTTTCTCTAAATTTTTAAAGGTTTATCTGTTAAGGCCTTTCAAAATTAAGTTTTCTTAATTTCTTTAAAAAAAAATAAGTGGCGAATCTTTTCTAAGTATTTTTTCTTACATACTTAGAACATTTCAAAAAGGTGATTTTTCTAAAGATAGTAAAATTACAGCATAACATGGGGTAATCCTCGCCTATTTTTGGTGTTTTGGAAAAGATCGTGTTATTTAAGTTTTGTCCCGTCGTTCCCGCTCTGGCACGAGTTCTGCCGCTTAGGCGGCGGCTAACTAGAGGCAACTGGCCTGATGTGGTGGGATGGCGGCCCCAATTTTCCCTTGACCTTTTCCGTTCCTAAAAAACGACAGCTCGGATCGTTACACTTCCACATCTTTCCATTGTGAATGAATGTGAATGTCATGACTCTTCGATTCTTCTTTTTCAGAATTTTTTAGGATCCATAAATCATTTCGACTGGTGAATTTTTCACAATAGTCTAGCAATGCTATTTTTTCTTCACTTCTATCAAATCATAATTATCTTGTCACATATATCATTACCCAATCTAATAACTCTGAAATTTTTAGCTCTTAAATCAAATGCAATTATTGAATTCTTCGAATAGTCCATCATATAGATAAAAATTTTAATAGAGCAACTTTTCATACTAAAACATGGGAAAAAATTAATGATATCATTAAGTTTTCTCCTTGATTTGTCTATGCTTAAGGTGCAAATAAATTTTGTACATGCCCACTTGAATTATGAACTTGCATCAAAATTTTGTACTTCTTTTCTACGGGTTCTAACCTAGCGCATAGTAATATAAAGATTTGACCGAGTGAAAAATTTTCTTTAATAAAGATGTACTATCATTTTTTTTGTACTGGGATTGAAAATTCTAAAAGGCCCCTTATCGTGCTTCAGAATGCAGTATGAACCATTAACATAAAGTTCATTGAAATAATGATCGTGATAATCAAAATTCCGTCTAGATGTATTTCCATTTTCGTTTAGATCTACATCGTATTGATCTTCTGTTTTTCCTATAAGAAATTTTGTTCCACTGTCATGAGCCATGAAGTTTAAGTAATGGACATGAGTGAAATCTGAATCCAACACAAGGGCATCAACAATTTTGGAATCGCACCTGAACTGCATCAATGACATAACAAGAAGCCATAAGAATATTTGAATAATTAGTTCCTGAGGAAGAGTAGGAATTCTTCTCATAGATATCATATTTGTATCCTATGCGGAGACTGAAGACTTACTGAGTCAAATTAAAAAATTTGCATGTTTTTATAAGTAGACTAAATTTTTCCTCATTAAATATTTTATTTGAATTTATTATCTACTTGCGTTAAAACATTTGAATTGGATTAGATTTATGTTAAGTTGATCTGATTCAGAATAACTTCTTAGTTTTTTGGATAAATGACAGAAATCCCACATTTAAGTTCTCTTATTACCATTATCCCCTATTAGTTCTACAAATTCCCAAAATTCCTCATTTTCACACATCAGATTAATGTAGCAGCTCATCAAATTAATGTATCTCACGCATTAGATTAATGTATCTCGCACATCAGATCAGTGTATAAAGTGTACATCATATTAGTGTATCATGTATAAAATGTGATGTATCTTACTTAACGATTAATGTATCTCGCCCATCAAATTAATGTATCAGTTTGAGGGATTTTTGTAATTATAAACTTATAAGGGACAAATGGTAATTTTACCTTAAAAGTATGTGATTTCTGTCCTTTACCCTCGTTTATTTTTACTTTAACTTAATATGAAATTTAATAAAGTGAGTAAAAATTTTGAATCATATATAAGGTCGTAAATTAAATATATTTATAATTTATCTAAATACAATTTTATTAATATGCCATGTGAAAAAGTTAAAATTAAAGATCACTAGCCGAAAAAGAAAAATGCATTTTTTCATGATACTGACTAAAAAGAATTGTATGATAAACTAATAAAAAAAATCATACTTATATATTCAAAACTATACAAATTAATTATCTTTTAATCTATAAGAGCAAATAAGTAATGTTTTCCCATTTGTAGACTCTCATATTTCAAACATTATAAATAAGTAATGGTATGATTGAGTTTCCTAATTCGACATTCATATTTGGGAAATTGTCTATATTCATTAAAAATGTATTTGATTTTTTAAGATTATAAAATCACTCAATTTATTCAAAATATTTATCTATATATAAAACGAGAAGAAAAATGACACGTGTCAACACTATAAATTTTCAGTATTTTAAATAATTAATAATTAATAATTAAATAAATAAATATAGACGCATGTCAATAATTAGAATTATAGTGATACATGTCAATACCATAAAAATTAAATAAAAATAAATAAATATATAAATTTTAAACAAACTATTTAAAATACAAAAAAAAATACCAACTGACAAAACAGTACAATACTACACGTTCATATTTTTACTACTCATTTTATTTTTAAAATGATTTTAGATCATTTTTTACAATTAATCTATAAATAATTTTAAATACTTTCTAAAAATATGAACGTGTGTGATTCCTTTTTTTTAAAAAAAAATAATAAAAATTTAACTATCTTTCACAACCTCCATATTTATAGCATAAAAATGTAGCTGATAATAATAATAAATTTTCTATTTAAAAAAAATCATTTCATGAAATAGTAAAATATTTATTTTTTAAAATAATTTTGATGTAGTTTTTACAAATAGAAAATTTTCCTTTCTTTTTCTAAAATTAAAAATTGGTTACTGTTCTTTTAATTTTAAATTTACAGTTTTGAAATAAAAAAATTAAAAAAAAAAAAAAAGAAACTGAAAATTTTGGCAAGTACGTGACTGATCCTATTTTCGTGGGAAATCATCAAATGTTTTATACTAAATATTTAAAATAATTTTCTATAACTACTCCTTTGTAGCAAACACAATTTAAATTTACAGTTTTGAAATAAAAAATTTAAAATAATAAAAAAAGAAAACTGAAAATTTTGGTAAATACGTTAAGGATCCTAATTTCGTGGGAAATCATCAAATGTTTTATACTAAATATTAAAAATAATTTTCTATAACTACTCCTTTGTAGCAAACATAATGCAAATTGCTTACACTAATTCCTTAAGCATAAAAATAAATTAATACCAAGAATCATACTCATTTTATAATGCAATTTTTTTATAGAATAAAATTATTTATATCATACTTTTATGTAGATTGTTTTCACATTTGAATTTTTTTCTTTAATTTAAAATTTTCAAATACAAAATATTTTAACAATTTAATTACTGCAAATTAAATATGAAATATACTAATATTATATAATAAAAAGGATTTAAAATAGTGTAGTGCAGTTATAAAAAGAAAAAGAAGGATTTTAAATTATTAAAATAAAAAGAATGAAAAAATAATAATAAAAGAAAAATTAGAAAACACCATTACTCCCCCACTTTCCCTATTCACGCCAATAATATGCTTACAGTGAAGTATTTGTATTATAGTGAATGTGTATCATGTAAAGTCTTTTTAGGATATGGTTAAAAGTCTTATTTGAGGACCAAGTTAGATTTTCCCTATAAATAGAGAACTCCTCTTCATTGTAAAATCATCCCTCAAGAGAAATAGTAAGTCTTCTATTCTCTCTATTTTCTTATTATTATTCTATAGTTTCATAACACGTTATCAGTAGACTCTACTTTCTCAAAATTGAAGGTTAGATTTGAAGAATTAATAAAGGTATTATTTATTCTTTTGTTTTTTATTTTAATGGCCAATCTTACAAAACTGGAGTTCACTGCCTTTCAAAGTTCGGACAGGAACTACCTATCATGGGTGTTGGATGCTGAAATCCACCTTGATGCAATGAGTCTTGGAGACACCATAAAAGAAGAAAATAAGTCATCAAATCAAAACTGTGCACGAGCAATGATATTCTTGCGTCATCATCTTGACGAGATTCTGAAAATCGAATATCTGACAGTTAAGGATCCACTTGTTTTGTGGAAAAACCTAAAAGAAAGATTTGACCACTTGATGATGGTCATACATCCAAAGGCACGATATGATTAGATGCATCTAAGGCTACAAGACTTTAAGTCTATACATGAGTATAATTCTGCCATGTTCAGAATCACTTCTCAGTTGAAATTATGTGGAGAAACGGTTAGTGATTGATATGATGGAAAAGACATTCTCCATTTTCCATGTCTTGAATGTGCTCTTGCAGAAACAATATCGAGAGAGAGGTTTCAAAAAGTATTCTGAACTAATTTTTCATCTTTTTGTGGCTGAGCAAAATAATGATTTATTATTGAAAAATTATGAGAATCGGCCTACTGGATCTGAACCACTTTCTGAAGTGAATGAGGCGTACACCCACCATGCTAGGCGTGAAAAAAGTTGCGGTCCTAATCGTGGTCATAGACGTGGGCGTGGGCGTGATCGTGATTATGGTCAAGAACGTAATTCTTTTCCTGGTGTTAATCATTCATCAAATAAAAATCACAATCAAAAGGAAAAAAGAAAGGATGAAAAACGTGAAGCAACTAGGGAAGGTTGTTTTCGATGTGATGGAAGAGGTCATTATGCATGTGATTGTCGTACTCCCAAACACTTGGTTGAGCTTTATCAAGAATCGCTAAAGAAGAAAAAGAAAAATTCTGAGGCAAATTTTATCTCTGAAAATCAAGTTGACATCACGCACTTGGATGTAGCAAATTTCTTCGCACATCCTGAAGGAAAGATAGATCACTTAATTGGTGATGTTTCTGTGAACATGGAAGAGTGATTCTTTTTTTAATTATTATTTTTATTTATTTATTTATTGGTAGAAGTTATTAATAAATTTCATGTAATGATAGTGATTTACATGAGCATAGTATTTCAAAATTAGTTTAGTCATATTCTTGTAGTTCATTAGTGTGTTTCTGCTTAATTAAATAATATATATTTTTCATTGATTTATTTATATGATTCTAATATGATAGTGTTAGTCAAATACTAAATTTTATCACGTGTTTGTATTATATTAGGTCTTTAAGTTGATCTAATGTTAAAAACATGCAGTGTGTTATTAACTAGGATTTATCATGTGTTTATATTATATTAGGTCTTTAACTTGATCTAATGTTAAAACATGCAATATGTTATTAATTAGGATTAAATAATGATTTTTTCCCTAACAACTCGTTATTGACTTAGAGGAAATAATAAATTAAGGATCAACTTTTAATATTTAATTATTAGTTTATTACATTGAATATATTTTACCCTTTTGACAACACTAATATTTAATATATATTTATTTTGTGTATGTCATTCATGTGAAGATATGGATAATTCTAAAAACATATTATCGAAATATGAAGACATTTGCTTGATTGATTCTGGTACAAAACATACGATATTCAAAAATAAAAAATATTTTTCTCATTTAAGTATGGCCAAAATAAATGTTACAACAATTTTCGATAGTACTAATATGATTGAGGGCTTTGGAAGAGTCCTTGTAATTTTTCCCAAGGGAACTAAACTCATCATTGATGATGCTATGTTTTATCCAAAAACTAAGAGAAACTTGTTGAGTTTTAAAGATATCCGTGAAAATAGTTATCATATCCAATCAATGGATAAAATAAATCTTGAATATCTTGGTATTACCAAGAATATCTCTGGCAGACATGTGTTATAGAAAAGTTCCCTGCATTATCTTCTGGCTTGTATTGGACAAAAGTTAGTGCAATTGAGGCACATTTTATAGTAAATAAGAAGTTTACTGATTCTAATACATTTGTATTTTGGCATGATCGTCTGGGACATCCAGGATCAATAATAATAAGACGAATTATAGAAAATTCGAATGGACATTCATTAAAGGACCTAAAAGTTCTTTTAACTTGTGAATTTTTTTGTACTGCTTGTTATCAAGGCAAGTTAATTGTAAGACCATCACCAACAAAAGTTGAGATTGAGTCCCTTGCGCTCTTGGAACGTATACATGGGGATATTTGTGGACCTATTCACCCACCTAGTGGGTCATTAGATACTTTATGGTTCTAATAGATGCTTCTTCTAGATGGTTTTATGTGTGCCTTTTGTCATCTCGTAACTTGACATTTGCAAAATTATTGGCAGAAATAATAAGGTTAAGGGAACACTTTCCTGATAATCAGATTAAGTCCATTCGTCTTGATAATGCTGCAGAGTTTTCATTCCAATCATTTAATAATTATTGTTTAGCAATTGAGATAAGAGTTGAACACTCTGTTGCTCATGTTCATACTCAGAATGGTCTCACTGAGTCATTAATTAAACGTCTTCAATTAATAGCAAGACCACTGCTTATGAAAACTAGGTTGTCCACCTCTGTATGGGGCCATGCAATTTTGCATGCTGCAACACTTATTCGTCTCAGACCGACAAATTATCATAAGATTTCTCCAATGCAATTGGTTATGGGTCAGAGCCTAATATATCCCATCTAAGAATTTTTGAATGTGCTGTACATGTGCCTGTGGCACCACCAAACCGCACTAAGATGGATCCTCAAAGAAGGCTAGGAATATATGTTGGGTTTGAGTCACCCTCCATTATTCGTTATCTTGAACTATTGACTGGAGACATGTTTACTGCTTGATTTGCAGTCGGTTTGATGAGACAGTTTTCCCAAAATTAGGGGAGAGAATGGTGAAATAAAACGAGAAATTTTTTGGAAAAATTTATCATTATCTCATCTTGATCCATATTCTTCTACTTGTGAGCAAGAAGTACAAAAGATTATTCATCTGCAGAAAATTGCAAATCAAATGCCAGATGCATTTACAGATTTGAAAAGGATTACTAAATCATATATTCCTACAGAGAATGTCCTAATTCGAATTGATGTCCCTATAGGACCATCCACGAGTGTCATAGCTAATGAGTCAAAAGAACGCCTAAAGCGTGGAAGACCATTGGGTTCTAAGGATCAAAATCCTAGAAAAAGAAAGATTAAATGTCAAGATGACACTATGAAAGAATCTCATATGGAAGTTCAAAATTTGAATAATTCTGATATTCATGAAAGAATCAATGAACTTGAAACTCAAGGAAATAATGAACTATCCATAAATTTAAGAGATGTTGAAACTAATCGGAATCAATCAGAAATAGTGATTGATTATGTCTTTGCATATAATGTTGCAACAAATATCATGCAAGATAATGAGGATCTTGAACATCAATATATTATAGAATGTCGATAAAGAAATGATTGACCAAAATGACAAGAACAATTCAATCAGAGTTGAATTCAGTTACCAAGCGTGAAGTTTTTGGACCTATAGTTCAAACACCTAATAGTATTAAACCTGTTGGTTGCAAATGGATTTTTGTGCCAAAAAAAAATGAGAAAAATAAAATACAAAGGTATAAAGCACGCCTTGTGACACAAGAATTTTCTCAAATGCCTGGTGTCGATTATGAAGAGACATAATCACCCGTTATGAATGCAATAACATTGCGTTATCTCATTACTTTCACAGTCCATGAACAACTTAAAATGCATTTGATGGATGTGGTTACAACCTACCTTTATGGATCACTTGATAATGAGATGTACATGAAAATTCCTGAAGGATTTGCGATGCCTAAATCATGTAATTCAAAATCTTAAGAAATGTATTCAATTAAATTGCAAAGATCATTATATGGTTTGAAGCAATCTGGACGCATGTGATATAACCGTCTTAGTGAGTATTTAATTAAGAAAAGTTATACAAATGATACAATTTATCCATGTGTCTTTATAAAGAAAACAATATCGAAATTTATTGTACTTGTTGTTTATGTTGATGACATAAATCTTATTGGAACTCCAATAGAGCTTCAAAAGGCAATTGATTATCTAAAGAACGAATTTGAGATGAAAGATCTGAGAAGGACAAAATTATGTCTTGGTTTACAAATTGAGCATTTGACAAATGGTATTTTTGTTCATCAATCTGCCTACATAGAAAAAGTGTTGAAAAGATTTTGTATGGATGAAGCGCATCCATTAAGTACTCCTATGGTTGTTAGTTCACTTGATGTGAATCAGGATCTATTCCGACCTCAAAAAAAGGATGAGGAAATTCTTGGTTCTGAAGTATCATATCTTAGTGCAATTGGTGCACTAATGTATCTTGCTAATACTACAAGGCCTGATATAGCTTTTGCTGTTAATTTGTTAGCAAGGTATAGTTCTGCTCCTACTAGGAGACATTGAAATGAGATCAAACACATTTTGATCTTAAAGGGACAACTGATATGGGTTTATTTTATTCTAATAATTGTAGCCCCAATCTTGTTGGTTATGCTGATGCAGGATATTTATCAGATCCACACAAAGCTCAATCCCAAACAGGTTATGTGTTTATATGTGGGGGACTGTCATATCTTGAAGATCTACAAAGCAGTCCATCGTAGCCACTTCATCTAATCATGCTGAAATAATAGCTATTCATGAAACAAGTAGAGAATGTGTGTGGTTAAGGTCTATGATACATCTCATTCGAGAGAAATGTGGTTTGAAGTGTGATAAAGTACCCAGCACTTTATATGAAGATAATGCAGCATGCATAGCACAACTTAAGGGAGGATTATAAAATGAGATAGAACAAATTTCACCAAAGCTTTTCTATACACACGAACTTCAAAAGAATGGTGATATAAATATGCAACAGATTCATTCAATTGACAATGTGGCTGATCTATTCACCAAGTCTCTACCAACTGCAACTTTCAAGAAGATGGTGCACAAGCTTGGAATGCGAAGATTGAAGTCTATGGATTGATGTTCTTATTAGGGGGAGTTAATACGCGCTGTAATCTTTTTCCCTTACGAGGTTTTGTCCCACTGGGTTTTCCTTGTAAGATTTTTAATGAGGCATCATAGATGCGTATTAATAGATATGTGTACTCTTTTCCTTTACTAGAGTTTTTCTTTTGTTAAAGTTTTTTAGTAAGTTTTTTGACGAGGCACATCATCTATGAATTAGACATTCAGGGGGGAGTGTTATAAAGTATTTGTATTATAGTGAATATCTATCATGTGGAGTCCTTTTAGGGTTAAGAGTCCTACTTGGGGACCAAGTTAGATTTCTCCTATAAATAGAGGGCTCCTCTTCATTGTAAAATCATCCCTCAAGAGAAATAATAGTCTTCTATTCTCTCTATTTTCTTCTTATCATTCTATAGTTTCATAACACTTACTCTCTTTTTGCTCATTGTTTTCATTGTGCATTTTGTTTTTTATTTGAAAAGTTCAAGAATTGGCAATTACTGATTGATTTTGTATTTTGTGTTGACTTGATTTATTTTTTATACAATGAACCAAAAAATCTCAAAATCAAATGCTCGGTCATTTTTTGTTGAGAACGCGAAAGAACTTCTCAAATTTGTGGATGACTTTATCTTTGATTGCAATGGTAAGAGAAAAAAATACTTTGTATTATTACTTTTCATATCATGTAGTTTCGTATAAGATTTTTTCTTCTTTTTCTATTTGAACATGTTTGAAGCAAATTTTATCGAAAAGTAATTAGGTAAAAGAATTTAAGTTTATCATTTTTGTAAGATTTTACTGAGTATGTTATTATTGTTGTTGCAGTTACCGTCTTTATGCTTTATGGATATTAAAAACCATATAAATATAAAAATATTTACTAATAAATAAGAAAGTACAATCTGTTAAGTGTTAATAATGTAAATTTTAAAATCATCTTTATTCTGCTTTATGGAATCAAATTATCTTAAGAACTCTAAATATGACTTTATGTATAGGATTTCCAAATAAAATAATTGGAAAATTTTCAAGAAATGACAAAAAGTATTGGTATAAAATTTATTGTCATTATATTTGTAGGATAATTATTATTTTTGTGAGTATTTATAAATATTATTATAGTATATAAATCGCATAATTTCTTTTATCCTTGTAATGTTAAAAAGATAAAAATTATATTTATTTTAATTGGTGATGAGGTAATTTTTTTTTGGTTAATTAAAATAATAAAAGTTATATATGCTCGATTAGTTTATATATATATATATATATATATATATATATATATATATATATATATATATATGACTTTTTGTATGTGCAATGTTGACTTTTTTAAATTTATTTATAAAATATATAATATTAATTAAAAGATGAGGATTTAAAATATATAGTTTTGAAGATGATTATAACTTCACGCTTTCTATAATGTAAATTCTTAGCAAATAGTAATGTGGTAAGTGTCACACTCATTTAAAATATATTTATCCTCATTACATCTTCAAAATTGATTTATTATATTATCATATTACATCTTTAAATTGGGTTATTATAACATCATAGTTTGTTTTCCTAAAGATTGGAAAGGTAAAAGAAACAACTCAACACTTAATAGACAAATATTAAGAAATTAATAGAAAATGAATTAGCTTTTATCAAAAATTTTATTTCTAAGCTATTTTTAAAAAATTTCATCAAGATATCTGTTTGGAGGTATATTTAATATTAAGTAATTTTTGAAATGATTGCAACTTCCCCAATTAGCGATGTATATGCTAAAAATGAAAGTAAAATGAGAGTACATGAAAAGTCTAATTAATAATTATTACTGATTTACTAATGGTTATTTATGAATTTCAGTGATAAATGTCTTTATTTGATGTAGCTATTGAATAAAACTATCTTTAAAAATTGTAATATTACTTGGTTAACATGATGTTAAAATAAATTAATGCTAGGAATCAATTAGCATTAATTTATATCCACAAACTAGAATCAATTAGCATTAATTTATATCCACAAACTAAAAGTTTTGATGTTATCATATAGTACTCTTTAAGAATATATTACTAAATTGATTGTTTAGTCACTTATTTTTATATGTAACAATAACAAAAAAATTGATTGTTTAGTCACTTATTTTATAGGTACATTAACAAAAAATAATAAGGGTCATTCCTAAAGAAGATGCAAAAACACTAAAGTTTGTTCGAAAATTTCAAAACATAAAACTAAAATTCAAAATTCTTTACGAAAAGTAAAAGTGAAGAAAATATTTTTACTTATTGCACTTATTAAACTAAGACAAAGGTTATTTAAAATATTAACAGATTTTATGATAAAATAATAACTACCCTAAATAAATTATGCAAACACATTTTACCTTAATTGTTTTTCTTGCATATCATGTTTGGGTATTAATTTGAGTTTCAGCATAAATTTTAAAACCATTTGTTTAAGTTTCATTACAAAATCAAACTATAACATAATAGTTGAAAATCTTAGCCTTAAATTAATGAGTATTTAGAAATCAATTCTTGAAAAAAAAAAGTATACCAATTCATCAGTAAATTTTGAATATTATTCCATATAACATAGAATCTGATGACAATTTTAAATAGAAAAAGTATTTTTAAATATAATTTCATATAACATTAAGTTAGTATGATCATATAGATAGTAATAATAATAATGTATTATTATAACTTTTTTTTACCATAATAAATTTTAGAAATTATTCTTAATTTAAAAATATTTGCGCAACTCGCTGACATGTATACTAGTACTAAATAACAAAAGAAATTTTTCCTCTTTAGTTGACATGCCATATCACATCAAATACTATACTCAATTCAAATTTGATAAGAGAGAAAAAAAAAGAGATTACCTTTTTAGAAGAATTTTACTATGAACATATACATTGACATATGTAAAGCCTAATATAAAAGAAACAAAAATAATATTTGATTTGTTATAAAATATAAGCTCAGAATAATATAATATACAGAGAAGAAGACAAGATATGGAGATGAAGAAGAAGACTTTTCTTTTATTCAAGTGTGTCCTACATGGAGAATGATATCTCTATTTATAAGAAATCACTTCAAAGCTCACCAAGTTCAATGTCCAAACTAGTAGATTCGTTGTTATCCATATTGTTATCCAAAAAGGGGTTCATATCACCTAGAGAATATACATACATGAATTAGGTAATTCATGAATAAACCAAATAGACAATCCGTTATTAAATGGATTAATAACACTCCCCCTTAGATGTTCATAGATAATGTGCCTCATGAAACCACTCCACCAAAGCAAAAAGTACTAACATGAGATCCAAATGGTCCTCACATACAGCCTCGTACCCAATAGTATAATCATGATCTCAATAAGGATACAACATGTCCACCGCTAATCAACTAGCAAAGGGATCAGAAGAGATTTCAAATCAATAAAGAGGGAGCAATCTCAAGGGATGCCCTACCCCAATCACACCGATCTAGAAGTACTATGCATTATCTAAGAAGCTCAATCAATAAAGTAGACCGAAGTCTACCTCAAAACTGAACACGGGCGCTCTAAATTCACCATACACAGGCTATCCATATTTGAAAAGCCTCTGAATATCACCAAACTATCAAATTATCAATCACAACGTCATTACAAACATTTAAAAACTAAAGTCACAACCATTAGAAATGGACCCAAAATTGAGTCAAAATGGGAATTAGAAAATTGACTTTGTTAAAAGGTCCTAAACTAGACCTCAAACTTGTGTTCCAAATAGAACATAATTTGAGACCCAAAAACATCCATAACAACAACATGCAAAATTAACGAGAAAACCTAACTAAGGTAGCAACTCTGAACTTAAATTTACCTCAAACGAAAGTTGGTCAATAGCTTCTAATCATAAAGCCAAGTAGCCATGCTCCCAACTATCACATAAGACTTTGAATCACTTAAATCAGAGCTCAAATGAGGAAGAAATAATTATTTGAAAATGACAGATGAAAGCTGGAATTTCTACATATAAATGCTCGAAATTGGTCGCTAATAGTAAACTATGGTTGCTAAAAAGTTTGATATCTGATCGCTAAAAGTCTTAATCAGATATCAACACTTTAGATGGTTTGCTCCAACTCCAAATTTTTCGACGGGGTGTCCGGGATTCATTCGCAACTCCGTGCGTTCAAATAAAATATGCTATCCCATCGAATTCGATATTTCAGGCTCAACATAACCATCAAAACTTTCATCCGAGGTCATTTCGATAAAAAGTGGGTCCCACACCCAACTACAGTTTTAAGCTAATTAAGAACTACAAGAAGGCTAAAAATGAGATCGAAAGCCTAGGAAACCGCATAAAAGGTTGTTCTAGACCAAACTTGATATTTCAAAATTAAGTGTGCTGACAAAACTATAATTCGAGCACATTTATCAAGAATGTTGACCAAAGTCAACCCTTGAATTAAAATTCTAAGTTAAAATGCCTAACGACACAAACTCACACCTGAAGTCTCAGGACCCGAACTAACCTTGCCCCTAACTTAAAATGGCCCTTTTTGGGCTGATGAAACCGTCAAAATTGCATTCAAGGGTCGCCTTCCTAACCTTTTAGTGAAGTCAACCGTTCAAACGTGCGCAAAATCTAAACAAACTACCCGGCGACCAAACGGTCAGTCCCAACATTAAAAATGACTTATGGTCTCTACAAGAAAGCTCTAACGCTGAAAAGATTGGAAAACGAAAAAAATGACTTGAAAGGTCATTACAATTACAGAGTTCAAAATGATCATTTTTGTCCTTAATTTTTTCATGTCTAGCTAAAAATTGTTCAACAAGCATAACCACAATTACAACCACACAATTCATTGGATCATACATTGATTTTTTCCCAAACATTATTAAATCAGGAAACGACCTACGGTACTACTAAATTATTGTTGTGATTTTAAAAACTATTATGTCATGCAGTGTATTGTTATCTTGTGTTTAAATTATTACGTTGTGTATTGTATTTTTAATTTTTTTTTCATATTATAGTTTAAATTATGTGAATTCTAGTGAAAATTAAAAGTCATATCAAATTATATCACTTAAAGTGAGGAAATTAAAAAAAATATTATTAATTCGGAAAAAATAGTATCTATTAAATAATATATTTTTAAAATGTTATATTACATTTAAAAGTTTATTAATATTAGAGATTTAATCAATAACCTTATATAAAAAGTAATATTTTAACTAAGAAAAAAATTAAAATAATACTATAATATTCAAAAAGTGATATAGATTGTATGAATAGTAGTACTCTAAATTCAAAAATTTGGAGATCTATTGTTCAACTTTTTATAATGAGTTAATACCTCAAAGGGTCACTCAACTTTAGAAAGTTATTTAGCAAAGTCACTAAACTTTATTTTGTATCAATAAAATCATTCAATTTAGACCTTTATATCAATAAAATCACTCAACTTTGACATTTATATCAATAAAATCACTCAACCAAATTCATTAGAAAATCAAAATAATTTTTTTCAAAAAATATCTGATTACAATTAAAATAATAAATAAATAGCTTAAACTTACTAATTTATTTTATATTATAAAAATAAATAATAAAATATCACTTTATTAATTTTATTTGATAAATTACTACTGCTTATTGGACGTTAACCACACTTGTTTTAGTGGTTTAATCAACTTCTTGTTTGTGTGAATCTCTTTTTTCATTTTTTAATTAAAAAAAGTGGGGTTCCATGTATCATGACGCTAGTTTGGGAAATTTAGGTTCAAAGTTTGATAATTTTATCTTTTATTTTGAATTTTTATTATTTTATAATGAAATAGTAATGCTGACTCTTGTATTTAGTAGATTAATGATGAACATAATATAACAATTAATTTGTTTGTGGTGTGAATTGTTTTTAACAAGAAATTAATTGAGTGATTTTATTGATATAAAGGTCTAAACTGAGTGATTTTATTGATACAAAATAAAGTTTAGTAATTTTGCTAGATAAATTTCTAAAGTTGGGTGACGTTTTGAGATATTAACTCCTTTATAATTGGAGAGTAGAGGTTGAATTAGAGAATGAATCATCTCCAACCCACCTCTATTCTACTCTATATTTTTTATATTTGGAGAGTAATATAAATAATGGGCACTCCAACCCACATCTATATCACTCTCTATTCCTCATATTTAGAGAGATGAATAGTAGTTCTCCAAATTTGGATAACTACTATTCACACTCTCTATTTTACTTTTTGACTATTATATTATTATTTCTATTACTTTCTAATTAACAGATTATTTTACATGCCATTAATTAAAATATTCATACTTCTTTTTAAATGTAATATAATTTTTTTTAAAATATATTATTTAATATGTACTACATTCATACGAATTAATAGTTTTTTAATTTTTTCTAATTTTATCGATAATATAATTTGATTTTATTATTAATTTTGACTATAAACAATACACAAATTAAAATGATAAGATGAAAATTTTAATTTAAAAATACAAAACATAATATGATTTTAATTTATATACAATATAGCAATACTATAAATTACATAATAATTTAAATACAAGATAAAATACAATATAACATAATAATTGATTCACGATGAAACAAGAATCATACCGAAAAGATCTAACGTGCATTCGGAGTTTTGCAACCACATTTTACAATTTTTGCAGGACCGTCACATTGTTGGAGAAAAGAAGTGTTACATGATATAATGACTACATGTATTATACTGAACAACATGATAATTGAGGATGAACGTGATCTTAATGCACCAATTCAAGTTGTCGTAGAGGCTCCAACTCCAACGACAAAAAAAGTTGTAGATGAAAATCTCCAGTTGAACAACTTTTAGCTAGACATAAAAAAATTAAGGATAAAAATCGTCATTTTAAACTCAATAATGCATTAATAGAGCATTTATTGGAGCAATGCAATAATTTTAAAATTTTTAATGTTTATGTAATTGTAATTCACTTTTATTTGAATTTGTCCATTAATTTATAGCTTATATAATATTCTTTTGCAATTTATGTTACTTTTAATTTAGAATAAAATATAGTTTTATATTAAATAAAACAATTTAAAAAAAATTATCACATAAAGATGATATAAAGTACTTATTGAGAAAAAGAAATAAAAGAATTATTATGAAATAATAAAATAAGAATGAGATAGAAATAATAATATAATATTGAGAAGAGAGAAAAAAATTTAGAGAGTAAAATATAGAATTTGATTGGAGTTGATTGTCTGAGAAAATAGAAAACTCTATATTTAGATAGTAAATAGAGTGTAGGGTTACGTTGAAGATGCCCGGAGAGGACATTCTGTATTTTACTCTCCAAATATAGAGAGTATAGAATAAAATAGAGAGGGGTTGGAGAACTATTATTCATGCTTTTTATTATATTTTATTTTTTATTATTTTAATATTATTTATAGTGTATAACACTTATAATTAATAAATATATTATGAATTATATATAGTCATTAATTAAGCCTTTAATATTTGTAATTATTTCTTGATGTAATGTATTTATTATATTATTAGGAAATTAGCTCGCGCTTCGCGCGATCGATAAAATATTTGTATTGAAAATTTATTATATATATTTTTATTTTTGGATTTTGAAATAACATAATATAATTTTTGAAATCTAAAATGAGTTGTTGTTAGTTTATGTTTGAAATATAATCTAAAACAAAATTTATAATTTTTGTTCTTAAGTATTTTTCAAAACTTCTAAATTTGTAACATTTGTTTATGTAAGTATGTAACTGCTATTATGCATAATAACGGATGGTAAATACTATTAAAAGTAAAACTTTTCATATTTAATGTATTAAATTCAATGTAACTTTGTTTTTAAAATATCAATACTTATTATTTTGTTGCTCATTTTTCGATACCAATAAATATTGCATTGATATCTATATTTTTCTTTTAAAAATGTGATATGAGAAAGTAAAAATAAATAAATTATGAGATGACATTTTTATGCAATATTTATATTTTAATTCTAACATAAGGAAAAAAAAATTAAATATTCAAAGAAAAAGATTATATTAATGACAATAAAAAATTAAAAGTCTTAAAAAAATTAATGAAAGAAAATTAATGGCATTGATTACAGGAACTAAATGTTCTCTTCAATTGGAAGACTATTCTTTCATTTTTCATTTTTCTCATTTAAAGAATTTCTTAAGTATACTATTTTTGTACCTTTTGGTTAATTTTTTTATTATTCTATATCAATTTGCGAAATTAAGACAGAAAAAGAGATTATATATGGTACAATTGAAATGAAATAAAAGTAAATAAATGAATAAATAAAAGAAAATAATACATTGTCACAATTCATATCGTCGTGATGTGTATCCACGTTAATCCTCCGGTGGGAGAATCACTACTACAATCCAACTAAGCACCTAAACTAAATCTAAGACAGTTAAGTTACGGAAATAAGTTAATTAACTAAACAAATGCGGAATTTAAATATCTAGAATCTGAAAGTCAATGTACCAAAACATCTAACAAGATCCATAAATCTTACAAGAAGGGATACATCTCCAACTAATGAATTACTCGACTATTTAGAACAAATATCTAAATCCAGAATGGGTGGACATAGACGAAAAATAATCACATGGCAGCCCAGACGAATTGGCTCACCTTTGAATTCGAGCAACAATAACTAATCTCCTAAGCGAGGTCTGTCAATAGCCGCTTGAAGATGTCATGTACTCGACAAAAATAAGAGCAGGTGCAGAATCATTACACAACCACAATGTACTGGTAGGATCATGCGGCTATCCACTAGTGTAACATAAACAATTCAAGCAACATTATAATCGCATCCATATATATACAATATTATCAACATGAAGACTCAACAATACATTTCACATTTATCATCACATCATTGGTCCTCTCACGAAACCAAAACCCAAATAGTTAGCTTGCCAGAACGTGGTAATTCGATCTCATTTTTATGCCAGAACGTGGCAATCGATCCCATTAGTTTGTCGAAAGGTGACAATCTGATCCCATAGTTGTGCCGGAACGTGGCAACCTGATCCAGTTAACTTGCCGGAACGTGGCAATATGATCCCCATTCACACACCACAGTCACAATCACAATCACAAGTATATCATTAAGATCATACATTTATATCAATTTCATGGTTACATCATGCATCTATCTCATTTACAACAAGTGCGGTCAATATTGCAACATTCATACACATACAAGTATCAATATGAAGAAAGAACATGCATACATCACACAAACATAGAATCACAATCATAACCTACCTCAAAAAAAGCTTGAAACACTAAGAAACTTGATCCTTCCCTTTTCGTATTCGTTCCACTTGTTCTTGGTCTACAAACAATCAATAAAATACTGGAATCAACTAAAAATTGCTAATTACCCGAAACTATAACAATTCTATAAACCCTAAATCTAACTCATGATCCCAACTAACCAATTTATGGTTATTTCCACCATAGAGTCTATATCAGATCCCTTCCCCATCATTCTTAACGCATTCTATTACGTTCTACAGATAAAAAAAACAAATTCGAGGGATGAAAAATTTACCTTAAGCCTCAAGAATGGTGAAAATAATTAGAAATCACATGGGGTCTTTCCTTAGCTCTATAAGTCAAAAAGTGCCAAATAAAGTTATTTAATGGTGTATTAACGATATTATGTCGCGTCTGGCCCGTCACAGTGTCACCCATCTCTCCATAGCGGTGGCCCAAGAGCGGAAGAATCCCCTACTATGGCGGGATGCTCGAACCAGTGAGCTCACTCAAAAATTTCAAAAATTCCATTTCACAACACACCTCTAACACACAACGCTCAGAAAATATCCTTTATGCTAAGTTCAATTCTAGAGATCTACTCACTCCATTCAATTTTGTAAAGTCGTACGAGTTCGTTAACGAGTTATCTAACTACTCATGCAATCAAAATCATAGATGTTTAACCCCTAAGTCACTTTTGATTAGTTTGTGAAGTTCCAAACAAAACTAACTTATGAACCAAGTATGAACCAAAATCCTCTAAACTATGACACGACCATCAAGACGAATCTTCTCTCACATAACCAAGATACAATACCAGCTAAAACCAGTAGTGAACTTCAACACACCACCAGACACTTATAATGCACAAATCATCACCAATCTTATCAAGATTCCTTTCTCACAACACAATCTCTCCACAAACTTAAGTCATAAAATTTTTGATCTTTAGACATCGAGTATTCATCAAGGGAGAATCAAACTAATCTAACCCAATGAAAGAAATGATCAAGTAAACACCCAACAAGCGAAACACTTCAAAATGTAGAACATCTAACTACACTCTTAGACAATTGTAACTCTTCAAAGTAGCTCTTATATAAGTTCTTATTAGCAAATTAACTTGTGCATGTATACACATCGAAATACTTTAACTATCTCAACTACACAAAATCTATCATAACTGAAATGACCAAGTCTGTTCAAGGATCCTACAATATCAAGAGGACACAAGAGGATCGGTACATCCGATCCACCACTAGGGCTTTACCCATATATGTAGAAACACACGTGGACATATACATCAAATTATACTCCAAATCAGATTCAGAACAAAGTAGGTGTGTCACATAAGCATGTACGTAAAAAAAATCAAATAACACAATATATTCTCTCCATAGCGCCCATATAAAAACTTCCATTCAAATGTCTCTCTCTCTCTTTGATTTTTAGTAAGCCCACAATCAACCAGTCTAATCCTCATTACAATATAATAAATACTTGATTCATAAAATCCAACATATTTCTCACAATACTCCATTAAAGCCAACACTATTAATAGTGACAAATATCATAACCTTGACAATCATTTACCTTACTCTCAAACTGTCACTATTATATAAATTTTCTTATCAAACACATTGTAGCCTTTAAAATTTTTGAACTATGGCTTTCTTTCTTTACATTTAACCATTTCATGCCAAATACGGGTCATACCCAAAACTGATAATGGTACTTTCAAATCTAAAAGTAATTTCCCATCGCGGTATGATAATGGAATCTCCCATTGTCAACATCACACAATCACTCACATACCAAGTTTCAACTATCCTTCAAACCATCATATATCTCAGACCAAAACTTAGAGATATTTTTTAATCACCCCAATGATCTCGTATACTATAAGCTCATAATCTCTACTAACCATCAATTTTTTATGTAACACATCATAACATTCTACATCATCCCATCAACAAAGTAATTTCAATCCCTTAAAAATCTTCTTTAACCATGTAAAATTGTAGGTCAATATTGGTGCATATCCATAAGTTATCAATCATAATGAACAGTTTAGGTTGACATAACCCTATAGAATCTTCCACACATTATTGTTTGTCACCCAAACTAATTTAAAGTTCATCTTTACAAAAGACATTGATAAAATCCTAGTAAGTTTGTACCGAACTATTTCACATATCACAGTCATATCTAAATTCATAGGCAAAAATTAATAAATACTTCAACTACGAACCAAGGGTTTATGTGAGAGTCCTTATACCTTTACTTTCTTAGATTCTTTTCATGACACAAAATTTTAAATGTCTTGAACTCTTCAATACACCAAACTTTTGTTTCTTTGGTTGACTCGCTTACCAATCTTATAATTTGACCAACAACCCATAATATTTTTACCTTATCCTCTAAATCACAACATTATGTGAAACCCCCCTTAGGTGTAACAATCAAAAGTAACCAACTGTACTACTCAACTTTTATGTCCTTCCAAATGCGTTAAACTCAATGTGATCGATTCTTTCTTACCTTACCAATTCATACCTTGACAAAACACACTACCACAAATCTAAACTCACCATGAAAAATTTGAACTTTTCAATTCAATTGTGTAACCCGATCCTTTTATCTATCAATATTAGCTCATAAATTGATCTTTATGAATTCACGTATCTTAGCTTATCATTGATCGCCTCTCCAATAATCTTACCGTATTCTTCGTTAAAATCCAACACGTATTTTTTACCAAACTCAAAACTTAATCAGAGCAAAATAGATGGAGTCACGTGTCTCTGAACTCAATTCTCCAAATTCCTCTGAAGATACATCTTTAACCCTTGCAATCAAAGTAAAGATTTTAGTTCTCTCCTCGTTCTGAAAGCTAAACTAGATACCATTAATTCTTTTCATTATGGCTCTAGCTCTTTTCAATTTTATTTGAGTGGTGTCCCCAACATCACATACAACTTTCCATAAAACCACACTAATCAAATAGTAGCAATTCATAATCTTAGATACCCAAAAGTCATCATTACTACACAAAAATCCTTTTAACCAACAACCTTATCATATAGTTGCATTCCAACCACAATGCATCATAAAACCTTATTACCATCATGCTTAGTTAGGCATTTCCCTCACCACGAATTAAACCTCGACATCAACATGACATTCCAAACCTAGCTATGCCAACCATCCAAGGAACTTACTCAATTTATATGCACTTTCTTATTAAAATTATCCAATTTCAATCACCCAAGTATACTCCCTAAGAATTTCTTTACCCATAAGTGTGTTATTCCGATAATAATCTACTCATTTGAAGCTTAAGATAAAATTGTATGACCTCATTTAGAATTTCGTGATACACTTCACAACCTAAACATATTTATACTATGCTAGAGATCCACCACTAAAAGTTCCCTTATAAATAATGTTTAACTCATTCATCTGTAGTAAAAAGCTAGTTGGTTTGTCAAATACGAGGGCAACATTAAATCTTATTATTTGAGTATGTGATATAATTGATAACTCTTTAAGTAGTTAGTATTCGCGCGTACAATCGACGTGTTTGTTTCCATATAACATTAGTATCACATCGTGAAGACTGTTAACTTTACCACTAGAACACATCATACATATTGAAAATATCATATCCAAACAGGTCACACATTTCTACCCATCAAATAGATGTTATGTATTTACCAAATTAGTTCCATATCTAGACCAAGCTATATGAAATATTTCATAGGGCAGGTCGATAACAAAAGTAAGACGCTCCATAAATCTAACCAGGTACCGATTAGTATCATTGTAATAGTTGTATCAGGACCCTTTTTTTTTGGTATACACTCAATCTGTGAAACCACAGAAGAGATTCTGACCTGAATTGGTGCAACATCATTCGTTAAGCAACCCATTAATGGTATGACAATAATATCAACTCTATTTTTCAAGGTTACACTATTTATTATCTAGCCAACTCTTCAAACATTTAACTTCTAATTGTCGAACCACTCCAGATATTGCTTATACCAGATAAGTACTATATTTTGTTACTATGATAACTAACCTTACTCAATCCCTTCAAATATAATCACACATTTGTTTCATAAGTATATCATTTCCCCCTTAATAACATATCTAACATTAAACCAATACACGACACGCCAACTATCCACATAAGGAACTACGCACGAGTCATCACATAAATGAGAGTGAATGGAGAGAAGCGAAAAGAATCAAAATGGGACCAAGTACGCACGATAGAGATCCAAGAAGTGAAGATTTTCTTAAAAGTCACTATAGTCTCTCGAAGATAAGTACAGACGTCTCCTTACCGATCTTCGAGACTCTATTTAGACTCGACTTGTACACACATGAGACCTATGAACCTGGTGCTCTGATACCATGTTGTCACGACCCAAAATAGGACGTGATGTCACTCGTCTTACCCCACCAAGACAAGTCAGTCTAAAACTCAACTATTTCTATAAAATGCAGAAAATTTACTATCAACTTAAATTACACCCCAAAACCTGGTTGTCACGTGTACAAGCCTCTAAAGTACTACAATTGAATTAAAAGAAAATATAAGTCTCAAATGACCTTGTTTCTAGAATAGAACAAGATCATAAATAGGAGTGAGAAGGTCTGCTGAAATGACAAGCAACTACCTCACAAACCTCCATAAGAAGTGTCAGACGAGGAGAAGAGAAATGTCACAAAGTCTGGGCTAGTAACCTACAAAAAAAATTGTAGTAGCAAGGGGTGAGTACCAAACCACACGGTACCCAGCAAGTAAACTTCTAAACACAAGTTAAGGGGATAAAATACGAGTATTCCTTACACACCCACCAAACCTCCACAACTACAACCTGCATAAAAATCAGCCCAACCTAACAGTTCACAGTTTTCATAGCACCCAGATCATCAAAATCATTTTAGCAAATTACATATCCTCAACTACAAACTCAATATTCAACAATCACAACTTTCACAAAAAATAATATCAACAACACACAAGATTAAGTTCGTCAAATAGAGGTAATCAAATATCAAGTACTTCCCAACCACCAATAAAACACATAATCGTCAAGAACGGAGAATGTCATGGGATGCAATGCAATATGACACCATGAAGTGATATGCCTCAGAATACAAATTTCTCCCTCAACCGTATATATATGATACTCCTCGGAAATACATCAAGAGTTCATGACCCATGGGGGACTTGCGAGGTCCATATACTGACACGGACGATATCCACGTGTCTGTGCGGACGATCTCAAAGCACTATCATAAATCAAACGAATTTCGCACGGAGGATCTCCACGTGCCCAAATCATAATCATAATTTTTCTATCGCATGGACGATCTCCACATACCTAAATAATCATAACTCGATTTCAACACGGACGATCTCCACGTGTTAGACCTTTACTCATACCCAATCCTTATCAAATAAAGGAGATGATGCAACATCTCAATAAATCAAATGTCGCTATGACATATAATCACCTCAATTATCACAATTATACGGGTTCAACAAAGGTCACAATCACACATAATAAATCAAATCAATAATATATCTGTTAATGCCCATATGCTTTGGCATTCTCGAATTACAATCCGCATTCTATAGTAATAAACCTTCCATTATAACACCGGTACTCGTACCACTCTCAACACATCACATACAAACAAATGATCACATTGTCTTCTATTACCCCTTTTTATCATTAGAAGTAATCAATGTGGACAAGTCAACCCATCACCAAGTCCCATTACTCCTAAACATATACCACAAGGAAATACACGCATTTCATACACTTAGCAAGAGTTTAGAAATTCACTTGCCTCAAATAGTCGAACAATCACTCTGAAACTTGAGTCTTCCCTTTTCGTTGTACTTCCAACTCAAAGCAATCTATTTACATTAATAATCACAATAAAATTTCGAAACTAACAACACCCATATTAATATGGTTCTAGCCTTGACCCAAAAATTCACTCAAGTTTATAATCAAGTTCCTAAATCTTGATGTCAACTAACATTCCAATCATCATATTTTTCAAGTTTCAAGCCTGTGGTTAAATCATAATTTTCTCCGAACACTACAACTCTAATAATTTTCATATAATATGATACACCTTATATTTAATTAGTCATTCCAATATGTTAAAACTTCAATCATAATTCAGTAACTATAAAAAAAAAAAATCCAAAATCAAATTCAATTTACGAACCCACTAACTTCAACTACAGAAAACTGCAAAAGATAAATTTTGATTTTTCAAAAATTCCTTAATAACATACATCAACTTTCTACCAATTTTATAATGATAAGATTATAAGACTCAATTAAAAAGGAAAAGAAGAAACAGTACACTAAAGGTATAACCTAAACAATTTAATGCTCAAACATAATATTATTATAATATATACCTTGACAAAGCACACTACCACAAATCTAAACTCACCATGAAAAATTTGAATTTTTGAATTCAATTGTGTAACCCAATCCTTTTATCTATCAATATTAGCTCATACCTTGATCTTTATGAATTCACGTATCTTAGCTTATCATTGATCGCCTCTCTAATAATCTTTCTGTATTCTTCGTTAAAATCCAACACATACTTTTTACCGAACTCAAAACTTAATCAGAGCAAAATAGATGGAGTCACGTGTCTCTGAACCCAATTCTCCAAACGTAATTTCACTTGTCAATTGCTTCTCTTTTCTTTTTCCTGTTCAACTATACATACTACTACTACTACTAATAATAAAATAATAGTAATCACATGACTTATTTAGTTATCCACATTCATAATCGCTAAGAGGGAGACATGAATAAATATTATTTACCAGCAAGTGGTCGCCGACTGTGCCATAATTGTAATATTCTCGGACGGTTTTCTTTTCCCAAAGTAAATAAGATCTAAAGTTAAATAGGGTATTAACTTAAAATTTTATATATAGACTCGGCCCATTCAACACCCGCTAAATTAAGTATTTTAAATGACCCCTTAATTAATAGACCATAGTTAAATAAATAACCCAAAATTTCCATTTAAAATTCAAGGAAATGATCTTTTATGAAGAAAAAAAAAACAAAGGACTAGTTCTTAAAATGGTCTAACGGGTCAGTACATTATCCATCACTAAAAATCATATTCGTCCTCGAACATAAAGAATAAGAACGAAGAATAACCAACACGACCAAAAGCCTGAGGTATGATTTTCAAAGTCATGTTCATCTCTCTAAGTGATCAACTCATCTTTAGAATCATTCCATCAAAGATCAACTACTAAGAACTAAACTTTCGAATGAAACTTTAAAAATCTACAAGCCATGAGTGATTTCCAAACAAAACTAACTTATGAACCAAGTATGAACCAAAATCCTCTAAACTATGACACGACCATCAAGACGAATCTTCTCTCACATAACCAAGATACAATACCAGCTAAAGCCAGAAGTGAACTTCAACACACCACCAGACACTTATAATGCACAAATCATCACCAATCTTATCAAGATTCCTTTCTCACAACACAATCTCTCCACGAACTTAAGTCATAAATTTTTTGATCTTTAGACATCGTGTATTCATCAAGGGAGAATCAAACTTATCCAACCCAATGAAAGAAATGATCAAGTAAACACCCAACAAGCGAAACCCTTCAAAATGTAGAACATCTAACTACACTCTTAGACAATGGTAACTCTTCAAAGTAGCTCTTATATAAGTTCTTATAAGCAAATTAACTAGTGCATGTATACACATCGAAATACTTTAACTATCCCAACTATACAAAATCTATCATAACTGAAATGACCAAGTCTGCCCAAGGATCCTACAATATCAAGAGGACACAAGAGGATCGGTACATCCGATCCACCACTAGGGCTTTACCCATAGATGTAGAAACACACGTGAACATATACATCAAATTATACTCCAAATCAGATTCAGAACAAAGTAGGTGTGTCACATAAGCATGTACGTAAAAAAAATCAAATAACACAGTATATTCTCTCCATAGCGCCCATATAAAAACTTCCATTCAAATGTCTCTCTCTCTCTTTGATTTTTAGTAACCCACAATCAACCAGTCTAATCCTCATTACAATATAATAAATACTTGATTCATAAAATCCAACATATTTCTCACAATACTCCATTAAAGCCAACACTATTAATAGTGACAAACATCATAACCTCGACAATCATTTACCTTACTGTCAAACTGTCACTATTATATAAATTTTCTTATCAAACACATTGTAGCCTTTAAAATTTTTGAACTATGGATCTCTGTCTTTACATTTAACCATTTCATGCCAAATACGGGTCATACCCAAAACTGATAATGGTACTTTCAAATCTAAAAGTAATTTCCCATCGCGGTACGATAATGGAATCTCCCATTGTCAACATCACACAATCACTCACATACCAAGTTTCAACTATCCTCCAAACCATCATACATATCATACCAAAACTTAGAGATATTGTTTACTCACCCCAATGATCTCGTATACTATAAGCTCATAATCTCTACTAACCATCAAATTTCTATGTAACACATCATAACATTCTACATCATCCCATCAACAAAGTAGTTTCAATCCCTTAAAAATCTTCTTTAACCATGTAAAATTGTAGGTCAATATTGGTGCATATCCATAAGTTATCAATCATAATGAACAGTTTAGCTCGACATAACCCTATAGGATCTTCCACACATTATTGTTTGTCACCCAAACTAATTTAAAGTCCATCTTTACAAAAGACAATGATAAAATCCTAGTAAGTTTGTACCGAACTATTTCACATCTCACAGTCATATCTAAATTCATAGGCAAAAAATAATAAATACTTCAACTACGAACCAAGGGTTTATATGAGAGGCCTTATTCCTTTAGTTTCTTAGATTCTTTCCATGACACAAATTTTTAAATGTCTTGAACTCTTCAATACACCAAACTTTTGTTCCTTTGGTTGACTCGCTTACCAATTTTATCCTTTGACCAACAACCCATAATATTTTTACCTTATCCTCTAAGTCACAACATTATGTGAAACCCCCCTTAGGTGTAACAATCAAAAGTAACCAACTGTACTACTCAACTTTTATGTCCTTCCAAATGCGTTAAACTCAATGTGATCGATTCTTTCTTATCTTACCAATTCATACCTTGACAAAGCACACTACCACAAATCTAAACTCACCATGAAAAATTTGAATTTTTGAATTCAATTGTGTAACCCAATCCTTTTATCTATCACTATTAGCTCATACCTTGATCTTTATGAATTCATGTATCTTAGCTTATCATTGATCGCCTCTCTAATAATCTTTCTGTATTCTTCGTTAAAATCCAACACATACTTTTTACCGAACTCAAAACTTAATCAGAGCAAAATAGATGGAGTCACGTGTCTCTGAACCCAATTCTCCAAACGTAATTTCACTTGTCAATTGCTTCTCTTTTCTTTTTCCTGTTCAACTATACATACTACTACTACTAATAATAATAAAATAATAGTAATCACATGACTTATTTAGTTATCCACATTCATAATCGCTACGAGGGAGATATGAATAAATTTTATTTACCTGTAAGTGGTCGCCGATTGGGCCGTAATTGTAATGTTCTCGGAAGGTTTTCTTTTCCCAAAGTAAATAAGATCTAAAGTTAAATAGGGTATTAACTTAAAATATTATATATAGACTCGGCCCATTCAACAACAGCTAAATTAAGTATTTTAAATGACCCCTTAATTAATAGACCATAGTTAAATAAATAACCCAAAATTTCAATTTAAAATTCACGGAAATGATCTTTTATGAAGAAAAAAAGAACAAAGGACTAATTCTTAAAATGGTCTAACGGGTCATTACAAGTATTGAGGGTATTAGGATCCTAAGTATTTGGGGAAATAACCATGGAGGTTTAGAGGGTTAAGAGATGAAAACGGAGAAGAAAAGTCGAAACGCCTGTCTGTATGGCGCTGGGGAGCCGCGCCTCCCATAGCCCCACATGACAGTCTCAGTACGTACGGCCTTGAAGAGCGTGCCAGCAAGAGTGCCCCAACTTGGCCTCTGAAGTTTGGGGCTTGGTGCCCTACGCCTCTCAGAGTGCCAAGGACGCCAATTCACCCCATTCATCCCCCATATTTTGTACTAGTTCGTAAGTGATGTACCCATGCTTCCTAGTTGATTCCAACACTCTAATGTACATCTAAACATCATGAAATCATCCATAAATATGAGATCATGAACCTTGAATCCATAATCCAATTCAAGGAAAGTTATGATCAAAGAAGTTAAGAGTCAAGTCTATAATTCAAGAAACAAGTCAAAACAACGTTCTTAAGAGTTCACTAGGGTCTTTAACAATGTTTTAACTTTTTTCAAGACACAAGTTTCAAGCTAAGTACAGAGTAAGGAGTAAAGAGTAAAGAGTAAAGTTGAAGTTCTTTTCTTCAAAAGTATATGGGGACTAAGTATCCCCAAAGAGATTTAAAATGTTTTCACATTTAAACAAGTAAAGGAACTTTGATTTCCAAAGAGCCTTCAGGCTAGTTTTCAGAAGTAGTAATAGCTTTATAAAATGAAGCAAGTAGGGAAACTAAGATTTCCAAGATAGCCTTTGAGCTAAGTTTGAGCACTAATCTTAACCCACAAAAGAAGTGTGCTTTAAAAACATAAGATCAAGTATATTTTTTGAGTAGTACTGAGCACCAAATTAGGGACGAGCATGAGTTCAGATAACTCACATCTCCATAAAACCATGTAGCCACCATGGGCAGAAAAGGGTCATACTTTTTAGATGAACACTTTTCACAGTAGATTAGTGGATCCATCAGGCAGTTCAGGTCTTTTACCTTTGGCCAGGTATATGATGCGTTGGCAGCGTGAGGTAGATCGTTGTATCATCACTATGGATCTTAAGTGATGGTTGTCGGTTAGAGAAACTCCCACATAAGTTAAATGTATTTGTTTATATACATAAGTTTATTTGTATTTTTACATACATCTCAGAGATAATTGTATCATTGCATACATTCAGAGTTTACAACATGTTCTTAGACAACCTTTCTGTATATTGCACTTATTTTTAAATTGCCTTATATTAAATTAAGTTAGTTATTCATGAGTTGAGCAGAGTCAAGCTAAGTGTTCCTTTTACTCCTTTTCAAGCTTAAGTTGTTTCTTAGCATTACAACTCGTATACTCGTACATATAATGTAGTGATGCCAGTTGGCTTGCATCGTATCATGATACAGACACATGTAACTAGGATTGACATTTGGCGCACCGTTGATCCAGTGAGCAGCTCGGAGTCAGTTGGTAAGCCTCCCTTCATTCTGAAGGACATGTTTACCGTTCTGTTATTTTCTTTCAGTTTTTAGTTGTTAGGATGGTTGGGGGTCCTGTCCCAACATCCATCTTTACTTAGAGGCTTCGTAGACAGATAACATTAGTATTTTGTCTTATCAATCTCAGTTGTGTACGCTGAAGACCTAAAAGTTGTCGTTTTGTCTAATTTAATACTTCAAAGTTATTTCTCTTATGTTTAAGTCTTCCGTTGAGCTAAGAAAGTCAGGCCAAGGGTTCGCTTGGGGCCAATGATGGTCTTTGAGTTCTAGCCACGTCTAGAGTGTAGGCTCGGCGCGTGACAACTTTTTTAGAAGAGCCTTCAAAAGGTTCTTCCTTGAGCACATTAAGCAAACCTTAGAGCCCCGCACAAACTGCATCTCAATTTTCTTTCAATTTCAAATCACAAGAACATATAATTTTCAAACTAGAATTGTTTTTTTTCTTTGTTGTTTTGGGTTTTGTAATTTTTTGAGTTGAAATTCAAGCAACCCCTTTACTATAATTGATGGGAAGGGTGTTAATTTGATCGTAAATTGAATTCGTTTATGCTCTTTAGATTTGCTGAGATATATTAATATCTTTGAAACTGGTCTAGTAAGCTTTCGATAATTGCTTTTATTATAACATGAATTTATAATATAATTGGTTAGTTTAGTGCATTATTATTTCCTGTGATTATTATTATTAAATTCGAAGGAAGAAAGAGTTTTTGAAATTGGTTGTTTAAAATAATTTGACTTTTCAGAGTTCTATTATGTTTTTTTTGAATGATTTAGCTTATGGATGTGATGAATATTTCCCCAGATGATCGAAGCTGAAATAACTAAGCGCTTTTTAATGTATTTTCTCATCTTATGGGAAAATCCAAGCCACATATTCTGAGCCATATACTTGTAATATGATTATTTATGTTTTTTGAAATGTGTCGATATACTGATTACCATTAATTTTTTATATACAATAATCTTTGTGTATGAGCTGACACGATGGGTGTATTTATGGATGAGTAAACTTAAATGTTTAGAAAATGTTTTTTTAAATTAATTTATTTTACTCTCTAATTCATATATATATATATATATATATATATATATAAAAGAGAAACATAGAAGAGGTGGTGTTGCACCTCTCTATGGCCTCTTTTCATATTATTTTATTTTAACTTTTTTTTCATTATTTAGTTATTTCTTTTTAATATTTCAAAACATATTCAATTACTCAATTTTACACCTATCCCTATAATATATATTTAATATATTTAATAAAATAAGAAATAACTACTAATAACTTTCACCTCTTCAACTTATAATTTTAATAATATTCATAACTCCCTTTTTTTAATCTTCATAACCCCCATAATTAAGTTTATTAGTTTATGCACCTTTTGGTATTCTTCTTCTTTTACTATATAAATTCATATTATGTTTCAAGAAAATATTCTTTCAAAGTTATTTTTTCACTCCTTCATTACCATATCATACATTATACATCATACAATATGGTGAGGAAGAAAATGTTAATCATCACATCATATGGTTGCTTTCAACAAAGTCATAAAGAATCTATGGGTAAAAACACTTCTTTTAATTTATTAAATTATGCTTTTTTTACTTTAATAAACAATTTCATATAAGTGTATTTTTTATTTATGCTTGTAGGGACGATAGTTGAGGAAGTCACACAAGTAGAGAATATTGTAAATTTCGGAAGAAGATTGAAGAAACCTTAACGAGTATTCAAGAACCAGGTTCTTGAAGAACGCACAAGATACTTACGTTAGTAACTTGTAACACCGCTACTTTGTGAAAACCTTCCTAACTCAAGGAAGGGAAAAACCACACCGAAGTTTTATATTAATTAAAGATTTACAACTCAGTCAATCAATGAATCTAACTCTAAACTTCTACCCTTTTCGATTAACTATAATCGAAAACTCTCCACTCCCCAAGAAGTCAAACTCACTTCTTATTTACAAAAACTCTCAACACTCCCTAACTCTAACCACCCAAGAGTCAAACCCACTTCTTGTTTATAATTCTCATAACCTCTCTCCTAACTTTACCCCCAAGAAGTGAAACCCACTACTTGTTACAATTCTCTCAAGACTCTACCCCCAAGAAGCCAAACCCACTTCTTGTTACACAATCTAGGAATTATTATAACTCAATAATAAACCTAGAACAAATCAACAAAGAGTAATATACCCACTTTAATGGATCAGAATTCGACATTCAATAGTTAAGAGTGGAACAAAACTCATGAACCTAGTCCTTACGTTGTTTTGACGAAGCTCTGCGTTTTCCAATAACTATTGTTCTCAAGAAGATAAATTTTGTGAATATGCAATAGCTATTGTTTTCGCTTTGCTGAAAAATTATCTCGATTTGTGTTTTTGCAAAGAAGAATTTTTTTCTTCAATTTTTTGAAACTTTAATAGAGTTTGATTTGCCTTCATCAACTTCTACAAGGAAAGGAATTACAAATCCTTTTCCTTCTTGAACTTGTCTATATTTATTTCTTTCCTTATTTGACTTGAATTGTTATTTCTTTATTTCTTTCCTTATTTGACATGAATTACTACTTCTTTATTTCTTTCTTTCTTTATTTATTTATTTCCATATTTGTTTACTTCTTTTTCTTCTTTATTTCTGCACTTTTTCTTCTTTGATGTAATCTCTCATAATTGTACATATTGTCTGCAGTCACGAGAACCTGGTTCACCTGATAAAGTAAACATAAGACAATAAGTAGTGAACCACTTCACTTTATCAATTATCAAAATTACTTTATATGTTCTCCTACTTCCTAACATTTCCCCCCTTTTTGATGATGATAACCAATGTTTTTTCACACATCAAGACTCTTTGGCAACATCAAAACTACAAACCATCAAGACTTCTTGTCAATCATCAAAGCTACAAACTCCATGTTCTCTCATTCCTCGACAATTTCCCCCTTTTTGATAATGACAAATTATGCATAATATCTCCTTAACCCACATCATCTAACTTCCCCCTTTTGGCATCATTGAAACCCAATAACCAAGGAACTCGATTAACTTTCAATGAGTGCAATATCATTTTAACTCATGACCACTTGGGCAACACTTTCAAGTACACTTTCGCTAATAATAAAGTAAGTTAATGTGAGGATATTAGCCATTTTAAACTCACATATAATCAAGATCTTCAATGAGAAACAAAATAAACAAACATGTACCAGTTTAAGCCCTTAGAGCCCTAAATCAAAAGCATATGATATCATGAGTATGATACAAGAATAAGCAGATAAAGAGTCAGAGAGTCTGAAAAAATTGAGGATAAAGATTGGGGCAAAGATTAATAAAGTGAGGAGGAAAGGAATATTTACTCTTGTTTAATAATTTTTTCAGTATGCACATTGTGCACCAGCTCATTCATTCTGATTAGTTTTCTTAGAATGTTAAATTTTATCAATATCAACGTGAGGTCTATCATCATTTAAGCATAATCAGATTCAAGAAAACCTGGTGAGTATTGTCAAGCATTAGGACCAATAACAAACGAGTTACTTTTTTTTTAATTTTTTTTAATTCTGTTCCATAGCATTTTCACTCCTCCATGGCCTTTTTTTTGTATAGCCTTTTTCTTGATAACATTTCGAAGGATTACCCACTATATGTAAGCGATTCATCACATTTTGGTT
The DNA here is from genome assembly GCA_016801875.1 of Solanum sitiens. NCBI lineage: Eukaryota > Viridiplantae > Streptophyta > Magnoliopsida > Solanales > Solanaceae > Solanum > Solanum sitiens. The sequence continues at coordinate 1,809,849 of JABWTJ010000035.1, read as the reverse complement.
CAATAAAGATGTGTTTATCAATAATGAGGACAAACATTGATAATAGTTTATTCCTATGATAATGGTTCCCCCTGAGAGATAAATTTGTTACTGTTTGGAAATTGTGAACTTGGTTCAGATGTGAGAGGTTAAGCAAGGTTCCCCCGAATGAGTGGCTTCAAGACTAAGGTTTTCATCATTAGAGCGATTTGGTATTGAATGATGTTTATTGTCAAAGAGAGGGTTCTTGGTGATTTTTAAAGGAGTTGGATTTTGATGATCGACCAGGTTCACTAGTGCATATGTTGACACAAACTTAGGAAGTTCATCCACTGAACAAGGATGGTACATACGTGAGTATTACAAAGAAACCAGGTTCCCCTTTGGTGTGTTCCTCAATGATTTACTTAATGTTGTTAGCAAAAGAGTAAGGAAAATATCCGCAGACCTTCTAAACATTGTTTGAGATGTGCCTGGAGTGTCTAAAAGTGGTACGAGACTGAGTTAGTAGATATTCATTGTATAATTACTCAAGCATAAGATTATTAGTTTACTAGCAAATTATCAAAAGAAATCATAATTATGTATTAGCTTGTTTCGACTAGACCAGGATTTGGCCTTTATGAGTATGTCTGCATCATCATATTCTCCCAGATCAAAAGAATCTCAACCTGAGTAATAGAGAGCCATGCCCTATCATTTTTCAATAACTCTAATGAATAACAAGGACCAGGTTCACCCAACGAAGTTCCCCTGAAGATGTACCATAGTCTAAGTGTCCTGATTGCTCTATTATTCTCCCTATCTCCAAGACCACAGGTTAGTCCAATAACTCCTGCTGCAGGTGCATCAATGATTGTTAGTTGTGAACCAGGTTCATTTGCTATGTTCCCTAACTTTGCATCATTAAACATGTTTGATATGATGTCACTCTCTTCAACTTTTTCAATCTTGTCTCTTTCATTTTTTCTCATATTTTTCAAGGACTTCACTGCCGCCTTGAAAATCTATGAGTGAGAGGAAACTTTCTACCATTTTAGCACCTTTTTGAAGCATGCACTATTCATGTACCAGATCCACCTTTTCCCGCTCACCTTCACCTGAAACACTTAGTCAAAGATTAGTCTTGGAAACCCAAATTAGCTTGGGCCCCTTTTTGTGAGTAAAAGGATGAATAAAATTTCTTCTGGATCATAAAGGCAAATAAGAAAACCTTTTATTTGGAGCATTATTGTTTGGAATCAGGTTCTTAACCGTTTCAGTCTTTTCCTTTTTGGTGAAATTAACATTTTTATTAAAAGCCTTAAATAAAGCTTTACATTGATTCTTTAAATAACCTGAGTTTCCACAATGAGTGCATGAACTTTTAGACATATGAATAGTGTGTGCTACAAGATTATTCTATTTTGCAAAACCTATCCCACTTCGACTAATGGTTTGCCTTTTTTGAATCTGAGTTAAAATTTCAGAGTACCTGATCCATCTAAGAATTCGTTCAAGATAAGGTTTGGTCTGATCAAGATTTTCTTGTAGCAGCCTATTTCTTTCAATTAAGGCCTGACAACTTATAATTAACTGTTTTATTTTTTCTTCTAGAGCTAATTGAAGTTCACTAGCAGAGTTTTTGCCCTTGTGACTTAACTCTGAGGTCTTAACCTGTTCTTTTAATTTATTTTGAAGACAGTGATTATGTTTCTCAAAATTGTCATTGTCTTCTCTGAAAGATGCATAGTTTTTCATCATTTGTTCTCTTTTAAAACTGATTGACTGATATGCATCTATAAGAGTACTCAATAGGGACTCTAGTTCTCTTTAGAATATGATTCAATATTTACTTTAGGCAAAATGGTCTGATAGACCCTTATACTTTATGCATTTGTATTTTTAACACTTTACTTAATCATTTGTCAACTGAACCCTTAAACTCAATGAAATACAACATTTTAAAATCCTTTGGCTTTGTGTGAACTTCAAACACACAATAACAGTGACATGTCATCATCCACATCAGATTTTATATGACATGTCATTTATTATTTATTTTTTATGATAAATAATTTTTTCTTGTTTTTCACTCCATCTTCATCTATGTCATTTGACCAAGACTTATAAAATCCTTTTCTCCATAGATGCTAATGAATCACCATTAAAGTATTTCAATATTTGCTAATATATACACAATTTTACACAACATATTTCATCTAATTTCACAAAGACATTCAATTATTATTTTTCCTTTTGTTACTTTACCCTAGAAAATAGAAGAGAAAGATAATTCAAGAAAAACATCAGATTTAAAGATAAAGATGGAGTACTAATGACACTCATTAGACATATTTCATCCGTAAATTTGGATATTGCACCAATTTTATCAATTTTTCTTTGCTCATTTTGTTCTTATTTTTTGTATAATTTCATTTCTAATTTGGGGGAAGAAAAAATGAAAAAAGAAAAGAAAATAAAAAATGAACGGAAAAGGAGTTGGGGGGGGGTGTTGATAAAATGAATGGAACAAGGGATTCGGTCATGGATTGATGTTAGAAAAAGCAAAAGAAATGGGGAGGGGCTCGGAAAGAAGAATGGGAAAGAAGAAAGAGTGAAGGTTTTTAATTTTAATTTTATTTTTATTTTTTAAAATTATTTTGACCTTTTTCTTTTTAGTATCTTTGATCTAAATTTTTATTTTCACGCGCTTTTTTTGTGAAATCACGTGATTATGCCAAATCAGCAATTAAGTCACCACATAACCTTGGTCACTGGTCAGAGGGGTCTAAGGTGTTAAATTTTACTAAGTTAAAGGGTTCAGTTGACAAAGAGGTAAGTAGAAAGGTTCAGAATACAAACTCATACAAGTATAAGGGTCCATCTGATCATTTTTCCTTTACTTTAATGTGATGAAAACTTACCTTGCTTTGTTTGTCATCTTATTCATCATCTTTAGAATCTGTTTCAGCAATGAGTGCAAGAAAATCATATTTATTTGTTTGTTCTATTGCAAGTACTGATTGATTTTTAAATTCTCCATCCCCGGATTCTTCTTCTGATAAGTCCCCCAGAGTGGTGAAGGCCATTTTCATTGAGAGATCAGCTTCTTGATTGGTCATTCGTCTGTTTGTGGGAATATACTTATCATTCTTGATTTCTTTTACTTTCTCCGAATTGTTCCTCTTTTCCTCTAGTGCTTTTAATGGACAAAACTTGATAAAGTGATTCGGACTTTCATACTTGTAACATACTTGATCTATTGGATTTTCAGTGGATTTCTGAGAGTTCCTTCTTTGAAACACTTGTCCCTTTTAACATTCTTGAGAACCTTTTGGTCATTTGCAATGTTTTCGTCCTCAAAATCTTCTGATGTCGTACCTTTTAGAACCATGTTTTTTTTCTTCCTTTTGCCTCCAATTTCCCTTTCTTGTTTTTTCTTGAGTTCATAGGTCATGAAATTTTCGATGACTTCATCCATAGCTAACTTATCTAGATCACGTGCTTCAATAATGTCTTCTACTTTGCTTTCCCAAGACTGCGGAAGTATACTCAAAAAAGAATTTGACTACCTTCCCATTGGGAATTATTCTCCTAGTGAGTAGATTTCATTAATGATAGCAGTGAACCTGGTGTGCATCTCTTGGATTGTTTCACCTTTTGCCATTCGAAACAGTTCATATTGTCTGTTCAAATTATCAATTTTAGACTTCTTTACTTGAGTTGTTCCTTCATGTGCAGAGTTCCCCATATTGCTTTTGCATCTTGACATGATGAGATTCGATTGTATTTATGTGGACCTATTCCGCATATCAAGATCGTTTTTGCTTTTCTGAATTGCAAGTTTATCCGTAATATTCCATTCTTTCATATCCTTTGGTACTTCAGTAGTTCCATCAATTCCATTCTTCGTGGGTATGGTTGGACCGTCCAACACGACTCCCCATAGGTCAGTATTTTCTCCTAGTAAGTGATCCATCATGCGGTTCTTCCACCATCCATAATACTTTTCATTAAACAATTGTAGTCGAGTTTGAGAAGCTCCTTCTTGTGGTATAGGTGGTGCAACCATTGATCCTTTTCAAGATGTTAGTCTTTTAATTACCGAGTATTCAAGAACCAGGTTCTTGAAAAACGCACAAGATACTTACGTTAATAACTAGTAACACCACTATTTCATGGAAACCTTCCTAACTCAAGGAAGGGAAAAAATACACTAAAGTCTTATATTAATTCAAGATTTACAACTCAGTTAATCAATAAATCTAACTCTAAACTTCTACCCTTTTCGATTAAGTATAATCGAAAACTCTCCATTCACCAAGAAGTAGAACTCGCTTCTTGTTTACAAAAACTCTCAATCTACTTAACTCTAACCATCCAAGAAGTCAAACCCACTTCTTATTTACAATTCTCACAACTACTCTCTTAACTTATTGTTTTACTTAAAAGGAAAAATATTTTTTATTGTTTGTTTTACTGAATTTATTAGAGTCGCCACTTAAATTTTAACTGAAAAAATCAAGAAACTTAGTTTTCAAAAGATTTAAAAACAGATAATCGATTGAAAACTTTGAGGGGGTTCGGGGATCTTATTTATTTTTTAGAAAGTTTTTTACAGCACCTAAAATATTCGCTAACTCGCGATTATCCGACAACTAACTAATTTGGCTAAAATGTTTATTCGACAACTAACTAATTTACTATCTAATTGAGATTTGCAAAATTTATTTTTAAGTTTATTTATATTTGATTTATTTAACTAAGCGATTAAAACGAAGTGGCGTCTTGCGGGGATTTGAATTTTTTCAACCCTAAGACTAACGAAATCAACAAAATAAGTACGCGGTAAAGCATAAAAGAGAGAGAGAGAGAGTTGAGTCCAAATCTTGTTTTTGTCCACCTAGACCGATATTTGGACCCATTTTGTTTTCTACCTTTCCTAGACTAATCGGACAATTAATAAATAATAAATACAGAAAAGAAAAACGACAAGGGCTTAGGCCCAAGATGACAAAATACAACACTTAGAAAATTTGGGCTTCTTGGCCCAAAATCTTCAACTTCTTGGAGTTTTGAGTCCTTCCAACTTTAGGACATGTACGCCTTTTTCCGGGGTTGACTTGAAGAAGGAAACTTGAGTCTTTTCCGGGGTAGCAAACACGACAACAACGAGCAGGGGAGCAACAACTTTAACCACACACACGAAATACGAGTAGCAAACTCGAGTAAGACCTCAACCACGATTGGAATCGAAGTGATCACTTGCTTAAAATGTTTTTAGTATATTTTTTGTCTCTCCCTCCTCTGTCTTTCTTAGGATATTTAGTATATATATTTCGACTATTTTCGCTTAATCTATTCTCTTTCACGATCCAAATTTTTTCAATCTCAAACTCTTTCCCAAATGTTCTTCTATTCTTTTTGCCCCTTTTTTTCTCTCCTCAAAAATGAAAAGGATGAGAACTTATATAGAGGGGATTTAGGTCTGAAGAATGGGGGGAAACCGGATAGAAAAATTGGATAAGACAAAGAGTCAAAACAAAATTCAAACTCCCCAAACTTTCACAATTTTGGGGAGTAAAACTTTTTTCTGAGACTTCTAACCCATTCCGAAAGAGGAAGGGAGATATACACCCTGGATCAATTCCAACGTCGTTGCTGCGACGTGGCGACATCTCGAGCCATCAGGACATAAAACACGTGCTTGTTGCCTGCGACTAAGAGGGCCAGGGAAGAAGACGACAAAGAGGGCAGTCTTTCCTCTACTTTTTTCTTCTGGCCGCTTCCCTTGTTGTTTTTCTTAATGCACTTGGAATCGTTACTGTTGCTAAAGTTTGTGAACGTTGGAGGATTGTTGAAGAAGTGGACCGGGTAAGGGAGTTGGGTCAATTCCAACTGGGTTTCAGATTTTGCTGGACTTCTCATTTTCTGGAGAAGAAGAAGCGTACATGGATGTTTGTTTTTGGTATTTCTGTATGTATGATGTATGTTGGGTTCTTCTTTGAAGGCAGAGGTGGGCAGCGTCATTTTTTAAGTGTACTAAAGGTCTGGTGGGTCAAATTGAGAACATAAGAATTCGGCTCAAAATTTTGAAATGGACGGGAATAATCTGAAAATGGAGTGGGTTGGTTTAGAAAAAAAAAAGGATCGGACTGAAGGAAAAAAAAAGGGCCCAAACTTTGTCCTTATGGGTTAAAAAAATTAGACTAATAAGACGCATTAATATAGATGAATTAATAAGCCTCTTAATTCTAACAAAATAAAATAATCGACTTAATTAAAAAATAACTAATCCCAAAATGCAAACTATTATATAACTAAACTAGTTAAAAAAATATTTAAACAAAATAAAAATCTTTTTTTAAGACGATTTTCTAATAATCATAAAATATACTAATCATATACATAATTATATAAAACATATATATTATCTAAAAATTATAAAAAGTGGTGAAATTAATTTAAAATAACATGAAAAATATTTTAAACTTTATAAAATCTAACTATTTCAAATCGTTTGGAATTGAGAAGCTCGTTAATTAATTCCTACCGGGGAGGGTCAAAATTGGGTGTCAACACTTGTCCCACTTTTTAATTGGATTGATGCAAGAAATTCGAGGAAAATAAAGTTGACCAATCCAATTTTGTTCGACCACATATTCATTTTTTTCAGAGAAAGGGATTTGGTACGGACTTTATGGATTATGGTCAAACCCCGAGAATGGGTTTTCTACGTATGTCAGGCTATATGAGAATTCAGACCACTTGTAGTTCTACACGCTTGATTTAACGCACGACTTTGAAAGAATTCCAAAGACATCTCGATACTGAATTATGAAGGGACCGAGATGCTCGAGAATAAGATTTAAGAGCGAAATGTTGAAATACAACCAAGTTTTCAACGCCAAGCCCGCCTATATATCCCTAAACCTTAGGAATTAGGTTGTTTGTAGTTCGACTCGATCGGTTGAAAAGGAAATCTATTATGCTAGATAACCTTTGGTTTCGGACAAGTGACAAATTAAATCAAGTATGAAAAAGACTTGTAACCTCTTAGCCATGAATGTGGTTCACTTCACACCTATAATTAAGAGCTTACACTGACATAATTTCCAAAAACTCTTGGCGTGTGTCACTCCGATTGGAAAGTTGTTTCCTATGGATACCAAAGTTTCTGGATGTAAAACTGAAACCAAGAAACCTAAAGAAAAGCTCACATGCCTTCTTAGGGGTGTGATTTGATTGTGGTGGAAGTCGCATCCTCTGCTCGCGTCCTAAGAGTTTGGCCCTCGTCTTTGGACAATGTCCCAGTTCGCTGCTAAGAAAAAGTTTCACGTTGTACTGCATCCTTGTTGATGTCGTCCACACCTGTGGTTTGATTAGAGAATTCATCCTTTTGGATGCTCTTAACAAAGACTGAAACAACTTGTTAGTAGAAAATGTAACTGGAAAAGTGGTAGTAACTCTTACGATGCTTTTCAGTTACTCTTGATGTGAAAGACGTCACATAAGTATGATTATTATATGCTTGCACACTCAAAGTAAATAATTAGTAGACATAATGCTGCTTTAACTAGCGGTTTGAGTGAAAAAATTAAGAAAGATCATTCATATAACAAATGAGTATATCTTAATGGATAAGCATAAACATCTTTTAATTAAATGAGAAAATAAAGAAGTATTGAGAACAAAAGATAATGGATACCGCGAACACAATATGTCCATTACAACTCATAATTTGCTGAGAATTCGGAGATGTCATTGCTTGTTATGGCAAACTCCGGTGATCTCTGCAACGAGCTAGATTGCTCAATGATTATCCAACCGTAACAAGGTGGATGGCTCGATGATTATACTACTGTAATGAGGTGGATGGCTCGATAATGTTCCAATTGTAACGAGGTTGATGGCTCGATGGACATTTTCTACTAAAACAAAGCTTCACGCTGTGTTGCATCTTTTTTGATGTCGTCTGCACCGGTGGCTTGATTTGAGAATTCATCCTCTTGATGATCTCGACAAAGAATGAAATAAACTTGTTAGAAGGAACTGTAATTTAAATAGAGAAGTCATATGCTTTACCATACTCGACAAATGTTCTGACGTCATCCTTTGTCGGTTTTGACGCAGTAGATGATGACTTGATGTGATGTGAAAAATGATACTTTATTGATAGAAAGATAATGATCCATTGGTAGGATGATGACGATCCATTGGTAGGATAATGTTGCTACATGATAGGATGGTGATGCTTCGTTAATAGGATGATGATTCTTCATTTATGATCCATTGATAGGATGATGATGATGATGCTTCGTTGATAATCCAATGGTAGGATGATGTTGATGCTCCATTGATAGGATGATGATTCTTCATTGATGATCCATTGATAGGATGATGTTGATCCATTGGCAGGATGATGTTGATGCTCCATTGATAGGATAATGATTCTTCATTGATGATCCATTGATAGGATGATGTCGATCCATTGACAGGATGATGATATTCCATCGTGAAAATGACGGTGATGTCCTTGTGGATGGTGATATTATTTCATTCGATAATACTTGTAGAAATGTCCATGTAGGATGGTCTCACATTACCACGCATGTTGAGAGTGATGTTTTCACTTGTTCACATTTGAACATTTGCACTCAATTGTAGCTCATGCCTTGATGGAAATCCGAACAAGGTGTTGTTGCTTGTATTCTGAAGTTTTCTTTTTCTTCTGAAAAACTTTAATGACTTTCCTGCATCCACAGAACAATTGTTAGTTTTTGAAACAAACTTATTTGTGTTGACTTCTTCAAACACTTGCTCCTTGGCTTGCTATCTTCAGTTGATCGCTCCCATCACTTTCTTCTCGATGGACAAGACAAAACATTTATGCAAAATATTTGAAACAAATAGATAAAATCTTTAAGAAAAGAGTTTTGAAAAACTATAATTGAAAAAGGTCATAATCAAACATCATGTCACGTTAAGCTTGATGAACGCATTTGGGGTTGATATGTCGAGATCTATCAGATTATTAGAAGGGACGTATTCAAAGTTGCTCTAAACTGCCGACAAACTCTATTGAAATTTTTGAGGTCATCCTAAAAAATATCTGTCCTAGTTAATGGTATTGGCTTATCTTGAACTTTTACTAAACAAATCATGGAATTTTTGAGACCCTTCCAAAAATTGTCCCAGTTTCAATTCTCAATGTGAATCTAGTTTCGACTAGTTGTAGAGATCTTCTTCTTGAGAATTTTTATCCCTTTTCAAAAATTCTATCCCAGTAACGAGTCTCAATGTAACTTTAGTCTTGATTTGTTGGAGAGATATTCTTGAGAATTTTTGAGTCCCTCTCAAAAATTATATCCCAGTTATTGAAAATAGAAATCTTACGGGAGATGTGACCGAGCTGTTGTGGCGCCTACGTATCTCGATGTAACTTTAGTCTTGACTTGTCGGAGAGATCTTCTTCTTGAGAATTTTTGACTCCCTCTCAAAAATTCTGACCCAGTTTCTATTGTAAAGAAACAATAGAAATCTTACGGGATATATGACTGAGTCGTTGTGGCGCCTACGTATCTCGATGTTACTTTAGTCTTGACTTGTCGGAGAGATCTTCTTCATGAGAATTTTTGAGTCCCTCTCAAAAATTCTGTCCCTGTTTCTATTGTAAAGGAAAAATAGAAATCTTACGGGATATATGACCGAGTCGTTGTGGCACCTACGTATCTCGATGTAACTTTAGTCTTGACTTGTCGGAGAGATCTTCTTCTTGAGAATTTTTAAGTCCCTCTCAAAACTTTTGTCCCTGTTTCTATTGTAAAGAAAAAAAGAAATCTTACAAGATATATGATCGAGTTGTTGTGGCGCCTACGTACCCCGTTGAGGCAGGAATCAGGTCAAACATAGTTCCCCTCAAGGATTACCAAAATAAGAGATTTACAAAGAAACCGACCAAGGCCTAAGTAGGCCGCCTACGTATCTCGTTCTTGAGAATTCAGATCGAACATAGTTCAAGTACAAAGGAAAATGCTGAAAATATATTATGGGGTGACCAAAGCCGACATAAGCCGCCTACGTATCTCATTCTTGAGAATTCAGGTCAGATGTAGTTCATTACAAAACAATATTAAAAAGGATAAAAGGGGTTACCGAGGAAGACATAGGCAGCCTACGTATATCTCATTTTTGAGAATTCAGGTCAGACGTAGTTCATTATAAGAAATAACTTTATAACTATAAAACATAAGATGTTACAAACAAATCATGTGATTACAGGGAAAGAAATAAAAGCAACACTGAATCTTCAAATAGAATAGCTCTTGAATCATCTGAGTTGCCTGGCAACTCTAGATGAATGTCTATGCTCCATCATAACATGCTCGAACAAATGCGTCGATATATTTTCTAGGCAACGGTTGTGTTCTCTTTTCCGATATTCTCTCAGATGGGCCCTGATTCTGACTTCTTTGACACAATCATCCTTTTCCAGATATACAGTTTTTGTCTCATACAGATTCAACTTACCTTGAGTCTCAAGTCATTTTAAATCACTGACTATGTGTTTGAATATTATGATCTCATCGTCATACTCTTCAAACTCATCTTCATCTACCTCATCATGTTCATTCAGCTTGTGACATGACGTGATATTGGCATGTGTTTTTAAAAAAATTATATATTTTTGTTTTACTGAAACAAAAACAAAGACAGTTAGATAGCAGAATTAAAACAAGTAAATTAAATTTCGCAATAGGAGAGGCTTTCATTGAAAGTGAGGAAATACAGACTTTGTCCATGACCGTGGGCCATTTTGCCTTTTTTCAAAACATTGCGAGGGAAATTAAAACACTATTAGGTAAAACGACACAAAATATGGGTTTCGAGCCTCATTTGAACTACCACCAGTTTTGAAAACAACATAAAATTCAACTTTCGTCTATCGAATGGAGCGAGAGATAAAGAGAGGAGTGGAAGTCCAATTAAGAATTTTCTCCATCGCCTCAGCGTCTCGTACGCCTGTTGTCTCGGTCATCTTCTTGGGCGCAATATCACCTTCTTCCAAAAGATTCCCCATTCCTTCTCCAAGATCGTCATCATTGGCATATTCTTCTACCACAAAGGACTGACATAAATGAGACAAAGACTTTGTGGAACATGATTGATCCCCTTCTTGTTCTGGACCTCTCTTGACACAAAAGCAAAAGCTTTACGGGTTGTCATGCTCATAAAATTGTGTTTCTCAATTATGCTCGGAGAACCTACAATTTTCTCAAGGTTGTCAGGACCAGTTGGAACTATCGTCTTTACCATGCACAACTCATTCTCCGTCTCTATCATATTGATAGCGGTGCCTCCATAATTTGTTAGAGGATTACTGTTGACATTAGATACAACAATCTTGACCACATTCTAGTCAATCAAGTCCTGGATCTTGTGTCTTAAGTTGATACAATCTTCAGTATCATGCCCAACACTGTTGGAATGGTATGCACACATTCGATCGACTCGGTAAAATTAGGAGCTAGTATCAACAGGCTTGGGCCCAACTGGATGAATAATACCAACCGCACTCAATTGCTCAAACAACATTGTCTGACTTTCAATGAGCGACGTGAAAATCCGAGCAGGTTTCTTTTTGAATCTCGGACGAGGAGAATCATAATGCCTTTGTTGAGGCGGAGGCATTTGACGATAACTTGGGGCATTTTGACAAGGATGTGTTTAGACTTTGGGCCAATCATGTTAATAGTGAATCCTCCACAATTCGACAGTGAATTACCATTGGCATTGGAAGTGCCAATTTGAAGAGTGACAATTCTTTGATCAATCAAGTCTTGAATTTTATGCTTTAAATTGATGCAAGGCTTAGTGGTATGTCCATCAACTCCTGAATGGTAAGCACAATGAAGATTGGGCCTGTAAAGCATGGAATTGACATTGACATTTTTTGGGTCAATTGTTTGTATAAGACCAGTTGCTTTCAATCTCTCAAAAAGTTGAGTTTGACTTTCAACCAAAGGAGTAAAGACTCGAGAAGGTTTCTTCAAAAATTTCTGACAAGAAAGTTTATGATCATTTCGTGCAGATTGAGATACTTGGCGATAACTTCGAGGATTATGGTGAGTAGGCTGGTGTTTGGAAATTTGAGTATTGTGGAGCTCGGTAGCTATAATGGGCATTTGAGTAATTTGGCAATGCAGCTTGGTAACTTGATTGAGCATTTGAGTAATTTGGCGATGGAGCTTGGTAATTTGATTGATCATTTGGGTAATTAGGCAATGGAGCTAGGTAATTTGGATAATTTGATAGTGGAGATTGGTAATTTGGTCGGATGGAGTAAGGATTTTGTGGAGCTAAAGGGTAGGTTTTGGACGGTAAATACTTTCGAACATTAAGATCATCATGCCTCTTTGATTTGTGGATCGATTCAAATGAGACAGAAGAAACTTCTTCCCCTTTTCCTCCTTAATGGTCTTGGGGATTCATCTCAGGGGGTCATTCGGATGATTTTTCCGGTCCTAAGACCATCTTCAATAGCCTCACCAATTTTGACTATCTCACTGGACTTCCCTCCTAAAATGAGTAACTTCTTATTGTAGTACTCTGGCTCTTGAATGCGCACAAAGACTTCAATAATTTCTTTCTCGATCATGGGAGGCCTAACTCTTGCAGCCTCTCTTCTCCAACGGTAGGCATACTCTCCATAAGTTTCAGTAGAATTTTGTTTTATTTTCTCCAAAGGGTATCGATCAGGGGTGAACTCTACATTGTAACCGAACCTTTCAATAAAGTCTTTAGCCAAAGCGTGCCAACTTGGCCACTACTTGATTTCTTTTGAAATAAACCATTCCAAAGCTTTCCCTTTCAGACTTCGACTAAAGAGTTGCATCAACAAAGCCTCATTTTTCCCTACTCCAATAAGTTGATCACAATAAGCCATCAAATGAGTCAAAGGATTTTCGACTCCACTAAAAGTGTCAAATTTTTGTGCTTTAAAATTTTCAGGAAGTTCCAATTGTGGTTGGCGACACAATCTTCGTAGTTCAACCCCTCAATGACCGGGGTGTATTGGAAGTCCTTCGTTGGATTCATAACTTCCTCTCTGATGCTTTGCTCAGCCTTTCCTTTCATGACCTTCCACTCATTTTCCTTTGTCTCGGAATGTTTGGGTTCAAAATGTGTTGTAAGAAGAGAGTACGGTTCAGGCGATATTGGAAGATGAAATGTGGTCCTTAGAGGTATGGGTTGAGTGGTAGGTGGTTTTTGGGAAATTTGAGTAGGAATTTGATGAGTGACAGAAAAATTCTGGAGAATGTTGGTATCTGGATTTTGAGAAGTAAGGGACTTTTGGTGTGAGGAGCTAGCATGATTTGGGTTAGGGGTGGTTAAGTTAATGATGGAAGGTTGTGGAATTGTAGATCTGGTTAAATTGTTTGGGAAATGTTCGAACGCTGGATCTGAAGTAGGAAAATAGAATGGAGGTCTCTCGTTGTCTAGAGTAGGAGTGTTAGCAATGATAGCCAGATTCGTCAAATCTCGGGTCTTATCCATCTCAACCCTCATTTCCACAAATTGTTGGAACGATTGCGCAATCAACTTGTTCTATTCAGCAATGGTAGGCTCATTCACAGTAATTTCATTTAAATGAGTATTCTCAACAGTTTCAACCATTTTCTCTTTGCCTTTTGACAAACATTGATCGGAGAAGGAATCTTTGGGGTCTTTGGACCTTGTGAAGTATGGATGTTCAGCCATTTTCTCAACACAGATCAGTTTTTGAGTACCTGACAATGAAAAACAACTCAAAGGCAAATGTGTTAGTCTCTATCGATGATAATTAATACAAAATATCATATACATTATTGTAAACACATAAGAGTTGCTTCATTTGAAGATAAATTATCCCACGCATATAGAAAGATAACAAATAGACAGAAATTTGTCTATTTGATTTTGGGACTAATGAGTCAGAAATGTCGACTTGAGTCGGGACAAAGTAAATTGTCGTACTTCTGATTTTTGATTGAGATGTAACTCTAAATTCTTTGTAAGATTTGGGAAATATAGAATTTCTCAATAAATGGGGACCGAACCTTGAAAGGCTGCCTACGTATATCACAAAAGAGAATTCAGGTCCTACGTAGTTCGACCCATTTGGATCTTTTTTTTTAAATTTGAAACGGTAAATCTTTTTCTGATATGAGAGAGTTATTTTTGAAAGATAAAGTTCAAATTTTATTGGGAAACTAAAGACTCGAAGAGTATTTGGAAGTATTTTCGATAGTGACTTGATATTTATGCTTAAGGAGTTCTAGAAAATATTTTTCGAGAATGAGTAGGCTAGAACATCTCAAAATGAAGCAACATAATCACTCAAACAGTTATAACACATAAACAGTTATTGCGCTTTCTAAACATATATGTGACCCTTTTATGCTAAGGGTAGGCCTAGCAATCTGAGGGGTGTATATGCCATTTCAAACATTCCATTGCCCCCAAAACTCAAGTTTATAAAAATTTTATGAATAAAACTAAATTGGGATACACAATTAGGGAAAACGGGATACAAAATAATCAGTCCCACGCAGGTCTATGATTCTAAACTATGTTTCCATGGAAGGTCCTTCCTTCTTCATTTCTTCTCATCTCCGGGTGCCCACGTCTTAGGATGGACTAGTAACTTGTGAGCTCTTTCTTTTACTAGAATAAGCTATAATCTACTCCCAACACCTTGGATGTTGGGTCATCTTAGGCTAATGTTTATATTTGGATTTGGTTTTGCTCTATCTTAGGTTGACTAGAGTTGATTTAGAAGTGACGGTTACCGGGGTCGGACAAACAACGGGGTGAAGCTAATAAACAACGTTGGATGACCGCAAGCCAACTTTCTTTTATTACTTCCTAAAATTAGACTTGTGTATTTTCTGAAGGAAATCATGGTAAGCCACGTAACTCCCTTTTTTCCTAATGCAAACTATCTGCCGTTTGGCGGAAAATATGTCATGAAAGTGCAACAATTTTAATAATACGATAAAGAAACAAATAAACAGTTACTTCACATAGCCAAATAAGTTTATTTTTAAGGTTAGAATCCTCCAAGTCCCCAGCAGAATCGTCATTCTGTTTTATTTAAAAGAAAAAATATTTTTTATTGTTTGTTTTATTGACTTTGTTATAGTCGACACTTAATATTTTAAACAAAAAATAAGAAAATTTAGTTTTCAAAAGATTTAAAACAGAAAATCGATTGAAAACTTTAAGGGGGTTAGGGGATCTTATTTATATTTTAGGAAGGTTTTTACGGCACCTAAAATATTCGCTAACTCGCGATTATCTGACAACTAACTAATTTGGCTAAAATATTTAACTTAAAATTGAGATAAAATATTTAGAGTTATTTTGGAAATAAGTATTAATTTACTATCTAATTGAGAATTGCAAAATTTATTTTAAGTTTTTTTATATTTGATTGATTTAACTAAGCGATTAAAATAAAGTGGCGTCTTGCGGGGATTTGAATTTTTTCAATCCTAAGACTAACGACAATCAACAAAATAAGTACGCGATAAAGCATGAAAGAGAGAGAGAGAGAGAGAAGAGAGAGAGAGAGTTGAATCCAAATTCGGTTTCTATCCACCTGGACCGGTATTTGGACCTATTTTGTTGTACATGTCTTAGACTAATCGGACAATTAATAAATAATAAATACAGAAAAGAAAAATGACAAGGGCTTAGGTGCAAGATGACAAAATACAACACTTAGAAAATAAATTTGGGCTTCTTGGCCCAAAATCTTCAACTTCTTGGAGTTTTGTGTCCTTCCGACTTTAGGACATGTACACCTCTAGGGTCGACTTGAAGAAGGAAACTTGAGTTTTCTCCGGGGCTGCAAACAGGACAACAACGAGCAGGGGAAGCAGCAACTTTCACCACACACACGAAATACGAGTAGCAAACTCGAGTGAAACCTCGACCACGATTGGAATCGAAGGGAGCGCTTGCTTAAAATGTTCTTAGTATATTTTTCGTCTCTCCCTCCTCTGTTTTTCTTGGGATATTTAGTATATATATTTCAGCTATTTTCGCTTAAGCTATTCTCTTTCACGATCCGAATTTTTTCAATCTCAAACTCTTTCCCAACTGTTCTTCTATACTTTCTGCCCCTTTTTTTTTCTCCTAAAAAATTAAAAGGATGAGAACTTATATAGAGGGGCTTTAGGTCTGAAGAATGGGGGAAAACCGGATAGAAAAATTGGATAAGACAAAGGGTCCAAAAAAAATTCGAACTCCCCAAGCTTTCACCATTTTGGGGAGAAACGTTTTTCTAAGGCTTCTAACCCATTCCGAAAGAGGAAGGGAGATAGACGCCCTGTATCAATTCTAACGTCGTTGTTGCGACGTGGCGACATGTCGAGCCATCAGGATAGAAAATGTGTGCTTGTTGCCTGCGACTGAGAGGGACAGGGAAGAGGACGAAAAAGAGGGCAGTCTGTCCTCTACTTTTTCTGTCTGGCCGCGTTCCTTGTTGTTTTTCTTCACGCCGCTTGGAATCGTTACTGTTGCTAAAGTTTGTGAACGTTGGAGGATTGTTGAAGAAGTGGGCCGGGTAAAGGAGTTGGGTCGATTCCAACTGGGTTTCAAATTTTGCTGGACTTCTCATTTTTCTGGAGAAGAAGAAGCATACATGGATGTTGGTTTTTGGTATTTTTGTACGTATGATGTATGTTGGGTTCTTCGTTGAAGAGAAGAGGTGGGCCGGATTATTCTTTAGGTGTACTAAAGGGCTGGTGGGTCAAATTGAGAACAAAGGAATTGGGCTCAAAATTTTCAAATGGCTGGGAATAATCTGAAAATGGAGTGGGTTGGTTGAGAAAAAAAAGGATCGGACTGAAGGAAAAACAAAAGGGCCCAAACGTTGTCCTTATGGGTTAAAAATATTTAACTAATAAGATGCATTAATATAGATTAATTAATAAGCCTCTTAATTCTAATGAAATAAAATAATTGACTTAATTATAAAATAACTAATCCCAAAATGCAAACTATTATATAACTAAACTAGATAAAAAAATATTTAAACAAAATACAAATCTTTTTTAGACGATTTTCGAATAATCATAAAATATACTAATCATATACATAATTATATAAAACATATATATTATCTAAAAAATATAAAAAGTGGTAAAATTAATTTAAAATAACTTGAAAAATATTTTAAACTTTATGAAATCTAACTATTTCAAATTGTTTGGAATTGAGAATCTCGTTAATTAATTCCTACCGGGGAGGGTCATAATTGAGTGTCAACACTTATCCCTCAAGAAGTCAAATCCACTTCTTGTTACAATTCTCTCTCGACTCTACCCCCAAGAATCTAGAAATTATTACAACTCAATAACAAACATAGAACAAATCAACAAAGACTAATAATCCTAGACTTTAATTGATCAGACTTCAACATTCAATAGTTCAGAGTGGAACAGAACTCGTGAACTTGGTCCTTACGTTGATGTGATGAAGCTCTGCATTTTTCTCCAATAACTACTTCTCTCAAGATGATAAATTTTGTGAATATTTAATAGCTATCGTTCTGGCTTTGCTGGAAAATTCTCTCGATCTGTGTTTTTGCAAAGACGACTTTTTTTCTTCAATTTCTTGAACTTTTTATAGAGTTTGATTTGCCTTCATCAACTTCTACAAGGAAAGGAATTGCAAATCCTTTTCCATCTTGAACTTGTCTATATTTACTTCTTTTCTTATTTCACTTGAATTGTAACTTCTTCTTTTTTCCTTATTTGACTTGAATTGCTACTTCTTTATTTCTTTCCTTCTTTCTTTGCTTCTTTTCCTTCTTTATTTCTGCACTTTTTCTTTGTTGCCTCAAACTCTCATAATTGTACAGGTCGTCTACAGTCACGAGAACCTGGTTCACCTGATAGAGTAGACATAAGACAACATGTAGTGAATCATGTTCACTTTATCAATCATCAAAACTACTTTATATGTTCTCCTACTTCCTAACATTTTCCCCCTTTTTTATGATGATAAACAATGTTTTTTCACACATCAAGACTCTTTGTCAATCATCAAAACACAAACCATCAAGACTTTTTGTCATTCGTCAAAACTACAAACTCCATGTTCTCTAATTTCTCAGTAAAGATGATAGAGATTGTTACAATAAAATTATTATCATAGTACTTTGATCCTTTAATTTTTATTTCTTCGTCTCTATATTTTATTTATATAATTTATTGAAGAACTTAAAATATATTTTAAAATTTTATTAATTATACCTTTTTATATTTTTTTTTTCTTAAGGTTGTATTTTAAAAAAGTAATGCATTTTTTTCTTTTAAATGACTGTAATAGTACATATATAATCCATTAGGTTAAATTATGGTTAGTTCTTATGAATTTTTATCATGAAAAATGTTTTTGCAATATTTTAAAACGAACATTATGTACTCAATCTTATTATTTATTTGCATGTTGAAGTGCATTTCTAAATACAATACCTCGATTAGAACCATTTTAAAAAGAGAAAATTTGATAACTTACAAAAAGAAAAACAAAATTTATCCCAGCAATGAATTAAAAAAATCATAACAAACTTAAGTATTTGTATAATTCTTCAAAAAAAAAACTATAAAACATTATATGCAATACTCTCTTTTACAAGAAAAAGAAAAAGAAAAAGAAAGACAGATCCTATTTATTTATTTATTTGATTTCTATGCTCTCCATTCATTTCAATTATTTAAACTCATAATTTATTATTTTGCTTATTCATGTTCTTTATTATAAATTTAAAGATCTAATATTTAACTCCAACTTTTCATTTATCCAAGAAGAATGAAAAATTTATAACTATCTATACATTATATAAAGCTAAATATTTAAAAAATGATCCTATTTATCTTTATTTTTTTATGTTGTAATTTTCTCTATACTTCACTTATTCCTGTTATTTATTGTAAATTTAAAGGTTAATTATTTATCATTCAAATATTTTATTTTCTCCTTAAAGATGACAATTTATTAAATAGAATAATGAAATATCATATAAAATAGCTTGAAAATAATAAAATCACCCCTTTCACTCTCCTAATTATGAGATTTCTCTTTTTTTTTAATCTAATTTTCAAAAATATAAAAGTATTTACATAATTAGTCAATTAAAGAATAAGATAACTGCTCACTAAATTAATTTAAAAAATGGAAAGGTGTAACTCTCCAAAACGATATATCCCAACATTCATTTATATTTATTAAATTTCATGATGAACCCATTGTCACGTCCCAAACTATAGGATGCGTGAATGGCACTCGACACAATATGCAATCGAGTTAGCCATTCAAACATACCAATTGACTCCACTAAGGGCCTAGAAAGTCGGGCAGCATAACCTCTAAAATATTAAACCTGGACCATTAGGGTCATAACGTGAATATCAACTCATATAGAAAAAGGTAAACATGCAAAAAATAATAAACTATTAGCTGGCCGACGAGGCCGCAATTGAGGACACACACATACAGACATATCTTTACATGCCAAGTCTATGGGGCTAGAAACTAGAAGGTGTAGAAAGAAACCTAGAATACTATGTCCACAATAGCCTCTTTGAGTGACATAAGCACTGTCAGGACAAGGTCCCGACTATACAAAAATTGTACGACAAAAGTAAATATCCTTTGATAGCCCCACGATAAGATGGAGTTTACCAACTCATAATTGAACATCAATCGAAAGGAGTGTGTCGATTAGAGTCTATGCATGTACCTTCTTGCACGAAATAAAAAGCAGCGTTCCTAAACAAAGGGACGTCAGTACGAATAAAAATGTACTGGTATGTAAAGAGGAAAGTAAGTTACAAATATTTATAGTAAAGGGTAATAGAGATACCACCTGAAACTGAAACTCAAATAACCTCCATGGCTAACATTTTTCCCCTGCTATTTAAATATGCATGGTATGCTCGTATAGTCGTATGTCGTGAATATATATATATATATATATATATGGTGGTAACTTCCGGTAGCGAACCGGCATCATATTTTCTTGAGGTCATCTGTGTCTCATATGTATAAATATAGGCAATAGGCCCCATATCTTCCAATTATAGCTCGGAAGTATAATGCATAGCAAGTAATGTCGTGGATTTGTAATACACTTCTGTTACCTGAATTATGTTGTCAATCTTGACTCGTTGGTACTCTTGTCCTCATAATCTCGTAATCACTTTCGTATTCACATGTAAATATCTCGTATAACCATACACTTGTAGATTAAACTAGAATACTTAAATCAAATTAAGAAAGATAACTTAAACCCGAGGATGTTCATAAAGAGCTTAATGTTCTTCACTTAGTATCTATATAGGTTCCTTATTAGTTTGTAAAAGAAAGTATTTCAGAACAACCCGTACTTTAGTAGTTTAAACATACAATTTACATTTAAGAGTTTTAGAGGTTGACGTTTTATTTTAAAGTTTTCTAAAACATAAATGATCGAGGAAGGAGGACTGGTTTCAAATTCATATTGTTCATCCTAATCTTTTTAAGTTACTACACCTAAAAAGAATAAGAATTTGTACACATGGAGCTATAGTCAAGAGAATCAACAAAATGACACAAAGACGTCAAATACCCTATCAAACCAAACGAGTGGAATAACAACATAATGGAGTAGTAAAAATACGCCAGCTGCAATATCAATGCCTTCCACAAAAGCTCTTTCTAGTAATAGAGTAGTAAAATAATATTTGACGATTTAGGATACAAAAACTCGTGCTCAAAGGAAGTAAAGTGATTATCCTTAACATACCTCAATTCTGGGTCTTATTGTATCAACATAGATTGTACCCCTTCGTTAGAGTATGTAATCTACACAAAATCATGTCACACAACCATTATAGGCAGAATATTAACACGTCAGGTTCAAAGTAGCAATTTAGAGCTCACTAGTACAATGATTAGCTCGTCAAATAATTTTTAAATGTATGTTTCATTACCTTATCTTCTCCAAATTATAATCCCAAATTAATGACATAACATACATTTTTGCAGAAGCTATTAACAAGTGGAGGCCTACACAATAGTCATCAACAACCAAATAGAGTATGTCTGCACAACAATAAAAACTCGGCGTATCGCCACACCCCTCTTTTCCAACCCCAAAATAACCTCCACCAACTCCTAGCCACGAGTCTTCAAACCATTAAATCCATACAAAATTATATGTAATGCAGTCCTATAATTGTTCAATATAACCATAATAACTTGAACTCACCACTTCAGTTCATCATCCTATACGTTCGTCCAATAACTGCATTAGGAGTCATGTCTTTCTCTTCAAAAGCAATAAGAGGTTAAAAGGGAAAACCTTAAATTAAATATGATGGATCTTACAGTAATTTAACATGTATTCTAAATAACAAATAGTCTCCTTAAGTACAAGACGTTGAACCAAGTAGAAACAATTTGAAATTTGCAATGCAATAATAGAACAAACGTTACACTTATTTATCTTACAATTAGTTACCCATCTATACTTCTTCTTCTCTTACAGAATAATTACAACAAGAACCACACACATACAAAGCATTTCCAAAAATTCCAGCAACAACATATGAGAAAATACTTCAAAATAGCCCAACATCATGAAACTATCCGATTTTCCCGCAGTCTATTCGTGTTCGTACTTATATAGCATAGCTATAACTTGGAATCACTCAATAAAATGAAGGGTGAGAATTATTAACTCCAAACAGAAGCAACACCACACAAAAATGAGTCTCCTCCACCTTTAAGAATCCTTCAAATCACAACCAACGAGGAGGAAAAAAGTAACACAATCTCTATGAACGTTCCGAGGGTGAAACCACATTGAAATCTTGTAGATTTTTGCTTGGATGATAGGGGAATTTTAGAGAGGATTTAGAACTGTTTTATTCCTATTTTGGTCAAAAAACATGAGCTAAAACGAACGAGAAATTAGATCATATACAGCTAAACCGACATAAGAGCTAGGGACCTACCTTCACGTGGTTGCTTGCGCGGTCTCACTAAAACCATAATATCTCTCAATTCAGAAGTCGTATGGAAAAATGGTTTAGTTCTTGGAAATTAGACTTGTAGACCTTAGATTCCATATATTGGGGTCCTTATAAAGCTTTATATATTGTAGACCTTAGATTCCATATATTGGGGTCCTTATAAACACTCTTTATCTTATCCTCAAAGGTACCGGTTAACTTAAATATTCCAAATGGGCGGGGTGATAGAGTAGACATTCTTTAACTCGAACTTGTTTAAGAATATCCTTGACCCATAACGTTAGCTTAATTCTTTGGTTTTTACCTCCCCTTTGAAACCATATTCTCCTTAAATGATACATCAAGTCATATAAGCCTCATACACACATGCAATGATACACATATTATGTGAAAGAATCATGGGGTCTCACATTCTCCCCTCCTTAAGAACATTTGTCCGTGAATGGATTCAAACAATTCTTGGTTGTATTCTTTGCTGCTATTGTGCTATTTACAAGGCTCTATTTGATACCTCCGCAAATCTGAAATCCAATTAAGAAAATCACTTACAAGGCTGTGTATGTCTAGATCGCGACAAACCATATAAACTGCATTTTGAGGTATTTAAAATCCAAATAAGTTTGTGTATAGGAGTGCTTGTCAAATATTAAAACAGAACTCAGCTTGAGTCGTCAATAGTTGGGGGTAATTTTTCCTTATTTCCTCAACCTTTTTGTTCCACCTTAACACTTTCATAGAAACCATTTCTTTTGTAAAATTCTCTTTTACATGTCAACAAAACATAGGCGCTAACACCTCATCATATGACAAGTCCATGAAGATACGAATATACTCAACCTACATAATCCGTGAAGCATTTCTAATGCACTTCTACCACATACATACAAGGAACACTAGATGGACCACTTCATATTCTGAAGGTATATCAAGCTCGTACGCCACCCTGCTAATCCTTCAAATAATCTTATATGGCCCTACATACCTTGCAATCAACTTCTCGACTTCTCGTTCTTGACGAATCACATGATACCCTTCATAGGCAATACTTTCTAGAAAACACAATCTTCTACGTCAAACTCTAAGTCTCACAATAAAGCATGGAACTGAAATCTAACAGTCTTATATCAGTAGTTGCCATTGACATAACAAGGCTTCCAGAAATTCCATGCCCTTATCGATAACAAAGTCGAGCATCTCACAATATCATGTCTACAAATTCTGATGACCAGTAATCTCTTCTGTAAAGCCTCAATAATTCATCTTGAGCATAAAATAAAATGATTTTGATTTCATACGTACTTATAACTCAGCTCTACAGCACGATCTGTAAATTAAAAGAAATGTAACCAATCCTAAATTTCCTATAGTCTCTTGATTATAAGTGTGGTGCGTAACACACCTATAAACAAGAATCTACAAGACACAACTTGTGGAATCCCTGGGACAGGACCTGCTCTAATACAAAGTTTGTTACATCCGAAACTAGAGGACGCGTGACTAGCACGCCACACCCTATGCAATCTAGTTAGCCACTCAAACATACCAATTGACTCCACTGAGGTCTAGAAAGTGGGGCATCATAATATCTAAAATATTAAGCCTTGACCATTAGGGTTATAACCTGAATAACAACTCATATGAAAAAAGGTAGACAAGATAAAAATAATAAACTATTATCTGGCTGACAAGGCCGCAATTGAGGACACACACATACATACAGACATATCTTTACATGCCAAGCCTATATGGCTAGAAACTGGAAGCTACAGAAAGAAAACTAGAATACTATGCCCACAATAGCCTCTATGAGTGACATAAGCACTGTCAAGACAAGGCCCCGACAATACCCAAATTGTACGAAAAAATTAAACATCCTTTGATAGCCCCATGATATGATGGAGCTTACCAACTCATAGATGAACCTGAATCCTAAGGAGGGGGGGGGTCGATTAGAGTCCATAATTATACCTATTGCATGAAACAAAATGTAGCGTCCCCAGGCAAAGGGGTGTTAGTACGAATAAAAATGTACTGGTATGTAAAGCGGAAAGTACAGTTACAAATATTTACAGTAAAAGGGTAATAGAGATACCACCTAAAGCTGAAACTCAAATAATCTCCATGGCTGAGATTTTCCCCCCTACTTTATATATATATATATATATATATATATATATATATATATATATATATATATATATATATGTATGTATGTATGTATGTATAAATATAGGCAATAGGCCCATACCTCCCGATTATTGCTCGAAAGTAGAACGCATAGTATGTTATGTCATGGATTTGTAGTGCACTTGTTTTACCTGAATCATGTTGCCAATCTTGACTCCTTGGTACTCTTGTCCTCATAATCTTGTAATCACTTTCGTATCCACGTGTAAATATCTTTACAACACCCCAGAAATTCAATGACCTAGACCAAAGATTCACCTATTTAATAATGTTTAAAATGATGATTCTAGACCTAGAATAATGTAATAAACTTGATTTAGAAGTATTAGAACCTAAACGTCAAGGGACGACCATGACGTCCGCAAACTAGTGAAATTGAACTAGTAAGCATCCTTAGGTCTTGTGAAGGTTTGGGAGTGTTGTATGAAGTCTAGAACTTGTAAAATTACTTTTAAATAGGTAAAATAATGTATATAGGATCAAAACGTCCAGGTCCGACCCCCCAAGGACCACCCTAGGGGTCCTTGAGGAGGACCCAAAAGTTTGCAAGCAAGCTGCCCAAAGCAGGCATTTGCACTTAGGAGAAACCTGTCCGCGTAGCGTACTTGGTTCACCAAGGACCAAAAATCTTGGTTCGCATCGCGGACTCTACTGTCTCAAAAATTAAATTCAGAAATCTTGTGGGAACAGCTCCACGACGCGGACTTGTTTCCCGACGAAAATTCTGAAATTTTAAGTCAAGTTTAACTTCACTAAAAATTCAAATTAAGTGAGGGGTCCTTTGGATATTTTAGGGGAGGGTTATATATTTATTTTAAATCAGTTTTATATAACATTTACCCACCTAAATCGAATTCCCCAATCAAAACCCAAAAGATCTTTCTTCTCTCTACATTCTCTCTCTACCCAACCTCCATAGAAGAAGCATTGAAGCTTGAAGAAAAAGACCAAATCCCCCAAGTTTTCTACTCTAATTTGTGTCTAATTCATGGATCTTGGGTTGCGCGTTATGGAATTTCCACTATAAAAAACTTGCTGCTACGTACGGTTTCCTTCACTTGACAATGTCTTCATAAGATATGGTTTCTTTCACTCTTGGGATTTCTTTCCCTAAGAGGTCCCTCCAAAGATGATTTCAAAACGTCCCCAAATCTCGAGTTTTTATCTACACATGGGTCTTTTTTGAAAAACAAAATTACGAATCAATTGTGATGAATTATGATCAATTAATGTTTTTTAGGTATATATTGATGTTTAATTCTTTTTATTCACTCAAGATTCTCATGGACCCATGTTCTTCCCAAATTCCATGAAAACCTTGAATTGATATGGTGAGTTCTGAAGATGATGAATATGGTAATTGGTTGTATTGATGTTAAATATAGTATTGCTTCATGAATAACTTTGGTTTATGTATTGATTATGTATTCTTAGTTGATTGAAGTATGAAGTACCATGAAGGTCAAGAAGGTATGAATGTTAGTTCTTTCTTGAACTCAATTATGTAAGACAAATTACTTGGATAGTAATGATGTTGTAGCTAATGCGTTGTTGTGGTGTTGATGAAAATTTTCCCTTATCCTTAACCCTATACACTTGAATTGGATATGAAACATGTATGTATGTTATGGTATAATTGTTATATGATTGAAAGGTATTTCTCATGATTATAATGAATTGTTAAAGTGAAATGTTTACTCACTTGCTAGTGTGTCCAAAGTGAAAGAATTGTTCTCACTTATGATAACCTATGACCTATTATGATAGGATGTTTACATATGGGTCTAGTAAAGGCTAATGTGAACTTATGTGATGACTAAAGATTATTACTTAACGGAATATATGCTTAGCACCGAAAGGGCATGTAAATAAGATGGAGGTCTCATGTTTAGTATGTCCGGCTCCCCACATGGCTTCCTCACATTTAGTAAGTCCGGATTTATAATATATATATATGTTGTCTTATGAGATGGAAACCCCACATTTATCAAGTTAGGATTTCTAGTAACAATCTTCTTGACCCTTAACTATGTGCCCACATAGGACTCTAGCTTAGTGGATCCACGTAGATAGGTATGTAGAAAGGTTACACCTTAGGCAAGTGTTACACCTCTCATTTCAGTGTAGGAGTAGAACGCCGGATTCATGTAGCTTACATGGTCTAATGTTGGTTATTGTAACCTTTTCCCTAATGTAAAAGTGAATGAATAAATGAAATGCATAGGGATTTTCTTGAAGGGTTTCTACATAGTGTGAGGGAGTGTATGGGACTTCTCTTACACATTGCACTTGTTGGATCCTAATAAATGGTTCTAGTGGTGTTCTTTTATGATTACGTTAAGCATGAATTATATATGTTAAGCCATATATATGATCTTTATGATCCTTATGAATAAAACATATTATGATGAAGTACTATGTTATAAAGTTATGTATGAAGTGGATTGTTTGATGTGATGCTTAGATTTGGATAGAGTTATGGGATTCTATTCTTTGCATTGCACAAGTATTGATTGAGTGGTCTACATGTCGGGATGATATCATGTTGGGTTGGCTTATGATGCTTACTTTTTGTGTATATTGGATTTACTTGATAAAAGCATGTTTTTAACTAAAATGTCCTTTTATATATGCTATTAATGATTTTTATGCATAAAAGTCATACTTAGTACGTGTGATATACTAACCCATATTTTCTTCCCTTTTTCCCAGCAATGTAGGTTTGGGCCATTGAAGAATCAAGGTCGCTTTTCAAGGATACTTGGAACTTGCTTCTCCAAGTTGGTGAGTCCTCAAGTCCGAGGACGAAGCCACATATTCAATCTTTCTAGTTTCGTTATGTTTGAAAGATAATATTGTAATATCTAATTTGAGATATTCTCATTGATGTATGGGCTAAGTCCCAACTTTCTATATTCCTATGTTTAGATGGTATGAAGTGACGAATATAGATTCTATTTTCATATATGAAGCAAAGTGAACTTCCAAAGTAAAGTTTTAAATTCTTAGGCATTTTTATTCTATGATGCATGTTATGACGAATGCTAAGGGCTTGTCTAAGTTATCT
This sequence comes from Solanum sitiens, assembly GCA_016801875.1. Classification (NCBI taxonomy): domain Eukaryota; kingdom Viridiplantae; phylum Streptophyta; class Magnoliopsida; order Solanales; family Solanaceae; genus Solanum; species Solanum sitiens. The sequence continues at coordinate 1,782,564 of JABWTJ010000035.1, read as the reverse complement.
TCGAGGACGAAGACACCGGTAACGCCTAGGGGGTACTTTGGGTCATTACAAACTTTGTATCAGAGCATAAGATTGAGAATAATGTAGGGTATGTCACAACATACCACGTCAAGTAAAGTCTTTTTCATAGGTGTGAAGCGTGCCACACTTATGAATGAGAGACTATGAGATACTTAGGAACTTTCACTCTTTTGGTATTCCATAGTCGTGCCTAAGAGTCTTAACTCTATTTACTCTTTTCTTCTAATACTTTTCTTGTACTTATAGGAAATGAGTACGAGAATGAACAATGCTCGAAGGGTCGAGGAGGATAATGTGAATGAGGCGGTTCCCCCTCAAGCTCCTCAAAACCCTCAAGTTCCTATTGAAGAAGGGGTTATGTCTAATGTTGATATAAGGGAGGCTATTCGTAGCTTTACTCAAGTGTTAGCCACTCAAGTTGCTAGGGATACTAGGGTGCATGTGAACCCCAATGCTAGGACTACCGTTTCTAGGATTAGAGATTTCACAAGGATGAATCCCCCTACTTTCTTTGGCTCCAAAGTGGAGGAAACCCACAATGGTTCATTGATGAAGTGTTCAAGGTGATAGATGCTATAGGTGTGTCTTCTCAATAAAAAGTGGAACTATCTGCCTACCAACTCAATGATGTGGCTCAAGTTTGGTATGAGCAATGGAAGGAGGAGAGGCCCGTTAGAGAAGGTCCGGTTAGTTGGGCATCACTCAAGACGACTTTCCTTGATATGTTCTTTCCCTTGTTATTAAGGGAGAGGAAAATGCAATAATTCATCAACCTTCGTCAAGGGGGTATGAGTGTGAAGGATGATAGCCTCAAGTTCACTCAACTATCCAAACATGCTCCTACTATGGTGGCGGATTCTAGGGCAAAGATGAACAAATTTATTATGGGGATATCCGACCTTGTGGTTAATGAGTGTAGATTTGAGGTTCAACATAAATCAAGGTTCAAGAAGAGGTTTTCTAATCAAGGTCCTCCTAATACTCCAAAGGTTAAGAAAGATAAAGTGTCCACCCCCAAACCTCAAGAGGGAAAAAGTAGTGGTTCTTATGTTGAGAAGCCTATTTGTGCAAAGTGTAGTATAAAACATGAAGGAAAATGCTTAGTTGGCACGGGTAATTGCTATGGTTGTGGTAAGAGTGGCCACATGAAGAAGGACTGCCCTATGATGAAGGCTCAAGGAAGGGAAAATGCTCAAGCACAAGCAAGTGGTCTGAATCCCAATGCTTCTAAGAAGAATCTCTTCTATGCTCTCCAATCCTGAGGTGATCAAGAGAGCTCTCCAGATGTTGTTACCGGTATGTTGCAAGAATTTTCAATTACTGTTTATGCATTGTTGGATCCCGGTGACACTTTTTCTTTTGTAACCCTTCTAGTGGCTATAAAATTTTTTATGCTTCCCGATGTCTTAGATGACCACTTTTTGGTTTCTACCCCAATGGGTGATTCCGTGGTTGCAAAAAGAGTCTATAGGAGTTGTCACATCACTCTTACCAATAGAATTACATTGTTTTTTTGGTAAAACTTGATATGCCTGACTTTGATGTCATATTGGGGATGGATTGTCTACAAGCTTGTTTTGCTTCCATTAATTGTAGAACAAGGGTAGTTAAATTTCAATTTCCTAATGAACCCATTTTTGAATGGAAGGGAGGAAACTCAATCCCTAGGGGTAGGATCATTTTATGTCTAAAAGTTTGTAAGTTGAAATCTAAAGGTTGTCTCTATCATATAGCGAGGGTCAAGGATCTTGAATCTGAGATCCCTCCTTTAGAGTCGATCCCCGTAGTGAAGGAATTTCTGGAAGTCTTTCCTGGTGACTTGCCCAGAATTCCTCCCAAATGGGAAATAGACTTCGGCATAAATTTATTGCTAGATACACAACTTATTTCAATCCCTCCTTATCAGATGGACCCAGCCGGGTTGAAAGAGTTAAAGTCTCAACTCAAGGATTTTCTAGATAAGGGTTTTATTAAACCAAGCATATCGCCATGGGGTGCCGCGGTATTGTTTGTGAAGAAGAAGGATGGGCATTTAAGAATGTTTATTGACTACCGCCAATTGAACAAGGTCACTATAAATAATAAGTATCCACTCCCTAGGATTGATGATTTATTTGACCAACTCCAAGGAGCGGGTTACTTTTCAGAAATTGACTTGAGGTCGGGTTATCACAAACTTAGAGTAAGATGTGTGGATATTCTAAAATGGAATTTCAAACAAGATATGGTCATTTTGAATTCCTAGTCATGTCTTTTGGTCTAACAAATGCCCCGGCGGCTTTCATAGACCTTATGAACCGTGTTTGTAGAAGTTATCTTGATTTATTTATGATTGTCATCATTGACGACATCTTGATATACTCTAAGAGTGAGAATGATCATATGATCCATTTGAGGATAGTTTTGCAAGTCCTCAAGGATAACCAACTTTTTGCTAAATTTAGTAAATGTGATTTTTGGTTGAGATCGGTTGCTTTTCTTGGTCATATTGTGTCTAGTGAAGGGGTAGAGGTCGATCCAAGAAAGACCGATGTGGTCAAAAGTTGGCCTAGACCTTTGATCCCTACCGACATCCGAAGCTTTTTTGGATTGGCTGGGTACTATAGGAGGTTTATTGACGGATTTTCATCTATCGCATCTCCATTAACGTCCTTGACCCAAAAGAAGTCCAAGTTCGAATGGTCAGAATCATGTGAAAAGAGCTTCCAATTATTGAAATACAAACTCACTTATTTATCTTGGGATTTCTTTCCCCAAGAGGTCTCTCCAAAGATGATTTCAAAACTTCCCCAAATCTAGGGTTTTTATCTACACATGGGTCTTCTTTGAAAAATAAAATTATGAATCAATTGTAATGAATTATGATCAATTAATGTTTTTTAAGTATATATTGATGGTTAATTCTTGTTATTCACTCAAGATTCCCATGGACCCATGTTATTCCCCAATTCCATGAGAACCTTGAATTGATATGGTGGATTCTGAAGATGATGAATATGGTAATTGGTTGTATTGATGTTAATTATAGTATTTCTTAATTAATTACCTTGGTTTATGTATTGATTATGCATTCTTGGTTGATTGAAGTATGAAGTCTCATGAAGGGCAAAAAGGTATGAATGTTGGTTCTTTCTTGAACTCAATTATGCAAGACGAATTACTTGGATAGGAATTATGTTGTAGTTAATGTGTTGTTGTGGTATTGATGAAAATGTTCTCTTATCCTTAACCCTATACACTTGAATTGGCTATGAAACATGTATATATGTTATGGCATGATTGTTATATGATTGAAAGGTAGTTCTCATGATTATAATGAATTGTTAAAATGAAAGGTTTACTCACTTGCTAATGTGTTAAGTGAAAGAATTGTTTCACTTATGATAACCTATGGTTTATTATGATAAGATGTTTACATAAGGGTCTAGTAAAGGCTAATGTGAACTTATGTGATGACTAAAGATGATTACTAAAGGGAATAGATGCTTAGCACCGAAAGGGCATGTAAATGAGATGGAGGTCTAACGTTTAGTAAGTCTTGCTCCCCACATGGGTTCCTCACATTTAGTAAGTTTGAATTCCCAATATATGTGTTGTCTCATAAGATGGAAACCCACACGTTTAGCAAGTTAGGATTTCTAGTAACAAATTCCTTGACCCTTAACTATGTGCCCACATAGGACTCTAGCTTAGTCGATCCACCTAGATAGCTATGTACGAAAGGTTACACCTTAGGCAAGTGTTAACCCTCTCTTTTCGGTGTAGGAGTAGAACACTGGATTCCATGTAGCTCACATGGTCTAATATTGGTTATTGCAACTTTTTCCCCTAATGTAAAAGTAAATGAATAAAGGAAATGTATGGACTCTCACTAGGGCTTTTCTTGAAGGGTTTCTACATTGTGTGAGGGAGGTCATGGGACTTCTCTTACACATTGCACTTGTTGGATCCTAAGAGATGGTTCTAGTGGTGTACTTTTATGATTACGTTAAGCGTGACTTGTATATGCTAAGCTATATATATGATCCTTATGAATAAAGCATGTTATGATGAATAAGTGATTTATGAAGAAACAATTTGAAATTTGCAATGCAATAATAGAACCAATGTTACACTTATTTATCTTACAATTAATTACCCATATATACTTCTACTTCTCTTCCAAGCTCATCACAAAAAGAACCACACACATACAAAGCATTTCTAAAAATTCCAGCAACAACAATATCAGAAAATTACTTCAAAACAACCCAACATCACGTAACTATCAAAATACGATTTTTCCGTCGTCTATCAGTGTTCTTGTTTATATAGCATAGCTATAACTTGGAATCACTCAATAAAATGAAGGAATTATTACCTCCAAACAGAAGCAACACCACACTATAACTTGCGCGGTCTCATTGAAACCTGAATATCTCTCAATTCTGAAGTCGTATGAACAAATGGTTTAGTGATTTGCAAAGTAGAATCGTAGACCTTCAATTCTCTATATTGGTGTCCTTATAAAGCTTAATATATTGGGAGAAAAGCTCTGAGATAGTTAAGCTAAATTTCAGAAGGTTTATCAAAGAAACCTACTCTAACCTTTGTCAACTTTTACTTCCCAACTTGCTTGACTTCAAAACATAACTTACGATCATTGGGCGACTACATCACATTATAAAACATGCTTATGAGCATATAAAACACTCTTTATCTTATCCCCAAAGGTACCGGTTAATTTAAACGTTCCGAACGGGCGGGGTGCTAGAATAGACATTCTTTAACTCAAACTTGTTTAAGAACATCCTTGACCCATAACGTTACTAATTCTTTGTTTTTTACCTCCCCTTTGAAACCCTACTCTCCTAAAATGATACATCAAGTCATATAAGCCTCATATACACATGCAATGATAGACATATTATGCGAAGGAATCACGGGGTCTCACACCCATGATTAAAGTTGACAACATGAAAAATATTGCACCAGCCAAAAAAATAAATTTTTATTTTTTTCCCCGTATTTTCTTATTTATTTTACTAACTTATATGTATAAAAGTCACAATATTATCATTTATTGACTAAATTTTTCATAGTATTTATTGAAAATCAAAACTCATTCACACATTGATTTATGAAATTATTGATATTCGATTTTAACTTCTTCATTTTTCTCTAGTATTTGAATTATAGAATTTATTCAGTTTCTGTACAAATTAAAATTGGTATATGAGTTTTCTTGTGCATTCATTATTTTAAAGTCTAATGTAACTTTATTCTAAGAAACATTAATTAATTAGTAAATGTTTGGATTGAATATGACTTCTACTTTCTTTCTTGAATTTAGAATTATACCCTCTATACTATTCATATGAAAGTTTTGTTTGGATATATACAAAAATTTAAGCTATTAATTTTATCTATTATCTAATTAATATGCTCATATTTTAAAGTAATAATTGCGAAAAAGTTAGACTATAAGTAAGAGAAATTACAGGAACTCTAAATTAAAATAGTTCAATAAATAATCAAATGTAAATAGTATTATATAGAGGAAATTATTGGTAAAATAACATAAATAATTTAAAACACCCAAAAAAATGAGATAGCAACATATATAAAATTAGTGCATAAAAAATATGTCTTTGTATTCTTTCAAGGGAAAATTATAATTCTTTTTTTTTTTGGAAACTAATTTAGTTTTATTATTTTTTTCTTATTTCTTTTAGTATTCTTTTTCTGTAAGATTTGCAATTTCTTAATTTTTATACAAATTAAATATAAAAAACAGGACCGCGTGAAGCGAGGTTTAGTTAACTAGTTAAAGAATATTTTCCAAAATTCTATCCTTCAAAAACTTTTACCCTATTTATAATCTGTATCCGACTATCACCATTCATATATATTTTTACTCTTATCACCAAATTAGCCTTCCATAAAAAAATTAAAAATTAATTTTGAGAAGCGTTTTAAATTTTAAGATATTCTTACCTCATCCAACCCTTACTTCCTGTCCTCAAAAAGTTTGTTTTTGAAAAATATTTCAATTTTTTTTATTTTTACATCATCCCCAACAAGTTAACCCCCTCCCCGCCACCTTCGTCAACTTTTATTTTTCTTTAAAAAAAATATTCTTAAAAATTATTTCAAATTTTGAAAAAACATTATATTTATGTCATTTCCACCCCCACCACCCTACTTAAGCCATATCCGTCAATTTTTATATTTTTTAAAAGAAATTTCTTAGAAAATATTTCACATTTAATTTTTTTTTAATTTTTAAGAAAAAAAAACTTTTTTTGGAAAATATTTCAAATTTAATTAATTTTTCTTTGCCAACTCGACTAGCTGCCACCCTCGCGATCCCATCAAAAAAAAATTCAAAAATTTGTTTTTGAAAAAGAACTTTCCTTGGTCAAGTTAAGGTCGAAAGTTTGGGTTAGGTTTTGTGTCAAATCTTAGGGTCAGATTTTGAAACGGTCATTGGGATCTTGTCCTAGTTTGAGTCTTAGATCAATTATTGACGTTGATTTTTGGAGTCGAAATAATTTTTTAAAGAGTATTTTATAGTATCAAGTCAAAAATAAACAATATTGTTTAAGAATATTTTTCAATCATCAACCAAACATTGAAATATATTTTTTACTCATCAACCAAACACGAGAAAATAAGTTATAAATCCACTTGTTTTTCAAAAAAATATTTTTTAGGAAAATATTTTCCTTCATACTAAAATTGAATCTATCAAAAGGTCCTAATATATGCCACAAACTTATGTTCCAAAATTGAATATAATGCGATGCCCGAAAAGAGTCACAACAACATGTAATATTAACAAGAAACCTAAATTAAGGCAGCAATTTTGAGCTCAAATTTACCTCAAACAAATTCAAATCACAAAACCAAGTAGCGACACTCCCAACAATTACACGGGACTTCGAATCACTCAAATTAGATCTCATATTATAGATAAACCGTCATTTGAAATGAGTGCTTAAAGATGAATTTTCTAGGTATAGATACTCAATATTAGTCGCTAAAAGTAAACTCTAGTTGCTAAAATTATAATATTTGGTCGCTAAAAGTCTGCACTAGATATCAACACTTTAGTTGGTTTGCTCCAACTCTAAATTCTTCGACGGGGTGCCTGTGATTCATTCGGAACCTCGTGCATGCAAACAACGTATTGTACACTATTGAAGTCGAGATTTCAAATTCAACAGAACCATCAAAACATCCTTCCGGATTTGTTTCGACAAAAAAATGGGTCCCATACCCTAGTTTCATTTAAACTAAATATCACAAGAAGATTCAAAATGAGACCAGAAGCATAGGGAACCACACAAAAGGTTGCTCTAGATCAAACTCGACAATCCAGAATTAATCGCGTTGTCAACATTCTCAATGTTGACCAAAGTCAACCTTTGATTTAAGATTCAAAGTTAAAATGTCAAACGACACAAACTCATACAAGAAGTCTTGGGCCCTAACCAACCATGTCCTAGCCTAAAATGACCCTTTTGGGAGTTGATGAAAACGTCAGAATTGCATTCATAGGTCATCTTCCAAAGCTTTTGACTGAATTCAACCGTTAGTTCCAACGACTCTAAAATATGAAAACTTACACAAAATCCAAACGAACGACTCGACGACATAAATCAACCTTTCAAGTTTCAAAGGCTCTAAACTATAAAAACTTACACAAAATCCAAATGAACGACCCGGCGACTAAAATTCAACTGTTCAAGTTTCAGAATCTCTAAAATATGAAAACTTACACAAAATTCAAACAAATGACTCGACGACCAATCTATCTGTCCCAACAAGTCGTAAATGACAATCTATCAGCTCTAAACAAACGACTCGACGACCAATCTATCAGCTCTAAACAATGAAAATATTGGAAAACGAAGAAAATGATCTAGATGGTTATTACAATTACGGAGTTCAAAATGAACATTTTTAAAAAAATATTATGTCTAGCTAAAAAATGTTCAACAAGCATAAACCTAATTACAACCACAACATTTCTTTTGATCATACATTGATTTTTTTCCGAATATTATTAAATCAGATTCGACCTACCGGATTACTAAATTATTGTTGTGTTTTTTAAAATTATTATGTTATGTAGTGTATTGTTATCTCATATTGAAATTATTATGTTATGTTATGTATTTTTAAATTAAAATTTTCATCTTATCGTTTAAATTATGTGCATTCTTCATAGTGAAAACTAATAGCCATATCAAACTATATCACTTAAAGTGGCGAAAATTAAATAAATATTACTAATTCAGAAAAATAGTATCTATTAAATAATATACTTCAAAAATTTTATATTACATGTAAAAAGAATTATTAATATTAGAGATTATATCAATAGTCCTATATAACAAATAATATGTTAATTACACAAAATGAAATAATAATATAATATTTAAAAAGTGAGATAGATTGTATGTGTAACGACCCAGATTCTGAAATCCGAATCACCACCGGCGTCGTTAACCTCTCAAAGATCGCAGACAAGCCTCATCTTGCATTCATCAAAGTCATCTAGTTAAATTTGCGGAAAATTTAAAACTTTTTAAACGTATGAAGTATACATAGACTTCATATAATTATTAACTAGATACATCATATACTAAGCTCAACATAAGAGAACAGCCATCTAACATAAAGAATCAATTCGAAACTGAAGATGAATATATCATAAATAGTTTGCCAAACACGGCGTTATTACAAAGCTTTGAAATGAAAGTACGAAAGAAACGCTAGGGACAACATCCACTAGCTATGTGTAAAACTAAGGCTAGACTAAAACTATAGCATCCTCGAAATCAAGAGGACCTACCAAATGGTTAAGAGAAACGCTGAAGTCCGAACCGCTGTAAGTGTCGTCAATCTGCCCTCTGACCTGCACCTATAAATAGTAGGGGGTTAGTACACCACTTGTACTAAGTATGGGTGTATGCACACATACACATAAAGCTATGCATGATCAATGAAAGCTCTTCCTAAGCAACATGCCATTTCTGGAAAGTCTAGTCATTAGACTTTCCTAATTCGTTAGTTGTGAATTGTGGTATGAATATGATGTATTTTAATGCATTCAAAGCACACAACTCATTTTATATACGATTACAAGACATTAGTATCATCAACATAATTTTAGAACAACTCGAGCGAAGATTGGAAATTTGATCCTCCAAACCCGAGAGCTCTATCTTTGGGACTTAGTTTATTTTTCAGTCTGTTTCTTCTTGTTATTGTGTAGTTCAATAATTCCTTTGGTACTATGTTTTACTTACAAGTGCAATGATTCATTGTAGTCCCATACCCACAATGAATTGATGTAAGTAATCCAACGACTAAGGAATGATTTCCCTACCTTATAGTGAGTCATTCTTTACATTATATATTCATTACGGTTAATAAGCCATTCTTTATTGGTCATGCCATTTATTTCATTACTTTCATCTTAGGGAAGTTATGAAGTATTTAGTTAACGTTATGTTTCTACTTCCTTTTATTGGCATCATATAAGAAGTCATTATAAGTCAATCTTATTTGTCTTTGCCCATTATTTGCTGAAACTTCATGAGTGTGATATTGGCAATTAACATTCTTAAGCTCTACTTCATTGCTCAATTTGAACATACGTTCCATCATTATCATTCATTCTCACTTTCATAGAGACATCATAGGGAATAAGATCATGCGAGCGAACATGAAATCCAGTCTGCCCCACACCAAAAAGGGGTGATTAACCGTTTAAAATGAATCTTGATCATGTGAGCTACTCATGAAATCCAGTGTCTGCCCAACACATGGAAAGGGGTGATACCCGGCTAAAGCGAATCCATCTCAAGTGTTCACTCCACACCGAAAAGGAGTGGCTCACGGCTATAGTGAACCAAGAACATATCGTGAGCATTAACCGACATAGATCATGTGAGATAAACATGAAATCCAGTGTCTGCCCCACACCGAAAAGGGGTGGAATCACCGGCCAAAGTGAAACCGAACATGCGTAGCTCGCTTAGGTGGAAACCACTGGCTAGTTCCTATGTTGGCTAGACATAGTTCGAAGACTAGGGACTTAATGAGACTACATATCCACCTCGGTGGTAGCCTCGTCACATGAGACTTACACGTGCAAGCACATGCTCATAACTAGTCTATCGGTGCTGTGCTCACTTTCATTATCTTCTTTATCTTTTAGAGTTGACTCAAGCATTATGGAAGCTTGCTTCTAGATTGAGATTTACTTACCCTTTTGATGACTTGTCATCCTTACTTTACCTTGATGAAATGTGAATTTGATATACCGTGGTTTTACGGTACTTCCAATGCTTTTTCCTTAAATTTAGTGTGTGTCTAAGGTCTTTTTGTAGTAGTTTTAATGTATTTTTATCTTTGTTTACAGGAAAACTGTCCAAAATGGAAATTTAGAAGACTGTGCTGAAATCAGTGCAGAAGTGGTGACCTACGGAGCCATCAACGGTCCGTAGGTGGTAACCGTCGACTGAAGATTTAGGCTACTGAAGAAAGATCGGGGAATTCTGACTAAGTGTGGGGCTACGGAAGGGTTGACGGTCCGTCGACTCATAGGCGGACCGTCCAGGCAAACCGTTGGTGTTAACAGAGTGTAGTCCAGTACCCGAAATGAAAAAGATTCTAAGTGTGGAGCAACGAAGTCCATCGACATACCGTAAGGCCATTGACTGACCGTCGATGGGGTCCGTTGATGGTAACAGAATGATTGAAGAAAATGGCAGCTGAAAAAGAGTTCAAGTATAGACCGACAGAGGCGTCAACGGTCCGTCGTTCCATCGACGGACCATCAGTAAGGTCGTCGACTCGAGACGCGTTTTGGACAGAGTTTTCCTTATTTAGGTTTCCTTTTATTTTAGGACTTTATTATTATAAATAGGACTAAAAAATTTGTTTTTGGGGTTAGACTCTTTATTGTTTTTGAAATTTGTATTATAGGAAGTTGAACTTTGGTTTTTGGAAAATACTTATACTTTCCAGAATCGCTTCTTACAATATTATTCATTAACTCAAGTGATATTTTCTGGGTTTTATTCAACTTGTTAAAGTAAGTATATAACAACTCTTTCCTAGTATCTTGCATGCAAAGTGGTAAGTTATGTATCCCTAATTCCTTGGTCCGGCAACTAGGAAATTTCACTCCGCACCTTGGTCTGGCTACGTGTGTATACTTTACTAAACCTTACCTTTTACCTCATATTAAACATCATATTCAATGTATGGCTAAGTTACTACTTTACACCAATTGAAACTAGCCTATTAGATAGTGTATACTAAATCTACGTTGATAATTCTTCTCTTATTATCTACCTCCTTGGTCCGGCAAGTAGCAACAAGGCGAGTTCTAACATTGGCCACCGTTAAAAAGACTTCTAAACGAAAGAATTATCAATACATGCAAGACACTATTCGAGAATTGTTATTTAGCTAGTTTTACTTTGTGAACTATGAACACATGTAACTCATTGAAAGAAGTGTGCATCGTCCATAAACGATGAAATGAAGCTACTACACTAAAGTAAAGAAGTAACGTGAGTTATAACATAATTAAAGGGGTCTAAACTAAGTAAGTGACCAGAATGGGGTGTTAAAGAAAGTGAGACAAGTCTTACTTACACCTAAGCTACTATGTTAAAAGAATACTCACGAATGAAGGTGTTAGAATGTGTGAGACTAATCTCATTAATACCTAAGGATGATATGTAAGGACAATTCACATTTCATCAATGTAAAGTAAGGATGATATGTAAGGAAAATTCGCATTTCATCAATGTAATGTAAGGATGATATGTAAGGACAATTCTGATGTACCGTGGTTTTACAGTACTTCTAATGCTTTTTCCTTAAGTTTAGTGTGTGTCTAAGGCCTCTTTGTAGTAGTTTTAATGTATTTTTATCTTTGTTTGCAGGAAAACTGTCCAAAATGGAAATGTAAAAGACTGTGCTGAAATCAGTGCAGAAGTGGTGACCTACGGAGCCATCGATGGTCCGTCGACCCATCGACGGTCCGTAGGTGGTAACCGTCGACTGAAGATTTAGGCTGCTGAAGAAATATCGAGGAATTCTGACTAAGTGTGGGCTACGGAAGGGTTGACGGTCCATCGACTCATCGACGGACCGTCCTGGCAAACCGTTGGTGTTAACAGAATGTAGTCCCATTACCCGAGTTGAAAAAGATTCTAAGTGTGGAGCAACGGAGTCCATCGACGGACCGTAAGGCCATTGACAGACCGTCGATGGGGTCCGTCGATGGTAACAGAATGATTGAAGAAAATGGCAGCTGAAAAAGAGTTCAAGTATGGATCGACGGAGGCGTCGACGGTCCGTCATTCCATCAACGGACAGTAAGGTCGTCGACTCGAGACGCGTTTTGGACAGAGTTTTCCTTATTTAGTTTTTTTTTTATTTTATGACTTTATTATTATAAATAGTACTAAAAACCTCGTTTTGGGGGTTAGACTCTTTATTGTTTTTTATATTTATATTATTGGAAGTTGAACTTTGGTTTTTGGAAAATACTTATACTTTACGGAATCATTTCTTACAATATTATTCATTAATTTAAGTGATATTTTCTGGGTTTTCTTCAACTTGTTAAAGTAAGTATATGATTTCTTGTTTATTAATCATGAATTGTGTAATACTTAGCATGGATAACTAAATCCACAACTAGGGTTGTGGGAACTATGGGTAATTAACAAAGTAAAACTAGCTAAATAACAATTCTCGAATAGTGTCTTGCATTATTGATAATTCTTTCGTTTAGAAGTCTTTTTAACGGTGGCCAACGTTATAACTCGCCTTGTTGCTACTTGCCGTACCAAGGAGGTAGATAATAAGAAAAGAATTATCAACGTAGATTTAGTATACACTATCTAATAGGCTAGTTTCAATTGGTGCGAAGTAGTAACTTAGCCATAGATTGAATATGATGCTTAATATGAGGTAAAAGGTAAGGTTTAGTAAAGTATACATATGTATCCGGACCAAGGTGCGGAGTGAAAATTTCTAGTTGCCGGACCAAGGAATAATGGATACATAACTTACCACTTTGAATGCAAGATACTAGGAAAGAGTTGTTATAGCTAGGGTTACTGCGTTATGAACCTATGGGGAAGACTTACACCTTAGTTTCTCTCATCACTTGATAAACATCAAATATTTGAACTTGCTACTTGTTTACTTAGAATTAATTAAATACTTTTGTTACACAAAATCCCCCCTTTAATTGTTTATTTTCGGAAAGGACTTGACTAAATAGAAGTAATCGTAGATTAAAGTTAAGTCTAAACCATTTTCCTCGTGGGATCGACCCCAACCTAACATTTGGGTTCTTTACTTGATACGACCGCTTATACTTCTTTAGGGAAGTTTGTTGGAGAAATATGGGGTTCGTCACAATGTGGCCACGCCGTACCATCCTCAGACTAGTGGGCAAGTTGAGGTGTCAAACAGGGAAATCAAGCAGATTCTGACGAAAACGGTGAATGCGAGTAGAACGGATTGGTCAAGGAGGCTTGATGATGTTCTTTGGGCCTACCAAACAGCATACATGTCACGACTGGAATCTAGACCCCAGACGAGACTGGCGTCGTTGACCTCTCAGAGGTCGCAGACAAGCCTACTTACGTTATTCTTACTTTACATAGGTTAATTTGAGCGGAAAATTTGAAATTTTTTGTTTTCTAACATACTTATAAAAACATTCTCATTAATACGTAATTGTTCACCATCAACCATCTAACATTAAGAGATAAGCAACTGAAAGGAATAGTTCAATAAACATAATTGTATAATTGCCAAAATGGCCCAATACATAGTCTGAATAAAATAAGAAAGAAACGCTAGTGGAACATACTCCACTAGATCAACTCCTAAACTAAGCTAGAACATAAAATAGTAGCATCCTCGAAAGCATGAGGACCTACCAAAGCCGGATGAATGCTGGACATCTGGATAACTGCAACGATGATCCTGTAGCTCTACCGTCCACCTGTGCCTGCACCTAAAATAGTAGAGTTTGTATGGGGTTAGTACACACTTGTACTAAGTATGGGTATATGCAAGCACACACCAAGGACATGCATGAGAGAGAATAGCTCTTTCCTAACAACATGATTTTTGGAAGTCAAGTCAGTGTACTTGCCAAATTGAGATTAGGAAAGTTTCCAAATTTGGATTAGGAAAGTAAATGATCTTTCCAAATTTGGATTAGGAAAATCAGTGAGCTTTCCAGATTTGGAATAGGAAAGTTATGCCATGAGAATAACATACATCATCATACTTTTCACATTTGCACACAACACATAACATTTACACATAGCACATATCATATAGCATACAATACATTTTGCATGTAGCACATAACTTCGTTCATATCATTCATTCATATGCCATGAGACCTCGGAATCATGGACTTGACATTAAGTCATCCCAGAAATGAGGGCTCAACATATGGGACCTCAACTAGGGAGTCTTCATTAGCAAACACAGAGTCTGCTTCATTCATTCATACGTACTTCTTTTCATTTCGTTCATAGTCCAGTGTAACCACCGGTTATACCTAGGATGTAGTTTAAGACTTTTATTAGGTTCGTTGTGCAATGACCAAGAATGACCTAGTGTCATTACTTGAATCTAACTCACCTTTTGATTATTCTATCCTAACACCTTTGGTATTCATTCATTTCATTATGTGCATCATTTGAGGCTGGCCTCATTCATTCATTGGGAACTTTAACTTTAACCGACTTAGATCATATGAGCATCATGAAATCCAGTGTCTCCCCCACACCGAAAAAAGGTGGAATCACCGGCCAAAGTGATCCAATAACATGCTAGCGTACATGGGAATTTAGCCCCGCCAGATCCCTATATTGACAGTATAGGTTCGAAGACTAGGAGATTTCAGGAGACCCATACCCGGCAAGCCGGACAGTCTCATATCATGAGAGTTACGTGAACCTCCGCCCTTCCCGAAAGAAGGCATTACCGCTCATAGCTAGTCTATCGGTGCTCAGTATAAAGTTCCATTACATTCATCTCATACGTCATGGAAGCTGGCTTCTAGTATGAGGACATCATAGCTCATTAGATGATTTCTCATCTCATCATTCGTTTTGAGTGTGTTAAGCTCAATACTCTCATTAGAGTGTTCATAGAGACTGGTCTCTTCATTATCTTACACTCTCATAGGTGAGTACGGATTGGTAACATTTACTTAGGCTCATTTGAGATTGCTCTCATCATTTACATTAGCCTCATATCATGCTGTCACCACGTTCATCATTATTAGCACCTTTGCTTTTCATAGTTATTCACCTCTTATTACGTGAATGTTCATTTCGTCTTATGCTAATGCACTTGGCCTTTTGGTGTGCTTTACACCCTTACTGAACCCTTGTAGGGTTTCATTATTTCATTGTTCATTTCATCATTTCATTGTTCATCCCATCATATGCCAATGCACTTGGCCATTTAGTGTATTTTACACTCATACTTAACCCTTCTAGGTTTCATCATTTCATTTCATACATCTCAAGTTCACTTACTTTTGAACGTATGTTAGACTTATGTGTCTATACATACAAGCCATGAGGCTTCATTCGTAGTTCATTATGTGACTCATACATTCCTAAGATTTTATAGTACAAGACTTATGTATCTTGTATATATACCAAGATCTTCATTTCGATCGAAGTAGATGGCATTATTCTTGGATGCTTTGTTCACGTATGACTTATGTATCAAACGGAAGTTTGGGTAAGGAATCCCAAGTCTTGAATCAATTGGATATCATTTATATTTTTAATTGATTTTATTCTAATATTCATAACATTTTAACTCTAAGTCAAATCACAATATTAACATTGAAGGATTACTTTTCTATTTAACCTTGTTCTTGAATTAACCGATGGGTTGTGGGTTCGAGCCCCCACAACCCCATTTTCATTTTTCATTAACATGATATTCTCCAATTTTTCTTAAACCAAGAGGTTGTGGGATCAAACCCCCACAGCCTCTTTTATTTTACTCTTAATTTCGCCCAAGTAAGGAGGTTGTGGGTTCGAACCCCCACAGCCTCCTTCTTTTTAATTAATTTTCGCTTAAGGGCTGTGAGGTGGTGGGTTCGAAACCCCACAGCCCCATATATATATTTTAAATATTTTCTCTAAGTTAAGAGCATGGACAGTGAGGTCGTGGGATCGAACCCCCACGGCCTCACCTATTTTTTTTTAACTTATTTTCTCCTCCTTTATCCAGCCTTGAGGTTGTGGGTTCGATTCCCACGCCTCACATCTTTTATTTTTCTTATTTCTCCCTCTTCTTTGCTGCCCATAAGTCATGGGTTCGATTCCCCCCATCCCCATTTTTTTTTATTTTTCATTTCGTGGGCAGCAGCTAAGGGGTTCGAATCCCCTTAGCCCCAACACATTTTGTTTTTTAAAATTTCTTAACCTCTTGGTCATGTGAGGTCTTGGGTTCGATTCCCCTTGACCTCACCTATTTTAGTCCCTTTTAAAACCCTCCCAAAGTCTCCAGAACTGCCCGAAATTAACATCAAAAATTTGGAAATTTTAATTACCTTTTTACAATCTATTTTTCTCCACTTTTTAACGTTGAAACTTTATGCATTTGGAGTAGTGTTTAGTGAATCCTTTAGGTGCATTTTCATGAACATATTTGGCCAAGAATTCTTCATTTAAATTCAGCCACTTTACACTTAAATTAACATCATCATCTACATAAGTTTATATACTTAAATAACACCCAAAATCATATCAAACTTGAAGCCATAAATCAACATTCATTTATAGTAAGTTTACAATAAACTTTTTCACATACACACACCTATTTTCGGCAACAAAGCTTGTCATTCATATGATTCCAAATACATGTTCATGAAAACACATTCCAACACCTAATTTCTACCAGCAAACATACCAACCTACGAATTCGTTGGGAGCTAATAACAGGGACATGCAACGGGGAAAACAACCCTAGTTTTGAGCCAAATAATCTGAGTCCTAGGGGTCTCTTGGGAAAGGGACCAAGAGTAAGAAGACCCATACCTTAATTTCCTTGTTCAAACACGAATTTGCTGCCCAAAAATCCTCTCCACAAATCAGTCCAAGCTTTCTCAATTGTCCACACTACTCGACAACCACCTCTCTTTGCTTTATCGTTTGGTTACTTTGTTTACTTAAAAATTTTGCTTGAGTTTTTCAAGTGTGAAGAGCTCTTGAATATTTTTCAGTTCTTCACCTTTATTTTGCAGAGAAAAATGTGAGAGTAATTGAAAAAGTGAGAGAGATATCGTGAGAGAGAGAGAGTAGCTTTAAGATAGGAGTTTTGGTTTGAGAATTAGTCAAACTAGGACTCCTTGCTAAATTAATCATTAAAAATCTGATTTTTCCTTTTCTTAATCAGATAATATTCATTATTTAATTAAGTTAATTCATTAAATTAAATAAAAGCAAGTTAAATTCTTGCTTCTAGTGGGGCTCGAACCCGAGTGGCTCCCAATTTGCGAAAATGGGTCACTTGGGTCGCCCCAACCGAATTTCTTTTAATTAATTAAATTAATTTATTAAATAATCAATTTCTCAGGGTAATTACAATATTACCCTTGGCTTGGAAAAGACCATTTTACCCTTGGACCCTCAAAACTTAAAATTTCTTCTTTTAAGTCCGGTAAAAACTCTTTCGATTAAATCTTCGATTTCGTGAGCCTCACATGGTTGGTTCCAACTTTTCTAAGCTCAATTAACTCCCCAAGTTAGTTGGCTTAGTCGTAGTAAGGGTTCTGAGGTCTGGTTCTACGCGTATCAATCTGTATGAACCTTGGTCTAATCGCAAGCATTTTTGACACCTTAAGCATTTAGCTTATTCATTATTTTAGGGTTGTTACAATACAAGACGCCCATAGGTATGTCTACAAACCAACTTGTATATGGGAAGGCTTCTCACTTGCCGGTTGAGTTAGAGCATAAAGCCATGTGGGCAATGAAGAAACTGAAGATGGATTGGAATGAAGCAGCGGAACAAAGGTTGAATGGGTTAAATGAGCTTGATGAGTTTCGCTTGAAGGCATATGAAAGTTCAGCCCTCTACAAGGAAAAGATGAAGAAGTACCATGACCAAAAGATAGAGAAGCGCGATTTTGTGGTTGGGGATTTGGTGCTTTTGTTCAACTCTAGGTTGCGCTTGTTTCCGGGCAAACTCAAGTCCAAATGGACTAGTCCATTCTTGATCACCCAAGTTTTCTCTCATGGAGCAGTTGAGTTGGAGAATAAGGAGGGTGTAAGGTTCAAGGTGAACGGGCAACGAATCAAAATCTATCTAGGGCATGTTGAAAATGCGAATGAAGTGATCGAGGCATACCATCTTGATGAACCTGAGTAATCAAGAGTCCTGCATCGTGCCGCGACGTTAAGTCAAGCGCTAATTGGGAGGCAACCCAATATGTATCATCTAGCCAACAATAGGTTTTTCGTGATTTTATAGGCGTAGTTGCATTATTTTTGTTTTTCTTACTTAATGTCACGTATGAATTTTCTTTTGCTTTCCTTTTAGAAGTGTTGGCTAGAGAGTAGACTAGGGTCCGTGTCTAAAAAGTGTCCGGAAAATACAAAAATATTAGCTTATAGGGTGTTCAATGTGCAGGGACCAAATCACCAGAAATCTGCAAAAATTGGTCCGGTGCAATGATCGACGGACCGTCGTCCCATCGACGGACCGTCGATGGCATCCGTGGATCCCAGGTATGATTTCTAATTTTTCTAAGTTAGGCCACAGACGATGGAACAGTCGATGGACTTACGATCCATCGACGGGGAATCGTTAGTTCCCCAGACCTAGTTACCCAACCCGACCCGACCGGCTATATAATGAATTTTTAAACTTTTCAGTTACCCCCACCCTTTCAAATACCCTTTCAAACCGTTTCCCTCCCCATTTTCTTTAAACTCCCTCCCTCACTCACCCATTAAACACTCTGATTTCCCTCTTCCCCAAATACCCACCAATCCCAAAAGTTTTCTCTCCCAATTTTCCATCTGCTTCTGTTTTCCTTCCGGTCGGTGTTCAAAGTTTGGCTCGCTGTGGTTTCATATACAAATTCATCTCCCCATTCACTCCACTACAGTACACAGGTATGTCATTCTGATCTGTTTAATGAATTCTCGTTCATTTGCATGCAAAATTGATGTAATACATATGTGGGTCGTGACTTTGGGACAAAATTACATGCTTGAATTGTTGAAACTGAGTCCTTAGTCCCTTGGAATGATGGAAAGTAACTGGTTCGGGAGTGTTTTTGTCTCAATGAATTGTGCTAGTAGTTGAGTAGTTTTCCGACTTAGGGCTTGTTGAGTATTTGAGAATCTAAGAGTAAAATTGCACTAATCTAAGCCTTAGGAATGACGAAAGGGGTTGTTAAATGCTAGATGAACATAATGTATCTAAGTTTGCTTGAACATTGTTCTTTGGGGTACCAATCAAGACTTACCAGAAAATTTGTCTAACCAACAGCACGAGACCCCATCTACGGACCGTCGTTGGGGTCCGTCGATAGCCACTCCACATATTTGCCTAACTCTGGAACGACGGATGTGGTCTACGGTCCGTCGTGTTTAACAGAAACTTTGCCAGTCAACCATTTTAAAAAAATTTCTAAGTGTCCAACGACGGACTAGACCTAAGGTCTGTCGGTGGCTCGATGGATCGTCTGTAGTGCCTGTCGGTCAGTTCTGCAGTTCTGAACTAGACTTGTTTTGTGTTTCACAGTTTTGTCTTGATTATATTGGGTGTGTCAGATGTTTACAATGAAACTAATAACTCTCCTTTGCAGGTACCAATGGCCCCCAAGCAAGACTTAGTCTACTCTCGAGTACGTTCCAAGTCTGTCGCCCTTTCCCGCCGGTTGGTGATTGGCTCATCCGACGATGAACGCGACCCCGAATACATGCCACCAGGCACCCAGACACCGTCACTTACTGCTAGGACCTCTCGAAGCACGCCCAAGAGGGTGGTGTCCGGCGTAGTCACAACCTCCCAGTCTGATGAGGAGCTCACACTGACCGGCACACCGTCTGGGTCTGTTGCAGTTTCTGAGAGAGCAGATGGCTCTGAGAAAGCTTCCGGATCTGAGGGAGCATCTGGCTCTGTGGAGGCTTTTGGTTCTAAGGAAGCGTCATCTTCACATGGTGCCACTGCTCCAGATACATCGGTCCACTCTGCCTCGTGATGAGGCTGACGGTTTGAATTCTACTCCAGTACCCCTGACCGACCTCCCCTCACCGGTTGTTGATCATCCCAACCGGTGGTGTGTCGAGGGCTAATACCAGATATACAGGGATGCGAAGCTGCTCAATGACAAGGGGGTCATGACTCGGACTCTGATAGTCGAGCGACGAGTTCTTACCGGGAGTCTTCCCACGATGCCATCTATACATGACCTCTTCACCCGCCATCGGCTAGAGTGGACGGATAGGAGCATGGGCCATTACATCTAGGAGGTGGTGCGAGAGTTCTATGCATCTTATGTGGCGACTCTCAGGGCTCGTTTGGACAAGCGGGCTAACCCCGCCAAACACGCACCACTTGAGTATGTTCGTATCCGCGGCAAGCGGGTGGATATCTCCTTGCCCACCATTCGCAAGTTCTTATATGGTGCTGATGCTGATGCCACCAGGGCCCTCCTCACCTCCAAGTTTGACTACCGGTGGAAGCTGATAAAGGACAGCCATTCCCAGTGTGATCTGGTGGTGAGAGAGACCACCAAGAGATGGATAGCCCATAACGTCTCCGTGGATAGTGAGGGTGCTTATTGGGTGCTGGAGCCCAGAGGTGGAATAAAGAAGGCCAACCTCACATTCGCGGCCAAATTCCTCTGGCTATTGGTCCGTCATTGCCTATCCCCCACTGCTGCTGACAATATTGTTACATGGGATAGAGCAGTACTGATAGCTGCTATGGTTTCGGGATTCGAGGTGGATTTCGCGTGGCTGTTGCTGGCAGTCATTCATGAGAGGGCCTTTAAGGCCACCACTACTTACCCTTTCCCATGCATGATTTTCGAGTTGTGCAGGTCTGCTGGAGTGCCCGTGTGGCACATTGATATTCTCAAGACCCCGACTAGCATAGTTGATATCAGTATCATCCGGGATGAGGCCAATGAGCTGGCTCCCAACAGAGGGCCCAGAGCAGAGGTGCAGCCGCTTGGTGAGAACTTGGCGGACACGGTAGAGCAAGCCTGAGGGGCTGATCAGGCTACATCAGAGCCTTCCGATACCACCCTGGTTGAGTCTATCCTGGGTACTAGCACAGCTCCGAGCTCCTCCCCATCTGCAGCACTGGTCCCGATCGCTAGGGTCCAGAAGTTAGAGGCCCAAATGGCCACACTTCTGCATCATATCCAGCCTTGGATGCAGAAGTACATTGCTGAGGCAGAGGAGAGGATCGAGAGGAAGATGGCCCAGCAGACTGAGCAGAAGATTCTGGCGGTCCACCAGCGCCTTGATGCCTCCGAGTTGAGGGTGCTCGCCCGGCCAGCCCCTACTGTAGATTTGACGACTCTCCAGGCTGCTGTGGCGAGTCTAAGGGCAGATATGGATGCCATTATAGAGGCCCAGGTGCTCGAGTCTGAGGCCCCATCTGCGGAGCCTACTGAGGATACAGTGCTGGCTGCACTTTTCCAGAACACTGCTGCGCAGCAGCCTCCGCCACATGAGCATACCAAGAGGCACCGATCGAGAGAGGATGATGAGACTCGAGCTAGAAAGAGAGAGGGTCTTGAGTTGGAGGCTGCGAGGAGAGCCTCGCTGATTGATAAGGAGGCCCGATAGATGATGGATAAGAAGGTGGCTGCTGGGGCGTCTAGCTCCAAGATTATTGATGTTGGGAGGAGCACTACTGAGGGTGCTGATATTGCAGCGGACACTACTGATGGTGTCCCTACTACAGAGGGAGCGGTTTCCGAGAAACCGAACCCGCCAGCTTGTTGATCGTCGGTGCTATGCGCCTTAGGTTTGCTTCATCTACCACCTTGTTTTACTTTTCTTATGCATTCGGGACAATTGCATGTTTTTTTGTTGGGGGTGGGGTAAATGGAAAGTGAGTGCTAGGGTGAAGTCTGAGTAGACCAACTCACGATCCTCTCTTGGGGTTTTCTTGCATGTGTTATTTTTCCCCAAGAGACTGGTTATTTTACTGTTGAACCGGCACGTTAGTATCTTGTAAATAGTATAGATATGAAATCTGAAGCATGATGGCTAAATAAAATGATATCTTGTTTTAAAGAAAATGCTTGCATGATTAGGCATAGTGAATGATGAATGTGTGGCTCTACGCATGACATAGAGATGCACCACTGCATGACCCTCAATCTAAAAGCTCGAACTAGGTGTCTGATAATCTTGTAGGGTAATGAGGTGTTAAGTCAGTGTGAGGAAAGTTGAATAGTCCACCGTTGGTACTCACCTAGAACTTGCCCGGTTAGTCCTGCTAAAAGTAATCCGTGTTAGAAAATTAGGAAAGCATCATAGGCCCTTGTTCAAGATAGTCAATCTTTAGCCTAAATAAAAGAAAATCAAATGAAATTAATCCCTTCTTGATCCAAATGATTTGAGCTTAAAATGGACCTTTCTTTTCTACCCCAACTTATCTTTTCTAGGTACAATGTGTTGGCCCTGGTCCCTCCTTGGACATGTACACCTCAGCTTATGCCAAAAGCATAAGTTGAGGGTGGCTAATGCAGAAACTAATCTCGTCTTGGACCTAACCCAACTTTGGGTATTGTGTACCTGAACTCATGGCAAAGCCATGAGTTGAGGGTGGCTATTATGAGGAAATATTCCGAAAAGTGGGGTTGAAAGAGTTAATAAAAAAATTAAAAAAAATAAAAGAAGAGAGAAAGAAGAAAAGAAAAGTGACTCAAGCAAAGTTGAAATCAAGTGAAAAGTTTGAACATTTGAAAATAAAAATAAAAGAAGAGTCATTTACACAAAAGGAGAAAGAAAGGAGAAAAGCAAGGCAAAGAATATAAGAATATGAAGAGTAGGGCGTAATAAACGCTGAAAAGGTAGAACGCTTAGCCATTATGTCAAAGAGGGCAACAAGTCACTAAAATACATCCAAATGTACACTACCTGACCCTGAGCCTACATTACAAGCTAAGAAAGTCCTATTGTGATCCTGATAGTCTAATATGGTGAACTTAAAGCAGTGAAAATAAGGGTAAGCCTATGGCGACAAGTATAAATTAGGTGAGAAGTTGTTCTGAGAGTGAGTGTTGAAAATAATACTTATACTCAAATTGAAATCATTGTGTGAAAAAGGAGGATATTGTTTTTGAAGTAAGGACACTAGTTGCAATACTGGAAAATTGGCACCTTGGTGAGAGATAAAAGAGGAGAGGTGTCGGTGCATAGTGAGTCTGTGTCATGGTATGATCCACATGAGCGAGCCTAATAGTGATATCATGCATGAACATAATGAAAATAATCGGGATTGATAGCCAGATGATTGTGAAAGCTAAAATAAGGATACTTTTGTAAAAAGGTGTTGTGGTGAGTCATAGTGCGTCGCTTGAGGACAAACAACGAATTTAAGTTGAGGGTGTTGATGTACCGTGGTTTACGGTACTTCCAATGCTTTTTCCTTAATATTAGTGTGTGTCTAAGGCTTCCTTGTAGTAGTTTTAATGTATTTTTATCTTTGTTTGCAGGAAAACTGTCCATAATAGAAACGTAGAAGACTCTGCTGAAATTAGTGCAGAAGTGGTGAACTACGGAGCCTTTGACGGTCCGTCGACCCATCGACGGTCCGTAGGTGGTCGGCTGAAGATTTAGGCTGCTGAAGAAAGATCAGGAATTCTGACTAAGTGTGGGGCTACGGAAGGGTTGACGGTCCGTCGACTCATCGACGGACCATCCTGGTAAACCGTTGGTATTAACAGAATATACTCCCAGTACCCGAGTCAAAAAAGATTCTAAGTGTGGAGCAACAGAGTCCATCGACGGACCGTAAGGCCATTGCTGGACCATCGATGGGGTCCGTCGATGGTAACAGAATGATTGAAGAAAATGGCAGCTGAAAAAGAGTTCAAGTATGGACTGACGGAGGCGTCGACGATCCGTCGTTCCATCGACGGACGTCAGTAAGGTCGTCGACTCGAGACGCGTTTTGGACAGAGTTTTCCTTATTTAGGTTTCCTTTTATTTTAGGACTTTATTATTATAAATAGGACTAAAAAATTTGTTTTTGGGGTTAGACTCTTTATTGTTTTTGAAATTTGTATTATTGGAAGTTGAACTTTGGTTTTTGGAAAATACTTATACTTTACAGAATCACTTCTTACAATATTATTCATTAATTCAAGTGATATTTTCTGGGTTTTCTTCAACTTGTTAAAGTAAGTATATAACAACTCTTTCCTAGTATCTTGCATGCAAAGTGGTAAGTTATGTATCCCTAATTCCTTGGTCCGGCAACTAGGAAATTTCACTCCGCACCTTGGTCCGGCTACGTGTGTATACTTTACTAAACCTTACCTTTTACCTCATATTAAACATCATATTCAATGTATGGCTAAGTTACTACTTCACACCAATTAAAACTAGCCTATTAGATAGTGTATACTAAATTTACGTTGATAATTCTTTTTTTATTATCTACCTCCTTTGTCCGGTAAGTAGCAACAAGGCGAGTTCTAACGTTGGCCACCGTTAAAAAGACTTCTAAATGAAAGAATTATCAATACATGCAAGACACTATTCGAGAATTGTTATTTAGCTAGTTTTACTTTGTTAATTACCCATAGTTCCCACAACCCTAGTTGTGGATTTAGTTATCCATGCTAAGTATTACACAATTCATGATTACTAAACAAGAAATCATATACTTACTTTAACAAGATGAAGAAAACCCAGAAAATATCACTTGAATTAATGAATAATATTGTAAGAAACGATTCCGGAAAGTATAAGTATTCTCCAAAAACCAAAGTTCAACTTCCAATAATACAAATATAAAAAACAATAAAGAGTCTGACCCCAAAAACGAGGTTTTTAGTACTATTTATAATAATAAAGTCCTAAAACAAAAGAAAACCTAAATATGGAAAACTCTGTCCAAAATGCATCTCGAGTCGACGACCGTACTGACTGTCCGTTGATGGAACGACGGACCGTCGACGCCTCCGTCGATCCATACTTGAACTCTTTTTCAGCTGCCATTTTCTTCAATCATTTTGTTACCATCGACGGACCCCATCGATGGTCCGTCAATGGCCTTACGGTCCGTCGATGGACTCCGTTGCTCCACACTTAGAATCTTTTTCAACTCGGGTACTGGGACTACATTCTGTTAACACCAACGGTTTGCCAGGATGGTCCGTCGATGAGTCGATGGACCGTTAACCCTTCCGTAGCCCACACTTAGTCAGAATTCAGCGATATTTCTTCAGCAGCCTAAATCTTCAGTCGACGGTTACCACCTACGGACCGTCGATGGGTCGACGGAGCGTCGATGGCTCCGTAGGTCACTACTTCTGCACTGATTTCAGCACAGTCTTTTACATTTCCATTTTGGATAGTTTTCCTGCAAACAAAGATAAAAATACATTAAAACTACACTAATGAGGCCTTAGACACACACTAAACTTAAGGAAAAAGCATTAGAAGTACCGTAAAACCACGGTACATCAGAATTGTCCTTACATATCATCCTTACTTTACATTGATGAAATGCGAATTTTCCTTACATATCATCCTTACTTTACATTGATGAAATGTGAATTGTCCATACATATCATCCTTAGGTATTAATGAGATTAGTCTCACACATTCTAACACCTTCATTCGTGAGTATTCTTTTAACATAGTAGCTTAGGTGTAAGTAAGACTTGTCTCACTTTCTTTAACACCCCATTCTGGTCACATACTTAGTTTAGACCCCTTTAATTATGTTATAACTCACGTTACTTCTTTACTTTAGTGTAGTAGCTTCATTTCATCGTTTATGGACGATGAGCACTTCTTTCAATGAGTTACATGTGTTCGTAGTTCATTCTTTAAGAGCATGTTGGGAGTTGTCCCAATGAATGGCATGCCCATGGTTATGGATTCATTGAATTACTTTAGAAGTGGTTTAATATATTTGATACTCTTACTACACAAGATTGGCATATGATTAGTATTGGCTTCAACATTTGGGATGTTTAAACTAGCAAACCATTTTTTTTTATTTGCATAAGCCAATTTTACGTATGTTCATATTTAAATTGAATATGTATGAACCTTTAGCCAATCTTTCAATCATTTACATAAGCTTCTAGCCATTGACATGAATTCGTCTTGACAAAGTAGTGTTAGCCAATTTTATTGGCATCATATAGTCAATTCATTCAAGATGTGATTTCATAGTTGTCTTTTAAGCCAATCTTAGTTCATGACTTTAGACATAACGTTTTTAAGCATTTTTTCCAGTATCATATTAACATTCGATGAACTTAGCATCTTCATAACATCACAACAACAGAAAGTCAACATTCGGCCAAAACACATAAATCACTTAACACATCATCAACGTAACTTAACATATCATCGATTCTTAATTTACATGATAATTTTAACTTTACGCAACTACAAGTTCATAGGTTCATTCGATATTCATCATTCAAGAACAATACATGTTAAGAACAGCCAGCACCACATACCAACAACATGATCTCTAACCTATTCAACATTGAATCGAAAAGCATACTAAGGACAAAGGAGTTCGACGAGAACACGGGAACAACCGTAGTTTTAAAGATCTTTGAATCATTGGAAAGAACGTTCTCTTGGAGAAAGAAGTACAGGAGATAAACCCATACCTTTAGTAGAACTTAATCTACGAAGATCAACTTGAACGAAACCTTGAAGATACCTTGAAATCTCCTAAGAACGTCTATGCACTTTTCCGTTTTAGCTTTCTTTGTTTACTGCCTCGTTCTTGCGTTTTTGTTCTAAGTATTTTGATCATGAATGATTAGGTTTAAGAACTGACTTTGACTTATTCAACTAAGGCTATTTTAGTAAATTAACCAACTAATTAGTAAATTACAAAAACGTCCTTCCTAAGTTGACTAAACATATGAAGATGTTGACTTTGACCGAAATATGGAAATCGGCATTGACCCTTATTTCAATCAATATTTTGACTTTTAATTAATTAATTAAATCCTTAATTTAATTAATTTAGGGCCCTAGGGAAATTACTAAAATACCCCTAAGTCTTTGGGACCATAGCTAACCCTTTTGGACCATCCTAGGTTAGGTACTAGGTTGTCCCCTTAACCAGTACTAGGTTCCACCCGATTTGTCCTAGGTTGTCGGGTGCATTAGGGGGTCCAATTCGGTTAGGCCTAGGTTAGTTGGCTAGTTAGGATAGTTGGTTAGGACTTAGAGTTAGTTAGGTTGGCTGGTCCCACATGGAGGGACCCGCCCATGCGTGTAATGCCTAACCGCCCTAACCGAATTCGGTTAGGGTGGTTTCGTGGTCCCCTTGGCCGGTTCCTTCACGTGTGTTGCCCATGTGCTTGCACATGGGTTTGTTGCACTTTCCTAACTAAATTATCTTGATGGCTCATATGGGAATGTTTACTTAATGTCCCAAGGACCCTCATCATGTCCTTGGGCACTGCTTAATCTACATGATCATTTTAATTGATCATGTGGAATGGTATCTTGGCTTGACACTTGGATGTCTCATACCTCAGTGAATACTTGGAAATCTATGTTTTTAGCTTAGGGTCTTCATTGCAGGTACATTTATTGAACATCAATCTTGGATTGGGGTATGACAACCCAAAAAGTATATTTCTTATTCGTATATAGAAAATTGGCTAATATCCCTTAGCCAATTTTTCTATACTATGCCCAATATTTCTCAATATTGGGCATTGGGGTGCCTATGTACCCCTAATAAGCTATTCTAAGGGCATACTGGGCTCTATATTAGATATATGATTTTTCGTAATATTACATTATCCCCCCTTAGGAACATTCGTTTCTGAATGATACTTACACATCATTTAAACAAAGAGGGTGATTTACGAAAGTTACTTTATCATGCTTAAACTTTTCTTCTTTTGTGAATTTCTGATTCACACTTATTTGGATGATGCATAACATTCAAGCTTATCTGAAGCTTCATATTTGGGATTGAGGAATTTCCTTCTCAATCACACTTAACTTAATGCACATCACAACTGATGCAATACAAAAATCATGTCTATGCTACACAAAAACAGCAACAGAAATGCAAACATGACTTAATTTTAACTCACATAGTGCTATTATAGGACATACGATTAGTGGCCTATCATACCTAATCGACTAAAGCATTTATACTTAGAGTTTTCTTAAACATAAACCAGACTTAGGAAGAGAATATCTAACCTTAAGAATTGAACAAATGAGGGTAGCGAGACCTCATATCGGCCTCGGCCTCCCACGTTGCTCCCTCAACAAGATGGTTCCGCCATAGGACCTTCACGGTGGCAACCTCCTTGTTCCTCAGCCGCTTAACTTGGCGATCTAAAATTTCGACTGGAACCTCTTGATAAGAAAGGTTCTCATCAACTCCTAACCCCTCAACAAGCAGGATGGATGCTGGATCGCCTAGACATTTCTTAAGCATAGAAAAGTGAAACACTGGATGAACAGAAGCCAAGTCTTGAGGTAATTTCAGCTCGTACGCAACGTTTCCCACTCGCTGCAAGATCTCATAAGGACCTATATACCTCGGACTCAACTTGCCTTTCTTACCAAACCTTATCACCCCTTTCATGGGTGATATCTTCAGGTAGAATTGGTCACCCACCTCAAACTCAAGAGCTCTCTTTCGGTTATCTACATAGGATTTTTGACTACTGTAAGTAGTAGTCAATCTATCCTTAATTATCTTCACCTTCTCCACAGTCTCATGCACGATCTCGGGACCAAGGATGGACGATTCTCTTACTTTGAACCAGCCAATCGGAGATCTACATCTTCGGCCATATAATGCTTCGAAAGGTGCCATTCCACTACTGGAATGGTAGCTATTATTGTAAGAGAACTCTATCAGCGGCAAGTGATCATCCCAACTCCCCTTGAAGTCAATAACACATGCTCTCAACATGTCTTCAAGGGTTTGGATGGTACGCTCTGCTTGCCTATCTGTCTACGGATGGAAAGCAGTACTAAGCTTCATATGTGTACCCAAAATTTTCTGGAAAGATTTCCAGAAATGAGAAGTGAATTGAGCCCCTCTATATGAAATAATAGATAAAGGAATCCCATGCCATCTCACTATCTCATCTATATAAAGATTGGCATAGTCTTCGGCCTTGAAGGTAGACTTCACACGTATGAAGTGAGCGTACTTGGTCATTCTGTCAATAATAACCCAAATGGAATCATGTAGTTTCCTAGTCTTTGGAAGACCAACCACAAAATCCATATTGATAGCCTCCCACTTCCACGTTGGGATCTCAATCGTCTGAGTGAGACCTCCAGGCTTAAGGTGTTTGGCCTTAACCTGTTGGCAGTTCGGACACTCCTCCACGAACTTAGAGATATCTCTCTTCATGCCTTCCCACCAATAGACCTCTTTAAGGTCTTGGTACATTTTGGTGGCACCTGGATGGATGGAATATCGGGAACCATGAGCTTCTGCCAAAATACTTGACCTCAAATCATTCACATTGGGCACACATAATCTGTTCTGATATCTGAGTATGCCATCTCCACCTAACGAGAATGACTCATTCAAATTACGCAATACCGAGTCTTTCAACTCCATGAGTACTGGGTCAAGGTGTTGATTGGCATTAACATCTACAACAAATGAGGATTCGGAACTTGAGTGAACCAAAACACCCCCACTTGGTGCATCTGTCAGCCGTATACCCAATCTTGCCAATTGGTGCACCTCTTTAACCAGCTCCTTCTTCTCATCATCAATATGTGAAACGCTGCCCATGCTCAGTCTTCTCAATGCATCGGCCACCACATTGGCCTTACCTAGGTGATAGTACACACTCATGTCATAATCCTTGAGAAGTTCTAGCCATCTCCTCTGACTAAGATTCAACTCCCTCTACGTAAATACATACTGAAGACTCTTATGGTCAGGATACACATCAACATGTACACCATATAAATAATGTCTCCACATCTTCAACGCAAAGACAACCGCGGCTAGTTCAAGATCGTGAGTAGGGTAGTTCATTTCGTGGATTTTCAATTGTCTTGATGCGTATGCAATCACCTTACCATTCTGCATGAGAATATATCCCAAACCTACTCGGGAAGCATCACAATATACCACATACCCCTCACCACTTTTCGGCAACGTCAATACTGAGGCCGAAGTGAATCGGTCCTTGAGTTCTTGAAAACTCTTTTCCCATTTCTCGTACCAATCAAACTTCGCCTTCTTCTTTGTCAATGCGGTCAATGGTGCAGCAATAGTGGAAAACCCTTCCACAAACCTGCGATAATAATTGGCTAAACCTAGAAAACTCCGAATATTTGTAGGAGTAAGGGGTCTCGGACAATTCTTCACCGCCTCAACCTTCTTAGGATCAACTTCAACACCTTGGTCGGTCACAACATGACTAAGAAAGGTCACTGATCTCAACCTGAATTTGCATTTTCTGAACTTTGCATACAACTGATGTTCTCTGAGTACTTGCAGTGTCTTTCCTGAGTGTACCTCATGCTCTTCTCTAGACTTAGAGTATATAAGAATGTCATCTATGAATACTATGACGAAGGAATCAAGGTACTCACGGAAGACTCTATTCATAAGGTCTATATTTAGTACGAAAAGCAGTCTTAGGGACGTCTTCTCGCCTCACTCTAAGATGATGGTAGCCTGACCGAAGGTCTATCTTAGAAAAGAAACTTGAACCTTGGAGTTGGTCAAACAGATCATCGATTCTGGGAAGAGGGTACTTATTCTTTATAGTGACTTTGTTGAGTTGCCGATAAGCGATGCACATTCTAAGGGTTCCATCCTTTTTCTTTACGAACAACACTGGAGCACCCCATGGGGATATTCTCGGCTGGATGAAGCCCTTATCAAGTAGATCTTTTAACTGCAACTTCAACTCTTTAAGTTCAGCTGGTGCCATACTATACGGGGGAATAGAAATTGGCTTGGTGTTGGGATCTAATCAACACCAAAGTCAATCTCACGTTCAGGAGGGACTCTTGGTAAATCCTCCGGAAAGACATCTGGGAAGTCATTCACTATTGACACTGATTCTATGGAAGGAACTTCTTGATCTAAGTCATTGACTCTAACTAAGTGGTATAAATATCCCTTAGCTATCATCTTATTGGCTTTTAAATGTGAAACAATTTTGGCCTATTGGATTTGAACCACCCTTCCCATTCCAGCTCTAACTCATTTGGAAACTGAAGCCTCACTATCCTGTTTCGACAATCTAGCGTATCATAACACTTATGGAGCCAATCCATACCTGAGCTTATATGCAGACAACTTAGCCTCCTTCTCTTCGTGAAAACCCGTGGCATGCATTTAGAATCTACCATGTACTCACCTCCATGCGAACGACCACACTTACTACACGTCTTTCGGACACGCTGGTCATTTCCATCATTTCCCCTTCTTGGGAAGGCCAGATCTTGAGTCTGGCGCCTTAAACCACTTGGCCATCTTAATTCTTGTGTGTATTCTTCTACGCGTTCACACAAGAAGGAAGTTAGATACTTATAATGACACAAAGTGTCAAACCTCTAGATAGGACGAAAAAGAGTAGAAGGAGGGAAGATTTCCTATCATTGCGTAGTCTCTAAGTCATGATTGTGGCGCGCTTCACAACCATAAGCTAGAAAATACGTAACGTGGTTGTGTTGAGATTTAGATCCTAGGTAATTTAACCTCATGCTCTGATACCAAGTTTGTAACGACCCGGATTCTGGAATCCGAATCGCCACCGGCGTCGTTAACCTCTCAGAGGTCGCAGACAAGCCTCATCTTGCATTCATCACAGTCATCTAGTTAAATTTATGGAAAATTTAAAACTTTTTAAACGTATGAAGTATACATAGACTTCATATAATTACTAACTAGATGCATCATATACTAAGCTCAACATAAGAGAACAACCATCTAACATAAAGAATCAATTCGAAACTGAAGATAAATATATCATAAATAGTTTGCCAAACACGGCCTTATTACAAAGCTTCGAAATGAAAGTACGAAAGAAACGCTGGGGACAACATCCATTAGCTATGTCTAAAACTAAGGCTAGAATAAAATTGTAGCATCCTCGAAATCAAGAGGACCTACCAAATGGTTTGGAGAAACGCTGAAGTCCAGACCGCTGCAAGTGTCGTCAATCTGTCCTCTGACTTGCACCTATAAAAAATAGTAAATAGTAGGGGGTTAGTACAACACTTGTACTAAGTATGGTTGTATGCACACATACACATAAAGCTATGCATGATCAATGAAAGCTCTTCCTAAGCAACATGTCATTTCTGGAAAGTCTAGTCATTAGACTTTCCTAATTTGTTAGTTGTGAATTGTGGTATGAATATGATGTATTTTAATGCATTCAAAGCACACAAATCATTTTTTATATGATTACAAGACATTAGTATCATCAACATAATTTTAGAACAACTCGAGCGAAGATTGGAAATTTTGATCCTCCAAACCCGAGAGTTCTTTCTTTGGGACTTAGTTTATTTTTCAGTCTTTTTCTTCTTCTTGTTGTGTAGTTCAATAATTCCTTTGGTCCTATGTTAAAACTTACAAGTTCAATGATTCATTGTAGTCCCATACCCACAATGAATCGATGTAAGTAATCCAAGGACTAAGGAATGATTTCCCTACCTTATAGTGAGTCATTCTTTACACTATATATTCATTACGTTTCATCAGCCATTCTCTATTGGTCATGCCGTTTATTTCATTACTTTCATCTTAGGGAAGTTATGAGGTATTTAGTTAACGTTATGTTTCTACTTCCCTTTATTGGCATCATATAAGAAGTCATTATAAGTCAATTTTATTTGGCTTTGCCCATTATTTGCTGAAACTTCATGAGTGTGATATTGGCAATTGACATTCTTAAGCTCTTCTGCATTGCTCAATTTGAACATACGTTCCATCATCATCATTCATTCTCACTTTCATAGAGACATCATAGGGAATAATATCATGCGAGCTAACATAAAATCCAGTGTCTGCCCCACACCGAAAAGGGGTGATTCACCGGTTAAAATGAATCTAGATCATGTGAGCTACTCATGAAATCCAGTGTCTGCCCCACACATGGAAAGGGGTGATCCCCGGCTAAGGCGAATCCATCTCAAGTGTTCACTCCACACCGAAAAGGAGTGGCTCATGGCTATACTGAACCAAGAACATATCGTGAGCATTAATCGACATAGATCATGTGAGCAAAACATGAAATTCAGTGTCTGCCCCACACCGAAAAGGGGTGGAATCACCGGCCAAAATGAAACCGAACATGCCTAGCTCGCTTAGGTGGAAACCACTGGCTAGTTCCTATGTTGGCTAGACATAGTTCGAAGACTAGGGATTTAATGAGACTACTTATCCACCTCGGTGGTAGCCTCGTCACATGTGACTTACACGTGCAAGCACATGCTCATAACTAGTCTATCGGTGATGTGTAGAGTTGACTCAAACATTATGGAAGCTTTCTTCAAGATTGAGATTTACTTACTCTTTTGATGACTTGTCATCCTTACTTTACATTGATGAAATGTGAATTGTCCTTACATATCATCCTTACTTTACATTGATGAAATGCGAATTGTCCTTACATATCATCCTTACTTTACATTGATGAAATGTGAATTGTCCTTACATATCATCCTTACTTTACATTGATCAAATGTGAATTGTCCTTACATATCATCCTTAGGTATTAATGAGATTAGTCTCACACATTCTAACACCTTCATTCGTGAGAATTCTTATAACATAGTAGCTTAGGTGTAAGTAAGACTTGTCTCACTTTCTTTGACACCCCATTCTGGTCACTTACTTAGTTTAGACCCCTTTAATTATGTTATAACTCACGTTACTTCTTTACTTAGTGTAGTAGCTTCATTTCATCGTTTATGGACGATGATCACTTCTTTCAATGAGTTACATGTGTTCATAGTTCATTCGTTTAGAGCATATTGGGAGTTGTCCCAATGAATGGCATGCCCTTGGTTATGGATTCATTGAATTACTTTAGAAGTGCTTATAATATATTTGATACTCTTACTACAGAAGATTGACAGATGATTAATATTGGCTTCAACATTTGGGATGTTTAAACTAGCAAACCATTTTTTTTATTGGCATAAGTAAATTTTACGTATGTTCATATTAAATTAAATATGTATGAACCTTTATCCAATCTTTCAATCATTTACATAAGCTTCTAGCCATTAACATGGATTCGTTTTGATAAAGTAGTGTTAGCCAATTTTATTGGCATCAAATAGTCAATTCATTCAAGATGTGATTTCATAGTTGTCTTTTAAGCCAATCTTAGTTCATGACTTTAGGCATAACGTTTTTAAGCATTTTGGACAGCATCATATTAACATTCGATGAACTTAGCATCATCATAACATCACAACAACAGCAAGTCAACATTCGGCCAAAACACATAAATCACTTAACACATCACGGACGTAACTTAACATATCATCGATTCTTAATTTACATGATAATATTAACTTTACGCGACTAAAAGTTCATAGGTTCATTCGATATTCATCATTCAAGAACAATACATGTTAAGAACAGCCAGCACCACATACCAACAAAATGATCTCTAACCTATTCAACATTGAATCGAAAAGGATACTAGGGACAAAGGAGTTCGACGAGAACACGGGAACAAACCTAGTTTCAAGATCTTTGAATCGTTGGAAAGAAAGTTCTTTTGAAAAAAGAAGTCCAGGAGAGAAACTCATACCTTGAGTAGAACTTAATCTACGAAGATCACCTTGAACGAAACCTTGAAGATACCTTGAAATCGCCTAAGAACGTCTATGCACTTTTCCGTTTTAGCGTTCTTTGTTTACTGCCTCGTTCTTGCGTTTTTGTTCAAAGTGTTTTGATCGTGAATGATTAGGGTTAGGAACTGACTTTGACTTATTCAACTAAGGCTATTTTAGTAAATTAACCAACTGATTAGTAAATTACCAAAATGCCCTTCCTAAGTTGACTAAACATAGGAAGATGTTCACTTTGACTAAAATATGGAAATCGACATTGACCCTTGTTTCGGTCAATATTTTGAATTTTAATTAATTAATTAAATCCTTAATTTAATTAATTTAGGGACCTAGGGAAATTACTAAAATAACCCTAAGTCTTTGGGACCATAGCTAAACCTTTTGGACCATCGTAGGTTAGGTACTAGGTTGTCCCCTTAACTAGTACTAGGTTCCACCCGATTTGTCCTAGGTTGTCGGGTGCATTAGGGGGTCCAATTCGGTTAGGCCTAGGTTAGTTGGCTAGTTAGGATAGTTGGTTAGGACTTAGAGTTAGTTAGGTTGGCTGGTCCCACATGGAGGGACCCGCCCGTGCGTGTCATGCCTAACCGCCCTAACCGAATTCGGTTAGGGTGGTTCCATGGTCCCCTTGGCCGGTTCCTTCACGTGTGTTGCCCATGTGCTTGCACATGGGTTTGTTGCACTTTCCTAACTAATTTATCTTGATGGATCATTTGGGAATGTTTACTTATTGTCCCAAGGACCCTCACCAAGTCCTTGGGCACTGCTTAATCTACATGATCATTTTAATTGATCATGTGGAATGGTATCTAGGCTTGACACTTGGATGCCTCATACCTCAGTGAATACTTGGAAACCTATGTTTTTAGCTTAGGGTCTTCATTGCAGGTACATTTATTGAACATCAATCTTGGATTGGGGTATGACAACCCAAAAAGTATATTTCTTATTCGTATATAGAAAATTGGCTAATATCCCTTAGCCAATTTTTCTATACTAAGCCCAATATTTCTCAATATTGGGCATTGGGGTGCCTATGTACCCCTAATAGGCTATCCTAAGGGCATACTGGGTTCTTCATTAGACATATGATTTTCCGGAATGTTACAGTATGAATAGTAATTCTCTAAATTTGGAGGATTACTATTCAACTCTTTATGATTGGAGAGTAGAGGGTGAATTAGAAAGTGATTGGAGAAGACATTCTCAATTTTACTCTCCAAATATAAAGAGTATAGAGTAAAATAGGGAAGGATTGGAGAACTATTATTCATGCTCTCTATTTCATTTTCAAATAATTTGAATATTGTTTATATTATATAACATTTATAATTAATATAATATAAATTAATTATAGTCATTAATTAAGTCTTTAATATTCGTAATAATTTCTTAATACAATATTTTTATTATATTCTATTTAAGATTGCATTAATTTATAATTTTTATTAATGAGGTTCCTTAGAAAAATATTTAAGATATAAGCTGGTTTTATTATAGTTTAAAATTGTAATAAAAAAAATAACCATCACAAAAATGAAAAGTGTTGTGCTAAATGAGTGATTAAATCCAAAATATTTTATTGATCAGTCCACTACTTATCTCCTGAATTAATAATTTTTCTACTTTAATTTAATTTGAATAATTAGAATTCATATCTTTATTAAGTGCAAACAAATGAGGTGTAACTTAACATAAATATATCTCTAAACTTGTCACATAAATGAAATACACTCTTAAAGTCTAGCCAAATTTATGGATGTTTTCAACCGTTATCTCAGTTTTTTTATTAAGTGTCTCACGCTCCCATAAGAGTTTGAAATCACTTGTTTGTCACATAACAGATTCAATGTATATTTAAGTTAAGTTAGTCAAGTAAAAAGATATTGAAAACTGTCAATAGTTTGAAAACAAAACTAATGAAGCCAAATTCAGAAGATATTTTCATTACTTTTCTCTATTTTTTCTAATATACTTTATCAAACAATCCTAACGATATTAAAATACATTTATCGTGGAATCTTGACCTATATACATACAACTTCATTCGAATAGTTTTGGATGGAAAAAACTTGCCCGCACCGGGTGTATACACCAAACTAATGCAATTTTCATTATATGTGATTTAATGAAGTAAAATACATGTTAAATACTTAAGATTAAGTAAAATAAACTATAAAAATCTCTCCCTCTCTCTCTCTCTCTCTCTCTCTCTATATATATATATATATATATATATATATATATATATATTGTATTGTATTGATAAATACACTCGCCACAGATAAGTTTTAAGGAAAACTACAAAAATGAGCCATAAAATCTAAAATAATTAGAAGTTCATACTCAAATTAAAAGTAATTCCTGAAATACCCATTCTTTCATAAATAATAACAGTCCATACCCTCATTCATTACAGGTGATAATTTTTGCTTAAATGATACTAAATCGCTATTATATACTGTATTGATATCATTAAGGTTGATAATTTAGCTTAATTGATACTAAATCAGTATATGTATACTGTATTGGTATCATTAAGGGTTCTTGTTCAGAAATTACTTATTAGTCAATGATACTATAGAGTATATATGTATATTGTTTTGGTACCATTAAGCTTTCTTGTTCAGAAATTACTCATTAGTCAATAATACTATAATAGTGTATATATACTCTTATGGGTCGTTTGGTAGGTAGTATTAGGAGAAATATTTCAAGTATTATGCGTGGTATTATTTAGTACAATGTTTGGTAGGAATTTTGGTATATATATATATATATATATATATATATATATATATATATATATATATATATATATATATATATATATATATATATATATATATATTAATTTATTTTGCTATATTTTTATTTTATTTTTTATTTTATGATAAAGAGTTTTGTTTAATTTATTGATACAAAACAAAGTTCAATAAATTTTTTCTATATATTATTGTAGTTGTGTGACCTTTTGAAATATAACTCCAACTTATTAATATGACAATTATTTACTCTGAAATAATTTAAGTGAGAAGATAGTGAACATGACAATAAAAATTTTATTCTCCTAGCTAGTTAAAATGTTATAAAAAAATAGTATCCGTCAATTATCTATCTTGACCCAATTACATGAAATAGAAAGTCCCATAATAACTCAAGGATATAATTGGAATTAATTTTTTTTGTAGAATTTTAAACCACAAACAAAACTAGGTAAAAAACAATGAACCTAACACTTGATAAAAATAATTCCTGCATTACTGATCCATGCATTACTAATCCCTGCATTATTGATCTTTATATCAACGACCTCTTATAGTATCATTGACTAATGAATAAATTTTAACAAAAAACCTTAATGATACAAATATAGTATATATATACTGATTTAGTATTAATTCAATGAATTAATTAGCCTAATGATATCAATACAATATATATGATACTAATTTAATACCAATTAAGTAAAATTAGTAAATGAAATATATAGTATAATTATTTAGTCGAATATGAATATAAAGGAGTATATGTTTGTATTTATCCGCTATTTGCTTATTTCCCCCCAAGTTTTACCCGTTTTGGGCTCACATTCCAAGCCTCAAGCCCATTAAAAATCTATAAGTAGAGCATTTATAGTGAACAAAGAAAACACCAAGCCCTAATTCGTGGCAGGATTATGCCTCAGTTATTTAGCCACCACTGTTGTCTCCTTCCCCCATTCAAATCCAAAATTTCTCTGGATGTTGGAATCACAGCTTTATATTTTCAATATGTTATATTTTTTGAGACAGTTTTTTTAGTTTTTTGTTTGTTGGTTGTGGATTAATTGTTAGGGGCAAAGATGATGGTGCTTCTTTATTTCTGACACCTCTTGTATGAGAAGAACAAATTCTTCTTTGAGCACATTAAGCAAACCTCTGAGCCCTTCACAAACTACATTCCTATTTTTTTTGGTCAATTTCAAATTACAGAACATATTATTATCAAACTAGATCTGTTTTTTTTTTTCTTTGTTGTTTTGGGTTTTGTAAATTTTGAGTGGAAATTCAGGCAGCCCCCTTTTCTATAACTGATGGGAAGGGAGGTGTTACTCTGCTCGTATATTAAATTCGTTTATGCTCTTCAGATTTGCTGAGATGTATTAATGTCTTTGAAGCTGGTCTAGTAAGCTTAAACACAATTTCGATAATTGATTTTATTATCAGATTAGTAATACATTTGAATGATTTAGGTTATGGATGTGATGAATATTTCCCCAGATGATCGAAGCTGAAATAACTGAGCGCTTTTAAATGTACTTTCCTCCTCTTGTGGGAAAATCCAAGCTAGATATTCTGATCCATATACTTGTAATATGATTATTATTTATGTTTT
Organism: Solanum sitiens; assembly: GCA_016801875.1. Classification (NCBI taxonomy): domain Eukaryota; kingdom Viridiplantae; phylum Streptophyta; class Magnoliopsida; order Solanales; family Solanaceae; genus Solanum; species Solanum sitiens. Next base: position 1,743,061 of record JABWTJ010000035.1, on the reverse strand, counting down.
ATGCATGTTCAGTGATTGTTGAAATGCGTCGATGATGTGCTGATTACCATCCTATTTCTGCTTCGTAATTTGTTACATTTAGCTCCGTTTGAATCAGATTTAGAGATATTTTCATGTTTTGTTTTAGTTGATTGAAGGTACTCTTGGGATATATGACTACCTACCATTATGTTTAGAATGTTAAATATCTTTAATCATTCTGACATGTTCGACAATAGTCTGAAATGTACCACTTGAGAACACAAATAACGTCGCGTCCCTTAACTAACAGATTTGCTCAAATTCAGTAGGAATACTCAACAAAGCATAATGACAAGTATATAGTAAAAATGAGCCTTGTACTTGGAATCTACATAGATGTCTTGTAATATATCTAAGTTTTCATGAGCTATCTTGTTATGCTTTTTCCACTATATCGATTGATTTTGATCAGATCGTAAGTTGTTGAAGGGATGGTGACATTTCGTCGCCGGGGTCAGTCCAATTGTCATAGAGTACATTTCGTCGCCGGGGTCAGTCCAATTGTCATAGAGTATATTCAGGGTAGGGCACTGTTAGGCGGACGGACTTTCTTCACTTAATTTTGTGTAGAAATCAATCCAATCCTAATGACAGTCAAGTCCCACTCAACTCAGCCCTTCGCAGCCTATTCTGTCTAACGTTCAAGAACGTTTTTCTGATTATTGCCTTAGATTATTTTTCGCACTTTCACTTGAAATCACAAACAAACATACGGGCAAACCCAACCTTTATATTTATAATCAAAATAATACAAAGGACTCACTCGTTGAACAACAATTCTGTCCAACTTTCGACTTCGACTTCGACTCAAGGCACAATCACAAGTCGATTGCTGCCTTAGACACTTTCTAAAACCCTCACGTTTTATTCTAAGTGTCTTGGTGAAATTACAGAGTTCCTATTCCCTCTTTCACTCTTAGGATAACAATTCTATCCTAATTAATTTCACTCTCACGTTTTAACACCAAGGCTGCACATTTATAGAGCATGTGGCAGCCTTGTGTTTTACATTGCATAGTGTTGTGACACATGTCCTACACTTGTCAAATGATCAGCCCACTAAAATATACTTCAGTTGACATCCCCAACTGATAAGAAGCATTCAAATTCGAATTCAAAAAGCACACAAGAGATACAACGAATCTGGACACAAGCAGTTACAAAAAGGTAACCGCCGCATGTGCTTGGCATGTGCCTTTGCTGACTGTATTTCGGCCTGCTTTGCTGCATTTTCCTTCAACATTTTCGACTCCAATACAATGTCTAAACATTGTATAGTCAATGCCTCATCAAAGCCCACCCGAATCCATCCGCACATTTTCCATGCCTGCGCACCACCAACGCCCTGCCGCTGCCTGTCGCTGGCTTGCTTTGGCAATGTCTACATTTAATCCACTCGTGCCATTTCTTGTTTTCTTGTTGCGTTTCATTCACAATTGACAATGCTTCAATTTAGCTCAGCTCGATTTCTCCGCATTTGACCAGACCATGTGATTTTCGCATGCCAACCTTGCCCACAACCGATGTTGGCCAGCGTCCAAGTCATGCCATGGGCTGTTATTTTGCCAACACCCATGTCATGTCTTGACACTGTCTTACCAACATATTTTGAACCCATTTGACCATGCCAACACTTTGCTCACACAACGCATGACAGATTTCACCCGCATTTTGGCCCTTGGCAAAGTCATTCATGCTAACCCTTTGCCACGCCCATGCCTATGTCGAGTCACTTAGTCAGGGCCCTTACAAACTTCCCCCACCTAATGAAACTCGACGTCCTCGTCGAGGACATCTTTCATCTAACCCTGTTTGGGTTCCGGACAAGGATCATATCCTGTCCATCATCTTCATCTTCGACCAACGCCAATGAATTCATTCTTGACGTTTCTGCCTCATTGTTCTTTTTCCTTTTCAACTCGGCAGCAAGTATGGCAATCACTTTCACTTGTACTGGGCAGTCCCTTTTCAGATGAGGACCCCCACAAGTAAAGCATCCACCAAAATTTCCCTTCTGTTTTGGAAAATTAGGTTCCCCTTGCCTATTTTTCCCGCCTTCGTCTTCCTTTTCGGCAGCTTGGCCCTTCCCATTTTTCTTCCACTCCTTCCCCTTATCTTGCTGTTTGAAGTGCGAAGAAGCCCTTGGGTCGTCACCCTCATCGAAGTCAGCCAACTTGTCTGCTGCCACTATGGCAGAATTGAGAGTTTGGACATTCTGTCTCCTTAACTCTCTTTGTGCCCATCCCTTTAACCCACTTATGAAATAGTACAACTTGTCCTCCTCGACTATGTGGCCTATGTTCAACATCAAGGATGAAAATTCCTTGATATAAGCCCTTACAGTGCTGCCTTGTTTCAAACGTCGCAGCCCATCCCTTGCCAACCAAGATGAATTGCTTGGAAGGAATTGAGTTTTCAGTTCTTCTTTTAACATCTCCCACGTTTCAATTTGTGGCAGATTCGAATTTTCAACTTCAGCAACCCTTGTTCTCCACCAGACCTTGGCATCATCACATAAATACATTGTTGTGATTGACACCTTTTCACCATCTTGAACCTTTGCTGCCTTGAAGTAATTTTCGATATCCCAAAGAAAGTTCTCCAATTCCTTGGCACTTCTCACACCATTGTAAGCCTTAGGTTCTGGAACCTTCAACCTTATGGGTCCAATCGTTCCTTGCAACGCCCGACGAAGAAGAAGAACTTCGCCACGCAGATCTTCTTTCTCTCTGCGAACAAGTAGCATCTCTTGTTGGGTAGTTTCATGTTTAGAAGCGTATTCTGCCTCCAACAACGAAACTTTTTCGTTTAGCAACTCATTAATCAAGATTAATTCTGCTTTCACTCTTTCAATCTGAGTGACCAGATCAACCAAGTTTTCCCATCATTTGTTCCACCAATAAGCGCCTCCAATCGTGTCACCCTTTCCCGCAGTTCAGCGTTTCCTCCAGCCATCGAATAATCTAAGCGGGCTCTGATACCAATTGTTAGGCGGACGGACTTTCTTCACTTAATTTTGTGCAGAAATCAATCCAATCCTAATGACAGTCAAGTCCCACTCAACTCAGCCCTTCGCAGCCTATTCTGTCTAACGTTCAAGAACGTTTTTCTGATTATTGCCTTAGATTATTTTTCGCACTTTCACTTGAAATCACAAACAAACATACGGGCAAACCCAACCTTTATATTTATAATCAAAATAATACAAAGGACTCACTCGTTGAACAACAATTCTGTCCAACTTTCGACTTCGACTTCGACTCAAGGCACAATCACAAGTCGATTGCTGCCTTAGACACTTTCTAAAACCCTCACGTTTTATTCTAAGTGTCTTGGTGAAATTACAGAGTTCCTATTCCCTCTTTCACTCTTAGGATAACAATTCTATCCTAATTAATTTCACTCTCACGTTTTAACACCAAGGCTGCACATTTATAGAGCATGTGGCAGCCTTGTGTTTTACATTGCATAGTGCTGTGACACATGTCCTACACTTGTCAAATGATCAGCCCACTAAAATATACTTCAGTTGACATCCCCAACTGATAAGAAGCATTCAAATTCGAATTCAAAAAGCACACAAGAGATACAACGAATCTGGACACAAGCAGTTACAAAAAGGTAACCGCCGCATGTGCTTGGCATGTGCCTTTGCTGACTGTATTTCGGCCTGCTTTGCTGCATTTTCCTTCAACATTTTCGACTCCAATACAATGTCTAAACATTGTATAGTCAATGCCTCATCAAAGCCCACCCGAATCCATCAGCACATTTTCCATGCCTGCGCACCACCAACGCCCTGCCGCTGCCTGTCGCTGGCTTGCTTTGGCAATGTCTACATTTAATCCACTCGTGCCATTTCTTGTTTTCTTGTTGCGTTTCATTTACAATTGACAATGCTTCAATTTAGCTCAGCTCGATTTCTCCGCATTAAACCAGACCATGTGATTTTCGCATGCCAACCTTGCCCACAACCGATGTTGGCCAGCGTCCAAGTCATGCCATGGGCTGTTATTTTGCCAACACCCATGTCATGTCTTGACACTGTCTTACCAACATATTTTGAACCCATTTGACCATGCCAACACTTTGCTCACACAACGCATGACAGATTTCACCCGCATTTTGGCCCTTGGCAAAGTCATTCATGCTAACCCTTTGCCACGCCCATGCCTATGTCGAGTCACTTAGTCAGGGCCCTTACAGGCACCCACAAATATCGTTGTTGACTAGTGCATCTTACCAATTCAAGGCACATATAGAGCTAGCGAACATAGGTCCAGTCAAACTAGTCATGGAGAACGTAGTGGTTTTACAAACTCTTTTGTTTTTTCTAAGCGAGGTTTAGGTCCTCCAGATTTCTGATTGTGATGGGTATGGGCACCCAAATCAAGGGTCAGAGATTTTTTTAGTAATTCATATCTAGATGGTGGTCACAGATTTCTCAAATGCAGTGATCACATGTATGTTATTTGTCACTATATTGTTATCTTAATATATTGATCGGTCACAAAACACTAATTTTCAATTTTTAAAAGATAGATCATCTACTTTAAAATTAAAAAGATGGTAAACTATAGTAACATTGAATAAAACCATTTATATTTAGAAATAAAAATTGCAAGTTGTAGTTTTTATCTACGTGGTTATATAAATTGTTCAAAATACAAATAATTAAAAATCACATATATTTATCTTTACAATTAGTAAATATAAACAACTCACATTCAAATTTTTGTATTGAATTTATTTAGCAACAAACAACTCTCTAAATAATAAAATTTGTAAGCTAATTTATTAGATAAATTTCTGGTACAAATATAAAACGTAGAAATCAAGAAAATAAATAAAATAATCAAAAATAAAACATAGAAATCAAGAAAATAAATAAAATAATTAAAAATAAAACATAGAAATCAAGAAAATAAATAAAATAATTAAAAATAAAACATAGAAATCAAGAAAATAAATAAAATAATTAAAAAGATTTTAGGGGTTTGTTTCTCTTTACATAGATTGATCCCATCGTATGAAATCCTATGTATAACTAATACCACAACTAATACCACAAAATGGAAGGTATTAGTTATACATCCTATATATAGGGTGTATAACTAATGCATGGACTAGTACATGTATTAGTTATACATAGGCCAAAATCTTCTACCAAACATAGTACTCCTTTCGTTTCACTTTATTAGAGGTAGTTTTACTCGGCACAAAATTTAAGAAAGAAAAAAAAAGACTTTTAAAACTTGTGGTAAAAAATAAATTATAAAGATTTGTGTGACTATAAATCATTTAATTAAGGGTAAAATAAATATTCAAAAGATAAATTGTTACTTAATATAGAAATGTGTCATTCTTTTTTAGATTGATTAAAAAAGAAAGTGGATCACATAAATTGGTACAGAGAAAGTACTAAATAGTACCGTAAATAATACATGGACTATTTCTCATAATACTCCCTACCAAACAGCCCCTTAGTGCATCTATCTCAATTGGCGATTCTTTAGTGGTGCATCAGGTGTACCGGGGTGTGTATTGACATCATCAAGTAGTGAGACTTAGACAGACTTTATTTTAATAGATATGGTTGATTTTGATGTGATCTTGAGTATGAACGGGTTATCTCCCTATCATGTGATTCTAGATTATTTTGCCAAGCTCGTGCCCTTAGCTTATCCCGATTTACCTAGATTAGAGTGGAAGGGTACTCAGAGTCCGTGTCTGAAAGGAATGCTCATCACATGAAGGAGAACAATTGCTTATCATAGTTGATTCATGTCCGTGATCTTATCAAGGGTCCTTCTTTAGAGACCACGAGGGTGGTAAGAGAGTTTGTAAACGTGTTTATTATAGACTAGTTTCAGAGCACATGTATACATTTGAAGAAAGAATCATAAAATTAATCACTAAATACAACACTCTAGTATCATCATTAGTCTCTAAAAGTAACTCCGAACCCACCATCTACTCCAACCATAAATCATAATTTATCTATACAATTCAATGAAATTTAAAAGGTTGAACTTATATTATTATAGCCAGATGATCTTCTCACATCCATGGGTGAAATGAATTTGCTAGCTGCATCACTAGGCTACAAAACAATTTAAAATCAAATTTAATTAATAATCAGAACCACAACAAAACCTTAACTAACGATCACTTAGTTTCCGTCAACAATCAACAACAGACTCAAGACTCACTGATCATGTATCCACACTTGTAGTCAAATTGCTAACAACTTGTGCAAATAAACAAATACTATTCAAACAATACCATTAGCCGACTAAGAAATCAAAACATTTACTGAGTTATAAAGAACCACTTACATAGCAAACTGTCATCATATTCACAGAATCTCTTTACTTTTAGAAGTATAAATAACTCTCTTGAGATTGCTCCTTGAAATTCCATGAACCAAAAAGGCCTGCAACACATACAATGCTGGTTCATAATTTTTCACATTTTAATATGAAGCATAAAACACATTTTAATATTCTTGGGCACACTCTTAGCTACAGAAAGCTTGCATGCATTATATAGACTGAGTTACATATATATATATATATATATATATATATATATATATATATATAGCTACAGAAAGCTTACATACATTTTTTTCTTTACTTCCCTGGCTTGATTAATCTCAAATTCAACAACTAAGCTCAAAGACTTCGAGGATAAAATGACAAGAGTGCCACAGTGACGATCTCATGCTAACATGCTTATGTGAATAGCAACTCTAGCAAAAAGTTTAATAAGTAGTTAATTTAGTTACTCAGTTTGTCAGACGTACTCTTTTCTCAGATGCCCTTGGTAAGAAGCTTAGTAAATTCTCCCACTTTGTAGAATTTAATCATAGAATTTAATCACATGAGTAGATAGGTAAGACGTTAAGAAATCCGTACGACTTTACGAAATCAAATTGGAGCGAGCAGAACTTCCAAAACTGATCTTAGTGTGAGAGGGTAGTTTCTGAGTGTCATGAGATGAAGGCGTGTTGTAAAATGAGGGTTTGAAATTCTTAAATTAGCTCACTATTTTCGTTCAAGGAGCCAAGGCAAGTCTGCTGTGGCGGGATGGGGGTTGCCATAGCGGGCCAGTCACGAATTAAGTCTGAAATATATCCCAAAAATGCCATAATTCTGCAATTTTCATTTTTGCGAACAAGGAGACGACCCTTGAAGAGCTCTTGACAGTTTTCCATGACTTTTATTATTAAAGGTAAGGTTCACTCCCCAATCCAATTTTCGATCCATAGAATTTAGAATTTTTATTATAATGAGGTAGGGTTTTGAACGGTCTTGTATGATGGAAAAAGCCCTAGCTGCACTTTAGGATCATAATTTGGGTCTTAAGTTATTGGGTTTATCATAATATGGGTAAATTAGACCTTAATTATTGATTCCCGTATTGAATTATTTGTTTGTAGACCTAGAGCAAGCGGAAAGAATCTGGAAAGGGAAGAATCAAGTTTCTTAGGAGGGTTCAAGCTTTGTTGAAGGTAGGTGATGGTTGAGATTTCATGTTGGTGTGATGCATGTTAGTAATTACTTCATTATAATGCATATATGCATGTGAATGTTGCACGATTCATCACACTAATCGTAAATGGGCATGAATGAATGATTGTATGTCACGAATCAATACTTGATTGTATGATTATGAGAATTGTACATTGTGTGTGTGATTGTGGCTTTTTGATTGGATCAAGGGTTACGTTCCAACACACTAACTTGGATCGGGTACTACTTTTCAGTGCATAAATGGGATCGGGTGTCACGTCCAGCATACTAACTTGGATTAGGTACCACTTTCTGGTACACTAACAATTTGGGTATGGATTTCATGTGAGGATTATTGACTTGTCACATATGTGTATTATTGAGAATGTGGAATTTTACATTGATCCTGAAATGATGACTGATATTATATATGTTCGGTATATGCCTATTTATTTTGTTGTGGTTACTTGTATATGTGTCACTTATGGGGATAGACACGTGATCCCACCAGTACACTGTGGTTGTGTACTTATACTGCACTTCCTCTTTCTTTGTTGAGTACAAGGTATCTTCAGGCGGCTACTAGACCTCGTTTAAAAGATCAATGACCAATCGAATTTAAGGTGAGTCAATTCTTCCTGGCTGCCTTGAGTTCTCATTATGTTTAGTCCATTCTATTCGAACTTAAACTAGTACTTTAGATAATCTTATGTTTAGTTTCGGGTTGCGCCATTTTCTTAGACTTGTCGTTAGTAGATGTTTTGGTACAATGACTTTCAGATGTAGGCTTTATTACCGCAATTATTTTGATTAGACTCGAAGTTTATCGGAACTCCATATTTTTTCTTTAGACATTTAAACCTTCTTCGGTATCTTTAAATGCGTAATTTTTGATAATTTGGTTAGTTGGGTTGTAATAACGATTCTCCCACTAGAGGATTAGTGTTGGTGTCAATCACGTGTGTGTGTGTGAAGCGACCCCAAAAAAGAGATAAAAAATAGTGTTATTAACTTTTTACAATTAAATAACAAGCAAATCATTTTATTATATATATATATATATATATATATATATATATATATATATTTTTTTTTTTAAAAAAAAAGGCCACGGATCCAAACTTTAATTTGTGACAAGCAATGTAATTTCTTTTTAGCATAAGTAGAGGCTTTTTGCATCAAAATTAAGTTCAAACTTTGATTCAAATATATCTTTCCACTACACAAATCATTTTGATCATAGAAATATTCATAACAAATCTAACAATGCTAATTTGGTCTTCACTTCTATCAAACTATAGTTTAATATATTATCATATATATCATTATTTCATCCGATAATTCTTAAATTTCAGCTCTAAAATCAAATGCAAAGAATAATTTATGCTAGTAATCCAACATGTAGCTAGGTAACTCCTTGTATTGAGAAATCTTTCCTATTGAGACAAGTAAAAAATCAACGATGCTTTTAATTTCTTTTCATGATTTGTTATCTATGTGTAAAGTAAAAATTTAACTTATTGTGGGGTCACATGAAATCTTAACTATCATCAAAACTTTATACTTTTTTTCTAACGTTCATAACCTAGTGAACAATAATTTAAAGGGTTGTACAGAGTATCTGAGTGGAGAGTTTGATTCAGCAAGGAGGTCATATTTTTTTCTTGTACTAAAATTGCAAATTATAACAGACTCTAAGTACATGAGTAATTATTTTTCCATTTGGAGACTCTTAAGTCTTGTCCTTCATATTTCAAACATTACATTACAATCCAAGAGATTTTTTCTTAATCGAGTTGTAAATAATAGACTAATAAATTATAGTCATGTGTGTTATTTATCTTAATTCACCTAGCTTTCATCTAGAATTCACCCGTAATTCTTTACAGGGAAGAAAAAGATAAATATTTTAATTTATATGATCAAAGGCTTACTAATTATGGCCCCTCGATTTTTTTTCTTTTGTGTTTTGAGGATTAAATTATATTAATTATGATTAATATTTTGAGATACATATTTTTATTTAAATTAAATTGACTTTCTATATATAAAATATGATAATATTTCTAGCGAGTAATTATTATTTGCAAGAAAATCAATTAATTCACTATCTCTAAGAGTAAATGATTAATGTTTTTATTCGGAGAGTCTTTGAGTTAATTCCTTGAATGGTTATTTATTTTTATGAATTTGTCTATCAATTTTTTTTATATTTTTTTAGAATTTCAAAGTCACTCAACATTTATTATAATAATGATAATAATTATTATTATTTATTTATTTATTATTATTATTATTATTGTTATTATTATTATTATTATTATTATTATTATTATTATTTTCAAAATATATAAAATATTATAAAATATTTATCCTCTCCTTGTTGACATTCTATGTCACATTAAATATTTTATTTAATTCAGATTTAAAATTCTTAATAATTAGAAAGAAAAAGAAAAAGATAAAATATTACGATTCTAGAAGAATTTTTTCATGAACTTTTTATTATTTGATACCACATTATAAAAAAAATAATTAAAAATATATATGCTTTGACATACATAAAGCCTAATAATATAATTATAATATATAAAGCAATAATATTAATTTGGAAAAGAAAAGAAAAAAAATAATGTCTTTTAAATTGGTAGAATTAAATAACAGGCAAATCAAAGGAAAAAAAAATAAGATCACAAGTCCAAACTTAGTAATAAGCATTGAAATACTTTTATTTATTTTATTAGCATAAATAAAGGCTTTCTACGTAAATATTAATGCCATTAATTTCATCCTCTATTGGAGCTCCATGAATTTTTAAGTATCTCCAACTAACTTTCCCAACATCATAAAAGTAACAAAATAAATATTATTTTTCACTGCAATAAATATAATCTCTCCATCACGAGATCGCAGAATCCTTGAGGAGGACCATATTTTGGTTTCAATATATCTTCCAAATCATTCCAATGTGAGGGAATCTGAATTCCATGAATCTTCCTTTCTTCTTTCTCAAAATTTTCTAAGATCCATAAATCATTTCGACCAGTGAAACTTTCCCAACAGTCCAGCAATGCTATTTCCCCTTCACTTCTATCAAATAATAATCAAATATATTTTTACATATATCATCACCCAATCCAATAACTCTGAAATTTTCAGCCCTCAAATCAAATGCAACTATCGGATTCTTCAAGTAATCCATCATATATATGAATCCTTTAATAGAGCAATTTTTCATACTATAACATGGAAAAAAACTAATGATATCTTTAATTTTTCTCCAGGATTTATCTATGCTTAAGGTGAAATTAAACTTTGTGCATGCTCACCAGAATTATGAACTTGCATCAAAACTTTGTACCTCTTTTCTACGGGTTCATAACCAGTGAATAGTAATATAAAGATTTTATCGAGCGAGAGTTGTTTCTCTGATAGGAAAGTACTACCATTTTTCTTATACTGGGATTGAAAATTCTAACATGCTATTCATCGTACTTCCAGATGCAGTATGAATTATTAACACACGGTACATTAAAATATTGACCGTGACGATCAAAATTCCATCTAGATGTATTTCCATATTCGTTTAGATCTATAGCATATAGATCTTCATCTTTCCCCATAAGGAATCTCGTTCCACCATCGCGAGTCATAGAACATAGGTGATGAACATGTGTAAAATCTGAATCCAACAACAAGAGCATAAATTTTTTTGGAAACACACCTAAAATGCATCAATGATATAACGGAAGCCATATAAATATTTCAACAATTAGATCTTGAGGAAGTATAGGGATTTTTCTCATAGGTATCATACTTGTATCGTATGTGGAGGCTGAAAAAACTGAGTGAGTCAAACTAAAATATTTGCAGGCTTTATAAGTAGGCAAAATTTTTCTTCATTAAATGTTTTATTTGACTTTATGTACTTGTATAAAAACATTTGCATTTGATTAAATTTATATTAAGTTGATCTGATCCAAAATAACTTTTTAAAAAGCTCAAGAGGAAATAATGGTTCATCTTTTTATCAATGGAGAATTCGCGTGATCAATCTGGAAATACTATACAGATGCTATAGGGCTAAAAGACCCTTTCATTCAGGTTCATCAAGCAATACAGAAGTGGTGGGAAATAAAGAATTGTGCAAAACTTACGCCTATTCTTCAAGCCTTCCCTGCTTTTATTTGTTGGCAATTGTGAAAAAGAAGGAATAATATAGAGCATGGAGGTAATATGACCAAGTGGAAGGTGATTCAAGAGATTAATAGTAATCTAGTCAAACTAGTGAAACTAAAATACCCTTGGATAAAGGTCATTCCTAACCAGTAGCCTCAACTGGTTCAGCACTTTGAATAATACAGACCCATAATAAAATCGCAAGTGGTGATTTGGAGAAAACCTGAAATAGGATGGTTAAAGTGTAACACAGATGGGGCTTGTAGAGGAAATCCTGGTGAGAGCTCTGCAGCTTTCTGTATTAGAGATGTTGATGGTAATCTAGTATATGCTGAAGCTAAAAGACTTGGGATCACAAATAGCATCAAGGCAGAAGCAATAGTCATTCAAGGAGGTATTCAACACTGTATTGAACATCATCGAGTACCAGATGGAGATGGCTAGTATTAATTTGTGGAGGAGAAAGGGGCTAGTGCATTTTGCTCACATCCTTAGAGAAGGCAATGCACTAGCAGAGTTTTTAGCTAATGACGTCTTTAATTTTTCAGGTACATGAGCAGTTCAATATCAGAATTTTCATTCATTACCATCGCAGGCAAGGAAACTTCTCAACATTTATAAACAACAACTACCACAATTAAGATTCAACACGTACAAGAATAGAGAACCAGATTGAAGATTCAAGATCACACACTTAAGGGGTAAGTTTGTAGGTCTAAAAGCATATCAAGAAAACCGCATTCACTTAATTCAAAAGACACAATACGTGTAAGATCCAGCAACAACTTGTAATTAGAATAGACCTAAATTAATTTGTGATCTGAACTAAAAAATAACTTATTAATGGTGGTATCAGTTTCGTATGAAGCTCAGCCCATTGTAAGGTGTTTATTAGGACAGATTTCAAATTAAATTAGTGTTACATCTGATTTTATGCAAGTTTCTAGTCAAAGGGCCAGATTTACCTTAGAGCTAACACCAAACATTCAAATGAACTGGTTTAAGATTCTTTAGCTTGGGTGTTGATTCCGCAGCGTCTGGTGAGAGATTAGAGACCGCTAACATTGGAATCACCTCTGGGGACTAGTTTAAACCTTGAATTTGGTAAAGCTTAAAGATGAGTTTGCACTAAAATTTGATGACTCTCAGATCAAAAATTTGGAGAGATACCACAGGCACGACCTTATTGTCGCCCCCAAATCTCCAGATGATTCTGGCGAGCTACGACGGCTTCAGGCGTCAAATTGGTCTTCACCACTGTACACCTTTATCTGAAGTAGCTTTCCTTTCTGTTTGATTTCCTTTTTCTAATTTGGTTTGCGTGCGTTTGTTTTTTTATATTTGTTTTCTTTAGTTTAGTTTTTTTTGATGAAGTGATGGGGCCTGTGGGCCTAAAACCAATCAGTTTTATTGTTTTTTTAATTGGGATAATTGTATATAATAGCAAACTAATAATCTAAAATAAATGGAGTAGCTACGGTTTGATTTAATTGTGCTCCATAGCAAACGTTTACCAAAGTTTGCCAGTCGCCTCTCTCTCAAAAATCTCGCTCGCCACTCTCTCATTCTCGCTCGCCACTCTCCCTCTGCTCGCCTCTCTCGCTTTATACACAGAAGTGTATAAATTGTTTTTTGTTTTGTATAAAGCGAGAGAAAATTGTATATACACATGCAAAAATATATATCTTCGTGCTATACACTTAATTATACAATTTACAAACATTTTACTTCGATTCAATTGTAGACAAAGCAAATTTTATACAAATATTGCAGCGAAAAAGGCCAACGAATTATACAGTTGCGAATTATACAATTGCAGTGAAATACAATTTTCTCTCGCTTTATACAACAGAAGTGTATAAATTGTGTTTCTGTTTTCGTATAAAGCGAAAGAAAAACATATATCTTCTTTCTATACACTTATAATTATGCAATATACAAATATTTTTACTTCGATTCAATTGTATGCAAAGCAAATTTTATACAGATATTGCAGCAAAATAGACAGCGAATTATATAATTGCGCATTATACAATTGCAGTGAAATAGGCCAACGAATTATACAATTGCGGCGAAATAGGCCATCGAATTATACAATTTAGACCAGCGAATTATACAATTGTATATGTATAGCGAATTATACAGTTATATGTTTGCTATAGAGCGCAATTATGCAAACTTTGCTATAGCATACAAATATGAATTTTTTGTTTGTTATATGTGAAAGTTGCCCTTTTTAATTTGATTCTAATAAACTCTTGGGTCCATTTTGGACCCTTTTATTAAAAAAAACAAAAATTTAATAAAGTAAATAATTTTTTTTAATTATGTATATATATGGTGCTAAATAAAGTTATGTATAAATTACTAAAATACAATTTTAATTGATATACCAATTGAAATAAAATCCAAGTTAAATATCACTTATCGAAAAAAACAACATTCGTTATGAAACAAACTAAAAAAAGGATAATATAAACTTATTAAAATTAAAAATAATTGAATTTATATATTCAAAACTATACAAATTAATTATTTATAAGAGCAAATAAATAATGTTTTTTTCTATTTGTGTAGACTCTCTTGAACCTTGCCTCTCTACAAAGTTAGCTAGCTCGCATATATCAAACATTATAGACAAGTAACATTATAATTGATTAATTTATTAAATAGTCATTTATATTTCAAAAATTGTCTATTAATTAAAATCATATTCGATTTTTTATAACTATAAAAATCAGTTATTTTTTTCCTCAAAAAAGCTAAATGAAAAAACTTATTCTCTTTTAGTTGACATGCCATGTCACATTAAACACTTTATTCAATTAAAATTTGAAAAGAGAATATAAAATATTACTTTTTGAGAAGAATTCTTTATGACATTAAGAAAAAAATATTTGAGAACATATACATTGACATGCATAAAACCTAATATAAAAGAAAGAAAAATAATATTTGGCTCATTTGGAACAACTCGAATAAAAAGAGACAAAAACAATGTTATTAACTATATAGAATTAAATACCAAGCAGATTATTTTATTTTATTTTATTAAAAAAAGGTCACAGGTTCAAATTTTAATTTGTGACAACTGACAAGTAATGTAATTTTTTTAGCACAAGAAGATGTTTTCTACATTAAAATTAAATCCAACTTTTATTTCAAACATATTTTTTCACTACACTAATCATTTTTATGTATAAATATTCATAACAAATCTAACAATGCTAATTTGTTTCTCACTTCTAACAAACTGTAGTAAAATATTTTGTCATTTATATCAATACTCAATCCAACAATTCTAAAATTTAAATGCAAATAATAATTTCTTCAAGTAATCTAACATGTAGCTAAATAGCTTCTTAAATTGAGAAACTCTTCCTACTAAGACTGTAAAAATAAGCGATATTTTTAATCTCATTTCATGATTCATTGTTTATGCTTAAAGTGAAATTTCAACTTCTTATAGGCCTACTTGAAATCTTAACTATCATCAAAACTTTATAATTTTTTCTAACGGTTCATAACCTAGTGAACAACAAGTTAGTGGGTTGTACAGAGTTATCTGGAGTTATCTGAGTGACGAATTTGTTTCAACAAGAATGTCATATTTTTTTTCTTGTTCTGAAGTTTAAAATTCTAACAGACTCTAAGTACGTGTGTAATTTGTATTTATTTTTTCATTTGGAGGCTCTCAAGTCTTAGCTTTCATATTTCAAACATTACATTACAATACAAGAGATATTTTCTTATAGTTCTAAATAATAGACTAATAAAGTTATAGTCATGTCTGTAATTTTATCACAAATTTGCCTCTCTTTTATCTAGAATTCACTTCATGATTCTTCGCAGTGACGGAAGAGATAATGTAAAAAATAATAGCGTACGTGATCAAATGCTTACTAAGTATGGCCCCTCGGTTCTTTTATTTTGTGTTTTGAGAATTAAATTATATAGATTTTGATTAATATGTTAAGATATATATTTTTGTATGAATTAAATTGATTTTTCGAATAAGAATTATGAGAATTTTTCTAGAGTAATAGGATTAATTATTATTTTCAAGATAACCAATTAATTCTCTATCTAAGTAAATGAGTAATGCCTTTATATTCAAGGAGTCTTTGAGTTAATTCCTTGAATAGTTATTTATGTTTAAGAAATATTGATTTTTTTAAAAAAAAATTTGTAAAATCACTGAAAAATTTATTTTTTGTTATGAAACTATAGAATAAGAAGAAGAAAATAGAGAGAATAGAAGACTTATTATTTCTTTTGAGGGATAATTTTACAATGAAGAGGAGCCCTCTATTATAGCGGAAATCTAACTTGGTCTCCAAGTAGAACTCTTAACCATATTCTAAAAGGACTCCACATGATAGACATTCACTATAATACAAATACTTTATAACACTCCCCCTGAATGTCTAATTCATATATGATGTGCCTCGTCAAAAACCTTACTAAAAATAATTTTAAGAAAAGAAAAACTCTAGTAAAGGAAAAGAGTACACATATCTATTAATACGCATCTATGATGCCTCATTAAAAACCTTACAAGGAAAACCCAGTGAGACAAAACATCGTTAGGGAAAAAGAGTACAACGCGTATTAACTCCCCCTAATAAGAACATCAATCCAGAGACTTGAATCTTCGCATTCCAAGCTTGTGCACCATCTTCTTGAAAGTTGCAGTTGGTAGAGACTTGGTGAATAGATCAGCCACATTGTCACTTGAACGCATCTGTTGCACATTTATATCACCATTCTTTTGAAGTTCGTGTGTATAGAAAATCTTTGGTGAAATGTGTTTTGTTCTATCTCCTTTTATGAATCTTCCCTTAAGTTGTGCTATGCATGCTGCATTATCTTCATATAAAGTGGTGGGTACTTTATCACACTCCAAACCACATTTCTCTCGAATGAGATGTATTATACATCTTAACCACACACATTCTCTACTTGCCTCATGAATAGCTATTATTTCAGCATGATTAAATGAAATGGCTACGATGGACTGATTTGTAGATCTCCAGGATATAGCAGTCCCCCCACATATAAACACATAGCCTGTTTGGGATCGAGCTTTGTGTGGATCAGATAAATATCTTGCATCAGCATAACCAACAATATTGGGGCTACAATTATTAAAATAAAATTAGCCTGTATCAGTTGTCCCTTTAAGATATCGCAAAATATGTTTGATCCCATTCCAATTTCTCCTAGTAGGAGCAGAACTATACCTTGCTAACAAATTAACAACAAAAGCTATATCAGACCTTGTAGTATTAGCAAGATATATTAGTGCACCAATTGCACTAAGATATGGTACTTCAGAATCAAGAATTCCTCATCCTTTTCTTGAGGACAGAATGGATCCTTATTCACATCAAGTGAACGAACAACCATTGGAGTACTTAATGGATGATCTTCATCCATACAAAATCTTTTCAACACTTTTTCTGTGTAGGCAGATTGATGAACAAAAATACCATTTGTCAAATGCTCAATTTGCAAACCAAGAAATAGTTTTGTCCTTCCCAGATCTTTCATCTCAAATTCATTCTTTAGATTATCAATTGCCTTTTGAAGCTCTATTAGAGTTCCAATAGGATTTATGTCATCAACATAAATAAAAAGTACAATAAATTCCGATATTATTTTCTTTATAAAGACACATGGACAAATTGTATCATTTGTATAACCGTCCTTAATTAAATACTCACTAACATGGTTATACCACATGCATCCAGATTGCTTCAAACCATATAATGATCTTTGCAATTTAATTGAATACATTTCTCGAGATTTTGAATTACATGATTTAGGCATCGCAAATCCTTCAAAAATTTTCATGTATATCTCATTATCAAATGATCCATAAAGGTAGGTTGTAACCACATCCATCAAATGCATTTCAAGTTGTTCATGGACTGTAAAACTAATGAGATAACGCAATGTTATTGCATTCATAACGGGTGAGTATGTCTCTTCATAATCGACACCAGGCCTTTGAGAAAATCCTTGTGCCACAAGGCGTGCTTTATACCTTTGTATTTCATTTTTCTCATTTCTTTTTTGCACAAAAATCCATTTGCAACCAACATGTTTAATACCATTAGGTGTTTGAACTATAGGTCCAAAAACTTCACGTTTGGCAAGTGAATTCAACTCTGATTGAATTGCTTCTTGCCATTTTGGCCAATCATTTATTTGTCGACATTCTATAACAGATTGAGGTTCAAGATCATCATTATCTTGCATGATATTTATTGCAACATTATATGCAAAGACATAATCAAGCACTATCTCAGATCGATTCATATTAGTTTCAACATCTCTTAAATTTATGGATAGTTCATTATTTCCTTGAGTTTCAAGTTCATTGATTCTTTCATGAATATCAGAATTATTCAAAATTTGAACTTCCATATGAGATTCTTTCATAGTGTCATCTTGACATTTAATCTTTCTTTTTCTAGGATTTTGATTCTTAGAACCCAATGATCTTCCACGTTTTAGGCGTTCTTTTGACTCATTAGCTATGACACTCATGGATGGTCCTATAGGGACATCAATTTGTATTAGGACATTCTCTGCATGAATATGTGATTTAGTAATCCTTTTCAAATCTGTAAATGCATCTGGCATTTGATTTGCAATTTTCTGCAGATGAATAATCTTTTGTACTTCTTGCTCACAAGTAGAAGAATATGGATCAAGATGAGACAATGATAAATTTTTCCACAAAATTTCTTGTTTTATTTCACTATACTCTCCCCCCTAATTTTGGGAAAACTATCTCATCAAACTGACAATCTGCAAATCGAGCAGTAAACATGTCTCTAGTCAGTGGTTCAAGATAGCGAATAATGGAGGGTGACTCAAACTCAACATATATTCCTAACCTTCTTTGAGGGCCCATTTTAGTGCGGTTTGGTGGTGCCACAGGAACATGTACAACACATCCAAAAATTCTTAGATGGGATATATTAGGCTCTTGACCCATAACCAATTGCAATGGGAAAATCTTATGATAATTTGTCGGTCTGAGACGAATAAGTGTTGCATCATGCAAAATTGCATGTCCCCAGACAGAGGTGGGCAACATAGTTTTCATAAGCAATGGTCTTGCTATTAATTGTAGACGTTTAATTAATGACTCAGCGAGACCATTCTGAGTATGAACATGAGCAACAGAGTGTTCAACTCTTATCCCAATTGCTAAACAATAATTATTAAATGATTGGGATGAAAACTCTGCAGCATTATTAAGACGAATGGACTTAATCTGATTATCAGGAAAGTGTGACCTTAACCTTATTATTTGTGCCAATAATTTTGCAAATGCCAAGTTACGAGATGACAATAGGCACACATAAGACCATCTAGAATAAGCATCTATTAGAACCATAAAATATCTAAATGACCCACTAGGTGGGTGAATAGGTCCACAAATATCCCCATGTATACGTTTCAAGAACGCAGGGGACTCAATCTCAACTTTCGTTGGTGATGGTCTCACAATTAACTTGCCTTGATAACAAGAAGTACAAGAAATCCACCATTTAAAAGAAATTTTAGGTCCTTTAATGGATGTCCATTCGAATTTTCTATAATTAGTCTCATCATTATTGACCCAGGATGTCCAGATGATCATGCAAGTACAAATGTATTGAAATCAGTAAACTTCTTATTTACTATAAAATGTGTCTCAATTGCACTAACTTTTGTCCAATACAAGCTAGAAGATAATGCAGAGAACTTTTCTATAACAGATGTATGCTCAGATACATTCTTGGTAATACCAAGATATTCAAGATTTATTTCATCCATTGATTGGATATGATAATCATTTTCACGGATATCATTAAAATTCAACAAGTTTCTCTTGAATTTTGGAGAAAACATAGCATTATTAATGATGAGTTTAGTTCCTTGGGCAAAATTAAAATGACTCTTCCAAAGCCCTCAATCATATTAGTACTACCGAAATTGTAGTAACATTTATTTTGCTCATACTTAAATGAGAAAAATATTTCTTATTTTTGAATATCGTATGTGTTGTACCAGAATCAATTAAACAAATGTCTTCATATTTCGATAATATGTTTTTAGAATTATCCATATCTTCACATGAATGACATACACAAAATAAATGTATATTAAATATTAGTATTGTCAAAGGGTACAATATATTCAATGTAATAAACTAATAATTAAATATTAGAAGTTGAGCTTTAATTTATTGTTTCCTCTAAGTCAATAACGAGTTGTTAGGGAAAAAATCATTATTTAATTCTAATTAATAACAAATTGCAATTTTTTAACATTAGATCGAGTTAAAGACCTAATATAATACAAATACATGATAAATCCTAGTTAATCACAGACTGTATGTTTTTAACATTAGATCAACTTAAAGACCTAATATAATACAAACACGTGATAAAGTTTAGTATTTGACTAACACTATCATATTAGAATCATATAAATAAATCAATGAAAAGTATATATTATCTAATTAAGAAGGAACAAACTAATGAACTACAAGAATATGACTAAACTAATTTTGAAATACTAATACTCATGTAAAGCACTATCATTACATGAAATTTATTAATAACTTCTACCAAAAAAAATAAAAAATAATAATAATTAAAAAAAATCACTCTTCCATGTTCAGAGAACCATCACCAATTAAGTGATCTATCTTTCCTTCAGGATGTGCGAAGAAATCTGCTACATCCAAGTGCGTGATGTCAACTTGATTTTCAGAGATACAATTTGCCTCAGGATTTTTCTCTTTCTTCTTTAGCGATTCTTGATAAAGCTCAACCAAGTGTTTGGGAGTATGACAATCATGTGCATAATGACCTCTTCCACCACATCGAAAACAACCTTCCCTAGTTGCTTCACGTTTCTCATCCTTTCTTTTTTCCTTTTGATTGTGGTTTTTATTTGATGAATGATTAAAACCAGGAAAAGAATTACGTTCTTGACCATAATCACGACCACGACCACGACCACGATTAGGGCCACAAACTTTTCCACGCCTAGCATGGTGGGCGTACGCCACATTCACTTCAGGAAATTGTTCAGATCCAGTAGGCCGATTCTCATGATTTTTCAATAATAAATCATTATTTTGCTCAGCCACAAGAAGATAAGAAATTAGTTCAGAATACTTTTTGAAACCTTTCTCTCGATATTGTTGCTGCAAGAGCACATTCGAGGCATGGAAAGTGGAAAACGTCTTTTCCATCATATCAATCTCACTAACCGTTTCTCCACATAATTTCAACTGAGAAGTGATTCTGAACATGACAGAATTATACTCATGTATAGAATTAAAGTCTTGTAGTCTTAGATGCATCCAATCATATCGTGCCTTTGGATGTATGACCATCTTCAAGTGGTCAAATCTTTCTTTTAGGTTTTTCCACAAAACTAGTGGATCCTTAACTGTCAGATATTCAATTTTCAGAATCTCGTCAAGATGATGACGCAAGAATATCATTGCTCGTGCACAGTTTTGATTTGATGCGTTATTTTTTTCTTTTATGGTGTCTCCAAGACCCATTGCGTCAAGGTGAATTTGAGCATCCAACCCCTGAGAGGTAGTTCCTGCCCGAACTTTGAAGGGCAGTGAACTCTAATTTTGTAAGATTGACCATTAAAATTTAAAAATAAGAATAAATAATACATTTATTAATTCTTCAAATCTAACCTTCACTTTTGAGAAAGTAGAGTCTCGTGCTGATAACGTGTTATGAAACTATAGAATAAGAAGAAGAAAATAGAGAGAATAGAAGACTTATTATTTCTCTTGAGGGATGATTTTACAATGAAAAGGATCCCTCTATTTATAGCGGAAATCTAACTTGGTCCCCAAGTCTTAACCATATCCTAAAAGGACTCTACATGATAGACATTCACTATAATACAAATACTTTATGACATTTTTATTATTTTCAAAATATATTGAATATTACAAAAGATTTCTTCCCTCCTAGTTGACATTCCACGTCACATTAAATATTTTATTCAATTCAAATTTGAAATTCTTAATTATTAAACAAAAAAAGAAAATATTACCATTCTAGAAGAATCTTTTTGTGAACTTTTTATTATATGATACCACATACTTTATAAATCATTTTTTTAAAAAAATATTCTTTAACATGCATAAAGCCTAATAATATTATAGAGAACAATAATATTAATTTGGAGCTACTAAAAAAGAAAAAAAATGTCTTTTAACTTGGATAGAATTAAATGACAAGCAAATCGAAGGAAAAAATAAGATCACAAGTCCAAACATAGTAATAAGTTGAAATTTTTTTATTATTATTTTAGCATAAGTAGAGGCGTTCTACATAAATATTAATGACATCAATTACATTCTCTGTTGGAGCTCTGTAAATTTCCAAATATCTCTAACTATTTTTCTCAACATCATAAAAGTAACAAAATAAAATAGTATTTTTCATTGCAATAAATATAATTAAGCCATTACGAGAATCGTAAAATCCTTGAGGAGGTTCATATTTTAGTTTCAATATATCTTCTTGACACGACCTAACCCACCGGACCATGCGAGCACGTACTCTAACACCTAAGTAGGAGAACCCTCAATTTCCAAACGTTTTAAAAATGCGGAAAATTTAGAAAATTGAAGAACAATTAGCATCCAAAAGATTTTTACTAATAAGAGTTTTGACAACAACATGAGTTAAGACTTGTAAAGTAATTACCACCCTCAAGAATCTAGTCTAAACAGGTACAAGAGCTACTAAGAGTACAAGGTACAAAAAAATCATAATGACGCAGGTCCCACCATAAAGAAGAGTAGAAGTTGTTCGAGATTTCTTCGTCTTCACTTATGAAATGCATAACAAGAGTAGTATCAGTACAACCACACGTACTGGTAGGCATCATCGGTCAACCCGATGCCCACCGCATAATATAAGAAATTGATAAATAAAAACATGCAATAAGACTATTCATTCCTCCACCTTTATAATTCCCCAAATGCTTTAGAGGTTCAAACCCTTACTCGCTCCATTCTTGAGCGTACTTTATCGTTGTGTCCCTTAAATGGAATTCCGTAAATAACTATTACCATTCCGGTCAACATTCACGGCACGCCCTTACTCATTCCCCCAACCCACTTAACCCTTGACTTATAATTCACTGTATGAAGGCTTATACCTGATCCCATACAATTTCCCAAACAGAGCAGTACCTAACTACTTAGCATTTGCAACCCATCATCATCCCCATGTACTTTATAGTCACTAATACCGGTCACATCTCCGAGCAACACGTAGAAACACCCGGACCCTCGATCTCTACTTACCATATCCTATTTCGGTTTGGGGCCTGGCCATTCGGTGTTCATTCAACAACAAGATATCCATCATGCAAGCACACCAAATTAATAAAATTATATAGAGTTATGATCCATTCAAACAATTCCATAAGCAATGTATAATTTCACATTCTCAATATCACATAATACACATATATGACAATTCAATGGTCCTCTCATGAAACCCATATCAAAACTGTTAGTGTACCGAAACATGGTACCCAATCCAAGTTAGTGTGTAAGACGTGACACCTGATTCCACATATGCGCCAGAAAGTGGCACCCGATCCAAGTTAGTGTGTTGGGAAACACCCAATCCATTCAACAACCACAATCACAATCACAATGTACATTCTCATAATCATGCGATCAAGTGTTTATTCATGGCACACAATCATACATTCATACTCATTTACATTAGGAGAGATCAATAGTGCAATATTCTCATAATCATGCACTACAACGAAGTAATTTCTAAAATACATAACACATCAAGAATCAACCATCACCTGCATTGATTCACGAGATTAGTCTTCCCCCTAAAGTATAATCCGGATGGAATAACTAATATTACATGTACGACTATTCCTTTTTCAGTGCACAAAAGTCTACGCATAAAATTTACCATCATCACTAGTATACTATGTGGTGAATTACAAATTTACTACTACTCAATTAAATAAACCTATCTTACCTGGGTGCCAAGCATCTGGACAGAATTTTGGATCCCTTTCTTTTTTCAGGAACTCATGACGGTGGATTTGGCAAAGAATTTGCAAGATATCATCGTCGTTGCGCTTGAAATCTCTTCCTCTTTCTTTTCCAAGCTTAGGGAAGCTTTTTTTAGGGTTTCTGGGATAATTCTCGCCAATTTTTGGTGTTTTGAAAGAAGGTGCAATGATGACTTCACATAATTTAAGTTATGTCTCGTCATTCCCCCTTTGGCGCAAAATTTGCCACTTTAGCACTACCGTTTTAGTGGCAAGTGGACCGTTGTGGAAGGATGGTGGGACATTTTCCCTTGACATTTTATTTTCCTAAATAATAATTAATCGATTATTAACAATAGACACCAAATTACCCCTCGTTCGTCCCTAAACGACTAGCAAAGTGACAACTATGAGTTCTTTTTCAAGTGCTTCCCAAACTAGAGGATCGAACTACTACAAAAAAAATGAAGGATGGAGATTTTTCAACTCTAAGTTCAAAAGGGTTTTATACTCAAGGAACTGGTTAGGGAAATGAGGCAACATCCGGAGAAAACAAACGTGCCAAATTACACAGTTTGGCCATCGATAGAGCGACAGGCTCCCCGCTGTAGACGGAGATTAGAAACAATAAGGGGGAGGGGGGAGAGGAATGGTTTCCCATTTCCTCCTCTTCACTTTCAATAACTCTATCAACTACTTCGTTCTGAGCGTCGAAATCAAGGTAATATTCTCGTTAATCATGCTATTACTTCAATACTTAACAATGACTGCATGACATTAAACAATTGATTAAAGAGGGTTCTTGCTGTAGTTTTTCAAAAATGAACATTGTTTGCTTGATTTGCTAGAGTAACGCAGCATGAACACTTTACTTACATTCCTAATGCCTGCACAACGTTCTAGGCGTAAGGATTTTGTGAAAATGTAGTTGAAACGATACCGAAAGGGGTAGGGAAATTTAAAGGTATTTTTGGTGTAAAACTAGAAATTGGACGTCATTTAGGAGTAATTTTTGCAAAATAATTGCATAACTAGGTTCTAGGGTACTTTATAGACTCTAATCTACTGAAATTCTATCGAAAATGAGGTTTTTGGGACGAAGGGTCGCCATGACCGTGCCTGGTGTTTGTCCTAGATGAAGAACACTCTGTAAGCATTCATTTTGTAGTAGCGACCTCACTCATTCCTCTCTGGCGGGATTTGGGTCGATGTGGTGGGATTCAGTGGGGCAGTGGCCCCTTGCCATTTTAATCAGGAATATTTTCTATTCTTAGCCAAATCTTGTCTAACCCCATTGAATTCTAACGGGTACCTTCCTCTCATAACAATTTCAGGTCGATCTACTATGCCTAAAGCAAATGAGGAAAATCTACCCTTCCTTTGGTTTCTCGATGTCTCGAGTCGGGAAAGACACAATGATCACCGGAACAACAAATTTTGCTGTAAGAGGGGATTTCAATTGTTGGGTTTAGAGGAGAATGTGCCCGCCGTTTATACCCGTCTCATGGAGTTTGGTTGGGCTCCACTGACA
Organism: Solanum sitiens; assembly: GCA_016801875.1. NCBI lineage: Eukaryota > Viridiplantae > Streptophyta > Magnoliopsida > Solanales > Solanaceae > Solanum > Solanum sitiens. The sequence goes on along the minus strand of JABWTJ010000035.1, from coordinate 1,717,729 downwards.
TAGGATCCCCCTACTATACCCTCCACATAAGTGAGGGAGTTCTATGCCATGCTACATACTATTCGCTGGGATAATCCCCACCCTACCATCTGTACCCGGGGAGTTATGTTCACTTGACGCTCCCTTCACCAACGATATACTCAACGTGCCTGAGGTTCCCAACACGGAGTACAAGGCCAAGCTGAGGGAGATGTAATTGGGCTGATTGATGGATACGCTTGTAGAGCCTACACAATGGGACATTGTTCACTGGGATACTACAGAGGACATCACCAGCACTGACTTGTCACTAGATGCTAAGCGGTGGTTGCAGTTAGTTACCAAGAAGGAGGAAATCATACCAATGTGATATTTCCTCTAGCCTTGGTGGTAGAGTGCACTATACAGGACATTGGACCAAATGTGGGTGCACAGATTATTTCATAATGAAAGGTGTTCTATCAGGGCAACAAGAAGGTATTTTTTCTTCTTAGACTGGTGACTGCGATGTGCAAGAGAGTGGGGTTGCCAGTTCTAGACACTGATGAGATACTCCCTATAGATCCCCCTTTTCACCTTTTTTATTAGACAACCTTCCATCTCCGAGAGCAAGAGGAGGAAGATAGGCCGTGCTAGCAACAGTCAAGCAGTTGTAGAGATAGATGACAAAGGAGGGGAAGATGACGAGGGCGATGGTGCACTTCCTAACCAGTCCCTGCCCCGTATATCCCGTGCTCCTGTTGAGGAGGACCTGGCGGTCGCCTGGGGGAAACTTGGAGGTTTTATCGAGCTAGTGTATTGATGTCGGTTCCAAACTCCACTGCCCTTGAGTTGGAGATACTCCACCCCCTGATGTGATGGGAGAGGAAGAAAAATTTAGCGAGGGATCGCCTATTGGGCCGGATGTGAAGACCCTGAAGGTCATTTTCTCATGTGTCACCCCCGAACAGGAGCTTCCCACGCTTAATCCTAAGGACCTCACAGAGTTTCCCTGGTTGAGTGACGTATGGGCCGGCGAGACAGCCCGAGGAATTTTTTAGTTTCCCTAATTTGATTTTTGGCCTTATTGGCATTTAATGAATGATATTCACCTTCCCACACTGGTTTCCAACTGATTTCCCCCGTTAATATTAAATGATAAGGTTTATAACTTATTGTTCTATTGTTGAGTGTTGGCGTAATTACATGGATTACTTCAGACACGATTCGAGGTCCATATGTGTGACTAGGGAAAACAGGGGAGACAAGGTTAAGATTCTATCTCACCTTGTCCCGCTCTGGCAGGAGAAATCTCGCGATGAAGACCACGCATTGGTAGTAAAAGTCTCACCCCAATGGCCCTAACGGAGACAAAACCCCTGCCAACAATATTTCTGGATTTCTTCCCTTTTTAAATATTCCATAGATTTCAAGGCTATACTAAGCAATTTAGGGTAATCCGCTTGGTCAGGATGGTCAGTATCTACCCCGAGTCAAACCAATGATACACACTCCAAAATTTATTCTCATAATTTTAGCACTGCAACAACGAACATCCTTACGATATGCCCATACACTCACACGGTTATAGACAGTCGCAACACAGAGTCAAATTTTGTTTTACGAATCATATCGCAGATTATCTAAACCCTTGAACCAAACTTAGTCATGAATTTTATTTCCAACAACAAGTTTACGAAACTTAAGCAGTCACAACTTGCAGAGTTTTCAAATATTTATTCTATCATGGTGATATATTAAGGTTCAGAAAAGCATTTATTGTGCACATAATTATATTTCAAGAAAAAATATTCTTCACACCAACAATTATTTCAGACAATTAGAAGCCAAGTAAACATTCACAGTTTCCTATCACAACTCACTAACAAGTCCAAAGTTTTAGTTAATTCGTTCCATGGATTACCATTACTGGTCATCCATTCAATTACACATCCCCTAGGTCCAGATACCAATTGGAACCTTCTCGGTTCTTATTTACCTTACTTGGGTCCCTTCAGACAGGACTACAACGTTCAGTTTTCTTTGTTGAGATACCAATTGGAATCAGGAAATACCAATTCAATTCAACTCTTAAAACAAGCGACAACTTGCACGAAAAGAGAAAAGAACGAGATGACTTCCTAGGATGCTTCATAAATTCCTGAAGATTAGATGTGGACATCAACACAAGAGTCTACTCTATATTTGATCTTGTACGGGTAGACCGGTAACTGGGCTCTGATACCAATTTTCCACGACCACATGCTCTAACACCTATGTAAGAAAACCCTGAATTCCCAAACGTTTTAAAAACACGAAAAATTTAGAAAACATAAGAACAATTAGCATCCAAAATATTTTTACAAAATAAGAGTTTTGACAAGAACATGAGTTAAGACTTCTAAAGTAATTAACACTCGGGGATCTAGTCTTGATAGGTACAAAAGCTACTAAGACTAAAAGGGTATAACAAAATCATAAATGACGCAGCTCCCACCATGCGAAAAGAAGAATAAAAGCTGTTGGAGATTATCTTCGTCTTCACCTATGAAATGTCACTGATCCTGCAATCATACTATGCCAAAAAAGGTAGAGCAAGAATAGTATTAGTATAACCACACGTACTAGTAGATATCATCAGTCAACCCGATGTCCATCGCATAATATAAGAAATCGACGAGTAAGAAACATGCGACAAGACTATTCATTCTTTCACCTTTATCATTCTCCAAATGCTTTAGAGGTTCTAACCCTTATTCGCTCCGTTCTTGAGCGTACTTAATCGTTTGGTCCCTTAAACGGAATTTGAGAAATAACTACTACCATTCCGATCAACATTCATGGCATGCCCTCACTCATTCCACCAACCCACTCAACCTTTGACTTATAATTCACTCTATCAACGCTTATAACCATTCCCATACAATTTACCTACCAGAGCAGTACATAACTACTCAGAACTTGCAACCTATCATCACCCCATGTACTTAGCAGTCAGAACTTCCGGCCCTCTATCACGACCCAAACCATCGTGATTGGCGTTCACACTAATACTCGGGTGGGAGAAGCACTACTACAACCAAAACAAGCAACTAATCTAAAACTAAAGCATTTAAAGATGCAGAACAAATCAAATATTAAGGAAAGAAATATATTTCCCATAAACTCTAACAAAGGTCTAACAATATAAATTAACATTAAGGAAGTAGTTCCTAGAACCTGAAAGTCAATGTAACAAAACATCTAAAATTCAATGAGTCTAAACAAGAAGAGATGCAACGCCAATCTAATTAACTAATAAACTACTAAAGACAAATGTCTAAGTCTGAAAATGGTAAACATAGACAAAGAGAATTCCATGGCAGCCTTGAAGAATTAACTCACCCTTGAATTCCAAGTGACGATCAGTGATCTTTTAAGCGAGGTTCGTCAATAGCCGGTTGAAGATGTCCTGTACTTAAAAAAAAGAAGAGCAAGTGCAGAATCAGTACACAACCATAGTGTACTCGTAGGATTACATGGCTATCACACTAAGTGAAACATAAGCAAGTCAATACTATTATAATCACATGCATATACATCAACATTTACGAACAATGATCAACTTCAAAATTCTCAATATAAATAATTATGTCAAATACTTGGTCCTCTTATGAAACCCAAACTGTTAGCATATCGAAACATGGTACCCAATCGCATAGTTATGTCAGAACATGGCAATCTGATCCCATGTTTATGCCAGAACGTGGCAATTCGATCCCAGTTAGTTATGCGCGGGAACGTGGTAATCTAATCTATCAACACACCACAATCACAAACAAAAATATACTTTAAAGTCATACAATCAAGAAATGATTCATGGTATATAGTCATTCATCTATCTCATTTACAACAAGTGTGATCAATAATGAAACATTCATAAACATACAAGTATCATAATGAAGAAGGACCATGGATACATCACACAATCATAGAATCACAACCATCACCTACCTTGAAACAAGCTTGAAACCCTAAGAAACTTTCCTTTCCTTTCCAGATTTTTTCCGCTTGTTCTTGGTCTACAAACAATCTTAATAACATGGAATCAACAAACAATCACTAATTACCCAAAACTTTAACAATTCTATGAACCCTGGATCATACCCATGATCTCAAGTATCCAATATAAGGTTGTTTCCACCTACAATCTATACGAAAACCTTCCCACATCATTATTTCCCATTTTATTACGTTTTACGGATTAAAAAATAGGTTTTGGGAGTGAAGAGCTTACCTTTAGCCTCAAGAATGGTGAAAAATGAGTATGAGTCGCCCGACGTTCATTCCTTAGCTCAATAAGTTAAAAAGTGCATAATAAGGTTGTTTAGAGTTTTATTAACGACATTAACTCGCGTCGAGCCTACCAGAGCGACCCTCACCCCGTTGTAGCGGCTCCGCCAAAGCGGAAAAATCCCCTGCCTAGGCGGGTTACACGAGATAGTGAGCTAATTAACGAATTTCAAAATTCTAATTTCACAACATACCCCTGACCCATGACACTTAGAAAATACCCATTACGTTAAGATCGATTCTTGAGTTTTACTCACCCAAATTCAATTTCGTAAAGTCATACGGGTTCTTTAACCAGTTATCTAACCACTCATGCAATCAAAATCATAAATGATTCACCCGATTGCTACCAGATTTCCCAACACCTTAATGACTCTAAATTCCTCCAAATATGGACTAGGTTGGGAAATTCCAAGTTACTATGAAAATTTTTTCCAACCCTTAAACTTTTCCCGTTAGCTTTTTTGTAACGAAGGAATGCTATCGTTACAATAGATACCAATTTACCCATCACTCATCCCCGTGTGACAAAAATAGGAAAAATAAGATACTGAAGGAATGAAGTAGTGCCTGAATTTATAAACAATTGGGATAGTTTTTATGCACATCCCTCTCGGTTTTCCAAGAAGCTTCCTCAAATAGACGAGGCTTCCATTGAACTTTCACGAACTTAATCTCCTTGGTCCTCAACTTGCACACATCACGATCAAGAATTGCAATATGTTCCTCCTCATATAGGAGGTCCTTAGCTGACACAATTGAGTCTCACTTAATGATATAATCTCCGTCACTGTGATACCTCTTTAATATGAACACATGAAATACCAAATAAACACTCGGTAGATTAGGAGGTAAATACAATCTATACTCTACTGGCCCCACAATTAAGAATCTCAAAGGGACTAATCTACCTAGTACTTTGCTTATTTTCTTACCGAATATCATCACTCCTTTAATGGGTGATACTTTAAGAAGAACATTTTCACCGGATTGAAACGCCATGTCTCTTACCTTATGGTTCACATACTTCTTCTGTCTACTCTGGGCTGCTAGAAACTTAGCTTGAATACTCCTCACCTTATCTTGAGCATCCTTCACTAAATCAACCCCCAAAGATTTCACATCTATAGCCACAAACCATCCTATGGGTGATCTACATCCCCTCCCATAAAGTGCCTCAAATGGTGCCATATCTATGCTGGAGTGATATGTATTATCATAAGAGAATTCACACAAGGGTAAGAGTTTATCCCAATGTCCTCCTAAATCAATCACACATGACCTCAATATGTCTTCTAACACTTCAATAGTCCTCTCTGAATGCTCATTTGTCTGTAGATGGAAGGTTGTACTACAAGTGAGTTGTGTGCCCAATTCATCGTGCAATTTTCTCTAAAACATGGAAGTGAATTAGGTAACACAATCTGAGATGATAGAAAGGGTCACCCTATGCAACCTCATTATCTCTTCCACATACACCTTAGCCAATTGTCCAGCATTATAATCTATTCTTACCAGAATAAAATGGGTTGATTTAGTCAATCTATCAACCACTACCTAAATAGAATCAAACATTCCCAAGGTCTTGGGAAGAACAACCACAAATGCCATCGTATCCTTTCCCACTTCCTATTCTGGAATTGACATTCTTTGAAGAAAATCTGCAGGACTTTGATATTCATACTTCACTTGTTGACAACTTTGACACTTCGACACAAACTACGGTATGTATTTCTTCATGCCCGGTCACCAACAAAGTTGCTTCAGATCTCTATGCATCTTGGTCACACCCAGATGAATAGAATATTGAGAACCATGAGACTCTGCCAACAATTTCTCAATTAAGTCATCTACTTTAGGAACACATATTCTCCCTTTAAAATTGAGCACGCCATTCGCATCAAGAGTTGTCTATTCTACCTTACCAATCACAGTCTTCTTTCTAAGCTTCTCCAAATTTTCATCTTCAAATTGTTTGGCCTTGATCTCATCAAGAAATGTGGCCTTCACTTTAATGCAAGCTAACACCCCACCTTTCGCTAAGATGCCTAATTGCATGAATTTAGACTCTAAGGTCTTAATTTCTTTAGCCTAAGGTCATTTGGTTACTCTTAAGTGAGCTAGATTACTTATGCTCACTGCTTTTTGACTCAAAGTGTCTGCTACGACATTAGCCTTTACGTGGATGGTATAACAATTGAATGGTCACATCATAATCTTTAAGTAACTTCGTCCATTTTTATTGACTCAAATTCATATACTTTCGAGTGAACACATGCTTCAAACTACGATGAACAGTAAACGCCTCACACTTAACACCATTGAGGTAATGCTGCCAAATGTTAAAAGCAATCACTACGGTTGGCAACTCCAAATCATGTGTTGGATAATTCGTCTCATGCACCATTAATTGACGCGAGACATAAGATATAACATTCTTATTCTGCATTAGCACAACACCCAAACCAGAATGTGAAGCATCACAATAAACAAATAATCCTTACCTTCTACCGGTAATGCTAGGATAGGTATGGTGGTCAAGAGAGTCTTAAACTTTTGGAGGCTATCCTCACACTTTTCAATCCCTTCAAATGGTATCTCCTTTTTAGTCAAATTAGTCAAGTGAGTGGCAATGGAAGCAAAGTTCTTCACAAAGAGACGATGATAGCTAGTGAGTCCCACAAAACTCCTAACTTCCGTAATAGAGCTAGGCCGAACAAAATTCTTAACCGCCTCAATCTTTTGAGGATCTACGATTACCCCTTCTTTTGCAACTACATGCCCCCAATATGCAACAGAAGTCAACCGAAATTCGCACTTAGAAAGTTTAGCATACAACCTCTGTTTCCCAAGAATACTCAAAACAATTAATACGAAGATGGTCGCCGTGCTCTTCCTCACTTTTTGAATAAACTAAAATGTCATCAATAAAGACTATGACGAAAGAATCAAGAAATGACTTTAACACCCATTCATTAAAATCATGAACGTTGCAGGCGCATTGGTCAAACCAAAGATATAACAAAAAACTCATAGTGCCCATAACAAGTTCTAAACGTTGTCTTAGGCACATCTTCCGGTCTAACTTTTAATTCATGGTAACCATATCTTAAATCAATCTTATAGAAAATTGTTGCCCCTTGCGATTGGTTAAAGAGATCATCTATTCGAGGCAAAGAATACTTGTAACACCCCTAAAATACTAGACCAACATAAGCATATCGATACACCATTGCTTGATTACTAAAATATGTTTTATTCTCATTTTGGGAGTTTGAAATTTTGTGATATTTGCAACCTTGCTTAACATAATTGTGATCGTAATTTAAGGTATTGTATGGGGGTATTTACATAATTTTCTAATTAGAGTTACATATAAATTGAAAGTGTTGGTATCAGGTATATACATATATGTGTACATGTATAAATTTTGGGCAGCACACTTTTATTTGGAAATCACCTTCGAAGGATAACTGTACAAGTGATAAACATCACTTTTGTGATTATATATTTTCACATCTCCTTTAGTAAATTCATTTCCCTCAAGTTTTAGAACCTTAGAAACATATATAAACAGATTGTTCTTCAAAAGCACAAGCGGAAAACTTTGACCTTTTGTCTGGAATTCGAGATACACTCTTCTCTTTGGTAAGTGGTAAAATTTGTTTCAAAGCTGGGTAGTGTTTGGTATTTTAAGAATATCTTGTTTCATTTAACTTATTTTATAGTGAATAAATGTGACTTGGAAAGATAGTTTGTATTTCTAAAACTCTTATGTTTATGTAAAACTCTAATTTATCTATTATGAATTCGCAATATGGGATGAAACATAGGACAAGTTCTGTCAAGATTTCAAAATTAGAAATCAAGTATGAACAATTGTTAGTATTTTGAATATATATTTTTGTACAAAATATATTTTGTGGTGGTTTTTATTGTTTTGCAACTTTAAGAGATGTACCTACATCTTTCATGAAGGTTATAAAGTCTAGTTTTGTTGTTGTACTTTTCAAATCTAAGTTGCGACATGATGTACTAGACTGGCTAGAAATATTGTTTGGGAGCATAGTCGTACTTGTACAAGCTAAGCTTACTTGTGATGATAATCTTGTTTTACGTCAACATTATTGACATACTAGGAATTTAGAAGTTATTTAATTGTATGTTTAAGGTTGCACATACTCATGAACAATTTAAGAACATTGATACATTGGTTGGTCTACGGTTTGAACTTGCGAAGTTATGTTGGACTGTTTCTATGCTAAAGCACTCAGTTTTATGTATAAACTTGTACTTGTACTCTTGTACCTACTGGTTTATCTGAAAGTTTATCTTGGTACCTTGGTTACCTCTTGTCACTTTGTATTGTCCTGTTGTTATCCTTTAAGAGACTAAGGACACTTAAGTAACTCGCCCACTTGTACAGATTGTTAGATCACTTGTCACTCTTGGTCCCTTGTTCTTCTTGTGGATGTGACTGTAACTTTTTCACTATTGGCATGCCTCTTGATTCGGATCATTTTCCATGTTGACTCAGGATTTTTAGTCCGTCTTTAGAATGGAACTTTTCATTTTAAGTATGATCTGGAAAACAATTTTTACTATGTTTCATGGTTCTCTTGATTATTGGGCTCTGACCCTTCTTCATACAGGGCGTCAGCCCTTCTTGATACCTGTTTGTGCTTTCTGTGGCTATATAATTTATATATTGGGCGAGCCTTGTTATTGAATCTCTTGGAAACTAGTGCTATAAGTGTTCTTGACATTTGGATCTTTAAATATCGAACTTGATGCTCTAATTATATATATAGCTTACTTCATTTATTATTACGTTCCAATTATGATGCACATGACTTGAGAAAGCTAGCTTGGTGAATCTGAATGCTCCGAACCTATAGTTTTTGCACCACTAAGCTATATGCTTAGCGATAGCTGTTTCTGTCGTAGAGAATGTCTGAGAGGATGAATGAAGCTTGTCATTAGAGATGGAGATTTTGAGAGCCTTAAGGAAAATCACATTTGCATATATGAATTTATATTTTGTATAAACTTAGGGACTTGTACATGATCTATGTTGTATATTTACATGAAATTTTAGGGGCTGATTTGATCATGTCACCATGGGTTGTAAATAAGTATGACTATATGTTTTATTCTTTTTGGGGTGTGTAAATCCCAGTCTTGTAATATACTAAATTTACTCTTTGTTTTGAATATTTGTGTGAAGTAGGAATTGGCTGATTTCAGTACTCGAAAGTTGGTAATATTCTTGTTATTTCATCCTTAAGTGTGACGATCATATATGCATGAAAAACTCGTTGGTTATTTGCTTAAATTATTTTAGGAGGGTCTTTCTGTCATAAGTTCAAATTTCGCGCCTTACTAATTTTGACATCAGATGAATGTTTAAATGGGCGAGATGCACATCCTTAACAAAATTATTCGTTATGAACCTAATTCCTCTACTAGATTATAATCAATATGCCCTCATTAATTTCTTTGAATTTTGCAAGTATTAAATTAGGTCTCTTCATTAAAGGGTAGTATCCTTCCAAAAGGGTCGATACGTTTTAAATAGTTACCCTTGTTAGTTGCCGGTAATTTATACACATTCTCAAACTACCATTCACAAAATATTTTTTGGAGCACCTCATGGGGAAGCACTAGGATGAATAAATCTCCTATCAAGAAGTTCTCGAATTTGAGTCTTAAGCTCTCTCAATTTTGCTGGAGCCATGCGATATGGAGGGATGAAAATGGGGCGCGTACCAGGTTCTAAGTCAATGCAAAAGTTTATATCTCTATCTGAAGGCATACCATGCAAGTCATTGGGAAACACTTCACTAAATTCAGACACCAAAGAAATAGACTCAATAGATGGAGCCTCAATCTCAACATCCCTAATATGAGCAAAATCAGCCAAACAACCCTACTCTACTAATTTACTAGCCCGAACGGAGGATATAATCTTAGCTTGCTTAGGCTTGTACAAACCTTCCCACTCTAATTTTTCCATTCCCAGAATTTCTAGAGTTACAGACTTAATATTACAATTAAGCACATCATAATAGGTGGACAACAAATTCATGCCTAATATTATGTCAAAGTCATATCCAAAATTACCAAATCCAGCCAAGTCTGAAATCCCATAAATAAAATAGGACAAGCACGATAAACATGGGTAACTGTGACTGACTCTTCAACTGGGGTAGAAACATGAATAGGGGCATCAAGATTATCAAAAATCATATAAATTTCTGGGCAAATTTCACGGACACATAATAATAAGTAGATCCCAGATCAAATAAAACATTAACCATCTTATCACAAACAAGAATAGTACCTGTGATCACCGCGTCAGTCATTTCTGCCTCATTCTTAAAAGCATAACATTGAGCCCTATCATCATAATGAGCTACTTTCCTGCCTGGTTGCGCATTACCCCTACCTTCATTACAATTTCCTCTATCTCTACGGCCTCACTAATTACCTCCTCGCCCACCTTGTGGACGTCCTCTACCATTATTATCATTTCCCGTGGGTACCACTGCTCTAGATAAATTCTGTGCAGAATTAAACACACGTGGATAGGGGAAATATCTCTTCATATCCCAGGTTTTCCAAATTTTTAGCAAGTACGATCAAAAGATGGTCTGACGCCCATTGAAGGTGCGACTCTTTAACTATTCTAAAAATTATAAGGTGGAGTTCCCGAGTAGTTACATGTATAGGCGGACATAGCGGACTGTATTGTCTTGGCTGCCAGATTTGGCCTCCCTGAACCTCTAGAGTAAGAACTTTGAAAGTTGCCTGAAATGTTGGCACTTTTTTCCAACACCTTAGCCTGACCGTCTCGCCTCACCCCCTCCACCTTCTTAACACAATTTATCACCTCATTAAAACTCTTCCATGTCGAAGTCATATGAACAGATAATACTTGCAACTCAGAATTCAATCCCGTAATAAATATGTAGATCCTCTCCTCCTCAGTAGTCACCAATTGAGTAGCATATCTAGACAGAGCATGGAACTTAGCCTCATAAGCAACCACAAACATTACACCTCTTTCCAAAGCCATAAATTCATCTTTCTTACGTTCCCTCAAAGTTCTAGACACATATTTATCTAGTAATATAGCATGAAATTGGATACAAGTAAGTGGAGGTAAAGTAGAAGATCTGCACTCCATATAATCTCTCCACCGCTGCTTGGTCTCACCTTGAAGTTGGAAGGACACAAACTCAACTCCCTGCTGATGAACAATATCCAATTTATGCAGCCTCTCATATAAATCTAAGATAAACTCATAAGCGTCCTCATTCTCATAACCAAGAAACACCGGAGGCTTTAGCATAAAAAACATGGTCGACATGTCATGCTCATTACTAGTCATAAAAGAAACCAATAAAGGACGGAATAAAACATCAGTACCTACGTTTCCACCGACCTTAGGACTGATGCTAACAATAGAAGGATTGGCGGGAGCTTGAGCTGCTAGAACATAAGGAAGCACTCTAGGACAAACCAACCCCTTCAAGAACGACATAATTTGTTGAACTAACACTGGATCGATGGGAGGAACAATCGATGTCTCTGTTGACACCTCTTCCTCGTGTCCAACTTCCTCAACATCCCCAACCTTAATATCCTCTTCGATCTCCTCATCATGTGCATGAGGGTTCTCATTCACAGGAGAATTCCCAGTATGAGCTTCATCCCCAACCGATGTTACTCTTCCAGCTCATCTACCCTTAGCTCTTTCTTTACCCCTGCCTTGACCGCGACCTCTCGCTGCAAATTCCTCAGCTGGAGAATTGGCAGGAGCTACGGGCCTGACGTCATTGTATATAGTACTAACCATCTGCAGACAGAAGAGTGAAGGAGGTTAGATACCAATTGTAATCAAGTTATAGCATGAAATGAGATATGAGAAAAATAGAGATATTTCCTAAAGTCTTATAGCCTCTCAAAGAAAACTAAATTCATCCCCGTATCATTCCGCAAGACTCTACTAGACTCGTGTTGGTACATCAAGATCAATGAACCTAGGTTCTAATACCAACTTTGTCACAACCCAGACCGTCGTGATTGACACCCACACTAAACCTACAGTGAGAGAACCACTACACAACCCAAACCAACTAATCTAAAAACTAAAACATTTAAGGATACAGAACAAATCAAATACTAAGGAAAGAAATAGAGTTGCCGTAAACTCTAACAAATGTCTAACAATAATAAACTAACATTGCGAAAGTAATGCCTAGAACCTGAAAGTCAATGTGACAAAACGTCTAAAGTTCAACAAGTCTAAACAAGAAGAGCTGAAACCCCAATATAGTGAACTAATCAACTAACTAAAACCAAATGTCTAAGTCCAAAAATGGTGGACATAGACGAAAGAGAATTTCATAATAGCCCGGGAGAATTGACTTATCCTTGAATTAGAAGCAACGATCACTGATCTTCTAAGCGAGGTCTATAAATAGCCTCTTGAAGATGTCATATACTCAACAAATATAAAAGCAAGTACAGAATCAGTACACAACCACAGTGTACTGGTAGGATCACGCGACTATCCCACAAAGTGCAACTTAAGCAAATCAACAACATCATAATTACATGCATATATATCAACATATACAATATTATCAACATTCACAAATAACGATCAACTTCACAATTCTCAATATACACAATCATGTCAAGTAGTTGGTCCTCTCATGGAACCCAAACCCAAACTGTTAGCATATCGGAACATGGTACCCGATCCCATAATTATGCCGAAACATGGCAATTTGATCCATTTTTATATCAGAATGTGGCAATCCGATCCCAGTTAGTTATGTCGAAACGTGGAAATCTGATCCATCAACACACCACAAACACAAGTATACTCTCAAGTTATACAATCAAGAAGTGATTCATGGCATATTGTCTTTTGTCTATCTCATTTACAACAAGTGTGATATAAAATGCAACATTCATATACATACAAGTATTATTATGAAGCAAGAACATGCATACATCATACAATCATAGAATCACAACCATCACCTACCTTGAAACAAGTTTGAAAAACTAAGAAACTTGATCCTTTTCTTTAAAGTTTCGTTTCGCTTATTCTTGCTCTACAAACAATCACAATAATACGGGAATCAACAAACAATCTCTAATTACCCAAAATTATAATAATTTTATGGACCCTAGATCATACCCATGATCCGCAAGTATCCAATATATGGTTGTTTAATCTCCACTATAGAATCTATATCAAAACCCTCCCCCATCACTAATTTCCCATTTTATTACATTCTATAGATCAAAAAACAGATTCGGAAAGTGAAAAGCTTACCTTTAGCCTCAAGAATGGTGAAAATAAAGTAATAGTCGCCTCGAATTCTTTCCTTATCTCAAAAAATAGAAAATTTCATAATAAGGACGTTTAGAGGTTTTTTAACAACCTTAAGTCGCGCTGAGCCCGCCACAACGACCCTCACCCCATTGTAGCAGCTCCGCCAAAGTGAAAAGATCCCCTGCCAAGGCGGGTTACGCGAGACTATGAGCTGATTAAATAATTCCAAAATTCCCATTTCACAACACACCCATGACCCTCGATGCTTAGAAACTACCCTTTATGCTAAGATCGATTTCAGGAGTTCTACTCTCCCAAATTCAATTTCTTGAAGTCATACGGGTTCTTTAACGAGTTTTCTAACTACTCATGCAATAAAAATCATAAATGATTCACCCTATTGCTACCAGATTTATATATACCTTAATTACTCTGAATTTGTCCAAATCTTAACTAGGTTGGGAAATTTCAAGTTACTACGAAAAAGTTTTCCGACCCTAAATTTTTCCCCATTGGATTTTCTATAACGACAGAACCCGATCGTTACACCATCTCTTCAAGCAACACATAGAAACACTCGGACCCTCGATCTCTACTTAACATATTCTATTCTGGTTTGGGGCTTAGCCTTCGTTGTTCATCCAACAACAAGATATCCATCACACAAGCACACCACATTAATACAATTATACATAGTTACTATTCACTCAAATAGTTTTAAAAGCAATGTACAATTCCACAATTTCAATATCACATCAATACGCATATATGACAAGCTAATAGTGATCTCATGGAATTCATACCCAAATTGTTAGTGTACCAGAACGTGGTACCCAATCCAAGCTAGTGTGGTGGACGTGACACCCGATCCCATATATGTGCCAGAATGTGACACTCGATCCAAAATAGTGTGTTGGAACATAACTATCACGACCTGAGTCTATACCCTGGACGTGGACGACACTCGAAGACCATTGTGGGTCCGCAAGAGAACCCTCATCCTGGCTAACTACAAGCGGAAGACTAAGTTAAGCATTCAAAAGCTTAAAAACTGAATAAAATTCATGAAACCGAAATACAAACATTTAAATTAAATAAAAAACTCTGAATAAAATAATATATTAAACTCGCCATAAAATAGGCAACTTAAGTCTTTAAAACATTTAATAAAATAAATGAATAATACTGACTTCTTAACTAAACTGACTATCTATGAAGGCTCTAACTAATAAAGATGGAAGTCGGGACAAGACCCACGACTTCCTAACTAAAATGAAAAGCAAATGAAATCCTCCGGAAGAAAGGAGGCTCACCATAGCAAACTCGAATCTCGGATGTATCAACGAAGCTCCTATTGAAGACCCTGAATACATGTGTCTGCATCATGAGAAAATATAGGCCAATTGGCTAATTATGTAGGATGCACGAGCATGTAAGGGGAATTCTAAAACATAACATAAGATGATAAGATTGATACTTGATAAAAAAATGGAAACATACTTTCTCTTCTCAAACTTACTCAACTCAAGGAATACTCAAGATACTCAACAATACTCACTAACTCCACTCAGAAGTATTCAAGGATAAGATATTCAACTCAAAGATATGATATTCGACTCTGGATAATCAACTCAATATATAACAAGAATAGGCATGCAATATATAGAAAGCTTTATAAAATAATAAAATCAACTCAGTTCGTAAAGAAAATGCAATAACAAACTTAACTTTACTAATATAAGAAAGTAATATAATTTATATGGGAGATTCTCTAACCGACAACCATCAATATGAGCCTAAGTGACGTCTTACCTCACGTTGCAAAAGGACCGTCATATACCTTGCCGTCAGTATAGAACCTGAACTACTAAGTGGATCCACTAGTCTATGCTAAAAAGCACTAATGAATCATCTAAAAAGTATGATCTTTCTTCTGTCCATGTTGGCTACATTGTTTGTGGAGGCTTGAGTTAATTTGAACTCGCGTCCCCATATCGTGCTCAATACTACTCCCAAAATACTTAGCTCATATTTTTTAAAAACAACTTCTCTGGTTTGAGGTAATTTCTCAAACTTAGCTTTAACACCTCTCTTGGAAATCATAGTTTCCTCTATACTAAAAACTAGCCATAGGTTCTGTTGGAAGTCTAGCTTCCTTTCTTGCTCAAAATATGAAAACATTTGTAACTCTTAGTGAATACTTAGTTCACTTATAACTTTTGAGTAATGAACTCAAATCTTTATCTTTTGTTAACTTGAAACTTTTGATCTCATAACTCATGCTACTCTTTCGGGTGAAAAGCATACCCAAGATCTAAGCATACTTCTCAAAAAGGACCTCAGCTGAAATAAGGCTTAAAGGAAAGAGTACAACTCACTTTTAGCTGAAATGCACAATATAAATGAATATGGGTGCATTCCTCTTAAACTTAACACTTAACTTAATCTTGGGCTTCTCTCAAGCCCCTATGGAGTCTCATGACTTTCTCAAAACTCTTGCTAAGAACAACTCATAGATAAGGATCTTTAAACTTTAATTTTCAACCACCTCTAATATGATGGGTAGTCAAATGAATATGAGAACGCACGAGTTAGAATTAGATCTCTATGACTTAGCTCTTTTGCACTATTAAGAGTATGAAAGTAGGGAAACTTTTATTAAATGTCTGTAGTCCCTCATTTACAGAAGCGGGGCCCTCACAAGCATAAATAAGATCCTATTTGACACGACTTCATAGACACCTTAGGACTCTTGAACTCTGTGCTCTGATACAAAGTTTTTCACGTCCCGAGTCTACACCCTGGACGTGACCAGCACTCGAAAACCATTGTTGGTCCCCAAGTGAACCCTCATCCTTGCTGACTACAAGCGGAAGACTAACTTAAACATACAAAAGCTTAAAAACTGAACAAAATTCATGAAACTGAAATACAAACCTTTAACTGAAATGAAAAACTCTTGAATAAAATAATATATTAAACTCGCCATAAAATAGGCAACTTAAGTCTTTAAAACATTTAATAAAATAAATAAATAATACAGACTTCTTAACTAAACTGACCAGCTATGAAGCCTCTAACTAATAAAGAAGGAAGTCGGGACAAGACCCACAACCTCCTAACTAAACTGAAAAGTAAATGAACTCCTCCAAAAGAAAGGAGGCTCACCATAGCTAACTCGAATCTCGGATGTATCAACGAAGCTCTTGTTGAAGAATCTGAATACATGTGTCTGCATCATGAGAAAATGCAGGCCAATTGGCTCAGTACGTGAAATGTACGAGCATGTAAGGAGAATTCTAAAGCATAACATAAGCTTGATACTTGATAAAAAATGGAAACATACTTACCTCTTCTCAAACTTACTCAACTCAATGAATACTCAAGATACTCAACAAATACTCACTTACTCAACTCAAAAGTATGCAAGGATAAGGTACTCAACTCAAAGATATGATATTCGACTCTGGACAATCAACTCAATATACAACAAAAATAGGCATGCAATATATAGAAAGCTTTTTAAAATAGTAAAAGCAACTTAGTTCGTTAAGTAAAATGCAATAACAAAGTCAACTTTACTTATATAAGAAAGTAATAGAGTTTCTACGGGAGATTCACTAACCAAAAACCATCACTATGAGCCTAAGTGATGGTACAACGTCTTACCTCACGTTCCAAGAGGACCGTTCTATACCTTGCCGTCAGTACAAAACCTGAACTACTAAGTGGATCCACTAGTCAATGCTAAAAAAACACTAAGGAATCAAGTATCATCCTTCTTCTGTCCATGTTAACTACATGGTTTATGGGGGATTGAGTTAATCTGAACTCGCGTCCCCATATCGGTGCTCAATACTACTCCCAAAATACTTAGCTCATATGTTTTGGAAAAAAACTTCTTTTCTGGTTTGAGGTAATTTTTCAAACTTAGCTTTAAAAGCTCTCTTGGAAATCATAGTTTCCTCTTTACTAAAAACTAGTCAGAGGCTCTGCTTGAGGTCTAGCTTCATTTCTTGCTCAAAATGTGAAAACATTTGTAAATCTTAGTGAATACTTAGTTTCCTTATAACTTTTGAGAAATGAACTCAAATCTTTACTCTTTGCTTAACTTGAAACTTTTGATCTTAAATCAACTCTTAGGGAATATTTAGTTCCATTATATTTCTTGAAGGAAAGACTTAAACTTTTACTCTTTACTTTAACTCAAAACTTGAGCCTTCAAACGAAGTTAACACGTTTAATTAAGACTCTTGAAACTTTAAGAAAATTTGCTTTGACTTACTTCTTAACTGCTAGACTTAACTCTTAACTTCTTTGCCTTTGATCTTAACTTTCCTTGAATTGGATTACGGATTCAAGGTTCATGATATCATATTTATGGATGATTTCCTGATTTTCAACTTGGAGGGTTCATTCGGAAAGTATGAGCATGAACTACTCAACTCAAGGATTCGAAGACACTTCTTATCTCAAGATTTTTTCGACTTATAGGGTTCATGCGAAATTATGGGCATGAATAATTCAACTGAAGGAATTCATGTGTAACATGTAATAGTCCCATGATTAGAAATATAATCTCAAAATGAATAAAAAACTCAACACTCAAGACTTAGAACTTGCTACTTCTCTCAATGATACTCAATTTATGGAGATCATGCAGAAGTTATGGGCATGAACGACTCAACTCGACTCGAAGGTCTAAGTAACCAGATGGAACTCATTTATACAAATCTTCTCATTCTGTTACTTACTTCCTCAAAACTTAGTTCAAATCAATGATGGATCTCAAAGAATTCATAATTGAACTCAAAGGCTTTCTTTAACTCTACTCATAACTCTCTCTTGAATATGAAATATGAATTATGAATTCAAGAGTTATGGTTCATGATATGAAGGATCTAGGTGATATTGTAGACTCATGAATACATTCTAATCACTCTCATGCTCACTTACTTGATTCTCGAAACAAGTTACTAGAAGTTGTAGAAGGCTCCTTAAAAGGACTGAAATGGACTTTCTCAAAAGGTTTCGGAAGAAATCTCAAAACTTAATCTTAACTTTACCTTGAATTTGAATTGTTAAATCAAGGTTATAATTCATGTTAAGAATGATTTCTAAGTGTTTAGAAGTAGTTTAAAGTGTTTAGAATCAAAAGGAGTGAAGATACACTTTAAATGAGCTCAAACAGGACAACCGACGGAGTGGGGGCAGGAGACCCTAGCGCGGGGCGCCAGCCCCTAACATCAGAGAGTGCATTGGGGCTCACTGCAGGCGTGCCGCCCCAGCATCTCCCCTTTTCGCCTCTCGTTTTCTGACCCTAAATCGTTTATAATCGATTTATTTTCTCAAGTTTTCCTCATATTCAATTACCCAACCTAAGTAAACACTAATAAACTAAAAAAAATCACTTTTATCTCAAGAAATCATCAAAATCCCAACAAGACAAGATCTATAATGAACCTCAAGAACGCATATCAAGAACTTTAATCCTTAAACTTTTTGAGAATGAAATTACGCTGAAAATAACATGTTTGGCGTGTGGGTGTCCAAAATATGAAAGCTTACATAACTCTTAGGGATTAAGCCCATGGTGAAAATCCCCAACTAAACTCAAGAACATCGATGAACGCCTTCATCATTTACTCTTTTCTCCTCTTTTCTCTTCTTTTCTATTTTTGCCTTTTCTTGAACTCTCAACTAAAATCCTATGCGTATATTAGGATTATAAAACTGAACCTAAAAGTATTATACCCCTAAAATATTTGTAAAAACAAATTATATCTGATTGGGTAAGGAAAGGACCAAAATACTCCTCACTATTTTCGGCTAACTTTCCTTAATTGGACATCCTAACTTCAAAAGGTCATATCTCACTCATCCAAACTCGAAACTTAGCAACATTGGCAGCTCTGAAAAGATAATTCAAAGATCTTTCCTATGGTATCTTTTAGCACACCTAATTCATCTTGTACAAAGAGTTATGGTCGTTTGAAGTTGACCCAAAATACACCTTAGCTTAACTTGCAAAATTTCTGAATTTTCTATTTCCAAATTAATTCTTTTTGGAACTCTTGGTGCTAAATCTAGTGAACTTACCTTAATACTTAAGAAATTTTTAATTACTTGGTAAAATCTCGCTCACTACGATGAACGGCTCGATTCTTAGTTCGAAAAAAATTTCTGGGGTGTTACAGTAACATCTGATCCATTTAACAACCACAATCACAATCACAATGTACTTTCTCATAATCATACAATCAAGCGTTGATTCATTGCATACAATTATACATTTATACTCATTTACATTAGGCGATATCAATATTGCAACATACACATAATTATGCACTACAAAGAAGTAATTGCCAACATACATCACACAACAAGAATCAGCCATCACCTACCTTGATTCACGGGATTAGTCTCCCCCCTAAGGTACAATTTAGATGGAATAACTAAGATTACATGTACAACTATTCCTTTTTAAGTGCACGAACACCTACGCATGAATTCTACCATCAATTACTAGTATACTACGCGGTAAATCACATATTTACTACTACTCAATAAAATATACCTAGCCTACCCGGGCGCCAAGCATCTGCACGAAATTATGGCTCCCTTCTTGTTTTCGGACCTCATGACGTTAGATTTGTCCATGAATTTGCAATCTATCGTCGTCCTTGCGCTAGAAATATCTTCCTCCTTCTTTTCCAAGTCAGTAAAGCTTTTTCAGGTTTCTGGGGTGTTGACACTCAATTTTCACCCTATGCAATTCGAGTTAACTATCGAGTTTCTTCAAATTCAAACAATTTGAAATAATCATCTTGGATTATATATATTAAAAAAGTTCTTTCTAATTAGGTTTGGTTAGTTCTTCAGAAATAACTATATAATTATACATATTGGCTTATATATTTTTCATTTTTACAGAGAAAATGGTCTAAAACCCCTCTAATCTATATCCGAAATCCCAACTACACACTCTAACTCCACGGGTGTCCTATTACCCACTTGAACTTCATATTTCTCTATTTTCTACTCACTTGAACGCTGACCTAAACACATAAACCAGACATCTATTACAGCGTGATTGCATGCGATGGGTCCCCCACTTTTCAATTCCCAATTCCATTTTTCTTCCATTTTCCTCCTAAAACGTAAAAGACCCATAAAAAATATTTTTTCTTTTTCATCTCCTTCTCCATTAGTATATGCATTTCTGTTGATTATCGAAGGAATTTATTGTGTATTTTCAACTTGATTTCATAGTTTATCAACTAGTTTAGTAAAACGTTAGTTATTTATCCCTTATTTCAAGTTTTTGTTATCCCTCAGATTTTTGTTGATTTGTGAAATTAAGAGCTACATTGGGTCTGATTCATTCATACAAAGCTTATTCAAGTTTCCATTTGCCATTTTTGATAAATTTTGAGAAAATTTAAAATTCAAATTAGAGACCTAAATAAGAAATTAGAGAAGATTACATACCTTAAATTTAAGATTTGAAGTAAAAATGAACACAAACAACTAAGCCCTACTTATTTTTTTAGCGAAAATCAAGATTTTTTAAATAAAGGAACAATGGTTAATGGTGGGGAAGAAGAAACAATGATTTATTTGATGGTGGGGAAGATGATTGTTGGAAAAAGAGAAAATTTTCATCAAAATTTAAGGTGTTTTCACCTTCTCACGCGCCTAGAGAAGGTGTTCTCACCTCCTATGATAGGTCAACGTTTAAGTGTGTAGAAAATAGAGAAATATGAAGTTCATGAGGGTGATAGGACAACCGTGAAGTTGGAGTGTGTTTGGGGGGGGGGGTTAGACCTTTTTCTCTCTTTTATATAAATATTTAATAAATAGCTAAAAAGAATGTTTAAGTATAAACACGTATTTATTTCCTTTGAATTAGTGAATTTTATAATTTTGTATAATTAGTTCTCTATTTTAAATAATGAATAAGTATTGATAATTATTTTGTCTTGTTTAAATTAAAAAGCTCAAATAATTAATCGATAATTATGCATCTTATTTATTATTTATTTGACTCGATTTGGCTATATCTAAGTTTAATTAATTTGATTAGAACAATAATTAGAGTGGCCAAACTTTAAACAAAAAAGGGGCTATCCCTTTGTTCTTTTAACACCTGCACACATAGGGGTGCACAAAACTGAATCGAAAATCGAACCAAACCGCAAATCGAGTCAAATCAGAAAAAAAATCGACTAGTGGTTTGGTTTGACTTGGTTTGGTATTGGAAAAAACCCGACTATATTTGGGTTGGGTTGGTTTTAACTAAAAAAAACAACCCGAGACCAAACCAACCCCACATTATATATGTAATTTTAAGATTTTATTTTATAAATAACAATATTTACTTTGATATTATTTTAAAATATTTGTTATAGTATTTCATAGTTTTCATCTTTTAATATATTATTTCAAGTTTAAAACTTAGAATTCGGAATGGTCTAATAAAGATTATAGTTCATAGATATTGATAAATATAATAAAACTCAAATCAAAATTAAATTAATACTAATGCAAAAAGAAAATCAATTCAACACTAAGAATGACAATAATATTGAATATTTGTTCGTTAGTTTTACATTGGTTTAGACATTAAATTACATATCTAATTTTAATTTTCTTTAAATATTTAATAATGTAAGTAATACTCATTAAACTTATTTGGCACGATTTAGTACTTTTAAATTATGATTATTTTCATTATTGCTTTTACAATATTTATTTATATAATGATTTCATTATAATTTTTTATTGAATATTTTTGTGTCATCAATACTTATCTTATATTTTGTGTTATTTTTAAGAAACACCTTAGATAATTGTATTTTGATTGGACTAAAGAAATATTTGGAGCACAAGTTAATTATATGTTTGTATGCAAATTTTACCAAAAAATCCAAAAATACGGAAAAATCTGAAGTTAATTAGTTTGATTTGATTTATAAATTTGAAAATTCGACATAATGGTTTGGTTTTACATTTGAAAAACCCGAACCAATCTGAGGTTGATAACCCCGAAAAAATCTGAATTCTATTAGTTTGATTTATAAATTTAAATTTTTTACACGAATAATTTAGTTTGATATTTAAAAAACTCGAACCAACCCGGTCATGTACACCCCTATGCACACATATACATATACTAGATAGGTAATAGCCCATGCTAAGCACGGGCCCAACAAGTTTTTTTTTTTGGCAACTTTTCTCTTTGAGACATCTTTTTTAATTGGTTGAAGCATTTTGAGGTCTATACCTCTTTAACTTAATTCAAACAATCTACTTGGATTTTTTCCTTTTTTGCCAATAACAAACAATTCTCTCAATTCAAAATCAAAATAAGAAGTGTTAGTCAAAAAGATTTGTTGTACAAATTAACTAATGTATTGTTTCAGGTTGTTTGGCACCTTAGATCCAAAAAATAAATTATACATCTCAACACGATGAATATCCACTTCAATCATATTTCATTAGTTTCGAATTATATACATGGTTGTCCTAGACAGGGCCGGCTCCTATGCCTATTCGAATAAGGCATTGGCCTTAGTCCCTCAATTTTAGGAGGCCTCAATTTTTTACTAATAATAAATTATATGTTAATTTTTTAAAGAAAAAAATTAATTATTTATGATAAAATATATTTTTTAAAAGATACTATTTATTCTCATTAATCCCATTTAAATAGAAGAAATCAAGAAGAATTGTTTTGTTTCTCACTGTCTCCATGCTACTAATCACATTATTTTATTCTTTTAACTCCTTTTACACTCTATTCTTTAAATTTTTGATAAGTTGAAGTAATACTCTATCAAAAATATGAATTAATAGTTGAAAAGTGTTGAGCAAAATGAATTGTATATTCTTTTTCTATTTTTCTTAGATTTTCAAGCATTACAACAAACATAGTAAAACAAGGGGTATACAAAATTATCAACTTATTTAATCAAATTCTATATTAACAACTCATATACTAATTGCCCGAGTAAGCAAATGTTTTTCAACAATTGATAAAATCGAATAAATCATTTATAAAAAAATTATTAAATATACTTTGAATTTAAAAATGCAATTTTTTTTAAAAAAAATAATGCATATGAAGCTCATTTAGATTTTAAGCCTCTAGTTGAAATTTCGCTTTAGGTCTCCGATAGCATTGAGCCGCCCCTGGTCCTAGATTAGATGGTTAACCTCCACAATATCATCACAAAATATGAGAAGATTGATATCACCTTCAAAATACAGATAAACACGGATCAACTTCAAGTTTTATAACAATATCAATGACAAATCTAGTATAATTCAACAAGTAGGGTTTGGAGAAGTTAAGGGTGTGTTTGGTATGGAGGAAAATGTTTTCCATGGAAAATGTTTTCCTAGAAAATGTTTTCTTGAAAAATAAGTAGATTTTGGACTTATTTTCTCATGTTTGGTTGGTGAGTAGAAAATATTTTCCTGAAATAATTTTTAGTATTTGATTTATGAATGAAAAATGTTTTTGAGAGACATCTTTTATTTTTATTAGAGTAAAAAATAATTTATGAAATTAAAAATATTTTTTAAAAACAATTTTTTTTTGGGGTGGTGTTGGTGGGGTGGGGTGGGGTGGGTAGTGATGGGGGCAGGGGAGGGGGTAGGAGTGAAAAAATAAAATTTTGAAGTTGATAGTATTTTTAAAAAACAAAATTAATTTTTTGGGGGGTTGGGGGTGGGTGGGTGGCTGGAGGGGGGAGGGGGGGTAGGAGTTTAAAAATAAAAATTTGAAGTTGAAAATATTTTTAAAAAGCAAAATTAATTTTTTGGTGAGGGGGTGGGGTTGGGGGGCTGGCCGGTGGGTGGGTGGTTGGGGGGGTCAGGGATCGGATGAAAAAATAAAATTTTGAAATTGAAATTTTTTTTTTAAAATTGACGTTTTTCCCTCCAAAAAATGTAATTTGAAATTGGAGGAGAGTTTGAAAATGTTTTTCTTAATTTTTGAACGGAAGTCATTTTCCTTAATTTTGAGGAAAATGAGTTGATTTGAAAATATTTTCCAAGATTTTGTCCCAACCAAACATGAAAAAATTGGAAAACATTTTCGAGAAAATGTTTTCCTTCATACCAAACACATTCAAGTGTACGCATATCCTTGTTGAGATATAGATATTGTTTCAAATAGACCTCAACTCACGGATCATAGTAGTGCTATAATGTCAAAAGAAATTGAGAATGCACATTTTTTTTATAAAGCAATTTTCCATGGAAGGATCTACATGGAAAGAAAGGGCAATAGATACTTTTCTAAAACACAAGATAATGCAAAATTCTCTCGTAATCAAATAAAATACTAAGGCATTTGATCTGAAAGTAAGATTAAGTTATTTCCAGAAAGCTTCAAGTCATCAAAATTTCGATCATATATTGGTTTCAACTAAGTAAATTACTGAATAAAAGACTAGCATCAAAAACTTCCTGCCAACATAGCTATTTAATAAATTTTTTTAAAATCTGGTAACTCTGACCTATTCAAACATACACACTATATTGCTACTGTACGTATCATTCTAGAACACTTACTATAAAGAGCATGAAAATACAAAAGTGTCGTGTTTACCTATAAACGTCTTCAGTAAGATCTTGTTGGAGTAGCAATCTGGGTGTATAAAGATTTTAGAATCTTAAAGCATTGATAAAGATGTCATACGTAGAACTGGCTGATAAACTTGGTTCTGATACCTTAGAGTTTTGCAGCCACAAATTTATCCAACCATGGATATCTGGGATTTTTGAATCCTAAACCTACTGTGATAATATTAAAGAAGATTACAAGTTCGATACTCATTTGGGTCAGATATTAAATTTTTTTAATATATAATATATTTAGATGAAACATCTAATTTTATTGAATGGATGTTTTCGTTGATAAATCTATTATTTCAACTTCAATTATAACCTCGTATTTAAGTGGAGAAGGATAGAGGGGCAGACACTTAATGACAACAAATCACTCAATGATTAAGTATCCTTTCTTTTTGTGTACAGTGAGGTACACATTTTATAGGATAATTCTCAGTTCTTGATATTTATGATACTTCATCTACGTTCATATAATATGTAAGTGCTGTGCCACATCAAGTTATACCCTTGACCACTTATAATTAAGGTCCAACTATCCTTCTCCTTGTTTGACGATTTGCAATAGTCATGTTCCCGTTTCCTGAGGTTTTCATTTCCTTAATAATCCAAATTGAGTCATGTTGCCGCCGTGTGTGGGTAAAACAACAATAAAG
The DNA here is from genome assembly GCA_016801875.1 of Solanum sitiens. Lineage (NCBI taxonomy): Eukaryota > Viridiplantae > Streptophyta > Magnoliopsida > Solanales > Solanaceae > Solanum > Solanum sitiens. Next base: position 1,691,788 of record JABWTJ010000035.1, on the reverse strand, counting down.
TCCATATTCAAATGTTCTCGCTTCCATGATTAATGTTTGAAAAATATATTTTATTTTTATCGTCATGTTAAAAAGTGTACTAACGTTTTTCCCACAACATGTAGAAGAATGTGAAGATTAATTCAAGAGTAAAGATATGAGACGAGTGAAGCTACATACACTAACATACAAGGAAGCAACACATTGTCTTTTAAATTTATCAATATTCATGTATTACCATTACAATTTCATATTTAATAAAAAAATTATTTTAGAAAATTTGTAATGAGATATTATCTCAATAAAATTGTAGTCATTCATAATGAAAAATGTGTTAGTAATTTGTCTTAAAATCTCCCTATTGATTGCGAATTAATTGTATATTTAATCATAATTATAATTGTCATTAATAATCACCATTTAAAGTGACAATTTTATTTTGTTGGTACGAATAGTAATTAATTTTTAACAACGAGATGATAGTTTTCAATTACAAGATTGTTTCTTGTCAACAATTTATATAGTAAATGATGAAATATTTATTGTATATAAAAGAAAGAATTTAGTGATGAATTATATTATTTCAGCTACAAACTATATCGTCACTAATTAACATAATAGTTAGCGACAAGACTATTTCATCTGTATTAAAAACCTTTTTAGTAACAAAACAAACAATCAATCACAATTTCTTTTACTATTTTTTTTACAAATAAATTTGTCATAATAGTATGCTTTCAGAGACGAAAAGGAATTATTGTAGTTAATAAATTTTATTTAGTGAAGAAATACTAAATTGTCTTTAAATAATTTTAGCGATCCACATTTTGTTATGAATGTATTATAAGAGTTGAATATGATTATGAAAGCTTGAGTATTATTGATACAATGTGTGATATTTATACATGTACAAGTATAGATGAGAAAGGAGTTTGCTGGACATAAGAGACCTAAAGAGAAGAGGAGATAACTACGTATAACTCAAACATACTAACGTACTAGGACTCTACATCCTTATCCTTATCATGCCCCCTCAATATTGGCTCAATTTGCTTGAGACCAATGTTGCTAACGAAGTTGACAAAGGACCTTTTGGGAAGTGCTTTAGTTAATGCATCTGCTAGTTGAGCTCCAGTTGGAATGTGATGAACTAAAATTTGTCTACTTTCCACTTGGTCACGGACAAAATGAAAGTCGATTGCGACATGATTCATTCCACTGTGAAAAGCTGGATTGCGACACATGTAAGTGACACCAATGTTATCGCAAAGAACCTTAGGAGGACAAGGCATCTTGACCCGGAGTTCTTGCAGCAGGTTGGTTAACCAGTTCAACTCAGCTATAGCACTTGCTACAACCTGTATTCTGCCTCTGTGGAAGATCTGGCAACAGTGCGTTGCTTGTTGGAGCACCAACTAATGAGATTCTTTCCAAGAAAAATAACATAAGCAGAAGTGGAGTGTCTAGTGTCGGGAATACCACCCCAATCTGCATCTGAGTAGGCGAGTAACTGAGAAGAGTTGTCATGTTTGAAGTGAAGTCCATAGGTTATCGTCCCTTTCAAATAACGAAGAAGCCTCTTTGTTGCTTGCCAATGTTTAGCTGATGGAGAGTGTTGGAATTGCGCGAGCTTATTTACTGCAAAACATATATCAGGCCTTGTATAGCTGAGGTATTGCAATGAGCCAATGAAGTGCCTATAAATTGTAGCGTCTGCTGGAGGGGAACCATCATCCAAGGATAAAACATCACTTGTGGATTGAGAGTCAATCCATTGGCATGCTGTATAACTTCAACACCTAGAAAAAAAATGTAAAGGACCAAGGTTCTTAATCGAAAATCTGTCTCCCAACAACTTAATTGTTTCCTGTACATGGGAGTTGTTAGAACAGGAGACCACTTGATAAATAGAGAATCATCAGATTTGGAACGAGCAAAGCCACAAGATAAAAGAAACTCCTTGATTTCAGTATATCATACTCGTGGTGCTTGGCGAAGTCCATAGATATATTTGTGTAGTTTACACACATGATTTGGAAACCGGGAATCCACAAAGCCAGGTGGTTGTTGCATGAAAACAATATCATGAAGAGTACCTTGTAAAAATGCATTGTTTACATCAAGTTGACGCAATGGCCATTTAAGAGACACAACTAGGGACAAGAAGAGGCTAATAGTTGTGGTTTTAATAACTGGACTGAAGGTGGAATGAAAGTCAATTCCTGGACGTTGATGAAATCCTTTTGCCACTATTCTGGCTTTGTAACGCTCTATGGATCCGTCAGGTTTGTGTTTAACACGAAACACCCATTTACACCCAACTACGTTTTGAGAGGGAGTAGATGGAACCAATGACCAAGTTTTATTTTTAAGTAAGGCCATGTGTTCTTCTGCCATTGCAGCCTGCCATTCAGGATATTTGGATGTTTGACTGAAGGTATTTGGGGTAAGCAAAAGGTGCTTTACTGTTGAGGTAGCAAGGTAATCAAAAAACCCTTTAGGTTTGAAAATATTATTTTGAGACCTGGTTACCATTCGATTTGATGGTGTTGCCGGACTTGGCTATGGAGATTTATATGGATTGCTATCTTGAGAAGGAGAAGAAGACAAAGAATGAGTAGGAGGACTTACAATTGAGCCAATTGGCACGTCATCGAAATGGCCTTGAGTATGCGATGTGTGAGAAGTCGTGGAGTTGACCAAATCAGTAACATGAGGAGTTGGGATAGGGTCTGCAACAATAGGTGAAACAGGTTGTGAGGAAGAGGAAAAACTAGAGGGGTCAGCTGGACGCAACCATTTTTCCATGTGCAAGACTTGTGGACGTGACAATTGAGGATAGTTGGTTGTGAATGGATAGACATGTTCAACGAATACAACATGCCTAGAGATATAGACTTTTAAAGTGGCAAGTTCTAGGTAAGCATAACTATTTGTGGCAGCGGAATATCCCATAAATACACAAGGATTGGACTTGGGATCAAGTTTGGTTGATGTGTAGGGCTTTAACCATGGATAACAAAGACAACCAAAGACCCTTAACTTAAGAGGGTTTGGGGTGGTATTAAAGATACACTGAAATGGAGATTTAAGACCATGAAGTGGTGTTGGCAACCTATTAATGAGGTAGACCGCAGATTGAAATGCGAGAGACCAAAATTTGAGAGGGACAAAAGCATGGTTGAGAAGAGTTAAAGCAGTGTACACAACGTGGCGATGTTTTCTTTCGGCAATGCCAACTAATTGGGGAGTGTATGGAGGGCTTATGAGATGTTGGATCCCAAATCTCAAGAGAGTGGATTTAAGGCCAATGTATTCACCTCCCCCATCAGTATACAACGTTTTAATTTTCAGTTGAAATTAATTTTGAACCATTAGAACAAAATTATCAAAAATTTCCTTCACATCTGATTTGGATTTTAAAGGAAACAACCAAGTATATTTTGTGAAAGGATCAACAAAAAGAACATAGAATCTGAAATTATCAAAAGAGATAGTTGGAGAAGGACCCCAAACATCTGAGTAAATAACATCAAAAGGCCTAGAACTTGTACTTGAATTGTCACCAAATGGTAGACGATGACTCTTATTGCATAAACACGAATTACATAATGTAAATGACTCGACATGGTTCACTGGTAGGTTGAAAGAAGATACACAAGTTTTGGTAATACGAGGTTGGGGATGGACAAGACGAGCATGCCATAGATGCAATGATGGAGATGTTGATGCAACAAAATGTGTTTGAGGACGAGGTGTGACTGATTTGGTCATGTCCGCGGGCCACTCATAGAGATCACCATTACTCTTGCCTTGAAGAAGACATGCCCCCGTGCTCAAATCCTTCACAAAAGAATAAAGAAAAAATTCAATTGAAGTCAGATTTTGTCTACAAAATTGAGCAACAGAAACAATTTTTCTTTTATAAATGGAGAGCAAAGAACATCTTTTAAAAGAAATTCGGCCGCAAAACTAGGAGAAGATAAAGTAGTGTGACCAATATGAGAATAGGAATTCGTTTACCATCACAAATAATTATTAAATCCATTCCAGAGAACTTAGTTTGGAGTCGGGAGAGATTGAGAGTTGTTTGTAATGTGATGAGAGGCTCCAGAATCAACAACCAAAGGGCTTGGGGAATTAGAAGCGTAAGAGTGACGGTTGACAAAATTAGCATATGGTTCAGTAGCATTGTGTGATTTGGACCTACAAACTTTTGCGATATGACCAAACTTATCACAAAGTTGACATTGAACACGCTGGTTGTTGCTTCTGGTGGTATTTTGGTAGGTGAAGGAATTGTTATTCGGGGCAAAAGATTGGTTACGAAGGTTGAAGGAACCAGATGGAGTAGTGTTCTCACGATTGGAAGAGTTAGGTTGTCTATTTTTGGGACCATTGTTGGTGGAATGTTGATGAAATTGAGCAGTGATCATTGGTGTTTCGACTTTAGATTCTGAGTGTTTAATGAACATCTCTTGTGCAAGGAGTTTATCAAAGAGTTCTTCGTAAGTGATAGGATTATCACGAGCTCTTATTGCTGCAGATCTCCTTGTACTCGGCACCTAAACACTCAACACATTAATAAAAAGTTCCTCGCTATTAACGGGTGAACCACTGCAAGCCAAATCATCTACAATGGACTTGATTTCTCTCATATAATCATTGATTGAACGTGAATTTCCTTTTGACATTTGCCAGAGTATCCCACAAACTGAAAATTCTTGAGTGTGATTTGCTGGTTTAAGTTGTTTGGAGAATATCCCAAGCTTCTTTGGCAGTGGAAGCATGGGCAACGAGGGGAGCGATTGTAGCGTCAACTGATGCCATAATGGCATTGCGAACAAGACTGTCTTGTCGCTGCCACAATATCAAGTTGTGGTTGGGAATTTGGTTATTGTCTTTGTCAAGAGACGCGCATTTGGAATGGGAAGTGAGCCATCAACGAAGGTAAGAAGATCGTAACCAAACAATAGTGTGGTAACTTGGGATTTCCAAGTTGGATAATTTGCACTTTCTGTTAATTTGAAGGATAGTTGGGACGCAGGGTTAAAAGAGATCAATAAGAGGGCTGAACGACACCCCCATGATTGAGAGGGACTGCTGGAGAGTTAGGGGACGAGGAAGAGGAAGTATCAGATATTCTGGAACAAGAAGGAAGCGTCGGAATGCTGGAAAAAAAGAGAGGATCAGATATACTCGTTAAAGTATTTAGTAGGCTCTTGATATCATATAAGAGTTGAATATGATTATGAAAGCTTGAGTATTATTGATACAATGTGTGATATTTATACATGTACAAGTATAGATGAGAAAAGAGTTTGTTGGACATAAGAGACCTAAAGAGAAGAGGAGATAACTACGTATAACTCAAACATACTAACGTAATAGGACTCTACATCCTTATCCTTATCATGTATGACGATTTATTTTTCGTCACTAAATATTTTTTATTACGAAATATAAATTTTAAGTGACAAAATGATTCCTCACTAATAACAAAATTTATTTGTAGTGTGTTGTTATAATCAAAGGAAATATGCACTTGGAATTGTATCTGAACTAGGATTAGCCGGATGTAAGCCTGCATCTACTCCTCTAGAGTTCAATGACAAGTTGACATCTACTGAGTTTGATGAATGCACAGGTAAAAAGGACAATGCATAAGACATGTTTCTTGATGATCATGGACAATACCAAAGACTAAAAGGTAGGTTGTTGTATTTGACCATTGTAACATCCTATAACTAGAAAGAGCTAGAATTAGAAAGAGTCATTTTTGGAAAGAATATGAAAATCTGGAAAATTTGTTAAGTATGTTAAGTTGAGTTTTTGATCAACTTCAAACGACCATAACTCTTAGCTCAGGATAAGCTAGGTGTGTTTCCAGATATCGTAGGAAATATCTTGGAATATTCTTTCCAACACAGCCGAGTTTGCGCAATTTCGAGTCAGTATGAGTGAGATACGTTCATTTGAAGTTGAGATGTTCAAATAAGGAAAGTCTAATCCGGATTTTAGAAGGGCATTATGGTCTTTTCCATACCCTATGACTTAATTTTATTTTTTGGTAATTAATTGGGTCTAAACTGATAGGATTCAGTTTACGCTTTTACGATATTGAGTTAGGGTTATAGAGAAGAGAAAAGAAGAAGAGAAAAGAGGAGAAGGAGCAATAATCGTCAAGTCTTCAAGAATCGCTTGTGGATTTCGTCCAGAGGTGATCCCTACGGGGTATGTGATATCACTTAGCGTTGGCTTAGTTCACCCATGCGTCAATCACGATTTATTTTAGCGAATTTAAGTTTTTGAAAGTTTAGAAATTGAATTTTTGATGGGTTTGTTGAAGTTCTATTGAATTCCTGATTCGTTGAGATTGTTTGATCCAAATCCATGATTTTAGGTGTGAATTCAATTAGAATCTTTCATATATTGATGGTATATTTGATTCTAAATATTTGGGGAAAGAACTAAGTCGAAATAGGGGTTTTAGATATGAAATTCTGATAATTGGATATCATAAATTTTTTCTTATCTTAGCTTCTCAATCAAACAGTGAATCACTTTCAATTCATACTATTAACATTAATCTCAAGATCTACATCAGTTCAAACTTGTAACATAACAATCATAAATTATTGGTCTATCCTAATAAAAAAGATTAATAAATAATGAACGAAATTATCTTACCTAATACTCATCCTTCTGCCTGTCCATCCTCTATATATAGCCTTAATTGGTAGAGCTTTGTGACTAAAAAATCTTTCTTTAGTTCTGCTCTCTTTTATGATCTCTAGAGGAAAAAAAAGATTTAAGACCTTAACAGGTAGGTAGGGCATCTCTCTATTACATCCTTCAGATAAAGATAGATAAGCAATCACCTGTCGATGGGGGACATTTCAAAGGCTTCATTAGTTTGAAAGCTCTTTAAGAACAATAGAAAAAAACACTGCAGTATCATGAGGACGACAAAAACCTTCACGCCAGACATGAATTGGGGAGATTTTAGATATAACAATCATGACATCAAAATAGAACTGGAAGAAATTTGAGCAAGAAAAATGAAAGAATCATACCTCAAATTGGAACACCCGACATAGGGCTGAAATTCAGATTTGGCTAATTGCATAATGTCCGTTGCATGGCCTGTCATTCCCCAAAGGTACTAATGCAATTGAACATCTCTGCTAATGGAAATGCATATTCAAGCATATACTTATTCTTCACAATTGTAAAAATATGACATGTTACAATCCATCTAAAGGCCATTTTTTAATCAATTAGAAAGATCCATTATGCAGTGACAATAATATAATCGTTTTTGCTACAAGAAAACAACAATTTATCAAATGTATATTTCAACATATGCTTATTCTTCACAATTTTAAAATACTTTGTTCTAATTTATATGACACCTTTTATGTTTTAAGAGTCAAATAGTTTAAGTTTGAACGGGAATTGGCGCATGAGATCTTCATTTTTTTTGAAATGAAATTTATAAATTTATAAACTACGTAAAAAGTACTATGAGTGAGTCACAATAAGTGATAATTCAAAATGTTTAAAAGATTTATGAAAAATTTACAGTCAAAGATAGACTTGTTTGACTTTTGAAATCCGAAAGGTGACATACCTAAAAAGTATGACATGTTATAATCCCTCTAGATGTCATTTTAAAGTTGATGATAGAGATTCCTATCTTACAAATCTTCAAAGATAAATAATATATACCATCTTCCCTGCTGTATTAGCATCAATAGAAGTGTATGAATTAGAAGACCCTACGGAATCTGAATAATGCTTAGTCATATCTGAATTTAAAGGGTTTTGCCACTTTTAATTAGTAAATGAGGGCTTGGTATGTTTTCCAAAAACAACAATCCAAAGGAGGCATTGTAACTTTTTATTGATGAACACATACATCTCCCCCAAAAGAAAACAACAACTAAATCATAGTATATTGAAACAAAAGTAGATATATACACTTATTTTTTGAGTTCAATTCATCAAAAAGTGAATGAAAATAATAAAAACATAACAAATAACAAATAAAATACATGATTTAAATCTTACAAAGCAATAAAATTGTTGATGATGAAATTTGTTTTTCAATAATCTTTCGTTTAAAAGTCAAGGAGTTGAAAGACAAAGAGGGGTAGGTTTAGGAAAGATCCGTCAATTTGCTGATTCATTTGTTTGAGTCATCTGTTATCTCTTAGTATGCATCCCGGAAATGAAAAAGGCGCAGGAGTTTGCTAAAAATGTCAGTATTGCATAATCACCATATTACCCTTAAAAAATAAGCATATTTATAATTATACCATTGGTCGTACTCCTCATCACACTTCTATATAATAGAAATTTATATATATATATATCCTATTCCCACACTCTCACGCTCTCTTTCTCCTTTTTCAGTAGTCATTTGCGCCTCTTCTCCACTTTGTCTTCCCAAAACACTAAAGTCAAGCAAGAACCCTACTTTCTTCATCCACGTCCATCGCCCCTGTCAGTTCCTCTATTTATTTTCAAAGATTAGAGACCTCGAAACAAGATTTGTTGACTTTGGTTGAGAGAAATCCCACCTAAATTTGATGCTGATAAAGAAATATCACATCGAATCCATATTTTCGGGGGTAGACTCTCATCTTACTTGTTTTTCCTTTCATTCTATCCAATCAATATTCCATATCCCACTCAAACGGCTATTTGAATTCAAACCTTTATTTTTTGCTATAAATACATGGTATTTTGTGTCATTTAGGAAGGGGAAAGAAAAAGGTAAAAGAGTTGGAATTTGAAGGTGGGAGAATAGTATTCTTCGAAAGCGAACCCAAGAAGGTTTGAGCCTCAGATTTTTATTTCTCTTTTAAGCTCTTTGGCTCATCTGTTGGTAGATCAGTGGTCGTAGGAACCTCTTCAGCTCGTTGTCTCAGGTCTCGCTGACCCCAAAAGAGGTAAGTCCCTGCGCTCTCTCTTGTTATTTACTCAAATTGTTCTTTTATATTTTTTTTATTTCAGCTTTGGATTGTGATTATTTTCTCTTTGTATGTTGTAATGAAATTTTCAATATGTTCAAGCGATGCGACAATGTGATACTACTTGTCTTTTGTATTTTGATTTGATTTGGAAGATTACTTTAAGTGTGGAGTCTGTTAGTTGTATGAAAACTTGCTATGAAGAATGTGAAAGTTATTGTGTCATGAGCTTAAGCTTTGATTTACCTATCTTTTGTCTCTCTTGATTATTTAGTATCTCCTAGAACAGTTTGTAAACTCAAACATTCATTCAAGTTGGTTGAACTCACTAGAGTATAGTTTTATAATTTAACACTAAGCAGTTTGCATTTATTTTCTTACAAGTGATCATATAATACTTGTAGACACACAAATTTTATTGGATTAATTCATATAAATTTGGATTAAATCCATGTTTATTTGGATTGAATGAATATTTTGGGCTTTACCTATAAATAAGTCCATTTTTCTTAAAATTCAAGTCCAAGGTCCATTTCACCTTAAAGCTCAAACTTATGCCACGTGTCACAGTGACTAGGCATCGAAGACCAACAAGGTGACGCCACGTGTCCAACAGAGGTGGTTGTCCTAGTCAAATGCAAGAACGAATCACAATGCGCCAAGTGTCAAAAGGACATCCTTTGCCCAATCACAAGCAACCTAGTCCACTCCCTACAACTATAAATAGGGGATAGACATGACATTCAAGGGGCATCAAGAAAACTCTTCAACAAGCATTCAACAAATTGGAGAAAGCTACAACATCAACTACATAGCTCTTTAAAGGAGTGTCAACGGAGTTCTTCTCAGAGATCTTGCAACAACGAAGTACTTCCCTACATTCCCGGAGATATAATACATCTAAAGGATGTCTACATAAGCTACAACATCAACTACGTAACTCTTCGAAAGAGTGATCAACGGAGTTCTTCCCGAAGATCGACTTGCAACGACGAAGTGATTCCCGACGTTCCCGGAGATCAAATGCATCTCACATCATTCTACATTCGATAAATACGCTATTGAAGGCTCTCGAATCAGGGAAAAACTTAGGAGAGAAGAATCAAGAGAACAATAGAATTGTACTCACAAAGATTCATCAATAAAAACACATTTTCTTTTATTTGTTTTGCTTGCAGTTAATTTTCAAACGCTTACAAAAATTTGTCGCGAACAAATTTGGCACGCCCAGTGGGACCAGTTATGATCTTCATATCTTCCTCCTACAAATAAGAAAAACAAGTTCAACTTTGCAATGACCTTCAAGAAGATCAATGATGTTTCATCGAAGGACTCTACTATTGCCACATTAGTTTATTTTTCTGATGTTGATTCAATCACTTGACGCGAGTTCATGACAAGTATTTTGAATGAATATGAATGTTTCACCTTATTGGAGATGCCAAGAAAAGGAAAGTCTCAAATTACACTCAAAACTGCAATCCTAGGGGGCAACATTGCATCTAAGTTGTTTGATGAACTTTCTCTCTATGGCTTCAACTTTCATGAATCTAAGAAATCAGTAAATTTCTGAATTTCAACAAAGGTTAACTCCATGATGCTTGATGCAACTGACATGGATGAGAAGTTCACGATGATGGAGCAAACCATTGAAGCCTTGAAGAAAACAACAAACACATCCAATGTAGATGCCTTCTTCAATGAAGAGAGTGATTACACTTGGACTTTAGTCGCTCACAAAAGGCAGAAGCATCAAGGGACTTCTAAACCCGACTTTCAGAAGTCGACACAAAATTAATTACGAATCAACTTCGGCAATGTGAAAGCATAAAAATCAAACTCCAAAGTGAAGTACATTAATGCTTCATCACAAAAGATTAGAAGACCAGTTACATTGATGGAATTCTTCCCTGAAATTCTCCTCGACGTACGAGTCTAAACTGCAAGTTACAATGCTCCTTAAGGTATAAGCATAAACTACATGTTACTTATAGCCCGCAAGATTTTAAACTGTGTACGGCCCAAAGAAAAAGAAAAAAAAACTTATCAACTTGAACTACGACATGACTTGATCCTCTTCACCGAGGTATGTAGGAACTTGGAGTAATCACTCTAAGCTCAGTCACATGAATAGAAAAAGATTTTGGTGGCACTGTGTGATCATCACACTAGCTCTTTAAAATTATGTAGCTAGCGCATGAGTTCAAATGTGTCACAAATGAGACAAGGAGAAGAGTTAAGCATGACATCTTAGCTAACTTCAAAGGCGTATTTGTAAAAAATCGCAAAGGTTTTGACCATGATTTTCACATATATTGCAGTTCTTGGAGTCTACTTTGCAACGTAATAATCGGCTCGTGATTCAAAGATTTCTACGCCAAGTTATGAGTTTCTACCACGACCACTCAAAGCTGCGAAATAGACCATCAAATTTTGAAAAATTAAATTGAGCAGACTTCAAAGACATATTTGTGAATAATCATAAAGGTTTTGGCCGTGATTTTTATACATTATGAAGTTCTTTGAGTTATGCTTCCAATTAAACAAGAATCGCATCACTTCGAGGCTCTTATACCGAGTATTGATTTTCTCCCAAAGTTACTCAAAGTTGAAGAGTTGAGCGAGGCAGAATCGTGAGTTGACTTGAAGCAATATATGTACCAATTCACAGTCTTTGTCCGTGATTTTTATACAATATGAAGTTCTTTGAGTTGTATTTCAACTGGAAAAAGAAAATTGTGAATTCAATGCTCCTACTTTGAGTTATGAATTTTCAACTATAGACGCGTGAAGCTGATGAATCGAGCAAGATAAAATTGTGAGTTCATTTCGAAGTGACAAGTTGATTCCACCAATGCCGCAAGAAAGGTGAATTCTCCAAGTATGTCTCGCCAAGTCACCAATGAAAGCTAAAGAAGTCGATTGTCTCAACCAACTCTACGATGAAGGTTTAAGCTGAAGCACTAAATGATTGTTTGTTAAATCCTCATATGAGAAGCTAGATATCGCACTAAATTGTAATATGTGAAAATTACGATCAGAAGTACATGTACATCATGTGTTTCCTTGCAATTACGGGTATTATTTACATCTTGGTGATAAGATATCGAGATTGGTGACGCTCCTTTGTGAACCTAAAAAAAAAGAGGGAAAAAAAGTGATGAAGCACATGGTAGTAACTACCGAAGCTTTTTGATTCTACATGATTGACCGCTTGGTTGGACTCAATAACATGAAGGTTCAAATCAACAGTATGTCGTAGTGCCGAACAACACAATGCTTCATTGTGGATATTGCTTCAGATTGATCATAATTGTGAGGAGAATTTCCAGATTCAGGACCGACTTCAAAAAATCAATCCCTGTGAATACAAAAATTGTTGACGTTGATTTTTGGATATGTTGTATTACTAAGAGTCTTGTTTCTCCATAATCAAGCCGCTCGTCATTCGAATGCTCCTAATCCAAGAAAATGACGTTTTAGCGAGAAGACACAAATCTGTGAGAAGAACTACCAGATTTGGGGTCCAACTTTAAAATTTGATTCCCGTCAATACAGAAGGTGTTTAACGTTGATTTCTGGATATTTCATATTACCAAAAGTCTAGTTTCCCAGAATCAAGCCGTTTGTCGTTTGAATTCTTCTACACCGAGAAAAGCATGTTTTGACGAGATTGCGCATAACTGTGAGTGGAACTTCCAGATTTGATGACCAACTTTAAAATGTGATTCCCGTCGATCCGGAAGGATTTTCACATTGATTTTTGGGTATGTTGTATAAAAAAAAGTCTAGTTTCTCCAGAATCAGGTGTATTGTCGTTTGAATGCTCCTAAATTGAGAAAGAGACGTTTTGGCGAAATTGCGCATAACTGTGAGGGAAACCTCCAGATTTGATGACCAATTTCAAAAATCAATTTACGTCAATACGAAAGATTTTTTTATGTTGATTTATAGATATGTGGTATTTATATAGGTCTAGTTTCTTCAGAATCAATCCTCTTGTCGTTTGAAAGCTCCTACATCGAGAAAAGAGTGTTTTAATGAGATTGCGCACAACTGTGAGGGGAACTTCCAGATTTGATGACCAACTTCAAATATTGATTCCCGTCGATCCAAAAGGAGTTTAAAGCTGATTTTTGGAAATATTGTATAACCGAAAGTCTAGTTTTTCCAGAACAAGTGTCTTGTCGTTTGAATGCTCCAATATCGAGAAAAGGACGTTTTGGCGAGATTGCGTATAACTGTTAGGGAAACCTTCAGATTTGATGACCAATTTCAAAAATCAATTCCCGTCAATACGAAAGTTTTTTTTATGTTTATTTTTGGATATGTCGTAGTACTATAGGTCTAGTTTTTCCAAAATTAAATTGTTCTTCATTTGGATATCTTTACACTAAGAAAATAAAATTTTGATGGGACTGCACGAAATTGAGAAAAGAAGACACCAAATTTGGAGTTTCACAATGATTTGGTTAGAAGAATTATTTTCCCATGATTCATTGATAAATCCTTTGTACATGGGAGATTCTTCTATAAAAGTTTCTTTGGATAATTTTATTTCTTGTACAAGGAAAGCTTTGATAAAATTGGAAGAAGCAAATCATATCAATTTCTAACATCTACATGGAAGTTGCTAGCACTCAAAAGGAAAGCAATAAGTCTTGAGATGTCAATAATGATTCTTTCAAAACCAACCAAAGGAAATTTGATATTCCTTTTATTTGATTCAAAATTCAATCAATCTTCTTGTTCTTTCTCACACCTTGCAAGGAAGATCACACAATGTTACTACTCACTAGACCCATCTATTTGAAATCATTATAGAGGATCCACGTGGTTGTCAAGCAAGAATGTTTAAACAAAAAAATTGAGATCACTACAAACAAATCATTTGTGGTGACCTAGTTAGAATGAAATGACGAGAAACAAATACTCATGAAGTTTCAACAATGCATTCATATAGACTTCAACTTTCGTCGTCAAAATTCGGCAAGCTTCCACGCATAGAAGTCTAAAAAAAATGAATATGCATTCATAAAGACTTCAACTTTTATCGTTAAAATTCGGCAAGCCTACACTTAGAGAAGTCTAAAAAATGAATATACATTCATGAATACTTTAACTTTCGTCGTCAAATTCGACAAGCCTGCACGTTGAGAAGTCTCACAAAATAAGGAAGCCACATTCATGAAGACTTCAATTCTCGTCGTCAAATTCGGCAAGCCTACACGTTGATAAGTCTCAAAAAATGAAAACAAATTCATGAATACTTCAAGTCTTGTCACCAAGTGTCGGCAAACCTACACTTCAACAAGGCTTGAAGTAGAGGTCATCTGTAGACACACAAATTTTATTGGCTTTAATTCATACAAAATTTGGATTAAATCTATGTTTATTTGGGTTGAATAATCAATTTGGGCTTTACAAATAAGTAAGTTAATTTTTATTAAATTCAAGTCCAAGGTCCATTTCACCTTGAAGCCCAAACTCATGTTACAGGCATCAAAGAGCAACAAGGTGACACCACGTGTCCAAATGAATTGGTAGTCCCAGTCAATTGCAAGAACCAATCACAACATGTCAAGTGTCAAAATGACATCCTTTGGCCAATCATATGCAACATTGTCCACCCCCTACAACTATAAATAGGGGATGGACATGACATTCTATCAAGGAAAGAAAACTCTTCAACAAACATTCTACATTTGGAGAAAGCTACAACATCAACTACATAGCTCTTCGAAGGAGTGATCAATGGAGTTCTTCTCGGAGATCGACTTACAACAACGAAGTGCTTCCTGAGATTCCCGAAGATCAAATACATCTCAAGGAGGTCTACATAAGCTACAATATCAACTACATAGATCTTCAAAGCAGTGATCAGCAGAGTTCTTCCCGGAGATCAAATTGCAACACGAGGTACTTCCTGACGTTTTTAGAGATCAAAATATCTCAAGGCGGTCTACATCATCCTACATTCGAGAAATATGCTATTGAAGTCTCTCAAATCACGAAAAAACTTAGGATAGAAGAATCAAGAGAACAACAGAATTGTACTCATAGAGATTCATCAATAAAAACACATTTTCTTTTATTTATTTTGGTTGCAATTAATTTTCAGCGCTTAAGGAAATTTATTTCAAATAAATTTGGCACGCCCAGCGGGACCAATTTTTCTCTTCATCTCTTCCTCCTACAAATTAAAAAAACAACAAGTTCAACTTTGCAATGGCATTCAAGAAGATCAATGATGTTTCATGCAAGGACTCTACTGTTGTCACATTTGTTGATTTTAGTGATGTTGATCTAATAACTCGACGCAAGTTCAAGACAAGTGCCTTGAATGGATCTGAATATTTCACCTCCTTCGAGATGCCAAGAAAGAGCAAGTCTCGAATGACACTCAAAATTACAATCCCAGGGGGCAACATTGCATCAAAGTTGTTTGATGAACTTTCTCACTCTTGCTTCAACTTTGGTGAATCTAAAAGTTCAACAGATTCTTCAATTTCAATAAAGGCTAACTCTTTTATGGTTGACGCAACTGACATGGACGAGAAGTTTGCAATGATGGAGCAAACTATTGAATCCTCGGAGAAGTCTATTAATGAAAAAAAAATTCAAATCGTGCAACTTATGAGCAAGTTAGATCTCTACAACTCTAGAGAGTCACATCACAATTTAACAACTCAAGAAAAAGTTGTGATTGATTCTCTCACCAAGTCAGTTGACTCTCAAAGCGTAAAACAGTCTGCTTCAGTTGCCACTCTAACAGTTCAACAACTACAAGATATAATTACAAACACAATTAAAGCTCAATATGGTGATCCGTCACAAAGTTCCTTAGGATATTCAAAGTCGTATTCTAAGTGAATCGAGGGTCTACTAATGCCAATTGGATATCAACCACCAAAATTGCAGCAATTTGATGGAAGGGGAAATCCAAGGCAACACATTGCCCAATTCGTCGAGACTTGTAGAAGTGTCGGTACACATGGTGATATTCTTGTCAAGTAGTTCGTTCGTTGTTTAAATGAAAATGCATTTGATTGGTATATAGACTTGGAGCATGAATCAATTGATTGTTGGGAGCAACAAGAAAATCAATTTCTCAATCATTTATACAATACCCTACGTGTAGTGAGCATGAAGGAATTGATAAATACTAAGAAAAGTAAGGATGAACCCGTAGTATCCTACATCAATCGTTGGCAGATGATGAGCTTAGATTGCAAGGAACAACTTTCTGACATCTCTGCAGTTGAAATTTGCATACAAGGAATGCATTGGGGGCTTGTATATATCCTTCAATGAATTAAGTCTCGAACCTTTGAAGAATTATCTACACGCGCTCATGACATGGAGTTGAGCATTGCAAGCCATGGAAAGACATCACATCTCTTTGATCCAAGAAAAGAAGATATGCAATTCAAAGAGTCGTTAGACTACACAACTAATGAGTCTATGCCGGTAAGCACGAATTCTATGAAGAACTCCATGAGACAAAAGTTGAAAGAGATCCGCTGCATCAACAAATGCGAGAAGTGAAAATTAAATCTACCTTGAAAGAGTTACAAGAAAAAGAGTATCTCTTTTCGGACTATGACGTTCCTGCGATTCTTGATGAGCTTCTAACCAAGAAAGTCATTGCACTCCCAGAGTCAAAACGAACCAAAAAATCCAATAAATTTGATGATCCTATGTTTTGTAAATTTCACCGCATCATCGACCATCACACCAAAAAATGCTTCATTGTGAAGGAAAATATCATGACATTGGTACGAGAGGAAAAGATCATTATTGACGATGGTGAGACAGCTGAGACAAACCATGCTAGTGTCAAACTTGATCATAAAATTATTCAATTTCAAAAGTTCTACGTCATGTGGCATCGCCAAAAATTGAAGTTGACGTCATCATACTACAGTTTGGAAGCTTTGAACCAAATGAAGTTTCCGCCTTGAAGAAAACAACAAACACATTCAAGGTAGATGACTTCTCCAATAAAGAGAGTGGTGACACTTGGACTTTGGTTGCTCTAAAAAGTCAAAAGCATCAAAGGACTTCTAAACTCCGACTTTCAAAAGTCGACACAAAATCAATTACGAATCAACTTAGGCAATGCGAAAGCATAAAATCCAACTCCAAAGTGAAGTACATTAATGCTTCATCACAAAAGGTTGGAAAGTCCAATTATATTGATGGAATTCTTCTTTGCAATGCTTCTCGACGTACGAGCCTAAACTGCAAGTTACAACGCTCCTTAAGGTATGAGCATAAACTGTCTGTTACTCCTGGCCTGCAAGAGTATAAACTGTGTACGGCCTAAAAACAACTTCATCATCTTTAACTACGATATGACTTGATCCTCTTCACCGAGGTACATCAGAGCTTGGAGTAATCACTCTAAGCTCACTAATATGAAGAAGAAAAAAAAGAGTTTGGTGGCATTACGTTATCATCACACTAGCTCTTTAAAATTATGTAGCTAGCACATGAGTTCAAATGCGTCACAAATGAGACAAGGAGAAGAGTTAAGCATGACATCTTAGCTGACTTCAAATGCGTATTTGTAAAATTCGCAAAGGTTTTGACCATGATTTTCACATATATTGCAGTTCTTGAAGTCTACTTCGCAACGTAAAAATTGGCTTGTGATTCAGATATGTGTACGCCAAGTTATGAAGTTTATACCACGACCGCTCAAAACTGTGAAATAGACCATCAGATTTTGAAATTAAACTGAGCAGACTTCAAAGACATATTTGTGAAAAATCATAAAGGTTTTGGCCGTGATTTTTATATGTTATGAAGTTCTTTGAGTTATGCTTCCAATTAAACAAGAATCACATCATTTTGAGGCTCCTACACCGAGTATTGATTTTCTCCCAAAGTTAATCAAAGTTGAAGAGTTGAGCGAGGGAAAATCGTGAGTTGTCTTTGAAGCAATATCTGTACAAATTCACAAAGTCTTTGTCCGTAATTTTATACAATATGAAGTTCTTTGAGTTGTATTTCCACCAAAAAAAGAAACTTGTGAATTTCATACTCCTACTTTGATTTATGAATTTTCAACTATACACGTGCGAAGTTGAAGAGTCGAGCAAGATAAAATTGTGAGCTGATTTCAAAGTGACAAGTTGATTCCGCCAATGCCGCAAGAAAGGTGAATTCTCCAAGTAGTCTCTCGCCAAGTCTCCAATGAAAGCTAAAGAAGTCGATTGTCTCAAACAACTCTGTGGTGAAGGTTTAAGATGAAGCACTAAATGATTATTTGTCAAATCCTCATAAGGTAGATGTCGTACTAAATTGTAATATGCGAAAACTACGATCAAAAGTACATGTATATCATGTGTTTCTTTGCAATTACGGGTGTTATTTACATCTTCTTGATAAGATATCGAGATTAGTGACACTCCTTTGTGAACCTGAATAAAGAAGAGGAAAAAAAGTGATGAAGCACATGGTAGTAACTACAGAAGATTTTCGATTCTAAATGATTGACCGCTTGGTTGGACTCAATAACATGAAGGTTCAAATCAACAGTATGTCGTAGTGCCGAACAACACAATGCTTCATTGTAGATATTGCTTCAGATTGATCATAATTGTGAGGAGAATTTCCAGATTTGGGACCGACTTCAAAAAATAAATTCCTGTCAATACAAAAGGTTGTTGACATTGATTTTTGGATATGTTGTAGTACTAAGAGTTTTGTTTCTCTAGAATCAATCTCTCGTCATTTGAATGCTCCTACTCTAGGAAAATAACGTTTTAGCGAGAAGACACAAATCTGTGAGCAGAACTTCCAGATTTGATGACCAATTTCAAAAATCAATTACCATCAATACGGAAGGTGTTTGATGTTGATTTTTGGATATTTCGTATTACCAAAAGTGTAGTTTCTCCATAATCAAGCCTTTTGTCGTTTGAATGCTCCTACACCAAGAAAAGCATGTTTTGATGAGATTGCGCATAACTGTGAGTGGAACTTCCTGATTTGATGACCAACTTCAAAATGTAATTCCTGTCGATCCGGAAGGAGATTCACGTTGATTTTTGGGTATGTCGTATAAACAAAAGTCCAATTTCACCTGCATCAAGTTTCTTGTCGTTTGAATGCTCCTACATTGAGAAAGGGACGTTTTGGCGAGATTGCGCACAACTGTGAGGGAAACTTCCAGATTTGATGACCAATTTTAAAACTCAATTCCCGTCAATACAAAAGGTTTTTGATGTTGATTTTTGGATATGTTGTAGTACTCTAGGTGTAGTTTCTTTATTACAATTCTCTTGTCGTTTGAATGCTCCTACACCGAGAAAAGAATATTTTGACAAGATTGCACATAACTGTGAGGGGAACTTCCAGATTAGATGACCAACTTAAAATTTTGATTCTCATCGATCCAGTAGGAGTTTAAAGTTGATTTTTGGATATATCGTATAACCAAAGTCTAGTCTATCCAGTATCAAGTGTATTGTCTTTTGAATGCTCCTACATCGTAAAAGGACGTTTTGGTGAGATTGCGCATAACTGTGATGGAAACTTCCAAATTTGATGATCAATTTCAAAATCAATTCCCGTCAATTCGAAAAGTTTTTTATGATGATTTTTGGATATGTCATAGTACTATAGGTATAGTTTTTGCAGAATCAAATTGTTCTTCGTTTGAATTCTTTTATACCAAGAAAAGGACATTTTGGTGGGACTGCGCAAAATCGAGAAAAGAACACACCAAATTTGGAGTTCCACGTTGATTTGGTTAGAAGAACTATTTTTCCAATGATTCTTTGATCAATCCTTTGTACATGGGAAATTCTTATATCGAAGCTCCTTTAAATAATTTTATTTCTTGTACAAGGAAAGCTTTGGTAAAATTGGAAGAAGCAAATCATATCAATTTCTAACATCTAAATGGAAGTTGTTAGTACTCAAAAGGAAAGCAATAAGTCTTGAGATGTCAAGAATGATTCTTACAAAACCAACCAAAGGAAAGTTGATATTCCTTTTATTTGATTCAAAATTCAATCAATCTTCTTGTTCTTTCTCACACCTTGCAAAGAAGATCACACAATGTTACTACTCACTAGACTCATCTATTTGAAATCAATATAGAGGATCCACGTGGTTGTCAAGCTAGAATGTTTAAGAAAAAAATTGAGATCTCTACAAACAAATGAACATTTGTAGTGACCTAGTTAGAATGTGATGACAGGAAATAAATACTCTTAAAGTCTCAACAATGCGTTCATAAAGATTTCAACTTTCCTCGTCAAAATTCGGCAAGCCTACACATAGAGAAGTCTCAAAAAAAATAAAACCACATTCATGAAGACTTCAACTCTCATCGATAAATTCGGCAAGCCTACATGTTGACAAGTCTCTAAAAATGAAAACAAATTCATGAATACTTCAAGTCTTGTCACCAAGTGTCGGCAAACCTGCACTTCAACAAGGCTTGAAATAGGGGGCTTTTGTAGACACACAAATTTTATTGGATTTAATTCATAAAAAATTTGGATTAAATCCATGTTTATTTGGGTTGAATGATTAATTTGGGCTTTACCAATAAATAAGTCCATTTTTCTTAAATTCACGTCCAAGGTCCATTTCATTTTGAAGCCCAAACTCATGACACGTGTCACAGTGACTAGGCATCGAATACCAATAAGGTGATGCCACGTATCCAAAAGAGGTAGTAGTCTCAGTCAAATGCAAGAACGAATCACAACGCGCCAAGTGTCAAAATGACATCCTTTGGCCAATCACAAACAACTTTTCCACTCCCTACAAATATAAATAGGGGATAGACATGACATTCAAGGGGCATCAAGAAAACTCTTCAACAAGCATTCAGCAAATTGGAGAAAGCTACAACTCAACTACTTAGCTCTTCGTAGGAGCGATCAACGGAGTTCTTCCTGGCGATCGACTTGCAAGAACGAAGTGCTTCCCGACATTCCCGGAGATCAAATACATCTCAAGGAGGTTTACATAAGCTACAAAATCAACTACATAGCTCTTCAAAAGAGTGATCAACGGAGTTCTTTCCGGATATCAACTTGCAACGACAAAGTGCTTCCCGACGGTCCCAGAGATCAAATACATCTCAAGGAGGTCCACATCATACTACATTCAAGAAATACGCTATTGAAGGCTCTCGAATCACGGAAAAACTTAAGAGAGAACAATCAAGAGAACAACAGAATTGTACTGACAAAGATTCATCAATAAAAACACATTTTCTTTTATTAATTTGCTTGCAGTTAATTTTCAGCGCTTACGAAAATTTGTTGCAAGAAATACTGTGTAGTAATCCGTGAGATTTCAAGTTTTGGTGTTCTTTGCAAAAAAAAAAAAAAAAGAATCCTCCTTTAATCAGTACATGCTTGATTTTCAATTTTCTTTCTGAAAATTGCTCCCAATTTCCTCTTCTCTGGCCAACTTCCTCTCTTAAAATTATGATGTCTAGTTATGGATGTGCCAACTATTCTATGGTAATTAAAGTTATTATGCTAAAATATCTCTTCTAGTAATGATTTGTTATTTCACACTTTGAGTGGCAATATGTTTTTTCACATTCCGATTTATTGCTAATGTGTAATCGCTTGCAATACTACCATCATAGTTTGCTCATAATATTTTTTCTAGTCGTGGGTGAAATTTGTACTAACTAATCTTATTTTGTTTAGGTTTATTCATCAGTCGTGTACTAATCTTTATTATCTTGTCTTGCATGAAACCCCCTTGGTTTGAGTCCATTAGACTCCCTTCTATCTCTTTTCCTTTGCACTTTGGATGTGCCATGGAGTCCCGAACTCAGCACTATCGAAGAACTCGCCATTTCAAGAAATTGGAATCTGAAACAGGATCCGAAAGAAGAAAAATGAGTTGTATACCTCCGATACACTGATATACATCAGGGGTATACAAAAATGGGGAATTGAGCCAAGAGCCCAAATAAACAACGAGTTTGGCCCAAAAAAGGGCCCAAATTCATCTTCTCCTTTATGCTACTAGATTATTTATTGTGATTGCTTATTGTTACTTTTTTATTAACTCAAACATTAAATAACTTAATTGAATTCCCGAAAGATAGAACTATTTTTTTTGTGTTGGTTTACTTTAATATATTTTATTTTATCAACTCTTGCCCCCTTGTTTACTTATTCAAATGTTTTTTCTATTCACAATTTTCACTTACTCTTAACTAGTTTAAAATAATTTCTTGGTTTATCAACTAAATTGGTGTAATTATTTTTAAAATGATTCAAACAAATGCTAATTAATCAAGTTTTGTTAAAAGTCTATTGACTTGCAATTTAATTCAAATATTTCATTTCAGATCCTTTAAATGAAAAATGATTCTTTAATTAACTATTTTATTGAAGTTCGAATATTGTAAATTATATTTTGTATTAAACCATTTTTCCAAAGAATTAGTCAAAAATTATTTTAGTCAAGTCGTTGGATAACCGCATGTTAGAGGCTACTTTAAGTGTTAATACCTTCTTAAAGTAGTAATAAGAACCTCTTACCCATTTTCTCTAAATCTTTAAATGTTTATCTGTTAAGGTATTTTTAAATTAAGTTTTATTAATTTCTTTAAAAATTAAGTAGCGACTCTTTTCTAAGTATTTTTTCTTAAATTGTTTTATACTTAGAACATTTCAAAAAAAGTGATTTTTCTAAAGATAGTAAAATTACAGTATAACATGGGGGTAATCTTCACCTATTTTTGGTGTTTTGGAAAAAATTGTATTATTTAAGTATTGTCCCGTCATTTCCGCTCTGGCGCGAGTTCTGCCGCATGGCAGTGGCGTCCTAGTGGCAACTGGCATGATGTGGAGGGATGGCGGCCCCAATTTTCCCTTGACATTTTCCTTTCCTAAATAACCACAACTCAGATCGTTATACTTCAACATTTTTCCGTTGTGAAGGAATGTAAATGTCATGACTCTTCCATTCTTCTTTTTCTGAATTTTCTAAAATCCATAAATCATTTCGACTTGTGAAACTTCCACAACAGTCTAGCAATACTGTTTTTTCCTTCACTTCTATCAAATCATAAGTAAATATCTTGTCACATATATCATTACCTAATGTAATAACTCTGAAATTTTTAGCTCTTAAATCAAATGCAATTATTGAATTCTTTGAGTAATTAATCATATAGATAAAAAAAATTGAATAGAGCAACTTTTCATACAAAAACATGGGAAAAATTTAATGACAACTTTGATTTTTCTTCATGATTTGTCTATGCTTAAGGTGAAAATAAAATTTTGTACATGCCCACTTGAATTATGAACTTGCATCAAAACTTTGTACTTCTTTTCTACGGGTTCATAACCTAGCGAATAGTAATATAAATATTTGTTCGAGTGAATGAATCCTCCTATCTTTCTTGGCTCTAAGGTGGGAAAGGATCCCCAAGAGTTCCTTGATGGTGTGTACAAGGTGTTGAGTGCTATGGGGTTTACATCTAGGGAGAAGGGGGAGTTGGCTTTGTACCAATTGAGGGATGTTTCTCAAATATGGTACACTCAATGGAAGGATAATAGGCCGGTTGAGTCCAATCCTATTGAGTGGGAAGAATTTAAGGAAGCTTTTCTAGGAAAATGCTTTCCCCATTAGAGGAGGGAGGCTAAGGTAGAGGAGTTTATCAATATGAGTGTTGAGGAGTACTCTTTGAAATTCTCAATGTTGTCTAGATATGCACCGTCCCTAGTGTCTAATCCAAGGGATGAGATGAGTCGTTTTGTGACCGGGGTCACCGACTTAGTGAGGGAAGAATGTCGTACGGTTATGCTACATGACGATATGACCTTAGCTAGACTCATGGTTTATGCACAATCTATTGAAGAGTCTAAACTTGGTAGGATTGCTAGATACTTGAAAAGAAGTGGTTCAAATGATCAAGGGAAACCTAGGTTCAAAAAGAGGGCTCAAAATCAAGATGGATCTAGTGTTCCTAAGGTGAAATTTGAGAAAGGAGGTGGTTCTCAAAATGGCAAGCCTACATGTGTCACTTGTGGAAAGAGGCATAATGGTGAGTGTCTAAGGGGTACCGAAAGTTGTTTTGGATGTGGAAAATATGGACACAAAGTGAGGTATAGTCCTAATAGAGATGGTAAGAAAGTTGCTCCTAAGGTTCCAAAGGATGATGCTCCAACAACGAGGCGCTTCTATGCACTCCGGACTAGAGGAGAAAAGCCGGATGAGGATGAGGATGAGGATGATGTTGGTATGTCCTTGTATTTCTCTTTTTTAGTGATATGAGTTCCTTATAAGTGGGGGAGCATGGTTGGATAGATGGGCTAGAAATGTCCTAGAAGTTTGTTGCATGTGCATGGTGTTTAGGAGTTTGGTTGAAATTGAATTTCATTAACTTCTTGCATTGTGTATTTTATGAAGCCATGATTGTGTTGTAAAAGGTGTTTATATGATTTTACCTTGCATATTAGCATGTTTTGATAATGAATTGCCTAAAAGTTGCATTTTTTTTTGAAAAAGTTGCAAAATTCACTGTAGCTTTGCCTGCTCACTGTGAAAAATTTGAGAAATTGACTAATTCATTTTTTGGTCAAAAATTGTTGTAATATGGTTAGAACTGATATGTATTAGTATGATAATGAATATAAAATGAGTTTTTTCTATTTGAAATGAAGGATGTGAGTTTTATGGCAAAACGAGTTATATAATTTATTTCTTGTTCTGTTGTGAATCTCTTGATTGTGTGAAATTAATGTTTTCTCCTTGATTATGTGTTATATGGTATGGTTTTGAGCTTCTAGTTGAATCTCTATTCTTGAAAGTGTTCGAAGAGTGGCAAGTGTCATTCGAGGAAGAATGTTGTCAAGTGGGGGAGATTGTAAGATCCCGAAAATGACTTAGGTGAAGCTAGAGCCTAACATGGTTGTCATGATGGTCAAAGGTTATAAATTGGTCTATAATGTGGTATTGAGGCAGTGTCTAAGAGTTTAGGTGCATTGGAAGTCAAACGTCAAGGGACGACTAAGACGTTCGACGTTTAAGTCACCTATGTGACTCATATGTGGTTATATGTATTTATGTGTAATTCATGAGGTTATGAAATGAGTAATTATAGTGTATGTAGGCAGTGTGTCAAGTTTCGTGAAGTTTGGAGGTCAAACGTCCAAGAACGTCTATGATGTTCGAAAGGTTTGCCTTGAAATGACCTTGTGTGTCTATGCATGTTTCGTCGAGTTTTACATCTTTGTTTTGGATGAAATTCATTTGAGAGGTGCTAAACTCATATACGAGCATGTTTGGGTTGTAACCGTCCGGGAAAACATCCCCAAGGACCATCCAAGGGTCCTTGAGAGAGGACCCTTTCATTGAGTCAAAGCTGCCCAAGACAGCCCAACCTATGGAGGCAATCGACGCCCAGTGGGTTACTCGATGCCCCATAGGTGAGGGGTCGTTGATGGACACTTAGGCGTGGGGAAGGAGAGGCCAAAGACCAGCCTCAGTCCTAAACCACGGACCAACAGAACGGTCCGTTCATCAAGTAACGGGTCGTTGATTAAAAAGTCGTGGGTGGACTGTTTCCTGCGCAGCACACTGTTAAGTTGAGGGGTGAAGTTGTAAATTCACCCCATGTCCAAATAAGAAGTTTGGCGGTTACTTAAGGGTCTTTTGGTATTTTAGACATCTATATAAGTCTTTAACACTTAGAAGAATTCATTCTTCCAAATGAAAAATCCAAATTCTCTTAGAAATTTCTTAGAACTCCATTGAAGTCAAAACTCAAGGAAGAGCTTGGATGGAGATTTGAGTGGTGATTCTTCATCAAAATGAAGGATTAAAATCATCGAGGTGTGATTTTTGATACTTGAAACTCTATTCATCAAGGAGCCCAAATTCAAAGAAGTTTTCTAAGGTTTTTAAAGATGAACTTGTCATATTTCATGATCTATCCATGAGTTCTTGCATTAAAAGTTTTTAATCATTAAATATTGTTTGAATTGTTGTTATTTAGATGATTTTAACTCAATTAACCTATGAACCCATGTAATTGATGAACTCTAGTTTTTGACTACTTTATGGGTTAAGTGATATTGTCTTAATGCTTATGAATTATAGTGTAGTTTTCTATGGGCTATTGAATGGTGTAATAATTGTATTCAATTGATGTATAATTGATCTTAGATTGATAAATCTATATTGAATTGACTTAGATTCATTGAGTATTATGATTTATACATTGAATTGATGTTCATGGCCATGGGTAAGGGTCTTATGGTATTGATTTGGATGATTTAAACATGGATTGAAGGGGAGAGAATGGATTGGTGGTACGCTGCCCTAATTCTCTTTATTTTAAGTATTATAGTTTTTCAATTATGTTGTGATTGGTATGGCCCACTTATGGTGGCGGTGTTATGTGAATGATGTGGCCTTGTCGGCGTCATTTTAAGTATTATGATGATCATGGCCTTGTCGGCAAACTACTTGAAGTAATATGATGATTTGTGTAATTTATTATGTGAAGTATGATCATATCTACCTATATGTGAAGTAATGTGAAAGTATGTGTTTCTTCTATTGATTCTATTTAGGTGATCATGTTAGACTATGACTATGTCTTTATGTGTGTAGTCTTAGAGTTGATGCATGATTGTTCCTACATGACTATATATGAGTCTATGATGGTTATATTGATAATGATGTAGTTGTGTATAGGATGACTTAAAGATGATAATGGTTGTTCCTATGTGCTTCTAGAATGACATGTAATATGTGCTAAAGTGAAGTATGTTGTGTCTTGTTTTGGTAGACTTGTGTCCCTTACTTGATGCATGTATGAAAGTGAATATGTGATGTCTTGACTTAGGATGCTAAAGCCTCTTAGTCTTGTATGAATGAATAATATGTGAGACCTTGAATGATGATAAGAGGGTCCTTTATGTGAAATCTTGAATCGAGTGGTAAGGTTATGAAACTTGAAGTCGAAAGACGTAATGGTATCCTTCTTGTAATGAATGATGGACTTAGGGTTGATTGGCTGGAACGAAATCATATCAATCCTTAGGAAAGTCATTATGAGATTCTCGTCGCCATTGTAAGGCAGCCCTAGGGAACCTCTTTGGTAGGGTAAATGTAATTGGGTTATGAACTTGATATGGAACCCTTTTGTATGAACCTTATTGTGAATTAATCTATGAGAACAAAGGCTAGCACCGAGTGAGTATGGTAAGGGAAGTAGTTCTAATTAAAGGATGAGGCTAGAATACAAATTAAGCCCTTCATATTCCTTAACCATGTGCCTACATTGGATGTGTCCAAGTTCTACTATTGGCAAGTAGAACAACCTCATCGGAGTAGGATAGAACTCCGGATTCCATGTTTTGCTACCATGGTCTATGTCGGTTATTGCCTATTCTCATCATGTGGGATACCTATAAGCATTAGAGAAGTTCTATGAAGTTCAGGTGGTGGTATGTGACCTTATCTAGACATTGCACAATAGGCTTTGCAGATGTTAGTGAGAGTCCCTAGGTCTTCTCCAAAACCATTACTTGAATTTCCTCTATGTGATGAATGTTACTTAATGAACTAATGAAATAATGGCTTATGTTAGAAAGCAGGTAAATGAATGAGTACCTAATGTAGAGTGACTTAAGGATTTCTTAGTTAAAGTGTGAAGGGGGCATAAGGGATGATCTCTTCATGTCTTATCTAAGGAAGTCTTGAGAATGACTCTAGTTAGGAAAGTTGGTTGATACTATGGGCATGACCTAAACTTAAGAAGTCTTAAGGATTATTTAGGTAACCTTGAAGAGGGTGTATGGGCGTTCTCTTCTAGGAGTACTTAAGTAAGTCTTTTGATAACCTTAGTAAGGACAATGTCATATCTTATATGTTCATGTGTTTGGTGTATTGTAAGTGTGTATGTGTCTCATTATACGTAGTCTTGAGGATCATTTAGGCATGCTTAGAGAGGGTATATGGGCGGTCTCTCTTTGTGTTGATTAAGTGGGTCTTATGATAACTTTTAGTGAGGGAATGACATGCTTGAAAGTTTCCAAGGTGAAGTTAAAGGATTTCACTGTACAGTGAAGGAACTTCACTGTAACATTGATTTGGTTCACTGTAAAGTGACCTTAAAAATGTACTAAATTGCTTAAATGATTTCTTATGTGTTTCTAAGATGTTTAAATGTTGTTCTTATGATTATATTATGATATTTAAATCAAAATATGTATATTTCTAATAAATGTCCGTTTTCATGATTTTTATGCATTATGTCATACTTAGTACATGTGGTTGTACTAATTCCATGTTTTTATCTATCTCTATAGTGGTTGGTAGGTGAGGAGCATTTGGGAAGCAAGCCTTGGATCGTAGCATCATTCAAGTGAAGTGAAGTATGTCCTCATTTGACTCGAGGGAATAGATGTCTTTTATTTCTTTTATTGAAGTATTGTAATAGACTTAGTAGTACTATATTTCTATTGTGTATAGGCCGTGTCCCAAGTACTCTTGTGTCTAAGATTGAGAGATTGAGACTTAGTATTTCCTATGAGTTTTATATGAAAGAGTTTTTAAAGACTATGAAATGTTTTGTGAAAAGTTTTAATTCCGCACTATTTTTCACTATGTATATGTGATGAACGATACGAAAGGGCTTGTATAAGACCTCCGAGAGGTCGAGTACGCCAGTTGCACTACGAGAGTACCATATCTTCTAGGGTGTGGTCTCGGGTTGTGACAACGTAGGCCAAAAAGTTGTACAAAATTACAAAAAAAAAGAAAATGGGATAATAAGACCTTACTTTAGTTAAGGTGCGTCTCTGAGATCTCGATTATAGTCTAGGAGGGTACTAGTGTGTTATCCCTTGTAATAAGACAAACTTATATCTCAAATATTTTTCTAAGTAACCTTATTAATAAAAATTATAAATCAATGTAAAATTAATAATCACAAAAATGATGATGTGACACACTCTAAGGTTTCAATTCTTTATGATAAATATATTCATATGGTAAATAAATTCTTTCAGTTATATTTTTCTATATGCATCACTTAATTACAAAATTTAAGAGGTTTATTATTTTATCCTTTAAATATAGAATTTGAAAAGCTTTTTTTATCATTAACTTTTGAGTACTATATAAACAAACATACAACATAACATGTATTGATCCACGTCTATCCTTTTGTATAAATATTACACATGCCCAATAATTTTATATCGATAAAGTTGATGATTTGTGTCTTGAATGGTAAATAGTTTTTTTTTGTTGTGATGACCATCAAAGTAGTGGATTACGGCAGAGAACGACTAAGTGATAATTGGAGTCTAACGTGAATCAAAACACTTATAAATGTTATACTTTGATGTCACAATTAATATGATATATTTTGTAAACATAGACTCTTATATGAATGTGTTTTTTTCTCTATCTTCTTTATTTATTTTTGGGAAAATGCATAAGTATCCTCCCCCCCCCCCTCCCAACCTATGCCTAAAATCTCAGAGACACACTTATATAATACTAAGGTCCTATTACCCCCTAAACTTATTTTATAAATAATTTTCTACCCCTTTTCGGCCTACGTGGCACTAGCTTTAAAAAATGTCAACATGCACTGGGCCCACAAGATAGTGTCACGTAGACCAAAAAGGGGTAGAAAATTATTTATAAAATAAGTTCATGGGGTAATAGGACCTTAGTATAGTATAAGTGTGTCTCCGAGATTTCATGCATAGATTGGGGGTTGGGAGGACTTGTGCATTTTTCCTTTGTTTTTTATTGTAGAAAAAAAATGATACAGTATTTTAGAGAGAAAATTGAATATGGGAGATATTTCATAAAATTGGAAGGAGATAAAATAAAATAAGTATAAATCATAGGTTGTGAGTAAAGAATATATAGAGACTAAAGTGACAGAAGAAAATGGAATATATTTGTCAACGTAGACTCCAGTATGAATGTATTTTTTTCTCCTCTATCCTTTTTATCTTATTTTATTGTTGTAAAAAATTATAAAGTATTTTAGAGAGAAAATCGAATATGAGAGATTTCATAAAATAGGAAGGAGATAAAATAAAATCAGCATAAATGATAGGTTGGAGTAAACATTATATAGAGACTAATGTGACAAAAGAAAATAAAAAATGAAAAAAAAAGTAGAGAGGAATTAGTAAAGGAAAGAAAAAATTCATATAATATGCTTGAAATTTAAGTTCAATTTTCTATTAATGATTCATTTAGTTTGTTCCATGTATAGTTTTGAAACTAAATTGATATAGAAAAATGAAAAACTGATCAAATGGAAAGAAATGTTATGGGGAGAAAAAAAGAAAGGAATTATTTTCTATTACCATGGAAGGAATTAAGGAAAATGGAACGAAAAATAAGAAGTATATATATGAAAAAAATTGTAACTCCCAAATTTTGAAATTTTCAATTTGGTTGTATTATTATGTTTTTATTTTCAAATTATGTATTTTTAGTTTATTTTAATTGTTCCATATATATTTTAAATTTATTTCATAATTTCCCTAAATTGATATAGAGTAATAAGGAATTAATAAAATGGTAAGAGTTATTACTTTAAAAATCTTTAAATGAGGAGAAAAAGAAAAGAATGATCTTCTAATTAGGAGAAATTTGAGTTAAGAAAGTTGTCACCAATTATGTTATTTGTAGTGTAATTACAAATTATATAAGGTAAATGAAACAGAAAAAAAAAGACAAGAAAACATCTTTAATTACGATTAAAAAAACAATCTCAAATAAACCAAGATCCAATTTCAGGTCATTTCTGATAAACATGATTTGCCATAATCTCTTCGACATGAAAAAAATAGTAACGAAAAGTATTATAATGTCCATACTTTAAATTTTACAATTAGACTATATTGTTTTTTTTAAAATTATTTTTCATTTTTGTATTTTTTTCAAATCATTTTAATTTTTTATATATAGCCTTAATTTGTTTCATATTTACTTTCAAGAAATTGATGTACAAAAATTATTAATTAATTAATTAAAGAGTAAAAACATCATTTCACCTTTTTTTAAGAAATTGTGAGGAAAAAAAAAGGAAAGAATGACCTTCTAATTAAGAGATAATTTGAATTAAAAAAAATTGTTGTCGCTAGAGAAATGCCAACGGGGAAAAATTGGGTCCGGAAATTTGTTTGTAGTATTTAGATTTTCTCAATCTTGTCCAGATTTTAAGGAAATCGGAGTCACTAAAGTGTAGAGAAATCTGGTAGCAATCGGGTGAACCATTTATGATTTTAATTACATGAGTAGTTAGATAACTCGTTAACGAACTCGTACGACTTTACAAAATTGAATTTGAGTGAGTAGATCTCCGCGAATTGAACTTAGCATATAGGGTATTTTCTGAGCGTCGTGGGTTAGAGGTGTGTTCTCAAATGAGATTTTGAAATTCTTGAGTGAGCTCACTGGTTCGAGAATCCCGCTTGGCAGGGGATTCTCCCACTGTGGCGGGATGGGTGCTGCTGTGGCGGGACAGACGCGATATAATATCGTTAATAAACCCCTAAACGACCTTATTTGACACTTTTCGAATTTTAGAGCTAAGAAACGACCCCATGCAATTTCTACTCTTTCCACTCTTGAGGCTAAAGGTAAGCTTTTCATCCCTTGAATCTATTTTTCAATCCGTATAACGTAATAGGATGCGTTAAGAATGATGAGGAAGGAATTTGATATAGATTCTATGATGGAAACAATCCTAAATTGGTTAGTTGGGATCATGGGTTTGATCTA
Organism: Solanum sitiens; assembly: GCA_016801875.1. Lineage (NCBI taxonomy): Eukaryota > Viridiplantae > Streptophyta > Magnoliopsida > Solanales > Solanaceae > Solanum > Solanum sitiens. The sequence continues at coordinate 1,660,052 of JABWTJ010000035.1, read as the reverse complement.
GGGTTCATAGAATTGTTATAGTTTCTAGTAATTAGCGATTGTTTGTTCATTCTCGTATTTTATTCATTATTTGTAGACCAAGAACAAGTGGAACAAATCCGAAAAGGAAATGATCAAGTTTCTTAGGGTTACAAGCTTGTTTAGAGGTAGGTGAAGGTTGTGATTCTATTATTGTGTGATGCATGCATGTTGTTGCTTCATTGTGATACTTGTATGTTTGTGAATGTTTTAATATTGATCGCACTTATTGTAAATAATATAGATGCATGATGTAACCATGAATTCATGATTTAAATATTTGATTTTGATGATATACTTGTGGTTGTGATTGTGGTGTGTGAATGTGGATCAGATCTCCACATTTTGGCAAGCTAACTGGATAGAGTTGCCACGTTCTGACACAACTCTGGGATAAGATTGCCACATTCCGACAAGCTAACTGGGATCGGTTTCCACGTTCCGATAAGCTAACTGGGATCGGTTGCCACGTTCTGACATAAAAATGGTATCAGATTGCCACATTCCAGCAAGCTAACGTTAGGGTTTGAGTTCCGTGAGAGGACTAATGATGTGATGATAAATGTGAGATGTATTGCTGATTCTTCATGTTGATAATGTTGTATATGTTGATATATATATATGCATACAATTATAATGTTGCTTGACTTTTTTATGTTACACTAGTGGGATAAGCGCGTGATCTTACCAGTATACTATGGTTGTGTACTGATTCTGCACTTGCTCTTATTTCTGTTGAGTACAGGATATCTTCAAGCGGCTATTGACACACCTTAAGAAATCAGTGATCATTACTCAAATTCAAGGGTGAGTCAATTCTTCCAAGCTACCATGGGGTTTTCTTTCGTCTATGTCCACCCTTTCTGGACATAGACATTTGTTCTAGATAGTCGAGTAGTTCATTAGTATGGATGTATCCCTTCTTCTTAGACCTATGGACCTTATTAGATGTTGACTCTAGGTATTTAAATTCAGCATTTGCTTAGTTAATTAACTTGATTTTGTAACCTAATTGTCTTAGATTTGGTTTAGTTGCTTAAATGGGTTGTAGTAGTGGTTCTCCCACCAAAGGGTAGCGTGGGTACAAATAACGATGGTTCTGAGTCATGATAAAGTTGGTATCAGAGCCTAGGTTCATTGATCTCGATGTACCAAAACAAGTCTAATAGAGTTTTGTGAAATGGTAAGGGGACAAATTTACTTTTCTTGTAGAGGCTATAGGACTTTAGGAAATCTCTATATTTTCTCATCTCCTTTCGTGCTATAACTTGTGTCCAATTGGTATCTAGGTGATACAAATTTATATTTAACATATCCGTTACTCTTTTGTCCGCAGATGATTAATACAAGGTTTAACAGTGTTTATCCCGCAGCTCCCCGTCAATGCACCTGTTGAGGAACCTGCAGCGAGAGGTCGCAGTCGATGCAGGTGTAGAGGAAGAGCTAAGGGTAAAGGTCATGGAAAATAGCACCTACTGGCCATGAGGTACCGATTGACAATGCACCTATAAACGAGATCCAACCATTCCATAATGAAGAGATAAAGAATGATACTGAGGGTGGAGATGTTGAGGATAATGGACAAGAGTAAGAGGTTTCGGTAAAGACTACAGTTGTTCCCCCATCAATCACGGGTTATCTCAAACAAATTATGGCGTTTTTAAAAGGGTTGGCTGGTCCTGAAGTGCTTCCACCTACTCAAGCTTAAGTTAATCCTCATGTTGCTAGCACTGTGCCCAAGACGGGTGAAAATGTAGTATCAGATTATTTCTTTCGTCCTTTGTTGGGTTTCGTTATGACTGGTAATGAGCTTGACAAGTTAAGTAATTCTTGAAACTTAAGCTTCCGGTATTTTCTTATTCTGAGACTGAAGATGTTTATGAGTTTATCTTAGACTGTTATGAGAAGCTGCATTAATTGGGTATTTTCACCAACAGGGGATTGAGTTCATGTCTTTCCAACTTCAAGGTGAGGCCAAGCAGTGATGGAGAGATTATATGGAGTGCACTTCTTCTACTTTACCTCCACTCACTTGGACCAAGTTTCATATTCTGTTTTTGGAAAAATATGTGCTTAAAATTTTGAGAGATCGCAATAAGGATAAGTTCATGGCCTTAGAGTAAGGTGGTATGTTTTTGGCTGCTTATGAGGCCAAGTTTCATGCTTTATCTAGATATGCTACACAGTTAGTGAATACAGAGGAGGAGAGGATCTAATTATTTATTCGAGGATTGAATTCTAATTACAAGTGTTATCTGTCCACATGACTTCTGCAGGGAAGAGCTTTAACGAGGTGACATATTATGTCAAAAAAGTGGAGGTGGTGAGGCGAGATGGTCAGGCTAAGGCGTTGGATAAGAGAGCCAAGAATACTTGTCATTTTTAGGGCTCATATTCTACAGGATCCGGTAGGCCAATGTTGGTAGCCAAGCCAATTCAGTCCGATATGCCCGTCTCTATAAGTAACTATTTAGGAACCCCATCTTATAATTTTCATGTTAGCCAGGGAGTCGCGCTTTTGACGGGCATCAGACCATCCTGTGATCGTATTTTCTATAATTGTGGAGAACTTTGACATATGAAAAGAGGTTGCCCCCATCCGCATGTGCTAAACACTGCACAATAACCATCTAGAATTGCGGTACCAACGGGGAATTGTAATAATAGTAGAGGACGTACAAAAGGTAGTCAAGAAGGTAAACAACGAGGCTATAGAGGTAGAGGAAATGGTGGTGGAGGTAGAGAAAATGTGCAACCAGGCAGGGAAGTTACTCGTCAAGAGGATAGGGACCAATGCTATGCTTTTCCGAGCAAGAATGAGGCAGAGATGTCTAACGGGGTAATCATATATATTATTCTTGTTTGTGACCGGATGACTAATGTGTTATTTGATTCGGGCTCTACTTATTCGTATGTGTCTGTGAAATATGCCTCAGAATCTTATATGGTTTGTGATATTCTTGATGCCCTATTCTTGTTTCTACCCAAGTTGGATAGTCAATCATAGTTACCCATGTATATCATGCATGTCCTGTTTTATTTATGGGATTTCAGACTTGGGCTGATTTAGTGATTTTGGATATGATTGACTTTGACATAATCTTAGGCATGACTTGGTTGTCCCCATATTATGTTATTCTTAATTGTATTACTAAGTCTATAACTCTAGAAATTCTGGGAAGAGAAAAAATAAGAGTGGGGAATGGGTGTACAACCCTAAGCAAGCTAAGATTATATCCTCCATTTGGGCTATCAAATTAGTAGAGCAGGTTTGTTTGACTTATTTGGCTCATATTAGGGATATTGAGATTGAGGCTCCATCTATTGATTCTATTCATGTGGTGTCCAAATTTAGTGAAGTGTTTCCAAATGACTAGTCTGACATGCCTTCAGATAGAGATACAATTTTTTTATTGATTAAGAGCCTGACGCGCGACCTATTTCCATTCATCCATATCGCATGGCTCCGACAGAATTAAGAGAGCTTAAGGTTCAAATCCAAGAGCTTCTTGATAAAAGATTTATTCATCTTAATTCTTCCCCATGGGGCGCTCTTTGTTAAGAAGGATGGTAGTATGAGAATATGTATAGGTTACCGACAATTAAATAGAGTCACTACTTGGAACAAGTATTCCTTGCCTCGAATAGATGATCTCTTTGACCAATTGCAAGGGGCAATGATTTTCTCGAAGATTGATCTAAGATTCGGGTACCATCAATTGAAAACTAGGCCTTAGGATGTGCCCAAGACGACGTTTAGAACTCGTTATAGACACTATGAATTTTTGGTTGACCAATGTGCTTGCATCGTTCATGAGTTTGTTGAATAAGGTGTTCAAACCATTTCTTGATTCATTTGTGATAGTATTTATTCATGACATTTTGGTTTATTCTAAAAGTGAATAAAAGCATGTCAACCATCTTGGCACTGTTTTGGGTGTTCTTGTGAAGCAAAACTTGTATGCTAAGATTTTCTAAGTGTGAACTTTTGTTGAAATCGGTTGCATTTTTTAGGCATGTACTTTCAAAAGAAAGAGTAAGGGTAGATCCTCAAAAGATTGAGGCGGTTAAGAATTGGATTCGGCCTAGTTAAGTGACAAAATTTAGAAGTTTTGTGGGACTCCGCTAGCTATTATCGTCGATTTGTTAATAATTTTGCCTCTATTGCTACCCACTTGACTAATTTGACTAAGAAGAAGATACTATTTGAATGGACTGAAAAATGTGAAGAGATTCTAAAAGCTCAAGACTCTCTTGACCGGTGCCCATTCTAGTAATACCTGTTGAAGGTAAATATTTTATAGTTTACTGTGATGCCTCACATTCTATTTTGGGTGCTATGTTGAGCAGAGTAATAATGTTATAGTTTATGCCTCACGTCAATTGAAGGTGCATGAAAAGAATTATCCAATGCATGCCTTAGAATTGGCAATGATATTGTTTGCTTTAAAGATTTGGTGATATTACCTCTATGGCGTTAAGTGTGAAGTATTTACCGATCATCGTAATTTGCAACATATATTCGCAGATCTGAATTTGAGACAACAAAGATGGATGAAGTTAATCAAGGATTATGATGTGACCATTCAATACCCTACGGCAAGGTATTGCATTCTGTTTGCTACAAAGGAGTAGTTAATCAAGGATTATGATGTGACCATTTTTTTAATTGCAATTTGCATTCTGTTTGCTACAAAGGAGTAGTTATAGAAAATTATTTTAAATATTTAGTATAATACATTTGATGATTTCCCACGATACTTGGATCCCTAGAGTACGAATTCTGATCCTCTCCATTTTTCTTCTCTCTATTTTTCCCAAGTTCTTATTTGTATTTATGGACAAGATAATATGTTCCTAAGATTATGAGATTATAATAATTTTTAATACTTAATATATAATGTATTTATTAATTAAATCATGGTTAGAGATTTACTTTGAAAAATTAAATCTTAACCATTTATTTTAACCTATGTCATGTGTCACTAATCCAAATAGAAACTTGGGAAAAATGGAGAGGAGCCGGAGCCGGATCCGTAACGTACATACCAAACTTTTTTAGTTTTCATTCGTAATTATTTTAAATTTTATTTCAAAACAGTAAATTTAAAATCAAAGAATAGTAACCAATTTTTAATTTAAAAAAAAAACATTTTTAATTATTTCTCATTTATTTGTAAAATCTACTTCGAAATTATTTAAAAAATAAATATTTTACTATTTCATGAAATGATTTTTAAAAAAAATTGGAAATTAATTATTATTATCAGCTACATTTTTATGCTATAAATATGGAGGTTGTCGAAAAATAGTTATTTTTAAAAAAAATAAAAAAGGGAATCACACACGTTCATATTTTTAGAAAGTATTTAAATTATTTATAGATTAATTGTAAAAAATGATCCAAAATCATTTTAAAAATAAAATGAGTAGTAAAAATATGAACGTGTGGTATTGTACTTTTTTGTCCGTTGGTATCTTTTTTTTTGTTTGTATTTGAAATAGTTTGTTTAAAATTTATTTATCTATTTATTTTTATTTAATTTTTGTGGTATTGACATGCGTCAATATAATTTTAATTATTGACATGTGTCTATATTTATTTATTTAATTATTGATTATTAATTATTTATAATAATTTAAAATACTGAAAATATATAGTATTGCCACATATCATTTTATTTCTCCTTTTATATATAGATAGATAATTTAAAGAAAATTGAGTGATTTTATAATCTTAAAATATCAAATATATTAATATAGACAATTTCCCAAATATGAATGACCACTTAGGAAACTCAATCATACCATTACTTATTTATAATGTTTGAAATATGAGAGTCTACAAATGGGGAAAACATTACTTATTTGCTCTTATAGATTAAAAGATAATTAATTTGTATAGTTTTGAATATATAAGTTTGATTATTTTTTAATTTTTAATTAGTTTATCATACAATCCTTTTTAGTCAGTTTTATGAAGAATGCATTTTTCTTTTTTGGAAGGAATTTTTAATTTTGACTTTTTTCACATGGCATATTAATTAAAATTGTATTTAAAATATTATAAATATATTTAATTTATGACCTTATATATGATTCAAAAGTTTTATTTACTTTATTAAATTTCATATTAAGTCAAAGTAAAAAAAAAAAAGTTATTCTGAATCAGATCAACTTAACATAAATCTAATCCAATGCAAATGTTTTAATACAAGTAGATAATAAAGTCAAATATAATATTTAATGAGGAAAAATTTAGTCTACTTATAAAAACTTGCAAAAATTTTAGTTTGACTCACTAAGTTTTCAGTCTCCGCATAGGAGAAGAATTTCTATCCTTCCTCAGGAACTAATTAATTATTGAAATATTCTTATGGCTTCCTGTTATGTCAATGATGCATTTCAGGTGCTTTTTTAAAATTTTTGATGCCCTTGTGTTGGATTCAGATTTCACTCATGTTCATTACTTAAGCTTTATGACTCACGACAGTGGAACAAAATTTCTAATAGGGAAAATAGAAGATCAATACTATGTAGATCTAAACGAAAATGAAAATACATCTAGATGGAATTTTGATTATCACGATCAATATTTCAATGGATCGTCTATTAATGGTTCATACTGCATCCGGAAGCACAATATAAGGAGACTTTTAGAATTTCAATCCCATTACAAGAAAAATGATAGTACTTCCTTATCACACAAAGTCTCTCAACCTAGAGGTCATAGTGCTCTCCACAACATTCACCCTAGAGACCATACTCAAATTTACTTGAGTAGTCACGGCTCGGGCTAAAGCAAGCAAAGCCTCTCTAATATCTCTATTACTCAATTCCGGGGGAAGCACCGGAACCTCATCACCCCCTTCCACATTAGGGACTTGATCACCTTGGGGAGGCACTTGAGCATCTTGAGCACCTTGGACTCCTTGCCCATCTTGAGGAACTTGCTCAACTTGAGGAGGAACTTCCTCATTCATCCTTTCCTCTTCCAACCTTCTAGTGGCCATCCTTCTAGTATTCATCTCCAAGAAACACAAGGAAACACATTAAGAAGGATACTCATAACATTTACTCTACGGCACGACATAGGAGTAGAAAAGAAGGAAAACTCTATCGTCCTATAGCCTCTCGCCCATAGATGTGTCGCGACTCACACCGATGGTCGAGACTCTACAAGACGTGACTTGATGAGACTTTTTGATTCCTAAAACTACTTTCACATCCTATGCTCTAATACCAAGCTTTTCACAACCCGAGACCAAACCCTAGAAGATATGGCACTCTCGTAGTGTAACCGGCGTACTCAACCTCTCGGATGTCTTATACAAGCCTTTTCGTATCGTTCATCACATATACATAGTGAAAAATAGTGTGGAATTAAACTTTTCACAAAATATTTCATAGTCTTTAAAAACTCTTTCATATAAAATTCATAGGAAATACTAAGTCTCAATCTCATCAATCTTAGACACAAGAGTACATGGTACATGGCTCATACACAATAGAAATATAGTACTGCTAAGTCTATTACAATACTTCAATAAAAGAAATAAAAGACATATATGCCCTCGAGTCAAATGAGGACATACTTCAACTTCACTTGAATGATGCTACGATCCAAGTCTTGCTTCCCAAATGCTCCTCACCTACCAACTACTATGGAGATAGATAAAAGCATGGAATTAGTACAACCACATGTACTAAGTATGACATAATGCATAAAAATCATGAAAATGGACATTTATTGGATATATGCATCTTTTGATTTAACTATCATAATATAATCATAAGAACAACATTTAAACATCTTAGAAACACATAATAAATCATGTAAGCAATTTAGTACATTTTTAAGGTCACTTTACAGTGAACCAAATCATTGTCACTGTACAGTGAAGTTCCTTCACTGTACAGTGGAATCCTTTAACTTCACCTTGGGCACTTTGTAGCATGTAATTCCCTCACTAAAAGTTATCCTAAGACCCACTTAAGCGACACAAAGAGAGACCGCCCATACACACTCTCTAAGCATGCCTAAATGATCCTCAAGACTACTTATAATAAGACACATACACACTTACAATACACCAAACACATGAACATATAAGATATGACATTCTCCTTACTAAGGCTATCAAAAGACTTACTTAAGTACTCCTAGAAGAGAACGCCCATACACCCTCTTCAAGGTTACCTAAATAATCCTTAAGACTTCCTAAGTTTAGATCATGCCCATAGTATCAACCAACTTTCCTAACTTTAACTAGAGTCATTCTCAAGACTTCCCTAGATAAGACATGAAGAGATCATCCCTTATGCCCCCTTCACACTTTAACTAAGGAATCCTTAAGTCACTCTAGATTAGGTACTCATTCATTTACATGCTTTCTAACATAAGCCATTATTTCATTAGTTCATTAAGAAACATTCATCACATAGAGGACATTCAAGTAATGATCTTGGAGAATACCTAAGGACTCTCACTAACATCTTCAAAGCCTATTGTGCAATGTCTAGATAGCGTCTCATACCACCACCTAAACTTCATAGAACTTATCTAATGCTAATAGGTTTCCCATATGATGAGAATAGGCAATAACCGACATAGAACATGGTGGTAAAACATGGAATCCATAGTTCTATCCTACTCCGATGAGGTTGTTCTACTTGCCAATGGTAGAACTTGGACACATCCCATGTAGGCACATGGTTAAGGAATATGAAGGGCTTACTTTGTATTCTAGCCTCATCTTTTAACTAGAACTACTTCCCTTACCATACTCACTCGGTGCTAGCCTTTGTTCTCATAGATTAATTCACATTAAGGTTCATACAAAAAGGTTCCATATCAAGTTCATAACCCAATTATATTTACCCTACCAAAGAGGTCCCCTAGGGCTGCCTTACAATGGAGAAAAGAAGCTTATAATGAATTTCCTAAGGATTGATATGATGTCGTTCCATCCAATCAACCTTAAGTCCATCATTCATTACAAGAAGCATACCATTACGACTTTCGACTTCAAGTTTCATAACCTTACAACTCGGTTCAAGGTTTCACATAAAGGACCCTCTTATCATCATTCAAGGTATCACATATCATTCATTCGTACAAGACTAAGAGGCTTTAGCATCTTAAGTCAAGACATCACATATTCACTTTCATACATGCATCAAGTAAGGGACACAAGTCTACCAAAATAAGACACAACATACTTCACTTTAGCACATATTACATGTCATTCTAGAAGCACATAGGAACAACCATTGTCATCTTTAAGTCATCTTATACACTACTACATCATCATCAATATAACCATCATAGACTCATATATAGTCAAGTAGGAACAATCATGCATCAACTCTAAGACTACACACATAAAGACATAGTCATAGTCTAAGATGATCACCTAAATAGAATCAATAGAAGAAACACATACTTTCACATTACTTCACATATAGGTAGATATGATCATACTTCACACAACTACACAAATCATCATATTAGTTCAAGTAGTTTGCCGACAAGGCCATGATCATCATAATACTTACAATAACGCCGACAAGGCCACAACATTCACATAACACCGCCACCATAAGTGGGTCATACCAATCAAAACATAATTGAAAAACTATAATGCTTAAAATAAAGAGAATTAGGGAAGGTACCACCAATCCATTCTCTCCACTTCAATCCATGTTTAAATCATCCAATTCAATACCATAAGGCCCTTACCCATGGCTAGAACATCAATTCAATTCATAAATCATAATACTCAATGAATCTAAGTCAATTCAATATAGATTTATCAATCTAAGACCAATTATACATCAATTGAATACAATTCTTACATCATTGAATAGCCCATAGAAAACTACACTAGAATTCATAAGCATTAAGACAATATCACTTAACCCATAAAGTAGTGAAAAACTAGGGTTCATCAATTACATGGGTTCATAGGTTAATTAATTTAAAGTCATCTAAATAACAATAATTCAATCAATATTTAATGATTAAAAACCTTTAATGAAAGAACCCATGGATAGATTATGAAATAGGACAAGTTCATCTTTAAAAAAAACTTAGAAAACTTTTTTGAATTTGGGCTCCTTGATGAATAGAGTTTCAAGAATCAAAACCCATATCAAAAACCATACGTCAATGATGTTAATCCTCCAATATGATGAAGAATCGTCACTCAAATCTCCAATCCAAGCTCTTCCTTGAGTTTTGGCTTCAATGGAGTTCTAAGGAATTTCTAAGAAACTTTGGGTTTTTGATTTGGAAGAATGAATTCTTCTAAGTGTTAAAGACTTATATACATGTCTAAAATACCTAAAAGACCCTTAAGGAACCAAAAAACTTCTTATTTGCACGTGGGGTGAATTTACAACTTCACCCCTCAACTTAACAGTGAACTGCGCAGGAGACAATCCACCCACGACTTGCCAATCGACGACCCATCCCTTGACCAACGGACCATCCTGTTGGTTCGTGGTTTGGCACTGAGGCTGTTCTTTGGCCTCTCCTTCCCCACGCATAAGTGTCCATCAACTACCCCTCACCTACTGGACTTCGACTGACCCACTGGGCGTCGATTGCCTCCGTAGGTTGGGCTGTCTTGGGTAGCTTTGACTCAATGAAAGGGTCCTTCCTGAAGGACCTTGGATGGTCCTTGGGGATATTTTCCTGGACGTTTCCAACCCTAACATGCTCGTATATGAGTTTAGGACCTCTCACATGAATTTCATCTAAAACGAACACGTAAAACTCGACAAAACATGCGTAGACACACAAGGTCATTTCAAGGCAAACCTTTCGAACGTCATGGACGTTCTTGGAAGTTTGACCTCCAAACTTCACGAAACTTGACACACTGTATATATACACCATAATAACTCATTTCATAACCTCATGAATCACACATAAACACATATAACAACATATGCGGCACATAGGTGACTTAGTCGTCCAACGTCTTAGTCGTCCCTTGACGTTTGACTTCCAATGCACCTAAACTCTTAGACACTGCCTAAATGCCACATTATAGATCAATTTAGGACCTTAGACCATCATTAAAACCATGTTAGGCTCTAGCTTCACCTAAGACATTTTCGGGATCTTACATACGTGGACTCCAAACATCTTTCACGCACCTCACTTAAGTGGTATCACGGAGTGTGCCACGTAAGCCAAAAGGTGTACAAAATTACACAAAAAATGAGTTTAGGGGGAGGGGAATAATAGGACCTTAGATTAGTTAAGGTGTATCTCTGAGATTTCGGTCTTAGTCTAGGGGATATTTGTGCCTTATCCCTTATTATAATTTATAATTGTATTAAAAATAACCATCACAAAATAAAAGTTGCAGTGCTAATGAGTAATTAAATTCAAAACATCTAAAAGAAAAGATATAAATTTCCTCCTGAATTTGTCTTGAAAAGACAGTTACACGCTAAAATTATTTTAATGACTTTTACGCACCTAATCTTAGTCAAAATGATATTAATACCCCTTAGAAGGTGACATGACATAGGAAGTGTCGACACCTTCCTAAAGGAAGAAGAAAATTTATGTTGAAATGATAAGTTTAAACACGTGGCACTATTTTATTGGTCATTATATAATGACGTATTATAATTTCTAATATAGGAGTATTAATAATGCCATTTTTTTCTTTTTATTTGTGACCCCAATTTCTTTAAAGATATTACATTTTTAATTTTTTTTGAAGTTCTTCTTCTATACAAATTCTTTGTCACCATTGATGATTTCTTTGAATATCCATCACTCTATCTTAAAAAGGAACTCCAAATAGAAGTAAAAAAAAATAGTGGGAATGATGTTAATTTCCATCGGAAAGTTAATAATTTTAACTGAAGATTCATGATTTTTATTCGAACTCGCCGGAGGATTCACTGGAGAAGAACACCAAAAAAAAATAATGAGAAAGATAATGGTTTTTACTGAAAATCATATGACATTTATGAATAATATTCATGTTTCATTGCCAAATTTTTTTAAAAAGATAATGGAAGAAAATAATTTTCTATCTTTGTCTTCTTTATTCTCGCCGGAGAACCACCCATAACGACCACAATGTTATGTTTGTCTCAAGACATCAATAACATATTTTGATTTTACACACAAAGAATACTAATGAAATGCTTAATTTTCATCTATAATTATTACGATTTCAAAAGAACTGGTGTTGCCCAACGCCTATCGTCTCCCCCAACATCACTAAACTTCATAATATCTTATTGTCTCATGTTCTCTCTTCAAATTTCTTGTTTTCCCTTCAATTTATGAATAATGAAGAAGAAATGAATTTTAAAACAAAGAAATGTTAGGTGGGAGGAGGAAGAAAACCTAGGTTTCTACTTTTTGCAAAAGTTTAAGAAAATATTAAGCAAAAATGTGTTTTTTTAAAGAAAAATCTCATATATGTGTTAAAACGTGTGTATAACACATTTTCACACAAAAACTGGTATTGTCTTTGGAAGAGGGTATTAATTTCACTTTAAACAAGATTCAGTGTATAATAGATCGTCATGTTAGTTTAAGCGTGTAACTAACTTTTTGAAACAAGTTCAGGAGGGAATTTATGTCTTTTCTCTATCTAAAAATATATTATTAATTTGTCCACTACTTATCTCCCGAATTGATAATTTTTCTAAATTAATTTAATTTGAATTATTATGATTCGTATTTTCATTAAGTGCATACAAATGAGGCTTAACTTAAATTAAATACACCATAATCTTGCCACATTTGTAAAATACATTCCTAAAAATTCTCGTCTAGTTTAGGAATATTCAACACATCTGACATATTTTTTTAAATTCAAAGTCTCATACTCCTACAAGAGCTTAAGATAACTTATTTGACATATGACTGATCGAGATTGTATATTAAGTTTAGTTGGTCAAGTAAAAAAATATTTTAAGATAATAAATAATTTGAAAACAAGTATTCAGGACAAATACACTATGTCAAACAAACCCTAGGGATACGAGTTTGTTTGGAAAGCCATCAGGTAATTGGAATTGAAGTTATTACTAGGATAATAATTATCAGCCTAGTAATTACACAACCTAGCAATTACATTAACTTGTTTGTTTGCAATAGTGTAATTATAAGTTACGATATGGTTGCACAACTATAATCATAAGATTATATTAAATTAAGAATGCAAATTAATTATTTCAAATTAAAAATTTATATTACACAAATAAGGAGTTTTATAAATGATATTAGATTGAATATTTAAGATATATATTGTCTTGTGAAAATAAATAAATTAGTAAACAATTGTTCTTAACTAATATTATAAAAATAATTCATTTATATTTTCAATTTGGTGAATTTTAATTAAACTAATCATAAAAACTAAAGTACAAAATTTCTATGAAGATTATGAAATGCATGGTTGACAAAAAGATTAGTATTATAAATATAATGTCATAAAATTATAAAACATTTGACAAAGAGATAATCTATCGAGTCTAACTTAAAATAAATGGTTTGCAATGTAAAATATCTAGTCAATACTTCTAAAATAAATGAAGTGAAAATATAATATAAGTTCTAAATTCAAAACAAAAAATTTAACATAAAACTCTTATGTCAAATTTCAACATAACAATGATTGATTTTAAAAAAAGGAAAATGTAAGTACATAACTCTATTCAACAAAGAATTCTACTTTAAAGTAAAAGATTTAAAATATTAAAGAAATGAAAATATGAATAATAATAAAATATTTTTTAGAAATATTAGAATAATAAAAATAAAAAATAATAAAAAATCTTTAAAGTAAAAAATACATTAAAATAAAAAAATATAAATAAATAAATAAAAATATTTTAAAAAGTAATCAATTTGTAATTACATCATGTAATTACCAACAATTCACAAGCCTCCTCTGAATTAGAGATTGTAATTAGACCCTGCAAATTACACACAATTATTTATTGACCAGGTGATTACACTCAATTACATCATATTTAATTATCGGGATAAGGCATAAGTAACCCCTATACTATGACCGATATCCTAGTGACACACCTAAGTTTAACTAAGGTCCTATCCCCCATCAGAAACTCATTTTTCGTATTTTTGTGCACTTTTTATGCTGATGTGACTCCTTCAACCACTCAAGTTGATTGTGTTTGTACACACTCGCCTGCCACATGTGTAAATATTATTATTTTTAATTAAAATTATTTTTAACAAAAATAAAAAAATATTATAATTTTTAAAAAAAATATTCTTCTTTCGTTTATCTTGTATTTAAATGAAGTTAATACACATTCTTTTACCATGTATCAAAACTTTTTTTTTTTTACCTACATTCATTATTTTTACTCTTTTATTTTTCTATTGATTTTATTTTCTTTGTCTTTCGTTTTGATTTGAGTTAAAATTTAATTCCAAATGTCTTGTATTCAAAATAAGTTAATTTTGAATGGATATCGAAATAAGTGAAAAAATTAAATAAAACATAAAAAAAATTAAAATGTTAAAATTAAAGAATATTTTAAAATTATTTTTAAAAGACACATAACTTTTTTAAAATAACTAAAAGTTAAAAAGATAATAAATTAATTTTAAAAAAGTTTAAAGTGAAACAAAATTAAAATAAATATTTTACGAAGAAAGAAATAAAAATAATTAAAAAAGTAGAAGTTTTAAAATCAATAAATATGTGTACTTTTATTTGTCATCTTACACTTTTCGAAAGTCAATTTGTCTAACTTTTAAAGTTAAATTAGATTACGTTAATTCTATATATATATTTAAAAAACTAGATATTCAAAAACTATAAATTATATTTTTTTGCATATCAATATGATGAAAATATACATCGTACAATATTGGTCAAAGTTCTTATAGTTTAACTCTAAAAAAACCATGACAATTAATTATGGACGAAGGGAGTATAATCTATATCTATATATATATAATAGGAGAGGTGATAACGTCTACGTGTCAGCACCACAAAAAACGTATGCTTAAAATAATTAAAATTATTTTTAATAAAAGATTTAAAATAATAATAATAATAATAATAATAATAATAATAATAATAATAAAAAGTACAAATCTAGAAGGAAAAAAATTGAAAACACGTAAGAGTTTTTTTTTTTAAAAAAAAGTAACGAACTCCTGTTTTTTTGGAAAATAAACTGCAACAATATGAATTAGCAAAATTAATTTAAAATGTAATAATTTAAAAATAATAATAGGAAAACTTAAAATGTGAAAAGAAAATGAAACAATTTTGCTCAAATCCCTACAATTTAATAAAATTCCTAATAAAATTGGCAACACTATAAAAAATTTAAAATCATTTAACTTTATAAATAAAAAATAAATTCTAACACTAAAAAAATTTGATAAATATTATTATAACTGTCTGTAACATAAATAAGAAATAGTATAAACATTTTTTTCCACCGTCAATTATCATAAATATAATGGGTAGTCTTTTTAAGATTTTGTTTATTATTATTATTATTATTATTATTATTATTATTATTATTATATTTTACATTTTTCACACATGGATACAAAATAATGTTTACACGTAGATAAAAAAAAAAGCATTTTTACAAGTAGATACAAAACACATACTTAAATATTCTTTTATTTCCTATACAATTACAATAATTATATGTAATTATATTAAATAATAAATTGTAACTTTAAATAAAACCTAGATTTAAAACAAGTTTTAAAATTAAAAGAGTACTTTTTAAAAGGTAAATATTTTTTTAATCATTATCCACATCTTACAAATTAGCAACAAATGAATAAAAGTATTTTATGATTTTTTTTAAAAAAATCAAAATTAAAAAATAAATATGATTTAAAAAAAAAGCATATGTAAGTTTTTTTATACTGTTAAAGTGAGATATAATTTTGAATTTTAAAAACACAACTACATCATTTTAAGGAGGATAAATAGGATGTCTCTCTAACAAACAAAAGGCAACAAATTGCATTCTTCTCTTTCCAGGAAAACTTGACTAATTGTGATGAGACCAGCCAAACCAATATAGGTATAATTGAGCTTTTTCTTCTTATTTTTACTTAAATATAATTATTTTCTATTTCTTCTTTTTCGATAGGTTTTCTTCTAAAAATGTTAAAATATGTTTTTGGTTAGATGAAAGATATGGAAATCAATAATCGACATAATAATAATTTCATCGATATATTTTTTATGCAAGACAATGTCTAGGAATACCACAGAAAAGGTTGCAAAAGAAATTTGTAAGGAAACAAAAAGGTTAAAACCATGGTTCTTAGTAATATTTATTCTTATAAACTTTCAAAATTCGAAATAAAAAATTTGAACTTTGAAAATACAAAAAAAATAAAAGATACACGGAAGTTCTACATCTATAATTTAGTTTTTAGCCTAATTTTGTAGAACTATCAAGCATTATCTAATTTTGTTAAACTATCAAGTATTATCTTTTGAATTATTATTTTTTTCAAAATAAAGATTAAGTGTCATATTTAGTTGGATTTTTTTTAAAAAAAATTCAATATATTATTGTTATTATTATTGTTATTGTTGTTGTTATTATTAGTGTAGATTATTATTAATTATTAGTTCAATTTTTTTTATCAATAATGATAGAACATAGAAATTATTGTTATATTTTCCTTTAAAAAAAATTATTATAAAATGCAAATGCCGAAAAAGAAATTGATATAAAACTTCAAAATATTAAATATTATTTAAAGGAAAAATTAGCAAACTAGTCACAATCCCTAACTTAATTAGTAAAAACATCTATACTTTAAAATAATTATTGAAAATGTCAAAATGTCAATATTTTAGAAAGTGATTTCTGTTTAAATTTTATTTTTCAACAGTCCAACTCTGAATCAACTTCTACATCCATTACCCACTAACACTTTTTCATTTGATTTAGTATCATTAAATTTATTTTTCATATTTCACTTTTCATTTTTTTTTCTCTTTCATCAACTTTTTTTCACAATCCCCATCATTCACTTTTCTCTTCTTTTTTTTTCTTTCATCAAAATTTCACCCTTATTCTCTCTCATTGTTTGAAGAATGACTAATTATTGAAGTTCGTAACAATTTGTTCAGATCTATCAATTAATCAAGAAATCTCTCAATTGATAAAGGTATTTTTGAATTCATCATTTATTTTGCGAGATTTTGTTTTCGAAATCACACATTATGTTGAATTTTTGGATTGTATGTATTGAGGATTTTCCGTAATTTTTTTAAAATTTTTTATATGAATTTGCTAACATACTCATCAAATATTTATGTATTTCACATTTTTAGTATTTAAAATAATTTTTGTCGATATTTTTTTATGATTTATTTTTATATTTCAAATTTAGTAGAATCTACATTAGTATTTAGGTATTGAGTTGTTTCGCAAAAGTATTTGGAAGTATTTTGAATGTCCTGAAGTTTGTAGTCAAATTTGTTTTTATAAAGTGATAATCTAAATACAAACCTATATTTTAATTATTTAAAATTGTGAATGAATACGAAATCAAAGATAAACTAGTTGGTATAAACATATAATGAACAAAATAAAATACAAAACTATTTGACTGATGCAATTAGGATGAATACACATTTAATGAATACATAAATAAACTGTATTTTGGCTATTTATAGTTGAGAATGAATACAAAATCAAAATATAAATACAAAACTTTATGGTATACATTAGGACGAATACGAAATCAAACCTAAATAAAAACTTTATGTTATACATTAGGACAAATACAAAATCAAATAAATACAAACTATTTGATATACAAAGTGATATAGAAAATAAGCAAAATAAAATACATATGTTAGATGGATTAATACGTATACCATGAATACATGAGTATTGTATTTTGATTACTGAAAAATTTCTTAAAAGAAGATACATAAACTTCATAACCTTAACATGATAGCCAAATAACTTCATACAATTTCAGACATTTTTAATGATAAATTATAATTTCATAACGTCAAAATAATGCCTTAGTAGAATAATCTGCTTCAAATATGATAATGCATGGTAAATAAACGTGTTTAGAAATAAAAAAAAATTAAGAAAATTGAATATTGAATTTTTAGAACAATGGTGATATGTTTTTTAGAACATGGTGAAAGAAGAAGAAAGAGATGGAAGTTGTATTTGAATAAATTGTCAATTAGTTCTTTGTTTTTGAATTTTTGTAACTGATGAGACTTTTAAGCAATTGTTTCTTTTTAATATTTTTCTCTCCCCTTAATTTCTCCTTTCTATTTTTAACAATTATTTCTTTTTTGACATTTTTACTAAATATTGAAAGTATTAACTATGAGTCCTATTAAATGTCAAAATATTGATATTTTAAAAAATTTCCCTTATTTAAATGATGAATTTTGAAGAAACTTGCCTGGGTTTATAATATGAGATATCAAATTAAATGTCATTTTTAAATGATAAAATTTTAAAGTTTTTCAATTTGTTTGGAAAGAGTATAATGGAAAAGCTTTAAAACTCCCTATTTCGTTTGGTAATTTTGTTTTTTTTTAATCTAAAATACATATTAAAACACCATTTTTTTTCAAACATGTTTTTTTTTTAAAAATAAATAATTATAATTGAAATGTTTTTCAATTTGTTTAGAAGTGGGAGATGTAAATGGAAAGTTTTTAAACTTCCTATTTAGTTGGATAATTACTAATATTTTTTTCAAAATAAATATTTAAAACAACATAATAGCAATTATTAATATTGAAAAAATTGAACTGATAATTTATAATAATAACAATAAAAATAATATACATATACCAATATAACAATAATAATCTATATATATCTTCTATATAATATATATCTATATATAATACGAGAAGAAAAAATGATATATGTGTTTACCACAATTTTTCTTTTAATTTTATTATCTTTACTTAACTTAAATAACTTTAATTTAAATAACTTCATCCTCTTTTCTTAATTTAAACAATATATTCAATTTTAAACAGAAAATAAATATATAAAACATTATTTTTTTACAAAAAGCAGTTATATATAAAATATCTTAGAGTTATCGTTTATTAACTTTAAACAATATTTATGCAAGGTACAATATAGTAAATAAATATATTATTATATAAACATTGTTACCATTTCATTCCTGGAATAGTTTAACACTTTAGTTAACTTTTATTATCTAAACATCTACTCTTTAAAAACAAATTCAACATATAAAAAACTTAAGTAACCAATTAGAATTTTTTTATGTATTTTCTTATAAAAATATTTTTATTAATTTCTAATTAAATTTAAATTTGCGATTTAAAAATGGTTCAATACACAGTTACACACCTACTTCTACACATTCTCTAAATCTATCTAATTATTTATTCATTTTTTTAAAAAAAATATATTTTTTTTAAAAAAAATAATTCAACTACAAATAACTGTGCCTAAAATTACTCACCGACTTGCTTAATTTCCGTTTGGCAAAAAACGTCCTTCAACTATACCCCAAACTTAAACTACATCCTTAAAGTATCATTTTTAGCAGAAAACATCCTTTATTTATACCCAAAACTTAAGCTACATCCTTAAAGTATCATTTTTAGCATAAAACATCCTTTAAGTATTTGTAAGTGAACAACTTTCATCTTTTTGTTAGATATTGTCAAAAAAATAAGGGATCTTACGAAAACATGAGCAGTTAACGTGACTATCAACAAAAGTTATTATGCATAATTTCATTACTTTCTACAAGAAGTTCTTGAAAAATATAAAAAATCTTAGACATTGTTGCTTAAGAAAACTACAAATGATTGGAAGGTGTGAGCGTATATGATTTGCTTTTTTTTTGTAACGGAAAGAAGTTGGAGATTAAGTTTTTCAGCGCTATACCATCTCAGTAATTCATAGAGTGCTAGATGTTCTACAAAGGGTAGAGCTCGAGGTAGTGCTCATGGTGGTTCTTAGGTTAGTGGCTATGTTATACCGAGGCAGATGTCTCAAATGCAATCGTCTCACTACAGTGTTACTTGATCCCCGCGTACATTGATACTCTGTGTGACTCCCCTTGTAGTTAATACTAGAGATTGTTTGGTATAAAGATTAATAATGCATGTATTAATAATGTAAGGATCAATAATACATGAATTAGTACTACAAGATTTATGTTTAACTAATTGTTTGGTCCATTCCATCCCACCTAATCGTGTCTTTGGAATAAAAGTCTTCAAAATGTTTCTTTCTAATTATATCAGTGAATTATTATTATATTCCGTGATTGGGTTAAAGTAGTTAGTTGCGGACAATATTAATTTTTAGTGACCTTCTAACTAAATAGGAGAAGAGCAATTGTGTTGCCATATTTCTATTTTCTTCCTTGAATTATTTGAGGGTAAATAATTGTTATCTTGATATATTAATCCCTCACAAAACACCAATATTCAATTTTAAAAGGATAGAATCGTCTACTTTTAAAATCGAAAAGATGGTAAACAATAATGAAATTGAATAAATCATTATATATAAAAATAAAAATTGCAAGTTGTAATTTTGATGTCTATGCAATTATATAAATCGTTCAAAACATAAATAATTAGAAAATCACATATATCAACAAATAATACATTCAATTATGTTCACAAACCTCATGTGGTCATATATTTGCCTTTACAATTAGTAAATGTAAACAACTCACATTAAAATATTCTATTTAGTTGTATTGGATTTATTTAGGAACAACCAACTTTCTAAATAATAAAACTTGTTAATTAATTTATTTAAATAAATTTAATAGTACAAATATAAAACATAAAAATCAAGAAAATAAACAAAATAATTATAAAGATTTTAGGGGTATTTTTGTTTTACATAGATTAATCCCATGATATTAAATCCTATGTATAACTAATACCACCAAACTAAAGGTATTAGTTATATATCCTATAATATCATGTAAAGTGTATAACTAATACATGAATTAGTACATGTATTAGTTATACATAGGCCAAAATCTCCTACCAAACATAGTATTAAAGAATACCATACGTAATGCTTGGACTATGTCTGGTAATACTCCCTACCAGACCCTTCAGTGTCTCTACTCCAGTAGACGATTCTTTAGTGATGCATCATGTGTACTGGGGTGTGTAATGACATAATCAGGTAGTGAGGATTGGACAGACTTTATTTCATTAGATATGATTGAATTTGATATGATCTTGAGTATGAACTAATTATCTCCCTATCATGTGATTCTAGATTATTTTTCTAAGACCGTGCCCTTAGCTTATCTCAATTTACCAAGATTAGAGTGGAAGGGTTCTCCGAGTATGTATAGGAACATAGTGATATCATTTCAATGTGCTCGTCACATGATGGAAAACACTTCCTTATCATATTTAATTCATGTCCATGATCTTATCAAGGGCCCGTCTTTTTTAGAGACCACGAGGGTGGTAAGAGAGTTTGTAGGCGTGTTTATTATAGATTTATCAGGTGTTCGTCCGAAACGTGATATTGGATTTGTGATTGATTTGGATCTGAGCATCAAGACCATTTCTATTTCTTCTTATCTCATGGCTCCGGGCAAGTTAAAGGAGTTGAAAGAGCATAGAGGATTTGTTGAAGAAAAAGCTCATTCGACCTACTGTTTCTCCGTGGGACATAGCGATTTTGTTTGTGAAGAAGAAAAATGATACTATGCATATGTGTATTGACTTCCATGAATTGAACAAAGTTATGATCAAGAATGACTACATTGTTGCTTGCATTGATTATTTATTTGATCAACTTCATGGTGCATCTGTGTTTTTCAAGACTACTTGGGGTTGGGTTACCATCAGTTGAAGGCTCGAGATTTAGATTTTCGAAGACAACTTTCAAGACTTGTTACAAGTATCATTAGTTTATGTTCATATCCTATCTGTTGACTAATGCCGCAGTTTTATGGAGTTGATAAATCAGTTGTTTCGACCTTTTTTGGATTCCTTCATCATTGTATTTATTGATGACATCTTGGTTTACTCCAAGAATGAGGGTGGTCATATTTGTCACTTTGAGGACCGTGCTTCAGAGGTTGAGAGAGAAGAAGCTACATACAAAAAATTAAGTATAAGTTTTGGCTTGAATCTGTGGCTTTCTTAGGTTATGTAGTGACTAAGGAGGGTATTATTTTTCATCCGGCTAAGGTTGCAGCGGTTCATGATTGAGTGAGACCTACTTTCCCTGTCGAGATTCGGAGTTCTACTGGATTAGCGGGTTATTATCACCGATTCATTCAAAGCTTCTCTTCCACTGTAGTCCCATTGACTAAGTTGACTTAGAAGACCATTGTTTTTTAGTGGATAGATGAGTAGGAGGCTAGCTACCTAACACCTCTCTATTTGAAAGAACTAGAAGGAACCAGAATTAGAAAGAAACCGTTTTTTGGAAATAATAAAATTGGAAAGTTTGACAAAGTTAAGCTAAGTATGACTTTTGGGTAAACTTCAAACGATCATAACTCCTATATGAGGATGATTTAGGTGTGCTACAAGATACCTTAGGAAAGATCTATGAATTATATTTCCAACGTCGTCGATTTTTCTCAATTTCGAGTTCGTATGAGGGAGATATGCCCATTCGAAGTTGGGCTATCTAAATAAGGAAGTTTAATACAGGATGTAAGAGGGGAATTTTGGTGTTTTCATTAACCAATTAATTAGAACCATTTTTCATAAATTATTTGGGGTCTAAACTGAGTTAGTTAAGTTTACGCAATTAAGAATTATGCTAGGTCTTTGAGAGAAGAGAGAAGAGAGAAGAGGAGAAAAGTCAAGGCATTTTTTTGAGATTTCTTGCAGAATCGAAATTGTTTTGACAAGGGTTGATCCCTAAAGAGGTATGTGAGACTTTCATAGTGTTGAGTTCGCTCACCCAGCGTCAATCATGTTTAGTTCAACGAAATTCATTCTACAATGTTGAAAGTTGTTGATTTTGAATTGTGTTCTTAAATATTGGCTTTTGTTCTTGAGTTAAGTTGGAATTGTTGAGTTCTTGAGGAAATTGTGTCGATTTCAGAGTTTTTAATGAATAGATTCTTGTGTACATTTACCGGGTATCTGAATCTAAAGAGAATTTGAGAAGAAAAAAAATCAAATTTAAGCGAATTGGGGTTAGAAATTGAAGAAGGAAAAAGTCGGGCAAATCTGGGTACCAGGTTCCTTGGGATGGGAGTTTTTTCTCCACATCCCGGAGCGGTCACAGACCCTTCTGGCTTAAATTTATTTCGTAACCAAATATTCAAATGCATCTCCGCATTGCAGACTTGCTTCCAGACTGTGATTTCTTGATCGTTTCTCATGTTTAACTATTTAAAAACACTCCTAAGCATCATGAGATTTTTCCAATCAAAAATCACAAATTCTTGAATCCATAAATTCAAATTCAAGAAAAGTTAAGAGCCAAGTCTAGAAAGTTCTTAGAGTCCTTTCAAAGAGTCTTTTGCAAATACTTTAAACTTGTTTTAAGACTTGAGTTTTGAGTTAATTAAGAGTAACAAATGAAGTTCATTTCTTCAAAAAGAGTATATGAGAACTAAGTATTCCCAAATAGCAATTTTTTCACATTTAAACAAGAGAGGAAACACCAATTTTCAAGAGAGACTTTGAGCTAATGTTTGAGTAATTATCTCAAACTATTGAAAGAGTTTTTGTTCTTAAGCATATAACTGAGTATTTTAAGAGTAGTATTGAGCACCGATGTGAGGACGAGTTTAGAAAAACTCAATGTATCTATAAACCATGTAGCCAAATCGGTAAAAAGATTCATACTTTTTAGATGATTACTTAGTGCTTTTTAGTGTAGACTAGTGAATCCACTTAGTTGGGGCATTCTATATCCAGACAAATTATAGGATAATTTTGGCACTGTGGGCTAGACATTGTATCATAACATAGCTCATAGTGATGATGATCTTTGGTTAGAGAAACTCCCACAGAATTATATTACTTTACTATATGATTAAATTTGAGTTGCTATTTACGGTCTAAATGCTTTATATAAACTACACCTTTATTGTTGTTTATTTCTTCATTAAGTGGAGTATCCATGAGTTGAGTAAAGCTGAGGTAAGTGTTTCTTTCAGAATTCATTTCAAGCTAATGTCATGTTTAGTTTTACCCTCACATTCTCTTATATTCAATGTACTGATGCCATTTGACCTGCATCATTATGATACAGATACAAGTAATCAGGATTAACATCCAACGCCTTGTTGATCTAGTTGAGAACTCATAGTCAGTTGGTGAGCCTTCCCGCTTTTTGGAGGATATGTATTTACATTGCTTTAGTACTTTCAGTTGTTAGGATGATCGGGGGTCTTGTCCCGACCTCCCTCATAATTTAGAGGCTTTCATAGACAGTAAGTTAGTTCATTTGTCTTTATATTTTCATTTTGTTATGTTGAGACTTGAGTTTGCCTTATTTGCCAGTTCAAATGTTTCCTTTATAACGTTCTAGTTTATTACATGGATTTATCTATGTTGAGTAAAATCTTTCGTTGAGTGCAAGCCAGACCAAGGGTTCACTTGGGGAAAACAATGGTTCTCGAGTACCAGTCCCGCCCAGAGTGTAGGCTCGAGGCGTGTCACTATCAAAAGCTTAATGAGTTTTTGACCTCGGTAACTATTTTGGCATAACCTAATGAGGATGTATCATTTGTTATATTTTGTGATGCTTCAGGTGTTGGTTTGGGTGGTGGGTTGATGAAAAATGAGAGAGTTATAGCCTATGCTTCTCGACAATTGATTATATATGAGAAGAACTGTCTTACACATGATTTGAAGTTAGCGGCGGTGGTCTTCATTTTGAAATTATGGAGAAATTACCTTTATGGTGAGCATTGTGAGGTCTTACCGATAATCTTAGCCTTAAATTTCTCTTTCTGTAATCCCAATTAAAGGCAAATGATCACCCCTTTACCCTATACATCAATCACACAATTTCTCAACATGTCTTGAAAAGTATGAAAAGTACGCTCGGCTTGATCATTGGCCTGAGGATGAAAAGCCGTACTAAGATTAACTTGAGTACCAAGATCTTTCTGAAACAACCTCAAAAACTGAGAAGTTAACTAAGTACCTCTGTTTGAGATAATGGATAAAGGCACTCATGCAACTTCACAATTTCTCATATATATAGCCTAGCATAGTCTTCGACTGAAAATAAGGTACTCACAAAAGGAAAATAGGCCGACTTAGTCATTCGATCCACAATAACCCAAATAGAATAAACTATCCATATTCAAATCTTCCCACTTTCAAGTATACTAATGTCTAGAGCAAAATCTCCCGTTTTTTGATGCTCTACTTTAGCTTGTTTACAATTTGGACACTTATTCACAAATTCCGCAATACCTCTAACACATAACGACACATCTTGATGGCTCCCGTGTGAATAGAATATCAAAAAATGTGATCTTCAGACAATTTGTTTTGCTTCAAATCATCAACATTCGGAACACACAACCAACCTTGGTTACGAAGAACATATCTCTCCCCAGGAGAAAGTCTCAACGGATTTTTCAAAAACCATTTTTTTCAACTCAATCATAGTCAAATCAAGGTTTGCCTAGCTTTCATATCCGAAACAAGAGATGATTTTAAGCTACTTTGAACAATGATACCACCAAGAATTAACCAAGTGAACATCCAATCGAGCTAGTCTATGAACATCCCGAACTAACTCCTTTTTACCATCCTCAATATGAACAATACTACTCACTGACAATCAACTAAGAGCATCCACATCCACATTTTCCTTATCCAGTTGATAAAGAACATTCCTATGATAATCTTAAACAATTCAAGTCTTCTATTTTAGTGAAGATTCAAATTCTGTTACTTAAACACGTATTGTAACCTCTTCTGATCGGTGAACACATCTATATGGACACCATATAGATAATGTCTCCAATCTTCAAAGCAAAACCATTGCCACTAACTCCAAATCATAAGTCAAATAATTATTTTCATGCAAC
Organism: Solanum sitiens; assembly: GCA_016801875.1. Lineage (NCBI taxonomy): Eukaryota > Viridiplantae > Streptophyta > Magnoliopsida > Solanales > Solanaceae > Solanum > Solanum sitiens. Next base: position 1,633,978 of record JABWTJ010000035.1, on the reverse strand, counting down.
TTCAATTTCTTTGAAGTATACGCAATTACCTTACCATATTGCATAAAACCACAACCAAGACCGATCCATGATTCATCACAATATATCCTTCTAGTAATTTCAAAACTTATCTACCAACTCTTCTCACAAGCTTTTGACCATTGGAATTTCACATTTTTCTGAGTCGATGCAGTCAAAAGTGACGCAATAAAGGAAAATTCTTTCATAAAATTTCTATAGTAACCGAAAAAACCTAAGAAAATCTAAATACCTACAGGGAAAAAGGCATAGGACAATTCTTAAATACCTTAGTCTTCTTAGGATCAACCTTGATATCTTCATCAGAAGCAATATGGCCAAGGAAAATAATGTGCCTCAACCAAAACCCACGTTTTCTAAACATAGAGAACAATCGACAACCCTTTAGAATTTGCAAAACTATGCTTAAGTGATAAACATGTCCATACTCACCCTAAGAGTAGATCAAATATCATCAATAAACAGAATCATGAACATTTCAAGATATTGATTTAACATTTTATTCATAAGATTAATGAAAGACACCAGGGCATTAGTAAAAATAAATGACATCACAAAGAATTCATAGTGACTATACGATGTTCAAAAAGTTGTCTTTGGAATGTCATTTTTTCTTACCCTCAATTGATGATACCCCGATCGAAGATCAATCTTTGAGAATAAAGTATCACCTTGGAGTTGATCAAACAAGTAATCGATCCTTGGAATAAGATACTTATTCGTTATTGTAACCTTGTACACTTGTCGGTACTCAATATGCATACCTAGTGAATCATTTTCATCCAAATAAATAACACCAGAGCACTCCATGGTGAAATACTCGATCTAATCAAACCCTTATCCAATAAGTATTTAAATTGATCCTTTAACTCCTTAAGATTTGTCGGAGCCCTACGGTAAGGAGGAATAAAGATAGGTTGTGTATCATGAAGATGTCAATACCAAAGTCTATTTTCCTCTTAGGAGGAACACCGGGAAGGCCATCGTGAAACACTTCCCGAAACTCATTTACAATCAAAACTGACTCAAGAGTAAGGGTTTCAGAAATATAACCCTAACGCAAACAAGATAACTGATGCAACCTTTCAAAATTATTTTCTAGCCTTTAGGCAAGATACAAACCGACCTATAGGCACTGAATTTTCATCCTTCCATTCTAAGTTAGTTTCATTCGAAATCTGAAATATGACCAATTGGGTTCGACATTCTATGAAAGCATAAAAAGAATGCAGACAAATAACCCCAAGAATGACATCAAGATCTATCATATTTAGCTTTACAACATCAACATGAGTGACTCTATGAGAAACTCAAACTAAGAAATTTGTATAGACTTCTTTAGAAATAATGGAGTCACCAACAAGTGTATCGACTAAAGTTCTAAAAGAATTTTGGAATAGAAATCAAACTTCATAGCCACATAGAGAGTCACAATAGACTAGCACCTGGATCAAGCAATGCATAAATATCAAACTAAAAGGATCGTGTACATACTAGTCACCACATCTTGATAACCCTCATGATTGTATTGAGTCCGAAGATCATAGAATCTATTCTGACGAGGAGCACCACTCGAATGAGAAGATGCACTAAGATTTGCCTGGCAACCATCCTTACCCTTTCTAGCATACAAAGGAGAAGCTCTCAATATGTGACCTATCTTACCACAACCAAAGCAAGCACCAAACTGGATAAACACTCTCCCAATGGTTCTTCCCACACCTCTTATATGTGGGACATTCTAACCATTGTGATCACCACCTTTGGTCCTCGGGGTAGACACCCTATTCTTGTTGAACATTTTTTAGCTGAAGCATTTGAATAATTCTAACTTGAGAACTTTTTTTGAAACTAAGAACATACATATCCATCAGACCTAGCATGAGCTAAATAAACACTATCTATCCTTGTCCTTTTTGACTCTCTAGCCTTCTTCTTTAGATTTAGCTCCTTAATTCATTGGGAATGAATCATCAACCTTGAGATATTTATATCTTTAATCAACATGGGAGTTCAACATTCTTTGACCACCATCCCGGACAGACCAAAAGCGAACTTCCCCATTCGTGTCTGAAAGTTGGCAACCATTGTTGAAGCATACTTGGATAATTGAGTGTACTTCAATGAGTACTCCTTCACACTCATGTTGTCCTGCCTCAAATTTATAAACTCTTTCACTTTAGAGCCTCTCATATGAATGGGAAATAACCTATCAACAATTCACATTTGAACTGTTCTCAATCCAAAGGACCCGCATCCATTGCCCTTTCTTCCTTCTATAAATCATACCAAGCTTGAGAAACCCATTTCAATGATGAGCGACCAAATACTCTTTTTCCACTGGAGTCACATCCATATTTTCCAGAATCTTATAAATCCCTTCAATGAACTCTTCTGGATCCTCATCCACTTTCGAACCATGAAATTCTGGAGGATTCATCTTGTGAAGTCTCTAACATTGTGGCTGTTGTACCCAAAATTGGGTTCACAAGAGCTATAACTTCCCTATTAGCTTGTGTCACACCCCGACGCAACCCCTGAGACGTAACAGGGGATCTAGGATTACGATTGATCCCAAGCTAACCCTAAGTCTGACATATATCACATACTGAAAATAATTAAGTAAACATGTACTATGCAGAGCTAAATCAATGGATATCTGAAGAGGGAACAAAACCAAACTAGCCTGAAAGTAAATATAAATAATATGATTTTAGTGATGAATGACACAACCACTTAACAATTCAAGCGGAATCTACTACTATGTCCAAAAAGCCTCTAACTGAGTTGTGTTTCTGGGACATGCCCCCAACTAACTCTAACTAAACTAAAAACTGAAAGTGAACACTAAAATACAAAGAATGTTTATTGTCCTCAAAGTAAGAGGACTCACCATTCAAGCTTCTAAAATCGAATAGAGAATTTGTCTAAGTGTGATCAACAACTGACCATTATTTAAAATGATGCATAATCCTTCGAAGCCATGACAATAATCTTTAGTTGGAATTAAAGAGTGTTGTACTTTAATTGAATGCCTCTTGTGTTTTTTTGATTTTGTTTTTGCTTGAGGACAAGTAAAGTTTTGAAGTTGGGTGTGGATGAGTGGTGGATTTGCATTCATTGAGGCTCTTTTGTTATGATTTTGTGGCACTCAAGTAGAGAAAGAGTCTAATTATCCATCTAATGTGTTAATTTTAGGTACTTGTAACTAGGAAGGAAAATGATGAACAAATAGTGGAAAAGAAGCTAAAAAGGTGAATATGGCAGAAATTGAGTCGCAGATCTTGCACAGTGATGTTCACTATTGCGAACAATTCAATAAAGTCAACTGTGCGCTTAAAACCCCCGGTGGAGCTCGCTTTTGCAAAGAAATCCAAAAAGGCTGGTCGCTTTAGCGAACATATGTCACTTTTTCAAACTCCTGAACACATTTGCGAAGCCTGCCCTTCTGGACACTGGCAACATTGAAATTTCTCAGGCATTAGACTCAAATTCTCACATAGGGTTGAAAAGAAGGAGTCATACTATCCTCTAGAAAGAAAACATTATTCCATATTAGAATTTGTGGATAGAAGTTCATCATCGTATCTTAGTAGAGAAAAACTTGTAGATTTTAATTTGGGTAGAGATTTTGAAGGCAAGTTGCCTCACAATTCACATTCGGGTTTTAAGATTGTGTTCTTATTAGTAAAATCTCTTATTCCCTTCTTATTCCCTTGCTTTACATGTCTAGAGTTGTGATTGTTATTGTGTATATGAAATTTGAGGCTTTTGTGCTAGAAATAGACAAAGTTATTTGGATATTTGATTTATTGCTCTGTTGTTCTTGTGATTAGTTGATTCCATGTTTAATTTCATGAAATAAGTTTAATCTAGTATGCATGCTTTAATCTATGATTGGAGAGTGCACACTTGAATCTAGCTTCCTCTCTTTATCGGTTGGTCGAAAGAGAACTAATGAAGTAGAGAATTATGTTAATATCATATTTGGCTTTGAGTCCTAAATTCGAGATTATAAAGATATAATTTAGGTCTACTTTGGTGAATGCTAAACTTTCTAGAAATAGGGTTTTAGATTATGGTCTTGGATATCTTTGTTGTTGACACGATTGACCTCAATGAGATAGTGTGATATAACAATTTGAGAACGAAAGAAGATTAGTGTTGATTGATGATGAACTATGGCTGAATGAGCATGTGTTGAATTGCAATGGATCATTGAGTATGGATTGAATTTGAATTTTCCATTTTCCATACCCCTTGCTTGCTACGGTCTTTGACCAAACTTATCATTTGCTTACCAAAATCACTCTTGATTTTTATAATCATGTATATTCTTTGTTTAGATTCAAACTTGCAACTATTCATTCTGTCTTTTCATTTACCGATAAATTGTTTTCTATGGAATTCAACCTCGACTCTTAGTTGGTATTTTTAATGACGACAACCGCTGTTTCTTTTAAGTTGTTTCAAGGGTAATTTGAGTCATTAACCATATTATCCTCAAAACAAGTAAGATAATAAGAGGTCATTGTCAATAAAATTATCCAACTAGAAGTCGAGGTCAAATTCCACTAGGAATAATGAAAGGATTAGAATTCAGAAGGTGAACTAAAATGACACCGATTCATTGTAGTGAGTAAAGCAAGTGAGTGGATTATTCGACCAAATTTAATTAAGAGACTTTGAAATAAGTTGTGAGCAATTTACTAATATAAACAGATTTTGGATGATTTAATTTGAATCTAGGGGTGTGGGGGGTTTGTATTGATGCCATTAGGGGTACATTTGCTTGATAAAGACCAAAACCATGGATAAACCGGGTCATCTTTAATGACACTATTCTTCTTGCTATCTCATAATATTATCTCATAAAATCTCCTTTCGTTCACATCTATGTAATTCACAAATCAATCCAATACATTGTTATTGAAACTAGATTCAACTAACTAATTACCCGCTCATGTTGGTCTCTTTCAAGCACCAATTGGAGATCTAAAGTAGGATTAAGTTGTTCACCTTAACCCCTACATTAAATTTCTGCTAAACAACCTAAATCCATGAAGAAACAACAATTAATAAGTCAGAGCAAGGAAACATACGCACTAATCTAAACGAACACCCAACCCCATAATCACATCCCTAGAATTAGGGTTTTAGCCACCCATTAAAAACATTTACAGAGAGTATACCTATCATGAAAGAAACCATGAATGCGATGAAATTAAGCAATTATAATCAACACTCAGTTTGAACACAACTTCCAATTGTCGATTATGAGAGTAAAATTTAAACCCCACAACTAAGAACAATACTCAATAATTTTCGTCTCTCAATGTTTTCAAATGTAAAAACTGATAAAAGATAATACAAATCCATTTTCTATCTCTTCCTAGCTATTTATACTTTCCCAAAAGATTCTTTCGTGCCCCATTGGGAGAAATTAGTTAGGTTTGCCAAACTCATATGGTGGATCGTCGTTTGTATTTTTCAGCTCTCCTTTTACTAGCTTCAGACTTCAGGTGTTTGAGCTCAAATGGGCAGCTTCGATGGAATACACCATTCATGATTGGTGAATCGTCAAATATCACCTTGTGCGCCTAAGTTTGCCTTATTTTTACTCAGTAGTTTGTCACTTCCAGCTATGTGTTTGGGTTTGACTTTGGTAATTCAGTGAATCACCGATGAAGTTCTTCATTGCGAATTTACTTTGACACTCAGATCTTAAATATTGTCAATTTCGGCGATATTTATCCAATGGTTCACCCTTTTGTTTAGACGATCACCAAGTTGGGGACTTTTACTATTTACAATGTTGTTGACCTTTTTTGAGTACTAGTTTCTGGACACGTGCTTCCCATATCAATGAATATAATATTTTTTAAACAATATGAATAAAAGTTCAATCTATTTGTATCGTATACTCATAGAATGTAGTGATAAAAGGATATGCATTATGAAAAGGCAGCAAAAATTATAATGCCTTGTAAAAATAAGTAATCACTGAAATATAAATCATATCTCATATCAAGTAAATATAGTGTGAAGAAACAACATTACATCAAAATATATAAAAAGCTAAGAGACCAAAACAATCACCAAACGAACTGATATTGTATCAAAAGGAATAACAAAATTAGTTGTGTACATCACAAATCAATTGAAAAGAAGAAGAAGAAGTAGAAGAAGAAGAAGAAGAAAAAGACATACCAACAAAAGAAAGAATTTTGACAATTTTGTTTCTTTCTTGTATTCCCAAAAATTGTGCAACATTCTTTGCAAACACTTTATATGAATTTATATAAACATATAGCTATAATGCATTTAAATTAAAAGCACAAAAGGTAGAACAATTTTCAAGATATCAAATACATTAAGTAGTATATTTATAAGACTAGACAAAAAGATTTAGCTACATTATTATAATGTGTTACTTTATAAGGTACTTCTTTATCTTTATTTTGATATGTTAATCTTCAATAATATCAATAAGAGTAGATGCAAAGACTTTTCTACAATATTATTTATTCATTGCATTATAAAGTACCATTTACTTTCTTGTATATTTTTATCTTGAAGATTTATGTCCAAGAACAATATTTATTACTAACTTACTTCTTAAGCAATAACAAATAAAAATGCAAATTAAAAAACGTTTGTTTGCAAATCATAAATTCTGTATGCTATTGAATCAATAAAGTTTTGGTATAACCATATAGATATACTCATAAAAAGTTGATGACTTTTGTACTCCTAATTCTAACTTTTTAACTTAATGATTTTTTTACTCACCTTTTAACGTAACTTAACTACTATAACAAATTAGATATTTAGTTAAAAAGTAATTGAATGAAGTCAAAAAATCATTACACATTCAAGTAATTCAAATGGTAGTATTTAATATTTAAATAATTATGTGTTTTATAATATTTTAATTTATGAGGGGTAAAAAACGCAATTAACTTTAAGTTGAAAAGCTTCTATATACAAAGAAAGAGAGCGCTCCATCATGGATGAGAATGTGTTTTTAATTCATTGGTTAAGGAGAAAAAATGTCATGGCAGCTTAATGATACTCAAAAAAGGAATACTCATTAATGATCTTCAAATTTATTACTGTAACATTTTTTGTGGTAATGGAAAGTTATTTTGTTAATACTTTGGACATTACTATAAATTATTAAATTGATTTAGTTCACAAATGTTATAAATTATTTATTTTTATATAAATTAATTAATTATATATGCAATCACGTAAGTTTCACATGTATGTCATATTAATTATATCAATATATTTAATAAATTTTATACGATGAGTTTCATAGAAAATAAAGTAAAAATATACAAGCTTATATATTGGTATCAAAAGAATCTCAAAAGTAATATTCAAATGACTTCAATTATATGATTGTTATAATATGTAAAGTGTCAACATGAGAAATAATCTTTTTTGTTTAATATGTTATAACACAAAATTTTAAAAAACTCATGGCTTCCAATTTTTGCCTTATTTCTAAGATATTGTAGCCTCCACATTTTTACACTCATATACATATAAATAAGTTATGGTCGACTGAGAGTAGTATTTTGTAAAAATTGTAAAGAAATTTGATCCTAATGAATCATTATCAGCTATGGGTGAACACCTACACAAAAGTAGTACTATTTGTGATAGAAATAATTAGTATTGAAATATTTGATTGATGAGTATGAATCATAATTATAAATAGGTGTACCCTTCATCTCCTTCACCTGATTCAAAGTAAATTAATTTATTCATATGGAAGTTTGACAAAAGAATATCACATAAGTTGTTTATGTACATGATTGTATCATATATAACATTTACACCAAATTCAGCGAAGACAAAATATTAACCATAAATAATAACAGTACAAAGTATTTCCTGATAACTAAAAAAAACTACAAAAAAAAAACTCATACCTTATAATAATTTGCAAATTTAACAAAAAAGAATATTATGTGCATATATATATATATATATATATATAATTGTATCACATATAATAATTACACTAAATTAAGCAAAGTTCGAGCCGTAGATAATAGGCATAATACATAAATGTTTCCTTTAACTTGGTCTCATTTTACGTTTATGTCCTCCAACTTTGGACATGCACAAGTAGACACTTAAATTTGTATAAAGTAGAACAAGTAAAAACACGAGTCTTACATGACATAATACACGCAGAACACCAGGTAGGATAAAAAATGACATGTAGGATGTCATGTAGGACATGTGTGTCTATTTGTTCAACTTTATACAAGTTAAAGTGTCTGCTTGTGCACATGCAAAGTTGAAATGCATAAATGTGATTTGAAACTAAGTTAAAGGGCATATTTATGTATTATGCCTAGATAATAATAATACAAAGTTTTGTTTGATAACTACAGGGAAAAAAATACAAAGAAATGAAAATCCAAATACCACAAAGAATTACAATGAAAAAATATTGATTGCCTAGGCTCGCATATTCATTTTTTCACATACATAATATACATAGTTTTCAGTAAGAATGTTTTTGCCTTTTCAAATTCACATGCATATTGGACAAATTAGTAGAAGTTAAAGATGTATTATTGAAAATACATCAATTGACCATTAATATATCGTTACTTGCAATTTTTGCAACTTTTTGGATTCTCAATAATTTGGCCATGATGACTAAATAAATTGATGGTCGATGTCTATTCATTTAATATTAAAAAAAGGAATTTGACAAACCCAATAAATAATTGTATTAAAATTTTAGTAATTATATTATTTATTAAATTATATACTCTTTCCGTTTAAAAAAGAATGACCTTTTTTCCTTTTAGTCTGTTTCGAAAATCTTGATCTCTTTCTTTTTTTGGTAACAACTTTCCACGTGGCATGTTTAAGTCCACAAGATTAAAGGGCATTTTGCACATTTGATATAACTTTGATTTAGAACCACATGATCAAAAGTCTTCTTTATTTTGTTAAACTCCGTGTCAAGTCAAACTAGACCATTCTTTGTGAAACTGAGGGAGTATATTATGAATGGTAATATTGTAGTAACTCAACTTTATAGGGTTATTTCAGTATTTCAACTTTTTACTTTTTTTTCCCGCTTATAGTAATATGTATGATATGATTCATCCTTGCTTTGTCCTTTAACCTTCATATATGTAACACATCAAAATGTAATAATAGTCGGACATAATTATCCATTTAGGACACTAATTATTGACCTAAAAAGGTCTCAACTGAGTGTAAATCTACCACGCATCTATACCCCAACGTAAACTTTTACTTGTCCACAAGTAAATTAAGAACACAATTACTTCAACAAGGGTGTCTACTATAGTTCTCAATGAGAGCTAGCATGCAAGTGCTACTACAATACCACTCATAAACAAATGCAATGCTAAATCATGATAAAAAAACTTCAAATGATGACTAGACAATCTCAATTTAAGCTCACGCTCAATATAGCTTCTTTTCTGGTGCAAATCATGTTTCAACAAAAGTATTGAAGTGCCCTCACATCAAGAACGATTCCATACTCTCACAATGAAAATCCATAAAGAAGTTAGAAATCAATGCAACTCCCACTCTCTACAAGAAATATACATACAAGCTCCATCCAATAGGTTTACCCATATTATTTAGTTTTCACACAACATAGTTCATGCAAGATCTCAAAGATATTTTCGGCTTGTAATGGGACTAGGTATAAACATATGGTTAGTTAGCCTAAAAAAATCACCTTTTCAAAGCATTGTTGCATTCATTTTCACCTCTTCTCAAACTTCAAATGTTTCCTTCCATTTATTGAATACCTCTTTTATTTCCTTGAACCATCTTTTGCGTTTCAATTTCAAGTTTTTTCTTTTGTAAAGAGGTATTCCTTCTCTTTGTAGCACACTTCAAACTTGAGTCTCACTTCATATTTCTTTACCTTTCATTTGACCTCTTTACTCCTTCCTTTCCAAAGTCCAACTTAGGTTTTTTGGCCTAAGTTGACTATTCAAACAAACCTATGCTTAGAAAAGTATTTATGGGCGAGAAGTTAGGGACAATTTAGCTTAAGCGGCTTCAACAAGGTTGTCAACAAAAGTTTTAGGCTCAAATGTGAAAATATGATTTCACCCTCACAAGGTAGTAACAAAAAATTAAAACATTGAATTTTCTCTTAGAATTTGTGCCAAAGATCATTTTTTGCATTCACCAAAGCTAGACAATCGAACTAACAAGGCAACTTCTTGGATTAAACTAGCATGATTTCAAGTAAAACCTCACCACACAAGTCACTTCAAACACAATCATTTAGCACAACCTGACAAGATCAAAAGCCTACGTGCAATGTTCATTGCTAAGCTCACACTAACATGCAACTAATGAACACAAAAACCAAAATGATTATTTAAAAGAGATACATACACTAATTTCATCTGTGTATCAACACAACACATTTCTCATTATGAATACTATTTAAGACATCAATGTTGACCATAATCGATCCTCTAATTATCAACAATGACCGCTCAAGCATCTTCAATCATTTCAAAAGTTTGCAATCATAGGGCAACTAAATAAAGAGATAAAAATGAAATTTAGCACCTAAAAGGATGAGTGTAAGCACTCAAAATGCTCCTCCTCACCCCCACCAAAATAACATAGTAGTGTCCCTAATGCTACAAGTAATGAGAATATCAAAAGGTTAGTGACTCTCTATTAGAGGAAACTCAATATCCTTAAGCTCATTGATCGCATTAGGTAGATTTCCAAACAAGGTTCATTCAACCATGTTAGGTGCACTCACAGATGTAAACCTTCTAGGATGGGTGAATCGTCTGATCAACCCGTAAATTTCCTAAAGTAATAGTTGAATTGCTTGAAATATCAATTGCGGTGAATCCCCCCGTTAAATAGTCACGCATTACGATCAGAACGCCCAATTCTCTAGGAAATACAACTCTTTTGATCATTTATTTGCATGTACTTGCAGTAGGATTCAAGTAATGCCCTTTTATTACACCTGTTTCAGCATGTGCTTTTTAAAAAGTGCTTCGACACAAAATAAGAAACGATCTCTCCAACGCATAAATGGTTGTGAGTTCATGTTCTCATCAACTTTGGTAAAATCAAGTTCATCGCGAAGACATTCATAAACAACTCTATCGTAACGAAAAAGTGAACAGAGTCGGGTTTACCAACCATGTTTGGAGAGGCGCCCTTTTTGTACTGTAGTTTGCCAAAGTTGATTGAACCTTCACCATCTTTTCCAAGGGCAACTGTATAGGTAGTTCACCCTTCAGGGTTGAAAAATCGCCGAACATGCATGTGTTTACTTCTCCTTGAATTCCTACACAAGCAACACAAATTATTGAAAATAACTAACACTTTCAAAGAAGCGGTTGATTCAATTTCATGGCACAACATGGATATGATTTCAAGTATCATCCAAGTACACAACTTAAACAACTCTCACATCACAACCCTCCCCAAAGTATACTTTCAACCCTTGGCCGTTAACTTTGAATTTCATACCCTTGGTCGCTTCAATCTTAATGGCTCCATTTATATACACTTTATTCACCTTGTACGGACCAATCCACTTTGTTTCAATCTTTCTCGGGAACAATTCCAATCATGAATTGAAAAGTAAAACTAGCTCATATACTATAAACTCTGGTGCAGGATCTTGCTGTCATGCTAACGTTCAACTTTACACTTGTACGAGTAGGGAGCTGTCGTAAGCTTATAACCAAAACCCAACCAATTCAAGTATTTGACCCACATGATTCTTTGTATCCAATTCCTAATTTTTATTCACCTTCTTGAACTCCCATAAGTCTTTGTTTTCTAATTCAAGTGGTAGATGACAAGATTTCCTAAATATAAATATGTATGGAAACATTCCAATAGGAGATGACACACCCCAAAAATTCTTTGACCTAGACTAGAGCTTAACAAAATGAAAATGATGATTTTATACCTAAATAAGTGTAATAAACTTGTTTAATAAGTGTTAGAACCATAAAGCTAAGAAACGATCATGACATCTGGAAATTAGCGAAATTAAACTAGTGAAAGTCCTGAGTTCTTGGGAAGGTTGGGGAGTGTTGTATGAAGTCTAAAACTTGTACAAAGGCTTTAAATAAGTAAAATAATGTATATAGGGTTAAAAACGTCCAGGTCCGAACTCCCAAGGATCGCCCAAGGGGACCACGAAGGGACCCCACTTTGGACCAAGCAAGCTGCCAAGAGGCAGCAACTTTTGTGCATGTAGGGAGCCAGTCCGCGTCGGGGACTTAGCACACCCAAGGAAAAAACTTTGGTCTGCGACCCGGACACGTCGCAGACTCTTCTGGTTCACATATTATTTTTGGAAATCTTGCGGGAACAGCTTTGTGACGCGAACTTATTTCCCGATGAAATATCTGAAAATTTGAATTCGAGTTTGACTTCATTAAATGGTCAATTTGAGTGATGGGTATTTTGGGTTTGTAAGGTATGGTTATATATTATTTTCCTTCAGTTTTGCCTCACCATCACTCACTCAAATCAAAACCCCAAAACAAATCCATAAGCTTTCCCTTCTCTCTACATTCTCTGTCTACTCATCCCCATTGAAGAAGCTTTGAAGCTTGGTGAAGAAGACCATATCCCCCAAGTTTCTACTCAATTTATTGGTGATTCATATTTAAGGTATGGTTTCCTTCACTCATGGGATTCTTTTCCCCAAGAGGTCCCTCCAAAAGATGACTTCTAAATCCCCCAAATATAGGGTTTTCTTCCACTCATGGGTCTTCTTTGAAAACAAAATTATGAATCAATTGTGATGAATTATGATGAATTAATATTATTTAAGTATAAATTGATGGTTAATTGATGATTTCCTATGATATCTCCCTAGACCCATGTTCTTCCCCCAATTTCATGAAAACCTTGAATTGATACGGTGAATTGTGAAGATCATGAACATGTAGATTGACTACATTGTTGTTAATTATGTAATTGATTCTTGAATTTACCTTATTTATGTAATTTGTTATGTATTCTTTGGTATGGAAGTATGAAGGTTCTTGGAAGTGGCAAAGTAGGTTTTGATTGGTTCTTCTTGGATTCAATTGTGAATTATGAGTTACTTAGATAATAATGCTTCTATGTCTAATGTGTGGTTGTGATGTGATTCTAGGTATTCCTGATCCTTAACCCTAAGACATTGAATTATACATGAATTTTGTATGCATTTTATGATACAAATATTATATGATTGAAAGTAGTTTCTCATGATTATAATAAAGTTTAACTGAAAGGTTTACTCACTTGTGCATTGGTGCCTAAAGTGAAAAGATTGTTCTCACTTATGTTGATTATGAGCTAATATAATAAGATGTTTACATAGGGGTCTAGAGGAGTATAATGTGAAGTTGTAAGATGAAATAATATGATTACAAAAGGGAATAATTTCTTAGGAAGTATGAAGGTTCTTGGAAGTGGCAAAGTAGGTTTTGATTGGTTCTTCTTGGATTCAATTGTGAATTATGAGTTACTTAGATAATAATGCTTCTATGTCTAATGTGTGGTTGTGATGTGATTCTAGGTATTCCTGATCCTTAACCCTAAGACATTGAATTATACATGAATTTTGTATGCATTTTATGATACAAATATTATATGATTGAAAGTAGTTTCTCATGATTATAATAAAGTTTAACTGAAAGGTTTACTCACTTGTGCATTGGTGCCTAAAGTGAAAAGATTGTTCTCACTTATGTTGATTATGAGCTAATATAATAAGATGTTTACATAGGGGTCTAGAGGAGTATAATGTGAAGTTGTAAGATGAAATAATATGATTACAAAAGGGAATAATTTCTTAGCACCGAAAGGTGCGGTGGATATTCATTGTTTTGGGAGGCCGAGACCGAAATAAAGTCCTGCTATCCTCCCCTTTTCCCTCTAACTCCTAGACAAGGCTGAGGTTAGTAGTTCCTTATATTATTATTATGAATAATATTGGACTTATCATGTTTTTCTAATGTGTGCATATTGATGTAGAAATTCATGCTTAAGTTGAGTTCTATTTCTTTTCCATGAAATGTGTTTCTTATGGTTGGCTTTCACTTAAGTATGTGGTGTGCTATAAGTATTCATGGAAGTTTTATTGAGAATAATTGGTGTTTTTTTGATAAGAAATCTGCATGACAACTCTTGATGTTCATATGGAGCTCACATTAAAATAGAGAAGGTAGTTCCTCCTTATATGATATGAAAAGTTGAGCTTATGTATGTGATACGTTGTGGATTAATTTCCTATGTGTTAATGCTATGATTATATGTTTAAAGGAGTGGATAATTTCTCCAGTGAGATGTGACTCATTTGATATATATATTTGTTTGTTAGGCTGTTAGTCTTGAATCTCTTCTTCCTATAAAGGTCTAAAGGTGTCATTCGGGGACGAATGTTCCTAGTGGGGGAGTATTGACACACCATGGAAATTCTATGACCTATACTAGAGCATCACAAAATGACTAATCATGATTTTAGACCTAAATAAATGTAATAAACTTGTCTAGAAGTGTTAGAACCAAAATGCTAAGAAACTATCATGACGTCAGGAAACTAGCGAAATTGAACTAGTGAACGTCCTTAGGTCTTGGGAAGGTTTGAGAGTGTTGTATGAAGTCTAATATTTGTAAAAAGTATTTAAATATGTAAAATAATGTACATAGGGCTAAAACGTCTAGGTTTGACCCCCCAAGGATTGCCTGAGGGGTCCACGAAGGGACCCCACTTTGGACCAAGCAAGCTACCAAGAGGCAGCAACTTTTGTGCATGGAGAGAGCCAGTCCGCGTCGCGGACTTGGCACACCCAAGGCCAAAAATTTTGTGTGCGACCCGGACACGTTGCAGACTCTTCTGGTTCAAATATTATTTTTGGAAATCGTACGGGAACAGCTCCGCGACGCGGACTTGTTTTCCTGAAATTTGAATTCGAGTTTGACTTCATTAAATGGTCAATTTAAGTGAGGGGTCTTTTGGGTATTTTCGGGGAGTGTTATATATTGATTTTCCATCATTTTTTCCCTTTCAATAACTCACTCAAATCAAAACCCAAATAAATACCAAAAGCTCTCCCTTCTATCTACATTCTCTCTCTAATCATCTCCCATTAAAGAAGCTTTAAAGCGTGGAGAAGAATACCAAATACCTCAAGTTTCTACTCATTTTCGTGGTGATTCATCCTTAAGGTATGGTTTCTTTCACTCTATATTCTTTTCCCCAAGAGGTCCCTTCAAAATATGATTTCTAAATCCCCCAAATCTAGGGTTTTCTTCCACACATGAGTCTTCTTTGAAAACAAAATTATGAATCAATTGTGATGAATTATGATGAATTAATGTTGTTTAAGTATATATTGATTGTTACTTGATGATTTCCTATGAGATTTCCCTAGACCCATGTCCTTCCCAAAATTTCATGAAAACCTTCAATTGATATGATGAATTGTGAAGATCATGAACATGTAGATTGATTACATTATGGTTAATTATGTAATTGCTTCTTGAATTTACCTTGTTTATGTAATTGGTTATGTATTCTAGGTAATGGAAGTATGAAGGTTCTTGGAAGGGGCAAAGAAGGTATGTTGATTGGTTCTTCTTGGATTCAATAGTGAATTATGAGTTACTTAGATAGTAATGCTTCTATGTCTAATGTGTGGTTGTGATGTGATGCTAGGTATTCCTCATCCTTAACCCTAAGACATTTATTTAGACATGAATTTTGTATGCATGTTATGATACAAATATTATATGATTGCAAGTAGTTTCTCATGATTATAATAAAGTTTAAGTGAAAGGTTTACTCACTTGTGAATTGGTGCCTAAAGTGAAAAGATTGTTCTCACTTATAATAATTATGAGCTAATATAATAAGATGTTTACATAGGGGTCTAGAGGAGGCTAATGTGAACTTGTATGATGAATTAATATGATTACAAAAGGGAATAGGTTCTTAGCACCGAAAGGGCACGTAAAAGAGATGGAGGTCTCACGTTAGTAAGTCCGGCCTCCAACATGGGTTTCTTCACATTAGTAAGTCTGGATTCCCAAGATATGTGTTGTCTCATGAGATGGAAACCTTCACGTTCAGAAAGTCAAGGTCTCTAGCAACAATTTCCTTGACCCTTAACTATGTGCCCACATAGGACTCTAGCTTAGTGGATCCACCTAGATAGCTATGTACGTATGGTTACACCTTAGGCAAGTGTTAACCCTCTCTTTTTGGCATGGGAGTAGAACACCGGATTCCATGTAGCTCACATGGACTCATGTTGGTTATTGCACTTATTTCCCTAATGTAAAAGTAAATGAACAAGTTAAGTATGTGAACTCCTATTAGGGTTGTCTTAAAGGCTACTACATAGTGTGAGGTTGGGTATGTGACTTCTCTTACACATTGCACATGTGGGATCCTAAGGGATGGTTCTAGTACTATTTTGTTATGATTATGATTATGATTATGTTGCTAAGCTATGAGTAGTATTGATGTATGAATCATGTTATGAAAATATGAGAATATGTTGTAAGTATGAAGTCGGTTGCTTAAGGTGATACTTAGCTTTGGATAGGGTTATAGGGATTTATCCTTGGCATTGCACAAGTGTTGCTTGGGTTGTTTACTTGGTGTGGTTGATATTATGTTGAATCGACTTAACTTACTATTCTTATATATGTGCATGTTGAGTTAAATTGATAGAAAGCATGATTTTGACCAAAATGTTCTTTTCTCATGCATTGATGATTTTTATGCATAGAAGTCATACTTAGTAAGTGTGATGTATTAACCCATATTTTCTCCCTTTTTCCCAAACATTTTGAGGTTCAGGCAATTGAGTAGATTCGTGGCCATTGGAAAAGAAGACTTGGATCTTTCCTAAGTCAATTGGTGAGTCCTCATGAGTTCTGAGGATAGAGCCACTCATAAAGCCTTATTAGTTTTGTGTATGTTTTAAGATAATTATTCCATTTTCATATTGAGACTTCATTGTAGCCTATATAGGCATATTGTATTAGACTAAGGGCTATGCCCAAACCATTGTGATTCACTTTTTAGATGGTTATATGTGAGACGAACTATTAGACTATGTTATTGTTAAATGTTAAACGAGAAGCCTGTGTAAGCTTCATAAGCGAGGGGTCTATGTAAATCCCATATACGATATGCGAGAAGTCTAAGTATACTTAAATATATAGAAAATTTTTAATTTTTCCATATTTTCTTTACCTATGATGTGCTATGACAAATGCTAAGGGCTTGTCTAAGTCCTCTTCGAGGACAAAGACGCCGGTTATGCCTAGGGGGTACTTTTGGTCGTAACAGGAGATTTGATGGTTGTGCAGTAATCCCAAAGCTCATCGTCAAGATTGCTAGACCAATAGGTGCGGTGGATATTCATTGTTTTGGCTGAGATATTTTTTAAATCTCCCGGTTAGACATTTCAACTTGTCTACTTGATTGCAGATGGTGCGATAAGTGTAATTTGTATTTCACTCCATTCATCGAAACAAGTGATTTAGATTGGCAATTGCAAAAAGAGAGCTGACATCAATTATAATGGCTCTTGGGTACCAAACCTTGTGAAAATATACTTCTTGAAGAACTTACTAATACTTCTCCGTTCATATTTCGGTAAATACATTGCCTCCACCCTTTTTGACACATCAGTGACTGCAACTAAGATGTACTTGTACCCAAAAGAGCCCGAGAAAGCTCCAATGAAATTAATTCCCAACACCTCAAATAACTCAATTTCAAGAATTTTTGAAAGAGGCAACTCACGCTTCATTGAAATACGCCCTTGAATTTGACATTGTACACCAAACTTACAAAAGGCACGGATATCTTTAAACGTTGTAGCCCTATAATAACCACATTGCAAAACCTTGGAAGCTTTACGTATCCCTCCATGATATCCTCTTGGCGGCAAAGCATGGCAAACTTCAAGTATCTCTTGCGCCTCCACTTCAGGCACACAACATCGAATAACCAGCTTATTCCATAAAGAGGAAGGGTTCATCCCATACATACTTCTTCACGAGAACTTCTTCTTCTGATGCCTACTTAAACCTTCAGATAACAACCCACATACAATGAAGTTTGCATAATTGGCATACCAAGGGACAAAGGTTTGGGAGATCAACATTACAGTTTGTCATGGAACAGATCATATATGCCCCTTCCCTCAGCTAACACAACATTTGCCTCAAGCTTTGATAGGTAATTGAACGTAACTAAAGAATCTCAGAAACATCAAGAATGAGAGATTTAGAAAAGAAGAGAAGAGAGGAACTTTGTATTTCAATCTGTAAGCTTGCTTACACAATGAAGAAGTCTACCCTTATTATTGCTAACTAACCTTCACCCTTAGTCTCACCTACTTTATATCACAACACTCCCCTTCAAACTAGGTGGTGCAAAGAAATCTAACACTCTTAGTTTGGATAGTAGGTGTTCATGTGAAGTCTAGACAACCCTTTTGTAAACACATCTGTAGGCTGATCTCTTATGGAAATGTAACTCACATTAATCAATCCTTGTTGTAATTTCTCCCTTATAAAATGTTAATCGATCTCAATATGCTTTGTCCTTTCGTGATACACTAGATTTGCAGCAATTTGAATGGCTGCTTTGCTTTCACTATATACCTGCACTGGCAATTGTACCTCAGCTCGTACTTCTTTCATTAATCCAAGCAACCACACTAATTTTGAAATAGTGGAGGCAATACTCATATATTCAGCTTCAGCTGAACTCTTTGATACTGTCGTTTGCTTCTTTGCCTTCCAAGAAACTAATGACTGACCAACCTTTACCATGTATCCTATTACAGACTTTCTACTCAGCACACAAGAAGCCCAATCAACATCACAAAATGCTATCACCAAACCATCTGAACTTCTAGATAATAATAAACCTTGTCCAGGTTGTCTCTTGATATATCTAATCACTCTAAATGTTGCATCAAGATGTGACTTATTTGGCTTCTGTAATAATTGACTAAGAGTTTCTGTACTAAATGTTATGTCAGGTCTGGTCATATTTAGATACAATAGCTTTCCAATTATTCTTTGATATATTGTTTGATCCACAAGTGGATCCTCTGCCTCTACTTGTTCCTTTTTTACATATTCATCATACAATTCTGATGTCAGTTTAACATTAATGTCAATAGGTGTACCTGCAGGTTTGGCTGCTCTCATTCTAAAATCAAATATTAGTTTAAGAGCATACTTTCTTTGATGCATCAATATACCAAAATTTGATCTAGTGAATTCAATTCATAAGAAATACTTTAATTCACCTAGATCCTTCATCTTGAAGGCTTGTTGTAATGATTTTTTTGTATCTTGTATTAGTTTTAGACTGCTGCTAGTGATCAACATATCATCCACATAAACAAGAACTATAACGATCCCCTTTTCGGCTTTGTTAATAAACAATGAATGATCATGTTGACTCTGCTAAAACTTTAATTTGAGAAGTGCTTCAGTGAACTTATGGTTCCACTGTCTAGGTTCTTGTTTGAGACCATAGATGGATTTGGTCAGCCTACATGCCTTCTCCCCTTGACTTACAAAGCCCTGAGGCAATTGTATATAGATATCATCATCCAACTCACCATGTAGGAATGCATTAAACACATCCATTTGATGAATATGTCAATGCCTTGAAGCACGAAGAGCAACAATGGTTCTAACAGTAACCATCTTCACAACAGGAGAAAAAGTTTATTTGTAGTCTATACCTTTCTGCTGACTATACCCCTTAGCATCCAGTCTAGCTTTTAATCTTTCCACCTCTCCTATGGATTTATACTTCACCTTATAAATCCATCTAAAACCTATAGGTTTATTTCCTTGTGGTAGATCAGTGATTACCCAAGTATTATTACTTTCAAGAGCCTATATTTCAAATTGCATGGCATCCACCCACCTTTTATCTGTAACAACCTCAGAATAGGTATTAGGCTCCCTTATTATAGAAGTAGCAGCAATATAAGCTTAATAAAGAGAGAAGAGATGATCATAACACATATAATTGCACATAGGATAGGGAACAAGTTTACTGAGAGTGCATGAAACAAAATCCTTCATCCATAATGGAAATTGTTTTTGCCTAGAAGATATTCTAACAAAAAGTACTTGAGAAGTCTCCTCAACAATCTCTGATGCTATAACAACAGTATCTACTTCAAGAAAGGTAGTGGAGGACTTAAAGGCAACAAAGACTCCCTTGATTGATCATCATATGAACAATTAGGAGCAGGAACATAGTGAGACATCATGTGCTACAGACTTATGCATGGAATCTGTAAACACATTTTCTTGAACTGAACTAGACATCTGATAAAAAGGAAACTGATCCTCTTTGAAGAACACATCTCTACTAATAAAAAATGACTTTTTAACTAGATCAAGTAAGATGTATCCTTTCTGAATTTATGAATATCCCATAAGAAGAGCAGACCTGGATCTTTGCAATAGTTTGTCATGTTCAGTCAGTAGTTTAGCATAACATAAGCAGCCAATGGTTTTGAGATGAGTCAATACTAGTTTTCTACCATACAACCTTTCATAAGGTGTCTCATAACCAAGTACACTACTAGGTAAACTGTTAATGATATAAGTAGCAGCTAACACACACTGACCCCAATAACACTCTGGAATATTAGCCTGAAACCTGAGTGCTCTTGTGACCTCAAGTAAATGCCAATGTTTTCTCTCAGCAACACCATTTTGTTGAGGAGTATAAGAGCATGATTTTTGATGTACAATATCCATATCTTTTAACATATTATTTTGACTCTCTTCCCAAATTGAGTTTTGACATATACAAGAAATTTAATAGAAACACAAACAATTGATTTATGTTTGAGCAAGAAAGGCCAAGTCATTCTTGAAAAATCATCAACAATAGTAAGAAAATACTTGCTACCATCAACTGTATGTACATCATAGGGACCCCAAACATCAACATGGATCAAGTCAAAACAAGCTACAATTTTAATACTACTCACAGGAAATGCTAGCCTTGTTTGTTTATCATAGGTACAAACAGAACATTCAGACAAAGTACATAAAGTTTGTTGATTCACACCAAACATTCTTGAAAGAACTGCAGAAGACACATGTCCTAATCTTCTATGCCACAACTTAATGTCTACTGTCTTTGTAGTGTTGACAGGAAGAGAAACTTCCTTTTCATTACTGGAACTTGAATTAATTTTATTGTTTAAATGTTTTTTAAAGGTTAACCCATGTAGCATCTATTGAACTTCTTTCTCATAAGCCTGACTGATTTTGGAATTGAAAGCAGATCCCTCAGAATTGTGTTGATGTGGATTAGGTGGCATTCCCCAGCCCGGTGGAGAAGTGTTAGTATTGAAACCATATGTGAAATTGGCCTAAGCTGATGGATACTAATTACCATTTGGAGAACTTGAACCTTCTTGTACCTTTAATTTTGACTTAAAGTCAGGAGGATAACCTACCACTTTGTAACCGAACTCTTTGTTATGACCTTTGCATTTGCAAAAATCACATATCAATATTAAATTCCTCTTAAACTTCCGATTCACACTTGAGCTATTACTACCACTTGAACTATTACCTGCATTTGAGTACATAGCAACAGATGAGTCCAAGCTGATAAAGGTCTTCCCAAACTGGTAGTACATCTCACCGCAGCCTTTTGACATTCATCCCCAACTATCATAGAATACACATGAGTGATTGTTGGTAATGGATCGAGCATGAGAATTTGATTTCTAGCTTGCTGATAGGATTCACCATTAAGAATTGATAGACTTTCTGCATGTTTATATGAGTTACAAATCCCTTTGAAATCTCACAGTTACAACAAGGAGCTGGTACTAATATTTTAAACTCATCCCACAAAGTTTTGAGCCTTATGTAATGCTCAGAAACAAATACAGTACCCTGTTGCATAGACATAATGTTTTTGCGCAAGCTATAGGTTCTCGAACCATTTACTCAATTAACCTTTCTTTTAAATCTGTCCAAACATCAAATGCACTAGAATCAAAATCAAGTCCACTCAATAACCCTTTAGATACATAGTTTAGTAACCATGACAACACAATTGCATTCACTCTTTCCTAATGCCCCTACAATGCTACACCATACATCTCCTTTTTAATTGTTCCATCAATTAACCCAAGATTATTCCTTCCTAACTGTGATAGTCTAATTGATATACTCCATAACATATAGTTTTCAATTCCAAGAAATTGAAACGAAATCAAACTAATACCACTAACATCTGTAGGATTAAGAAATAGAGGATGATTATAGTCAATACCTTGATCTTGTACTGAACTGCCAGTTTGAGGATTAAATGATGCACACTCATTTTGGGGTAAATCCATCGAACCACCTTCGATCACCATTGTTGATCAATTAAGCTTCTTCTCGCGGAATAAAAAGAACTAATAATTATCATAGGATACCGATTCCAGCCTTATCTCAAGCTACGATCTGCACCTAATTTTGATACAACTCTATGAATCCATGAATCAATAAATTGATTCTTTGATCCTTTAACACACACTAGCTTCAGATTTTAATCATACTGAAGTACTAAGCTCTGATACCATGAACGTAACTAAAGAAGCTCAATCAACATCATGAATGAGAGATTTAGAAGATAAGAGAAGAGAAGAACTTTGTATTTCAATCTGAAAGCTTGCTTTACACAATGAGGAAGTATACCCTTATTATTGCTAACTAACCTTCACCTTTAGTCACCTACTTCATATCACAACACTAATTGGACACTTGGTTTTCACAACTCTTTCTATCTCTGACCTAAAAATCAAACTCTTTGAAAATAAGCACCCACCAAATTAGTTTAGGTTTGGCTTCTTTCTTTGCCATCAAGTACCATAGAACAGAATGATTTTTATGCATAACAACTTTGGAACCTAACAAATATGCTCTAAACTTTTCAAACCCATACACAATGGCTAGCAATTCTTGTTGTGTTACAGTGTAATTATTTTGAGCACAATTCAAGGTCTTTCTAGCGTATATATAGGATGGAAGAACTTTTTCTTTCACTGCCCAAGAAAAGCGCGAAGTGCCAATTCGCTAGCATCACACATTATTTCAAATGGAAGACTCCGATCAAATGTTATTATGATAGGGTCTGAGACTAGATTCTTATTCAAGCTTACAAATGCCTTCATACAAGCAACATTAATTTTTAAAGCACTCTCCTTTTCAAGTATCCGACACAATGGAATAGCCAATTTTTAAAAATCTTTAATAAATCAGTGATAGAATCCGGCATGGACAAGAAAACTTTGCACACCCCTTACTTAAATTGGAGAGGGTAATTTACCAATCACCTCAATTTTTGCCTGTCTAGATACTTCAATTCTCTTTCCAGAAATTTTATGCCCAATAACTATTCCTTCCTTAACCATGAAATGACATTTCTCACAATTAAGGATCAATTTCGAGTCCGCACATCTCTGTAGCACCATCTATAAGTGATTCAAACACTTTTCCGATGAGTCTGTAATAACCGAACAGTCATCCATGAAGACTATCATTGGCTCATCTACCATATCACCAAATATCGATAACATGCACCTTTAGAAAGTCGTCGATGCATTGCACAACCTGAAGGGCATTCACTTGAAACCAAAAGTCCCATAGGGACGAGTGCATGTTATTTTTCTTGATGCTCCGGTGCTATAGTGTCACACCCGGATGGTACACCCCTGATAAGACCGGCGTCGTCGTCCTCTTAGAGGACTCTTACAAGCCCTTAGCATTCGTCATAACACGTGATCAATAAAAATTACGGAAAATTAAAACTTTTATGTACTATTTGAAGTATACTTAGACTTCATACTTAAGATTCACAATAGCATACGATATTCTAAAAACTTGTCTCACGTATATGAAACCATCTAAAGAGTGTAAATATGGACTTAGCCAATACATAGTCAATATGCCATATAGGCTTTAATACAATGGAATCCAAAAGAACATAATGGAAAGAGCGTATTCTTAAAACTACTAAAGATCTACGTAAGCTCGAATATAAAGATAGTGTCCCCGAACATAAGGACCTACCAAGACTAGGATAAAGAGTTCCATGCTTCTTCAAATCGACCTCCTTAAACTTCAATGGCCGGAACCTACAGTTGTGGTAATATAAAGTAATGGGGTTAGTACGCCACATGTACTAAGTATGGGTATATTCACATAACACTTAAGGACATGCATGAAAAAGGATCATTTATCATCTCTTTAGAAAACATGCTAAGTCATATGAAAGTCTTCAATGCACATACCATATGACATATACAAGTTAAGGATTCCATCACTTAAAGCATGATCATAATCAAAGACATATTAACTTTTCATATTCAGTAGATCACATAACATAACATACAAAACACTTACCATGATCCCATCCCCAACCTACAAGTGCAATGGTCATGTGAAGCCTCATAACCCCACATACCAAGTAGATAATATAGGAGACCATAAGTAAAGCCTTGCTTCATGTAACTTGTAACATAAGTAGTCATCACTTCGTATAGCAATATAACCCAGTAACATACTCATCATAATAACCAACATTCATATAAGAGTAACATCATATATCATAAACATATATCTTTCATGTTATCATATTACATAAGAACAATCTCCTAGGACTTCCCTTAGAGTCAACTTGTGCAATGTCTAAGTAGAGTCCCATACCCCTACCTCTACTAAGTAGACTCCTCAAGTCACCCTAGTGAACGTTCATTTACTTGTCTTTCATTTTACATGAGGGAAAATTCGTCTTAACCGACATAGACCATGTGAGCTAAACATGGAATCCGGTGTCATAAAACCCCACACCGAAAGAAGGTGTTCTACCGGCCAAAGTAGAACCTAACATTACATAGCTTTCTAGGTGGATCCACTAGCTAGTATCCTATGGTGGCAACATAGTTCAAGAACTAGGAGATATATTAGAGACCCATAGTTCCACATTACATGGCAGCCGCAATCTCATGAGAGTCAATGTGAACGCACCTTCCAACTAGGGAAGAGACACCTCTCATATCTAGTTCATCGGTGCTTAGCTTAATTCTTTTTTCTTGAATAACCTTTAAGTTGTCTTTTATCATAAACTTATCATAGGTCATAGGAGATTAACTCCTTGTATAAACATGATCATGAGCTCTTTTGGATTAGATGAGAATTGTCTTTCATCGTAACCTTTCGTGTGTGAGATTTACATAGCATAATCATCTTGTGTAAAGCATACGAGAGAGTATCATAACTTACATTTTTGTATTCTTATCATAATCTCAGAAGTAAATGTTCATAGCTCAACATATACATATAGCAACATCATACATACTTTCATAACATAGCATCACGACTTATACGCTAACATAAACATTTTAAAGTAATCACAACTTTAGAAGACTTACCTTTTGCTTGTAAGAACCTTATTCAAGAACTTAGTTCAACTTACAATATTCATAACCATACTTAGTGAAATATTCAACAGCATAATCAAGAACAACTCATCAAATCATATACAAGATCAATGCATAATGTAGGAGAAGGGAAAAGGTCATTTATGAATTCATTCTAGTCTTAATTTCCAATCCCTACGTTTACGTGTTATCAAGCAGTGGGTATAACCCATTTGAAACCATCAAATTTACAATAACATGCTTTACATGAAAATCCATCCTTACAAGTCAAAGACTCAACAATACATGCATAATTAATCATAGAAAACCATTGGTTTTCATCAAAAATCATAAATCTGGAATTATGAAGAAAACCCGTTTTGTAGAGTAAAAACCCTAGAATTGGATGTCTTTAAAACTTATTTCGAATGGACCTCTTGGGGAAAGGAATACCAAGAGTGAAAAACCCATACCTTATAGATGAAGAATCCACGAAATTTTGATGACGAACTTGAAATCTTCGTCTTCTTCCTTAAGCTCTTCTTGTTCTTCAATTGAGTTTGAAAAAAAAAGTGTTTCTTGAGAGATGAGAGAAAACTTGTTTGATTTGATTTGGGACATGTAAAAGTGGTCTAAAACTGACCGAATATCAATATATAGTGGTCCTATGAATTACCCAAAAGACCCTCTACTTAAATGGGTATTTTTAATAAGTTAAATTACCAAAAATACAACTTTAACGATTTTGGGAAGTAGCTGCGCGTCGCGGGGCTAAATCCCGTCATTTTTATTAAATTTTGAGTTGAGGCAGTGAGGTGTGTGTCAGACTCACGTCGCGAGGTTGCCTCTCAAATCTTGATGCAGTGAACTGTGTGTCACGCTCGCGTCGCATGCTTTGCGTCCAGTTCTGTATGCTCGCAGGCTGCCAGGCAGCCTGCCCACCCATGTTTGGGTCCTCCCCAAGGACCCTTAGGGTGGTCCTTGGGGTGTCGTTACCAAATGTTTGAACCCTTTGTACTACATACTACCTATCCAAGGTCTCATTACAAGTTTTAGACTTTATTTGACACCTCTAAGACATCACCAAAATAGGGACGTCAACTAGTTTGAATTAGCTAGTTTCCGGACGTCAAGGTCTTTCTTTGTCGTTTTGGCTCTAAATTATTTACAAATGAGTTTCTTACATTAATATAGGTCTGGAAACATCATTTTAAGCATTATTAAATAGATTAAGCTCTAGTTTAAGTTTTGGCATTTCCAGAGTGTTACATTATCCCCCCTTAGGAACATTCGTCCTCGAATGACACTAAAATCTTTTGGAGGGTAGGAAAAGACTCAATACTAGCAGCCCAACCAATCAACTATATCAAATCATAATGAGTCGCATCTCATTGGAGTAAATCACAACTCCATACAATACATACCATAACATTACACATAGCACTCAATTCATGATACACAAACATTTAAGAGCTACATACTTCATAACACATAGTGAGAATTTCCTTCTCAACCTTATCATAAGCTCAAAATGCATCAAACAGTTACCATGCTATCAATCTTCTCAAGATAACAACAAAACAGCAAAATGTCAAGAAAACATATGCATACATGTTTCTCATAAGTGCAAGAATAGAGTATGAAAACATCTTCTTAAAACTCTAGTTGGTACTACCTTTTACCAAAACATGCACCTATTTAGTAAACAAGTTAATTTCATGATTATGCGTTACTTTCTCTATTAAGAGAATATCTAACCTCAAGGAGTAAATAGGTGAGGGTAGCGGGACTTCATGTCGGCTTCAGTCTCCTATATTGCACCCTCAACAAGATGGTTCCTCCATAGAACTTTTACAGAGGCAACCTCCTTATTTCTCAACTTCTTGACTTGGCGATCTAGGATCTTAATCGGAACCTCTTCATAGGAGAGGTTCTCATCCACTCCTAAAACTTCAATAGGCAGAATAGATATCGGGTCGCCTATGCATTTTTGAGCATAGAAACATGAAACACCGAATGAACCGAAGCTAGTTCACTAGGTAGTTTCAACTCATAGGCAACCTTTCCAATTCGTTGTAAAACCTCGTAAGAACCATCATACCGGGGACTTAACTTCCCCTTTCTACCGAATCTCATCACCCCTTTCATAGGTGAAATCTTCAAGTAGACATGATCACCTATTTCAAACTCAAGATCTCTTCTTCTATTGTCGGCATAAGACTTTTGCCTACTATAGGCTGTCTTCAATCTATCTCTTATGGTTCGAACCTTCTCTATATCATCATAGATGATCTCTGGACCAAGGAGTGAGGACTCACCAACCTCAAACCATCCAACCGGAGATCTACACCTTCTACCATAAAGAGCTTCAAAAGGTGCAATGGAGATGCTCGAGTGATAGCTATTGTTGTAAGAGAACTCAATCAATGGTAAGTGATCATCCCAACTTCCCTTGAAATCAATGACACATACTCTCAACATGTCTTCAAGGGTCTGAATGGGACACTCCGCTTGACCATCCGTCTGAGGATGAAAAGCGGTACTAAGTTTCACTTGAGTACCTAAACCCCTTTGAAAAGCTTTCCAAAAATGAGAAGTGAATTGGGCACCTCTATCCGAAATGATGGACAAAGGAATTCCATGCAGGCTCACAATCTCATTAATGTAGATTCTTGCATAATCTTCGGCAGTATATGTAGACTTAAATGGAATAAAATGGGCAAATTTGGTCAACCTGTCCACAATAACCCATATAGAATCATTATGCTTTTGGGTTCGAGGCAACCCAACAACAAAGTCCATATTGATGGCATCCCAGTTCCATGTAGGAACATCCATGATTTTGATTAAACCACCAGGTTTTTGATGCTCAGCTTTAACTTGTTGGCAGTTTGGACACTTAGCAACAAACTCAGCTATGTCCCTCTTTAAACCATCCCACCAATAGACCTATCTAAGGTCATGATACATTTTGGTGGCACCTAGATGTATAGAATAGTGAGAACCATGGGCTTCTTCTAGAATCTGATTCCTCAAATCCTCAACATCGGGTACACATAATCTCCCTTGGTACCTAAGAACACCATCCCCCCTTGGGAGAATGACTCATTGAGCTTGATAAGTACCGATTCCTTCAACCCCATCAATAGAGGATCAAGATGCTGCTTAGATTTCACCTCAACCACTAATGATGAGTCTTATGATGGACCATGAAACCACCAATTGGAGAATCTTCTAACCGCACACCTAAGCGAGCCAACCTATGAACATCTTTCACAAGTTCTTTCTTCTCTTCTTCCACATGAGACACACTACCCATAGTCATACGACTCAAAGTATCTGCAACCACGTTGGCTTTGTGATGTACCGTGGTTTCACGGTACTTTTAATGCTTTTTCCTTAAGTTTAGTGTGTGTCTAAAGCCTTTTTGTATTGCTTTTTGATGTAGCTTTCTCTTTATTTGCAGGAAATCTGTCCAAAGGAGAACGCGGAGGTTTTGAGCAGAAATTGCAGAACTGACCACCTACGGAGCTCACGATGGTCCATCGCGACTGTGACGTTCATAGGTGGCACCGTAGTGAGAAGAGAGTAGCTGCTGAAGGAAGATGGGGAAGTCTGACTAAGTGTGGGACTACGGAAGCTCACGACAAACCGTCATAGCCACAACGGTCCATACTGCTTATTCGTCATGGTTGTCAGAGAGTAGTCCCAGTACCCAATTCCAAGAAGTTTCTAAGTATTATGGAACGGAACCCCTCGACGGACCGTCGTGCTTGCAACGGTCCGTCAGACCTGTCCGTCGAGGGTAATATAGTTGATGAAGGAAACAACAGAGATTAGAGTTTAAGTATGGAGCGACGGAGTCCAAGACAATCCGTCGTGGCCACGACGGTCCGTCACATGGGCTGTCGACTCAGACGCATTTTGGAAAGATTTTCCTTAATTAGATTCCTTCTTTTATTAGGTTTTATTTTATTATAAATAGTCCGAAAAATCTCGTTTTTGGGGTTAGACTTTTGGATATTTTTTAGTTCTCTTGTTTAAGTATTGAACTATTGATTTTGGTATTTGATCATACCTTTCCGGAATCGATTGTTAGTGTTTTTGTGAATTATTCAAGAGAATTTCTGGATTTTCTTCATTCTCATTAAAGTAAGTGCATGAATTCTTATATTATTAATATGAATTGTGTGATCATGACCATGGGTAACTAAACTCCATAACTAGGGTTGTGGGAACCATGGGTAAATAACAAGGTAAAATCTAGCTAAAATAACAATTCTGGAATAGTGTCTTGCATGTATTGATAATTCTTTCGTTTAGAAGTCTTTTTTAACGGATGACCAACGTTAGAAGTCGCCTTAATGTTACTTGTCGGATCAAGGAGGTAGATAATAGAAAAAGAATTATCAACGTAGATTTAGTGTATACTATCTAATAGGCTAGTGTTGGTTGGTACGAAGTAACAACTTAGTCAAATATCGATTACGATGAGGTAAAGATAAGGTTTAGTAAAGCAACACACGTAGCCGGACCAAGGTGCGGAATGAAATTCTCTAGATGTCGGACCAAGGATTTAGAGATACCTAACTTATCAGTTTACATGCAAGATATTAGGAAAGAATTGTTATAATTAGAATTACCGAGTTAGGAGCCTGTGGGAAATACTTAAGCCCTAGTTACTCTCATCACTTGATTAAACTCCAATATTTGAACCTGTTAGTTGATTACTTTAATTTAATTAATTACTTTCATTAATCAAAACCCCCCTTTAGTTATTTGTTTTCGGAAAATAATTGACTAAATAGAAGTAATAATAGAATAAAGTTAAGTCTGAACCATTTTCCTCGTGGGATCGACCCCAACCTCATTAGTTGGGTTCTTTACTTGATACGACCGCTTTACTTCTTATTTAAGAAGTAAGTTTGAGCGTATCACTTTGCCGGGGTGGTAAAGGACACTCATGTCGTAATACTTCAAAAATTCTAACCATCTTCTCTGTAGGAGGTTCAACTCCTTTTGTGTAAACACGAATTGAAGACTCTTACGGTTAGTAAAAACATCAACATGCACACCATACAAATAATGCCTCCCTATTTTTAAGGCAAAAACTACAAAGGCTAACTCAAGATCATGAGTTGGGTAATTCTTCTCATGAACTTTGAGTTGCCTAGAAGCATAAGTTATCACCTTACCATGCTGCATGAGGACACATCCCAAGCCCACTCGAGAAGCATCACAATACACTATAAAATCCTTCATTACCCTTCGATAAGGTCAACCCCGGAGCGGAGGTAAGCTTATCTTTCAACTCTTGAAAACCTTTCTCACAAGCTTTCGACCACTCAAACTTCACCTTCTTTTGGGTCAAAGCTGTCAAAGGAGAAGCAATGGACGAAAATCCATCAACAAATCTTCTATAATAGCCGGCTAGACCCAAGAAACTTCTTATGTCTATGGGAGTCAAAGGTCTAGGACAATTTTTGACCGCATCCGTCTTCGTCAGATCAACCTCTACTCCATTACCAGAGATAATATGGCCAAGAAAAGCAACTGACCTCAAACAAAATTCACACTTGCTAAATTTGGCATAAAGTTGGTGTTCTTTGAGGACTTGCAAGGCCAACCTCAAGTGACTCTCATGCTCATCTTCATTCTTGGAGTATACCAAAATATAATCAATGAACACAATCACAAATGAGTTGAGGTAATCTCTGAAAACTCTATTCATTAGGTCCATAAACGCCGTCGGGGCATTTGTTAACCTAAAAGACATAACTAGAAATTCGTAGTGACCATATCTAGTTCGGAAAGTTGTTTTGGGAACATCTTCGCCTCTCACCCTAAGTTGGTTATAGACCTTAAGTCAATCTTGGAAAAGAAACTAGAACCTTGGAGTTGATCAAAGATATCATTAATTCGAGGGAGAGGATACCTGTTCTTTATGGTGACCTTATTAAGTTGGCGATAATCAATGCACATTATAAGGGTCCCACCCTTCTTCTTAACAAACAAGACCGGAGCACCCCATGGAGAAATACTAGGTTGAATGAAACCCTTGTCTATTAAATCTTTGAGTTGTAGCTTCAACTCTTTCAATTCAGCCGGAGCCATCCTATATGGAGGAATTGAAATGGGATTCGTATCTGATAATAAATCAATGCCAAAGTCAATTTCCCTTTTGGGAGGAACTCCTGGAAGGTCATTAGGAAAAACCTCTGGTAATTCTCTCACTACAGGGACTGACTCAATAGGAGTTTCACATTCTAGGTCCTTAACCCTTATCATATGGTATAAACAACCCTTGGCTATCATCTTACAAGCCTTCAAGCACGAAATAATTTTACCCCTTGGCATAGAATTTCCCCCCTTCCACTCTAGAATAGGTTCATTAGGTAATTGAAACTTCACTACCTTTGTTCCTACAATCTATGGAAGCAAAACAATCATGAAGCCAATCCATACCCAAAATGATATCAAAATCAAACATCTCAAGTTCTACCAAATCAAAAAGAGTAACTCTATTGGGCAGCACTACAGGACATCTCCTATAGACTCTTTTTGAAACTACAGAGTCACCCATTGGGGTACAAACCGAAAAGGGTTCAATTAATACATCGGTAAGTACATCAAACTTCCTAGCTACCAAAAGTGTAACAAAAGAAAGAGTAGCACCTGGGTCAAGCAATGCATACACATTAATAGAGAAAACTTGTAACATACCCGTCACAACGTCAGGAGATCTTTCTTGTTCACCCCTAGCCTTGAGTGCATAGAAATGGTTCCTTTTTGGAGCTTCAGAATTAGGACCGCTTGGTTGAGCTTGGCTATTACCCTTACCTTGACTTCTCACATTAGGACAATCTTTCACCATATGGACACCTTTTACACAACCATAGAAACTATTAGTTCCAACAAGACATTCGCCCCCATGTTTCTTACCACACTTACCACAAGTTGGTCTTTCTTTTGGTGGATCAACATTTCTCCCATTTTGAGGTTTAGGATTACAACCTCTATCATTGCAATTCTTGGAGAAATTTGAAGGAACTTGGTTTGAAAACCTCTTCTTAAACTTAGGTTTGTCTTGAACATCAAGCCTATTCTTAGAAGAACCACTCTCAAAAGACTTTGCCTTCTTAGCTTCTCTATTCCTCTTCCTTCGGCGACTTTCCTCAAACTGTTGAGCATGAACAATCAACCTAGAAATATCCATATTCTCATGAAGCATGGCTGCACGACATTCTTCTTCAAGTCCTTCGGACACGTCCATTACATAACGACTCATTTAATCCCTAGCATTAGAAACGAAAGAAAAAGCATATTTGGACAGCTTAATGAACTTCAAGGAGTATTCCTTAACACTCATACCTCCTTGACGAAGGTTGATGAACTCCTCTACCTTAGCTACTCTTTGCTCCCTTTGGGAAGAATCTATCAAGAAAGGCCTTTTTGAAGATCTCCCAAGTCACGGGACCACCTCCTAAAGCCCTACTATCCTTCCACTGATTTTACCATGTATGAGCCACGTCCTTGAGTTGATAAGCAAGAAGTTCAACCTTCTTAGTAGTACTCATCCCTATAGCAAACAAAATTTTGTAGACCTCATCAAGGAAATCTTGGGCGTCTTCATCAACTTTTGATCCAAAGTACATGGGAGGATTCATCCTTGTACAATCTCTCAAACGGCTAGCCATAGTACTAGCATGTTGGTTCTCTCGAGGTGAAACCTCTCTGTTAGCTTGAGCCGTGATGGATTGAGCTTGGGTGGTAATGGTTTGGGCCATTTGGAACAGGGCTGCCCTCACCTCACCATCCGTCATAGCCGGAGGATTCACTGGAAATTGATCATTTGCAGTAGCTTGCACTTCAGGAGCATTTCGGTTACCTTGAGGAGTAGCTCCCGCATTCGCAATCTCCTCTTCTACTTTTCTAGCGGTTGTCCTCCTTGTGTTTGTTGCCTATACACACAAGAAAGGGATTAGATGCTAATAGACTCATAGTGTCAAAACTCTAAAGGCACGACATAGGAGTATCAATAAAAGAGAAGTTTCCTAATCATCACTGAGCACAATTATGGCGCGCTTCACAACCATGAACAAGACACTAGGTAATGTGGTTTAGTGAGACATTGATCCTAAGGATATTTAAACCTCATGCTCTGATACCAAGTTTGTCACACCAGGATGGTACACCCTGGATGAGACCGGCGTCGTCGTCCTCTTAGATGACTCATACAAGCCCTTAGCATTCGTCATAACATGTGATCAATAAAAATTACGGAAAATTAAAACTTTTATGTACTATTTGAAGTATACTTAGACTCTATACATAAGATTCACAATAGCATACGATATTCTAAAAAATTGTCTCACGTATATGAAACCATCTAAAGAGTGCAAATATGGACTTAGCCAATACATATTCAATATGCCATATAGGCCTTAATACAATGGAATCCAAAAGAACATAATGGAAAGAGCGTATTCTTAAAACTACTAAAGATCTACGTAAGCTCGAATATAAAGATAGTGTCCCCGAACATGAGGACCTAGCAAGACTAGGATAAAGAGTTCCATGCTTCTTCAAATCGACCTCCTTAAACTTCAATGGCCGGAACCTACAGTTGTGGTAATATAAAGTAATGGGGTTAGTACGCCACATGTACTAAGTATGGGTATATTCACATAACACTTAAGGACATGCATGAAAAAGAATCATTTATCATCTCTTTAGAAAACATGCTAAGTCATATGAAAGTCTTCAATGCACATACCATATGACATATACAAGTTAAGGATTCCATCACTTAAAGCATGATCATAATCAAAGACATATTAACTTTTCATATTCAGTAGATCACATAACATAACATACAAAACACTTACCATGATCCCATCCCCAACCTACAAGTGCAATGGTCATGTGAAGCCTCATAACCCCTACATACCAAGTAGATAATATAGGAGACCATAAGTAAAGCCTTGCTTCATGTAACTTGTAACATAAGTAGTCATCACTTCGTATAGCAATATAACCCAGTAACATACTCATCATAATGACCAACATTCATATAAGAGTAACATCATATATCATAAACATATATTTTTCATGTTATCATATTACATAAGAACAATCTCCAAGGACTTCCCTTAGAGTCAACTTGTGCAATGTCTAGGTAGAGTGTCCCATACCCCTACCTCTACTAAGTAGACTCCTCAAGTTACCCTAGTCAACGTTCATTTACTTGTCTTTCATTTTACATGAGGGAACATTCGCCTTAACCGACATAGACTATGTGAGCTAAACATGGAATCCGGTGTCATAAAACCCCACACCGAAAGAAGGTGGTCTACCGGCTAAAGTAGAACCTAACATTACATAGCTTTCTAGGTGGATCCACTAGCTAGTATCCTATGGTGGCAACATAGTTCAAAAACTAGGAGATATATTAGAGACCCACAGTTCCACATTACATGGCAGCCTCAATCTCATGAGAGTCAATGTGAACGCACCTTCCAACTAGGGAAGAGACACCTCTCATATCTAGTTCATCGGTGCTTAGCTTAAGTCCTTTTTCTTGAATAACCTTTAAGTTGTCTTTTATCATGAACTTATCATAGGTCATAGGAGATTAACTCCTTGTATAAACATGATCATGAGATCTTTTGGATTAGATGAGAATTGTCTTTCATCGTAACCTTTCGTGTGTGAGATTTACATAGCATAATCATCTTGTGTAAAGCATACAAGAGAGTATCATAACTTGCATTTTTGTATTCTTATCATAATCTCACAAGTAACATGTTCATAGCTCAACATATACATATAGCAACATCATACATACTTTCATAACATAGAATCATGACTTATACGCTAACATAAACATTTTAAAGTAATCACAACTTTAGAAGACTTACCTCTTGCTTCCAAGAACCTTATTCAAGAACTTAGTTCAACTTACAATATTCATAACCATACTTAGTGAAACATTCAACAGCCTAATCCTCAAATCATGTACAAGATCAATGCATAATATAGGAGAAGGGAAAAGGTCAATTAAGAATTCATTCTAGTCTTAATTTTCGATCCCTACGTTTACGTGTCATCAAGCAGTGGGTATAACCCATTCGAAACCATCAAATTGACAATAACATGCTTTACACGAAAATCCATCCTTACAAGTCAAAGACTCAACAATACATGCATAATTAACCATAGAAAACCATTGGTTTTCATCAAAAATCATAAATCTGAATTATGAAGAAAACCCGTTTTGTAGAGTAAAAACCCTAGAATTGAATGTCTTGAAAACTTATCTTCGAATGGACCTCTTGAAGAAAAGAATACCAAGAGTGAAAATCTCATACCTTATAGATGAAGAATCCACGAAATTTTGATGAAAAACTTGAAATCTTCGTCTTCTTCCTTAAGCTCTTCTTGTTCTTCAATTGAGTTTGGAAAAGAGAGTGTTTCTTGAGAGATGAGAGAAAACTTGTTTGATTTGATTTGGGATGTGTAAAAGCGGTCTAGAACTGACCGAATATCAATATATAGTCGTCCTATGAATTACCCAAAAGACCCTCCACTTAAATGGGTATTTTTAATAAGTTAAATCACGAAAAATTCGACTTTAACGATTCTGGGAAGTAGCTGCGCGTCCCGGGGGTAAATCCCGTCATTTTTATTAAATTTTGAGTCAAGGCAGTGAGGTGTGTGTCAGCCTCGCATCGCGAGGCTGCCTCTCAAATCTTGAGGCAGTGAACTGTGTGTCACGCTCCCGTCGCACGCTTTGCGTCCAGTTCTGCACTCTCGCAGGCTGCCAGGCAGCCTGCCCACCCATGTTTGGGTCCTCCCCAAGGACCCTTCGGGTGGTCCTTGGGGTGTCGTTACCGGACGTTTGGAACCTTTTACTACATACTACCTATCCAAGGTCTCAATAAAAGTTTTAGACTTCATTTGACACCTCTAAGACATCACCAAACATAGGGACGTCAACTAGTTCGAATTAGCTAGCTTCCGGACGTCAAGGTCTTTCTTTGTCGTTTTGGCTCTAACTTTTTTCCAAATGAGTTTCTTACATTAATATAGGTCTGGAAATATAATTTTAAGCATTAGTAAATAGATTAAGATCTAGTCTAAGTCATGGCATTTCCGGAGTGTTACATATAGGAATTTGATTGTAACTAGAATAGCGGCATATGAAGCAATATTATGCTTTTTCCGCAAGCTTATCTAGCATTTCGCCAACGAAAGGCAAAGGGAAACGGTCTTTCTCATTCCATCAATTCAGTTTCTGGTTATCCATACATACTCGCCCTCGGTCATGAGTCTAATAGAGATAAGTTCACCCTTCTCATTTGAGACTAGTGTCATACCCTCTCTGGGAACACAATGAACTAGACTAACCCATTTGCTATCTGCAATATTAAAAACAAATTCTCACATTCAACCATTTTATTTTCTCCTTTTTACAACTTTTGTATTCAATGATTTAACCTCCTTTGGTTCCGAATGCTTGGCTAACATCCTTTAGTTAGATTTATCTAGTGAGTGCACAACCTCGGAGAAAATCCTACTATGTCCACAATTTACCAACCCAATGTTCTAATGCGCTTTTTCAATACTTCGATAAATAAATCCACTTGCCATTTTAAAAGATCACTTGCAATTATAACCTGTAATGTGTTGTTGGACTCCAGGAAAACATATTTAAGATGAGGAGCAAGTTTTTTCTAATCTATCTTTAGCGGCTCAACAATGGATGGTTTAGCCGGTGGTGCTTTGGACTTGCATCAAGGTCCAAACTTTTTATGATGTGATGCACTTGGACCACAACAAGAAGAGAACCATTATCTCATCATAGGCACTTATTTCGTCTTTAGCATAATTATGTAACACAGTTGCCAACGACTATCTACTATACACGGCTTCTCCAATGCTTTCTACTGCCTCATTGATTTTGTCACGGCCCAAAGTATAACCTAGGTGTAACATGACGTATAGAGCCCCAAAAGTACCTATACAAGCCACTTATACATTTGTTGAAACATGGTTTGCACTAGAAAAGAAGTTATAGTGATCGTGAGCTTAAACTGAGATTGTCTAGTCATCATTTGAAGCTTTTTTTTAACCATGATTTAGCGTTGCATTTGTTTAAGATTGGTATTGTAGTAGCACTTGCATGTTAGCTCTCATTGAGAACTGTAGTAGACAACCTTGTTAAAGTAATTGTGTTCTTGATTTACTTGTGGACAAGCAAAAGCTTAAGTTGGGGTATAGATGAGTGGTAGATTTACACTCAATTGAGACCTTTTTAGGTCAATAATTAGTGTCCTAAATGGATAATTGTGTTCGACTATGATTACATTTTGATGTCTTACATGTATGAAGCCTAAAGCATAAATCAAGGATGAATACTTAAAAAAGACCAAAAACATTGAAAATAGTAAAAGTCCCCAACTTGGTGGTCGTCTAAACAAAAGGGTGAACCATCCAATTGGATGAATATTGCCAAAATTGAGAATATTTGTGATGTGAGTGTCAAAGAAAATTGGCAATGAAGCACTTCATCGGTGATTCGCTGAATTACTAAAGGCAAACCCAAACGCATAGCTGGAAGTGACAAACTACTGAGCAAAGAGGCAAACTTAGGTGCACAAGGTGATATATGACGATGCACCAATCGTGAATGGTGTATTCCGTCGAAGCTGCCCATTTGATCTCAAACACCTGATGTTTGAAGCTAGTTAATGGAGAGTTGAACGATACAAATAACGATCCACCAGATGTTTGGCAAGCCAGACTAATGTCGCCCGATGGGGCGCGAAAGAATCTTTTGGGAAAGTATAAATAGTTAGGAAGAGAGAGAAAATGGATTTGTATTATCTTTTATCAGTTTTTACATTTGAAAACATTGAGAGAGGAAATTATTGAGTATTGTTCTTAGTTGTGCGATTAAAATTTTACTCCCGTAATCAACAATTGGAAGTTGAGTTCAAAGTGAGTGTTGATTATAATTGCTTAATTTCATCGCATCCATGGTTGCTTTCATGATAGGTATACTCTCTGTAATTTTTTTAATTGGTGGCTAAAACCCTAATTTCTAGGGGTGTGATTATGGGGTTGGGTGTTCGTTTAGATAGTGGGTATGTTGCCTTGCTCTGATTTATTGTTGTTTATTCATGGATTTGAGTTGTTTAGCAGAACATTAATTTAGGGGTTAAGGTGGAAAAATTAATCCTACTTTAGATCTCCAATTGGTGCTTGAAAGAGACCAGCATGACTGGGTAATTAGTTAGCTGAATCTTGTAGCAATAACAAAGTTTTGTATTGATTTGTGAATTATATAGATGAGACCGAGAGGAGATTTTATGAGATAATGTCATGAGATCGCAAGAAGATTAGTGTCATTAAAGATGACCTAGTTTATCCATGATTTTGGGATTTAGCAAGCCAATGTACCCTAATTGGTATCGATGCAAACCCCCACACCCCTAGATTCAAATTAAATCATCTAAAATCTGTTTATTTTAGTAAATTGCTCACAACTTATTTCAAAGTCTCTTAATTAAATTTGGTGGAACAAGCCACCCACTTGCTTTACTGACTACAATGAATTAGTCTTAGTTTAATTCACCTTTTGAATTATAATCCTTACACTACTCCTTGTTAGATTCGACCTCGACTCCTAGCTGGATAATTTTATTGACAATGACCGCTTATTCTATTACTTGTTTTGAGAATAATATGGTTAATGACTCAAATTACCCTTGAAATAAGTTAAAAGGAAAAGCAGTTGTCTTCAATAAAAACACCCAACTAAGAGTCGAGGTTGAATTCCATAGAGAACAATTTTTTGGTAAATGAAAAGACAAAGAATGAATAGTTGTAAGTTTGAATTTAAACAGAGAATATACATGATTATAAAAATCAAGAGTGATTTTGGTAACTAAAGGATAACATTTATCAAAGACAATATCAAGCAAGGGGTATGGGAATTGGAAAATTAAAAATTCAATCCATACTCAATGATCCATTGCGATTCAATACATGCTCATTCAATCATAGTTCATCATCAATCAACACTAATCTTCTTTCGGTTTCAAATTGTTATATCACAATATCTCCTTGAGGTCAATCATGTCAACAACAAAGATGTCCAAGACGATAATCTAAACCCCTATTTTTAGAAAGTTTAGCATTCAACAAAGTAGACCTAAATTATTTCCTTTCAATCTCAAATTTAGGACTCAGCGCCAAATATGATGTTAACATAATTTTCTACTTCATTAGTTCTCTTTCGAGCAACCCATAAAGAGGGCAAGCTAGATTCAAGTGTGCACTCTCCAATCATAGATTGAAGCATGCAAACCAGATTAAACCTATTTCATGAAATTAAACATGGAATCAACTAATCACAAAAGCAACAGAGCAATAAATCAAACATCCAAATAACTTTGTCTATTTCTAGCATAAAAGCCTCAATTTCATATACACAATTACACCCACAACTCTAGACAGATAGAGCAAGGAAAGAAGAAGGGAATAAGAGATTTCACTAATAAGAACACAATCTTCAAACCCAAATGTGAATTGTGAGGCAACTTGCCTTCAAAGTCTCTACCCAAATTAAAATCTACAAGTTTTTCTCTACTAAGATACGATGACGAACTTCTATCCACAAATTCTAATATGGAATAATGTTTTCTTTCTAGATGATAGTATGACTCCTTCTTTTCGAACCTATGTGAGAATTTGAGTCCAA
Source organism: Solanum sitiens (assembly GCA_016801875.1). Lineage (NCBI taxonomy): Eukaryota > Viridiplantae > Streptophyta > Magnoliopsida > Solanales > Solanaceae > Solanum > Solanum sitiens. Next base: position 1,593,676 of record JABWTJ010000035.1, on the reverse strand, counting down.
TGCCCAAGAAATTTCAATGTTATCGGTGTCCAAAAGGGCGGGCTTCGCAAATATGTTCAAGAGTTTGAAAAAGTGTCATTTGTTCGCTAAAGCGACCTCGTCTTTTTTTATTTCTTCGCAAAAGCGAGCTCCACTAGGTTGTTTTAATGTACAATTGACTTTATTGACTTGTTCGCAAAAGTGAACATCCTTGTGCAAGATCTGAGACTCAATTTCTGCCATATTCACCTTTTTAGCTTCTTTTCCACTTTTTGTCCATCATTTTCCTTCCTAGCAACAAGTACCTGAAATTTACACATTAGATGGATAATTACTCTTTCTCTACTTAAAAACTTTACTTGTCGGAAAAAAAAAAAAAAAGGTATTCAATTAAAGTACAATATTGTTGTATTTCAACTAAAGATATTGCCATGGCTTCGAAGGATTATGCATCATTTCAAATAAGGTCAGGCGTTGATCACACTTAGATTATCTACTCCATTTCAGCAGCTTCGATGGTGAGTCCTCATACTTCGAGGACAATAAACATTCTTTGTATTTTAGTGTTCACTTCGAGTTTTCAGTTTATTTAGAGTTAGCTGGGGTCATGTCCCAGAAACTCAACTCAATTAGAGGATTTTCAGACATAGTAGTAGATTAAGCTCGAGTTGTTAAATGGTTGTGTCATTCATCACTAAACTCATATTATTTATATTTACTTTCAGACCAGTTGGGTTTTATTTCCTCTTAAGATATTCATTGATTTAGCTTCTGCATAGTACATGTTTTACTTAGTTATTTTCAGTATGCTTGATATATGTCAGAATCAGGGTTAGCTTGGGGTAACACGTAATCCTAGGTCCCGTGTTACGTCTCGGGGGTAACATCGGGGTGTGACACAAGCTAATAGAGAAGTTATAGCTCTTGTGAACCCAATTTCGGGCACGATATCCACAAATGTTAGAGACTTCACAAGGATGAATCCTCTAGAATTTCATGGTTCAAAAAGTGGATGAGGATCCACAAGAGTTCATTGAGGGGATTTATAAGATTATGGACATTATGAATGTGACTCCAGTGGAAAGAGAGGATTTTGCTGGTCATCAATTGAAATGGGATTCTCAATCTTGGTATGATCAATGGAAGGAGAAAGGGCAATGGATGTGAGTCCTTTGGATTGAGACAAGTTCAAATGGGCATTTGTTGATAGGTTATTTCCAATTCAGATGAGAGGCACTAAAGTGAAAGAGTTTATAAATTTGATGCAAGGCAACATGAGTGTGAAGGAGTACACATTGAAGTCCACTACTTATTCGATTATTGTTTGTTGGGAATGCCCTTGTTTGATTTGTGTATAACGCAAATGCAATCACAAATTTCAATCTCCATTATTGCGATGGAGATTCAAAAGAAATCAGAGTCTTTGAATAAGCCTGTAGTCACTTAAAATTTATTAAATATACATTTATAAAGTTGATCGGATTATATTAATTTAATGAATATATTAGTCCAAATAAATATTATGGATTAATATAATTGATTTAATTGTCTAAATTCAATAAATATAAATTTAATTAAAGTCCGCTCCATAAAGCTCATATGCCATGTCACTTAAACCTGATTGGGCGAAGGGAGTCCTATTCTAATCGCAACTCCTCTATGCTAAAACTATAAATAGGGGTCTCATAATTCATAAAACAGGACCAAGAATTTAAACAAGAAGTTAGAGAAAGCTAGTGAATCAAAAGCTGTAGATTTCTCTACAAGTTCAAGAGTTCAAGAATTCAAGCATTCAAGAACGATAAAGATCAATAACGATAAAGATCAAGACCACCGGATACAAGATCAAGCTCGAAAGCCTTGGATTCAACTAGAAGTCAAGATAAAGATAAAGTTCAAGTTTAAGATCAAGATAAAGTTCAAGATCAAGATCTAGTCCAAGTCCAAGATGAAGATCAAGATAGAGATCAAGATCAAGTCCAAGTCCATCCAAGTCCAAGATCAAGATCAAGATCAAGACAGATATCAATATCAAGTCCAAGTCCAAGTTCAAGTTCAAGATCAAGATAGAGATAGAGATCAAGATCAAGATCAAAATAGAGATTGAGATCAAGTCCAAGTCCAAGTTCAAGTCCAAGATCAAGATCAAGATAGAGATCAAGATCAAGATAAACCCCAAGTTCAAGATCAAGCTTTAAAGCCCTTGAATTATATTTGAAAAGACGAATTCAGAGGACTCAATCATAGAGATTGTAACACTCGCACTTGAAATAATAAATCGATTGTTGCTATAATTTTTCGTTCTTGATTATTGTTTTCTCAACGCGAATTTTATTGTCTACAAACCCTATATCATTAAATCTGATGGAATAATAACAAAGATGTGGTTATTTTCTAAAAGGAAAGAAGGTTGATCACTGATTGTGGATGGAAAAAAATTGATTAAATGAGAAAAGTAATAGATGTTTCGAACAGGAGTGGAAAACAGGTACTTAATGAAGAACAAGAAAAAGGGAAGGAAGAACAAATAGAGGTATGTATATATTTTTTTAGTTTTTTTGGTAAAATATTGTGGTGTTTATACTTTTATTTAAGAATTTATATCATGTGGAATACAGTTGTTACATCTTTTTATATTAGTTGTTGTATTCAATTGGGCTATATTGTTTCAGTAAGGGATAGTATATTAAGCATATTCATAAGATTCAATGTAAGTTTGACAATAGGTGTAGTCATATGAATGTAGTGTAAGTTTAACAAGTAAGTTTATGTGGAGGATATACCTTTCAAATTAGTATACCATGGAATACATATAATCATTGATATTTATAGTGTGGTATATCATTACACTTTGAATACCTTTTATATTATTTGAATACCCTTACATTTTTGAATACCTTCTAGTGTATTTAGAGTTAAGTTGTCATTCTATTTTCTGAAAATGACTGTAGTAAATGTTGTCATTCTCTTAATATACTTTTGAAAAGAACAGTATCCTATTTAATAATTAATGTATTTTCCTCATTTATTAGGGATTGTGGGATATATTTGCTAGCATTTGCGGAGTACCTAAGTGAGGGTGAGGGTATTTCAGTTCAATACATTGAGTCTAAGTTACACCGCCTTACATACGGCGCACTATAGTGGAAATATGCAACGAAGAAGATGGAACAAGGGTTATTAGCGAGAATGAGGCACCACCCAGAATGATCAGGCCACCCGCAAGAATCGATAATAGTCAACTTGTTAGGATCGATTAGTTTCTTGTCCTAGCTATCATTTTGAACTTCTATTTAAAGCTTATGTTTAAAACTAATATTTTTGTTTTTTGTCAAACATTATCAATTCTTCTATTTATATATAATCATGTTACTTTATTGTTTTGGTAGCTACTTTGGTAAATGTTTTGTTGGGGTTGTTGCATTCAATGTAATGGTAGAAAAGGATGGATGTATGTTTGTATAAATGTATAGTTCATCGCAGACAAGATAGACGACTGGAATGCGGCCGGAGTTGCTGATCATAGTGGTGTCTGGAGCTGCGCCGTGCAACTACCAAGGAAGAAGAAGCAGAGGGTTCCTCCTTCTCTGAATATTTTTCTGTATTTTGCTTTTGTTTTCTTTTTTGTTCTCTGTCCTTTAGTTTATTAAAGGACTTTGCTTATTTTTATTTTAATTGTATAAAAGGGTCTGACCCACTTTTGATTTTATTTTTAAAAAAAAACATTTTTAGCAAAAAAAATAATAAAATGTACAGTTCATCTGAAAACATATACACATGGATATCTATTTTTGGTAATCAATTTGTTCAGTTGTATATTTTTTTATCAACATATTCAATAGTGTAAATGTATGCTAGAGTTTTTTTCATATCAAAATACACACAAGTTTTACTAAATTCATTTATTGTCAGTTATTACTTAAAGAAATTTGAATATTTACATTCTTAAAAGTGATAAGCATACAGTAAAGTTGATAATATTACATGATGATAGGTTTTTAAGTGATTTTTAGCATACACCATAGTAATAAGTGTATACATATAACATTGTTCCTCTTGTGTTTTTATAGATTGTGTTGTATTAATCAAACTTTTCGCTAGTATAACTGTTTTATATATGTATTCACCAACATATTATCAAGTATAGCTATATTCACGTATTATCAGTAGTTTGGATGTGTCAATACATATTAATAGTATCAAATTGAGTATTGAGACGATATTCAAGTATTTATAATTTAAGTAAGCAAACAAAAAAACAAATATTGCAAAAGGAAAATAAGAAAATGTTTATTCATTTATTCGACATAACGATAATTAAGTAAAAGAACACTTTAATAGTGGGGTGTATGAGGTCCTATGTTCAACATGAATGCCTATTATGACCACGTTGTCCACATGTACTATAAGAATTTGTACCCTTCCTTTTACTCAACTCGCTAAATGATTTCTCCCATTGCTTCTTTGGCCTTCCCGGGGGTCGCTTGTATTTTGGTGGCCAAGTATAATCCATTCACTTTTGTCAAGGAGGGGATACGCAGGCACTTCATATGTTTTCAATATTGCTTCTGGCTTGTAAAAGTCTAAACAATATTCAGCTGGAAGAATGTTTTTTTGTTCAACACCCTCAACACATGTGCGCAGGGTATTTCGTCAACTTGAAACCTGTTGTTATTGCAAGTTTTCTTTTCCAAGCGTATATGGTATAAGTCTTCCCTTCATCACTTACCGAATAAACGTAATCAAATCAGTTGAAAGGACAATCTAGAATCAATACATGATTTCATTTATAGATTCTATACGAAACTATACATACACTAAATACTTAAGTAAATGAATACATAATCAACTGAATACGACAAATATTATTTTTCTCACAAAAAAATATCTTTCTTTAACATACATATCGTCATAAATCAGAATACGAAACATATTCTTTCAACTTTATCCCATCAATGTTATATTTTACATAACAATTTTCTTCGCTCCATTTTCTGAAATGCCAGATCAAAACTGTGATGGTAGTCATTGAATTGTATTTTAATTTTCTTAGGCGTCAATTGAAGAAGAAAGAGCAAACATAATTTTTATTTTTAAACTTATAAGAATCCTAAAAGGTAGTGGTCAATTATATATGTAAAGTGACAAATTAGTGTGATTTAGGGCTGGAAAAAGGTCTTATCAGTTACATTAACTAATTTACCTTATTTAGTGGAAAATTAATTAGAATGTATTTTTGTATTAAAAAATGACATAGGATATAGTTATTTTGTAACACAAATGTAGCTATTTTTTAAAAATATGATACTTATAAGTGTGTCAATCTAATAACTCTAAAACTGTAGTTATTTCTGTAAGTTACACTAAAATTAAATTAGAAAATTATTAATTCAGGAGATAAGTAATGGACTGATCAATAATATATTTTTAGATATTTGGGTTTAATCACTCATTTAGCACTGCACTTTTCCTTTTTGTGATGTTTAATTTTTTTAAATACAATTATAAATTATAATAAAACTAGCTTATATCTTAATTTTTTTCTAAGGAACCTCATTAATAAAAATTATAAATTAATGTAAATTTAAAAATAATATAATAAATATATTGTATTAAGAAATTTTTACCAATATTAAAGACTTAACTAATGACTATATATAATATATAATATATTAATTATAAATGTTATATAATATAAACAATATTTAATTTATTAAAAATTGAAATAGAAAGTATGACTAATAGTTCTCCAACCCCTTTCTATTTTACTCTATACTCTCTATATTTGGAAATGAAATTGAGAATTTCTTCTTCAACCACGCTCTAATTCACCCTTTTCTCTCCGATCATAACAAGTAAAGGTGCTCGAAAGAGATTTTTGTCAGCGCAATTAGTCCTGTAATATCGAGTTTGGTCTAGAAAAACCTTTCGTGCGGTTTTCTGGGCTTCTGATCTTATTTTGAGCTTCTTGTGGTTTTAAGCTTAAATGATACTAGGTGATGGGACTCACTTTTTGTAAAAATGAATGAGGATGTAAGTTTTGATGGTTATGTTGAGTCTGGAATGTCGAATTCAATAGGGTACAATACTTTGTTTGCATGCACTGGGTTCTGACTGAATCTCAAGCACCCCATCGGAGAATTTAGAGTTGCAGCAAACCAGCTAAAGTGTTGATATTTAGTGCAGACTTTAAGCGACCAAATGTTAAAATTTTAGCAATTAGAGTTTACTTTTAGAGACCAATATCGGGTATTTATACCTAGAAATTTCAGTTTTAAGCCCTCATTTTCAAATGAAGGTTTGTCCATCATCTGCGCTCTAATTTGAGTGATTCGAAGTGTCGTGTGATTGTTTGGAGCATGGCTACTTGGGTTTGTGATTTGAAGGTATTAAGCAACCTTTGTTTGAGGTAAATTTCAGCTCCAAACTGCTGCCTTAATTTGGGTTTCTTGTTAATATTGCATGTTGTTGTGACTCTTTTCGGACATCAGATTATGTTCAATTTTGGAACATAAGTTTGTAGCACTGATTAGGACCTTTTGATCGATTCAATTTTGGTATGAAGGAAAATGTTTTCCTAAAGAATGTTTTCTTGAAAAACAAGTGGATTTCTAACTTATTTTTTCGTGTTTGGTTTATGAGTAGAATTTTTTTAATGTTTGGTTGATGATTGAAATTTTTTCAAAAACTATAGTTTATTTTTTACTTGATACTAAAAATAATCTTTAGTTGATCTAGGACCCAACCCCAACACCCAAACTAGGAAAATACTCCAATAACCGTTTCAAAATTCAACCCTAAGATTTGACCCAAAACATGACCCAAACTTTCGACGCTTGACTTGACCAAGGAAATTTTTTCACAAAAATTGATGGAGTCGCCGGGGTGGGGGTAGGGGCAAAAAAATTTAATTAAATTGGAAATATTTTTCAAAACAAGTTTTTTTCTAAAACATTTAAAATACATAAATTTTAAATATTTTCTAAAAAAAACTTTTTAAAAAAAATATAAAATTTGACGGAGATGGCCTAGGGGTGGAAATGACATAATAATGTTTTTTCAAAAAATTTGAAATAGTTTTCAAAAATATTTTTTTAAAAAAATGAAAATTGACGAAGGTGGCGGGGAGGGGTGGACTTGTTGGGGATGATATAAAAAAATTAAAAATTAATTTTTAATTTTTTTATAGATGGCTACTTTGGTGATAAGGACAAAAATATATTTGAAATAAAAAAAAAAGTTTATTTTCCTTTTTTGACTGGTAATGGTCGGATACATATTATAAATAGGGTAAAATATTTCAAAGGATAGAAGTGTTCTCTTAATTTTAAAAGAAAAATACATTGATTTGAAAAATATATTTCAAACATTTCAGTCAATTAATTCATACCAAACACAAAAGAAAAAAATTATTCATATCGGATATTTACATATATTTAATGCAATTTCTCTCATTATGTAATTTAATAAAGTAAAATAAACTATAAATATAAACACATGACATACATATATTGACTTGGTATAAACACCCGATATGGATAAATTTATCCCGAACACAACCCTTGTGTCGGTTTATACACAACGATTAGTGTATATAAAAATTAATAGTAATCAGTAGATCAACTCATTTCAACAAACACTAAACATAAATAATCATATTACAAGTATATGGATCAGAATATCTGGCTTGAATTTTCCCACAAGAGGAGAAAATACATTAAAAAGCGCTCAGTTATTTCAGCTTCGATCATCTAGGGAAATATTCATCACATCCATAAGCTAAATCATTCAAATTATTCATAAGCAATCATATTATAACAATGTACTACTCCGTCCGTCCAGAAATAATTGTCAGGTTTAGATAATACACATCACTCAAGAAAAATTTAATATAATATGTAATTTGACTAATATAACCTTACAATCAATTATTGTCAATTAATTAGGAAGTAGCACCCACTTTCTCTTTATTAAGGGTAGAATTGGAAAAAATGAGCTAATTAGTTGTTGATTGTTTAAATTGACAATTAATCTTGGACATCTATTTTTAGTATACCTGACAATTATTTCTGGACGGAGGGAGTATTAATCTCATACTAAAATTAATTATCGAAATTCTGCTTAAGCTTACTAGACCAACTTCAAAGATATAAATATACCTCATCTGGAGAGCATAAACGAATTCAATTTACCTTCCCATCAATTACAGAAAAGGGGCTGCCTGAATTTCAACTCAAAAACTTACCAAAACCCAAAACAACAAAGAAAAAAAACCAAATCTAGTTTGAAAATTTATGCTCTTGTGATTTGAAATTGAAAAAATAAAAATTAGAGTTACAGTTTGTGAGGGGGTTCAGAGGGTTGCTTAATGTGCTCAAGGAAGAACTTTTTGAAAGTTCTTCTCATACAAGAGGTGTCATAAATAAAAAGCACCATCATCCTTGCCCCTAAAAATTAATCCACAACAAACATACAAAGTGATTGCTAAATGGTTGCGGCATAATCCTGCCGCAAATTAATTTTTAGTGTGTTTCTTTCTTCATCGTAAATGGTGTTCTTATAGATTTCGAATAGGCTTCAAATGTGAGCCCAAAATCATTCGAATGAAGTCGTTTGTGTATAGAGGTCAAGATTGGAAAATTGATTCAACATAATCGTTATAGCTACAATTTAATTTATTGTGCCTCATAGCAAACATGTTGTCAATCACCTCTCTCCTTAAACTCTCGCTCGCCACTCATGCTCTCTCTCTCTCCACTCTCCCCCTCGCTTCTCTCGCTTTATACAAACATAAATGTATAAATTGTGTTTTTGTTTGTATAAAGCGAGAGAAAATTATATATACACATGCAAATACATATATATATATATATATATATATATATATATATATCTTTGTCCTATGCACTCGTAATTATATAATACAAATATTTTTTTGCGCAATTTTCTTTTTTCCTTTCTCTCTTTCTCTCTTTATAAAAACATAATTTATACATTATATTTTTGTATAATTTGTATACATTATATTTTGTATAATTTGTATTTGTATAGAGCGAGAAAGAACGAAATTTGATATACAAACATTTTATTTCGATTCAATTGTATACAATTTCAAATTTTATACAGATATACAAACACATAAAATTGAATTGAGAAGATACCAACAATTCATACAAACGAGAGACTAACAACAATTTATACAAATGACCTGCCAGCGAAATTATACAAATCAGAAGCTGAGTAGCGAATTATACAATTGTTTCTTATGTATATATGTATAGCGAAATAGCATAGCAAAGTTTGCTATGAAGTGCATTATGCAAACTATAACTATAACATATAAATATGATTTTTGTGTATGTTATATGTGAAAGTTGTTCGTCAAGATTTCAGACAAGATGTCTTTTAGGATCTGTTTGGAAGGCTATACTGATAATTGAATATGGTGTAATTGAGTGTAATTACTTGATCAACAAATAGTTGTGTGTAATTTGGAGGGTGTAATTATAAGGAAAAAGTGTATATAATAGCAAATTTTTAATTCAAATTAAATATTATAAATATAGTTTGATTTAATTGTACCCTATAATATATTGTTGTTATTTCGTCTTTTCTGGTGAATCTCGAAGGCAGTTGGCTCGCCTGTCTCGCTTTTGTACAAACACAAATGTATAAATGTGTTTGTGTTTGTATAAAACGAGAGAAAATTGTAAATATATATGTATTTTCATTCCCCTCTCACAGATGTCGCTCGCGTCTCTTACTTTATACAAACACAAATGTGTACATTCTGTTTGTGTTTATATAAAGCGATAGAATATTATATATACAAATACAAATATATATATTTTTGTCTTATACACTAATGATTATAAAAATATGGTCTCCCCCTGTCCATTCTTTTTTGTCTTTCTCTCTTTCTCGCTTTATACAACATAGATTACACAATTGGTCTTTTATATGTGTATACCGAAACAGAAACAGATTATATAACCATTTTATTTTGTATATGTATAGCAAAATATACATATTTATGTTTGCAATGAAATGCAATTATGCAAACTATTGTTATATTATACAAATATAATTTTTATATTTGATATTTGTGAAAGTTACTATAATTATAATCTCCAATTCACAAGGACTACAAATTGTTGGTAATTACATGTTGTAATTACAAAGACTGGTTACTTTTTAATTTCTTCCTTTTATTTATATGTTTTTTATTTTTAATTTTTTTATTTTATTATTCTAAACTTTTCTAAAAAAAACAAAATTATTTATATTTCATTTCCTTTTTATTCTCAACATTTACTTCATGTGATTCCATGCAATTTTTTATATCATCTAAAAAAAGTTATTAGTATAGTTTTGTTAGTGTTATAATTTTTAAATTAAAACAAAATTCATTGTTGCATAAAGATATGGACTTACGTTGTCCTTTTTCTTTTGAGTCATATTTATGTATGTTATGTTGAAATTTGACATAAGAGTTTTATGTTAAATTTTTTAATTTGAATTTAGAACGTTATGTTTTCACTTCATTTAGTATTGACTAGATATTTTAGATTTCGAACTATATTTTAAGCTAGTGTAACGACCCGTTAGGTCGTTTTGAGTACTAAAATATATTTTGACTCTTTTTATGAATTTTAAATGGTGATTTGGAACTATTTATTTAACTACGGTAATTTAGTTGACGAGTATATATTAAATAATAATTATTTTTTTAATTGATGATTAATGAGCCAAATTCATAATTTTGATTTCCTTATAATATGACTCATTTATAAAAAGAAATTAGTGAAATTTAGGAATTATTTAATTATTAGTTCATAATTATTTACCCTAAATAATTATAAACATAAGCAGAAAGACCTTCACAGGCGACGCAACCTAAAGGGAAGAGATAATTTTCCAAGTAAAAGACGTATATGTATATGTATATGTAAATTTGATTAATAGTGTAGATGTAGAATTTATTATTATTATATTTTTCTTATATGGGCAGATTGGGTTGCATATAGTTGTAGTGCATATTAGATTGTTTCCTTTTATTATAGTGGAGAAAGAATAGTGGATAGTATGATGTCAGGATTGAAAAAAGTAAAGGGTTAATTATATACAATTAATGGCAATATTGGGGGGATGCATAGAATATAAGTGTAGACAAATAAATTGTATTGGATCAAATTCATATAAAAATTGAATTAAATTCATGTTCATTTGGGCTGAATAATTAATTTGGACTTTACAAATAAATAAGTTCATCTTATTAAATTCAAATCCAAGGTTCATTTCACCTTGAAGCCCAAATTCATGCCACGTGTCATAGTGACTAGGCATCCAAGACCAACAAGGTGACGCCACGTGTCCAAATGAGGTGGTAGTCCCAGTCAAATGCAAGAACGAATCAAAATGCGCCAAGTGTCAAAATGACATCCTTTGGCCAATCACAAGCAACCTTGTCCACTCCCTACAACTATAAATAGGGGATAGACATGACATTCAAAGGGATCCAGAAAAACTCTTCAACAAGCATTCAGCAAATTGGAGAAAGCTACAACATCAACATCAATAGTTCTTCGAAGGAGTGATCAACGGAGTTCTTCCCGAAGATCGACCTACAACGACGAAGCGCTTTCCGACGTCTTGGAGATCGATAACATCTCAAGGAGGTCTACATCATCCAACAATTCGGGAAATACGCTACTGAAGGCCCTCGAATCGCGGAGAAACTTAGGAGAGAGAATCAAGAGAACAACGGAATTGTACTCGCAATGATTCATTAATAAAAATCACATTTTTCTTTTATTTATTTTGCTTGCAGTTAATTTTCCACGCTTATGAAAATTTGTTGCGAATAAATTTGGCACGCCCAGTATTTTCAAAGAGATAAAGAGCAGAAGCGATGAACACCGAAGTCCTCACCTCAAATACCTCCATATTTCACCACCTCAAATACCTCTGTATACCACCACCTCAAATACCTTTATATTTCATCGCTTGGGAACCAAAAGAAAGTCATTATCCGAAAGGAGGTTGCTGGAGCATGAAAATCAAGATTCTTGTGATGTAATTGACGACAAGGAGATTCATAGTGTGTTCCCATCACGTATGAAGAGAAAGGCTGTATTGTTAATCACCACTGATGGTTCTTTAAAGGTGAAAAGAAGTACAATTGTTGTCACCAACCAATTTCATGAAGAAACCAAGGAGGAAGATAAAGTCATCACGGTCTTCGTGACAAGTGAGGTGGAAGATTCAAACTTGACACAATCATCCTATCACATAACAGTGGAAGAAGGTCCAGACGTTGATGATACGAATGATGATCGCCTAGAGGCTCTCCCTCAACTGGAAGATGGCGTACAATCAACCGTAGACGACCTCAAGGAACTAAATCTAGGCACTCTGGAAGATCCACGTCCAATCTTCATTAGTGCACTTCTTACACCACAAGAAGAGAGGAAATACTTCAAGTTATTGGTTGAGTTCAAGGATGTTTTTGCTTGGTCGTACAAAGAAATGTCGGGCCTTAGTCCCAGGATAGCTATTCATTATTTGGGGATCAAAAAGGGAACACGTCCTATAAAGCAATCACAAAGAGTATTTCGTCCTGAGTTGGTAACACAAATTGAAGCGGAGGTCAACAAGCTCATCGAAGCTGGATTTATTCGAGAAGTGAAGTACCCATTGTGGATCTCAAATATTGTACCTGTTAAGAAGAAGAATGGTCAAATACGCGTCTGCGTTGATTTTCAAGATTTGAACAAGGTGTGTCCATAAGATGACTTCCCTTTGCCGATCATTGAGCTCATGGTTAATGCTACAACTGGGCATGAAGCTATGTCATTTATGGATGGATCCTCTGGATACAATCAAATAAGAATGTCTCCAAAAGATGAACAATACACTGCCTTTCGAACTCCAAAGGGAATCTATTGTTACAAAGTGATGACATTTGGTCTGAAGAATGCTGGTGCCACCTATCAACGTGCAATGTAAAACATATTTGATGACATGCTTCATAAGAGGGTGGAATGTTACGTCGATGACTTAGTGGTAAAGACGAAGCAAAGGGAACACCATTTTGAAGACCTTCGAATTGTTTTTGAAAGGTTAAGAAAGTTTGACTTAAAGATGAACCCACTCAAATGCGTATTTGGGGTCACCTCAGGAAAGTTTCTTGGATTCATTGTGCGTCACCGTGGAATTGAAGTTGATCCTGCAAAGATTGATGCTGTTCAAAAAATGCCTGAGCCAAAGAACTTGAAAGACCTCCGCAGTCTGCAAGAAAATTTGGCATTCATCCGGAGGTTTATTTCTAACCTGGGTGGACGATGTCAACCCTTCAACCATTTGATGAAGAAAGATGCTCCTTTCCACTGGGACCAATCATGTCGAAATGCCTTTGAAAGTATCAAAAGATACTTGACGAATGCACCTGTATTAGGGGCACCAACTTCCGAAAAGCCATTGATACTATACATTGCGTCGCAAGAGCGATCACTTGGGGCACTTCTTGCTCAAGAGAATGAAGCTAAGAAGGAACAAGCATTGTACTATCTGAGTCGGACCTTGATAGGAGCCGAGTTGAATTATACTCCCATTGAGAAGATGTGCTTAGCATTGCTTTATGCAATAAAAAAATTGAGGCATTATTTTGAAGCTTACACTATCAAGCTAATTTCTCGACCTGATCCCGTGAAGTTTGTAATGACTCGACCAATTCTCTCGGGACGTCTAGCAAGATGATCTATATTGTTTAATCAATATGAGATCATATACACACCTCAAAAAGCTGTGAAGGGGCAAGCACTTGCTAATTTCCTTGTTGATCACCCTCTTCCGGGAAAATGGGAAACTTCTGATGAGTTCCCTGATGAAGGCGCATTTTTTACTGAAAAGATGCCAGCCTGGATAATGTTCTTTGATGGAGCTGCACGTCGAGAAGGAGTCGGTGCAGGAGTGGTGTTGATATCTCCAGAACAACTAATCTTACCATTCTCATTTGTTCTTGGTGAAACATGTTCCAACATTGCTGCAGAATACCAAGCTTTGATTGTGGGCCTTGAAATGGCATCAGATATGAAGATTCTTCAATTGGATGTATACCGTGACTCACAACTGATCATCAATCAACTCTCGGGGAGTTACGAGGTGAAGAAAGAAGATCTTTTGTCATATCACCAATATGCTACTTTCTTACTTGATAGGTTTGATCAAGTGTTCTTAAATCACGTCCTAAGAGAAGAAAATCGCATGGCAGATGCTTTGTCTAACTTGTCTACAACAATGGCACTTGGATAAAATGAGACAACAAAGGTGCGTGTATGTCATCGATGGGTTATTCCTAGTTTTCTTGATCTTCAAGTCGATGAAAGTCATCATACATCTCTTCGAGTGGTTGAAGAAGAAGATTGGAGAAAACCACTAATTGAGTATCTTGAACATGGAAGGTTGCCTGAGGATCCACGAGTAAGAGCAGACATTAAGAGAAGGGCACCACGATTCATTTTTCAGGATGGAATGTTATTTCGTCGTTCTTATGAGGGACTATTCTTGCGGTGTCTTGACAAAGAAGAAGCTCAACAAACAATGGAGGAGGCGCATTCTGGAACATGTGGAGCACACCAATCGGGGCCTAAACTTCATGTTCGCATCAAGAGTATGGGCTACTATTGGCCGACAATGGTGATGGATTGCTTAGAGCATGCCAAAAAGTGTCAAACGTGTCAATTCCACGCTAATTACATTCATTAATCTCCAGAGGCTCTACATCCGACTGTAGCCTCGTGGCCCTTCTATGCATGGGGACTTGATTTTGTTGGACCTCTTCCAAAGTCGTCAAAGGACAAATGTATATCTTGGCTGCCACTGACTATTTCTCTAAATGGGCTGAAGTTGTACCATTAAAAGAGGTAAAGAAGGAAAATATTGTGGAATTTATCAAATCAAACATAATTGTTAGATGGCATACCAAGATGTATAGTCACTGATAATGGAACACCATTCAACAATAAACTCATGAGTAGTTTGTGCGAGAAGTTCAGTTTTAAGCAACATAAATCTTCAATATACAATGCACCTGCCAATGGGCTTGCTGAAGCTTTTAACAAGAGACTTGGTAACGTATTGAAGAAAGTAGTTGCAAAGAATAAAAGGGACTAGCACGAGAGAGTTGGTGAAGCTCTGTAGGCATATCGTACGACCTTTAGAACGGCTACGCAAGCGACCCCGTTTTCATTGGTGTATGGCCTAGAAGCAGTCCTTCCATTGGAGAAGCAAATTTCATCATTGCGAATAGCAGTCCAAGAGGGACTTACAACTGAAAACAACGCTCAACTCCGTCTAGCAGAGTTGGAAGCATTGGATGAAAAGAGATTGGAAGCGCAACAAAGGTTGGAGTGTTATCAAGCTCGACTTGCAAGAGCATTCAAGAAGAAAGTGCGACGTCGATCATTTCAAGTGGGAGACTTGGTCTTAGCAGTCCGGAGACCCATAATCCTTAACAAACGCATTGGTGA
This sequence comes from Solanum sitiens, assembly GCA_016801875.1. Lineage (NCBI taxonomy): Eukaryota > Viridiplantae > Streptophyta > Magnoliopsida > Solanales > Solanaceae > Solanum > Solanum sitiens. The sequence goes on along the minus strand of JABWTJ010000035.1, from coordinate 1,578,167 downwards.
CAAGTTTACATCAAAATGGGATGGACCGTATATTGTGAAGGATGCATATTCAAGTGGCGCTTATAAAATTGTTGAACAAGATGGTGTAAGAGTTGGTCCAATCAACGTCAAGTTCCTGAAGCAATATTTCCCATGAAGGTTGGCTACGCTCCTTAAGGTATGAGCATAAACTGCATGTTACTCCTGGCCCGGAAGAGTATAAACTATGTACGGCTCCAAAAAAAAATCTCATCCTCTTGAACTACGATATGATTTAATCCTCTTCACCGAGGTACGTAGGAGCTTGGAGTAATCACTCTGAGTTCAGTCAAATGAGTAAAAAAAAAGGGGGGGGGGGGGTGGCGGCCTTGCGTGATAAACACATAGATCTTTAAAAATCAGGTAGCTAGCAAATGAGTTAAAACACGGCACAAACAAGCAAAGTAGAAGATTCTTGAAGCTCTATCTGCAACAAAAGAAGAAGCCCGCTGATGAATTCATTGGCATTGGATGAAGCAACTTGCGATTCTACTTGTGTTTTTGTTTACGGTGTAGATAATTTGGTGTAATTCACTGATGCTTCAGTAAGATACACAAAATTAGGGGCATTTGTACCTACAACATCAAATCGGAATACCCTTCGGATCAAAGCTTTATGTTGAAATGGTATAACCGTAAAAATCATTATATAAACACTCCAAGTTCAAGAAACAGTCTTTTGTTATTGTCAAGAGAGCACAAAGTTCAGCAAATGACATTCTGGGTGTATAGTCAACTTGAAAAATAAAATTATAGACTCCTACGCCGCGTTATTGATTTTCTCCCAAAGTTGCTCAAAGCTGAAGAGTTTAGCGAAGCAGAATTTGAGATGACTTTGAAAAGATATCTGCGTTAATCTGGAAATCTTTTGGTTGTAATTTTTATATATGTTGTACGTATATGAGTTATGCTTCCAACGGAACGAGAATCACACCATTTCGAGGCTCCTACGCCGAGTTATTGGTTTTCTCCCGAAGATGTGCAAGGCTGAAGATTCAAGCATGCAGATTTTTGAGCCAACTTCGAAGTCATATCTGTAATAACCGTAAATCCCATGGATTTGATTTTTATACAGATTGAATATCTCTAAGTTATATTTTCAACAAAAAATAATCTCATTAATCCGATGCTCCGACTCCACGTTATGAATTTTCTCCCACATGTGCGCAAAGCTGAAGAAAGCTGAAGATTCAATCACGCAGATTTTGAGCCAAACTCAAAATCAAATCTTTACTAAACCATAAATCCCATGGATTTGATTTTTATACATATTGAAGATCTCTAAGTTGTATTTCCAACGAAAAAAGAATCTTGTTATTTCGATACTCCTACTCCACGTTATGAATTTTCTCCCACATGTGCGCAAAGCTGAAGAAAGCTGAAGATTCAAGCACACAGATTTTGAGTCAACTTCAAAATCAAATCTGTACTAAACCATAAATCCCATGGATTTGATTTTTATACAGATTGAAGATCTCTAAGTTTTCTTTCCAATGAAAAAAGAAGCTCGTTATTTCGATGCTCCTACTTCAGGCTATGAATTTTATTCCACATGTGCGCAAAGTTGAAGAAAGCTGAAAAAAGTAACATTTTGTAGCAATCCTCAAATAAACGCTAGCATATTTAGTCCTTTTTTCCAAAAAAAAAGAAAAGGGTCTCGTGGAAAGAAACAATCAAAAATTCAAAATTCAAGAGAAGAAAATTTGTCACCATTTTATTGCTTAACAAAAAAAAGAATCACTACACCATAATGAGCGAGTAAGAAAATTCTAATCAAATAAAAAAAAAAATCTAACTACGGAAAAAGTTTGAAACTTATGATTTCTTGGCGACTTTTCTCAATCGACCCTTCTAACTTGGCTAGATTCTCAACCTCGTCGTTAGACATCACATTATTTGCCTCAAGGGTATAAATTTCGCCCTCCGTAGTGGTGACATTCTCTTTACTTTTGGACAAGTTCTCTTAATATTTGTTAATGAGCTCGGTAACCTTCTTTTTCTTGGAAGATAAAGCTTTTAAGTCTTTCTCCACATCTGCTAGAGTTGCTTGAAGTTTCTCCATGATATATCCAATTTTTCATGTGCCAACTTTGCACCATCAAGACGGCGTTGCGCATCAGAGAGGGTCTTTTCATGTGATTCTTTAGTTATCTTTGATGATCTTAAAGTATCATACTCTGCATACGACTTGAAGAAATTCTCTACATGATCCTCCAAAGAAGAGACATCAATAATGTTTACCTTTCTAATCTCCTCAAGAGTTGAAGCAATACTTGACTCCAATGCTGTAAAGTCATCTGAAGAACCTAAGGAAAATTGTGTAATCCATCCACACAATGCGCCCCACATCTCAGAAACAAAAGAGGATTTGGCACGGTAAATGATTTCTTGTGGCTCAAAAGTAGGAGCACCGCGTCACAATGAAGGCATCATGTCACTAGAAGGTGATTTTCTTGGTGGAACTACTTCCGATGAAGGAATCACATTATTAATGGAAGAATGAAAGTCTTCTGCAGCCGCATCAAGATCATTAAGATCTACTGTGAAATCTGTAACCGCGCCATTGTTAAGGTCGTCACCATGTAGTTCTTGAAGGTCCAACTAAAAAAAATTATAAGAAATAAAAAGATGATCAGATCTAAAAAAAAAAAAAGGAGAGGGCCTTACTTATTTCGCTAATTCAAACAAAGATGCCGAGTTCAGATCCTCATCACCAAAGTCGTTATCATCAATGACAATGGTATCTAAAATTTCGATACCACGAAAAGCATCATCTAGCTCTTGTGCCTTTCTTTTTGGACGATTCCAGTGACGATCCATTGGACTAGAAGATGCATTGGGTCGTCCAACACCATTTGGTGAAACATACCTTAGAGAAACTTCATCACAAGGCGTCTCAAGGTTTGACGTTTGGCCATTATCATTGTCTGATGATATATGAAGTTCATTTGCTGTAGAAGAACCATGGCCAACTTTGGAAGCAAGTGAAGTCTCCTTTGAGGCTGATGTGAGGCGCCTCGATTTTCATTTCGCAGGCACATCCCCATCTTTCAAGGTTTTGGACTTGGATGAGGTCTTAGCGACTTGCAAAGTATCATTTGACTTCGCTTGAGATTTAGAAGAAAGAAGTGACTTTTCCTTTGGTTGATCAGAAGCCTCTTGAGATGAAGTGGATGCGGAGTCTTGCTTTCTCTTCTTCAAAATGATGTGGAGGTTTCCTTGGGAAGTATTCATCCTTTGGGATGGCCACCAATCCACATACTCGCGGGTCATTAAAGGAGCACCCTCCAATGGGCACGTTGGAATCATGACTTTAGAAAAGGTATTGAGTCTAAAAGAAGAATTCCAAAGTTGCACCAATGTTAACAGTGTACCATCGTAAGGACGCTCCATAAGATCTCCGGGGACATCTTGACAAAAAACAAATTGTCGACTAAATATGACAGGGCTGTAAGATTCCACGATGAAATTTGAATCATGCCTAAGGGTTACATAACCTGAACGAAGGCTTATGACATATTCGTTCCACGAATTTGAAAGCTTGCCATTATCGGTAAGGTGCAAATCCCTCCCTTGCAGCATTGCTAAATGATGGAGGCGACGGGCATCGTCCTGTTGAAATAACTTTTGGGCGTCAGTAAAATCAAAACACTTGGCCATCTTCTCGCCCGAAATTTTGCAAAGAGGTATCGATCGATGTGAACGATTGGCATGATGATGAGTCCAAAGTATTCCCCAAGCCAACCATATACATAAGTGTATGGGGAAAATTATTTTTGCCACACTCAAGTTTGAAGAAGTAGAGATTTATCGCAGGCCGCGATATATACTTGCAAGAACAGGGACTGCTAAGGAGAATTTCTTTCCATGAGCCATCAAGCTCGCAACTTTAAAAACACTAGCGCGTACATGGTTGACTTTCTTATTCGGAAGCACAAATTTGCAAAGCCAACAAGCAAAGAACGCTGCCAAGTTTGTCTCATCTCTAAGCGATTCTTCCACATCTAACTCGATAAAGGGGACATTCTCCTCGTCAGTCCGCGGCAGGAAGTTTGGATCAATGTGTCCAGAAGGATTGTGGTTCAATCTTGGCTTTGTGGATCGTACCTTTGACACCTTTTGCGGAGGCTCAGCATATCTATGAGGTCCTCTAAGCCAAAACTTCACCCAATCATGGACGGACACCTCTTGGAGATCATCTTTCGCTAATCTGTAGAAGGCCAAAAACAATAGCGACAACTTTAGGGAAGAAGCAATTTGTTTTAAGTATCTATCTTTGTCAATTCTTTCGCCGAGGGAACAACTTCATCATAAAAATGCCCTTCTACGGGGAGACCTGCAATGGCTTGTAAATCCCAAAGTGATATGGACATCTCTCCAATGAAAGTAGAAAGTGTATTTTTAGACGGATGCCAAAGTTCACAAAAAGCATGGAGTACATTGTCGTCATAGTCGTACGTGAACAAAGAAGAATATATAGCGTCATAGACTTTGATGAGCTCCAAAATTTCCTTGTGGCGGGGCAGCACGTCCCCTACCCATTCCCAATATCCAGGTGTGTAGCAAACTACCGAAGTTAGAAGAGGGAACACGCCAATTGGTGAAATTTCCATCAGAATGAGAAGATTTGAAAGATGACGCGTCATGATGAATTGCGGATTTCAGCAAAGGAACTTTCATGCTAGTAGCCTTGCTCGAGAAGTTTCTCAAAACGTCGTTGGTATCAATTTTTGACCATTCTTTAAGGAGAAGAGATTCATCATATGCCCCACTAACAAGAGAGAAGACGCCGATAGCAGGAGGCTGAACTTCCAGAAGTAGAACTTTGGCATTCAGATTTTGTTGGTCGTCGCCCACTATTTCAAGAAGAGAATGCGGCGAATCTCGGTGGCGGAAGTGCATCATGTTGCGGAATCGAAGTCGTATTTCTCTATCAAGTATCTGCGAAAACATTAAACAAAAAGGAAAAAATTAGATTAAGAACAAGTCCAAAGTAAAGGGGGTAACCTCAAATTTTTGCGACTGGCAAAGGCTGATTTCAAATAGAAAACTGAATCAGCACAGAGGTGATCTAATCGTGGTTTTCGTATATGATGTATCCCTATGAATTTTCTTTCCAACACTGCAAACGTCTTGTGATTTCGTTATTCCTACGCTGAGGTATGAATTTTTCCGCGAAGTCGCGCAAAGCTGATGCGTTCAGTTCATCAGAATTTTAGGCTGAGTTAAAAAAATCACCTGAGTAAATTCGAGAATCGTATGAACGTGATTTTCGGATATGTTGTAGCTATGCGAGTCTAGTTTTGGAAAAATCAAATGGATCACGATCTGAGTATTCCTACAATGAGATATGAATTTTCTACCAAAGTCGCGCTGAGCTGAAAAGGGGTGACGAAAATCAGAGTTAGAAAAGGATTTGAGAGGACTCAATTGAACTTGATGATACGACAATGCAAATACGGGTATATATATAGCTTTCAAAACAAGGAGACATCAATTTGATTCCTACAAATTATGAAAAATTATAATGATGGAAAGTTTATTTCATACAAAGTATGAAAATTATGGTAAGTTTTCATAGGAATTAAATTATGAAAATTTTCCATGGGAATCAAATTATAGGAATCCTATAGAAACCAAATTATGGTAAATTTTCATAAGAATTAAAGTATGGAAATTTTCCATGAAAATCAAATTATGGAAATCACATAAAAACCAAATTATGGTAAGTTTTCATAAGAATTAAATTATGGAAATTTTCCATGAGAATCAAATTATGGAAATTCATAAAAAAACAAATTATGGTAAAGTTTTTTCGGAAACTACATGAAAAGATATGCCCGAAGGAGAATACACTCGCGTCATGAGAATTTGAATTCTTTGCGTTCTATTCAAGTGAAAGCCTAAAATTTGCTTCAAAACCACAAGATCTCTATCTCCAAGTCAAGCTTGTGGACGCAATCCTTACTCATTGAATTGGTGGTCATTTCGTAGTGATGACCCAAATGAAATTACCACACTATGAAGAAATGTCAAGCGATAAGTTTTCAAGAGCTTGAAACACTTCAAGTCAAAAATGAGTTGATAAACAACCGAAAGTCAAAACACCTCTTACAAATTAGAGAACGTTGTCATGAAGACTTTGGTAAAGGTTGACCTCAACATATCGGCGTGGTCATTTCTCATGAAGACTTTAGCTTTCGTCGTCAAAATTCGCCAAACCTACACGCAGAGAAGTCTAAAAAAAAAGGAAAACACATTCATGACTACTTCAAGTCTTGTCGCCAAACTTCGGCAAGCCTCTACGTCAACAAGCCTCGAAGTAAGGGGCATTTGTAGACATATAAATTGTATTGGATCAAATTCATACAAAATTTGAATTAAATCTATGTTCATTTGGGCTGAATAATTAATTTGGGCTTTACAAATAAATAAGTTCATCTTATTAAATTCAAATCCAAGGTTCATTTCACCTTGAAGCCCAAATCCATGCCACGTGTTATAGTGACTAGGCATCCAAGACCAACAAGGTGACGCCACGTGTCCAAATGAGGTGGTAGTCCCAGTCAAATGCAAGAACGAATCAAAATGCGCCAAGTGTCAAAGTGACATTCTTTGGCCAATCACAAGCAATCTTGTCCACTCCCTACAACTATAAATAGGGGATAGACATGACATTCAAAGGGATCCAGAAAAACTCTTCAACAAGCATTCAGCAAATTGGAGAAAGCTACAACATCAACATCAATAGTTTCTTCGAAGGAGTGATCAACGGAGTTCTTCCCGGAGATCGACCTACAACGACGAAGCGCTTTCCGACGTCTTGGAGATCGACAACATCTCAAGGAGGTCTACATCATCCAACAATTCGGGAAATACGCTACTGAAGGCCCTCGAATCGCGGAGAAACTTAGGAGAGAGAATCAAGAGAACAACGGAATTGTACTCACAACGATTCATTAATAAAAATCACATTTTTCTTTTATTTATTTTACTTGCAGTTAAATTTTCGTATTTTCCGCGCTTACGAAAATTTATTGCGAACAATTAGTTGTTTACAAAATGGTGTCTTCCTTTCTTTTTTTCTTCGAACTAGACTTACTGGGTTTGAGTGATTAACGTAATATTGTATTTTATTAATACATTAAGACGTTGTATTATGTATATTGTTGAATATATACAGGATAATTGATTTTAACTGAAATTTTGGGTTCTTAAAAGCTAAACGACAATATCTATTTGTTGTGTCTTTTGAATTGGATGATTTTGAAATAAGTTTTTGGGTGGGTAATTAATAACTAATGGTGACTATTGGGGAATGATAATTAGAAGTATATGCTAGATTTAGGGGTAAGAATACATGGTTGTTCAAGTTACTGGTTGTAATGTGTGGTCCTTATTTTCTTAATTGTATTGCTATACAAGGATGACACTAGATAGTTAAAGGTGCACGCATGTGATTGGAAAGTAGAGATCAAACAATTATGAGGAGAAACTAAGGTTCTACAATGAGTGTTAATCAATTTTATGTTCTGGACGTTGTTGTTAGTCTGCCACTGATTTTGTAACCAGTTGCTTCCACCTTTATATATTAAAATATTTTGTTCTCACATTATAGACTATATTTTAAATATTTTGAGATAGATAATTAATTATTAGATGTATTGAATTACTTAAATTCTATTAAAATTATGTTAATTAGAGGAGTTAAGACTTATCTTAGATTTGCACTTTAGGAAATTGAGTATAAAATTAGGTGGGTTTTTGGGTCTAGGCTAGACATAGAATAATATGAGTGTTTATAGACTCGTTAACTTAAAAATTATGCATATATACTTTATAGATTGAAAAGGTTCGAAAGTATTGAGGAAAGGAAAAGTATTGGAGAAGTAGCTTTCTTGACTTCGGTTCTTCGGTGGAGGTAGGTTATGGTTGTTCTATTTGATAGATAGACTCTTAATAGTGATTGATATGTATTGAGTGATATTGTAAAGTTTCTTATGTACTTGATTGTTTAGTTGTGTAGCTTGGTTGTGTGGTTTGTGATTGGTCTGAAATCTTGAGACCCTGAGATTTATAATTTGAAACCCTCTTTATCGAAGTGATACCTTGAATAAAGAAGGCTTGATGAAATATTGTTAATGAATCAAAAAGGGGTGATAAATAATGATAAATTAATGGTATTATTGGATTAGAATATCACGTTCCAACACGGTATAATTGGATCGGAGTGTCACATTCTCACACGATATTATTGGATTGGAGTGTAACATTTTGACACAGTATAATTGGATCAGAGTGTCACATTCTGACACGGTATAATTAGATCAGAGTGTCACGTTTCGACATGGAATTATTGGATCGGAGTGTCACGTTCTGACATGGTATAATTAGATCGGAGTGCACGTTCCGACATGGTAACATTAAAGGAAAACTATATTGACTTAACTTAATGTACTCAGTCTCAAAGAACTCATTTCCCAAATAAGCATGGGTTGGATGCATGAGTCTCCATATGTGTGCTTGATATTGTGATCGATTGCGTACTTACTTTAGTGTTGTTGTCACATGTTCATGTTGTTGTTTGATTGTCACCTGTTAAGTGTCATAGTTGATTTTATACTATTATTCATTATATATTAGTTGCTATTTCGGTTGGCAGGTGATACCTACTCAATACATGTTGCCTCGTACTGAGCCTACTTGTGTTTTTATTCGTTTTCCTTTTATGGAGTGTAAGCGAGTGTACCAGAGACTTTGAATTTCCTCAGCTCTAGCCAGTCTCCAGCATATCAGGTTTCATGGTGAGTTATTCATTCAAGCTCGTGTTGGATTCTCTCGGTCATGACATGATGTCCTATGTTTTCAGACGCATACCATTATACTCTTTTATTTTGGTCTATTTGATTCTCTTAGACTTAGTATTTGGAGATTAGATGTCCTTGATGTGATGACGTTCAGGTTTTAGGTATGACATATAGTAGACTATAATGAATTTGTGTTTCTTACACTAATGAGATTTAAGCTTCGGCATTATGGTTAGTATTTTGTTAGTTGAATGATGAATATAAATTGGGATTGGATTCATTTATTTGCCCACCTAGGAGGTTAAGTGTGGTGTCACTCATGACTCGATTTGGGTTTGACAGTTAGACTCGATAGATTATCATTTTATGAAATGTTTTATATTTTATGACATTATATTTATATTATTAATCTTTTTGTCAAATATGCATAATGTAATATTCAAAAAAAATTGTACTTTTAGTTTTTATTAATAATTTAATCAAAATAGACCAAATTGAAAAACATAAATCAATTTTTTTTATAATATTAATTAAGAACAATTGTTTATTAATTCATATAAAAGACAATACATATCTTAAATATTCAATTTAATATCATTTATAAAGCCCCTTATTTTTCTAGTATATCTTTTTAATTTTAAATAATTAATTTTTATATTTTAATTCAATATAACCTTATAACTATATTTGTGCAACCAAATATTACACTTGTAATTACACTGTTGCAAATAAACAGATCAACGTAATTGTTAGGTTGTGTAATTACTATCCTAGTAATAATATCAATTCCTATTACCTGATGCTTTTCAAACAGATCCATGTCCTTGGGATTTGTTTGACCGAGTGTATTAGAAAATGTTGAAAAAGTTTCGAAAATACCTCTTGAATTTGTTGTGAAGTTTTGTTTTCAAATTATTGATATCTTAAAATTAATTTTTTACTTCACCAACTAAACATAAAATACAATCTCGGTCATTCATATGACAAATAAGTTGTATCAAGCTCTTGTAAGAGCATGAGACTGTAAATAAAAAATTGAGAGAGATGTTAAAATACTCATAAATTTGATGAGAATTTAGGATTATATTTTACATATGTGGCAAGATCATGATATATTTAATTTAAATTAAGCCTTATTTGTTTGCACGTAATAAAAATTCAAATCATAATAATTTATATTAAATTAAATTAGAAATATTATTAATTTGGGAGATAAGTAGTGGACAAATCAATAATATATATTTTAGATGTTTTGAATTTAATCACTCATTAGCACTGGACTTTTCATTTTTATGATGGTTATTTTTTAAAGTACAATTATAAATTATAATAAAAATAACTTATATGTCAAATATTTTTCTAAGTAACCTCATTAATAAAAATTATAAATCAATGTAAAATTAACAATATCTCTCTCTTTATATAAAGTAGAAACATAAAAATGAAGATGTGTCATACTTTAAGGCCCAGAATTTTGGGGGGGGGGGGGGTGCTTAGGGATTTTTCTTCACTTAAAAGGAGATAAAATATTTACTCCCTCCGTTTCAAAAAGATTAACCTAGTTTGATTTGGAACGAAGTTTAAGAAAAGAATTTTTTTTTTTAATCTTGTGGTCCTAAATTAAAGTTATGTCAAATGTACTAAAATGCCCTTTAATCTTGTGGTCTTAAACATGCCACGTGAAAAGTTAAAGTTAAAGTGTTGCCAAAAAAGGAAAGGGGTCATTCTTTTTTAAACAAACTAAAAAAAAAATAGGAACATTCTTTTTGAAACGGAGGGAGTATTAAACTTTTTACATAATATTAAAATATGATATTTAATTCTCTTCTCATTAATGCCCGAATATAAAAACTCCAGTTATCAATTCTTTACAATAAAATATATTTTATTGTAAAAAAGAAATTCTTTGAGTTATTATTTTTTATATGCATCACTTAATTACAATTTTAGAGATTTATTATTTTATCCTTTAATTATTGAATTAGAAAAGTTTTTTTACCATTAAATTTTGAGTACTATATAAATAGATATACAACATAACATGTATATTGATCTAAATCTATTTTTTTGTATAAACGTTACAATCCTAATATATAATTTCATATTGATAAAGCTAATGATACTTTGTGTGGTAAATGAGTGGTGTGAGAAGATTGATCAAAGAGTTCTTTTGTTGTTGTGATGACCATCAAAGTGGTGGATTGCGACAGAAAATGATTAAGTAATAATTGGGTTCAAACGAGAATCAAAACACTTGTGAAGGTTATATATATATATAATGTATTTTTTTTCTCTATCTTCTTTATATTTTTTATTGAAGAAAAAAATGATGAAGTATTTTAGCGAGAAAACTAAATATGAGAGCTTTTTCATAAAATTGGAAGGAGACAAAATAAAACCAGTATAAATGATAAGTTGGAGTAAACATTACATAAAGACTAAAGTGAGAAAAGAAAATGGAAAATGAAAAAAACGTGGAGAGGAATGAGTAAAAGGAAAGAAAAAATTCATATAATATGCTAGAATTTAAGTTCAATTTTTATCAATGATTCATTTAGTTTTTTTCATATATAATTTTAATTAGTTTCAAACTGAATTTTCTAAAATTGATATAGAAAAACGACAAACTGATCAAATGGAAAAAAATGTTACGTAGAGAAAAAAAGAAAGAAATTATTTTCTATTAACATGGAAGGAATTAAGGAAAATGGAGTGAAAAATAAAAATATATAATGAAAAAAAATGTACAATCAAACTTTGAAATTTTTTTATTGGTTGTATTATTTTTTTTTATTTTCAAATTATATATTTTTAATTTATTTTAATTGTGTGATATATATTTTCTATTTGTTTCATAATTCCCGAAATTGATATAGAGTAATAAAAAATTAATGGTAAGAATTATTACTTTAGAAAATCTTTAAATGAGGAGAAAAGGGAAAGAATAATATTCTAATTAAAAGAAATTTGAGTTAAGAAAGTTGTCATTTTGCAATTATATTATTTGTAGTGTAATCACAAATTATTTAAGGGAAAAATAAATATTGCACTAATATATATAAGGTAATGGAACGAAAATACGGAAAAAAATTATGAAAATTAGTAAAGAGAAACATTATAATGCCCAAACTTTGAATTTTACAATTAGACTATATTGTTGTTTTTTAATTATTTTTTATTTTTATATTTTTCAAATCATTTTAATTTTTTTCATATGTAATCTTAATTTGTTTCATATTTACTTTCAAGAAATTAACATAAAATAATAATTAACTTAATAGTAAAAAATATCATTTAACTTGTTTTTAAAAATGTTGTGAGGAGAAAAAAAGGAAAGAATGATCTTCTAATTAAGAGAAAATTTGAATTAGCAAAAAATGTCAGTTGACAATTATATGTATTATTTTCTTTTTATTTCATTTCATTGTTCCATATATAATTTTATATTTTTTTCACAATTTCCAAAATTGATATAGAACCATAAAAAATTAACCAAATTGTAAAACAATAGTATTACTTAAGAAATTCGTTAAATGAGGAGAAAAATGAAAGAATAATATTCCAATTGAAGAGACCATTTAATTCCTTTAATCAATGCTATTAATTTTCTTTCATTAATCTTCTTTTAAGACTTTTAATTTCTTATTATCGTAATATAATCTTTTTTTTCTGATTTTTCAATTTTTCCTTATATTAGAATCAAAATATAAACATGTTAGAAATATGCATCAGAACTGCATCAGTCCAAATTGTCTGTATTGTAGGGTAATTATTTACTAGGGTAGTTATTTACTGTTTAGTAGTTAAATTCTATCTTATCCTTATCCTTATCCTTATCCTTATCCTTAGTTTTTAGTCTTATCCTTAGGAGTTGGTTCACTTGTAAACTCCTATAAATATCTGTGTTATAATGAAGTAAGTAGTTTTGCTTTTCATAAATTTTTCTTTGTTCGTTTATCAAACTAATGTTCCTACTTGTTCAATAACAAAAGAAGATAAGATTGTTATGTTTTTCCTTCTCTAAAAACTAACAATTGGTATCAGAGCATTTATTTCTTGAGGGATCCGTGGGTGTTTTGATTGTAATCAACAAGACAAGTTTATCAATCATGGAAACAGAATAAAGTTTTTCTGTAATGGCACCACCTGTTTTTAATGGTGATAACTATCAAATTTGGGCGGCAAGGATGGAAACATATCTAGATGTCATGGATATGTGGGAGGCAGTCGAAGAGGATTATGAAGTTCCTCTGTTGCCTAACAATCCTACTATGGCCCAGATAAAAAACCATAAAGACAGGAAAACCAAAAAATCAAAGGCAAAGGCCTGTTTATTTTCAGCAGTAAATCAAGCATTGTGGTTGAGGAAAACTTTTGGTGATCTGCACATGAATCAGACAAAGGGAACTGAAGTATTTGTGGACAATCAATCTGCAATAGCAATTTCTCATAATCCTGTATTTCATGGGAAAACAAAACACTTCAATATCAAGCTTTTCTTCTTGAGTGAAGTGCAAAATAATGGTGACGTGATTCTCCTCTATTGCAAAACTGAAGATCAGCTCGCTGATATCTTCACCAAACCATTATCAGGAAATAAATTTCAACTTCTCAGGCAAATACTTGGAGTTTGCAGCTCTTAAAGCAAGGAGGAGTGTTAGAAATATGCATCAGAACTGCATCAGTCCAAATTGTCTGTATTGTAGGGTAATTATTTACTAGGGTAGTTATTTACTGTTTAGTAGTTAAATTCTATCTTATCCTTATCCTTATCCTTATCCTTATCCTTAGTTTTTAATCTTATCCTTAGAAGTTGGTTCACTTGTAAACTTCTATAAATATCTGTGTTATAATGAAGTAAGTAGTTTTGCTTTTTCTAAATTTTTCTTTGTTCGTTTATCAAACTAATGTTCCTACTTGTTCAATAACAAAAGAAGATAAGATTGTTATGTTTTTCCTTCTCTAAAAACTAACAAAACATTGCATCAAAATATCATCCCATAATTTATTTATTTTTTACTTTCTCATGTCACATTTTAAAAAGAAAAATATAGATACCAATGCAATATTTATTGGTATTGAAAAATGAGCAACAAAATATTAATAGTTAAATAGAAAACAAAGTTACATTGAATTTAATACATTAAGTATGAAAAGTTTTACTTTTAAAGACATTAACCATATCAGTTTTTATTCATAATAATATTTACATACTTAGATAAAGAGAAAATACATAAAATGCCCTCCAATTTGGTTGGATAATTTACTTTAGTATTTAAACTATATGATCGTTTAAATACCCCTCAACATCTTTAAAGTAATTTTTTTTCACCCTGAAACTGTAACACCACTCCCACCTGTCACATCATAGCCACGTAAGCATCACATTATAACCATGTAGACATCATGTCGTTAATGTTTTATTTCTTTTTTACTTATTCACTATTTTTTGTTAAACAATTTTTAAAATTAATTATATCAATTGATTAATTTATAAATGGATACCCTACCCCACCCACCCCCACCATCTTTTTCTGCGTCCTTGTTGTTTATCATTATTCCAACCTTTAATTTTTTTTTCTTCTTCTTCATCACTATTCAACACTTTAAAGAAGAAAATTCACATTATCCTCTTCGAACCCTCCCAACGTTACCCTCTTGGAGAATGAATTTTTTTGAAATCCAATTTGTTCTTGACAACTCAAATAAGAAATAAAGATCGCATAAGAAAGTTGATCCAAAAAAATATAGATTGTATGAGAAATGTTTGAATGATCTAGGAAACAAAATGGGACACCCAAAAATTAAGAAATTTTACATTTGCAAAATCAACACCAATAATATAGTGAAATCGACGTCAATAAAATGACATTGTTATTTGATTTTATGAATTAGTAAAAGACAAATAAAATTAAAATAATGGATAGAGGAGAGAATGAAGATGGAGGATGATATGTTTCAATGGAGAAAGATGTGCATTGAGCAAAACAACAAAATGAAAAAAAATATAAAAAAATTAAAAAGAGGACCTACTTATTTCATTTACCTCTTAATAAGAAAATTTTCATATTTTAAAATTTTAATACATAAAAAAGCTATTTAAATAATAATTTATTATATATTGGACAATAAAAAAAGGCCAAGGGTTATTAAAAATTCAACTTTTTTATTCTCTTTTTCCACGCACTTTCAGGAGATGCACTCACTATCTCTGTCACAACATTTCTTTGGGGATGTTTTAATCACTTGAGAGATGTTAACAGGATATTTAAACACTTGTATAATTTAAGTGCTAAAGCAAGTTATACTGCCAAGTTTAGAATTTTTTTTAATGTTTTTTTTCCTTACATAAACATATAAATAATAACCGGCTGTTTTAATATATATGTATATACACGAAAGAAATCTATTATAAAAAATAGAGAAAAGAAATAAAGACACCATCGATGTTGTCCCGTATTTGCATAAAGAGACCTTAACTTTTAAAGTGTCCTATCACCTTAATATCTTTGTAAATGGGTCATTTTGACCCATTTCCTAGTCTGGATTGTTACCACGCACATCAGGCGCGTCATGCAGTATATTCACTGTCATGGACCAATGTAAAAGCGACATGTGTCATTATTTTTTCTTTATTATTAATTGTTTAATCAATTTATGTCATCTTTCTCAAATTTAAATCAAAATAATCGTTGGTAGCCTAATTTTTTGAGCCTGGTCGACTAAAGAAAGAGATAATTGCGGGTAAAAGGGTTAAGAGGGTAAAAGGGATTACATTTCGCGAACCGTTTGATCGAATACCTTCATGAAATCCATTGTTCGATTTGCAAATCATCAAAATTTAATTAAAAAAATTAAGCTTTAAATTCGAAAAATTATGTAATCAAAACTAAAAAAAAATCTTTTGAATATATATATGTATTTTGGTTATTTGGATGAAAAAGAAATCTGCAATCGATGAGATCACTAGAAATCTTACAATGCTCAAACAAAGATGATGAAGAAGAAAGATATACTGTTTTTGGAGCTTTGAAACTTCTGGACCAATGAAGAATGTGATGTTCTTGTTCAATAAATTCAGAGTAACATTCCCAAGCTTTGGATACTTTTGTCTAAATCCACCAACAATAGGTCATGCCTTAATTACTGGAGGCAAACACTACTTAGATCTAGGCATAACTAGTGCAGATATGAGCTTTGTTACCAAAAGGGTTGCAACTAAAAGCAATCCCACATTCAAAATCTTGTTGTCATCTAACTCCATAACTGAATAAAAAAACTCGAATGAAGAAAAAATTAATGGAAATTTCTTGAAGGTTCATGCCAAACAGAGAAGAAAAGGAAAGGAGAAGAAGACTTTTCTTTAAAGAATAGGGTCAGGTCGGGTCAGATTGAATTATATCATAGGAGTGAGCAATACGCGCCACTACATAGATGAGAGAACGGATCAAAATGACCCATTTACAAAGATATTAAATAGTTCGGTGGGGTGATAGGACACTTTGAAAGTTAAGTGTCTTTATGCAAATACGAGACAACTTTGATGGTGCCTTTATGTCTGTTCTCTAAAAAATATGGTGTTTTGTGTTGTTGTTTATTAAACATTAATGAAGAATTATATATAATTTCATATTTAATTTTTTAGGAGCCTTTCATCAACTTAATAAATATTAAAACATTTTTTTGGTTGACATTTTCCTTCCTTTTTTTTTTGTAATTCTTTGTGCATTTTAGTTCGCTTTTAAAAATTTAGAAGTTTTGCAAAATATTTATGAATAAAAATTTATAAATTTTTGTTTTAGATTATATTTCAAAAATAAACTAAAAACGAAAACTCATTTTAAATTTCAAAAATTATATTACGTTATTTCAATATCCCAAATAAAAATATATTTAAAAAATTCTTCAATACAATTTTTTATCGATCGTGCATAGCGCGAGTTGATTCCCAAGTAATATAATAAATATATTGCATTAAGAAATAACTATGAATATTAAAGGCTTAATTAATGATTATATATAATTCATAGGAGTAATATATTGATTATAAATGTTATAGAATATAAATAATATTAAAATAACAAAAAATGAAAAAGTGAGAATCAATAGTAGTTCTCCAACCCCTTTCTATTTTACTTTATACTCTCTATTTTTGAAAAGTAGAATAGAGAATTTCCTCTCCAATCATTCTCTAGTTCACCCTCTACTCTCCAATTATAAAAGAGTTAATATCTCAAAAGGTCGTTCAGATTTAGAAATTTATCTAGCAAAGTCACTAAACTTTATTTTGTATCAATAAAATCACTTAACTTAGGTCTTTATATTAATAAAATTACTCATCAATTTCTTATTAAAAATAATTCACACCACAAACAAATTAATTTTTATATTATGTTCATATTAACTACTAAATACATGACTCAAGATTACTATTTTATTATAATAATAAAAATTCAAAATAATAAGTAAATTTATCAAATTTTGAACCTAAAATTCTCCCAACTAGCGTCATGATACATGCAATCCCACTTTTTTTTTTTTGAAAAAAAAATAATATAAAAAGAGATTCACACTAACAAGAAGTTGATTGAGCCACAACAAGTTTGGTTACCGTCCGATGAAGCAGTAGTAATTTATCAAATGAAATTAATGAATTATCGTAATTGATTAAACTACCAAAGCAAGTTTGGCGGCCGTCATGGCAATGAAGCAGTAGTAATCTACCAAATGAAATTGATAAAATGATCTTTTATTATTTTATTTTATAATATAAAAAAATTAATAATTTTAAGCTATTTAATTATCATTTTAATTGTGATTAGATATTTTTTTTAAAAATATTTTGTATTTTCAAATGATAAATTTGGTTGAGTGATTTTATCGATATACATATATAAATTGAATAATTTTATTGATATAAAGGTGTAAGTTGAGTGATTTTATTGATGCAAAATAAAGTTTAATGACTTTGCTGGATAAATTTCTTAAGTTGAGCGACCCTTTGAGGTATTACCTCATTATAAAGAGTTGAATAATAGTTCTCCAAACTTTTTATTTGGAGAACTAATAGTCATACAATCTATATCACTTTTTGAATATTATATTATTATTTCTATTTTTCCGTAGTTAACATATTACTTTTTTACATAAGGCTATTGATTAAATCTCCAATATTAATAAACTTTTTTAATATAATATAACATTTTAAAAATATATTATTTAATAGATACTATTTTTTCTGAGTTAATAGTATATTTTGTTAATTTCCTCACTTTAAGTGATATAATTTGAAATGACTATTAATTTTCATTATTATGCACATAATTTAAACGATAATATGAAAAATTCTAATTTAAAAATAAAATACATGACATAATAATTTAAATATTAGATAACAGTACACTACATGATATAATAATTTTTAAAATCACAACAATAATTTAGTAATTCGGTTAGGTCGTTTCCTGATTCAATAATATTTGGAAAAATCAATGTATGATCCTAAGAATTGCTGTGCTTATAATTGCGGTTATGCTTGTTAAACAATTTTTAGCTAGACATGAAAAAATTAAGGACAAATATTCTCATTTTGAACTCCGTAATTGTAATGACCTTCCAAGTTATTTTCTTTGTTTTCCAATCTTTTTAGCGTTGACTTGCTGTGGTCGCCGGGTCGTTTGTTTAGATTTTGTGCAAGTTTTCGTATTTTGGAGCCTTTGAAACTTGAACTGGTTGACTTTAGTCAAAAGGTAAAGAAGGCAACCTTTGAATGCAATTTTGACGGTTTCATCAGTCCCAAAAGGGCCATTTTAAGTTGGAGGCCGGGTTCGTTCGGGTACCGAGACTTCTAGTGTGAGTTTGTATCGTTAGGCCTTTTAATTTTGAAGATTAATTGAAAGATTGACTTTGATCAACATTCTTGATAAACATGCTCGAATGAAAATTTTGTTAATGCGAATAGTTCTGAAATGTCGAGTTTGGTCTAAAATAACCTTTCATCCGGCTTCTAGGCTTTCGGCCTCATTTTAAGCCTTCTTGTAGTTCTTAGCTTAAAATGGTACTTGGGTGTGAGACCCACTTTTTATCGAAATGAACTCAGATGGAAGTTTCGATGGTTTGTTTGAGCCCAAACTATCAAATTCAATGGGTTAGCATATGTTTTTGAACGCACGGGGTGCCAAATGAATTCCAAACACCCTGTTAGAAAATTTGAAGTTGGAGCAAACCAGCTAAAGTGCTGATATCTGATGAAGACTTTTAGCGACAAGATATCAAACTTTTTAGCAACCAGAGTTTACTTTTAGCGACCAATTTTAGGCATTTATACGTAAAAATTTCAGCTTTCAGCCGTCATTTTCAAATGATGATATCTCCCTCATCCAAGCTCTGATTAGATTGATTCAAAGTCCTCTGTGATCGTTGGGAGCATGGATACTTGGATTTTTGATTAGAAGCTATTGAACAACTTTCGTTTGAGGTAAATTGAAGCTCGGAGTTACTGCCTTAGTTAGGGTTTCTTGTTAATTTTGCATGTTGTTGTTATGGCTGTTTTTGGGCCTCAAATTTTGTCCAATTTGGAACACATGTTTGAGGCCTAGTTTAGGACCTTTTAATAAAGTCAATTTTCTAATTTCCATTTTGACTCAATTTTGTGGCCATTTTGAATTGTTGTGACTTTAGTTTCTAAACGTCCGTAATGATGTTGTGATTGATAATTCGATAGTTTGGTGATATTCGGAGGCGTTTCGGATATGGATAGCTTGTGTGTGTTGTATTCGAAGAGCTCGTGTTCGGCTTGAAGGTGGACTTTGGTCTACTTTCTTGATTGAGCTTCGTAGATAATGCATAGTATATATTTCATGTAATTTTGGATGGTATTTTATGGGTATTTAACCTTCCTCTTGTTATTCCATCCTTTCTTAATTCTGTAGAAGCCTTGGGATTGTTGTGGGCGTTGTGATCCTTAGTTTAGGTTGTGGCTTTGCTTGTGATGTAGATGATCTTGATTATCCTTGTTAGGATTGATTTGCGTTGGCCTTAGACTAGGATGGACATTATATGCTTTAGGTTGTGTTTTTTCACCTCGTAGTTACGATTTTCACCCTTTAGAGATTGTTTTGGGTCGTTCTCCTTGCGATGATGTTTGTGACCTTAGCGGATCATCATACACATGAGTTGGTCCTAGTTATGCTTAATATGGGACTAGATCAGTGTGATTGGGGTAGGGCGTCGCTTGAGTTTGATACCTCCTTATTGATTTGAAATCTCTTCTTGATCCCTTTGCTTGTTGATTAGCGGTGGACTGTTGTATCCTTATGAAGCTTATGATTACTCTATTGGGTACGAGGCCGTATGTGAGGACCATTTGGATCCCAGGTTAGTACTTTTTGCTTTGGTAGAGGTATTTCATGAGACACATTATCTATGGACATCTAAGGAGTAGTGATATTATTTCATTGAATAGTGGATTGTACATTTGGTTTATTCATGAACTACCATAGTCATGTATGTGTATACTCTAGGTGATATGAACCCCTTTTTGGATAACAATGTATCTACTAGTTTAGACATTGAACTTGGTGACCTTTGAAGTGATTTATCTACTTTAAATACAGATATCATTCTCCATATATGACACACTTGAATAGAAGAAAAGTCTTGGTCTTCATCTCCATATCTTGTCTTCTTCTCTTTATATTATATTATTCTGAGCTTATATTTTATAACATATCAAATATTATTTTTGTTTCTTTTATATTAGGCTCTACATATGTAAATGTATATGTTCTAAAATAATTAAAAAAACATCATAATAAAATTCTTCTAAAAAGGTAATATCCTCTTCTTCTTTTTTCTCTTTTCAAATTTGAATTCAGTATAGTATTTAATGTGACATGACATGTCAACTAAAAAGGAAAAAGTTCTTTTGTTATTTAGTATATTTTGAAGAAAATTGAGTGATTTTATAATCTTAAAAAATCAATATATTTTTAATCAATATATACAATTTTCCAAATATAAATGACTACTTTGGAAATTAACTCAATCATAACATTACTTGTTTATAATGTTTGAAATATGAGAGTCTGCAAATGGGAAAACCATTACTTATTTGCTCTTATGGATTAAAAGATAATTAATTTGTATAGTTTTGAATATATAAATTTGATTTTTTTTATTTTTAATTAGTTTATCATACAATCCTTTTTAGTCAGTTTCATGAAGAATGCATTTGTCTTATTCGGCAAGTGATTTTTCATTTTTGACTTTTTTCACATGGCATATTAATTAAAATTGTATTTAGATAACTTATACATATATTTAATTTATGGCCTTACATATGATTCAAAAAATTTATTTACTTTATTAATTTCATATTAAGTCAAAGTGAAAAAAAATAAGAAGTTATTCTGAATCAGATCAAGTTAACATAAATCTAATCCAATGCAAATGTTTTAAGTCAAGTAGATAATAAAGTCAAATAAAACATTCAATGAAGAAAAATTTAATCTACTTATAAAACCTTGTAAAAACTTTAGTTTGACTCACTAAGTTTCAGTCTCCGCATAAGATACAAATATGATACCTATGAGAAGAATTTCTACTCTTCCTCATGAACTAATTATTGAAATATTCTTATGGCTTCCTGTTATGCCACTGATGCATTTCAAGTGCGTTTCCAATCTTTTTGATGCCCTTGTGTTGGATTCAGATTTCACTCATGTCCATTACTTAAGCTTTATGACTCACGATAGAGGAATAAAATTTCTTATAAGGAAAATAGAAGATCAACTATGATGTTGATCTAAACAAAAATGGAAATACATCTCGATGGAAATTTGATTGTCACGATAAATATTTCAATGGACTGTCTGTTAATGGTTCATACTGCATTCGAAAGCATGATAAAGAGAATGTTAGAATTTTCAATCTTAATAAAAGAAAAATGATAGTACTTCCCTATCAGATAAAAAAATTTCACTCGGTCGAATCTTTATATTACTATTCACTAGGTTATTAACTCGTAGAATAGAAGTACAAATTTTGGTGCAAGTTCATAATTCAAGTGGGCATGTACAAAATTTTATTTTCATTTAAAGCTTAGACTTATCATGGAGCAAAATTAAATATATGATTAATTTTTCCCCATGTTTTAGTATGAAAAGTTGCTCTATTCAAGGATTATCTATATGGTGGATTACTCGAAGAATTCAACAATTGCATTTGATTTAAGAGCTGAAAATTTCAGAGTTAATGGATTGGGTAATGATATATGTGACAAGATATTTAATTATGATTTTTATTGAAGTTAAGGGAAAAATAGCATTGCTAGACTATTGTAGAAGTTCCACCAGTCGAAATTATTTATGGATTTTAGAAAATTATGAAACAGAAGAATGCAAGAGTCATGGAATTCATATTCCTTCGCAGTGGAAAGATGTGGAAGTGTAACGATCCGAGCCATCGTTAATAAGTAAAGGAAAATATCGTTAATAAGTAAAGAAAAATGTCGAGGGAAAATTGGGGCCACCATTCCGCCACAGCAGGCCAGTTGCCGCTAGGACGCCGCCACCAAAGCGGCAGAACTCGCGCCAGAGCGATAATGACGGGACAAAACTTAAATAATGCGAAGTACTCTTTGCACCATTTTTCCAAAACACCAAAACTAGGTGAGGATTACCCAGAAACCCTGAAATAGCTGCCCCAAGCTTGGAAAAAAGGAGGAAGAGATTTCTAGCGCAAGGACAACGATAACTTGCAAATTCACGGACAAATGTCTGAAAACAAGAAGGGGAACCATAATTTTGTGTAGATGCTTGACGCCCAGGTAAGCTAGATATGTTTAATTAAGTAGTAGTAAATATGTGATTCACCACATAGCATACTAGTAATTGATGGTAGAATTTATGCGTAGACTTTCGTGCACCAAAAAATGAATAGTCATACATTTAATCTTAGTTATCCCATCAGAGTTGTACCTTAGGGGGAAGACTAATACCGTCAATCAAGGTAGGTGATTGTTGACTCTTGTTGTGTGATGTATGTTAGCAATTACTGTGTTGCAGTGCATAATTATGAGAATGTTGCAGTATTGATCTCGCATAATATAAATGAGTATGAATGATTGTATGCCACAAATCAATACTTGATTGTATGATTATGAGAATGTACATTGTGTTTTTTGTTGTGGTTGTTGAATGGATCAGGTGTTACGTTCATTACATGCCAATAAGGGTAAAATCAAATTAGGGTCTATAGGAATAGAAAGTGTCGCTCTCGAACCCCATGTCTTCGAGGGCTGTCTCGCCGGCCCACGCGTCACTCAACTTGGGAAACTCTGCGAAGTCCTCGAGCTTGAGAGTGGGAAGCTCTTGTTTAGGGGTGACACATGAGAAAATTACCTTCACGGTATTCCACACCTGGCCAATAGATGATCCCTCGCTAAATTCTTCTTCCTCTCTCATCGCAGCTGGCGGTAGAGCATCTCCTACTCAAAGACAGTGGAGGATGGGACTGATGTCAAGATAATAACTCAGAATCCTTCAATTTTCCTTTTTATGGATGCTAGGTCCTCCTTAGCACGAGCACCAGATAGAGGGGGATAGGATTGTTTAGGCAGAGTACAGTCGCCCTCGTCATCTTCCCCTCCTTTATCACCTGCCTTCGCACCTTCTTGACTACTCCTAACACGACCCGTCTTCCTCATCTTGATCCCAAAGATGGAATTTTTTATAATCAAAAGAGGCTAAAAAAGGGGAGTAGAAGGAGTACCTCATCACTGTTCAAGAGTGGCACCCCCTCTCTCTTGCACATTGCAATCACCAGTGTAAGAAGGAAGAATACCTTCTTGTTACCCCGATAGAACACCTTTCATTCTGAAATGATATATTCATCCACATTTTGTCAAATGTCCTGTATAGATCACGTCACCACCAAGGCTTGAGGAAATATCATATCGTTACGATTGCCTGACGGGCGAATCCTCTTTGGTAACCAACTGCAACCACCTCTTAGCATTCGGTGACCAGTCAGTGCTAGTGATTCCCTCTGTAGTAGCCCAGTAAACCATGTCGCATGGCGTAGGGTCCACTAGCGTATCCCTTAATCAACCCATGTCCATCTCCCTCAGCATGGACTCGTACTCCGTGTTGGGAACGTTGGGGACCTCGAGTATATCATTAATGAAGGGAGTGTTCAAGAGAACGTTCAACTCCCAGGATACATACGGTAGGGTGGGGATCATCCCAGCAAACACTAGGTAGGATGGCATAGAACTCCCTCACAAATGTGGAGCGTGTAGTAGGGGGAGCCACTGTCAGTGGATCCTAACCAAACTCCATCAGACGGGTATAAATGACTGGAGCCTTTTCCTCTAAACCCGGTAAGTAAAATCCCCTCTCGCAACAAAATTTGTTGTTCTCGTGATCATGGAGTTTCTCCCAACTCACGGCATCGAGAAACCGTATGAAGGGTAGATTTTCCGCGTTTTCTCCAGCCATAGTAGATCAACCTGAAATTGATATGTGGGGGACCCGTTAGAATTCCATGGGGTTAGAGAAGATTTGGCTAAGAAGAGAAAATTTCATGATTTAAATCCCGCCACGACGACCCGAATCCTACCAGAGCAGGATGGGGGAGTTCTCTACAATTTCATTAAGGACTCCAGAGTGCCCTTCATCTAGGACGAACACCAGGTGCGATCATGGCGCCCTTTCATCCCAAAAACCTCATTTTTGATAGAATTTCAGTATATCAAAAAGTCTATAAAGTACCCTAGAAACTAATTATGCAATAATTTTGGGAAAATAACTCCTATATGATGTCCAAATCCTAGTTTTACACCAAAAATACCTTTCAACTTACCCCATCCCTTTTGGTATCGTTTCAACCATATTTTCATGAATCCTTACACTCAGAACGTTGTGGAGATGTTGGGAACGTAAGGAAAGTGTTCATGCTACGTTGTTCTAGCAATGTCAAGCAAACCATGTTCATTTTTAAAAAACTACACCAAGAACCCTTTTAAATCAATTGTTTAATGTCATGCAATCATTGTTAAGTAAGTGTTGAAGTAAGAACATGATTAACGAGAACACTACCTTGATTTCAGTGGTCAAAACAAAGTATGTGTAAGAGTTTTTGAAAGTGAAGAGGAGGAAATGGGGAAACCATTCCCCTTTACCATTTTTGATCTCCCGCTACAATGGTAGATATCTCGCCACAACGGCACCACCTCAACAGGGAGCTTGTTGCTCTAGAGAGGCTAGATTGTGTAATTGATTGCATTTTATTTCTCCTGATATAGAACCCTTTTGGTATTAGATTTGAAAAATCTCCATCCTTCATGTTTTCGTAGTAGTTCGATCTGCTAATTTGTGAAGAACTTCGAAAAGAACTCATAGTTGTCCCTTCTCTAGTCGTTTGGAGACGAACGATGGGTAAATTAGTATCTATTGTAATGGCCCGATACCTCATTATTTAGGAAAAGAAAATATCAACGGAAAACTAGCCACCATCTTGTCACAATGGGCCACTATTGCCGCTAGGACGGCGATGCCAAAGCGGCAAATTTCATGCTAGAGCGGGAATGATAGGATAGAACTTGAATAATGCAAAGTCCTCATTGCACCCTTTTTCCAATACACCAAAAATAAGCCAGGATTACCCAGAAACCTTGAAAAGCTGCCTTAAGCTTGGGAAAAAAAGGAAGATATTTCAAGAGCAAAGACTATCATAGCTTGTGAATTCATGGACAAGTCCACCGTCACGAGTTCAAAAAATAAGAAGGGGAGCCATAATTACATGCATATGCTTATCACCCAGGTTGGATATGTTTATTTAGTTGAGTAGTAGTAAATTTGTGATTCACCATGTAATGTACAAGCAATTGATGGTTGAATTCATGCGTAGTCTTCCGTGCACCGTAAAAGGAATAGTCGTACATGTAATCTTATTTATTCCATTCAAATTGCACCTTAGGGGGAAGACTAATCCTGTGAATCAATGCAGTTAATGGTTGATTCTTGTTGTGTTATGTATGTTAAAAATTACTTCGTTGTACTGCATGATTATGAGAATGTTGCACTATTGATCTTGCCTAATGTAAATGAGTATGAATATATGATTGTGGGCCATGAATCAATATTTGATTGTATGATTACGAGAATGTACATTA
Source organism: Solanum sitiens (assembly GCA_016801875.1). Taxonomy (NCBI): domain Eukaryota; kingdom Viridiplantae; phylum Streptophyta; class Magnoliopsida; order Solanales; family Solanaceae; genus Solanum; species Solanum sitiens. The sequence continues at coordinate 1,552,166 of JABWTJ010000035.1, read as the reverse complement.
TGATTGTGATTGTTGTTGTTGAATGAATCGGGTGTTACATTCCAACACACTAACTTGGATCGGGTGCCACGTTCTAGCGTACATATGGTATCGGGTGCCACGTTTAACACACTAACTTGGATCGGGTATCATGTTTTGGTACACTAACAGTTTGTGTAACAACCCTAAAAATGGATAAGTTAAGAAATGCTTAATGTGTCAAGAATGACTATGATTAGACCAGGGTTCACACAGATTGATGCGCGTAGAACCACACCTCGGAACCCTTGCTACAGCCAAGCCAACTAACTTGGGGAGTTAGTTGAGCTTGGAAAGGTTGGGTCCAACCATACAGGGCTCTCGAATACGAAGATTTACTCGAAGGAGTCTTTACCGGACTTAAAAAGAGGAAATCTTAGGTTTGAAGGATCTAGGGATGAAATGGTCTTTTTCCTGGCTAAGGGTAGTATCGTAATTGCCCTAAATATGTAATTAATTATTTAATTAATAAGGTGGAAGGGCAATTTGGAGAGAGAGAGAGCCGAAATTGAGCTCTTGAAGTGAAGTCTTGCTCCACCCGGGTTCGAACCTAGGTGGAAGCACTGAATTAATGTGATTTTTATTTAAGCTATTGAGTTAATGTAATTAATTAATAATTATTATTCATTATCTGATTTAAAATAAAATAAAAATCAGATTTTTAATAATTAACTAAACCTTATTTGACTAAGTCCTAAACTAGACTCCTAAGCCTAATATAACTCCCACTCTCTCACGTCTATCTCTCAACTCTCACTCTCAATCTCTCTTATTCTTTCACACGAAATTCTTCTGCCAAAATAAGATACAAAAAGCAGAAAAATAAACCAAGTTCTTCACACTTGAAGAACTCACACGAAATCACAAGAAAACAAACGTTAATCGCACACTAGGCTAAGGGAGGTTGTCATTCGAGTGGAGTTGATATTGAGGAGGCTTAGACGTGTTCTTGGGTGAAGTTTCTGGGTAGCAAGTCAAGGGTTTAACGTCAAAAAGGTATGGGTTTTCTTCTCTCTTGGTCCCTTTCCCAAGAGACCCCTTAAGGTTCATATTATTCATTCGAAAACTAGGATTGTTTCCCCTTTTGCATGCCCCTGTCACTAGCTCCCAATGAATCGTAGGTTGGGTATGATTGCTGGTAGATTTAGGTGTATGTTATGTTTTCGTGATGAATATGATTATGTTTGTTTACTTGAAATCGTATGAAAAACAACAATGTATTCAAAATTTTGTGTAAGTGTGTGCGTGTAAAAAAATGTTACTGTAAATGAGGTCTCGGATTAAGGCTTCAAATTTGATATTGTTTTGGTTGTCATTTTACGTGCATAAACCTATGTAAATCGTGATGTTCATTAAAATGGAAGTGGGGCTGATTTGAGTATCAATATTTTGGCTAAACGAATCTATGAAAACGCAGCCCAAAAAGTGTTAAATGTTCTATGAATTTCCCTAAGTTTTCAAGTGAAAATGTTGGTGAAAATAAGCTAAGAAAATGACTAAATTTCCAGCAAACTTACAAGTTTAGTTTAGGCTAAATGTAGAGGAATAATTCTGGAAATTTAATTTATTATAAAGGGATGAGGCCACCAAGATTCGAACCTGTGACCTCACCCGTGTGATGCCTTAAACTCGCAAGGAAAGAAGTGGGGTCATGGGGAATCAAAATGGGGTATGCTGGCTGAAAATGTAGAGTACAAAAATTAATAAAATAAAATGGGAGGCGTGGGAATCGAACCCACGACCTCCAGGCAGCGAGTGAAGTGAAAGAAAAATAAAAGAAAGGAAATGTGAGGCGTGGGAATCGAACCCACGACCTCAAGGCTATGAAGGATAGTAAAGGAGGAAGGGAAAATAAAAGAAAATAAAGTGAGGCTGTGGGGGCTCAATCCCACAACCTCACTGCCAACGCAGAGGTAGTCAAGAGAATTAAATGAAATTAAAATAAGGAGGTTGTGGGGGTTCGAACCCACAACCTCTCAGTCCCAAACGAATAAAAGAAAAATAAAGAGAGGCTGTGGGGGTTTGATCCCACAACCTCATGGTTAATGCGAAATAGACAAGGAAAATAAATAGGAAAATAAAAGGGGGCTGTGGGGGTTCGAACCCACAACCCCTCGGCCAAGGGAGAGAGTTTCTAACGAAAAGGAACTAAAAAGAAATGTTCATATTGGGGCTCGATCTAGGGTCCCAATGTCATGAGGACTAAAAATAAAATCAAGGAAAAATGTAAGTGTTGTCCAAGGGATTCGAACTTGGGTTCCCTTGCCCAAATTTCCGTATTGATACATAAGTCATACGTGAATTAAATATTCAAGAATAATGCCACCTACTTAGATCAAAATCGAGATCTTGGCATACATACAAGATACATAAGTCTTGTACTACATAATCTTAGGAAGATATGAGTCACTTAACAAACTATGAATGAAGCCTCATGGCTTGTAAGTATAAACCCATAAGTCTAGCATACGTTTAAAAATAAGTGAACCTAAGATGTATGTAATGAAATGAAGTAACCCTAGAAGGGTTAAGTACGAGTATAAAACACACTAAATGGCCAAGTGCATTGGCATATGATGAAATGATTATTATGTAATGAAATGATGAAACCCTAGAAGGGTTAAGTAAGAGTGTGAAACACACTAATGGCCAAGTGCATTGGCATATGATGAAATGAACATTCACGTAAAATGTGCTAATGTTAATGAATGTGGTGACAACATGATATGAGGCTAATGTAAAAGATGAGAACAATCTCAAATGAGCGTAAGTAAATGTTACCAAAACGTACTCATCTAGGAGAGTGTAAAGTTAATGAAGAGACCAGTCTCTATGAACACTCTAATGAAAGTATTGAGATTAACACACTTAATACTAATGATGAGATGAGAAATCATCTATTGAGCTATGATGTCCTCATACTAGAAGCCAGCTTCCATGACGTATGAGTGGAATGTAATGGAACTTTATACTGAGCACCGATAGACTAGCTATGAGCGGTGATGCCTTCTTTCGGGAAGGGCGGAGGTTCACGTAACTCTCATGAGATGAGACTGTTCGGCATGCCGGGTATGGGTCTCCTTATATCTCCTAGTCTTCGAACCTATACTGCCAATATAGGGATCTGGCGGGGTTAAATTCCCATGTACGCTAGCATGTTTTAGGTCACTTTGGCCGGTGATTCCACCTCTTTTTGGTGTGGGGGAGACACTGGATTTCATGATGCTCACTTGATCTATGTCGGTTAAAGTTAAAGTTCCCAATGAATGAATGAGGCCAGCCTCAAATGATACACATAATGAAATGAACGATACCAAAGGTGTTAGGATAGGATAATCAAGAGGTGAGCTAGACTCAAGTAATAACACTAGGTTATTCTTGTTCATTGCACAGTAAACCCGATGAGAGTCTTAAACTACATCCTAGGTATAGCTGGTGTTTACACTAGCTTATGAATGAATGAAATGAAGTACGTACGAATGAATGAAGAAAACTCTGTGTTTGCTAAAGAAGGCTACCTAGTTGAGGTCCCATATGTTGAGCCCTCATTTTGGGAAGTCTTAATGTTAAGTCCATGAATCCAAGGTCTCATGGCATATGAATGAATGATATGAAAGATGTTATTTGCTATATGCAATATGATATGTGCTATGTGTAAGATGTTATGTGTTGTGTGCAATATGATAAGTATGATGATGCATGTTACTCTCATGGCATGACTTTCCTAATCCAAATTTGGAAAGCTCACTGACTTTGCTAATCCAAATTTGGAAAGATCACTGACTTTCCTAATCCAAATTTGGAAAGTTCACTAACTTTCCTAATCCCAATTTGGCAAGTCCACTTACTTGACTTTCCATAATCATGTTGTTAGGAAAGAGCTATTCTTACTCATGCATGTCCTTGGTGTGTGCTTGCATATACCCATACTTAGTACAAGTGTATTCTAATCCCATACAACTCTATATTTTTAGGTGCAGGCACAGGTGGACGCTAGAGCTTACAGGTTGACGTTGCAGCTATTTGGACGTGGAGCTTTCATCCATACTTGGTAGGCCCTCATGCTTTCGAGGATGTCTACCGTTATTATCTAGCTTAGATGTAGGCTTTAGATAGTGGAGCATGTTCCACTAGTGTTTGTTTCCACTTTTATTTCAAACTTTGTATTGGTGCCGTTTTGGCAAAAATACGTTTAATGCAATTATGAACTGTTTCTTTCATTTGATTATCTCTATATTAGACGATTGATTTGTGAACGCCCATGATGTTAAGTTTAAAATGTTTAGCATGAAATAAGAAAACAAAAAGTTCAAATTTTTCGCTAAAATTAGCCTAGATGAAGTAAGAATGACGTATGTAGGCTTTTCTGCGACCTCTGAGAGGTCAACGACGCCGGTCTCATCTGGGGTCTAGATTTCAGTCGTGACAAAGTTGGTATCAGAGCACTAGGTTAAATTCTGAGGATAATAAGTTCACATCAACCACATTGAGTAGTTTCTAAGTCATGGTAGTGAAGTGCAACACTATCCTGGATTAGAGACTGCATGATGCGTAGGAAAATTTCCCTTCTTCTGATCTTATGGTGCTTTTCCTAATGTCTAATTTATTGGTGTTATGAGCGTGTCTAACATCAATCTTTGTTGTTTTCAGAGAATGAATACTAGGAGAACCATTGGTCAGAAAGAGGAGGTCCAGCTGCTGGGGGCAATCAGGTTCCACCCCAGGCTCCAGCTGAAGGAGTGGCTATGCCAGATAACCCAGCTGGGTTGACTGATGCGGAGGTGCGGGCATCTCTGACCCAGATGGCACATGCCATCACTATGCAGGCCCAGGATATGACTGTCCAGGTCAACCGGCAGGCTGTTTAGAGAGAGAACCCACCGGTTTCGTAGCATGGCTGACAGGCTGAGAGACTTCACGAGGATGAATCCTTCTATTTTCACAGGGTCTAAGACTTCAGAGGACCCCCAAGAGCTTGTGGATGAGGTGCATAAGATTTTGGTGGCTATGGGGGCCACATATATTGAGAAGGCTGAGCTGGCTTCCTATCAGCTCAAGGATGTTGCACAGACTTGGTGCAAGATGTGGCAGGATAGCCGAGCCTTGGGCGGAGTTCCGATCACTTGGGAGCTGTTTAAAACAGCCTTCCTGGAGAGATTCTTTCCCAGGGAGATGAGGGAGGCAAAGGTTGAGGAGTTTATCAACCTTAAGCAGGGATCAATGACAGTCAGGGAGTATTCCCTGAGTGTTTGTTAAACTATCCAAGTATGCTACTTTCCTTAGTATCTAACATCAAGGATGATATGAGTACTGAAGTTTGTTAAATTATCGTGGTATGCTACTTCCCTTGTATCTAACAGCAGGGATGGGATGAGCAGGTTCCTTACAGGAATCAACAGAGATCTGTAGGAGGAGTGTCGGTCTGCGATGCTCCATGATAACATGGACCTCTCCAGGTTGATGGTGCATGTCCAGCAGGTAGAGGACAGCCGCAAAAAGAGGGGCATTCGTGATGCTAGGAGGCGTAAGCCTCAAGATCAGGCAGGTCCCAGCCATGGAGGCCACAAAAACAATTTTGGCGTCCGTGAGCAGCCCAGGTTCAAGAAGGGGCAGCAAAGTTCTGGGAACTTTAATTACCAGAGGAGTACAACACCTAGAGGAGGCAGACCTGAGCCCAAGAAGGGCAATGGAGGTGAGATGCAGTGTCCCAAAAAGAACTTTGCTAAGTGTGGCCGAGCTCACAGTGGAGAGTGCATACAGGGCACTAATGTCTGCTTCGGTTGCGGTAAGAGTGGGCACATGGTTAGAGAATGCCCACAGAGCAGAGGTCAGGCTGGAGGTAATGCTCAGCCTAGGCCTAATCCACAGGGTGCAGCAGCAGCCGAGCCTTCTAATGTAACAACCCTAAAAATGAATAAGATAATTACTTAAGGTGTCAAGAATGCTTGCGATTGGAACAAGGTCCACACGGATTGATACGCGTAGAACCAGACCTCAGAACCCCTACTACGACCAATTCAACTAACTTGGGGAGTTTATTGAGCTTGGAAAGGTTGGAACCAACCATGTGAGGCTCTCGAAAACAAAGATTTAATCGAAAGAGTCTTTACCGGACTTAAAAGAAGAAACTTTAAGTTTTGAGGGTCCAGGGGTAAAATGGTCTTTTCTAGGCCAAGGGTAATATTGTAATTACCCTGAGGAATTAATTATTTAATTAATTAATTTAATTAAAAAGAGCATTCGGGTTGGGGCGACCCGAAGTGACCCATTTTCGCAAATGGGGTGTCACTCGGGTTCGAGCCCCACTAGAAGCAATGAATTGATGATTTAATCATCAATTAAAAATCTGATTCATTAAGGGTAAAATGTCACGTATTATTTAAAATAAATCAGATTTGTATTAATTAATTAAATCCTATTTTTGACTAAGTCTTGAATTTAGTCTCCTAATCTTAATAACTCTCTCCCTCACGTTTCTCAACTCTCTTTCACATCTCTCAACTCTCATTTTCTCACGCTCTGACTAACAAGAAAGCTCAAGAACAGTTTAATAACAATTGTTCTTCACTCTTGAAAAACACACAAAAAGTTTTAAGAAAAGCAAGGTAATCAAAAACGTCAAGGCAAAGGGAGGTTGTTCGTCGAGTGGTGTGTACGTTGAGGAGATTTTGGGCTTGGTTTGGAGGAGTTTCTGGGCAGCAGCTTCACACTTTAACAACATCAAAAGGTATGGGTTTCTTCTCTCTTGGTCCATTTCCCAAGAAGTCCCTTACGACTCAAAAAGATTCACTCCGAAACTAAGGTTGTTCCCTTTTGTATGTCCTTGTCCCTAGCTCCGAAACGAATTCGTAGGATGGGTATGTTGTGCTGCTAGATTTAAGTATGTATGATGTGTTTATATTAAATGTGAACATGTTTATGTGCGTGAAATCACGAAAATGAAAACCAATGCTAATTAAAGAAAATGTGTGTGTGTACGTTGGCAGTGATGTTTTAGCCACTGTTTGAAGGCGTGTAAGGCATGTTTTACTTCTTGTATTTCATGTGTTAAAGTTGTGCATAATTTGATTTTCATATGGTGTGTGAAGTTAAAAAGTTTGAGTGAAAACGCTTGACTAAATGTAATCCTAAACTACACCAAAATTACTGCTAAGTGTTTGGTGAAATGCCCTAAGAAACTAATATGAAAAGTTGATTTATGGAAGGTTAAAACTATGAATAAATTTTCCAGATTGTGCACTCTACAATGAGGTTAAAAATCTGGGTTTAAAAGGGAAAATAAAGTCTGTGAGGTCAATGGGAATTGAACCCAAGACCTCACATGTTAAGAAGGCTGAAAAAGAAAAACAAAAGTGAAGGGGCTAAGGGGAATCGAACCCCTTAGCTACTGGTTTCGCGACAAAGAAAAAGGGAAAATGGGGCTGGGGGGATTCGACCCTTGGCTATTGGTCTTCGCGAAAAAGGGGAAAAGAAAATGGGGCTAAAGGGATCCGAACCTGGCCACTGTGGATTTCGCGAGAAAAGAAAAGGAAAAGAAAAACAAAGGGGGGCTGGGGGAATCGAACTCGCGAACTGGAGGAGAAAGAGGAGAAAAATAAATTAAGTAAGTGAATGGGAGGAGTGGGATTCGAACCCACGACCTCCAGGCACGCGCGAAAGGGAAAAGAAAATAAAGAAAAGAAAACGTGAGGCGTGGGAATCGAACCCACAACCTAAAGGCTGAAAAAGAATAAGGCGAAATTAACTAAAGAAAATAAAGTGAGGATGTGGGGGTTCGATCCCACAACCTCACTGCCACTCGCCGAAATTAAATAAAAAAAATTGGGAGGCGTGGGATTCGAACCCACAACCTCCCAAGCCCTTAGCGAAAATTAAATAAAAAAAATGGGAGGCGTGGGATTCGAACCCACAACCTCCCAAGCCTCAGCGAAATTAAAGATTTAATAAGGAGGCTGTGGGGGTTCGAACCCAGAATCTCCCTATTTCCAGCTAATTAAATGATAAAAATCAAAGAGGCTGTGGGGGTTTGATCCCACAACCTCTTGGTTGGGCGAAAATGAGCAATGAAATATTAATGAAAAATAAAAAGAGGTTGTGGGGGTTCGAACCCACAACCCTTCGGCCAACTTAAGAGTAAAATTAAATAGAAAATTAATCCTTTGATGATAATGTTGAGATTTAATTTAGAGTTCTAATGTTATGAATATTAGAAATAAAATCAATGAAAAATATAAATGATATCCAAGTGATTCAAGATTTGGGTTCCCTTGCCCAAACTTCCGTATTGATACATAAGTCATCCGTGAACAAAATATCCATGAAAAATGCCACCTACTTAGATCGAAATCAAGATCTTGGCATATATACAAGATACATAAGTCTTGTACTACATAATCTTAGGAGTGTATGATTCACTTAATGAATTATGAATGAAGCCTCATGGCTTGTGTGTATAGACTCATAAGTCTAGTATACGTTTAAAAGTAAGTGAACCTAAGATGTATGTACTGAATGATGAAATGAACAATGAAATGATGAAACCCTAGAAGGGTTAAGTAAGGGTATGAAACACACCAATGGCCAAGTATATTGGCATATGATGAAATGAACATTCACGTAAAATGAGGTGAGTAAATATGAAGAGTAAATGTGCTAATGATAATGAATGAGGTGACAACATGATATGAGGCTAATGCTAATGATGAGAGCAATCTCAAATGAGCTTAAGTAAATGTTACCAAAACGTACTCACCTATGAGAGTGTAAGATAATGAAGAGACCAGTCTCTATGAACACTCTAATGAAAGTATTGAGATTAACACACTTAATACTAACGATGAGATGAGAAATCATCTAACGAGCTATGATGTCCTCATACTAGAAGCCAGCTTCCATGACGTATGAGTTAAATGAAATGGAACTTTATACTGAGCACCGATAGGCTAGATATGAGCGGTGATGCCTTTTTTCGAGAAGGGCGGAGGTTCACGTAACTCTCATGAGATGAGACTGTCCGGCTTGCCGGGTATGGGTCTCCTTATATCTCCTAGTCTTCGAACCTATACTTGCAATATAGGGATCTGGCGGGGTTAAATTCCCATGTACGCTAGCATGTTTTTGGGTCACCTTGGCCGGTGATTTCACCTCTTTTTGGTGTGGGGGAGACACTGGATTTCATGATGCTCACATGATCTATGTCGGTTAAAGTTAAAGTTCCCAATGAATGAATGAGGCCAGCCTCAAATGAAGCACATAGTGAAATGAATGATACCAAAGGTGTTAGGATAGGATAATCAAGAGGTGAGCTAGACTCAGGTAATGACATTAGGTTATTCTTGATCATTGCACAGCAAGCCCGATGAAAGTCTTAAACTATACCCTAGGTATAGCTGGTGTTCACACTGGCTTATGAATGAAATGAAATGAAGTACGTATGAATGAATGAAGTAGACTCTGTGTTTGCTAATGAAGACTCCCTAGTTGAGGTCCCATATGTTGAGCCCTCATTTTGGAAAGTCTTAATGTCAAGTCCATGATTCCATGGTCTCATGGTATATGAATGAACGATATGAAAGAAGCTATGTGTTATATGTTGTGATATGTACTATATGAAGATGTTATGTGCTGTGTGCAATATGATGTTTATGAAGATGCATGTTACTCTCATGGCATGACTTTCCTAATCTCAATTTGGCAAGTCCACTGACTTGACCCCAAAAAATCATGTTGTTAGGAAAGATCTATTCTTTCTCATGCATGTCCGTGGTGTGTGCTTGTATATACCCATACTTAGTACAAGTGTGTACTAACCCTATACAACTATAATATTTTAGGTGCAGGCACAGGTGGGCGATAGAGCTACAGGATCATTGTTGCAGTTATTCGGACGTCCAGCATTCATCCGGAGTTGGTAGGTCCTCATGCTTTCGAGGATACTACTGTTTTACATTCTAGCTTAGTTTTAGAGTTGAGTTAGTGGAGCATGTTCCACTAGCGTTTCTTTCCTGTTTTTATTCAGACTTTGTATTGGTGCCATTTTGACAATTATACACTTAATACTTATTGGACTATTTCTTTCAGTTGCTTATTTCTTAATGTTAGATGGTTGATGGTGAACAATTATGAAATGATAAGGATGTTTAACAAGTATGTTAAGGAAACAAAAGTTTCAAATTTTCCGCTAAAATTAACCTAGATGAAGTATGAATGACGTAAGTAGGCTTGTCTGCAACCTCTGAGAGGTCAACGACGCCGGTCTCGTCTGGGGTCTAGATTCTAGTCGTGACAAAGTTGGTATCAGAGCACTAGGTTAAATTCCGCTAATAATAAGTTCACATCAACCACATTGAGTAGTTTCTAAGACATGGTAGTGAAGTGCACCACTATCCTGGATTAGAGACTGCATGATGCGTAGGAAAACTTCCCTTTTTCTGATCTTATCGTGCTTTTCCTAAAGTTTAATTTCTTGGTGTTATGAGCGTGTCTAACATCAATCTTTGTTGTTTTCAGAGAATGAATACTAGGAGGGCTATTGGTCAGAGGAGATGAGGTGCAGCTGCTAGGGGCAATACGGTTCCACCCCAGGCTCCAGCTGAAGGAGTGGCTATGCCAGTTAACCCAGCTGGGTTGACTGATGCTGAGGTGAGGGAATCTCTGGCCCAGATGGCACAGGCCATCACTATGAAGGCCCAGGTCATAACTGACCAGGTCAACCGGCAGAATGTTCAGAGGGAGAACCCACCGGTTCGTAGTATGGCTGACAGGCTGAGGGATTTCACGAGGATGAATCCTCCTATTTTCACAGGGTCTAGGACTGCAGAGGATCCCCAGGAGTTTGTGGATGAGTTGCATAAGATTCTGGTGGCTATGGGGGCCACAAATACTGAGAAGGCTGAGCTGGATTCCTATCAGCTCAAGGATGTTGCACAGACTTGGTGCAAGATGTGGCAAGATAGCCGAGTTTTGGGTGGAGTGCCAGTCACTTGGGAGCTATTCAAGACAGCATTTCTGGAGAGATTCTTCCCCAGAGAGATTAGGGAAGCCAAGGTTGAGGAGTACATCAACCTTAAACAAGGCTTTATGACAGTTAGGGAGTATTCCCTGAAGTTTGTTAAGCTATCAAGGTATGTTACTTTCTCTAGTATTTAATAGCAAGAATGAGGAGAGTACTGAAGTTTGTTAAATTATCCAGGTATGCTACTTCCCTTGTGTCTAACAGAAGGGATGAGATGAGCAGGTTCCTCAGAGGAATCAATAGAGATTTAGAGGAGGAGTGTCGGTCTGCGATGCTCCATGATAATATGGACCTCTCCAGGTTGATGGTGCATGTCCAGCAGGTAGAGGACAACCGTAAAAAGAGGGGTGTTCGTGATGCTAGGAGGCCTAAGCCTCAAGATCAGGCAGGTCCCAGCCATGTAGGCCACAAAAACAATTTTGGCGTCCGTGAGCAGCCCGGGTTCAAGAAGGGGCAAAAGAGTTCTGGGAACTCAAATTTTCAGAGGAGTACAACACCTAGAGGAGGCAGACCTGAGCCCAAGAAGGGCAATGGAGGTGAGATGCAGCGTCCTAAAAAGAATTGTGCTAAGTGTGGCCGAGCTCACAGTGGAGAGTGCATACAGGGCACTAATGCCTGTTTCGGTTGCGGTAAGAGTGGACACATGGTTAGAGACTGCCCACAGAACAAAGGTCAGGCTGGAGGTAATACTCAACCTAGGCCTAATCCACAGGGTGCAGCAGCAGCCGAGCCTCCTAAGAGGAACAAATTCTATGCCCTGAAGAGCAGGGAGGAGCAGGAGAAGTCCGCTGATGTAGTCACAGGTATGCTGCAAGTATTCTCAACTTCTGTTTATGCTTTACTTGATCCAGGGTCTATGCTTTCCTTTGTAACTCCTTTGGTTGCTCTCACTTTTGAGATACTGCCTGAAGTTCTGAATAATCCTATAGTGGTTAGTACACTTTTAGGAGAAAGTGTAAGAACTGATAGAGTATACAAGGATTGCCCAATAGTTGTGAGTGGTAAGACTATGTGTGCAAACTTGATTGAGTTACCCATGCATGATTTTGATGTTATTCTTGGCATGGATTGGATTCACTGTTGTTATGCTTGCTTGGACTGTCGTAGTAGAGTGGTGAGATTTTGTTTCCCTAATGAAGAGGAGCTAGTCTGGGAGGGGTACAACTCGAGTCGTCCTAACCTCTTGATTTCAAACCTAAAGGCCAATAAAATGATGTCCAAGGGGTTAATATGTTCTCTTGTGAGTGTTAATGATCTAGATCATGATATTCCTTCCATAGACTCAGTGCCTGTAGTGAGTGAGTTCCTAGATGTATTTCCTGATGATTTGCCTGGAGTCCCTCCCCCTCGAGAGATTGATTTTGGTATCGACTTAGAACCCGATACTAAACCAATTTCAATTCCTTCTTACAGAATGGCTCCAGCTGAACTCAAAGAGTTGAAGCTGCAGTTAAAAGATCTCACTGACAAGGGTTTCATTCAGCCGAGCATATCCCATTGGGGCGCTCCAATGTTGTTTGTGAAAAAGAAATATGGAACCCTTAGAATGTGTATCGATTATCTGCAGCTCAACAAAGTCACTATAAAGAATACGTATCCACTTCCCAGAATAAATGATTTGTTCGATCAGCTCCAAGGGTCTAGTTTCTTCTCTAAGATTGATCTTCGTTCACGGTACCATCAGCTTAGGGTTAGGGATGGAGATATCCCAAAGACATCCATTCGTACCCGTTATGGTCACTATGAGTTCCTAGTCATGTCATTTGGTCTCACGAATGCACCTGCTGCATTTATAAATCTTATGAACAGGGTCTTCCTTGAATACCTTGACTCTTTCGTCATACTGTTCATTGATGACATTCTCATCTACTCTAAGACCAAGGAAGAGCATGAACAACATTTGAGACTAACCTTGCAGGTACTTAGACAGCATCAGTTGTATGCCAAATTCAGCAAATGTGAATTCTGGCTGAGATCAGTGACCTTCCTGGGTCATGTGGTGTCCGATCAATGCGTGGAGGTGGATCCCAGGAAGACTGAGGTTGTGAAGAACTGTCCAAAGCCTCTTACTCCCACTGACATCTGTAGCTTTTTGGGATTGGCTGGTTACTACCGCAGGTTTGTGGAGGGCTTTTCTTCCATTGCTGCCCCATTGACAACTTTGACTAAGAAGAAAACCAAGTTTGAGTGGACGGAGACTTGTGAGAGGAGTTTCCAGGAGCTCAAGGACAGACTCACTTCAGCCCCGGTGCTTACTTTGCCTAAGTGTGGTGAGAATTACACTGTTTACTGTGATGCATCTAGGGTTGGTTTGGGTTGTGTTCTTATGCAGGTTGGTAAGGTGATAGCCTATGCGTCCAGACAGCTCAAGGTTCATGAGAAGAATTATCCCACTCATGACCTGGAGTTGGCAGCTGTGGTGTTTGTACTAAAGCTGTGGAGGCACTACTTGTATGGAGTGCATGTGGATGTATTCACAGACCACAAGAGTCTCCAGTACGTGTTCACACAGAGGGAGTTGAATCTACGTCAGCGGAGATGGTTGGAGCTGTTGAAGGATTATGACATGAATGTGCACCAACATCCAGGTAAGGCTAATGTTGTAGCTGATGCTTTGAGCAGGATGAGCATGGGAAGTACAGCCCACGTTGAGGATGAGAAGAAGGAGCTGGTGAAAGATGTACACAGACTGGCCAGACTGGGTGTGCGATTGGTTGACTCTACTAGTGGGGATTTTTCAGTTCATCCTAGTTCTGAATCATCCTTGGTAGTTGAAGTCAAGCAGGGTCAGCATCTCGATCCTGTGTTGATGGAGCTGAAGGACTCAATACTGATGAAGATGAATGAGTCTTTCGCTTTGGGAGGTGATGGCATACTTAGGTATAAGGACAGGCTTTGTTTACCAGATGTGGATGATTTGCGGACCAGGATTACTGCAGAGGAACATGGTTCTAGATATTCCATACATCCAGGTTCCACCAAGATGTATCATGATCTTAAGTAGATTTATTGGTGGGATGGTATGAAGAAGGACATTGTAGAATATGTGGCCAAGTGTCCTAATTGTCAGCAGGTCAAGGCAGAGCATCTTAAGCCTGGCGGTCTGACTCATAATTATTGAGGTTCCAACTTGGAAGTGGGAGGCCATTAATATGGACTTCGTGGTTGGTCTTCCGAGGAATAGGAGGCAGCATAACTCCATATGGGTTATTGTGGACAGACAGCATAACTCCATATGGGTTATTGTGGACAGATTGACTAAGTTTGCCCACTTTATCCCTGTGAAGTCTACTTACAGAGCCGAGGATTATGCGAGACTCTACATTGATGAGATTGTGAGATGGCATGGGATTCCTTTGTCTATCATTTCAGATAGAAGAGCTCAGTTTACTTCACATTTCTGGAGATCTTTCCAGAAGAGCTTGGGCACGCAGGTAAAGCTTAGCACTGCTTTTTATCCTCAGACAGATGGGCAGGCAGGGCGCACCATTCAGACATTGGAGGACATGTTGAGAGCGTGTGTGATCGACTTCATAGGTAACTGGGATGACCATCTGCCTTTGATAGAGTTCTCGTATAATAATAGCTATCACTCCAGCATTGGGATGGCACCGTTTGAGGCACTGTATGGTAGGAGGTGTAGATCTTCAGTTGGGTGGTTCGAGGTTGGAAAGTCATCCATTTTGGGTCCAGAGATCATTCATGAGGCCTTAGAGAAGGTCAGAGTGATTAGGGACAGGTTGACTACTGCTTATAGTCGGCAGAAGTCATATGCAGATAACAGAAAGCGGCCCCTAGAGTTTGATGTTGGTGACCAGGTTTATTTGAAGATATCACCTATGAAAGGGGTGATGAGATTTGGTAGAAAAGGGAAGCTGAGTCCGAGGTTTTTGGGCCATATGAGATCCTACAGCGTGTGGGTGAGGTGGCCTATGAGTTAGCATTGCCTGCGGAGCTAGCTTCTGTTCATCCAGTCTTTCATGTCTTTATGTTGAAGAAGTGCCTAGGTGATCCAGCATCAATCCTACCTGTTGAAGGTTTGGGGGTTGGTGAAGACTTGTCTTATGAGGAGGTACCTGTTGAGATCTTAGACAGACAGGTCAAGTGGCTGAGGAACAAGGAGATTGCCACAGTGAAGGTATTGTGGAGAAATCATCTTGTTGAGGGTGCTACGTGGGAGGCTGAGGCCGACATGAGATCCCGCTACCCTCATCTATTCAGCTCTTGAGGTTAGATTTCCTACTCTTAAGTCTATGTTTCCTTATCTCTGCGTATTTTGTTGCTATTGCTTGACTGTGCATAGTGATTTTGTTATGATCTTACTGGCAATACGATGTGTATTGGTAGTGTCGTTCAGGGACGAATGTTCCTAAGGGGGGGGGGATAATGTAACAACCCTAAAAATGAATAAGATAATTACTTAAGGTGTCAAGAATGCTTATGATTAGACCAGGGTTCACACAGATTGATACGCGTAGAACCAGACCTCAGAACCCCTACTACGACTAAGCCAACTAACTTGGGGAGTTTATTGAGCTTGGAAAGGTTGGAACCAACCATGTGAGGCTCTCGAAAACAAAGATTTAATCGAAAGAGTCTTTACCGAACTTAAAAGAAGAAACTTTAAGTTTTGAGGGTCCAGGGGTAAAATGGTCTTTTCCAGGCCAATGGTAATATTGTAATTACCCTGAGGAATTGATTATTTAATTAATTAATTTAATTAAAAAGAGCATTCGGGTTGGGGCGACCCTAAGTGACCCATTTTGCAAATGGGTTGTCACTCGGGTTCGAGCCCCACTAGAAGCAATGAATTGATGATTTAATCATCAATTAAAAATCTGATTCATTAAGGGTAAAATGGTCCTTTCACATATTACTTAAAATAAATCAGATTTGTATTAATTAATTAAATCCTATTTTTGACTAAGTCTTGAATTTAGTCTCCTAATCCTAATAACTCTCTCCCTCACGTTTCTCAACTCTCTTTCACGTCTCTCAACTCTCATTCTCTCACGCTCTGACTAACAAGAAAGCTCAAGAATAGTTTAATAACAATTGTTCTTCACACTTGAAAAACACACGAAATGTTTTAAGAAAAATAAGGTAATCAAAAACATCAAGGCAAAGGGAGGTTGTTCGTCGAGTGGTGTGTACGTTGAGGAGAATTTGGGCGTGGTTTGGAGGAGTTTCTGGGCAGCAGCTTCACACTTGAACAACATCAAAAGGTATGGATTTCTTCTCTCTTGGTCCATTTCCCAAGAGGTCCCTTACGACTCAAAAAGATTCACTCCGAAACTAAGGTTGTTCCCTTTTGTATGTCTTTGTCCCTAGCTCCGAAAAGAATTCGTAGGATGGGTATGTTGTGCTGCTAGATTTAAGTATGTATGGTGTGTTTATATTAAATTTGAACATGTTTATGTGCGTGAAATTACAAAAATGATAACCAATGCGTAATTGAAGAAAATGTGTGTGTGTGTACGTTGGCAGTGATGTTTTAGCCACTGTTTGAAAGCGTGTAGTGTAAGGCATGTTTTTCTTCTTGTATTTCATGTGTTAAAGTTGTGCATAATGTGATGTTCATATGGTGTGTGAAGTTACAAAGTTTGAGTGAAAACGCTTGACTAAATGTAATCCTAAACTACACCTAAATTACATGCTAAGTGTTTGGTGAAATGTCCTAAGAAACTAATATGAAAAGTTGATTTATGGAAGGTTAAAACTATGAATAAATTTTCCAGATTGTGCACTCTACAATGAGGTTAAAAATCTGGGTTTAAAAGGGAAAATAAAATCAGTGAGGTCAATGGGAATTGAACCCAAGACCTCACATGTTAAGAAGGCTGAAAAAGAAAAAATATGTGAAGGGGCTAAGGGGAATCGAACCCCTTAGCTACTCATTTCGCGACAAAGAAAAAGGGAAAATGGGCTGGGAAGATTCGACCCTTGGCTACTGGTCTTCGCGAAAAAGGGGAAAAGAAAATGGGGCTAAGGGGATTCGAACCTGGCCACTGTGGATTTTGCGAGAAAAGAAAAGGAAAAGAAAAACAAAGGGGGGCTGGGGGAATCGAACTCGCGAACTGGAGGAGATAGAGGAGAAAAATAAATTTAGTAAATGAATGGGAGGCGTGGGATTCGAACCCACGACCTCCAGGCACGCGCGAAAGGGAAAAGAAAATAAAGAAAAGAAAACGTGAGGCGTGGGAATCAAACCCACGACCTCAAGGCTGAAAAAGAATAAGGCAAAATTAACTAAAGAAAATGAAGTGAGGCTGTGGGGGTTCGATCCCACAACCTCACTGCCACTCGCCGAAATTAAATAAAAAATATTGGGAGGCGTGGGATTTGAACCCACAACCTCCCAAGCCCTTAGCAAAAATTAAATTAAAAAAAATGGGAGGCGTGGGATTCGAACCCACAACCTCCCAAGCCTCAGCGAAATTAAAGATTTAATAAGGAGGCTGTGGGGATTCGAACCCACAACCTCCCTATTTCCAGCGAATTAAATGATAAAAATCAAAGAGGCTGTGGGGGTTTGATCCCACAACCTCTTGGTTTGGCAAAAATGAGCAATGAAATATTTATTAAAAATAAAAAGAGGTTGTGGGGGTTCGAACCCACAACTCTTCGGCCAATTTAAGAGTAAAATTAAATAGAAAATTAATCCTTCGAAGGTAATGTTGAGATTTAATTTAGAGTCCTAATGTTATGAATATTAGAAATAAAATCAATGAAAAATATAAATGATATCCAAGTGATTCAAGATTTGGGTTCCCTTGCCCAAACTTCCGTATTGATACATAAGTCATACGTGAACAAAATATCCAAGAAAAATGCCACCTACTTAGATCGAAATCAAGATCTTGGCATATATACAAGATACATAAGTCTTGTACTACATAATCTTAGGAATGTATGACTCACTTAATGTATTATGAATGAAGCATCATGGCTTGTGTGTATAGACTCATAAGTCTAGCATACGTTTAAAAGTAAGTGAACCTAAGATGTATGTACTGAATAATGAAATGAACAATGAAATGATGAAACCCTAGAAGGGTTAAGTAAGGGTATGAAGCACACCAATGGCCAAGTATATTGGCATATGATGAAATGAACATTCACGTAAAATGAGGTGAGTAAATATGAAGAGTAAATGTGCTAATGATAATGAATGTGGTTACAACATGATATGAGGCTAACGCTAATAATGAGAGCAATCTCAAATGAGCTTAAGTAAATGTTACCAAAACGTACTCACCTATGAAAGTGTAAGATAATGAAGAGACCAGTCTCTATGAACACTCTAATGAAAGTATTGAGATTAACACACTTAATACTAACAATGAGATGAGAAATCATCTAATGAGCTATGATGTCCTCATACTAGAAGCCAGCTTCCATGACGTATGAGTAAAATGAAATGGAACTTTATATTGAGCACCGATAGGCTAGCTATGAGCGGTAATGCCTTTTTTCGGGAAGGGCGGAGGTTCACGTAACTCTCATGAGATGACACTGTCCGGCTTGCCATGTATGGGTCTTCTTATATCTCCTATTCTTCGAACCTATACTGGCAATATAGGGATCTGGCGGGGTTAAATTCCCATGTACGCTAGCATGTTTTTGGGTCACCTTGGCCGGTGATTTCACCTCTTTTCGGTGTGGGGGAGACACTGAATTTCATGATGCTCACATGATCTATGTCGGTTAAAGTTAAAGTTCCCAATGAATTAATGAGGCCAGCCTCAAATGAAGCACATAATGAAATGAATGATACCAAAGGTGTTAGGATAGGATAATCAAGAGGTGAGATAGACTCAGGTAATGACATTAGGTTATTCTTGATCATTGCACAGCAAGCCCGATGAAAGTCTTAAACTACACCCTAGGTATAGCTGGTGTTCACACTGGCTTATGAATGAAATGAAATGAAGTACGTATGAATGAATGAAGCAGACTCTGTGTTTGCTAATGAAGACTCCCTAGTTGAGGTCCCATATGTTGAGCCCTCATTTTGGAAAGTCTTAATGTCAAGTCCATGATTCCAAGGTCTCATGGTATATGAATGAACGATATGAAAGAAGCTATGTGTTATATTTTGTGATATGTGCTATATGAAGATGTTATGTGTCGTGTGCAATATGATGTTTATGAAGATGCATGTTACTTTCATGGCATGACTTTCCTAATTTTAATTTGGCAAGTCCACTGACTTGACCCCCAAAAATCATGTTGTTAGGAAAGAGCTATTCTTTCTCATGCATGTCTGTGGTGTGTGCTTGCATATACCCATACTTAGTACAAGTGTGTACTAACCCTATACAACTATACTATTTTAGGTGTAGGCACAAGTGGGCGATAGAGCTACAGGATCATTATTGCAGTTATCCGGACGTCCAGCATTCATCCGGAGTTGGTAGGTCCTCATGCTTTCGAGGATACTACTATTTTACATTCTAGCTTAGTTTTAGAGTTGGGTTAGTGGAGCATGTTCCACTAGCGTTTCTTTCCTGTTTTTATTCAGACTTTGTATTGGTGCCATTTTGGCAATTATACACTTAATACTTATTGGACTGTTTCTTTCAGTTGCTTATTTCTTAATGTTAGATGGTTGATGGTGAACAATTATGAAATGATAAGGATGTTTAACAAGTATGTTAAGGAAACAAAAGTTTCAAATTTTCCGCTAAAATTAACCTAGATGAAGTATGAATGACGTAAGTAGGCTTGTCTGCGACCTCTGAGAGGTCAACGACGCCGGTCTCGTCTGGGGTCTAGATTCCAGTCGTGACACCTAAGAGGAATAGGTTCTATGCCCTGAAGGGCAGGGAGGAGCAGGAGAAGTCCGCTGATGTGGTCACAGGTATGCTGCAAGTATTCTCAACTTCTGTTTATACTTTACTTGATCCAGGGTCTACGCTTTCCTTTGTAACTCCTTTGCTTGCTCTCACTTTTGAGATATTGCCTGAAGTTCTGAATAACCCTATTGTGGTTAGTACACCTTTAGGAGAAAATATAAGAACTGATAGAGTATACAAGGATTGCCCAATAGTTGTAAGTGGTAAGACTATGTGTGCAGACTTGGTTGAGTTACCCATGCATGATTTTGATGTTATTCTTGTTTTGGACTGGCTTCACAGTTGTTATGCTTGTTTGGATTGTCGTAGTAAAGTGGTGAGATTTTGTTTCCCTAATGAAGAAGAGCTAGTCTGGGAGGGGTACAACTCGAGTCGTCCTAATCCCTTGATTTCGAACCTTAAGGCCAATAAAATGATGTCCAATGGGTTATTGTGTCATCTTGTGAGTGTTAATGATTTAGATCATGACATCCCTTCCATTGATCCAGTGCCTGTAGTGAATGAGTTCCTAGATGTATTTCCTGATGATTTGCCTGGAGTCCCTCCCCCTCGAGAGATTGACTTTGGTATCCACTTAGAACCCGATACTAAACCAATTTCAATTCCTCCCTACAGGATGGCTCCAGCTGAACTCAAGGAGTTGAAGCTGCAATTAAAAGATCTTACTGATAAGGGTTTCATTCAGCCGAGCATATCCCCTTGGGACGCTCCAGTGTTGTTTGTGAAAAAGAAGGATAGAACCCTTAGAATGTGTATCGATTATCGGCAGCTCAACAAAGTCACTATAAAGAATAAGTATCCACTTCCCAGAATAGATGATTTGTTCGATCAGCTCTAAGGGTCTAGTTTCTTCTCTAAGATTGATCTTCGTTCAGGGTATCATCAGCATAGTGTTAGGGATGGAGGTATCCCAAAGACGGCCTTTCATACCCGTTATGGTCATTATGAGTTCTTAGTCATGTCATTTTGTCTCACTAATGCACCAGCTGCATTTATGGACCTCATGAATCGATTCTTCCATGAATACCTTGATTCTTTCGTCATAGCATTCATTGATGACATCCTCATCTACTCTAGGACCAAGGAAGATCATGAACAACATTTGAGACTAACCTTGAAGGTACTTAGACAACATCAACTGTATGCCAAATTTAGCAAGTGTGAATTCTGTCTTAGATCAGTGACCTTCCTGGGTCATGTTGTGTCTGATAAGGGCGTGGAGGTGGATCCCAGGAAGACTGAGGCTGTGAAGAACTGGCCAAAGCCTCTTACTCCCACTGACATCCGTAGCTTTCTGGGATTGGCTGGTTACTACCGCAGGTTCGTGGAGGGATTTTCTTCCATTGCATCCCCACTGACAGCTTTGACTAAGAAGAAAGCCAAGTTTGAATAGACGGAGACTTGTGAGAAGAGTTTCCAGGAGCTCAAGGACAGACTCACTTCAGCCCCGGTGCTTACTTTGCCTAAGTATGGTGAGAATTACACTGTTTATTGTGATGTATCTAGGGTTGGTTTGGGTTTTGTTCTTATGCAGGTTGGTAAGGTCATAGCCTATGCGTCCAGACAGCTCAAGGTTCATGAGAAGAATTATCCCACTCATGACCTAGAGTTGGCAGTTGTGGTGTTTGCACTGAAGCTGTGGAGGCACTACTTGTATGAAGTGCATGTGGATGTGTCACAGATCACAAGAGTCTCCAGTACGTGTTCACACAGAGGGAGTTGAATTTACGTCAGCGGAGATGGTTGGAGCTATTGAAGAATTATGACATAAATGTTCACTACCATCTAGGTAAGGCTAATGTTGTAGCTGATGCTTTGAGCAGGATGAGCATGGGAAGTACAGCCTACGTTGAGGATGAGAAGAAGGAGTTGGCTAAAGATGTACACAGACTGGACAGACTAGGTGTACGATTGGTTGACTCTACTAGTGGGGATTTTTCAGTTCATCCTAGTTCTGAATCATCCTTGGTAGTTGAAGTCAAGCAGGGTCAGCATCTCGATCCTGTGTTGATGGAGCTGAAGGACTCAGTGTTGATAAAGATGAATGAGTCTTTTGCTTTGGGAGGTGACGGCATACTTAGGTACCAGGACAGGCTATGTGTACCAAATGTGGATGATTTGCGGACCAGGATTATTGCAGAGGCCCATGGTTCCAGATATTCCATACATACAGGTTCCACCAAGATGTATCATGACCTTAAACAGATTTATTGGTGGGATGGCATGAAGAAGGACATTGCAGAATATGTGGCCAAGTGTCCTAATTATCAGCAGGTTAAGGCAGAACATCTTAAGCTTGACGGTCTTACTCAGATTATTGAGGTTCCAACTTGGAAGTGGGAGGCCATTAATATGGACTTCGTGGTTGGTCTTCCGAGGACTAGGAGACAATATGAATCCATATGGGTTATTGTGGACAGGATGACTAAGTCTGCCCACTTTATCCCTGTGAAGTCTACTTACAGAGCCGAGGATTATGCGAGACTCTACATTGATGAGATTGTGAGATGGCATGGGATTCCTTTGTCTATCATTTCAGATAGAGGAGCTTAGTTTACTTCACATTTCTGGAGAGTTTTCCAGAACAGCTTGGGCACATAGGTAAAGCTTAGTACTGCCTTTAATCCTCAGACTGATGGGCAGGCAGAACGCACCATTCAGACATTGGAGGACATGTTGAGAGCGTGTGTGATTGACTTCAAGGGTAGCTGGGATGACCATCTGCCTTTGATAGAGTTCTCGTATAATAATAGCTATCACTCAAGCATTGGGATGGCACCGTTTGAGGCACTGTATGGTAGGAGGTGTAGATCTCCAGTTGGGTGGTTTGAGGTTGGAGAGTCATCCATTTTGGGTCCAGAGATCATTCATGAGGCCTTATAGAAAGTCAGAGTGATTAGGGACAGGTTGGCTACTGCTTACAGTCGGTAGAAGTCATATGCAGATAACAGAAAACGACCCTTAGAGTTTGATGTTGGTGACCAGGTCTATCTGAAGATATCACCTATGAAGGGGGTGATGAGGTTTGGCAGGAAGGGGAAGTTGAGTCTAAGGTATGTTGGGCCATACGAGATCTTACAGCGTGTTGGTGAGGTGGCCTATAAGTTGGCATTGCATGTGGAGCTAGCTTCTGTCCATCCAGTCTTTCATGTATCCATGTTAAAGTAGTGCCTAGGTGATCCAACATCGATTCTACCTGTGGAAGGTTTGGGGGTCGATGAAGACTTGTCCTATGAGGAGGTACCTGTTGAGATCTTAGACAGACAGATCAAGCGGCTGAGGAACAAGGAGATTGCCACAGTGAAGGTATTGTGGAGAAATCATCTTGTTGAGGGTGCTACGTGGGAGGCTGAGGCCGACATGAGGTCCCGCTACCCTCATCTTTTCAGCTCTTGAGGTTAGACTTCCTACTCTTAAGTCTAAGTTTCCTTATCTCTCCATATTTTGTTGCTATTGCTTGACTGTGCATAGTGATTATGTTATGATCTGACTGGCATTACGCTAGATAGTAGTAGTGTCATTCGGGGACGAATGTTCCTAAGGGAGGGATAATGTAACAACCCTAAAAATGGATAAGTTAAGAAATGCTTAATGTGTCAAGAATGCTTATGATTAGACCAGGGTTCACACGGATTGATGCGCGTAGAACCACACCTTGGAACCCTTGCTACAGCCAAGCCAACTAACTTGGGGAGTTAGTTGAGCTTGGAAAGGTTGGGTCCAACCATGCAGGGCTCTCGAATACGAAGATTTACTCGAAGGAGTCTTTATCGGACTTAAAAAGAGGAAATCTTAGGTTTAAAGGGTCTAGGGGTAAAATGGTCTTTTTCCTGGCTAAGGGTAGTATCATAATTACCCTAAATATGTAATTAATTATTTAATTAATAAGGTGGAAGAGCAATTTGGGGAGAGAGAGCCAAAATTGAGCTCTTGAAGTGAAGTCTTGCTCCACCCGGGTTCGAACCTAGGTGGAAGCACTGAATTAATAATAATAAAAATAACATTTTGAGTGATTTTACAATTTTAAAAAAATAAAAATAAAAATAAAATCAATAATTTCATAAAGATAAATAAATATTCAAGGAATTAACTCAAAGACTCTGTGAATAAAAAGGCATTACTCATTTACTTACTTAGATAGAGAATTAATTGGTTATCTTGCAACTAATAATTACTCCTATTACTATAGAAATATTCTCATATTTTGTATTTGAAAAATCAAATTTAATTTAAACAAAAAAATATATCTTAAAATATCAATCAAAATTAATATAATTTAATTGTTAAAACACAAAAGAAAAAAACTGAGGGGTCATACTTAGTAAGCATTTGATTATGTACATTATTATTTTTTATGTTATCTCTTTCGTCGCCACAAAGAATCACGAGATGAATTCTAGATAAAAGGAAGACAAAATTATGATAAAATTACAGGCATGACTATAATTCTATTAGTTTATTATTTAGAACGATAAGAAAAAATCTCTTGAATTGTAATGTAATGTTTGAATATGAAAAAGAGTCTCCAAATGAAAAAATAAATAAAAATTACACAGGTACTTAGAGTCTGTTAAAATTTTAAACTTCAGTACTGTAATGTTTGAATATGAAAAAGAGTCTCCAAATAAAAAAATAAATCAAAATGATTTGTGTAGTGAAAAAATATAGTTGAAATAAAAGATTGGACTTAATTTTAATGTAGAAAACCTCTCCTTTTACTATAAAAAAAATTATATTACTTATCAGTTGTCACAAATTAAAGTTTATCAGTTGTCACAAATTAAAGTTTGGACTTGTCACCTGTTTTTTAAAAAATAAAAATTAAAATGAGTTGCTTGGTATTTATTCTATAAAGTTAATAATATTGTTTTTGTCTCATTTTTTTCGAGTTGTTTCAAATGAATCAAATATTATTTTTCTTTCTTTTATATTAGGTTTTATACATGTCAGCGTATACGTTCTCAAATGATTTTTTGTTTTTGAAAAAAGATCATAAAATAATTCTTCTCAAAAGGTAATATTTTATATTCTTTCTATTTTCAAATTTTAATTGAATAAAGTGTTTAATGTGACATAGTATGTCAACTAAAAGAGAAAACAATTTTGTTTAGCATTTTGAGGAAAAAAAATAATTGAGTGAATTTTATAGTTATAAAAAATCGAATATAATTTTAATCAATTGAGAATTATTGAAGTATAAATGACTATTTAAGAAATTAACTCAATCATAACATTATTTGTCTATAATGTTTGATATATGTAAGTTGATTAATCTTTGCAGGGAGGCAAGGCTCAAGAGAGTCTACACAAATAGAAATGACATTATTCATTTGCTCTTATAGATAAGTAATTAATTTGTATAGTTTTGAATATATAAATTCAATAATTATTTAATTTTAATTTGCTTATCTTATAATCTTTTTTAGTTTACTTCATAGAGTATTTTCTTTTTGACAAGTGATCTTTAATTTGGACTTTTTTATATGGTACTATGAATATTTTCTTTTTGACAAATGATCTTTAATTTGGACTTTTTTATATGGTATATTAACTAAAATTGTATTTTAGTAAGTTATACATATCTCTAATTTAGTTCCATATATACATAATTGAAATTTTTTGTTTACTTTATTGAATTTTCTATTAAGTCAAGTCAAAAAAATAAAAAGATATTTTCGGTCAGATCAACTTAATATAAATTTAATCAAATGAAAATGTTTTAATAAAAGTAGAAATAAAGTCAACAAAACATTTAATAAGAAAAATTTAGCCTACTTATAAAAGCCTGCAAATATTTTTGGTTCACTCACTCAGTTTTTTCAGCCTCGACATACAATACAAATATGAACCTATGAGAAGAATCTCTACACTTCCTTAAGATCTAATTGTTGAAATATTTCTATGGCTTTCCGTTATTTCATTGATGCGTTTTAGGTATGTTTCCAAAATTTTTGATACTCTTGTGTTGGATTCAGATTTTACTCATGTCCATCACCTACGCTCTATGACTCGTGATGGTGGAACAAGATTCCTTATGGG
Organism: Solanum sitiens; assembly: GCA_016801875.1. Lineage (NCBI taxonomy): Eukaryota > Viridiplantae > Streptophyta > Magnoliopsida > Solanales > Solanaceae > Solanum > Solanum sitiens. Next base: position 1,526,237 of record JABWTJ010000035.1, on the reverse strand, counting down.
GAAAGCTGAAGATCTATATGCTATAGATCTAAATGAAGATGGAAATACATCTAGATGGTATTTTGATCGACACGATCAATATTTTAATGGACCGTGTGTTAATGGTTCATACTGCATCTGGAAGTTTGATGAAGAGACTATTAGAATTTTCAATCCCAGTATAAGAAAAATGATAGTACTTCCCTATCATAGAAAAAACTCTCACTCGATAGAATCTTTATATTACTATTCACTAGGTTATGAAGCTGTAGAAAAGACGTACAAAGTTTTGATGCAAGTTCGTAATACAAGTGGGCATGCACACAGTTTTATTTCACCTTAAACATAGATAAATCGTGGAGAAAAATTAAAGACATCATTAACTTTTTTTTATGTTATAGTATGAAAAATTGTTGTATTAAAGGATTTATCTATATGATAGATTACTCGAAGAATTCGATAGTTGCATTTGATTTGAGGACTGAAAATTTCAGAGTTATAGGATTGAGTGATGATATATGTAAAAATATATCTGATTATAATTTGATAGAAGTGAAGAGAAAAATAGCATTACTGGACTGTTGGGGAAGTATCACTGGTAGAAATGATTTATGGATTTTAGAAAATTCTGAAAAGAAGAATGGAAGAGTCATGGAATTCGTATTCCTTCGCAGTGGAAAGATGTTGAAGATATATTGAAACCAAAATATGATTCTCCTCAAGGATTCTATGATTCTCGTGATGGCGAAATTATAATTATTGCTGTGAAAAATAACAGTTTATTTTGTTACTTTTATGATGTTGGAAAAGTTAGTTGGAGATACTTAAAAAATTCATGGAGCTCCCGTAGATGATGAAATTAATGGCATTAATATTTACGTAGAAAGCCTCTACTTATGCTAATAAAATAATAAAAGTATTTCAATGCTTATTACTAAGTTTGGACTTGTGATATTATTTTTTTCCCTTTGCTTTGCTAGTTATTTAATTCTACCAATTTAAAAGATATTATTTTTTCATTTCTTTTTCAAATGATTATTTCTCTATATATTATAATATTATATTATTAGGCTTTATGTATGTGAAAGCATATGATTTTTTAATTTTTTGTAATGCAATGTGTTATTAAATAAAAAAAAGTTAATGAAAAAATTCTTCTAAAATGATAATGTTTTATGTTTTTCTTTTTCTTACTAATAATTAAGAATTTCAAAATTGAATTAAATAAAATAGTTAATGTGACATGGATTGTCAACTAGGAGAGAAGAAATATTTTGCAATATTTAATATATTTTGAAAATAATAATAATAAAAATATTAATAATGATGATGACGACGACGACGACAATGATGATGATGATGATGCCTAAGTCATTTGTGACCCCTTAAAGTTATTCACATATTTCAATTAGACACCTTAACTAAGGCTAGTACCTATTGAACACTTTTATCTATTCATATTTGTTCCTATTAGACATTTTTCGATAATAAATAAAAAAAATAAAGTGTGTGTAATGTACTTGCTGTGATGTGGCAAAATGACAAATTAAAAGATAACATGTGGCATAGGGTCCAACAATTATAGAAAAAAAGAATTTTATGTTAAAAAGAATGAAATTATTTTAAATAAATTTTCCATCTATTTTTAAAAAATAAATAAATAAGAAGCCCAATCCTATTCAGCCCCTATTCTTCTTCATCTTCTCTTTAACAAGATTTTCTTTCTTAAACAATAAAATTCAATATCTTTGTTAATTGCTTTTTTAATTATTTTTTATTCCTAATACATGAGTGAAAAATATATTCAAAGAGTGATAAAGAAAGAGAGTCTTTCAGTCGTCTTGAAATCCATAGCTAAGATTAATCGACAGGACATAAATTATTTTTATTAAACCAATCTGATATTATTTTTGATAATTTTAATGGGTTTAAATTTTAATTTGAATGGTAATATTTGTTCGAAGGTGACCCAGATGGACGTCGATCGGCTTATTTCTTTTAGTCTGATGTTCTCTCTTCTTTTTTCCCTTCAAATTCACTTAGTCAATTCAATTTTTATTTTTTTTTTAATAAATATTAAAAAGAGATACAATAGAAAAAAAGAAAAAAAAACAGTGTGCAAGTCTTCCTCTCTTTGGTGAAGAAGACGACTTGAAAGAGGTGGGATGGGGGCTTTTTTCCTTTTTCTTTTTGTTTAAACAATTGGTATTACTTTTAAACTATTTTTTTTAAAATAAACTATTTAAATGCCAAGTGAAAAAAGGTATTAATTTTTTTGAAAAAAGAAAAAGAAAATAATATTTAAGGTTTCTTCTTGCGCTTAGCTGAAGTGAAAATATTTTTTTGGCCACATCAACATTTTGTGTTAATAGATTTAATTTTTGAACTATGTAGGTGTTCAATAGGTAATAATCACAGTTGAGGTGTATGTGAAAATGCAGACAACTTTAAGGGTCTGTAAATGACTTTAGCCTAATAATAATAATCTATCTATATATCATAGGAGAAGTAAAAAGTAACACGTGTCAGCAAATAAAAAATCAACAATTTTAAAATTCAAAAAATAATTTCAAATTGTTTATGTATCTAAAATGAACCAAAAATAAATAAAAAGAAGTAACAAACTGAATCATTCTGTGTTTCTATTTCTTTTACCAAAATTAAAATTGGTTAATATTTTTTTAATTTGAATTTTAAATATTTAAAAAAGAAACCTGAAAAAGATTGATATGGAAGACTCATTATTACTTTATTAGTAACCAACTAACTCATTATTAGTTTGAATTTTGAATTTTTAAAAAATAAATAAATATTTATAATTAAGAATTGGTGAACAAAAAGATTCTATTTAATAATAATAATAATAATAATAATAATAATAATAATAATAATAATAATAATAATCTTTCCACAACATCTAAACAAATACACCTACACAAAAAAATTATTATCAAAATATTTATTAGATAAAAATAGTAATATATGATAAAGCCGAAAAATCAATAGAAATAAAGATTGCAAAAGTGAGGGTTGTTGTAAAATATTAGCAATATGAAATTATCTAAGACAATAACTATATAGACAAGATATATGGGAGAATGCTTTTTTATTTCTTTCTTCCGTACTTTTCAATTGATCCTTTAATAAAATAATCATCGCCTATTTATAGTAGAAAATGTCTCTTCAAAGTTACATGACTTAAAGTGTTCATTTATTGCGTACATGAACTTCAAAGAGAGTTACGGATGAGCTTTGAAGTGAGTTACAATTGACATCCACATTAATGCATTTATAACACTCCCTCTTGGATGTCCATATATAATGTGCCTCGTTAAAACCTTACTAAGAAAAACCCAGAGGAAAAAAGTCTAGTGAAGGAAAAAGAGTACACACATCTTGTAATACGCCTTGAGTGCTGCCTCATTAAAAACCTTACCAGGAAAATCCAATGGGACAAAACCTTGGCTAAGGGAAAAAGAGTACATTGCGTATTTACTCCCCCTGATGAAGAACTTATTTGATATCTTGGAGACGACGCATCCCAATCTTATATCTTAGCTTCTCAAATGTTGGCGTTGACAATGCCTTAGTGAATAAATCTGCAAGATTATCACTCGAACGAATCTGTTGAACATTTATCTCACCATCTTTTTGAAGATCATGTGTGAAAAAGAACTTAGGTGAAATATGCTTTGTTCGATCTCCATCGATATATCCTCTCTTTAATTGAGCTATGCAAGCAGCATTATCTTCATACAATATTGTTGGAGTCTTTGTTTGCACAGAAAGACCGCATAATTGCAGAATGTGTTGAGTCATTGATCTCAACCATACACACTCTCGACTGGCTTCATGAATGGTTATTATCTCTGCATGATTTGAAGAAGTAGCAACTATTGTTTGCTTCATTGAACGCCATGATATAGCTGTACCTCCATATGTGAATAAATAGCCTGTCGGAGATCGGGCTTTATGTGGGTCAGACAAATACCCTGCATCTGCATAACCGATCAATTATGACATGGATGCATTAGAATACAACAATCCCATATCAATTATTCCTTGAAGATATCTGAATATATGTTTAACACCTTTCCAATGTCTTCTTGTTGGACATGAGCTGAATCTCACCAATAAACTTACTGCGAAACAAATATTTGGCCGGGTATTGTTGGCAAGGTACATTAGTGCCCCAATAGCACTAAGATATGGTGTTTCATCACCAAGAACCTCTTCATCCTTTTTCTTGAGGTCGGAATGGATCTTTATTTATATCAAGAGATCTCACAACCATCGGGGTACACAATGGGCGTGATTTATCCATGTCAAATCTTTTCAAAACCTTTTCAGTACATGTTGATTGATGGATAAATATTCCATTTGTCAAATGTTCAATCTGAAGGCCAAGATAAAATTTTGTCTTACCAAGATCTTTCATTTCAAATTCTTTCTTCAAACACTCAACGGCTTTTGAAAGCTCTTTAGGAGTTCCAATAATGTTCAAATCATCAACATAAACAGATATTATTACAAATTCAGATTGTGACCTTCGTATAAAAATACAAGGACAAATAAGGTCATTCTTATACCCTTCATTTAGCAAGTATTCGCTAAGACGGTTATACCACATTCGCCCTGATTGTTTCAATCCATATAAAGATTTTTGAAGCTTTATTGAACAACTATCTTTTGAATTTTTATATGCTTCAGGAACATTGAGTGCTTCAGGGATTTTCATAAAACTATTATGGTCTAGTGAGCCATACAAATAGGCTGTGACAACGTCCATTAGATGCTTTTCAAGCTTTTCATGAACTGTCATATTTATTAGATACCTGAAGGTAATTGCATCTACCACAGGAGAATACGTCTTCTCATTATCAATGCCAGACCTTTGTGAAAATTCTTGTGCCACAAGTCGTGCTTTATATCTTAGACTTTACCATTTTCATTGCGTTTTTGCACAAAAATCCATTTATGCCCTACTGGCTTGACACCTTCAGGTGTTCGGACTATTGGTCCAAAAACTTCACGTTTTTCAAGTGAAGTCAATTCTGTTTGAATTGCTTCCTTCCATTTTGGCCAATCATTTCTCTGTCTACACTCGTTGAGAGATCTTGGTTCCGAATCCTCATCTTGTTGCATTTTTCAACTGCAATATTATAGGCAAAAATATTATGCACCACAATATTATTTCGATTCCACCTTATTCTCGTCGAGACATAATTTATAGAGATTTCCTCATTCTCATTATTTTCAGGTACATGGACCTTCTTTGTGGTGTTATCATTTATTATGTCTCGAAGCTCTTCATGAGCAATTGCCTCTATATTATGATCATCATCTTGATCATTTATTCCTTTCTTTTTTTGAGGATTTTTATCCTTGGAACCAATTGGTCTACCACATTTTAAGTGTGGTCCAGAATCATTTGCCTTAACATTTTGTCCTATAGGGACATCAACTCGAACTTGAGCATTAGCAGCTGGAATATATGATTTAGTAACCCATGGAAGGTTAGTAAATGCATCCGGCAGTTGATTTGCAATATTCTGCAAATAAATTATCTTTTGAACTTCTTGCTCACATTGATTTGTTCGAGGATCTAAATGAGACAGTGAAAGTGAATTCCAATCTATCTCATTTCCCAACTGTTTTTGTTCTCCCCCTAATGTTGGGTATACTGATTCATCAAAATGACAATCATCAGACCTTGTCGTAAATAAATCTCCAGTTCTAGGTTCCAAATATTTTATAATAGAATGAGATTCATACCCAACATATATCCCCAATCTTTTTTGGGGACCCATCTTTATGCGTTGTGGTAGAGCGATCGGAACATATACCGCACAACCAAAGATTCTAAGATGGGAAATATTTGGCTCCTGACCAAAAACCAATTGTAATGGGGAGATGTCATGGTAACTAGTTGGCCTTATGCGCACAAGTGCTGCTGCATGCAAAATAGCATGACCCCATATCGAAACAGGCAACTTTGTTCTCATCAACAAAGGTCTAACTATAAATTGAAGACGTTTAATCAATGACTCTGCTAAACCATTTTGAGTATGAACATGTGCAACAGGATGTTCAACTGTTATTCCAGTGGACAAACAATAATCATTAAATGCCTGAGATGTAAACTCACCAGCATTATCAAGACAAATTGTTTTTATTGCATAATCTGGAAATTGTGCTTTTAACCTTATTATTTGAGGCAACAACCTCGCAAAAGCCATATTACGAGTTGATAATAAGCACACATGAGATCATCTAGTAGATGCATCTATCAAGACCATTAATATTTAAATGGTCCACATGCAGGGTGAATTGGTCCACATATATCACCCTGTATCCATTCCAGAAATGCAGGGGATTCCACCCCAACCTTAGCCATTGATGATTTGATAACCAACTTTTCTTGTGAACAAGCAACACAAGAGAATTCCTTTGATTGAAGAACATTTTGGTTCTTCAAAGTATGCCCATGTGAATTCTCAATTACTTTGCGCATCATATTATAACCGGGATGGCCCAACCGGTCATGCCAAATGATAAAGTCATTAGAATCAGTAAACCTTTTGTTTACTACGGCATGTGATTCAACTGTACCAATATTTGAATGGTACAATCCAGAAGAAAGTGCTGGCAATTTTTCATGCACAGTTTTCTTATCCGCATTTATTGTAGTAATATAAAGGTATTCCACTTTTCCTTCATTCGTAGTCTCAACAAGATAGCCATTTTGGCGAATAACCTTGAAACTTAACAAGTTTCTATGAGACTTACTACAATACAATGCATTGTCAATTACAATTAATGTTCTTCCAGGTAGTAATAAGGCTGCTCTTCCAGAGCCCTCAATCAATTTTGTACTACCGGATATTGTATTAACATATGCCTTTGTCATTACCAAAAAAGAGAAATATTTCTTTTCTCTTAGTATCGTATGAGTTGTGGCACTGTCCAAAAGACACATATGTTCACTACTCATCTTGGATCCAACTGAAGACTGGAAAATTTTATTTATCTTCATAAGAATAAAAATACATAATAAGAAGTACGAAATTTAACAAAATAAATCTTATGTACATAAACTTTAATTTAAGACATTAAAAATACATAAAAACATTATTCATTTCATAGCTCAATTATCAATCTCAGTTGTGATCCCCAAAAAAGTCCTCAGCTTCTAGATGAATAATATCATCGAGCCCATCAAAAGCATTATCTTTCAATGTTAAGTTTGCCTCAACATTCTCATTATATTTTTGAGAAGATCCTTCCTGAACATCATCTTTAAGAATCAAATGTGACTTTACTCGGGCTTTAGAGGAGGAGGTGCCACCTTTATTTCCTTTCCTTTTAAAGGAATTTTGATACAACCTGACAAAATGCTCAGGTGCCCGACATTCATTTTTCCAGTGACCTTTAAGGCCACAATGACAGTGATCGCCCTTTCCTTTAGAAGGATTATTTTGAGAACCTATATTGTTCTCCCTTCTGTTATGACCACCACTTCGACGATTACTATATCGTCTTTTGCCTTTGTCACGCCCGCACACATTGTCATGGCTCCGATTGTTTTGTCTTATTTCAGACTGGCCATGTGCTTCAACCGCGTGTGCCTCCGGTAATGGAGCACTTCCAGCGGGACGGGCTTCGTGATTTTTCATAAGAAGGTCTTGCTCAGCCACTTAGAAGGCATGAGATCAATTCAGAGTATTTTGTGAAAACCTTTTTCACGATATTACTGCTGTAATATCATATTAGAGGCATGGAAAGTAGTTAGTATCTTTTCCAACATGTCCTCATCTTTTATTATTTCTCCACATAATTTCAATTGAGAAGTTATTCTAAATACAGCAGAATTATACTCAATTACGGTTTTATAATCTTGAAACCGTAAGTGCATCCACTCATAACGAGCCCTTGGCAATACCGTTGCCTTGAGGTGGTCATACCTCCCTTTCAAACCTATCCACAATTCAAGTGGATCTTTCACCGTTAGGTATTCAACCTTCAGGCTTTCATCAAGATGATGACGAAGGAAAATCATAGCTTTCGCTTTATCCTGACTTGATGTCGTATTTCCTTCGATTATACTATCACCAAGATCCTTAGCGGTAAGGTGAATTTCAGCATCAAGTACCCATGACAAATAATTCTTTCCAGAAATATCAAGTGCCACAAATTCAAGTTTTGACAAATTCGACATGATAAAAACTATCATAAAATAATTGAGTTAATATTATGATGTTGGTTTCTTTATAATAAATTGTAAATAATGTTTAAATGATGAAGTATAATATGATTATATAATAAATTATATGTTACATGTATGCACATTGAATGTCTTTAAAACATATAAACTAATGACATATTGAAACAGTAGATTTAATATGTAATTTTAATTGTTATACAGTATTAACGCCATTTTTTTTCTTAAGAGTTTTAAGTCATATTTAATATAACAATATTCTTTTTTATGACACACCCCTATATATTATCATAATGTATTAAAATAGTTATTTTAACTAGCATGCTATCATATTACTTTAGTAATTAATTTAGAGTTATAAGTTAGTAAATAACATAACAATATAAATCTATAACGTATTGATTATTATGTCAAATAAAGTATCATAATAATAGCTAAATCAAGTTATATATGCAGTAGTTAAATTATAGATTAAATATTTATGCAAGTCCTATTAGATATGCTCTAAACATATAAATGTATACCTGACTCGGAAAAAAAAATGATTAACGCTTAGGAAAAAAAGTTAATTCCGAATTAAGTAGGCCTTAATTGGTTAGAGACTCTTGCTGATAACGTGTTGTAAAATATTAGCAATATGAAATTATCTAAGACAATAACTATATAGACAAGATATATGGGAGAATGCTTTCTTATTTCTTTCTTCCATACTTTTCAATTGATCCTTTAATAAAATAATCATCGCCTATTTATAGTACAAAATGTCTCTTCAAAGTTACATGACTTAAAGTGTTCATTTATTGCGTACATGAACTTCAAAGAGAATTACGGATGAGCTTTGAAGTGAGATACAAATGACATCCACATTAATGCATTTTTAACAAGGGTGATTATTATTATTTGTTTTTAAAAAAAGGCACCACCTTATTCCGTGGAGAATTTTAAAAAACAATTTCAATCAGTAGAGAATTTTAAGGAATGATTCCAAATTTTAAAATTAATGTAAAACCTGAAAATAAAAGTAACAATTACAAATATAACTTTCCTTATGATAATAATACAAAATTAAAATAATGATGATATAATAGTAATGATAATATTAATAATAATAATAATAATAATAGTAATAATAATAATATTTCACAAATTTTCCAAATGGGAGACATAAAATAATATAAATAAAATTTCACGGTTTCAAAATATACATATACACGTCCTTTCCCTACCAAAAAGTTACAAAAATATTAAAAATATATAAAAATTATATTATTTTTAATTTTTAATTTTTAATTTGAATTTATCTGATTAATGATTTTTGAATTTCAAAACCGTTTATTAACTTCTCATGATAAATAACTTCTTACTGCATTAACCATAATCAGCTTAAAATTTTAATTAAAATTCTTAAATTTGTAACCAATAAAATTCTTAAACCACAAATATCCTATAAATAAACTAATCAACCAACTTCTTCTAAAACGCGAGATGAAAAACAACAATTCCTCTGTAAGTCTTATTTTCAAGTTTTTTTTCTTCAATTTTTATCCATTTTTTTCAGTTCTTGATTATCTCAAATAAACTCAGTTTAATGAGAAAATCTATATGAAGTTTATCTCTAATATATACGTGAGATTTTTCTTTTCCTTCATTAATTTCAATTATCTTACTTTGAAATTTGAGAATGAACTGTAGAATTCTCACACATATGTGAAGAATCAAGGATTGTATTGATAATTGAATGACTGAGTTACATACTCCTTATATAGGAGAAGAGTCCTATACTAGCTACACTAGGAATCCTAATACAACACAAATATATTATGTACACCTCATCCTAGTCGACTACATCAGCTTTAGTCGTACAAAGTATAGACTTGTACATAAATTAGGATTGAGTAGTCTAGTTCTAGTGTAACTTAAACTCTAACTCGTCAGACAACTTCACCGAACCTGTTCTATCAGCTTCCTTCAACACTTCCCCTCAAGATAGTGAATGGAGGAACTGTAACTCCTAGCTTGCGACGAAACTCAGCAAAAATCTATTTGGTTAATGCTTTTGTATGAATATCTGCTAGCTGATCCTTAGACCTCACAAATTGAGTAACAAGTTGTCCTCTAGCCACTTTCTCACGAACAAAATGATAGTCCATTTCAACGTGTTTAGTTCTAGCATGCATAACTGGATTAACTGTCATGTACAAAGCACTCATGTTGTCACAATACAGTGTAGGTACAGATCGAAGAAACACCCCAAGATCATGAAGTAGATACATGAACCATGTCATCTCTGATGTAGTAGAGGAAAATGGTCTATACTAAGCTTCAGCACTTGAACGAGCGACTGTGGACTGTTTCTTGGAGGTCCAAGAAATACAGTTTTCACCTAGGTAGATGCTATAGCCTGTAATTAATCTCCTAGTGGTGGTACAAAACCTCCCCAATCAGCAGCGGAGTACCCATACAACCTACATGGTGATTTTGAAATAAGTCTAATTCCAAAGTGCAGAGTGCCTTTGATGTACATGAGAATTCTTTTCACCCCTTGAAGATGTGCACTGTTCGAATTTGCATAAATTGACTTGCAAAATTCAGAGCATGAGTAATATCTGATCTTGTGAGAGTCAAGTATTGAAGACTCCCTACTACCATTCTGTAAACATATGTTTCAACCAGACTTCCCACAACTTCATGTAGACCACGCTTTTGAGCCAAAGGAGTGACTATAGCCTTTGCAAAAGTTATTTTAGTCTTGTCTAGCAGCCCAGCAACATACTTACTCTGGATTAAGTGGATGCCCTCATCAAAATACTTAACCTCAACTCCAAGAAAGAAGTGTAAATGGCCAAGATCTTTCATGGCGAACTCCTTCCCAAGTTGTTGAACCAACTCTGAGACATGAGATGGATTACTTCCTGTGACAATAATATCATCCATATATAACAAGAGAAATATTTTGCCTTTGTGAGTTTGCAAAGTAAATAAGGAAGGGTCAAACTTACTACAAATAAAACCAAGGTGCAAGAGATGCATGCTAAACTTATCAAACCAGGCTCTTCTTTAAGACCATATAATGCCTTTTTAAGTAGCCTGAGGATACTGGGGATCAATAAAACCAGGAGGTTGATTCATGTACACCTCATCTTGTAAGAAGCCATGGAGAAAGGCATTTTTGACATCGATTTGTCTAACTTCCCACTTTGAACTGACAACAATGATAGAACCAACCTAATAGTTGTTGCTTTAACCATAGGACTGGATGTTTCTTCAAAATCTATCCCTTCAATCTGCGAAAATCCCCTTGCCACAAGTCTGGCCTTGCATCTATCTACTGTTCCATCAACTTTTAATTTTGTCTTGAACCCCCATTTTGATCCAACTAAGTTCATACCAGGAGATTTGGGCACCAAAATCCATGTCTTGTTAGTATGTAAAGCATCAATCTCTTCCAGCATTTCTGCAAGCCAATGAGGCGATTTTAGTGCTTCCTAGTAGTATTTAGTTCTCTCACAATTTCGGTGCTGCTGCGAGCAACAAGTGACAAGTGTTGTTCCTTCGCCTTGTTCCTGCTGATCATATGATGCCCTTGTGGTGCAGGAAGTACCTCAACTGGTACATCAATCAAGGTAATGGACTGGAGTGTAACATTATTAAGTTGATGGTCAACTGGTACATCAACTAAAGTGGTTGTTTGATGATGATCATTGACTGGACCTGTAAGAGCAACCTGTTCCTCAACATCTGATCTTGCACCTAAGAGGTCAATAATACCCTCATTATCAATGAGTACATGAGGTGTAGCAGTATTATCACTAGTAATGTGTGGGCTAGCAGCCTATACTTCCCCTGAATCATAATTATCATGTGCCTGCATTTTAGAGAAAGATTCAACAAAAGTATCAAAGTGAGGTGAGACATCAATGTTAGTCTGAGATTGCTTTGGAGACACATAGGGTAATGTGTATTCATCAAGCACAACATGTCTGGATATGTAAACCCTCCTTGTAGAGTGATGATAATATCTATATCCTTTGTGTAACCTGCTGTACCCAATGAACACACAAGGATAGGTCTTTGGACTGAACTTATTGTTACCCTTGATATATGGAAAACATCAACACCCAAACACTTTTAGACTATTGTAATCAGGTTGTTCCCCATACAACTTAACAAATGGAGTCACCATTTTTAGGACCGATGAAGGCAATTTATTGATGAGAAATACTGCAGTGAGGAAAGCTTCAACCCATAAAAACAAAGGTAGATTAGCATGAAATAGTAAAGTTAAGTCAGTCTCCACAATATGCCTATGTTTTCTCTCTGCAACTCCATTTTGTTCAGGTGTGTTAGGACATGAAATATATCTCACAATTTCATGATCTTCCAAATACTTAATGAAGTCTGTTTGGATAAACTCACCACCACCAATAACAACAGTAGTTGAGTGACTTTGAATTTCCAAAAATAATATAAGAAAGTTGTTTGACAAATTCATAAAAAATAAATAACCATTCATAAAAATAAATAATCTTTCAAGGAATTAACTCAAAGATTCTTCGAATAAAAAAAATTACTTATTTACTCTTAAAGATAGGGAAATTAATTGGTTTTCTTGCAAATGATAAGTACTCGCTAGAAATATTCTCATATTTTGTGTTTAGAAAATCAATTTAATTTAAATAAAAATATTTATCTTAAAATACTAATCATAATTAATATAATTTAATCCTTAAAACACAAAACAAAAAAACTGAGGGACCATAATTAGTAAGCATTTGATCATATAAATTAAATATTTATCTTTTCCATCACCGCAAAGAATTACGGGATGAATTCTAGATGAAAGGTAGGTGAAATTAAGATAAAATTACACACATGAATATAATTTAATATTCTATTATTTACAACTCAATTAAGAAAAAATCTCTTGGATTGTAATGTAATGTTCAAAACATGAAAGACAAGACTTAAGAATCTCCAAATTGAAAAAATATTACTCAGGTTCTTCGGATGTGTTATAATTTTCAATTTTAGTACAAGAAAAAAAATTATGACTTCCTTGCTGAAACAAATTCTCCACTCAGATACTTTGTACAACCCTTTAAATTAATGTTCACTAGGTTATGACTGTTAGAAAAAAAAGTATAAAGTTTTGATGATAGTTAATATTTCAAGTGGCCTTACAATAAGTTAAATTTTTACTTTAAGCATAGATAACAAATCATGAATTGTTTTTTAAAAGCATTGTTGAGTTTTTACATGTCTCAATAGGAAAGATTTCTCAATAGAAGGAGTTATTTAGCTATATGTTTGATTACTAACAAAAGTTATTCTTTGCATTTGATTTTAGAGCTGAAATTTTAGATGTATCAGATTGAATAATGATATATATGACAATACATTTAACTACTAGTAAAATAACTCGTGCCTCACAAGGGAAGTTAATGTCACAAATTTATAAAATAATACTTAAAACATATCATTTACTAAAACTAAAACATTATATTATCTTACATACAAGTTTACGTCGTAACAAACATTAATAATGTAAAAGAAGTCGATAATTATAACATCTTATCATTTATCCTTTATAATTTATCCTTTTGATTCCAACAAGCGTTACTACTTGATATTTATGGGAATCAAATGAACATCAACCGAAGATATTAAATTTTCTAATAAATAAATAATCATTGTTGAAGAGATAAATAAATTTTAAAACACTGCAAAAAGTGAAGAAAATTCTAATTCTAATGTGTAAAAAGTTCAGTCATACCATTTGCTCTACATATATCCTTTTAATGTTCTTCATTTAAATATATCATAATAATTATTAAAATGAAAAACTAAAGGAAGAATGTATCATATATGACAATAATTCAACTTACTATACATACTTGATTGGGAAAATAGTACATAAAACTATTAAGTTTATTTGGGTGTTTTTTTTATAAATCAACATACCATAGTGATGAAGTTCAATTTGAAACTACAATTTCAGTAGATAAAACTTGTGTGAATACTCAATTAACGTGTATTGCTTAATCTGTAGTAACAAATACTTATAATAATAGCTTTGCAGAAACATAAACAACAAAGTATAAAATAAACCTATCAGGATCTGTAACAATATAGTGAAACAGAAAGGAAAAAATCGAGCTCTTTGATTGCACAGTGTCCCCTTAAGAAAAGTATTCCCCTCTAATACCCAAGGTTTAAAAGAATAGATTCTCTCAGGATAGAACAATTTTATTCAGCAGTGTATTGGTACAAAAATAATATTTAATTGAGCAGAAGAAGAAGATGCTCAGAATTTTCGTTGTTTTCAAATGAGACGAAATCCCTTTGTTTAAAAAAAATAAAGGATAGTGTGAATAAATATTTATTGTGCCTTATCGAAAAGGTCACAACTCATTGGAAAAGTCACAACCCTTCGGAAAGGGTACAACAATTCATAAAAGTTACAACTCTTCGTAATGGTCACAACCTTTCATAAAAGTCACATTTTTTATAAAAGTCGCAACTCTTCATATAAGTCACAACTCTTCGTAAAAGTCACAACTTTTCATGAAAGATGAATGCTAGTTTCGAAAATCAATAAATTTAAAAGGAAATTCTACCTTGTGGGGGCACCACATAGGCGGGCCTAAGGTTCTCTTTTTTATAAGGAAAAATTAGTAAACTAGTCAAATAATTTAACTTAATTAGTAAAAATCTCCATACTTTATAAATATTAGTAAAAATGTCAAAAATATCATTATTTTAGAAAGGATTGTGTATTATAATTTACTTCCTATTTTATCTCATTTTAATTACAAATTTTCCAATTAATTCTCTCTCATATATTTTTTAAAAAATAAAATATTTTCTCTCTCTCATATTTTCATCTTCCAATTTTTCTCCATTTCAAAGTCTGTCTCTCTTCTTCTTCTTCTTTTTCCAGAAAAATATATTTATAAAGATATTCACACAATCCCTTTTATTAAAATATGAGTTTTTATTCATTTTTCAATATTTGTTTTATGATTTTACTTTTGTATAAATCGTTCAAAATTGTTGTTTGTAGTTGAAATAACTTTTTGGGTTTGATAAACTCTGGATCACTCTCCAATGGCAGAATCTAAGAGAATTACTGAGGTATTCAACTTAATCAACAATGTTTTATTTTTCAAATATCACAATTGAAACTTAGAACAGAAATGACGATAATTTTGTATTTTAATTTGTTTATTTTGTATTTCAATATCACTTGTATACAAATAAGTTCTATTTTTTTTATTTTGTATTCATCATAATGGTATACCAAGAAAGTCACATTTGTATTTCAACTTAAGTGATTATTTATTGTGCTCATTTTGCATTTCAATCGTAATTTTCAATGACAACAAGTTTGTATTTATTTTTCATTATGTTTTCATCATAATTGAATACCAATAACTTTTATATTTTATGTGTTCACTTTACAATTCAAATAAAAATTGAATATCAAATTGTGGTGAGTATTTTACTGTGATCATTTTGTATTTAACACTCACATTGTACTCAGAAAAGTTTGTATTTTTGTGTGTTCATCATAATGATATACCAACAAAGTCAATTTTGTATACCAACTGATGTGAGTATTTATTGTGCTCATTTCGTATTTTAGTCTCAATTTCAATAACAACAAGTTTGTATTACTTTTTATTATGTTTTCATCATAATTGTATGTCAACAAATTTTGTATTTTATGTGCTCACTTAACCATTTAAATTAAAATTAATATTTTACTTGCATAGTGAAATTAAAATTGTATCCTAGTGATCAAAATTGTATTACATAACTGCCAAATATATTTGTTTTTTTATTTGTATTACAAAAAAATTACGAATTGTATTCCAATATAATCTAGTCATTACATATGAATACGATTAAGGAAAGATACATAATTCTAGGAAAAGAATAACATACATAATGAAAATACTACAATCTGTTGAGGTTGATACAATATTTTAAAAAATACAAATTTAAAAAACGCGATTTAATCGAATTTATTTCAACATAAATTGAGTATTATCAATGAATATTTAAAAATCAATACTAGAAATTTGATGAATAAGTGGGATGAGTTCTTTGTGTTTATTTTTTTGAATATGTGTTTACTTTTAAATTTTTGTAACTGAAGAGACTTTTAAGCAATTGTTCCTATTTTAGAAAATTCTCTCCCCTAAATCTCTCCTTTTTGTTAGTTAACAATTATATTCTTTAAATAGAATTTAAACAAGATACATAATAAATTAAAAATTTGACATTTTTACTAAATATTAAAAGTGTTGACAATGGATCCTATTAAATGTTAAAATATTGACATTTTGAAAAATTTCCCTTTTTATAAATATATGATATGATAGTTTGATAGAAGTGAAGACCAAATTAGCATTGTTAAATTTTGTTATGAATATTTCTATGATCAAAATTATTTTTGTAGTGGAAAGATATATTTAAAATCAAAGTTCGGACTTAATTTTGATGTAGAAAGCATGTACTTATGCTAAAAGAAATTACATTACTCGTCACAAATTAAAGTTTAGGCCTGTGGCCTTCCTTTTTTTAAAAAAAAATTAATATAATAAAGTGTTTTGTTTGTTATTTAATTGTAAAAAGTTCATAACATTGTTTTTGTCTCTTTTTTTTAGTATATATATATATATATATATATATATATATATATATATATATATATGTTCTTAAATAATTAAAAAATATCATAAAAGAATTCTTCTCAAAAGGTAATATTTTCTTTTCTTTCTCTTTTCAAATGTGAACTGAATATGGTGTTTAATGTGACATGGCATGTCAACTAAAAGAGAATAATATTTTTTTGGTTAGTATATTTTGAAGAAAAAAAAAGTAATTTAGTGATTTTATAGTTTTAAAAAATTAAATATGATTTTATTTAATAGAATATTTAGGAAGTTTACTCAATCAATATGACATTACTTGTTTATAATGTTCGATATATGTGAGCTGACAAATCTTTGTAGAGAGCCAACACTCAAGAGAGTCTACACAAACAGAAAAAACATTATTTGTTTGCTCTTATAGATAAGTTTTGAATATATTAATTCAATTATTTTTTAATTTTACTTAGTTTATTTTATAATCCTTTTTAGTCTGTTTCATAAAAAATGTATTTTTCTTTTTCAACAAGTGATCTTTAATTTTGACTTTTTCATATGATATATTAATTAAAACTGTTAGTAAAACATACAGATCTTTAATTTATGATTATATACATGTTTTAAAAAAATTATTTACTATATTAAAATTCCTATTAAGTCAAAGTCATAAGAGGAAAAATATTATTTTGAATCAGATCAACTTAATATAATTCTAATCCGATGCAAGTATTATAAGGCAAGTCGATGATAAAGTCAAATAAGACCTTTAGTAAGGAAAATTTCACCCTACTTATAAAAGATTGCAGAGAATTTAATTTGACTCACTGAAACTTCAACCTCTTTTTACATAGGATACAAAGTTGATACCTATGAGAAAAATTTCTACACTCCAAAAAATAATTATCGAAAAACTTTTATGGCTTTCTGTTATGTCATTGATGTGTTTCTAATTTTTTTTAATACCCTTGTGTTGGATTCAGATTTCACTTATGTTCATCACAGACGTTCTATAATTAGTGATGGTGGAACAAAATTCCTTAGGAAAAACTGAGATCTCTATGATGTAGATCTAAACGAAGATGGAAATGTCTCTAGATGGAGTTTTGATTTTCATGGTCAATACTTCGATTTACCACGTGTTAATGGTTCGTACCATATTTGGAAGCACTACAAGGAGTGTCACAATCCAGACCGTCGTGATTGACCCCCACAATAACCCTATAGTGGGAGAACCGTTACTACAACCCAACTAACCAAATTAACAAAAACTAAAGCATTTAAAGATACTAAAGTAGTTTTAAATGTCTAAAGGAAAAATAAGGAGTTCCCATAAACTCTGAGAGTCTAATAAAAACATTTGCGAAAATAAAACCCAGAACCTGAAAGTCAATGTACCAAATCATCTACTAACGACAAGTCTAAGAAAATGACGCAACCCCAAACTAAACCTTAGATTCTCCAAAGTACTAGTCTAAGTTCGAATAGAATGGACTAAATATAACAAGAACTCATGACAGCCTGGAAGAACTGGCTCACCCTTGAATTCAATTGATCACTGATCTTCTAAACGAGGTCTGTTAGTAGCCGCCTAAAGATACCCTGTACTCAAAAAAGAAAGAGCAAGTGCAGTATCAATATACAACCACAGTGTACTAGAAGGACTACACGGCCATCCTAATAAGTGAAACATATACAAGTAAACACAAAACAATAAACATGCCTATACCGTATATATACAATATCAATCATCATTTCAGGATCAATGTGAAATTCCACATTCTAAAAAATACACATATATGACAATTCAATAGTCCTCTCATGGAACACATACCCAAATTGTTAGTGTACCGTAACGTGGTACTCAATCCAAGTTAGTGTGACGGACGTGACACCTGATCCCATTTATGCACCGAAAAGTATTACCCAATGTAAGTTAGTGTGTAACAGCCGATCCATTTAACAAGCCACAATCATACACACAATGTACATTCTCATAATCATACAATCAAGTAATTATTCATGACATACAATCATTCATTCATGCTCATTTACGATTAGTGTGATTAATAGTGCAACATTCACATCCATATATGTATTATAACGAAGTAATTACTAACATACATCATACCAACATTAAATAACAACCATCACCTACCTTGAACAAAGTTTGAACCTTCCTAAGAAACTAGATTCTTTCCTTTTCGGATTCTTTCCTCTTGCTCTAGGTCTACAAATAAACAATTCAATATGGGAATCAATAATTAAGGTCTAATTTACTCGGATTATGACAAACCCAATAACTTAAGACCCAAATTACGATCCGAAGATATATGTAGGAATTTTTCCATCATCCAAGACCGTTCAAAACCCTCCCTCAACGATATACAATCAAGATTCTATGTTCTTTGGATCGAAACACGGATCGGGGAATGAAAACCTTATCAAGAAGTTCCTCAATTTGAGCCTTAAGCTCTCTCAACTCCTTCGGGACCATATACGATATGGGAAGGGGAGGGGATAGAAAAGGGGCAGGTACCATGTTTCAAACCAATGCAGAAATCTATATCTCTATCCGGAGGCATGCTAGAAAAATCAGTAGGAAACACTTCTCTAAGTTTCGACACCATAAGAAAAGACTCAATGGAGGGAGACTCAACCTCAAAATCCCGGATATGAGACAAATAAGTCAAACAACCCTGCCCTACCAGTTTCCTAAATCGAATGGAGGATATGATCTTAGCTATTAGGCTTTTACACCCTTTCCCACTCTGTGTTTTCCCTACCGGGGATCTCTAGAGTCACGGACTTAGTATTACAATTTAACAAAACATAATAGAGAGACAACCAAGTCATGCCTAAGGTTTTGTCAAAGTCAATGATGTCCAATATCACCAAATCAGTCTAAGTTTGAAAACCATAAACAAAATAGGACAAACACGATAAATTAGACATATGTGACTATGACAGACTTTCCAACTGCGGTAGAAACATGGATAGATGCATCAAGTATATCACAAATCATATCAAAATCAATGGAAAACTGCGCGGACACATAAGAATAAGTAGAACCCAGATCACATAACACATTAGCCATTCGATTACAAACAAAGAATAGTACCTGTGATCAGTGCGTCAGATGCCTCTGTCTTGGTCTTCCCCGAAAGGCATAAAACTGAGCCCTGTAATATGAAAGACGACTTCCCTACCTAGATGCACTATACCTCTGCTTGCATTACCATTACCTCGACATGTAAGGCATCGATGATTTCCTCTTCGTCCACCTTGGTGATGCCTTTGACTATTATTATCATTTCCTGTGGGTACGACTGTTGTAGTCTGTTGTATGGAGTCCGACATGCATGGAAGGGGACGATATTTTCTCATATGAACATGTTCTCCACAATTATAACAAGTGCGATCGAATGATGTTCTAATACCCGCCGAAGTTTCGGCTCCCTTGCTATCCTGAATTAAATTTTGAGGTGGAGTTCCTGATTACCTGTAAAAGCGAGCATAGTAGAATGGATTGGTCGGGCCACAAGTGTTGGCCTACCTGAACCTCTAGAGTAGGAACCCTGAAAGTTTCTTGTATATTTAGCCTTCTTAGACAATACCTTAGCCTGAATCTCTCGCCTCACCCCTCCACTTTCTTCACAAAATCTGTTACCTCATTAAAACTTTTCCATGCAGTAGTCATGTGTACATACAATACCCTCAACTCAGAATATAGTTCTTAACAAATAGGTGTATCCTATCTTTCTCAGTACTTACCAATTGTGTAGCACATCTACACAAAGCATGAAACTTAGCCTCATAAGCAGCCATAGACATACCACACTGCTCCAAAGATATGAACTAATCCTTTTTATGATCTCTCAAAGTCCGGGGCACATACCTCACCAACAATAGAGCATGAAATTGGGTCCAAGTGAGTGGGGGTAAAGCCGAAGATCTGCATTCCACATAAGCTCTCCACCATTGATTAGCCTCACCTTGAAGTTGAAAAGTCACAAAGTTTACTCCATGCCGATGGACAAATCCAAACTTATGAAGCCTGTCATAAAAAACTAGAATGAACTCATATGCGTCCTCACTCTCGGAACCATGGAACATAGGCGGTTTCAATTTCAAGAACTTAGTCAACATCTCGTGTTCATTACCAAACATAACATGACCCAAAAAAGGATGGAAGAAAGCATAAGTACCTACAGTTCCACCCACATTGGGGACGGTGATAGCAATAGGTTGAATGGCGGGAGCTTGAGTTGCTTGAACTGATGGACGCACCGTAGGACCAACCAATCCTTTCAGGAATGACACAATCTATTGAGCTAACACTAGGTCTAGGGGAGGAATACCTGCATTCTCGGCCTGCTCTTCTTCCTCTTGTCCAACATTCTCATGTATCTCTTCATGACACACAAGAGATTTTCATTTCTTGGAGCATTCTCAATCGGAGCTCCATCCCTAGTAGGTTCTACCCTTTCTCGAACCTCAATCACTGCCTCGACCGTGACCTCTTGCTGCAGATTCCTCAACTAGCACATTGACGGGATCTACGGGCCTGACACTGTTGAACCTAGTGCTAACCATCTGTGGACAAAAGAGTGAAGGAGATTAGATACAAATTTCGATCACCAGATATCAATTGGAACGAAGTTATAGCACAAAAGGAGACAAAAGAAAATAGAAAGATTTCCTAACGTCCTATAGCCTCTCGAAGAAAAGCACAAACGTCTCGATACAGTTCTGAAAGACTCTACTAGACTCATTTTGGTACATAAAGATCAACAAACCTGGGATTTGATACCAACTTTATCACAATCGAGACTGTCGTTATTGACACCCACACTAACCCTCCAATGGGAGAAGCGTTACTACAAGCCAACTAACCAAATTAACTATAACTAAAGCAATTAAAGGTATAGAAGCAGGTGTAAATGTCTAAAAGAAAAATAGGGAGTTCCCATAAACTTTGAGAATCTAATAAAAACAATTGCGGAAATAAATCCTAGAACTTGAAAGTCAATATACCAAACATCTACTAACGACAATTCTAAGAAAATGGTGCAACTACAAACTAAACATAAGAATATCTAAATTACTAATCTAAGTCAAAATAGAGTGGACTAAAAATAACAAGAACTCATGGCAGCCTGGAAGAACTGGCTTATCCTTGAATTCGATTAATCACCGATCTTCTAAACGATGTCTGTTAGTAGCTGCCTGAAGGTGCCCTGTACTGAACAAATAAAGAGAAAGTGCAGTATAAGTACACAACCACAATGTACTATCCGAATAAGTTAAGCCTATACAAAAAATCACAACAAAATAAACATACATATACAACATCAACCATCATTTCAGGATCAATCCAAAATTCTACATTATCAAATATACACATATATGAAAAGTCAATGTACTCTCACGGAACCCATACCAAACTGTTTATGTACAGGAACATGGTACCCGATCCAAGTTAGTGTGCCGACGTGACACTCGATCCCATTTATGAGCTGGAACGTGACACCCAATCCAAGTTAGTGTGTTGGAGCGCAACACTGGATCCATTCAAGAAGACACAATCACAAACACAATGTACATTCTCAAAATTATACAATCAAATGTTGATTCATATCATACATTCATTCATTCATGCTCATTTATGATTAGTGTGATTAACAGTGAAACAATCACATACATACATGCATTATAATGAAGTAATTACTAACATATATCACAACAACATGAAATCAGACCCATGACTACCTTGAACAAAGCGTAAATTCTCATAAGAAACTTGATTCTCCCCTTTCTGGATTCTTTTCGATTGCTCTAGGTTTACAAAAAAAAAACAATTCAATACGGGGATCAATAATTAAGGTCTAATTTATCCGAATTATGACAAACGCTATAGCCTAAGACCTAAATTATGATCCTAAGGTGCATCTATGGCTTTTCCACCATCCAAATCGTTCAAAACCCTCCACCAACGATGTACAATCAAGATTCTACGTTCTACATATCGAAAAATAGATTTGGAGAGTGAAAACATTACCTTTAACACCAAAAATCGTGGAAAACAGTCAAAAACTCGTATGGGGTTGTCTCCTAGTTCTCCAAAAGGAAAAATGCAGAATAATTGTATTTTTGGGGTTTATTTCCGACTTAATTGGCGACTAACGGCTATGGCGGCCCCTGACCCGCCACAGTGGCCCCGCCTTGGAGGGAAAAATTATTCCTTGGCGGCTTGCACACAAATAGTAAGCTAAGTTAAGAGTTTCAATCCCCCATTTCACAACGCACATTTATCCCATGACACTCAGAAACTACCCTCTCACGCTAAGATCAGTTTCAAAAGTTTTACTCTCCCGAATTTAATTTTATAAAGTCATATCGGTTCCTTAACGTCTTAGCTATCCACCGATGCGATCAAATTTGTTAATAGATCCCTCATTTGTTACTAGATTTTCCTACACCTTACCAACTTTGATTTCATCCAAATCTGGACTAGGCTAGAAATTTATAAGTTACTACGAAAAAGTTTTCCGGCTAAAAAAATTTTTTGTTGGCTTTTCTATAATGACAGGTACATGTCGTTATAAAGAGCCTATTAGAATTTTCAATCCCAATACAATAAAAATGATAGTACTTCCCTATCGAATAAATAAATTCTCACTCAGCTAAATCTCTATATTACTATTCGCTAGGTTTCGAAAAGAACTACAAAATTTTAATGCACTTTCAGAATTCACGTGGGCATATACGAAATTTTATTTTTAGTTTAAGCATAGACAAAACATGGAGAAAAATTAAAAACATCAATCATGTTTTCCCATGTTTTACAAAAAAAGTTGCTCTATTAGATGAGTTATCTATATGTTGAATTTCTTGAAGAATTTAGTGGTTGTATTTGATTTAAGATCTGGAAATTTCAAAATTATTTGATTGGGTAATGATATATCTGACTATAGATGTAATGATTCGGAATGTCATTTTTGGAAATCTTTATAAAATTACCATTTTTGGAAATCCATTTATAAAATAGACTTCGACATAGTCATCATACCAGATACTCATCCTAACATTTCTGCCATACAGAATGACACTAGCAGAGTTGAAAGTTCATGAGCAGAATTACCCAACCCATGACTTAGAGTTCGTTGCGGTAGTATTTACTTCGAAAGATGACGCTATTATCTTTATGGTGTTCCTGTGGAAGTGTTCACTGATCACAAGAGTTTTCGGCATGTGTTTAGTTAGAAAGAGCTTAATCTCAGGCAATGAAGGTTGTCTATGATGTAGTACCACACATTTTGAAGAAGATAAGAAAGAGTTAGCAAAGTAGGTGCATAGATTTGCACGATTAGAAGTTCAATTAATGGATTCCAGAGAAGGAGGAGTAGTGGTGGTGAATGGGTCTAAACCATCATTAGTACAGAAGTAAAAGACGAGAAAGACCAACACCCAATCTGGCTTGAATTAAAGACAAATGTTCATAATAAAAAAAGTGATGTCTTTCGAACAAAGGGGAGATGGTGTAGTGATATATCAAGGTAGGTTGTGTGTACTAATGGTAGATGACTGAATTAATTTAAAGTTTCACTTCAAGGGTGCTATTAGATTTGGTAAGAAGGGTAATCAGTTAGTAGATAATCTACTTAAGAAGATAAAGAGAATAGGAAAAAGAGATAACGACATCACATCGAATCCGGAGAAGTTCCAAATTAAGGTACTAATCATTTTCTTTGCATTGATATTAAGTTAGCATGTTGTGTTTATATTTTGTTGTTGGGTATTTGAGCTGAATGTAAAATGTTACACCCTAAGCCTAGTAAGAAGTAATCTCATCTGAGGACTAATGTCCCCAAGGGGGAGATATTGTAACATCTCGCAAATTGAAATAGCTAGGAAGAAGCTTAGAAGTTGAAATGGTCAGTTTTGGAAAGAATTAAAATCTGGAAAATTTTCTTAAGGTAGGAAAAAATGAGTTTTTGGTCACTTTCAAACGACCATAACTCCTAGATCAAGATGAGTTAGGTGTAGTTCCAGATATTGTTGGAATTCTCTTGGAACAATATTTCCAACACCGCCGAGTTTGCAAAATTTTGAATTTGGATGAATGAGTTATGCCCTTTGGAAGTTGGGTTGTTGGATTAAGGAAATGTCCAATCCGGAAATTAAAAGGGTAATTTGGTATTTTCCTTACTCAATTAATTAAATTCGTTTTTGGCAATATTATTAAGGGTCTAAACTAAACTTGGTCATTTTTACACTTTTGGAGAAAAGTTAGGGTTTTGGAGAAAGAACACAAGAGAGGAAGAAAGGAAGAAGGGCCCAAGATTGTCGAATTCAAGAATAGCTTGAGGATTTCATCGGGGCTGATCCCCAAAAAGGTATGTGAGTCTTCCATAACGTTGGGTTCACTCACCCACGTGCCAAACATGTTTGATTCAGCGTGAAATTGTTCTGAAAAGATTAGATCCTCCCCTCTTCTTCCAGGTTTGAATTTGGTTAAGGAGCTGTTGAATGCGTTGTTCCACCAGCTCCGAAAAAATAGCAGGCACATGCTCTAAAAAAGCATGAAGCATTTGCTTACGTTCGCGCCTTTCATTTTCAAAAGTTAGAATTCTTTGATTAATTTGAGAATTTTGAATGTTATTGAATGTTGTTCTTGAATTGCTTCCGTGCTTTAACATAAGTTGAGATTTAGGAGTTTCTTGAGGATTAAAGTGTTGTTTCTTGAATTCTTTGAGTTATATGCTTGTGTGTGTGATTTGGGAACATTAATCTAAGGAGAATTTGAGAAAAAGAATTGATTTAAAATGATTTAAGATAATAAAACGAGAGTAAAAGTTCGTCAGATATTAGCTTAAGGAACAGGTAGCGCGCCCCTTAGCGCCTGAAAGGTTGGGGCGGGGCGGGGCGGCAGAAGTGCTCCAGAATGGTGCCTCAGTCAAGTGAGGCTGGCGCGGCGCGCCACGAATGCGCCCAAAATGTCATTTTTCACCCAGTTTTTGGCATTCCTTCCGTTTAAGCTTTTCAAACATGTTTTAACACTTACTATTGATTCTAACTACTCTAAATGACTTCTACACATATAGAAACAATCGAGAAACATGAATTACAAACTTGAATCCATAGCTTTAAATTCAAGGAAAGTTTAGAGCCAAGTCTAGAAAGTTCTTAGAGTCCTTTCAAGAGGTCTTTTACAAATGCTTTTAACTTTGTTTTAAGACTTAAGGATAAAGTTGAGAAAAGAGAAATATAATGATAAGAAGTTCATTTCAAGTTTCATAAGTCTTTTAAAGTTTTAACTTCGTTTTTAAGGCTCAAGTTTCAAGTTAAGCGAAAAGTAAAGAGTTGAGTTCATTTCTCAAAATTTATAAGGGAAGTAAATATTCCCTAAGAGTTTACAAAAGTTTTTACATTTAAGCAAGAAAAGGGAACATTGATTCCAAGAGAGCTTTTAAGCTAAGTTTTTGAGCATGAATCTCAAATTACATAAGAAGATGTTTTTAGAATATATGAGTTATGTATATTTTTGGGTGTAGTATTGAGCACCGATATGGGGATGCGAGTTCACTAAACTCTCCATAAACCATATAGCCGTCATGGGTATTAATGATTCATACTTTTTAGATGATCATATAAGTTAAGCTAGTGAATCCACTTAGTCAGTTAAGCTTCCTCTGCCTCTGGCAAGGTATAGGATGATCCTTGGCAGCTCGAGGTAAAATATTGTATCATCGCTGTAGCTCTTAATTGATGGTTGTCGGTTGGAGAAACTCCCATAACAGTAGTTGCATGGTTCCTCAAGAGGTTCAACAGGTTCTGCTTAGTATGAATGGGGGTATGGGACTTCATCCAGGCATTACATAAGTAGACTTTGAGATGAAGCATGATATGTCTTTTATTATGATTACAAATTGACATCAGCTTAGTTTGTATTTTTTTTACATATATCGCAGAGTTGTTTTTGTATGTTTGCATACACACGAAGTTTACATCATGTCTTTGAACAACTTTTTTTTAATAATGCACTTGATTTTAAATTGCTTAATATTGAAATGAGTTTACAAGAGTAAAGGTAAGTGTTTCTTAGAGAATCTCCTTCAAGCCTATGTTATTTAACACTCCAACTCAGATACTCGTACATTAAATGTACTGATGCCAGTTGACGTGCATCATATTATGACACAGACGCAAGTAACTAGGATCGGCATTCGAGCGCACCATTGATCCAATGAGCAGTTCAAACTCGGTTGGTGAACCTTCTTGCTTTTGGGAGGATCCCTTTTCATTGCTTTCTAGTTTAGTTCATTAGGATGTTGTGGGATCTGTCCTAACATCCATCTTCGTTATTAGAGGCTTCATAGATAGTCACTTAGATGTTAGTTCATTCGTTATCATTTTGATATTGACTAATGTTCATATTTGAGTTGCCCATTTTGGCTAAGTTAAATGTTTATTTTGGAAACATTTTGATTTCCATTCCAGACAGTTCAGTTAGTTAGCATTTGATATCTTTAATTAATGCTTTAAGTCTTCCACTGAGTAAGTAAGCCAGGCCAAGGGTTCGCTTGGAGTCAACAATGGTCTCCGAGTGCTGGCCACGTCCAGGGTGTAAGCTGGGGGTGTGACAAACTTGGTATCGGAGCACAGAGTTCAAGAGTCCTAGGGAGCCAATGAAGTCGTGTCTATAGAGTCCTAGTTATAGGTCTAAAGCGCGCCACATCTATAATTAGGAGGCTGCAACATTTAGGAAATTCCTTTCATCATTCATACTCACTTCATGCGTTAGAGTTTATCTCTAAAAAATTCTTTTCTAACTTGTGCATACGCTTAACCGATTGTGAGTTAGACTTCGATTGGGAAGGCATTTTTGGGGCGTTTGTTTCCCATATGATATAAGAGAAACTAAGAGATGGTTGTTGATATGAGAAGTAGAATGAGCTTGTTTGTAGCTGGGTTGTCTCGTCTGTCGAGTAAAGAAAGTAAGGTTGCGATGTTATTTATTGGCATGGACATAGCAAGAGTGATGATCCATGTGCAATACGTTAAGTAGGAAAAGTTGAGGGATAGAAAAGAGTTTAAGTATAAGAGGGATAAGACATAAGGAACGAGTCCACAGAGCAAATGAATAATGTGAACTGGCCTTCTTTCTAACAGAAGAAGAAAGGACCCACTTCATCATCTGCTAGTGCACCTGCACCAAGGAACCAATGTTGTACAATACCCATAATTCCAAGAACTTTAGATCTCGACCTGTGTATTCTCAAGGTTGTAAGGAACAAGGGGGTACTTAGACTCCTTCATGTGCTAAGTGTGGTAGAACCCACACAGGATAGTGTCGTCAGGGTTAGATTGGTTGCTTCAAGTGCGGAAAAGTGGGTCACTTCATGAAAGAGTATCCACAGAACATGCAAGTAAATGGTACCAGCGGAGGGACAAACCTCTTATATGTTATCAACGGTCGCCAATGCCAAGAGGATTCGCCAGATGCTGTCAGTGGTGTGATTCAAGTCTTTGACTTTACTGTTTATGAATTTCTAGAACAAGGAGCGAGTTTATCTTTTGTAACTCCATATGTTGTTATGAATTTTGATGTTATTCCTGAGTAACTTAGTGAACCATTCAATGTTTCCACACATGTTTGTTACTCTATTCTAGGTGAGCGAGTCTATCGTGATTGTCCTGTTTCTGTCAATCACAAGAGCACCACGGTTGATTCAATTGAGCTAGACATGGTAGATTTTTATGTCATTCTTGGTATGGACTAGCTTCATGCCAGTTATGCCTCGGTTGATTGTAGAACTCGATTAGTTAAGTTTCAGTTTCAAAATGAGCTAGTCTAAGAGTGGAAAAACAGTTTAGTAGTGCCTAAGGGTCATTTCATTTTGTTCCTTAAGGCAGGGTAGTTAGTTTATAAGGGGTGTGTCTATCACTTAGTATGAGTTAATGACTCTAGTATGGGGATACATCCTATTCAATTAGTTTCAGTTTCATTAGTAAAAGAGTTTCCAAAAGTCTTTTCTGTTAACCTACCCGGAGTTTCTCCTGAGAGAAAAACAGACTTCGACATAGTCATAATTCCAGATACTCGTCCTATCTTTTCCGCCATACAGAATGGTATTAGCAGAGTTGAAAGCTCATGAGAAGAATTACCCAACCCATGACATAGAGTTGGTTGTGGTAGTATTTGCTTAGAAAGATGACACAATTTTCTTTATGGTGTTATTGTGGAAGTATTCACCGATCAGAAGAGTTTCCAGCATTTGTTTTGTTAGAAAGAGCTTAATCTCAGGCAATGAAGGTTGTCTATGGGTAGTACCGCACATTTTGAAGAAGATAAGAAAGAGTTAGCAAAGGAGGTGCATAGACTTGCACGACTAGGAGTTCGATTAATGAATTCCACAGAAGAAGGAGTAGTGGTGGTGAATGGGCCTAAATCATCATTAGTGTTAGAAGTAAAAGGCGAGCAAGACCAAGACCCTATCTGGATTAAATTAAAGGCAAATGTTCATAAGCAAAAAAAAGTGATGAGTTTTCAACAAAGGGGAGATGGTGTAGTGATATATCAAGGTAGGTTATGTGTACCAATGGTAGATGATTAAATTACTTTAAAGTTTCACAAGGAAGGGTGTATGAGATTTTGTAAGAAGGGAAATCGGTTAGTAGAGAAGATACTTGAGAAGCTAAATAGGATAGGAAAAAGAGATACCCACATCACATCGAATTCAGAGAAGTTCCAAATTAAGGTACCAATCATTTTCTTTGCATTGATATTAAGTTAGCATGTTGTGTTTATATTTGTTGTTGGGTGTTTCAGCTGAATGTAAGATATTACACCATAAGCCTAGTAAGAATTAATCTCATTTGAGGACGAATGTCCCTAAGGGGGAGATACTATAACATCTCGCAATTTGAAATAGCTAGGAAGAAGCTTAAAAGTTGAAATAGTCAGTTTTGGAAAGAATTAAAATTGAATTTTTCTTAAGTTGGGAAAAATTGTGTTTTTGGTCAACTTCAAACAGAGATAACTCCTAGTTCAAAATGAGTTTGGTGTAGTTCCAGATATGGTTGGAAATCCCGTGGAACATTCTTTCCAACGCCACCGTGTTTGCAAAATTTTAAATTCGGATGATTGAGTTATGCCCTTTGGAAGTTGGGCTGTTGGATTAAGGAAATGTTCAATCCGGAAATTAAAAGGATAATTTGGTCTTTTTCTTACCCAATTAATTAAAATCGTTTTTGGTAATACTATTTAGGGTCTATACTGAACTTTGTCAGTTTTACACTTTTGGAGAAAAATTAGGTTTTTTGGAGAAAGAACGCAAGAGAGAAAGAAAGGAAGAAAGAGCCAAGATTATCGAGTTCGTTGAGAATAACTTGAAAATTTCTTCGGGGGTGATCCCTAAAAAGGTATGTGAGTCTTCCATAATGTTGGGTTCATTCACCCACGTGCCAAACATGTTTGATTCAGCATGAAATTGTTCTAAAAATATTAGATTTTGCAATGTTCTTGAATGTTGTTCTTGAATTGCTTCCGTTCTTGAACATGGGTTGAGATTTAGGAGTTCCTTGAGGATTAAAGTGTTGTTTCTTGAATTCTTTGAGTTATATCTTTCTGTGTATGATTTGGGTACACTAATCTAAGGAGAATTTGAGAAAAAGAATCGATCTAAAATGATTTAAGATCAGAAAATGGGGGTAAAAGTTCGTTAGATTTTACCTAAAGGAACAGGTAGCGCGACGCGCCCCCTTATCCCCAGGAAGGCTGGCGCGGCAGCGGTGCACCAGAATGGTGCCTCAATCAAGTGAGGCTGGTGTGGCACGCCTAGGACTCTCCCAAAACATCGTTGTTTACCCAGTTTTTGTTATTCTGTCTGTTAAAGCTTTTCCAAAGTGTTGTAACACTTCTTATTGATTCTAACTACTCTAAATGACTTATAAACATATAAAAATCATCCAGAAAGATGAACTAAAACCTTGAATCCATAACTTCAAATTCAAGGAAAGTTTAGAGTTAAGTCTAGAAAGTTCTTAGAGTCCTTTCAAGAAGTCTTTTACAAATGATTTTAACTTTGTTTAAAGACTTAAGGATAAAGTTGAGTAACGAGAAAAGATAATGATAAGAAGTTCATTTCAAGTTTTATAAGTCTTTAACAAACGTTTTAACTTCATTTTTAAGGATCAAGTTTCAAGTTAAGCTAACAAGTAAAGATTTGAGTTCATTTCTCAAAAGTTATAAGGGAACGAAGTATTCCCTAAAAGTTTACAAATGTTTTCATATAAGGAAGAAAAGGGACATTGATAAGAGAGCTTTTAAGCTAAGTTTTAGCACTAATCCAAATCAGAGAAGAAGATGTTTTCAAAACATGTGAGCTATGTATATTTTTGGGTGTATATTGAGCACCATATGGGGATGCGAGTTCATATTGACTCAAGTCTCCATAAACCATGTAGTCGTCATGCTTATTAATGGGTCATACTTTTTAGATGATCACATAAGTTAAGCTAGTGGACCCACTTAATTAGTTAAGCTTCCTATATCTTTGGCAAGGTATAGGATGATCCTTGGCAGCGCGATGTAAAATGATATCCCATCAGTGTAGCTCTTAAGTGATGGTTGTCGGTTAGAGAAACTCCCACAATAGTAGTTGCATGGTTCCTCAAGAGGTTCAACAGGTTTTGCTTAGTATAAATGGGGGTATGGGACTTCATTCATGCATTGCACAAGTAGACTTTGAGATGAAGCATGATATGTCTTTTATTATGATTACGAATTGACATCTGTTTAGTTAATATTTATTTTAAAATACATCTCAGAGTTGTTTTGTTTGTTTGCATACACATGAAGTTTACATCATGTTTTTGAACACTTTTTCTTTATTATGCACTTGCTTTTAAATTGCTTAATATTGAAATGAGTTTAGTTAAGTATTAATGAGTTTACAAGAGCCAAGGTAAGTGCTTCTTTTAGAATCTTCTTCAAGCCAATGTCGTTTAGCACTCCAACTCGCATACTCGTAAATTTAATGTACTGATGTAAGTTGGCGTGCGTCTTTTTATGACGTTGACGCAGGTAACTAGGATCGGCATTCCAGCGCACCGTTGATCCAGTGAGCAGTTGAGAGTCAGTTGGTGAGCCTCCTTGATTTTCGGAGGATGCCTTTTAATTGCTTTCTAGTTTAGTTCATTAGGATGTTGTGGGGTCTATCCTAACATTCATGTCAATTATTAGAGGCTTCATGGATAGTCACTCAGATGTTAGTTCATTCGTTATTATTTTGTCATTGAATTATGTTCATATTTGAGTTGCCATTTTGGTTAAGTTAAATGTTTATTTTAGAAACATTTTGATTTCCGTTCCAGACAGTTGAGTTAGTTAGCATCCGAATTCTTTTCTTAATTCTTTAAGTCTTCCGCTGAGTAAGTAAATTGTCCAAGGGTTCGCATGGGGCCAACAATGGTCTCCGAGTGCCGACCACGTCCAGGATGTAGGCTTGGGGCATGACTCCACCCCACCCCACCCATTTCTTTTTCTCTTTCCAATTTCCAGTAGATTCTTCCCCATCCAAACCTCATCCCAACGATCATTTTTTTTTATCTTCATATTTTATTTCTTTCTAGAGAAATGAAAATGTGGTATTATTGTAAATCTGTGTTACCTTTTCATTCTTCTTGTTATTTACAACCCATAAGGTGAGAAAACTTCAATAGTATTAAAGACAAAAAGAGATTGTTGATTGTCTTTGTAAAATTAGGTAAATATGTTATGTAAAATTGTGTATAAACATTACTGTGTATTAATAATGATTTATTGATTTGGAGAAAAGAAATTTATGGTGGTTCAAAAGGTGGATAGAAGTTGGTAAAAAGATACGATTAAGAGTTGGGAATGATGAACACAGAGAAAGAATCAAAATATGATTTTTAAGAACTTGAAGAGCTTCGTCACGGCTATAGACAAACGGTTTGAAGAAGAAAAAAATTATGAAGATTGGAGATGGTGTTAATGGTGGTTGTGCGTTGAGGGAGGTGATGGAAAAGTGAGATAAATAACTATTTTATTTAATTTTTGAAAATAGAAAACTTTATTTTACTTTTATCTTTTATGGAGTAACATTTTTAGTTAATAATTTCAAAATATTTATGACGTAATTATGACATGACATTAATATATATGATGTGGATATGACATGGAATTTATGTAAGGGAGAGTGAGCTACACACATGATTGATGGGGTTTAAATATCTTATTTTAATTGAGTTTGAGGCTTCACTTGACAAAGAGCTTAATAGAAGGGTCCACAATAGAAATCCATAACAAGTATAAGAGTCTATCAGACAATTTCGCCTTAATTTTACTGTCTTATTTAGTCAATTAGTTGTTAGTCATGTTCTCCTATTATTTAGGAGTTGTTTAGTGAACTGCTACATCTTGTGTTATTTTTTTATTCTAGGCTTTTATATATCTAATCTGAAGCATTAATACAAATGTTCTTCTTTTGCTTCTATTCTTTTTTTCTCTCTTTGTCTTTTTTGTTTCGGGCGCAATTTTTAGTTTCCCTTTGTGTTATTTAGCTTAAAAAAGGTTTTAAAACCTTCAATTGGTATCAGGAGCTTTATTTCTTAAGGGACCTGTGTACGGGTGCTCCAATCAGATTTCGTGAACACCATGAACGGAGAAGCAATTTTTTCTTCAATGGCACCACCAACATTTAGTGGATAAAGTTATCAAATCTAGGCGTTCAGAATGCAGGCATATCTGGAAGTTTTGGATCTCTGGGAGGCAATAGAAGATAAATACATCATTTCTCTCTTGCCAAACAATCTCATGATGGTGAAAATTTAAAATCACCAAGAAAGAAAAATTAGGAAATCAAAGGTAAAGGCATGTTTATTTGCTGCAATTTCATCCACTGTCTTCACTCGTATCATGTCTCTCAAATTGGCAAAAGAGGTATGAGATTATCTGAAGACTGAGAATCGAGGAGATGAAAGGATTCGAGGGATGAAAGTGCTGAATTTGATACGTGAGTTTGAGAAGCAAAGGATGACGGATAGTGAATCCATAAAGGAATACATTGAATGACTTGTTAACATACCCAATCACATTAGATTTTTGGGTTCCACTTTTAAAGATTCAAGGATCGTTGAGAAAATCCTTGTAACGGTACCTAAAAGATTTGAGACGACCATTACAACCATAGAAAATACTAAGAACTTGTTCAGTATTACACTAATAGAGCTCTTCAGTGCCTTTCAAGCACAAGAGTAATAACGTGTTATGAGATAAAAAAGAGTTGTTGGAGGAGCCTTACCTTCCAAGCATCAAGATGAAGGACGATATAAGAAAAAAAAAGAACAAGAAGTACCAACCAACATATGGATAAGGTGCAGAACACAATAGCTTCAAAGGAAACTACCCTCCTTGTAAGCATTGCGCAAGATCAGACACACACCTTTCAAGTTTTGGAGAAGGCCTGAAGCTAAGTGTAGTAAGTGCAATCAGTTTGGGCTTGAAACAATCATTTGTAAGAACAAAACTCAGCAGTAGGATGTAGATTCTTGAGTTGTAAATGAACAGGAGGAGGATCAACTCTTTGTTGCATCATGTTTTGCAAGCAATTTTTCTAGCAAGTCGTGGTTGATTGATAACGGATGTACAAATCACATGACTCATGATAAAGAACTCTTCAAAGAATCGAAGCCTACTCGAGTTGAATCTGTTTGAATAGTTCATGGTGGTCGCACTAAAGCAAAAGAAATGGGAACTATTGCAGTTGAGAAACAAGCAGGTACAAAAACAATAACAAATGTTCTCTATTTACCAGACTTAGATCGAAACTTGTTAAGTGTTGGTCGATTGTTAGACAAAAGGTTTCAAACTTTATTTTGAAGATAAATATTGCTTGATCAAGGATCCCTGCGGGCAGGACTTGCTTAGAGTCAAAATGAGAGGAAAAAGTTTGTCCTTAGATCTACTTGAGGAAGAGCAGAAGTTGTATTCAACAAAATAAAATGTTGCTAAGTTATGGCATAAGAGACTTCGACACTATCATTATCAAGGGCTTGTCTAAAGTTGTTGCATTTTTCCCTAAACTTGTTGCGTTTTCCCCTTAAGTACCTCAACTATGCTATTTTCCTATTGAATCATTGAACCATCCATAATTTGTTTCTTTTAAATACCATTGGCTGACGTGGAACCAGATTTTTTGAGGGGTACTGATTGATATGTTTTTCTAGAACTCATTAGTCCAATTGATAGTGTAAATATTCGAGAATAATTGTAGTTTACTTCAATTCATTTGAACACATTAGAAAACAAACGAGACTAATATAATTTATCTTCATTTCTTCAATCAAAATAATTACAATACGAACACAATTGAAGGCATTTACAATAGAAATTCGATCAATATCAACCAACATTGCTTAAAAGGAACAAATTATGTGTGGTTCAATGATTCAATAGCAAAATGTCATAGTTGAGGTATCTGAAGGGAAAAACACAACAAGTTTAGGGATCTATTTATGAGTTTGGCCAAAAATATAAAATACTAAAATACTAGCTGGCAGTAGACATTATGAGCATAGCATTTTACAATAGAAATCTATCAGCATTTTAACTTAACTTCATTCCTCATTATTGATCGTAAGGGAAAAGACCATGTGTTGTAATAGACTCGTAGTTGTCATGAGAGAATAGATTCTTAGAGTTACAAATTTTTTAAAAAATACCTCTTATATATTGGAAGAAAAATCAGTAGATAATGTGCACATACGATATCCATATATTCATATATTTTTGTCACGATCCGAGCCTAATGCCTGGATGTTACCGGCATTCAAGGACCTTTGCTGGTTCCCAAGTGAGCCCTCAACCTGACTGACTAAAAGTAGAATACTAACTCAAGCATACATAAGCATTACATTGAAAGAAACGTTTTACAAATAGTTAACTAAATCTCAAAAGTTTGCTGAATATACTGAATATGAAACATACGTTTTAAATAAAATATCTGAAACTAAAAAGACTCTCCAAAACTATCTATATATGAATTCTCTACTATACAAAAATGAGAGTCAGGACAAGACCCACGACTCCTCAA
Source organism: Solanum sitiens (assembly GCA_016801875.1). Classification (NCBI taxonomy): domain Eukaryota; kingdom Viridiplantae; phylum Streptophyta; class Magnoliopsida; order Solanales; family Solanaceae; genus Solanum; species Solanum sitiens. Next base: position 1,490,259 of record JABWTJ010000035.1, on the reverse strand, counting down.
AAGAACTACTACTAAAAACTCATAAAACTAGATTACTCCGAAAACAAGGAGGTCTCATTCATAAGTAGACGAATGCATGAAGTAATTTCAATAGACTCTTATTGAGGATCCTAACCTGTATCTGCATCATTAAAATATGCAGGTCGAAAGACATCAGTACATTGAATGTAAGAGTATGTAATATAGAGGAATTACAAATAACTAAAAGAAAAGATTGAAATAGATAATAATGTATACGTACTCAAGTTGAATGTAAAGAAATAAAGGAGTTAAATCAATTAAAACTTTACAGAATACTTTCTTATCTTTGAACTCAACATAATAATATAAAATACACATTAACTCTACTTGGGATAATACAATATCTCGTCCACGTTGCCAGACTATCCTCTACCTTGTATTTAGGAATCATCTAAAAAGTATGAACATTTACCAATGTTGGCATACATGGTTAAATGTGCTCAATACTACTCCCAATAATATATATCCATGCTCATATATTTAAAAAACATAACTCTTTCTGGTTTGAGATAATTGCTCAAACTACCCTTTTAAAAGAGGTAATTACTCTTGAAATATCTTTTGAACTCATAACTCATTTAGAAATATTAGTGTCTCTTTTGTCAATATACAAATTGATACCTCTGGAAATACATAATCCTCTTATACTCTTACTCAATTCATACTTGAAAATTCTTTCTAAAACATATTAAAACCATATTTTAATATGATCATTGATGACTCGAGAAGTCATACTGCATAAACATTGATGGTATATCCAGATACCATACTACTCATACATTAATGGCATATTCGATAGTCATACTAATCATGTTGTAGAAACCCTTTTCTCAAAACTCATCTTTACTTTCTCACAACACCGTTTAAGATATAATTTGTTGGCTTTAAAAAGACTTCAAATTTAATATATAACTCAAATCATAGGGTTCATGTGTAATTATGGACATGAACGACTTAACTCAGAGATCTTAATAGCAATATGAAAATTTAGTACTCAGAACTCAAAATTAAACGATACTACTTATCTATAAAATGCTCAATTCATAGGGTTCGTTTTGAAATATAGACATGAATGAATCCACTCAAAAATCTTAATGCATTACATATTGCAATTCAATAATAAGGAATAGAATTTAAAAAAAAAATAGGAACTTGAAAAGTCAAAATCAACTCATCTCAAGAATACTCAAATGTAGGGGGTCGAATCCTAAATTTCTCTTTTCCTGATTTGAAAGTAAATGTATGGCGTAAAGACGAACTAGTCCAACACTATGATAGCCTTACATACTATGAAGTAAAAGGTTCTTGAAGAATATTAAAAAATCTTAAAGAAGAACTTGATTAGTAGCCTCGAAACCTAGCTTTAAAGTAAACAATCATTTTCTTGAGATTTTTGAATTAATTTCTTAAAATTTCTATGGCCAAGAATTATATTTTAATTAGTGATTCATAATTGTATGGAGAAATTTGAGTTGAAAATAATGAAATTGCTGGAGAAAGACATACCTTGAAGAAGAATCTTGAAAAAGATTGGAAGAATCTTTAATGAAATCTTCTACTTTGATTTTTCCTTAGCGTTCTGTCTTAGGGTTTGAGAGAGAAGAAAATGATGGATTAAGAGGTGAAAATCTCATTCTTTTGGATCTTTAATTTGTAATGAAATCCATATAGGGTTTCTTAGAGGTAAAATATCACGACCAAAATTCACAAGTCGTGATGACACTTATGCTCCCAACCAATAGGTAAGTCAAATCAACATATTTTTCAAATTTTAACTAACTAATGAGAAACAGGTAAACACTAAGTGAAAATACCCATCACTGAGTTCTTTATAATTACACAATGCGGAAAGCTAAAAATACCACCCAAGAATTGGTGTCATAAGTACGAGAGCTTGTAGCATACGATGCAAGTCTGAAACTAAAATGACAAATTCAACATAAGGAATATCTTGTCAGAATATTAAAATAACAGAATAACTAAAGATGGAAGAAGGTGTGGACCACGGAACAACCAAGCAGCTCACCACAACTCCAAGACACTCCAAGCTCGGACAAATGCTCCATGAGATGTGCTCGTACTCGGAATTGAATTTGCACCATAAAAGACTGCAACAAGTGTAGTATGAGTACGAAACCATGTGTACCCAATATATCTCATTGACCGACAACGAAGAAGTAGTGACGGGAGTTTACACAAGAAAATTAGTTCTTCAAATCCATCTTCTCCGACTTTCTTCAAATCCTCATGCTAGTTCAACTGTCCACGAATGTTAGGTTGACTCGATAGAAGGGAGTTGAGCCTTTATGGCTCTTGAAAATGCGGGAAAGGAGTTCGTAGAGAACTCGGATGACATCACATGAGAACAAGCAAAAGCAGAGAAATTAGAGTTAGAAAGATTCCAAAACCTTGGCTTGACTTTTGAATCAAAATGAACAGAACAAAATGAAACAGTATACATGGTTGATACTTGATAAGCAGTAAATCATTGGAAAGTAGGATCACTCCAACTAAACAAAAGGAGGAGTTACCGCATAGATTTTCAACAAATAGACAGAATACCGTGCATGATAAGCATTTAATGGGTAGTGAAACACATGTAAAGATGATCAACTAACAACTAAAGCATGAATGACTAAATGGGAATAACTTAACATTTCTCCTAATTTAATAATTCAAAACACATCAAGGATGATAAGTAAAGAAAATAGTACTGCCCATCACTTTAGGTTTAAATAGATGACATGAACAACTTTAAACTTTTCATGAGAGCACGGGCAATGAAAAAGAGGCTAAAGCATAAGAAATATCCTTAGATTGGACTACCAGTGAGACGCAATTGATCACGCAAGAGATTTAAACCTCAACAAACTCCACCTTACAAGATTCACAAATTAATTTAAGGAAGCAAACATCACAAACCTTCCGACTTAAATAAAATTCCGAAGCCTTTACTAAAATTAGTCATAAACAACCACATAAATGCACTTTCGAGTAAAGAGATACGCTCGCTGTCAGATAAATTCAGAACTCCAAATGCTCATATAGACTCGAACCACTATTAAAGAGAGCATATAGCTTAACATAAAAAAGGAGGGGAAAAAAAAAAGGGAAACAAAATGAACCAGACTTGAGGAGCCATACAGAACTAGAGGGCTACTACACTATCCGACTTATTTGAATGATGAATTCGTCGAACAATTACAAGAGTAGAAAACTAAATGTAAAAGAAGAAAAGAGGAAGACGAACCTCAAATGGACAGATCATAAATGGAAAAATCAACATGACTGGAAAAATCTGCTATAGACTAAAGATAAAGGAGATAAAGACACTAAGTGAACTCAAAATGTAGGCGTCTTGATCCGTTCATCTCAATTTGCGGTGAAAGAACGAAGAAAACAACATCAGACACTAACTTTATTATATATTTATGATAAACAAAAAAATAGACTAAGACAAGTGAAATACTAAAAAAAATGAAATAAAACTATAAGGAATCAAAAAAAAAAAAAGAACAAGAACAGTAACTACTTTAAGCTAGAAACCAGTTCCGGAAACACACGATGCCAACACACACATACTTAGATCAAATTCTCGAATAGCCTATTCTAACAGATTAAAACAACAAAGCTCAAAATACTTCCTGAACATAACCTAACAAACCTAACAGTAAACAAATGACACTTGAACCGCCTAAAATAAAATTAAATAACTCGCGTTTCACTCTAGTCTCCATAGATGCTTGAAGATGTGTAACTCGCACGAGGGATATACTTCACACATTAATCAACTAAAATACTTCACTCAAAGAACCAAGCAAGTTTTTATCATATAACAGTGATGGATCAAGCCAAAGAACATAGTTACTCGGAAAAAAATAAACAGACAAACAAACAAAACAACACTCGAAATGATCTAAAATTAAGAAGAGGGAGTTCACCTTTTCCGGGCAGCGAACTCGGGACAAGCGAGTTGGAGACGAGCTATTCCACCACTCGTACAGAACTCGCTGGAACGAGGAAGATTTGAGACAGCCAAGAAGGGAGAATTTATCTCAAAAGTTAAGAACGATGTTCTCTGTTTTAGAACTCAGATCCTTTCTCGATTTAGAAAATTTGTGGTCTTAGAAGCCAAAAAAAAAAAAAGGAAGTAGAAGAAAATTGTGATGCTGGTAGTATCTTCCTCCAATTTCAACTTCACTCGTCCCCCAACCTACTTTTCTTCCAAGCTTTTTCCCCAACTCTACGTAACTATTTCCTAAGTATATATGGTGGTATATTACTGATAATCTTTTATATTTAGTTTATATTGCTGGCCCCTTTTTCAAGTTTTTCCCAATTTTTCTTCCTATTCCTGTACCAGCCAAAGCCAGCCTCAATATTGAAGAAGAAGGCCGCTTAAAAAGAGAAGATTTTGGGTTGATTTAGGGGGGGAACGGGAGGGAATTGGGGTCCATTCCCAATTCGAAATTCGAATTTTTCTAGTAGATAAAGCTCATCCAGCTGGAATTTATACTATTCTCAATGGACTAAAGAAGGGAGTCGTCCGATTTTGGAGGAAGGACGACAAGCACGCGAGATGCTAACACCTGACTTCATACGAGAATAAGGGGGCGGACAAGAGGAGACACGCGCTGGGCTGCACGTTTCTGGGCTCGGGTCGCGGATTCGCTGTTGGATTTTGATTTTTGGACTGCTGAAGGTTCTGGGTTTCTTCGCAGCGTAGGGGTCGTCTGGTTTGGAAATTGTACGCTGATGCTGAAGTTGTTGTTAAATGGAATGGGTTGGGTTTGGGAATTTGAATTGTTGGTGGGCCTTTTGGGTTAAAATTGGTGGGTTGGGAATTGTACTGAAAGAATGGGTCAATATAAATTGTAAAGAACGGCCCAAATGGTTTCCAAAGAGTGAAGACAAGGTAAGGGAAAATAATATAGCCATTGAAAGAGGACTTAGCCAACTCGAGTTAACTAATGAATTCGGCTAATAACATAAATTAATTAATTGGCTTCTTAATTTTAACAAAATAAAATAATTAACTTAACTATAAACTAAATAATTTAAAGTAAAAACTATTATATAACTAAACTAATTAGTAAATGTTTAAACAAAGAAAACTCTCTTTTAGGCAATTTTCGAATAATCATAAAATATACTAATCGTATGTGTAATTACGTAAACCATATATATTACCTAAAAATTGTAAAAAAAAACATAAGATTTTATTTAAAATACCTTGAAAATATATTTCAAACACTATAAGATCTAATTATTTCAAATCGTTCGGAAATTAAGAAGCTCGTGAATTAATTTATATCGGGGAGGACAAAAATTGAGTGTCAACAACTGTCCCACATTTTACTTGGATTGATGCAAGAAATCTGAGGAAAATGAAATTGACCAAACCAATTTTGATCGACCACAAATTCATCTTTCCGACAAAATTTGGTACGGACTTTAGGAATTATGGCTGAACCCCGGAAATGAGTCTCCTACATATCTCAGGCTATATGAGAATTCAGACCATTTGTAGTTCGATGCGCTTGATTTAACGCACAATTTCGAAAGAATTCAAAAGTCATCTCGATACCGGATCAGATTTAAGAGCGAGTGTTGGAATACAACCAAGTTTTTAGCATTGAGCCCGCCTACATATCCTTGTACTTTAGGAATCAGGCTGCTTGTAGTTCGACTCGATTGGTTGATAAAGAAATCTATTATGTTAGAAAATCTTTGGTTCTGGACAAGTGACAAATTGGATCGAGCATGAAAAGGAGGCTTGTAACCTCTTAGTCATTAATGTGGTGCACTTCACACTCATAATTAAGAACTTACACGGACATAATTCCAAAGCTCTTGGTGTATTGTCACTCAGATTGGAAACTTGCCTCCGGTAGACACCAAAATTCCGGATGCAAAATCGAAACTGACGAAAATAAAGAAAAACCCACATGCCTTCTAATAGGGGTGTGGTTTGATTGTGGTGGAAGTCGCTCATCTGCTCGCGTCCCAAGAGTTTGACACTCCTCTTTGGACTATGTCCCAGTTCGCTGCTAAGAAAAAGTTCCACGTTGTGCTGCATCCTTTTTGATGTCGTCCGCACCTGTGGTTATGTTTTGGAGAATTCATCCTTTTGGATGCTCTCGATAAAGACTGAGATAAGACCTGTTAGCATAAAAATGCAATTTAAATGGGAGACAGTGTCTTTTACCGTGTTGACACTTAATTGCTCTCCTCGACATTTGACGTCAACTCGATCGGTTTGACGTAAAGCAAATAAAGCTTATGTCTTGTGTTTGCAATGTAATCTTCGATGTACTCTTTATGTGATGTCGACATAAATGAAAATTGATGTAGTGTAGATATTTTCTCTTGGAGTCGTCTATGATGCTCTTCTTGATGTTTACTTTTAACATAAATAAAAGAAATGCAGTTGATGCCGGTGGGTGAATATTTCTCTTGAGATGCACGATTTCTACTCTGGTAGTGAATGATTTCTTGCGGGGTATGAAAATCTTCCCGCGATGCGTAAATTTCTGCGAGGCATGAAATCTTCTCGCGATGCATAATTTTCTACGAGGTATGAAATCTTCTCGCGATGCATAAATTTCTGCGAGGGATGAAATCTTCTCGCGATGCATAATTTTCTTGCGGGGTATGAATATCTTCTCGCGATGCATAAATTTCTGCGAGGTATAAAATCTTCTCGCGATGCATAAATTTCTGATAGGCATGGAATCTTCTCGCGATGTATAACTTTCTTGCGGGGTATGAATATTTTCCCGCGATGCATAAATTCTGCGAGGCATGAAATCTTCTCGCGATGCATAAATTTCTGCGGGGTATGAATATCTTCCCGCGATGCATAAATTCCGCAAGGTATGAAATCTTCTTGCGATGCATAAATTTCGCAAGGTATGAAATCTTCTTGCGATGCATAAATTTCTGCGAGACATGAAATCTTCTCGCGATGTATAACTTCCTTGCGGGGTATGAATATTTTCCCGCGATGCATAAATTCTGCGAGCCATAAAATCTTCTCGCGATTCATAAATTTTTGCGGGGTATGAATATCTTCCCGCGATTCATAAATTCCACAAGGTATGAAATCTTCTTGCGATGCACAAATTTCGCAAGGTATGAAATCTTCTTGCGATGCATAAATTTCTGCGAGGCATGAAATCTTCTCGCGATGTATAACTTTCTTGCGGGGTATGAATATTTTCCCGCGATGCATAAATTCTGTGAGGCATGAAATCTTCCCGCGATGCATAAATTTCGCAAGGTATGAAATCTTCTTGCGATGCATAAATTTCTGCGAGGCATGAAATCTTCTCGCGATGCATAAATTTCTGCGAGGCATGAAATCTTCTTGCGATGCATAACTTTCTGCAGGGTATGAATATCTTCCTGCGATGCATAAATATTAACTCTTGACGTCATCCTTGGTACCAAATGAAGATAGTGCTTCAATCGAGCAACGTAGTGATCTTCTGGTTGCCTTCTGGATAATCATGTCGCCTCAATTGACAATAACGGTAAAATGACCTTCCAGATAGTGTATCGTCTTGATTGACAATAAAATAAATGTCCCCTTCGGGCAATGTATCGTCTTGATCGACAATAAAATAAATGACCCATTCGGATAATGTACAATATCATATCTGACATTATAATGCAGACGACGTCCTTTACGAAAATCGTAAACTCTTTTTTGAGATTTATGCTTGATTCACCTTCGAACCTAGCTGTACATTCCTTATAAACTTCATGTTGTTGGAAATTGACTGAAATAAACAATTCATATTTCCAAGTCTCCGACAAGTGATATAAAATGATTCCTGCATCTAGGAAAACTGTTGATTTTGGGAGAGTTTTCTCCTCCCTTGACTTCTCCATATTCATCGATCGGAGGAATTTACTGATATCAAAGCAAAGCTATAAACCTGCATCCACAGAAAAATCATTAGTTTTAAGACGGACTGATCTGTGTCGATTCTTCAGTTGTCTGCTCCTTGTCCTGCTATCTCCGGTTGATCTTCCTGATCTCCCAACTCTTGACAGATAAGACAAAATATTTTATGCCAAAACAAATGAAACATAAAAGGAAAATCTTTAAGAAAATAAATTTTTGAGAAGTAGTATTTTGAAAAGGGTCACTGTCAAGTGTCATGTCACGTCACGTCAGGCTTAGTGAACTTCTTTGAGCCTGATGATTGGAGGTGTATCCGATTATTCGCTGGGGAGTATTCAAAGTCACTCTAGACTTGTCGATAAACCCATGTTGAAATTTTGAGGCCATCCTCAAAATGTCTATCCCAGTTAACTGTATCGGTTTTATCTTTCAACTGTCACTGAGCAAATCGCGGAATTTTTTAGATCCTCTCAAAAATTCTGTTCCAATTGCAACTCTCGAAATAACTTCAATCTTGGCTCATTGAGGAAAATCTTCTTCTTGAGAATTTTTGAGTCCCTCTCAAAAATTCTATCCCTGTTTCTATTGTAAAGAGGAATAGTAATCTTACAGAAATATGACCGAACCCTTGTGGCGCTTACGTATCCCGTTGAGGCAGAAATCAGGTCAAACGTAGTTCCCCCTCAAAGGTTAACAAAATAAGAAATTTACAAAGAAACCGACATAGGCCGCCTACGTATCTCATTCTTGAGAATTCAGGTCGAACGTAGTTCAAATACAAAGAAATATTTAAAAAGGGGAAATGGGGTGACCGAGGCCAACATAGATCGCCTATGTATCTCGTTCTTGAGAATTCAGGTCAGACGTAGTTCGTACAATAGATAATAATTTTTTTAACTACAGAATATAAAACGATTACAAACAAACGACGCAATTACATTAAAAATCTTCAAAAATAGTAGCTCTTGATAGCATCTGAGTTGATTGACAACTTGAGATGAATGTCTATGTTCCATCATGACATGCTCGAACAAATGTGTCGATATATTTTCTAAGCAACAGTTGAGTTCTCTTTTCTGATCTTCTCTCAGATGGACCCTGATTCTGACTTCTTTGACATAGTCATCCTTTTCCAGATTTATAGTTTTTGTCTCCCCCAGATTCGACTTACCCTGAGTCTTAAACTATTTCAACTTTTGACAAGTCGTTTGATTATCACGACTTCATCGTCATACTCTTATAACTCATCTTCATCTACCTCATCATGTTCATTCAGCTTGTGACATAACGTGATTTGACAGATTTTAAAAATTATATTTATTGTTGTAATACTGAAACAAAGACAAAGACAGTTAGATAGCAGAATTAAAACAAGTAAACTGAATTTTCGCAATAGGAGAGACTTTAATTGAAGGTAAGGAATACAAACTTTGGCCATGACCATGAGTCATTTTGCCTTTATCAAAACATTACGAGGGAAATTAAAACATAATTAGGTAAACACAAAAGGTGGGTTTCGAGCCTCATTTGAACTACCACCGATTTTGAAAACAGCATAAAATTCATCTTTGTCTATCAAGTTGAGCGAGAGATAAAGAGCGGAGTGGAAGTCCAATTAAGAACTCGCTCCATCGGCTTGGCGTCTCGTATGCCTGGTGTCTCGATCATCTTCTTGGGTGCAGCGTCACCTTCTTCCCAAAGATCCCCAATTCCTTCTCCAAGACCGTCATCTTTGGCACATTCCTCTACCGGTAAGGACTCGCCTAAATGAGGCAAAGACTTTGGTGGAACATGATTAATCTCCCTTCCGTTCTGACCTTTTCTTGACACAGAAGCAACAACTTGATGGGATGTCATGCTCGTAAAATTGTGTTTCTCAATTATGCTTGGAGAAGCTACAACTTTCTCAAGATTTTCCGGACCAAACGGAATTATCGCCTTTACCGTGCACCATTCATCCTCCGTCTCTATCATATTGATACTGGTGCCTCCATAGTTCAACTGAGGATTACTGTTAACGTTAGGTACAACAGTCTTGACCATATTCTGGTCAATCAAGTCCTGGATCTTGTGTTTTAAATTGATATAATCTTCAGTATCATGCCCAACACTGTTGGAATGATATGCACGTTCGATCAGCTCGGTAAAATTGGGAGCTAGTATCAACAGGCTTGGGCCCAATTGGATGAATAATACCTGCCGCACTCAGTTGCTCAAATAACTTCGTCCGACTTTCCATGAGCGGCGTAAAATTCTGAGCAGGTTTCTTCTCGAATTTGGGACGATGAGGATCATAATGAACTTCCTGAGGGGGAGGCATTTGGCAATAACTTGGGGTGTTTTGACAAGAAGGTGTTTGAGACCTCGGGTCAATCATATTAATAATGAATGCTTCGCACTTTGACAGTGAATTACCATTGGCATCAAAAGTGACAGTCTGAAGGGTGACAATTCTTTTATTAATCAACTCTTGAATTTTATGCTTCAAATTGATGCAATCCTCAGTGGTATGTCCAGCACCTCTTGAATAGTAAGCACAATGAAGATTGGGCATGTAAAGCCTGGAATTCACATTGACATTTTTTGGGTCAATTGTTTGTATAAGACCAGCTGCTTTCAACCTCTCAAAAAGTTGGGTTCGACTTTCAACCAAAGGAGTAAAGGCTTGAGAAGGCTTCTTCAAGAATTTCTGACAAGAAAGATTATGATCATTTCGTGCAGATTGAGATACTTGGCGGTAACTTGGAGTATTATGTTGGGTAGGTGCTGTTGTTTGGAGATTTGAGTATTGTGGAGCTCGGTAGCTATGAGGGGAATTTGAGTGATTTGACAATGCAACTTGGTAACTTGATTGAGCATTTGGGTAATTTGGAAACGGAGCTTGGTAATTTGATTTAGCATTTGGGTAATTTGGAAATGGAGCTTGGTAATTTGATTGAGCATATGGGTAATTTGGAAATGGATCTTGGTAATTTGGATGATTTGATGGTGGATATTGGTAACTTGGTCGGATTGAGTAAGGATTATGTGGAGCTAAAGGGTAGTTTTTGGATGGTAAAGGCTTTCGATCATTAAGACCAGCATGTCTCTTTGATTTGCAGCTTGATTCAAATGAGACAGAAGAAACATCTTCTCTTTTCCTCCTTAATGGTCCAGGGGATTCATCTCGGGGAGTCATTCTGATGATTTTTCCGGTCCTAAGACCATTTTCAATAGCTTCACCAATTCTGACTATCTCACTGAACTTCCGTCCTAAAATGAGTAATATCCTGTTGTAATACTCAGGCTCTTGAATATGCACGAAGACTTCAATAATTTATTTTTCGGTCATGGGAGGTCTAACCCTTACGGCCTCTCTTCTCCAAAGGTAGACATACTAGCGATAGCTCTCAGTAGAATTCTGTTTGATTCTCTCCAAAAAGTATCGATCAGGAATGAATTCTACATTATAACTGAACCTTTCAATGAAGTCTCTAGCCAAAGCGTTCCAACTCGGCCACTGCTCGATTTCTTTAGAAAGAAACCATTCCAAAGTTTCTCCTTTCAGACTTCGACAAAAGAGTCGCATCAATAAAGCCTCATTTTACCCTACTCCAATAAGTTGATCACAATAAGCCTTCAAATGAGTCAAAGGATTCTCAGCTCCACTAAATGTATCAAACTTTGGTACTTTAGAACCTTCTGGAAGATCCAAATGTGGATGATGACACAAATCTTCATAATTGAACCTTATAATGTCTGGAGTGTGTTGAAAGTCTTTCATTGCATTCATGACTTCCTCTCTGACGTTTTGCTCAACTTTTCCATTCCTGACCATCCACTCATTTTCCTTCTTCTCAGAATGTTCGAGTTCAAAATGTGTGGTAAGAGGAGGGTATGATTCAGGTGATATTGGAAGATGAAATGCGGTTTTTAGAGGTTTGGGTTGAGTGGTAGGTAGGCTATGGACAATTTGAGTAGGAATTTGATGATTAAGAGGAAAATTTCGGGGAATGTTGATATCTGGATTTTCAAAAGTAGGTGACTTTTGGTGTGAGGAGGTAGCATAATTTGTGTTAGAGGTGGTCAAGTCAATGATGGAATGTTTTGGAATTGCAAAGGTGGTTGAATTGTTTGGAAAATATTCGGACGCTGGATCTGAAGTAGGAAAATGGAGTGGAGGCCTCTCGTTGTCTGGAGTAGGCGTGTTAGCAATGATAGTCACATTCGTCAAATCTCGGGTCTTATCCATCTCTTCCCTCATTTCTGCAATCTGTTGGAACAGTTGTGCAATCAACTTGTTCTGTTCAGCAATGGTAGTCTCATTCACAGTAATTTCATTCAAATCGGTATTCTCAACAGTTTCAACCATTTTCTCTTTGCCTTTTGACAAACATTGGTCGGAGAAGAAATCTTTGGGGTCTTTGGACCTGGTGAAGTATGGATGTTCAGCCATTTTCTCAACACAGATCAGTTTTTGAGTACCTGACAAAGAAAAACTACTCAAAGGCAAAATGTGTTAGTCCGTGTCGATGATAGTTAATACAAAATATCACACACATTATTGTAAACACATAAGAGTCTCTTCACTGAAGATAAATTAGCCCACGTATATAGAAAGATGATTAAATAGACAGAAATTTGTCTATATTATTTTAGGACTAATGAGTCAGAAATGTCGACTTGAGTCGGGAAAAAGTAAATTGTCGTACTTCTGATTTTTTATTGAAATGTAACTCTACTTTCTTTATAAGAGTTGGGAAAGATAAAATTTTCTCAAAATGGAGATCGAACCTTGGAAGGCTGCCTACGTATCTCATAAAAGAGAATTCAGATCCTACGTAGTTCGACCCATTCTTGAATCTTTTTTTTTCTGATATGAGAGAGTACTTTTGAAAAATAAAGTTCGAATTTATTGGGAGACTAAAAACTCGAAGAGTATTTGGACGTACTTTCGATAGTGATTTGATATTCATGCTTACGGAGTTCTAGAAAATATTTTTCGAGAATGAGTAGGCTAGAATATCTCCAAATGAAGCAACATAATCATACAAACAATTATAACACATAAACAGTTATTGCATTCTAAACAGATATGTGACCCTTTTATGCCAAGGGTAGGCCTAACGATTTGAAGGATGTATATGTCATTTGAAACATCCCATTGTCCAAAATCTAAATTTATACAAATTTATGAATAAAACATAAATGGGGATACATAATTGGGAAAACGGGATACAAAATAATCAGTCCCACGCAGGGGTACAATTCTGAACTATGCTTCCATAGAAGGTCCTTCCCTCTTCATTTCTTCTTTTCTCCGGATTCCCACGTCTTAGACTAGTAACTTGTGAGCTCTTTCTTTGACTAGAATAAGCTACAATCTACTCCCAATCCCGAGGACAATGATTTTTTCAGATGATGTATACATCCTTCAAATTTAAACAAATAAATATGATCGTCCGTTCAGGCCGTAGGCCCTTTTGGACTCAAGGTGGTCTATCTAATGGGCCCAACACGCCTTGGGTGTTGGGCCATCTTAGTTCAATGCTTAGATTTGGATTTGTTTTTGCTCTATCTTATGTTGACTAGAATTGGTTTAAAAGTGAAGGTTACCCGAGTCGGATAAACAACGGGGTGAAGCTACCAAACGACGTCGGATGACCGCATTCCAACTATTCGTTTGATACTTCCAAATGAAACTCTTGTGTATTTCTGAAAGGAGCCGTGGAAAGCCACGTAACTCCCGTTTTCCTAATGCAAGCTATTTGCCAATTGGCGGAAAAATGCCATGTAAATGCAACAATTCTAAAATAAGATAAAATAAACAAATAAGCAATTAAACCACATAGCCAAATAAAGTTAGTTTTAAGGTTAGAATCCTCCAATTCCCCAATGGAAGTCGCCATTTCTGTTTTATCGAAAAATAAGAATTTTTTGTAAGAATTTCGACTCTTTGAGAGTCGCCACTTAATTTTTTAAGAAAAATCAAGAAAACTAATATTTCCAGAAGACTTAACAGAAAAATCATTTGAAAATAATTTAAAGGGGTTCGGAGATTCCTATTAACATCTTAGGAAGGTTTGAAAGCACCTAAGACGTCCGCTAATTTGCGGTTATTCGACAACTAATTTATTTGGCTAAACTTAAAAGTACGATAAAAATATTTCTTAGCGTTTGTTTAAAAAATGAATGCCCAAATCATTTAAGATTGTTTGAAGGTGAAAATTTATTTATCTAAGTGAATTTTAATTTGTAAAATCCTTTAAAGATATCTACTTGGTTTGATCGAGTCGTTAAAACCAAAGTGGCATTTTGCGGGGGGTTCAAATTCTTCTAACCTTAAGCTAACGACAAACAAAACAGTTAAATAATTAAAAAAACAAGTAAGGAGAGAGAGAGAAAGAGATTTGGGTCCAAATCCGGGTTCTGTTCGCCTTGACCGGTCTACCTGTTTTGAGTTTTTGACCCATTTTCTTTTTGGGTTTCGACCCATTTTCTTTCGTACCTGTCCTAGACTAAGCAAATAATTAATACTAAATAGATACAGTAAAGTAAAAGACGACAAGGGCTTATGCCCGAAAATAAATACAATACGAAATGCAAAAAATAAAATGGGTCTTCTAATCCATCTTCTCCGACTTTCTTCAAATCCTCATGCTAGTTCAACTGTCCACGAATCTGTCCACGAATTTTAGGTTGACTCGATAGAAGGGAGTTGAGCCTTTATGGCTCTTGAAAATGCGGGAAAGGAGTTCGTAGAGAACTCGGATGACATCACATGAGAACAAGCAAAATTAGAGAAATTAGAGTTAGAAAGATTCCAAAACCTTGGCTTGACTTTTGAATCAAAATGAACAGAACAAAATGAAACAGTATACATGGTTGATACTTGATAAGCAGTAAATCATTGGAAAGTAGGATCACTCCAACTAAACAAAAGGAGGAGTTACCGCATAGATTTTCAACAAATAGACAGAATACCGTGCATGATAAGCATTTAATGGGTAGTGAAACACATGTAAAGATGATCAACTAACAACTAAAGCATGAATGACTAAATGGGAATAACTTAACATTTCTCCTAATTTAATAATTCAAAACACATCAAGGATGATAAGTAAAGAAAATAGTACTGCCCATCACTTTAGGTTTAAATAGATGACATGAACAACTTTAAACTTTTCATGAGAGCACGGGCAATGAAAAAGAGGCTAAAGCATAAGAAATATCCTTAGATTGGACTACCAGTGAGACGCAATTGATCACGTAAGAGATTTAAACCTCAACAAACTCCACCTTACAAGATTCACAAATTAATTTAAGGAAGCAAACATCACAAACCTTCCGACTTAAATAAAATTCCGAAGCCTTTACTAAAATTAGTCATAAACAACCACATAAATGCACTTTCGAGTAAAGAGATACGCTCGCTGTCAGATAAATTCAGAACTCCAAATGCTCATATAGACTCGAACCACTATTAAAGAGAGCATATAGCTTAACATAAAAAAGGAGGGGAAAAAAAAAGGGAAACAAAATGAACCAGACTTGAGGAGCCATACAGAACTAGAGAGCTACTACACTATCCGACTTATTTGAATGATGAATTCGTCGAACAATTACAAGAGTAGAAAACTAAATGTAAAAGAAGAAAAGAGGAAGACGAACCTCAAATGGACAGATCATAAATGGAAAAATCAACATGACTGGAAAAATCTGCTATAGACTAAAGATAAAGGAGATAAAGACACTAAGTGAACTCAAAATGTAGGCGTCTTGATCCGTTCATCTCAATTTGCGGTGAAAGAACGAAGAAAACAACATCAGACACTAACTTTATTATATATTTATGATAAACAAAAAAATAGACTAAGACAAGTGAAATACTAAAAAAAAATGAAATAAAACTATAAGGAATCAAAAAAAAAAAAAAAGAACAAGAACAGTAACTACTTTAAGCTAGAAACCAGTTCCGGAAACACACGATGCCAACACACACATACTTAGATCAAATTCTCGAATAGCCTATTCTAACAGATTAAAACAACAAAGCTCAAAATACTTCCTGAACATAACCTAACAAACCTAACAGTAAACAAATGACACTTGAACCGCCTAAAATAAAATTAAATAACTCGCGTTTCACTCTAGTCTCCATAGATGCTTGAAGATGTGTAACTCGCACGAGGGATATACTTCACACATTAATCAACTAAAATACTTCACTCAAAGAACCAAGCAAGTTTTTATCATATAACAGTGATGGATCAAGCCAAAGAACATAGTTACTCGGAAAAAAATAAACAGACAAACAAACAAAACAACACTCGAAATGATCTAAAATTAAGAAGAGGGAGTTCACCTTTTCCGGGCAGCGAACTCGGGACAAGCGAGTTGGAGACGAGCTATTCCACCACTCGTACAGAACTCGCTGGAACGAGGAAGATTTGAGACAGCCAAGAAGGGAGAATTTATCTCAAAAGTTAAGAACGATGTTCTCTGTTTTAGAACTCAGATCCTTTCTCGATTTAGAAAATTTGTGGTCTTAGAAGCCAAAAAAAAAAAAAGGAAGTAGAAGAAAATTGTGATGCTGGTAGTATCTTCCTCCAATTTCAACTTCACTCGTCCCCCAACCTACTTTTCTTCCAAGCTTTTTCCCCAACTCTACGTAACTATTTCCTAAGTATATATGGTGGTATATTACTGATAATCTTTTATATTTAGTTTATATTGCTGGCCCCTTTTTCAAGTTTTTCCCAATTTTTCTTCCTATTCCTGTACCAGCCAAAGCCAGCCTCAATATTGAAGAAGAAGGCCGCTTAAAAAGAGAAGATTTTGGGTTGATTTAGGGGGGGAACGGGAGGGAATTGGGGTCCATTCCCAATTCGAAATTCGAATTTTTCTAGTAGATAAAGCTCATCCAGCTGGAATTTATACTATTCTCAATGGACTAAAGAAGGGAGTCGTCCGATTTTGGAGGAAGGACGACAAGCACGCGAGATGCTAACACCTGACTTCATACGAGAATAAGGGGGCGGACAAGAGGAGACACGCGCTGGGCTGCACGTTTCTGGGCTCGGGTCGCGGATTCGCTGTTGGATTTTGATTTTTGGACTGCTGAAGGTTCTGGGTTTCTTCGCAGCGTAGGGGTCGTCTGGTTTGGAAATTGTACGCTGATGCTGAAGTTGTTGTTAAATGGAATGGGTTGGGTTTGGGAATTTGAATTGTTGGTGGGCCTTTTGGGTTAAAATTGGTGGGTTGGGAATTGTACTGAAAGAATGGGTCAATATAAATTGTAAAGAACGGCCCAAATGGTTTCCAAAGAGTGAAGACAAGGTAAGGGAAAATAATATAGCCATTGAAAGAGGACTTAGCCAACTCGAGTTAACTAATGAATTCGGCTAATAACATAAATTAATTAATTGGCTTCTTAATTTTAACAAAATAAAATAATTAACTTAACTATAAACTAAATAATTTAAAGTAAAACTATCATATAACTAAACTAATTAGTAAATGTTTAAACAAAGAAAACTCTCTTTTAGGCAATTTTCGAATAATCATAAAATATACTAATCGTATATGTAATTACGTAAGTCATAAAAGAGTGCAACAAGTGTAGTATGAGTACGAAATCATGTGTACCCAATATATCTCATTGACCGACAACGAAGAAGTAGTGACGAGAGTTTATATAAGAATATCAGTTCTTTACTTATATAAGTCTATAGTATATTTGCCAGTCTAGTTTCATAATATAGAGCTATTCAAATAACAAGCACTTCCCGACCACCAATAAAAACACATAATCATAAAAATGAAGGATGTCATGAAATGTAATGCAATATGATACCATGAAATGATATGTCTCAGAATACCCAGTACTCTCTCAACCGTATATACATGATACTCCTCAAAATACATCGATTGTTCATGACCCATGGGGGACTCGCGAGGTCCATATACCGCTCGGACGATCTCCACAAGTCTGTGTGGACGATATCAGTGCTCTATCATAAAATCAAATAATTTCCGCAGGGACGGTCTCCACCTGCCCAAATTATAATCTTAGCGTCTCACCATCCCCAGCACGGACGATCTCCGCGTTCCCAACTTATACTCAATCTCAAGTCAATGCAAGTGCACGATACTATTTCAAATAAGGGGATGATTATGCATCTCAATAAGTCAAATATCAACATAATACGTAACCACCTCAATTATCACAACTACACGGGTGTAACAAAGATAATACGATCACAAAAGGACTTCAAGTCAATAATATATCAGCTAATGCTCATATGCTTTGGCATTCTCAAATTACAATCCACTTTCTATAGTAATAATTTTCCCTTTAAAACACTGATACTCGTACCAATGCACGTCTCACCATTGGTATGGGACCCACATCTTTCACCCTTACCCATTGTCTATTCCATTTTAGTCTTTAATTAGGAAAACGTCCTTCAACAAGTCTTAAAAGCATTAACATACCTTAAATGCCGAACTCGTTCCACAAATCCTGAAGATAATTCTTTCCCTTTTCGCAGAGTTTCAAAATGTTCCTAATCTACCAATGATGCAACATTCGTAAGTAAGCGAGTTGTAGACATTCAAATTATTATATGTCTATCATAGACCCTAAAACTCACTCATATCTCTAATCAAGTTCCAAATCTTGATATTATTTATATGCCAAAATTACCATATTTGTTAAATCTCAAGCCAAGAATTGAACGTAAATCTCTCCCAATACCTTAAAATTCAGTGTTAAGTCATATAATATATACCTCATAATTACTTACCTATCATATATCAAAAACTAGTATTCTTAATTTGATAAAATAAATAAAATAAGAATCAATTCCACCAATTAACAACACCAAGCAAAGCATAGGAAGTCTTCAACGTGACCCATTTTCCTAAAATCATTTTGTACACAAAAATGCCTAATTTTCTAAAACGTATCGACTAAATGCCAATCATTGGCATGATTGGTTAAGATTCTTATCCCCCATCATTTCAATATCACGGTATTAATGAAATTGCAGACCAACAAATTTAGATCAAATTGCATATATTACTAGAACCCCACCCCATCAATACAATAATGACAACAATTAAAATCCCAGTAATTTATATTGTAGTTGTATTTACGCAAAGTTTTAAATCTAGAGAAATATTGTATTTCGAACAAGGGTTCTTCTCAGACGTGTATTAGAGCAGTTCCTCCTATTTATGATTTCTTCAAACTATAATATAATAATTTTAACCCCTTTAACTTATTTTAAAGCATGGGCCAAATATAAAAAGTAGGATAATTTAGCTAACTAGTCAAAAAAACCAACTTATTTAGTGATAATATCCATACTTTAATAATATTAGTAAACATGTCAAAAATGTCATTATTTTGAAAATAAATAATTATTCTGATATTATTAATATTTTCTCTCTCATTATTTACACCCATGTTTTCTCTCTCATAGATTACACATTTTCCTATATTTATGTAATTGGATAGATATTAATGTCATTTTAAATTTTCTCTCTTTTCTTATGCTTATCAATTTCTCTCTCTAACTTTCTTCCAAATCAAATCCCCAGATTTCATCTTTCTCTTTTCTTACGCTTCTTTTCAATTTCTCTCTCTAACATTGTTCCAAATCAAATCCACAGATTTCATATTCAATATATTAATATTTTTTATTATTTTTATTAATTTCGTTGCAAGATTGGATTTGAAGATTAACATTGATTTGGGTATTATGTTTTTCATATTCCTTATTTATTTACTTACTGATTTTACTGTTTTTTTTAATTTTTTTTGTTTTGTTGTTGTTCTTAAAACATTTTTTAGGGTTTGATAATACAAAATTCTCTCTTCAATGGACGATTTCAAGAGAGTTACTAGAGGTATTGGACAAAATAATCATATATTTATTGTATTTTGTGTTCTGTTTTTTTTTTGTGTGTGTGTTAGTTATGTCAATGTAACACATTTTATGAGTTTGATTGTGTATTTACTATTATCGAATAGATTTGTAAGTGTACATGGAATTTTCATTCTGTTATAGTTATTATTTATTTTTGTATTTCATAGTTTTAATGTTTTTTGTATTCATAGATTTGAAAGTGTATATTGAATTTTGTTGCTGTTTTAGTAAGTATTTATTTTTGTATTTCATAGTTTTATTGTATTTTGTATCCATAGATTTGGAATTGTATATTGTATTTCATATATTTAATTCATTTTGTATTCTGTTTTTTTTTTTTTGTGATAGTTATGTCAATGTAGCACAGTTAGTATTTATTTTTGTATTTCATAGTTTTAATGTTTTTTGTATTCATAAATTTGGAAGTATATATTGAATTTTGATGTTGTTTTAGTCAGTATGTATTTTTATATTTCATAGATATATTGTATTATTGTATCTATAGACTTGAAATTGTATATTATATTTCATATATCTAATGTATTTTGTATTTTTTTTTTTGTGATAGTTATTTCAATGTACCACATATTAGTAACCATATGTGTTTTTTATTTCTCACATTGATACGTATTCAGTAAATTAAGTGCACATTTACATTTATGTCAACAAACCCAGAAAAAATAATGATAATTGCATTGATCAAAATACATAATAATTCAAAACGCAAATACATATGATTAATTATTATACAAACAAAATCGCATCAAATCACAATCAAATACAAAAATATAAGGATTAATTAACTAAAACATACCTGACTTTCGACTTTTCTATTGTGTTTATTTTCCAAAAAGCTTTTACCCAGTTTATTTTCCAAAACATAAACCTCGCAAGATTTTTTTTTTTTTTTTTTGATGAACATCATGAATAATGGATAGATATATCGTTCAGCTTTTGAATAAGTTATAATTGATGTTGAGAGTTTTAAGCATATGTTACTTTTTATAAATTTTCTCTCCCCTAAATAGCTCCAGTTTGTTATTTAAATTATGTATTCTTTTTAATTAAATAAAATAATTAAAATATACTTAAAATACATAATAAGGTAAAATTTTGACAGTATCACTAAATATTAAAAGTGTTGACACTATACCCTATTAAATACTAAAATAATGACATTTTAAAAAAATTCCCTTAAAAGTAATAAATGAGTTATGGACTTGGCCCACCAACTATTAACTATTTTAAGTAAATTACTAAAATTTTCATCAACTAGATACTCGTAGTTACCGAATAGTTTAAAATACCCCTTTAAATTTTTTAGAAATAGTCAAAATAGTCCTTGTGCTCAAAACAACCTAGTGGGTCGTTACATCATCTACCACTAAAACAAACGTTCATCCTCGAACGGTAAAAAATTAAAAGTAACTGGACGCTTAAAATAAATGTGAATATCTAATCTACATGTCCAACTCACTCTCCCAAGTAGCCTCTTCAACCCTTCCTCTGAACTTTTACTCAAATAATTCTTTCAAAATCAACTTGCAAATTTTCCCATCCATGTTAGTTACTGGCTCTTTCTGAAAAGTAAAACTCTAATCAAGTAACACTTAATCTTGTTGAATTACATATGCGTTATCCTAAATGAAACTTCTTCAACATCAAATTATGAAATATGACATAACCATCTGACAATCAAGTGGCAAAGCAAATTGTAGCCACTTCACCAATACGTTGATCAATCTCGACATACATAATATACCTCAGGCTCAACTTGTTCTTTTTAAATTTCAGCAAACTTTTCATAAGTTTTACCCTCAATAGGACCCGCTCTTCAATCATTAACTCTAAATAACGAATTTTCTGATTTGAATAACTCTCTTGCCTACTCGAAGCCATGAGAAACCTATTCTCAATCTACTCAATCTTATCCAAGGACTCTATCACCAGATATGTGCCCCACAACCTAGCCTTGAATGCATCAGACAAACCAACTAAAGATCCACATCTTCTATCATACAGTGTCTCGAATGGTGCCAACTCCACTAACCATAAATATTTATTCCCAACAAACACTACACATACCCGCAACACGTTCTCAAGAATCTCAATAATTTGTTCAGACTAACTATTCGTTTGTGTATGAAAGGGTGTACTAAGATCCACCTAGGTCTCAACTCCGTATGCTTAGACCATAAAAATGAGATAGAAACTATGTGTCTCACCAAAAACATAATGTGTATAGACACCCTATGTAATCAAACTATCTCCCGAACATAAAACTGAACTAACTTCTCTAGATTATAAATAGTATGAATAGACACGAGATAAGTAGACTTGCTCGATCAATCCAAAATGACTCAAATAACATCAATCCATACCAAGGTCCATGGCAACCCTACCACAATGTTTGTACGTAAAATCATTTCCCACTTCCACTCTAAAATAGACGTTCTTTAAGTAATATTTGTTGTCCATACATCATTTGTTGATAAAGGATACATCTTAGTACACCTCAGATGAGTTTTATACCTTGAATTATGGGCATCCTTTATGATCATTCTAGACAATTCACCTATCTGAAGAACAAAAATACAATTTTTTTAATCCTAAAAAATCCCTAACCATAAAGAATTTTCTCCTTGGTCTTTCCACGTAACACCTTGTCTCGGATATTACACGAATTTTCATCATCAAAATATTAAGTCCGAAACAAATAAGTACGACCTCACCTCTATGTAAGATAAAACTCTACCCCATTTAAAAATATGAAGTCTCGCAAAGCTATTGGCTAAGGACTGGATATCCATAATCCAAGGAAGCTCACCCATCTGCAACAAAGCTAAATTCCCTATGCTCATAGTGTTTCTACTAAATGAATCTACTACCACATTCACTTCATTGTATAATAAAAGGTATACGCCATAGTCCTGAAGAAACTCAAAATCATCTTTGTCGTCCCAAATTGATATTCCTCTTATTGAATATATATTAGATACTACCATGATCCTTGAACACCTCACAATATACATCATAAAATAATACCCTCAAATCTTCAATGTGAATACTACAATTGTCAACTCTAAATCATTGATATGATAGTTTTTCTCGTGAACCAGGATTAGCTGCCTCGAAGCATAAGTTATTACCTTCCCCTTCTACATCAATACACAATCAATATCAATCTAAGAAGTATCACAATATATGATAAAATCACTCAACTTACCAGTAGAGTCAAAAGCACAACATTAAACAATGAAATCTTGAGCTTTTGAAAACTCACCACTCACCAACCATTAGAAAACCACTTCCTTTTGAGTCGATATAATTAATGGGGATGCAATGACTGAAACCCCTCCACAAATCATCGATAATAACTCGTAAGGCCTAAGAACTTCAAATATCGTAGCTGAAGTAGGTCTAACACAAATTTCAAATTACCTTAATCCTCTTGGGATCCGTCATAATACCTTTGTTGAACGGTACATGTTTCAAAATATGTCATCAACTAACCAAAATTCACACTATAAAAACATTCATACAACTTAGTCTTTTTTAAATTTTAAAGAACAAGACTCAAATAATGCTCGTAATCCTCTATACTAAGGGGGGCAGCGGAACCGGTACTTACCGGTTACCGGTCCGTTCCGTCCCAGTCCGGTTTCGGTCCGGTTCGGTCCCGGTTAGTCCCTGTATAGACCAGTTCGGTCCGGTTTTGGGACAGGTAACGGGACGGAAACCGGGATTTACCGGTCCATCCCGGTTCCGGTCCGGTCAAATTAATTTATTTATTTTTAAATATGTCCGTTTATAGCCGTTGGGTAACGGCTAGTGGGGCCCCCCCCCAACGGCTATTTCACCCATTTTTCAGCCACTTACACCCCCTAACCCCCCCCCCCTAACTTTTTTAATACCACAAAGTTTTAAAATTTACACTTTAACCCATTTTTTTACTTATTAATACCCCTAAACTTTCATTCTTTTAAATCACAAAATCATCTATTCATCTTCTATTGTCTCAACTCTCTACTCTCTAATCTCTAATTCTCTAATATATAATATCTTAAATTCCGGTGTTGCCTTATTTGGTCTTTGGAAATTGGATTTGGAGCTTCAAAATTCAACTTTCAACTTTCCACGTTCGGCTTTCGACAGTCATAAACGTCTACTTTTTTAAGTAGACGTTTCGGTACATTCGTTCCAACTTTTATTTTACATTTCATTTATATTTAAATAATTATTTCTTTATTTTGTGATTTATTATTTGCATTACATTGTTCGTATTATATATGATCTCACGTTTAATATTTTAATATGGATTCCGGTAAAAATGTTGTTCAAAAAGGAAAGGATAAAAAAAGTGCAATTGAGCTTGTTAAAAATATGTGTAACTTTACATCCTCCGATAATGCAAAAACCGGTAGTTCTTCTAGATCAAAAACTAAAAAATCTACTATATTAAGAATAAATACGGATGATGATACACATGTTGATGATACGGTTTTTAATATTGATAGTAATTCAGGATTAGATCCTTATCATGAACATTTACAACGTCGCTTTGGTAATTTTGATGAGGAATTGCCTCGAGATAGTGATAATGATAATGATATTGATGATTATACTGATACGCTTACTTTTGATGATGATGATGATGAAACTGAGCCACCTACGGCTACTAATACTCCCAGTCCCGCTCCTAGTCCCGCTCCCTTCGTTGTCCTGCCCCTGTTCCCCCCGTACATCCTAGGCCTAAGGTAGAACGTGTTAAAAAATTGGTTGTTTGACAATTTATGACACAAAACGAAGATAAAACACAAGCTATTTGTAATAAATGTAAACATAGATTAAATCATAAAACTGTTGGTAAATCTGGCGGAACGGGATATTTGAGTAGTCATTTAATGTCTTGTTGTAAAAATGAATTTTTGAATGCTAAAGCTGTAGCGGAAGCTAAAAAAAATGGTACCCCCCTTCCTGAAAATGTAGGAGTAGGCGGCTCTAACATGGTACAAACACAATTAAATCCGTCTAATGTTTCTGGCTCTAGTTTACCACTTTCATATAGTAGAGAAAAAGATCTTGAAGAACTAGCTAAAATGATATGTGTTATGGGTTTGCCATTTAGTTTTGCTGAAAATCCCGGTTTTATACATTATATTCAAATTGTATATAATCCAAATTTTAAAGGTTTTGCTAGAAATACAATAAAAAGGCTGTATTTGATTATCATGCACAACATTTTCAATATCTTCGTTGTTTATTTTATTATAATACTTGTAAAATAGCTATTACTTTTGATATGGGTCGTACTGTAAACGGTAATGATTATTTGACTGTTACTGCACATTGGATTGATGAAAATTGGTATATGCAAAAAAAGAATTTTAGGTTATAAATGTTGTCAAATGCAAAAAACCGGTAGTTATATTGCTCAAACTATTTTAGATATTTTACAAAGCTATGGAATATGTGATAAAATAAGTAGTATAACCTTAGATAATGCTTCAAGTAATAATGTTGTTGTTGAATATTTAAAACCTACTCTTTGTCCTTTCTATGGTGATAATTATCATATTAGGTGTACTGCACATATATATAATTTGATGGTTAGAGATGGTGTACAAATGTATGATAACGGATGTAGGAAAGTTGAAAATGCATGTCATTTTATATTTAAATGTCAAGTTAAGTCTAGGCTTAAAGATTTTCAAAATCGTTATTTTGAATATAATCTTCCACCTAGAAAAATTCCAAAAACAGTGGCTACTAGATGGAATACTTTATATGAAATGCTTGTAGTCGCTTATGAATATAGAATACCCTTACAAATGGTTTGGAATGCTCATAATTCAGATATGTCATATAGACTCGATGATAGTGATTAGCGTGATATAAATGAACTTATAGATTTCCTAAAAGTTTTTTACTTAACTACAAAAGAATATATGTACTTTATAGTCCATCAATTTGTACTGTTTTGCCTGATATTTGTAGGATTTCTTCTAAATTATATCAGTTTAAAAATAAACCAAGATTTCAACAAACCATTGAAAAAATGATTGAAAAATTAAAAAAATATTATATTCCTATTCGTCAAATTTATTTAACTGCGTGTTTGTTAAACCCTCATTATAAAGATGTAGGTGCATCAAAAATGGTTGAAAAAATTTATTTTAACTTAGATATTGATAGTGTATTAGAAGAAATTCCTAGTTGTCAACAAGTTAAAAATAGCATAAAATTTGAAGCTAGAAAACTGTATGATTTATATAATGCTAATATAAATTTATCAAGTGAACATGAACCTCAAAGCTCTAGGAGTAAATTTGATGAAGATAATATTGATGCTTATTTATATGATTATCTTGAACTTTCTCACGATAATAGAAATGATTTTGATGCCTATGTTAATCAAAATACAGAACCTACTGAAGATATTCTAGCATGGCGGAGAAATCGCGGCAAAGGATTTCCAAAACTACAACCGATGGCTCGAGATATATTAGCTATGCAAGCGTCGTCAGTAGCTTCGGAAGGTATCTTTAGTGCAGCAAGGTTTCAACTTGGAGATCATAGGCATTCACTAGCAGCCGATAGCTTGGAGATATCGGTATTATTTCGAGATTGGATTAATGCCGAGAGAAGAAATTTGGGTCGTGAACCACTACCGACCAAATTTCAAGATGACGTTGATGAAATAATGCAGGATTATAGTGATGACGGGATTGAAGCAATGGAAGATCTATCTATTCAACCAATTCCGAACATGTTACTAAAGAAATGTTGAATGATTTACGAAATGATTTATATGGTGGCACCAACTATTAGTAAGAGTATGATAATTCGAGATTTAATTCAAACAGAACCCTTCCTAGAAGGTGGCTGTGTAGATTAAATCTTTTAATACTCTACTAATATTTTTGTAAATGTAATTGTAATATCAAATAAATATTAATAAAAATATAGGCTATTCGCCTTAATTTGTTTTATTATTGTTGTATTAAATTTAATTTTTAATATTGTCAATTTTTAATTTTATAACTTTAAAGTTTGAATTTAAAAATTTCAAACTTTAAAAGTTTGAAATTTAAATTTTATAACTTTAAAGTTTGAATTTAAAATTTCCAAACTTTTAAAGTTTGAATTTAAAAATTTCAAACTTTAAAAGTTTGAAATTTATACTTTATAACTTTAAAGTTTGAATTTAAAATTTCCAAACTTTTAAAGTTTGAAATCTAAATTTTCAAACTTTTAAAGTTTAAAATTTAAATTTTATAACTTTAAAGTTTGAAATTTAAATTTTCAAACTTTTAAAGTTTGAAATTTAAATTTTCAAACTTTTAAAGTTTGAAATTTAAATTTTATAACTTTAAAGTTTGAATTTAAAATTTTTAAACTTTTAAAGTTTGAAATTTAAATTTTATAACATTAAAGTTTGAATTTAAATTTTTTTAACTTTTAAAGTTTGAAATTTTAATTTAATTTTATAATTATTATAATAAAAATTATATTCAATTAAAAAAATTAAATCTTTAAGTTTTAAATAATTTAATTTTTTAAAAAAAAAAATTAGTGCCGGTCCGTCCCGGTTACCGGTCCGGTCCGATCCGGTATACTTCCGGTTCCCTTCCGGACCGGAACGAAATAAGTAAAAATTACCGATTTACTGGTACCGATCCGGTCCCGGTTCCGGAACGGTTCCGGTTGGCACAGTGCCGATTCAATCCCGGTTCCGGAATTTACCGGTCTGGTTCGACCGGTTCCAGTACCGCTGCCCCCCTTACTCTATACTACGGGAGTGTACCAATATATCATCAATTAAGATAATGACAAAGGAATTCAAGTACAATAGAAAAATCCATGATACTAAATATTTCACTCAAATAGTCTTGTTACTCTTATTTAAATTTCATATGAGCGTTTAATAAGAATGATAGAAATAGGTTGAGTGTCCAATTCTAAGTCACTGTTATATCGCTATCACAATCATGTGAAACACCTCCAAGAACTCTTTTACGACTGAAAGAAATTTCAAAGCAGATGTGTTAATACTACTATAATGAACATAAGTCTCATACGTAAGACATCTATTTTAATCCACCATATGTCGACACTTCCCAACAGAAATACCCTTCTCGAATAAGTACTGAGAGTTCCTACTACCTTAGTTTAGGAATACCTTACTATTTTGTGTTGTTATCTTGGTGTAATAGTATAAATTGCATGATAGGAAGAAATTCATTCTATATCAAATATGATTTTGGAGTCTACCAAATTCAAAATAGTTAAGTTTATCCATGAGTCATGAGCTACCAAGTCAACAACATATGATCGATGTAATCGATCTATCACTAAGAACCATCCACATGTTAAGCATACGTGCAGACATAAAAGAAGAGCTGCAAACATATTCATATCCAAATAAGGTGTGTACTTACATAAATGAAGTAGATCCACATTCGAACTAAAACTTATGACCAATCAAAAGAACATCAATCAATACCCTGGAAAACCCTAGTTACTTCAATACAATTAGTTATTTATTAATGTAATATTCTCAATCCCAACTGTATTGTTCTATGATATGTATAGCCATTCGTAACTACTATGTGCACGTCCTTATGCATGTTCTCATATAGTTTCTAACAAGACACCCTGCAAAAATTCCGTAACAAAACAAAATTATTTTTTCTTCTTGTTTTCAATTTATACTACTAATCCGCAGTCCACTATCTGAAAGACTCCTCATAACATGAGTTAATTCATATCTGTCATTAACACGCCATAATAAATATTCGTGTTGACTTATATCTGATTTAGCCTTTCATACATTCTTGATGTATTAGACTCAACAACCTTTCGACTCTCATCAACTGAATACCAACATGACAATCATATCATCTAGTTTGACTATTCAACTATCTTCAGTATACCTTTACTCTAATAGATATAGAAACTATGTATACAAATCTTATACCAAGTCTTATCCCCCTCAAATTTCATTAAGTGATCACATTTATGTTTTTGTCCTTCCTCAACTTCTCCTCATAGACTTACCATAATCACTATTTTTCTTAATTGATCAATTGATCTTCCTAATCTTACACTTCTCTTAAGGACATCAATGTTGTACATTTCATTTCTAAATTACTCACTTATCATAAACACGAATCGTAAAACTGATCTAATAAATTAAAATGAAATTCGAGTGTTTTCGTCTAAATCACACATCGAGCAAATTGAATCCATGAGAGTAGAGGTGATCTAGCTGGCCTATTATCAAGTAATATCCCCACTACTGATTGACATAGCAAATCATAAGAAACATTGTGTAGTCAACTCCATGAGGCTCCCCTAATGAAAGATCATACAACCTTTTATGAAAACTAACTATAATTTCATAATCATTCTTATTGAAGTTGTCAATATAAGTCGGAAAATTCATCATCTTAACCCTTTCAATCATTTACTACTCACCAACAACCATGACAGAGCTATAAGCCAAAAAAATGATACCAGCCATCCTCTACCTAGACCTCGCGCCCAATATCTACCTCATGTAATAACCCTTGTAGTGGATGCGGGTGCAAGCTCCCAATTTGTAATGGTAGTAGATACACGAGTCCTCACTAATTGTGAGAGAATAAGACAACAAGATTAGAATTCCAACTAAATCAACTGCGCACGATAAAGAATGAAAGAATAGAAGTTTCTTGAATGTCTTATAGCCTCTCGAAATAGGTATGGACGTCATCATACCGATCCAAAAGACTCTACTAGACATTGATCTTGTACTCTTGAGACCGATGAACCTAGGGCTTTGATACCAAATTGTCACGACCAAAATTCACAAGTCGTGATGCTACCTATGTTCCCAACCAATAGGTAATCCAACCCAACATATTTTACAAATTTTAACGAACTAATGAGAAACAGGTAAACACTAAGTGAAAATACCCAACAGTGAGTTCTTTATAATTACAAAATGCGGAATGCTAAAAATACCACCCAAGATTTGGTGTCATAAGTACAAGAGATTCTAAAATACGATGCAATTCTGAACCTAAAATGACAAATCCAACATAAGAAATATCCTGTCAGAATATTAAAATAACAGAATAACTAGATATGGAGGGAGGTGTGGGCCACAGAACAGCCAAGAAGCTCACCACAACTCCAAGACACTCCAAGATCAGACTCAAAAAGCTCCACGAGATGTCCTCGTACTCGAAATCGAATCTACACCATAAAAGAATGCAACAAGTGTAGTATGAGTACGAAATCATGTGTACCCAATATATCTCATTGACCGACAACGAAGAAGTAGTGACTCAGTTCTTTACTTATATAAGTCTATAGTATATTTGCCAGTCTAGTTTCATCATATAGAGCTATTCAAATAACAAGCACTTCCCGACCACCAATAAAAACACATAATCATAAAAATGAAGGATGTCATGAAATGTAATGCAATATGATACCATGAAATGATATGTCTCAGAATACTCAGTACTCTCTCAACCGTATATACATGATACTCCTCAAAATACATTGATTGTTCATGACCCATGGGGGACTCGCGAGGTCCATATACCGCACGGACGATCTCCACAAGTCTGTGTGAACGATATCAGTGCTCTATCATAAAATCAAATAATTTCTGCAGGGACGGTCTCCACCTGCCCAAATTATAATCTTAGCGTCTCACCATCCCCAGCACGGACGATCTCCACGTTCCCAACTTATACTCAATCTCAAGTCAATGCAAGTGCACGATACTATTTCAAATAAGGGGATGATTATGCATCTCAATAAGTCAAATATCAACATAATACGTAACCACCTCAATTATCACAACTACACGGGTGTAATAAAGATAATACGATCACAAGAGGACTTCAAGTCAATAATATATCAGCTAATGCTCATATGCTTTGGCATTCTCAAATTATAATCCACTTTCTATAGTAATAACTGTCCCTTTATAACACCGGTATTCGTACCAATGCCCGTCACACCATTGGTACAAGACCCCAATCTTTCACCCTTACCCATTGTCTATTCCATTTTAGTCTTTAATGAGGAAAACTTCCTTCAACAAGTCTGAAAAGCCTTAACATATCTTAAATGCCGAAATCGTGCCACGAATCCTCAAGATAGTTCTTTCCCTTTTTGCAGAGTTTCGGAACATTCTCAATCTACCAATGATGCAACACTCGTAAGTAAGCGATTTTGTAGACATTCAAATATTATATGTCAATCATATACCCTAAAACTTACTCATATATCTAATCAAGCTCCAAATTTTGATATTATTTATATGCCAAAATTACCATATTTGCTAAATTTCAAGCCAAGAATTGAACCTTAATCTCTCCAAATACCTTATGATTCAATGTTAAATCATAAAATATACACCAAAAAATTAATTTTCTCTCTCAACATATCAAAAACTAGTATCTTAATTTGATAAAATAAATTAAATAAGAATCAATTCCACCAATTAACAGCACAGGCAAAGCAGAGGAAGTCTGCATGCAACATGACCCATTTTCCTAAAATCCATTCTGTACACAAAATGTCTAATTTGCTAAAAGGTATCTACTAAATGCCAATCATTGGCATGATTGCCTAATTATTGGCTAAGATTCTTGTCCCCCATTATTCCAATATTACGATATAAAGGAAAATGCAGACCAAGAAATTTTGATCGAATTGCAGATATTACCCGAACCCCACCCCATCAATATAATAATGAAAACAATTAAAATCTCAGTAATTTATATTGTACTTGTATTTACGCAAAGTTTTAAATCTAGAGAAATAGTGTATTTCTTTACTTGAACAAAGGGTTCTTCTCAGACGTGTATTAGAGCAGTTCCTCCTATTTCTGATTTCTTCAAACTATGTAATAATTTTAACCTCTTTAACTTATTTTATAGCATGGGCCAAATATAAAAAGTATTAAATGAATTATGGACTTGGCCCACCAACTATGAACTATTTTAAGTAAATTACTAAAAATTTCATCAACTAGATGGTTGTAGTTATCGAATTGTTTAAAATACCCTTTTAAATTTTTTGAAAAGAGTCAAAATAGTCTCAGTTCTCAAAACGACCTAGCGGGTCGTTACATGAAAAGTTATACGACCCTTTATAATGTTTTTCTGCCGGCTAATTCGTCACAACAATGTATAAGGTTGCTAAAATGGTCGTAATATTTTACTCCGAAATTTGATTGGTAGTGTTGGAAAGAAGATTCAAATACCATTAATTTGACAGGTTATGGGCCACGGAACTCTTTATATTCTAAGATATATGTTCATTTGAAGTTAACCCAAGTAGAATCTTACACAAAACTTAATCGATAAAGAAACTTTCAATTCTACTTTGTGCCAGGAGTTTCTAGCGACCTTAATTGATATTCAAAAAAATTCTCACACTAAAGAACTTACCTTTACACATTTGAGAAATTTAAGAATCACCCGATATGACCCTACAAGTAAATAAAAAATGGTTTGAGTCTTAACTTAGAATTTTTTGGAGTGTTATATACTTTTTGCAACTACATGTCACACGTAATTGTTGGATGATTACATGCACAACGGAAGCATACCAAATCATAAACTTACATGAATAATAGACAACATATAGTTTATGCTAGAACAAATACAATCATGTTAGAGAACATAAACTTTCAAAAAATTTATTCAAGAATTACCTCTTGAAGCGTGAGAAAATACCTTCGAATGAATCCACAAGCTAGTCGACAAGCAAGAACCTTCAAGAAAATCCACAGGCTAGTCCACTAATTGGACCACAGTTATGTGGTCTTCTATAGTGATCCAAAATTTACTTCCAAACTCATTCAATATTTCGGTGGGCAAATATTTTTTTAGAAAACTTATCTACTTTCAAGGGTTAGAAGAATCCCTATTTATAGATATTTCTTCCTAGTCCAAGGAGAAGGAATGTCATGTCTTAGAATACAAAGACATGTACATCTCCCTTATCATAGAAAAGAAAAAGTCATGTCCTTCTCCCTTTCCTTAGAATAGAAAAAAAGTGATATACATATCCTTTCCCTTAGAACAGAGAAAAATACATTCATCTCCCTTTTATTAGAATAGAGAAAGACACATACTTCTCCTTTTTTCCTTTAAAATAGATTTTGAGTTTGTAACACCCCGGAAAATTTTGAGCTAAGACTCGAATCGTTCTTCGTAGTGAGTGAAATATTACCAAGGAATTAAAAATTTCTTAAGTATTAGGGTTATGTGACCATATGTAGCACATTGAGTACCAAATAGAACTAAATTGGAAATAACAAAAAAATATCTGAAATTTGGAGAGTTAAGCTAAGTATGAGTTTTGGGTCAACTTCAAATGACCATAACTCCTAGCACAAAATGAGTTAGGTGTGCTAAATATATGTTAGGAAAGATCTTTGAATTATCTTTCCAACTCCATCGCATTTTCTAAGTTTCGAGTTTGGATGAGTGATATATCATATTTTAAAGTTACGATGTCCAGTTAAGGAAAGTTAGTAGAAAATAGTGAGGGCTATTTTGGTTTTTTCTTACCCAATCAGACTTAATTCGTTTTAGTAATATTTTAGGGGTGTAATCCTATTAGATTCAGTTTTATAATCCTAATATGCGCCTAGAGTTTTAGTTGAGAGTTCAAGAAGTGAAAAGAAGAGAAAAGAGGAAATGATCAAGCATTCGTCGAGATTCTTGCGTCTTGTTGGAAAATTTTGCCATGGGTTTAATCCCTAAGATGTATGTATTCTTCCATAGTGTTGGGTTTGTTCACCTATGCACCAAACATTTTATTTTAGTGTAACTTCGTTCTTGTAATTTAAGGATTTAAGTTCTTGATGAGTTATTGATAAGTGTTCTTAAAATTTCCTTATCGATTAAGTTTTGATTTAAAATTCTACTTGATTCAACTTTAAACGACAATATCTCTTAGAATATTAAGATTTAAGTGAGCCATAACCTATTCGATTAAATATGATATGATCTACCTTCCAACGCCACCAATTTCGCATCAATCCAATTTCTGAGTAAAAAATGATGATGATTTTAGTTACATATACAGTGTTGTTACGATTTAGCCAACGGGAAAAAAATTAAACTTGTTTTTCTTTTTTTTTTTTGTATTTTTACTTCCAAGAAAACCATAAACGAATATCTTGAATAATAAAAGGCTAAAATCAATCAAATTTTCATGTTCACTAATGAAAATGATAACTCCTTGGTTATAGAGATTTCAAGAAACTAATTCAAGAATCTCAAGAAAGGTTTTCTTGATAGTTTGCCTTCAAGCTAGGGTTTCAAGGCTTCTAATCGAGTTCTTCTTCAAGATTCTTCAACAATCTTATTCTTCTAAATATATAAATCTATCATAGTGTTGGACTAGTTCGCCCTCACGCCATGTATCTACTTTCAGATCAGTAAAAGAATAATCTAGGATTTTACCCCAAGATTTGAGTATTTTTGAGATAAGTTGATTTTGAGTTCTTCAGTTCATGTTTCTTTTAAAAGTTCTATTCCTAATTATCAAATTTCTATATTGTTATTGAGATCCATCATATCATGAAGCATAACTCTTGTATTCATAATTCACATTCAATGGTGATTTAAGAGTAGAGTTCAAGAAAGTATTTGAGTTCAATTGTGAATCCTCGAGATCAACTATCATTTGAACTATGTTTTGAGGAAGTAAGTAAGAGAATGAGAAGAGTCGTATACATGGGTTCCATGTAGTATGTAGACCTTCGAGTGAGTCGGTCATTCCCATAAATTCCGCATGGACTCCACAAATTGAGTATCTTTGAGAGGAGTAGCATCTGCAAGTTCTAAGTCTTGAGTAATAAGTTTCTAACACATTGAGTTTATATTTATAATCACGGGGCTATAACATGTTACCGATGGAGTCGTTGAGTTGAATGGTTCATGATCATAATTCTGTATGAACCCTATAAGTCAAACAGTCTTGAGATGAAAAGTATCTTTGAGTCCTTGAATTGAGTAGTACATGCTCATAATTCTACATGAACCCTACAAGTTGAACATCATGAAATTATCCATAAACATGAGATCACGAACCTTGAATTCATAATCAAATTCAAGGAAAATTAAGTTCAAAGTCAAGAGAAGTTAAGAGTCAAGTCTAGAATTTAAGAGCAAGTCAAAGTAAAGCTTAAAAATTTTCTAAAGTCTTTCACAAACGTTTTAACTTTGTTTTAAAGACTTAAAGTTCAAGTTGTGCAAAGAGTAAAGATTGCAGTCATTTCTTCAATGAAGTATGTGGGGACTATGTATTCCCAAAGAGTTTAAAAATATTTTCACATTGGAGAAAAAAAGGGAACATCGATTCCAAAAGAGAGCTTTTAAGTTAAGTTTTGAGTAATTATCTCAAATTAAGAAAGAAGTTTTAAAAACATATGAGCTAAGTATATTTTTGGGAGTAGTATTGAGCACCGATATGGAGATGTGAGTTCATATTAACTCAAGTCTCCATAAACCATGTAGTCATCATGGGTATCAAAGGGTCATACTTTTTAGATGATCACTTAAGTTAAGCTAGTGGATCCACTAAGTTAAGCATTCCATATGACGGCAAAGTATAGGACAGTTCTGGTAGCGTGGGCAAGACGTTGTATCACTATTTAGGCTCATAGTGGTGGTTGTCGGTTAGAGAAACTCCCACAGTAGTAATTGAATGGTACTCAAGGGTTCTACTTAGTATGAATAGGGGTATGAGACTTCATTCATACATTGCACAAGTAGACTTTGAGAGGGAGCATGGTATGTATTTTATGATATTACTAGGTAAATTACCCGTGCTTCACAAAGGATTGAATTATTTAATTATGTTTACATATGATCATTCGGTAATACTCGGATTTTCGATCCATACACTACATTGTCAAGAATATTTTATCTTTGAGACAAAGCGTTCCTATGATATCTTAAAGTGCTATATTTTAAAATTTTCATTTTTGTAGAAAACTTATGAGTCATAGATGGATTTTAATTATACAAAAGAAGTGTAAGATAATCTCCCCTGGAAATAGTTGGTCAGATGTAATGAAAATTTTTAAATACCAAGAAGTTATAAAGAACAACAAAAACATTATTAAAAAAGAGACCAAAAAACGTCGAACAACAACACTCCCAAGTAAAGTGGAACATCTCGTCCATACAAGATCATAATTAACTAAATTCAAATGGACGACCTTGAACTCCTTTCTTATGAACCTCCATTAATCTCTTTTTTATTATTTATATGTCATATTTTGTTATACAAAAATTATGAGTCATAGATAGAGTTGAAGTATAAAAAAGAAGTGTAAGAAAATATCCCTTGAAATAGTTTATCAGATGTAATAAAAAAATTAAAATAGCAAGAATTTAGAAACAACATCAGACATTATTAAAAAAGAGACTAAAAACCTCGAACAACAACACTCCCAGGTAAAGTGGAACATCACGTCCATACAAGATCATAATTAACTAAATTCAAATGGACGACCTTGAACTCCTTTCATATGAACCTCCACCAATCTCTGTATTATTATTGTATGTCATTTCAAGTATATGCTAAAAATAAGCCTAAAATTGTTATTATCATATGTTTTTTGTCGTTGTCTCAAAATAGTCATACTATTTTTAAGGTTTCATATCAATGGCCCCAACTTATTTGGATTAAAATACAATTATTGTTATGGTTATAGTATGGATTTACAAAAATTAATGCAATCATCAACCAACCAGTGTGTGGCATATGAATGTTTACAATGGGTTATACTAAACAAAAATTTTGACACTAACATATTAAAATCACAAAGCATAATTTCGTTAGCTCTTGAACTCACAAATATCAAAAAATAATAATAAAGACGACCTTACTTTTCTAACAATCAAGAAGAAAAATACATGTTGATTAATATATTTTTCAAAAATATAGTCTTTCGGGTTGTTTCCAAATTTACAGTTCACAAATTTAATTGAAAGAATCCAAAAGAAAGAGTTATTACTTGTTCATCAAAAAAAATTAAAAACTTTATCAAAGGAATGAGTTATCACTACAAAAAAAATGATCTTTAGCGATAACTAATAACTTATTTATCGCTAATTATGTATTTTCAGAGGCAATTGGTACTTTGTAAAAATGTTCCTAGAGTTTGTAGCAACATTGGATCCAATGAAAATGAATTAATGTCGGTAAAGGCTATAGAACTCTTCGTGAACGTGCATATTTATTGCCGATAAAAAATATTTTTGTGATACTATTTTTTCGACATTTATTAGTTTCACAAAAACTTGATCTCTTATATGCCCAAAAAGAAGAAGAAATATGATAAATTAGTTAACTAGCGATAAAAGATGTGGACTAATTGTCTCTATAAAAATATTCTACGAATAGTGAAATGACATAAAAAATATTTATACTCAAGAAAAAACAATCAAAATCATATACTAGTTGTGGCAAGCAAGAGATCAATCATTTTTGTTCTTTTAACAATTTCATCATTGGTTTCGTATTAGATATCAAATATTTGTTATTGTGTGCTATCAAATATAGAAAAACCCACAAAAAATCTTCTCAAAAAGTATATGAAGTAAACTTGTAGAAAGGGACTAAAGAGAAAGATAAATTTTCAATCATCCTCACTGGAATTTTGAACATAATTCAAAAAAAAGTCACTAAAAGGGCAAAAAGAAGTTAAAATTGATACATGAATCACTATGATTTATAATAAGAAATTAAGCTTTATGAAATAGAAGGAAGAAAAGTTTGAAAAATGAAACACACTTTATAAGAAGCTTAATTAATGTATTTGAATTCAAAAAATCATACATATAATAATGGCAGAAATAAAAGATTTGTTTACAAAAGAAACAGACGTAATGAATTCAACCATCGACCGTTTCAGCAGCGTATCACATTGCAATTGAAATCAAGTTTCTTTCCTATAGAAATGGACAAAAGAGGAGATCAATTTCAAATCATCCTTGCTGAAACATTAATAGAGTTAAAAACAAACATCACCAAAATAGAAAAATAATCATAGTTACATGAATCACTATAACTTATAGTAAAGATTAAGCTCCATGAAACTTTCAAGAATGAAAAAAACTTCATAAAAAATTAATTAATGTATTTGAATTTGAATTTGACTATCCTATAGCAGAAAAAACCCTACAAATTATAGTTGCACGAAATTCCTCTATTTATAGACAACATAGGGTAGTGTGAATAAATGTTTATTGTGCCTTATCGGAAAGGTCACAACTCTTTGGAAAGTTACAACCCTTCATAAAGGTCATAACATTTCATAAAATTCACAATTTTTCATTAAATTCGCAACTCTTCATAAAAGTCACAATATCTAAAAAATGTCAAAACTTTTCATAAAAGTCTTAACTTTTCATTAAAATGAAAGGCTAGTTTTGGAAATAAATAAATTTAAAAGGGAATGCTGATTTATGGTGTTGCCACATAGGCGTACCTAGGGTTCTCTTTTATATAAATATATATATATATATATATATATATATATATATATATATATATATATATATATATATATATATATATATATATATATATATATATATATATATATATATATATATGAATATGAGTTGACATCATGTTTTTAAATAACTTTTATTTATGTTGCACTTGTTTTCAACTAATTTAAATTGAGGGTTTAGTTAAGTATCAGGAGTTGAGTATTTCGAGTTGAGTAACTTAAGTTGAGTATATTGAGTTAATATGTTCTTCATTGAGTCGAGTATCATATTTTTGAAGTTAAGTATCTTATCCTTGAGTACTTTTGAGTTGAGTAAATTGAGTAGTTTTGAGTATCCTTGAGTATTTTCTTGAGTTGAGTAAGTTTGAAAAGTGGTAAGTATGTTTCCATTTTATCAAGTTCAATCTTACGTTATGTTTTAGAGTTCCCCTTACATGATCATACATTCCACGTGCTGAGCCCTTTGGCATGCATCTTCTCATGATGCAGACACATGTATTCAGGATTATCAATGTAACAATCGGGGAGCACTCGCTAGTAGTAACCAGCGTCCTCGTCATTGAAGATGACTTAGACAAGCCCTTAAAATTCATCATAGCACGTGCCCTAGAATAAAAATGCATAAAAGAATTAAAACTTTTACTTTCGAAGTTCAACTTTGCTTCATATATGAAAATAGAATCTAAATTTGTCACAACATACCATCTAAACATAGAAGTATAGAATTTGGAACTTAGCCCTTACATCAATAATGAGTCTATAAATACGAAATACAATAATGTCTTCCAAAATTAGCAAACAATTAAAAGCTAGAGCATAAGGGTCTTGTCCTCGGACTTGAGGACTCACCAACTTGGAGAAGCAAGTTCTAAGTATCCTTGAAAAGCGAAATTGATTCCTCAATGGCCCGAACCTACATTTTTTGGGAAAAAGGGAAGAAAATATGCGTTAGTACATCACATGTACCAAGTATGACTTCTTTGCATAAAGATCATCAACACATGTATAAAAGGACATTTTAGTAAAAAACTTTCTTTTTACCAAGTAAATCCAATCTGCACATAAAGTAAGCATCATAAGCCAACCCAACACAATATCATCCCAACATGTAGACAGCCCAGGCAATACTTGTGCAATTCACAGAATAGAACCCCATAACCCTATCTAAAGGTAAGTATCACATTAAGCAACCTACTTCATACATACATTCATAATCTCATATTTCATCATAACTTGCTATATTCATAAAGATCATACATAGCTTAACATACATGAGTCATAATAAACATATTCACAAAAGAACAATACTAGAATCATCCCTTAGGATCCCACAATGCAATGTGTAAGAGAAGTCGCATACGCTCCCTCACACTATGTAGAAAACCCCTCAAGAAAAGCCCTAGTGACATTCCATACATTTCCTTTATTCATTTAATTTTTCATTAGGGAAAGAGGTTGCAATAACCGACATTAGACCATGTGAGATACATGGAATCAGGTGTTATACTTCCACACCGAAAAGAAAGGGTTAACACTTGCCTAAAATGTAACCTTTCGTACATAGCCATATAGGTGGAACCACTAAGCTAGAGTCCTATGTGGGCACATAGTTAAGGGTCAAGGAGATTGTTACTAGAAACCCTAAATTGCTAAACGTGGGGGTTTCCATCTCATGTGCCAATGCATATCTTGGGGAATCCAGAATGGCTAAACATAAGGAAACCCATGTGGGGAGCCAGACTTACTAAACGTGAAAACCCCATATCATTTACATGCCCTTTCGATGCTAATTATCAATTACCTTTAGCAATCATGTTTAGTCATCACATAAGTTCACATTAGCCTTTACTAGACCCTTATGTAAATATCTTGTCATAATATCTCATAGGTGATCAGAAGTGAGAACAATCCTTTCACTTTAGAAACACTAGCTAGTGAGTAAATCTTTCACTTTAACAATTCATTTTAATAATGAGAACTACCTTAAAATCATATAACCATTATATCATAACATACATTCATACTTCATAGCTAATTCAAGTGTTTAGTGTTAAAGATGAGGGGACCTTTTCATCAACACCATAACAACACATTAGCTACAACATTATTACTATCTAAGTAATTCATCTTTCACAATTGAGTTCAAGGAAGAACCAACATTCATACCTTATTTCCCTTCATGGGACTTCATACTTCAATCACCCAGAAATTTATAACCAAAACATAAAGAAGGTAATTCATGAAGCAATAACATAACTAACATCAATATAGACAGTTAATATATTCATCATCTTCAACAATTCACCATATCAATTCATGATTTTTATGAAATTGGAGAAGAACAGGGTTTAAGGGATCAAGTGAATAACAACAATTAACCAAAATTATATAATTAAACAAAATTAAATGATCATAATTCATCACCATTGATTTATAATATTTTTTCAAAGAAGACCGAAAAACCCTAGATTTAGGGATGTTTGAAAACATCTTTGAAGAGACCTCTTAGGGAAAGGAATCTAGAAAGTGAAAGAAACCATACCTTAATAAAAACTTTTGTCACAAATTTGAGTACATAACTTGGAGAATTGGTCTTCTTGTTGAAGCTCCAATGTCCTTCAAAGGAGGTTGGGTAGAGAGAGAATTTAGAGAGAAGTGAGAGCAATTTGGTTTCCAATTTGAGGATTTGATTTCGGTGGGTAAAAGTGATGTAAAACTGAATTAAAATCAATATATACACATCCCCTAAATAACCCAAAACACCCCTCACTTAGTTGGACCTTTTTGTGAAGTCAAATTTAACTTAAATTTTCAGAGTTTTCGTCGCGGAACAAGTCCGCGTCGCAGAGCTGTTCCCACAAGTTTTCTTGAATTAAAATTTGGTAGAGTAGAGTCCGAGACACATCCGCAACGTGGACCAACACTTTGGCCATTGTTGGAGCTAGTCCACGACGTGGACATGCTCCATCCAAGTGCAACTGCTTGCTGCCTTGGGCATCTTACTGACCATGTTTTTTTGTCCTCTTTAAGGACCCCTAGGATGGTCCTTGGGGGGTCGCACCCAAACGTTTTGATCCTAAAAAATATTATTTTACCTATTTAAAGTATTTTTACAAGTTTTACCCTTCATATGAAACTCCCAAACCTTCACAAGACCTAAGGACATCCACTAGTTCAACTTCACTAGTTTCCGGACGTCATGGTCGTTCCTTGACGTCTAGGTTCTAATACTTCCAAATATAGTTAATTACATTAGTTTAGGTCTAGAATCATCATTATTCACTGAGGCTCTATTATAGGTTATAGAATTTCTGGGCTGTTACAATATCACCCCTTAGGAACATTAGTCCCCGAACGACACCTTGAATCGCTTATAGGGGAACAAAAGAGACTCAATACTAAAAATCCAACAAGAATAATATAATAATGAGTCACAGATCATAGGAGGAATTCTCAACTCCTTTCAACACATAATCATAACATTAAAACATAGGAACTTAATCCACAATTCATCACATATAAAATATCACCATTTCATATCACATAAGGAGGAACTACCTTCTCCATTTAAATATGAGCTCAATCTGAACATCCAAGAGTTGACATGCAAATCTCTTAACAAAACAACATCAAGCATACAACTCTCATGAAAACAATATAGCACACTACATATAAGTGCAAGTTAACCATGAGAACATATTTCATGAAAACTCAATTTAAGCATGAATTTCTACAAGGATATGTACATATTAGAAAAACATGTTAAGTTCAACTTATTCATAACTCTCATTTAAGAGAAACTACTAAACTCAACCTTGTCTAGGAGTAAGATGAAAAATATGAGGATATATGGACTTCATGTCGGCCTCGGCCTCCCATGTTGCACCCTCAACAAGATGGTTTCTCAATAGAACTTTTACGGAGACAAACTCTTTATTCCTCAATTTCTTGACTTGAAGATCTAAGATCTCAATCGGGACCTCTTCATAAGAAAGGTTCTCATTCACCCCTAAACCATCTGACGGAAGAATAGACACTGGATCACCTATACATTTCTTTTTGCAAAGAAACATAGAACACCGCGTGAACAAGGGCCCATTCATTTGGTAATTTCAACTCATAAGCAACTTTCCCGACTCGCTTCAAAATTTCATAAGGGCTCACATACCAGGCACTGAATTTCCCCTTCTTACCAAACCTCATCAACCCTTTCATGGGTGAAATCTTCAAGTAGACCCAATCACCTATTTCAAACTCAAGGTCCCTCCTTCTATTGTTGGCATATGACTTTTGCTGACTATTAGCTGTTTTTAACCTATCTCTTATTATCCAAACCTTTTATGTGGCCTCATAGACTACCTCAGGACCAAGAAGTATAAATTCACCAACCTCAAACCACTCAATCGGAGAACGACACCTCCTACCATAAAGTGATTCAAATGCTGTCATAGAAATACTCGCAGTGGAAAGATGTGAAAGTGTAACGATCCGAGCCATCGTTAATAAGGAAAGGGAAATGTCAAGCGAAAATTGGAGCCATCATTCCGCCACAGCGGTCCAGTTACCGCTAGCTAGGACGCCGCCGCCAAAGCAGCAGAACTCGCGCCAGAGCGGGAATGACAGGACAAAACATAAATAATGCGAAGTCCTCTTTGCACCATTTTTCCAAAACACCAAAACTAGGTGAGGATTACCCAGAAACCCTGAAATAGCTGCCCTAAGCTTGAAAAGAAGGAGGAAGAGATTTCTAGCGCAAGGACAATGATAATTTGCAAATTCACAGACAAATGTCCGAAAACAAGAAGGGGAGCCATAATTCTGTGCAGATGCTTGGCGCCCAGATGCTTGGCACCCAGGTAAGCTAGATATGTTTAATTGAGCAGTAGTAAATCTGTGATTCACCACATAGTATACTAGTAATTGATGGTACAATTTATGGGTAGAATTTTGTGCACCGAAAAAGGAGTAGTCATACATGTAATGTTATTTATTCCATCATAATTGTACCTTAGGGGGAAGACTAATCCCGTGAGTCAAGGTAGGTGATGGTTGATTCTTGTTGGTGATTTATGTTAGCAATTACTTTGTTGTAGTGCATAATTATGAGAATGTTGCAGTATTGATCTCGCCTAATGTAAATGAGTATAAATGTATGATTGTCTACCATGAATAAACACTTGATTGTATGATTATGAGAATGTACATTGTGATTTTGATTGTGGTTGTTGAATGGATCAGGTGTTACGTTCCAACACACTAACTTGGATCGGGTGCCACGTTCCGGCACTTATATGATTGGGTGTCACGTACCCCACACTAAATTGGATCGGGTACCACGTTCTGATACACTAACAGTTTTGGTATGGGTTTCATGAGAGGACCATTGTCTTGTCATATATTCGTGGTTATGTGATATTGAGAATGTGGAATTATAATTGCTTCTTAAACTGTTTGACTAAATCGTAACTCTGTATAATTGTATTAATGTGGTGTTCTTGTGTGATGGATATCTTGTTGTTGGATGAACAACAAACGTCCAGGCTCCAAACCAAAATAGGATATAGTAAGTGAAGACCGAGGGTTCGGGTGTTTCTATGTAGTGCTTTGAGATATGGTCGGTATTAGTGACTACTAAGTACATGGGTGATGATGGGTTGAAAGTTCTAACTAGTTAGGTACTGCTCTGGTTGGTAAATATTATGGGAACCATTAGTCAAGGGTTGAGTAGGTTGGTGGAATGAGTAAGAGTGTGCTATGAATGTTGACCGGAATGGTAGTAGTTATTTTCGGAATTCCCTTTAAGGGACCAAATGATTAAGTGAACTCAAGAACGGAGCGAGTAAGGGTTAGAACCTCTATAGCATTTGGGGAATTATAGAGGTGGAGGATTAAATAGTCTTATTGCATGTTTCATACTGGTCAATTTCTGATATTATGTGGTGGACATAGGGTTGACCG
The DNA here is from genome assembly GCA_016801875.1 of Solanum sitiens. Classification (NCBI taxonomy): domain Eukaryota; kingdom Viridiplantae; phylum Streptophyta; class Magnoliopsida; order Solanales; family Solanaceae; genus Solanum; species Solanum sitiens. Next base: position 1,445,900 of record JABWTJ010000035.1, on the reverse strand, counting down.
ATGATGACTACCAGTACATGTAGCGGTACTGATACTACTCTTCCTATGCCTTTTTTGGCATAGTGTGGTTACATGATCAGTGTTGTTTCATAGGTGAAGACGAGGATAATCTCCAACAACTTCTACTCTTCTTTCCGCATGGTGAGAGCTGCGTCATTTATGATTTTGTTATACCTAGCACTCTTAGTGTCTTTTGTACTTGTTTAGACTACATCCCTGGGTGTTAGTTACTTTACAAGTCTTAACTCATGCTCTTGTTAAAACTCTTATTTTGTAAAAAAAATTTGGATGTTAATTGTTTTTTAGTTTTCTAAATTTTCCACATTTTAAAAATGTTCAGGATTGAGGGTTCCCTTTAGAGTAGGTCCCCGCATGTCCCGATGGGTTGGGTCGTGACAAATTGGTATCAGAGCCCAGTTTACCGGTCTCCCCGTACAAGAGCAAATGTGGAGTAGACTCATGTGGTTATATCCACATCTAATCTTTAGGAAGATACGAGACATCCTAGGAAGTCGTCTCATTCTTCTCTCCTTTCGTGTGAGTTGTCACCTGTGGTATGAGTTGAGTCCTATTGGTATCTCTCAACTCCAATTGGTATCTCAACAAAGAAAATCAAATGTCATAGTCCTAGCCGACGGGACCCAAGCAAGGTAAATTGGAACTGAGAAGGTTCCAATTGGTAACTTTCCCTAGGGGTTGTTTAATTGAATGGATGATCAGTAATGGTTATCCATGGAACGAATTGACTAAAACTTTGGACTTGTTTGTGAGTTGGGACTAAAAACCGTGAATGTTTACTTAGCCTCTAATTGTCGGAATTACTTGTTGGTGTGAAGAATGTGTTTTCTTGAATGCAATGATACAATTATGTGCACAATACATGCTTGTCTAAACCTGCACATAGCACCATGCAAGACTAAATATTCTAAACTATGCGAGTTGTGATAGCTTAAGTTTCGTGAACTTGTAGTTGGAAAGAAAAGTCATGACTAAGTTTGTTGTAAGGATTTAGATAATCTGCGATGTGATTCATAAAACTAAATTTGACTTTGTTTTGCGACTATCTATAACCTTGTGAGTGTATGGGCATATCCTAGGGATGTGTGTTGTTGTAGTGTTGAATTTATGAGGATAAATTTTGGAGTGTGTATTGTTGGGTTGACTCGGGGTAGACATTGACCATCCTAACTAAGAGGATTACCCTAAAGTTCTTAGTATATCTTGAAAATTTATGGAAAATTTAAAAAGGGAAGAACCACAAAAAATTGTTGGCAGGGCATCTGTCTCCGTCAGGGCCGCTGGGGCGAGATTTTTCCTGCCAAGACGAGGTCACAATAGCGAGATTTCTCCCGCCAGAGTGGGACAGGGAGAGATAGAATCTCAAACTTGTTTCCCCTAGTCAGACATATAGACCTGAATCGTGTCTGAACTAATCACTGTAATTATACCAACACTCAACAATAGAATAGTAAGTTATAAACCTTAGAATTTATTATTAACGGGGTAAATCAGCTGGAAACCAGCATCCATGTGTTTATAAAATGGTAAGGACAAACAGAAAGGAAAGTGAATATCGTTCAGTACATGCCAATAAGGGAAAAATCAAATTAGGGTCAATAGGAATAGAAAGTGTCGCTCTCGGACCCCATGTCCTCGGAGGCTGTCTCGCCGGCCCACGCGTCACTCAACCAGGGAAACTCTGCGAAGTCCTCAAGCTTGAGAGTGGGAAGCTCCTGTTGAGGGGTGATACATGAGAAAATTACCTTCATGGTCTTCCATATCCGGCCAATATATGATCCCTCGCTAAATTCTTCTTCCTCTCTCATCGCAGCTGGCAGCGGAGCATCTCAAACTCAAGGGCAGTGGAAGATGGAACTGATGTCAAGGTACTAACTCAGAATCCTCTAATTTTCCTCAGTGTGGATGCCAGGTCCACCTCAACATGAGCAATGGATAGAGGGGGTTGAGACTGTTTAGGGAGAGTACAGCCACCCTCGTCATCTTCCCCTCCTTTATCGTCTGCCTCCACAGCTGCTTGACTACTCATAGCACGACCCGTCTTCCTCCTCTTGCTCCTAGAGATGGAATTTCGTCTAATCAAAAGAGGGTGAAAAAGGGGACTAGAAAGAGTACCTCATCACTGTCCAAGAGTGGAACCCCGCTCTCTTGCACATGCAATCACCAGTCTCGTAAGGAAGAATACCTTCTTCTTTCCCCGATAGAAAACCTTTCATTTTGAAATGATAGATGCACCCACATTTTGTCAAATGTCCTGTATAGAGCACGTCACCACCAAGGCTCGAGGAAATGTCATATCAGTATGATTTCCTAACGGGTGGATCCTCTTTGGTGACCAAGTGCAAACACCTCTTAGCATCCGGTGATCGATCGGTGTTGGTGATGCCCTCTGTAGTAGCCCAGTAAACCCTGTCGCAGGGCGTAGGCTTCACCACAGTATCCCTCAATCAGCCCAAGTCCATCTCCTTCAGCTTGGCCTCGTACTCTGTGTTGGGAACGTTGGGCACCCCGAGTATATCATTAATGAAGGAAGCGTTCAAGAGAACGTCAACTACCCAAATACATACGGTAGGGTGGGGATTATCCCAGCGAACACTAGGTAGGATGGTATAGAACTCCATCACCCATGTGGAGCGTGTAGTAGGGGGAGCCTCTGTCAGTGGATCCTAACCAAACTCTATCATACGGTTATAAATGGCGGGCACCTTCTCCTCTAAACCCACCAAGTGAAATCCCCTCTCACAGCAAAATTTGTTTTTCCCGTGATCATGGTGTCTCTCCCAACTTACGACATCAAGAAACTGTATGAAGGGTAGATTTTCCTCATTTGCTCCAGCCATAGTAGATCAACCTGAAATTGATATGGGGAGGGGGGGAACCCATTAGAATTCTATGGGGTTAGAGAAGATTTGGCTAAGTAGAGAAAATTTCATAATTTAAAGTGGCAAGGGGGCACTGCCCTACTAAATCCCGCCACAACAACCCGAATCCTGCCAGAGCAGGATGGGGGAGTTCTCTACAATGGCATTAAGGCTGCCAGAGTGCCCTTCATCTAGGACGAATACCATGAGCAATCATGGCGCCCCTTCGTCCCAAAAACCTCATTTTCATAGAATTTCAGTATATCAAAGTCTATAAAGTACCCTAGAACCTAATTATGCAATAATTTTTGGATATAACTCCTAAATGATGTCCAATTCCTAGTTTTAGACCAAAAATACCTTTCAACTTCCCCCACCCCTTTTGGTATCCTTTCAACCATATTTTCATGAAATTGTTACGCTCAGAATGTTTTGGAGATGTTGGGAACGTAAGAAAAGTGTTCACGCTACGTTGTTCAAGCAATATCAAGCAAACTATGTTCATTTTAAAATATTACACCAAGAACCCTTTTAAATCAATTGTTTAATGTCATGCAATCATTATTAAGTAAGTATTGAAGTAATAACATGATTAACGATAATATTACCTTGATTTCAGTGCTCAAAACAAAGTAGTTGAGAATTTTTTTAAAAGTGAAGAGGAGGAAATGGGGAAACCATTCCTCTTACCCCTTTACCGATTTTGATCTCCTGCTGGTAGATATCTCGCCATAACGGCACCGCTTCAACAGGGAGCTTGTTTCTCTAGAGAGGCCAGACTATGTAATTGAGTGTGTTTCATTTCTCTAGATGTTGCCTCATTTCCCTAACTTGTTCTTTGAGTGTAGAACCTTTTTGGTATTAGATTTGAAAAATCTCCATCCTTCATGTTTTTATAGTAGTTCAATCCGCTAATTTGGGAAGTTCTTCAAAAAGAACTCATAGTTGTCCCTTTTCTAGTCATTTGGAGACAAACGATGGGTAAATTGGTATCCATTGTAATGACCCGACCCCTCATTATTCTAGAAATATTTCGAGGTAAAACTAGCCACCATCCCGCCACAACGGGCCACTTGCCGCTAGGACGGTGGCCAAAGCCGCAGATTTCATGCCAAAGCGGGAATGATAGGATAGAACTTGAATAATGCGAAGTCCTCGTTGCACCCTTTTTCTGATATGCCAAAAATAAGCCAGGATTACCCAGAAACATTAAAAAGCTGCCTTAAGCTTGGGAAAAAGGAGGAAGAGATTTCAAGCGCAATGACTATCATAGCTTGTGAATTCATGGACAAGTACACCGTCACGAGGTCCAAAAATAAGAAGGGGAGCCATAATTCCATGCAGATGCTTGACACCATGTATGATAGGTTTATTTAGTTGAGTAGTAGTAAAAATGTGATTCACCATGTAATAGGTTTATTACTTCGTTGTACTACATGATTATGAGAATGTTGCACTATTGATCTTGCCTAATGTAAATGAGTATGAATATATGATTGTGGGCCATGATCAACATTTGATTGTATGATTACGAGAATGTACATTATGATTGTGATTGTTGCTGTTGAATGAATCAGGTGTTACGTCCCAAAACACTAACTTGGATCAGGTTCCACGTTCTAGCAAAAATTGGGTGCCACGTCTGACACACTAACTTTGATCGGGTATGATGTTTCGGTACACTAACATTTTGGGTATTGGTTTCATAAGAGGACCATTGGCTTGTCATATATGTGTATTTATGTGATATTGAGAATGTGGAGTTGAACATTGCTTCTGAAACTGTTTGACTAAATAGTAACTCTGTTAATTGTATTAATGTGGTACGATTATGCAATGGATATCTTGTTGTTGAATAAACAACTAATGGCCACGCCCCAAACCGGAATACGATATGGTAAGTAAAGACCGGGTAAGGTGTTCATGTGTGTTGCTCAGAGAGGTGGTCGATATTAGTGACTGCTAAGTACATAGAGTGATGATGGGTTGCAAGTGCTAAGTAGTTAGGTACTACTCTGTTTGGGAAATTTTATGGCAATGGGTAGAATCCTTGATAGAGTGAATTATAAGTCAAGGGTTTAGTGGGTTGGTGGAATGAGTAAGGGTGTACCGTGAATGTTAGCCGAAATGGTAGTAATTATTTACGGAATTCCCTTTAAGGGACAGAACAATTAAGTACGCTCAAGAATGAAGTGTGCAAGAGTTAGAACCTCTAAAGCATTTGGGGAATTATAAAGGTGAATGAATGAATAGTCTTATTGCATGTTTCTTGCTGGTTGATTTCTTATATTATGTGGTTGGCATCGGGTTAATCGATGATGTATACCAGTACGTGTGGTTATATTGATACTAGTCTTGCTATGCCTTTTTGGGCATAGTCTGGTTGCAATATTAGTGACGTTTCATAGGTGAAGACAAAGAAATCTCCAACAACTTCTACTTTTCTTTTCGCATGGTGGGAGTTGCGTTATTTATGATTTTGTTATATCTTGTACTCTTAGTAGCTCTTGTACTTGTTTAGAGTATATCCTTGGGTGTTAATTACTTTACAAGTATGAACTCATGTTTTTTTTCAAAACTCTTATTTCGTAAAATCTTTTGGATGCTAATTGTTCTTTAGTTTTCTAAATTTTCCGCATTTTAAAAATGTTTGGGAATTGAGGGTTCTCATAATTAGGTGTTAGAGTAGGTGCCCGCACGATCCGATGGGTAGGATTGTGTCAGGAAGATATATTGAAACTAAAATATGGACCTCCTAAAGAATTCTATGATTTTCGTAATGGCAAAATTATATTTATTGCGATGAAAAATAATATTTTATTTTGTTACTTTTATGATATTGAGAATAGTAGTTAGAGATATTTGAAAATTTACGGAGCTCAAATAGAGGATGAAATTTATGACATTAATATTTACGCAGAAAGCCTCTACTTATGCTAAAATAATAAATAAAAATATTTCAACTTATTACTAAGTTTGGATTTGTGATCTTATTTTTTTGTTTGATTTGCTTGTTATTTAATTCTATCCAAGTTAAAAGACTTTCTTTTCTTTTCTTTATTAGTCGCTGGAAATGAATATTATTGCTCTCTATAATATTATTTGGCTTTATGTATTTCAAAGCACATGTTTTTTTTAAAAAAAAATAATTGTTTTATAAAGTATGTGGGTCATATAATAAAGGTTCATAAAAAGATTCTTCTAGAATGATAATATTATATATTTTTCTTTTTGTCTAGTAATTAAGAATTTCAAATTTGAATTGAATAAAATATTTAATGTGACATGAAATGTCAACTAGGAGGGAAGAAATCTTTTGTAATATTCAATATATTTCAAAAATAATAATAATAAAAATAACATTTTGAGTGATTTTACAATTTTAAAAAAAATCAATAATTTCATAAACATAAATAAATATTCAAGGAACTAACTCAAAGACTCTCTGAATAAAAAGGCATTACTCATTTACTTCCTTAGATAGAGAATTGGTTATCTTGCAACTAATAATTACTCTGAAAAAATCAATTTAATTTAAACAAAAATATATATCTTAAAATATCAATCAAAATTAATATAATTTAATTCAAAAACACAAAAGAAAAAAACTGAGGGGTCATACTTAGTAAGCATTTGATTATGTAAACTACTATTTTTTCTGTTATCTCTTCCGTCACTGCAAAGAATTAGGAGATGAATTCTAGATAAAAAGGAGGAAAAATTATGATAATATTACAGGCATGACTATAACTTTATTAGTCTATTATTTAGAACTATAAGAAAAAAATCTCTTGAATTGTAATGTAATGGAATGTTTGAAATATGAAAGCCAAGACTTTGGAGTCTCCAAATCAAAAAATAAATAAAAATTACACAGGTACTTAGAGTATGTTAAAATTTTAAACTTCAGACAAGAAAAAATACAACATTTTTGCTGAAATAAATTCCTCACTCAGATAACTCTGTACAACCCCCTAAATTATTGTTCACTAGGTTATGAACGGTTAGAAAAAAAGTATAAAATTTTGATGATAGTTAAGATTTCATGTAGGCCCACAAGAAGTTAAATTTTCACTTTAAGCATAAAAGCGAATCATGAAATGAGATTAAAAGCACACAAATTTTTTTACAATCTTAGTAGGAAGAGTTTCTCAATATAAGGTTTAGCTACATGTTAGATTACTTGAAGAAATTATTATTTGTATTTAAATTTTAGAATTGTCGGATTGAGTAATGATATAGTTGAAAAAATATTTGACTACAGTTTGATAGAAGTGAGGAACAAATTAGCATTTTTAGATTTGTTAAGAATATTTATATGATCAAAATGATTTGTGTAGTGAAAAATATATTTGAAATAAAAGTTTGGACTTAATTTTAATGTAGAAAACCTCTCCTTGTGCTATAAAAAAATTTACATTACTAATCAGTTGTCACAAATTAAAATTTGGACTTGTGACCTTTTTAAAAAAAATAAAAATAAAAGGAGTTGCTTGGTATTTAATTCTATAAAGTTAATTATATTGTTTTAGTCTCATTTTTTTCGAGTTGTTCAAATGAATCAAATATTATTTTTCTTTCTTTTATAATAGGTTTTATGCATGTCAATGTATACGTTCTCAAATGATTTTTTAATTTTTTAAAAAGATCATAAAAAAATTCTTCTCAAAAGGTAATATTTTATATTCTTTCTATTTTCGAATTTGAATTGAATAAAGTTTTTAATCTGACATGGAATGTCAACTAAAAGAGAATAATTATTTTGTTTAGCATTTTGAGGAAAAAAATAATTGAGTGATTTTTATAGTTATTAAAAGTCGAATATAATTTTGATTAATAGAGAATTTTTGAAATATAAATGACTATTTAAGAAATTAACTCATCATAACATTATTTGTCTATAATGTTTGATATGTGTGAGCTGATTAATCTTTGCAGAGAGGCAAGACTCTAGAGAGTCTATACAAACAGAAATGACATTATTCATTTGCTCTTATAGATAAGTAATTAATTTGTATAGTTTTGAATATATAAATTCAATTATTTTTAAATTTTAATCTGCTTATCTTATAATCTTTTTTAGTTTGTTTCATAAAGAATGTTTTCTTTTCGACAAGTGATCTTTAATTTGGACTTTTTTTTATATGGTATATTAACTAAAATTGTATTTTAGTAAGTTATACATATCTTTAATTTAGTACCATATATATATACATAATTTAAAAAATTGTTTACTTTATTAAATTTTCTATTAAGTCAAGTCAAAAAAATAAAAAGTTATTTTGGGTCAGATTAACTTAATATAAATTTAATCAAATGAAAATGTTTAATACAAGTAGAAATAAAGTCAAACAAAACATTTAATGAGAAAATTTTAGCCTATTTATAAAACCCTGCAAATATTTTAGACTGACTCACTCAATTTTTTCAGCCTCGACATACAATACAAATATGATACCTATGAAAATAATCCCTACACTTCCTCATGATCTAATTGTTGAAATATTTCTATGGCTCCCCTTATTTCATTGATGCGGTTTAAGTGTGTTTTCAAATTTTGTGATGCTCTTGTATTGAATTCAGATTTTACTCATGTAAATCACCTACGCTCTATGACTCGCGATGGTGTAACAAGATTCTTTATGGGGAAAGCTGAAGATCTATATGCTATAGATCGAAACGAAAATAGAAATACATCAAGATGGAATTTTGATCGTCACGATCAATATTTTAATGGACCGTGCGTTAATGGTTTATACTGCATCTGGAAGTATGATGAAGAGCCTGTTAGAATTTTCAATCCCAGTTTAAGAGAAATGATAGTACTTTCCTATCAGAGAAAAACTCTCACTCGATAGAATCTTTATATTACTAGTCACTAGGTTATGAACCTGTAGAAAAGAGGTACAAAGTTTTGATGCAAGTTCGTAATTCAAGTGAACATGCACGGAGTTTTATTTTCACCTTAAATATAGATAAATCATGGAGAAAAATTAAAGATATCATTAACTTTTTTTCATGCTATACTATGAAAAATTATTTTATTAAAGGATTTATCTATATGATGAATTACTCGAAGAATTCAATAGTTATATTTTATTTGAGGGCTGAAAATTTCAGAGTTATAGAATTGAGTGATGATATATGTACAAATATATTTGATTATGATTTGATAGAAGTGAAGGGCGAAATATCATTACTGGACTGTTGGGAAAGTGTCACTGGTAGAAATGATTTATGGATTTTAGAAAATTCTGAAAAAGAAGAATGGAAGAGTCATGAAATTCGTATTCCTTCGCAGTGGAAAGATGTGGAAGATATATTGAAAGCAAAATATGGTTCTCCTCAAGGATTCTATGATTCTCGTGATGACGAGATTATATTTACTGTTGTGAAAAATAATATTTTATTTTGTCACTTTTATGATGTTGGAAAAGTTAGTTGGAGATACTTAGAAATTCATGGATCTCCCGTAGATGATGAAATTAATGGCATTAATATTTACATAGAAAACCTCTACTTATGCTAATAAAATAAATAAAAGTATTCCAATGCTTATTATTAAGTTTGGACTTGTGATCTTATTTTTTCCCTTTGCTTTGCATGTTATTTAATTATACCAATTTAAGACATATTATTTTTCTTTTCTTTTTCAAATGATTATTTTTCTATATATTATAATATTATATTATTACGCTTTATGTATGTAAAAGCATATGTTTTTTAATTTTTTGTAAAGTATATGTTATTAAATAACAAAAAGTTCATGAAAAAGTTCTTCTAGAATGATAATATTTTATTTTTTTCTTTTACTTCCTAATAATTAAGAATTTCAAATCTGAATTAAATAAAATATTTAAGGTGAATGGACTGTCAATTAGGAGAGAAGGAATATTTTGCAATATTTAATATATTTTGAAAATAATAATAATAAAAATGATGCCTATGTCATCTACAACCCCTTAAAGTTCTACATCCCCTTAAAGTTGTCCACATATTTCACTTAGACACCTCAACTAGGGCTAGTACCTATTGAACAATTTTATCTATTCATATTTGTTTCTATTAGACATTTTTCGATAATAAGTAAAAAAAGTTAAAGTGTGTAATGCACTTGTTGTGATGTGGCAAAATGAAAAATTAAAAGATAACATGTGGCGTAAGGTCCAACAATTATAGAGAAAAAAAATTATGTTAAAAAGGATGAAAATTATATCAAATAAATTTTTCCATCAATTTTTTAAAAAGTAAATAAATGAGAAGCTCAACCCTACTCAGCCCCTATTCTTCTTCATCTTCTTTCTAACAAGTTTTTCGTTCTCAAACGATAAAATTCAATATCTCTGTTAATTGCTTTATAATTACTTTTTTATTCCTAATACGTGAGTGGAAAAGATATTCAAAGACTGATACAAGAGTGATAAAGAAAGAGAGTCTTTCAATCGTCTTGAAATCGATAGCAAAGATTAATCGACAGGACATAAATTATTTTTATTGAACCAATCTGATATTATTTTTGATAATTTTAATGGGTTTTAATTTTAATTTGAATAGTAATATTTGTCCGAAGGTGACCCAGATGAACGTCAATCGGTTAATTTCTTTTAATCTGCTTTTCTCTCTTCTTTTTTCCCTTCAATTCGCATAGTCAATTAAAGTTTTATTGTTCTTAATAAATATGAAAAAGAGATAGAATAGAAAAAAATTGTGCGTAGGTCTTCCTCTCTTTGGTGAAGAGGACGACTTGAAAGGAGTGGGGTGGGGGCTTTTTTTTTTTATTATTTTAACAATTGGTATTACTTTTAAACTATTTTTAAAAAAAATTAAACTATTTAAATGCCAAGTGGCAAAAAGTATTAAGTTTTTTTGAAAAAATAAAAATAAAATAATATTTAAGGTTTTTTCTCTCACTTAGCTGAAGTGAAAAATACTTTTTTTGCCACATCAACATTTTGTGTTTAATAGGTATATTTTTTGAACTATGTAGGTGTTCAATAAATAATAATCACAATTGAAGTGTCTACATGAAATATGCAGTCAACTTTAAGGGATTGCAGATGACTTCAGCCTAATAATAATCTATCTATATAACATATGAGAAGTAAAACGTGACACGTGTCCGCAAATAAAAAATTCAACAATTTTAAAATTCAAAAATAATTTCAAATATATCTAAAATTAACCAAAAATAAATAAAAAGAAGTAACAAACTGAATCATTCTGTGTTTCTATTTTTTTTACCAAAATTAAAACTGGTTAATATGTTTTTAATTTGAATTAAAAATATTTAAAAAAGAAACCTGAAAAGATTGATTTCGAGGACTCATTATTACTTTATTAGTAACCAACTAAATCATTATTATTTTGAATTTTGAGTTTTTTTAAAAAAATAATTCAATATATATATTAAGAATTGATGAACAAAAAAATTCTTTTTAATAATAATAATAATAATAATAATAATAATAATTATTATTATTATTATAATATTTCCACAACATCTAAACAAATAAATCTACACAAAAAATTATTATTAAAACATTTATTAGATAAAAATAGTAATATATGATAAAGCCGAAAAATCAATAGAAATAAAGATTGCAAAAAGTAAGGGTGAGTATTTTTTATATTTAAAAAAAAATGCACCACCTTATTCCGTGGAGAATCTTAACAAAATAATTTCAATCAGTAGAGAATTTTAAGGAATGATTTCAAATTTTAAAATTAATGTAAAACCTGAAAATAAAAGTAACAATTACAAACATAACTTTCCTTATGATAATAATAATAAAATAAAAATAATGATAGTATAATAGCAATAATAGCAATAACAATAATAATAATAATTATAATAATAAATAATAATAATAATATTTCACAAAGTAATATAAATAAAATTTCACGGTTTCAAAATATACATATACACGTCCTTTCCCTACCAAAAAGTTACGAAAATATTAAAAATATATAATAGTTATATTATTTTTAATTTTTAATTTGAATTTATCCGAATCCTTATCTGATTAATGATTTTTCAATTTCAAAACCGTTTATGAACTTCTCATGATAAATAACTTCTTACTGCATTAATCATAATCAATTTAAAATTTTAATTAAAATTCTTAAATATGTAACTAATAAAATTCTTAAACCACAAATATCCTATAAATAAACTAACCCACCAACTTCTTCTAAAACGTGAGATGAAAAACAACAATTCCTCTATAAGTCTTATTTTCAAGTTTTTTATTCTTCAATTTTTATCCAAATTTTTTTCAGTTCTTGATTATCTCAAATAAACTCAATTTAATGAGAAAATTTATCTGAAGTTTATCTCAAATATATACGTGACATTTTTCTTTTCCTTCATTAATTTCAATTCTATTACTTTGAAATTTGAGAATGAACAATATGATCCGAAGAGAAAAATTACATATTTTTATTCACTGCTTTATATATTAAATACTGAACAATATGAGATGCGATTTTTTTTATTACAAGTAAATGTAGTTTCTGATCTTTCTTTGTTAAAAGTAACTACGTCATGATTTATCAATAATTTGGATGAATTAAATTAGTGTTCTTTTTCAAATTTACTATAATAAGTATTGAATTTCGTACTGTCGTACATCTGTGATTACTTCCTCTTATGTATTAAAAGATGATTTTATGGGGAAAAACATGTGATGGAATTGAGAAATCAATATAGAGGATCGAAAATCATATATGTTAGATTGATATATTTGAAAACTCAAACTTTAACTCGTCAGACAGCTTTACTGAACGTGTTCCTTTGACCTGTTCCATCAGCTTCATTCAACAACATGATGCGAGAAAAATTACATATTTTTATTCACTGCTTTATATACTAAATACCAAACAATATGATATGTGATTTTTTTTATTATAAGTAAATGTAGTTTCTAATCTTTCTTTGTTAAAAGTTACTACGTCATCGATTTATCAATAATTTGGATGAATTAAATTAGTGTTCTTTTTCAAATTTACTTATAATAAATATTGAATTTTGTACGAATCTGAGTACTTCCTCTTATGTATTAAAAGATGATTTTAAGGGGAAAAACATGTGATGGAATTGAGAATCCATATAGAGGATCGAAAATCATATATGTTAGATTGATATATTTGAAAACTCAACACCAAATAATTGTATTTATTGGCACTAACACAATACATATATGTACACAATTCAATGAATTAAATATACAAAAAATTATTATAATGAAATATTGCATTTCAAGACTATACCTACAGATTCACAAGATTATCATCAACAAATCACGATGTCCATCATTTAGGCATTCAAAAATTAGCACAGATGAAGAATACATTTATTCTAAATTTTTTGATAGATATTAAAATATATCACTTCTAGAATTAAGGTAAGCATTTTTTTTATTATTGTAAATTGAGAGTATTTATTCGTAGGATATACATATAAAACAATGACATGATTTAATGTTAATATTATTTGCAGAATATACATAAATTTGTCCTTTATTAATTTCATGGAAGACTTGAAACACGAGCAAGTAATTTGCTTACAATACTTCAAATTAGTGTTATTCTACAATTTTTATCCAAGTAATTTATTGGAAACAACTTCAAGAAACAAATGCAATGAAAAAATAAAGTTCTCATACAAGTCTAACAAGTAACAAGTGCAAAAAATAGAGAGCTAAAGAATAAACGGTGAAGGGATTTAATCCGAATTTAGACAGTCTTCAATGTGGATATCGAATATCGGATGGAAAACTAAAAAAAATATTGTTTAATCCTTTAATTTGTGTTTTACATTTATTTTATATGAATTGCTCTTATTCATTCTAAATATTTTTCTCAATACAGAATTACAAAATTAAGTTAGATTCGAAGTTGAAAAGGTAGTTATAAATCAATGAAGTATGTAAAAATAGTTTGTTAATTTATACCAATAAGTAATTTATACTATCTCCAATTTTGCTCTTAGCTTAAATAAGTAATTAATTAATATTATTTTCTAAAAAAGAATTATTAAAAGAACAGAGACTTATAAATATATATTTGAACTGTTTGATACAGCAGCAGCAGAAGCCAACAACAACAACAACAACAACACCAACAACAGTAGTTGAGTGACTTTGAAATTCCAAAAATAATATAAAAAGTTGTTTGACAAATTCATAAAAATAAATAACCATTCATAAAATAAATAACCATTCAAGGAATTGACTCAAAGATTCTTCGAATACAAAAACGTTACTTATTTACTCTTAGAGATAGGGAAATTAATTGGTTTTCTTGCAAATGATAATTACTCGCTAAAAATATTCTCATATTTTGTATTTAGAAAATCAATTTAATTTAAATTAAAATATGTATCTTAAAATACTAATCATAATTAATATAATTTAATCCTCAAAACACACAAAAAAAAAACGAGGGACAATTATTAGTAAGCATTTGATCATATAAATTAAATATTTATCTTTTTCGTCACCGCAAAGAATTATGGGATGAATTCTAGATGTAAGGTAGGTGAAATTAAGATAAAATTACACACATGACTATAACTTATTATTCTATTATTTACAACTCAATAAAGAAAAAATCTCTTGGATTGTAATGTAATGTTCGAAATGAAAGACAAGACTTAAGAATCTCTAAATGAAAAAAAAATTACTCAGGTACTTCGGGTGTGATAGAATTTTCAATTTTAGTACAGAAAATTTTTTTTATGACTTCTTTGCTGAAACAAATTCTCCACTCAGATACTCTGTACAACCCCTTAAATTAATGTTCATTAGGTTATGGCCTTTAGAAAAAAAAAGTATAAAGTTTTGGTGATAGTTAAGATTTCAAGTGGTGTTACAATAAGTTAAATTTTTACTTTAAGCATAGATAACAAATCATGAACTCTTTTTAAAAGCATCGTTGATTTTTTACATGTCTCAAGAGGAAATATTTATCAACATAAGAAGTTATTTAGCTACATGTTGGATACTAGCAAAAGTTATTCTTTGCATTTGGTTTTAGAGCTGAAATTTTAGAATTATCGGATTGAATAATGATATATATGACAATACATCTAACTACTAGTAAAATAACTCGTGCCTCTCATGGGAAGATAAAATCAAAAAAATTATAAAATAATACTTCAACATATCATTTACTAAAACTAAAACATTATATTATCTTACATACAAGTTTACGTCGTAACAAACATTAATAATGTAAAGAAAGACGATAATTATAACATCTTATCATTATCCTTCAATCAATCATCTTAAATTTGATTTTACAATTTATCCTTTTGATTCCAAGAAGCGTTACTACTTGATATTTATGGAAAATCAGTTGAACATCCACCAAAAATGTTAAATTTTCTAATAAATAAATAATCATTGTTGAAGAGATAAATAAATTTTAAAATATTACAAAAAGTGAAGAAAATTCTAATTCTAATGTGTAAAAAGTTCAGTCATACCATTTGCTTTACATATATCATTTGAAAGTTCTTCATTTAATGTATCATAATAATTATTAAAATGAAAAATTAAAGAAAGAATGTATCATATAGGACAATAATTCAACTTACTATACATACTTGATTGGGAAAATAGTACATCAAAGTATTAAGTTTATTTAGGTGTTTTTTATGAATCTACATATCATAGTGATGAAGTTCAATTTGGAACTTCAATTTCAGTAGATAAACTTATGTGAATACTCAATTAACGTGCATTATTTAATTTGTATTAAAAAATACTTATAACAATAGTTTTGCAGAAACATAAACAATAAAGTATAAAATAAACCTATCACGATCTGTAACAATAGAATGACAGAATGTAAAAAATCGAGCTCATTGATTGCACAGTGTCCCCTTAAGAAAATTATTCCCCTCTAGTACCCAAGGTTTAAAGGAATAGATTCTCTCAGGATAGAACGATTTTATTCAGCAGCGTATTGGTACAAAAATAGTATTTAATTGTGCAGAAGAAGAAAATACTCAGAATTTTCGTTGTTTTCAAATGAGATGAAATCCCTCTATTTATAGAAAACAAAGGATAGTGTGAACAAATATTTATTGTACCTTATGGAAAAGGTCACAACTCATTGGAAAAGGTCACAACTCATTGAAAAAGTCACAACCCTTCGAAAAGGGTACAACAATTCATAAAAGTTACAACTCTTCGGAAAGGTCACAACCTTTCATAAAAGTCACATTTTTTTTTATAAAAGTCGCAACTCTTCATAAAAGTCACAACTCTTCATAAAAGTCACAACTTTTCATGAAAGAAGAATGTCAGTTTTGGAAATAAATAAATTTAAAAGGAAATTCTAACTTGTGGTGGTGCCACGTAGGCGGGCCTAAGGTTCTCTTTTATATAAATGTATGATAATTTGATAGAAGTGAAGACCAAATTAGCATTGTTAAATTTGTTATGAATATTTCTATGATCAAAATTATTTTTGTAGTGGAAAGATATATTTAAAATCAATGTTCAGACTTAATTTTGATGTAGAAAGCATGTACTTATGCTAAAAGAAATTACATTGCTCATCACAAATTAATGTTTGGGCCTGTGGCCTTTTTTTTAAAAAAAAAATATAATAAAATGTTTTGTTTGTTATTTAATTGTAAAAAGTTAATAACACTGTTTTTGTCTCTTTTTTTAGTCCCTTATATATATATATATATATATATATATATTATATTATATTGGGCTTTATGCATGTCAATGTATATGTTCTTAAATAATTAAAAAATATAATAAAAGAATTTTTCTCAAAAAATAATATTTTCTTTTCTTTCTCTTTTCAAATGTGAACTGAATATGGTGTTTAATGCGACATGGCATGTCAACTAAAAGAGAAAATTATTTTTTGGTTAGTAAATTTTGAAAAAATGTGTAGTTGAGTGATTTTATAGTTTTAAAAAATCAAATATGATATTATTTAATAGAATATTTTGGAAATTAACTCAATCAATATGACATTACTTGTCTATAATGTTTGATATGTGTGAACTGACAAATCTTTGTAGAGTGCCAAGACTCAAGAGAGTCTACACGAATAGAAAAAATATTATTTGTTTGCTCTTATAGATAAATAATTAACTTGTATAGTTTTGAATATATGAATACAATTATATTTTAATTTTACTTAGTTTATTTTATAATCCTTTTTAGTCTGTTTCATAAAGAATGTATTTTATTTTCGATAAGTGATCTTTAATTTTGACTTTTTCATATGATATATTAATTAAAACTGTTAGTAAAATATACATATCTTTAATTTATGATTATATACATGTTTTAAAATTTTTATTACTTTATTAAAATTACGATTATGTCAAAGTCAAAAAAGGAAAAAACTTATTTTGAATCAAATCAACTTAATATAAATCTAATCCGATGCAAGTACTAAAAGGCAAATCGATGATAAAGTCAAATAAGACATTTAGTAAGGAAAGTTTCACCCTACTTATAAAAGATTGCAAAGACTTTAATTTTACTCACTCAAACTTCAACCTATTTTTACATAGGATACAAAGATGATACCTATCAGAAGAATTTCTATACTCCAAAAAATAATTATCGAGATACTTTTATGGCTTCGTGTTATGTCATTGATGTGTTTCTAAAATTTTTCAATGCCCTTGTGTTGGATACTTTTATGGCTTCGTGTTATGTCATTGCTGTGTTTCTAAATTTTTTCAATGCCCTTGTGTTGGATTTACGTTCTATAATTAGTGATGGTGAGACAAAATTCTTAGAAAAAACTGAGATCTATATGATGTAGATCTAAACGAAGATGAAAATGTCTCTAGATGGAGTTTTGATTGTCATGGTCAATACTTCAATGGACCACGTGTTAATGGTTCATATTGTATTTGGAAGCACTACAATGAGTGTCACAATTCAAACCGTCATTATTGACACCCACAATAACCCTCTAGTGGGAGAATCGCTACTGCTATCCAACTAACCAAATCAACAAAAACTAAAGCGTTTAAAGATACTGAAGTAATTTTAAATGTCTAAAGGAAAAATAAGGAGTTCCCATAAATTCCGAGAGTCGAATAAAAACATTTGTGAAAATAAAGCCCAGAACCTGAAAGTCAATGTACCAAATCATCTATTAACGACAAGTAAGAAAATTACGCAACCCCAAACTAAACCTTAGATTCTCTAAAGTACTAGTCTAAGTTTGAATAGAATGGACTAAATATAACAGTTTGGGTGTGCGTTCCATGAGTTCTTGTTCCAGGCTGCCATGAGTTATAGGCTGGAAGAACTGATTCACCCTTGAATTCAATTGATCACTGCTCTTCTAAACGAGGTCTGTTAGTAGCCTCCTGAAGATGCCCTATATTAAAAAAAAGTGCAGTATCAATATACAATCACAGTGTGCTGGTAGGATCACACGACCATCCCAATGAGTGAAACATATACAAGTAAACACAACAAAATAAACATGCATATACCGTACATATACAATATTAATCATCATTTCAGGATCAATGTACAATTCCACATTCTAAAAAGTACACATATATGACAAGTCAATAGTCCTCTCATGGAACACATACCCAAACTGTTAGTGTGCCGGAACATGGTACTCGATCCAAGTTAGTGTGATGGACGTGACACCCGATCCCATTTATGCACCGGAAAGTATCACCCAATCTAAGTTAGTGTGTTGAAACGTAACAATCGATCAATTCGACAAGCCACAATCATACACACAATGTACATTCTCATAATCATACAATCAAGTATTTGTTGACACCTAATTTTGACCCTCCTTGATAGGAATTAACTTTTGTGTTTCTTAAATTTCAAACGATTTGAAATAACCGACTTTAAAAATTCAAAATATTTTTCAAGTTATTTTAATTGATTTTTCACCATTTTTATAATTTTTAAGTAAAATATATGTCTTATATATAAAAAATTTATGTAATTATTATATTTTATAAATATTTCGAAAATTATCTCAATTTTTTTTTTATTTTTAGTAAATAGTTTATTAAATTAATTTAGTTTAAATTATTGTTATAAATTTTGAATTGTTTAATTTATAATTAAATTAGCTATTTTTATTTCGTTAAGATTGAAGCTCGTAAATTAATTGTAATAGTTCATCTTACTTAACTTTTAGCCAATTTCACTCATTAATTCAATTTGACTATGTTCGAGACTTCAATTGGTCGTAATTTAAATTCATATGGTCAAAACAAATTCAATTATAGCCCACTTATTTAAAAAGCCAAATCTTGGGCCTTTTTCTAAGGATCAACATCCCATTTTTTTTTTCCTATGTCAATCCAACTCCTAAATGACCCGACCCAGCCCCGTTTTATTCTCAAAAGCCCATTCAATACAATAGACATCACATACCAATCGACCCCACCAGCGTTTTCTTGCTCGCCAGTCCCAGAAATCGCAAACCCAGCAGCAAACTCGGTCCAAAATCGAGCTCAGCTCGTGGCAGCGTCGTCCTCTACTCTCTCCCTTGTCCTTTTCGTAAGCCAATCGTACAAACGAGACAGGTGTTGCGATCTTGATACCTCAATCGTCCTTATCAAGAGATTAAGCGTTCCAAATCAATTTTCCGTTGGAATTAGTACTAGTTCCAGCTCACGCCTTATTTTCAAATTACTCACAGTCCCACATCGACTCTAGGCTGTGATTTTCAGATTTTCTCAACTCCTATAAGTAGGCCCTTCTCTTCACTGTTCAAGGGAAGGATTTTTTCCAGAGACCATAGAGTACCCAGAAAGTTTTTTTTGGGAATTCTTTGTTCCATAAATCAAAATTTTAAAGCGTTTGGTGTCTTTTTGAGTTGAAGAGGTGGAGTCGTCTTCTCAACTCTGTCGTTTTGGTTCGCTTCCCAGGACCAGGTAATCTTCTTGTTCTTTCTTCAATCTTTTCTTTCTGTTATATTGTAGAATCGTTGTTTGTTTGTTTAGATTCCATGTGTTTAGTTAAAATAAGTGTCACGTTTATGTGAATGACAATAAAAGTTTTCATTATCTTGTTAGACTTAGTTAAGTCAGTTTTGCAGAATGTATAAAGTTTGTTGCTCTGTCGATGGATGTTTTCTTATGATTTAGAGATGTGAATGTGATTCCTTTACTTAGTCGAGCTTATAAATCAATATATGTCCGATTCTAGTTACTGTTATTATTTTTCCACTTTGAAATCCATGTTAAATAGTTGCCACTAGTTTCCTTAAGGATTAGAAATGATTCCTATTTGTTCCTCTTATCTGAGAGTTCTTGTTATTTTTCCTTCCGACGGGTTTTATAATCATGGTTGTTCACTTGTTCCCAAGAGCCTATTTACTTGGTCTGAGGTCTCTTTTGTTAACTACCATTTTTGACTTAATCTTTTATTTCTCTATTTGTTGCTGTAAAATCCAAGATTCATAGTGAGTTGTTTAAGTTGTTTCATTCCTCATCTAAGTTCTGATCTTCTTTTCGCTTAAATATGTGATGGGAATTTATGATTGTATTGTTTCTTGGTTTAAATGTGAAAGAAATATGTTAGGATTGGACATTAAGTGTCTTCCCCTGTTTCTAATGGTTTTCTCCCCTCTCACTGCCCTCTTTAAATGCATACAATTAAGAATACAAGTTGTGTACTTCTCCGCACATATTTGTTTGGTATTAAAATACTATGTAAACTTGTTGGTTCTTAAATTGCTTATCTATTGTATTGCTAAAGTGTCGAAGTCTCTCTCTGTTTTGCCAAAACTTTTTCTGTCTTGTTGGAAATCGAATAGTGATAGAAATGTGGACTGATTTTCTTTAGTTGTACTTTAAAATCTTAGTTGTTGGACAAATACTAATTCATATGGTTTGAAGTTAATCACTGTTGCTAATCTCTTATAGTTAGAGTTGAGTTGTGGTTAATGGAAACATTTTTATGATTAAGGTTAGCCTAGCTCAAGTCAAAACTATTTTCCTCTCTTTCGCTCCTTTATGGATCTTCTTGTTATTTCCGATTAAAATAGATATAACCGAGTCATATAGTAATATAGTTTAGGTGTAAGCTTTTGAAATATGTTCTGCAGCTATACCATATCACTGTAAAAATGTTGTTTTCTGCCTTAAGAAGTCGTTTACTACCACCTCTGCTTTCTGTTTCTGTCAAAAGCTTGAATCTTGAATCTGTGTTACAAGCATTAAGTTGGGTTACTATCTTTCCATGAGTGTGAAGGATTTTGTTTTAGAACAAATTCAATTTCGGGTGCTGTTTGGATTCTTAGGGTCTTTAGTTCCTAGTTTTTATAGTTTTCTTTGTTGTACTGTTGTCCCTAACATTTGTTTCACCACAAGGAGTATTGCTTTGATCATAAAAATGGAAATAGTTGTTGGTTTGCTTCATCATTGATTTTAAGAAGCCTTTCCAGTGGTCTTGTATTTCCATGCCGCCGCTTTTCGATAGGTTGTCTATGTTTTGTGTTACATCTGATGAATCAATTCAGTTTCATTAACTAAGCCTTGCATTCTAATCTTTTCAAATATGCATAAGTCGCTTAATGTTAGCCAACTTGTTTACTAAAAATGTTTTTTAATAAATAGCTAAGTGTTTGGTCTTTTAAGTTGATATTGACCTGTAATTTGTTAAGCTTTCATTTAGCTTCAAATTTCCTTTTCTCATTTTGATGTTCAAATTTGTTTTCAGAAAATTAGTTACTGCTAGAGTTGGCTGTTCTTTTATCTATTTGTTGTTGTTATCTCTGAATTTTCTTTTAGTAAGCTTGTGAATGCATATTTGTCCCACTTGGTTGCTGACCAAGCTTTGCCTACATTAAATTGTGATTATGTTGATTTCTGTTTTGTATGCGAGGTAAGTATATCAGAATTGAAAGTTGTACCTCTTGTTTTCGTTTGTTTACTTGTTAAATTAGTATCAACCCCCTTCTTGATTAGTAACTAATTCTTTCTTCTTTTCTTTGCATGATTTCTCTTGATTTGAGTCCGATTTGGACTCCCATGCCCTTGCATCTCCCTCACTTGAGTCAACCTCCTTCAAAGTCTCAAAATGGAGCTAATGTTATTGGGTTAAACACCCAAAAATCAGCAGCAACAGCAGCTCCAAAGAGCTCAAATGAGGGCAAAATTGGGTTAAACCCCATACTCAACAAGGCAACAGCAATAGCCTTTGAAAGGCTGAAATTTGATAATTTTTTGGACTTCCAAGAGTACAATAGTTTGCAGCATTTCAGCCCTCAAAATGGTCGAATAGGGGCTGGAGATTTCATTCAATATTTATTTCATATCGTTATTATTATCTTGTTTATTGTGAATGCTAACTTCTATTAACCTCTTCCTTAACTAAGGTGAATCCTTTGGAGGTTATTTTCTTAATATATGTTTTTTATATATATATTTCTTTCAATGTTATTTTGTCTATAAAATATTCAAATTTTCAAAACCTATTTAAGTTAGGTAATCGAAGCTTTGAGATTAACTTGAGAATTATTCATATTCTTTCATAGTTAATATTTAGCTTTGAAATCCACGTTTTTGTGATTGTGTTTGATTATTAGACTCAAAAACTTGACTCGGATAAATTGTTAAGTTAGAATCTTATTTTTTTGGCTCTTTAATATTTGGATTATTTTATTATTTGGGATAATACAAATATGTACAAGTATCAAATATTTCTCATTTTAAAAAATAATAGTAAAAAAAAAAATGATTTTTCAAGTAATTTAAATTTTCTTTTAAAAATAGTCAAGCTTTTAAATCCGTCGGTCAACTGCGTGTTAGTGGATTCTCTAAGATGTCTAAACCCTTCCTTATAGTATTATTTGAACCCTTATCCAAAATTTTGGTTTTATTTAAATATTTTCTATGAAAAATTTCTTTTTAAAATGGTTTTTCTTAATTTCCCTAAAAAATTAAGTGGCGACTCCCTAAATTACAATTTTTTTAAAAAACTTTAACAAAATTGCCGAAGTTGCGAAACGGCTTCGAAACCTTTAGTTTTCGAAATCGGGTCGTAAACAGTATTAATTCATGACATACAATGATTTGTTCATTATCATTTACAATAAGTGTGATCAATAGTGCAACATTCACATACATATATGTATTATAATGAAGTAATTACTAACATACATCATACCAACATGAAATCACAACCATCACCTACCTTGAACAAAGCTTGATCCCTCCTAAGAAACTTGATTCTTTCCTTTTCGGATTCTTTTCGCTTGCTATAGGACTACAAACAAACAATTCAATATGAGAATCAATAATTAAGGTCTAATTTACCCGGATTATGACAAACCCAATAACTTAAGACCCAAAATATGATCCTAAGATATAGGTAGGGATTTTCCCATCATCCAAGACCGTTCAAACCCCTCCCTCAACGATATACAATCAAAATTCTATGTTCTTTGGATCGAAAAACAGATTGGGAATGAAAACCTTATCAAGAAGTTCTTGAATTTGAGCCTTAAGCTCTCTCAACTCCTCCGGGGCCATATGCGTTATGGGAGGGGGAGGGGATAGAAATGGGAAGGTACAAGGTTTCAAACCAATGAAGAAATCTATATCTCTATCCGGAGGCATACTAGACAAATTAGTAGGAAACACTTCTCTAAATTTCGACACCATAAGAAAAGACTCAATTGAGGGAGACTCAACCTCAAAATCCTTGATATGAGACAAATAAGCCAAACAACCCTGCCCTACCGGTTTCCTAACTCGAATAGAGGATACGATCTTAGAAAGATTAGGCTTATAGACCCCTTCCCGCTCTATTTTTTCCCTACCGGGGATCTCTAGAGTCACAGACTTAGTATTGCAATTTAACACAACATAATAGGGGGACAACCAAGTCATGCCTAAGGTATTGTCAAAGTCAATCATGTCCAAAATCACCAAATCAGTCTATGTTTGAAAGCCATAAACAAAATAGGATAAACACGATAGATTAGACATGGGCGACTATGACAGACTCTCCAACTGGGGTAGAAACATGGATAGATACATTAAGTATATCACAAATCATATTAAAACCAAAGGAAAACTGCGTGGACGCATAAGAATAAGTAGAACCCAGATCAAATAATACATTAGCCATTTGGTTACAGACAAAGAATAGTACCTGTGATCAGTGCATCAGATGCCTCTGCCTCGGTCTTGCCCTAAAAGTCATAATACTGAGCCCTGTCATATGACAAACGACTTCCCTGCCTAGATGCACTATACTTCTGCTTGCATTACCATTACCTCGACCTATACGACCTCATTGATTTCCTCCTCGTCCACCTTGTGGATACCTTTGACTATTATTACCATTTCCCCTAGGTACCACTGCTCTAGTCTGCTGTGTGGAGTCCGACATGCACGGAAGGGGACAATATCTCCTCCTATGAACATGTTCTCCACAATAATAACAAGTGAGATCGAATGATGGTCTACTACCCACCGAAGTTTTGGCCTCCTTGCTATCCTGAATCAAATTTTGAGGTGGAGTTCCCAAGTAATTACCTGTAAAAGCGGGCATAGTGGACTGGATTGGTAGGGCCGCAAGTGTTGGGCTACCTGAACCTCTGGAGTAGGAACCCTGAAAATTTCTTGTATTGTTATCCTTCTTAGCCAATACCTTAGCTTGACTCTCTTGCCTCACCCCTCCACTTTCTTCACAAACTCTGTTACCTCATTAAAACTTTTCCATGTAGTAGTCATGTGTACATACAATACCCACAACTCAGAATATAGTCTCTTAACAAATAGGTGTATCCTATCTTCCTCAGTAGTCACCAATTGTGTAGCACATCTAGACAAATCATGAAACTTAGCCTCATAAGCATCCATAGACATACCACCCTACTCCAAAGACATGAACTCGTCCTTTTTACGATCTCTCAAAGTCCGGGCACATACTTCTCCAAAAACAGAGCAGGAAATTGGGTCCAAGTGAGTAGGGGTAAAGCTGAAGATCTGCATTCCACATAAGCTCTCCACCATTGCTTAGCATCACCTTGAAGTTGAAAAGTCACAAACTCTACTCCATGCTGACGGACAAATCCAAACTTATGAAGCCTCTCATAAAAAAATAGATTGAACTCATATGCGTCCTCACTCTCAGAACCATGGAACATAGGCGGTTTCAATTTCAAGAACTTAGTCAACATCTCGTGTTCATTACCAAACATAACATGACCCAAAAAAGGATGGAAGAAAGCATCAGTACCTACAGTTCCACCCACCTTGGGTACAATGATAGCAATAGGGTGATTGGCGGGAGCTTGAGTTGCTTGAATTGAGGGAAGCACCATAGGACCAACCAATACTTTCAGGAACGACACAATCTATTGAGCTAACACTAGATCTAGGGGAGGAATACCTGCATTCTCGGCATGTACTTCTTCCTCTTGTCCAACATTCTTCTCTATCTCTTCATGACACACATGAGATTTTTATTTCTGGGAACATTTTCAATTGGAGCTCCATCCCTAGTAGGTGCTACCCTTTCTCGAACCTCTACCACTGCCTCGACCGTGACCTCTTGTTGCGGATTCCTCAACTAGCACATTGACGGGATCTACGGGCCTGATGCTGTTGAACCTAGTGTTAACCATCTGTGCACAGAAGAGTGAACGAGATTAGATACCAATTTAGATCACCATATATCAATTGGAACGAAGTTATAGCACGAAAGGAGACAAAAGAAAATAGAAAGATTTCCTAACGTCCTATAGACTCTGGAAGAAAAGCACAGACGTCTCCATACCGTTCTTCAAGACTCTACTAGACTCATTTTGGTACATAAAGATCAACGAATCTGTGGATTCGATATCAACTTTGTCACAATCCAGACTGTCGTTATTGACACCCACACTAACCCTCTAGTGGGAGAACCGTTATTACAAGCCAACTAACCAAATTAACTATAACTAAAACATTTAAAGATACAGAAGAAGGTGTAAATGTCTAAAGGAAAAATAGGGAGTTCCCATAAACTCTGAGAGTCTAATAAAAACAATTGCGGAAATAAAGCCTAGAACTTGAAAGTCAATGTACCAAACATCTACTAACGACAATTCTAAGAAAATGGTGCAACTCCAAACTAAACATAAAAATATCTAAATTACTAATCTAAGTCCAAATAGAATGGACTAAAAATAACGAGAACTCATGGAAGCCTGGAAGAACTGGCTCACCCTTGAATTCGATTAATCACCGATCTTCTAAACGAGGTCTGCCAGTAGCTGCCTAAAGATGCCTTGTACTAAACAAATAAAGAGAAAGTACAGTGTAAGTAGACAACCACAATGTACTGGTAGAATCACAGGTTATCCCAATAAGTGAAGCATATACGATCACAACAAAATAAACATGCATATAACAAACATATACAACATCTATCATCATTTCAGGATCAATGCAAAATTCCACATTATCAATAATACACATATATGACAAGTCAATGTACTCTTATGGAACCCATACCAAACTGTTAATGTACAGGAACATGGTACCCGATCCAAGTTAGTGTGCCAGACGTGACACTCGATCCCATTTATGAGCTGGAACGTGACACCAGTCCAAGTTAGTGCGTTGGAACGTAACACTAGATCCATTCAATAAGACACAATCACAAACACAATGTACATTCTCATAATGATACAATCAAGTGTTGATTCATAGCATACAATCATTCATTCATGCTCATTTACGATTAGTGTGACTAACAGTGAAACAATCGCATGCATACATGCATTATAATGAAATATTTACTAACATACATCACGACAACGTGAAATCAGAACCATGACCTACCTTGAACAAAGCGTAAATCCTCATAAGAAACTTGATTTTTCCCTTTTCTGGATTCTTTCTGATTGCTCTAGGTCTACAAAAAAAACAATTCAATACGGGGATCAATAATTAAGGTCTAATTTATCCAAATTATGACAAACCTATAGCCTAAGACCTAAATTATGATCCTAAGGTGCATCTGTGGCTTTTACACCATCCCAAACCATTCAAAAACCTCCACCAACGATGTACAATCAAGATTTTACGTTCTACGAATCGAAATATAGATTTGGAGTGTGAAAACATTACCATTAGCACCAAAAATCGTGGAAAACTGTCAAAAACTTGTTTGGGGTTCTCTCCTAGATCTGCAAAAGGAAAATTGCAGAATAATTGTATTTTGCGGTTTATTTCTGACTTAATTGGCGACTTACGGCTATGGCGGCCCCCATCCTGCCACAGTGGCCCCGCCCTAGAGGGAAAAACTCTTGCTTGGCGGCTTGCACGGAAATAGTGAGCTAAGTTAAGAGTTTCAATCCCCCATTTCACATCACACCTTTATCCCATGACACTCAGAAACTACCCTCTCACGGTAAGATCAGTTTCAGAAGTTTTACTCGCCTGAATTTAATTTTTTAAAGTCGTATGGATTCCTTAACGTCTTAGCTATCCACCCATGCGATCAAATTTATTAATAGATCCCTTATTTGTTACTAGATTTTCCTACACCTTACCGACTTTGATTTCATCCAAATCTGGACTAGGCTAGAAATTCATAAGTTACTACGAAAACGTTTTCCGGCTCAAAAAAATTTTCCGTTGGCTTTTCTATAACGACGGGTACAGGTCGTTACAAAGAGCCTGTTAGAGTTTTCAATCCCAATACAATACGAATGATAGTACTTCCCTATCGAAGAAAAAAATTCTCACTCAGTTAAATATCTATATTACTATTCGCTAGGTTTCGAAATGGTAGAAAAGAAGTACAAAATTTTAATGCAGTTTCAGAATTCACGTGGGCATATATGAAATTTTATTTTCACTTTAAGCATAGACAAAACATGGAGAAAAATTAAAAGCATCAATGATGTTTTTCCATGTTTTACAAAAAATGTTGCTCTATTAGATGAGTTATCTATATGTTGAATTTCTTGAAGAATTTAGTGGTTGCATTTGATTTAAGATCTGGAAATTTAAAAATTATTTGATTGGGTAATGATAATGTTACAATAGATGTAATGATCCGGAATGTCATTTTTAAAAATCTGTATAAAATTACCATTTTCCCCCTATTGGTAGGTGTCTCGGGCTATTCCTATCGGTCGATAAAGTGTATTTGGGAATTTTTGAACTATTCGATAACTACAGTATTAAATTGACAATTTCTTTTAAAAAAACAATTAAATTATTTAGTTGATACTAATGGGCTAAGTCTGAAATTTTTAAAACCTTATACCATTTGGCCCATGTACAAAAGTAAGTTAGTAGGGTCTAATAATTTTAGACTATATCATTTAAGAGGAAATAAAATCTGGAAAGCGAGAACGATAACAATGATATCGGCAATTACCAAATCTACTGACGAATTCCAGACGGTAAGAAAGTTGGTCTTAGGCTGTTCATTCATCCGGTTGCAGACCAACTACCTACAGTTGCCGATTTCCTTTTTTTTGTTATTACGTAAATTATGTTGATTTTCCTTTATAAGTTAGTGGGTGTAGTTATAGTTGATATTTTTTTTTATGTTAGGGGTGGAAGTATGGAGAATTGGTGGTCAGGGAATTGAGTTATAATGATTATGTAATGATGAGGGTTAATGATAAGATAATCAGTTGAGAATTTTGATAAATTGGGGTAGGTTGATGATTTCCTTCAAAATGTGATGTTAGGTCGTTTCTTATTTTGTGTTAGTTTCAAAATTAGAAGAATTATATTTTTTAAAATAAAAATAAAATTGAGACTTAACCCTAGACTTGAAATTTAAGAAATATGAGAATTGACATGTTAAACTTGATTATAAATATGAGACTTAACCAAAATGGAAGGCTCAAGTCTTGGAGTGATTGTTCGACTATTTGAGGCAAGTGAATTTCTAGATCCTTGTTAAGTGTACAAAATGCCTGTATTTCCTTGTGGTATATATTTGGGAGTAATGAGACTTGGTGATGGGTTGACTTGTGCACATTGATTAATTCTAATGATGAAAAAAAGGCAATAAAAGGCAATGTGATTAATTATTTGTGTGTGATGTGTCGATAATGGAGAATGATTTGAAAGACTTGTTGAATCATTGTTGATGTTGTTATGAATTGTGCATGTTATGAAAATGGCCATCTCTTCGTTATTTTTGTGAACATGTCATTTGCATTGTTCGTAGACATAGTTGTGATAAGTGTTATGTGCATTGAGAAAGAATAAGAAATTAAAGAGGATATACCATTTCGAGGGACGTATCGCGCGCCACGATGGATACTATATTTCGAGGGACTTATCGCACGCCGTGATGATTACTATTATTGAGGGTCGTATCGCACGCTGCAATGGATGGATGGACAAATATGTCCCCCATGGGTCCCGTACTGAGAGACAACGAGTGTTTATCATTAGGTCAGACATGCACCATTATACCTGACATTGCATTTCATTGCAATGCACTTCTTTATTATTAGTGAACTTGATCTTGTGTGTTGCTGACCTTGTGAGTGCCTTTCTGTGGAACTTGTGACTGATGAATATTGAGCCTGTTGTTGAAGATATGCAATTGTTAGAGTGTTGTTGTTGAGGGTATGAAATTGTTAAAGTGTTGTTGAGATATGTGCTTGTAAATTGTGAATTACTAGGTTGAGCTGATTTTTATGCAGGTTGTAGTTGTTGAGGTTCCGTTGGGGTGGTAGGAGTACCCTCATTTCATCCCCTTAGCTTGTGTTTAGAAGTTTACTTGCTGAGTACCGTGTGATTTGGTACTCACCCCTTGCTTCTATAAATTTTTTTGTAGGTTACTAGCCCAGACCTTTATGATATATTATGTTCTTTTCCGAGACTTCTTAGAGATTTGTGAGGTAGCCGTTTGTCATCTCAGCAGATCTTCTTACTCATGTTTATGATCTTGATTCATGTTCTACTCTAGAAACAATGTCATATGATATTTGTATTTTCTTTTGATTCAATTGTAATACTTTAGAGGCTTGTACACATGACAACTAAATTTTAGAGGTATTTTTGAATTTATTATAGAATTTCCGCATTTTTTTTGTAATGGTTGAGTATTAGGCTGACTTGTATTGGTGGGATAAGACGAGTGTCATCACGTCCATTTTTGGATCGTGACAATATATTTAATTATGATTTGATAGAAGTAAAGGGCAAACTAGCATTGCTAGACTGTTGTGAATGTTTCACCGATAGAAACGATTAGTAGATTTTAGAAAATTTTGAAAAAGAAGAATGGAAAAGACATGTCATACATTTTCCTTCGCAGTGAAAAGTTGTGGAAAATATGCCGAAACCATTTTATACTTCTCCTCAAAGTATACTATGATTCTCGTGATGACGAGATTATATTTACTGTGATGAAAGTTTGTATTTCATCTTGTCACCTTTATGATGTTGGGAAAATAGCTGGAGAAATTTTGAAATTCATGGAATTGCCGGTGAGGATATAATTTATAGCATTAATTTTTATGTGGAAACCTCTACTTATGCTAAAATAAATAAAAACATTGTTTTATTACTAAGTGTGGACGTGTGAACTTCTTATTTTTTCCTTTGATTTGTTGCTATTTAATTCTATAAATTAAAAAGACATTTTTTTTCTTTTCTTTTTGAGTCTCTCCAAATGAATATTATTGATCTCTAAATTATAAAATACTATAGGCTTTATGGCTGTCAAAGTATGTGTTATCAAATAATATAAAAAAAATAAAAAAAATCTTCTAGAATGGTCATATTTTATTTTTTTCTCTTTTCTAATAAGAATTTCAAATTTAAATTGAATATAATATTTAACGTGACATGAAATGTAAACTAGAAGAGAAAGAAGGTTTTTGTAATATTAAGTATATTTAGAAATAATAATAATAACATTTGAGCAATTTAACATTTATCATTATATTAATAATTTTTACGTTATTTTCGAACAATATATATATATTACTTCTTCTGTTATAATTTATGTCACTCGTATGGAATTAGGGGAGTCAACCAAATTTCTTATATGATTTAAAAGTATTTTTCAGTTGTTAATTATTTTGATTTATAGTACTATTTACGTAACTTTTAATAACATATGTGCAAAATTTATGAATCCAATATTTTAAATTACCTTCCAGACAAGAATGCTTATATCACATTGTGAACCATGATAGCTAGAAAGAAGGGAAATGATGGCCCCCATTGCTATTTCATTATTTATTTGAATAAAACCTGAGCCATAATAGCAGCCAGTGGCTTGATAAGCCTCACCGTGTGCAAGAAAATTTCCACAAGATTACAATAATCAAATATAAACTTCATAATTCATAACACAAAGCACACACTCTTTGATTTAGTTTAAAGTTTAGTATGTATGCAAGCTAGATTTAGAGGGGAAAAAAACATTTCACTTACAGTCCAGTAGGTAAAAAGTCTTGCATTGTTATCTCCATACAAATCTGGACTAACCTATTTTTAACCCCCAAAGGACAACAGAAACAAAAGAAGGAAGTCACAAGATTAGCAGATATAGACACCTATGTTGCTCGAACTCTTTAAAGATGTCAACAGGTGAGGGTCGGATTCTCCAAAATTCTCCAAAAGTAATGTAATTTTGAGAATTTGACAACGGCGCGGCATCGAAAGACACATAATATGACAATAGTTTCAGTCTTTTATTGCTCAAACCAGAATTGAATAGTTCATCTAAAGAAGAAACACTATGTGCCATCCAACTTCTATATAATTTTACTGCTTTTAAACCACAGTAAATTTAATTTTAGGTTGAATGGTAGTAAATTTAACTTTAGGCTAAATGGTCTGGTGAACCTTAATAGTTACATGAATTTGTATTATGGAGCTTCCTACTTGACCATTTGTCAACTAAACCCTTAAACTTAATGAAACTCAATATTTTAAGCCCTTCTGACCATTGACTAAGCTTATGTGATAACTTAATTGTTAACTTGGCACAAACACGTGATTTCACGCTTTCAAGGAGCATGAATATCAAAATTTATACTAAAAATAGACATTAATTTCTTAAGAAAGACTAAAAATAATAAAATTTAATATAATTTATTTTTTTCACTTGTTTCTTCCTTTTCCACCCCACATGCAACATCTCACAAATTGAAATAGCTAAGTTAGTTCATTCATTATCATTTTGTTATTGAATTATGTTCATATTTGAGTTGCTATTTTCGCTAAGTTAAATTTTTATTTTAGAAACATTTTGATTTCTGTTCCAGACAGTTGAGTTAGTTAGCATTCGAAATCTTTTCTTAATGCTTTAAGTCTTCCGCTTAGTAAGTAAGTCAGGCCAAAGGTTCGCTTGGGGCCAACAATGGTCACCGAGAGCCGGCCACGTCCAGGGTGTAGGCTCGGGGCATGACAAACTTGGTATTAGAGCACAGAGTTCAAGAGTCCCAGGGAGTCTATGAAGCTGTGTATGTAGAGTCCTAGTTATCAGTGTGAACCTCACCACATCTATAATTAGGAGTCTGCAACATTAAGGAAATTCCTCACTTCTTTTATACTCACTTTGTGCATTAGAGTTTATCTCTAAAAAGTTTCTTTCTAACCGGCGCTTACGCGTAACCATTATGAGTTGGACTTTGTTTAAGAAGTCCTTTTTGGGGTGTTTGTTTCCCGTGTGATCTAAGGGAAACTAAGAGATGGTTGTTGATATGAGAAGTAGAATAAGCTTGTTTGTAGATGGAGTCTCGTTTATCGAGTAAGGAAAGTAAGCTTGTGATGTTAATAGATAACATGGACATAGTAAGGGTGATGATCCATATGCAATACGTTAAGCAGGAAAAATTGAGGGATAAAGAAGAGTTTAAGAATAAGAGGGCTAAGACAAAAGGAACGAGTCCACAACAAAGGAATAATGTGAACCGGTATTCTTTATAACAGAAGCAGAAATGACCTTCTTCATCATCTGCTAGTGCACACGCACTAAGGAACCAATGTTTGTACAATACTCAGGATTCTTAGAACTTTGGATCTAGACCTTTGTATTCTCATGGTGATAAGGAACAAGGGGGCATTTAGACTCCTGCATGTGCTAGGTGTGGTAGAACCCAGACATAATAGTGTCGTCTGGGCCAGACAGGTTGCATCAAGCATGGACGAAAGGGTCACTTCATGAAAGAGTGTCCAAAGAACATGCAAGGAAATGGTACCAGTAGAGGAACAAACCACCTATATGTTATCAATGGTCGGAGAGACTAAGAGGATTCGTTAGATGCTGTCACTGGTATGATTCAAGTCTTTGACTTTACTGTTTATGCTTTGCTAGACCTAGGAGTGAGTTTATCTTTTGTAACTCCATATGTTTCTTTGAATTTTGATGTTATTTCTGAGCAACTTAGTGAACCATTCAGTGTTTCCACACATGTTGGTTAGTCTTTACTAGCTGAGCAAGTCTATCGTGTTTGTCCCGTTTTTGTCAATAACAAGAGCACGATGACTGTTTTAATTGTGGTAGACATTGTACATTTTTATGTCATTCTTGGTATGGAATGACTTCATGCCTCAGTTGTTTGTATAACTCGAGTAGTTAAGTTTGAGTTTCCAAATGAGTTAGTTTTAGAGTGGAAAAATAGTTCAGTAGTGCCTAATCGTCGTTTCATTTCGTACCTTAAGGCAAGGAAGTTGGTTTATAAGGGGTGTGTCTATAACTTAGTCAAAGTTAATGACTCTTGTATTGAGATACATCTTATTTAGTCAGTTTGAGTTTCAGTAGTAAAAGAGTTTCCAGAAGTGTTTCCTGAAGACCTACCCGGAGTCGCTCCTGAGAAGGGTAGATGATTAAAATACTTTAAAGTTTCATCCAGGGTGTTATGAGATTTGGTAAGAAGGGAAACTCAGTTAGTAGAGAAGTTACTTGAGAAGCTAAAGAGGATAGGAAAAAGAGATACCCACATCACATCGAATCTGGAGAAGTTCCAAATTAAGGTACTAATCATTTTCTTCGCATTGATATTAAGTTAGCATATTGTGTTTATATTTTATCGTTGGGTGTTTGAGATGAAAGTAAGATGTTACACCATAAGTCTAGTAAGAATTAATCGCATTCGAGGATGGATGTCCCCAAGGGGGAGATACTGTAACATCTCGCAAAATTAAATAGCTAGGAAGAAGCTTAGAAGTTAAAATAGTCAGTTTTGGAAAGAATTAAAATCTGGAAATTTTTTCTTAAGTTAGGAAAAAATGAGTTTTTGGTCAACTTCAAACGGCCATAACTCCTAGATCAGGATGAGTAAGGTTTAGTTCCAGATATGGTTGGAAAGACCTTGGAACAATATTTCCAACGCCGCCGAGTTTGCAAAATTTCTAATTTGGATGAGTGAGTTATGCCATTTGGAAGTTGGGTTGTAGGATTAAGGAAATATCCAATCCAGAAATTAAAAGGGTAATTTGGTCTTTTCCTTACTCAATTAATTAAATTCATTTTTGGTAATATTATGAAGGGTCTAAACTGAACTTGGTTGTTTTACACTTTTGGAGAAAAGTTAGGGTTTTCGAGAAAGAACGCAAGAGAGAAAGAAAGGAAGAAGGGGCCAAGATCGTCGAATTCGTCAAGAATAGCTTGAGGATTTCATCAGGGGTGATCCCTAAAAAGGTATGTAAGTCTTCCATAACGTTGGGTTCATTCAACCACGTTCCAAACATGTTTGATTCAGCATGAAATTGTTCTAAAAGATTAGATTTTGAATGTTATTGAATGTTGTTCTTGAATTGCTTCCGTTCTTTAACATGAGTTGAGATTTAAGAGTTTCTTCACGATTAAAGTGTTGTTTCTTGAATTCTTTGAGTTATATCCTTGTGTGTACGATTTGGGAACATTAATCTAAGGAGAATTTGAGAAAAAGAATCGATTTAAAACGATCTAAGATCAGAAAACGAGAGTAAAAGTTCGTTTGATTTTACCCTAAGGAACAGGTAGCGCAACGCGCCCCCTTAGCGCCTGAAAGGCTGGGGCGGCGTTGCAACATTGCTACATAATGGTGCCTCAGTCAAGTGAGGCTGGTACGGTGCGCCCCGGATGCGACCAAAACGTCGTTTTACACCCAATTTTTGTTATTCAGTTCGTTTAAGCTTTTCAAACGTGTTTTAACACTTCCTATTGATTCTAACTACTCTAATTGACTTCTAAACATATAGAAATCATCGAGAAACAAGAATTACAAACTTGAATCCATAACTTCAAATTCAAGGAAAGTTTAGAGTCAAGTCTAGAAAGATTTTATAGTCCTTTCAAGAATTCTTCTACAAATACTTTTAACTTTGTTTTAAGACTTAAGAATAAAGTTGAGTAAAGAGAAAATATAATGATAAGAAGTTCATTTCAAGTTTCATATGTCTTTTAAAAACTTTTTAACTTCATTTTTAAGGCTCAAGTTTCAAGTTAAGCTAAAAGTAAAGAGTTGAGTTCATTTCTCAAAATTTATAAAGGAACTAAGTATTTCTTAAGAGTTTACAAATGTTTTTATATTTAAGCAAGAAAATGGAACATTGATTCCAAGAGAGCTCTTAAGCTATGTTTTTTTTAGCACGAATCTCAAATCACAGAAGAAGATGTTTTTAAAATATATAAGCTATTAATATTTTTGGGTGTAGTATTGAGCACCGATATGGGGATGCAACTTCATATAAACTCAAGTATCCATAAACCATGTAGCCATAATAGGTATTAATGGGTCATACTTTTTAGATGATCACATAAGTTAAGCTAGTGAATCAACTTAGTCAGTTAAGCTTCATAAATATCTGGCAAGGTATAGGATGATCCTTGACAGCGCGAGGTAAAATGTTGTATCATCATTGTATCTCTTAAGTGATGGTTGTTGATACGCTCAAGTTACACTTTCCTAAAGAAGTATAAGCGGTCGTATCAAGTAAAGAACTCAACTAGTAGGTTGTCGATCCCATGCGGAAAATGGTTTAGACTTAACTTCAATGTACGATTATATCTATTTAGTCAAACTCTTTCCGAAAACAAGTACTAAAAGGTTTTTTTTTAGTTGAAACAAGTTTGTTTAATATTTCTAAGTAAATAAGTAAGCAAACGTAAAGTTTTAGTTTTTATCAAGTTGTGAGATAAACTAGGGTGTAAGTGTTCCCATAGGTTCATAACTCCGTATTCCTAGTAATAACAATTCTTCCCTAGTGTTTTGCATATAAAGCGATAAGTTAGGTATCTCTAAATCCTTGTTCCGGCATCTAGAGAATTTTACCCCACACCTTGGTCCGGCTACGTGTGTATAATTTACTAACCCTTACCATTACCTCATAGTAAACATCATAATCGATGTATGACTTAGTTATTACTTCTCACCAATTGACACTAGCCTATTAGATAGTATCCCACTAAATCTATGTTGATAATTCTTTTCTTATTGACTATCTCCTTGGTCCGGCAAGTAATAACAAGATGAGTTCTAACATTGGCCACCGTTAAAAAGACTTCTAAACGAAAGAATTATCAATACACGCAAGAACCTAACTGAAAATTGTTATTAAGCTAGGTTTACTTTGTTAATCACCCATAGTTCCCACAACCCTAGTTGTGAATTTAGTTACCCATGCATGAAAGAACACAATTCATCATTTTTAAGAAATAAATCATGAACTTACTTTGACAATTAGAAGAAAAACCCAGAATATTAACTTGAAATTGCAATATAATACTTGAAGCCAAATCCAGAAATTGAATTAATGCTAAAGTTTGCAAAAATCAATCTCCAACACAAAGCAAGAACAATACCAACAATGTCTTACCTCAAAAATGAGGTTTTAATCCCTATTTATAGAAAACATTGTCCTAAACAAAAAGGAATTAAAATAAGGAAAGTTGTCCAAAAAAGCTGATGTAATCGACGACCTCCACTGACGGTCCGTCAGCCTAGACTTAGAATCGTTTTTAGTCCTTCGGATGACATTATCTCTGAATCAATCGTCGGACAACAGCACGGTCCGTCGATGCACCGACGGTCCGTTGATGCCCTCCTGTCGTTCCATCCTTAGAATTTCTCCAACATCGGGTACTGGGACTATCTCTGATCACATCAACGATTCAGCAGAACGGTCCGTCGATCGTCGATCCTCTCCGTAGTCCCACACTTGGTCAGATTTCCTCGAGTTTTCTCTATTTGTCTAAACTGCCATCAACGGTCACCACTTACGGACCGTCGATCGAACGACGGGCTGTCGATGGCCTTCGTAGGTCGCATCTGCACTCTTTTCCAGCTTCCTTCTGCGTTTTAGTTCTGGACATTTTTCCTGTAAAACAAACAGAAAAACATGTTAAAAAATACTACAAAAAGGCTCTAGACACACACAACTCTTAAGGAAAAAGCATTGAAAGCACCGTGAAACCACAGTACATCAACACCATCAACTTAAATTTGTTGTTTTTCCTTATGCGATGCACGATGACTCAAAACAACATTTTGTACAAAACTATACTCTTTTAAGCTTTCTCAATCACATGACTATCAATCCCGTTCTTTCTTTGCTTGAGTGCATGCTTACACTCTCAACTCACCTAAAACGTTATTTTTTTACCCAGTTTTCATTATTCCGTCTGTTTAAGCTTTTCAAAAATGTTTAACACTTCTTATTGATTCTAACTACTCTAAATGACTTCTAAACATATAGAAATCATCCAGAAACATGAATTCAACCTTGATAACTTCAAATTCAAGGAAAGCTTAGAGTCAAGTCTGGAAAGTTCTTAGAGTCCTTTCAAGAAGTCCTTTACAAATGATATTAACTTTGTTTAAAGACTTAAGTATAAAGTCGATTAAAGAGAAAAGATAATGATAAGAAGTTCATTTCAAGTTTTTAAGTTTTTAACAAACGTTTTAACTTCATTTTTAAGGCTCAAGTTTCAAGTTAAGCTAAAAAGTAAAGAGTTGAGTTCATTTCTCAAAAGTTATAAGGGAATGAAGTCTTCCCTAAGAGTTTACAAATGTTTTTACATTTAAGCAAGAAAAGGGAACACTGATTCCAAGAGATTAAGCTAAGTTTTTGAGCACTAATGTCAAATCATAGAATAAGATGTTTTAAAAACATATGAGCTAAGTATATTTTTGGGTGTAGTATTGAGCACCGATATGGGGATGCGAGTTCATATTAACTCAAGTCACCATAAACCATGTAGCCGTCATGCGTATTAATGGATCATACTTTTTAGATGATCACTTAGTCAGTTAAGCTTCCTATATCTTTCGCAAGGTATAAGATGATCCTTGGCAGCTTGAGGTAAAATGTTGTGTCATCACTATAGCTCTTTAGTGATGGTTGTCGGTTAGAGAAACTCCCACAATAGTAGTTGCATGGTTCCTCAAGAGGTTCAAGAGGTTCTTCTTAGTATGAATGGGGGTATGGCACTTCATCCATGCATTGCACAAGTGGACTTTGAGATGAAGCATGATATGTCTTTTATTCCGATTACAAATTGACATCAGTTTAGTTTGTATTTTTAAAAAAATACATCTCAGAGTTGTTTTGTATGTTTGCATACACACAAACTTTACATCATGTTTTTGAACAACTTTTCTTTATTATGCACTTTATTTTAAATTTCTTAATATTGAAATGAGTTTAGTTAAGTATTAATGAGTTGACAAGAGCTAATGTAAGTGTTTCTTTAAGGATCTTCTTCAAGCCTATGTTCTTTAGCACTCCAACTCGCATACTTGTGATGTCAGTTGGCATGTATCTTATTATGATGTAGACGCAGGTAACTAGGATTGGCATTCCAGCGTACCGTTGATCCAGTGAGCAGTTCAAAGTCAGTTGGTGAGCCTCCTTGCTTTCGGAGGATCCCTTTTCATTGCTTTCTAGTTTATTTCATTAGGATGTTGTGGGTTCTGTCCTAACATACATCTCAGTTATTAGAGGCTTCATCATTTGCCACTCAAATGTTGGTTCATTCGTTATCATTTTGTTATTGACTTATGTTCATATTTTTGTTGCCATTTTGGCTAAGTTAAATGTTTATTTTAGAAACATTTTGATTATCGTTCCAGACAGTTGAGTTAGTTTGCATCCAAAATATTTTCTTAATGCTTTAAGTCTTCCACTGAGTAAGTAAGCCAGACCAAGGGTTCGCTTGGGGCCAACAATGGTCTCCGAGTACTGACCACATCCAGGGTGTAGGCTTTGGGCGTGACTGCTCCCCACTCCACCCATTTCTTTTTCTCTTTCCAATTTCCAGCAGCTTCTTCCCCATCCAAACCTCATCCCAACGTTCAATTTTTTTCCATTTATTTTCATATTTTGTTTCTTTCTAGAGAAATGAAAATGTGGTATTATTGTTAAATCTGTCACTACAAAAAAAACATCATTTAGCGATATATTTCAGCGACAAAAAATATTCTGTCACTAAATAACGACAGATTAGCTACGAAAAATTTATTTGGTTGTTAAATATCAAAGAAAATATTAAAATCTTAAATAGTGATGGATTAGAGGCAAAAATTGAAATGTATCGGTAAAATTGGGCACGTTAATTTTCCTACGAAAATAGCGACGTATGGAGGATGACATAATATATAATTTGTTAGCGACGGAAATAACGACGGCGATTTCTGTTGCTAGTGTTATTTTATTTATTGCTACAAAAAATTTGATCGTTCGCTAATTTCTATTAAAATATATAAAAATACTTAGCGACAGAACGCATATATGTCGCTAAAATCATCGGTAAGTTTTACCCAAAAATTTTAGGGCTCCAATATTTCCCTCCCAACTTAACCATTTTCCCAAAATTTCACTGACAAAACCTCTCATCTCTCCCCACCCACTCGCCGTGAAATGTAAAAATTGTTGTGTGTGAGAGTGAGAAACGTCTCTCACACGGAGGAACCTCCCATCGCTCCCCACCCACTCGTCGACCCACCCACCCCTATCCACCCACTCAGTGATAAAAATCTCTGTGAAGTGAAGTTTGTAGATTTTAGAAGAAGTTGAGTATGGCTAAGTGAAAGATCAAAATTCAGAATTTTAGGTAAGTGTTCTCTCTATTTTAGCTCTATTTTGTTTCTCTTTTGCTTGTAGAACAATAATTTCGCAATAAGCTCGATTTTTTTTTATGTGTGTTTGTAACATTATGATTCATTCTCTCGTATGCTCTATTTTCTATTTGTAACAATGATTTTGGTGTTTTCTCCTATTCAGTCTCTAAAAGTGATACCCACATTTTTTTCTTTTATCAAGAAAATTATTTATTCATCGTTGCTGGAAATTAGGTGTTGTTGCTTGGAAGTTGCTTCATCATTGCTTGAAATCAAGTGTTGTTGCATCATTATTGGAAACTTTTCGCTGCTACTTTGAGGCTACTTCATCGTTGCTGAAAACTTGTCGCTACTGCTTGGACGTTGCTTCATCGTTGTTGGTTTATGAAAAGGTAATTAACTCCGAAACCTCATATTTATTTGTAAATCAGAAGGTATTCTTTTACTACCTATTCAATTTTCTTCACATATTTGGTATTTTCTTTAGATTTGGTGGAGTCTCAAAAAAATTTAAGGTAAAGACTTTGAAGATTTGCTTAGATAAAATCTTTAAACTCAAGTAAGTCTATTTTATTCATATATATTTGGATGACATGATCATCATGAGTATCAGTTTACAACTGATTGAAGAAATCAAGACAACAAGCCTTCAAAATGAAGGACTTACGAGAGCTAATTCTTAATTATTGAATTTTCCAGATTAAACAAGCAATGCCTTAAGAGTTAATTTCTGAGTGTTGCAAAGCCAATAGCCACACCATTGAAGAAAAATATCATATTAACCACGAGATAATGTGAATATCTAATCATAACCAAATTAGACATATCCTATAGTGTATAGGCACATCTTGAAGCTTTGGATCTCTGGGAGGAAATAGAAGACGAATACATCATTTCTCTCTTACCAAACAATCCCATGATGGCGAAAATTAAAAATCACCAAGAAATAAAAATTAGGAAATCAAAGGTAAAGGCATGTTTATTTGCTGCAATTTCATCCACTGTCTTCACTCGTAGTATGTCTCTCAAATTGGCAAAAGAGGTATGAGATTATCTTAAGACTGAGTATCAAGGAGATGAAAGGATACGAGGGATAAAAGTGCTGAATTTGGTGTGTGAGTTTGAGCTGCAAAGGATGAAAGATAGTGAATCCATAAAGGAATACATTAAATGACTTCTTAACATAACAAATCACGTCGGATTGTTGGGTTTAACTTATAAAGATTCAAGGATCATTGAAAAAATCCTTATAACGGTACTTAAAAGATTTGGGACGACCATTAAAACCTCAGAAAATACTAAGAACTTGTCTAGTATTACACTAATAGAGCTTTTAAGTGCCTTTCAAGCACAACAAAAATGACGTGTTATGAGATCAAAAAGAGACGTTGGAAAGCCTTACCTTCCAAGCATCAAGATGAAGGACAATATAAGGAAAAGAAGAACAAGATGTACCAACCAACATATGGATAAAGTGCAACATACAATAGCTTCAAAGGAAACTACCCTCCTTGTAAGCATTGCGCAAGATCATACACACAACTTTCAAGTGTTGGAGAAGGCTAGAAGCTAAGTGCAGTAAGTGCAATCAGTTTGGGCTTGAAGTAATCATTTGCAAGAACAAAACTCAGCAGTAGGATGTACATGCTCGAGTATTAAATGAACAGGAGGAGGATCAACTCTTCGTTGCATCATGTTTTGCAAGCAATGTTTCTAGCGAGTCGTGGTTGATTGATAGCGGATATACAAATCACTTGACTCATGATAAAGTACTCTTCAGAAAATTGAAGCCTACTCGAGTTGAATCTGTTTGAATAGCTCATGGTGGTCACATTAAAGCAACAGGAATGAGAACTATTGCAGTTGAGACACAAACAAGTACAAAAACAATAACAAATGTTCTCTATCTACTAAACCTAGACCGAAACTTGTTAAGTGTTGGTCGATTGTTCGACAAAAGGTTTCAAACTTTATTTTGAAGTTAAATATTTCTTGATCAAAGATCCCTCAGGACAGGACTTGTTTAGAGTCAAAAGAAGAGGAAAAAGTTTGTCATTAGATCTATTTGAGGAAGAGCAAATGTTGTATTCAACAAAAGAAAATGTTGCTAAGTTATGGCATAAGAGACTTGGACACTATCATTATCAAGGGCTTGTCAAGATGCAAAAGTTGAAGATGGTGGAGAGCTTACCTGATTTGGAAGAAAATTCCACTAAATGTCATGCCTGCCAATTTGGTAAGCAACACATAGAGACATTACCAAAATCAACCTGGAGAGCCTCACAAAAGCTACAACTACTTCACACAGATGATGCAGGGCATCAAAGAACTCCAACACTACAAGGTAGCATCTATTAACCTTTTTCATTTACAATTTTACAAGAATGTGTTGTATTTTTTTCATGAAATTCAAGTCAGAAGTTGCTGGTGTATTTTGGATATTCAAGAATTTGGTGGAAAATCAAAGTAATTTTTAAATTCAAGCTTTGAGGTCTGATAATGAGAAGGAATACACTTGAACGAAATATGATTCATTCTGTGAGGATGCCGACACTGTGCCTTTCAAGCACAAGAGAAATGACGTGTTATGTGATAAAAAATAGATGTTGGAGGAGCCTTACCTTCCAAGCATCAAGATGAAGGACGATATAAGAAAAAGAAGAAAAAGAAGTACCAACCAACATATGTATATATAAGGTGCAACAAACAATAGCTTCAAAGGAAACTACCCTCCTTGTAAGCATTGCGCAAGATCAAACACACAACTTTCAAGTGTTGGAGAAGGCCGGAAGCTAAGTGCAGTAAGTGCAATCAGTTTGGGCTTGAAGCAATCATTTGTAAGAACAAAACTCAGCAGTAGGATGTAGATGCTCGAGTTTTAAATGAATAGGAGGAGGATCAACTCTTTGTTACATCATGTTTTTCAAGCAATGTTTCTAGCGAGTCGTGGTTGATTGATAGCGGATGTACAAATCACATGACTCATGATAAAGAACTCTTCAGAGAATTATAGCCTACTCGAGTTCAATCTCTTTGAATAGTTCATAGTGGTCACATTAAAGCAAAAGGAATGAGAACTATTGCAGTTGAGACACAAAAAGGTACAAAAACAATAACAAATGTTCTCTATCTACCAGAGTTAGACCGAAACTTGGTAAGTGTTGGTCGATTATTAGACAAAAGGTTTCAAACTTTATTTTGAAGATAAAGATTGCTTGATAAAAGATCCCACAATACATGACTTGTTTAGAGTCAAAATTAGATGAAAAAGTTTGTCACTAGATCTATTTGCGGAAGAGTAGATGTTGTATTCAACAAAAGAAAGTGTTGCTAAGTTACGACATAAGAGACTTGGGCACTATCATTATCAAGGGCTTGTCAAGATGCAAAGTTGAAGATGGTGGAGAGCTTACCTGATCTGGAAGAAATTTCCACTAAATGTCGTGCCTGCCAATTTGGTAAGCAACACATAGAGCCATTTCCAAAATCAAAATTGAGATCCTCACAAAAGCTACAACTACTTCACAGATTTGTTGTAGGTTATCAAAGAACTCCATCAATACAAGTTATCATTTATTACTCTTTTCATTTACAATTTTACAATAATGTGTTGTATTTTTTCATGAAATTCAAGTCAAAAGTTGTTGGTTTATTCTGGAAATTCAAGAATTATGTAGAAAAACAAAGTAATTGTAAAATTCAAGCTTTGAGGTGTGATAATG
The DNA here is from genome assembly GCA_016801875.1 of Solanum sitiens. Taxonomy (NCBI): domain Eukaryota; kingdom Viridiplantae; phylum Streptophyta; class Magnoliopsida; order Solanales; family Solanaceae; genus Solanum; species Solanum sitiens. The sequence goes on along the minus strand of JABWTJ010000035.1, from coordinate 1,402,279 downwards.
AGAAGGAATACACTTGAACGAAATATGATTCATTCTGTGAGGATGCCGACACTTTGCTTTTCAGTGCATTGCAAGCACAAGAGAAATGACGTGTTATGAGAAAAAAATAGATGTTAGAGGAGCCTTACCTTTGAAGCATCAAGATGAAGGACGATATAGGAAAAAGAAGAGGAAGAAGTACCAACCAACATATGGATATATAAGGTGCAACACACAATAGCTTCAATGGAAACTACCCTCCTTTAAGCATTGCGCAAGATCAGACACACAACTTTCAAGTGCTGGAGAAGGCCAGAAGCTAAGTGCAGTAAGTACAATCAGTTTGGGCTTGAAGCAATCATTTTAAGAAAAAAACTCAACAGCAGGATGCAGATGCTCGAGTTTTAAATGAATAGGAGGAGGATGAACTCTTTGTTGCATTATGTTTTGCAAGCAATGTTTCTAGCGAGTCGTGGTTGATTGATAGCGGATGTACAAATCACTTGACTCATGATAAAGTACTCTTCGGAGAATTGAAGCATACTCGAGTTGAATCTGTTTGAATAGTTCATGGTGGTCACATTAAAGCAAAAGGAATGAGAACTATTGCAGTTGAGACACAAACAAGTACAAAAACAATAACAAATGTTATCTATCTACCAGACTTAGACAGAAACTTGTTAAGTGTTGGTCCATTGTTAGACAAAAGGTTTCAAACTTTATTTTAAAGATAAATGTTGCTAGATCAAGGACCCCTCAAGACATGACTTGCTTAGAGTCAAAATGAGAGGAAAAAGTTTGTCACTAGATCTATTTGAGGAAGAGTAGATGTTGTATTCAACAAAAGAAAATGTGCTAAGTTATGGCATAAGAGACTTGGACACTATCATTATCGAGGGCTTATCAAGATGCAAAAGTTGAAGATGGTGGAGAGCTTACCTGATTTGGAAATAAATTCCACTAAATGTTATGCCTTCCAATTTGGTAAGCAACACATAAAGCCATTTCCAAAATCAACTTAGAGAGCCTCACAAAAGCTACAACTACTTCACACAGATGCTGCAGGGCATCAAAGAAATCCATCATTACAAGGTAGCATCTATTACTTTATTCATTTACAATTTTACAAGAATGTGTTGTATTTGTTTTCCATGAAATTCAAGTCAGAAGTTGCTGGTGTATTCTGGTTATTCAAGAATTTGGTGGATTTTCAAAGTAATTTTTAAATTCAAGCTTTGAGGTCTGATAATGAGAAGGAATACACTTGAACGAAATATGATTCATTCTGTGAGGATTCCGACACAGTGATTTTCAGTGCCTTTCAAGCACAAGAGAAATGACGTGTTATGTGATAAAAAATAGATGTTGGAGGATCCTTACCTTCCAAGCATCAAGATGAAGGACGATATGAGAAAAAGAAGAAAAAGAAGTACCAACCAACATATGGATATATAAGGTGCAACAAACAATAGTTTCAGAGGAAACTACCCTCCTTGTAAGCATTGTGCAAGATCAGACACACAACTTTCAAGTGTTGGAGAAGGCCGGAAGCTAAGTGCAGTAAGTGCAATCAGTTTGGGCTTGAAGTAATCATTTGTAAGAACAAAACTCAGCAGTAGGATGTAGATGCTCGAGTTTTAAATGAATAGGAGGAGGATCAACTCTTTGTTACATCATGTTTTGCAAGCAATGTTTCTCGCGAGTCGTGGTTGATTGATAGAGGATGTACAAATCACATGACTCATGATAAAGAACTCTTCAGAGAATTATAGCCTACTCGAGTTCAATCTCTTTGAATAGTTCATGGTGGTCACATTAAAGCAAAAGGAATGAGAACTATTGCAGTTGAGACACAAACAAGTACAAAAACAATAACAAATGTTATCTATCTACCAGACTTAGACAGAAACTTGTTAAGTGTTGGTCCATTGTTAGACAAAAGGTTTCAAACTTTATTTTAAAGATAAATGTTGCTAGATCAAGGACCCCTCAAGACATGACTTGCTTAGAGTCAAAATGAGAGGAAAAAGTTTGTCACTAGATCTATTTGAGGAAGAGTAGATGTTGTATTCAACAAAAGAAAATGTGCTAAGTTATGGCATAAGAGACTTGGACACTATCATTATCGAGGGCTTATCAAGATGCAAAAGTTGAAGATGGTGGAGAGCTTACCTGATTTGGAAATAAATTCCACTAAATGTTATGCCTTCCAATTTGGTAAGCAACACATAAAGCCATTTCCAAAATCAACTTAGAGAGCCTCACAAAAGCTACAACTACTTCACACAGATGCTGCAGGGCATCAAAGAAATCCATCATTACAAGGTAGCATCTATTACTTTATTCATTTACAATTTTACAAGAATGTGTTGTATTTGTTTTCCATGAAATTCAAGTCAGAAGTTGCTGGTGTATTCTGGTTATTCAAGAATTTGGTGGATTTTCAAAGTAATTTTTAAATTCAAGCTTTGAGGTCTGATAATGAGAAGGAATACACTTGAACGAAATATGATTCATTCTGTGAGGATTCCGACACAGTGATTTTCAGTGCCTTTCAAGCACAAGAAAAATAACGTGTTATGAGAAAAAAAGAGACGTTAGAGGAGCCTTACCTTCCAAGCATCAAGATGAAGGACAATATAAGAAAAAGAAGAACAAGAATCACCAACCAACCTATGGATATATAAGGTGCAACACACAATAGCTTAAAAGGAAACTACCCTCCTTGTAAGCATTGCGCAAGATCAGACACACAACTTTCAAGTGTTGGAGAATGCCAGAAGCTAAGTGCAGTAAGTGCAATCAGTTTGGGCTTGAAGATATCATTGTATGAACAAAACTCAGCAGTAGGATGTAGATGCTCGAGTTTCAAATGAATAGGAGGAGGATCAACTCTTTGTTAAACCATGTTTTGCAAGCAATGTTTCTAGCGAGTCGTGGTTGATTGATAGCGGATGTACAAATCACATGACTCATGATAAAGAACTCTTCAGAGAATTGAAGCCTACTCGAGTTGAATCTATTTGAATAGTTCATGGTGGTCACATTTAAGCAAAAGGAATGAGAACTATTGCAGTTGAGACACAAACAGGTACAAAAATAATAACAAATGTTCTCTATCTACCAGACTTAGCCCGAAACTTGTTAAGTGTTGGTCGATTGTTCGACAAAAGGTTTCAAACTTTATTTTGAATATAAATATTGCTTGATCAACGGTCCCTCAAGACAGGACTTGTTTAGAGTCAAAATGAGAGGAAAAAGTTTGTCACTATATCTATTTGAGGAAGAGCAGATGTTGTATTCAACAAAAGAAAATGTTGCTAAGTTATGGCATAAGAGATTTGGCACTATCATTATCAAGGGCTTGTCAAGATGCAAAAGTTGAAGATGGTGGAGAGCTTACCAGATCAGGACGAAAATTCCACTAAATGTCATGCCTGCCAATTTGGTAAGCAACACATAGAGCCATTTCCAAAATCAACCTGGAGAGCCTCACAAAAGCTACAACTACTTCACACAGATGTTGCAGGAAATCAAAAAACTCCATCAGTACAAGGTATCATCTATTAATCTTTTCATTTAAAATTTTACAAGAATGTGTTGTATTGTTTTCATGAAATTCAAGTCAGAAGTTGCTGCTGTATTCTGGAAATTCAAGAATTTCGTGGAAAATCAAAGTAATTGTAAAATTCAAGCTTTGATGTATGATAATGAGAAGGAATACAGTTGAACGAAATATGATTCATTATGTGAAGATGCCGACACTTTGCTTTTCAGTGCCTTTCAAGCACAAGAGAAATGACGTGTTATGAGAAAAAAACAGATGTTAGAGGAGCCTTACCTTCCATGCATCAAGATGAAGGAAAATATAAGTAAAAGAAGAACAAGAAGTACCAACAAACCTATGGATATATAAGGTGCAACATACAATAGCTTCAAAGGAAACTACCCTTCTTGTAAGCATTTAGTTTGGGCTTCAAGCAATCATTGTAAGAAAAAAACTCAACAGCAGGATGTAGATGCTCGAGTTTTAAATGAATAGGAGGAGGATCAACTCTTTGTTACAGTATGTTTTGCAAGCAATGTTTCTAGTGAGTCTTGGTTGATTGATAGCGGATGTACAAATCACATGACTCATGATAAAGAACTCTTCGGAGAATTGAAGCCTACCCGAGTCGAATCTGTTTGAATAGTTCATGGTGGTCACATTAAAGCAAAAGGAATGAGAACTATTGCAGTTGAGACACAAACAGGTACAAAAACAATAACAAATGTTCTCTATCTACCAGACTTAGACCGAAACTTGTTAAGTGTTGGTCGATTGTTAGACAAAAGGTTTCAAACTTTATTTTGAAGATAAATTTTACTTGATCAACGATCCCTCGAGACATGAGTTGTTTAGAGTCAAAATGAAAGGAAAAAGTTTGTCATTAGATCTATTTGAGTAAGAGCAGACGTTGTATTCAACAAAAGAAAATGTTGCTAAGTTATGGCATAAGAGACTTAGGCACTATCATTATCAATGACTTGTCAAGATGCAAAATCTGAAGATGGTGGAGAGCTTACCAGATTTGGAAGAAAATTCCACTAAATGTCATGCCTGCCAATTTGGTAAGGAACACATAGAGCCATTTCCAAAATCAACCTGGAGAGCCTCACAAAAGCTACAACTACTTCACACAGATGTTGCAGGGCATCAAAGAACTCCATCACTACAAGGTAGCATCTATTACTCTTTTCATTTTCAATTTTACAAGAATGTGTTGGATTTTTTTCCCATGAAATTGCAAGTCAGAAGTTTTTGGTGTATTCTGGAAATTCAAGAATTTGGTGGAATATCAAAGTAATTGTAAAATTCAAGCTTTTAGGTCTGTTAATAAGAAGGAATACACTTGAACAAAATATGATTCATTATGTGAGGATGCCGACACTGTGCATCAACTTACAACACCGTACTCACTAGAACAAAATGGTGTTAGTGAAAGAAAAAATAGATGTATAATGGAGATGGCCAGATTTATGTTGCATGAGAAGGAGTTGCCTAAGATATATTGGGCAGAAGCAACAAATATCGTAGCTTTTATGCAAAATTGACTTTCATCGAAAGCTTTGAAGGATATAACACCATTTGAAGCTTGGTACGAGCTTAAGCCTTCACTAAGTTTTCTTAAAGTATTTGGTTGTGTCGGTTTTGTTCCCGTTCCTTAGGTTAAACGTGACAAACTTGACAAGAAGGCAATCATAGGCATCCATGTGGGTTACCATGGAGTTTCTAAAGCTTACAAGGTCTATCATCTCAAACAGGAAAGATGACAATTACAAGAGATTGTTCATTTTAGTGAGAATGAACAGTGGGACTGAAGAATTCTTAGAAGTTAGAAAAACGCTCTCTAGAAGCAAACATCAGCCCACCTGAAGAGCAAAAAATAGAACATTGGCAACAAGAATTAGAAGATGATCATCCACTCAAAGGGAGAAGATTGTTATCAAATATCTATCTGAGGTGTAATATCGCCATCTATGAACCTGCTGGTCAAGTAGAAGCTTTTCAAGACCCAAATTGGAAGAAAGCAATGGAGGAGTAGATCTCCATGATTGAGAAAAATAAAATCGGGTGTTGGTCGACGAACCTGAAGATAGAAAAGTCATTAGTGTGATTTGGGTCTTCAGAATAAAGTTAAATGCAGATAGTTCCATCAATAAATACAAGGCGAGGTTTGTAGTTAATGGAAAACACAAATTTATGGTGTTGATTACTCTAAAACATTTTCTCCGATTGCAAGATTAGACACAATCAAATTGCTACTCACAATAGCAGCACAAATGGAATGGAAGGTGTTCCGACTTGATGTCAAATTAGCCTTCTTAAATGGGATACTGGAGGAGGAAATATATGTCAAGCAACCATCAAGATTTGTGAAAGACGGTGATGAAGACAAAGTCTATCTGCTAAAAAAGGCTTCGTATAGCCTAAAGCAAGAACCAAGAGCTAGGTATAGTAGGTTTGATGATCATCTATTAATCATGGGCTTTGAAAAAAGTTTATCTTAATCCACTTTGTATTGTATGTAAAAATAAAGACACTGATATCCTTATTATGTCACTTTATTTTGATGATAGGAAATAATACAAGGCTAATTGATGCATTTAAAGAATAAATGATGCATGTTTTTGGAAAGACAGATCTTGCTCTTATGACCTATTTTCTTGGAATTGAGATCAAGCAAAGCAAAAGTGAAGTATTCATTTGCGAGAAGAAATACGCAAAGGAAATTCTAAAGAAATTTTAAATTGAGGAATGCAAGTCGATGAGCAAGCCAATGAATAAAAAAGAGAAGCTCTATAAGGAAGATGGAGCCGACAAACTTGATGACGTTATTATAGAAGCTTAATCGGATGCTTAATGCATCCAACTGCAACAAGGCTTGACATTTAATTTGTTGTAAGTCACTTATCTCATTATATGTCCTGTGCCAGTGAAATGCATTTAGGAGCAGCAAAAATAATATAAGATACATCAAAGGTACTATTGACTACGGTGTAAAGTTTGAGAAGTGTCCAAGCTTCAAGTTACTTGGATTCTCAGATAGTGATTGAGATGGATCTGCAGATGATATGAGAAGTACCTCTGGCCATTGTTTCAGCCTAGGTTCAGGAATATTCTCATGGTCATCTAAGAAACAGGAAATTATTGCACAATCCATGCAGAAGCGGAGTTCATAACACCAACATGAGCATTAAACCAAGTCTTGTGGCTGAGAAAGATCATGTATGATTTACATTTGGAACAGAAGAAAAGTACTGTCATTCTTGTCAACAACTAGACAAATATTGCAATCTCAAACAATCCGGTGTTTCACGAGAAGACAAAGAATTTCAGCATCAAGTTCTATTTCCTAAGAGAAGTACAACAAAGAGGAGAAATGACTCTAGTCTACTGCAAGTCTGAAAACCAGCTAGCATACGTATTTACGAATCCTTTACCGATCAACAAATTGAGCTTCTTAGACAGAATTGGAGTTTGCAGTATACAAATAAAGGAGGAGTGTTAGGAATTTGCTTTTGAACTGTAGTAAATTTAAATTTACTACCTATGTTTTAAGTAAGACTTTAGTCAAATAGTTTTTAGTCACGCTTTCATATTATTTAGGAGTTGTTTAGTGAACTGCTAGATCGTGTGTTGTTATTTTTTACTTTTAATTCTAGGCTGTTATATATTTAATCTGAAGCATTAATAAAAGTGTTCTTCTTCTGATTCTATTTTTCTCTCTCTCAACATTTGTCACATCTGGGGAGCACCCTCTAGACATAACCGGTGTCGTCGTCGTCCTCTTTGACGACTAAGACTAGCCTCTTCGTTTACATCATTACATTCATCGGTCAAAATGCGGAAAACTTTAGAACTTTTCATTACTTCTACATTGAGGTTTACATAGACCTCTACATACACATAATATATATTCATATCGAGCATACATAGACCCTTCGTATAAGAATATTACATAGTCTTCTACTTTTATTGCACATAGATATATAACATAAAACATAGTCTTACAAGAGTGTCTCATCTCATAACCATCTAAAACAAGAATGTATCAATTGGGCATATCCCATACAACAATGTAATAAGGCCACATATAGGCTATACAATTCGTACTCAAATGAAAAGAAAGAACATAGGAGTCTTAAAAACTAAAACAACATCCATAAGCTCGATATTGGCATTGCCCTCGAAAAGTGAGGACCTACCCACTTGAATGATTGAGAATTTCCAAGTCTTCTTGAAAGTCGTCTCAAAAGCCTTCAACGACCGGAACCTAAAATGTTGGAGAAAAGGGAGAAAATGGAGTTAGCACATCACATTTACTAAGTATGAGACCATATGCACATATTATGTCAAATCAAGCTAAAAGGGGACATTTCACTAAAACATGCTACTTTTCATTTGGAAAGCCTTATGCATATTCAAGAACCAATACAAGCCATTATTACATATTCATCAAATCAATACCATGTACTATACAAGACTAAAACACCCTAAGTCTAATCAAGTCACATGCATATCAACTTATTTGAACCCATAATCAAATACAACTCTTTCATCAAGTCATAACTTCAGAAGCATGAATAAGATTTCATTACAACATAACCAAAGCAATACAATTACTCATGACCCTCATTAAGTCCACTTGTGCAATGACCAGGAAAAGCCCCATAACCTTACTTAATCAAGTAAATCTAACTAGAATCATAACCAATATCTAACTTCACATATCATATCATTAATAGTACATAACTTCATACTTTAGCAATATAGACCAAACTTATATTCACAAGTGAATTCAACATCATAGGGTGTCATCAAAATGTAAGATCATCATATACATATATAAGCATATACATACATAAGAACAACCTCATAAGGCTTCCCTCAAGGAAAACTAGTGCAAGGCATAGGTAGAGTCCCATACCGCTACCTAGGCTAAGTCAAATCTCTTAAGTCACCCTAGTTGGTTTGTACTTCATTACTTCATTTTAGTTTAGGGAACACTTGCCTTAAACGACATAGACCATAAGAGCTAAGTGTGAAATACGGTGTTGTATAACCTTACACCGATGGAATGTGGTCTACCAACCAAAGTAGAGCCAAACATAAACATAACTTTCTAGGTGGATCCACTAGCTAGTCTTCCTATGGGGGCAACATAGTTTAAGGAACTAAGAGATAGGTATTAATTCTCTACATGCCACTTGGCAATTGGAGCCTCCTCACATGAGAATTCATAGGGTGAGTATCCCTCATAGGGGAGTCAACGCCTCATGTGGAACTATAGGGTGAATCTTCCTCTATGGAAAGTCAACCCCTCTCAATGTCAAGTTCTCTCGGTGCTAAGCTAACGTCCCTTTTGAAATGTCTTTAATTCATCCATTATTATCAAAACTAAGTTTATATCATAGGGTCTATACCTTATATAAACATCATTATCATGGCTCATTAGGAATTGTATGAGAATCCCCTTTCAATACATCCCCCTTAGTGAGATCAACACCTTACATCATATCATAGTAATGCACATAAATGAATCAACATCATCCTTATATCATTACAAGCTTCACATGATCTCACAATTCATAAGTCAAGACATTTAAATAACAATATGATAACATCCTAGTAAATCCAATCACAACTCACATACTTCGATTGAATCAACATCACAAGGTATAAGTCATCACAATAGAATTAGGATTTCAAGATCACAACACCTTACCTCTTCCTCTTCCAAAGCTATCAACATGGTATTACCATAAACCATTCTCAAATCACCCATAAATTGTCTTAATATCATCATAGTATAGTAATTCAACCAATAACCAAGTCAATTGAACCAACACTACATAATTCAACTCAAGATCATAACCTAGGTTTCAGGGAAAAAGGTTATCTTCTACAAACTAGACCAAACCATACATAAGTAGTGTAATATATTCATAATTCATCATAATCTATTCAATAAAACCAAAAGAAATCATAAACAACTCCAATTGAAAGATAAATTTCGAGATTGATAGAGACCCACATGAAAACTCATCTTTTGAAATCAATTTGAAGGAACCCTTTGGGGAAAGAGATCCCAAAGGTTAAAGAAATCCCATACCTTAGTGTTTTATGAAGATTGATGGAGAAAATTTGGAGATTGGAGCCCTAGAACCCACCTTGACCTTGACTTCTATGGAGTTATTCAACTTGAGAGAGAAACAAGAGAGAAGGAAGAGAGTTTGTGCTTTGGAATTTATGAGAGCTTAGGTTAGTCTAATTAGGTTACGGTATTTATATAGGTTGTTAATTAACATAATTAGACCTCCCATAACCCCTAATTAACCTCCTAACTAAGCCAACTAATTAAATGAATGAAATAAAAACCTACAGCAATACAGTTGCTCCACAAATGAGACCACGATCGACGGATCGTGTGTCCATCGACGGGCACTGTTCACCTCTGTGCTACACACTCGTCGATAAGTTCAGAGACTGTCCATTTGCAGGCTTCCAAAAATTTGGCTAAGTGTCCATCGACGGAAGTAGTCCACGCCCCGTAGATTGGACAATGGTTCGTGGGTTGCATCCGTTGGTGGACACTGCCTTGGGCAGCCTTTGACCCCAAAATTCTAGGGTCCTCCTCAAGGCCCTTGGGTTTTCCTTGGGGAGTCTCACCCGGACGTTTTGACTATGAATCAACCCTAATACATGTTAGACACCCTTCCACCAAAATTCATAAATTTCCGACTCCGAAAAGCTAGTCAAATAGGCTAAGTCACGCTAGTACCTCATTGAACTAGTTTTCGGACGTCATGGACGTTCTTTGACGTTTTGGTTTCTAAACCTCCTAAATGACTTATATTCCTTAAATTTGACCTTAAAATAGTGTCTAAACCTTTTGACACCCATGCTAGGCTCTAGAAAACGTCTTAGACTTTCGAAGTGTTACATTATCCCCTCTTAGGAACATTCGTCCCCGAATGACACTAAAATCTTTTGGAAGGAAGGAATAGACTCAAGACTAGCAGACCAATCAATCAAAAATACATAACAACATGAGTTACAACATCAGTCATGGCATTTTTTAACACATAGCAATTCAAAACTTCAATTACAACACATAAGGCTCAAATCACATTATGAGGAATTTCCTTCTCACAACAACATGAGCTCAACATACCATATATGAGACAATTATGCCAAAACTCAACTTACCAACATACTGAACATCATTTCATTAAGACTCATCATACAAAATGCACAACATAACTCAAAACAAGAAGAATTGCAAATTTTCAAGTCAATATGCACAATTTCACTGTAACTTCACTGTAATGACACCAAAAATCCACATTTTTGCAAAACTTCGCCAAAAATCATAACAACTTCAATTCTAGTCATTATTTTCATTATAAGTAAAAATAACTAACCTTCATTAGTAAAGAGATGAGGATAACGGGACTTCATGTCGGCCTCATCCTCCCATGTTGCTCCCTCAACTAGGTGGTTTCTCCATAACACTTTTACGGAGGCCACCTCTTTGTTACTCAACCTCTTTACTTTACAATCAAGGATTTCAACCAGAACCTCTTCATAGGAGAGGTTATCCTTCACACCAAGACCCTCAATAGGAAGAATATACCCGGGATCACCGATACACTTCTTAAGTATAGAAACATGGAAAACCGGATGAACCGAAGATAGTTCACTAGGAAGCTTCAACTCATAAGCAACCTTACCAACCCTTTGAAAGATTTCATAGGGACCCACATAACGAGGACTCAACTTCCCTTTATTTACAAATCTAACCACCCCCTTCATAGGCGAAATTTTCAAGTACACTTTATCACCTTCTTCAAACTCTAAATCCCTTCTCCTATGATTGGCACAAGACTTTTGCCGACTATAGGCCGTTTGCGACCGGTTCCTTATGATATGAACTTTCTCCAAAGTCTTATAAATCATATCGGGACCAAGAAACGAAGACTCGCCAACCTCAAACCACCCAATAGGAGACCTACACCTCCTATCATACAAGGCTTCATAAGGAGCCATAGAGATGGATGAATGAAAACTATTATTATACAAGCACTCCACCAAAGGCAAATGCTCATCCCAATTCCCCTTAAAATCAATGATACAAGCTCTAAGCATATCTTCAAGAGTTTGAATAGTTCGGTCCGCTTGACCATCCGTTTGGGGACGAAAAGTGGTACTTAACTTCACTTGAGTACCCAAGGCCCTTTGAAAAGATCTCCAAAACCTAGATGTAAATTGAGTACCTCTATATAATATGATGGACAAAGGAACCCCATGAAGACTCACTATCTTGTCAATATAGATTTGTGCATAATCTTCTGCCGAATAAGTAGACTTAAAGGGAACGAAGTGAACGGATTTGGTCAATCTATCCACTACCACCCATATAGAGTCATACTTCTTTCGAGTTAAAGGCAAACCTACTAAAAAATCCATATTAACATCTTCCCACTTCTAAGTAGGAATTTGGATTTCTTGTAGTAGACCACTCGGCTTTTGGTGCTCGGCCTTCACTTGTTGACAATTGTGACACTTCGAAACAAACTCCCTTTTTAGGTCATCCCACCAAAACACTTCTCTAAGGTCACGGTACATCTTTGTAGAAGCCGAATGAATAGAGTAACGGGCTCCATGAGCTTCCTCAATGTAAGACCCCGAAAATGAGATAAGGTGTCTAGATACTAACATGTTAGTATTAATTTTCTAAGGTCCTAAAATTCCTTATTATATGGTATAGAGGCAGTTTGCAAAGTTTGAAGTGATTTGGAAGTCAAACGTCAAGGGTCAACCGAAACGTTTGACGACTAAGTCACCTAAATGCCTCGTATATTGTTCTATGTAATTATTTGTGATTAATGAGCTTAATAAGTCTTTAAATGGTTTATAATGATGTTAAATGATAGTATATGAAGTTTCTATAAGTTTGGAGGTCAAACGACCAAGAACGTCCAAGGCGTTTGAAAGATAGCCCTTAAAACGTTCATCGTGTGTCATGGTGGGGCTTGGCCTGTTTGGACGTCTTGTAGGTGTTTGTTTTGGATGAAATTTATGTGGAAGGTCTATAACTTGTTAAGGTTCATAATCACATTGGAAACGTCCGGGTACGACTTCTAAAGGGCCCACCAAGAGGCCCCAAAATGAAGACCTAAAGATGCCTAAGACACTACCTGGGCAGTGTCCATTGACGGACCCAACGACGGATCGTTGGTCCACCAACGGCTCATTGAGCAGGTCTCATCGAGGTACAGCTGCCTTGGGAATGTCTTAAGCCAATTTTGGCTAAGTATCAGGCGACGGAGGCCAGGCACGGCCCGTCATGGCCTCGACGCCCCGTCATTACCATCGTCGAGGGTGGCCTGCAACTGACAGCCTGTGTGCTGTTAATTAAAGGGGTGAATGGGAAATTCACCCCACGTCCTAACCTGACTATAATAGGTTTATTTAGTTAATTTTAGGTGTATATAAGTCATCTAAAACGTGATCAACCCATTCCCAAACCAACTCACATAAATTGAACCTTTCCTTCCAAAAATGTTCTCTCTAAAACCGCCATTGTTGGTGAAGCTCAAGATCAGGTTTAAGATGGGTTTTCCATGGATGAATCATTAAGTCTTAGAGGTTTTAATGTGGATAAAGGTATGGTGATCTTCATCTCTAGTTATCTTTTCATCTAGAGAGCCATTATCAATGTTTTCAAAGAAGAAAAAATATGATCAAAGTCCTTCTTCTTCAATCTGCCATGGGTTCTTTCTAAAAAGATTTTGAACGATTGAATCATGATTAATTGAAGTTAATACAGATGTTTTAACGTGAATTTACTCCAAGTGCATGATGAACCCATGCTCCTTCACCAAAACAATTTAGCCTTGCATGGGCTTTGTGATCTTGACTTGTTATCGATTGGATTATGATTCTATTACGTTGAAGTGATTGTATATGTTGTTATTTACATGAATTTATGTTGAATTGATGTTGAAGGATCTATTAGGAACAATGTATGAAGATTTGAGCATGTTTAGCCCAGTTCTATAGTTCACTGTAACATTGGCTTCCTTATGATCTAAAGTGAATTTTGATTAAGTTGGGGTTCTTGTAGCTACTGTTTTAGGTTAATACCATTGTTGAATTGTGGATAAAAATCATGTATGACCAAAGTAGAGAAGGCTTGGTTTAAATTAATCTAGGTTCTTCTTGTCTATGGAGTTGTAACTTGTGATCTTGACGTTAGGTTAGTTGCTATAGGAATTGATCATGGTTAATGTCTACAACTGCTGCCTATAATGAAATATGAGGATGAATTATATGTAATTAATACAATATGGGTCAATTCATGATAGGTTGAATAGGATTAACCTATGTAAACTTACCTTCCATGAACTCCTTATATGAAGCATGCTTGTATCGACCTTAATGGCAAATTGTAGTCGTGTCTCATCTAGATTATTATTTCATTAGCTACTGATGTAAAAGGATATGATTCATGAAATATGACCTATAATCCATATGAATGAAATTGGTTAATGATCTATGTCCTTCTACTTTGCTAGTATGTGATGTGTTGTATTATGTTATGGGTGTACATGATTTCTTATATGTTTAGAGTACATTTAGATACTGCCATATATTTGAATTATTGATAAAACAAGGTGTATTGATCAATGAGGATCAAAGGTTGAGGAGTTGGTAAGAATGCCTATTTCCTCTACTCTTCTACTTCTCTATTCTTTATAGAAATGTTGATGAAGCCTTGTATGGCATTGTGTGGTATGGTCAATTTATGGTGGCGGTGTTTACTTTATTGTCATTATATATGTGTTGACCATGGCCTTGAAGGCAAATTTATTATCTTGTGAATGTGTGCTTATGTTGACACTATGAGAAGCTTATGCCTATTTTCCTATTCTAGTTGTGAATTAGGTTGTGTGGCTATTGTTTAAACATGTGTGTATTCATGTTAGGGTAAAGTGTATGTGCTGCCATTGATTTGTTAAAAGGGTTAATAATCCCTTACCTATGTACCCCTATGTGAATGCATGAATAGTACAAGTTAGGAGTCTTAAGTATAAAATGAAGTTGACTTGTCTCCTATGCTATTATGTGATCATGTTGACCAATGTACACACACTCTCACTTACATGCATGATACAAGTAGTATAGGTCATTGTGTCTAAATGAAAGGTAGTTCTCATATTCATTAGTGTCTACTACTATGCATACTAAGGTGATGTTTATGAAAGTATGATTTGTATTCCCTTACTAGGATGACTTTATAGGTGTACTAGTATTGGCAAGGGTATGGTACCTTGTCTATGCATTGCACATGTGTACCTTGATAGGATAATTCATAGGTTTGGTCTCTATGTATATGAAAGATGAATATATGAACATGTTATGAATATGACCTATATGGCATGATGAAATATGAATGTGCAGTGTCTTAGTGGGTTTATATGAAAGGATTTGCTCATATAGTTATGCCTATAGACTCATGCATTGATATATGAACATGTGTGACATTATGGGTTATGTGAAAGGTTTGCTCACATCTATGTATACACTCATACCCTGAATGATGATCTAGTCAAATAAAGAGCCTTGAAAGATGTGCTCAAGTGTATCCTAAACTAGATAGTGCTAATACATATGCTATGTCCATGTAAAAGGATATTCTCACATGATTTTAGGTTGATGAACTTCCATCATAACCTATGAGCTAAGCATATGAGGGGATGACTCTCCTAAGCCTATGTTTTTATAAATAAATGTTAATGAAGGCTTTCTCAATAAAGGGACCTTAGCTTAGCACCGAGTGAACTTGTATATGAGTGTGTGTCCCTTTCCAATGTGGGAAGGTAGGTCTACTATAAATCTCATGGGGTGGATAGCCTCATGACCCAACATAGGGTGTAGAGTTGATATTTCCATGAATCCCCCAAGTTCCATAAACTATGTTGCCACCATAGGATACTAGCTAGTGGATCCACCTAAAAAGCTATGTCATGTTTGGTTCTACTTTGGCTAGTAGACCACCTTCTTTCGGTGTGGGGTTTTATGACACCGGATTCCATGTCTTGCACCCATGGTCTATGTCGGTTAAGGCTATAGTTTCCCTAAAGTAAAATGGACAATGGAAGTAAATGAATAGGATCCTAACTAGGAGGACTTAAGGTAAGTTACTTAGGATATGTGGAAGTAATGAACCCATCTAGACATTGTACAAGTGACTCCTTAGGAAGTCTTAGGAAGGTGACCTAATGTATATGATTATGTATGTGTCTTTATGCATAATGTTGATCTTGTTGACTATATGGTGAAGGTCTTACTTGACATAAATAAAGTTGTCTTCTCTTACTATGTTGATATATGATTTGGATGTAAAGGCTTGTGGTCTCATGATAGGTGTACCAAGTATGTGTGAGGTTATGGGGCCTTACATGTGCATTGCACTAGTAGACTTAGATTGGGGGTATGAGTTATGTTTCATAAGGTTCAATATGACGTAAATTAGTATATGTGCATATTGACTAGGAGTTCATTGTAATGTCCTTTTAGTCTTGGCTTAACTATGTCTATGTTGTACTATACTTCTAAGATGGTATGTGTTGTCTTGTATAGATGATATGTACGTTTCCTTGTGGCCTTAAGGTGATGCATTGCACCAAGTATCACTAAAGGGTTACTTGGAGATAAATGAATAAAGGAGAAAAGAGTTCACTGTAAAGGAAATTGAGTTCACTGTAAAGTGACCTCAATTTGAACTTAAATTCTATAAGTGCTTTTATATGATTTTTGGCCTTTAATTGTGTTTCCATGAAGTATGAAAATGATATAAATGCTATTGCTTATAGGTTTTATGAAGATTTACTCAAAATGGCATGAAGTATGATTTCAAAGAAAATGTCCCTTTTAAATGCATGTTTTTTTGCATGGTTGCCATACTTAGTACATTCTTGTGCTAATCCCATTGTTCTTTACTTTTTACACAATGTGTAGGTCATGGATGCTTAAAGGATGTCTTGTCCTTATGTGATGATCTCTATGCTTATAAACATGTAAATAGCCTAGTGTGCTAAAGATATGGAGTTATGCATGTATGAAGGTTATAGATGAGTGGAGTATGGTGCTAATTGTAGTTCCTGTTGGGTTACTTGATTTAGTAGGGTTATGGGGCCTTACTTGATCATTGCACATGTTAACTCTATGGGGATTATGATTGGTTATCTTACCTTACTATGTATGAAATATCTCTTATTTGATGATGTGATGCCAATTATGGCAATATATGAAATCTATGTGAAATAGCAAGTTATGTCGAATAATGTATGTCATGATATAGTTAAAACATGTTAAAAGTTGTTATGGTTAAAGTGAGTTCTTTTGGAGTGTTGTATTACTATATGGCATTATATGTTGGTAGCCTAATACTATCATTTGAACTTGAGATGTGTAGTGGCTACCTATGTAAGTATGCTACCCTAAGAATATGTGTTTACAAAGTGTGCATTGTTTTTCTTTTGTATATAAAAGATACTTGATAAGTTGCTAGTGTAAATTGGAGTCCCTTGTAGAGACTTGATCCTAGTTGTAAAGATAGTATACATGCTTATGAAGGATGAGTTGGTAAAACTTTGTATCTTATATTGCCATGCTTGTCCCCTCAATTGTCTAAATGTTGCATTTTTGGATATTTGGAAGCATGCTCACTGTAAAGCTAGGCAACTTACTGTAACATTTTTGGAGAACCAACTAAGTTGTCCTTTGATTGAATGTTGTTGAAATTTGTATAGAATTGATGTATATGAACATGATAAGGAATGTAAAAGGGAGATTTGCTATTTGGAATGAAGAATGAGAGTCTTATGGCATGATGAGTCGTGGATTTGTTTCTAACTTCTTATTGTGTTGTGAGTCCCTTAATGTTGTGAAATTGATGTTTCCCCTAGAATTGATGGTAGTATTCTAATCTTTGTAGGGTAATGATGTGGGTTTGATTGACCTAGAAGTTACCTTACTTTAATGTTGAAAGAAAAGAAAGAGTCCTTAAGACTAAGTCACCTTGTTGTATTCCCCTAATGATGTATGACCTTGGTGTCTATTGTATTGTATGAACACCTTATGTGGTTAAATTAGATGACCTAACTTGATAATTGTGGATAAATTGCCAAGGTGATAAGGCTTAGAGTACCTTGGTGTTCCTATGTTAACTTACTGTAACTCCTTCTAAAGTTGTAATCACTTTTAAGTGATGAAAAATGAAGGTTGTTAAGTTAATGTCCTTTTAAGTTGGGTTAAGTTGCTCTTAAATTGGGTTTACCCTAAGTGGGGGATGGTGATGAAATGGTAAGGTAGTAGATATTGTCTACCTTGTCCTTCTATTCTTACTTGAACTTGAAAATAATGAAATGCTTAGTAAGCTTGTTCATGAATATAGTCTTGCATAAAGTGTGAATTTCATGACCTTTATATGATTGGTATGAATTGATTGACATCATCTTGGAGACATGGTGAATTTTCCAAAGAGCATGAAAGGAAATTTTTGATAAAGTCCATGTTTTCTCTTGTTGAATTACATCTTGATATGCTAGTTGTGCATTTGACTTCATGAGATAAGACAAAGAACTTGGTAATAGTCACTTGTGAGGTAAATTGTTTAGTCTTATAATGGAAATAGAGTCTCTTTAAAATGAAATATGCTGAGTCTCTTGAAAATTATATGACTTGTATGGTTTGGGAAGCATGATTGTAGGCTCACTTTTGAAGAATGAAAGCATGTTTAGCTAAGTGTTAATGTGTGTGCCTATGGTTTGTGATATTCTTCTCAAGTGATACTTACAGTGAAGGTAAGTACTATGTTAGAAATTGACATTTGTGTCAAATAACTTTCTATTTGTTGTAAGGTGCTTGGTGTGACTTACCATTTAGACTTCACTAGGAAGAATTCATGCTCATGCCTTGGTTTAAAAGTTGGGATTCTCATTTTTAAAGAAATTGACCTTGTACTTTGCTAAGGTGTGAAACATGATACATGCAAGTGTGTTGAGGAGCAAGACATTCCTCCATGTACACCACTAAGCATGATATGGTTGAGTATGACCATCATGGCACTAGGTCTAACTAATGAAGATTTTTGTTGATACAATTAACTTAAGTCTATGTGCATTGAAGTATGAGTGCCTACTTGTTTTGAGTATTGTTAAAATCTGCTTATATATGGCCTTGCAAGATGATATCTTAATGAATTAAGATGTAATGACAATGTTATGATTAGGAGAAGTATGTTCCTCCTATGAACATAATAAGAGCCTCTTTGATTAATGCATTAAGGGTGAGTGAATTGAACTTTTGCTTGCTTGTGTGCATTGAGTGCTAAATGTTGTGAAGTTGTGTTCCTTTTTAAGTTTGGTACATTAACTTCTATGTGATGATGTTATGATTTATATGAACTGCTCTGTGATGCTTTGAAGTCTTTGTTTTGATTAAAGTGTTCTAAGTGTCATTCGGAGACGAATGTTCCCAAGTGGGGGATATTGTAAAACCCCAAAAATGAGATAAGGTTTCTAGAGCCTAACATGTTTGTCTTAATGTTCTAAGGTCCTAAAATTCCTTATTATATGGTATAGAGTCAGTGTGCAAAGTTTGAAGTGATTTGGAAGTCAAACGTCAAGGGTCAATCGAAACGTTCGACGACTAAGTCACCTAAATGCCTCGTATGTTGTTCTATGCGATTATGTGTGATTCATGAGCTTAATAACTATTTAAATGGTTTATAAGCATGTTAAATGATAGTATATGAAGTTTTGAGAAGTTTGGAGGTCAAACGACCAAGAACGTCCAAGGCGTTTGAAAGATAGCCCTTCAGACGTTCATCGTGTGTCATGGTGGGGCTTGGCCTGTTTGGACGTCTTGTAGGTGTTTGTTCTGGATGAAATTTATGTGGAAGGTCTATAACTATTTAAGGTTCGTAATCACGTTGGAAACGTCCGGGTACGACTTCTAAAGGTCCCCACAAGAGGCCCCAAAAGAAGGAGCAAAAGCTGCCTAAGACACTACCTGGGCAGTGTCCATTGACGGACCCAACGACGGATCGTTGGTCCACCAACGGCCCGTCGAGCAGGTCTCATCGAGGTACACATGACTTGGTAAGGTCTTAAGCCAATTTTGGCTAAGTATCAAGCAACTGAGGCCAGGCACGACCCGTCATGGCCTCGACGCCCCATCATTACCATCGTCGAGGGTAGCCTGCAACTGGCAACCTGCGTGCTGTTAATTAAAGGGGTGAATGGGAAATTTACCGCACATCCTAACCTGACTATAATAGGTTTATTTAGTTAATTTTAGGTGTATATAATTCATCTAAAATGTGATCAACCCATTCCCAAACCAACTCACATAAATTGAACCTTTCCTTCCAAAAATGTTCTCTCTAAAACCACCATTGTTGGTGAAGCTCAAGATCAAGTTTAAGCTGGGTTTTCCATGAATGAATCATGAAGTATTAGAGGTTTTCATGTGGATAAATGTATGGTGATCTTTATCTCTAGTTATCTTTTCATCTAGAGAGCCATTCTCAATGTTTTCAAAGAAGAAAAAATATGATCAAAGTCCTTCTTCTTCAATCTGCCATGGGTTCTTTCTAAAAAGGTTTTGAACGATTGAATCATGGTTAATTGAAGTTAATACAGTGGTTTTAACTTGAATTTACTCTAAGTGCATGATGAACCCATGCTCCTTCACCAAAACGATTTAGCTCTTGACTTGTTATCGATTGGATTATGATTCTATTACGTTGAAGTGATTGTATATGCTGTTATTTACATGAATTTATGTTGAATTGATGTTGAAGGATCCATGAGGATCAATGTATGGAGATTTGAGCATGCTTAGCCTACTTTCTATAGTTCATTGTAACATTAGCTTCCTTATGATCTAAAGTGAATTTCGATTAAGTTGGGGTTCTTGTAGCTACTGTTTTAGGTTAATACCATGGTTGAATTGTGGATATAAATCATGTATGACCAAAGTAGAGAAGGCTTGGTTTGAATTAATCTAGGTTGTTCTTGTCTATGGAGTTGTAACTTGTGATCTTGACGTTAGGTTAGTTGCTATAGGAATTGATCATGGTTAATGTATATATTTGTTGCCTATAATGAAATATGAGGATGAATTATATGTAATTAATACAATATGGGTCAATTCATGATAGGTTGAATAGGATTAACCTATGTAAACTTACCTTCCATGAACTCCTTATATGAAGCATGCTTGTATCGACCTTAATGACAAATTGCAGTTGTGTCTCATCTAGATTATGATTTCATTAGCTACTGACTTAGAGGGATATGATTCATGAAATATGACCTGTAATCCATATGAATGAAATTGGTTAATGATCTATGTCCTTCTACTTTCTAGTATGTGATGTGTTGTATTATGTTATGGTATAATCTTGTAGCGACTTGTACATGGTTTCTTATATGTTTAGAGTACATTTAGCTACTGCCATATATATGATTTATTGATAAAACAAGGTGTATTGATTAATGAGGATCAAAGGTTGAGGAGTTGGTAAGAATGCCTATTTCCTCTACTCTTCTACTTCTCTATTCTTTATAGAAATGTTGATGAAGCCTTGTATGGCATTGTGTGGTATGGTCAATTTATGGTGGAGGTGTTTACTTTATTGTCATTATATATGTGTTGACCATGGCCTTGAAGGCAAATTGATTATCTTGTAAATGTGTGCTTATGTTGACACTATGAGAAGCTTATGCCTATTTTCCTATTCTAGTTGTGAATTAGGTTGTGTGGCTATTGTTTAAACATGTGTGTATTCATGTTAGGGTAAAATATAGGTGCTGCCATTGATTTGTTAAAAGGGTTAATAATCCCTTACCTATGTACCCCTATGTGAATGCATGAATAGTACAAGTTAGGAGTCTTAAGTATAAAATGAAGTTGACTTGTGTCCTATGCTATTATGTGATCATGTTGACCAATGTACACACACTCTCAATTACATGCATGATACAAGTAGTATAGGTCATTGTGTCTAAGTGAAAGGTAGTTCTCATATTCATTAGTGTCTACTACTATGCATACTAAGGTGATGTTTATGAAAGTATGATTTGTATTCCCTTACTAGGGTGACTTGATAGGTGTACTAGTATGGGCAAGGGTATGGGACCTTGTCTATGCATTGCACATGTGTACCTTGATAGGATAGTTCCTAGGTTTGGTCTCTATGTATATGAAAGATGAATATATGAACATTTTATGAATATGACCTATATGGTATGATGAAGTATGAATGTGCATAGTGTCTTAGTGGGTTTATATGAAAGGATTTGCTCATATAGTTATGCCTATAGACTCATGCATTGATATATGAACATGTGTGACATTATGGGTTATGTGAAAGGTTTGCTCACATCTATGTATACACTCATACACATGAATGATGATCTAGTCAATAGAGGAGCCTTGAAAGATGTGCTCAAGTGTATCCTAAACTAGATAGTGCTAATACATATGCTATGTCCATGTGAAAGGATATTCTCACATGATTTAGGTTGATGAACTTCCATCATAACCTATGAGCTAAGCATATGAGGGGATGACTCTCCTAAGCCTATGTTTTTATAAATAAATGTTAATGAAGGCTTTTTCAATAAAGGGACCTTAGCTTAGCACCGAGTGAACTTGTATATGAGTGTGTCTCCCTTTTCAATGTGGGAAGGTAGGTCTACTATAAATCTCATGGGGTGGATAGCCTCATGACCCAACATAGGGTGTAGAGTTGATATTTCCATGAATCCCCCAAGTTCCATAAACTATGTTGCCACCATAGGATACTAGCTAGTGGATCCACCTAAAAAGCTATGTCATGTTTGGTTCTACTTTGGCTAGTAGACCACCTTCTTTCGGTGTGGGGTTTTATGACACCGGTTTCCATGTCTTGCACCCATGGTCTATGTCGGTTAAGGCTATAGTTTCCCTAAAGTAATATGGACAATGGAAGTAAATGAATAGGATCCTAACTAGGAGGACTTATGGTAAGTTACTTAGGATAGGTGGAAGTAATGAACCCATCTGGACATTGCACAAGTGACTCCTTAGGAAGTCTTAGGAAGGTGACCTAATGTATATGATTATGTATGTGTCTTTATGCATAATGTTGATCTTGTTGACTATATGGTGAAGGTCGTACTTGACATAAATGAAGTTGTCTTCTCTTACTATGTTGATATATGATTTGGATGTAAAGGCTTGTGGTCTCATGATAGGTGTACTAAGTATGTGTGAGGTTATGGGGCCTTACATGTGCATTGCACTAGTAGACTTAGATTGGGGGCATGAGTTATGTTTCATAAGGTTCAATATGACGTAAATTAGTATATGTGCATATTGACTAGGAGTTCATTGTAATGTCCTTTTAGTCTTGGCTTAACTATGTCTATGTTGTACAATACTTCTATGATGGTATGTGTTGTCTTGTATAGATGATATGTACGTTTCCTTGTGGCCTTAAGGTGATGCATTGCACCAAGTATCACTAAAGGGTTACTTGGAAGCTAAATGAATAAAGGAGAAAAGAGTTCATTGTAAAGGAAATTGAGTTCACTGTAAAGTGACCTCAATTTGGACTTAAATTCTATAAGTGCTTTTCTATGATTTTTGGCCTTTAATTATGTTTCCATGAAGTATGAAAATGATATAAATGTTATTGCTTAAAGGTTTTATGAAGATTTACTCAAAATGGCATGAAGTATGATTTCAAAGAAAATGTCCCTTTTAAATGCATGTTTTTTTGCATGGTTGCCATACTTAGTACATTCTTGTGCTAATCCCATTCTTCTTTACTTTTTACACAAAGTGTAGGTCATGGATGCTTAAAGGATGTCTTGAATGGTGAAGAGCTTGATAGATGATTTTCCAAGCTCAATGAAAGGAATCCTTAAATTTCAAGGATGTCCTACTTATGTCTTTAATGTAAAGTCTTTAAATATTGTATAGTATTGTAATGTGTCTTATGGGTCGTGTCCCTAATGTACTCTAAAGTTATTGAGTCTAAGATGGCAAAGAGACTTAAGGTCTATAAATGTATTATGGCTTATGTTTTATACATATATGAGTTGAAGTTTCTAGCATATGATGTGCTATGAAAAATTATAAATTTTCCGCTAAATTTACTATGCAAATGCTATGAATGATAAGTATGGGCTTGTATAAGACCTCCGAGAGGTCGAGTACGCCGTGTTACTTCTAGGGGGTTTCCCCGGATGTGACACTCAAGGAACCTATTGCTCAAATCATCCACATTAGGCACACACAATCTACCTTGATATCTAAGAACATCATCCCCCCTTGGGAGAATGACTCATTCATCTTACCAAGAACCGATGCTTTCAAATACATCAATAATGGATCAAGGTGTTACTTAGACTTCAACCTCAACCACCAAAGACGACTCGGAGTTATGATGTACCACCATACTACCATTTGGAGAATGTTCAATCCGAACCCCTAAATGAGCCAACATATGAACATCTTTCACTAGGTTTCTCTTGGATTTTTTCCACATGATACACACTTCCCATGGACAATCGACTTAGAGCATCCGCTACTACATTAGCCTTGCCGGGGTTATAGACAACACTCATGTCATAGTCTTTCAACAACTCTAACCATCTCCGTTGCCGGAGATTCAAATCCTTTTGAGTGATACATATTGAAGACTCTTATGGTCCGTATACACATCAACATGAACCCCATAAAGATAATGCCTCCATATTTTCAAGGCAAAAACCACGGACACTAACTCAAGGTCATGAGTCGGATAATTCTTCTCATGAACTTTGAGTGGCCTAGAAGCATAGGCTATAACTTTTCCATGTTGCATAAGCACACACCCCAACCTGACTCGGGATGCATCACAATAGACCAAAAAACCCTTAGTACCCTCAGTAGAGTCAATACCAGAGTGGAAGTAAGTCTATCCTTCAACTTTTGGAATCTCTTTTCACATGCCTCCGACCACTCAAATTTCACATTCTTTTGGGTCACGGTTGTCCAGGGAGAAGCAAAAGATGCAAATCCATCGACAAACCTTCTATAATAACTGGCTAGGCCTAAGAACTCCTAATATACGTAGGAGCCAAAGGCCTAGGCCAATTTTTCACCGCTTCAGTCTTCCTTGTATCAACCTTTATACCCTCGCTAGAGATAATATGACCAAGAAATGCTACCGACCTCAACCAAAACTCACATTTGCTATACTTGGCAAACAATTGGTGTTCTTAAGCACTTGCAACACCACCGTCAAATGACCCATGTGTTCAACCTCATTTTTCGAATATACTAAGATGTCGTCAATGAAGACAACGACAAATGAATCTAGGTAACTTCGAAAAACCCTATTCATTCGGTCCATAAACGCTGTCGGAGCATTAGTGAGACTAAAGGACATTACTAAGAACTCATAGTGACCATATCTTGTTCGAAATGTCGTCTTGGGAATATCTTCACCCCTCACCCTAAGTTGGTGATATCCCGATCACAAGTCAATCTTGGAAAAGTAAATCGCACCTTGGAGTTGATCAAATAAATTATCAATCTGAGGGAGAGGATACTTGTTCTTGATTGTGACTTTTTTGAGTTGACGGTAATCGATACACATTCTAAGGGACCCATCGTTCTTCTTCACAAACAATGCAGAGCACCCCATTGAGAAATATTAGGCCAAATAAAGCCCTTGTCTAGCAAGTCCTTGAGTTGAGACTTCTACTCTTTCAATTCGGCTGGATCCATCCGATAAGGAGGAATTGAAATGGGATTTGTATCCGGAAGAAAATCGATGCCAAAATCAATTTCCCGTTCGGTAGGAATACCGGTAAGGTCATTAGGAAAGACCTCCGAAAATTCCCTCACCACGGGTACCGACTCAATGGGAAGAATTTCGGTGTCTAAATCATGGCCTCCTACTATATGGTATAAACACCCTTTAAAGATCATCCTACATGCTTTCAAACATGAAATTATATGATATCTAGGCATAGAATTTCCCCCCTTCCACTCTAAAACGGGCTCATTTGGAAAGTTAAACTTCACCACCCTCGTTCTACAATCTATAGAGGCAAATCAAGTATGCAACCAATCCACCAAAAATGACTTCAAAATCATACATATCAAGTTCTACTAGTTCAACATGAGTAACTCTATTGGGCAATATTATAGGGAAATTTATATACAAATTTTTTGCAACCACCGACTCACCCACCGAGGTAGACACCATAAGAGATTCATTCAAGATATCAGGCAAAATGTCAAACTTTTTAGCTACTAGAGGAGTAACAAATGACAAGTTAGAACCGGGATCAAGTAAAACATATACATCAATAGAAAAGACTTTCAACATACCGGTCATCACATCGGTTGAAGTCTCTTGCTCACCCCTAGAGCAGAGAGCATAAAAGCGGTTCTTCTTCGGAGCATCAACATTGGAACCATTTGCTTGAGCTTGACTACCACCCTTATCTTGCCCCCTTCAAATTTGGCAATCTCTAACTTTGTGCCCACTTTTACCACAACTAAAATAATTGCCCGTTCCAACTAAGCATTCACCAAAGGGACCCTTTCCACACTTTGTACAAGTAGTCTTCTCATTAGGTGAGTTTCCACCCCTTCCCTTTTGGGACCTAGGTTTAGGCACCTTATAATAAAGAGCCTTAGGGAACTTAGAGGGAACTTGATTAGAGAACCTTTTCTTGAACTTAGGCTTGTCTTGGATATCAAGCCTACCCTTGAAGAACCACCATCAAAGATCTTGCCCTTTGAGCATCCCTACTCCTTCTCTTAACCCTTGTCCCCTCCACTTGTTGAGCATGAACCATGAGATGAGAAATGTTCATATTTTCATGTAGCATAGCCTAACGACATTCTTCTTTCAAGTCATCTGACACCCCCGTCACAAAGCGACTCATTTCATCCCTAGGATCGGAAACAAAAGAAGGATCATACTTTGGCAATTTAGTGAATTTCAAAGAGTAGTCAAGTACACTCATACCTCCTTGACTAAGGTTAATGAATTCCTCCACTTTAGCTTCCCTCTTCTCTCTAGGAAAG
Organism: Solanum sitiens; assembly: GCA_016801875.1. NCBI lineage: Eukaryota > Viridiplantae > Streptophyta > Magnoliopsida > Solanales > Solanaceae > Solanum > Solanum sitiens. Next base: position 1,375,602 of record JABWTJ010000035.1, on the reverse strand, counting down.
AACCGATCAGAAAAGCCTTCTTTAAAATCTCTCGTGTCACCGGTTCAGCCCTTAAAGGCCTATTGTCTCTCCATTTGACGTATCAAGTTTGGGCCACATATTTGAGTTGGTAAGTGGCTAACTCGGATTTCTCACTAGTAGTCAACCCCATAGCATAAATAATCTTATAAAATTCATCAATGAACTCTTGGGGGTCTTCCTTAACCTTAGACCCATAGAAAGTACGAGGATTCATTCTAGTGAAATCCCTCAAATGAGAGGCCATGGTGCCAACATGTTTGTTTGCTCGGGGTACCACCTCCCGATTAGCTTGGGCCATCATAGCTTGTGCTTGAGTGGTGAAGCCTTGTGTTTGAGTAGTAATGGCTTGGGCAATTTGGAGAAAATCAGCCCTTATGTCACCATCCGTAAGGTGGAGGACTGACCGGAGCTTGGTCATCATTAGCATCTTCTTCAAGAGGAGGGACTCGATCACCATGGGGAGGAACTCCCACATTGGCAATCTCTTCATCAAGTCTTCATGCCACGTTCCTTCGAGTATTCATTGCCTATAACCAAAATACAAGGTTTAGGTAAAAGCAGACAATAAGTATACTCTAGAGGCAAGATATTGGATTTCCAAGAAAAGAGATAGTTTCCTAAGCATCACATAATTTCCTATTCATAAGTGTGGCGCGCTTCACAATTATGAGTAAGAATCTACATAGACGTGGTTAAGAGAGCCATCAACTCCAAAGATATTCATCCTCATGATCTGATACAAAGTTTGTCACATCCGGGGAGCACCCCCTAGAGGTAACCGGCATCGTCGTCCTCTTTGAGGACTAAGACAAGCCTCTTCGTTTACATCATTACATTCATCCGTAAAAATGCAGAACAAATTTAAAAATTTTCATTACTTCTACATTGAGGTTTACATAGACCTCTACATACACATAATATATATTCATATCGAGTATACATAGACCCTTCGTACAAGAAGATTACATAGTCTTCTACTTTTATTGCACATAGATATATAAGATATAACATAGTCTTAAAAAATTGTCTCATCTCATAACCATCTAAAACAAGAATATATCAATTGGGCATATCCCATACAACAATGTAATAAGGCCACATATAGGTTATACAATTCGTACTCAAATTAAAAGAAAGAACATAGGAGTCTTAAAAACTAAAACAACATCCATACACTCGATATTGGCATTGCCCTCGGAAAGTGAGGACCTACCCACTTGGATGATTGAGAATTTCCAAGTCTTCTTGAAAGTCGTCTCAAAAGCCTGCAACGACCGGAACCTAAAATGTTGGGGAAAAGTGAGAAAATGGGGTTAGCCCATCACATGTACTAAGTATGAAACCATATGCACATGTCAAATCATGCTAAAAAGGGACATTTATCTAAAACGTGCTACTTTTCATTTGGAAAGCTTTATGCATATTCAAGAACCAATACAAGCCATTAATACATATTCATCAAGTCAATACCATGTACTATACAAGACTAAACCACCCTAAGTCTAATCAAGTCACATGCATATCAACTTACTTGAACTCATAATCAAATACAAATCTATCATCAAGTCATAACATCACAAACATGAATAAGAGTTCATTACAACATAACCAAAGCAAGACCATTACTCATGACCCTCATTAAGTCCATTTGTGCAATGACCAAGAAAAGCCCCATAACCTAACTTAATCAAGTAAATCTAACTAGAACCATAACCAATATCCAACTACACATATCTTATCATTAAGAGTACATAACTTCATAATTTAGCAATATAGACCAAACTTATATTCACAAGTGAATTCAACATCATAGGTGTCATCAACATGTAAGATCATCATATACATTTATAAGCATATACATACATAAGAAAAACTCATAAGGCTTCCCTCAAGTCAAACTAGTGCAAGGCATAGGTAGAGTCCCATACCCCTACCTAGGCTAAGTCAAACCTCTTAAGTCACCCTAGTTGGTTTGTACTTCATTACTTCATTTTAGTTTAGGGAACACTTGCCTTAACCGACATAGACCACAAGAGCTTAGTGTGAAATCCGGTGTTGTAAAACCTTACACCGATTGAAGGTGGTCTACCGGCCAAAGTAGAATCAAACATAAACATAGGTTTCTAGGTGGATCCACTAGCTAGTCTTCCTATGGTGGAAACATTGTTTAAGGAACTAAGAGATATGTATTAACTCTCTACATGCCACTTGGTAATTGGATCCTCCTCTCATGAGAATCCATAGGGTGAGTATCCCTCATAGGGGAGTTAACACCTCATGTGGAACTATAGGGTGAATCTTCCTCTATGGAAAGTCAACACCTCTCAATGTCAAGTTCTTTCGGTGCTAAGCTAACGTCCCTTTTGAAATATCTTTAATTCATCCATTATTATCAAAAATTAGTTTAGGTCATAGGTTCTATCCCTTATATAAACATCATCATCATGTCTCATTAGGAATTTTTGGAGAATCAACTTTCAATATATCCCCCTTAGTGAGATCAACACCTTACATCATATCATAGTAATGCACATAAATGAATCAACATCATCCTTATATCATTACAAGATTGAGATGATCTCACAATTCATAAGTCAAGACATTTAAATACCAACATCATACCATCCTATTCAATCCAATCACAACTCACATACTTCAATTGAATCAACATCACAAGGTATAAGTCATCACAATAGAATTAGGATTTCAAGATCACAAGACCTTACCTCTTTCTCTTCCAAAGCTATCAACATGGTCTTACCATCAACCACTCTCAAATAACCCATCAATTGTAATAATATCATCATAGTATAGTAATTTAACCAATAACCAAGTCAATTGAACAACCACTACATAATTCAACTCAAGATCATAACCTAGGGTTAAGGGGAAAAGGTCATCTTCTACAAACTAGACCAAACCATCCATAAGTAGTGTAATATATCCATAATTCATCAAAATCTATTTAATAAAACCAAAATAAATCATAAACAACTCCAATTGAAAGATAATTTTCGAGATTGAAAGAGACCCACATGAAAACTCATCTTTTGAAATCAATTTGAAGGAACCCTTTGGGGAAAGAGATCCCAAAGGTGAAAGGAATCACATACCTTAGTGTTTGATAAAGATTTATGGAGAAACTTTGGAGATTGTATCCCTAAAACCCACCTTGACCTTTACTTATGGAGTTTTTCAGCTTGAGAGAGAAAGAAGAGAGAAGGAAGAGAGTTTGTGTTTTGGAATTTATGAGAGCTTAGGTTAGTCTAATTAGGTTAGGGTCTTTATATATGTTGTTAATTAACTTAATTAGACCTTAATAACACCTAATTAAACTCCTAACTAAGCCAACTAATTAAATGAATTAAATAAAAACATGCAGAAAAACAGTGGCTCCACATACAAGACCACGATCGACGGATCGTGTGTCCATCGGCGGGCACTGTTCACCTCCGTGCTGCACACTCGTCGATAAGTTCAGAGACTTTCCATTTGCAGTCTTGCAAAAATTTGGCTAAGTGTACATCGACGTAAGTAGTCCACGGCACGTCGATTGGACAACGGATCGTGGGTTTTATCCGTTGGTGGACACTACCTTGGGTAGCCTTTGACCCCAAAATGCTAGGGTCCTCCTCAAGTCCCTTGGTTGGTCCTTGGGGAGTCGCACCCTGACGTTTCGACTATGAATCAACCCTAATACATGTTAGACACCCTTACACAAAAATTCATAAATTTCCAACTCGGTAAAGCTAGTCAAATAGGCTAAGCACGCTAGTACCTCATTGAACTAATTTCGAGACGTCATGGACGTTCTTTGCCGTTTTGGTATCTAAACCTCCTAAATGACTTATATTCCTTAAAGTTGACCTTAAAACAATATCTAAACCTTTTGACACCCATGCTAGGCTCTAGAACACGTCTTAGACTTTCGAAGTGTTACATCTTTTTTGTTTCAGGCGTAGTCTTTGATTTACCTTTGTGTTATTTAGCTTAAAACAATTTTAAAACCTTCAAATACTATTAAGATCTGAATCTAAAGAACCAGAAAGAAGCCAAATCTGAGACTATATTTCACTCTTGCTCTTTGTTTCGAATAGTTAGTTCAGGTTTTTCTTTTGAATTTCACATTTCTTATAATATTTGGCCTTCTAACAAGTCCCAGTTTGCTAAGTCGAGTGTAAGAGTGTCCTGTGGGATTCGAAGTGTTGTTGTCTTCAAAATTTCGTATCTTCTCTTTACCTGGCGATTGTGTTGATAGTGTTTGGTTGTATACTCTTTATCAATTCTCTAATTAGTTGTTGCAATATTTACGCCACCGTTATCTTTTTTTTTTTGTTGCTATTTTTCACATTTGTTTCTTTTGGGATAGAGTTGAGGCCAAGTGATTTCAATACTAGGCACAAATTTAAATCTTTTTAGCTTCTTGATTTCTTTTGCACAATATATAGATTTTGGAGTAGGAAGAAAACAGAACACCAACTATAGGAAAACAATTTTATGAAATAGACTATAATAACATGAAAATGATTTAACTTATATACACTGCGATGTTGTATATATATATGTCACCCTATCATTCGTGAAATTTAGTTAGCCAATACATGTGAAGGTATTTCTGCCGAATTGATACTTTGAGTAATTCATATCCATTTGTCAGGTATTTCTTAGAATATCTTCCCCTTTGAGCTATGTGATGCTTTAAATGTCTATTGGTAGGTTGTTAACAATTAGGAAACCTTTAGTTCTACATTTCCTTATGGAAAATTTTAGTCTTCATTGTATTAATATGTTTACATTTAATTACAGGAATTATCTTGCTCATTTTGGTACTTTTGGTTACTGAAAAAGAATAATTTTTGGGATTCTCAATATGCACAACCTCAATTGTTATGAGGGACCAGTTATTACAAGTTAGGCAGAAGGAAGTAATAAAGATGGTATGCAACTTTTCTAAGTTTTTGGGCAGCCTCAGTGATTCGGATTTTGTGTCAAATGGATATGCAACACTCAGTTAGGTATGTAATAGTACACTTTCGTCTAAGCAAATGTTCATTATTAAGATAACTTCACCATAAAACTATTACCTTTTGGCTGGAAAATTGTGAATTGATGTAGTAAGCTCTGCTTCAGTTGTTTGCTCTAGTATCTTCATCGCTTTCTTGCCAATATCTTTGTCGTTCAACGATAATAATATTCAATTTTCAGGTACATTGACATCTTTCGACGCCAAAAATTCTGGAACCAGAGAAGCTTGCATGGACTCCAATTCATCAAGTTGTTCAAGATTAAGATATTGTCATCTTGAACAAAAAACTCCCAACGCCTTTAAATTTTTGGCTTGTATTATAACTACTACTACAACAACACTTTCGAGCACTATATCTGCAGATGCACACACACTTGTGTCTACTGTAAATATTATGAAACTTATATATAATAGTATGATATTAAACTTGTATTCCAGTAGTCTTGTGCTCAATCATTTGTTCAAAGTTCTTGGTGAGCTCTGATTTCAGTGGCTTAATTTATCCTGGTCATTAGCAGCTTTCGGATACCTGAATTATACAAAGAGAAACTCACTGTTTTATGGCAGAGTATCCATTAAGACACAAAAAGCAGTGTCTTGAGAAAAGGCAACAAGCCAGTTTCTCAGATGTACATCACTGTTACTCTTTTAAGATTTGTCAAGATCATTAAAATAAAAAACATTTTAAACTACTGGCTTACAATTTTATCATTGTTTAATTACTATTAACATTGTTATCTTAAAACTTTGAGAACATGACTTAAAATCTCAAATCACATGATGACCAAAGCACACATTCCAAATATGTCAAATAAACAATCAATTATCCAAGGAAAGGAGAAGAATAATGCAGCACAAGTTTACATCCACGCAAGTTTTTCTCTACAAGAAAACACATTGCAACAACTAATAATAGGCAACCCAAGCATCACGATACTTTATGATATTCCTTATCCAATCTATATGTCCTTCCTTTCTTTATAACAAAATATATTAGCGACACTTATGACTTCTACTAACAAAAGAAACCCAAGAATCACGGTATTTAATGATATTCCTTAGCCAACTTATATGCCCTTTCTTTATAATTGAGAAATCATCGAGGGCCAGTGACATAAAGTTAAAAACTGTGGAAATGATAAGCATGTCCATCTACCCTTCTTCATTTAAATATCAAGCATTTATCGCATGCCATATGATTGGAAATTCTCTTCTCTTTCTACACTGAAATAGTAACATTAAATATTGATGCATGACTTTACTGTACATGAATTTCATGTACAAAATAGTTGTCATGATTGTGATTTAAAATGAATTTGAAGTTTCAATTAATAATTAATACTTGATAGCGTCTTCAACAAACTTATGCACATAAAATCGTATTGTATTTTGGTCTTCAGTGAAACCGGATGATAACCTATGTGGCTGAGACTCTTTAATAATGTTAATAGGTGATGCAACAGTGAACACATTTTTCTTAGTTAATAGCGATTAGTTCAAACAGAGTTGTTGACTCTTATATGACATGCGGAAGTTCCTTAAGGAAGACCTGAAATATTAAGTACCGAATGGAACTTCCTAGCTGATTTGCACACTTGCACCCATGAGAATTCAAATACAGAGTACAATTTCTTTGATGAAGAAGCCAAACAACTTTTTTTAAAAAAAGGTCAAATACATAAGCAAATCCCTAAACTTGTTGTGTTTTTCCCCTTAGGTACCTCAACTATGCTATTTTCCTATTAAATCATTGAACCATCAAAAAAAGATTTCTTTTTAAACATCATTGGCTGACGTGGAACCAGATTTTGTGAGGGGTATTGATAGATATGTTGTTCTAGAACTCATTAGTCCAATTGATAGTGAAAATGTTAGAGAAAAATTGTATTTTACTTCAAGTCATTTGAACACATTAGAAAACAAATGAGACTAACATAATTTATCTTCATTCCTTCAATAAAAATCATTATAATAAAAACACAATTGAAGGCATTTACAATAGAAAATTCTATCAAAATCCACCAACAATGTTTAAAAGGAACAAATTATGGGTGGTTCAATGATTCAATAAGAAAAATGACATAGTTGAGGTACCTAAAGAGAACAACACAAGAAGTTTAGGGATCTATTTATGAGTTCGGCCAAAAAAAATATACTAAAGTACTACTTGCTGGCAGTAGACATTATGAGCATATCATTTTACAATAGAAATCTATCAGCATTTTAACTTCACTTCATAACACATTACTGATCGTAAGGGAAAAGACCATGTGTTGTAATAGACTCGTAGCTGTCAGGAGAGAATAGATTCTTAGAGTTACAATTTTTTTTTTAAAAAATACTTCATATATATTGGAAGAAAAATCAGTCGATAATGTGCATATATGATATCCATATATTCATATATTTTTGTCACGATCCGAGCCTCTATCCTGGACGTTACTGGCACTCAAGGACCTTTGCTGGTTCCCAAGTGAACCCTCATCCTGACTGACTAAAAGTAGAATACTAACTCAAGTATACATAAGCATTAAATTGAAAGAAACGTTTTACATACAGTTAACTGAATCTCAAAACTTTGATGAATATACTGAATATGAAAAATACGTTTTAAATAAAATATCTGAAACTAAAAAGACTCTCCAAAACTATCTATATATGAATTCTCTACTATACAAAGATGAGAGTCAGGACAAGACCCACGACTCCTCAAAAGAACTACTACTAAAAACTCATAAAACTGGAGTACTCCGAATGCAAAGAGGTCTCATTCATAAGTAGATAAACGCATGAAGTAATTTCAATAGACTCTTGTTAAGGATCCTAACTACCTATATCTACAACATTAAAATATGCATGTCGAATGACATCAGTATATTGAATGTAAGAGTATGTAATATAGCGAAATTACAAATAAATAAAAGAAAAGATTGAAATAGACAACGATGTATACTTACTCATGTCGGATGTAAAGAAATAAAGGAGTTAAATCAATTAAAACTTTACAAAATACTTTCTCATCTTTGAACTCAACATAATAAGTTATATAAAAAAAATACACTTTATCTATTTGGGATGATACAACATCTCGCCCACGCTGCCAGACTATCCTATACCTTGTATTAAGTAATCATCTAAAAAGTATGACCATTTACCAATGTTGGCATACATGGTTTATGTGAACTTTGAGTTTTCTGAACTATCCCCATATTGGTGCTCAATACTACTCCCAATAATATATATCCATTCTCATATGTTAAGAAAAATATAACTCTTTCTGGTTTGAGATAATTGCTCAAACTACCCTTTCAAAAGAGGTAATTACTCTTGAAATATCTTTTGAACTCATAACTCATTTAGAAATCTCAGTTTCTCTTTTATCAATATACAAGTTGATACCTTTGGGAATACATAGTCCCCTTATACTCCTACTCAATTCATACTTGAAAATTCTTTCTAAAACATATTAAAACCATATTTTAATATGATCATTGATGAATCGAGAAGTCATACTGCATAAACATTGATGGTATATCGATATACCATACTACTCATACATTTATGGTATACTCGATTGTCATACTAATCATGTTTTAGAAACTCTTTTCTCAAAACTCATCTTTACTTTCTCAAAACTCCGTTTAAGAACTCATGTGTTTGCTTTAAAAAGAATTCAAAATTAATATATAACTCAAATCATAGGGTTCATGTGTAATTATGGACATCAACGGCTTAACTCGGAGATCTTAATAGCAATATGAAAATTTAGTATTCAGAACTCAAAACTCAACGATACTACTCATCGATAAAATGCTCAATTCATAGGGTTCATTCTGAAATATAGACATGAATGAGTCCACTCAAATATCTTAATGTAAGACTTATTGCAATTCAATAATAAAAAATAGAATTTAAAAAATAAATAGGAACTCGAAAATTCAAAATCAACTCATCTCAAGAATACTCAAATGTAGGGGTAGAATCCTAAATTTCTCTTTTCCTGATTTGAAAGTAGATGTATGGTGTGAAGACGAACTAGTCCAACACTATGATAGCCTTACATACTATGAAGAAAAAGGTTCTTAAAGAATATTGAATAATCTTAAAGAAGAACTTGATTAGAAGCCTTGAAACCCTAGCTTTAAAGTAAACAATCATTTTCTTGAGATATTTGAATTAATTTCTTAAAATGTCTATGGCCAAGAATTATATTTTTAATTAGTGATTCATAATTGTATGGAGGAATTTGAGTTGAAAATAATGAAATTCCTTGAGAAAGACTTACCGTGTAGAACAATCTTGAAAAAAATTGGAAGAATCTTGAATGAAATCTTCTACTTTGATTTTTCCTTAGGGTTTTGTCTTAGGGATTGAGAGAGAAGAAAGTGATGGATTAAGAGGTGAAAATTTCATTCTTTTGGATCTTTAATTAGTAATGAAATCCATATAGGGTTTTCTTAGAGGTAAAATGTCACGACCCAAATTTACAAGTCGTGATGGCACCTATGTTCCCAACCAATAGGTAAGTCAACCCAACATATTTTACAAATTTTAACTAACTAATGAGAAACAAATAAACACTAAGTGAAAATACCCAACACTGAGTTCTTTATAATTACAAAATGCGGAAAGCTAAAAATATCACCCAAGAATTGGTGACATAAGTACAAGAGCTTCTAAAATATGATGCAAGTCTGAAACTAAAATGACAAATCCAATATAAGGAACATCCTGTCAGAATATTAAAATAATATAATAACTAAAGATGGAGGGAGGTGTGGGCCACGGAACAGCCAAGCAACTCACCACAACTCCAAGACACTCCAAGCTCGTACTCAAAAACCTCCACAAGATGTGCTCATACTCGGAATCGAATCTGCACCATAAAGGAGTGCAACAAGTGTAGTATGAGTACGAAATCACGTGTACCCAATATATCTCATTGACCGACAACGAAGAAGTAGTGACGGAAGTTTATACAAGAAAATTAGTTCTTTACTTATACAAGTCTATAGTATATTTGCCAGTCAAGTTTCATCAGATAGAGGTAATAAAAGATCAAGCACTTCCCAACCACCAATAAAAACACATAATCATAAAAGGATGTCATGAAATGCAATGCAATATGATACCATGAAATGATATGTCTCAAAATACCTAGTACTCTCTCAACTGTATATACATGATAATCCTCGGAAATACATTGAGAGTTCATGAACCATGGGGACTCGCGAGGTTCATATACCGACACAGACGATCTCCACGTGTCTGTGCAGACGATCTCAACGCACTATCATAACATCAAACAATTTCCGCACGAACGATCTCCACGTGCCCCAATTATAATATTAACATCTCACCATCACCAGCACGGACGATCTCCATGTGGCCAACTTATACTCAATCTCATGTCAATCCATGTGTACATTATTATTTCAAGCCAAAATACCATATTGGCTAAATTTCAAGCCAAGAATTGAACCTTAATCTCTCCAAATACCTTAAGATTCAATGTTAAATCATATAATATACACCTAATAATTATTTACAATCTCAATATATCAAAAACTATTATCTTAATTTGATAAAATAAATAAAATAAGAATCAATTCCCTAATTAACAACACCACGCATAACACGGGAAGTCTGCAACGTGACCCATTTTCCTAAAATCCATTATGTACACAAAAATGCTTAATTTTCTAAAAGGTATCTATTAAATCCCAATATTTGGCATGATTGGCTAAGATTCTTGCTCCCTACCATTCCAATATCACGATATTAAGGAAATTACCAATAAATTTAGATCAAATTGCAGATATTACCCGAACCCCACCCCATCAATATAATAATGACAACAATTCAAATCTCAGTAATTTATATTGTAATTGTATTTATGCAAAGTTTTAAATCTAGAGAAATATCGTATTTCTTTACCCGAACAAGGGTTCTTCTCTGACATGTATTAGAGCAGTTCCTCCTATTTCTGATTTCTTCAAACTATGATATAAATTTTTTAACCTCTTTAACTTATTTTAAAGCATGGGACAAATATAAAAAGTATTAAATGAGTTATGGACTTGTTCCACCAACTATTAACTATTTTAAGTAAATTACTAAAATTTTCATCAACTAGATACTTGTAGTTACCGAATAGTTTAAAATACCCCTTTAATTTTTTTGGAAAGAGTCAAAATAGTCCTAGTTCTTAAAATGACCTAGAAGGTTGTTACATAAAAAGACATACGACCCTTTATGATGTTTTCCCGCCGGCTAATTCGTCACAACAATGTCAGGTTACTAAAATGGTCATAACTTTTTACTCAGAAAATTTGATTGGTGGTGTTGGAAAGAATTTTCAAATACCTTTAATTTTCCAGGTTATGGGCCACGTAACTCATTATATTCTAAGAGATATGGTCGTTTGAAGTTGACCCAAGTAGAATCTTACATCGAAACTTAATCCATAAAGAAACTTTCAACTCTACTTGTGCTAGGAGATTCTAGTGACCTTAATTGATATTCAAAATTATTCGCACACTAAAGAACTTACGTTTACACATTTGAGAAATTTAAGAATCACCCGATATGACCCTACAAGTAAATGAAAAATGGTTCGAGTCTTAACTTAGAACTTTTTGGAGTGTTATATACTTTTTGCAACTACATGTCACATGTAATTGTTGGTAATTACAAGCACAACGGAACATACCAGATCATACAACTTACATTAATAATAGACAACATATAGTTTATGCTAGAACAAATACAATCATGTTAGAGCACATAAACTTTCGAAAAATTCATTCAAGAATTACCTCTTGAAGCGTGAGCAAATACCTTCGATTGAATCCACAAGCTAGTCCACAAGCAAGAACCTTCAAGAAAATCCACATGCCAGTCCACTAAATGGACCACATTCCGTGGTCTTCTACAGTGATCCAAAATTTACTTCCGAACTCACTCAATACTTGGGTGGGCAAATATTTTTTATAAAACTTATCTACATTCAAGGGTTAGAAGAATCCATATTTATAGATATTTCTTCCTAGTCCAAGAAGAAGGAATTCCATATCTTAGAATACAAAGACATGTACATCTCCCTTTTCTGATGTCCTTCTCCCTTTCTTTAGAATAGAAAAAAGTGATATACATATCCCTTGCCTTAGAACAGAAAAAGATACATTCATCTCCCTTTTATTAGAATAGATAAAGACACATACTTAGCATTTTCTCCTTTCAAATAGATTTTGAGTTTGTAACACTCCGGAAAAGTTTGAGCTAAGACTCGAACCGTCCTTCGTAGTGAGTGAAATTTTACCAAGAAATTAAAAATTTCTTAAATATTAGGGTTATGTGACCAGATGTAGCACCTTGAGTACCAAAAAAAACTAAATTGGAAACAACAAAAATCTTAAATTTGGAGAGTTAAGCTAAGTATGAGTTTTGGGTCAAGTTCAAATGACCATAACTCCTAGCACAAAATGAGTTAGGTGTACTAAAAGATACGTTAGAAAAGATCTTTGAATTATCTTTACAACTCCACCGCATTTGCTAAGTTTCGAGTTCGGATGAGTGATATATCATCTTTTGAAATTACGATGTCCAGTTAAGGAAAGTTAGTAGAAAATAGTAAGGGGTATTTTGTTTTTTTCGTACCCAATCGGACTTACTTCGTTTTTAGTAATATTTCGGGGTGTAATACTATTAGATTCAGTTTTATAATCCTAATATATGCCAAGGTTTTTAGTTGAGAGTTCAAGAAGAGAAAAGAAGAGAAAAGAGGAGAGAAGAGGAAATGATCAAGCATTCGTTGAATTCTTGCGTCTTGTTGCGAAATTTCACAATGGGCTTAATCCCTAAGATGTATGTAAGCTTCCATAGTGTTGGGTTTGTTCACCCATGCACCAAACATGTTATTTTTAGTGTAACTTCGTTTTTGAAATATAAGGATTTAAGTTTTTGATGAGTCTTCTTGAAGTTTTCTTATCGATTAAGTTTTGATTTAAGATTAGACTTGATTTAACTTTAAACGACCATATCTCTTAGAATATTAAGATTTAAGTGATCCATGACCTATGCGATTATTAATGATTGAATCTACTTTCCAACACCACCAATTTCACATCAATCCAATTTCTGAGTAAAAAATGATGACAATTTTAGTAACCTATACAGTGTTGTTACGATTTAGCCAACGGGGAAATATTAAAAATAGTTTTTTTTTTGTATTTTTACTTCCAAGAAAACCATAACCGAATATATTGAATATTAACATTCAAAAATCAATCAAATTTTCATGTTCACTAATGAAAATGATAATCCTTGGTCATAGAGATTTCAAGAAACTAATTCAAAAATCTCAAGAAAGGTTTTCTTAATTGTTTACCTTCAAACTACGGTTTCAAGTCTTCTAATCGAGTTCTGCTTCAATATTCTTCAACAATCTTGTTCCTTTTAAATATGTAAGTCTATTACAGTGTTGGACTAGTTCGTCCTCACGCCCTGTATCTACTTTCAAATCAGTAAAAGAATAATCTAATATTCTACCCCTAGATTTGAGTATTGTTGAGATAAGTTCATTTTGAGTTCTTCAGTTCATGTTTATTTTAAAAGTTCTATTCCTAATTATCGAATATCTATATTGTTATTGAGATCCATCATATCATGAACCATAACTCTTGAATTCATAATTCACATTCAAGAGTGATATAAAAGTAGACTTGTTATTACTTGTTCATAAAAAAAATTTAAAATATCACACACACACACACACACACACACACACACACGCACGCACACGCACGCACGCACGCACGCACGCACGCCGTACGCACATTATTGTTTCAGCTTGATGCGTACACACACACACACACGCACACACACACACATTATTGTTTAAGCTTGATGCGCGCACACACACACACACATTATTGTTTCAGCTTGATGCGCACACACACACACACACATTATTGTTTCAGCTTGATGCATGGATTGAGTTTACTTCACCTTGGATAAGAGATTGAGTGACGCAAACCTAAATCACCAAACAAACTGAATTTATGTTTATTTGTTGTGAATTTCTTACGATTTAAAATGTAATGTTGAAGCTATTATACACAAGTTTGTATTACTTTTATTTCACATGAGTTTGAACTTGTGAAACTTATAAATATAAATTTGTTTAATTAAATTTGATTCGAATTAAGTTTGTTATTTAATAAAATTATTTGTTTATATTATTTTTAAGGCTTAATGTAAATCAAATTTTATTTTTATTATTTGAATAATAATAATAATTTTGTAAGACTCTTATACCACAAAAAGTTTTAAATCCAAAAAACTTAAAATTTTAAATACCGGAATCATATTGTGACGGTTTATAACTAACAGAAATTGATACAAGAAAACCTCCACAAATTTATCAGTAATTTTGTGGGGGGCGTCGTGGAGGTTTACTAAAACCGCTACAAATATGCTCGTGGCAAGAGTAATTGTAGCACTTTAAAAAATCGTCACTATTTAGCTTGTGGGGTCCCTAAAAGGCCACAAATTGACAAAATGACCCCCCCCCCCCCATAAATTGATCATCCGAATTTCAGATTCAAGTGGTTTAAGTATTTTTAGAATTAAAACAGTATGACTTTATCATATTTAGATTAAATTTTAATCTGACAAACTACCTAAAACCCATCTAAATAATTTTCAATGGAACCATCAAATTTCAAGTCAATCAGAGATTAAGAAATTCAGGACCACCTAAATTATGATAAAATTTGGAAAATAATTGTTTTGAACTTAGTTAAAGATTAAAATAACATGATTCACATTTTCATTCTCTTTTTATAATTATCTAATGAGCATGAAACATATGTTGTGTCCTTTCTTTGGCTAAGACACTCAATACCTTCTTATGGAAAATTATTCTCTAAATTAATACACTTGAGAATTCAAGATGTTCAGTTTCTCTCCTTTGAGTGATAACCTCGATATCTTCTCATGAATTAATTAAGCGTTACTACTATTTTACGGTAAATCGCCGTTTACTTAAAATATTTACCACTAATATTCACTTAGAATAAATATACATGATGAATTGAGGATACTCTAATAACTCAAATAAATAGATCATTTTAGTGGATCCTATTTATTAATCACAATTCTCAATTTATTTATTACAAAATATATTATGAGATGTACAAAGTCTAAGAATATTCAACGATTTCAAATAAATAAACCACTTAAGTGATAACTATTTATTAACCAAATACTCTTAATTTATACAAATTGATATATATGTAATGAATAAAAATCTCCAATAATTATTGAACAAAAAAAAACTAATTGGCCTCAATAATGACTGCCACAAACAGAGTCAACAATTAGTTAAGAACAAATTTTATAAAGTTTACTTCACAATCAGTTCAATGATAATATATTCATCAACAACCACTATGATCACTTTCTTATCAAGCTTTGGATGACAAATTATTAACAAACAATTCTAAAAAAAATTGCAACTAGCCGCCGATAAAAAAAAATCAAATGCATGTGCAAAAGTTCTTACTTTCATTTATTAAATAACATAAGTCCAATGAACTTTAACTTTTCTTTTAACAGATGAAAAGTTTTCAATTTGGGTTTCATTAATTTTAAAACAAAGGACTTTGAATAATCATTAGGACAAGTGTTTACTGTTGCTATCCATTCACACGTGAAAGTGAAAAACTGTCGCCAACACGTTTCTCCCTCTTGATCATCTCAAAATATAGGCATAATACATATATTGGACCCTAAACTTGGCTTCAAATTTTAACTTTGACCTCAAACTTTCATAGTGCACAAATAGGCACTTTAACTATACTATCTTTCAACAAATAAACACGCGATTCCTACCTGGCAAAATGCGTGAAATACACGCATTCTGCGCGAGTGAGAGGTAATTTTTGAGGCCCAAAACGATAAAAAATTGCTAAAATGACAATTCTACCCTTAATTAGTACATAAATTGGACCCTTAACTTGGCTTCATATTATAACTTTGACCTTTAACTTTGTTTGTGCACAAATAGGCACTTTAACTATCCAAAACTTAAACAAAAAAATACTCGGATCCTACATGGCAAAATACGTAAAATTCACTCAAATTAGGCGCGTCAGATGTAAAAATCGAGTGCCCAACAGTAAAAAAAACACTGAAATGACAATTAAACTCTCTTTCTAATTTTTCAACAATTTTCCCCTCTGTTTTGCATTATTTGTTGTTCATTGCAAAATGCAAGTGACATTTAATTACTTTTTTGTTATTATGAAAAAATTTATAATGAAGTCTTTTTTGACAAGATGGGGTGAGTATACAATTATACAAATTGAATGCAATTTTTGAAGTCATTTTGATTAGATATCAGACTGCTACTCAAACTTGACAAAAATATGTGAAAAGTTCTATCAGACAATTTATCAAATACTTTAAGTGCACCATTTCATTTAATAATTTTTAGTACTGTAAGTTCATTTGTTGGCCTCCAAAATTTATAATTGCAATTCTTTTCACTATGACAATCACAATACACAAAGCACCCTGTTTTTTCAGTCAAATATTTGACAACATAAAGTACAAATATACTTCAAACTAAAGAAAAGAAGGAGAAGTTCATTGAATCTCATGTCTTTCCATATTTATGGGTTGCTCTGAAATAATTTTGCAATAAGAACATTAGTTTCTTCTAGAGATTCTCATATTAGTTTGAACATTTGACCAACAATATGCAAATTCTTGTTTGTAAAATGTTGAATCTTGTTACCTTGACTAAATTGAGGAAGAAAAATAGATAACTCGAAAATTAAATTACAGCAAATATCTTGAACAATTTTTTCTTTGATTTGAATATAAGGAACATGAATTTCAGATTAGGAATTTTTAAGAGAGAGAAGAAAAGAGGTACTAATTTTTTTTTACCTAAAAAATGAATTTGTTTTCACTTCCACCTTATTCTATATTATAATTTATTTTTATAATTTTTAAAATCTAGGTGATTTATTTTAGTTAGTTGGCAGCAACTGAGTGGTTTACTTTTCCACGTCAGAGCATGTGTGTAACACGCGTTTTGACTGAAATATTCGCGTGTTTTTTTGTTTAAATTTCGGATAGTTAAAGTGTCTCTTTGTGCACTATCAAAGTTAAAGGTCAAAGTTATAATTTGAAGCCAAGTTAAGGGTCCAATTTATGTATTATGCTTAAAAAAATACGTGTAAATTTTTTAATTAGTTGGCAGCCACTGAGTGGTTTACTTTTCCACGTCAGAGCATGTGTGTAACACGGTTTTGATTGAAATATTCGCGTGTTTATTTATTGAAAGATAGGATAGTTAAAGTGCCTATTTGTGCATTATGAAAGTTTGAGGTCAAAGTTAAAATTTGAAGCCAAGTTTAGGGTCTAATATATGTATTATGCCCAAAATATAAGTGTATGTACTTTAGCCAAGGAATAAAAAAACTTCAAGTTTCATATTATTTGCTCTTTTCGTGATGAAAAAACCAAACACGAATATTAACGTACATCATACAAGAAAATCAAAATAAAGGTTTCAAAAGAAGTATTTTCCGGATCATAAAAGTATTTGACAAAGCGGAAGTCCAAGATAGACTGAATGAACCATCTAAAACATAAAAAAATAGCTAGGATGAAACCATACACCACATACATCGTTCTAAAACTAGGAAGACATAAAGTAGGTAAAAGTGTCTAGGTCCTCAGAATATGAGGACTCACCAACTCTTGAATCTAATAGAATGATAAACTAGCTACGAGTGATAGAGGTGGGAGAGTCAGGACCTACATAAATAAGAGCATGTAGGCACAATTATGCATTAGTACATGGAATGTACTAAGTATGAGACAATATACATAAATAGATATGATAGCATGGAGAGTTTAAACATATCATATATGAGCAACATTTGAAGATTCCAAGGATTAAAGAAAAACAATGTATAAATCGTAAGATATGGTCATTGCATTTTAAAATAGGAGACATGGGAAAGTCTCAAAGAAATATATTCATTTTGTGGGATAATGGCTTTAATCGACAACAAGACCGTGAGATTTGTGTCATGGAATCTGGTATATCCCTCATACCAAAAGAAGGGGAGTATACTTGACAAGGTAGAATACATACACATAATCTTTTGCTAAAGTGGATCCAATTGGTAGGTCATTTAAGACGATCCTACGGGGGTTTATAGTTAGGGGCTAGAGGTTGCTACGAGAGACCACCCTATTCAAGCCTCCACCTCAAAGCCCTCTTGGTGGTAAGTCTAAATATAAACAGATTAGATAAAATTAAATATCATTATAACATAGGGAAGGCAATTGTTGATACCAATCCACATCTTAAATATCAAAGTATAGATTATCTCCTTAAATGACAGTTCTCTCATCGGTGAGAAAGCATTTTACCAATGTAAATCCATAAGTGAGAAATACCTTTCACAATCATGATCATATTTGTATGTGAGAAAACCTTTCACAAAAACATTGATACTTTCATCTAAAAGAGTCATATCATTATAAGCAGCATCTTCATAAGATATGCATAACCCTTCAAAATTCACAATCCATAGTTGAAAAAACATGAATCATGCATGAGTCCATATGATTTCAACAAATTATTATGTAATTATATTAAATCATGCAATAGAAGATTGAAATAATAATTTGAATCATAATTGGATGAAATCCCATCGAGAATTAAGAAGAACCCTAATTTGATCAATTGAATTTGAATCGAGGAACTGAAAACCTGGGGGGACCCTATAGAGGAATGGACTCCATGGGTAAATCACATACCTTGATACTCAAAACCCCAAGATGAATGGTGAATTGAAGACCTTGGAGTGAACCCTAGATTCTTCTGCTTCCTTCTGTACTGGTCGACCGTGAAGCAAGTATTGGAGCCTATTTCCAAGGTCACTTTCTACGAGACTAGTCGACAACCCGTAGAATCTTCTATGGTCCGTAGACCCCAAACATAGAACTCGACTTTGACATTAAAATTTCACTAATTGTGGGACCACCTACATGACCAATCTACAACTCATAAATCATTTGATGTACCGTCTTGAGAAACCGTTGACTGAGATACTAAAATTTGGTTCTCCCAAAAATTCAACCCACTTTCTATGGATTCCTTCTATGACTCGTAGAAGATTCTACGGCCTGTAGACTGGACTTGTAGAAGCCAAGGAGTAGTCAAAATTTCTCAGACTATTCACTTTTTGAAGTTCGAGTGTTACAATATCTCCCCCTTCAAACATTTGTCCTCGCATGGAACTCAAGCTAGCGTAAAAAGAGTGGGGGAAAGAGACCTAACAAACCAACATGAATGCAATCACTCAAATGCACAAATCAAAGAGAAAACTGAATCTAAGCGAACATAAACTTTAAGACATCATTTAATAAAATATACATGTATACATAAGGAAACATGAGAATGTCTAAGACACATGAATCTGCAAGAATGAACCATGAAGAAATGAATACCTTAAGATAGAGTAGGATCAGAGGGAAAGATATGAGGAGATCGGGACATCACATCGGTCTTGGCCCTCACAAGTAGAACCCTCAACCAATTGATTCGTCCACAACACCTTCACAAAAGTAACTTCCTTGTTCCTCAACTTTCTAACTTAACGGTCCAAAATCTCAACAAGGACTTCTTCATAAGAAAGGCTTTCCTTAATACCAGGACTCTCCAATGGTACAATAGATGCCAGATCTTTAACACCCTTATTCAACAAAGATGACATGGAATACCAACTGTACCGATGCTAAATCACAATACAACTCAAGTTTGTAAGCGACTTGGTCGATACACATCAAAATCTGATATGACCCCACGTACCGAGGACTAAGCTTCCATTTCTTTTCAAACCTCATGGCACCCTTCATAGGTGAAATCTTCAAGTAAATCTAATCATCAATATCAAACTCAATGTCTCTTCTTCCAACATCGGCATAGGACTTTTGTCGACTTTGAGCCATTTTCTATCCTTCTATGATAAGTCGAACGTTCTCCATAACCTCATATACCAAATCAGGACCTATCAATGCAACCTCGCCTACTTCAAACCAATCTATATGAGATCTACACCTCCTACAATAAAGAACTTCAAACCGGGTCATACCAATACTTACATGATAGCTATTATTATATGCAAGCTCAATTAAAGGCAAATGATCATCTGAATTACCCTTGTAGTCAATCACACAAGATCTCAATATGTCTTCCAAAGTTTGGATACTATACTCGCCTGCCCATCTATTTTGGGAATAAAGGACATATTAAGCTTGACACGAGTACCAAGACCTTTTTGAAGAAAATTCCAAAATTGAAAAGTAAATTGTGTACCAGGGTCGGATACTCTTTTTCCTTAGATAAAACTTAGCATAATCTTTCGACGAACAAGAAACCTTGACGAAGATGAAATTAGCCAACTTTGTCATATGATCTACAATAATCCAAATTGAGACACGTTGCCGTCGGGTGCGGGTATTACAAAAATAAAGTCCATATTCAAATCTTTCCACTTCCTTAGTTAATGTTTGAAAAAATATATTATTTTTATAGTGATGTTAAAAAGTGTGCTAACATTTTTTCCACACATGTAAAAGAATGTGAAAATTAATTCAAGAGTAAAGCTATTAGACGAGTGAAGCTACATACATCAACATACGAGGAAGCAACATATTATTATCTTTTAAATTTATCAATATTCATGTATTACAATTATACTTTCATAACAATTTTTCTTTTATTTTTAGAGATTTGTAATGAGATATTATCTCAATATAATTTTAGTCATTTATAATGAAAATGTGTTAGTAATTTGTCCTAAAAAACCCTATTGATTGCGAATTAACTTTATATTTTATCACAATTACAATTGTCATTAATAATCACAATTTATAGTGACAATTTTATTTTCTTGACAAGAATAATATTTAAATTTTAACGACACGTTAGTTTGCAATTACAACATTGTTTTTGTCACCAATTTATATATTCAGTAACTAAATATTTATTGTATATAAAAGAAATTTTTTAGTGATGAAATTATAGTTTTTCAGCAACAAACTATATCGTCATTAATTAACATAATAGTTAGCTACAAGATTATTTCGTCGACATTGATTGCCTTTTTGGTGACAAAACACACAATCAATGAATATATTTTTTTACTTATTTGGACAAACAAATTTGTCACAAATAGTATGCTTTCGGAACGAAAAAGGCATTTTTGTAGTCAATAAAGTTTATTTAGCAACAAATCACTAAATTGTCTTTTTAACATTTTGAATTATCAATTATTGTAACTTATAGTATTTTTTACGTAATTTACAAATATATAAATTTCATTTCAAAAAATTTAAAAATTTCATACGCAAATGTCCGGTTAAAGTCAAACTGTTTGACTCTCATAAAACGACGCATAAAATGGAACACAAGGAGTAGATAAGTTGTTGCATTTGACTTTGACTAGAGCTCGCATAGCTTTTGTAGTTCAGGTACTTAGTCAATACATACACTCACCAAAACTATCCCACATGAAAGCTGCACTCATAGTGGCTACATACATAAAAGAAACAGTAATTCGTTATATATATAGTTAAACTAGGAAATGCTATGGTGTCTTGAAAGCAAAGAAGCAAAGCACAGTCTCAAGAAGTTATGTAGATCGCAGAGTTCAGGAGTATGGCTACAACAATAACTGAGATAGTTTGGCTAAAAGGATTATTCAAAGATCTGGAAATTGGAATTACGCTGCCTATAAAGTTGTTTTGTGACAACAAAGTTGCATTCAAAATGCAGTACATTCAGCTTTTCATGAGAGAACAGAACACTTTGACATAGATTGTGTTAGTGAAAACCTACAAGATAACAAAAATATAACTGAAAAACAATTGAAGAAACAAAAATCTCTTCAGGCTGAGGCGTGGATATCTCGCTCTTTTTAAGGAAATTTAAGTTCACTGCAACAAATGTTTTCACCGGTCTAGCAGTAATCCTCTTTGACTTTTCCCCTCCAGGATACAACAGTCTTCACAAAATATAACTAACAACTCTAGACAAGAGTTGACTCCAAATCTCCACAAAAAAGAACACCTCCCTTCAACTAATAAGAACTCTCTTTTTGACTAACTCTTTCACTCTATATTTTCTCTTGTGTATTGTGTGTAGTAAACCAAATGAAGACCACCACTATTTATACTAGAAGAAGTCTTCCTAACAATGGATAGAAAGATAAATGGTGTAGTAAGAATGAAGATATTGCCCTTAGGAGTTAATAGGTTACAAGGTATTATGGAAGAGTAAAAGAATGAAATAAAGGTGAAGAGTAACAAATGCACCAACGTGCAAATGTTACATTTTGACAATTGCCAACGTTCACCAGAAAGCAGCAAAGTGCATAATGCCTGTGGTCATTAATAGACCACTAAGTAATTAGACACAAATGCATAAAACTTCAACGTCTGTAGTCCATCTTCATTGTGGCAGAATGGCTATTAAGCCTAAGACATAATTATGTGAGATAATTTCATAATAAATAAATATTAAAATGCTCAAAAACTAACAATCCCCCACTCATTTTAATATTAATCAAGAGAGTATATCAGCTGAAGGAAGATTACTATGCATAATGAAAGTGTTCTCTACATTGAACCTCCAATAAGTGAATCAGTAACTTTTACTCTAGAGTTTTAGTGGTCTCAAACTTAAACTATGACTGCTTAAAGGGAAAAAAAATATCACTGCTCACACATAATAATCAATGTGTTGAGATGAGCTTTAAAAGTCAGCACGTTATGACCATGTGATATCCCGGTTTCATGAGTGCTTTTTGAGAATTAGCCAAATTCTCATAGGAAGCGACCTACTTCCACACATCACATAGGTGAAATCTGTCGAGAGTGCTCTTGTAAGCTTAACACTCCACCCATATGGGCTACAGATATTATTAAGAGTTTATCAACTCAACCTTCACAAATTACAGGAAACAATGCACTTACATCATAGGAAGGGAATAAAAAGATAGAGGATTTTTCACAACAAGACATCATATGATTAGTTTTTACCTTTGAACCTGATTATAGGATCTCTAGTCCCCAGGTTGGATTTTCTCATATATGACTCAAGGATTTGTAAGATTCAATCTCATCCCCCTTGATGTGCTCCAGACGTTTTCTCTTATTAAGGACTTAGTAAGAGTATCTGCAAGATTATCACAAGATTTGACATAATCAACATTAATGGTACCACTTGTCAAATACGATCTTACATTACTGTGTTTGTAACACTCCAGAAGTTCCATGACTTAGACTAGAGCTTCGCCTACTAAATAATGTTTAAAATGATATTTCCAGACCTATATTAATGTATTAAACTCAATTAGTTTAGAGTCAAAACGACAAAGAAAGACTTTGACGTCCATAAACTAACTAATTTGAATTAGTAGACGTCCCTATGTTTGGTGAAGGTTTGGAAGTGTCAAATGAAGTCCAAAGCTTGTAAAAGGACTTTAAATAGGTAAAATATAGTACAAAGAGTCCAAACGTCCAGTAACGACTCCCCAAGGACCACCCAAAGGGTCCTTGAGGAGGACCCAAACATTGGCGAGAAAGATGCCCAAGGCAGCGGCAGCTAAGATGTGGAAGGCATTGCGCGTCGCTCAGCTAGCACAAGGAATTGAAAAATATGACTCGCGACGCGGGACCTCCACGAGGTCCACTGCCTTAACTCGGATTTTCAAAAATAAATGTGAAATTGCCCTCGCGATGTGCAGTCACTTCCCAGATTCGTCCACATCATTTTTAAGTCAATTTAACTTCACAAAAAAACCCATTTAAGTGAGGGATCTTTTGGGTATTTTAGGGGACGGGTTTATAATGGTTTTTGGTCAGTTTCAAACCCTATATACACGCACTCCAAATCAGAATTAACAAATTCCTCTCATTTCTCTCTATTCAACCTCCATTGAAGAACAAGAAAGCTTGACGAAGAATACGAAGTCTCCAAGGTTTTCATTCGATATTCATGGATTAATTCGTAAATAAGGTATGGTTTTCACTCTTGGGATTCCTTTCCCCAAGAGGTCCTTTCAAAGATGATTTCCAACAATTCAATTCCTAGGGTTTTTACTCTACAAACGGGTTTTCTTTCTAACCCGAGATTTATAACTAATGATGAAAAACAATGATTTTCTATGGCTAATTTAGTATGTATTTGTTGGGTAATTGATATGTAATGTTGGGTTTTCTTCTGAAGCATGTTATCTCCCTAAATAATGAATTTGATAATGTTATATCTATCACTTAATGTCATGTAAATGTTGGAATTGGAACTATAGCTTGAATGAACTCATAAATGAACCCTTTCCCTTATACCTAGCTATGAATTGATCTTGTATATGATGATTGTGGTGATTGAGTGTAAGTTCTTGATGAAGATTCTTGGAAGCAATAGGTAAGTCTTCTAAAGTCATGATTGTTCTATTATGTTGATGTTGGCCTATAAATGATGTTGTTATGCAATTGAAGTACGTATGATGTTTCTATGCATATATGTTGGGATATGAATATGTTAAATGTGGGATCATGGTAAGGATATGATCATCCAAGTTGTTGATGTTCGTATGCCTTACATACTATGATTATGATATGTTAATCTCATAAATGAAGGGTTGTGATGAAAGGAAATTCTCATCTAAACCTAAAGAGATTATGATTATGTTTATACGAGGAGTTAATCTACTATAGCCTATGATAAGATTTATGATTCATAATAACTTAAAGGTAATTCAAAAAGGGACTTTAGCTTAGCACCGAGTGCACTAGATATGAGAGGTATCCCTTCCAAAGTTGAAAGGTAGGTTCATAATGACTCTCATGATATATAGGTTGCCATGTAATGTGGAACTATGGATCTCTAATATATATCTCCTAGTTCTTGAACTATGTTTCCTCCATAGGAATACTAGCTAGTGGATCCACCTAGATTGCTATGTTCATGTTTTGGTTCTACCTTGGAAAGTAGACCACCTTCTTTTGGTGTGGAGTTTCATGACACCGGATTCCATGTTTAGCTCACATGGTCTAATGTCGGTTAAGGCGATTGTTCCCTCAAGTAAAATGAATGACAAGTAAATGGATATTTACGAGGGTTACTTAAGGAGTCTACTTAGTATAGGTAGGGTATGGGACTCTACCTAGACATTGCACAAGTCGACTCTAAGGGAAATCCTAGGAGATTGTTCTTATGTAATATGAATATGAAATATATAATGCTTATGATATGTGATGTTGCACTTATATGATGTTGGCTATGTCGATGAATATGTAATGGTCTATATTTCTATATGTGATAATGACTACTTATGATATAAGATGTATATAGCAAAGTATTACTTATTGTCTCCTATCTTGTTTATTTGATTATGTGGGGTTATGGGGATTCACATGATCATTGCACTTGTAGGCTTGGATGGAATTATTGGTAAGTGTTTTGTATGTTATGTTGCTATGAACTAATGAACATGAAATATTAATCTGACTTTAAGATGATATGTCTTTGGTTATGATCATGATCTATGTTGTGGTGATAATTTTGTATATGCTCTCTTGTATATGCATTAAAGGCTTTCAAATGACTTAGCATGCTTTCTAAAGAAATGGTCCTTTTTCATGCATGTCCTTAAATGTTTACGTGCATATACCCATACTTTATACATGTGTCGTACTAAGCCCTTACTTTATATAACTACAAATGTAGGGTCTGGCCATTGAAGATTAAGAAGGTCAATTAAACAAGCTTGGAGCTCTTTCTCCAAGTGTTGGTAGGTCCGAATGTTCGGGGATGCTATCTTTTCGTTATTCTAGCTTATGAAGATTTTAGTAGTTTTAAGAGAAACCCTTTATTCCTTTTATTATTGAATTCTATTTTAGTAAGGCCTATATGACATATTTACATTGTATTGGCTAAGTCCAAGACTCGTATTCTTTAGATGGTTTTATGTGAGACAGTTTTTAGACTATCGTATGTATGTCATGTTGCTAAGGGAGAAGTCTAAGTATACTTCACATAGTATGCAAATGTTTTTTATTTTCCGCAATTTTTAACCAATGATATGTTATGACAAATGTTAAGGGCTTTTCCGAGTTCTCTGTGAGGACGACGACATCGGTTGCGACTGGGGGTACTCCCCGATCGTGACAATGTTTCCTCCTTATATGTCTAGATTTACCGTTGTAATAACGGTTTAGAACTCTACCAATTGCAGCGGTGCTATCACAATAAATTAAAATAGGAGGAATTGGTTTTTCAAAATAAGGAATTTGAAATAATAGATCTCTTAACCAATTCGCTTCCTCACTAGCTGAAGCTAAAGCAATTAGTTCATCCTTCATGGTAGAGTTTGCAATTATAGTTTTCTTTTTTGATCTCCAACAGACAGCACCACCACCTAAAGTAAAAACATAACCAGTGGTAGAACAGGAATCACCTGATAAAGTGTTCCAATCTGCATCACAAAAACCTTCAAGTACAGTAGAATATTTTTTATAGAACAAACCACAATTTTTCGTTCCAATAGATATCTCATAACTCTTGTTACAGCATGTCAATGTTCATTACATGGCTTGCTTGTAAATCTGCCATGTACTCCTACTGCATATGCAATATCAGGCCTAGTGCAATCAGTCACATATCTCAAACTTCCGATTATACTAGCATATTCTTTTTGATTTTACATCATTTTCACTTTCAATAGGAAATAGGAAATATGTGAACACTTGAATCAAAAGGAGTAGCAACATGCTTGCACTCATGAAAGTTATATTTTTTCAAAATTTTCAACATAATGTGACTGGTCAAGGAAAATTCCCTCACGTGTTCTTGTTATTTTTATTCCAAGAATAACATTTGTCTTACCAAGATCTTTCATATCAAAATGACTTCTAATAATATTTTTAGTTTTATCAATAACATTCATGTTAGAGCCAAAAATCAATAAATAATCAACATATAGGTAAATAATCACATGTGAATTATTCCAAGACTTATGATATATGCACTTATCACACTCATTTGTTTTAAAACCATTATTAATCATGCAAGAATCAAACTTATCATGTCATTGCTTTAGTGCCTGTTTCAAGTCATATACGGATTTAGTAAGTTTCCATACTTTGCTTTCTTGGCCTGCTTCAACAAAACACTCGGGTTGATCCATATAAATTTCCTCATTTAGGTCTCAATTTAGAAAAGCAATTTTACATTCATTTGATGAATTTATAAATAAAAAATTGCAGTCATAGCAATTAAAAGTCTTATGGATGTAATTCTTGTTACAGGAGAAAAAGTATCAAAAAATTCTAGGTCTTCTAGTTGTTTAAAACATTTTGCAACTAGCCTAGCCTTGTATTTATCAATAGAACCATCCGATTTCAACTTTTTCCTTAAGACCCATTTGCAATCAATTGTTTTACAACCCGGTGGTAAATCAACTAGTTTCCTAGTTTTATTAGAAATTAGTGATTTCATTTCATCATTTATAGTCTCTTTCCAAATAATAGAATAATGTGAAGATAATGCTTCTTTCAAAGTTAGAGGGTCATCTTCAACATTAAAAACATAAAAATTCGGACCAAAATCTTTTTCTGCTCTAGCTCTTTTACTTCTTCTTAACTCAAAATCATCAAGTTTTTTATTTTACAAAGTAGTTAGTGACAAAATATTTTGTTCAATTCCTTTGACCCCCACTATTTTTAGAATCAAAAGGAAATTTATTTTCATGAAAAATAGTATCACCGGATTCTATCACAATATTATCTTCAAAATTAAGAAATCTATAGGTTGTACTATTTGAAGCATAACCACGAAAAGTACAAGTAGTAACTTTCTTACCCAACTTGTAATATTGGGATCCATTAGCCTCACAAAGGCTAGACAACCCCAAACTCATAGATATCCCAAACTTGGCTTGTAACCTTTCCACAATTCAAAATGTGTCAATTTAGACTTTTCATGATGGACACTATTTAACACATAACATGCAGTTAAAATAGGATCACCCCAAAAACTTAAAGGTGCATGTGACTCAATAAGCATGACATTAGTCAATTCAACAAAAATTCTATTTTTCATTTCAGCTACTCCATTAGATGAAGGAGAGTAAGGAGGAGTAGTTTCATGAATTATTCTCAATGATCTAACAAAAGAATTAAACTCATTTGATTCATATTCATGGCCTCTATCACCTCTAATTCTTTTTTATTTTTCTTCCAAATTGATTTTCAACCTCATGGAGATAAGTTTTAAAATTTTCAAATGTATCACTTTTATTTTTCATCAAGTAAACATATGTAAACTTAGAAAAATCATCAATGAAAGTGATAAAATATCTATTACCTCTACGAGTTAGAATTCCACCAAGTACACAAATATCAGTATGAACTAATTCTAACAAATCAGTTTTTCTTTCAACTTGAAAATGATGCCTTTTAGTGATTTTCGCTTTACTACAAGCCTCACACTTTTCAAAAAAAAAATTTATCCATTGGAATTAATCCTAAACTACTCATGATTCCAACAGAACGATCATTAATATGACACAAACGAGCATGCCAAAAATTGGTAGAACAAAGCATATAAACAGAAGTAGAAACTTTATTCATTTCAACATTCAATTTGAACATCCCATACATGCATACCCCTTCCCCACAAAAATACCCTTCTTCACTATTACATATTGATCATATTCAATAATCTGTTTAAAGTCTGCTTTATGAAAAAGAAAATTAGACATCAAATTTTTCCTCATAAGAGTATAAAGTACATCTTTCAAAGTTAATACCCTTCCAGAAGTAAAACACAATTCGACATCTCCCTCTCCAAGCACTTGAGTAGTGTGAGCATCACCAATCATGATGATTTTTGACTTCTCAAAATGAGTATATTTTTTAAACCAATCTTTGTCATAACAGACATGAAGGTTTGCACCAGAATCAGTCCACCATCCATCAACATTCTCAACCATGTTTATGTCGATAATCACCGCCACAAAATGTTCTTCGGCAACGTTTGTCTGAGGGTTAGGACGACGTTTCCGGAATTTGCAAAATCGAGCAATATGCTCACTCATGCCACAAACAAACATGGTCCCTTTTCTTGAACTTGTTGATTTTGTGCTTGGTTATTTTCACAATTATTTTTCTTGAGAAGGTCTACCATTATTTTTCTTGAATTTTTTCTTCTTAGGCTTCAAAGAAGTATTTCGTGAGTTTCATGAGTAGAATTATTCAAAGTAATTAAATTTACCTTCGTTGTGATGTTTTTCTCTTCTGTTTGTAATAGTGCATCTTGGCCCCTTGCTTCTTCTTCCATGCGGATTTTCATTATTAAGGTTTCAAGAGAGGTTTCCTTTTGTTTGTGACGCATAGTTTTTTGAAATTCCTTCCAAGAAGGTGGAAGTTTATCTACTATGCCACAAACAATACAGTTATCTCCAATTTTAACCTCTTCAGACATAAGCTCTCTAAAAATCATGATAAAGTCTTGAGTTTGATCTGCCACTGATTTATTGTCCACCATTTGAAAAAAAAAATCTACTAGCCGTATATTTTTTCGCTCCAGTCTCTTTGGTATCATATTTACTCTGCAATGTCTTCCAAATTTTCTTTGCACTAGCGTAAGTTCTATCATAATAATCATAAAAATTATCAGATAGACAATAAAATATAATATCGACATTTATAGGAATCACCATCGTACTTTTCCACTTTCTCTAGATGAGAGATAGTTTCATCATCACTCATAGAGGTGATGTCTACTTTACTCGAATTCTTCTCAGTTAACACATAATAAACATTGAGAAGACTTAAGTACAAAAGTACTTTCCACATCTTGAAATGGTTACCATTGAACCGAAATGGTTTGTTAAGGTCTACCATCTTGATATCCCCGATTTGTTCAATTGTAGTCATGATGAATCTCCTTAAAATTGTTAGTGAAAACTTACAAGATAACAAAAACAAAAATACAAGATTACAACTGAAAATCAAATGAAGAAACAAAAATCTCTTCAGGCTGAGGCGCGGATAACTCGCTGTCTTTAAGGAGATTCAAGCCCACTGCAGCAAATGTTTTCACCAGTCCAGGAGTAGTCCTTTTTGACTTGTCCCCTCCAGGATATAACAGCCTTCACAAAATATAACTCAACAACTCTGGACAAGAGTTGAGTCGAAAGCTCCACAAAAAAGAACATCTCCCTTCAACTAATAAAAACTCTCTATTTGACTAACTCTCTCACTCTATATTTTCTCTTGTGCATTGTGTGTAGCAACCCAAATGAAGACCACCACTATTTATACTAGAGAAGTCTTCGTAACAATGAATAGGAAGATAAATGGTGTAGTAAATAGTGAAGATAATGTTCTTAGGAGTTACATAAGTTACACGGTATAATGAAAGCAGCAAAGTGCATAATGCCTATGGTCATTAATTGACAACTAAGTAATTAGGCACAAATGCGTAAAACTCCAACGTCTGTAGTCCATCCTCATTGTGGAAGAATGGCTATTAAGCCTAAGACATAATTATGTGATGCAATTTAATAATAAATAAATCTTAAAATGCTCAAAACCTAACAGATTGTCATTTTCTGAGGGAAAAAATGTGGAAGGACTTACAAAGAAACAACAGATAGGAACAAGAGAACAACAAGTTGATCTACCTACTAAAGGGTTGTGCAAGCCTCAACATGAAGCACTAATTAACAAGTTTGGAATGAAACACATTTTTTCTCATTCTCAGCTTGAGGGAAAGTGTTGAATACATTGTAAATAATTAGGTTGTTAGTTAAAATAGAAGCTTCTAGATTCCCTTGTTAGTTAGAAATGTTGTTACTTGTAAAAGAATGACTCATTGCACAAATTACATGTACGAAAGTGCTTTCTCATTCTCTCTGATTTCATTTCCTCATTGATTTAATTCTTTTGTGCTATACTGCATTCTATATAATGTAGGTAGGTCAAGGGACAAAGTTTTCCTTTAATCTTTAACCTTTTTGTGCTATACTGCTTCTTATCATGGAACATCTCATTGCTTCATAAGCTTCCAAAATAGTCATGCAATCCGTCACTATTGTATAAAGCATATCATAAATTGCGTGCGTAAACAAATTTATACTACTTAATTACTTATCATAGCTATAGTTTGCTATAATTACCACTTGTAACTAACATTAACCATTAATTACGTGGGCTGACTTCGAGTTTATATAATTAGTCATGTTTATAATGTATAACACTACTAAAATATTGTTAAAAAACCACGGATGGAAAAGTGACGGACAGTGTCGCACCAAAAAGCGATGCAATTTACCACACTGTCCGTCGCTCTTTAATAAAAATAATTATTTTAAAATTATTTTACAAAAAGTGATGGATGACATCTCTTATTCCGTCGCTATTTTCGCAATTTTTGTGGTATATAAATATATATATATATATATATATATATATATATATATAATTATTTAATACAGATAGAGACGTTGTCCGTCACTTTTTATTAAAAATAATTATATTTCAATTAAAAATAACCACGCAGTCCGTAACTTTTAATTTATTTTATTTTATAATTATTTTTTACCATGGCGACGTACGACATATTTATGTTCATCGCTTCTTGGTCAAAATATACGATCAACAACTTTTAAAAAGCGACAGACAGTGTCTCTTAGGCCGTCACTTTTTGGTCAAGATGTTGGTCAACTTTTTAAAAGAAAGTGATGGACAAAGAGATGCTATTCGTCGCTTTTCATTAAATATATGAAAGACACAGACGCGATTTTTCCCCATTTTCCAAGTCTCTCCTCCTTATCTCCACTCTCTCGTTGTCGTCCGATCGACTCGATGTTGCCGCCGTACGACTGTTTTGTTGCTGCCATCGCGAGTCTGTAGCTATCGTCGACCAACCGCCGCCACCCTCTCCTCTCTCTTCATTCTCTCATTCTTCTTTAAGGTTATAGTTCAATTCATCAAAAACGTTTTTTCAATTTGAGCTATATTTTGATTTTGTTAGTTATTTAATTGTAATTAACTTATTGAATTTGTGTTGATTGATTGTTAGTTTGAATTAGGGATTATTAGTTAGTGAGTGAATCTGTGTAATTTAAGAATTAATTTGAATTAGGGTATTATGACTAGTTTGAATTAGGGTATTTTAGTAATAGTTTTTTGAATTTGGATTTTAGGACCACTACATCAAAAATGAGCTTTCGAGGTAATTAATTAGCAATTGCCGCTAAATATGTATTTTTAGCGGCAATTAGCTCTCTTTGTATATGTCCCTAGATTTAAGGACATTGGATCTAATGGCACTTAACTGAGTCAATAAAGGTTTTAACACTCTTTATTAATGTGTCTATTATTGTCGCTAAAAGTTGTTTTTGTTGAATTGACTAGTTTGAATTAGAGAGTTTAGGAGTAATTTGAATTAGGGTATTTAAAGACTTATTTTAATTTTGGTATTTCTTAAGTTAATTAGTTTGATTTAGCATTTCAGGACTAGTTTGAATTAGGGTATTTAGGGACTTGATTGAATTTGGATATTTCTTGAGTTAGTTTTATTTCCGCATTTTAGGACTTGCTAATTTGAATTTGGGATTTTAGGATTAGTTTGATTGAGGGTATTAATTAAGGACTCGTTTGAATTACGGATTTAATGACTTTTTTGAATTTGAGATTTTAGCATTAATTTGATTTTGAAATTTTTGGACTAGTTCGAATTTCAGATTTCAAGACTAGTTTGAATTTAGGATTTAGGATTAGTTTGAATTTGAAATTTTTGCATTATACTAGTTTGAATTTTGGATTTTAGGATTGGATAGTTTTAATTTGGGATTTTAGAACTAGTTAGTTTAAATTGAAATTTTAGGACTAGTTTGAATTTGGAATTTTAAGATTAGTTTGAATTTGAAATTTTAGGACTAGTTTAAATTTGGAATTTTAGAACTAATTTGAATTAGGTTATTTCATGAGTTGAAATTGAAGTATTAATTGGAAGTTAGTTATCGATGGATGGATGTAAGATGGATGTTTGTATAAATATTATTGAGTTGGAATTAATGAAGCGATTTTGAAGTTAGAGAAGTCGAGGTAATTGACGATGTTCAGATCGATGCTATGTCGGCAGAAATAGAAAACTTGAAAGTAGCACTGAAAGCGTTTGAGCGAAAAAGAGTAGCTGAACAAGAAAGCATGAGTGCGACAGTTCAACAAATGAAAGAACAAGTGTTGAACCTCGCTCGTCGACCTACATCCACATGGTCCCTTGTTGAGGGCGCTGACGACGATAGTGAGGAGGAGGAGGAGGATGCAATCTTTGATTACCTTCTATTGCTTAAGTTTATGAATTTTTTTTTTAATTTTGACTTCTTTTAATGACTTTATAAGTTTTTGTATTGTAATTTAGATATTTTTAAAGATTGATTTAAATTTGTTGTTTTATATCTCGTGTGAGATGTTTATATTGTGTTTTGTTTGGTTGAGCTGGTTAAATTTGAATTAAATTGATTTATATTTGCAGGTAGGCAACAAAAACTGTCAGTTACTATAAAAAAAATGCAGAAAAAAGCGACGAACAAGGTGGTTTGTTTTTGCATTATTTTTCAAACAAACCAAGAAAAGCGATAGATAGGGTCCTTTAGTCTGTCGTTTTTCACAATTTTTCAAAAAAATAATTTCCAAAAAAGCGACGAACAAGGTCCTTTAGTCCGTTGTTTTTCTAGGATTTCAAAATTTAAATTCCAGAAAAGCGACGGACTACGTCGCTTTTGAAAATTAAAAAAAGGAAAATATAGAAAAGCGACGTTATTCATCGTTTATTAAAAAAAATCAAAAAGCGATGTTGTCATTCACTTTTTGAAAAGCGGTGAACATGACCGCGTCACTTTTCCATCCAATTTGACCAAAAACAGTTTTTTAGTAGTGTAATTTTCACGTTTGTATTAATCGCTACTAACATTTTTTGTTGATTTGTATTGTATTCGATGATTTGTATTTTTGTATGATGATGATTTCCATTGGATTTTCAGTTTTATCATCACATACATTCAATATTTTTGTTTATAACTTTTTAAAGTTGTATAAATGTGTAGTTTTCTGATTTTGTATAGTATAATTTATATAATGTAATTGTATAATATATTAAAGTTCATATGTTTATGTTTGTATCACTTCGTTATTTCAAGTTCTATTATATTGTATAATTCCAGACTTATATTAATCAATTATAAAACACGTGAATTATGCAAATGAGGGAATTATACAAATTATTGTCCTCTCTCGCTCACCTCTCTCCTCCCTCTCCCAATCTCGCTCGCCTCTCTCTTCCATCTTCCAATCTCTCTCGCCATAATATATATACATAGATATGTATAATATACAATTATATAACCGATATACATAAACAATTCACCTCTCTCCACTCTCTGCCCTCTCTTGCTCTCCTCTCTCCCACTCTCTACCCTCTCACTACATAAAAAATGATCATTAGCGGCAATTAATTCCTAAGTGCCACAAAAATGTATTTTTAGCGGCAATTAACACTCTTTGTATATGTCCCTAAAGCCTTTAACGACATTGCTTGTAATGACACTTAACTAATGCCGGTAAAGACTTCAACACTCTTTATTTATGTCAATATTTAATGCCGCTAAGAGTTATTTTTGTTGTAGTGGATCTCTCGCTCGCTCTCTCCTCCCTCTCCCCACTACAAGAAAAAGAGCCTCTAAGGAAGGGAAATCTGGTCCCTAAATGTCCGAATATGGTCCCAAATTGTCTATTAGGACGGGAAAAGACTGGTCGCCACCCGTCCTAATAGCTATCTTCGCTAAAAGTTAATTGAGACGGGGTTTTAAGCCGGTCGTTAAATGGCATTAGGGACGGAAACAAAACCGGTCGCTTAAAACCTTTTAGAGACTACATTTGTCGTCCCAAATAGATTATTTTTATCTTTGAAAAAACACTGTTTTTTGGTCGTTAAATCTCTGAAAAGTAAATTAACCTTTAGAGACGAGTAATATTTTTGGTCTCTAATTGACCATAAGTGCTTCAAGAGTTTCATACATGCATTCAAATAAATTGGATTCCAAAAAAAAATGCAATAATATCATGCTTTCATAAATATAATTATGTTTAAAATTTGGATTAACATCTCATTTGTGTCATGGATATACAAGTCACTATGCTGTCTACACAACCTCTTAGTTAAAGTTTGTACATCCATAACAAAAAATACAAATTTTGATCTATTAGTCCTTGAAAGATGATCAGGAACTTATCAGCTTGCTTCATGACTTCAAAAGCTATTACTTGACTTCTAAATTCAAATCTCCAAAACCTGCAATTGACACAATTTACACAATATAAGAAAATTATAAATATGAACTACTATAAAAATAGTTAAATAATGAATTATGTCTAACAGTAACTCAAGCAATGGCGTGTCAAATATATCAAGTTTAATTATATGCATCTTTGAAGTATGAGTCAACAACAGAAAGGAGGTTGCAAAAGTATATTCAATAATAAATTAAATGTCAACCAAACAACATTAAGTAGAAGTTAACATTTAACATTCTATACAGGCTAGACAAATTTTATAGATTAAGAAAAAAAATTTGACTAACTAGATCTTAAACACAAAAAAAACATAAACTTAAATCTGACATGTTTTTTATTAAAATAAACCCAAATTAGGTCTATGTGATCAAGCAGTTACACTTCAAGTTATAAAATGTATCAAATGTGCACTATATGGAAAAGCTTCTTATAATACTGGCCTAAATCTCAAAATTCAACCATAAAACATGATAATTTTCTAAGATGCAAGACTAAACGCCAGAGCCAAACTTAATACATATTCAACAACATGTTGATTTTCATTAACTAGCGTATCTTGCATGAATAAAAAATCTTCATAGGAAACAAGAAATTCTGGGGAAAAATAGTTTGCTAAGCTATTGTTTTTTCTATTTTTGCTAGCTATTGCATTTAGCAACAAAAAAATGAGGTTCATAAACTGGACAGCTTAGGCATAATAATTAGACGGTTTATAAGAGAACTGCAACTGCAATGCTAAGATTTCTTTACTCAGTACCTAACATCTTGATGATTCCAATTGAATCCAAAGCAGTCCCAACTAAATAAATAATTATTTTTACATGTAAATAAAGTTGTGTAAGAAAATGGTAGAAGAATTTGTCTTGAGTCATGATTACTGACTTATCAATCGAACACTGTCTAACTACAAAATACTATAAGTTTGTTGTTCTAAGATGTGTAGACCCTTATTAAGAGAATATAGAGATGTAACATAGATGGAAAGTTATATGTGTACCATCCAAGTACAAAAACAGCTGAGATAGACAACTAATTTTCTAAAAAGTTTTGATTATTAGAAACTTCGAAAGAGTGGTAGCTAAAAGGGCATAAGAACGAATATGATGTACAACAATAACTATTAATAGCATCCAGAAAGAGGAACAGAGAACATGGTAATAGAAGCCAGCCCATACAAATACAGTAGAATAGGGTAGTTGGTCACCTGTATATTGCTAATCTTAAGTGTAAGTCATTTTATTGTTTTAGATCCAACAATAGGGTACCAATCTTACAAAAAATATATCAGTTCTAGTCTTAGAAACTGTGTAGTAGAACAATATTAATAAAAAATAATGAAGTTACACAAGGAAGATAAATTATTTTCAACAACAAATACAATACCGAAGTCCTAAACTAATGTTACTTGCAAGAAACAATATTGATGCTCTGTTTTTTGAGACTTTTTATTCAAATTCGTCAATCCATTATAAAAAAAACAAATAACTAGAACTTCGACAACAATTAGAGAAGCTATTCAATTCAACTCCTAGTTTACTTTTCCCAACTCAAAATGAAGCTCTAGTATCGTCAAGAAATAGACATTTAACTTAACTTCAGATTCAATTATAAATATTAAAAATGGTACTTAACCTTCCAATTGAATTCGATTCACATCTAAAAGAACAAATATAAGTTTCAGTTCCTTTTGATTTATAGTATGGATTCAATGTCTTGCTTCAGTAGAATGCAGTTAATGTATACCTGATTGAGATGGGGTGTTTTCATCATAAGGAGTGAAAGTTCTAAAGTTCTTTGATTTGCGTAAATCCCAAAGTTTAACACCACCGTGAACAACAGTTTCTAAGAAATCGCAGGATAACACACACAAAACTAGAAAGGTGAAGAACTACACAATATATGCTTAGTCGATAATTCCAACATTCAAGAATGAATTTTAGTCCCTGCTCAGTGAACTAACCTCAATTTCAGAAAATGAATTTCAAGTAAACATTAATCAATGATACAACCTGAATTTATGAAGATTTCTCTTTCATGGCTATAAATTGATACAACTAAACTAAGCTTCCTGGAAATGGATTTCCTCTGTGTCAACGAATCACTTTCGCGGCTACATATCTGTTATGTAGATACAAATTCTTTTCTCATATATAGTTATGCATGAAGTGAAGACATAAGAATATCAGGTCTCACATATAACAATGATAGAATTGTTCTGCTAATATTTTGATAGTTAGTTACATAAATCAAAGTCCACAGTAAAAGAAATAATAATTTGAGCTAGAAAAAAATTTAAAACTCCACACTTCTACTACCAACAATTTCTAATATTTTAATGATATTAAGAAAAGGATGGACATATTTACCCGATTAAAACCCTCAACCAGGGTAATGAAATCATCACACTTTACCAAAGCTTGAAAAAAACTCCAAATCCACAATTATCACAATATTTGGGAATGTAATCTTGGATACACAAGATGAAAAACTCTATCAGCAAGAAGTGAGAAGTGTGTAATTACTAAAAGGACACCAAAAAACCCTAAATGCCCTAAAGAATGAGCCCTGCACCTCAAAAATATAAACTTAAATCTGAATGAGTTTTGAAATGTAAATCGAGAAACCCTCACCACTCATTCACATTTAAATCACAATAATGCAATATATATATATACACACACTCCACTAAAAAATCGGAATCAGATAGAAGACCAATTAAAATGACAAAAAAGAAGAAGAAAGACTTACCTCTCCTTTCTAATTTTGTGGCCTAAACGATTTGTGAGTGAATAAATTGAGTTGGATTTACAGTTTTCACATATATGATTTCTAAAAAAACAAGGGTTTACATGAGCAGAGGCTTATTTTGAGAGAGAGAGAAGGGGGTGGGGTGGGTGAGGGTAATGATAATTGTATATTGAAATATTCTTATACATAATATTTAGATTAGGGCCCACACTCTTCTCGCTTATTATAAGCTCTTAGGACCAGATACTTATAATTTTAGAGACTAGATTTGTTTTCTTCTCTAATTTACAAGAATTAGGGACCATTAAATAATCTTATCTCTATATATATACATATAAGGACAAGATTTTCCACCCGTCTCTATTTGTTGGTCCCTAATTATTCTTTTTCTTGTAGTGGGCCCAGCCTCACATGCCACTCTCCTCTGTATAACATATAGCTAAAAATCGTAATTAGCAAACTATAGATATGGAGATCAGTAATTAGACTATTTTTGAGTGGCTATATGTAAAAATTCCTTTATTATTTCTATCTATCTATATATATATATATATATATATATATATATATATATATATATATATATATATATATATATATATATATATATATATATATATATATATATATATATATATATATATGTCATTAAACTTGTTTTTGAACCGTTTACTTAAATAAGAACTTGATAATTTTATATTTAACACATTTTCAACCTATCAATATTAGAATGAGTCAAAAACAGACATACTTTTTATCCATAATACTGATAATAGAGTTTGTTGTCCACCGTAAGTGTGCATGTATAAAACACAAGATTCCACCACATAGTCTAGAAAAAGGGCGTACTTTTATATTAAGTAAAAAATATTCTTTGAAATACTATTTTACTATTAATAAAATAATTTATAGTCATACAAATTTCTATCAAATTTCAAAAATCTTTCTTTCTTTATTAAACTCCACGTTAAATCAAACTAATTTATATAAAATGGAACAGATGAAATAGAAATTAGATAAGCTCAGATGGTATGTATCGGGATTATAAGTTTGACAATTAGTTTAGATAGAATAGAATATATATAAAAATGCCTTAGTTATGTTTCAACTGTGTTCTGAGGATGACTTTATTAATGTGTGTCTGAATTAGTTATTGCTTTTACAAATATATACGACTCCTACTTGTGCAGGTGAAGTTCAACACATATTCTAATAGTAATGACTGATAATATATATGTTACATCACTACAATTATACATGATTCTTCGATCTTCTGGAATCCTACAAAAACAAATATTTCATATGTCCTAATTTATGTGATACTTTTCATTTTTCGAGAGTCAAGCGGTTTAAGTTGATTGGAAATTTCCGCATGAAATTTTTAATTTTTTAAAATAAAATTTATATATGTGTAAAGTATATTAAAATAATAATAATACTATGAGTCACAATGATTGACAATTCAAAATAATTAAAAAAGAATATTGTAAGGATAAACTTGTTTGAATTTCAAAAGCTAAAAAGTGACACTTACATTAAAACGGATGGAGTATGCTTTATTTTAATGTTCAAAGCCGGGGAGAATTAAATATTTATCGGTCAAACTATTTATAATGTATTTACAAGTAAATATTTAGGTTATTCCTAAATATATAACTTTATAAAAATATTAATTTAATTATAATAACCAATTAAAATTATATTAATAATGTAAAAAAAAAGTAGTTACATTGTTTATATACTAGGCAGTGATGACCCGTGTAAGCACGGGTCCAACAAAAATTCTTGCGAGTTAAATTGCGCACACACGTATCTATGGACTATGAAAGATTTTTATGGGCTAAATTTTTGGGAGTTGAATGCGCACACAAACTTTATATAAATGGTTGGCAATCATTTGTTTGTAGTTGTGGCTACATTTACATCGGATGTTTACATCCTATACTATTTACATACTGCTACATTTTGGGTTCTCTTCAGTGTTAGTGCCTAGAAAAATGTACCTACAGAAAGAGGGAAAATGAATTTAGATTTAAAGTGGAATACTTATTTATGCAACTAAGTGGCATTTATTCTCCACCCTTTATGGACTGTAGCACTGCCTAAATAATTCAGCGGACCTTTCAGGGATGGGAGCAGCACAAAGAAAAGAAGCAACTCAAAATGTGGAGAAGAGTTTTTTTGTTCATTCTTTGAACTGTTTGGTTGAAGAGGAATAAAAGATGTTTTGGGGGAAAAGTCTGTCTTAATTCTTTTTTTTTCATCGAAAATCTAAGGCTGAACAATCGACACCCATAGGACCCTTAAGTAAAGTAGTAAGTTAGTTTAAGACATTGTTCAAAAGTCACAGATAATAAATTTAGCATTGTGAATTCACATACTTCTAAATAGCTTGTCCAAGTTGTAGCAATGCTGGTTAATTCATATACAAACAACCTTCTGTAAGAGCAAAATACAACAACACAAATAATGAAATAACAACCATGCTTGAAATATAGCTAATCACGACATTGAACATCTGAAGCATTAGATGCTAAAATAGGAATTGTGACATGCTTGTCCTTTGATTAAAGACGCTAGAGAGTTGTGTTTCAATGTTCTCTCTTTTACATCAAGTGTAGAACTGTGGAAATAAATCTTGGCAGCAATTAATTTTGCAGCCATACTTGTTGAAATTACTAGCCACAAATGTGAAAATTGGTAGCCACCAATGTGAAAGTTGGTAGCCACATTTGTGGAAGTAGGTAGTCAAAGTTTGGTATAAGTTTGGTATTAGTTTGGTAGAGTTAAGCAGCCAATTTTTTTGTTCAAATTGGCTATCACATTATGTCATTAATGATGTAAACAAGTGTTCAAAAAACTCTATAAATAGAGTAGTAATTGAACACTTGAAGACACACCAAAATAGACAAGCAATAGAGAGTAGAGAGAGTAATCCACAAACTACTTCTTAGTTTGTGAGAAAATAGTGTGCAAATAATATTATTGTGAGTTGTAAGAAATAAAAGAGTGTTGAGTAGTAGTCTTTTGACACTAGCAAGTTTTTCATCAATATTATTGTATTACTTATTCGGGTATCATATTTACCCATTTTAATATTTGGTGTCGTTGTTACTCTCTTCCTATTGCTATTTAGTTTGGACATTATCCTGGGTGTGATTATTATTTTGTCCAACAACGTGGTATCAGAGCCATGACAAATAATAGTCTGTTGTCCTTTCAATACCCCCGTCTCACAAGAGAAAATTATGAAAAATGGTGTCTACGAATGAAAGCTATTCTTGGCTCTCAAGATGTTTGGGATATTGTAGACAAAGGGTATACAAAACCCGCAAATGAGGAAACTTTGCCCTCAAATGAAAAGGAGGTCTTGTTAAAGACAAGAAAGAAAGATCAACAGGCCCTCACTCTTATCCATCAATGTTTGGATGATGGCATGTTTGAGAAGGTGGCTGATGCAACCACCTCAAAAGAGGCGTGGGAGATTTTACAAAATTCTCTCCAAGGAGTTGATAAAGTAAAGAAGATAAAACTTCAAACTCTAAGGGCTGAGTTTGAAGTTTTAAAAATGAAAGAATCCGAATCCATTTCGGATTTCTGCTCAAGATTGATTGCTGTTGTAAATCAACTAAGAAGATACGGAGAGAAAGTAGATGATGTGCGTGTGATAGAAAAGATCCTTCGTTCTTTAACACCTAAATTTGATTATGTGGTGTGTGCTATTGAGGAGTCTAAAGATCTAGACTCTATGACGGTAGAACAATTGGAAGGTTCTTTACTAGCCCATGAAGAGAAAATGAAAAGGAGAAAAGAAGAGCCACTAGAGCAGCTTCTTAAAACTCATGCATCCTTCAAAGGATTTGAAGGTGAGAAAAGTTACAAAGGAAATGGACAATGGAGAGGCCGTGGAGGCCGTGGAGGTCGTGGAAGAGGAAGAAGTTACACCAATTATTTCAACAATGAAGATAAAGGTCACCAGTCAATCAGAGGTCGTGGTCGTGGTCAACGAGGAGGCAGAGGACGTGGAGCCTATCAAGGTACAAATGAAATCAGGTATGACAAATCTAAAATTGAGTGTTATAACTGTCATAAAATGGGACATTACTCTTGGGAATGTCGTAGTAATGTTGAAGAGAAAGTTAATCTTGTTGACAACAACAAAGATGAAGATGAGTCAACACTGTTATTAACACTCAAAGAAGAAGATAAAGATGATTGCAGCTCATGGTATCTTGACAATGGAGCAAGCAATCATATGTGTGGCCAGAAAGATAAATTTGTGGAGATAAAGAAGACCGTGAAAGGTAATGTGTCTTTTGGCGATACCTCAAAGATCCAAATTGAAGGGATAGGTACGATTCTGATATCCTGTAAAGATGGTGGTCATAAATTGATTACCAATGTTTATTATGTGCCAAAATTGAAAAGTAATATTTTGAGTTTGGGTCAACTTCTTGAAAAAGGATATGATATTCATATGAAAAATATGCATCTTTGGCTAAGAGATTCAAGTAACAACTTAATTGCTAAAGTTCATATGGCAAAGAATAGGTTGTTTCCTTTGAATCTTCAAACTATCTATGCAAAGTGTTTGAAGGCTAATGTGCAAGATGACTCATGGTGTTGGCATATGAGATTTGGGCACTTGAACTTTGAAGCGCTCAAATCAATGGGAGACAAGAACATGGTTGATGGGATACCGCCAATCAACCATCCAAATCAATTGTGTGAAGCTTATATTCTTCGAAAACATGCAAGGAGGAGTTTCCCAAAGGAGACTACATCAAGAACAAGTAAGCCACTCCAACTTGTTCACACCGATGTTTGTGGTCCAATCGATTCACCTTCTTTTGGTAAAAGAAAATATTTCTTGCTCTTTATTGATGATTTCAGTAGAAAGACTTGGGTATACTTCTTGAAGCAAAAATCTGAAGTTTTTGTTGCCTTTAAAAATTTCAAAGCACTTGTAGAAAAAGAAAGTGGCTATGAAATAAAAGCATTAAGGTCTGATAGAGGAGGCGAATTCACTTCAAAAGAATTTAATGACTTTTGTCAATCTCATGGAATTCGTCGCCCTCTAACGGTACCTTACTCGCCACAACAAAATGGAGTTGCAGAAAGAAAGAATAGAACAATTCTTAATATGGCTAGATGTATGTTGAAATCTAAACATCTACCAAAAGAATTTTGGGCCGAGGCTGTTTCTTGTGCAGTTTATTTGATCAACAGGTCTCCAACAAAAAATGTACGAGATCAAACACCTCAAGAAGCATGGAGCGGAAGAAAGCCAAGTGTTAAGCACTTGAGAATTTTTGGGAGCATAGCATATGCTCATGTTCCACATCAAGGGAGAGCTAAACTTGACGATCGGAGTGTCAAGTATGTGTTTGTTGGCTATGACGCAAGTTCAAATGGCTACAAATTGTACAATCCAAGCAATAACAAGGTGGTGGTGAGTCGTGATGTTGAATTTGATGAAGAAGCATCATGGAATTGGGAGGCTCCAGAAGAAAAAACATATGATTTTCTTCCATACTTCGGAGATGAAGAAGAACAGGAGACCATGGCACAGGATGCAACCCCGCCTCCTTCACCAGCAAATATTGCATCTCCATCTTCTCAAGAGAGTTCAAGTGAAAGACCACATAGGATGAGGAACATTCAAGAACTCTATGATGACACAGAAGAAATTACTAATTTTGATTTTTTGTGTTGTCTTTTTGCTGATAGTGAACCAATGAATTTTGATGAAGCTGTTACTGACAAAAGGTGGAGAAAAGCCATGGAGGAAGAGATCTAATCAATAGAGAAGAACAACACTTGGGAGTTGACAACTCTTCCAAAGGACCATCGAGCAATTGGAGTCAAATGGGTATACAAGATGAAGAAAAATGCCCATGGAGAAGTAGAAAGATACAACAAGACTTGTGGCTAAAGACTACAAACAAAGGCATGGCATCGACTATGAAAAGGTTTATGCGCCTGTTGCCCGCATGGAGATAATCCGTCTATTGATCTCTTTAGCGGCGCAAATGAAGTGGAAGATCCATCAACTAGATGTCAAATCGGCATTCTTGAATGGATATCTTGAAGAAGAAGTCTATGTTGAGCAACCATTGGGTTTTGTGGTTAAAAATCATGAAGATAAGGTGTTGAGGTTGAAGAAAGCCTTATATGGGTTGAAGCAAGCTCCACGAGCTTGGAATAGTCGCATTGACAAATACTTTCAAGACAATGGGTTTACTCGTT
This sequence comes from Solanum sitiens, assembly GCA_016801875.1. Taxonomy (NCBI): domain Eukaryota; kingdom Viridiplantae; phylum Streptophyta; class Magnoliopsida; order Solanales; family Solanaceae; genus Solanum; species Solanum sitiens. The sequence continues at coordinate 1,331,096 of JABWTJ010000035.1, read as the reverse complement.
GTCTCCATGAATATGCTCTTTATATTAAAGTTCATACTAATGGAGATATTCTGCTTGTTTGTATTTATGTTGATGATCTCATTCTAACGGGTAACAACCCAGTTTTATTTGAAGCTTTCAAGAAAGCTATGTCCCTTGAGTTTGACATGACAGACATAGGGCTCATGTCATATTACTTGGGCCTAGAAGTCAAGCAAATGGAGGAAGGCATCTTCATATCTCAAGAAAGCTATACAAAGGAGATTTTGAAGAAGTTCAACATGTTTGATTGCAACCCTGTGAACACCCCAATGGAAAGTGGAACAAAATTGTCAAAATTTGATGATGGAGAAGAAGTGGATTCCACTTTGTTCAAAAGTCTCGTAGGAAGTTTGAGGTACTTGACATGTACGAGACCAGATATAGTCTTTGCAGTTGGAGTAGTAAGTCGATTCATGGAAGCTCCTACCTCCACTCACTTGAAGGTCGCTAAAAGAATTCTTCGCTACCTAAAAGGTACAATCGACCTTGGGCTATTTTATTCTTCTTCCGATAATTTTAATCTTGTGGGATATTGTGATAGTGATTATGCGGGAGATGTTGATGATAGAAAAAGCACATCTGGTTTTGTGTTTTTCTTGGGTGATTGTGTTATTTCTTGGAGTTCAAAGAAACAATCAATTGTTACTCTCTCGACTTGTGAAGCTGAATATGTGGCAGCGACATCATGTACATGTCATGCTATTTGGTTGAGACGGTTATTGAAGGAACTCAATTTGTCACAAATTGAAGCCACAATGATTTGTGTTGATAACAAATCTGCGCAAGCACTAGCAAAGAATCCAGTGTATCATGATCGAAGCAAGCACATAGACACAAGGTATCACTTTATCCGAGAATGCATTACCAAGAAAGAGGTAGAGCTCAAGTATGTGAAATCTCATGATCAAGTTGCGGATATTTTTACAAAGCCTCTCAAGTTTGAAGATTTTCAGAGATTGAGATCAAGCCTTGGAGTAAAGAAGAAAAATCAAAATTAAGGGAGAGATTTGTGGAAATAAATCTTGGCAGCAATTAATTTTGCAGCCATACTTGTTGAAATTACTAGCCACAAATGTGAAAATTGGTAGCCACCAATGTGAAAGTTGGTAGCCACATTTGTGGAAGTAGGTAGTCAAAGTTTGGTATAAGTTTGGTATTAGTTTGGTAGAGTTAAGCAGCCAATTGTTTTGTTGAAATTGGCTATCACATTATGTCATTAATGATGTAAACAAGTGTTCAAAAAACTCTATAAATAGAGTAGTAATTGAACACTTGAAGACACACCAAAATAGAGAAGCAATAGAGAGTAGAGAGAGTAATCCACAAACTACTTCTTAGTTTGTGAGAAAATAGTATGCAAATAATATTATTGTGAGTTGTAAGAAATAAAGAGTGTTGAGTAGTAGTCTTTTGACACTACCAAGTTTTTCATCAATATTATTGTATTACTTATTCGGGTATCATATTTACCCATTTTAATATTTGGTGTCTTTGTTACTCTCTTCCTATTGCTATTTAGTTTGGACATTATCCTGGGTGTGATTATTATTTTGTCCAACAAGAACTACTAAGACAAATAGAGGAGAGCACCTTTTGAACGTATAATGACTTCAATTTGATGGTTTGTTTAACTGACTTGCTTAACTTTTGTAGAAGTATATTTCACTAATCGCTCGATTGGTAGTCTCGTCTTATGCCTTCATCTGAGAAAATCAGCACAAGTATCAAATATTTTTGAATTTTTTTAATGTAGTAATACCCATTATAGAACTACAACCTTAAAGGTAGTTTCATTTTTCATCTCGTCAACACACTATAATTGTTGCTGCAACATTAAGTTAGGCTTGAGATTACAAATATTGGACTGCATAGCTAAACAAGTTAACTGAATTCTAGAATTATGATGAAAGAAAACCAAATCAATTATTATATATGACAAAATAAATTTAAAATTAGTGTACATTTCTTATTGAAGGATTATAATCTATCTTCGATGTTCTAGCGTCTAATTTTACCTAACGACTTTGGGATTTGGAATATCTAAACACCAACAAAGATTTCGTGTAGCCTAGAATGCGGATCTACCATTATTCGTCTTTCCAAGCAAAGTGTATTTCGCGTCGTTTATTTTAGACTCAAGGTAGTAATTACTTCCTACATCACCTTCCTATGTGCTTTCCTCACTCTATATCCTTCAGTGCTTTCCTTGTTGAAGAAAGGAAAACGGAAGAGAAAGACTATCTGTGATGCTGTTCTTATATATCAAATATCATTTTATTATACAAACACCAACAAATGATAGCATTAAACCATAGTCAAGAATCCAAAAAACTGTGGTGCAAATGTAACAAGTTCAAGGAGGCATGGGAAAGATTTAAAGCACTAATATTTTTGTATAGGAGACAGGTGGTGCCTATGGAGGGTGTAGTGTATGCAAACCTTACCATTACCTTGTGAGGGTAAATAGACTGTTCCTGACAGACCTTCAAACCCAAGGAGATGATTTAATTTGTGTATTACTTAAACAATATCTCATATAGCAATTGCCGCAACGCGTTGACATGAATATGAATGAGAGAACATGCTTGACTCCAAGAATTAGAGTTGCTTTCATTCTGCTCATTTTAGGCTGAAAACCTCCTTCAAAAAACTTGTGCATTCTCGCAGTGGGAGATCTGACCTTGAATGATTGACATGCCTGAACTTCATACCTTTACACATATGGAGCAGGAACTATAGCCACTTCTGCTACTAATGGTGAAGCCTGAAGCAAAATTTAGAATTACGTAAATTTCGAGCATAATCAAGATAAATGATTCAATTTTTTTGGACGAAACATTGAACATCAACAGCAAACCAAATAAAGAAAGAAGAAAATATGAATACCTCCAAGTTAAATTTGTCAACAGAAGATAAAAAAAAATAACTTAATTGCAAATTCAGTTAAGAAATAGAGAAAAATGCAATCCTGGTTGTCTCTAAAGGCTAAGGTAAAACAAAACTAATAAAAACTCCAAGGCTCAGTGCATGAAATTATAGAAACAATTGTAGATTCAGAGCAAACTAACCTGAGGAAAAACCACACCAAACATATCTGGGTGAATACCAGAGCTTATGAGTAACTCTAAATTGGGAATTTTAATTACACATTCAAATTTTGGGTTAGAAGATGCAACATCTTTGGAAAGAGCTGGACGTCACACTATTTGAAAAAGAGGAAACAACATATTAAATATAGTAGCAACATAACATGTGGAGAGCTTGAGTGATAAAGAATAAACTACCCTACAACTAAATTAAATAGACAATAAGCACACATGTTGAAACAAGTGATTTCTAATATAGTAGAATATACATATGTATATCAAATGAGCGAGGCAGGAACTAGGTGTATTAATTAATGGTATATCTTATGGAATTGACTACACGATGTTTAAAATGACAGGCCGTACCAAGCAGTGGTGGAGAGATTATATTAATGGTAAGCCAACTGAATCACCTCCGTAATCTTTTTTTAGATAAGTTTGTTTCACGCTATGAGAGGGAAGCTAGAGGGTTGAATTCGAGTGTTTGCAGCAAGATGGTATGTCAATCGTAGAGTGTGAGGTTAAATGTTATGTCTCGACTAGGCACAATTTTATGATACTTCCCACCGAAACTGAGAATGTGAGAAGGTTTGTTATGATTCTGATTATTTTGATTCTATGGAAATTTCTTAGGGTACCGCTTCTGGTGTTCCATTTCAGAAAGTGGTAGATGTTGCCGAAGAGTTGAAAATGATTCGACCTGAGGGATTTGAGCACTGAAAGGGCAAGAGGGCCTATCATTCATGTCATTTTTGTAGTGCTCCTCCTAAGAGTTGAAGTTACTCAAGGAGAGGTTATTACTCTTAATCTAACAAACTCATTCATGTTACGATATTAGTGCCTGAGGGTGATTATATTGAGCATAGTTCTTCTAGTTTGATACATACTTCACATCTTCAAGACATATATAGGTAGTGGAGGGCATTGCGATCATTCAAGTTACTCTCATCAACCTATGCCTCATATTTATCATAGTACCATTATTTAGTATTTTCTTAAAGTCAAGTGTGGAATCAATGATAAATTATTTTCTAGGGTAATAACTCTCAAGTGTAAAATAGGAGGAATAGAGTCATTTATACATTGATTTTGTAGTTTGACAAGTATTAAAGAACATTTAATTTTAATGACGACAACATTTTTTATAGGAATGAAGGGAGTATTTTTCTAATCATTTTTACCATATATTTCAAGACTACTTAATTTCTTGACTACTAATTCTCCTAACTTTATCATCCATTTTAGGACCTTAATAATTAGTTCTCTTAAATTTTCTTACCATATGTTTTAGGGCTATCTAATTAATATACTCTCTGTCCACTTTTATTTGTCATGTTACACTTTTCAAAAATTAATTTGACTAATTTTTAAAGTTAATTAGATTACGTCAGTTTGATATTTAAAAAAAAATTAGATATTCAGAAATATACGAAAAGTACTATAATTGTAATTTTTTGCATATCAATATGATGAAAATATAAATCGTAAAATATTAGTCAAAATTTTTGTAGTTTGACTTTAAAAAGGAAATCATAACAATTAGTTGTGTACGGAGGGAATAATTTTCTCACTACTTCTTACCATATGTTTTAGGACTACTTAATTATTAATTTCTTAAATAGTTCATACCATATATTTCAAGACTACTTAATTATTAAGTTTTCTAATACTCTTACCATATAATTTTTATATTTCTATACCATACAATTTAACACTCCTTAATTTCTTATTTCTCCTAATACTTTTTATCATATACAAGTGAATTCATCTGCACGCCGTGCAATCATATAAAATAGATAATTTACTGAAATATTATTATTATATATAGAAGATGTATTTATAAATTAATATGATAATATATTTATCAAATATTATATTTAGGATATTTAATATATGTAAATCTAAGTTGGGTTTTGTAATATTTTTCAACAATTTCTCCTTACATAAAGAAATACATAAAATAAAATATTTATATCTTGCTATAAATGTGCACAGACATACAATTTGATTCAACAGAGGAAAAACATAAGAAAATTACCAGTGATGCATATATTGTTTTTTAAAAGTGAAAGAACACACTATTTATTCTCACACTGTATTTAAAAAAATCACATACATATATTATTTATCAAAGTAAAAAAGAAAATTAAAGAAAAGTAAGGTGTTTTTGTTGTCCATCTTGTATTCCAAACATACTTATTTTCACAACTAGAAAATTAAAACTAGTAGCGAAACTAGAATCAGAAACAGATTAGAAAAAAATATACGAAATATTTTTCTTAAAAAGAATTATTGTTAATATGTGTCAAAAGAATCTTACTGATTCCAACAAACTTTGCAGAAAAGCGAAGTTACTAAGTTTAATGAACCAGTGAAAAACAAAAGAATAGAAGAACTGAAATTAATTCATAAATCTAAAATTTGTAAAACACGTACCAGAATCTGGAAAAAATTTCATAGGAAAAAGATCAAGTCCACTGAACTCACAGTGTCCCCTTAAGGAAATTATTCCCCTCTAGTATCCGAGGTTTGATTTGGAATATGACCTCCCAGGGTAAAATGATCTCAATCACCAGAGTATAGATACCAAAAACTCTGGTGTCAGCGAACCACTCAACGGCAATAAAGTACACTTAGAATAATAGATTTAGTAGTTGAAGAAGAAGTCCATAAATTCTATATTTAAAATGGCAGAAAATCCCTCAATTTATAGAAAACAAAGGGTAGTGTGAAAAGGTTCTTATTGTGCCTTATCGGAAAGGTCACAAACCTTTGGAAAAGTCACAATCTTTTGAAAAGGTTGTCACCTTTCATAAAAGTCACAGCTTTCCATAAAAGTCACAACTTTTCATAAAAGTCGCAACTTTTCATAGAAGTCGCAACTTTTCATAAAAATCACAACACAAAAGTCGCAACGTTTCATAAAAGTCACAACTCTTCATAAAAGTCGCAACTCTTCATTTTCCATTCACACCTTTTAAAACCCAACAGTCCCCCGCATGAATGGGGAATGACTCTAAGACAAAGAAACGGACAAGTATGTGTACTTTACAAGCAAGAATTAATTGCATCTGGATAAGTAGGTTTCCCCTTGGACTTTCCGTAGTGAACATATGTCGGATATACTCGGTCAATCGGTAGATGTGATATCTTTGAACCGTCGAACTTTGGTATATACCTAGACAATCATATGTCACACAATTAACCCTTTACCGTTTATGGTTCTTACGGTTGTGTTCGTTTTAGCCATGAACACCTCCTGGTTTCATGAGTGTATAGAGCGATGGGCTTTTGACAATCATCTTCTTTGAAGCGGCTTACACTTCACACTCACATAGGTGATTCCTAACCGTGTTATCGCGTAGATACACTATTTGGTCAACTCTGCCAAACTTAGCAAATCATTAAAACCATTAAGCTTTATTAACTCATTAACAAGTCCCTGAGCATTGTCTTCATCATGAGAATGGATTGAGTTTGTTGACAATGCTTAACCGTCATTCACAACTTTGTTTTTCTCCTTGAATCTAGCTCTTGGGATCTCCAGTCTGCTAGATAGAGTTACCGCCATGATGACTTGTCCTAAGCCGTAAATCCATTCCCTTAGATGATCTTTCAACTTTCTCTCTAGTTAGGCCTTTTTGTAAGTGGATCCGACACATTATCCTTTGACTTTACATAGTCAGTTCTGATAATTCCACTAGAGAGTAGTTTTCTAACTATATCATGTCTATGTCATATATGACGAGACTTTCCATTATACGCCATGCTCCATGCCTACCTATTGCATCTTGACTATCAAAGTGTATGCATACTAATGCCAATGGTTTAGGCTAAAAAAGAATATCTATCAAGAAATTCCGGAGTCTTTCAACTTATTCACCGACCTTATCTAGAGCACCTAGCTCAGAGATCATTGTAGAGCTAGCGATACATGTCTCTTTAGAAATATTTCCAAGAGACTGCTCCTCTACCAAGAGTAAATACATATCCACTCGTGGATTTTACTTTATTTGTCCGATGATCCAATTTGCATCACTATATCCATTCAATACTGCTGGATATTGTTATAATACAAGGCATATTTTTAAGTATTATTTTAAATACTCCAAAACTCTATTTATTTCCATCTAATGAGTTTATTTGGGATAACTTGTGAACCGACTCAGTTTATAATAGCAAATGCTATATCTGATCGCGCACACTTCATGATATACATCATACTTTCCAATACTCTAGCACAATCCAATTGTGAGTCACTTTTGCTTTCACTCTTTTGAAATGCAAAGCTCACATTTATTGGAGACTTGAGAATATTGCCATCCAAATATTTGAACTAGTCAAGTACCTTTTCAATGCAATGAGACTGTGAAAATGCTAAACATTATGGAGTTCTAAGGATTCTTATATCTAAGATCGCATCAGCAACTCCAATATTTTTCATTCCAAACTTGCTTTCTAGCATACGTTTAGTAGCATTTTTGTCATTAGTGTCTCTATTGATGATCAACATATCACCAATATACAAACAAACAATGACCTTATGATTTTAATGTGAACACATTTATCACTTCCATCATTCTTAAATCCATTTGCCAACATGGTTTGGTCAAATTTCTTATGTCATTGTTTGGGAGCTTGCTTTAGTCCATAATGTGACTTAACAAGTTTGCACACTTTCTTTTATTTACCAGGAACCACAAAACCCTCGGGTTGTTCCATGTAAATTTCTTCCTCCAATTCTACATTTAAGAAAGTTCTTTTCATATTCATTTGATGAATTTGGAGTTCATATACCACAACTAATAATTTTAGCATCCGAATGGATGTAATTCTAGTTACTAATGAGTATATATATAGACAAGATCAAAATCTCATTTTTTTTTTTTCGTCTAAAGCCTTTGACACAAAGTCTTGCTCAATATTTGTCAACAGTTCTATCCACTTTCATTTTCCTTTTGAGGATTCACTTTGAACCCAAAATTTTATTTCCTAGTGCTAGATTAACCAACTTCCAATAGGATTGCTCAAGATTGAACCAATCTCACTATTGACACCATTTGTCCAAAATGATGAGTCTACATAAGACACAAAAAATGTTACAAAATCATATTTGAAGGAAGTATATGTCCCTTGACATTTACTACGCCTTTGAATCTCTTTATTAAGTACATTCTCCTTTTGTTCTTTCCAAGGTCGTTTAGACCTTTCACTAGACTACTCAAGTCTAATTTTACAGTCCACAGTCTTAGGTGCTATTTCAATTCTTTTAGGAATAGGAACTTTGACTTTGGCTGGACACCCCCACATTTTGAAATATTTCAAGTTGGATTTCCTTCATTTCCATTTCTCATATGGAATAGATTGTGTCCTGAACAAACAAAATTGCTTTCTTTATCAAAAGATAAAAAAAAAATTCCCTTTTGCAATAGGGATAGTTCCTCCACAAAAGTTTTGTGGTAAACCCGAACTTATAAATAATGCATCCATCATTTCTTTCAACGTTCGGTATTTCATTAAATTGAGGTGAATAGGGCAGTAGTTTGATGGATAATTCCATTTTCCAAACATATTTCTGCACAAGGATATTTATACTCTCCATTCTTATCACTTCTTATCTTTTTTCAAACTGATTTTCAACTTCGATATTACATTGTCTAGACTACCATTCAGCAAATAGACATAGTCATTTCTAATGCAATTGTTAATAAAAGTAACGAGATACTTTTTCCCACCATGAGATGGTATTAACTTCATATCACAAAAGTCAGTGTAAATCAATTCTAAAGGATTATAATTCCTTTCAACAGATTTATAAGAATGCTCAACAAACTTAGATTCCACAAAAACTTGACATTTTTTATTTATTGCACTCAAAGTTAGACACAACTTCTAAGTTGATCAGTTTTTCATACAAGGTTTTGTAATTGACATGCCCCAAGTGTTCATGTCACAAACATTGACTCAAGAAAGTAAGAACAAATAAAAATATCAGTTTTCCATACAAGGTTTTGTAATTGACATGCCCCAAGTGTTCATGTCACAAACATTGACTCAAGAAAGTAAGAACAAATAAAAATATTGAGTTTGAAAAGCTCTTCGCAATGTAGCTTTTTCCTCACTAATATTTTGTTCCTATTTCTTACAATTTTGTGTGATACAAACATTGTTTAGAGTCATCACCTTGTCAAATGTCCTTTTCATAAGGACCTTTCAATAACTTTTAATTTGATTGTTATAGAACTACCCATGAACAAAGTTTCATCGGATTTAATAAAGGCAATATAGTCCAAATGTTACTTTTACAAAAACATAACAAATGACTATTCACCAATATTCATGTCTATGCAAATACTTTTATTATAATAGACATATCTTTTCATGAAAATCACAACATTTTAAGTATTTTTTTCCCATAAAAGAACACAACTATTTTGAACAAGTATATATATAATTTGATTGTTTCATACTAGTCACACTATATACTAGTAATAGAAAAACTCAACAACCACAATACCAAATATACTCCAACAATTTTTTTTTTTTTTGGTCTAACATAATACAAAAGTATCATTGAATTTCATATCTTTTGCTCCAAAGTTAAATTAGACACCAAGTCTAATCATAAGCAAAGAACCCCCACATTTCAAATGTGATCTCAAAAATATTCTTCTAGTATTTGAAAATAGTTTTTCCACATACTTTCCTAGACTTTTAAAATGTCATTGACAATATGAAACCTCTTTTGGAAATATTATTCTACAAAAGAGTTATACTCCTTCAATTCTCTTTGACAATGTTTACACAATGTCAAAGTTCATTCCATAGAGGCATAAAATCACAAACTCTAAGTCACTGGTATTTTTCCTCTATCACAAACATATAGACATACCACTTAGTATTCTAAATATTAATAATAAGGACAAAAAGAAATTGTACAATTTATTTCTATATAACATTGAAGTTTATAGAAAATCAAAAGTACAACACTGACTTATTATGTGAAGTTTTCATATTCTTCAAAGCAATTGCATAGTCCAAATTATCTAGAGTAGAAAACCACAAAAGTTTTTAGTCTACAAAAATCAGACGCACTAACATTTCACATGGAGTACAAAACTACAAAAGTCCTTTTTTTTTTCTCTTCTCCAAACAGAATAATACATATTCTTAGACCATCAAATAGAAATGTTTTTCTTTTCAAATAGTCTTCCAACTATAACATTTTAAAAATACTATTTATCAAACAAAAATATGCACATCTTATTCTGCAAACTAGTAAATTTTAAAGGCAACACTATTTGTCAAAAAAAAATCATTTAAGAAATATACGATTTGCAGAACTTTTTCCGAATACACACCTGATAAATATCAAAATTGTTAACCTTTAGAAACTATTTTCCTCCTTAGATAAACAATAAGAATGTTACCAGCTGTAATCTTTAATCGGAATACCACTAATTTTTTCTAGTACATTCTCACTTCGACCTTGCTAAACAAAGCAACAAATTATGGAGAAGTAATGCATTTATCTTCTATTTCCATGATCAAATTCTCTCAATCAGTAGAATACAAGAAATACTAACAGTATAGTAATTTCCTTAAGATTGTTGTCCATCTTGTATTCCTAACATACTTATTTTCACAACTAGAAAATTAAAACTAGTAGCGAAACTAGAATCAGAAACAGATTAGAAAAAAAATATACGAAATATTTTTCTTAAAAAGAATTGTTGTTAATATGTGTCAAAAGAATCTTACTGATTCCAACAAACTTTGCAGAAAAGCGAAGTTACTAAGTTTAATGAACCAGTGAAAAACAAAAGAATAGAAGAACTGAAACTAATTCATAAATCTAAAATTTGTAAAACACGTACCAGAATCTGGAAAAAATTTCATAGGAAAAAGATCAAGTCCACTGAACTCTCAGTGTCCCCTTAAGGAAATTATTCCCCTCTAGTATCCGAGGTTTGATTTGGAATATGACCTCCCAGGGTAAAATGATCTCAATCACCAGAGTATAGATACCAAAAACTCTAGTGTCAGCGAACCACTCAACGGCAATAAAGTACACTTAGAATAATAGATTTAGTAGTTGAAGAAGAAGTCCATAAATTCTATATTTAAAATGGCAGAAAATCCCTCAATTTATAGAAAACAAAGGGTAGTGTGAAAAGGTTCTTATTGTGCCTTATCGGAAAGGTCACAAACCTTTGGAAAAGTCACAATCTTTTGAAAAGGTCGTCACCTTTCATAAAAGTCACAACTTTCCATAAAAGTCACAACTTTTCATAAAAGTCGCAACTTTTCATAAAAATCACAACTTTTCACAAAAGTCGCAACCTTTCATAAAAGTCACAACTCTTGATAAAAGTCGCAACTCTTCATTTTTCATTCACACCTTTTAAAATCCAACAGTTTTGAGTTTGTTAATTTCAATTAATATACTTTTAATATAAAATGAGTAATAATAACCATCAAACAACAAATATTGGTTTAGTAGTGAAAATTCCTACGCACTTATGTCTCAATCCTAAACAAATATAAATAATATTTGTTGTGCGCAAATAATTTCATTAGAATAACCTCATTCTCCTCCCTTGCTCCCGTTACTTTATATTTATCAATTTTCATGTCATACCATGATTTTTGATAGTTCAAAGAACTTAAACATAATACATATCAAATAAAAGTTATGTTTCAATCGTTAATTTTTTTTTACGCAATCAATTATACATTTTAAAACTTTATTAGTAGTTAGCAAACTTTAAACATAATTAAGCTATTAATCTGAACAAAAGGAAATTAATTATAAATTTAAACATGGTTAGTACTTATAGTAGAATTTCAATCATAATTGAGATAAATTCATGAGAAATAATATCTCTTTAGGATCTACTCCATTTTAAAATACTAATTTGAATCAAAAGAAATTGTAAACTTACCACAATCATAAATCCATATAAGTTAAACTTAAAAGGCATTATAGTAATACATAAGAAATGAAAGAATAAAATACATATATCATTACAATTTTAATCATAAAAAATATAAGGAAAAATGAAATCAATACATAATTGTGTGAGCTCTTGTCGATATCCACTTCACAAGTCTATCACTATTGAAGAGCTTTCTTCTTTTTTATTCAATTCAAACAAAATTATGAGTATAATACAATAGTGAAAATAAACGATAACTTTGAATTAAAACTTAAAAATAAAAATTAAATTTATATAGGAAAAATGGAGAAATAACATACGGTGTCTAAACTTTTATATTAAATATTTAAAGTTTATCAATATGAAAAATTAAAAATTATAAAAATTATAATATTATAATAGAAAAAATTACGTAGATGAGTTGTGACTTATAATGGTGTAAAAATATAAAACCAAATATGATGGGAAATCATGAGTAAAGAAAATGTATAAATATATCATATCAATTGTATTAATCGATATACTACTTGAGCTTAATTAATTTATTACTTAATTGTATTAAATAAATTAAAGGATAAAATGTATTAAAAATTGAGAAAAAAAAGATAAACATTATTTTTGGCTATAAAGTTTTTATCATTTGGCATGCGAAGAGTCATATTGTAAGTGTTTCTTCGTTAATAAAATATGAATTTGTTATAAATGAATAAGTTATTAATTTTCTTAAATAGTTCTTACCATATATTTTAAGACTACCTAATTATTGAGTTTTTAAATACTCTTACCATATAATTTTTCTATTTCTCCTACCATATTTTTTAGCATTTCTTATTTTCTTATTTCTCCTAATATAAATATAAATATATATATATATATATATATATATATATATATATATATATATATATATATATGTGTGTGTGTGTGTATATATATATGTGTGTGTGTGTGTGTGTGTGTATATGTATATATATATGTGTGTGTGTGTGTGTGTGTCTTATCATATATTTTAAGGCTCCTTAATTAGCAAATGTTCTAATATTTCTAGCCATATATTTTTAAAACTCCTTAATTATTCATTGTTCTAATATTCCTTGCCATATATATTTGAAGGCTTCTTAGTTATTAATTATTCTCATATTCCTTGCATATATTTTATGGTTCCTTTGTTATCAATTGTTCCAATATTTCTTGTCATATATATATTTTAAGCTCTTTTGTATTATATTAAAATGGTGATCAATTAAACAAAATCATATTTCATGAAATTAAAAAAAAAGTTTAAAAGAGAGGGAAATGTAATAAACAAAAAAGGGAACTTATTTAATAGAGCTAAATGATGTAATACATAACAAAAGAACATATGACAAGTAAATATATAAAGAAAAAGCATAAATTGACCTTTAAATTTTTTTTGGAGTTTTACAAAAGAACTTATAGAGAAATATATTCAATATAACTTTCCAAGTTGATAGAAATTCTAGAAGCACATGTGTAATTCCATCAAGGAAAGTACACTTGCACAATCCCTATAAATAAAACCCATTACTACAACAGTTTAACACAAACAATTCTCTTTCACTCAAAATGAAAGAAGATGAATATTTGTGCCTCAGTTTAAACAATATTGGACTTTCATCGGATATCGCTGCAAAGATCTCCGATGAATTTCAGGCGGAGGAGAACCATATCGAAGAAGATTTTGAATTCTCTTTAGTATCTGAGAATTCAGATAAATTTATCTATGATGGTAAGACTAAATTTCAGCAGCCAATTTTCCCTCTTTTCAACCGCGATCTATTGCTAAGTGATTCGAATTTGAAGGATAAATCAATTTTGATTCCATTGAAGGATTTGTTTCTAAAAAAAAGTGAATCAACAACATCACCGGAGGCAGATGAAGTGGAGACGATGCCTGCCAAAAGTTACTGTATGAGAAAGTCAAAGATAAGCGAGCCATCACCAAGGAAATGCAATAAGAGTAAATCAATTGGATTTGTATCGAAGCGATGGCCGAGGATTCAAGATCTATTACGGAGGAGTAATAGTGAAGGTAAGGAAGAGGACAATTTTGTGTTTTTCAAACCAAAAAAGGCAATAGAAAACGAATCAGCAAAAGCAAAAAAATCTAGTGAGGTTGTGAAGATTGCGAGAAAATTGAAGCAGACGAAAAACAACGGAGGAGAGAAGAGTTTACCAGCGGCGTCTCAACAGTCTCAACAGGCAGTGCATTTTGTTAAGAATAAGAGAAAATCATATTTACCTTTTAGGAAAGAGCTAATAGGATTTCTTACTATTGGTTTGAGCGGAAGTTATCGGCCATTCTAACATGCAAATGCTTCTAGCCTAGATTGCTTTAGAGTTTTTTTACATGCAAATGCTTCTTAGCTATAGAGTTTTTTCATGTTCTAGTATAGGATTTTATCACCAACCAATTCGAAATGAATGTTCCTTTTTTTATGTTAAAGTTAAAAAGATATTTACAACTCTCTCTCTCTATCAAAATGTTGGATTTAAAGTTTTTTTTATTTCATTTTATTTTTAATTTTGACTATAAATTTGGATATGAAAAATTTAAGCATTCTTGAAATTAAATTAATATGTATACTAGTCTCTATGTCCCAATTTATGATACACATTTCGTTTTTCGTAAGTCAATGACTGAGAATTTCTTACATAATTTTTAAAAAATTTCAAATGAAATTTATATATTTGTAAACTGAATAAAAAATATAAATTAAAAAAACTAGCCACATTGAGGGATAAAATACTCTCTAACAAACGCGACTCCATACCTAAAACCTCTTGGTTAAGGATGAAGGAGTATTTACCAATCTACCATACAGATGGAGTATAAGTTACTCTCTCCCTGTTACTATTTTATTTGTCACAGTTACTTGTACTAATATTTTAAGATATATTTTGATATAATCTAATTTTGTTTTTTAAAATTAGTCAAATTAATTTATAAAAGTTGCAAAAATACAATATAAATTAAAATGAAAGGAAATCATACTTAATTCATTAGTACAACATTTTCTTGAGAGGTTATTACAAATATTTTCCTCGTATATAATTTTTGGAATTATAGATCATATATGAAAATTTTGATACTTATCGATTACAAGCTTACTTGGAAAAGGAGCAGCGAACAGAACATGAGCTAAAATAGGGTTAGAGTTGTTTAACTGAAACGACCATTATTTATTGCTAACATTCATTCTTGACTTACTTAAATACTAAAAGCTTATTATACTACTTATTATCATTATTTATTACTTTTATCATTATTGATACTTTTTATCATATAAATATCTTTTTTTATATATTTATGACCAAGGGTAAAGGAAGAATAGTTGATTAATTATGTTTTGTTCATGACAAGTATTGTAAATATCTATTTTTAATAAGAATGATAAATATTTAGAAATATAACTGAATGTCAAAAAAAATTGCGACCACATATAAAGTTAAAATTAATAAAATAGGGTTAAAAGCATGTTAAATAGTTTAATCACATTGTTTTGCCAATTAGGAGCTGATAATACAAGCAAATAAAAATTATATTCAAGACTGAAAGTAAAAAATATAGTACCACTCCCTATTCTCATGCAAGAGTTTGTAAGGCTCACTCTAACATGAATCTTATAAGGTTATGCCAACATAAGCCTTACAACATGTCACGTAACGATATTCATCCTTTCATCAAAATATTGTCCTTTTGATTTGATACTTAATTTTGTTACACTTTTGAAAATTTTATTCAATTTTTTTGCCCTTTTAGCTCCAAAATCCACATTATCCTATTTTACTTAATATCACACAACTCTCTCAATCACTCTATGAAATGTTTTGTATATCCAATATAGAGTTGTTCCTTTCTCAATTTGCTAGGTGTTGCATCATATTTGGCTAACATTCCTTCCATGACCATTTATGAGCAAAAGATGTTCGGAAGGTTAAGGATGATGAATCTCTCCACATATACGGGTGACTTGAATGAGGATGCATATGAATTTACAGTTACCTGTAATGGAAGATAGCATAACCTTAGATTAGTTGAGTCTCATGAAATTGACTACACGATGTTCCAGATGATTGGCCTTACTAAGCAGTGATGGAGGGATTATAGTAATAGTATTTCAATAGGATCACCTCTACTATCATATTTCTAGATAAATTTATTCTACGTGATGAGAGGGAGAGAAAGAGAGTCGAGTTCAAGGATTTGCAGCAAGATGACATGTCAATCGCAAAGTATGAGGTTAAATTTCATGCTTATGCTAGGAAAGCTTTGATGATACTTCCCACTGAGGCTGAGAGAGAAAAAAGGTTTATTAAGGGTCCAATTATTTTTATTCATATGGGAGTTTCTCAAGTTACCACTTCTAGTGTTTCATTTAAGAAACTGGTAAATGCTACCAAGGAGTTGGGAAATGATTTGACGTGAGGGATTTGAGCAACATGAAGACAAGAGGGCCCATCATTTAGGTCATTTGGGTAGTGCTCCTCTTCAGAGTCGAGGTTAACTACGGAGAGGTTGTCACTCTTAGTACCCACTCATGTTGCAATATCAACTGCTGAGGCTGATTATATTAGGCATAATTCTTCTAGTTTGATACATACTTCACATGCTTCATCTTCTAGATCGGTAAGTCGTGGAGGGCATTATATTCATTCAGGTTCCTCTCATCAGTATACGTCTCGTATTTACCATTCTACCATTATTTAATATTTTTCTTAAAGTCAAGTTTTTAATCAGTGAACATGAATTAATTTATGTTGCGTAATTAATTATTTGACCAATAGACATGAATTATTTACTTAGTTTTTCCATGTTAGTCAAATGTATATTTTCTAGGCTTATAACTTTCAAGGGTAAAATAGGAAAAATATAATCATTCATGCATTGATTTTGTAAAATGATAAATATTAGTAATATTTATTTTTAGTAATGAAAACACGTAAATAGGAACGGAGAAAGAATTTTTCTATTCTTTTTACCATATATTTTAAGACTACTGAATTCCTTAACTATTAATTCTCCTAATACTCCCTTCGTTCAATTTTACTTGTCACATTTTGACTTGACACACCAATTCGTTCAATTTTACTTGGTAGTTAAGTACACTTTGCATACTAGATTTAGTAGTAGAAAAAGTCCAGAAAAATTATGTCATTAAAATGAGAGTAAATCCCTCAACAAAGGGTAGTGTGTAATGGTTCTTATTGTGCCTTACCGGAAAGGTCACAAACTTTTAAAAACATCACAATCTTTCGTAAAGGTTACCACCTTTCATAAAAGTCACAATTTTTTATTAAGTCGCAACTTTTCATACTTTTCATAAAAGTCACAATTCTTAACTTTTCATAAAAGTCACAACTCTTCATAAAATTCGCAACTTTTAATCAAAGTCACAACTTTTTATAAAAATAGCAACTCTTCATTTTCCATTCACATATTTTAAAATCATACACATGGCAAATAAATATATATAAAAATAAAAGAAGGTAATCACAAATGAACTTATAAATAAATATATTTAATAACTTACCAAGTTGATAGAAATTCTAGAAGCACATTTGTAATTCCAGTCTCTTTTCCATCAAGGAAAGTACACTTCCGCAACCCCTATAAATAACACCCATCACCACAGCAAAAGAGCATAAGAAAACAAACAATTCTCTTACACTCAAAACAAATATGAAGAAAGTTGGAGAAGACGAATATTTGTGCCTCAGTTTTAACAATATTGGACTTTCATCGGATATTGCTGCAAAACTCTCCGATGAATTTCAGGCGGAGGAGAGACATAGCGAAGAAGATTTTAAATTCTCTTTAGCCTCTGAGAATTCAGATAACTCAATTGCGAAATATCTATGGCATTCAGAATAAATTTCAGCAGCCAATTTTTCCTCTTTTCAACCGCGATCTATTGCTAAGCGATTCATATTTGAAGGATGTTGATAAATAAATTCTGATTCCGTTGAAGAAATTGTTTCTTGAAAATTAATGAATCAACGACGTCATTTGAATTGGAGACGATACCTACAGGAACTTACGGTATGTGGAAGCCGCAGATAAGCGAGGACAAGAGTAAATCAACTGAATTTGTATCGAAGCGATGGTCGAGGATCCAAAATCTGTTATGGCAGAGTAATAGTGGGGCAGTTTTGTATGATTTCACAAGAAAAGAAAAATCAAAAGATTCTAGTGAGGTGGTGAAGATTGCCGGGAAATTGAAGCAGACGAAAACCAGCGGAGGAGAGAAGGGTTCACTGACTGCTGCTGCTATGGAGGCGACTTCTAAGCAGTCAATGTATTATGTAGGAAATAGAGAAGGTGATAAGAATAGAAGAAAATCATATTTACCTTATAGGAAAGAACTCATTGGAATTTTTCCTATTGGATTCTTACATGTAAATGCTTCTTAGCATATATTGTTAGAGTTTTTTTTGTGTTCTAGAATAGGATTTTATCACCAACCATTTCTAAATGGATGTTGCTTTTTTTTATTTATACTAATAATACAAGATATATTTTTTCATTATATTGATATGAAAAAAATATAATTTTTTAGTATTTTTTCTATAGTTTTTCACTATTTAATTTATTATTTTAAAATATTTTATGAGCATAATCTAATTTAGCTTTGAAAGTTAACAATATTAATTTTTGCAAAAAAATATAAAAATATATCATATAAATTTAAAGGAAATAAAAAATATTTGAATCATTAGTACAACATTTTCTTCAGAGGTTACTGCAAATATTTTCCTCGTATGTAATCTTTCGAATTATAATTATACATTAAAACCTAATCATATTAATATAGTTGGGATCATGAAATATTATTATTTTGTAGAGATATTATTTAATCAATAAATTTAATACTTATTAATTTAAAGGGTGTTTTCAGGTTCGACCTTGTGATATTGGGATAAATAGAGCTTTCAAGCCGTATAACCGCAACATATTTTATTGAAGGATATTAGAAGGCTATAACGTCGGACAAACTAATTGAGAAAAGATTGATGTTATGGATGCTATCAATTTTGCAATTCAATCTTGAACAACAAACATTCAACAAGAGACAAAAACAGATTATTTTCGACACTCCAAAATTTGTTCGGAGTAGGGGTGCCAAATGAGCGGGTTGGGTTGAAATTAGAGATATTAAAACGGGTTGATATAGAAATCGGATCGGTCTTGACCCGCCCAAATTTACCTTGGACTCCGATGGGGTTGGATTCAAATGGGCTAAAAAGACAGGTTGGGTCTTCATTCACCCAATTTGACCCGATTAATCTCAATAATTTTAACATAGTAATATTTAACTTTTATAATCACAATTCAATTTTCCGTTAAAGATTTTATAGAAAAAATTAAAAGTTAGATAGATAAATCCTAAAACTATTAAATAGATAATAATTCATAACTTTAATATAGGAACATATCTTAGTAAAGAGTTTTAAAACATATTAAAATTGGAGATTGAATTGGGCTCAATTCAGGATTCTCTTAAAATGGGTTAGGCTTGAATGAGTTGAAATTGAATCCAATTCAAATTATCTTGAGCCCAACCCTTAAAATTCTGGGCAGGTTGGGCTAGTTATCTATGTTTGGGGTCATTTCTGACACCCCTAGTTCGGAGGATGAAATCTCAATGATTTTGCATGAACCCATTTGTGAAAACGTCATTCATTTACATGATGTCATAATTAATGTTTTTGATTATCGCGGTAAAATGAACGTCAATATCTGTTGAATTATCCATGTGAAAATAATACATGATCAGAGATTCAGAGCTTAGAAGAAATTGTGATACCATAAAAAATAATAATAGTGAAGTTGAAGATGAAACAATACCTTTGAAACCATTTATGTGTAAAAAAACATTTATCGCATCTAAAACTCTTCACAATTTTATGATGCAGTTCGAAAAGACAATAATGAAACTTTTTGATGTCATAAGAAAATGTAGAGATGAACTTCAACAAGATTTAGAGTTTAACAATAAATGATACACGCTAAAATCATTCACTTAGATATATTTGCATTTTTAAATAATTATTAATTTATAATATTAATGGAACCATATATTTATATAAGGATTTTCTAAAAATACATTATCTTATTATTTTTTTGAAATAAGTGATTTTTCCATCAGCTCAAATAAACAATGAAGAATAATATTATCTTAAAAATATTATTAATTTTTTTTAGTATTAACTTGGTGAAGTTTTACTGTACATCACAATATTGATACTTCATTGATTACAACCTTACTTGAAAAAAGAGCAGTGAGTGGAACATGATCTAAAATAGGCTTAGAGTTGTTAAATGAAATGACCATTATTTATTGCTAACATTCTTTCTTGACTCACTTAAACTAAAAGCTACTTATACTTCTTATTATCCTTAAAATGACAAGTATTGTGAATATCTATTTTTAATAAAAATGTAAAATAATTAGAAACAAATTTTGATTATAAAAAATTTTGTGACTGCAAATTAATTAGTTAAAATTTATAAAATAGGGTTAAAAACAAGTGAAATAGTCGAACACTTTTTTTCCAGTTAGGAGCTAATAATACAAGCAACTAGAAATTATATTCAAGATTGAAGGTAAAAAAAATATTACTCTTGAGAGGGCGTTTCATTTGGATTGACTTAATAGTTGGTCAAATCTATCTTTAAGTCAGTTTTTGACTTCTGAAAGTGTTTGATAAATTTATAAAAAAAAAGGACTTAAAATAAGTCAAATATGATTTAAAATAAGTTAGGAATAAGTGACAAGTACAAGTACCCTTACCATCTACTCCATTTTAAGACTTTAATTATTAGTTCTCTCAAAACTTCTAACCATTAGGACTCCTTAATTATTAGTTTTCTTAAAACGTCTTACCATATGTTTTAGGACTATTTAGTTATTAATTTTCTTAAATAGTTCTTACCATATATTTTAAGACTATTTAATCATTAAGTTTTTTTTAATACTCTTACCATATAATTTTTCTATTTCTCTTACCATATTACCATATAATTTTTCTATTATTGTACATGTATTACTTCCATCATATTACATGAAACAAAAAAAGATTAAAAGAGAAGGAAATTTGATAAACAAAAAAGGGAACTTATTTAATAGAGCTAAATGATGTAATACATGACAAAAGAACATGGCAAGTAAATATATATAAGTTTTTTTAAAAAAAAAGGTAACTACAAAAGAACTTAAAAAGAAATATATTTAATAACTTTCCAAGTTTGATACAAAAAACTCCAGAAATTCTAGACGCACATGTGTAAT
This sequence comes from Solanum sitiens, assembly GCA_016801875.1. Taxonomy (NCBI): domain Eukaryota; kingdom Viridiplantae; phylum Streptophyta; class Magnoliopsida; order Solanales; family Solanaceae; genus Solanum; species Solanum sitiens. The sequence continues at coordinate 1,309,736 of JABWTJ010000035.1, read as the reverse complement.
TTGAATGGGCAGAAAGATCTACACCGTTGTTGGTAAAGGCAGAAACAAAAGGAGTAGTATAGGAAAACCATCTATGTGTATATTCTGGAATATTAGATTAGTAGCTCGCATAATTCTTTTGAAAGAACAATTGATTTGAAGAAAAGAAACAAATCTGTATATGTTGCCCTTACAGAATTGTATAAAGGTCTTTAGGAAATAGAAACCTTTAGGAGAAAGCTCGAAATGACAGATGTTGTGGCAAATAGCTCTTCCAAAATTTGCATGTACAAGATCATGTTGAGGAATAAGGACCAACTCAGGCTTCGCCTGACTTTATTACCACCTTAATGCTTTAAGATACCTTGGTTCATATTCTAGGACTTCTAGGAGGGATGGCTCGGTCGGGAACATTGTTTGTCACCTCTGATAGCTCACACACTCGTTTTGGAGTCAGACTCCAGATCAAATAGTTGCTCCACATTCTCAAACTCTGCTATTATAGCTCCTCGATTAGATAACATGGTATTGCTAGGTGTTTCATCACATTTGTCTTATATGCCTTCCATGATCATTTATAAGCAAAAACTGTTCAGAAGGTTTAAGATTGTGAATCCTTTAACCTATACGGGTGACTTGAATGAGGATGCATATGAATCTATAATTACCTGTAATGGTAGATTGCATAACCTAGATTAGTTGAGTCTCATGAAATTGACTACACGATGTTCTGGATGAGTGATGACTGACCTTACCAAGCAGTGATGAAGGGATTATATTAATAGTAGGTCAGGTGGATAACCTCAACTACCATGTTTCTAGATAAGTTTGTTCCACGCAATGAGAGGGAGAGAAAGAGGGTTGAGTTCTAGAGTTTGAAGCAAGATGGCATGTCAATCGCAGAGTATGAGGTTAAATTGCATGTCTCGGCTAGGCACGCTTTGATGATACTTTCCATAAAGACTGAGAGAGTAAGAGGGTTTATAATTAAGGGCCTAATTATATTGATTCATTATATCGGAGTTTCTTAGGTTACCGCTTCTCGTGTTTCATTTCAGAAAGTGGTACATGTTGCAATAGTGTTGGATATGATTCGATGCGAGGGATTTGAGTAGCGTGAGGATGAGAGAGCTCATCATTCAGGTAATTTGGGTACTGCTCCTCCTAAGAGTCGAGGTTACTCAGAAAAAGGTTGTCACTCTTAGTCTAATAGACCCATTCATGCTGCGATACCAGTTGTTGCGGCTGATATATTGGGCATAGTTCTTTTAGACCCGTACGTCATGGAGTGCATTATGGTCATTCAGGTTCCTATCATCAGCATACATCTCGTATTTACCATTGTACCCTTATTTAGTAATTCGTAAAGTCAAGTTTTAAATCAATAAACATGTATTAATTTATTTTGAGTAATTAATTAATTTGATAAATAGACATGAATTATTTACTTAGTTTTTCCATGGTGGTCACATGTATATTTTTTAGGCTGATAACTTTCAAGGGTAAAACAAAAAAAATATAGACATTTATGCACTGATTTTGTAAAATGATAAATATTAATAATATCTATTTTTTTTATAAAAGACAACATGTAAATAGGAACGGAGAAAGTATTTTTCTATTCTTTCTACCATATATTTTAACACTACTTAATTCCTTAACTATTAATTCTCCTAATACTCCATTCGTTCAATTTTACTTGTCACATTTTGACCTGACACACATATTTGTTCAATTTTACTTGGTAGTAAAGTACACTTTGAACACTACATTTAGTGGTAGAAGAAGTCCAGAAAAATTATTTTATTAAAATGAGAGTGAATCCCGCAATTTATAGAAAAACAAAGGGTAGTGTGAAAAAGGTTCTTATTGTGCCTTACCGGAAAGGTCACCACATTTCATAAAAGTCACGACTTTTCATAAAACTAGCAATTTTTCATAACAGTCGCCTTTCATAAAAGTCGCAAATTTTCATAAAATTCACAACTCTTCATAAAAGTCGCAATCTTTCGAAAAGGTCACCACTTTTCATAAAAGTAGCAACCTTTCATAAAAGTCGCAACTCTTCATAAAAGTCGCAATCTTTCGAAAGGTCACCATCTTTCATAAAAGTCGCAAATTTACATAAAAATCGCAATTTTTTTTTATCAAAGTCAAAACTATTTATAAAACTCGCAACTCTTCATTTTGCATTCATACCTTTTAAAACCCACCACATGAAATATATATATATGAAGGTAATTACAATTACAAATGAACTAATTAAGAAATATATATAATAACTTTCCAAGTTGGTAGAAATTGTTGAAGCACATTTGTAATTCCAGTCTATTTTCCATCAAGGAAAGTACACTTCCGAAACCCTTATAAATAAAATCCAGCACCACAACAGAAGAACAAAAGAAAACAAACAATTCTCTTTAACTTAAACCAAATATGAAGAAAGTTGGAGAAGACGAATATTTGTGCCTCATTTTTAACAATTATGGACATCCGATATCGCTGCAAAACTTTCCGATGAATTTCAGGTGGAGGAGAACCATAGCGAAGAAGATTTTGAATTCTCCGTAGTCTGTGAGAATTCGGATAAATCAATTGCGGAATTCATCTATGAAGGTCAAACAAAATTCCAGCAGCCAATTTTCCCTCTTTTCAACCGCGATCTGTTGCTAAGCGATTCAGATTTGAAGGATAAATCAATTCTGATTCCATTGAAGAAATTATTTCTAGAAAAAATGAATCAACATCGTCGTCTGTAGATGAATTAGAGAAGATACCTGCCGGAACATACTGCATATGGAAGCCGGAGATAAGCGAGCCATTACCAGGAAAATGCAAGCAGAGTAAATCAACAGGATTTGTATCGAAGCGATGGTCGAGGATCCGATATCTGCTACGGCGGAGTAGAAGTGAAAGAAAGGAAGATGGCAGTTTTGTATTTCTCACAAGAAACCCAAAATCAAAAAATTCCAGTGAGGTGGTGAAGACGGTCGGAAAATTGAAGCAGAAAAAACCCAGCGAGGAGAGAAGGGTTCACCGGCGGCGGCTTCTGAGCAGGCAATGTCTTATGTAGGAAATAGATAAGGTGATAAGAATAGGAGAAAATCATATTTACCATATAGGAAAGAACTCATTGAATTTTTTGCAATTGGTTTGATTGAATGTTATCGGCCATTTTAACATGCAAATGCTTTTGGCATAGATTGTTATAGAGTTCTTTTTTTGGGTATTCTAGTATAGAATTTTATCACCAACCATTTCACGATGGATGTTGCTTCTTTATTTTTTATTTCCCTATTCTGAAATTAAAAAGATTTTGACAACTCTCTCTATCAAAATGTTGGATTTTTAGATTCATTTTTCTTTTTTTCTTTTTTGAAATCTTTACTATAGATTGTATATAAGTTACTCTCTCCTAGTTGATTTTTTCTTGTACTAATATTGTTAGATATATTCTCTTATTATATATATTGATATAAAAAATGCAAGAAATAACATTTAGATCATTGTACAACATTTTCTTGAGTAGGAGACAACATAATAAATATTAATAAATCTATTTTTAGTAAAGACAATATCTAAATAGGAACGGAGAAAGTATTTTTCTATTCTTTTTACCATATATTTTAACACTACTTAATCCGTTAACTATTAATTCTCCTAATACTCCCTTCGTTCAATTTTACTTGTCACATTTTGACTTGACACACAAATTTGTTCGAAGGGTAGTGTGAAAAAGGTTTGTATTGTGCCTCACAACTTTTCATAAAAGTCGCAACCTTTCATAAAAGTCACAATCTTTCAGATAGGTCACCACCTTTCATAACGCAACCTTTCATAAAAGTCGCAATCTTTCAGATAGGTCACCACCTTTCATAAAAGACTAAACCTTTCATAAAAATCGCAACTCTTCATAAAAGTCGCAATCTTTCGTAATGCTCACTACCTTTCATAAAAGTCACAACTTTTCATAAAACTTGCAATTCTTCATTTTCCATTCACACCTTTTAAAACCACCATATATATGTAAAAATAAAAGAAGGTAATTACAAATGAACTTATAAATAAATATTTTTAATAACTTTAAAAGTTGATAGAAATTGTGGAAGCACATTTGTAATTCCAGTCTCTTTTCCATCAAGGAAAGTACACTTCCGCAAGCCTTATAAATATAATCCAGCACCACAGCAGAAGAGCAGAAGAAAACAAACAAATTCTCTTTCACTTAAAACAAATATGAAGAAAGTTGGAGAAGATGAATATTTGTGCCTCAGTTTTAACATTTATGGACTTTTATATGATATCGCTGCAAAACTCTTTGATGAATTTCTAGCGGAGGAGAACCATAGCGAAGAAGATTTTGAATTCTCTTTAGTCTCTGAGAATTCAAATAAATCAATTGCGGAATTCATCTATGAAGGTCAAACTAAATTCCATCAGCCAATTTTCCATATTTTCAACCGCGATCTATTGCTAAGCTATTCAGATTTGATGGATAAATCAATTCTGATTCCGTTGAAGAAATTGTTTCTAGAAAAAAATGAATCAACGGCGTCGTTGGAGGAAGAACAATTAAAGAAGATACCTCACGGAACTTACTGTATGTGGAAGCCGGATATAAGCGATTCATTACCAAAAAAATTCAAAAAAAGTAAATCAAAAGGATTTGTATCGAAGCAATGGCTGAGGATCCAGGATCTGTTACGGTGGAGTAGTAATGAAAGTAAGTAAGGAAGAGGGCATTTTTGTATTTCTCACAAGAAAAGAAAATTCAAAAAATTCCAGTGAGGTGGTGAAGACGGCCGAAAAATTAAAGCAGACAAAAACTAGCAGAGGAGAGAAAGGTTCACCGGCGGCGGCTTCTGAGCAGGGATTGTATTATGTAGGAAATAGAGAAGGTGATAAGAATATGAGAAAAACATATTTACCTTATAGAAAAGAACTCAACGGATTTTTTTCTATTGATTTGAGTAAAAGTTATCGGTCACTTTAACATGCAAATGTTTTTAGCATAGATTGTTATAGAGTTCTTTTTTTTGGTATTCTAGTAAAGAATTTTATCACCAACCATTTCAAAATGGATGTTGCTTTTTTATTTTTTATTTCCCAATTCTGAAATTAAAAAGATTTTGACAACTCCTCTCTCTATCAAAATGTTGAATTTTTAGATTTTTTTTGTAATTTTTACTATAGATTGTATATAAGTAATCTCTCCTAGTTGTTTTTTTCTTGTACTAATATTGTAAGATATATTCTCTTATTATATATATTGATATAAAAATGCAAGAAATAACATTTAAATCATTAGTACGACATTTTCTTGAGTAGGAGACAACATGATAAATATTAATAATATCTATTTTTAGTAAAGACAATATGTAAAGAGGAACGGAGAAAATATTTTTCTATTCTTGTTACCATATATTTTAACACTCCTTCATCCCTTAACTATTAATTCTCCCAATACTCTCTTCGTTCAATTTTACTTGTCACATTTTGACCTGACACACATATTTGTTCAATTTTACTTGGTAGTAAAGTACACTTTGAACACTACATTTAGTGGTAGAAGAAGTCCAGAAAAATTATTTTATTAAAATGAGAGTGAATCCCGCAATTTATAGAAAAACAAAGGGTAGTGTGAAAAAGGTTCTTATTGTGCCTTACCGGAAAGGTCACCACCTTTCATAAAAGTCGCAACCTTTAATAAAAGTCGCAACCTTTTATGAAAGTCGCAGCCTTTAATAAAAGTCGCAACCTTTAATAAAGTCGCAATCTTTCGGAAAGGTCACCACCTTTCATAAAAGTCGCAACTTTTCATAAAAGTCTCAAACTTTCATAAAAGTCGCAACTCTTCATAAATGTCGAAATCTTTCAGAAAGGTCACCACTTTTCATAAAAGTCGCAATTTTTTCATAAAAATCACAACTTTTAATCAAAGTCACAACTCTTCATAAAAATCGCAACTCTTCATTTACCATTCACACCTTTTAAAACCACCAAATGAAAAGTATATATATATGAAAAAAAATAAAAGAAGGTAATTACAAATGAACTTATAAATAAATATATTTAATAACTATTCAAGTTGATAGAAATTGTGGAAGCACATTTGTAATTCCACTCTATTTTCCATTAAGGAAAGTACACTTCCGCAACCCCTATAAATAAATCCAGCACCACAACAGAAGAGCAGAAGAAAACAAACAATTCTCTTTCACTTATAACAAATATGAAGAAAGTTGGAGAAGACGAATATTTGTGCCTCAGTTTTAACAATTATGGACTTTCATCGGATATCACTGCAAAACTCTCTGATGAATTTCAGGCGGAGGAGAACCATAGAGAAGAAGATTTTGAATTCTCTTTAGTCTCTGAGAATTCGGATAAATCATTTGCGGAATTCATCTATGAAGGTCAAATTAAATTCCAACAGCCAATTTTCCCTCTTTTAAACCGCGATCTATTGCTAAGCAATTCAGATTTGATGGATAAATCAATTCTGATTCCATTGAAGAAATTGTATCTAGAAAAAAATGAACCAACATCGTCGTCGGAGGCAGATGAAATAGAGAAGATACCTGCCGGAACATACTGTATTTGGAAGCCAGAGAAAAGCGAGCCATTACCAGGAAAATGCAAGAAAAGTAAATCAATAGGATTTGTATCGAAGCAATGGCTGAGGATCCGAGATCTATTACGGAGGAGTAGTAGTGAAGGTAAGGAAGAGGGTATTTTTGTATTTCTCACAAGAAAAGCAAAATCAAAAAGTTACAGTGAGGTGGTGAAGACGACCGGAAAAGTGAAGCAAATAAAAACCAGCAGAGGAGAGAAGGATTCACCGGCGGCGACTTATAAGCAGACATTGTATTATGCAGAAAAAAGAGAAGGCGATAAGAATAGGAGAAAATCATATTTACCTTATAGGAAAGAACTCATTGGATTTTTTGCTATTGGTTTGAATAAAAGTTATCCGCCATTTTAACATGCAAATGCTTTTAGAAAAGATTGTGATAGAGTTCTTTTTTTGGTATTCTAATATAGAATTTTATCACCAACCATTTCAAAATGGATGTTGCTTCTTTATTTTTTATTTCACAATTCTGAAATACCTCTCTCTATCAAAATGTTGGATTTTTAGATTCATTTTTTTTTTGGTATTCTAGTGAAGAATTTTATCACCAATCATTTCAAAATGGATGTTGCTTTTTTATTTTTTATTTCCCAATTCTGAAATTAAAAAGATTTTGAAAACTCCTCTCTCTATTAAAATGTTGAATTTTTAGATTATTTTTTTTGTAATTTTTACTATAGATTGTATATAAGTAATCTCTCCTAGTTTTTTTTTTTTGTACTAATATTGTAAGATATATTCTCTTATTATATATATTGATATAAAAATGCAAGAAATAACATTTAAATCATTAGTACAACATTTTCTTGAGTAGGAGACAACATGATAAATATTAATAATATCTATTTTTAGTAGACAATATGTAAACAGGAACGGAGAAAATATTTTTCTATTCTTGTTACCATATATTTTAACACTCCTTAATCCCTTAACTATTAATTCTCCTAATACTCTCTTCGTTCAATTTTACTTGTCACATTTTGACCTGACACACATATTTGTTCAATTTTACTTGGTAGTAAAGTACACTTTGAACGCTACATTTAGTGGTAGAAGAAGTCCAGAAAAATTATTTTATTAAAATGAGAGTGAATCCCGCAATTTATAGAAAAACAAAGGGTAGTGTGAAAAAGGTTCTTATTGTGCCTTACCGGAAAGGTCACCACCTTTCATAAAAGTCGCAATCTTTAATAAAAGTCGCAACCTTTTATAAAAGTCGCAATCTTTAATAAAAGTCGCAACCTTTAATAAAGTCGCAATCTTTCGGAAAGGTCACCACCTTTCATAAAAGTCGCAACTTTTCATAAAAGTCTCAAACTTTCATAAAAGTCGCAACTCTTCATAAATGTCGAAATCTTTCAGAAAGGTCACCACTTTTCATAAAAGTCGCAATTTTTTCATAAAAATCACAACTTTTAATCAAAGTCACAACTCTTCATAAAAATCGCAACTCTTTATTTTCCATTCACACCTTTTAAAACCCACCAAATGAAAAGTATATATATATGAAAAAAAATAAAAGAAGGTAATTACAAATGAACTTATAAATAAATATATTTAATAACTTTTCAAGTTGATAGAAATTGTGGAAGCACATTTGTAATTCCACTCTATTTTCCATCAAGGAAAGTACACTTCCGCAACCCCTATAAATAAAATCCAGCACCACAACAGAAGAGCAGAAGAAAACAAACAATTCTCTTTCACTTATAACAAATATGAAGAAAGTTGGAGAAGACGAATATTTGTGCCTCAGTTTTAACAATTATGGACTTTCATCGGATATCGATGCAAAACTCTCCGATGAATTTCAGGCGGAGGAGAACCATAGCGAAGAAGATTTTGAATTCTCTTTAGTCTTTGAAAATTCGGATAAATCAATTGCGGAATTCATCTATGAAGGTCAATTAAATTCCAGCAGCCAATTCCCTCTTTTAAACCGCGATCTATTGCTAAGCAATTCAGATTTGATTGATAAATCAATTTTGATTCTGTTGAAGAAATTGTTTACTAGAAAATAATGAACCAACATCGTCGTCGGAGGCAGATGAAATAGAGAAGATACCTGCCGAAACATACTGTATTTGGAAGCCAGAGATAAGCAAGCCATTACCAGGAAAATGCAAGAAAAGTAAATCGACAGGATTTGTATCGAAGCGATGGCTGAGGATCCGAGATCTGTTACGGCGGAGTAGTAGTGAAGGTAAGGAAGAGGGCATTTTTGTATTTCTCATAATAAAAGCAAATTCGAAAAGTTCCAGTGAGGTGGTGAAGACGACCGGAAAAGTGAAGCAAACAAAAACCAGCTGAGGAGAGAAGGGTTCACCGGCGGCGACTTCTAAGCAGACATTGTATTATGCAGGAAATAGAGAAGGAGATAAGAATAGGAGAAAATCATATTTACCTTATAGGAAAGAACTCATTGGATTTTTTGCTATTGGTTTGAATAAAAGTTATCGGCCATTTTAACATGCAAATGCTTTTAGCAAAGATTGTGATAGAGTTCTTTTTTTGGTATTCTAATATAGAATTTTATCACCAACCATTTCAAAATGGATGTTGCTTCTTTATTTTTTATTTCACAATTCTGAAATTAAAAAGATTTTGAAAACTCCTCTCTCTATCAAAATGAATTTTTTTTTTTTGGTATTCTAGTAAAGAATTTTATCACCAATCATTTCAAAATGGATGTTGCTTTTTTATTTTTTATTTCCCAATTCTGAAATTAAAAAGATTTTGAAAACTCCTCTCTCTATTAAAATGTTGAATTTTTAGATTATTTTTTTTGTAATTTTTACTATAGATTGTATATAAGTAATCTCTCCTAGTTGTTTTTTTCTTGTACTAATATTGTAAGATATATTCTCTTATTATATATATTCATATAAAAATGCAAGAAATAACATTTAAATCATTAGTACAACATTTTCTTGAGTAGGAGACAACATGATAAATATTAATAATATCTATTTTTAGTAAAGACAATATGTAAATAGGAACGGAGAAAATATTTTTCTATTCTTGTTACCATATATTTTAACACTCCTTAATCCCTTAACTATTAATTCTCCTAATACTCTCTTCATTCAATTTTACTTGTCACATTTTGACCTGACACACATATTTGTTCAATTTTACTTGGTAGTAAAGTACACTTTGAACACTACATTTAGTGGTAGAAGAAGTCCAGAAAAATTATTTTATTAAAATGAGAGTGAATCCCTCAATTTATAGAAAAACAAAGGGTAGTGTGAAAAAGGTTCTTATTGTGCCTTACCGGAAAGGTCACCACCTTTTCATAAAAGTCGCAACCTTTAATAAAAGTATCAACCTTTTATAAAAGTCGCAGTCTTTAATAAAAGTCGCAACCTTTAATAAAGTCGCAATCTTTCAGAAAGGTCACCACCTTTCATAAAAGTCGCAACTTTTCATAAAAGTCTCAAACTTTCATAAAAGTCGCAACTCATCATAAATGTCGAAATCTTTCAGAAAGGTCACCACTTTTCATAAAAGTCGCAATTTTTTCATAAAAATCACAACTTTTAATCAAAGTCACAACTCTTCATAAAAATCACAACTCTTCATTTTCCATTCACACCTTTTAAAACCCACCAAATGAAAAGTATATATATATATGAAAAAAAAATAAAAGAAGGTAATTACAAATGAACTTCTAAATAAATATATTTAATAACTTTTCAAGTTGATAGAAATTGTGGAAACACATTTGTAATTCCACTCTATTTTCGATCAAGGAAAGTACACTTCCGCAACCCCTATAAGTAAAATCCAGCACCACAACAGAAGAGCAGAAGAAAACAAACAATTCTCTTTCACTTATAACAAATATGAAGAAAGTTGGAGAAGACGAATATTAGTGCCTCAGTTTTAACAATTATGGACTTTCATCGGATATCGATGCAAAACTCTCCGATGAATTTCAGGCGGAGGAGAACCATAGCGAAGAAGATTTTGAATTCTCTTTAGTCTTTGAGAATTTGGATAAATCAATTGCGGAATTCATCTATGAAGGTCAAATTAAATTCCATCAGCCAATTCCCTCTTTTAAACCGCGATCTATTGCTAAGCAATTCAGATTTGATGGATAAATCAATTCTGATTCCGTTGAAGAAATTGTTTCTAGAAAAAAATGAACCAACATCGTCGTCGGAGGCAGATGAAATAGAGAAGATACCTGCGCGGAACATATTGTATTTGGAAGCCAGAGATAAGCGAGCCATTACCAGGAAAATGCAAGAAAATTAAATCGACAGGATTTGTATCGAAGCGATGGCTGAGGATCCGAGATCTGTTTCGGCGGAGTAGTAGTGAAGGTAAGGAAGAGGGCATTTTTGTATTTCTCACAATAAAAGCAAATTCGAAAAGTTCCAGTGAGGTGGTGAAGACGACCGGAAAAGTGAAGCAAACAAAAACCATCGGAGGAGAGAACGGTTCACCGGCGGCGACTTCTAAGCAGACATTGTATTATACAGGAAATAGAGAAGGCGATAAGAATAGGAGAAAATCATATTTACGTTATAGGAAAGAACTCATTGGATTTTTTGCTATTGGTTTGAATAAAAGTTATCGGCCATTTTAATATGCAAATGCTTTTAGCAAAGATTGTGATAGAGTTCTTTTTTTGGTATTCTAATATAGAATTTTATCACCAACCATTTCAAAATGGATGTTGCTTCTTTATTTTTTATTTCACAATTCTGAAATTAAAAAGATTTTGACAACTCCCTCTATCAAAATGTTGGATTTTTAGGTTCATTTTGTTTTTTGGAAATTTTGACTATATATTGTATATAAGTTACTCTCTCCTAGTTGATTTTTTCTTGTACTAATATTGTAATATATTCTCTTATTATATATAATGATATAAAAAATGCAAGAAATAACATTTAGATCATTGTACAACATTTTCTTGAGTAGGAGACAACATGATAAATATTAATAATATCTATTTTTAGTAAAGACAATATCTAAATAGGAACGGAAAAAGTATTTTCCATTTCTTTTTACCATATATTTTAACACTACTTAATTCCTTAACTATGAATTCTCCTAATACTCCCTTCGTTCAATTTTACTTGCCACGGTTTGACTTGACACATAAATTTGTTCGAAGGGTAGTGTGAAAAAGGTTCGTATTGTGTCTCACAACTTTATATAAAAGTCGCAACCTTTCATAAAAGTCGCAATCTTTCAGATAGGTCACCACCTTTCATAAAAGGCTAAACCTTTCATAAAAGTCGAAAATTTTTATATAAGTCGCAACTCTTCATAAAAGTCGCAATCTTTAATAAAGCTCACCACCTTTCATAAAAGTCATAACTTTTCATAAAAATTGCAATTTTTAATCAAAGTCACAACTCCTCATAAAAATTGCAATTCTTCATTTTCCATTCACACCTTTTAAAACCCACCTCATGAAAAGTATATATATGTAAAAATAAAAGAAGGTAATTACAAATGAACTTATAAATAAATATATTTAATAACTTTCCTAGTTGATAGAAATTGTGGAAGCACATTTGTAATTCCAGTCTCTTTTCCATCAAGGAAAGTACACTTCCGCAAGCGCTATAAATATAATCCAGCACCACAGCAGAAGAGCAGAAGAAAACAAACAAATTCTCTTTCACTTAAAACAAAATGAAGAAAGTTGGAGAAGACGAATATTTGTGCCTCAGTTTTAACAATTATGGACTTTTATATGATATCGCTGCAAAACTCTCTGATTACTTTCTAGCGGAGAAGAACCATAGCGAAGAAGATTTTGAATTCTCTGAGAATTCGGAAATATCAATTGCGGAATTCATCTATGAAGGTCAAACTAAATTCCATCAGCCAATTTTCCCTCTTTTCAACCGCGATCTATTGCTAAGCTATTCAGATTTGATGGATAATCAATTCTGATTCCGTTGAAGAAATTGTTTCTAGAAATAAATGAATCAACGGCGTCGTCGGAGGCAGAAGAATTAAAGAAGATACCTTACGGAACTTACTATATGTGGAAGCCGGAGATAAGCGAGTCATTACCAAGAAAATTCAAAAAAAGTAAATCAAAAGGATTTGTATCGAAGCAATGGCCGAGGATCCAGGATCTGTTACGGCAGAGTAGTAATGAAGGTAAGGAAGAGGTCATTTTCGTATTTCTCAAAAGAAAAGCAAATTCAAAAAATTCCAGTGAGGTGGTGAAGATGGCAGAAAAATTGAAGCAGACAAAAACCAGCAGAGGAGAGAAAGGTTCACCGACGGCGGTTTCTGAGCAGGGATTGTATTATGTAGGAAATAGAGAAGGTGATAAGAATATGAGAAAGACATATTTACCTTATAGAAAAGAACTCAATGGATTTTTTTTCTATTGGTTTGAGTAAAAGTTATCGGTCACTTTAACATGCAAATGTTTTTAGCATATATTGTTATAGAGTTCTTTTTTTTGGTATTCTAGTAAAGAATTTTATCACCAACCATTTCAAAATGGATGTTGCTTTTTTATTTTTTATTTCCCAATTCTGAAATTAAAAAGATTTTGACAACTCCTCTCTCTATCAAAACGTTGAATTTTAAGATTTTTTTTTTTTGTAATTTTTACTATAGATTGTATATAAGTAATCTCTCCTAGTTGTTTTTTACTTGTACTAATATTGTAAGATATATTCTCTTATTATATATATTGATATAAAAAAATGCAAGAAATAACATTTAAATCATTAGTACAACATTTTCTTAAGTAGGAGAAAACATAATAAATATTAATAATATCTATTTTTAGTAAAGACAATATGTAAATAGGAACGGAGAAAATATTTTTCTATTCTTGTTACCATATATTTTAACACTCCTTAATCCTTTAACTATTAATTCTCCTAATACTCTCTTCATTCAATTTTACTTGTCACATTTTGACCTGACACACATATTTGTTCAATTTTACTTGGTAGTAAAGTACACTTTGAACACTACATTTAGTGGTAGAAGAAGTCCAGAAAAATTATTTTATTAAAATGAGAGTAAATTCCTCAATTTATAGAAAAACAAAAGGTAGTGTGAAAAAGGTTCTGATTGTGCCTTACCGGAAAGGTCACCACCTTTCATAAAAGTCGCAACCTTTAATAAAAATCGCAACCTTTTATAAAAGTCGCAGCCTTTAATAAAAGTCGCAACCTTTAATAAAGTCGCAATCTTTCGGGAAGGTCACCACCTTTCATAAAAGTCGAAACTTTTCATAAAAGTCTCAAACTTTCATAAAAGTCGCAACTCTTCATAAATGTCAAAATCAATCGGAAAGGTCACCACTTTTCATAAAAGTCGCAACTTTTTTATAAAAATCACAACTTTTAATCAAAGTCACAGCTCTTCATAAAAATCGCAACTCTTCATTTTCCATTCACACCTTTTAAAACCCACCAAATGAAAAGTATATATATATGAAAAAAAATAAAAGAAGGTAATTACAAATGAACTTATAAATAAATATATTTAATAACTATTCAAGTTGATAGAAATTGTGGAAGCACATTTGTAATTCCAGCCTATTTTCCATCAAGGAAAGTACACTTCCGCAACCCCTATAAATAAAATCCAGCACCACAACAGAAGAGCAGAAGAAAACAAACAATTCTCTTTCACTTATAACAAATATGAACAAAGTTGGAGAAGACGAATATTTGTGCCTCAGTTTTAACAATTATGGACTTTCATCGGATATCGCTGCAAAACTCTCCGATGAATTTCAGGCGGAGGAGAACCACAGCGAAGAAGATTTTGAATTCTCTTTAGTCTCTGAGAATTCGGATAAATCAATTGCGGAATTCATCTATGAAGGTCAAATTAAATTCCAGCACCCAATTTTCCCTCTTTTAAACCGCGATCTATTGCTAAGCAATTCAGATTTGACGGATAAATCAATTCTGATTCCATTGAAGAAATTGTTTCTAGAAAAAAATGAACCAACATCGTCGTCGGAGGCAGATGAAATAGAGAAGATACCTGCCGGAACATACTGTATTTGGAAGCCAGAGATAAGTGAGCCATTACCAGGAAAATGCAAGAAAAGTAAATCAATTGGATTTGTATCGAAGCGATGGCTGAGGATTCGAGATCTATTACGGAGGAGTAGTAGTGAAGGTAAGGAAGAGGGCATTTTTGTATTTCTCACAAGAAAAGCAAAATCAAAAAGTTCCAGTGAGGTAATGAAGACGACCGGAAAAGTGAAGCAAATAAAAACCAGCGGAGGAGAGAAGGGTTCACCGGCGGCGACTTCTAAGCAGACATTGTATTATGCAGGAAATAGAGAAGGCGATAAGAATAGGAGAAAATCATATTTACCTTATAGGAAAGAACTCATTGGATTTTTTGCTATTGGTTTGAATAAAAGTTATCAGCCATTTTAACATGCAAATGCTTTTAGCAAAGATTGTGATAGAGTTCTTTTTTTGGTATTCTAATATAGAATTTTATCACCAACCATTTCAAAATGGATGTTGCTTCTTTATTTTTTATTTCACAATTCTGAAATACCTCTCTCTATCAAAATGTTGGATTTTTAGATTCATTTTTTTTTTGGTATTCTAGTGAAGAATTTTATCACCAATCATTTCAAAATGGATGTTGCTTTTTTATTTTTTATTTCCCAATTCTGAAATTAAAAAGATTTTGAAAACTCCTCTCTCTATTAAAATGTTGAATTTTTAGATTATTTTTTTTGTAATTTTTACTATAGATTGTATATAAGTAATCTCTCCTAGTTGTTTTTTTCTTGTACTAATATTGTAAGATATATTCTCTTATTATATATATTGATATAAAAATGCAAGAAATAACATTTAAATCATTAGTACAACATTTTCTTGAGTAGGAGACAACATGATAAATATTAATAATATCTATTTTTAGTAGACAATATGTAAACAGGAACGGAGAAAATATTTTTCTATTCTTGTTACCATATATTTTAACACTCCTTAATCCCTTAACTATTAATTCTCCTAATACTCTCTTCGTTCAATTTTACTTGTCACATTTTGACCTGACACACATATTTGTTCAATTTTACTTGGTAGTAAAGTACACTTTGAACACTACATTTAGTGGTAGAAGAAGTCCAGAAAAATTATTTTATTAAAATGAGAGTGAATCCCGCAATTTATAGAAAAACAAAGGGTAGTATGAAAAAGGTTCTTATTGTGCCTTACCGGAAAGGTCACCACCTTTCATAAAAGTCGCAAACTTTAATAAAAGTATCAACCTTTTATAAAAGTCGCAGTCTTTAATAAAAGTCGCAACCTTTAATAAAGTCGCAATCTTTCAGAAAGGTCACCACCTTTTATAAAATTCGCAACTTTTAATAAAAGTCTCAAACTTTCATAAAAGTCGCAACTCTTCATTAATGTTGAAATCTTTCAGAAAGATCACCACTGTTCATAAAAGTCGCAACTTTTTCATAAAACTCACAACTTTTAATCAAAGTCACAACTCTTCATAAAAATCGCAACTCTTCATTTTCCATTCACACCTTTTAAAACCCACCAAATGAAAAGTATATATATATGAAAAAAAATAAAAGAAGGTAATTACAAATGAACTTATAAATAAATATATTTAATAACTATTCAAGTTGATAGAAATTGTGGAAGCACATTTGTAATTCCAGTCTATTTTCCATCAAGGAAAGTACACTTCCGCAACCCCTATAAATAAAATCCAGCACCACAACAGAAGAGCAGAAGAAAACAAACAATTCTCTTACACTTATAACAAATATGAAGAAAGTTGGAGAAGACGAATATTTTTGCCTCAGTTTTAACAATTATGGACTTTCATCGGATATCACTGCAAAACTCTCCGATGAATTTCAGGCGGAGGAGAACCATAGAGAAGAAGATTTTGAATTCTCTTTAGTCTCTGAAAATTCGGATAAATCAATTGCGGAATTCATCTATGAAGGTCAAATTAAATTCCAGCAGCCAATTTTCCCTCTTTTAAACCGCGATCTATTGCTAAGCAATTCAGATTTGATGGATAAATCAATTCTGATTCCATTGAAGAAATTGTTTCTAGAAAAAAATGAACCAACATCGTCGTCGGAGGCAGATGAAATAGAGAAGATACCTGCCGGAACATACTGTATTTGGAAGCTAGAGAAAAGCGAGCCATTACCAGGAAAATGCAAGAAAAGTAAATCAATAGGATTTGTATCGAAGCGATGGCTGAGGATCCGAGATCTATTACGGAGGAGTAGTAGTGAAGGTAAGGAAGAGGGCATTTTTGTATTTCTCACAAGAAATGCAAAATCAAAAAGTTACAGTGAGGTGGTGAAGACGACCGGAAAAGTGAAGCAAATAAAAACCAGCGGAGGAGAGAAGGGTTCACCGGCGGCGACTTCTAAGCAGACATTGTATTATGCAGAAAAAAGAGAAGGCGATAAGAATAGGAGAAAATCATATTTACCTTATAGGAAAGAACTCATTGGATTTTTTGCTATTGGTTTGAATAAAAGTTATCCGCCATTTTAACATGCAAATGCTTTTAGAAAAGATTGTGATAGAGTTCTTTTTTTGGTATTCTAATAGAGAATTTTATCACCAACCATTTGAAAATGGATGTTGCTTCTTTATTTTTTATTTCACAATTGTGAAATACCTCTCTCTATCAAAATGTTGGATTTTTAGATTCTTTTTTTTTTTGGTATTCTAGTAAAGAATTTTATCACCAACCATTTCAAAATGTATGTTGCTTATTTATTTTTTATTTCCCAATTCTGAAATTAAAAAGATTAAGACAACTCCTCTCTCTATTTAAATGTAAAATATTTAGATTATTTTTTTTTGTAATTTTTACTATAGATTGTATATAAGTAATCTCTCCTAGTTGTTTTTTTCTTGTACTAATATTGTAAGATATATTCTCTTATTATATATATTGATATAAAAATGCAAGAAATAACATTTAAATCATTAGTACAACATTTTCTTGAGTAGGAGACAACATGATAAATATTAATAATATCTATTTTTAGTAAAGACAATATGTAAATAGGAACAGAGAAAATATTTTTCTATTCTTGTTACCATATATTTTAACACTCTTTAATCCCTTAACTATTAATTCTCCTAATACTCTCTTCGTTCAATTTTACTTGTCACATTTTTTACTTGTCACATTTTGACCTAACACACATATTTGTTCAATTTTACTTGGTAGTAAAGTACACTTTGAACACTACATTTAGTGGTAGAAGAAGTCCAGAAAAATTATTTTATTAAAATGAGAGTGAATCCCTCAATTTATAGAAAAACAAAGGGTAGTGTGAAAAAGGTTCTTATTGTGCCTTACCGGAAAGGTCACCACCTTTCATAAAAGTCGCAATCTTTAATAAAAGTCGCAACCTTTTATAAAAGTCGCAATCTTTAATAAAAGTCGCAACCTTTAATAAAGTCGCAATCTTTCGGAAAGGTCACCACCTTTCATAAAAGTCGCAACTTTTCATAAAAGTCTCAAACTTTCATAAAAGTCGCAACTCTTCATAAATGTCGAAATCTTTCAGAATGGTCACCACTTTTCATAAAAGTCGCAATTTTTTCATAAAAACCACAACTTTTAATCAAAGTCACAACTCTTCATAAAAATCGCAACTCTTCATTTTCCATTCACACCTTTTAAAACCCACCAAATGAAAAGTATATATATATGAAAAAAAATAAAAGAAGGTAATTACAAATGAACTTATAAATAAATATATTTAATAACTTTTCAAGTTGATAGAAATTGTGGAAGCACATTTTGTAATTCCACTCTATTTTCCATCAAGGAAAGTACACTTCCGCAACCCCTATAAGTAAAATCCAGCACCACAACAGAAGAGCAGAAGAAAACAAACAATTCTCTTTCACTTATAACAAATATGAAGAAAGTTGGAGAAGACGAATATTTGTGCCTCAGTTTTAACAATTATGGACTTTCATCGGATATCGATGCAAAATTCTCCGATGAATTTCAGGCGGAGGAGAACCATAGCGAAGAAGATTTTGAATTCTCTTTAGTCTTTGAGAATTTGTATAAATCAATTGCGGAATTCATCTATGAAGGTCAAATTAAATTCCATCAGCCAATTCCCTCTTTTAAACCGCGATCTATTGCTAAGCAATTCAGATTTGATGGATAAATCAATTCTGATTTCGTTGAAGAAATTGTTTCTAGAAAAAAATGAACCAACATCGTCGTCGGAGGCAGATGAAATAGAGAAGATACCTGCCGGAACATACTGTATTTGGAAGCCAGAGATAAGCGAGCCATTACCAGGAAAATGCAAGAAAAGTAAATCGACAGGATTTGTATCGAAGCGATGGCTGAGGATCCGAGATCTGTTACGGCGGAGTAGTAGTGAAGGTAAGGAAGAGGGCATTTTTCTATTTCTCACAATAAAAGCAAATTCGAAAAGTTCCAGTGAGGTGGTGAAGACGACCGGAAAAGTGAAGCAAACAAAAACCAGCGGAGGAGAGAAGGGTTCACCGGCGGCAACTTCTAAGCAGACATTGTATTATACAGGAAATAGAGAAGGCGATAAGAATAGGAGAAAATCATATTTATGTTATAGGAAAGAACTCATTGGATTTTTTGCTATTGGTTTGAATAAAAGTTATCGGCCATTTTAATATGCAAATGCTTTTAGCAAAGATTGTGATAGAGTTCTTTTTTTGGTATTCTAATATAGAATTTTATCACCAACCATTTCAAAATGGATGTTGCTTCTTTATTTTTTATTTCACAATTCTGAAATTAAAAAGATTTTGACAACTCCCTCTATCAAAATGTTGGATTTTTAGGTTCATTTTGACAACTCCCTCTATCAAAATGTTGCTTCTAGTTGATTTTTTCTTGTACTAATATTATTAGATATATTCTCTTATTATATATAATGATATAAAAAATGCAAGAAATAACATTTAGATCATTGTACAACATTTTCTTGAGTAGGAGACAACATGATAAATATTAATAATATCTATTTTTAGTAAAGACAATATCTAAATAGGAACGGAGAAAGTATTTTCCTATTCTTTTTACCATATATTTTAACACTACTTAATTCCTTAACTATGAATTCTCCTAATACTCCCTTCGTTCAATTTTACTTGCCACGGTTTGACTTGACACACAAATTTGTTCGAAGGGTAGTGTGAAAAAGGTTCGTATTGTGTCTCACAACTTTATATAAAAGTCGCAACCTTTCATAAAAGTCGTAATCTTTCAGATAGGTCACCACCTTTCATAAAAGGCTAAACCTTTCATAAAAGTCGAAAATTTTCATATAAGTCGCAACTCTTCATAAAAGTCGCATTCTTTAATAAAGCTCACCACCTTTCATAAAAGTCATAACTTTTCATAAAAATTGCAATTTTTAATCAAAGTCACAACTCCTCATAAAAATTGCAATTCTTCATTTTCCATTCATACCTTTTAAAACCCACCTCATGAAAAGTATATATATGTAAAAATAAAAGAAGGTAATTACAAATGAACTTATAAATAAATATATTTAATAACTTTCCTAGTTGATAGAAATTGTGGAAGCACATTTGTAATTCCAGTCTCTTTTCCATCAAGGAAAGTACACTTCCGCAAGCGCTATAAATATAATCCAGCACCACAGCAGAAGAGCAGAAGAAAACAAACAAATTCTCTTTCACTTAAAACAAATATGAAGAAAGTTGGAGAAGACGAATATTTGTGCCTCAGTTTTAACAATTATGGACTTTTATATGATATCGCTGCAAAACTCTCTGATTACTTTCTAGCGGAGAAGAACCATAGCGAAGAAGATTTTGAATTCTCTGAGAATTCGGAAATATCAATTGCGGAATTCATCTATGAAGGTCAAACTAAATTCCATCAGCCAATTTTCCCTCTTTTCAACCGCGATCTATTGCTAAGCTATTCAGATTTGATGGATAATCAATTCTGATTCCGTTGAAGAAATTGTTTCTAGAAATAAATGAATCAACGGCGTCGTCGGAGGCAGAAGAATTAAAGAAGATACCTTACGGAACTTACTGTATGTGGAAGCCGGAGATAAGCGAGTCATTACCAAGAAAATTCAAAAAAAGTAAATCAAAAGGATTTGTATCGAAGCAATGGCCGAGGATCCAGGATCTGTTACGGCAGAGTAGTAATGAAGGTAAGGAAGAGGTCATTTTCGTATTTCTCAAAAGAAAAGCAAATTCAAAAAATTCCAGTGAGGTGGTGAAGACGGCAGAAAAATTGAAGCAGACAAAAACCAGCAGAGGAGAGAAAGGTTCACCGACGACGGTTTCTGAGCAGGGATTGTATTATGTAGGAAATAGAGAAGGTGATAAGAATATGAGAAAGACATATTTACCTTATAGAAAAGCACTCAATGGATTTTTTTTCTATTGGTTTGAGTAAAAGTTATCGGTCACTTTAACATGCAAATGTTTTTAGCATATATTGTTATAGAGTTCTTTTTTTTGGTATTCTAGTAAAGAATTTTATCACCAACCATTTCAAAATGGATGTTGCTTTTTTATTTTTTATTTCCCAATTCTGAAATTAAAAAGATTTTGACAACTCCTCTCTCTATCAAAACGTTGAATTTTAAGATTTTTTTTTTTTGTAATTTTTACTATAGATTGTATATAAGTAATCTCTCCTAGTTGTCTTTTACTTGTACTAATATTGTAAGATATATTCTCTTATTATAAATATTGATATAATAAATGCAAGAAATAACATTTAAATCATTAGTACAACATTTTCTTAAGTAGGAGACAACATAATAAATATTAATAATATCTATTTTTAGTAAAGACAATATGTAAATAGGAACGGAGAAAATATTTTTCTATTCTTGTTACCATATATTTTAACACTCATAATCCCTTAACTATTAATTCTCCTAATACTCTCTTCGTTCAATTTTGCTTGTCACATTTTAACCTTACACACATATTTGTTCAATTTTAATTGGTAGTAAAGGACACTTTGAACACTACATTTAATGGTAGAAGTAGTCCAGAAAAATTATTTTATTAAAATGAGAGTGAATCCCTCAATTAATAGAAAAACAAAGGGTAGTGTGGAAAAGATTCTTATTATGCCTTACCGTAAAGGTCACCACCTTTCATAAAAGTCACAATCTTTAATAAAAGTCGCAACCTTTTATAAAAGTCGCAACCTTTAATAAAGTCGCAATCTTTCGGAAAGGTCACCACCTTTCATAAAAATCGCAACCTTTCATAAAAGTCGCAACTCTTCATAAATGTCGAAATCTTTCGGAAAGGTCACCACTTTTCATAAAAATCGCAACTTTTTCATACAAATCACAACTTTTCATAAAAATCACAACTCTTCATTTTCCGTTCACACCTTTTAAACCCACCAAATGAAAAGTATATATATATGAAAAATCTAAAAGAAGGTAATTACAAATGAACTTATAAATAACAAATATATTTAATAACTTTTCAAGTTGATACAAATTTTGGAAGCACATTTGTAATTTCAGTCTATTTTCCATCAAGGAAAGTACACTTCCGCAACCCCTATAAATTAAATCCAGCACCACAACAGAAGAGCAGAAGAAAACAAACAATTCTCTTTCACTTATAACAAATATGAAGAAAATTGGAGAAGACGAATATTTGTGCCTCAGTTTTAACAATTATGGACTTTCATTGGATATCGCTGCAAAACTCTCCGATGAATTTCAGGGGGAGGAGAACCATAGAGAAGAAGATTTTGAATTCTCTTTAGTCTGTGAGAATTCGGATAAATCAATTGCGGAATTCATCTATGAAGGTCAAATTAAATTCCAGCAGCCAGTTTTCCCTCTTTTCAACCGCGATCTATTGCTAAGCAATTCAGATTTGATGGATAAATCAATTTTGATTCCGTGGAAGAAATTGTTTCTAGAAAAAAATGAACCAACATCGTCGTCGGGGGCAGATGAGTTAAAGAAGATACCTGCCGGAACATACTGTATTTGGAAGCCAGAGATAAGCGAGCCATTACCAGGAAAATGCAAGAAAAGTAAATCGACAGGATTTGTATCGAAGCGATGGCTGAGGATTCGAGATTCGTTATGGCAGAGTAGTAGTGAAGGTAAGGAAGAGGGCATTTTTGTATTTCTCACAAGAAAAGCAAAATCAAAAAGTTCTAGTGAGGTGGTTAAGACGACCGGAAAAGTGAAGCAAACAAAAACCAGCGGAGGAGAGAAGGGTTCACCGGCGGCGACTTCTGAGCAGACATTGTATTATGCAGGAAATAGAGAAGGTGATAAGAATAGGAGAGAATCATATTTACCTTATAGGAAAGAACTCATTGCATTTTTTGCTATTGGTTTGAATAAAAGTTATCGGCCATTTTAACATGCAAATGCTTTTAGCAAAGATTGTTATAGTGTTCTTTTTTTGGTATTCTAATATAGAATTTTATCACCAACCATTTCAAAATGGATGTTGCTTCTTGATTTTTTATTTCCCAATTCTGAAATTAAAAAGATTTTGACAACTCCTCTATCTATCAAAATGTTGGATTTTTAGATTCAGTTTTTTTTTTTGAAATTTTGACTATAGATTGTATATAAGTTACTCTCTCCTAGTTGTTTTTTACTTGTACTAATATTTAAGATATATTATCTTATTATAAATATAGATATTAAAAATGCAAGAAATAACATTTAAATCATTAGTACAACATTTTCTTGAGAGGTTACTACACATATGTTCCTCGTATATAATATTTATGGAAATTTTGATAGTTTATTGATTGCAGAACTTAAATGGAAAAAGAGAAGTGAATGGAAGATGAGCTATAATAGGCTTAGAGTTTTTTTAAATGAAATGACCATTATTTATTGCTAACATTCATGCTTAACTCACTTAATACTAAAAGCTAAGAATCTTTGGTATTGTTACCTAAATCGGCTTATTTTTAGAAGTAATTTTTTTAAAGTAGTTTTTTAGAAAACAATTTTGATTTTTTAATCTATATTTGGTTAACTTATTTAAATAATGTTTTTAAGTGTCAAATTATAAAAATGGACAATTATCCATGTATTTTTAATATGAAATTATTTTATAGATAGAAATTATTTTAAATATCTATTATAAAAAATTTAGTCAATGTTTTATTTTTGTTGAATTAAAATGTATTTATTCAATATTTCAATCAATATTATAAATAGAAAAGTTAAAAATTAAATTAAATATTGATAAAATTTTAATATAACTAAAATATCAAATATAAACTAATGATAATAAACATAAAATGATAATAAATTATTATAGAAAAATGAAATTTTTAAATGAAACTTTTACCAAAAGTTATGAGACATGTTCATTAATTAACAAGAGATAAATGGGTAAATATGTAAATATGAAAGAATATTTTCGTCTTGTAAGAATAATTTTCCGCTTTTCCTTTCTTTAAGAAGCTGAAATTTTTAGTTTCCTTTAAAAAAAAAAGAACTATTTCTGCTTTTATTTAACAACAATTTTATTGATTTGTCAAACACTTTCCAATTTTTTTTTTTAAAAAATATTATTTGTTATAAAATCAAGCTCATGGCAATATAAATATAAAGAGAAGAAGACAAGAGAAGTAAGATGGAAGAGAAGACTTTCTTCATATTCAAGTATGTTATACAAAAGGTGAAAGATATCTCTATTTATAGAGTTGAGATATCACCCCAAAGGCCACCATGATAAATGCCCAATTAGTGGATACATAGTTATCCAAATGATTATTATCACCTTGGAAACATGTGTACATGAATACAATTAAGTCTTGAGTATATCTAAAGGACAATCCACACAATTCAATGGATTTATAACACTCCCCCTTGGATGTCCATAGATAATGTGCCTCGTTAAAATCTTACTAGGAAAAACCCTGTGGGAAAAAAGTCTAGTGAAGGAAAAGAGTACACATATCTTTTGATAAATATTATTTGTTGCCTCATTAAAAACCTTGCCAGGAAAACTCAGTGGGACAAAATCTCGGTCAAGAAAAAAAGAGTGCAACGCGTATTATACTCTCCCTGATTAGAACATCACTTAATTTCTTGCGATGATGTCTCCAATCTTCGTACATTGTGGTTGGTATATTCTTTTTCAAAGAAAAACCACACATTTCCTTAATATGGTGTGTCATTTATCTCAATCAGACGCACTCTCGACTTGCTTCATGGAGGGCTTTTATTTCTGCATAGCAACATTTGCTTCATTGATCGCCAGGATATTATTGTGCCTCCATATGCAAATAAATAGCGTGTTTGAGATCGTGCTTTATGGGGATCAGATAAATATTCTGCATCTGCGTAACCAATCAGCTATGACTTGAATTCTTCGGAATAGAATGAACCCATATCTATGGTCCTTCAAAGATATTCAAGTATATACATAACACCATTTCAATGTTCTTTTGTTGGGGAGGAACCGAATTTTGCCAGTAAATTTACTGCAAAATAGATATCTGGTCGAGTATTGTTAGCAAGATGCATTAGTACCCTGATTGCACTAAGATATGGAGTTTTATCACCATGAAGCTCTTCATCCTTCTCTTGTGATCAAAATTAGTCATCATTTATTTCAAGCGATCTCATAATCATTGTGGTACTCAATGAATGTGATTTATCCATATAAACTTGCATCAAAACTTTTCTGTGTATGTTGACTGATGGACAAATATTTTATTTGTCAAATTATCATTCTCTAGGTCACGACAAAATTTTGTCTTACCAAGACCTTTTCACCTTTTTCAAACACTCAAGAGCTTTTGAAAACTCTTTAAGAGTGTTAGTAATTTCAAGTCATCAACACACACAATTTATAACAAATTCAGATCCTGACCTTTTCATAAAAATTCAAGGACAATTAGGGTCATTCTTTTTGTACCCTTTTCTTCCTTGATTATTTCAATCCATATAAGGATTCTTGAAGCCTTGTTGAAAAAGTTTCCTTCAAACTTTTATATGCTTCAGACACCTCGTTTGCTTCAAGAATTTTCATATAACCTTCATTGTCTAGCTAGACATTACAATTATTCATTACATGCATTCAAGTTTTTCATATGTTGCCAGATCAAAACAAACCTCATTGCATCCACCATAGGAGAAAATATCTCCAATAATGTCAGGATTTTTGCGACAAACCTTTATTCTTAAGACACAAACCGTATATGATATCTTACGCTTATACTATCGCATAATAATTTATTTGTACCCCACTGACATTATACCTTGATTTATGGACTACCAGTCCAAAACATCACTTTTCTCAGTGAAACAAAATATACTTGAATTATGCATTTTACTTGTCCAATCATTTATCTGTCCCACTCTATGACAGATTTGAATTCAAGATCCTCGTCACAATTTATATCATTGCTCGCTACCTCATATCAAAGATATCGTCGACGGTTATTTGATATCGATTCCAACATGGCATAACTTATTGAGATCTCTTCATTTTTCATTATTTTCATGTACCTGAACCTTTTCCAAGGTTTTATGAATTGTTATGTCATGGTGCTCTCTTATAGCACTTGCCTCATTATTATGACCATATTGATCATTTGCTCCTCTCCTTCTTCAAGAAATTTTATATTTGGAACCGATTGGTCTATTACGCTTTCGACGTATCATAGACTCTGTCCCTCAAGGACTTCACATTAGAGCATTTGCAGCTGAATTATTTCATAGGGTCAGTACATTCATCTGGCAATTAATTTGTAACATTATGCAAATGAATTATCCCTTGAACTTTAAGTTCACATATTTATTTAACGAGGATCTAGATAATTCATAATTAACCTCACACATAATATTCAGCTGTCAAAATCATTACTCCCCCTAATGTTAGAAAATCTAACAATCATCCCAACCTTATTTGGGAATTCATCTTTGTGCGTGGTGGAGCAATTAAAATCATAATCGCACATTCAACATTTTAGATAAAAATTATTTGGTTCCTTACCCTGAACCAATTTTAATGGGGAAACCTTGTTGGCTTGATGCATACATGTGTTGCTACATGTTAAATAAAATTATCTCATACCAAAATTTATTTGGGAGTTTTATTCTCATAACCATGATTTAGCTATAATTGGAGGCATACAATTTCTGCTAAATCAACCAGCATTATCAATATAATTTCATAATTTGGAACTATGCTCTAAATTTAACAATTCGAGCAAACAACCTTACAAACACCAATTTATAAGTTGACAACAAAGAACATGTGATCATCGCATAGATACGCCTATCATATAGTTGCAAATGATCCACATAGCAGATGAATGGGCCCATATTCACCTTTTTATATGTTCAAAAAATTTCAGGGAATTACAATCCCAACCTTAGCTGGTACAATGAAAACAAGCAACACAAGAGAATTCTTGAAGAATCTTTTATCTCTTCATCATATAAGCCACATGAATTCTCAATTATATTTGCATCATATTTAATCGCAATGGCCAACTAATCATGCCAACTGATCTTTATTTCAGTACACTTACTTTTACATATGATTTCATCAGCATGTCCATGTTTGTATGCAACAAATAAGAGGAAAAAGTGGGTAATCGTATACATCAATATTTATAACCCGCTCCGGTTGTATTAATTTAAAGATATTAAATCCTTTCATAATTTATAGTCTCAATATTTCTTTTTAATTCATGTGAAACTTAAAAAGTTTCTTTTGAGACTTACTACAACCCAATATTATTCCTCTGGTAATAACACAACTCGTTAGAGCTTGCTATTAATTTTGTGTACTATCACATATTGCATGACACCATTTCTATGGTGAACATCTCCTTGAAGGAGGAAATTATATTATTATTGTCATGGTCAAAACATCACGAACAAGACATGTTTCTTGCTTTACTTTTGTTTAACCATAGATACACAACCAATGACAAATTTGTATTGCCACAAAATAATGACCACAACCCTTATAGGCAAGAACTATTTCTTTCTTTTGCCCTTTTGGTAGTTCACAATAAACATACCATAGTGACGTATAAACGTACAATACCATTAATCATTTCTGTCAAATAAATTTTATTTCCTCTCAAACCTCCCGTAGAGGTGAGTTTTGACATATATCATTTTTCTCAAACCTCTCATAGAGGTGAGTTGTGGCATATATCCAACCCATAGTGATTTTATCACATTTTGACCCATTCTGTTATAGAATGGTGGAGCATTCATGATACTCATCACAAGTTACATTCTCTTCAAGGAATGGACTAATCATTTATATGTGTTTCATAAATTTGCATTATAAGCACTTTGTCATGCCTTTAAAATTCATCATATTTACATGACACACCTCAACATCACTTTGAAAGATCAAGTGTACCATCACTTTATCTTCTTGTCTTTTGATGGAGGATTTATAAACTTGTCAAATTATTGGGTCGACAACATTCACAAGTCCAATGTCCTTTCATACCATTTTGATAATGAAAACGCCTTCACATTTTGAAGGACTATTTGGAGATCCTTTTATAATTACCACAATGATGACTATTATAATTCCGTCCCTTCATGCCATTTTTCATATCGTTAATCATTTGTCATCTTTCAGACTAATTATTTTCTGCTACCACATTCATACGATAGAATGGAGCAAGTCAACATCAGATTTCAAAGTTATCATATGTTGCTACCACATTCTTTTCAATGAATGGAGCAAATTCAATGGGACAAATTTCAAGGTTTTCATCAAAAATATATTATTTTTCTTAGTTATCATTTTATCATCGATATGGTGCATCGGCTCAAACTCAATGTCTTACCCATATAAGGAGTGTTACACCATAATTCTATGGGACTTGAACCCAATCATGGTGCATCAAAACTCAAATTGATGTCTTACCCTTTTGGTGCGATAGAACATGAATCTATCGTCTTACCCTCAAACATTTTTTTTAATTATGGTGCATCCGAACTTTAATCTGATGTCTTACCCTTTTGGTGTGATGAGACTTGAATCCACCGTCTTAACCTTAACCAACGGTATAATAGACCAAAATACAACATGACTCACACTTTGAGTCTTTCAAAATAACCAAAATAATATTCAAACTCATGCTATTAAAACTTTATACCTTCTTCCATTTAAGATTTTTTTTTTATAGCATGCCATATTTTACCAATAGTAGTATATGCCTTTTGTTCATGGTCAATGTTACTGACTGAACATTATTGTATTCTAAATCATAAAAATATTTTAGAAAATACATACCTCATTTTATGCATATAATAATTTGATCTTCATAACGAGATCAACCAAAATATGAGCTAAAGAAAAACAAGAACTCACTCTCAATTGGATAGAGTCTCGTGCTGATAACGTGTTATAAAATCAAGCTCATGGCAATATAAATATAAAGAGAAGAAGACAAGAGAAGTAAGATGGAAGAGAAGACTTTCTTCTTATTCAAGTATGTTATACAAAAGGTGAAAGATATCTCTATTTATAGAGTTGAGATATCACCCCAAAGGTCACCATGATAAATGCCCAATTAGTAGATACATAGTTATCTAAATGATTATTATCACCTTGAAAACATGTATACATGAATACAATTAAGTCTTGAGTATATCTAAAGGACAATCCACACAATTCAATGGATTTATAACATTATTTTCAAAATAGGAGTTTTGGACTTCGAACAATAATGTCAAAGATATCCCCACTATCCTTATTTATTACTTCTATCGATATTGATACTTTTTATCATATTAATATCTTTCTATCTTTATGACCAAGGGTAAAGGAAGATATAATTAATTAATTATGTTTTGATTTTGAAATGAAAAATATTGCAAATAGCTATTTTAATAAGAATGATAAATATTTAGAAACCAAATTTAGTTGTCGAAAAAATTGTGACTGCAAATAAAGTTAAAATTTATAATATAGGGCTAAAAGCAAGTGAAGTAGTAATTACTTTTTTCCCGATCAGGAGATATAATACAAGCAAAAAAAATTATTCAAGATTGAAAGTTAACAATATGCTACTCCTAGATAGTAATAAGATTTGAAGATTATGAGTGAGATATTGACTAGAAGTAAAAAATACTGCTCCTATTTTCATGCAAGAGTTCATTTGTAGGATTTTTTCTTGGAAACTTATAAAGAAGGCTAGTAAATTGTACTTAGCTAGTACTCTCACGTGATCATAAATCAACACAAGCTTTGTGGTTGTTCCTGTTGAGATATATACTATATAATCATATGCTTAAATATATTTTTTGATATAGAATAATTATTTATTAGCTTTTAATAGATCATATATTCGTCTATGATGTTTGTTTACTTATATAGTAGATGATTTAGTGTATAACTTTTAGCTTATATACAAATGTAAGTCATCGGGTCTTGTAAGTATAAATTTTTTCTTCACAATGTGAGATGAGAATTAGACATGTCATCATTATGATTGTAGTACAAGATTATATGTAGTTTATCTTTATTATGAGAATGATATAGTTCCAACTTCTGGTGCTAGTGCATTTATATGTATTGAACGAATTCTTAATCCCGAAATAACTATTATGATATGTATATGTTAATTATTGTTTTGATTTATTAAAATGTGAGATTCTAAGATGAGTCAATATGTTTGGTAGATTGGGTGATGATAATATATATTGGTGAAATAATAAGTTAGTTGACGCAATTCATGTCTTGATATAAAGATAGATGATATGCCTTTTTGAGAAGCTTATACGTTTTCATTGTGTCAAACCTTGCAAGTAAATTTATGAATGCAACACATTAAATAAGTTAAACAGTGCTCTAAAGGAAATTGACCATTGAATTAAATTCGTGAGTAATTTAATTTATTGATTCGTATTTGTAATCTTAACATGGGGAATTACATATCATGTGTTTAATGGAGAATTTTGAAATATAATAGAGGAGTGCAATTACGAATTTCTAGTGGAATGATTTGTAATTTACTATGGTAAGAATAATTAACATTAATTATTTAGAATTATTTGCATATTAGAAATGTCACGCCCTGAGTCTACACTCTGAACGTGGCCGGCACCCAATGACAATTGCTGGCCTTGAGCGTACCCTTGACCTGACTTACTTAACTCCGCGGAAGACTTACAATCAAGAGATAACTTTAAATGCAATATTTAGCCAAAATGACAACTTTAAATCTTAGTCAATTACAAGTGAAAGAAAATACAAAGAAAACTAGTACCATCTGTCTATAAGCCTCTAATATAAATGCGGATGTTGGGAAAGGACCCCCAATCATCCTAACAAATGAATAATAAATAAATATCTAAAACTAGAGATGTCCTTCGGAATGAAGGGAGGCTCACCAACTGACTCTAAGCTGCTCACTGGATCAATGGTACGCCAAATGCTGATCATAGTTACCTATGTCTGCATCATAATACGATGCAGGCCAACTGACATCAATACATTGAATGTACGAGTATGTGAGTTAAAATGCTAAAACAACACTTCAACTAGAAAAGGAGTAGGAAAGAACACTT
This sequence comes from Solanum sitiens, assembly GCA_016801875.1. NCBI lineage: Eukaryota > Viridiplantae > Streptophyta > Magnoliopsida > Solanales > Solanaceae > Solanum > Solanum sitiens. The sequence continues at coordinate 1,278,558 of JABWTJ010000035.1, read as the reverse complement.
ACCTTGGCTCTTCTCAACTCATGGATAACTAATCATTTCATTATAATGCAATTTGAAAGTAAGGTGCAATATAAAGAAAAAACGAATTGCCTATAAAATGTTGAAAACTCTGAATGTATGCAAGATACAATTTACTCTGACATGTATATAAAAATACAAGTAAACTTATGTATATAAAATACAATGACTTCTGTGGGAGCTTCTCTAACCGACAACCATCACTTAAGAGCTATAGTGATGATACAACGTTACTCGGCCCACGCTGCCCGGCCATCCTAACTTTGCCAGAGTATAGGACCTGAACTACCTAATGGATCCACTAGTCTACTGTGAAAAGGGTTCATCTAAGAAGTATGATCCTCTTCTACCCATGATGGCTACATAATTTTCATGGTGACTTGAGTTCATATGAAACTCGCATCCCCACATCGGTGCTCAATACTACTCCCAAAAATATAATAACTCTTATGCTTATAAAACATATTGATTCTGGATTTTAGATTAGTGCTCAAAACTTAACTCAAAAGACTATCTTGGAAATCTTAATTTCCCTGCTTGCTTCATTTTATAAAGGTATTATTTCTTTCTGAAAATTAGCCTGAAGGCTCCTTACGTATTTAAATGTGAAAACATTTGTAGCTCTTAGGGATTACTTAGTCCCTTATAAATTTTGAGAATAAATTCAACTCTTTACTCTTGCTAAACTTGTAATTTGAGCTTTAAAACAAAGTTAAAATTCTTTGTTAAACACTCTTGGAAACTTTAAGAACTCACTTTGACTTGCTTCTTAACTTTTACACTTGACTCATAACTTCTTTAACTTTGATCTTAACTTTTCTTGAATTGGATTATGGATTCAAGGTTCATGATCTCATGTTTATTAATGATTTCATGATGTTTAGATGTACCTTAGAGTGTTGGAATCAACTAAGAAATGTGGGTACATCACTCAGGAACTAGTACGAAAAGATAGGGAAAGAATGAGATCTCAAGGCAACCCTAGCGCTCTGAGTGGCGCCCAGAGCCTGATGGACAGACACTATCCTTAGGCTCTCTGGCTGGTGCGGCGCGCCAGAGCCTGACGGACAGAGTCTGTCATGAGGGGCTCTGGTTGGTGCGGCGCCCCAGGACCTGTCAGATGGGAATTTCGATTTTTCTTCTCCAATTTTCATCTCTAAGCCTTCTCAACTTCCATCTATATTTGCCCCAACACTTAGGACCACTAGTACTCTCAATACCCAATAGATTTGACTAAAAAACAACCTGACGAATCAAATCATCTAAAGGCATGCTACCACTCAACCAACAAGGATTCAACAATTGTTCATCAAGAACTTCAATATTCGTCATTTAATCTGTTCAAAACTCACTGAATTAAATCGTTGGTGTTGTGGGTGAGCGAAACCAACACAGAAAGATCTCACATACCTTATAGGGATCAGTCCCAACGAATTTCACTCGAAGATCTTGGCGATCTTGATGAATTCTTGGCCTTTTCTCCTTTATCCTTCTTCTCTTCTCTTTTCTCCCAAGCCCTAAGCGTATTCCAATTTTCTAAAACTGACTTAAGGCTTAGTTTTACCCCTAGTAAACCCGTAAAATGAATTAGGAAATAGTAGGGTGAAAGCATTACTTTACCCTTACTAAAATTCGGATTGGACTTTCCTCAATCCAACGGCCCAACTTCTGAAAGACATATCTTCATCATACAACATCGAAATCGAGCAAACTCGCTACCGTTGGAAAGATCTTCCGAAGGAATTTCCAACCATATAAAGAACTGACCTCAACTCCTCCTGAGCTAGAATTTATGGCCGTTTGAAAATGACCAAAACTCACTTTTTAAGCTTAGGAAATTTCCATATTTTTTTCCTTTCTTTACAAAAGTGATTATTATTGTCTTCTTAGCTATTTCGAGTTACAAGATGTTACAAGAAAGTCTCACTAATGAATTCTATAGTCCCTACCATGCTCATACTTAACTACAACTCAGAATCTATTATAAGGGAAAAAGAGTTAAGTATGTGTCTTTCTCTATTCTCAAGAAAGAGAAAAGTACATGTCTTTTTCTATTCTAAGGAAAGTGAGAAATATGTGTCTTTTTCTATTCTAAGAAAAGGAAGAAGTACATATCCTTTTCTATTGTAAGGAAAGACATGGTATGCCCTCTCCTCGTTAGACTAAAAAGAATTCTCTATAAGTAGAATTTTTTTTAACCTTGAAAGGATATAAGTTTTCTGTACGATACTTTTCCACCAAAGTATTGAGAGAGTTCAAAAGTGAACTTGGGATCACTGTAGAAAATTGTAGAACTGTCGTCCAGTTTGTGGACTAGCTTGTGGATTCACTTGAAGATTCTAGCATGTCGACTAGCTTGTGGATTCGCTTGAAGGTATCTGCTCACACTTCAAGAGGTAAATCTTAGATTAAATTTCAGAAAGTTTATGTGTTATAGCTTAAATTATATGTTGTCCATATTCATGTAAGCAGTACACTTCAGATATGCATTCGACTGTTCATGGTATTTTATCATTTAATTATTAGTGATAATTTATTTAGCATCAAACTTTATGCCTTGGATAAAATGGAGAATCTGGTCTTGAAGGTGTTGCTTTCCGCAGGGAGGGGCAGATGCCAATCACATTCAGTAAGGATCTTATTAGTTGTCTCATGAATTTTATTTATTTTTCTCATTTTAATCCTTTTTATAGATTTTATACGGTGAATGGTGATTTATGATTTGCGAAAAAATGAGTGACACTTTTTGAAGTGATCAAATGAAATATGACCACAAATTGCCCCATTAATTATGACTTGAACATTGTAACCATGTACTATCACGTTATTCTATCTTATTTAATATTACACTACTCTTTAATTCACTCTATGAAAATTTTTGTATATTTATAGGGATGTCAATAGGGTGGGGTGGGACGGGATGATTGTGGGTAAAATCCACATAAATCCGTTAAAATTATAATATGCCCTGCTCCGCATAACATCATTTATTGGTTTCAATACACCCCGCTCCACCATACATAAATCCGCTTTACCTCGCTCTGCACCCCATAATTTATATAAAAAAAAGTTTCAAATATTAGATGTAACAAGTTTATAACCACAAAATTTAAAATATTTTAATTGCTTTAAATTATTTTTCTTTACGGCCCTAACCCCGACAACAGTTGGACCGCCAACACAGCGGACTTTGATTACCGTTGGGAGATAGTACAGTCTGGAGCTTTTACGAGGATTGCGGAAAAATGAGAAGCCATCATATGTTGTCTTGCCAGGCACATGGACCTGAACGGCGAGAGGGCAAAATGGGTTGTAACACCCCTGTTGGGTATCAGAAATGCCACCCTAAAATTGGTCACCAAATTCTTCTAGCTAGTTGTTCAGAGCAGATTGTCGCCGACCTAAGCCGATAACCTCGTCATATGGGATAGCGCAGTTATGGTGGCAGAGTTAGTTGCAGGGATCAAAATAAACTTTGCCAAACTGATACTAGTAGAGATACACGAGAGGGCGTTCAAAACCACCACCACTTACCCTTTTCCATGTATGATTTTCCAGATTTGTAGATTTGTAGGGATGCTGGAGTGCCAATTTGGCACTATGATAAGGTGGTACATACTACAGGGACCTTGGATATTGGACTAATTTAGAATGAGGCAAATGTGGAAGTACCACGGCGAGGACCCCGAGTTGATGTACCGATAGGTGATGATGTGGTTGACGCGGTAGAGTAAATGCAGGGAGATGGGACTGCACCAACAGCGGATGCACCGGCTTCTTCCTCACAGGACAGTAGTCAGTCTACGACCTGGAGCCACTCCTTCATATAGAACATCGATCATAGTACTAGCACACGTCTTAAAATAAGAAAACCAAATGGCCACTTTACTACACTCGTTGAAGCCTTGGATGCGGAAGTTGATTGCGGAGTCCGAGGAACATGTTGAAAAGAGGTTGGAGGCAGCTACGGACCATAAAGTCCAGGTAGTTCATAGGTGGCTTGATGCTTTTGAGGCGCGCATTTTGGAGCAGACTGCCCCTGCTATTGATATGTCTGCCTTCTAGACCGAGCTAGCTAACCTCCGGTCCAACGTTGATGCTATCCTAGCCACACCTGCTGTCGTACCACAGGCTGCACCTTCAGCACTTGGAGATGATACTATTATCAGGCACTTTTTAGTGATGATGATACGGGAATGATACCTGAGTCAAAACGGGCCAAATGTAAGAAGAATCGATTCATCCAAAAATTCGAGCTCACGGAGGAGGAAAGGGCCGCCAAAAAGCAGCGCCGACTAGAGAAGAAAGAAAGGGAAGAATCCATCGTAGATGAGTAAATGAGGCAGCTTAGAGTTTGTGAGTTGGATGCAGAGAAATCTAGCTCCCGGCCTGAGACAGAAGATGTTAGCACCACTCCTGGTGCACTAATTACTGATGATGGCACTATTGATGGTGACCCAACTACTGTAATGGGATCCGAGAAATCAGACCCACCCACTTGTTGATGATTCTTCGGCGCGATGCGCCACAGGTTTGCTTTACCCGAATCCATTATTGTTTCCCATTTTTTGTGCATTGGGGACAATTACACTTATTTTGTAAGGGGTGGGTAAATGGATTATGAGTGATAGGGTAAAGCCTGAGTAACCCAACTTGTAATCCTCTCTTGGGGTTCTTGCATGTGTTCTTTCCCCAAGATACTATTTAATTTTTATTGAACCGGCATGTTTAGTATGTGTAGAAGCATGAATAAAAAGAAAGCATGATGGCATGAATTTTTTAACAAAAAAAATGATACTCATCCAAAATTTTGTGTATATTTGCTGAAAGTATGGATTAGAATAAGCTAAATGTGTTGGATCTGGGTATGATATAAAAGATACTGATCTGATTGCATGACTTAAGCTAAAACTTAAATGGTGTAATCTGACGATCTAATGATGAAACTAGGTGCCAAGTGTGTGTGAGAATTGTAGATGAATCAAACAGTGTGGTCCCAATCTAGAACTTGCCCGATTAGTCCTGCTAAGGTAATTTACTCTAGATGCTACGAAGTAATCATAGGCTCTTGTTCTGAATAGTCCACAAATAGCCTAAAAATAGTCCGACCAAATGAAATGAATTTTCCCTTTGATCCAAATGCTTTGAGCCTAAAAGAGACCAATTCCTTCTAACTCCCTAACTCGCATTCCCAGAATCTAATGTTTTGGCCCCGGTCCCTCCTGGGACATGTGCACCTCGACTTAGGCCAAAAGCCTAAGCTGAGGGTGGCTAATGCAAAAGTGACCTCATTCTTGGCCCTGACCCGATATCGGGTATTGTGCACCTCGACTCAGAAAAAAAACCATGAGTTGAGGGTGTCTATGAAAGGGAAAATCTAAAGAAAAGTGGGTGTGACAAGAGTTGGGTGTTGAAAAGAAAAGAAAAGAATAAGTGAAAAAGAGGATGTGACTTTGCGAAAGACTGAAATGCATGAAAAATAAAGAGAGTGAACAAACTGAAAGAGCTACAAAAGTGAAAGTCAAACCTAGGGTTTAAAGGAATCAAAGGTAAGAAGAGAAAAAGAAGTAGGACGTCGAAGATAGGTCAAAAAGAGGTAGAAGGCCTAAATGTAATGTCAATGAGGGAAGAAAGTCACTAAATGTACCCAAATGTACCACACCTGACCCTGAGCCTACGTTACAAGCTAAGAAAGTCCTATAGTGATCCTAAAGTCTAGTTAGGAGAGTCTAGGCAGTGAAAACAAGGGCAAGCCTATGGTATTGAGCACTACATGTACTTGATAATTACTTATGAGCATGAGAGTTGAATGAATCCCTATACTCAAAACTTCGTTTACATTGTGTGAAAAAGGGGAATTTCTGTTGAAGTAAGGGCACTGATGAAATTGTAGGAAAGTTGATACTCTAAGGATAACAAAACAGTGTATGTAGTGTGTTGATTTGTCTAAAATGTCATGTTTGGATCCGCACAAATTAGCTTGTTTGAGTCTAAGAGAAAAAAATTGCACTCAATATAAGAGTTCAGATGGAGAGCCACGTGATTGCTTGGGCTTAAAGTGCATGCTTCTATACATGTGTCGTTTAGAGTCATAGTATGTTGCTTGAGGACAAATAATGATCTTAAGTTAAGGGTGTTAATATGCCGTGATTTTATGGTACAATTGATACTTTTTACTCTTGATTTTTGCGATTCTAAGGGTCATTTTGTGTTAGTTTTATGTGTTTTGTTGTGATTCAGGAAACAAACTCAGGCGCGGAGATTTGAAGAGATAGATGAAGAAATTTCAGAAAAGAGCGACCTATGGATGCACTTACGGGCTGTGGAATGAGTTACGACCCGTAGGTGATCTTGGGAGGATCAGGCAAAGGAAGTGTGGAAGCTCAGGGAAATCTAACTGAGTGTGGAACCACGATGGTGAATTACGGGCCGTCGAATGACTTATGGTCCATACTGTAGCTCCGTAAAAGTGATTTGAGAAGTAATTCTGGTGCATGATGCTGAACTCACAGACCGTAGATCAACCCCGTAGAATGAAGACACGTCCTGTAGTTTATTTTCTTATTTTGTTTCCCTGTAAACTTAGGATTTGTTTGTTATAAATAAGGATTGTAAACCTTATTTTGGGGGGTTAGATAATATTAGATTGTTCGAAGTTCTTGTCTTGGGAGATCAACTTGCAACTTTAGCGATTGTTAATTTTCTAAGTTGGTTTTGAAGATTTCGATTTTACAATTCAAGTTGAATTCTGGGTTTATCATTTTATTACGTAAGTATATGATTTCTTTCTCTAAAAACATGAATTGTTTTCTTGCTAGTATGGGTAACCGAATCCACAACTAGGGTTGTGGGAACCATAAGCGATTAACAACGTATGAATAGTAATTAAGCAATCTTTGAGCAGTGTTTTGCATGCATTGATAATTATTTCATTTAGAAGTCTTTTTAACGAGTGCAGACGATAGAACTCGTCTTGTTGCTACTTGCCGGACCAAGGAGGTAGTTAATAAGAAAAGAATTATCAACATAGATTTATTGTGATATTATCTAATAGTCTAGTGTCGAGTGGTGCAAGGGTTAAAACTAAGCAATCCATCGATGTGACGTCTAATATGAGGTAAAGGTAAGGGTTAGTAAATTATACATACGTAGCCAGAAGGTTTGGGGTGAAATTCTCTAGATGCCAGACTAAGGATTTAGAGATACATAACTTATCATTTTGCATGTAATACACTAGGAAGGGATTCCTATTACTAAGATTATCGCGTTATGAGCTTGTAGGGAACACATATACCCTAGTTACTCTCTCATCTTGATAACAAACGAAGTTAATATTTGTTCACTTGATAATCACATAACTGAAAGAATTTGTTCCACGACCCCCCCCCCTTTACTTACTTGTTTAGAAAAGACCTTGACTAAACAGATATAATTGTGGGTTGACGTTAAGTCTGACCATATTTCTCATGGGATCGACCCCAACCTACAAGTTGGATTCTTTACTTGATAACGATCGATTATGCTTCTTTAGGGAGGTGTAATTTAAGTGTATTAATATACACACCTCAAAAAAATTGTGAAGGGGCAAACACTTGCTAATTTCCTTGCTCATCACCCTCTTCCGGGAAAATGGGAAACTTCGAATGAGTTTCCCAATGAATATGATTTTTTTACTGAAGAACTACCGGTTTGGACGATGTTCTTTGATGTATTTTCACATCAAGATAGTGCAGGGGCAAGAGTCGTGTTGATATCCCCATAAAGAATAATCTTACCATTTTCATTTGTTCTAGGTGAAACATGTTCCAACGACGCAGCAGAGTACCAAATTTGATTGTGGGCCCTAAAAAGACATTAGATATAAATATCCCTCAATTGTGATGTCTATGGTTACTCTCAACTGATCATCAATCAACTCTCTAGGAGTTACAAGGTAAAGAAGGAAGATCTTTTTTTTTTCATATCACCAATATGCTACTTTCTTACTTGAAAGGTTTGATCAAGTGTTCTTAATCACATCCCAAGAGAAGAAAATCTCATGGCAGTTGCAATGGCTAACTTGACTACAACAATGGAACTCGAAAAATATGAGACAACAAAAGTGTGTTTATCTACTGATGTGGAGGTTGTTGAAACTTCTCAAATTGAATGTTCAGATATCTCAAGGGATTTGGTCTGCCCTTTGTTGGGGATTTCTCTAATTTTGAACCACAAAATACTATTTCCAGCTTCAAATTATCTTATATTTCTGGAACTTGACGTACCTTATGTTAGTGCAATAGTCAATTCTCTGTTGAATCTTCAGAGAACCTCAAAGAGTTGGAGGCATATGATGCCGTGATTCTTAAAGGGCTTCGAGAAGTTAACATTATCAACCTTGAAGATTTTGTTAAGAAACATAGAGACTACGATGTTGCAAGGTTGTCCACTTTTCAAAATATATTAAGGGATTCTCATCAAGAGTTGTTTTCTGCTGCACAACAATGTCTTGATACTGCAAATGTGGAGAGAATAATTATGGACAAACAATTGGAAGAACTTCAAAAGGTTCTTACAAGAGATGAAAAAGAGCTAAAAGTGTGGAATTCCAAGAAGAATAAAACCATCTCACTTATTGAAGATCATCAAAAGAGGCTCTCTGAAAATCAAGAGACTATTACTAACCGTGAAGATTAAATTCATACCATCGAGAAAATCATTCCCTTGTCGGAAATAGAAATAAAAGAACTAGCTAAGCTAAAGGAGGAGGTTGAGACAAGTCCTCATCAAATACTTAGTCATGAGCTTTTTCGTTAGTATTCTTCCTACATAAGGACATTTTGCTTTCATTTTCTTGTTCTATTGTGTTTTTTTTGTCTTGTTTATTTTCTGGAACATTGCTATGATGTAGTGACAATCTTTCTTGAATGAATAAAAGTATATGTCTTTTTTCTTCTCAAATTCCTTCTTTTATTTCTCTATTTCAAATGCTTGTCGTGTGATTTGTAACTTGCTCTACTTGCCGGACAACTTTCCCCAAGATTTTAGCTTTGAGCTCTTATATTTGAAATTCAGTAACTCGTAGTAGAACATTCAAATAGTGAGTGTGTCATTTAATTGGAAAGGTAACTCACGCAAATACAATATATGTGAAACTCATGACCGAAAGATTTCCAGTTTAGTACGGCTATTATTCAGAGTTAGCTCGACTGCTGCCTTGATAGACTTTTCAGCTTTGAGCACGTGCAGTAGAAAACAATTATTTCAATGTGGGAGCATCTAAATAATATGATTCTTCTTTCTTTGGAAGCATAACCATTAGAAATACAACATATGTAAAAATCATCGCTAAAAGATCTCCAGATTAGTACTGATGTATCTTTAAATTCAGCTTGGTGAGAACTATTCACCACATTGAGGAAGTTCGGGCTTGTGATACAATCTTCAAATACATTTACATCGCTAGGGACGTCCTCAAGACCCAACTGGATAATTAAAAAAATAGAATTAATATCCAATGATTAAAAAAAAAAAGGCAAGTTTAGAGAGATATTCAAGAGGTGACTTTTACACGATGTGTCGATTCTATCAAGGGCATTGTAGAACCAGCAACACCATTTTCAAAGATTGCAATATCAATACTAATGGAATCCAATTCACCAAACTTGCATTGTTGATTGTTCAACTCCTTAGGCTTTTTCTTCGAACACTTCCAATGTGGCTCTTGGCTAACACTGCTCTCATTGGATCTAGAGGTTGCACTAGTACTGATGCCAATCTAAGAGGTTGAACTAGTACTGATGCCAATCTCATGGAGTGAAATAGACATTTTGGATGTGTTGCTACAAGATGGTGTAATGTCAAGTGACTTTCCAATACTTTTTTCCAATGAGCTGGAAGGTTTCTTCCTCTTTAGATTTACGTCGATCACCTCGTTATCAATGATGTTGGATGCCTTGGGAGTTTTTAAAGTACATATAACTCCATTATCCACATGTGTAGCCTTTTCCTTCGAATTTTTAGACTTGGAAAAAACTTTGACAGATTGCGGAGGGATATTTGGCATTACCTTGGACTTTAAAGAGTGAGGAAGCTTTTCTGGAAGTTGTTCTCCTTTGGTTGGTAAAGAAGCATCATCTTTATGGCCACCAATCTGAATACTCACGAGTCACTAAAGCCCCCTTATTGGATGAACTCATTAGTATGATGATCTTCGAAGAGCTCCCAAAATAAACACATGAATCCCATATTTACACCAAAGCTAGCAGTGAACCATCATAATGGTGCTTTATTAGTGAACCATCATAATGGTGCTTTATGAGTGCATCAGAAACATCTTCAGAATATCCAAATTGTCGTCTGAATCGGTGAGGGCTATAAGGATCCACAATCAGTTCATCATCCAGTCTCATGGTGACAAAACTTAACGAAGGACTATAAAGAAATCGCTCTAGGAAGTTGACAATTTTCCATTATCATCAATATGCAGCTGTTTTCCTTGAAGCATGGCCAGATTGTAGAGGCTATGCACATTCACTTGTTGAAGAGCGTCAACAAGGTCAAAATAGTTTGCCATCTTTTCTCCAGAAGTCTACTATATTCGCACACCTTGTTGGGGGAGGGTAACACGGTAGTAGGTCTAGAAATACTCACCTATCCATCCATATATATAATGGATGGGAAATAGTATGTTGCAAGCACCCTTGTTTGGGGAGGTGGATATATCCCTGAGGTCGCGATAGATGCTTGCAAGGATCAGAACCCCCAAAGAAAATATTTCTCCATGATCCATCAAGCTTGCCCCTTTGAAGACGCTAGCACGAATATAATCAGATTTCTTGTTAGGAACAAGAAACTTTCAAAGCCAACATGCAAGAAAAGCCGCCAGATAAGTCTCATTTTTGAATGATTCTTCTACCTCTAGCTCGACAAAAGGAGTATTCTCTTCTTTGGTTCTAGGCGAAAAGCTCATGTCAATATTTCCAGAAGGATCACGACTTATCCTTGGTTTTATACGATTCTTAGACATCCTTGGGGAAGAATCAACATATTTTCTCGATCCCCTAAACCAAAACTTTGTCCATTCTCTAAAGGAGACTTTGTGTAAAAGATTTCCCTTTATCATCAACATGTGTTAAATCCTTAGTTGAGGGTATAACTTTATCATAAAAGGAACCATAAATAGGAAAGTCTCCAATGGTTCTCAAATCCGATAAAGAAATAGATAATTCTCCGATGAAGGTAGAGACCATATCGGTGGATGGACACTAATTCTCGGAAAAGGCATGGAGAACATTTTTCGTTATGGTCATATGTGAACATTGAAGCAAAGATAGCATCATAAGTCTTGATGTTATCCAAAGTCTCCTTGCAGCGAGCAAGCACATCTTCTACCCACTCACAATAGCTAGACGTATAATGAACATCACCAAACCCGAAAAAAGAAACAGGTCAGCTGCTAAGATTTTCATCACGATGAGAAGGGGTGGCATTAAAAACATTTTGATGAGTGAAAGACTTCAAAAGGAGAACTTTTTCAGTTGTGACATTGCATCCTTCGTTTCTGTTGACGACCACTCTGGGAAATGATGAGAAGTGTACATCGTCTTTCTAACAAGTGGGAAGGCGCCGATCACCGGAGGATAAACTTTCAAGGTGAGAACTTTAGCGCGCGAATGTTTCTTGTTCTCCATGATCTCAAGGCAAGGGTATGGTGCATCTTGGTCACTAAGTACATTATCGCCGCTGGAAATGAAGATTGCACAACGGGACTTTGAAAAAAACGGGGGATTAAATTTGCCGAAAACACAATTGGAGTAATCAAAAGACAAAGATATGACCATCAAAAACAAGTTCAGCCTTGAAAATAAAACTATAGCAATTGAAGAAGAATTTGGCTACAAATATTTTATATGTCATAGTTTCATGTTTCTAGTTTTGGAAAAATCAAACGTCTTGAAATTTCAATTTTACTACAATTAGAAATGAATTTTACGCTACGGATGCGGAAACCTGTCAATCAGAAACGGGGTTCAACATTGAAGATCCAAATTATAGCAATTGAAGAGGAATTTGGCTACAAATATTTTATATGTCGTAGTGCCATGTTTCTAGTTTTTCATAAAATTCAAACGTCTTGCGATTTCAATTATTCTACAATTATAAATAAAGTTTACACTAAGGACGCGCAAATCTGTCAATTAGAAACGGGTTCAACATTGAAGATAAAAAAACAGTAGCAATGGAATAAAAGTTTGGCTGCGATTTTTTCTATGTTATAGCTTCGTGTTTCTGGTTTCAGAAAAATCAAACGGCTTGTGGTTTCGATTTTGCTACAATTAGATATGAATTTTACACTAGAGATGAGCACAGTTGAACCATCAAAAGAAGTTATTGCTAAACAAGATTTTAAGTTACTTGAGAAAGTAGCAAGAGTACTTATGGTGGAGTCTACGCCTCTCAATTAGATAAAAAAAATTAGTGACCTCGCAAGTGAACAATTAAATATACCTGGATAACTTGTTTTTTGCAATATCTAAAATTTTGTGTGATGAAATTCTCTATGTATTGGAGAGGATTATATAGGGATTCTTGTGAAAGATTTCTAATCCTTCCACAAGACATAATAAGGTGAATATGGAAGAAGAAAAATTGATTTGGGTTGACATATTCACTGTCCATTTTGAAGTCACACCAATATGGAAGTATGAACCAAAGAGTTAAGGAAAGAAGAATATCTTCATTGACTTGTATACCAAAGGAGAGTTAATATTCTTTATTCAAAATTAAATCAATCTTCTTGTTTTTCTCACACCTTGCAAAGAAGATCACACGGAAAAATAATGTTACTACTCACTATATCCATCTATTTGAAATCAATATAGAGGGTCCAAATGGTTTTCAAGCAAGAATGTTTTAAAAAATTGAAACACTACAAATAAATCATTTATAGTGACCTGTTTAGAATGCGATGACGAGAAATAAATATTCTTGAAGTCTCAACAATGTATTCATGAAGACTTCAACTCTCGTTGTCAAATTTGGCAATTGACAAGTCTCAAGAAAAATGAAAACATATTTATGAGTACTTCAAGTCTCACCGTCAAACTTCGGCAAGCCTGCACGTCGACAAGTCTCGAAGTAAGGGGTAGTTTTAGACACATAGAGATTTAATCGGATTAAAATTCACACAAAATTTGAATTAAATCCATGCTCATTTGGGTTGAATGATTAATTTGGGTTGTACAAATAATAAAGTCATTATATTCAATTCAAATCTAAGGTCCATTTCACCTTCAAGCCCAAACTCATGCCACGTGTCACAGTGACTAGGCATCCAAGGCCAACAATGTGATGCCCGTGTCCAAATGAGATGGTAGACCCAGTCAAATGCAAGAACCAATCACAATCTGCCTAGTGTCGAAATGACATTGTTCAGCCAATCACAAGCAACCTTATACACCCCCTACAACTATAAATAGGGGATGGGCATGACATTCTTGGGGATCAAGAAAACTCTTCAACAAGATGTCATCTACGTACAAAATAAAAAATGTTACTCTGCATGATCCATTTTAAAGTTGATCAAAACCAATTGATTTAATCAAATTTTCAAAACAAATGTTCCATGCCTATAATTCTCGATTCAATCCATAAATGGATCACTTAAGTTTACAAAGTGTTCACTGCCATTTACCATGAAACCTTCTGGTTGTGCCATATAAAATGTACTCATCAAGACTTCCATTTAAAAAAGTTGTCTTGACATCCATTTGCCAAATATCATAATTATAATGAGAAACACCAGATAAGAGAATCCTGATGGATTTAAGCATGGCTACCGGTGAAAATGTTTCCTCATAATCGATTCATCTTTTTGAGTAAACCCTTTCGCAACAAGCGGAGCTTTAAACACTTACGCTTTTCCATCCACACCTCTCTTTTTATTGTAGATCCACTTACAACCAATAAGTTTAACACCAATTGGTGGTTCCACAAGATCCCAGACTTGGTTTGATTATATATATTCCATTTCAGATTTCATAAGAACAACCCACATTTCAACATCTTTATCATGTAGTACTTCGACATAATTTAATGGTTTTGCATTAGTATCTTTAGGATTTCTATCATATGATTCTCCCAAGAGCGTAAACCATTGTGGTTTTATAATAACTATACTAGGAAGACTAGCAACTACAGAATTCGCTACATCTTGAACTAAATTATGAACATTCGGAACTACTTCCTCCACAATTTCAGGTTGCGCAACACTACTCCCACTTCTTTGTGGTAGCGAGATGCCTTAAGTCTGCTTTTGAGAAAACTCTGGATCATCATCTTGAGCAACCTCTTGTGGATCAACATTTCTCCCACTACGTGAATGCAATTGCATGTCAACAATTATTTTAGGTAGTTGTGTTGATGTTTCATTAGTAGTTATTCATTTGCTTAGTTCCTGTAGCACAAGTTACTTCTAGGAACATGGTCAATTAAATAGTATTTTCCAGAAATTTGGCATTTGTTGAAACAATTACCTTTGTTCCTTTAGGACAGTAAAATATACCTTTTTTAGTTCTGTTTGGATATCCAATGTTAATGTACACTTTTTTCCTAGATTCCAACTTATTTGTTTTCCCTTTTAATACATTTGTTGGACATCCCCAAACTTGAATATTCCATAGACTACGCTTGCGCCCATTCCACAATTCGAATGGGTTAAAGAAACAGATTTGGAAGGAACCAAATTCTGAATGTAAGGTTTTAAGGCATATCCTGACAAGTCAAAAGACAAATCTGAATAACTTAACATTGATCTAACCATTTCAAAAAGAGTTATATTTCTTCGTTCTGCCACACTAATTTTTTGTGTTCTTAGGCAGAATATTGAGATGTAATGCTCGATTTTGATAAGTACTTAATGAATTTCATCGAAAGGTATTCACCACTGATTTGATTGTAATGTGTGGATATGTTTACCATATCGCTTTTCCATTTCTATATTAACTTCTTTGAACCTTTCAAAGCATTCAGATTTATGGCGTAATAAATAAATAAATGTATTCATATTTTGAGTAGTCATATGTGGAAGTCACAAACTAATCAAAACCCCTCTTGCTCGTATATTCATAGGACCGCACAAATCAGAATGAATTAATTCTTTATTATTACTGGCTCTATTTCCTTTGGAAGGGAAATGTCTCTTTGTAATTTTACCTTTTAAACAAGATTCACAGGTTGGTAGTTATTTAACTTTCAATAAACTCAGAGGTCCATCAGAAACCAACCTTGAAATCCTATTTATATTGATACGACATAGACGTAAGTATCATACATAAGTTTGACTCTATTCAGAAATATGTTTTCTTTTATGAGAAATATCAATATTATTTAATTCATTTTGTTTTACCATGTCATGGGAGACTCCAAGTACAAATAAATTACGTATTTTAGGAGCATTGTGGAAGAATAGCTTATTGTACTTAATAACAACACAATATTTGTAAATAAAACTTCATAACCAACATCCATTATTTTTAAACTGAAAGCAAAATCCTTCTTATAGAATGTACATAAAGAAAATCTTTTAAAAACAGAATTCTGGAACTACTAAAAGAAAAAGAGATATTTCCTATTGCTAGGATTTGTGTTGGTCTCCATTCGCCTGAAAAACGCAAAATTCATTCTCACATAGACGTTGTGTTTCTTGAAACCCCCGCAAAGAAGTACATACATGGTCAATGAATCTCAAATCTACATCCCATGATTGGGTAGAAACAACCGCTAAACAAGTTCCAATGATATTTAAGAAAGAATTACATTTGTTCTTCATTGTGCTTGATAGTCAAGGCATTGCCTCTTTTGGTGACCATGTTGCTTGCAATGGTATCACTTTCCCTTAGGCTTAGACACACTACCTCTAGCGCCTACAGGTGTGACAAACTTGCACGACTTCTTCTTCTTCTTATTCTTCTTCTTCTTCTTCTTCTTCTTCTTCTCATGGGCTTTAACCGACTTAGATGAAGTGACAAGTTTGTCCACCATGTATTCCATAGAGGGAGGAGTTTTGCCACTTGATAATAAATTCCACCGCTTTCAATTTATTCAACAATTTTGCAAGATATTAATCCATCCTTTTCAGATTATAATTAAACAGAAATTGTTGAAAACTATTCGACAAAGTCTGCAGGATAATCTCTATCGGATATTCCTTAACAATAATAGCGCCAAGTATCTCCAACTCATTTAGATAACTTATCATGTTCAACAACATAATTCTTGAAAGGTGATCCTTTAACCATTTTGGTTGTCAAGAGAGCCTTCATGGCAATCTTCTTTGCAGAACAATTCTGCTCTCCGAACATCTCTTTGAGAGATTCGAGCATATGGTAAGCAGATGATGTTGCTGCAAGACATTCTCTATTGAGGCAAGACTGTAGCTCATTGCCATCTCATCATCCTTGACCCATTTATCATAGGTTTTGATATCCTCACCAGTAGCATCCGCTGGTTTAATGGGTCATTCTTCAACCAACACATATTTGAAACCTTCATATGTTAGAACAATATCAAAGTTTTGTTTCCGATCCACATTGTTAGAACCTTCCAGTTTGTTTTGGTTCCAGATAGAGGACAGAGGATTGAAGTGAGACATAGTTAATTTGAGAGATATGTAAAATAGATCATTAGTAACATATGACTTTTTTTATTAAAAAAAAAACAATACACATATAATCATGCTAATGAACAGTTAGAATTGATAGGGAAACTTAACCATTCAAGAAAATATAAGAGCAAGTTCATATATAGAGTACCACTTAAACAAGACAAGTCCAACTCATACAGAGTAGTTTGTGAAGTTTACTCAGGTATATATATTGGATTTTGTTCATTTATTCAACATGCAACTTAGTTGGAAAGTTAAAACAAGTCATCAAATCAAAAGGCAAAAATAACAAAAATAAACAAGTTTATCCGATGGGGAAGAGGACCTATCTCAACATATAAACTCATATTAATTGTAAAAGTCATTAATCTGAAGTAGGGATGAACCCTTAGGGCATCTCCAACCCAATCCTCTATTTTACTCTCTAAATATAGAGTTTTCTATTTTTTTCAAACAACCAACTCCAACCCAATTCTCTATTTTACTCTCTAAAAAAGAATTTTCTCTCTCCTCAATATTATATTATTATCTCTATTTCATTCTTATTTTTTTTATTTCATAGTATAAATCCTTTGTCTCTTTTTTCCCAAATAATTATTATATATTTTTAATTAGTGTGATATAAAATTATATTTTATTCTAAATTTTTAAATAAAATAAATTGCAAGAAAACATAATATAATACATAAATTAGGGGACAAAATTCAAATAAAAGTGATATACAATTACATAAACACTCAATTTTCAAAATCATTACGTTGCTCCCATAAATGCTCTATTAATGCATTACAGAATTCAAAATGAGCATTTGTCCTTAAATTTTTATGCCTAGCTAAAAAACTGTTCAATCCGGAGATTTTCATCTGTGGTTGGAGTTGGAGCATCTACGACATCTAAAAATAGTGCATTGAGATCACTTTCATCCTCAATTATCATGTTGTGCAATATAATTCATGTAGTCGTCATATCATGTAACACTTCCTTTCTAAAAAACGTGACGGTCCTGCAATAATTGTAAAACGTGATTGCAAAACTCCGAATGCACGTTCAACATTTTTCCGGCACGATTCTTCTTTCATCACGAAATATTTCTTCTTTTGGGAATGAGAATCACGAATAGTTTGAAAAATTGTAGACCATTTAGGACGAGGCTTTACTTTGCAATCATTGGAATCCGAGGCTCCTAGTCCTATATCACATATAGTATCATCTCCTAACTGATCATCTTTTTTACTTAATTCAAATGAGAATTTTTCAGGTCATCACGCTTCATATGAACGACATATTGGGGTGAAGAAATCAAAATTAAAGAGATCAAAAGATGAAGGTCTTTTGTCAATTATGAATTTTTTTTTAAAAAAAAATAATCGACTTGAAAAGATGTTATCAGTGTCTACTACATCCAAACAAAGGACAACGAAAGGCTAGATAGACATATCAAAGCCAAGGAATTTAGAGACGAAACTAAATTTTAATAAAAAAACTAGAAACTATAAGTGATTCAAATGTTCGTGATTACATGCAACGTGAACAACAACAAATACTTGAAAAAGGAAACCGATAATCACAACCGCAATCACAACCACAATCGCAACAATTCTCGAAATCATATCCTAATTTTTTCGAATAGTGTTATATTTGGAAACGACCTACCTGATTACTAAATTATTATTGTGATCAATTAATTATTATGTTATGTATCGTATTTTATCTTGTATTTAAATTATTATGTTATGTATTATATTGTATTGTTATCTTGTATTTAAATTATTATGTTATGTATGTATTGTTATCTTGTATTTAAATTATTATGTCATGTATTGTGTTTTTAAATTAAATGTTTCATCTTGCCATTTTAATTTTGTGTATTCTTTACAATCAAATTAATAATGAAATAAATTTTTATTATTGATGAAAATTAGAAAAAAAAAATATTACCAACTTGAAATTAAAGTAGTATATATTAAAAAACATTTTTAAAAATATTATATTACATTTACAAAAGAATTATGAATATTAGATATTTAGTTAATGGAATTATATATAAAATAATATGTTAATTAGAAAGTAATAGAAATAATAATAAAATAATGAAAAAGTAAAATAGAGAGTGTGAATAGTAGTACTATTCACCTCTCTATTATGGAGGATAGAGAGTAAAATGAAGAGGGGTTGGAGAGCCCATTCTCTATTTTACTCTCCAATTATAGAGAATACAGAGTAAAATAGAGGTGGATTGGAGATGGTCTTAATACTTTTTTAAAATATAAAGAACAATATTTTTTTAAAAAAAAAATTGTTTTTTATCAACGAACAACATGATATATACATATTTAATCAAACATGTATTAAAAGCATGGATTCTTATTACATTATCAGTTATATGTAAGAAGGCTCTGATACAAATTGTTAGAATATACACAGCGAAAGCATTATTCAGAACTACAAACATAAATAACAACATAATAAAGCAAACATCATAAATTGTGAAACTCTAACCTTTTGAAGCTTTTACACAAGTCGTTCAACATTCGGACTCAAGAATTGTAGCCTTCTACTAATTCGTGGTCAACTCTCTCAATCAATTCTTGTGTAGGCAAGCAAATTTCAAAAAAATAAGGATATTTCCTTGTGAACCACCAACCCTATTTATACTTTTCAGAAGAAGGGAAAGGTTTATGTTTCTAGTCATAGTTAATACTCATTAATAATCATTAAATACATTTTAAGTGTATTGAGACACTATTAAGTGTATCCAACAACCATGATCAATAGTCATCACGAACCATTAAATACCATTAAGTGTATTTTGACACCGTTAAGGTATTCAACAACCATGATCAATAGTTATCAACAACTACTAAATATCATTAAGTGTCTTTTAACACCATTAAGGTATCTAACAACCATGATCAATAGTTATCAACAACCACTAAATACCATTAAGTGTATTTAGACAGTCATTACACACCAAGAATATTTAAACACCATCAATATCCATTAATACAACAATATTTGTTTCTTCCATCTTTTAAGAAAACAAAGAAACCTAGTAATTTCCTCTTTCTTCTTTTAAGGAAATGAAAAGTTTTCTCTTTTAAACTAATAAAATTCAATAACGATTTATTCCTAAACTGAAAAAAATATTAATAGTCCTTTTTGTTTTTGAACTCGATCAATTAACCAAGCATAGTAGGTACCACAGATTTATTAGCAGATTAATTCGTAAAAGCATGAATTAATCGTATCATAATAAATTATATATTGTACCACTAAAAATCCGTATTGCACTCCTCTATTTAATTTCAAACTTTTTTCGTTCCAAATCATTTAACTCCCCATGTTAGATTTACCGACACCAATCAGTTAAATGAAACTTCTGAAAAATTTAATCCATTGATTAATTTAATCCTTTATCTTTATGTTTAAATTAATTCACAGATATACATATATAATCCATCTGTAGGGTTTTCATGTGACTACTTATAAGTAACCATAAATGTGTCTTCTTTCTCATATGTGAATGGTTCTAATTACCTGATTCGTTGTAAGATCACGAAACAGACAATGATCAAGGAAAAAATGAGATATAACAATTAAGGTCTAGTAAATTTACTAACAATTATCAAATTAAAAGTCAACTTTTGTAGACTTAACACAGATGACAAGGTAATAGAGGAGACTGCTTAACAGTTCCAGATCCAACACTATTACAAGTTGATCCGTCGGCTACAATAACGGAAGATGGTGCTTTGTGTGGTTGAAAGGTTGAAAGATATTAGGATTACTTGTTATGTGATTTGTAGCTCCTGAATCAATGACCCATTTATTTTGAGACGATAACAAGGCATACTTTATCGGACTTAGCAAAAGCGGTAACTGAAGTGGATTTTTGATATCGAGAAAAATTAGAGAACTCCTCCACCAAAATCAAATTCATTTTGTTAGATGATGGACTAGAAGCACCAAGAATTATACCTTTGAGTTACAAGATTATGATCACTCATTGTTCCAATTAAATGCTCAATATAACAAAATAAATTGACAGGTGAAACCAGCAAAATGCCAAGAAGTAGAAATATCCAATAGATTTCCAGATGTTCAAGAGTTAATAGAGTTTGATTGGTCCAATAAAATTAATTCTTCACATAAAGTAAACAATCAATCAAGCCAGAGAGAGAGGAAGATTCAATCAAACTTTTAGCAGTACTCTGACACCAAAATCAGTAAATACAATGTCAATGATTTTATCTAAGGAAAATAAAGTTTAAGGATCTTTGAATGCTTTGAAATCAACCCAACAGAGGTCTGTTGAACAAAAGACCACAAAATCTGACTGGAAATACTGAAATGATTCTAGAAATAAAAATTTGACCTGATTCATATTTTACACACGCCCCCACGTGTCTAAGATGCAAAAGTTGCTTGAAATAGTTCGCCGGAACTTGAGCCTCACACTTTTCCCTGCCAGCCACCAGATTCTTGTTCTACAGATAGGGTGAGGTGGTCCTCTCTAGGTTGGTTGTGAGATTGAAATATCAAGTCCCAAGTACCTCCCAGTAGGAGACGTGACTAGCCAAGTCACTTACGAATAATTTTCTAAACTGACTAGCACCAATAATTCGAATAAAAAAAGAAAGAGAAAGGAACTCTGCTCTGATACCATGTAAAATACAAAGAAAATGGAACAATATTCCTTGTTTTATTAATCCAAAAAAGAGATCTATTTGTAGGAGTACAGATAATTGATCTAAGGAAAACAAATAATCTATCTAAGGAAAACAAAATCAAAAAATTCTTAAATATCTCTATCTATGATTGTGTTGAGATTTATGTATTCTATAGAAAATTATGTCTATCTACATTCTAACAGCTTATAACTTGACGTTTTTGTGTTATATTCATTATGCATGTTGGGGTTTTTTTGTTTGTTGGATTGATAATGGAAAATGACTTTGATTTTGGATATCTCCAAGGTGTACATATATAGATGACACATTCAATAGTGCTACATATATTATGAATCTTAATACATATGTTGGGATAGAGCTGATTTCATTGATAAAACGGGAGAAAATTCGAGCAAACAGAATTATGGTACTGATATTGTTGAGAGATGTGTAATTCCAAAATCACCATGTGAATCAAACAAGTTAATGAACCCCTTTGATGCATGTGATGAAACAAATAAGCAGATTCTGGACTCAACTGCAGAGAAATTGATTAGTCTTTAAATGACTGTTGATAATATGAGCATGAAATTATGGATGCTTTACACAAAATAATAATAGCTACAACAATAGTAATACCTACCACATCTGAAATACTTTAGGTGTTCCAAGTTATTTTATTGTTTGTGTTGTTTCTTCTCTAGTCAAAAATTGGAAAACTGATATACATTCAGTTGGAGCTAATTCTCATGTGCATACTAGTATTTTCCTTGTTTAAAAGAGTTTTGACAACCTAAACTACTTTCTTGATTTATAATTTAAGCTTTCTTGACTGTAGGGCTATTAGCTATTGGTAGCCAATCTAGGAATTTTAACAATGAAGCTATTAGGCTTATCTTGTGCATGTAGAGTTTCTACCAAATCACCAAGTTTCAAAACTAACTTCCTCAACAGTCAAGGACAAAACCTGTATTATTGGAATTGCTTAAAAGATTATTGCCTTCTTTATCTCTGATATTCATTGCAGGCACACAATTTGAGATTCTTTGGCCCCTACAAGGATTGATGATGAGAAGAAAACAGTGATTACTTGTTTGTTTGCCCTGCTACAATAATAACCTGGCCGTGTCTTACTGAAACACTGATGTCATGATTGTTTAGTTCCTCCGCAACAATTTGTTCCCTTAAATGGAATATAAATCTTCTTTGTGGAGAATTTCTCCATTTGTACTAGCTTATGTCACTGAATTTGTGCTTTCGATATAGATTTGGATTCTTTGTGGATGTATCTCTAAGTTTTCTTAATCAATTATTCTTATGCTCTTGCAGTTCGTTGGTATTTTTGGATAACTCTTAGTGAATTTTAGAGTTCTTTTGTGAAGATTGAAGCTACAGGTCAATATGCAAGTTTAAAAGATGCACACGGCCATTAATATTTTGCTAGGAAAGTTGTGCAAAACATGAAATCATAGTCTAGCTAGGGATATAGTTAATTTTCTAAGTTATTTTGGTTAATTAAATATTGAAACTTACACCAAGGGATATTTACCAATTTTTATATTTATATCAGCCTTTTATATGGAGATTTATCGTAGAAATCTTATACTTATTGGTAGAACTTATATACTTTTGTTAAATGAAGATCCAAAATAATTGGTGGTCAATTAAAAACAAAAAATTTTGCTCGTCTCTAAAACTTCGTCTAAGACGAAATACTTTGTTGTCTCTAAAGTTTCATCTAGGATGAGACAAATTCTTGTCCCTAAAGGGTCATCTAGGATGAGACAACTTCTTGTCCCTAAGACGAAATACTTTGTTGTATCTAAAGTTTCCTCTGCAATTCGAGGTCCTGGCTTGTGTGGGTCAAATTAGGTTTAGTTAGTTGTACTGAGCTCATTTCTATCTATTATGCTCATGTGCTTGTCTTTTAAATTCCACTTTGACCTTTTCTATGTCTAGATTCTATCATTTCATATAGCTTTTACTTTCTTACTCAATCGGTCTATGATGCTTATTGAAAACCTGTAGTTTTGGTACTCATGCGACATTCTGCATCTATTTTGTGATGCAGATCCGAGCACCATCTATAAACGTTCATCATTTGAGCCTATTGCAGGTTTGAATCATAGGTAAGGCTGAGCACTTGGCGTCCTAGACTTGCCTATCTATATTTGTATTTTGGTAGCCAGTCTTTTGCTTTTTGCGACAAGCTTTGTATTTTGGGTCCATATTTGGAACTTGTACTCTTTTGTTTTAGATAGCTCTGTACTTGTGACTTTCAGGTTCTGGGAGGGATCTGTTGTATATGTCTTTTGGTTTGTTTCATTCAGTTGTTCTATTTCTGTATTTAAATTCTGCTTCCGATTTGTTTCTACCCTTATATCCATCGCTTGTTGTTCTGGGTTACATCTTTTCTATCTTTCTAACCAACCTTGATAATTGAAAAAAAGAGAATCAGCTCATCACCTCTAGAGAAAAATTTCAAAACAATGACTTCTGACTATGAGATTACATTACGTTTCCAGATATTTGATGTTCGCTTGCTGCCATGGTGTTATTTGAACAGGGGGTAAACCAAATGGAACCAAGAAACGGGTGAACAACAATGGGCAGGAGACAACACAAATGGTGAGGGCTCAACCATAAGATACTTATAACACAACTAACATGATCAATTGTTATCCACACCTATATTCCTTGTGACTATTCTAGGGGCTAGGAAAGTTGCAAATTCTTTCGCATGGGCATATTTCGCATAATGGATAAAACTTCAACTATACACGATATAATTCATTGCACAAGAAAGTCATTTATTAATCAAACAAAAGCACAAATATAATGCCCTGTTGTGTAAAATTACTACCAACCTTCAGAATTTTCAGTGCTTACAACTCATCTTGGTTGACATCCCCTACAGGTAAATATTGAAATACAAAAAGCCCATGCCTGAGTATCCCAAATTTTCGGTATTCTCCACATACCTGCATAGGCATTATTCGGATACATTGATATGGAACTGTTGCAAGCAGGGACGGAGCCATCTTTCATAAAAGGGAATCCTAGTTCCTACTAATAAATAATATATGAACAATTTTTGTGTATATATATAAATTTTAACCGCAACTGAAAGAATGCTACAAAACTGAATATCATCAAGAGTTGACAAATACATCAAAAGAATCTGGAATATGATGCCTGCAGATATCTTTTTGTGTATTTGAAAAAAAAAACAAATGTTTTGATGGGAACTCGACTCGCGACAGTTCTTTGAAGTCTATTTGCTAGTTGGCATTTCCACTCACCTGTAAGCAATGTTGATAGCTCTATGGGTTTTGTTAGATCCCAAAACTTCCAAGGCAGCATTCTTTGACTGTTTAAACGTGCCGCCCTCATTTGAAATTAGAAAAAATTGTATTACAGAGATCCCATCATCTAGAGAACAAGCTTATATTTAAATGTGTCGCCCTCATTGGAAATAAAAAAGATATTAATTACTGCATAAAGAATTTCTTTGATTATTCACTAGGTCAATAAAAGACCTCAATTGACTTACGAATCAAGGTTATACAAAACTTCATGAAAGACTAAAGATAAAAAAAAAAAAAAATCTGACGGAATAATATAAGAACTTCATAACCTATTTTTTTTTACTTAAAACTATAGATAAAGGGATGACAGAAGACTAACAACAACTAACTTAATAACAATGATGAGAAATGACCATATTAGAAATTTGAACCATTGGTAAAGTTTTGTCCATGTATAGATCCAAATTCAAGAACTCCAGTTACCGCTCAATGATAATAATGATTGCAAAAACTTTCATCCTCTTTACCTGGCTCATGGAAAACATTTATATCAATCTTGAGATGCTAGGCCATAATAAAACATCTTGTTTTTTCTATCTTTCTTCATCTACAACTTCATTGTCAGCATCTACTTCAATATGTGTTTATCTAACAGTATTTATGAGCCAATTTGCATGATCTTATTCATTTGTATTCACTTTTTTCATTCTCGTTCATTGTTTGAAATTCTTCGATCTTGCCTCAACATGTTTACGGTAGTGATCTTCTAGTTTCACTACAAAAATATTGTCTATATTTTTTATTTTCTTGTAAATAATGGAAACATGGTTTTACACTTGTGAAAAAAGAATAACACCAATATATAATTCAATCCATGTTGTAACCTTATATGCATACTAAAACAAGATTTTTTTCCTTTTCGACAAACTAACATTACTTGCATTCTCAGACTCAATCAACTTCATTTCAATCTTTGGCTAAGTGGTCATGTTTTCCATATAGATAATTTTTTTCTTCTTTAATTATTTTCTCTTGTAATGGAAAAAATGAACAAATAGTGTAGCCAAAAGATTGAAATGAAACTGATCGAGGTTGAGAAAGCATGCACTGTTAGTTTCTCAAAAAGAAAAATATTTTGTCCCCACAAGCAAATAAGTTTGTCACCTTAACCGAATCAGATGTTGGTGTTACACTATTTCACATAGCGAAAAATCATGTTCTTATAATTCCACAAGTATAGAAAATATAATTGACAATTTTTTTGACGTGGCACTAGAGGATCGACAGCGTGATCATGTTGTTTTCAAATCAAATGTCTTTCAGGCATTTGAAGATCTCTGTAATGAATTAAAAGCATTGAACAAGAAAGAAAAAAAATGAATACTAATGTTTAAGATTATGCACTCTGGCTCAGAACTACCTTAAATTAAAACATGGAAAAGCAGAAGTTGACAATGAAGTTGCGGATGGTAAGCTTAAAAAACTAGAAGTGTTATTATGGCCAAGCATCTCAAATTTTATTTAAATGTTTCCCCTCAGACTGAGGAGAATGATAGTTCTTGAACTCATAATTATCATGGAGTTGATAATTGGAGTTGTTACAATTAGAGTTATGCTTTGAAAAAAATTTCCAGTGATTGAGTCTTTTAATGTGGTCAATTCTTGTCTTTTGTTAATAAGTCACTTATTTTTAGTCTTCAGTCACCAATTTATGAAAGGTTTTAGACAACAAAATAGAAGGCTATGAGCTCTTATGTTATTAAGTAAATCATTTTTCTTTGTTGCTTTGAGTTGTTTAAATTTGTAAATTAATTAAAGTTATTTACAGAACCAGTGAATAATGTGAAAGTGATGGATCAAAGAAAACACACGTGCACTAGTTAGTGTTGTTTCATGGTTCCATTATCTGGGAGGGTGCATATACATTTTACACCAAGGCTATATTTGAGATAGTGAAATCTTTTGTATTATAAGTTCATAAAACATCCATTAGCTATAAGTATTATTTTATGATGAATATAATGTGGAACAAGAATATGTGAACTAGCAACGTAGATAGTAGCTATTTAAAGAAAAAAAATATTCTTTCAAAGTAATTAGTTCATGTATTACACTATCTTAACTGTTAAACACCTAATAACAATCCATTCATTATTAACTTACCTTGTAAATAATGCATGCATTAGATTATTTATTTTGTTTTTTTAGTCAAGTTCCCATGATAAAAGAAGACTATGCCATAGGAACCTACAAACATAATTAAAGTGTGTAATAATGCTTGCATTAATTCAACTAAGATTATTTCTTATGTGTTTTGTTTGTTTTATTAAAAATAAAATGCATTGTTAACTTCCATAAAAAAACCATACACACTCTTTAGCTTGGGGAAATGTTTGGGGGAGATTTACGGGGTAATAATGCCGTTAATCAATCTAGTACGTTCTCTGACACCCTTTATATTACTAATACATGAAAATTCATGGTATTAGTAATACACACCTCCAGGGGCGGACCCACATGTCGTCCAAGGTGTTCACCCGAACACCCTCGATAAAAAAATACACCGTATGCCTAAGGTGAATTTTCTGGATTTGTTTGGATATATATATTTTGAACACTCTCAATCACAAATGAATGAGATAGCCTAGCGGCAGCTAAGCTCATAGTTATGCGTAATGTCCTGTGTTCAAATCCCTGGGATGTCATTTTATTTATTTTATTTTGTTGGCTTATTTACATGTTTATACTTTTATTTTCCGAACCTCCTGAACGAAAATCCTAGGTCCGCCACTGCACACCTCAATATACAATAGAGTTTATAACAAGTGCAAGTATTGTGGTACTTTTCGCAGCTTCAACAGTATAACAAAGAAGGTATTAATATGGTAACTTTAATATAAATATCCACAGGTATAATACAACGGACTGTGTAGTTCCTTTCCATAAATATTACAAACTTGCTTCTCTCTCTATATCTTTAAAGCCTATAAACAATCAAGTACATCAAAATTGTCCTCTATTTGAGCTAATACATTATGTCTACACCAAAAATAAAAGAGGATTAGACTGTTCATTTTGTTCTTCTTCAAACTATTTGCACATCCCTCAATGTACCTCTTGTTCCTTTCGTCCCAGATTGTTAACCATATGCATGTTGGGACGAATTTCCATATCTCCTCCTTCTTTATAACATTTCTATCCTTGTTTCAACTGCTTAAAACCCATGTGATACTTCCAAGTTTTAGCCATATGGTTCTTTGTAGACAAATGACCATTATAAATAGATTATCTGTCCATTTTCAATGTAAGAAAAAATGATTGATTGATTGTCTAGCTCCCTACACAAAAAATTTGGTCTATAATAACATACACAATCAGTCATGCTATTCAACTCTACATATTATAGTGGCTAATATGGATTCCATGTTCTTCTTGAAATCTGGAAATGACCTCATTGTGTCATGAACCACTACCAAGTTGTTAGGAGTTTTAGAGAAGATCAAGTCATAGGACGATGAACAGAAAAATCTAAGTCAATTTACTTCGACTTTTCTTTGTGTTCTTTTTCCTAAAATAAACTATTTTGCATATAACTTTAACTCACTAAAGAAAAGTTGAAACAAAGAGTTCAATGGATGAGGAAACACCAATAGCATATTTTTTTTAAAAATATTAAATACGACATGTCTTATTCCACAAAATTCATTTTAAATATGGAGTCTTATTACATCAATAATAAATCTAATCCTTATGAAACTAGGAAATATAAACCCTATTCTAGAAAAATAACAATTTCTAAGCCTAATTCTTATGAAATAAGATGAAAAATATCCTATTTATAATGAAATACATAAAGCTACTAAAAGTATAATTAGATACTCAATTTAATTGGCTTTCTTTCGAACATACGTCTTGCCTACGAGCCCAACCACAACAATCTAACTTTCAAATAGGTTTAATTTGTAGAGGTTAGGATGGATTGAATTGATAATTGAGTTGTTCATTAATCCAGTATTTGGGAAAGCACTCATTTCACCACTTTAAGCTTGAAGCGGAGTTCGACAATGTAAGGGCCTCAATGCATTAGTAAGTTTGAACCAATCACTCTTTTATGATAACTTTGATATGAATTTATCAAATAAAGAAGTGTCAAAACGATTTTGATAAGGTGGATGATAATGTAGTGGAAGAAAATGATGAGAAATATAATGGTAAGGGAGAAATACAAGATTCTAACAATCTTGTCCAAGTATATCATTTAGAAGAACAAGAAATAAATGTTGAACCATTAATGGCTTGATTTTGTCATACCTACTTTTTATCTTATAATTTGAACTTTTGCTTATATATTCTTTCTATTTATGTTGGTATTTTTTTAATTAAATTGCGCTTAATTCAATAAAGGGCGCACTTCTCTTACAAATTATGATTTAAGCAAAGCAAGTCTTGCCACTTTTTTCCACTTCACACTTTCCTTAACACTACAGTAACCTACCTAAATCATATTTTAAAGGAGCTTTTTAACTTCAACAAAAACCACAGAACATTTTTACTTTTATAAACATTGGTCAACACCTCATCTTCTGACTTATGTGGTCTTTATCATAGAAGGGTATAGTAGAGACCCATATCGGTGTTATTAGGGGCTTGAGAGACAATGGTATTATCCGCACACTGTATTTTTATGTTGGAAACTAGAAATAATATATAAGTCTATTGACCCTATCTTAGAAAGTAATTTCAGATTAAAGGCAATTAAGATCCATGACTAAAAATTCATAGTTAACAATTGTCAAACTTAAAGATATATTACATTTTAGCATGAACAAGACTTAAATAAGGACATCACGTTCTGTGATTGCCAAGTCATATAATTACTAAACATGTTGTATTTCAGGGCATAAATATAAGTTATTATCAACAAGACATAAGCTTGACAGAATTTACCCTAAATTCCTTAACTACAATTTCATACCCAATTATTCATTGTTATTGGAGTGTTCATGATTGAATTTTCAAATCCTAATCAACATGATACACAAGAATCTGAATGATTCAAAGCTTATCTAAGCTATAATCTACAAAAGGTGAAGAGACTAGCAAATCAATGTTTAGAAGTACCTATCTCTCAAGAGGGTGACAACTTATTGGGGGTATATATGTGTCTCCGTACTCTGCTTTATTTTGAGCCATCCTCAAACTTCTTCAATCTCTCATTCCACATATCCTACAATCATATAATAATAATTTGTACATATTATCTCTCTATGGCATACATGAGCAAATATAAAATAAGAAAAATAAGATCGTAAAACCTTGTAGTAAAGTTCAGCCCGATGAATAAGATAGAATCGAAGATTGCCTCAAAAAGAGTTCCCAATATTATTCTAACATATCCCCCATACCGGAGATTTAATTGCTCTCTCTTCCTTATAGTCTATGTCATTGCCTCCACCTCCACCTCCGCCTCCACCTCTTATTGTTTTCCTTAAACCTTCATGCTTTGTACCCTAAAATCCCAACTATCATATTATTGACTCACTCGTATGATAGGGCTTTTACAACGTGGGCCAAACTCACTCATATGACATGCTCTTTCAATGTGGGCCAAAACCCACTTATATGATGGGATTTTCTAACATTGTCCAAATAAACAAGTTTTTGCACTGATAAATCATATTTTAATTATATTTTCTAAATTTGCTTGAAAGATATTTTTAATAAGGTAATGGGTTGTTTCGTGATTTAAACATATAAGACCAAAACAAGATTCTATTATATTATGCTCTGAGATTGAAGAGAATTGGTATTATTGAAAATTACCTAGCTTATCAATTGTTCTCTAGTGTTATAGATCAAGCACTTGAATCCCTACTTGACGTCAAAACCAATCCCCACCCCCACCCCCCATAAATCGTCTCTTACTTATGAAAATCTTATTTTTGTTAGCATTATGAATTAATAGAGAATGATCTTATATATTCGTGTATAGTGTTGTAAATAAGTGTAATTATACAATTTTTTTGAAGTTATCACAGAGAATAATATTGTTATAGAATAGTGGATTTGGAGGGATAGCATAACAGATTAAAGTACATTTAAATGGCAGATTTAAAGGGATTGAATTGTTGATCTTTAGGGATAGGAATAGCGAATTTTTAAGGATGGGTAATGTGCATACTGCCTATATAAAATAAAGACTCTCCCTTTGAGAGGCATTTAGAAAAATCTTGACATGGTATTAGAGACTTCTCTTGGTTGTCTTGTTTTATAGAGTTCTTTTCGATAATCTTGCTTTCGTCAACAATTAGTCCTTAGCGCCTAAGATTCTTGGTCTTGATCATTCTAGCTGCTTTCTTTAGTCATTGTATTTCTAGTTTTTTTAGCTATTCAAAAAACTGAATTCACATCACTTTGAATCCTTCAGTGTTCTTTTCACCGGAAATAATTCTTCTTCTTGGGAATTTCAATTTCAGTCTTTTAACACCGGAAAAAAACTATGGGTTCAGATAGATGATTGTGATCCTGCTCCTATTGATAATAACAATTTAGGTGAATGGAAGATTGAAGATGATCGATCGGGTGATAACATAAATTTTAGGTCAATTGACCCTCTTATTGTTCATAATTTACGGCCTTAGACACTTTCTATTAGAGTTTCAATTGCAAACTATTCTCAACGACGTCTCTATGTTTAGGATTATTATTCTAGATTTTGAGCATATGGGCTCAATTTACATATATTATATATGCCAAAATACCTTCTAATCATTATTTGTAATTCAGTCAGTTCATGAGCAAAGCAAACAAAAATAATTTTATTGATTAATTATGGTCCGAGTTTGAGAGTGTTCGCTCTAACTTGATGAACATGATTAATCTCCCTCCATGTATGTTTTTTTAGGGAACTACTTTTCTAAGAGCACCATCTTGTCCCACAAAATGCTTGCAAGAATGAAAATGATGTCATTGTTGCATTTGTTGCTCAAGGTAAAGGAAAGGGCAGTGATATAAATAGAACTCAATGCTAAAGTTGCAAGGAATACTGTCACGACCCAAAAATGGGTGTGATGGCATTCGTCTTATCCCACCAAGATAAGTCAACCTAAAACTCAATCACCTAATTAAGTGCGGAAATAAAACAAAAGCTCAATAATAATTCAACTTAATTCAATCCCCAAAATCTGGTTGTCACGTGCACAAGCCTCTAATGTAAATACTAGAATTGAAATAAAACACACAAGTCTAAATTGAAGTTGTCTTTCAAGTAAAAACAAAGCCATAAATGGGAGTACGAAGGTTCGCTAAGATGACAAACAGCTACCTCACAATTCTCCACTAGATGCCTCAGAAACGAAAAGATGGAAGGTATCACGAAGATACGGTCTCATAACCTACAAATATTTGTAGAAGCAAGGGGTGAGTACCAAACCACACGGTACCCAACAAGCAAACCGCTAAACACAAGATAAGAGAACAAAATATGGGTACTCCTTACACCGTATCCGAACCTCCACACTACAACCTGCGTAAAGCTAACCCAACTAACAGTTCACAAACACCCAACTCAATAATTACACTCTAACAGATTACAATTCCCAATAACAACTCAATATTTGTCAGTCACAAATTTCACAGAAAATCACTCACAAGATAAAAAAACACTAGTACAGGTTCATCAATGATCAAAATGTGCAATGCTATGAAATGCAATGTCAAATACAGTGATGCATGTATGACCTAATGATACACACCCGTTGTCTCTCATCCTGGGACCCATGGGGAACATATCTGTCCATGCATCTATCGCGACGTGCGATACGAACCTCAATACTAGTAACCATCGCGGCGCGCGATACGTCCTTCGAAATGTAATATCCATTGCGGCGCACGATACGATCCTCGAAATGGTACACCCTCTCATAACATAACACTTATAATAACCACGTCTCAGATCAATGCAAATGACATGCTCAAATAAAAATGAGGAGATAACCATTTTGATAGCAAGGCACAATTTACAAAAATGCAATTGTGATACAACACCAAAAGGTAAGCAATAAGCCTCCAAATCATTCTCAAACATCACACAAGGAAATACACAAATTTCATACGCTTATCAAGGGTTTAGAAATCCACTTGCCTTATCCAATCGAATAATCACTCTAGGACTTGAGCCTTCCCTTTCCGTTGAGCTTCCGAATCGATGTAATCTATTCAAGTATATATTCACAATAAGGTTTTGGAACTAACAACACCCACATTACTACGTGTGTAACCTTGACAAAAAAAATTCACCCAAATTTATAATCACGTTCGTAATTCTTGATGCCAACTAGCATGTCAACTATCATATTTTCCAAGTTTCAAGTCTAAGGCTAAGTCCCATTTTTTTTTCAATACCAACTCTAATAATTCACATACGCTATAACACACCAATAACTATTTTCCAATCTTAGTATAGCAAAAACTTGAATTATAATATGATAACAATAGTAAGAATTCTAAAGATATTAAAAAAACTCGATTTGTGGACAAAATTCCACGGAAACCAACAATTTTCCAGAATCCACTTTGTTACGCATTATTTTTTTATAAACTTACTCTTCAATACTTACCTATCTAGTCAATGGCATAATTAGTAATTGTCACTTTCCTGGTAAATTCTCAACTTTGCAGAATGCAAATGCTTACATATATTTTCCCTTCCAATTACTTCCAACAACCCAATATCATAATATCTTATTTCCATAGAATCATTAATGTTTCATGATAAAGTTTCCTAGTAAATTGTGTACCATGCAACAAATATACTCCACTTACCATTTTATATTGCAATTATATTTATGCCTATCAAGAATCCATTTAATACTAATGACAATAAGCTATTCACATTCAACAATCAAATGTACATAAACAAAGCTAACCAATAATATATCTCCAGCCATTATATAAAATTATTAATTAATTACTACTCAATCACTTGTAACCCTGTCAATAGAACTTTTTTTCTTTAACCTCGAATAGATTTTACACTCAACATTGCAGCTACGCTTTATACCTCCCGTAATAATAATAATAATAATATAATAATAATATATATATATATATATATATATATATATAATCATCTATGACACATACCAAATTGAAAATGCTTACCTCAATGAATTCTTTCTACACGAACGGCGCCAGGAGTATTTCCTCTCCTTCTCTTTTCTAAAATAAACCTTAGAAAGGAGTATTTCCTCTCCTCTATTTTCTAATATAAAATCCTACTAACTTTTTTTAATATTTCAGACTTGGCCCCTATTATTAAAAAAGACCAATTTACCTGCAAATTAATTAACTATAGTTCAATGACTATTTAAAATTATCAAAACAATGACCTTTCAGATCCGGTTCATTACAAATACGATCATATTTCTAGAACTTGTTGTAAGAAGTTCTGTGATTATTGTAAATATGGACACATTAATAAAGAATGTCCCACATGCCCTCAATACCATACGGTAATATTTTTTTCAAACTGGATAAATGATTCCACTATTGATAACTCATCTTAATGACAAACTCTTACTCTTGAAATGGCACACTGATCGTGTCAGCCTTTTTAACATTGGAATTACAAGGTATTAATGTTACATCTAATTTTGGATTGTTGATTGGGTGGTTCAAATCAAATTAAAACTCAAATGTTGGTGGTGCTAGCAGCGTTAATGTCTCCCTCATTTGTCATTCTCCTAGTATCAGCCTTTGTTCTGATACCACTTTGTCACAACCTTAGACTTCTACTAGGTCCACCATGCAGAACTTGATAAGTTGTTCACAAATCTTTCATAATCTTGCAAGTTCAAGTAATCTCTTTACTACTAGATCGCAGAGGGAATGAAGAAAGATTAAAGAAAATTACTTAAAAGACTTTTGTATTACTCAAGAGTTAGAAGATTTGCTTTTCTTTCTTGATGAATTTACAAATGGATGCCCCTATATTTATACTACTAATTAGGGGCTAATATTTAAATAAAAATTATCATGAAAGTCCCTAGATATTTACAAATAAACCCCCATTCTAGAATACTATACACAACTAAAAAATTTAGAAGGACTTTCCATGTAAATTCATTTTTTCCATGGAAAATCTCCACATTTCTCTATAATCATCCGCAAGGACTACTCTTTTTTCCTATGTAAATCCTCCACATGAAAACTGTGTCATGTGACACTTACATGACGCTTATGTGGCATGATGACATGTCACATCGTCACACTTTTCTCTATATTTGGAGGGTAAAATTGGGAATGACACCATCTCCAACCCCTCTCTATTTTACTCTCCACTCTCTATATTTGGAGGGTAAAATAGAGAATGTTCTCTCCAATTACTCTCTAATTCACCCGATACTCTCCAGTTATAGAGAGTTTAATAGTTGTTCTCCAAATTTGGAGAACTATTATTCAACTCTTTATTTCGTTTTTTGATTATTATATTATTATTTCTATTATTGTAATTAACATATTATTTTTCATATAAGGCTATTAACTAAATCTCTAATATTCGAAATTCTTTTTACATGTAATATAACATTTTTAAAAAAATATATTATTTAATATATACTACTTTCATCCCGAAGTAATAATATTTCAAATATATTTTTTAAAAAACTTTGCACTTTAAGTGATATAATTTGATAATGTTATTAATTTTCACTATGAAGAATGCACAAAATTTAAATGATGAGATAAAAATTTTAAGTAAAATTAGGAATAACATACAAGCACCCCCTACACTATACCGGAATCTTAGAGACACACTTAAACTTAACTAGGGTCCTATTACCTCCTAAACTAATTTAAAATGGAATAAATACATCACAAACACTGACATGACATGGAGAGTGTGCGCACTCTCTTGAAGCAAGTGATGAGTGTACAAATTGGACACATCCATTTTTTGATTGGTACATTTATAATTAGTTAGTATACATATTTATTGATATTTTTATTTCATTCTTTGAAAAATACTTATTTTTATTTCTTTTCTCTATGAACTTTTTTTTAATTAACTTGTTATCTTCACTTTTAATTATTTTCTAAAAATAATGTGTATTTTTTTTTTAAAAATAATGTTTAAGTGTCCTTTAATTTTAACATTTTAATTTTTTATGTTTTATTTGATTTTCTTCACTTATTTTGATATCCGTTCAAAATTACTGATTTTAAATACAAGATATTTTGAATTAAATTTGAAATCATATCAAAACGAAAGACAAAGAAAATAAAATCGATAGGAAAATAAAAGAGAAAAACACAATGAATGTAGGTAAAAAATGTTTTGATACAAGGTAAAAGATGTGTATTAACTTAATTCAAATACAAGATAAAGCAAATAGGAATATTTTTAAAAATTAAAAAATTATATTTTTAAAAAAAATAATTTTAAAAAAAACTAAGAAAAAAATATTATTTTTTAATTAAAAAGATAATAATTTACACATGGGGCGGGCGAGTGTGTACAAACACAACCAACTTGGATGGTTGAAGGTGCCATGCCAGCACAAAAGGTGCACAAAAATACGAAAAAAATAAATTCAGGGGTAATAGGACCTTGGTTAAGTTTAGGTGTGTCGCTGGAATTTCGATCATAGTCTACGGAGTAATTTTGTCTTATCCCTTAAAGTTACAATGCATAACATAATATATTATGAAATAAGAAAATAAAATAAAATAGAAATAACAATATAATATTGAGGAGATTCAAGAAGATTCTTTTTTAGATATTACAAGAATATTGCATCATTATAAATAATTACTTGTTCACGTGGGCGCGCGCGCGAGTGCATGAGGGGTAATAGATCCGGCTCAAAGTTTGAGATTGTTACAACAGTTTCGGTCAAAGTTTGGATACATTTCGAACCCTTTTCCCTTTAATGTAATATAACATTTTAAAAAAATATATTATTTAATATATACTACTTTCATACTGAATTAATAATATTTCAATTTTAATTTTTTGTCTCTTTAAATATATAATTTAAAATTATTATTATTATCCATTATGAAGAATGCATAAAATTTAAATGATATGATGATTTTTTTAAATTAAAAATATAATACATAACATATTAATTTAATACAAGATAACAATACAATTTATAACATAATAATTATAGAAGTCACAACAATAATTTAGTAATTCGTTAGGCCATTTTCAGATTCACCAATATTAGGGAAAAGATAGTGAGATGATCGAGAGAATTGTTGTGGTTGTGATTGTAGTTATGGTTATTGATTTCTTTTTTTAACTATTTGTAGTTATTCTTGTCGCATGTATTCACAAATATATGGATCACTAATAACTTCTAAACTTCTCTTTAAAAATTCATCTTTCTACTATATATTCCTTGAGAACATTTTATCTTTGCAGACACATAAATTTTATCGGATTAAATGCATACAAAATTTGATTAAATTTATGCTTATTTGGGCTGAATGATTGATTTGAGCTTTACAAATAAATAAAATCATTTTATTAAATTCAAATCCAAGGTCCATTTTACCTTGAAACCCATACTCATATCACGTGTCACAATGACTAGGCATCCAAGACCAACAAGATGACGTCACTTGTCCCTATGAGATGGTAGTCCCAGTGAAAAGCAAGATCCAATCACAATCCGTCTAGTGTCAAAATGACATCCTTTGGCCAATCACAAGCAACCTTATCCACCCCATACAACTATAAATAGGGATGGACATGACATTCTTGGGGATCAAGAAAACTCTTGAACAAGCATTCTGCGATTGGAGAAAGCTACAACATCAACTATATAGCTCTTTGAAGGAGTGATCAATGGGGTTCTTTTCGGAGATCGACTTGAAATGCCGAAATGTTTTCTGACGTTCTCGGAGATCGACAACATCTCGAGGAGGTCTATATCATCCAACAATTTGATAAGTACGCTACCGAAGGCCCTCAAATCTTGAAGAAACTTTAGGAGAGAAGAATCAAGAGAACAACAGAATTGTACTCATAACGATTCATTAAAAAATTACATTTTTCTATTATTTATTTTGCTTGAAGTCAATTTTCAGCCCTTAAGGAAATTTATTGCGAACAATTGTGATACGCCTAGTGGAACCAATTATTCTCTTCATCTCTTTCTCTTGAAAACCAGAAACTACCAAGTCAACTACTGCAAAGATCTTCAAAAAACGTAATGATTTTTCTTACAAGGGCTCTACTGATGTTTTATCTTCTTATCTTAATCATGTTGGCCCGAGTACTCGACGTAAGTTCAAAAACAGTGGGCAAGATGGATCTGAATACTTCACTTCTTTGAAGGCGATGAAAAACAACAACTCTCATAAAATGGTCATAAGTACAACACCTGGGGCAATCTTGCATCCGGTGTTCCTTTACAATTTTTTCTCAAATTGGCTCCAAATTTGGTGAATCTGAAGATTCAATGGATACTCCAACTTCAATGAATGTCAATGCTTTGATGGTTGACTTAACAGACATGGACGAGAAGTTTGCGATGATGGAGCAAACCATTGAGGCCTTGAAGAAATCCGTGATGACAAAAATCTTCATATTGCTCAACTTTTGAATAAGTTGGAGGCCTTCACACCAGGAGAGTCAAGTCATGTCCCCACTTATATACCTGGTTTTGATCAACAAAACAAGGACGTTGAGAAATCTCTAACGACGTCAAAATTTTAAGAGGATAAACAATCTGCTTCAGTTACAACACATTTGTCTAACAATTGCAAGACATGATAATGAACACTATCAGGGCTCAATATGGCAGAACACCACAAAGTTCCTTGTATTACTCGAAGCAACACGAATTGATTGTAAATCAATGCCGAAAATATATCAACCACAAGAGCTACAACATTTTGATGGCAAAGGGAACCCAAGGGAACATATCTCTCACTTTGTTGGAACTTGTAGAAATGCTGGAACACATGGTGATCTTTTGGTAAAACAGTTTGTTCGTTCGCTCAAAGGGAATTCATTCGATTGGTATATCAACCTGGAATACAAGTCCGTCGTAGTTGGGAGAAACTCGAGAAGGAATTTCTCAATCGTTTTTACAGTACTCGTCAAACTGTAAGCATGATAGAGTTGACTGGCACTAAGCAAAGAAAGGATGAGCCTATGTTGGATTACATCAATTGTTGGAGTTCATTGAGTTTGGACTGCAAAGATCATCTTTCTGAAATATTTGCGGTGGAAATGTCCACTTAGGGCATGTATTGGGGACTCCTATACATACTACAAGGAATCAAACTGTAAACTTTTGAGGAACTTTTTATGCGAGCACATAATATGTATTTGAGCAGCGCAAGTCATGGGAAGGCATCTCCTTTTGCTGATCTGACAAAGGAAAAGAAGGATTTCAAGAAAGGTATGACCTCAATCATCTAGACTAAGGAATCTATGGCGGTGAAAGCAACTTCTGTAAAGGTCACCACCAAGAAGAAACTAAAATAGGAGGAAGCCCCTTATCAATATTTGAATTGGGAGAGGCGACATCCAACCTTGAAGGAGTTAGAGGCCAAGGTTTACCTGTTTCCAGATTCAGACTTACCTATGATTCTTGATGAATTGCTAGATAAGAAAGTCATTGATCTTCCGGAATCAAAGAGACATGAAGAAATCAATAAGGTTGTTGATCCTAAATTCTACAAGTTCCATCGTCTCCTTGGTCACACGAAGAGTAAATGCTTTATCTTGAAAGAGGAAATTGTGATGTTAGTAAGCGAAAAAAAAATTATCATTGACATGGATGAAACAGCGAAGGCAAATCATGCTAGTGTAGCATCCAATCAAAAAAAGTGTTCAAGGTCCCAAATTATGCCAAACACCATTTCCTTGCAATTTGGAAATTTTGCACCTGTTGAAGTTGATTTTAGAAGGAAAACCCCTAAAGGTTCACTAGAGATAGACGACAAGGAAACCGATGGTTGGACTCAAGTTACTCATTAGAAGAAGAGACATAGATTAGTTCTTAGGATACG
Organism: Solanum sitiens; assembly: GCA_016801875.1. Classification (NCBI taxonomy): domain Eukaryota; kingdom Viridiplantae; phylum Streptophyta; class Magnoliopsida; order Solanales; family Solanaceae; genus Solanum; species Solanum sitiens. The sequence continues at coordinate 1,238,887 of JABWTJ010000035.1, read as the reverse complement.
ACTTCCTAATACAAGAGCAACAAGGAGTGATGTGAATCAACTACAACCATAAAAAAGTGTCAAGTCTTGTACTAGACAAAATATCCATGGTTCTTTATCACAGAAGGTTCGAAGACTCATTACGGTGGATAAATTCTTTCCTGAAGAATTCTTTTGCGGTAGTCAAATTGGTGCAACACATATTGTTTTCAGCACAGATGAAACGAAGGAAATCAAATAAAAGCATAATAGAGAAATAACACAAGAACATCAAGATAATGAAAATTTTGCCCCATCTTATGCTACAATTGTCTTCACATATGACAACTTGTTGTTAGGGTCTAAGCTACATCTTAGGCCCTTGTTTGTTGTAGGATCTATTCTAGAACAACATCTCAATCATATTCGATGGTGGTTTGGCATTCAATATCATGCCAAAATTTTTTTGAAAAAACTCGAGATCTCTATTGATGAATTATGCAAAAGTAATCTAATGATGCAAGGCTTCAATCAAGGAGGACAACGATCCATAGGAAAGATTCGCGTAGGATTTTCCATTGGTGAAGTGAAATAAAACACTTTGATTCATGTCATAGATGTCAAAACATCGTACAACTTGTTGGTCGAACGTCCTTGGGTTCATCAAAATTGAGTGGTGACATCTACTTTGCATCAATGCATGAAGTATATGAAAGATGGTGAGGTAGTAAAAATTGATACACACATCAATCCTTTCACTGTGCATGAAGTATATGAAAGATGGTGAGGTAGTAAAAATTGATACACACATCAATCCTTTCACTGATACAGAGTCATATTTCGCAGATGCAAAGTTCTATTTAGATTTTGAAAGATCAAATATGAAGGAACATGCAGAAGCTGACTCGATTGATCTCAAAGGTAGTAAAGTTCAATGGGCTACTATAAACATGTCTAAGAGGAGAACATAAGAGGTTTCCATTAAGCTTTCACCATCTAAAGAAGACATGCAGACCAATATTGATGATCAGTAACCAATTTTTCGCTACATTCCATGTGAACGTCGAAAAAAGGGACAATCACTGTTAGAGGAATGTACTCAACAAGTTCAGCCACCGAGGAAATAATTGATTCACACAACATTCCAAGATTTGAAGTAGAAAATGATTGTCCCATTTGCACAAGTCCCATCTATCATTTTAAAGCCTTCCAAAGGAAATAACCAAGTTGGTAAGATAAAAGGGAACTTTGATCAAAAGGTCTTCACGTTTGAAAAATTAGGTTAGAACTTCTCAAATCCAACAAAGATAGGAGAACTTACGGAGGGTGTCACTGGTGAAATGATACATGGGCTTACAAAGTTTCAAATGTGGTTCAGAAAACAAGGATATTATATCGCCACTCCTAGGTTTGGTTTAAGATTCAACTTGTCGGAGCCTCTTCAGATTTCATCTAAGAGGAGAAAAGAAATAATTTCATCGCACTACAACTCCATAGGAAAAAATAAAAGCAATCTAAGAAGGGTAAATACCACAACGGGCTTCAGTGTTTGAACGCATTGGAAGATTGACACCCCCGTGTCTCTGCATCTGAAAGATTGGTCCACAAGGATGAATGAGGATTATCTAAATAAGTGGACGGATATTCCACCACTTCAAAGACTTTTGTATTTCTTCGCTTGGGAACCAAATGAAAGTCATTATGGGAAAGGAGGTTGTTGGAGCATGAAAATAAAGATTTTTGTGATGTAACTGATGACAAAGAGATCCATAGTGTTTTCCCTTCAAGTATGAAGAGTAAGGCTATATTTTCAATCACCCCCAATGGTTCATTGAAGGTGAAAAGAAACATAATTATTGTCACCAACCAGTTTCATGGATAAACTAAGAAGAAGGAAAGAGAAACCATCATAGTCTTTGAAGAAAGTGAACGGGAGGATTCAAGCTTGATATAATTATCTTATCACATAACAATGGAAGAAGGTCCACACATTGACGATAAAGATAATGATGTCCAAGACGCTCCCCCTCAACTAGAGGATGGCGTACAATCAACCATAGACGACCTCAAGGAACTAAATCTTGTGGAAGATCCACTCTCAACCATCATTAGTGCACTTCTTACACCACAAGAAGAGAGGGAATACTTCAAGTTATTAGTGGAGTAAAAAGAAGTTATTGCTTGGCCGTACAAAGAAATGTTACGCCTTAGAACAAGGATAGCTATTAATTATTTGGGGATCAAAAATGGAACACATTCTATAACAGTCACAATGAGTATTTCACCCTAAGTTGGTAATACAAATTGAAGCGGAGGTCAACAAGCTCATCGAAGTTGGATTTATCCGAAAAGTGAAGTACCCATTGTGGATCTCAAATATTGTACCAGTTAAAAAGAAGATTGGTCAAATATGTGTCTGCATTTAATTTTTAGATTTGAACAAGGCATCAAAAGATCACTTCCCTTTGCCGATCATGAGCTCATGGTTTATGCTACAACTGGGCATTAAGTTATGCCATTTATGGATGGGTTTATGGATATAATCAAATCAAAATGTCTCCGAAAGATGAAGAATACACTACCTTCCGAACTCCAAATGGGATTTATTGTTACAAACTGATGCCCTTTGGTCTAAAGAATGTCGGTGCCTCTTATCAACGTGCAATGCAAAACATATTTGATGGCATACTTCATAAAAGGGGTGGAATTTTACGACAATGATTTAGTGGTAAAGACGAAGCAAAGGGAACACCATCTTGAAGACCTTCAAATTGTTTTTGAAAGTTTAAGGAAATTTGACTTCAGGATGAATCCCCTCAAATGCGCATTTGGGGTTACCTCATGCAAATTTCTTTGTTTCATTGTGTATCACCGTGGAATTCAACTTTATCCCGCAAAGATTGATTCCATTAAAAAAATTCTTTAGCCAAAGAACTTGAGAGACCTCCGCAGTCTACAAGAAGATTTGACAATCATTTGGATATTCATTTCTAACCTGGTTGGACGATGTCAACCCTTCAACCATTTGATGAACAAACATGCTCCTTTCCACTTGGACCAATCATGTTGAAATGCTTTTGAAAGAATCAAAAGATACTTGTTGAAATTCACCTTTATTAGGGGCACCAACTCCAAAAAAGCCATTAATACTATACATTGCATCACAAGAGCGGTCACTAGGGGCACTTTTTCCTCAAGAAAATGAAGCTAAGAAGGAATAGGCAATATAATATTTGACTCATACCTTGATAGGAGTTGAGTTGAATTACACACCCATTGAGAAGATGTGTTTAGCATTGCTTTGTGCGATAAAAAAATTGAGACATTATTTTGAAGCATACATATCAAGCTAATTTCTCGGGCTAATTCGGTGAAGTTTGTAATGACTCGATCAGTTCTCTGAGGACGTCTAGATAGATGGTCTATAATATTTAATCAAAATGAGATTATATATGATGTACCATGAGTTTACAGCACTATTGATACTTTTCACTCATGATTTGTGTGATTTTGAGGGTCATTTTGTGTTAGTTTTGTATATTTTGTTGTGATTTTAGGAAACAAACTCAGGAGCGGAGATTTAAAGGGATAGCTAAAGAAATTGCAGAAAAGAGCAAACTACGGATGCACTTACGGGCTGTGGAATAAGTTACGACCCGTAGGTGATAATCGTGGGAGGATCAGGCAAAGGTAGTGTGAAAGCTCGAGGAAGTCTGACTAAGTGTGGAACCACGATTGTGACTTACTGACCGTAGAATGACTTACAGTCCGTACAACAGTTCCGTAAAAGTCATATGAGAAGTGGTTCTGGTGCATGATGTTGAAATATTCTGAGTATAGAGTGACAGAGGCTCTTACGGACCGTCGTCTCAATGACGGTCCGTACTGTTGGACCGTAGAAGCTGACTGAGAAGTTGAGATTTTCAAAGATGTAAAATTTGATAAGTATGGAGCCACAGAAGGGACCTACGGACCGTAACTCAACTCACGAACCGTAGGTCAACCCCGTAGAATGAACGTGTGTCATGCAGTTTATTTCCTTATTTTGTTTCCCTTTTAACTTAGGATTTGTTTTCTATAAATAGGGGATAAGTTCATGTCTTGGGAGATTAAGTTGCAACTTTAGAAATTGTTAATTTTCTAAGTTGGTTTTGAAGATTTCAGTTTTACAATTCAAGTTCACTTCTGGGTTTATCATTTTTATTACGTAAGTTCATGATTTCTTCCTCTAAAAACATGAATTGTGTTCTTTATAGTATGGGTAACTAAATCCACAACTAGGGTTGTGGGAACCATGAGTAATTAACAACGTATAAAAAGTAATTAAGCAGTGTTTTGCATGCATTGATAATTCTTTCATTTAGAAGTATTTTTTAACGAGTGCACGCGTTAGAACTCACCTTGTTGCTACTTGCTGGACCAAGGAGGTACTTAATAAAAAATATTTAACAACATATTTAGTGTGATACTATCTAATAGTCTAGTGTCGAGTGGTGTAAGGGTGAAAGTTAAGTCATCCATTGATGTGACGTCTAATATGAGGTAAAGGTAAGGGTTAGTAAATTATACACATGTAGCCGGACCAAGGTGCGGGTGAAATTCTCTAGATGCCGGACCAAGGTGCGGGGTGAAATTCTCTAGATGTCGAACAAAGGATTTAAAGATACATAACTTATCACTTTGCATGTAATACACTAGGAAGGGATTGCTATTACTAGGATTACCGCGTTATGATCTTGTGGGGAACATATATACCCTAGTTATTCTCTCATCTTTGTAGAAACCAAAGTTAACTTTTGTTCACTTGATAATCACATAATTGAAGGAATTTTTTGTACAACCCCCCCCCCCCTTTACTTACTTGTTTCAGAAAGACCTTGACTAAACGGATATAATTGTGGGTGAAAGTTATGTCTGAACCATATTCCTCGTGGGATCGACCCCAACCTATAAGTTGAGTTTTTTACTTGATGATGATCGATTATACTTCTTTAGGGAGGTGTAATTTGAGCGTATCAAATTTTGGCACCGCTGCAGGAGAATAAGGCTTTTAGATTAAATTTAACTACATTATTGAAATTTAGTCAAATATTTCATAATTTTACTTTTTTCTTTTGTTTTTGTCTCTCTCGGGTTCTTACTCTAGTGTATGCCAAGTACACGTAGCAGAGCCAAACCACTCACCCTATACGATCCAGAATTGGGTAGAACCTTGCATAGAATGAATAATCAAGGAGTCCCAATTGCTTCTATCGAAGGAGGATTAGGTGGTGGAGTAGGGATGTAACCACCATGGGAAGTCAATGAGAACAATTAGGTTCAACCTTACAACAGAGTAGGAGAAGCACTAAGGCCCCAAGACCATCAAGGAGCACGTCTGAATGATAATGGAAGGGTCAATATAAACATCGTCGAGTCTGATGGACCTCTTGTCCTTCCACCTCTACCTCCAGGGCATACGTTTCTGGTGACCAACATCTTAATGCAGATGCTTAACGCGAGAGGTTTATTTGTGGGGTTGTCAACGGATGATCCACATGCTCACATAGCGAAGCTAAACTATGTCTGCAAATTTTGCATAGGGCAACCAGATTGGGATATGAATGTCATTGGGTAAATGGTGTTCCCTCTATCATTAACGGAGATGCTTCTATATGGTTCAATGAGCTCCCCTATAAATCTATTTATACATGGGATCAGTTGACATATGCATTCCTAGTAAGATTTTTTCCAGTGTCCAAGAAGCTGAACAAAAAGGACAAGCTCAACAACTTTGTAGCTCAACCTGGAGAGTTTGTGAGTAATTCTTGGAATAGATTCACTCCCTTCACATGAGGTATCCCAAATCACCCTATCGATGATGAGTCATTGAAGGAGTATCTCTATCAGGGTCAGAATGACAATGGCAAGGCAGTGCTTGATATTATTACAGAAGGTTCGTATGGCAAATGCTCGTGGGTGCAGATCACTTAGAAAATGGAGAAGATATCTTGCAACAACAAAGCTTGGAGCACTACAAAGTCAGACACTGGAGAAACACCTTCGATGTTCAAGCTACAAACAAACCAGCCACAGATGAGATTCACGAAAAGATGGAGCAGATCAGAACCGAGCTAGGGTTGGTGCTAAAATATGTGACTGGATGGGCAGAGAAGGTGAATGCAGTAAACTACTTTACGAGACCTCGACCACCAGTGGAGGAGTATTATTATGAAGATGATGTGTATGTAGTGAATGATCGTGGGGGGGGAGGGGGGTTCCGACCAAACGTCTGTGGATCTAACATAGATAATTGGCGCCAAGGTCAAGGAAACCAAGGTCGAAATTATGGAAATTACAATCGAGAAGGGCAATATGTCCGAGATGGAAACTCCAACTGCGACAACAATTACAACTGGAACAACTATGGCAACAGAAATGATCGGGTTGGGCCTTATGTTCCTTCTCAAAATAGAAAATTTGCTCCTAGGGAGGCTGGAGGTAACCTGGCACGTATTGAAGATATGATGCAGAAGATGATGAGAAGGTTTGAGTCGACTGATGAGAATGTGAAAGACATAAGGAATGACTTATCCAGAATTGGGAAGAAATTTATTTCTCAAGTAGTGTCAATCAAGCATCTTGAGCTACAAATGAATCAGTTTTCTACCATACTGAACCCACGGCAACTAGGCACCCTTCCGAGCAACACCGTCTAAAATCCAAAAAATTATGGACATTGTATGGCGGTCACTACTCGAGAGGGTAAGCAAACCATTGATCCACCTATGTTATCCGGGGTGGAGATTTATACTATAAAAGAGAATGAGCTGACAGAGGTTAGTGGAGATTCCAAGAATGTGATAGAGAAGGAAGCGACAGTAACTCAGAGATTTGTCCCTATACCTAGACCTCCACCTCCATTCCCACAGAGGTTAGTGAAGAAGACAGAAGAAGGTAAATATGGAAGGTTTATAAGTATGTTGAGGCAGCTTTCCATCAATGTCCCTTTAATAGAAGCTTTAGAGAAAATGCCTGGGTATGTAAAATTCATTGAAGACATGGTGACGAAGAAGAGAGCAGCGACGTTTCAAGGTGATGATAGGTTGCAGCACTGTAGTGCTATTGCTACAAGGTCTTTAATGCAAAAGAAGGATGATTCTGGCTCATTCACTATTCCATATACTATCGGGTTGTTACACTTCGCGAATGCATTGTATGATCTTGGTGTTAGTATAAACCTCATGCCCTTGTCTATTTATAAGAAGCTAGGTTTGGGCAATCTGAATCCCACTGTGATGAGTACTGATGTCCGATCGGAATATAAAGAGGCCAATTGGTATCCTCCACGATGTTCTAGTGAAAGTGGAGTCATTTATTTTTCCAGCGGATTTTGTGATTCTCGACTGCGAGGTTTATTTTGAGGTTTCCATAATCCTTGGGAGTCATTCCTTGCTACTGGTCGCGTTTTGGTTGATATGGAAAAGGGATAGATGAAGTTCAGGCTAAATAATGAAGAGGCTACAGTCAATATTTGCAGGTCCATGAAACAAAGTATGAAGTCCAATCAGTGTCCGCGATAAATATAAAATCGATAGTGTGTCTGAGGTGCAAATTGAAGAAAGGTTTGGTGTTGAGTTACTAGCTGCAGTTATGATGAACTTCGAGAGTTATAGCATCGAATATTATGATGAGTGGGTGGCTTAATTAGAGAGATCTGAGTATTGGTCAAAACCAAAGAGGTTGGAGCTAGACATCAAGAATCATGAAACCCCACCCGCAAGGCTATCCATTGATAACGAAATTGGATCTTAAGGCTCTACAACCACACTTGAGGTACGTATTCTTGGGCAGAGATGAGACGCTACCGGTTGTCATTGCAGCAGATTTGAATGGCAAACAAGTAGAACCCTTGGTAAGTGTGTTGATGAGGTTCAAAAGAGATATTGGGTGGACTATTGCGGTTATTATTGGGATACCTCCCGATATTGTTTCTCATAAAATCCAACTCATTCCTGATCATAAGCCTAGTATTGAGCATCAAAGAAGGTTGAATCCACCTAGGCAAGAGTTAGTGAAAAAGAACATCATCAAGTGGTTGGATGCCAACGTTATTTATCCTATTGCGGACAATAGATGGGTGTGTAATATTCAGTGCGTGCCTAAAAAGGGTGGTATGATGTGGCTCCTAATGACAAAAACGAGTTTGTCCCAATGCAACCCTTGACCGGATGGAGAGTTTGCATGGACTACCTCAAGTTGAATGTTTGGATAGAAAAGGACCACTTTCCTATGTCGTTTATGGATCAGATGTTGGATAGATTTGCAGGTAAGGGTTGGTGCTTTCTTGATGGTTATTCTAGTTACAATCAGATCTCAATCACTTGGGAAGATCAAGAGAAGACCACCTTCACTTGCCCTTATGGGACTTTTGCTTTCAAGCGGATGCCATTTGGCTTGTGTAATGCACCGACCACCTTCCAGCGCTGTATGATGTTGATATTCTCCGACATGGTGGAGGACACTATTGAGGTGTTCAAGTATGATTTCCTTACTCTTTTAATAGTTGTTTGGACCATCTAGCCGAGGTACTCAAACTATGTAAAGATTGCAATTTGGTGCTAAATTAGGAGAAGTGTCACTTCATGGTGAAACAAGGTATCGTGTTGGGTCATCGGATCTCGAGAAAGGGTATTGAGGTTGATAGGGCCAAAGTTGAGGTAATTGAAAGGCTTTCACCACCCATCTTCATAAAGGGTGTTCGAAGTTTCCTTGGGCACACCGGTTTTTATCGAAGGTTTATAAAAGATTTCTCAAAAATTGCACATCCATTGTGCAAGCTGCTGGAAAAGGAGAGTAAATTTGACTTTGATGAGGCTTGTCTATAGCATTTGAAGAGTTAGAGAAGCAATTGTACTCCCCAACAATGAAGGCAAGAGTGTCACCGCATTCTTGAGTTTCTCCAGATTTGGCACCCCCAGGGCAATTATTAGCGATGGAGGTTCCCACTTTTGTAATAAGTTGTTTAAAACATTGCTTGAGAAGTATGGTGTTCGCCACAAGGTATCTACCCCTTACGATCCGTAGACTAGGGGGCAAGTCGAAGTGTCCAACAAAGAGATAAAGAAAATCTTATCAAACACGGTGAATTCTAATAGAACGGATTGGTAAAGAAAGCTTGATGATGCTCTATTCGCCTATCGCATCGTATACAAGACCCCCATAAGTATGTCTCCATACCAACTGGTTTATGGGAAGTCTTGTCATTTGCCGATAGAGCTAGAGCGTAGAGTCATGTGGATGATGAAGAAGCTTAACTTGGATTGGGGCGCTGCATCAACTCAAAGGGCGAATGACTTGAATTTGCTCGATAAGTTTTGTCTTAAAGACTATAAAAGTGTTGCCTTGTATAAAGATAAGATGAAGAAGTACCATGATTAAATGATTGAAAAGCGAGAATTTGCAGTTGGAATCTTGTACTTCTATTCAACTCTAGGTTGCGCTTATTTTCGGAAGCGCTCAAATCGAAGTGGTCCGGACTATTTTTAATCAAGCAAGTATTCTCGCATGGAGCGGTGAGCTTGAGAATAGTGAAGGAACAAGGTTCAAGGTGAATGGGCAGAGGATCAAGCTTTATCTAGGAAATGCGGAGAGGGTGCAACAAGTGATCGAGGCCTATTATCTTGATGAAGTCTGAGTAATAAAGAGGCCAGCGTTGTACCGCGACGTTAAATCAAGTAATGCTTGGGAGGCAACACAAGGTGTAACATCTAACCAACTATAGATTTACGATTCCGGTCAAGTAGTTCTCTTTTGTTTATTTCATTTCTTGTACCAAAGTAGTTAATTGTTGATTTTGGTTTAGTGTTGGCTAGATATAGCATAGAGTCCGTGTCTAAAAAGTGTAAAGAAAATACAAAAAGAATAGTCTAAGGTTTTCTACATGTGCAGGTGCGCGATGCCAAAATCTGCAGAAAGTGGTCTGGTGTAGTGGTCTACGAACACCATTGACGGTCCGATGTTCCTTCTACGGACTGTAGATGGTACCCGTAGATCCCAGGTATGTCCTTATAAGTTTTCTAAGTGTCATGGTGAGTTATGGTCCAAACTTAGGAATCATAACTCGACCTACGGACCGTAATTGGGGTCTCGTAGTTCCAAACCCTAGCCTGTCCGGCCCAACCCAAACACTCTCCTATTTAATAACCACCATTTTCAAATTCATTTCCCACCATTTTCAAATCCTTTAAAACATCAATCACTCCCCTAAATCCCTCAAATCACTCCTTAACTTCCCAAATTCACTCCCTTATTCCACCAATCTATCCCTCCTCCAACTCATATCATCCCCCAAAACTCCCAATTTAATCCAATTCACCCAACCTCTTTTTACCCTACTTTTCCATATTACTCCGGTGTCTTGGTTCGACGAATTTGGTGCGTGCTTAATTGAAGTCTTAGTGTCGCAACAAATTCACACCAGTCCTTGTCTCGTGTAAGGTAATTGATTTCCTCTTGAAAACTTGAATTTTGGTTCATAGTTAAATTATTTGGAAATCGGGAGTGGGTCTTGACCATGGGTGTTTTATCGTCCATAAATGCATGTTATTGTTTAATTAGAAACATCTTTGGGACGATGGACAGTGTTAGTGTGGTCATACCGTAAAAGAACGAGATGATCTATGTGCGAGTTTTGACTTAGGGTTCCATATTGTGTCTGTACAAAGTTAAAATTGAGCAACTGGAAGTCTTCGGATGACAAACTCGCATGGTTGAATGTTGAAATACTTGCTTAGGGTAGGACATGTACTTAAGTGTTTCAAATTTGGGTCCATAAACCATGACACAACTTGGCCCTATCTCAGACCAATCTACGAGACCCCGTCTATGGACCAAAAGTCTCCTTACGAACTGTAAGTCTCCTTCGTAGGTAGCCACTGTAGTTACTGTTTAAAAAAATTCTTTCTTTCTTCCAATTCTTGTTCAAACATTAAGTAGGTTGTGTTTTAATTTGAGGCTAGACTCTAACAACTATTCCACAGGTACAATGGCACCAAAGAAGGAAACCATCGCAAAAGGGAGGTCCAAATCCACTCGACTTTACCGGCAATCGGTCTTTAATGACCCGTAGAGTGCCAATGATCCTGAGTACGTCCCCGACACAATAGGGACTCCAACTTCTGCAGCTCGGGCTAATCGGGGCCAACCTATAATGGTGAATACCGATGTAGTAACTGCCTCCCAGTGTGATGAGGAGGATACACTAATTGACTCACCGAAAAGTTAGGGTTTCGGTTCCTCAACCAACTCTGCCGATGGGTCCGCGTCAGGCTCTACCTCCGAATCAAGTAAGCAGAACCAAGAGGCCTAGTCTGATGAGGCCACCAGCTCAGAAGTTCCCTAATACTCTGCCCTTAATGCAGTATCTAATGAACCAAACCGCCGGTGCGTTGATAGGCAATGGTAGATCTACTGGATGCCAAGATGCTAAATGCAAAGGGGAATGTAACTTGTACCATCACCGGGAGCGTCGATTCCTCTTGGGGAGTCTCCACACAGTGCCAAAAATTCATAATCTAATTAAGAAAAACAAGTGTGAGTGGATGTCTCGCGATCCCAGAATGTACAGTGAGGAGATTGTGCGGAAGTTCTATGCCTCATATACTGCCACTCTTCGGGGTCCATACAAAAGAAGGCCAATGCCAAAACTCAGGATCCCATAAGCTCAACTACGGTCTGAGGCTTTCGTGTGAACATCTCCTACATAATTATCAGTCGGTTTCTTTACGACCCTAACCCCGACAATAGTAGGACCGCCAACACGGTGGACTTTGATTACCGGTGGGAGATAGTACAGTCTGGAGCTTTTACGAGGATTGTGGAAAAATAAGAAGCCATCATATGTTGTCTTTCCAGGCACATGGACCTGGACGACGAGAGGGCAGAGTGGGTTGTAACACCCCTGTTGGGTATCAGAAAGACCACCCTAAAATTGGTCGCCAAATTCTTCTAGCTGCTTGTTTAGAGCAGATTGTCGCCGACCCAAGCCAATAACCTCGTCATATGGTAAAGGGCAGTTATGGTGGCAGAGTTAGTTGCAGGGATCGAAATAAACTTTGCCAAACTGATACTAGTAGAGATACACGAGAGGGCGTTCAAAACGACCACCACTTACCCTTTTTCGTGTATGATTTTCCAGATTTGTAGGGATGTTGGAGTGCCAATTTGGCACTATAATTAGGTGGTACATGCTATAGGGACCTTGGATAGTGGACTAATTCAGAATGAGGCAAATGTGTCAGCACCACGGTGAGGACCCCAAGTTGATGTGCCGATAGGTGATGATGTGGTTGATACGGTAGAGTAAATGCAGGGGGATGGGACTGCACCAACAGCGGATGCACCGGCTTCTTCCTCACAGGCCGGTAGTCAGTCTACATGTTCACCTGGAGCCACTCCTTCATCCACAACATCGATCATAGTATTGGCACACGTCTTAAAATTAGAACACCAAATAGCCACTTTACTACACGCGTTGAAGCCTTGGATGCGGAAGTTGATTGCGGAGTCTGAGGAACGTATTGAAAAGAGGTTGGAGGCAGCTACGGACCACAAAGTCCATGTAGTTCATAGGCGGCTTGATGCTTTTGAGATGCGCATTTTGGAGCAGTCTGCCCCTGCTATAGATATGTTTGCCTTCTAGACCGAGCTAGCTAACCTCCGGTCCAGCGTTGATGCTATCCTAGACACACCTGCTGTCGTACACCTTCAGCACTTGGCGACGATACTGTTATCAGGCACTTTTTAGTGATGATGATATGGGAATGATGCTTGAGTCAAAATGGGCCAAATGTAAGAAGAACCGATTCATCAAAAAATCCGAGCTCACGGAGGAGGAAAGGACCGCCAAAAAGCAGCGCCGACTAGAGAAGAAAGAAAGGGAGGAATCCAATGTAGATGAGCAAATGAGGCAGCTTAGAGTTCGTGAGTTGGATGAAGAGGCATGTAGCTCCCGGCCTGAGACAGAAGATGTTAGCACCACTTCAGGTGCACTATTTACTGATAATGGCACTACTGATGGTGACCCAAGTACTATAGTGGGATCCGAGAAATCAAACCCACCCACTTGTTGATGGTTCTTCGGCGCGATGCGCCACATATTTCCTTTACCCGAATCCATTATTGTTTCCCATTTTTTGTGCATTGGGGACAATTACACTTATTTTGTAAGGGGTGGGTAAATGGATAATGAGTGATAGGGTGAAGCGTGAGTAACCCAACTCGTAATCCTCTCTTGGGGTTTTCTTGCATGTGTTCTTTTCCCCAATAGACTATTTAATTTTTATTAAACCGGCTTGTTTAATATGTGTAGAAGCATGATGGCATGAATTTGCTAACACAAAAAAATGATACTCATCCAAAATTTTGTGTATATTTGCTGAAAGTATGGATTAGAATAAGCTAAATGTGTTGGGTCTGGGTAAGATATAAAATATACTAATCTGATTGCATGACTTAAGCTAAAACATAAATGGTGTAATCTGACGATGTAATGATGAAACTAGGTGCCAAGTGTGTGTGAGAATTGTAGATAACAGTGTGGTCCCAATCTGGAACTTGCCCGATTAGTCCTGCTAAGATAATCTACTCTAGATGCTACGAAGTAATCATAGGCTCTTGTTCTGAATAGTCCACAAATAGCCTAAAAATAGTCCGACCAAATGAAATGAATTTTCCCTTTGATCCAAATGCTTTGAGCCTAAAAGAGATCAATTCCTTCTAACTCCCTAACTCGCATTCCCAAAATCTAATGTTTTGGCCCCGGTCCCTCCTTGGACATGTGCACCTCGACTTAGGCCAAAAGCCTAAGCTGAGGGTGGCTAAAGCAAAAGTGACCTCATTTCTGGTCCTGACCCGATATCGGGTATTGTGCACCTCGACTCAGAAAAAAAACCATGAGTTGAGGGTGTCTATGAAAGGGAAAATCTAAAGAAAAGTGGGTGTGAAAAGAGTTGGGTGTTGAAAAGAAAAGAAAAGAATAAGTGAAAAAGAGGATGTGACTTTGCGAAAGACTGAAATGCATGAAAAATAAAGAGAGTGAACAAACTGAAAGAGCTACAAAAGTGAAAGTCAAACCTAGGGTTTAAAGGAATCAAAGGTAAGAAGAGAAAAAGAAGTAGGACGTCGAAGATAGGTCAAAAAGAGGTAGAAGGCCTAAATGTAATGTCAATGAGGGAAGAAAGTCACTAAATGTACCCAAATGTACCACACCTAACCCTGAGCCTACGTTACAAGCTAAGAAAGTCCTATAGTGATCCTAGAGTCTAGTTAGGAGAGTCTAGGCAGTGAAAACAAGGGCAAGCCTATGGTATTGAGCACTACATGTACTTGATAATTACTTATGAGCATGAGAGTTGAATGAATCCCTATACTCCAAACTTCGTTTACATTGTGTGAAAAAGGGGGATTTTTGTTGAAGTAAGGGCACTGATGACATTGTCGGAAAGTTGATACTCTAAGGATAACAAAAGAGTGTATGTGGTGTGTTGATTTGTCTAATGGGTCATGTTTGGATCCACACAAATTAGCTTGTTTGAGTCTAAGAGAAAAAAATTTCACTCAAAATAAGAGTTCAGATGGAGAGCCACGTGATTGCTTGGGCTTAAAGTGCTTGCTTCTATACATGTGTCGTTTAGAGTCATAGTATGTTTCTTGAGGACAAAGAATGATCTTAAGTTAAGGGTGTTAATATGTCGCGAGTTTATGGTACAATTAATACTTTTTACTCTTGATTTTTGCAATTCTGAGGGTCATTTTGTGTTAGTTTTATGTTTTTGTTGTGATTCAGGAAACAAACTCAGGCGCGGAGATTTGAAGAGATGGCTAAAGAAATTTCAGAAAAGAGCGACCTATGGATGTACTTACAGGCTGTAGAATGAGTTATGACCTGTAGGTGATGATCTTGGGAGGATCAGGCAAAGGAAGTGTGGAAGCTCAGGGAAATCTAACTTAGTGTGGAACCACGATGGTGACTTACGGACCGTCAAATGATTTATGGTCTGTATTGTAGCTTCGTAAAAGTGATTTGAGAAGTGATTCTGGTGCATGATACGGAACTCACAGACCGTAGGTAAACCCCGTCGAATGAAGACACGTCCTATAGTTTATTTTCTTATTTTGTTTCCCTTTTAACTTAGGATTTGTTTTCTATAAATAAGGGATGTAAGTCTCGTTTTTGGGGGTTAGATACTATTAGATTGTTTGAAGTTCTTGTCTTGGGATATCAACTTGCAACTTTAGCAATTGTTAATTTTCTAAGTTGGTTTTGAAGATGTCGGTTTTACAATTCAAGTTGAATTTTGGGTTTATCATTCTTATTACGTAAGTATATGATTTCTTTCTCTAAAAACATGAATTGTTTTCTTGCTAGTATGGGTAACCGAATCCACAACTAGAGTTGTGGAAACCATAAGCGATTAACAACGTATGAATAGTAATTAAGCAATCTTTGAGCAGTGTTTTGTATGCATTGATAATTCTTTCGCTTAGAAGTCTTTTTAACGAGTGCACACGCTAGAACTCGTCTTGTTGCTACTTGTCGGACCAAGGAGGTAGTTAATAAGAAAAGAATTATTAACATAGATTTATTGTGATACTATCTAATAGTCTAGTGTCGAGTGGTGCAAGGGTGAAAACTAATCAATCCATCGATGTGACGTCTAATATGAGGTAAAGGCAAGGGTTAGTAAATTATACACACGTAGCCAGACCAAGGTTTGGGGTGAAATTCTCTAGATGCCAGACTAAGGATTTAGAGATACATAACTTATCATTTTGCATGTAATACACTAGGAAGGGATTCCTATTACTAAGATTACCGCGTTATGAGCTTGTAGAGAACACATATACCCTAGTTATTCTCTCATATTGATAACAACCGAAGTTAATATTTGTTCACTTGATAATCACATAACTAAAAGAATTTGTTTCACGCCCCCCCCCCCCTCTACTTACTTGTTTTGGAAAGACCTTGATTAAACGGATATAATTGTGGGTTAAAGTTAAGTGTAACCATATTTCTTGTGGGATCGACCCCAACCTACAAGTTGGGTTCTTTAATTGATAACGATCGATTATGGTTCTTTATGGAGGTATAATTTGAGTGTATCAATATACACACCTCAAAAAATTGTGAAGGGGCAAACACTTGCTAATTTCCTTGCTCATCACCCTCTTCCGGGAAAATGGGAAACTTCGAATGAGTTTCCTAATGAAGATGATTTTTTTACTGAAGAACTACCGGCTTGGACGATGTTCTTTAATGGATCTGCACATCGAGATGGTGCAGGGGCAAGAGTCGTGTTGATATCCCCATAAAGAATAATCTTACCATTTTCATTTGTTCTAGGTGAAACATGTTCCAATGACGCCGCAGGGTACCAAATTTGATTGTGGGCTTTGAAAAGACATTAGATATAAATATCCCTCAATTGTGATGTCTATGGTCACTCTCAACTGATCATCAATCAACTCTCTAAGAGTTACAAGGTAAAGAAGGAAGATCTTTTTTTTCATATCACCAATATGCTACTTTCTTACTTGAAAGGTTTGATCAAGTGTTCTTAAATCACATCCCAAGAGAAGAAAATCTCATGGCAGTGGCAATGGCTAACTTAACTACAACAATGGCACTCGAAAAATATGAGACAACAAAAGTGTGTTTATCTACTGATGTGGAGGTTGTTGAAACTTCTCAAATTGAATGTTCAGATATCTCAAGGGATTTGGTCCGCCCTTTGTTGGGGATTCCTCTAATTTTGAACCACAAAATACTATTTCCAGCTTCAAATTATCTTACATTTCTGGAACGTGACGTACCTTATGTGAGTGCATTAGTCAATTCTTTGTTGAATTTTCAAAGAACCTCAATGAGTTGGAGGCAGATGATGTCTTGATTCTTAAAGGGCTTCGAGAAGTTAATATCATCAACCTTGAAGATTTTGTTAAGAAACATAGAGACTACGATGTTGCAAGGTTGTCCACTTTTCAAAATATATTAAGGGATTCTCATCAAGAGTTGCTTTCTGCTGCACAACAATGTCTTGATACCGTAAATGAGGAGAGAATAAATATGGACAAACAATTGGAAGAACTTCAAAAGGTCCTTACAAGAGCTGAAAAAGAGCTAAAAGTGTGGACTTCCAAGAAGAATAAAACCATCTCACTTATTGAAGATCATCAATAGAGGCTCTCTGAAAATCAAGAGACTATCTGTCACGACCGGAATCTAGACCCCAGACGAGACCGGCATCGTTGACCTCTCAGAGGTCGCAGACAAGCATACATACGTCATTCTTACTTTATCTAGGTTAATTTTAGCGGAAATTTTGAACTTTTTGTTTTCTTATTTCATGCTAAACATTTTAAACTCAATATCATGGGCGTTCACAAATCAACCATCTAATATAGAGATAATCCAATGAAAGAAACAATTCATAATTACATTAAACGTATTTTCGCCAAAACGGCATCAATACAAAGTCTGAAATGAAAGTGGAAAGAAACACTAGTGGAACATGCTCCACTAGCTAAACCCTACATCTAAGCTAGATAATAACGGTAGACATACTCGAAAGCATGAGGGACTACCAAGTCCGGATGAAAGCTCCATGTCCGGATAGCTGCAACGTCAACCTGTAAGCTCTAGCGTCCACCTGTGCCTGCACCTCAAAATATAGAGTTTTATGGGATTAGTACACACTTGTACTAAGTATGGGTATATGCAAGCACACACCAAGGACATGAATGAGTAAGAATAGCTCTTTCCTAGCAACATAATTATGGAAAGTCAAGTTAGTGGACTTGCCAAATTGGGATTAGGAAAGTCAGTGAACTTTCCAAATTTGGATTAGAAAAGTCAGTGATCTTTCCAAATTTGGATTAGGAAAGTTGTCACGACTGGAATCTAGACCCCAGACGAGACCGGCGTCGTTGACCTCTCAGAGGTCACAGACAAGCCTACTTACGTTATTCTTACTTTACATAGGTTAATTTTAGCGGAAAATTTGAAACTTTTTGTTTCTAAATATTCTTATAAAAACATTCTCATTAATACGTAATTGTTCACCATCAACCATCTAACATTAAGAGATAAGCAACTGAAAGAAATAGTTCAATTCTTATAAAGCGTATAATTGCCAAAATGGCACCAATACATAATCTGAATAAAAGCAGGAAAGAAACGCTAGTGGAACATGCTCCACTAGCTCAACTCTAAAACTAAGCTAGAATATAAAACAGTAGCATCCTCGAAGACATGAGGACCTACCAAAACCGGATGAATGTTGGACGTCCGGATAACTGCAATGATGATCCTGTAGCTCTATCGTCCACCCATACCCAGCATGCCGGACAATCTCATCTCATGAGAGTTACGTGAACCTCCGCCCTTCCCGAAAGAAGGCATCACCGCTCATAGCCAGTCTATCGGTGCTTAGTATAAAGTTCCATTTCATTCATCTCATACGTCATGGAAGTTGGCTTCTAGTATGAGGACATCATATCTCATTAGATGATTTCTCATCTCATCATTCGTATTGAGTGTGTTAAGCTTAAAATTCTCATTAGAGTGTTCATAGAGACTGGTCTCTTCATTATCTTACACTCTCATAGGTGAGTACGTATCGGTAACATTTACTTAGGCTCATTTGAGATTGCTCTTATCTTTCACATTAGCCTCGTATCATGTTGTCACCACATTCATTAAAATTAGCACATTTGCTCTTCATAATTACTCACCATTTATTACGTGAATGTTCACTTCATCATATGACAATACACTTGGCTATTTAGTGTGTTTCACACTTTTACTTAACCCTTCTAGGGTTTCATCATTTCATTTCTCATTTCATCATTTGATTGTTCATTTCATCATTTCATTTTTCATTTCGTCATTTCATTGTTCATTTCATCATTTCATTGTTCATTTCATAATATCATTGTTCATTTCATCATTTCATTGTTCATTTCATCATTTCATTGTTCATTTCATCATATCATTGTTCATTTCATCATTTCATTGTTCATTTCATCATAGGCCAATGCACTTGGCCATTTAGTGTGTTTCACACTCTTATTTAACCCTTCTAGGGTTTCATCATTTCATTTCATACATCTTAGGTTCACTTATTTTTAAACGTATGCTAGACTTATGGGTCTATACATACAAGCCATGAGGCTTCATTCATAGTTCGTTAAGTGACTCATATCTTCCTAAGATTATGTAGTACAAGACTTATGTATCTTGTATGTATGCCAAGATCTCGATTTCGATCTAAGTAGGTGGCATTATTCTTGAACATTTAATTCACGTATGACTTATGTATCAATACGGAATTTGGGCAAGCGAACCCAAGTTTGAATCCCTTGGACAACACTTAATCTTATTTTAAACTTGTTAATTACATTTTTCAGATTTGGGAGACCCTAGTTCGATTCCCATCAACCCCATAATATTTCCTTTCTTTTTCTCCTCCTTTTTTTTCCGTTTAAGTCAAGGAGGTTGTGGGATCAATCCCCCACAAGCTCATTCTTTTTTTTCTCTTAAATTATCTATTAACTTTCTCACCTATCCAAGAGGTTGTGGGTTCAATCCCCATTCACCTCATTTTATATTTCTCCTTTATTTTCCTCCTAACTCTCTCATCTATTCAAGAGGTTGTGGGTTCAATCCCCACTCTCCACATTTATTTTTCTCCTTCATTTTTCTCCTAACTCTCTCATCCATTCAAGAGGTTGGGGGTTCAATCCCCACTCTCCACATTTATTTTTCTCCTTTATTTTTCTCCTAACTCTCTCATCAATTCAAGAGGTTGGGGGTTCAATCCCCACTCTCCACATTTATTTCTCTCCTTTATTTTTCTCCTAACTCTCTCATCCATTCAAGAGGTTGGGGGTTCAATCCCCACTCACCACATCTATTTTTCCTTGCATTTTTCTCACAAAGTTTTTATGAAATTTTCATTTAGTGAGGTCATGGGTTCAATCCCCAATGACCTCACATTTTAAATAATTTTTTTTTTAAACGAAGCTCATTTTCTTAAAAATTGGCCGAGACTACAATTTCCAGCAGGCTGGAAATTTAGTCTCTTCCAATCCATTTTTGTCTTAATCTTTTATTGATTTTTTTGTAGCTTTCATGTAATGATGCCTTGGATTCAATCCTTACTGATTTCACTTATTTTACATTCATTTTTCATTGCATTTTGTACCACTTTGTTTGGCTGAACCCAACCTATCAAATGCTGGAAATTTGTTCACTATTTTTAGCTTCTTTTATCATCATTCATACGTTAATTCTTAAGGCATTTCGTGGATCATTTGGTGCATATTTAAGTGTAATCTTTTTATGATTATATTCAGCCAAGAATTTCTATTACATACAGCAACATTACACCACTTTACACCTCATGATTTACACAAACATTCGCACATAAAATTCAACCATAAAAACATATCATTTTTCACATACTTTCGGTTGACATAACTTAACATGCTTACAATTCTAAACACATTATCACGAACATCAATCTTCATACTTAAACTACCAGCAAACATACCCAACCTACGATTCATTGGGAGCTAGTGACAGGGACATGCAACGGGAACAATCCTAGTTTTCGGATTAGAATTTATTGAATCTTAAGGGGTCTCTTGGGAAAGGGACCAAGAGAGAAGAAAACCCATACATTTTATGTAGTTCAAACCTTGACTTGCTGCCCAAAACTTTCTCCAAAAATCACGTTCAAATCCCCTCAACTTCAACACCAATTCGACGGAATAATCCTCCCTCTTGCTTCACGTTTTTGATTAGTTGTTTGTTTGTAATTTTCGTTGTGAGTTCTTCAAGTGTGAAGAACTTTGGTTTACCTACTGTTTTTGAAGTTATTTTGGGAGAGAAAAACGTGAATGAGAGAATGGGAGAGTTTGAGCGTGAGAGTTGAGAGATAGACGTGAGAGAGTGGGAGTCATACTAGGCTTAGGAGTCTAGTTTAGGACTTAGTCAAATAAGGTTTAGTTAATTATTAAAAATCTGATTTTTATTTTTATTTTAAATCATCTACTGAATAATAATTATTAATTAATTACATTAATTCAATAGCTTAAATAAAAAATCCTATAAATTCATTGCTTCCACCTAGGTTCGAACCCGGGTGGAGCAGGACTTAACTTCAACAGCTCCATTTCGTCTCTCTCTCCCCAATTTGCCCCTCCACCTTATTAAATAATTAATTAAATATATATTTAGGTTAATTACGATATTACCCTTAGCCTGGTAAAAGACCATTTTACCCCTAGACCCTCAAAACTTAAGATTTCCTCTCTTTAAGTCCGGTAAAGACTCCTTCGAGTAAATCTTCGTATTCGAGAGCCCTACATGGTTGGTCCCAACCTTTCCTAGCTCAACTAACTCCCCAAGTTAGTTGGCTTGGCTGTACCAAGGGTTCCGAGGTCTGGTTCTACGCGCATCAATCCGTGTGAACCCTGGTCTAATCGTAGGCATTCTTGGCACATTAAGCATTACTTAGTATATCTATTTTTAGGGTTGTAACATTATCCCCCCATTAGGAACATTCGTCCCCGAATGACACTACACATCATTTTAAGATAAAGAGGGTAATTTTCGAAGATATCTAAACATACTTGAGACTTTACTTTTTGTGAATTTGTGTTTCACACTTACTCTGGATAATGCATATTACACAATCTTATCTGAAGCTTCATATTTGAGATTGAGGAACTTCCTTCTCAATCGCACTTAACTTGATGCACCTCACAACTCATGCAACACAAAAATCATGTCCACGCTATACAAAAACATTTACATGACATGCAAGCATGAATTCATTTTAACTCTAACTTATTTGGAAACTTAACCTTACTACCCTGTTTCAATAGTCTATGGTAGTCTAGCATTTATGAAGTAATCCATACCTAAGCCATCTCCTTGAGCTAGTAAGCAGCCAACTTAGCCTTCTCCTCTTCATCAATACTCATAGCAGGCTTTAGAACCTACCATGTACTCACCTTCATGCGAACAACCACTCTTATCAAACGTCTTTCGTTCACGCTGGGCATTTCTATCACTGCCCCTTCTTGGGAAGGCCAGATCTTGAGTCTAGCACCTTAGACCACTTGGTCATCCTATTTCTTGTGTGTATTCTTCTAAGCGTGCACACAAGAACGAAGTTAGATATTTAGAATGACACAAAGTGTCAAGGCTCTAGATAGCACAATAAAGAGTAGAAGAAGGAAAATTTTCCTACGCATCATGCAGTCTCTAATCCAGGATAGTGGTGCACTTCACTACCATGACTTAGAAACTACTCAATGTGGTTGATGGAACTCATTATTCTCGAAATTTAACCTATGGCTCTGATACCAACTTTGTCACGACTGGAATCTAGACCCCAGACGAGACCGGCGTCGTTGACCTCTCAGAGGTCGCAGACAAGCCTACTTACGTCATTCTTACTTTACATAGGTTAATTTTAGCGGAAAATTTGAAACTTTTTGTTTCTAAATATTCTTATAAAAACATTCTCATTAATACGTAATTGTTCACCATCAACCATCTAACATTAAGAGATAAGCAACTGAAAGAAATAGTTCAATTCTTATAAAGCGTATAATTGCCAAAATGGCCCCAATACATAATCTGAATAAAAGCAGGAAAGAAACGCTAGTGGAACATGCTCCACTAGCTCAACTCTAAAACTAAGCTAGAATATAAAATAGTAGCATCCTCGAAGACATGAGGACCTACCAAAACCGGATGAATGCTGGACGTCCGGATAAGTGCAATGATGATCCTGTAGCTCTATCGTCCACTTGTGCCTGCACCTAAAATAGTAGAGTTTGTATAGGG
This sequence comes from Solanum sitiens, assembly GCA_016801875.1. Lineage (NCBI taxonomy): Eukaryota > Viridiplantae > Streptophyta > Magnoliopsida > Solanales > Solanaceae > Solanum > Solanum sitiens. The sequence continues at coordinate 1,216,023 of JABWTJ010000035.1, read as the reverse complement.
TTAGTACACACTTGTACTAAGTATGGGTATATTCAAGAGCACACCAAGGACATGCATGAGAAAGAATAGCTCTTTCCTAACAACGTGATTTTTGGAAGTCAAGTCAGTAGACTTGCCAAATTGGGATTAGGAAAGTTTCCAAATTTGGATTAGGAAAGTAAATGATCTTTCCAAATTTGGATTAGGAAAGTCAGTGAGCTTTCCAGATTTTGGAATAGGATATTTATGCCATGAGAATAACATACATCATCAAACTTTTCACATTTGCACACAGCACATAACATTTACACATAGCACATATCATATAACATACAGTACATTTTGCATGTAGCACATAACTTCTTTCATATCATTCATTCATATGCCATGAGACCTTGGAATCATGGACTTGACATTAAGACATCCCAGAAATGAGGGCTCAACAGATAGGACCTCAACTAGGGAATCTCCATTAGCAAACACAGAGTCTGCTTCATTCATTCATACGTACTTCATTTCATTTCGTTCATAGGCCAGTGTGAAAACTAGCTATACCTAGGGTGTAGTTTACGACTTTCATCGGGTTTGCTGTGCAATGATCAAGAATAACCTAGTGTTATTACCTGAGTCTAGCTCACCTCTTGATTATCCTATCCTAACACCTTTGGTATCGTTCATTTCATTATGTGCATCATTTGAGGCTGGCCTCATTCATTCATTGGGAACTTTAACTTTAACCGACATAGATCATGTGAGCATCATGAAATCCAGTGTCTCCCCCACACCGAAAAGAGGTGGAATCACTGGCCAAAGTGACCCAAAACATGCTAGCGTACATGGGAATTTAACCCCGCCAGATCCCTATATTGGCAGTATAGGTTCGAAGACTAGGAGATATAAGGAGACCCATACCCGGCATGCCGGACAGTCTCATCTCATGAGTGTTACATGAACCTCTGCCCTTCCCGAAAGAAGGCATCACCACTCATAGCCAGTCTATCGGTGCTTAGTATAAAGTTTCATTACATTCATCTCATACGTCATGGAAGCTGGCTTCTAGTATGAGGACATCATAGCTACTTAGATGATTTCTCATCTCATCATTCGTATTGAGTGTGTTAAGCTCAATACTCTCATTAGAGTGTTCATAGAGACTGGTCTCTTCATTATCTTACACTCGGTGAGTACATATCGGTAACATTTACTTAGGCTCATTTGAGATTGCTCTTATCTTTTACATTAGCCTCGTATCATGTTGTCACCACATTCATTAACATTAGCACATTTGCTCTTCATAATTACTCACCATTTATTACGTGAATGTTCACTTCATCATATGCCAATGCACTTGGCCATTTAGTGTGTTTCACACTTTTACTTAACCCTTCTAGGGTTTCATCATTTCATTTCTCATTTCATCATTTATTTGTTCATTTCATCATTTCATTTTTGATTTTGTCATTTCATTGTTCATTTCATCATTTCATTGTTCATTTCATCATATCATTGTTCATTTCATCATTTCATTGTTCATTTCATCATATGATTGTTCATTTCATCATTTCATTGTTCATTTCATCATTTCATTGTTCATTTCATCATATCATTGTTCATTTCATCATTTCATTGTTCATTTCATCATAGGCCAATGCACTTGGCCATTTAGTGTGTTTCACACTCTTACTTAACCCTTCTAGGGTTTCATCATTTCATTTCATACATCTTAGGTTCACTTATTTTTAAACGTATGCTAGACTTATGGGTCTATACATACAAGCCATGAAGCTTCATTCATAGTTCGTTAAGTGACTCATATCTTCTTAAGATTATGTAGTACAAGACTTATGTATCTTGTATGTATGCCAAGATCTCGATTTCAATCTAAGTAGGTGGCATTATTCTTGAACATTTAATTCACGTATGACTTATGTATCAATACGGAATTTGGGCAAGGGAACCCAAGTTTGAATCCCTTGGACAACACTTAATCTTATTTTAAACTTGTTAATTACATTTTTCAGATTTGGGAGACCCTAGTTCGATTCCCATCAACCCCATAATATTTCCTTTCTTTTTCTCCTCTTTTTTTTTTGTTTAAGTCAAGGAGGTTGTGGGATCAATCCCCCACAAGCTCATTTTTTTTTTTTCTCTTAATTTTTCTATTAACTTTCTCACATATCCAAGAAGTTGTGGGTTCAATCCCCATTCACCTCATTTTATATTTCTCCTTTATTTTCCTCCTAACTCTCTCATCTATTCAAGAGGTTGTGGGTTCAATCCCCACTCTCCACATTTATTTTTCTCCTTCATTTTTCTCCTAACTCTCTCATCCATTCAAGAGGTTGGGGGTTCAATCCCCACTCCCCACATTTATTTTTCTCCTTTATTTTTCTCCTAACTCTCTCATCAATTCAAGAGGTTGGGGGTTCAATCCCCACTCTCCACATTTATTTCTCTCCTTTATTTTTCTCCTAACTCTCTCATCCATTCAAGAGGTTGGGGGTTCAATCCCCACTCACAACATCTACTTTTCCTTGCATTTTTCTCACAAAATTTTTACGAAATTTTCATTTAGTGAGGTCATGGGTTCAATCCCCAATGACCTCACATTTTAAATAATTTTTTTTTAAACGAAGCTCATTTTCTTAAAAATTGGCCGAGACTACAATTTCCAGCAGGCTGGAAATTTAGTCTCTTCCAATCCATTTTTGTCTTAATCTTTTATTGATTTTTTTGTAGCTTTCATGTAATGATGTCTTGGATTCAATCCTTACTGATTTCACTTATTTTACATTCATTTTCATTGCATTTTGTACCACTTTGTTTGGCTGAACCCAACCTATCAAATGCTGGAAATTTGTTCACTATTTTCAGCTTCTTTTTATCATCATTCATACGTTAATTCTTAAGGCATTTCGTGGATCATTTGGAGCATCTTTAAGTGTAATTTTTTTATGATTATATTCAGCCAAGAATTTCTATTACATACAGCAACATTACACCACTTTACACCTCATGATTTACACAAACATTCGCACATAAAATTCAACCATAAAAACATATCATTTTTCACATACTTTCGGTTGACATAACTTAACATACTTACAATTCTAAACACATAATCATGAACACATTATCACGAACATCAATCTTCATACTTAAACTACCAGCAAACATACCCAACCTACGATTCATTGGGAGCTAGTGACAGGGACATGCAACGGGAACAATCCTAGTTTTCGGATTAGAATTTATTGAATCTTAAGGGGTCTCTTGGGAAAGGGACCAAGAGAGAAGAAAACCCATACATTTTATGTAGTTCAAACCTTGACTTGCTGCCCAAAACTTTCTCCAAAAATCATGTTCAAATCCCCTCAACTTCAACACCAATTCGACGAAATAATCCTCCCTCTTGCGTCACGTTTTTGATTGGTTGTTTGTTTGTAATTTTCGTTGTGAGTTCTTCAAGTGTGAAGAACTTTGGTTTACCTACTGTTTTTGAAGTTATTTTGGCAGAGAAAAACGTGAATGAGAGAATGGGAGAGTTTGAGCGTGAGAGTTGAGAGATAGACGTGAGAGAGTGGGAGTCATATTAGGCTTAGGAGTCTAGTTTAGGACTTAGTCAAATAAGGTTTAGTTAATTATTAAAAATCTAATTTTTATTTTTATTTTAAATCAGCTAATGAATAATAATTATTAATTAATTACATTAATTCAATAGCTTAAATAAAAAATCATATAAATTCATTGCTTCCACCTAGGTTCGAACCCGGGTGGAGCAGGACTTAACTTCAAGAGCTCCATTTCGTCTCTCTCTCCCCAATTTGCCCCTCCACCTTATTAAATAATTAATTAAATATATATTTAGGTTAATTACGATATTACCCTTAGCCTGGTAAAAGACCATTTTACCCCTAGACCCTCAAAACTTAAGATTTCCTCTCTTTAAGTCCGGTAAAGACTCCTTCGAGTAAATCTTCGTATTCGAGAGCCCTACATGGTTGGTCCCAACCTTTCCTAGCTCAACTAACTCCCCAAGTTAGTTGGCTTGGCTGTACCAAGGGTTCCGAGGTCTGGTTCTACGCGCATCAATCCGTGTGAACCCTGGTCTAATCGTAGGCATTCTTGGCACATTAAGCATTACTTAGCATATCTATTTTTAGGGTTGTTACATTATCCCCCCCTTAGGAACATTCGTCCCCGAATGACACTACACATCATTTTAAGATAAAGAGGGTGATTTTCGAAGATATCTAAACATACTTGAGACTTTACTTTTTGTGAATTTGTGTTTCACACTTACTCTGGATAATGCATATTACACAATCTTATCTGAAGCTTCATATTTGAGATTGAGGAACTTCCTTCTCAATCGCACTTAACTTGATGCACCTCACAACTCATGCAACACAAAAATCATGTCCACGCTATACAAAAACATTTACATGACATGCAAGCATGAATTCATTTTAACTCTAACTTATTTGGAAACTTAACCTTACTACCCTGTTTCGATAGTCTATGGTAGTCTAGCATTTATGAAGTAATCCATACCTAAGCCATCTCCTTGAGCTAGTAAGCAGCCAACTTAGCCTTCTCCTCTTCATCAATACTCATAGCAGGCTTTAGAACCTACCATGCACTCACCTTTATGCGAACAACCACTCTTATCAAACGTCTTTCGTTCACGCTGGGCATTTCTATCACTGCCCCTTCTTGGGAAGGCCAGATCTTGAGTCTAGCACCTTAGACCACTTGGTCATCCTATTTCTTGTGTGTATTCTTCTAAGCGTGCACACAAGAACGAAGTTAGATATTTAGAATGACACAAAGTGTCAAGGCTCTAGATAGCACGATAAAGAGTAGAAGAAGGAAAATTTTCCTACGCATCATGCAGTCTCTAATCCAGGATAGTGGTGCACTTCACTACCATGACTTAGAAACTACTCAATGTGGTTGATGGAACTCATTATTCTCAAAATTTAACCTATGGCTCTGATACCAACTTTGTCACGACTGGAATCTAGACCCCAGACGAGACCGGCGTCGTTGACCTCTCAGAGGTCGCAGACAAGCCTACTTACGTCATTCTTACTTTACATAGGTTAATTTTAGCGGAAAATTTAAAACTTTTTGTTTCTAAATATTCTTATAAAAACATTCTCATTAATACGTAATTGTTCACCATCAACCATCTAACATTAAGAGATAAGCAACTGAAAGAAATAGTTCAATTCTTATAAAGCGTATAATTGCCAAAATGGCACCAATACATAATCTGAATAAAAGCAGGAAAGAAACGCTAGTGGAACATGCTCCACTAGCTCAACTCTAAAACTAAGCTAGAATATAAAACAGTAGCATCCTCGAAGACATGAGGACCTACCAAAACCGGATGAATGCTGGACGTCCGGATAACTACAACGATGATCCTATAGCTCTATCGTCCACCTGTGCCTGCACCTAAAATAGTAGAGTTTGTATTGGGTTAGTGCACACTTGTACTAAGTATGGGTATATGCAAGCACACACCAAGGACATGCATGAGAAAGTATAGCTCTTTCCTAACAACGTGATTTTTGGAAGTCAAGTCAGTAGACTTGCCAAATTGGGATTAGGAAAGTTTCCAAATTTGGATTAGGGAAGTAAATGATCTTTCCAAATTTGGATTAGGAAAGTCAGTGAGCTTTCCAGATTTGGAATAGGAAAGTTATGCCATGAGAATAACATACATCATCATACTTTTCACATTTGCACACAGCACATAACATTTACACATAGCACATATCATATAACATACAGTACATTTTGCATGTAGCACATAACTTCTTTCATATCATTCATTCATATGCCATGAGACCTTGGAATCATGGACTTGACATTAAGACATCCCAGAAATGAGGGCTCAACAGATGGGACCTCAACTAGGGAATCTCCATTAGCAAACACAGAGTCTGCTTCATTCATTCATACGTACTTCATTTCATTTCGTTCATAGGCCAGTGTGAAAACTAGCTATACCTAGGGTGTAGTTTACGACTTTCATCGGGTTTGCTGTGCAATGATCAAGAATAACCTAGTGTTATTACCTGAGTCTAGCTCACCTCTTGATTATCCTATCCTAACACCTTTGGTATCGTTCATTTCATTATGTGCATCATTTGAGGCTGGCCTCATTCATTCATTGGTAACTTTAACTTTAACCTACATAGATCATGTGAGCATCATGAAATCCAGTGTCTCCCGCACACCGAAAAGAGGTGGAATCACTGGCCAAAGTGACCCAAAACATGCTAGCGTACATGGGAATTTAACCCCGCCAGATCCCTATATTGGCAGTATAGGTTCGAAGACTAGGAGATATAAGGAGACCCATACCCGGCATGCCGGACAGTCACATCTCATGAGAGTTACATGAACCTCCGCCCTTCCCGAAAGAAGGCATCACCACTCATAGCCACTCTATCGGTGCTTAGTATAAAGTTCCATTACATTCATCTCATACGTCATGGAAGCTGGCTTCTAGTATGAGGACATCATAGCTACTTAGATGATTTCTCATCTCATCATTCGTATTGAGTGTGTTAAGCTCAATACTCTCATTAGAGTGTTCATAGAGACTGGTCTCTTCATTATCTTACACTCTCATAGGTGTATCTTACAACATTATCAAGTTGCACGTAAAACGACAACCAAAACATTATCAATTTGAAGCCTTAAGCCGAGGACTCCATTTACAGTAACATTTTTGCACATGCACACACTTGCACAAAATTTTGAATACATGGTTGTCTTTCATACGATTTCAAGTACACAAACATAATCATATTCATCACGAAAACATAACATACACCTAAATCTACCAGCAATCATACCCAACCTACGATTCATTGGGAGCTAGTGACAGGGGCATGCAAAAGGGGAAACAATCCTAGTTTTCGAATGAATAATATGAACCTTAAGGGGTCTCTTGGGAAAGGGACCAAGAGAGAAGAAAACCCATAACCTTTTTTACGTTAAACCCTTGACTTGCTGCCCAAAAACTTCACCCAAGAACATGTCTAAGCCTCCTCAATATCAACTCCACTCGAATGACAACCTCCCCTAGCCTAGTGTGCGATTAACGTTTGTTTTCTTGTGATTTCGTGTGAGTTCTTCAAGTGTGAAGAACTTGGTTTATTTTTCTGCTTTTGTATCTTATTTTGGAAGAGAATTTTTGTGTGAAAGAATAAGAGAGATTGAGCATGAGAGTTGAGAGATAGACGTGAGAGAGTGGGAGTTATATTAGGCTTAGGAGTCTAGTTTAGGACTTAGTCAAATAAGGTTTAGTTAATTATTAAAAATCTGATTTTTATTTTATTTTAAATCAGCTAATGAGTAATAATTATTAATTAATTATATTAATTCAATTGCTTAAATAAAAATCACATTAATTCATTGCTTCCACATAGGTTCGAACCCGGGTGGAGCAAGACTTCACTTCAAGAGCTAAATTTCGGCCCTCTCTCCCCAAATTGCCCCTCCACCTTATTAATTAAATAATTAATTACATATTTAGGGTAATTACGATACTACCCTTAGCCAGGAAAAAGACCATTTTACCCCTAGACCCTTCAAACCTATGATTTCCTCTTTTTAAGTCCGATAAAGACTCCTTCGAGTAAATTTTCGTATTCGAGAGCCCTACATGGTTGGACCCAACCTTTCCAAGCTCAACTAACTCCCCAAGTTAGTTGGCTTGGCTGTAGCAAGGGTTCCGAGTTCTGGTTCTACGCGCATCAATCCGTGTGAACCCTGGTCTAATCATAGGCATCCTTGACACATTAAGCATTTCTTATCTTATCCATTTTTAGGGTTGTTACATTATCCCCCCCCTTAGGAACACTCATCCCCGAATGACACTACTACTATCTAGCGTAATGCCAGTCAGATCATAACATAATCATTATGCACAGTCAAGCAATAGCAACAAAAATGAAGAGATAAGGAAACTTAGACTTAAGAGTCGGGAGTCTAACCTCAAGAGCTGAAAACATAAGGGTAGCGGGATCTCATGTCGGCCTCAGCCTCCCACGTAGCACCCTCAACAAGATGATTTCTCCATAATACCTTCACTATGGAAATCTCCTTGTTCCTCAGCCGCTTGATCTGTCTGTCTAAGATCTCAACAAGTACCTCCTCATAGGACAAGTCTTCATCGACCCCCAAACCTTCCACATGTAGAATCGATGCTGGATCACCTAGGCACTTCTTTAACATGGATACATGAAAGACTGGATGGACAGAAGCTAGCTCCGCAGGCAATGCCAACTCATAGGCCACCTCACCCACACGCTGTAGGATCTCGTATGGCCCAACATACCTCGGACTCAACTTCCCCTTCCTGCCAAACCTCATCACCCCCTTCATAGGTGATATTTTCAGATAGACCTGGTCACCAACATCAAACTCTAAGGGTCGTTTTCTGTTATCTGCATATGACCCTCTGCCAACTGTAAGCAGTAGCCAACATGTCCCTAATCACTCTAACCTTCTCTAAGGCCTCATGAATGATCTCTGGACCCAAATGGATGACTCTCCAACCTCGAACCACCCAACTGGAGATCTACACCTCCTACCATACAGTGCCTCAAACGGTGCCATCCCAATGCTGGAGTGATAGCTATTATTATACGAGAACTCTATCCAAGGCAGATGGTCATCCCAGCTACCCCTGAAGTCAATCACACACGCTCTCAACATGTCCTCCAATGTCTGAATGGTGCGCTCTGCCTGCCCATCAGTCTGAGGATGAAAGGCAGTACTAAGCTTTACCAGCGTGCCCAAGCTCTTCTGGAAAGATCTCCAAAAATGTGAAGTAAACTGAGCTCCTCTATCTGAAATGATAGACAAAGGAATCCCATGCCATCTCACAATCTCATCAATGTAGAGTCTCGCATAATCCTCGGCTCTGTAAGTAGACTTCACAGGGATAAAGTGGGCAGACTTAGTCATCCTGTCCACAATAACCCATATGGAGTCATGTTGTCTCCTAGTCCTCGGAAGACCAACCACGAAGTCCATATTAATGGCCTCTCACTTCCAAGTCGGAACCTCAATAATCTGAGTAAGACCGCCAGGCTTAAGATGTTCTGCCTTAACCTGCTGACAATTAGGACACTTGGACACATATTCTGCAATGTCCTTCTTCATGTCATCCCACCAATAAATCTGATTAAGATCATGATACATCTTGGTGGAACCTGGATGTATGGAATATCTGGAACCATGGGCCTCTGCAACAATCCTGGTCCGCAAATCATCCACATCTGGTACACACAGCCTGTCCTGATACCTAAGTATGACATCACCTCCCAAATCGAAAGACTTATTCATCTTTATCAACACTGAGTCCTTCAGCTCCATCAACACAGGATCGAGATGCTGACCCTGCTTGACTTCAACTACCAAGGATGATTCAGAACTACGATAAACTGAAACACCCCCACTAGTAGAGTTAACCAATCGCACACCCAGTCTGGCCAGTCTGTGTACATCTTTCGCCAACTCCTTCTTCTCATCCTCAACGTGGGCTGTACTTCCCATGCTCATCCTGCTCAAAGCATCAGCTACAACATTAGCCTTACCTGGATGGTAGTGAACATTTATGTCATAATCCTTCAACAGCTCCAACCATCTCCGCTGACGTAGATTCAACTCCCTCTGTATGAACACGTACTGGAGACTCTTGTGGTCTGTGAACACATCCACATGCACTCCATACAAGTAGTGCCTCCATAGCTTCAGTGCAAACACCACAGCTGCCAACTCCAGGTCATGAGTGGGATAATTCTTCTCATGAACCTTGAGCTGTCTGGACGCATAGGCTATCACCTTACCAACCTGCATAAGAACACAACCCAAACCAACCCTAGATGTATCACAATAAACAGTGTAATTCTCACCACACTTAGGCAAAGTAAGCACCGGGGCTGAAGTGAGTCTGTCCTTGAGCTCCTGGAAACTCTTCTCACAAGTCTCTGTCCATTCAAACTTGGATTTCTTCTTAGACAAAGCTGTCAGTGGGGCAGCAATGAAAGAAAAGCCCTCCACGAACCTGCGGTAGTAACCAGCCAATCCCAGAAAGCTAAGGATGTCAGTGGGAGTAAGAGGCTTTTGCCAGTTCTTCACAGCCTCAGTCTTCCTGGGATCCACCTCCACGCCCTGATCGGACACAACATGACCCAGGAAGGTCACTGATCTAAGCCAGAATTCACACTTGCTAAATTTGGCATACAGCTGATATTGTCTAAGTACCTGCAAGGTTAGTCTCAAATGTTGTTCATGCTCTTCCTTGGTCCTAGAGTAGATGAGGATGTCATCAATGAATACTATGACGAAAGAATCAAGGTATTCACGGAAGACTCGGTTCATGAGGTCCACAAATGCAGCTGGTACATTAGTGAGACCAAATGACATGACTAAGAACCATAACGGGTACGAAAGTCTGTCTTTGGGATATCTCCATCCCTAACCCTAAGCTGATGATACCCTGAACGAAGATCAATTTTAGAGAAGAAACTAGACCCTTGGAGATGATCGAACAAATCATCTATTCTGGGAAGTGGATACTTATTCTTTATAGTGAATTTGTTGAGCTGCCGATAATCAATACACATTCTAAGGGTTCCATCCTTCTTTTTCACAAACAACACTGGAGCGCCCAAAAGGGATATGCTTGGCTGAATGAAACCCTTATCAGTGAGATCTTTTAACTGCAGCTTCAACTCTTTGAGTTCAGCTGGAGCCATTCTGTAAGGAGGAATTTAAATCGATTTGGTATAGGGATCTAAATCATCACCAAAGTCAATCTCACGTTCAGGAGGGATTCCTGGTAAATCCTCCGAAAAGATATCTGGGAACTCATTCACTATTGATACTGGGTCTATGGAAGGAACTTCTTGATCTAAGACATTGACTCTAACTAAGTGGTACAAATACCCCTTAGCTATCATCTTATTGGCCTTCAAGTTGGCCGACTAGACTTGGACCACACCCTTCCCATTTTAACTCTAACTTATTCGGAAACTTAACCTTACTACCCTGTTTTGATAGTCTATGGTAGTCTAGCATTTATGAAGTAATCCATACCTAATCCATCTCCTTGAGCTAGTAAGCAGCCAACTTAGCCTTCTCCTCTTCATCATTACTCATAGCAGGCTTTAGAACCTACCATGCACTTACCTCCATGCGAACAACCACTCTTACCAAACGTCTTTCGTTCACGCTGGGCATTTCTATCACTGCCCCTTCTTGGGAAGGCCAGATCTTGAGTCTGGCGCCTTAGACCACTTGACCATCCTAATTCTTGTGTGTATTCTTCTACGCGCGCACACAAGAAGGAAGTTAGATACTTAGAATGACACAAAGTGTCAAAGCTCTAGATAGCACGATAAAGAGTAGAAGAAGGGAAATTTTCCTACGCATCATGCAGTCTCTAATTCAGGATAGTGGTGCACTTCACTACCATGACTTAGAAACTACTCAATGTGGTTGATGTGAACTCATTATTCTCGGAATTTAAGTTAGTGCTCTGATACCATCTTTGTCACGACCAGAATCTAGACCCCAGACGAGACCGGCGTCGTTGACCTCTCAGAGGTCGCAGACAAGCCTACATACGTCATTCTTACTTCATCTAGGTTAATTTTAGCGGAAAAATAGAACTTTTTGTTTTCTTATTTCATGCTAAACATTTTAAACTCAACATCATGGGCGTTCACAAATCAACCATCTAATATAGAGATAATCCAATGAAAGAAACAGTTCAAAATTGCATTAAACGTATTTTCGCCAAAATGACATCAATACAAAGTCTGAAATGAAAGTGGAAAGAAACACTAGTGGAACATGCTCCACTAGCTAAAGCCTACATCTAAGCTAGATAATAACGGTAGACATACTCGAAAGCATGAGGGCCTACCAAGTCCGGATGAAAGCTCCATGTCCGGATAGCTGCAACGTCAACACGTAAGCTCTAGCGTCCACCCGTGCCTGCACCTAAAAATGTAGAGTTGTATGGGATTAGTACACACTTGTACTAAGTATGGGTATATGCAAGCACACACCAAGGACATGCATGAGTAAGAATATCTCTTTCCTAGCAACATGATTATGGAAAGTCAAGTCAGTGGACTTGCCAAATTGGGATTAGAAAAGTTAGTGAACTTTCCAAATTTGGATTAGGAAAGTCAATGAGCTTTCCAAATTTGGATTAGGAAAGTCAGTGAGCTTTCCAAATTTGGACTAGGAAAGTCATGCCATGAGAGTAACATGCATCATCATACTTATCATATTGCACACAGCACATAACATCTTACACATAGCACATAGCATATAGCATATAGCACATAACATCTTTTATAACATTCATTCATATGCCATGAGACCTTGGAATCATGGACTTGACATTAAGACTTTTCAAAATGAGGGCTCAACATATGGGACCTCAACTAGGGAGCCTTCTTTAGCAAACACAGAGTCTGCTTCATTCATTCATACGTACTTCATTTCATTCATTCATAAGCTAGTGTAAACACAAGCTATACCTAGGATGTAGTTTAAGACTCTCATCGGGTTTGCTGTGCAATGATCAAGAATAACCTAGTGTCATTACTTGAGTCTAGCTCACCTCTTGATTATCCTATCCTAACACCTCTGGTATCGTTCATTTGATAATGTGCATCATTTGAGGCTGGCCATTCATTCATTGGGAACTTTAACTTTAACCAACATAGATCATGTGAGCATCATGAAATCCAGTGTCTCCCCCACACCGAAAAGAGGTGGAATCATCGGCCAAAGTGACCCAAAATATGCTAGCGTACATGGGAATTGAACCCCGCCAGATCCCTATTTTGGCAGTATAGGTTCGAAGACTAGGAGATATAAGGAGACCCATACCCGGTATGCCGGACAGTCTCATCTCATGAGAGTTACGTGAACCTCCGTCCTTTCCGAAAGAAGGCATCACCGCTCATAGCTAGTCTATCGGCGCTCAGTATAAAGTTCCATTACATTCAACTCATACGTCATGGAAGCTGGCTTCTAGTATGAGGACATCATAGATCAATAGATGATTTCTCATCTCATCATTAGTATTAAGTGTGTTAATCTCAATACTTTCATTAGAGTGTTCATAGAGACTGGTCTCTTCATTAACTTTACACTCTCATAGGTGAGTACGTTTTGGTAACAATTACTTAGGCTCATTTGAGATTGTTCTCTTCTTTTACATTAGCCTCATATCATGTTGTCACCACATTCATTAACATTAGCACAATTGCTCTTCATAATTACTCACCCTATTTTACGTGAATGTTCATTTCATCATATGCCAATGCACTTGGCCATTTGTGTGTTTCACACTCTTACTTAACCCTTCTAGGGTTTCATCATTTCATTACATAATAGTCATTTCATCGTATGCCAATGCACTTGGCCATTTAGTGTGTTTTACACTCGTCCTTAACCCTTCTAGGGTTACTTCATTTCATTACATACATCTTAGGTTCACTTATTTTTAAACGTATGCTAGACTTATGGGTCTATACATACAAGCCATGAGGCTTCATTCATAGTTCGTTAAGTGACTCATATCTTCCTAAGACTATGTAGTACAGTACTTATGTATCTTGTATGTATGCCAAGATCTCGATTTCGATCTAAGTAGGTGGCATTATTCTTGAATATTTAATTCACGTATGACTTATGTATCAATACGGAAATTTGGGCAAGGGAACCCAAGTTCGAATCCCTTGGACAACACTTACATTTTTCCTTGATTTTATTTTTAGTCCTCATGACATTGGGACCCTAGATCGAGCCCCAACATCAACATTTCTTTTTAGTTCTTTTTCTCTAGAAACTCTCTCCCTTGGCCGAGGGGTTGTGGGTTCGAACCCCCACAGCCCCCTTTTATTTTCCTATTTATTTTCCTTGTCTACTTCGCATTAACCATGAGGTTGTGGCATCAAACCCCCATAGCCTCTCTTTATTTATTCTTTATTTCGCTTGGGACTGGGAGGTTGTGGGTTCGAACCCCCACAGCCTCCTTATTTTATTTTCATTTAAATGTTGACTTATTTATGCGTTGGCAGTGAGGTTGTGGGATCGAGCCCCCACAGCCTCACTTTATTTTCTTTTATTTTCCCTTTCTCCTTTACTCTCCTTCACAGCCTTGAGGTCGTGGGTTCGATTCCCACACCTCACATTTCCTTTCTTTTATTTTTCTTTCACTTCATTCGCTGCCTGGAGGTCGTGGGTTCAATTCCCACACCTCCCATTTTATTTTATTAATTTTTGCACTCTACTTTTTCAGCCAGCGTACCCCATTTCGATTCCCCCTAATACCATTTCTTTTCTTGCGATTTCAAGGCAGTAGACGGGTGAGGTCACAGGTTCGAGTCCTGGTGGCCTCATCCCTTTATTCTCAAATAAATTTCCAGATTTATTCCTCTACATTTAGCCTAAACTAAGCTTGTAAGTTGGCAGGAAATTTAGTCATTTTTTTTACCTTATTTTCACCAACATTTTCATTGAAATCTTAGGGAAATTCATATATCTTTTAACACTTTTTGGGGTACATTTTCATAGGTTCGTTTAGCCAAAATATTGATACTCAAATCACCCACACCTCCATTTTAATGAACATCACAATTTACATAGGTTTATGCACGTAAAACGACAACCAAAACATTATCAATTTGAAGCCTTAAGCCGAGGACTCCATTTACAGTAACATTTTTGCACATGCACACACTTGTACAAAATTTCGAATACATGGTTGTCTTTCATACGATTTCAAGTACACAAACATAATCATATTCATCACGAAAACATAACATACACCTAAATCTACCAGCAATCATACCCAACCTATGATTCATTGGGAGCTAGTGACAGGGGCATGCAAAAGGGGAAACAATCCTAGTTTTCGAATGAATAATATGAACCTTAAGGGGTCTCTTGGGAAAGGGACCAAGATAGAAGAAAACCCATACCTTTTTTACGTTAAGCCCTTGACTTGATGCCCAAAAACTTCACCCAAGAACACGTCTAAGCCTCCTCAATATCAACTCCACTCGAATGACAACCTCCCTTAGCCTAGTGTGCGATTATCGTTTGTTTTCTTGAGATTTCGTGTGAGTTCTTCAAGTGTGAAGAACTTGGTTTATTTTTCTGCTTTTGTATCTTATTTTGGAAGAGAATTTTTGTGTGAAAGAATAAGAGAGATTGAGCGTGAAAGTTGAGAGATAGACGTGAGAGAGTGGGAGTTATATTAGGCTTAGGAGTCTAGTTTAGGACTTAGTCAAATAAGGTTTAGTTAATTATTAAAAATCTGATTTTTATTTTATTATAAATCAGCTAATGAATAATAATTATTAATTAATTATATTAATTCAATTGCTTAAATAAAAATCACATTAATTCATTGCTTCCACATAGGTTCGAACCCGGGTGGAGCAAGACTTCACTTCAAGAGCTCAATTTCGGCCCTCTCTCCCCAAATTGCCCCTCCACCTTATTAATTAAATAATTAATTACATATTTAGGGTAATTACGATACTACCCTTAGCCAGGAAAAAGACCATTTTACCCCTAGACCCTTCAAACCTAAGATTTCCTCTTTTTAAGTCCGGTAAAGACTCCTTCGAGTAAATATTCATATTCGAGAGCCCTACATGGTTGGACCCAACCTTTCCAAGCTCAACTAACTCCCCAAGTTAGTTGGCTTGGCTGTAGCAAAGGTTCCGAGGTCTGGTTCTACGCGCATCAATCCGTGTGAACCCTGGTCTAATCATAGGCATCCTTGACACATTAAGCATTTCTTATCTTATCCATTTTTAGGGTTGTTACACTATCACTAACCGTGAAGATGGAATTCATACCATCGAGAAAATCATTCCCTTGTCAGAAATAGAACTAAAATAACTAGCTGAGCTAAAGTAGGAGGTTGAGACAAGTCCTCATCAAATACTTAGTCATGAGATTTTTCCTTAGTCTTCTTCCTACATAAGGACATTTCTCTTTCATTTTCTTGTTCTATTGTGTATCTTTTTTGTCTTGTTTATTTTCTGGAACATTGCTATGATGTAGTGACAATCTTTCTTGAACGAATAGAAGTACTGTGTTTTTTCTTCTCAAATTCCTTCTTTTATTTCTCTATTTCAAATGCTTGTCGTGTGATTTGTAACTTGCTCTACTTGCCGGATAACTTTCCCCAAGATTTTAGCTTTGAGCTCTTATATTTGAAATTTAGTAACTCGTAGTAGGAACATTCAAATAGTGAGTGTGTCATTTAATTGGAAAGGTAACTCACGCAAATACAATATATGTAAAACTCATGACCGAAAGATTTCTAGTTTAGTACGGCTATTATTCAAAGTTAGCTCGACTACTGCCTTGATAGACTTTTCAGCTTTGAGCACCTGTAGTAGAAAACAAATATCTCAATGTGGGAGCATCTAAATAACATGATTCTTCTTTCATTGGAAGCATAACCATTAGAAATACAACATATGTAAAAATCATGGCTAAAAGATCTCCAGATTAGTACTGATGTATCTTTAAATTCAGCTTGGTGAGAACTCTTCGCCACATTGAGGAAGTTTGGGCTTGTGATACAATCTTCAAATACATTTACATCGCTAGAGACGTCCTCAAGACCCAACTGGATAATTAAAAAAATAGAATTAATATCCAATGATAAAAAAAAAGAGGCAAGTTTAGAGAAATATTCAAGAGGTGACTTTTACACGATGTGCCGATTCTATCAAGGGCATTGTAGAACCAGCAACACCATTTTCAAATATTGCAATATCAATACTAATGGAATCCAATTCACCAAACTTGCATTGTTGATTGTTCAACTTCTTAGGCTTTTTCTTCGAACACTTCCAATGTGGCTCTTGGCTAACACTGCTCTCATTGGATCTATAGGTTGCACTAGTACTGATGCCAATCTCATGGAGTGAAATAGACATTTTGGATGTGTTGCTACAAGATGGTGTAATGTCAAGTGACTTTCCAATACTTTTTTCCAATGAGCTGGAAGGTTTTTTCCTCTTGAGAGTTACGTCGATCACCTCGTTATCAATGATGTTGGATGCCTTGGGAGTTTGTAAAGTACATTTAACTCCATTATCCACATGTGTAGCCTTTTCCTTTGAATTTTTAGACTTGGAAACAACTTTGACAGATTGCGCAGGGATATTTGGCATCACATTGGACTTTAAAGAGTGAGGAAGTTTTTCTTGAAGTTGTTCTCCTTTGGTTGGTAAAGAAGCATCATCTTTATGGCCACCAATCTGAATACTCACGAGTCACTAAAGCCCCCTTATTGGATGAACTCATTGGTATGATGATCTTCGAAGAACTCCCAAAATAAACACATGAATCCCATAGTTGCACCAAAGCCAGCAGTGAACCATCATAATGATGCTTTATTAGTGAACCATCATAATGGTGCTTTATGAGTGCATCAGAAACATCTTGAGAATATCCAAATTGTCGTCTGAATCGGTGAGGGCTGTAAGGATCCACAATCAGTTTATCATTTAGCCTCATGGTGACAAAACTTAACGAAGGCCTATAAAGAAATCGCTCCAGGAAGTTGACAATTTTCCATTATCATCAATATGCAGCTGTTTTCCTTGAAGCATGGCCAGATTGTGGAGGCTATGCATATTCACTTGATGAAGAGCGTCAACAAGGTCAAAATGTTTTGCCATCTTTTCTCCAGAAGTCTACCACATTCTCACACCTTGTTAGGGGAGGGTAACACAGTAATAGGTCTATAAATACTCACCTATCCATCCATATATATAATGGATGGGAAATAGTGTGTTGCAAGCACCCTTGTTTGGGGAGGTGGATATATCCCTAAGGTCGCGATAGATGCTTGCAAGGATCAGAACCCTCAAAGAAAATATTTCTCCATGATCCATCAAGCTTGCCCCTTTGAAGACGCTAGCACGAATATAACCAGATTTCTTGTTAGGAATAACAAACTTGCAAAGCCAACATGCAAGAAAAGCCGCCAGATAAGTCTCATTTTTGAATGATTCTTCTACCCCTAGCTCGACAAAAGGAGTATTCTCTTCTTCGGTTCTAGGCAAAAAGCTCATGTCAATATTTCCAGAAGGATCATGGTTTATTCTTGGTTTTATACGATTCTTAGACATCCTTGGTGAAGGATCAACATATTTTCTCGATCCCCTAAACCAAAACTTTGTCCATTCTCTAAAGGAGACTTTGTGTAAAAGATTTCCCTTTATCATCAACATGTGTTAAATCCTTAGCTGAGGGTATAACTTCATCATAAAAGGAACCATAAATAGGAAGGTCTGCAATGGTTCTCAAATCCGATAAAGAAATAGATAATTCTCCGATGAAGGTAGAGACCATATCGGTGGATGGACGCTAATTCTCGGAAGAGGCGTGGAGAACATTTTTCGTTATGGTCATATGTGAACATTGAAGCAAAGATAGCATCATAAGTCTTGATGTTATCCAAAGTCTCCTTGAAGCGAGCAAGCACATCTTCTACCCACTCCCAATAGCTAGACGTATAGCGAACATCACCAAACCTGAAAAAAGAAATAGGTCAGCTGCTAAGATTTTCATCATGATGAGAAGGGGTGGCATTAAAAACATTTTGATGAGTGAAAGACTTCAAAAGGAGAACTTTTTCAGTTGTGACATTGCCATAGAAATTGTTCGTGGCATCCTTCGTTTCTATTGACGACCACTCTGGGAAATGATGAAAAGTGTACAGCGTCTTTCTAACAAGTGGGAAGGCGCCGATCACCGGAGGATAACTTTCAAGGTGAGAACTTTAGCAAGCGAATGTTTCTTGTTCTCCATGATCTCAAGGCAAGGGTATGGTGCATCTCGGTCACTAAAGTACATTGTCGCTGCTGGAAATCAAGATTGCACAACGTGACTTTGAAAAAAAATGGGGGATTACATTGGCGAAACACAATTGAAGTAATCAAAAGACAAAAAGATATGACCATCAGAAATAAGTTCAACCTTGAAAATAATACTATAGCAATTGAAGAAGAATTTGGCTACAAATATTTTATATGTCATAGTTTCATGTTTCTAGTTTTGGAAAAATTAAACTTCTTGAAATTTCAATTTTACTACAATTAGAAATGAATTTTACGCTACGGACCCGCAAGCCTGTCAATCAGAAACGGGGTTCAACATTGAAGATCAAAATTATAGCAATTGAAGAGGAATTTGGCTACAAATATTTTATATGTCGTAGTGCCATGTTTCTAGTTTCATAAAATTCAAACGTCTTGCGATTTCAATTATTCTACAATTAGAAATAAAGTTTACACTAAGGACGCGCAAATCTGTCAATTAGAAATGGGTTCAACGTTGAAGATAAAAACAGTAGCAATGGAATAAAAGTTTGGCTGCGATTTTTTTCTATGTTATAGCTTCGTGTTTCTGGTTTTGGAAAAATCAAACGGCTTGCGGTTTCGATTTTGCTACAATTAGATATGAATTTTACACTAGAGATGGGCACAGTTGAACCATCAAAAGAAGTTATTGCTAAACAAGATTTTAAGTTACCTGAGAAAGTAGCAAGAGTACTTATGGTGGAGGCTACGCCTCTCAATTAGATTTAAAAAATAAGTGACCTCGCAAGTGAACAATTAAATATATTTGGATAACTTGTTTTTTGCAGTATCTAAAATTTTGTGTGATGAAATTCTCTATGCATTGGAGAGGATTATATAGGAATTCTTGTGAAAGATTTCTAATCCTTCCACAAGACATAATAAGGTGAATTTGGAAGAAGAAAAATTGATTTGAGTTGACATATTCACTGTCCATTTTGAAGTCACACCAATATGAAAGTATGAACCAAAGAGTTAAGGAAAGAAGAATATCTTCATTGACTTGTATACCAAAGGAGAGTTAATATTCTTTATTCAAAATTCAATCAATGTTCTTGTTTTTCTCACACCTTGCAAAGAAGATCACACGGAAAAATAATGTTACTACTCACTATATCCATCTATTTGAAATCAATATAGAGGGTCCACGTGGTTGTCAAGCAAGAATGTTTTAAAAAATTGAAACACTACAAACAAATTATTTATAGTGACCTGGTTAGAATGCGCCGACAAGAAACAAATATTCTTGAAGTCTCAACAATGCATTCATGAAGACTTCAACTCTCGTTGTCAAATTTGGCAAGCCTACACTTGACAAGTCTCAAGAAAAATGAGAACATATTTATGAGTACTTCAAGTCTCATCGTCAAACTTCGGCAAGCCTGCACGTCAACAAGTCTCGAAGTAAGGGTAGTTTTAGACACATAGAGATTTAATCGGATTAAAGTTCACACAAAATTTGAATTAAATCCATGCTTATTTGGGTTGAATGATTAATTTGGGTTTTACAAATAATAAAGTCATTTTATTCAATTCAAATCTAAGGTTCATTTCTTTCACCTTGAAGCCCAAACTCATGCCACGTGTCACAGTGACTAGGCATCCAAGACCAACAATGTGATGCCCGTGTCCAAATGAGATGGTAGACCCAGTCAAATGCAAGAACCAATCACAATCTGCCTAGTGTCGAAATGACATTCTTTGGCCAATCACAAGCAACCTTTTACACCCCCTACAACTATAAATAAGGGATGGGCATGACATTCTTGGGGATCAAGAAAACTCTTCAACAAGCATTCTGCAATTGGATAAAGCTCCAACATCAACTACATAGCTCTTCAAATGAGCAATCAACAGAAATCTTCCCGGAGATTGAATTGAAATAACGAAGAACTTTTAGACGTTTTCGGAGATCGATAACATCTCAAAAAGGTTTACCTCATCCAACAATTTGAGAAGTACGCTACTGAAGGCTCTCGAATCTTGGAGAAACTTAGTAGAGAAGAATCAAGAGAACTACAAAATTATTCTCACAACGATCCATCAATAAAAATTACTTCTTTTATTTATTTTTCTTGCATTTAATTTTCAACGCTTAAGGATATTTGTTGCGAAAATAGACATAAAAAAGTTAACGATAAAAATACTCATTTTAAGTTCCATAATGCATTAATATAATATTTATGGGAGCAACGTAATAATCTTGAAACTTGAGTATCTATGTAATGATATATAATTTTATTTCATTAATGACTCCACTTTTATTTGAATAATTGTCTATTAATATGTATAATATATAATATTTGCTTGCATCTTATGTTATTTTAGAAATTTAGAACGAAAAATAATGTTATATTAAATAAAAATTTCATAAGAATAAAATATTAAATTATATGAAGATTATATAGAGTTATTATTTGGAAAAAAAAGAATGGATTTATATTATGAAATAAAAAATTAAAATAAAATAGAAATATTATATAATATTAAGAAGATATTTTTTCAGAGGTTAAAAAAGAGAACTAAATTAAAGTTGGTTGTGTCCAAAATTTAGGTTCTGTTTGGAAAGTCACGAGGAATTAGAATTGTTGTAACTACTAGGATAGTAATAACTAGCCTAATAATTACACAACCAAGTAATTACACGGACCTGGTTGTTTGCCACAATGTAATTATTGTGTATTGCAAGTGTACTGTTTGATTGCACAAGTGTAATAATAAGGTTATATTGAATTTTAAAATAAAAATTAATTATTTAAAATTAAAAATCTATATTTTAGACAAATAAGGGCCTTTAAGAATTATATTAAATTGTATATTTAAGATAAATATTGTCTTTTTTAAAAATATATTAATTAATAAACATATGTTCTTAACTAATATTATAAAAATAATTGATTTATATTTTTCGATGAAGTGTAATTTAATTAAGCTAATCATAAAAATTAAAAGTACAAAAACATTTATGAACATTATCAAATGCATACTTAAAAAAAGATTAATATTATACATATAATGTCATAAAATTACATACATTTGACAAAAAGATAATCTATCAAATCTTAATTTTAAAAAATAGCTTGCAATGTAAAATATTTAGTCAATACTCCTAAAACAAATAAAATTGAAAATATAACACAATTTTCAAATTCAAAATTTTTTAAACATAATAGTCTTATGTCAAATTTCGACATAACATACATAAATATGATTTAAAAGAAAAGAAAAATGTAAGTTCATGACTTTATTCAACAATGAATACTAGTTCAATTTAAAAATTAGAATATCAACAAAATTATACTACACTTTGTTTGGATCATTGTTTCATAATCTATTGTATTGTATTGTACTCTATTGTATTATATGGTATGGTAGATACAATGTTTGGCTAGATTGTATTGTTTGTTGTTATTTAATAATATTTTAATTGTTTAATTTGATTGTATCGTACTGTATTATAATTTATAAATTTACTAAAATATCTTTAATTATTCTAGAGTAGAAGGTTTGACTAGATTTAAATAATTAAGGTTAAAAGGTAAAATAATATTTTAAAATATTATGTAAAGATATAATTGGAAAAAGAAATTAAGTAACAATGGAAACACACCAAATTGGTTGTATCATAAAATGGGGGTTTTCATTGTTATATAACAACGAAATTTAACAATACAATACAATATATTTTAAGTAACAATCAAAATAAACATTGTAGGTATAGTAACGATACGATACAATATAATAGGTAACAATGATCCAAACATAGTATAATGATTTTTAGATAATACAAAAAATTGCATCAAATTGCACAAAGTAAAGATTGAGAATGAAAAGGGAATGAAATATAAATAATATAAAATTTTAAAAATTATTTTTAGAAAACATTATAATAAAAATATAAAAAATAATTAAAACGAAAAAAATAAAAATTAGAAATAAAAGGAAGAAATTAGTAAGTAATCAACGTAATTATACTATGTAATTACCAATAAATTACAGTCTCCTTATAAATTGGAGAATGTAATTACCCCGCCTATTACAGCGACTTTAACTAACCAAATAAAACAAACAATGCAATTAATTACGATAAATGTAGTTATCAGAATAACATTTCGAACAAGCATTGTCAATAGCATAGCGGAGTAAAACAAAGAATTGGATGAGATAAAACAGTAGAAAACTCACCCAAAGTTGCAAAATGAAGTTAAGAGAGAGCTGGCGAGAAGATGTTAAAATAGAACATCAGAGAACATTAGAACACTAACAAATCGAGCCCCTAAATCAACTGACTGAAAGAGAGAGAGAGAGGTATGGAAGGTGAGGCAACTCGGGTGATGGTAGCGGTGAACGAGTCGACGATCAAGGGTTATCCACATGCTTCCATTAGCAGTAAAGGAGCATTCGAGTGGACTCTTAAGAAGATTGTTCGTTCCAACACTTCTGGTTTCAAACTCCTCTTCCTCCATGTCCAAGTTCCCGATGAAGATGGTTTGCTTTCTCACTTTCTCTCCATGGTGGTTGTTGTTTCTTACTGTTTTATATGTAATTTTATGGGATTCTAAGCTTTCCACTTTTTCACCCTGATTTCTGATTAAGCCGCGACTTCAGCAATGACCTAGCCGTTTTGTTGCATAATTTGTTTATTTTTGCATTTTTTTTATGACGGTGGTATCTGGGTCAGTTGATTAATAACACGGGACACCTCCCACCAACAATAGACAATAGGTAACTGTGCGAACCAAGGCTAGGACAGATAGTGTTTTGTCTCCATTGATTTATGAACCTCAGACCACTAGGCCACACCATTGGGTGCTTACTTTTGCATTGTTAAGAGGGGTAAGAAGCTTCAACTGAGAAGCTGTGGGCTAGGGATTCGAACTGGTCCTTCAAATTGTAGGGACATCTTACCACACAAGTTATCTAGGATTTGTGTAAAACAGGGTCAAAGTGGCTTTTGTGATATAAGCCATTGAATAGAATGAGCAATGTGAATCACTAGTTCCATGTTAACCCAGTTTCATTCTCTTACCACTTGCAGTGGCTAATGCCCTTGTCACTAAGGGTGAAATTTGTCAAAGTGAGTCTAAAGGCCAAATAGTCATTTTTTTAAGGCTACCATGCCTACTTATACATAGGATTAAAGGGGGGGGGAGGAGGGGGAGCTGTTAAAGCTTTAGGCTATTCTGGAATTCTGGAAGAGAGAAGACGAAGTTTACTCTTCTCCTTGATAGGAACAAAAAAGGTTCAACACCAGCAAAGTTCAATTTTGTGTATTCCTTTTCTTTTATATTTTGTGCTTCTGATTGTATCATTTTGAGGTTAAATTAGAAATATGCAGAAATTTCAAGTTTGCTTGGGAAATCATTCTTGTGCTTTGGATTTAATTGGGCAAATGCAGTGGTCAGTTGTTTTCTTTGGTTCTGGAGCATTTGCTTTAGCCAAGGTTTTTCTATGGGTTGCTATCTAATAAGAATCGGGTTACTTGAATAAACAAGAAAATAATGCGGAAGCAAAAACACAAAGTGTAACAGAAATTGAAAGAAATGTGAAATTCAAGAGTAAAATCTCCAAATTTCAAGCTAAAGTGCTAAGAACACTAATTGATCTTAATATTCAAAATTATTAGATTAAAACTAATTATGATACTAATTAAGTCAATTCAAGAACTTAGTGATCTAGACATCTATTTTTAAGAAATTAGAGACAATAATTTGTATAAGAATAATTACCTTCTTTAATTTATTTTAATAGAAATTAAAAATATCAAGTTAATAATTCATCTTACCTCTTATAGAATCATTCTTATGAGGTTGTTAGATAAATCCATAGTTACTACACACAAAGGTATAAAGAAGAGACATCTCTCAAATAATATTAATCATGTCCTTTTTGAGAATAACAAAATCATCCCTTATATAGAGAGAGAGGAAACCTATCCCAAATAGCATGTGATTCAAATCCTAATTTTATGGAAATAATAACTAGTAAACTTTTAAACTAGGTATGAATTGCACTCAATCATGGGCTGAATTTTCATTTGTTTTGGGATCTATTCAGCCCCTTTTGGGGCGAGAAATTCAGTTCTTTGGGCAGAAATTTCAGCTCTTCTTTGTACTCCTTTTGGATCCCATGCACTCCTCCTCATGGGCTTCATATGGCTCAATCTTCTTCTTCTTGGATTTGGACTTGAATCGTGAATTTCATGTAGTACTTTATTCACTCTGTTCTTCTTGGATTCGGACTTGAACCATGAAATTCATGTAATACTTAATTCACTATGTGCCCTAATTCTTAAATCATTATTGGGCTCATCTTTGGACACTTCTGCCACAATAAGCATTTTCTTGATTTCCCATCGAAGCCCGTCAATCTTTAATGGAGGTATGCCATGTGAATGCTATCTCCATCCTTACATACATTATGCATCTAGCAGAATCCGAGTACCATCGGGTTTCAGAGTTCAGTGAGTAAAAGTCATTCTGGTTTCAATGTTTTCTTGTCAAACTTGTATATTTGGAGAAATTTTATCAGTTTAATGCAATCTGCTGTGTTTGGTTTATTCAGTAGCTTATATTATATCTTGTTGGTCATCTGATTACTAGGTTTTGAAGATACTGATAGCATATTTGCATCACCTGATGATTTCAAGTGCATGAAAAACAGGAACAAGATTAGAGGGCTCCATCTGCTGGAGTACTTTGTTAACCGCTGTCATGAAATCGGGGTACTGGTATTTCCTTCAATGAATCTTGGCAGGAAAATTTAATCCTAAGTTACTATCTAGTATTTAAGCTTTACTGGTTGAGGTCACTATTTAAAGTTTGTTGCCCTCAAAATCTCTCAAGTATAAACACTTTCAAATTTACTGCATGTCACTTTATTTGTAGGTTCCTTGTGAAGCATGGATAAAGAAAGGTGATCCCAAGGAAGTCATCTGCCACGAAGTCAAACGTGTACAGCCAGATCTTCTTGTGGTTGGTTGCCGTGGTCTTGGTCCTTTTCAGAGGTATGCATAAATGTAGTAGCACTTACATATTTTTTTAATTTCATTGTTATGTTTCTATGGGTATGGCCATCTTATTGAGTGTGTTTTCCCTCCACCTGATCTCCCTAGCAAAACATGCTTTGAAACATCATTAAGTATCTAATGCCCCCAAATTGTGTTCTTTATCTTCTTCCACTTAGCAACAAAATTAATGACCGTTCACAATTTTCATAAACAAAAAGATCTAGTGTTCATTTGTGCCTTAGAAATGCCTAAATGGAAGATTGCAGCACGTAATATTCTCATTAAACCATCTTTGAGGACAAATGGCAGTAGCAAACCAATCTCACTAAGCCCATGATTCCAACCACTACACGTTCTATGCATAGTTAGAAACTCTTTAACACCCTTTTGGGTAGATGTTACCCATCGTTTCATACCGTATAGTTTTGTGGTACATTGTATTGTATGGTATTGTTTTGTTTTGTGGATAGAAAGTCGGGATTGATTATATTATTTGGTGTGGTTTAAATTATTTTATGACTTACCGTTGATAAATCTAAATCTACACAATAGCTGTTTAGTAAGTTAATCAGACCATTTCTTTTTTTATCCTTATCACAAATGATGCCTTGTAAATGTATTAAGTCTTAAACTATGCAGCTCCTAATGAAATTAGTCAAAAGTAAGTTAATGATATTAACAACAATAATAAGTGTGTGCCTTCTATATTTTGGATCATAAATAGTGTTTCCTAACAGCATGCATTCATGTAATCCCTTTTTTTTGGAGATTTTATTAAATAGTACCAAGATTGTACAGGAAAAGAAACAAAAACACCATAAAACAAAAAGCAGCTTACTACACTCTTCTTTGGTCTTCCTAGCATATCCATATACTGGTTCAAACTATCTATTGAACTACCTTTATACCAGCATTACAAATTTTGTAAACATCTATCCTTAATTCTAGAAACGTGAGTTCTCAGCCTTTACGTTCCTCTCTATCCAAATTGTTCTTAAGATGCGTAGTGGAATAGTTCTCCATATCTACTTTTATCTCTTTTGGTATCACCTGTTGTTGCCAACCTTCCAGCATTACCCACATGCATTCATGTAATCTATAAAATGGTATTTACCCTGTGTGCACTCAAAGGGTAGAGGCTGCGGATTTCCCTTGTCATAAAAAAATGGTATTTTTTAATTTCTAAAAATTCATATTATTCCTTCTCAAACCAACATTCATAGTATCCATAAAATCCTCAATCAGTATTGGATAAACAATAATAGTTTTCAACTGCCTGCCGACATTGTGGTTGATCAAAGATATTTGCATTTACCCCATGACATCTAATCAACATTTGACACAAGTCTGCACTCTGCATACAACAACACTAATTATGCCTCAGTCCCAAACAAGTCCTGTTTGTACAAATCTGCATGTTGGCAATTAAATTAAATATACAAGTTTTTGAGTACAAGCTTTTTTCCAAATTCATCTCCTTTACCATTTGTTGTATCTCACTCTCTGGAATGGGTAACATAGTTCCCATTGGCTAAATGATACATCCCACCTCAGTCATGTCCCAAGGATGATCATCTTTAGACTTTTTACTCCTATTAGAAGACGGTGCCTCTGATTTGGTCAATGATGAAGTTGATGAAATGGTTTTTGTGACCTTTGATGAGGTAGATAAATGGTCTTTATGAATGCTTCCCATTCCAAATGCCAAGGAATATGAGCTATTTGAGTAAGATCAATTAACTCCTTATGCACCTAAATTATATGCCTATTCAAGATAATGTTGTTTAAACTTTTTACTCCTATTAAGTTAGTGTCTCTGAATAGGCTTTTTTATGACACTAACTTATAATAGGAGTAAAAAGTTTAAACAACATTATCTTGGAGACATGGGTGCCTTGTTGAGAAGTGAGATCGATCACTTTGCCTGTTGCCTTTCAACTATGCCACCTATTCTAGGATGTGAGACTTGAAAAATGGTGAACGAGATGATCTAGAGTCTAGTATGGTCCAAAAAACGTATACATTTATTTGTCAACATGCAAGACTTGTGTTGAACACTCTGTGGATGTCCATGGAAAAGAACACAAGTCTCTTTTCTTGGCTTGATGTTAGTTGGCTATTGAATTAGACTAACATTATCTATCTCATACCAATTAATGATTTAATGGACAATATAAATGTTACATTTCTAGTAAATCATTATGTTATGGATTATATGAATGCATGTTGTTTGGAAAATTTACTTACGCCCTAACTAGAACATAAGCATCTATTTAGCAAGAAGGAACACTACTGCTCCAATTTAGCTTCAATCACCGTGAAAATTTAAAAGGCATAAGGATATTATGGTACACATTTCTAGTATAAAAAGATGAAAGTTGAGAGTGAGAGTGGGAGAGAGAAATTGGAGCAGTTATGAGAGATGAAAGTTGAGTTTGAAATCTGATTTTATTTTGAATTAGTTATTATTATTTTTTTGCATTTTGGAAAAGTTCAACAAGTTTTAAGAAATGTTGTTTCAGTCTACAATTAACTTAATCAAATTTCCAAGTGACCTTTGACCTTGGCCGGTCAAACATGTCACCAATATTAATTTTGAGACTCAAAAGACTCCCTCACCTCAATTTTCTCTAGTCACTTGGCCTTTATTATATTAATACAGTAGTTGTCAATTTGCAATTAACAGAGCAAGTACCAACCCTCAATTTGATTACAAGCCTTTCAACAGGCAAGTTTTTTCAGCTCTTTTCTGATGCTTTGGCATTTTCAGGAAAGGAAAAAAGATCTGATTGTTGAGTTGCAAGCAGAAAAGTAGTTGCAAAAAAAGGTGCAAACAGAAAGGCAAAAAAGATGCATTAATCAATAGGGGCTTAAAACACCCGTCACTGAAATTCAAGCTAGTCATTACAAATTTAGAAATGATTAATCCTATATAAAAAAGATTTATAGTTTCACAAAAAGTCATATATAAAAAAGAATTCATTTCCAAAACAGAAACTTAAACTTCCCGAATAAAAGAAAAGAGAAATTGCCTATTTCTTCTTAATGGAGAATTCTAAACACCCCAGTGTAGCACATAGTGATCAAATAAAGTGCACTTCTCATCGTGTAATTTTCCACTTGGCTTTAGCTTGCCCTGGGTCTCTGTAGTCCGTTTCAAGCACCCTATGATCTGGCTGCTCCTACCACCACCTGTTAAGAGGAAATGACAAGTATTTGGACTTCAGTGTATACCCTGATGATGTAGAAAGTCGATCATGAATCTTGTAGCCAAAAAGGCTTGAGCAAGGTCCTCAATTACATTAGCCTTCTCTCACTTTATCAAGAAAACTTGAACATCCTTGCTCCCTGTGCACAACAGATAGTTCAAACAAGTTCAACACCAATATTTTGCTGCTCTTGTGAGCGTTATATATCCATGGCCTCCCTCCCTTTTTGAGAAATGGTGATGTGCATAATATGGCACCAATGAGGTACTGTCAAAAATATTTACAAGGTATCAGCAGAATATCCCTTCCGATTCTTGAAGGGATTGTAAGAGTTCAATCACTGCTTGAACATCATTTAAAAAATGCTGGTTACAAAAAAATGAAACAAAAGTAAACAGATTCATCTTGATCCTTTATCTTCAAAACAGCTAGTGTTTCACTCCCTCCAAACCGTCTAACCATATGCGAGCTAGAGTGGTTTACCACCATTTCCTTTGATTGGAATTCTTGCCTCTGATGCTCCAATATTTCAGTAGGTCACAAGTACACCGTTAATGCTCCAACTTAGTCCAACCATGTTAAGAAAGAGTTGCTATAGCTGGTCCTTAAGTTGTGGAAAACTAAATGATTGATACTCTCAGGCTTGTCTACACATCCATAACATTTAGAGCATAAGTGAAATATGTTTGTTTGGAGTGTTTCCAATGTTAATCAAGCCTCTTGGGCTACCAACCAAGTGAAGAAGCCACTTTGTAAGGTTCATGTATTTTCCAGAGTTGCTTCCATGGCCGAAGATTCCTTTGCTGCCCACCTGAATTTAGGTTGAAAGTAACATGACTTTACTGTGAAGTTGCCCTTACTATGCATCGTACCAAATCAGCTTCCTCATATTTGTTATTGTTCAGACCTTGACAAGGCTCTAGTACTCCCAAAAAATCAGCAAGCCTTCCCATTTCCAGTCAATCAAGAGTCTACTATTGTAGAAATTCCAATGTCCATGTTTTCTGTTAGTGGCCAAACCTGTAAAGATCTACTCACTTAATCTACTTCGCAGGTTCCTATTACCCCAGCTTTGTCATGACTCATGATGAGTAATATGGAAATCTGTTAGTCATTTTACTATTGCTTTCAATAAAATAGGAGTAATGCGTTTTTTAAATAACTTCTGCTTTGGGATAGTGCTTAATTGAGAGGTATATATTTCCTTGCAGGGTTTTCGTGGGAACTGTAAGTGAGTTCTGTGTGAAGCATGCTGAATGTCCTGTTGTCACAATTAAGCGCAGTGCAGCTGAGACTCCTCAGGACCCAATAGATGACTAATTCATTTGGTGTATTTGACTACTTAATGATCAAAGATGTATACATATTGGCTGTCAACTTGTGATGGTGTAGAAAGATTGTGGGGGATTTTCATTCTGGTGCTTCTAATATAGCCTATATCTGCCTGCGTTGTGGGGTTTGTGTTCATACATGATTGTTGAGTACATGTGTCTGAGCTTTGAGTGCTTCTTCTTATGCTTGGTATAGTGTTTGCATATTTCTCCTCTTTCTGATGAATGTGTTGCCTAAACATCTGTATGTATAGTACACTTTGCAATCGTATAAGCATTTTCCGCATGTTCATGCATTCGGTGAACACCAACTGTTTTCCAAAACTTATGGTTGCATTTCAGTTTCATCGAAAAATTTACTAGCTTTTTATTACCTGTGTGTTTTTCACTAATCTTCGGAATCATTCTTCCCAAAACAAAATTTCAACTCTATTCCATTTTTGTCATTCATACTTTTACTAGATGTAAACAGACATTCCGATTTTTATTTTTATTTTTATAGATATAAGGGCATTAGTCATTAACATGAACATGTTCTATTACTTCTTACCAAAGACATCAACTACTATTAGTTATCAGTTTTAACACTTCTATCCAAATTCATAATTACTTATTGGTGATTTGCACAAAAGAGATTCTGGGACACTTATTAATATTGTTTTCCTTTGTCCACTTTAAATTGTCATGTTTTTATTTTTAGAGTCGGACTATAAGAATATTGACTAATATTTTAAATGCATTTCTCCATCATATTGATGTGCAAAAATTTACAATTTATAGTACTTTTCATATAGTTTTTTGAATATTTAAATATTTCGTTTAAAATATTGAATTAATGTAATCTAATTTAGATCTGAAAATTATTCAAATTGACTTTCAAAAAGCGCAACATGACAAATAAAAGTTGACGGAGGGTGTATTTAGTTGAGAAGTAGAGATGGCAGTGAGAGGAATCAAATCAGTTTAAGGTCAAACCCATCGATGGCCCCTTATAATTGGCGTCAAATTTCAATTAGACATCTTAACTGAGCGACGTTCATTTTAGAATCTCATGTAGGGTCCCCTTGTATCATTTAGACACTTTTTGCTGACATGTCAAAGTGTGTGTGATACACTCTATAATAGCGCGTGAAAGACTTAATTTAGCTAAAAAAAATTATTTTCTCTTCTTCTTCTCCAATTTTCAGTCACCACCTCCCCCCATTTTTTCAAGCTTAAACTCCTTCAATGGAGGTCAATTTTTTTTTTATCAAATCCGTTTTTAAGTCATTTTTTTTCTTCTTCAGTGTATTACTTTTTATATTTAGTAGCACCTCCCTCTACCTTTTTTACCGAATCAACGGATACCAACATCCATATTTCATATTTGACCTCTCCTTCTCTTCCTACAAAACAACACTAAAAAGAAAGAAAAATAGTAAAAGACAAGAAAAAAGCACAAAAGAGATATAAAGTATGAAAAAAGACTATTTTTTATTCCACCTTTTTCGCCAAAAGAAATGGATATGAACGCTCATATTTTATAATTTTTCTTTCTTCCTCTCCTTGTCTCCCTCCTCCTCCTCTCTTTTCTCTCAAAACAACACTAAGATAGAAAAAAAATAATCTAAAACAATTTTAAAGAGCAAATTAAGAAAATTGTTGGGTATAGTTGAGAAGACAACCACCATGGGGGGCGGGGGGTGGGGGTGGGGAGGGGAGGGGAGGGGAGGGGTTAAATTGATTTTTTTAGAATAATATTTTTATTTTATTTACTAAATAAATTTTAAAATAATATTTGACTTAAAATAACACATGTAATAATTTAATTTGTTATTTGTCACGTCATCAGCAAGTGTATTACACTCTCCTTCAACTTTTTTCTTATTGTAAAAAAGTGTCAAAAAAATATAACAGGACCATACATGAGGTGTCTAAAATGAACATCGCATAGTTGATGTGTCTATTGAGGTGTCTATGTGAAATTTGGTGCCAACTTTAGGGGGCCACAATGGGTTTGGCCTCTAAAAAAATTATGGCACATACATCATGAAATTGGTATGACTTCATGTGTTGGGTTACTCATAAATTATATTCAATTGTTTTTGTGTCAAAACTAGAATCAAGAGGGAATTGTTTTGATGATAAACAATAGTGTTATGAAAGTTGATCGCCTTGTCGCCTTTGGTGAGAGGCGAGACCTTGTCACCTATTATTACTGATGAGGCGAGGCAAACTCGCAAAGGCAAGAGGTGGTGCGGCGAGAAAAGGCAACAAAGGATATATTAGGGTTTATTTGCAAAAAGCCGCAAATCACTTATTCTTTGCAACTCTTTCACTGTAGGCAATGGCACTGTACACAAATTCTCGTTCCTTTGTTTGTTAAACTTTGCCTTGTATATTTTTATTCTTTAAATTTAGTGTCTACTATCGACTTTTAATTTTTGAATTGAAGTATTTGTTATTATGTTATTGCTATTGATATTTATGTAATTTATATATGTATTAAATATTCTAAGTTTTTAATATTAATTGTTGCCTCACTTCAAAAAGACGAGCGTTTTGCCTCTCGCCTCGCCACAAGGTGAGGCAAACCCTTATGGGCTTTTGCGATTCTAAAGACTGAGGTTTACCCGCAATTTTTGCCCAAGAATCTTCTTTTACTTGGTTAACGGACTAGAGCAAATTATCCCTTGTGTTGTGGTCTAATATGTGTCAAAGAGTGAATTTTCTTAAAGTGGACACGGGGCATGCCCATGAGCCTATTGATTCAATTCCTAACAAGTCTTGTCTTTTTCCTTCACTTAGAACACAACCTATGATGATTCTCAATTCCTTTTTTCGAAATTTCATTAGGCTCAAACACTTTTCACCTTGAATTTTGAATTGTGGGTTCAACCCAATGAGAGTAACAAAATGTGCAAAGCTCTAAGAAGAGAGTAAAAGTGTGTGGGGGGGGGGGGGATAAGAAAAAGTGCATTTCAGAATGGTGACAACAAATTGACTGGACTTCGAGCCCGTGTAAATTGACTTAAAAAAGCAGTTTTTAAGTCAAAAATAAAAAGTCAAATTGAAATAATTTTTAATAAATAGTTGGGGGAGACCTACTTTTGGTTTCTGGCTTATTTTAAGTCATTTTTTACCTTGTCAAACACGTAGTAACTTAGTTTAAGTCATTTTTGACTTATTTTAAGTTATTTTTTTATTTGTCAAACATTTCCAAAAGTCAAAAATTGACTTAAAAGTAGATTTGATCGACTTTTAAGTCAAATTTACTTTTAAGTCAATCCAGACGGGCTCTATTCGTATTATATTTATGGGAAAAGACATAAGCATCTATTCAAAATTTGACCAAATTTCATGGACACACATTTTCTTTATGAGGGTCTTATTGTCCTTTTGAACTATTTTGTACTGTAATACGTACACCATTTGGTGTTGAGGTGACATATAGAGTGTGCTCACTCTCTTGAAAGCAAGTGAACAAAAAACATGAGAAAAATCTAATCAATATTGAAAACATGTCAATTTTTAATTGGGTATTGTACAATAAGTCAATCTCGAGATAAATACGATCCGTACTTCACTCCGCGAACCGTCCTATAAACTCATAGAAGTCATTTGAGACTTCATATTTTCTTGAATTTCTAACCACTTACTACGACTGGATATCCACGGCGACCCGTACAACAATATACACTCCGTACATGAGCTCGTGGAACTAATGCACTAGCAACTTTCAATAATTTTTCCAATTCCGAATCAAGTTATGCACTTTCGAGGTGTTATAGTTTCATCTAAGATACTTTTGGTATAGATTTATTCGGTATAAGATGCTTCACTCAAATTTATTTCGATAAAAAAATATTTGATACAAAGTGGGTACATGTTGTGAGTTCCTCATGAGTCTTGACTATCCGACGGAGGAAGTGATTGTGTACAAGTTTTTGGTAAGATAATGTGCATTGTATTATCATTATACCTTTATTTCATTCTCATGCAAGTGTTTTAGTTGATTATGATAATGATTAAGGGGTCGTTTGGTTACTGAGACATCTTATACATGTATTAAAAGTTGCATTAATTTTACTATATTTGGTAGAAGTTTGATGTTAGGTATAAAAGTCAACATAACTTATACCATGTTTGGTTGGTAAGAATTTAAATATTGTATAATAGTTATTCATGTATTAATTTATACAGTGTTTGATTGCATTTTTTGTAGTCGTACATAATTAATACCAACATAACTTATGAGGGAATCTATGTAAAAAGTTATGCAGGGTAGAAAGTGGAATAAGTTATGTCGATATTAGTTATACATCTATTAAAATGATAAATTACAGATTTACCCTATTAATTTATTTTATTTTTTAATTGGAAACTTTATTGTTTTTCTATATATGTTTGTTGTTTTTATTTCTTTTTATATATAGACCATTTTTATTTCTTTTAAATTTTTTTAATTGGAAACTTTACTTTTTTCCTATTATATATAGACTATTTTCATTTCATTTTATATACTTACAATTTTTATTTATTTATGCAAATATAACATTTTTTTAATATTAAAAATTTAATTGTATATATTTGACGGTACATATGCTAATCAAATATTAGCATTATATATTATTCAATATATTTCACATTTTATTAGCTTGTATTATTATTTTGTAAATAATATATATTAATATTTACAACAAGTTTAATATTCAATAGTTAATAATTCATGTATTGAAATCTCTATATAACTAAATAATGACTACATAATCAATATCTGCATAGTTAATACCTGCATAATTAAACTCAACATAACTAAACCCTGCATAACTAAACTATGCATAACTAATGCCTGCATAACTACCTGCATAACTAAACGCTGCATAACTAATATCTGCATAACTTTAACCAGTAATCAAATGGACCCTAAGTGTTTACGAATGTGGCTTATTCATATTTTTTGAACTTGATCTTGATTATGATATTGTCTTGAGTCATAAAATATACGTAGCTGCGAGTATTCTTTCGATTGAGATATCTTATATTGATAGTGTGATGAGCCTATTGTTATTATCTTAATATTTAATATTTATGTAAAGTTAAAGTAGTAATCTACTACGACCTTTGTGGGGGTTATTGGTTTATCACAATAACTTAACATTAAAAAATTAAAATTGAATTGTTAACACGATTTTTTCAATAAAATCATTAAAAAATCGTTAACCCTTTAATCTAATAGCAATAAATTAAAAATAATTTAGTTGTTCGATTTATCGATCGGTTCAATTTTTGCGCACTCTTAATCATCGAGCTTGAAGAGTCTTGTCAGAGTTCAGGGTGACTTGCTTTGGTTCAGCAACACTGAATTTCAATTTTGTTTTGTACTTTATTAGGAGAAAAAAATATGATTTGGTTAGCAAATATGGCGGTAGTGATGATAAATGTGGTTAATGATAGACGACAATAACAATGGTTCACAATGGTGGTGGTGATGATGATAGAGGTGGTTAGTGATGGTGGCTGATGATTGTGGATAGAGTAAGATGAATATTATCATAGAAGAATACCTTTTAGTGATATTAAGAGTTTGTTTCTAATTCTTATAATTGATTAATGCCTATTCAGATTATTAGGTGTTTAAATCTTTATGAAAACAATACACTTAATGATCTAATGTTTGAACCATTCAAAATCCAGACCTCCACTATATACAAACAAATAAGGCCTAATTATCCTTCATCTACCCAACAATACTTGTTCATTATTGACTTTGCACATTTCTTAAGAAATTATAAATAGAGAAGTAATTTTATTATATCACTTTTAAATATAATAAATAAAATATTTTTTAAAAAATATAATAAAAAAATAATTATAATTAATGATAAGAATAAATTAAAAATTAAGTGTAAAATTCTTTATTAATTTAATATCATAATCAAATATTATTGGACGTTGTAAAATAATATAATGAGCATCTATCATTGCAATGCTCATTCAGAAGCCAACCAGATAATGACACGTGTAATATAGACTTGTGTTACGTAACTGAGATACTTCAATGAAGTAAAATTGATAAAATCAATTGGCGTCCGCTCTGCTCCAAGCAGAATTTCCAGTGAGTCAAAGTTTGTGTATGAAAAGTCATTGAAAATTGAGCAAAACTCCCAGTTTTCAACTTTACCTGCCGGAGATTCCTTTTTTCTTTCTTCTTCTTCTAGGGTTTCATCTTTTCACCGATCGCCATTTTTGCCGCTTCAACTATTACCACATTTGAGCTCCTGGTACGTACTGTCTCCTTCCCTTTTCTATAGAAATGATAGCTAAAATGCACACAGATATATCAATTACAAGTGTTTTCTATGATTCTATTTGTTGTTCAATTAGCTGATTTTTAGCTGTAAATTGTCGGTTGTGTTTTGACGATCATATAAACATGGAAACTTGTGCGCATAACAAGCAACTCCTTTTTTTTTTTTTTTACTTTTTGGTCTGCTTTCAAGTGCATCAGCTTTTAGGATCTTCAGTTTGGTTCTAGGATTGAAACCGAATAAATGGGCTACGAGTTATTCAGGTACCTAAAGAACAGGGAAGAAAAAAAAAAGTAAGGGAAGGTAGGTTTCATCCTGCTATACCATTGAGAATTGTGGTGATATCCTGTGAAGATGCAATTAGGGATACTATGGCTGCATTGGATCAAGAAATTGATGAAATGGTCTTGAGAGTTTCGTGTTGCCGGTGATATAGGATCTCATTTAGTTATCTGCAACTCTATCCTGATATTAGGAAAGCCACGCTGTTCCATATTTGTTGAGCTCAAGAATGGCTGGGATAATGTTAGTCATGTTTTCAAATAAACCAAAATTTTGGGGACTCTGTCAGGGAGGCTAGTGAAGGTTCTTCAGCAACTAAGGGTGATACAGACAACAAAATATTCAAGTATCGAACCATGTTTTGAAAATGAAAAGGGGGACTCAAGAGGATGATATAAATCAAGAAGAGAAAGACTGCACAAATTATGTGCTCAATAGCAGAAGAGAAGCATTGATGATCACTAAAATAGAAGGAGTCATTACATCTATTTTGGGATTTTTGAAGCTGCCTATCTATTTTGTTTCATAGAATGGCTGAAAATGTTATCAGGAGCTTTCAGGGGCTGTGAGGCTTGACGGGTGAAGGGGAGATGAAGTGGTTGGTGATGGAATGGTATTGTCTATCAAGTTTTGTAAGTCAATTAAATGTCGATGCATAAAGAGAAAGTGGTTGGCAGTTTGCAGACAGAGATCTTGAAAATCTATATCCTCTAAACAAGTGTTGGTGTGTTCAAATGCCTTTTGGGATGCTCTCAGGCTCTGGAGCAGATCAATCATGATTATGTTATTGAACATTTTTTCAGTACAAGATAGAGAACTATTTAGCCTGACAATTTTCTTTTTTAATTGATCATTCATATTGTTCCTAATGTCAAATGTTCAATCAAGGGATACACTGAGACAGTAAAGATACTACTAAATAAGCAACGGCACTGAAGTTTTCTTTGTAATGTTTCTTCGCACGGACTTCTCGGTAATGATATAATAAATTGTTTATGCACACAGATCAGAGTTTACCATTGGGATGACAAAAACATTAAAAACCAAACTAGCAGTATTATGTCTGCAATACTTACTATGTGTTCTTACTCAACAGAATGTCAAGTGGCTATGGCTCTATTCTGGTCATTTCAGGTCAATGTTGTACGAATGTGTATGCCATTTCCTGGTTCAGAAGTTACGACAACTTTGAAATGTAGATTACTTCACATGCATCTTTTCTAATTTTGTATACCGTTGCATCCCAGGTTTTTGGAAGCTGATGATCTGTCTTTCAAGTTGTGCCCATTGATCACTACCATAAGCAAGTTCTTATCTTTGTTCCCGATATGGCTTCTGGCTGTATAATGCCTTCAGCAGGTGGAAAAACTCAAACTGATGCCATGCTTGTCGACAAACTTCCTGAAGAAATAAATGAAATGAAGATCAGAGATGATAAAGCAGAAAAGGTTGGTTCTGGGAAGAAGACTGCATATTCTGGTCTCGTCGTCTGTGTACACTCTATTTATCCTAGGCAGTTTCACTTGTGATAGGAAATGGAAGCAGCTGTAGTTGACGGAAATGGAACAGAAAAGGGACACATCATTGTGACAACTATTGGGGGCAAAAATGGTGAGCCTAAGCAGGTAAGAATTCTTAATCATTGATTGTTTAGTTCTCAAATAGTGGGTTTAAGCTCTAAAATATGTTAGTTACATTTGTTAATGGGTGATGCTGTGTACATGGCTAATATCTTCCGATTTTTATATTTATTTCATGAGTACTACAAGTTGACAGGATAAAGAATTTATCATTGAAGAAAAAAGATTAAAAAAATAAGAAAATGGACAATATGCAAGGTCTGGGTCATCTAACAGAAGCATTGATCTTATTGTGTTAAGCAAAAATCTCTTTGCATTAGTCTCTTTTTTGTTTTAGGATTAAGAAAGTAATATTTTAGATCAAATCTAAATTTTAATTGAACAATAGATTCAATTAGCTATTCTCATTGTAATTGTTTCCATTTTGGCCTGCATATCGGTAACTAAACTAGATATTGCTCCCCTATCATTTCCTGCATCTTAAATCCGCGCAGGTGTGTCTGCACCCCCCTGAGTGGACGAGAAAGAAAGGATTTCTCGGAGATTATTGACTGAATATTTAATCTTTACTTTTAGAGGGTCAGCTCATGACATTTAATTGATCCAGAGCTGGATGCTTACCTTATTATCGTAAAAGGTAAAGGAGAAAGCACTTTTTAAAAAAAAAAATACATGTTGAGGTGAATAAGGAGGGGCACATGTGCTACCTTTTCTCAGTCCAAAAAGAAGAAAGAGTAAGGGGAAACATGTATATATATAACATATACATACCTAACATTTTTCCTCAAAGCAGTGACAACATGTACTGTAGAGATCTTTTCATTTTTCCAGATAATTCTATTATTCTGTTCATAGACTATTTATCCTGTGGCAGACATTTTGTTGCACACCATTACAGAAGGGCGAATAGTTTTGAAAGAATTCAACTTATCACCAAAGGTTGTGGTGGTGTGATAAGTACCCTCCATCATTAACCAGAGGTCTCATGTTCAACCCTTATGAATGGTCTCACCTTTAGTGGGGCACTTTACCCCCCCATAGGTAGGACTTCCCTGAGCGGATCCGAATTATTTGGACCCCAAAATGGTTAATGGACACTGGGTGTGAAATCAAAACAAAAGGACTCCATCTTTTCTCTTTGTATGATTTAATAGTATATGTTTATCTGGTTTTAAGTTTTAAAAAAGAACGAGTTTTATTCAAATATATTAGTAGACAATTTTTTATGTTAGTAGCATGCTTGTAAAGTTTGGATGGCATTTCAGCAAGATGTGCATTAGAGATATCTTATGTCCTTCTCTTTGGTTCTGCTTGTATCCTGCGTAGTTAGTTTCATGGAACAATGTCCTTTTCACTGTCCTGGAGAATGGTAATTGCATGAAGGGGGTGATGATGGTGGTAAATAATTGCAATCAATGTATAAAAATCACAGATAGTGAGATGAATCAATATGAGAATTGGGAAGGATGCAAATATTTTAGAGAGTTTTTGGAACACCGAACACATAAGTATACATTAATATTTCTCAGAGGATAACTTATACTAGGGAATATGGAAATTCAGTGGAGTGGCACAGACCCACTCAACGCTCATAATTAACACTGTAACCAACCCAGTATTCTCGTGTCATCTTACTTCTCTACAAATATTTGACGATTTCTTTTATGCATTTTTCCTTGATATCTTTTTGTGGTGTTAAAAGTTTTTATTTACTAATTTAT
The DNA here is from genome assembly GCA_016801875.1 of Solanum sitiens. Lineage (NCBI taxonomy): Eukaryota > Viridiplantae > Streptophyta > Magnoliopsida > Solanales > Solanaceae > Solanum > Solanum sitiens. The sequence continues at coordinate 1,175,666 of JABWTJ010000035.1, read as the reverse complement.
TCTCTTTTGCCATTCAGACCATTAGTTACATGGCCGAGCGTGTCGTTGGACAGGGTTCCTTTGGAATTGTGTTCCAGGTACAAACTGTTAATATTTTACAGATGATGACCACTGTTAATCAAGGCATATTGTACGCTAAGGGTTTGGGATATATACAATATCCTTTTTGTTTCTATGCATAACTTGTCTAGCAGATGATTTACAAGTCCAAATTTGTTACTGATTTGGAAACCGCGTGTGTATTTTGCAGGCCAAATGCCTTGAAACTGGAGAAACTGTGGCAATAAAAAAAGTTCTACAGGATAAGCGATACAAGAATCGGGAATTGCAAACAATACGCCTTCTTGATCATCCTAATGTTGTTTCACTGAGACACTGCTTCTTTTCAACCACAGAGAAGGATGAACTTTATCTTAATTTGGTTCTTGAATATGTACCTGAGACTGTCTACCGTGTGTTGAGACATTACAGCAAAGCAAACCAACGGATGCCAATGATTTATGTCAAGCTCTACACGTATCAGGTTTTCCATTTTAAATTGAAAGCATTCATGTTTTATAGCAAAACTTATGTGAAGGTTGACTTGGTGCAGCTTGTTTTTTTTTTTATTTTTTGACGTTGTTGCAGCTCAGGACTGTTAGTATTTTTTGTTACAAATGCCTTATAGATATTTTGTTACAAATCAGTGTTTATTGATTATAAACTTCTTCAGATTTTCAGAGCTTTGGCTTACATACACGGGATAGGAGTCTGCCACAGGGACATCAAGCCTCAGAATTTACTGGTCTGTTTTTTCAAAGCTTAAGAGTCTTTATCTTTTAAAAGGTTTATAATATTGACTACTGCAGTTTTTTATGGCAGGTCAACCCACATACTCACCAGCTTAAGCTCTGTGATTTTGGGAGTGCAAAAGTTCTGGTAATTGTAACTTGTAATATTTTTGTTTGTGAATTGTGACTACTCGCAAGTTGACTAACTCCAGTTACAAAGCACAACGTTTATTTATTCAGTAACAGAAGTTTTGCAACTTAGAAGTTAATGTATGCTACTTTTGTCACCTACCCATTTCACAAAGAAGAGAAATCCTCATTAACATTTATCTTATAAACCAAGAATGACTATGGCTGTCTGCCATCTTTTGTGATGAGTCATTGTGGTTGTGCACTACTATCATTCACTTGGAAATAAATCAGGAAACAGTTGTGGTTTCGCGCATTCGTTTTGTTTGTGACAAGTGATGGTTATGTTTGTCAAATAGTTACTAGGATTTTACAGAAGTTGAACAATGTTACATTGCTTCCATGTGACCAGGAGATCATGGGTTTGAGCTGTGGAAACAGCCTGTTGCAGAAATGTAGGGTAAGGCTGCGTACAATAGACCCTTGTGGTCCATCCCATCCCCAGACCCTGCTGATGGTGCGAGCTTAGTGCACCGGTCTGCCTTTTTTTTTTTGTTACATTGTCTGTCCCTGATTACTTAGGGAAGCAAAGCGTTTTGGATTATAATAAATCGGTATTGTTTTCTACTTTTCATACTTTTTCTACTGTTCTAGTTTCTGAGGCGAAGCACTTGCAGTTAGTATTGAATTAGTCTCTCTTATTTTTGATGAGTGTATTTCATGATCATGATCTCTGGCCCAGTTGTCTGTCAACCAAATGATAAACAAGTAACTTTCAACAGTGTACAATATCAAAGAAGGATTCTACCTGAAAAAAAGATTTGCTTTTCATTAATGTCAATCAAGTTAGACTTGATCAATTCTCCTAGAAGCCCACACTTTATTCTTTTCTCGACTTCATTTTTCTCTGGGGTATCAGAAGAGTTCAGCTCAATCTTGTGTTTATTTTGATCTTCATGTTCCTCTTATATAGCAGCCTAAAGTTATATATTATCCTTCAGGTCAAAGGCGAGCCAAATATTTCATACATTTGTTCTCGTTACTATCGTGCGCCTGAACTTATATTTGGAGCAACTGAATACACATTTGCAATTGACATTTGGTCTGTGGGTTGTGTCCTTGCTGAACTGCTTCTTGGGCAGGTCTTATTCTTTCAGAATCTTGTTCTTTAATTTTAGACAGGAACAATTTCATAATTCTTACATCTTTCTAATCTTTTTCCGTTACAATATCCATAGCCCCTCTTTCCTGGCGAGAGTGGAGTTGATCAGCTCGTGGAAATTATCAAGGTATCTTCACTCGAGTAATGATGAACTTAATTTCATGATCTTCAGATTGCAGAATGCAATTGTACTGAAATCTTGTATGGTCTAGGTTCTTGGAACACCCACTCGGGAGGAAATCAAGTGTATGAATCCAAATTACACTGAGTTCAAATTCCCACAAATCAAAGCTCACCCTTGGCATAAAGTGAGGTTCTTGGTCTCTGTTCCTACATAGAGAATACAGTGGTGATCATTCCTTGCACACTTAAATACTCATTGCTGCTGCTTCTTTTTTTCCCCAGATTTTTCATAAGCGGATGCCTCCTGAAACTGTGGATCTTGTGTCTAGGCTTCTCCAGTATTCTCCAAATTTGCGGTCTACTGCAGTAAGTTTAAACTTTTTTCCCTCAATTTCTCAGCTGCAAATATGGATGAACCGGGCAGGTCAAGAAATCATATTATGCAGTAGTACCTGGTCAAACTTCAGACCACAATGTGAGGGGAACAAACAATTGTATGATTCTGAAGGTTAATTTAAGAGTCTTTCCTCTGGAGTTTCTTTTAGATGATTGTGGAACCAAGAATAACTAAAAGGGCTTCATGGTCATCAGAGTAAAAGGACCACATGCTCTTTGCATTGTGTGCATTACTTGGCCTTGTTTATAATTTCCCATCGAAACAACTGTCTTTTCTCTTATCCAAACAAAGAAGAAGAAAAAACTAGGTTGTCAGTCGCTTTAAAGTTGTTTTTCCCCTATTTGTTTCTTAACACTGGACAATCTGTGTTCCCATCTTAAATTATGCCAAGCTACCTAAGGGCCCTACCTTAACAGTAACAACAGAAAAATTAGTTTCACATCTTTACACCTTTAAAATGCTTTAGAAAACAGGTCAAGCCATTTCTGATTAAATTGTTTCATAACTTAAGAATTAGTTTTCTCTAATTTCTTGGGCTGACATATTTTTCGAGAAGTGCATTTGCAGCTGATATGAACCCTGATCTTGTTGTGTTGTCCAAAACAAATTGCATCCTGATATGATCTTGTTGTATCATTTCTGTTATATAACAAATGTCTATGAAATAGACTGTGTTACTTGCGGAGTCGGATGTTTTTATAATCATTTGATTGCATAATTTGGATGCCTTTTATGCATTTTAAGTGCATATATAAAAATGATGAAGAGCAGGGCACCTTTCTTTCATGTTTGGTATGGCATGCAAGACTGTCTGTTGGTTCTACTTGTTAGAAAACAATTTCCATGAAGCTATTGTAATATCTATTTGATTCCCATTTGCAGTTGGAGGCTTGCACCCACTCTTTCTTCGATGAGCTCCGTGACCCTAAGACTCGTCTCCCTAATGGTCGGCAATTGCCACCTCTCTTCAACTTCAGGCCTCAAGGTTTAATCATATTCCCTTACCAGTACTTTAAGGAATTGAAGTTTTCTTGGTTACTTACTTTGGTGCAATTTCATCTACAGAGTTAAAAGGAGCATCTGCAGAGCTCTTAAACAAACTGATACCAGAACATGCTAAGAAGCAGTGTACCTCCCTTGGTTTCTAAACCTTGTGAATGTTATGTATGTTTAGTATACATATTTGCAAACCAATTTGTTTATTATCTACTTTGGCACAAACTGGTTGACATCTCTTCCTTCCCATGACAACTGTTAACTGACAAAAACATTGTGAAAGTTGTTCCTTGTGCAAATGCTACTTTATTGGACTTGCTGTTGACCCCCTACCCCCTCTTTACCATATTCTGATTCCAAACAGTAAACCAAAGGTATTTGTTGATACAGTTGAATTTCAACTGGGAGTCAATCACGTTTATGTGCTTGGCTGTTATATTGTATACGTTGGGTAGACCACTACTGTTACCTCAATTGCAGGAATCAACTAAGATTCGAGGATTGAGAGAAGTAGTTGCTAAAGAACAGTAAAGAACAATGGAAAAAATAGAGAAGAAGAGAAGGAGAATGTAGATTTTAAGAGAGAAATGAGTTGTATTGTATATTCATCCTCAAACTCCTTTACAATTCAGAACTATATAGGATTTACAATTGAATTAGCTGAAAGGAAAATATCTACTAACTGTTTCAACAGTAATTTTAACAACTTTAACTAACTTGGTATTAACTAACTAATTTATGACGTGGCTCAACTAATTTTCTGAATTTCATCCTAATTCCAAATATGTGTAACAATACTCCCTTTCCCAAACAGATCCTTGTCCTCAAGGATCAAACTGAGGAAACCTGACCTTCAATGCATTGTAAAACTCCCAAGTTGCATCATCCGCTGGCAACCCTTCCCATTTAACTAGAACTTGGGCTACAACTTTATTGCCTTTTTTCACCATTCTTCTTTGTAAAACAACCTCATGCACAGGACAATGAGGGTTAGCAATATCAAGTACATGAGGATAGGAAATGCGAGCAGGAACTTCATGGCATTTCTTCAATAGTGATACATGGACAGTAGGATGAATTTTCACTGAATCTGGAAATAGCAATGTGTAAGCCACTGGTCCAACTCTTTTGAGCACTTGAAATGGACCATAATACCTTGCAGCAAGTCTGTGAAATTGTTGAGCTGACACAGTTGTCTGCTTATATGGCTGAATTTTGAAATACACCCAATCATCAAAGTTAAACACCCTGTCACTTCTATGAAAATCTGCCTGCTGCTTCATCCGAAGTTGTGCCCTCAACATATGGTGCCTAAGTAGTTGTAGCTTCAATTCCCTGTTGAGCAATGTATTATCTACCTCAGCTGAATTCGATTCTCCTGGTAGGTATGGTAGATGTAAAGGTGGTGATCTGCCATAGAGTGCCTCATAGGGAGTAGTCTGAATAGCAGAATGATAAGAGGTGTTGTACCAATACTCTGCCATGGCTAAACAAGAAAACCAATTGGTAGCATCCTCATTACAGAAACACCTTAAGTAAGTCACTAGGCACCCGTTCAACACTTCAGTCTGGCCATCCGATTGAGGATGGTAGGTTGATGAAGTGTTTAGTTGAACTCCTTGGATAGTAAATAAGTCCTGCCAAAAAGAACTTAAGAACACAACATCCCTATCACTTGTGATTGCATCAGGTAGTCCATGTAGCCTTACAACAGTATCCATAAATACCCCAGCTACAGATTTGGCAGTATAAGGATGTTTGAGAGGCATAAAATGAACATACTTGCTTAATCTATCCACCACGACCAAGATCACTTCATAACCATTTGACTTGGGAAGACCATCAATAAAATCCATACTAATTTGTGACCATACAACCTCAGGAATTGGAAGAGGCTGTAACAGACCCGGATATGCTGCTAAGTCAGATTTGTTCCTTTGACAAGTATCACACTTCCGAACAAACTCCTGCACATCATTTCTAATGCCCTTCCAGTAGAAAAGTGTGAGCAACCTCTTCAAAGTAGCTTCCACCCCAGAATGGCCTACTTGAGGGGAAGAATGCCATAGAGTCATGATCTGCCTCCTCAACTCGTGGACCTTACCAACAACTAGTCCTCCTTTCCTTCTCAATTGATTTTGTTGCCAAGTGAATTGTTTACACACTGTTGGATCAACCTTTAACCGCTCAATTAAAGTTTTAAGCTCAATGTCCATTACCCAACTATCCAGAATAGCTTGTAAGATATCAGAATTGGTATTAGAAATTACCAAAGCTAACAACTCAGCACCAGTGACTCTTGACAAGGCATCTGCTACCTTGTTCTCTATACCCTTCTTGTATTCAATATTATAGTCAAATGACATCAACTTTGTCAACCATAATAACTGAGAGTTAGTGTGTATAGTTTGTTCCATCAGGAATTTCAAAGCTTTTTGATCAGTTCTGATGGTGAACTTCTGACCCAACAGATACTGAGACCACTTTGTAACAACTTGAACAATAGCCAGTAATTCTCTATCATAGACAGATAATGCTCAATTTTTAGGTGAGAGAGACTTACTAATGAAGGCAATGGGATGACCCTCCTGCATAAGTACAACTCCAATACCATAACCACTTGCATCTGTCTCCACCACAAATGTCTTGGTAGCATCCGGTAAGGCTAAGACAGGAGCTTTTGTTAGGGAATCCTTAAGTTGTTCGAAAGCCATGGTTGCTTCTTCTGACCACTTAAACTTGTCTTTCTTCAATAGATCTGTTAATGGTCTAGAAATGACCCCATAAACTTGTCTTTCTTCAATAGATCTGTTAATGGTCTAGAAATGACCCCAAATTCTTGGATGAATCTTCTGTAATAACCAGCTAGACCCAAAAAACCTCTAAACTGCTTGAGGGTGGCATGTTTAGGCCAATTTATGACTGCTTACACCTTTTGTGGGTCAGTAGAAACTCCTTGCTTAGTTATGAAATGGCCCAAGTACTCTATCCTCTGCACCCCAAAGAAACACTTACTTTCTTTGGCGAACAATTTGTGTTTTTGCAATTCCTCAAAAATAGATCTGAGGTGTCTCAAGTGGTCCTCCAAGTTCTTGTTGTATATAAGAATATCATCAAAGAAGACTAATACATGTTTCCTTAAGAAAGCTTTAAAAACAAAATTCATAAGGCCTTGAAATGTTGCTGGTGCATTAGATAGGCCAAATGACATCACCAAATACTCAAAGTGTCCATCATGGGTTCTAAATGCTGTTTTTGGCACATATTCTACGACCATTCTTAGTTGATGATATCCTGATCTAAGATCAATTTTTGAAAAGATCTTGGACCCTCCCAATTCATCTAATAAGTCCTTAATAATGGGAATTGGAAACTTATTCTTAACAGTGTACTTATTAAGATCTCTGTAATCTACACACATTCTCCAAGTTCCATCTTTCTTCCCCACCAACACAACAGGAGAGGCAAATGGACTACAACTTGGTTGTATTACGCCTTGATCAAGCATCTGTTGAATCAAGTTTTCAATAATGTCCTTCTTAATAGAAGGGTACCTGTAAGGTCGCTTATTCACTGGTTTAGCCCGTTCCTGTAAAACAATTCTATGATTAAAAGTTCCTCTAAATGGAGGTAACTCTATAGGCTCATCAAACAAATGCTTAAACTCCTGCAACAGTTCTAACAACCTAGGGTCCTGATCAGGTTGATTTCTAGTCTCCAGTGCATACCACTACGTCTCAGTGTTCATGTCTGGAACAACTTGTATCATGCACAATTGAGAGTGATTACCTGACAGTTTAGCTAGTTTTCCAGCTCCAGGAAGAGTAACCTGCCTTCCTGCACCCCTGAGACAATGTTTCCTCCCTCGATAATAAAATTCCATAGTTAGAGTTCTAAAGTTCATCTTGATATCTCCCAGAGTCAACAACCACCGCACTTCAAGTACTACCCCACAAGAACCTAATGGTAATAGCAGAGAATCAGTTGTGAATTCAGCTCCTTGCAGCAACCACGAGATTGTGCACACTTGCTCCACTAGCATGTCATTTCCATTAGCTGCAGCCACACTTTGAGGTAGAGTAGATCTTACTTCACATCCTAGAACCTTTACTAACTCAGGATCAATAAAGTTTTGAGAGCTTCCAGTGTCAATCAAAATATGGAGAGGTTTCTTAGCATGGTATCCAGTAACCTTCAAGGTTCAGTATTAGGATGAATAACAGGAATTCAGGAAATTAGTTGAGCCATTTAGAGCATGAATAGATATTTCCATCTGCTCCAGAGCTTGTATCTCCATTGTCTGTTCTTCCTGATGCCCAACCTCCTGGTAGTCCTCCCCCAACTCTTCTATTTCCTCAACCTCCAACAAATACAACTGTTTCAAGTTCTTGCATTTATTATGACCAAACGTATACTTTTCTGGACAAAAGTAGCAAAGACCTTTGGATCTTCGATCATTCATCTCCTGTATACTCAAAGTTCTCCTATTGACCCCTTTTGAAGCGATAGAAGTACCCACAGTGGGAGTCGGTAGTAATGGTGATTTGCTTTGAAACTTCTGCTCACTAATTCCATACCTTCTATTAGCTTGCTGATTCTGCACTGGGGCTACAGGTTGTTTGATAGCAGCCAGATAAGCTTCCTGCATTCTTGCTGATTTGTACACCTGAGATAGAGTCTGAGGGTTACGCAATTTTACTACCATATTGAGCTCATGTTTCAACCCTCCAATGAAATAACTAATGGCATTTTCTTGAGACAGATTGACCTTTGTGAAATTCCTCTCAAATATTGCTTGATAGTCCTTGACACAACCTATTTGTTTCACCTTCTTGATCTCCTCCATAGGATCATTGTAGTCTACCCCAAATCTTTCCACAAGAGACATCATATACTCATTCCAAGTTGGTGACTGTAAGTACTGCATGTACTTCATGAATGACAAATGCCATTGAACAGCCTCACCCTCAAATTGTAAAGCTGCAATTCCTATCTTCTCATCCATAGGAATATTCTCCATATTAAAGAACTGATCTATCCTGAATAACCAAGACCTAAGATCTTCTCCAAAAAACCTCAAGAACTCCATCCTTGGCCATCGAGGAAAATGAGAATGGTGATTGGTGAAACTACTGGAACTTTTCTCCCTTTAAGACCTTTCATCAAACACCCTCCTTGCATCTGGCACCTCCTCCCTTTCTGGATGATCCACTGGTGTTTTCCCCTGTGATTTTCCCCAGAAATCGCTAATTATTCCCTTAATTCTACTACAACCTGATCCAATTTCTTGAGACTTGACACTTCACCAGCAAGAGTTTCCACTTCTGATAATACCTTGTGCATCAATTCACGCAATTCAACCACTTCACTGTTACCAGATCCTTCAGTTAATCTTGTGTTCTTTGTCATTGTTGCCAAGAAAAGTGTAGCTCTGATACCAATGTTACCTCAATTGTAGGAATCAACTAAGATTCGAGGATTGAGAGAAGTAACTGCTAAAGAACAGTTAAGAACAATGGAAAAAATAGAGAAGAAGATAAGAAGGAGAATGTAGATTTTAAGAGAGAAATGAGTTGTATTGTATATTCATCCTCAAACTCCTTTACAATTCAGAACTATATAGGATTTACAATTGAATTAGCTGAAAGAAAAATATCTACTAACTGTTTCAACAGTAATCTTAATAACTTTAACTAACTCGGTATTAACTAACTAATTTCTGACGTGGCTCAACTAATTTCCTGAATTCCTGTTATTCATCCTAATTCCAAATATGTGTAACAACTACAAACTATAAAATTAAAATATTTATGTTTTTGTTGGTGTTGGTGGTGAAGGTAAGTGCTAGTGGCTAGTAATGATGGTATTGATAGTTGTGATGATAAAAGTGGTGCTAATTGTGATTGAAGAAGAGTACTTGGTGTTTCAATGACAATGGTGGAGTTAGTTCATGTTAGTAGTTGGTAATGTTGGTTGCAGAAAATTGTGATGTTGGTGGTAGTTGTGAGGCAGAGGTGGTTGATAGTTAAAAGGAATCTCTAACGTTTGCAATTTATAAAAACAAATAATCTACAATTCTTTTTAAGAATATATGCAAAATTTATGAATTGTTAAAATTAATTTAAAATTTGAAAATAAAATAAAAACTGTTAACAGTATTAAAATGGAACGGTTTTTACAAAAAAGAAGGAGGAGGAAATAGTATAAATAAAATAAAATAAAATAAAAATTACGTAATTCTGTCTTAGTCTCCTATTTTTACTTCATTTTCAAATGGGTTAGTTTTTGAAATTAGAGTAATTAATTTAAATCTAAATTTGAAAAGATAAACGACTAATTTTATTTCTAGAAAATAGTTAACAACATAGCTAGGGGTATACAACCGAATCGAAAATCGAATCAAATCGTTAATAGAGTCAAACCCCCAAAAAAAAAATCCGACTAGTGGTTTGGTTTGACTTGGTTTGGTATTGGAAAAAAAACCCGACTATATTTGGGTTGGTTTGATTTTAACGAAAAATAACCAATCCGAGACCAAACCAACATCACATTATATATGTAATTTTAAAATTTTATTTTATACATAAAAATATTTAATTTGATATCATTTTAATATAATTCTTATACTATTTCATTGTTTTTATCTTTTAATATTTTATTCAAGTTTAAATTAGAATTCGGAATGGTTCAACAAAGATTATAGTTCATAGATGTTGATAATTATAGTAAAACTTAAATCAAAATTAAATTACTATTAATGCAAAAAGAAAATCAATTCAACACTAAGAATGCAATAATATTGAATATTTGTTCTTTAGTTTTTACATTAGCTTAGACTAAGCCAGGCGGCGGTACCGGAACCGGAACAGAACCGGTATCAGGCGAACCGGTAACGTTCCGGAACCGGAACCGGACCGGACCGGTAGACCGGCAAATATATCTGGTTCCGTCCCGGTCCGGAACATAACCGGTAATGGACCGGACCGGATTCCGGAAAATACCTTTTTTTTTTTTTTTTTTAAATACTAATTTAAATTATTTTAAAAATGATTTAATTTTATTTAATTCAATATAATTTAATTATAATACTTAAAAAAATAAAAAATATAATTTCAAACTTTAAAAATTAAAAAATACAAAATTTTAAAACTTTAAAGTTATAAAATTTAAATTTCAAATTTTTAAAGTTCGAAACTTTAAATTTCAAACATTATAGTTTGTAAAATTTAAATTTCAAATTTTGAAACTTTAAATTTCAAACTTTATAGTTTGTAAAATTTAAATTTCAAATTTTTGAAGTTTGAAACTTTAAATTTCAAAGTTCAAACTTTAGAGTTTGTAAAATTTATATTTCAAATTTTTAAACATTGAAACTTTAACTTTCAAACTTTATACTTTATAGTTTGTAAAATTTAAATTTCAAACTTTAAAGTTTGAAAGTTTGAAAATTTTAAATGTAAACTTTAAATTTATAAAATTTTAATTTAAACTTTTAAAGTTTGAAAGTTTTAAATTCAAACTTTTAAAGTTAGAAAAGTTTAAATTCAACATTTTAAACTTTCTAAATTTTAAATTCAAATTTCTAAAGTTTAAATTCAAACTTTAAAGTTATAAAATTATAAATTAAAAAATTTAATTTAATACAACAATAATAAAAACAAATTAAGGCGAATAGCCTATATTTTTATTAATATTTATTTGATGTTACAAGTACATTTAAAAAAATATTAGTAAAGTATCAAAAGATTTAATCTACACAGCCACCTTCTAGGAAGGGTTCTGTTTGAACTAAATCTCGATTTATCATACTCTTACTAATAGCTGGTGCCACCATATAAATCCTTTCGTAAATCATTCAACATTTCTTTAGTGACATGTTCGGGAATTGGTTGAATAGAAAGATCTTCCATTGCTTTAATCCCATCGTCACTATAATCCTGCATTACTTCATCAATGTCATCTTGAAATTTGGTCGGTAGTGGTTCACGACCCAAATTTCTTCTCTCCGCATTAATCCAATCACGAAATAATACTGATATCTCCAAGCTGTCGGCTGCTAGTGAATGCCTATGATCTCCAATTTGAAACCTTGCTGCACTAAAGACGCCTTCTGAAGCTACTGACGATGCTTGCATAGCTAATATATCTCGAGCCATCGGTTGTAGTTTCGGAAATCCTTTGCCGCGAATTCTCCACCAGGCGAGAATATCTTCAGTAGGTTCTGTATTTTGATTAACATAAGCATCAAAATCATTTCTATTATCGTGTGAAAGTTCAAGATAATCATATAAATATTCATCAATATTATTTTCATCAAATCTACTATTAGAGCTTTGAGGTTCATCACTTGAATTATTTTTATTAGCATTATATAAATCATACAATTTTCTAGCTTCAATTTTTATGCTATCTTTAACTAGTTGACAACTAGGAATTTCTTCTAATACATCATTAATATCTAAGTTAAAATATATTTTTTCAACCATTTTTGATGCACCTATATCTTTATAATTAGGGTTTAAAAGACATGCGGTTAAATAAATTTGAGGAATAGGAATATAATATTTTTTAAATTTTAGAATCATTTTTTCAATGGTTTGTTGAAATCTTGGTTTATTTTTATATTGATATAATTTAGAAGAAATTCTACAAATATCAGGCAAAACAGTACAAATTGAAGGACTATAAAGTACGGATATTCTTTTTGTAGTTAAGTAAAAAACTTTTAGAAAATCTATAAGTTCATTTATATCACGCCAATCACTATCATCTAGTCTATATGCCATATCAGAATTATGCGCATTCCAAACCATTTGTAAAGGTATCCTATATTCATAAGCGACTACAAGCATTTCATATAAAGTATTCCATCTAGTAGCCACTGTTTTTGGAATTTTTCTAGGTGGAAGGTTATTTTCAAAACAACGATTTTGAAAATCTTTACGTCTAGACTTAACTTGACACTTAAATATGAAATGACATGCATTTTCTACTTTTGTACATCCGTTATCATACATTTGTACACCATCTCTAACCATCAAATTATATATATGTGCAGTACACCTAATATGATAATTATCACCAAAAAAAGGACAAAGAGTAGGTTTTAAATAATCAACAGCGACATTATTACTTGAAGCATTATCTAATGTTATACTACTTATTTTATCACATATTCCATAACTTTGTAAAATATCTAAAATTGTTTGAGCAATATAACTACCAGTTTTTCGCATTTGACAACATTTATAACCTAAAATTCTTTTTTGCATGTACCAATTTTCGTCAATCCAATGTGCAGTAACAGTCAAATAATCGTTACCATTTACACTATGACCCATATCAGAAGTAATAGCTATTTTACAAGTATTATAATAAAATAAACAACGAATATATTGAAAATGTTGTGCATGATAATCAAATACAGCCTTTTTTATTGTATTTCTTGCAAAACCTTTAAAATTTGGATTATATACAATTTGAATATAATGTATAAAACCGGGATTTTCAGCAAAACTAAATGGTAAACCCATAACACAAATCATTTTAGCTAATTCTTCAAGATCTTTTTCTCTACTATATGAAAGTGGTAAACTAGAGCCAGAAACATTAGACGGATTTAATTGTGTTTGTACCATGTTAGAGCCGCCTACTCCAACATTTTCAGGAAGAGGGGTACCATTTTTTTTTGCTTCCGCTACCGCTTTAGCATGCAAAAATTCATTTTTACAACAAGCCATTAAATGACTACTCAAGTGTCCCGTCCCGCCAGATTTACCAACAGTTTTATGATTTAGTCTATGTTTACATTTATTACAAATAGCTTGTGTTTTATCTTCATTTTGTGTCATAAATTGCCAAACAACCGATTTTTTAGCACGTTCTACCTTAGGCCTAGGATGTACGGGGGGAACAGGGGCAGGGCAACGAAAGGGAGCGGGACTAGGAGCGGGACTGGGAGAAGTAGTAGCCGTAGGTGGCTCAGTTTCACAATCATCATCATCAAAAGAAGGCGTATTAGTATAATTATCAATATCATTTTCATTATCATTATCACTAGGCAAATCCTCATCAAAATTACCAAAGCGACGTTGTAAATGTTCATGATAATGATCTAATTCTGAATTACTATCAATATTAAAAACAGCATCATCAACATGTGTATAATCATCCGTATTTATTCTTAATATAGTAGATTATTTAGTTTTGATTTAGAAGAACTACCGGTTTTTGCATTATCGGATGATGTAAAGTTACACATATTTGTAACACGCTCAAATGCACTTTTTTTACCCTTCCCTTTTTGAACAATATTTTTACCGAAATCCATATTAAAATATTAAACGTGAGATGTAAATAATAAATCACAAAATAATAGGAAAAATGTAATGCAAATAATAAATCACAAAAAAAATTAAATAATTATTTAAAAATTAAACTAAAAGTTGGAACGAATATACCGAACGTCTACTTAAAAAAGTAGACGTTTATGACCGTTGAAAGCCGAACGTGGAAAGTTGAAAGTTGAATTTTGAAGCTCCAAATCCAATTTTCAAAGACCAAATAAGGCAACACCGAAATTTAAGAAATTATATATTAGAGAATTAGAGATTAGAGAATAGAGAGTTGAGAGAATAGAAGATGAGTAGATGAATTTGTGATAAAATAATGAATTTTAGGAGTATTTATAAGTAAAAAAATGGGTTAAAGTGTAGTATTTATAACTTTAGGGTATTAAAAAAAGTTAGGGGGGTAGGGGGTTGAATTGGCTGATTTTGGGATAAAATAGCCGTTGGGGGGGCCCACTAGCCGTTACCCAACGGCTATAAATGGCTTAATTTTAAAAAAAAAAAAAAAAAAAATTTCTGACCGGACCGGTAACGGACCGGTACTTTCCGGAACCGGGAATTACCAGTATTTTCCGGATTCCGGTTCGGTACCTGTCCCGGAACCGGATCGAACCGGTCTATACCGGGACTAACCGGTACCGAACCGGTACCGGACCGGACCGGGACGGACCGGACCGGATTCCGGAAATTCCCGTTACCGCCGCCAGCCTTAGCTTAGACAATTAATATGCATAATATAATTTAATTTTCCTTAAATATTTAGTAATGTAAGCATGATTTAGTACTTAAATTATGATTATTTTCATTACGACTTTACAATATTTATTTTATATGATGATTTCATTATTATTTTTTATTGAATATTTTTGTGTCATCAATACTCATCTCATATTTTGTGTTAATTTTTTAAAAAACACCTTATATAATTGTATTTTGGTTGGACTAAAAAAATATTTGGAGCACAAGTTAATAATATGTTTGTATGCAAGCTTTAACGAAAATATCCAAAAATATGGACAAATCCGAAGTTTATTAGTTTAGTGTGATTTATAAATTTAAAAATTCGACACAATGGTTTGATTTGGTATTTGAAAAATCCGAACCAACTCGGGGTTGAAAAATCCGAAAAAACCCGAACTTTATTGGTTTAGTATGGTTTATAAATTTAAAATTTTTACACGAATAGTTTCGTTTGATATTTGAAAAACCTAAACCAACCCGGTCATATACACCCCTACGCATAGCACAAGCATTTAAATAACAAAATTCATTCTTAACTCTACCATTTAACTACTTAAACATGGTAACATTTTTTTGCTTTTCGCGTTGTTCACTAACGATTTTTTTATATATATTTCATTGGTTTATGACAATTAAACTTTAACTTTAGTATTTGAAGTGATGAGTAATACATATATAATGGTGGTTTATACAGTATTTAGGTAGTAATTTGTATTTGCATGTTATTGTTATCAAGTTTGAATAGACTTGGATAGTGACCGTGAAAGAATGATTATAAATATTTTTTGGTGGATTCTACTTCTATTTGAAAGTTCTATTGAAGAATCTACTATGTCAATGAAAAACGCTTCCAGTATTAAAAAAAAAATGTGCCTTAGGCCTCCAAATTTAAGGGGCCTCATTTTTAATGATAATATGTTATAAGTTATTATTTTTTAACAAATATTGAATACTACTTGTAGAAAAAGTAACATTTATGAAAAATGAAGGGATTATTAGACAAAATTTTACATATTTGAAGTACTATATCTCATGAAAACTAATTTAAAATAAGAATTGTTATATTATTGGATAAAAATTATTTAAGTTTAAGGCCCCATTTAAATTTTCCTTGACCACTAATACGCTTGAGCCGCTCCTATTTTTATGTATATTTTATAACTATAGTGATTGTGGCTATCGCAGGTGCAATGCATGTGATTGTCATACAATATAACTTGATAGTTATGCTATGATTTCATTTTTTGTTCATATAGAATAGAAATATTGCTTTAGTTGCTTTATTTTATGTAGTTTGTTGGCAGATGTTTAATATTTTTTCAAAGCTTTTTTGATATTAATTGACTTATGTTGCCGACTCATAAAGCACTCTTCCTTATTATTATTTGTACAATTCTCATTAAAATTTTGATGCACCAAAATCTATTGAGTAAACAAGATTTCTATTTATTTTATCAATAAGTAAAATAGTACTTCTATTATGCTATTGAAATTTCATTTGATTTGTATAACATGAAGTAACATGGATACACATTTAATTTTTTTAAAATTTTTTGTCTCTTTTTTTTTTTAGAAAATTATACAAGTAAAAAAGGTAAGAAAATTCAAACACTTTATATATACACTACAATCTCTTATTACAAATTGTTATCTCAACTTTTGTTTTCTACTTATCTGTTTTTGTATTATTTATTTGTAGTAGTTGTGCTTGATTTTTTTTCAAAAAAGAAATTCTTGAATCCAAGTGCTATTTTATATTCTTTTTCATTTTTATGTCGTTGATTCAAAAGATCATAATGTTTGGAAAATCTTTGAAGTAGAAAAGCAACAATATAATTACTTCAAATTAATTGCCACAAGTTAGTTTTAAAATATATTTTTAGAACTTAACAAATTTGTTCACTATACTAATCCATCTCTTTTTTTTCTTTTCTTTTTTAGATTTTTAACCTTAGCATAAAATAAATGAGAAATTGTCATAGGAAAAATTATAAAATGAGAAATTATAATAGCCAGAGTATGTGCTCATTTAGGAGTTGAATACTTCTCATAGCAACAATTATACTACTCCACATTCAGTTTTTTAAGTAATGATCACATTTTTAATGTAAAATTTAGTAAAAATAATTTTATTTAATTAGATTCTTTTCTCATGCAATGTTCTTGATATTTAGTTGAAGTTATATAAGATTCCATGTTATCTTAGTAGAGGTTAAAAGATAAATTAGGAGATATAATAAAATTAATATAATGCATGTTTTTGGTAGATAGAATAAATGTAAATTCTATATTTAAATAAATATGAAGTAATTGCTATATGTACATTGTAAATCATTAATTGCTTGATTTATTTTATTTTTATTATTATAGGTAATATTCAAACGCTCAAGATTTAAGATATCAATCCTCCAAGGAAGATTTTGGCGTGATATTATAGCAATTATAATTATGACTTTTATATTCATGTAAAGTGTTTTTCGTGTTTTTTTTTTTTAAAAAAGATGCACAATTATAAAAAATAATTCAAATTGTATAATTATGTCTTAGATAATTTAAGACTACTAACAA
Organism: Solanum sitiens; assembly: GCA_016801875.1. Taxonomy (NCBI): domain Eukaryota; kingdom Viridiplantae; phylum Streptophyta; class Magnoliopsida; order Solanales; family Solanaceae; genus Solanum; species Solanum sitiens. The sequence goes on along the minus strand of JABWTJ010000035.1, from coordinate 1,158,431 downwards.
CATTAAATTAAGTTGAAAATTGTGATTTTAAAATATACGATACAGTTTTTAGTCTTCAATTAAACTTTTTAAATTTGAATTCCAAAATAACTATAATTATGTCACGCCCCGGGCTTAAGACTGGGCAACGGACCGACACGAATCGGTATCGGAACGGAGCGGAACGGGACGAGTTGACCGGTACCGAAATGAACCAGGACGGATACTCGGTTTCGTCCTATCCCACTATATACCAGAATGGAACCGGAACAGACAGAAATGGAACGGGATGGGATAAATAGGATGACACATTTAGTTATTTCAAAAAATGTTTTTTTTTTGAATTACGAAAATATGAATATTTTTTTAATTTTTCAATAATAAACTAATATTTTTTAAATTTATAATGTAATTTTTAAAGATATTTTTTTTTACTCATTAAGTTTGCAAGTTAAGTCTAAATGTCTAATTAAGTTTCAAGATTTAAATCTTCTAAAGTTTATAAGTTATTACTTATTATTTATTAATATGTTATAATTTAAGTTATATTTATAACTTGTGAATTGTAATTTAAATAAATATTACAATTCGGGTGGGGGTGGGTGGGTGGGTGGGGGACTGGGGAGGGCCGCATGGGTAGTTGGGTAGTTAGGTAGATTTAATACAAAATATAAATTATAATTTATAAATATTTAATATAAATTAATTAATATATATTAATTAATCAGAACCGAACCGGAACCAGAATAAATCGGTACCGGTACACCGATATCAAATCTCGATTCCGTTCCATTCCGTGAATCGATTCAGGATGTACTTTTCCGTCCCGTAGGCAACCGAACCGGAACGATACGGTACATCCCATCCTGTTGCCCAGCCTTATCCGGGCCTAAATCCTAGGCGGAACTGGCACTCGAGAATCATTGTTGGCGCCAAGCGAACCCTTGACCTGGATAGACTCTCCGCGGAAGGCTTTAAGCTTTACAGAATTCAAAAGCATGATAACTCAACCGCCTCAAACTAAACTCAAAATGTTTTAGAAATAAACATTTAACTTAGACATAAGACAATAACAAGATAATGACAAATTAACTAACTAACTGTCTATGAAACCTCTAACAATAGAGATGGACGTTGAGACAAGACCCACGAGACATCCTAATAAACTAGCTAAGAAGCAGTAAGGGGTCTCCGAAAATAAGGTGGTTCACCAACTGACTATTACTCTTTACTCGACTCAAAACTCAAGCCTTAAAACAAAGTTAAAACATTTGTTAAAGACTATTGGAAGATTCTTGCTCTTGACTTGACTCTTAATTTTCCTTGAATTGAATAATTACTTCAAGGTTCATGATCTCATGCTTATGGATGATTTCATTGATGTTTAGACCTACCTTAGAGTGTAGAAATCAACTAGAAAACTTAGGTACGTTGCTAGGGAACTCAAACAGAAAGAAGTGGAAAAAGGTAGAAGGCCTGACGACCCTAGCCAGCCTTGAAACTTTAGAGTCTGGGTTGGGTTGCTCTGGCTGACGCGGCGCCCCCGAGCCCAAATTTTAGTGTTCCCTTTTGGGCGCTATGAGAGGAGCGACACCCCAACCCCCTCCCAAGAAAATCCCCGATTTTTCTTGCTCGTTTTTCAATTCTAAACCTTCTAAATTCAATTGTTTGTTTCTCCAAACACTTAGAATCGGCTATATCACCAAAATATGTAAGAATATACTCTAAATCACACATAATATCATGCATCAAACTCAAGAAACTTCTCAACAATTTCTACAATAAGAACCCACAAGAACTTAAACAAATATATCAAGAACACATAATCTTTCTTTCAAAAACACAATTATGCTGAATTGAATCATGATTGGAGTGTGGACGAACTAATCCAATGCTATGTGATCTCACATACCTCTTAGGATTGAATCCTTGGTGAAATCCACAACAAAAATCGCAAGAACTTGACGAATCTTGAACCTTTCTTCTCCTTTCTCCTTTTTTCTCTCTTCTCCAAACCCTAGCGTGTTTTGGTAAATGTGTAAACTAATCTAATTTTGATTATACCCAATTAAACTTCTAAACAAAATTAATTAATTGGACATGGAAAATACCAAATTACCCTTCCAAAATCCAATTTTGACTTTCCTTTTGTAGACAACCTAATTTCAAATGGACATATCTCATTCATACAAACTCGGAATTCAGAAAATCTTCATTCCTTCAAACTCGGATTGAGAAAATCTGAGGCGTTGGACAGATAATTCAAATATCTTTCGTACGGTATCTTGTAGTACACCTAACTCATCATGATCTAGGAGTTATAGTCGTTTGAAGTTGACCCAAAACTTAAACTTAACATAAATTAACCAATTTTCCAGATTTTTCATTCTTTTCAAAAATGTCTCTTTCTAATTTTTCCTCTTTATAGTTCTTTCAAATAACGAGATGTTATAATATCTCTCCCTTGGTAACATTTGTCTCTGAATGAGATTACTCTTAGTAGGCTAAGAGTGTAACGTCTAACATTCAACACAAACACCCAACAAGTAAATCTAACACATTAAGCATATCAGTTAAATAGTACTAAGAAGAGAATTAGTACCTTGGTCTAGAATTTGTCCGTGCTCAACGAGATGTGGATATCTCTTCTTCATATTCTTTTCAGCTTTCTCAACAAACTGGTTTCTCCAACGAACTTTGACCGATGCTACTTCCTTAGTTCTCAAGTTGCAAACATGACGGTTAGAATCTAAACAAGGATCTCCTCATAAGACAAACTATCCTTGATACCAATATCTTCAGCAGGTATGATAAGTGAATGATTTCCCATGCACTTCTTCAATATGAAAACATGAAATACCGGATGAACTGTTGCCAATTCTTGGGATAACTCTAACTCTTAAGGTACATTACAAACTCGTTTGGATATTCTATAAGGGACAATATGTTGAGGACTAAGCTTCCCCTTCTTACGAAATCTCATAACAACCTTTCATGGGTGAAACTTTCAAGTATACCCAATCATCTACTTCAAACTCTAACTCCCTTCTCCTAATATCAGTGTAGAATTTCTGATGACTCTGCGTTGTTTTCAACCTCTCTTGAATGATTTTCACTTTATCCAGAGCTTGATGAACTAAGTATGGTCCTATCAACCCAACTTCACCAACTTCAAACCATCCAATAAGAGATTTGCACCTTCTCTCATAAAGAGCTTCATAAGGAGCCATCTAGATGCTAGAGTGGTAACTATTGTTGTAAGCGAACTCAATGAGGGGTAGGTGATCATCCCAATTCCTTTAAAATCAATCACACATTCCCTCAACATATCTTCTAGAGTTTGAATAGTGCGATCTTCTTGACCATCTGTATGAGTATGAAAATCAGTACTCAAGTTCACCTTTGAACCAAAGCCTTTTTGAAAAGATTTACAGAATTGTGTAGTACATTGCGCACCTCTGTCTGAAATAATCGAAACTGACACCCCATGAAGTCTTACTACCTCTTGAAGATACAACTTGTCATTGTCCTTTGCTGTATGAGTAGTCTTTACCGACAAAAGTGGGTTAATTTCGTTATTCTATCAACAATCACCCAAATATAATTATGCTTTCCAGGAGTCCTTGGTAAACCTGTGATGAAATCCATATTGATCATCTCCCACTTCCATTCCAGAATTCTATATTCTGAGCCATACTACCGGGCCTTTGGTGCTCTACTTTAACTTGTTGGCAATTTTGTTACGCCTCGTATTTTTATACGTAGTGCGCGTCATGAGCTAGTCGATGTAAGTCCGGGGAATGAGATTTTATTAAAGTTCCAAGTGATTAAAGAAATATTAGGCAAGGATGTTAATTCCAAATGTGATATTAGGTATGATTTGGCTAATGTAAGTGTCATTAACTTTAAGTGAGGGTTTAATTAGTGGCTGATTAGGATTAAATTAATCAAGTGGGCCCCACCACTCAAGGCAAATTAAAAGAAATCAGATTGGGAGCTGGGCCTTAGTGGGGCACGTGTAGAGTGGGGCTGCATCCACTTCATATAATGAATGAGGTGGTGAAATGCATTGCAAACATATCATCTTCTTCACCACTTAGCTTAGGCAGCCATGGAAAGGGAGAAAACCAGCCATGCAACTCTCGGCCAGCAGCTACAAAGAATTTGGTTAGTAATCTCTTTGCTTGGTGTGTTAATTCCTTAGAATGCCATTGTTAATGTTAAGAAGGGGGCGTGACCAGTAGCTTAGAAAATTGTTTTAGTTATTGAATGTGCTAAGTATGAACGGAAACCATAATCGGATTATTAGTGGTGTCGTGTTAGTGTTTGGGCTGTTTTGATTAAAGCAAAATGCGGGAAATTCTGTTTTGGCGTTATGTATATGTTAATGTGATTATGGGTATATACTCCAAGGGATGAATACGATAAGGTAGATGTGTTGCGAATTATAAAATGAGTTATCGCTCGGTGTGTCGTTGTTTCGTTACTATGGTTGCCAAGGCGAAACTGTTTTTTGGGGGGGGGCTGTTTAATATGATTCGTTGGGTTATATGTGTTATTGGTATTGCTGTGGATAATTTGGTTTGTTGTCGGATTGGGGCGAAGTAAGGAAAATAGGGGAAGTGCTGCCGGATTTTCGTTAGATTATTAGCTAGCTTACAATAAGTAGTAAAGCGCGACGTCTATCTAATTGCGGCACGATTGTTGCTTGTTATAGATTAATAGCTTGGGCAGTAAATATTGAACGTGCGGCTCGACTATACGGTATGTAACGCTATCCTTTCTTTCTTTGTTTGGCATGACTTTTAAAAATGAGCGAATGACGGACAGGTTTGATACTTACTTCTAGAGCGTCTAGGTGACGTATATTCTTGCTTCCACAAACTATTCCTCTATATATCGGCTATGTCTAAGGCTATGGTGATTTCTCATATCTATGGTAGTGCTTCTTAGAGTCATTGAGATTTTACGTTTTCATATCGTGTTAAAGGTTCATAATCTTGATAAAACGTTAATCTTTGGTAATACTCCTTGCTGGTTCACGTTGATTGTTCTATTGAGTTATAAGAAATGATTTTAATTGCATATGGTTGCTCATAATGTTCTGTTCGTGCATAGAGTCATTATCATTTCATCGAGTCCCGGGCCGGGTAATGTTCGTGCGGAGTTTCTTGCATATGTCACCGAGTCCCTCACTAGAGGGCCGGGTATGTATATTATATATATGATTGGTGATGAGGATGGTTATGATGATGATGATGACGGAGATGATGTGATGACTATTTCACCGAGTCCCTCACTAGAGGGCCGGGTATGTATGATGTATATATATGATGATTATTTTGCCGAGTCCCTTACTAGGGAAGCTGGGCACCTTATATGTTAAAGATATGCATGATTTTCACTTATAAGGTACATGTGTAGCGATATCTTGTTTCGACTTATCATGTTCGTATCCTGTCATCTTTACCTTATGCTTTACAATACTCAGTACATTGTCCGTACTGACCCCCTTTCCTCGAGGGGATGCGTTTCATGCCCGCAGGTGTAGACGCACAGTTCGGTGATCCTCCCGCCTAGGATATCTACTCTGCTGATTGGGAGAGCTCCACTGTTCCGGAGCCCAATCGTTTTGGTACATAACTTTCTATGTAGTCTTTTGCTTATCTATGGGTATGGCGGGGCCCTGTCCCGTCGAGTTTCACTACTATACTCTTAGAGGTCTGTAGACATTATGTGGGTTGCATATATATGTTTTGGATAATGGTCTGGACATGGTTTGTTTGGGATGTCCGCTTGTACAGGGGCAGCCTTGTCGGCTGCGTACATCATTGTGTATTGTGTAGTGGCAGCCTTGTCGGCTTGCGTATGCTATTATGCTTTGGATAGTGGCGGCCTTGTCGGCTCGCGTATGAGCGTATGTTGTTACGGTTGAATGGTTATGACTCCTTATGAGGCAGATCCACTTTATATATATATGGCGTTTGGGTTGGCTTGATTTGATTAAATTCCATATTGTCTTAGTTTCAGTTGGTTATACTTAACAGGTTAGTATGTGAGTGTCCAAAACGGGCACTAGTCACGGCCCATCGGGTTGGGTCGTGACAAATTTATATACTTAGCAACAAACTTTGCAATGCCCTTCTTCATACTACTCCACCAATAAACTTCTCTCAAGTCACAATACATCTTTGTGGAACCCGGATGGATAGAATATCTGAAGCTATGAGCTTCCTCCATGATTCTCTCTTGGAGTTCATCCAACCTTGGTACACACGTCATACTTTGATACCTCAATACAACATCTCCCCTTATTCAGAAGCCAATAATTTCTGCTTTTGAACATTTGCCTTTACTTCAAGCAAAACAGGATCTCTATCTTGCTTCTCTTTTACTTCAGACACTAATAATGATTTAGCTCCATTCATCACCATTACCCCTCCTTCTGTGGAATCCATTAGCCGAACTCCCAAGTGTGCAAGTCTGTACACATCTTTTACTAACTCTTTCTTATCTTCCTCAAAATCGGAGGTACTAGCCATAGACAATCTACTAAAGGCATCAACAACCACATTAGCCTTACCTGTGTGATAAGGGATACTCATGTCATAATCCTTGAGTAATCTTATCACCTTCCTTGTATGAGATTAATCTTTTTCTGACTAAACACATACTGAAGACTCTTGTGATTAGTGAATACATCAACATGAACACCATATAAAAATGGCGCCATATTTTTAAAGGAAATACTATGACAACCAATTCTAGATTATGGGTTGGATAATTCTTCTTGTGAAACTTAAGCTGTCTGGAGGCATAAGCTATAACTTTGTCATTCTGCATTAACACACAACCCAAACCAACTCTACACGCATCACAATATATGACAAAACCTTGAGTACCTTCTGGTAAGGTCAATACTAGGGCAGTAGTCAACCTCTTTTTCAATTCGTGAAAGCTTTTCTCACAAGCTTCAGACCATTGAAACTTCACAGTTTTCTGAGTCAACTTGGTCAAAGGGGATGAAATAGATGAAAACCCCTTCATGAACCTTCTATAATATCCACCCAACCCCAAGAAACTCCTAATATCAGTTTGAGATATGGGTCTAGGCCAATTCTGCACAACATCTATTTTCTGGGTATCAACTCTAATTGCACCACCGAAAACAATGTGGCATAAGAATGTCACAGAATCAAGCAAAAACTCACATTTTGAGAACTTAACATACAACTCCCTATCCTTTAGAGTCTGGAGAACTATTCTGAGATGGATAACATGATCTTTCTCATTCCTTGAATAGATTAATATGTTATCAATGAATATAATAACAAACATATTTAAATAAGGCTTGAATACTCTATTCATAAGGTCCATGAATGTTGTAGGCGCATTGGTCAAACCAAAGGACATAACTGAGAACCCATAATGATCATAATGGGTCCTGAATAGTGTCTTTGGAATATCACATTTCCTTACTCTCAACTGATGATATCCTGATCTGAGGTCTATCTTAGAGAAACAGGTCGCACCCTGAAGCTGATTGAAGAGATCATCAATTATCGGAAGAGGATCATTATTCTTGATGGTAACCTTGTTCAACTAAAGATAATCTATACACATTCTAATGAACCATCATTATTCCCCACAAATAAGACCAGAGCACCCCAATGTGACACACTTGGTCGAGTAAAACCCTTATCAAGGAGATTTCTCAACTATTTTTTTAGCTCTTTCAACAATGCTGAAGCCATTCTATATGGTGGAATAGATATAGGACGATTATCAGAAAGAATAGCTATATCAAAGTCTATCTCTCTCTTAGGAGGGACTCCGGGTAGATCATCTGGAAAGACTTTTGGAAACTCACTCACAATTGGAATTGACTTAATAGGAGGTGTCTCAAACCAGAGTCATTAACTCGGAATAAGTGATAGATACACCCCTTGGAAACTAACTTTATTGCCTTAAGGTATGAAATAAAACAACCCTTAGGCACTACTGAACTGCTACTCCACTCTATAACTTGCTCATTAGGAATTTGAGACTTAACAACTCGAGTTCTACAATCAATGGAGGCATAACAAGCATGAAGCAAGTCCATACCTAGAATGACATAGTAATCTACCTGTCTGACTTAACTAAATCAGTCATGGTATTTTTGTGATCGATGGAAATGACACAATCACAATAGACTCGCTTAGCGAGAATAAACTCTCCAACAGGTGTAAAAACACAAAAAAGCTCACAGAGTTTCTCCGGAAGGACATCAAAATTCATTGAAACATAAGTAGTCACAAAGGATATTCTTTCTCCTGGGTCTAGCAAAGCATAAACATCAAAGAGTAAAGACTTTGATCATACCAGTGACAATGTTTGGAGAATTTTCTTGCTCTTGACGACTAGTGATAGCATAAAGGCAATTTTCTCCTCCGCCTGCCCTTGAAGTCTAGATGCAACTCTATCTGGTGGAGCAACTGATGAAGATTGGGCTCTCCCTGATTCCTATTACCTTTACGGTTCTTAGGACACTCTTTCATGAAGTGATCCTCTTGACCACACTTGAAATAATCAGTAGAGCCATCACGACACTTACATAGGTGGTTTTTACCACACTTACACATGCAGGAGCCCAGTTACCTCCTTGTGCCACACTACATTGAGACTGTGCAGGTCTAGCTCTGTGGTGTTGTGAATTTTGACTATTGTACTCACCTTTGTTTCTGTGTGCAGATGCACTCGCAAATGATGGAGTAGGTCCCTTTTGCTTCTGTTGAAAGGAAGAATGGTTCACATTACTCCTTTGCTGCCCGGACTCATTCTCTGTCTTTACTTTATTGTTTCTAAACTCCTCCCTATCCCTCAGTTTCTCTTCCTCAACCTGCTGCACATAAACCATCAACCTTGCCCTCTTTGCTTGACCGGGACAGCCTAGCAACAAATAGACTCATCCTGCTCCTCATATCCGCAACCATCTCCGGAGCATATCGTGAAAGTTGGGTGAACTTCAAACTATGCTCATGAACACTTAGAAAATCTAGGTTAAGGGTAAGGAATTCTCGTACCTTGGATTCTCTCAGTTCGCAGGGAAAAAAACACCCCAAGAATGCACTCTCAAACACAACCCAACTCAAAACCGGTGCATCCTCAACTCTACTCTTTTTTCATTAGTCAAACCAAGTACTAGAACCATTATTTAGTTGATATGCATCTATTTCCACTCGCTCAGCATCGAAAATGTGCATACCCTCAAATACCTTTTGCAGTTCCTCAACAAAATTTCATGGATCCTCAATAGTTCTTGAACTAGTGAATCTTGGAGGATTCATCCTCAAGAACTCTCGAATCTTCGAAGTATACTCAACTCGTAGTTTTTTTTTTAAAAAAAAGAATCTCTTTATGTGGTTTGAGATAATTACTCAAAACTAGCTCAAAGGCTCTCTTGGAAATCGGTGTTTACTTACTTGTTTAAATGTGAAAACATTTCAACTCTTGGGAATAATTAGTTCCAATATAATCTTTGAAGAAATGAACTTTACTCTTACTCTTTAATCAACTCAAAACTCAAGCCTTAAAACAAAGTCAAAACATTTGTAAAAGGCTTTTAGAAGACACTATGAACTTCTCTTGACTTGACTCTTAACTTTTCTTGAATTGAATTGTGGATTCAAGTTCATCATCTCATGTTTATGAATGATTTTATGATGTTTATACGTACCTTAGATTGTAGAAATCAACTAGAAAACATAGGTACGTTTCTAGGGAACTCAAATGAAAAGAAGTGGAAAAAAGTAGAAGGTCTGGTGACCCTGGCGCTCTGAGTGGCGCGGGGTGCTAGCCTTGAACTTCAGAGTATGGGTTGGGGCGCTCTGGCTGGCACGGCGCCCCAGAGCCCAAACTTCATATTTCCCTTTTGGGCGCTCTGAGAGGTGCGACGCCCATCCTTTCCCTAGAAAATCCCCTAATTTTCTTGCTCGTTTTTCAACTCTAGACCCTCTAAATTTAATTGGTTCTTTCCCCAAACAGTTAGAATCGGCTATATCACCAAAATATGTATGAATATACTCGAAATCACACCTATCTCATGAATCAAACTCAAGAAACTTTTCAATAACTTTAACAACAAGAACCCACAAGAACATAAACAAATTTCATCACGAACTCATAATATGTTCTTTCAAAAACACAAATAATCTGAATTGAATCATGATTGACGCGTGGGTGAACTAACCCAACACTATGCTATCACACATACCTCGTAGGATTGAATCCTTGACGAAATTCACATCCAAAATCGCAAGAACTTGACGAATTTTGAGCCTTTCTTCTCTTTTCTCTCTTCTCCAAGCCCTAGCGTGTGTTGGTAAATGCATAAACTGATCTAATTCTGATTAAACCCCAATTAAATTTTTAAAAACGAAATTAATTAATTGAGTATGGAAAATACTAACTTACTTCTTTTAAATAGTGAGATGTTACAATTACACATAATATGCTTTAGCAGATAAAATTCACAGCCTCTCATTCATATTAATATATTTTCCAATATAATTTAAACTAAAATTTAGTATATTCAATACATATGTTGAGAAAATCTAGTATAGCGATTGTATTATTTAAGGATACTTTTACATTTATATCAATTTTCTATTATATTTTTACAAATAATTAATACAATAATAATATTTTGAATCTTTTAATTTTGAATAAACCATATATAAAATGTACCAACATGTTATTTATCTTATGATATGAAATATTTCATATGAAATGTTTGAACTAGTAAATTATCAACATAATTTTTTTAATTCCAACGACATAAAAAGAATAAAGTACAAGCACAAAAATATTGGAAGTATTTGATGTTTGATGAAGATAAAATAATCATAGAATAAATAATATCCTTAAAAATTCCAATATAATATATTATAAAACTAAAAAACGTAGTGGATATAGCTATAGATATAGTATTTTAATAAAATAAATTAAATTGTGTAATAATAATTTTAATTTAATGTGCTCAAATAAATAAGTTAATGATTTGTATTATTAAATTATAATAGATTAAATAAATCATTAAGTGCATAATACATTTTATTCGTTATTTTCAATCATAAAATTGTTATATTTTAAATTATCCGCGCAACGCTCAGGCACATATACTAGTTATAATAACAATAATAATAATGGTTGTGATAAGTGTGATGGCGACTAACAACAATCAATTGCCAATGGTGGCTACGAAGCCAGGGTTGGTAGTTCACGATGATGGTGGTGGTTGTGACTGATGATTGTGAATTGAGTGATTGTTAAAATTGTCCACACAAATATATATCTCAATAATGTTAAGAATCGCTTAAGATTTTAAAGATTAAAACATATGCAGATCAAATACGTGTTTTAATTTTCATGTAAATAAATTTAGTTAATAGGGACAAGGCACAAGTATCCCCTCTCTCACTCCTTAGACTGTGACCAAAATCTTAGAGACACACTTTAACTAAATTGAGGTTCTATTACCTCTCCGAACTCATTTTTTGTAATTTATTACACCTTTTAATTTGGCTTACGTGGCACACTCTGTAACTCCACATAGTTGAGGCGCGCTTGAGATGTTTAGATGTCACGTAAGCCAAAAAGGTGGATAAAATTACAAAAAAAATAATAATGTATTCAGGAGGTAATAGAACATTAATTTAGTTAAGGCGTGTCTTTGAGATTTCAGTCATAGTCTAAGGAGAATACTTGTGTCTTATCCCAACTTAATAATCTAATTATGAACCATTCAAATTAGTAAAAACTATTCGTCATAGCGAATAGTGATATATATTTAGTCTACCTAGCTATAGTTTAAATTGTTTCTTTAAAATGTGATGGTGAATAATAATTAATTTAGATTAAGGATAAAATTGAAAATAAAATTGCTTAGTTGAATAATAAGTTTTTTTTTTCACGTTCAATTTAAATATACTATTCATAAAAAAAGTTTAATTAAAACTTTTACAATTTGTTTAGAAGTTGGAGCTAGGGTAACAGAAAGTTTTAAATATATATCTATAAAGTTAAATATTTTTAAGATAATTAATTTTACAATGCCTTTGGCTATTGAATAGCATTGCATATAAAAATAAAAGGTTCTAATTTGCTACTATTCTTATCTACAATAACTAAATAATTATTGGCATACTGAAAATGCATATAAATAATATAAACGACTATTGATGTCTGTCTATGTCCCAACAAATCGGGCTTTTCCAAACATTTTAATTTCTACACAATTAGGTCACTTGTGTTTTGAAATCAAACATTAATTAGATCATATTGAATTAACAATTACTCTTTTCTTTTTAGTTAGTATAAAAAAGAATGACAAAATTTATTATTTGACAAATATTTAATCATACTATCAACATTTTATCCTTGTTGAATCTAAATTACTTGTAAAATAATTCATAAAGGTGTATTTTTATTAATAATGTTTCTTATATAGGTAAATAAATGGTACAATGTATGTCGTATTCCCCCAAATCTATATTTGAAATCTCAACTATACACTCCAACTTCACTTGTGTCCTATCATCTCCTCAAAATTTCATTTCTTTTTTATTACACACCTGACCTGAGTGCTAACTGTTAAATTTGACAAGATTCAAAAATGGATTAATGAGAAGATATGGTAGTTAGGAGGATAATTCTTCATTGGTAGAAAATTCAAGATAGCATCTTTTGTAGGTGAAATTTAGGTGAACAATAAATTGATTTCACAAGGGAAATCTTGACAGTTTGACATATTGTGATGTCATGGATGACATCAATAGGAAGAATTCACTCCTATAAATAGGTGGCTCCTAATTAATTTGTAACACACCTCTCACTTGCCTTCTCATCTCCTAAGGTATTTGTTCTTCTTTCTCTCTTGTAGTATTTTACTTGTACTCTTTTGGAGTGAAATAAATATTGGTTGGTTGTGTCCGAGGACTAGGCAAAAGAAAACAAAAGTTTGCTGAACCTCGTTAATTTCTGGTGTTCTTTTTATTGTTGTCTCATTTACTATTTATTAGCTACCTTCAGATATAGCAGTTGTGATTCCATCACTCTCTATATATTCGGCTTCCGCAACAATTGGTATCAGAGCCAAGGTATTATCTGAGTATGCTCTGTGGTTGCAGCATAGTCTGAACTTCCACATCAGAAAAAGATTTACTTTGGTATTTGCATTGTTAGCTAGTAAATAGTATTTGTAGTAAAATGGGAGACAAGAAAAATGATGAGTCCACATCAAGTGTCAATAATACGTCATCATTGGCATCTTCGCTTATGACAAGAAATGTGTCAAATGCGAAATTTGCAGTTGAAATTTTTGACGGGTCAGGACATTTCGGAATGTGGCAAGGCGAGGTCCTTGATGTTCTTTTTCAACAAGGGCTAGATATTGCCATTGAAGAAAAGAAACCAGACGGTGTAGGAGAAGAAGATTGGAAGATTATCAACCGTGTTGCTTGCGGTACCATTCGATCTTACCTTGCAAGAAAACAAAAGTATCCATACACGAAGGAAACATCTGCAAATAAATTATGGAATTCATTGGAGGAGAAATTCTTGAACAAAAACAGTCAAAATAAACTTTACATGAAAAGAAGACTGTTACGCTTCACTTATATTCCTGGTAGCACAATGAATGATCATATCACCAGCTTTAATAAGTTGGCGACAGATTTGCGAAATATGGACGTGACCTTTACGGATGGAGATATGGTCTTAATGTTGTTAAGTTCACTTTTTGATGAGTTCGAGCATCTTGAAACGACTCTACTGCATGGGAATGATGAAGTATCTCTCAAAGAAGTTTGTTCTGCCTTATACAGTTATGAACAAACAAAGAGAGAAAAACAAAAAGGCGGAGAAGCAGAAGCACTGGTTGCGAGAGGTCGTTCTCAAAATCATATGAGAACGAAGAAAGAGAGATCCAAGTCAAGATCGATGCTCAGCAAAGATGAATGTGTCTTTTGTCGAGAAAAAGGACATTGGAAGAAAGACTGCCCAAAGTTGAATAGCAAAGCCAAACCAAATAATGGGAAGGCTGTCATGGATTCAAATGTGGCTGATTGTGATGACTCCAATTACTCACTAGTTACAACAGATCCATCCAAATCATCTGATGTATGGTTGATGGACTCAGCTTGTAGTTATCATATGTGTCCCAATCGGGACTGGTTTATTGATTTACTAGAAGGAGAATGTGGAGTTATTCACACTGCAAACAATAATCCTCTTACCGCATATGGTGTTGGTTCAATCCGATTAAGGAACCATGATGGATTAAGTAGAACATTAACAGATGTTCGATATGTACCAGATTTGAAGAAAAATCTCATTTCTGTTGGAGCCCTAGAATCAAAGGGGTTCAAAGTCATTGCAGATAATGGCGTGATGAGAATATGCTCTGGTGCACTGGTGGTAATGAAGGCAATTCGAATAAATAATAACATGTACCACTATCAAGGTAGTACAGTTATTGGAACAGCGGCAACAACATCCAATGACGAGAAGGAGGCAGAAATGACCAAGCTGTGGCATATGCGCTTGGGACATGCTGGAGGGAAATCCTTGAAAACTTTATCAGATCAAGGATTGCTAAAAGGAGTAAAAACTTGCAACTTGGAGTTTTGTGAGCATTGTATCAAGGGAAAGCAAACAAGGGTTAATTTGGAACAGCTATCCATAATACTAAAGGTATTTTGGATTATGTTCATTCGGATGTTTGGGGTGCTTCCAAAACACCTTCATTAGGTGGGAAACACTATTTTGTAACCTTTGTTGATGACTTTTCTCGAAGATTGTGGGTGTATACGATGAAAACAAAAGATGAAGTTTTGGGAATTTTTCTCAAATGGAAGGCGATGATAGAAACTCAAAGTGGCAGAAAGATCAAATGTCTTCGCACAGACAATGGTGGCGAATACAAAAATGATTTTTTCCAGAAAATTTGTGAGGAAAATGACATCGTCAGACATTTCACCGTCAGAAATACACCACAACAGAATGGAGTGGCTGCACGCATGAACCGAACTTGCTGGAGAAAATTTGGTGTATGTTGTCCAATGCTGGCTTGGGCAAAGAATTTTGGGCTGAGGCAATAACATATGCGTTCCACCTCATTAATCGTCTACCATCTGTTGCTATTGGTGGGAAGACACCATTTGAAAAATGGTATGGAAAACCTGCTGAAGATTATGGTTCTTTACATGTATTTGGCTCAATTGCATATTATCATGTAAGAGAGTCAAAATTGGACCCAAGAGCAAAGAAAGCTTTATTTATGGGTATTACTTCTGGAGTCAAAGGATACCGTTTATGGTGTCCAGAGACAAGAAAAGTTATTTTCAGCAGGGATGTTACCTTTGATGAATCTGCCTTGACAAATAAGGTAACACTTGAAGAAGCCAAACAAATTGATGGTGCTTCAAAGCAGGTGGTGTTTGAGGGAAAGATAATTTTCCCAACACAGGGATCAAACGAGGAAACAACAGAAGATTTTCCTCTTGAAGGAGAGCTAGTCGAAGAGGAGGTTCCATCTCAAGAACCTCAACCACAACTTGAATCAATAGCAACAAGCAAGCCAAAAAGAACAATAAGAAAACCTGCTCGACTCATAGATATGGTGGCTTGTGCTAACTCAATTGCAGCCGATGACATTCCTACCACTTATAAAGACGCAGTCCAAAGTTCACAAGAAGATAAGTGGAGGAATGCCATGGATGAAGAAATGCAATCCCTTCATCAGAATCATACATGGAGATTGGCCAATCTCCCAGAGGGCAAGAAAGCAATTTGGTGCAAATGGGTATTTGTAAAGAAAGAGGGATTTCCTAACCAAGAAGATGTTCGCTACAAAGCAAGATTGGTGGCCAAAGGATATGCTCAAAAGGAGTTGAATTTGGAACTAGTTCAGTTGCATGTAAAAACTGGTTTTTTACATGGAGACTTGGAAGAGGAAATCTATATGACTCAGCCAGAAGGATTCAAAGTTGATGGAAAAGAAAATATGGTGTGCAAACTTGAAAAATCGTTGTATGGATTGAACAATCTTCTAGACAATGGTGCAAACGATTTGACAAGTTTATGTTGCAGCAAAGGTACATAAGAAGCAAATACGATCATTGTGTGTATTTACGCAAGCTTGAAGATAATTTCTTTATATATCTTCTCCTATATGTTGATGATATGTTGATAGCTTCTAAAAGTCAAGAGGAAATTGAGAAGCTAAAGATTCAACTAAGAAATGAGTTTGAGATGAAGGATTTGGGTGAGGCAAAGAAGATTCTTGGCATAGAGATAAAAAGAGATAGACATTCAAAGAAACTCTATTTATCTCAAAAGGAATATTTGAAGAGAGTACTAAAGCAATTCGGTATGAATAAAAAAACGAAGTCGGTTAGCACTCCGCTTGCTCCTCATTTTAAGCTTAGTGATGCTATGTCACCTAAGAATGAAGCTGAACGAGAATATATGTCAAGAGTACCATACGCTAATGCTATTGGTAGCTTGATGTATGCAATGGTTTGCACAAGGCCAGATATTTCACACGCTGTTGGAGTTGTAAGCAGGTACATGCACAAACCTGGAAAGGATCATTGGCAGGCTGTAAAATGGATTCTACGGTATATTCATAATACTGTAGATGTTGGTTTAGTTTTCGAGCAGAAAGATAGTCAATATCTTGTTGGATATTGTGACTCAGATTATGCAGGTGATTTGGATAAACGAAGATCAACTACTGGTTATGTTTTCACTATTGCAAATGCACCAGTTAGTTGGAAGTCTACTTTGCAGTCAACAGTAGCTTTGTCTACCACTGAGGCAGAGTACATGGCAATTACAGAGGCTGCGAAGGAAGCAATTTGGCTTCAAGGATTGCTTAGAGAGCATGGTATTGGACAAGAAGGAATCACAATATTTTGTGATAGTCAGAGTGCTATTCAATTAGCAAAGAACCAAGTTTATCATGCAAGGACGAAGCACATTGACGTCCTATATCATTTCATACGAGAGATCATAGAAGATGGTGGAGTCATAATGCAGAAAATTCATACTACGGATAATCCTGCCGATATGTTGACAAAAGTGGTGACTGCGGTCAAGTTTCAACATTGTTTGAACTTGATCAACATTGTTGAACATTGAAGATTGAGGTTGAAGACACAATCAAAATTGTTGTTGAGAGGAAGTTGAAAATGGAGAATCTTGTCAAGGTGGAGATTTGTTAAATTTGACAAGATTCAAAAATGGATTAATGAGAAGATATGGTAGTTAGGAGGATAATTCTTCATTGGTAGAAAATTCAAGATAGCATCTTTTGTAGGTGAAATTTAGGTGAACAATAAACTGATTTCACAAGGGAAATCTTGATATTTTGACATATTGTGATGTCATGGATGACATCAATAGGAAGAATTCACTCCTATAAATAGGTAGCTCCTAATTCATTTGTAACACACCTCTCACTTGCCTTCTCATCTCCTAAGGCATTTGTTCTTCTTTTTCTCTTGTAGTATTTCACTTGTACTCTTTTGGAGTGAAATAAATATTGGTTGGTTGTGTCCGGGGACTAGGCAAAAGAAAACAAAAGTTTGCCGAACCTCGTTAATTTCTGGTGTTCTTTTTATTGTTGTCTCATTTACTATTTATTAGCTATCTTCAGATATAGCAGTTGTGATTCCATCACTCTCTATATATTCGGCTTCCGCAACACTAACATCTTCACATAAATCATATATATTGACTAACATGTTTCGCACACGCGGCCCCCCATTTCAAACCTTTTCTTTTCCCTCCTAAAAATTGAAGGACTCTCACCCCTCAGCCCCAATTCTTTCTTCTCCTTTTCATCTCCCTTACCAAAGTCTGATTACAACATATGAGTACGCATTTCTATAATTATTGTTCTGTTAATTTTTATTGCCTTAGACGAATGAGTTTACTTTGATTACTCTAAGGTAGTTCTATGGTGGTGTGTTAGATTTAAGTAGTGGGGAACCAATATAAATGGTAGAGATATATATGATCGGGTTGGTTCTGATTTTTCAAATATCAAATCAAACCATTTGTGTCGAATTTTTAAATTTATAAACCAAATTAATAAAACTCAGGTATTCAACTTTGTTTTTTTTTTGGATTTTTAGGATTTTTCCAATATAGTATTTATACAAATATATAGTTTACTTGTACTTCAAATATTTCTTTAGTCCTGTAACTATCTAAATTGTTTCTTAAGAAAATAATACTACAAAATATGACTTTTCAAACATAAAACAAAGGTGAAATAAACAACTGAAACTGTCAGATGTTACACCTAAGATGTCAATTAAGAGCATCAGATTGTTACAAAGCATATAGTATTTGTTTGTATAGTAAGAAAGATAATCCCAGACATATTGATGCTTCTTTGGATGCAGAGATATCTTAAATGCATGTATTCCTTTTTTTCTTCGATCCGTCCCTTTTGAGTCTCGATCAGCTTATAAATTCAACGACATACACAAATGGCTGAAAATTAAATCCTCAGACGTATAACTAAATATCAGCTAATCTTCATCGGTGTTTCATGCAAAATCTGGAAGATGACTGACTAAGCAGCTGCTGCTTAATTCCTCCTTTTTGGCTAGCTGATTTTGAATGTGTTGAGGGACAACGTCAAATTTGGCTAACATACGATGCACGACCCTCGGTTAATTGAACATCTCTGCTAATGAAACTAAAGCATCGATCCACTGACGAAGACAACTTTGATACAGAAATCAATAGTTGAAAAAGGAAATAACAGGAAGAATAAAAGATAGCCAAATTCTGTTGCAGAGATATCAAAATCAGTAGATGTAAACTTGTCATTGAACTCTAGAGGAGTAGATGCAGGCTTACATCCTGCTAATCCTAGTTCACATACAAGTCCAAGTGTATATATTTCCTTTGATTCATAACAATACACTACAATAAATTTTATTATTAGTGAGGAATCATTTTGCCACTTAAAATTTTCATTTCGTCATAAAATATATTTAGTGACGAAAAATAAATCGTCATACATTCATCATAATATGTGAATCGCTAAAAGTATTTAAAAACAATTTAGTGTTTCGTCGCTAAATAAAATTTATTACCTACAAAAATTCCTTTTCGTCTCTGAAAGCATACTATTTATGACAAATTTGTTTGTAAAAAATAGTAAAAGAAAGTGTGATTGATTGTGTGTTTTGTGACTAAAAATGTGATTAATACAGACGAAATAATCTTGTCGCTAACTATTATGTTAATTAGTGATGATATAGTTTGTAGCTGAAAAAAATATAATTCATCACTAAAATCTTTCTTTTATATACAATAAATAATTCGGCATTTACTATATAAACTAGTTAACATGTTCGCGCTTCGCGCGATCCTAATAACTATTTTAAAATAATTTCTGTTATAAATTAGCACGGACTAAAAAAGAAGAAATATGATCAATACTTAGTAAAAGCTATAAAATATTTATAATAATTATTTCAATTTATAAGATATTCTTTTTGTATCATTTTGTTAGGGTGAAAAGAATATGTTTTATATATTGAAAAAAAAATGCTAACATAATTTTTTGCTTAGTTTTTTATTTGTCGTGGATCATCAAATGAAAAGTAAATAATTTTGTCCTCCTTTTTTTTCAAAAGTATGGATGCTTATTTTTATATAAGGAACTACTAAACTTAGACTCTTTTAAATATAGTTCTTCAATATAATTTATTTAACAAAAAAACATACTCGTTAGGTACATAATCTTTTATAAAATTCTTTATTTTTTAAAAAAATTATGCAAGTTAAAATATGAAAATTAACAAAAAGCATGTCAATAGTAATAAAAAGGAAAGAACGACTAACTATCTTAATCAAATAAAATATAAATATAAAAAATTATAATAATAAAATTGAAAAACAACCAATATTAATATTTCAACAAACAACTCGATACAAAATTATAGTCATTTTTATTTATTTTAATTATCAAAGAATTTTAACAAATAATAAATAGTGAATATTTTAACTCTTGAGGAGTTACAAAACTCACTAAATGTATAATTATTTAGAGAAAATCACAATTTAAATAAGGACAAAAAATGCAAAGAATGGGAGAAAAAGAATAAGTAGGACTTTTAGTATATAAGAGTTTCTGCTATTGTTTGTTTTTATATCATATTGAAATTATTTATAATTTTTTCGTCTTCACACAAATTTAATAAGTTTATCTTTATTTACTCAATGTATTTCACTAAAATAATACTTCAACTAATTTTAGTGTGTATTTTGTATGTTTTGTTGTGGTCATTTTATTTAATTACTAAAAAGTTAGAAAATAAAAAAAAAATATTTCATTATTTTAGTATAAAACTTTAAAAATCTCGAGTTTTGATAAATAATATATACTCCCTATATTGCAAAATAAGTGAAATTGTTGAGCCTTTTTTCATAGTTCAAAATAAGTGAATTGTTCCAAGTTTAATAGAGATGTTGAAAAATTCTTTCATTTTTGCCCTCATTTACAATGTTAAATAATTATAAAAAAAATTAAATTTTTAAGAACATAATATGTACATAACGTCATCAGAAAAATAAATCATTTATTTTTAAATTTATTTAGAGTGCTCATTTATGAAATAGATAAATGACTTAATTTTGAGTAAATTTAATATATGATGTAAATGAAAGAAAAATGAAAAGAAGTCCTAAAAAGAGAGATAAAGAATTAAGTAAAAAGGAATTGAGGAGACATGTTTATTTTAGCAAAAAATATAAATAGATAAAAAAAAAATTGTAAGTGTGAGATGGATCAACCCGCTAAAAAAAGAACAAAGCAACATAGTAGTATTTCCTTATTAATTTTAAACAAAATTAGAGTATGTCTTGTTACCAAAAGTTTACAATCACAAATAAAGAAAAAGCATATGCTTCCATGAAAATGTTCTAAGTGCAGATCTTGAATAGTTGATGTGCAAATGATAGACTAAAATCTAAATTCATTATTTGGGAAAACTAAATGTAGAGGTAATGAATAAATTCGTAGAAAGGAGTTGAGGAGATATGTCATTTAAGTAGAAAAGGTGAATAAACAAAGGTTTTTGTAATTTATGAGATGTAATTAGCTGTAATAAATATTACAATTCTTTTTAGTTATCAAACAAAGTAATTAATGAAGAGAGTAAACTCATTTTTTCAGTTTCATAATCAACTTAAACAAATATCAATTTTCTGTAACTTAAGAAAATATGTTCATTGTAATTGGATATTGACAGAACAAACTTGGTTCATTCTGAAAAATTTCATTAAATTAGAAGAATTAAATGTTTTGTGAAATTTGAGTCCCACAATCATATATGTAGACTAATTTTACACAAGTGTTAACAAATACGAAACAAAACTTAATGGAGGGGATCTCATCTCCTTTTTAGTCAATTCAAAATCCACAAAAGAAAGAAATGTGTTATATCATCTAACTTAGAATGAAAAAAAGCGGATAAAGCAAATAAATAAAAGATGATGGAATATTCTTGATCGAGAAATTATGTCATATTAACATGTTATATATATAATATATATCGATATAGAATATGGATTGTATATCCAAAAGACAAGTTTATATAATGAAAATATCAAAAGATTTCTTTAAGCAACAAAATAATTCGTGGAAGATCATGTTGCCCTTGATACAAAAAGTGTGCTTTGTAATATAATCTTGTTCTTGAAGGATACATATCTTCATGGATAAATAATTAATTGAAAAGTTATATAAGCAACAATAAGTGCATCTATATATTTATAAATTATTGAAACTTCTACTTTTTCAAATTTTACTCTGACCAACTCTTGATGAATCTTCCACCGCTGTTAAACTTTCTTCTTCATTTTGATGACTTGTATCAAATTAACAATATGAAGTTGGAGAAAATAGAAATGGACATGCAACAACACTATAGATGATTGTTATTTATAGATGAGAATTAAGTAGAAGGAAGTTGAGAAGACATCTTATTTAATTAGAGAATTCAAATAGATGGAAGTTTTTTTTGTAACTTTATGTGATATAATTATATGTAATGAATATGATTGTATTTAATTTTTTTAATAAATTGGTTAATGAAAACGATGAATAAAAAAACTCAAAAAAGGAAGATAAAAGATAAATAGTTTTCTAGGTCATTGAGAGGTGCCACATCTTCTTGTTTATATCTAGCTTTATTATATATATAGATTTTTTGTATTTAATTAAGTAATATACATTTTATATAAATTAAATAATAAAGATAAAATACTTAAAATATTTAAAAAATATTTTTCTTTTGTAATAGTAATTAGAAGAAGGACAAAAAATTAAAAAAATGTTTTTTTTATTAATAATATAAATTAGAGAGGTATGAATTATGAATAATTACTCTTTGTCAGTTGGCATATGAAGAGTCTTTGTTGTAAATATTTTTCCATTAATATAATACTTATTGAAATAAATTAAATAATGACTTTTGCAATAAAATAATTAATTTAAATAAAAAAGAAAATCCAAGAAAATAAGAAAAAAGATAAATACATGTGGAGATCATAGAGAGGTGCCACATCAACCTGTCTATGATTCTCCATTATATTATATTAAGATTGTTGAAAAAACAATCATCTCATCGTTAAAAATTAAATATTATCTTACCAACAAAATGAAATTGTCACTTTAAATGGTGATTATTGATGACAATTGTAATTGCGATTAAATATAAAATTAATTCGCAAGTAATAGGTGATTTTAAGACAAATTACTAACACATTTTTCATTATAATTGACTACAATTATATTGAGATAATATCTCATTAAATATTTCCTAAAATAATTTTTTTCGTTTAATATGAAATAAAAATGGTAATACATGAATATTGATAAATTTAAAAGACAAAATATGTTGCTTCCATGTATGTTGATGTATGTAGCTGCACTCGTCTTATAGCTTTACTCTTGAATTAATATTCACATTTTTGTTTCTGTGTGGAAAAAACGTTGGTACACACTTTAACATCATGATCAAAATAAAGTATATTTTCAAACATTAATGATGAAAGTGAGAAGATCTGAATATGAGCTTTATTGTTGTTTTACCCACATCCTACGGTGACATGACTCAATTTGGATTATTGTAGATCGTATGACAAAGTCATTTCTGTTAAGATTTCTTATTCGGTGAAAGAATATGGTTAGGTTGCATGGGGTGCCCCTGTCCATTATTTTCGACATGGTACCCAATTTACATCTTAATATATGGCGGTTAACATGAGGGAGTTCTAAAATCTTCACTATTAATACATTTTGTAACTTTTTTTTAACTCCCACAATATAAATCTTTTTGTGATAATTTTATTAAGGAGGTTAGAGAATTGCCATTAGTATAGTTTGTGGGGATTATCGACCCCCTTCCCACGTAATATTCCCACACCCAAATCCCATATAATTTCCCCCCTTAACTTATTACTTTTCTATCACTTTCTCCTCTTTCCCTTTATCTCTAACTCCTTTTTTACTCTCTTTTTTCAGGTAATGTTTTAGGTGAGTTTGAATTTTAAGTTTTTGCTAATTAATTTTTTCTCCCGTAGGTTTAGCACAATAGAATAGATGGTAAATGAAATTTTGCATATAAATATTGATCTTAATTTTTTTAAATGTGAATATTGATCTTTGTTTGTTAAGTTTGATGATCCATATTAGAATTTTGCGTTATTATTTATAGTACTATTTAATTTGTAGACAGTTTGCATTTTATAAGTTGTTAAATCTAATGCATTAATGCATTTACATATTTCAGGATTTGTTTAACTTTTCACCAAATCGTTAAGTTATTTATAGCCAACCTTTAATTGATTTCAGAAAAGCCTTAATTTTATTTTTTTAAAATAAATATCATGTAATAATTTATTCTTGATTGGATTTAACTATTGCGAATTATAGGATAGTTTTGCATATGAGATTGTGATCAATATAAGTATAACTTAAAAATATGTATTTTCCTATTTCGTACTAGTTTTTGTTTTCGTAGAAATAATCACGAAATCGTTGTTATTCACATTGGTGTGTATGAGAGAACATCAAAATAAATTTTTCTCATCCATAATTTTATATTTTTGGGGGATAAGGGTTTGAAAAATACTCCAACTTTGGTCGAATTTACTGTTGCGATACTAAACATTCACGAGGAACTATTACCTCCCTAGACTAGTTCAGGGAGGTAATAGGTTCTCATGAAAGTTTAGTATCGCAATAGCAAATTCAACCAAAGTTGAGTATTTTTCAGACCATTATCCTTAATTTTTTTCAAACCAAAGCTTTATATGAATTTTCTTTTGAAATGAACTAAACTTCGATTATTTATTTCAATACTTACAAAAATATATATGTATTAATATATGTTTACCTAATTATGTATAGTTCTTTTTATTGTTGCGGTTTGCTTCACCTTGAATAAGAGATTGAGGAATAACAACCTAAAAATCACCAAACAAATGTTATAGAATTTTTTTTATATTTATTTTTTGTTATTTTTTATGATTTAAAATGTAATGTTTTCACATGAGTTTGAATTTTTGAAGATTATAAATATGAATTTGTTTAGTGAAAATTGATTTGCATTAAGTGTGTTATTTAATAAAATTATTCATTTACATTATTTTTAAGGCTCTATATAAATAAAAATTCATTTTTATTATTAGAATAATAATAATAAAAATAATAATTTTGTAAGACTCCACAAATCAAATTATTTAAATATTGATCTTATATCACAAAAATTTTAAATCCACAAAAATAAAAATTTATAATATTGAGATCATATTGTGAAGGTCTTAAACCGTCACAAATTGACACTACAAAACTTCCACAAAATTATCAGTCATTTTATGGGGGCGTCGTGAAGGTTTACAAAAATCGCTACAAATATGCTCGTGGCAAGAGTAATTGTAGCATTTTTTTAAAACTACCGTAATTTAATTTGTGGGGTACTAAAGCGCCACAAATTGACAAAATGATCCCCATAAATTGAGTTTTTTTTTGTAGTGTCTTGATACTCGTGTCAAGCTTAGTATGTCCTTTCACTCCCAAACTGATGGGCAAGCGAAGCGTACTATCCAAATTTTGAAATATATATTGAGAGCTTGTGTGATTGACTACAAGGGTAAATGGGATAATCATTTTTGTTTATTTGAGCTTGCATAAAATAATAGTTATCATGCAAGTATTGATATATGACCCTATTTGAAGCTCTTTATGGTAGGAGGTGCAGATATTCTATATGTTGGTTTCAAGTTGGTGAGGTTGCTTTGATAGGTCCTGGTTTGGTCATGAAGCTATAAAGAAAGTTTTACTTATTAGAGAAGGATTGAAAATGACTCAAAGTCGACAAAAGTCCTATGTCGGTGTTAGAAGAAGGGATTTTGACTTTGATGTTGAATGATTGGATTTACTTGAAGATTTCACTTATGAAGGGTGTCATGAGGCTTGGAAATAAATGTAATCTTCGTCCCTGGTATGTGGGCCCATATCAAATCTTGAGGCGTATCAGTAGAGTCGCTTATAAACTTGTGTTGCCTAATGACTTAGCATCGATACATTTGGTATTTCATGTCTCTTTGTTGAAGAAGTGTGTTGGAGATTTGACATCTATTGTACCATTGGAGAGTCTTGGTATTAAGGAAAGTCTTTCTCATGAAGAAGATCCGTTTGAGATTTTGGACCGGCAAGTTAGAAGGTAACAAGTAGGTTGCACCCGATAAATCTATGATAAACACGTCTACAAATCTCTACCACCCTCGTGGTCTCTAAAGAAGACAGACCCTTGATAAGATCACGGACATGAATCAAATATGATAAGCAAGTATTTTCCTTCATGTGATGAACACATCGAACATATATCACTTCTTTCAGAGACGGACTCGGAGTACCCTTCCACTCTTATCTAGGTAAATCGGGATAAGCTAAGGGCACAGTCTTCACAAAATAATCTAGAATCACTTGATAAGGAGCTAACCCATTCATACTCACGATCACGTCAAAATCAACCATATCTAAGAAAATAAAGTTTGTCCAAGTCTCACTACCTGATGGTGTCAATACACACCCCGGTACACCTGATGCACCACTAAAGAATCGCCTATCGGGATAGAGACACTAAGGGGTTGTTTGGTAGGGAGTATTACGAGAAATAATGTATTATGTATATAAGTACTCTCTCTGTCCCAATTTATGTGACTTACTTTTTATAATCATTCCCAAAAAGAATGACACATTTCTATATTAAGTAACAATTTATCTTTAGAATATTTATTTACCCTTAATGAAATGATTTATAGTCACACAAATTTTTATCATTCATTTTTTATCACAAGTTTTAAAAGTCTTTTATTTTCATTAAACTTTGTGCCGAGTAAAACTACCTCAAATAAAATTGGACGGATCGAGTACTATGTTTGGTAGGAGATTTTGGCCTATGTATAACTAATGCATGGACTACTACATACCGGATATATAACTAATACTGTAACATCTCGTAACTTAAAATAACTAAGAATAAGCTAAGAAACCAAGAATAATCATTTTTGGAAATAAATAGGAAAATCTGGAAAATTTCCAGATTTTAAAAATTAATTTTGGTTATTTTCAAACGGCTATAACTTCTAGCTCAGAAAGATTTATGGTAAGTTCTTTATACGGATGGAAAGATCTTTGGAAGGTATTTCCAACGGCGTTGAGTTTGTGAAATTTTGAGGTCGTATGAGGAAGATATGACTTTTGGAAGTTGGGTTGTAAGAATGAGGAAAGTCCAATCCGGATTTTTAAAGGGTGTTTTGGTCTTTTCCTAACCCAATTATTTAATTTCTCTTTTGGGTAATAAGTTGGGGTCTAAGCTGATCCTATTAAGTTCACGCTTTTAGAAAACAAGATAGGGTTTTGAGAGAAGAGAAAAAAAGAGGAAAAAGAGGAGAAAAGAGAAGACGAAGCAAGAACGCCAAGAATCGTTGTGTGGATTTCGTCGGGGTGATCCCTTTAAGGTATGTGAGATCTTTCTGTGTTGGGTTCTTCCACCCACACACCAATTATATTCAATTCAGCAAGTTAGAGTAGATTGAATGATGAACATTGGTACTTTGATGAACAATTATCGAATTCTTGATTGAATGGGTTGTAGCATGTTCTAGTTTATTGGATTGGTGTTTCCGGGCTGTTTTACGAGTCTAAACTATTGGGTATTGATTAAATTAGTGATTCTAAGTAGTTGGGGGAAGATCCATGGAAGTTTGGGAGTTTAGAATTGAAAATTGGAGAAGAAAAGTCGAAAAACCCGTCTGACAGGCCCTGGGGCGCCGCACCTACCAGAGCCCCTCAGAACAGACTCTGTCCGTTAGGATCTGGCCCGCCGCCCTAGACAGAGCGCCTGAGGAAAACCTCCGCCCGTTAGGCTCTGGCGCCCCGCGCCTCTCAGAGCGCCAGGGTCACCTAGAGTTCCCATTTCTCCCCCATCTTTTCGTACGAGTTCCTAAGTGATGTACCTATAAATCCTAGTTGATTCAACACTCTAAAGTACATCTAAACATCATGAAATCATCCATAAATATGAGATCATGATCCTTGAATCCATGATACAATTCAAGAAAGTTAGGAGCAAAGTCAAAAGTTAAAGAGTTAAGTCTAAGGCAATGAAGTAAGTTAAAGTGAAGTTTTTAAAGCATCCAAGAGTCTTATTTAAACGTTTTAACTTCGTTTTAAGGCTCAAGTTTTGAGTTAAAAGAAAGAGTAAAAGTTGAAGTCTTTTCTTCAAAAGAACTATAAGGAGACTAAGTATTCCCTAAAGAGTTGATCAAGATCAAAAGTTTCAAGTTAAGCAAAGAGTAAAGAGTTGAGTTTATTTTTCAAAATTCATAAGGGAACTAAGTATTCCCTAAGAGTTTATAAATGTTTTCACATTTAAGTTAAGGGGAAAGTAAGATTTTCCCTAAAGAGTTTTGAACAAGAAAAGGAAACATTGATTCCAAGAAAATTATCTCAACCCAAATAAAGGAAGTTGTTTCAAAAGCATGAGCTAAATTATATTTTGGGAGTAGTATTGAACACCGATGTGGGGATGAGAGTTCATATTAACTCAAGTCTCCATGTAAACCATGTAACCATCACAGGTATTAACGGGTCATACTTTTTAGATGATCACGTAAGTTAAGCTAGTGGATCCACTAAGTGAAGTAAGGTCATATACCGATGGCAAAGATAGGATGGTCCTCGACATCGTGAGGTAAAACGTTGTATCATCACTTAGGCTCAAGTGATAGTTGTCGGTTAAAGAATCTCCCACAGAAATTATATTACTTTCATATATAAGTAAAGTTGAGTTTATTATTGTTTTATCTTTAATGAACTAAGTGTTTACACTGTTTTATCAGTTTTATATATATTGCATATGTATTTACTACTTTATATTGAGTTGTTATTTCATGAGTTGAGCAAGAGTCAAGGTAAGTTTCTCTTTATTCCATTTCAAACTTAGTAGTTGTTGTTTAGCATTCCAACTCGCATACTCGTACATTCAATGTACTGATGTCAGTTGTCCTGCATCGTCTTATGATGCAGACGCAGGTAAACAGGATCAGCACGCAGCGCTTTGTTGATCCAGTTTGAGCTCCAGAGTCAGTGGTGAACCTCCTTGCATTCCCAAGGACATCCTATAAATTGCTTTTCTAGTTTAGTTCATAAGGATGTTATGAGGTCTGTCCCAACATCCATCTCAGTCAGTTTAGAGGCTTCATAGACAGTTAGTAGTTCAGTTTTATTGTCTGATTTACTTTGCAAATTCATATGCTCAAGTGTTGAGACTTAAGTGTCATTTTGGCCAGACTATCATATTAAGTATTTCTTTTAATCATGCTCTATTTCTTAATTGAGTTGAGTTGAGTATTCCGCTGAGTTAAGTAAGTCAGGCCAATAGTTCGCTCAAGGCCAGTAATGATCGTTGGGAGCCGGCCACGTCCAGGGTGTAGCCTCCGGGCGTGACAAACTTGGTATTAGAGCACAGAGTTCAAGAGTCCTAGGGAGTCTATGATGTCAGTAGAGTCTTAGTCATCGGTGTGAAGCACGCCACATCTATGATTAGGAGGCTGTAACATTTAGGAATTTCTTCACTTCTTTCATATTCCTTTTCGTACGTTAGAGTTTATCTCTAAAAGTCTCTCTCTAATTTATGCTTGCACGTGTTTCAGATTATCATGCCTCAACGAAGAGCAGTAAGAGATCGTCCAGATAGGAGAAATGTAGAAAGCTCAGGAGCATGAGTTACCAAATGCTCCGGATGTGCAACCCTAAGGAGAGGTTACCAACGCCGAATTCCGGGAAGCTATCAGGATGTTAAGTCAAGTAGTAACCAACCAAGTCAGGCAACAAAAAGGAGCTCGACAAGAAGGGGCTGACACCTCGAGGGTTCATGAGTTTCTGAGAATGAATACTTCTAGCTTCACCGGATCAAGCACTACTGTGGATCCGGAAAACTTTGTGGAGGAATTGAAGAAAGTGTTTGAGGTGATGCATGCGGTTAATACTGAGAGGGTTAAATTAGTTGCATATCAACTGAAGAGTGTGGCTAGAACCTGGTTTGACCAATTGAAGGAGGGCAGAGCTGAGGATGCACCACATCCAAGTTGGGCTTGCTTTGAAGAAACCTTCTTGGGGAGGCTCTTTCCCCGAGAATTGAAGAAAGCAAAGGTACGGGAGTTCCTCACTTTGAAACAAGACACCTTGAGTGTGCACGAGTATGGGTTGAAGTTCACCCAACTGTCTCGCTATGCTCCGGAGATGGTGAAGGATATGAGGGCAGAATGAGCTTGTTTGTTGCCGATTTGGGTCGTGCTTCAAGCAAAGAAGGTAGGGCTGCAATGTTGATTGGCGATATGGACATATCCAGGATAATGTTATATGTGCAGCAAGTTGAAGAGGAAAAGTTGAGGGACAGAGAAGAGTACAGAAAAAAGAAGGCCAAGATCGGGAATGAGTTTGGGAAACAGAAAGGTGGGTCGAGTCGACCACAATTTCAGAAACAAAAGGGGCATGCACTATCATCTACTAGTGCACCTGCGCGCAGAAATAGAGGTGAATATAATGGCCAGAATTCGCAGAAATTCAAGGCTAGACCAGCCTAGTCCCGAGGTAGTGGGTCCCAAGGAGGTAGTTAGGCTCCTGCATGTGGTATGTGTGGTAATAGCCACCCCGATAAATATCGTGATGACCAGACAGGTTGCTTGAAGTGTGGTCAAGAGGGTCACTTCATGAGAGAGTGCCCTAAGAATAAGCAAGGTGGTGGAAATCCGGGCAATAGAGCTCAATCTTCATCAATTGCTGTACCAGATAGGGTTGCACCTAGAGGAGCCACTTCTGGTACTGGTGAAGGGGCAAACCGTCTCTATGCAATCACTAGTCGCCAAGAACAAGAGAACTCTCCATATGTTGCCACGGGTATGATCAAAGTTTTTACTTTTGATGTTTATGCTTTGTTAGACCCAAGAGCAAGTTTATCTTTTATAACTCCTTATGCTGCAAATCAGTTTAAGATTCTTCCTGAAAAACTTAGTGAATCCTTCTGTGTTTCTAAACCTGTTGAGGAGTCTATTCTAGCGGAAAGATTCTATCGTGATTGTCCTGTTTCCATCAATCAAAAGAACACCATGGTTGATCTAGTAGAGTTAGACATGGTACATTTTGATGTCATTTTAGGTATAGACTGGTTTCATGCCTGTTATGCATCAATAGATTGTAGAACTCGAGTCATCACGTTCCAGATTCCTAATGAGTCAGTCATAGAGTGGACTAGACAGTGTCTAAGGGTCATTTCATTTCATACCCAAAGGCGAGAAAGTTAGTCTCAAAAGGGTGTATATATCACTTAGTCTGAGTTAACAACTCGAGTGCTGAGATACCTTCCCTTCAGTCAGTTCCTATAGTCAGTGAGTTTCCAGAAGTCTTTCCTGATGATCTACCCGTAGTCCTTCCCGAAAGAGAGATAGACTTCGGCATAGACATCATTCCAGATACCCGTCCTATCTCTATTCCGCCATACAGAATGACACAACAGAGTTAAAAGAGCTAAAATAACAATTGAAAGATTTGTTAGATAAAGGCTTCATTCGATCAAGTGTCTCACCTTGGGGCGCTTCGATCTTGTTTGTAACAAAGAAGGATAGTTCCCTTTGGATGTGTATAGATTACCGTCAGTTGAATAAGGTGACATCAAGAATAAGTATCCTCTCCCAAGGATAGATGATCTTTTCGACCAGCTTCAAGGTGTTTCCTGCTTCTCGAAATTGATCTCAGATCAGGCTACCATCAGTTGAAAGTTAGGGAATGTGATATTCAAAAGACAGCTTTTAGAACCAGATATGAGCATTATGAGTTTTTGGTTATGTCCTTTGGGCTGACAAATGCGCATACAACATTCATGGATCTTATGAACAGAGTCTTCAAACCTTATTTAGATTTGTTTGTCATCGTCTTCATTAATGAAATACTGGTTTATTCAACGAATGAAGAAGATCATGTCAATCACCACAGGATTGTTCTGCAGACTTTGAGAGATAAAGAGTTATATGTCAAGTTCTCCAAATGTGAGGTTTGGCTTAAGTCGGTGGCATGCTTGAGCCATATTGTTTCTGGTGAAGGGATTAGAGTTGACACTCAGAAGATAGAAGCAGTTCAGAGTTGGCCTAGACCCACATCTCCAACAGATATTAGGAGTTTCTTGGGCTTGGCTGGCTACTATAAGAGATTTGTTGAAGGATTCTTATTTATCTCATCTCCTTTGACCAAGCAAGTTTCAATGGTCTGGAGCTTTTAGGATTTGATGGGGCTAAGCTCTAAAAATCGTAGCTTAGCCCTATCAAATCCCATATTAACGGCTCTAATGTTTGTGATCATAAGTGAATGTATTATTTGTTGATATATATATGGTTTCTAATTATTTGTATTTTGAACAATTTATATAATCGCATAGATATAAAAACTACAACTTGCAATTTTTATTTCTAAATATAAATGATTTATTTAATTTTACTATTGTTTACTGTCTTTTTTATTTTAAAGTAGACAATCTATCTTTTCAATTTTGAACAATTTATATAATCACATAGATATAAAAACTACAACTTGCAATTTTTATTTCTAAATATAAATGGTTTATTCAAGTTTACTATTGTTTACTGTCTTTTTTATTTTAAAGAAGACAATCTATCTTTTCAATTTTGAACAATTTATATAATTGCATAGATATATAAAAACTACAACTTGCAATTTTTTATTTCTAAATATAAATGGTTTATTCAATTTTACTATTATTTATTGTCTTTTTGATTTTAAAGTAGACAATCTATCTTTTCTAAATTCAAAATTGGTGTTTCTTGACAGATCAATATATTAAGATAACAATTATATACCCTTAAATAGTTTAAGTGAGATACTCTCTCTGTCCCTTTTTACTTGTCTACTTTTGAATTGGCACACCTATTAAGAAAATAATTAATGACGTAATGCATTTATCATTTTACCCCTATTAATTATGAATTGGATGAAAAATTTTACATTTTTAAAAATAATAGTCATTTAATTGAGGGTATAATAGGTAAAAAAAAATTACCCTTTCTTTATTTGTCAAAATGGACAAGTAATTAGAAGCAACTATAAAAGGAAAAATGGACAAGTAAAAAGAGACGGAGGGAGTAGCAAATATGGTGACAAATTGTTCTTCTATCTAGTTAGAAAGCCACAAAAAATTAATATCGTCCGACTTATATCTATTTTGCCTCAATTATATAAAATAATGATGATTTAAGGATATAATTAGAAAGAGGGTAATAGGGTCAAAAATACCCCTCAATTTTGATTTATTGTTTAACATAACCTCGCCATTAAAATAAAGTTAATTTTAACCCTTCAGTTACTAATTTCACCAAAATTATCCCTCATTAGACGGAATCCCCAAAATTGATCCAAATTGACTCAATTACCCTAATTTTTTAAAAAAAAAACTATATTCCCTATTTCTAACCCAATTACCCGACCCTTATAGAATAATCCGGTACCAATTAACCCATTCCCATTTACCCGTTCTCTCTTATAATTTCATTTTCTCCCAAATTTACCCATTAATTTGTCCTCTCCTCGGATCTTGCTCAACAACAAATTGATTTTCTACCAACGGAAGGTAAGATTTCGCCAACAAATCCCATGTTTTTTCTACGACATCTCTCTTTCGATATCGACAGCCGCTTGAAATTCGTTTTGGTTAAGATTGTAGCAGATGGATACTTCTCAATAGGGTTTAGATGAAAATAAACTCCAATTCCTTGTATACTTGTTACTTGTGTAGAGTCCTTCTGTTTAACATGAACAGAAGCTTCACTTTCTTGGTTAAAATTTCACTTCATTTTGGACAGGTTGTTGGGG
Source organism: Solanum sitiens (assembly GCA_016801875.1). NCBI lineage: Eukaryota > Viridiplantae > Streptophyta > Magnoliopsida > Solanales > Solanaceae > Solanum > Solanum sitiens. The sequence continues at coordinate 1,124,932 of JABWTJ010000035.1, read as the reverse complement.
CCAAAAGAAGACAAGTTTCTATAGGTTCTGGGTCGAAATCCCCGACCATTGGTGTGACCCTAGCAACGAAATCTCTTGGTGACACCATCCTATCTAGGATGTCAAATACCCTCAATCATGGTTGACACTTAATAATACAAAAGAAGTTGTGGCTTCCTGAAGTTCTTCAATCCCGAATCTGCTCAAACTCAATAGATATAGTGGAAAAAGCATAACAAGGTAGCTCATGAAAACTTAGATATTTTCAAGACTACGTCTTATTCAAAGTACAAGGCTCATTTTTACTATATACTTCTCATTATGCTTTGTTGAGTACTCCTACTGAATTTGAGCAAATCTGTTAGTTTAGGGACACGACTTTATTTGTGTTCTCAAGTGGTACATTTCAGAGTATTGTCAGAAGATTAAAGATATTCAACATGCTAGACATAATGGCATCAAGAAATTTCATTGTCCGGTCATAATTCAATCAATTAAACAATGAAAATATCTCTAATTCTGATTCAAACAGAGCTAAATTACGAAGCAGAAATAGAATATACAAATCGCATCAACTAATACACAGTGATTATTGTATATATGCATTGATGGATGGTAAACATAAATAATCATATTACAAGTATAAGGATCAGAATATCTGGCTTGGATTTTCCCATAAAATGAGAAAATACATTTAAAAGCGCTCAGTTATTTCAGCTTCGATCATCTGGGGAAATATTCATCACATCCATAACCTAAATCATTCAAATTATTCATAAGCAATCATATTATATCCATGTATTATTAATCTGATAATAAAAGCAATAATCGAAATTGTGCTTAAGCTTACTAGGCCAGCTTCAAAGATATTAATATATCTCAGCAAATCTGAAGAGCATAAACAAATTCAATTTACGAGCAGATTAACACCTCCCTTCCAATCAATTATAGAAAAGGGGGCTGCCTGAATTTCCACTCAAAAATTTACAAAAAGCAAAACAACTAAGGAAAAAACAGATCTAGTTTGAAAACTATATGTTCTTGTGATTTAAAATTGAAAAAAAAAATATGTAAGGGGCTCAGAGGTTTGCTTAATGTGCTCAAGGAAGAACGTTTTGAAGGCTCTTCTCATACAAGAGGTGTCAGAAATAAAGAAGCACCATCATCTTTGCCCCTAGCAATTCATCCACAACCAACAAACAAAAAGCTAAAAAAACACTTATACTGTCTCAAAAAATATAACAGATTGAAAAAAAAAGCTGCGATTCCAAAATTCAAAGAAAAATTGGATTGGAATGGGGAAGGAGACAACAGTGGTGGCTAAATAGCTGCAGCAAATTAGGGCTTGGTGTTCCGTGTAAATGTTGTACTTATAGATTTTGAGTGGGCTTGAGGCTTCGAATGTGAGCCAAAAGGATAAAATTTATTTGTATGGAGTGTATATATTAATTTAATATATATATATATATATATATGTTATTTGTTTAAATTTATATTAATTTTAAATAATTATGAATTATTTATTTCGTTAAATCACATAATAATACAAATTACATTAGTTTGATATATACACCTGGTGCGGGAATTTTTTTCCGTCTAAAACCATTCCAATGAAGTCTAGGCCAAGATTCCACGATAAATGCATTTTAATATCGTTAAGAGTTGTTTGGTAAAGTATATTAGAAAAAATAAAGATAAGTAATGAAAATATCTTTTGAATTTGGCGTAATTGTTAGTTTTGCTTTCAAACTATTGACAGTTTTAAATATATTTTTATTTGACTAATTGAACTTAAATATACTTTGAATATGTTTTGTAACAAACAAGTGATATCAAATTTTTATAGGAGCGTGAGACACTTAATAAAAATACCGAGACAACGGTTGAAACATTCATAAACATGTGACAAGTTTAGGGATGTATTTAGGTTAAGTTAGACCACATTTGTTTACACTTAATAAAGATTTGAATCATAATTATTCAAATTAAATTAAATTAAATTAGAAAATTATTAACTCATGATATAAGTAGCGGACTGATCAATAATATATTTTTAGATATTTTAAATTTAATCACTCATTTAGCAGTGGACTTTTCATTTTTGTGATGGTTATTTTTTTTTAATACAATTATAAATTATAATAAAACTAACTTATGTCTTAAATAGTTTTCTAAAGAACCTCTTAATAAAAATTATAAATTAATGTAAACTTAAAGATAATATATAAAAATATTGTATTGAGAAATTATTACGAGTATTAAAGACTGAATTATTGGCTATATATAATTTAAAATATATTAACTATAAACGTTATATAATATAAACAATATTTAAATTATTAAAAAATGATATGGAGAGCATGAATAATAGTTCTCAAACCCCTCTCTATTTTACTCCATACTCTCTATATTTGGAGAGTAAAATTGAGAGTGTCTTCTCCAATCACTCTCTAATTCACCCTCTACTCTCCAATCATAAAGTGTTGAATCGTAATTCTCCAAATTTGAAGAATTACTATTCATACAATGGATTTCACTTTTTAAATATTATATTGTTATGATTTTATTTTGTGTAATTAACATATTTTTTGTTATATAAGACTATTGATTAAATTTCTAATATTAATATTACATGTAATATAACATTTTAAAAATATATATTTAATAGATACTTTTTTTCCGAATTAATAATAGATTTTTTCTTAATTTTCGTCAATTTAAGTGATATAATTTGATATGGCTATTAATTTTCACTATGAAGAATGCACATAATTTAAACGATGCGATAAAAATTTTAATTTAAAGTACAACACATAACATAATAATTTAAATACAAGATAACAATACACTACATAACACAATAATTTTAAAAAACACAACAATAATTTAGTAATCAGGTAGGTCATTTTTTAATTTAATAATATTCGGAAAAAAAATCAATGTATGATCCAAAGAATTGTTGTGGTTGTAATTGCGGTTATGCTTGTTGAACAAATTTTAGCTAGACATAAAAAATATTAAGGGGAAAAAATGTTGATTTGCACTCTGTAATTGTAATGACCATCCGGATCATTTTCTTTGTTTTCCAATCTTTTCACCGTTTAGAGATTTCCTTGGAGCGACCACAAGTCATTTACGACTTGCTGGGACTGATGGATTGGTCGTCGGGTCGTTCGTTTGAATTTTGTGTAAGTTTTTCATATTTTAGAGCCTTTGAAATTTGAACGGTTGATTTCAGTCATCGAGTCGTTCGTCTGAATTTTATGTAAGTTCTCATATTTTAGAGCCGTTGAAACTTGAATGGTTGATTTCAGTCAAAAGTTTAGGAAGATGACCTATGAATGCAACTCTAACGGTTTTATCAGCTCCACAAAGGGTCATTTTAGGCTAGGACATGATTAGTTCGAGCCCAAGACTTCTGGTATGAATTTCTGTCGTTAGGCATTTTAACTTTGAATTTTAAGTCAAAGGTTGACTTTGGTCAACATTGAGAATTTTGTCAGCACGATTAGTTCTGGATTATCGAGTTTGGTCTAGAATAACCTTTCGTGCGATCCCTAGGCTTCTGGTCTCATTTTGATTCTTCTTGTGATTTTTAGCTTAAATGATACTAGGGGTATGAGACCCACTTTTTGTCGAAACAAATTCGGAAGGAAGTTTTGATGGTTATGTTGAGTCTGGAATTCCGAATTCAATAGGGTACAATACTTTATTTGCACGCACGAGGTTCCGACTGAATCCAAGGCAACCCCGTCAAAGAATATAAAGTTGGAGCAAACCAGCACAGTGCTGATATCTAGTGCAGACTTTTAGCGACCCAAATATTAGAATTTTAGCAACTAGAGTTTACTTCTAGCGACCAATATTTAGTATTTATATCGAGAAATATCAGCTTTAAGACCCTCATTTCAAATGACGGTTTATCTATTATCTGAACTCTAATTTGAGTGATTCGAAGTCCCGTGTAATTGTTGGGAGTGTGGTTACTTGGGTTTGTGATTTGAATTTGTTTGAGGTAAATTTGAGCTCAAAAGTGCTGCCTTAATTTGGGTTTCTTGTTAATATTTCATGTTGTTGTGACTCTTTTCGGGCATCAGATTATATTCAATTTTGGTATGAAGGAAAAATATTTTTTTTGAAAAACAAGTGGATTTCTAACTTATATTCTCGTGTTTGGTTCATGATTGAAAAATATTTTTCAAAAATATTGTTTATTTTTTATTTGATACTAAAAAATACTCTTTAAAATTATTTCGGATCCAAAATCAACGTCGATAATTGATATAATACTCAAACTAGGACAAGATCCCAATGACCGTCTCAAAATCTTACCCTAAGATTTGATCCAAAACCTGACCCAAACTTTCGACCCTTAACTTGACCAAGGAAAGTTTTTTTTCAAAAACAATTTTTTTTAATTGTTTTTTGATGGGATCGCGAGGGGGGCAGCTAGGAGAGTTGGCAAATTTTTTTATTAAATTTGAAATATTTTCTAAGAAACTTTTTGAAAAAAATATAAAAATTGACGAATATGGCTTAAGTAGGGTGGTGGGGTGGAAGTGACATAAAAATAACGTTTTTTCAAAATTTGAAATAATTTTTAAAAATATTTTTAAAAAAAAATGAAAATCAACGAATGTGGAGGGGAGGGGTGAACTTGTTGGGAATGATGTAAAAATAAAAATAATAAAAAATAAAAATCTAAAATATTTTTGAAAAACAAACTTTTTGAGGACAGGGAGTAAAGATGGTAAGGGTTGGATGAAGTAAAAATATGTCAAAATTTAAAACGCTTCTCCAAAATAAATTTTAATTAATTTTTATGGAAGGTTAATTTGGTGATAAGAATAAAATATATTTGAATGGTGATAGTCGGATATGGATTATAAGTAGCGTAAAATTTTTTGAAGGATCGAATTTTGGAAAATATTCTTTAACTAGTTAACTAAATCGCGCTTCGCGCGATCGTGTTTTTCTATATTTAATTTCTATAAAAAATAAGAAATTGCAAATCTAACAGAAAATAAAAATAAAAGAAATAAGAAAATAAAATAAAATAAAATTAGTTTCCAAAAAAAAAAAAGAATTATAATTTTCCCTTCAAAGAATACAAAGAGATATTTTTTATGCACTAATTTTATATATGTCACCATCTCATTTTTTTTGGGTGTTTTAATTATTTATGTTATTTTACCAATAATTTTTTCTATATAACACTATTTACATTTGATTATCTATTTAACTATTTTAATTTAGATTTCGTATAATTTCTCTTACTTATAATACATTACTCCAGTTGAGTCCAATGAAATTTCAAAATGAAGAAATTTTAATTTTGTTCCAAACGTGTTGCAGAATCATCTAGAAAGCAATTGATAGTGATACAATTTGCTTAGTTGAACTTTTTCACAATTATTACTTTAAAATATGAGCATATCAATTAGTATAATAGATAAAATTAATAGCTTAAACTTTTTTATATACCACACAAAACTTTCTTATGAATAGTATAGAAAGTATAATTCTAAATTCAAAAAAGAAAGTGTAAGTTATATTCAATCCAAACATTTTAATTAATTAATATTTCGTAAAATAAAGTTAAATTAGAACTTTTAAATAATGAATACACAAGAAAATTCAAATATCAATTTTAATTTGTACAGAAACTTAATAAATTATATAATTTAAATACTACAGAAATATGAAAAAGTTAAAAGCAAATATCAATAATTTCATAAATCAATGTGTGAATGAGTTTTGATTTTCAATGAAGAATATAAAAAATTTAGTCAATAAATGATAATATTATGACTTTTATTCTTATAAATTAATAAAATAAATAAGAAAATAAGGGGAGAAATTAAACAATTATTTCTTTGGCTGGTGCAATGTTTTTCATGTTGTCAACTTTAATATTGAATTCGTCATGAAATGTAATAATTATAAATGAATGTTGGGATATTTGTTTTTGGAGAGTTACACTTTTCCTTTTTTAAAATTAATTTAGTGAGCAATTTATCTTATTCTTTAATTGACTAATTATGTAAATATTTTTAGATTTTTGAAAATTAGATAAAAAAGAGAAATCTCATATAATTAGGAGAGTGAAATGGGTGATTTTATATTTTTTTAAGCTATTTTTGTATGATATTTCATTATATATATTAATAAATAGTCATTCTTTAAGGAGGAAATAAAATATTTGAGTGATATTTAAATTTACAATAAATAAGAGGAATAAGTGGAGTAGTAAAGTTTGAGATATTTAAATTCTTACAATAAATAATAGAAATTAATTAAGGAAATAATAATTGACAACTTTTTTAATAGTAATAATAATAGAAATATAGAGAAAATTACAACATAAAAAATAAAGATAAATAGGATTATTTTTTAAATATTTAGCTTTATATAATATATAGATAGATATTAAATTTTCGTTCTTCATGGAGAAATGAAAAGTTAGAGTTAAATATTTAGATCTTTAAATTTACAATATTAGATCTTTAAATATACAATAAAGAACATGAATAAGTAAAATAATAAATTTTGGGATATTTAAGTGTTTTAAATGATAGAAATTAATGGAGAGCATAGAAATCAAATAAATAAATAGAATCTTTGTCTTTTTTTTTTATTTATTTAATTTTATAAAAGAGAGTATTGCATATAATGTTTTATAGTTTTTTGAAGAATTATACAAATACTTAAGTTTGTTATGATTTTTTTAAGAAAATGGTCAAATGCCCCCTCAACGTACATCCGAATTTCCAACTACACACTTAAACTTCACAGGAGTCCTATCATCCCCACTCATCCCCCTGAACTGTTCAAAAATAAAATAATTAAACCCTTAAAAAATAAAAATCAGATCTATGGTGGCATGTGAATTTCAGGCATTTGACACGTGGAACAATCATTAAATATATATATATATATATATATATATATATATTTTTTATATTCCTTTACCCTTTTCTTTTATATTTTCACCCATCCCTTCCATCACCAAAACACTTTCACCATTTTTAACATTACAAGGACACCATAAGTTCATCAAAATTAGGTCTTTGAAGAAAATGGGTGAATAATGAACTGAGTCTTTGAGGAAGATAGGTAAATAATGATATCGAAATATTTGAACATTGCTTTGAAAACCTAAAAAAAATTAAAAAAAAAGTGAATTTGAAGTAAACCCAGATCCCCAAGATGCTAGTTCTTAAAAGGCAAGAAAGAAGAAAATTGGTGTGCCCATTCTGCAATTTCTAGTGTTGCCTCCAAAATGAGGTGAAGATACGAACATAAATCGTCAACAAATTTGGGAGGAATGTTTCGAAAATCCTTGAACTCGATGGAGAGATTAAGCACATTGTTGTCAAATGGTTGGAGTCACAATGTGTTTATCTGTAAAATGTGCACTTTTGTATACATCGAAAATTATCTCTAAGAAAATGTGCACTTTGTACCCAAAGAATTCATCAAGTAAAGTAATATATTATATTAATTTTTTATTTTATTTTTAATATAAATTAAACCCAGGTTGATTTTTCTCAAATCCGATCTAAAGTATTTTGAGGTGATATGAATATGTAAATTCATCTACAATTGATTTAGGTTGATTGGTTTTGCAAGAGTTTTACATGAGTTTGAAAGTTTGTTTAAAATCAAATGATAAATTAGGTGGAGATGGTGGTGACAACAATGGCTTAGAGATGGTGACAAATGAAGATATTTGACTTATATTGCTATGTAGAAGAAATAAAACAAATAAGAACAATAAATAATTTAAAATAAATATATTTACTAAAAAGAGATATTTAAAACGAATTTATAATATTGGTTTGGCTACTCACTCTCTTAAAGAGAGTGAAATACACTCACTTTGCTAGGTAAGCATTTAGGGAGGTAATAATTTCAGTTTTATAAAATTCAGGGGGGTAATAAGACCCCCGTAAAGTATGAGTGTGTTGTTGGAAATCTGGCTATGGATTAGGGGGACTTTTGACCATTTTCTCATTTTTTTAATTCATTGCTCATAAAGTTTATTTTTCTTTTTGTAAGTTATCAAATTTTCTCTTTTTAAAATGATTCTAATCGTAGTATTGTATTTAAACATGCACTTCAACATGCAAATAAATTATAACATCGAATGTATAATGTTCATTTTAAAATGTTGTAAAAAGATCTCATGATAAAAATTCAGAAGAACTAACCATAAACAAATTATATATGTACAATTATAGTCATATAAAAAAAAAAACTTTCAATTACTTTTTTAAAATATAACTTTAAGAAAAAAATGAATATAAATAGGTATTATTAATAAAATTTTAAAATATATTTTAAGTTCTTCAATAAAGTATTTTAATATAATATAGAGAATAAGAAATATAAATTAAAAGATCAAAGTACTATGGTAATAATTTTACTGTGATAATCTATATCATCTTTGTCGAGGAATGAGAGAACATGGAGTTTGTAGTTTTGATTATTGACAAAAAGTCTTGATGGTTTGTAGTTTTGATGATTGACAAAGAGACTTGATGTGTGAAAAAACATTATTTATCATGATCCACAGTCTTGGGAAAGCAAAGTAGAAGTCATTACTGAAACACATGATCTAGATAAGTTAGCTATGAATGAACACATCGGAAATCTCATGACCTATGAACTCAAGAAAAAACAAGAAAGGTAAATTGGAGGCAAAAGGAAGAAAAAGAAGTTGGTTCTTAAAGGTACAACACCAGAAAATTTTGAGGACGAAAACATTGCGCTAATGACCAAAAGGTTCTCAAGAATGTTAAAAAGGGACAAGTGTTTCAAAGAAGGAATTCTCAGAAAATCACTGAAAATCCAATAGATCAAGTATGGCACAAGTGTGGAAGTTCGAATCACTTTATCAAGTTTTGTCCATTAAAAGCTCTAGAGAAAAAGAAGAACAATTCGAAGAAAGTAAAAGAAATCAAGAATGATAAGTATATTTCCACAAACAGACGAATGATCGATCAAGAAGCTGATCTCTCAATGCAAAGGGCCTTCACCGCTATGGGGGACTCATCAGAAGAAGAATCTAAGGATGGAGAATTCGAAAATCAATCACTACTTGCAATAGAACAAAGAGAAAATATGATTTTCTTGCACTCATTGCTAAGCAGATTCTGAAGATGATGAAGAAGATGAAACACAAAGAAAGGTAAGTTTTCATCACATCAAAGTAAATATTGAATCATATTATAAAAGCTAGAGTCCCTATTGAGTACTCTTATAGATGCACATCAGTCAATCAGTTATGAAAGAGAACAAATAATGGAAAACTATGCATCTTTAAGAGAAGACAATGACAATTTTGAGAAACATAATCACTGTCTTCAAAATAAATTAAAAGAACAGGTTAAGACCTCAGAGTTAAATCACAAGGGCAAAAACTCCGCTAGTGAACTTCAATCAACTCTTAAGAAAAAATAAGACAGTTAATTATAAATTGTCAGGCCTTAACCGAAAGAAATAGACTGCTAAAAGAAAATCTTGATCTTACCAAACTTGATCTGGAATGAAATCTTAGATGGACAAAGTCCTCTGAAATTTTAACTCAGATTCAAGAAAGGCAAACCACTAGTCGAAGTGGAATAGGTTTTGCAAAATAGAATAATCTTGTAGCACACACTATTCACGTGTCTAAAAGTTTATGCACTCATTGTGGAAACTCAGGTCATTTAAATAATCAATGTAAAGCTTTATTCAAGGCCTTTCAGAAAAATGTTCAGTTCACCAAAAAGGAAAAGACTGAAACGGTTAAGAACCTGATCCCAAATAAAAATGCTTCAGATAAAAGGTTTTCTTATTTGCCTTTATGGGCCAAAAGAAATCTTATTCATCCTTTAACTCACAAAAAAGAGCCCAAGCTAATTCTGAGTTTTCAAGACTAATCTTTGACTAAGTGTTTTAGGTGAAGCTATGAGGGAAAGGTGGATCTGGTACATGAATAGTGTATGCTCCAAAAAGGTGCTAAAATGGTAGAAAATTTCCGCTCGCTCTTAGATTTTCAAGGCGGCAGTGAAGTCCTTGAAAAAATGTGAAAAATGTAAGAGAAAAGATTGAAAAAGTTGAAGAAAGTGACATGATATCAAACATCTTTGATGATGCAAAATTAGGGAACATAGCAAATGAACTTGGTTTACAACCAACAATCATTGATTCACATGCAACAGGAGTTACTGGACTAACCTGTGGTCTTGGAGATAGGGGGAATAATAGAGCAATCAGGACAGTTAGAGTATGATACATCTTCAAGAGGAACTTAGTTGGGTGAACCCGATCCTTTTTATTCATTAGAAGTTATTGAAAATTGACAGGGCATGACTCTTAGTTACTCAGGTTGAGATTTCTTTGATTTAAGAGAATATGATGATGCAGACATACTCATGAAGGCCATAGCCTGGTCTTGTTAAAACAAGTTGATGCATTATCATGATTTCCTTTGATAATTATATAGTAAACTAATAATCTTATGCTTGAGTAATTATACAATGAATATAAACTAACTCAGTCTCGTACTACAGGTATATACTCCAGGCACATCTCAAAAAATTTTAAAAGGTCTGCGGATATTATCCCTACTCTTTTGCTAACAACATTAAGTAAATCATTGAGAAACACACGAAAGGGGAATCTAGTTTCTGTGTAATACTCAGGTAAGTACCATCCTTGTTCAATGCATGAATTTCCTGAGTTTGTGTCAAACATAAGCACTAGTGAACCTGGTCGATCATCAAAATCCAACTCCTTTAAAATAACCAAGAGCCCTCTCTTTGACAATAAGAATCATTCAATCCCAAACCGCTCTAATGATGAAAACCTTAGTCTTGAATCAAATCATTCTTTAATTCAGGGGGAACCTTGCTTAATCTCTCACATCTGAACCAGGTCGCAAATTCCAAACTGTAACCAGTTTATCTCTCGGGGGAACAATTCTCATAGGAATAAACTATTATCAGTGCTTGTATTCATTATTGATAAACACATCTCTATCGAATTAAAATGTGATTAATCTCTTACATGTAGTGGGTACTCCTTCGAAATGTTATCAATAAAATGACTATCCAAAAAATTAAAGGCAATGGAGGAGTGAAAATGAATGGAGTAGAATTAAAAAAAAAAAAAAAAAAAAAGAGTAACTCATTTGTTATTGGTCCTAATGCTTGATAATAGTCACCTGGTTTTCTTGAATCTGATTATGCTTAAATGATGATGGACCTCATGTTGATCTTGATGAAATTTCACATTCTAAGAAAATTAATCAGAACGAACAAGCTGGTGCACAATGGGTATACTGAAAAAATTATTAAATGGCAGTAAATATTCCTTTCCTCCTCACTTTAGTAATCTTCGCCCCAATCGTTATCCTTAATGTTTTTAGACTCTCTAACTCTTTATGTGCTTATGTGTGTCTCATGCTCATGATATCATATGCTTTTGATTTAGGGCTCTAAAGGCTTAAATTGATACATATTTGTTTATTTTGTTTCTCATTGAAGATCTTGATTATATGTGAGTTTAAGATGGCTAATATCCTCAGATTAACTTACTTTATTGTTAGCAGAAGTGTACTTGAAAGTGTTGTCCAAGTTGCCATGAGTTAAAATGATATTGCATTCATTGAATGTTAATCGAGTTCTTTGGTTGTTGGTTTTCAATAATGCCAAAAGGGGGAAGTTATATGATGTGGGTTAGGGACATATTATGCATAGTTTGTCATTATCAAAAAAAAAGGGGGGGGGGGGGGGGGGGGAGGATTGCTGAGGAATGAGAGAACATGAAGTTTGTAGTTTTGATGATTAGCAAAAAGTCTTGATGGTTTGTAGTTTTGATGATTGACAAAGAGTCTTGATGTGTGAAAAAACATTGTTTATCATTATTAAAAAGGGGGAAAATGTTAGGAAGTAGAACATATAAAGTAGTTTTGATGATTAATAAAGTGAACATGGTTCACTACTTGTTGTTTTATGTGTGCTCTATCAGGTGAACCAGGTTCTCGGGACTGCAGACGACCTGTACAATTATGAGAGATTGCGGCAAAGAAGAAAAAGTGCAAAAATAAAAAAAGAAAAAAAATAAGCAAATATGGAAAGAAATAAAGAAGTATCAATTCAAGTCAAATAAGGAAATAAATAAAGAAGTAATTCAAGAAGGAAAATGATTTGTAATTTCTTTCCTTGTAAAAGTTGATGAAGGCAAATTAAACTCTACAGAAGGTTCAAGAAATTAAAGAAAAAAAGTCGTCTTTGCAAAAGCCAGAACGATATCTATTGCATATTCACGAAATTTACCATCTTGAGAGCAGTAGTTATTGGAGAAACACGCATAGCTTCATCACATCAACGTAAGGACCAGGTTCACGAGTTCTGTTCCACTATGAACTATTGAATGTTGAAGTCTGATCAATTTAAATCTAGGGTTATTAGTCTTTGTTGATTTGTTCTAGGTTTATTATTAAGTTTTAATAATTCATAGATTGTGTAACAAGAAGTGGGTTTGATGGGGATAGAGTCTTGAGAGAATTGTAACAAGAAGTGGGTTTGACTTCTTGGGTGGTTAGAGTTAAGAATAGTTGAGAGTTTTTGTAAACAATAAGCGAGCTTGACTTCTTCGTGAGTGGGGAGTTTTCGGTTATAGCTAATTGAAAAGGATAGAAGTTTAGAGTTAGATTCATTGATTAACTGAGTTGTAAATCTTAAATTAATATAAATTTTTGGTGTGATTTTTTCCTTCCTTGAGTTATGAATGTTTCCACGAAATAGTGATGTTACTAGTTACTAACGTAAGTATCTTTTGCGTTCTTCAAGATCCTGGTTCTTGAATACTCGGTAAGATTTCTTCAATGCTCTTCCGAAATTCACAATATTCTCTTCTTGTGTGCCTTCCTCAACTCTCTTCTTCGTCCCTACAAGCATAAATCAAAAGTACACTTATATGAAATAGTTTGTGTAATGACCTAGAAAATTTATTTTTCAAAATATTATAAAATAATATTTCACCCCTTTCGATAGTTGTCCCGAGTTATTTATGATCCGTCGGTGAAGTTGGATTGAGAATTTTAAACTATTCAATAACGACGATTATTTAATTGATGGGTATATATTAAATAATTTATTTATGTAGTTGGTGGTTAATGAACAATGCCATAATTTATTAAATACCTATACTATTTAATTCATATCAATAAATTAATAGGGTTTGTCACTTTTAATACATAATTAATCTAGAAATGAAAAGAAAGAAGAGTGGATGAGAAAACTTACATACGACACGGCATAGGAGCAACAACTATCAGGTGAGAATTGTATGTCCAAATTTAGTGATTTCACAATTAAAGGATTAGGCGAGAGAACAAACATGTTGCATTGGCATTAACGAGGTAATATGATAGTGGCAGGAAATTGTTGTTGTTGTGTACATTATTGATAGATAGGATTTATTTTTTTAATAGTTAAATATTGGTTAATAATGATTGACAAGACCTTAGTCTAATGAAGTAATGATTAGTTAATGACGGCCTAAATGATTGGAAGGAATATTGGTAATGAATGATAATTTCATGTTGTAACTTCCAGCGAATGAACTCAGGATTCACAAACTTTATTGGTTTTTGATATTTCGTTCTTTATCCATATACTTATCACATTATGATTCAATTTTGCTATATTAAAAATGGGTAACTGAATATAAGGTGTATTATGTTATATGAATATTAGAGTTGTAGTGTTTGGAGAAATTATGACTTAACCCTAGGCTTGAAACTTGGAAAATATGATAATTGAAATGTTAATTGACATCAAGATTGGGAGTTAGATTACAAATTCGAATGCGTCTTGGATTTAAGCTAGACCTATAGTAATATGGTGTTGTTAGTTCCAAAAACTTATTGTGATTATGTATATGAATAGATTGAATTGATTTAGAAGCCCAACAAAAGGGGGAGACTCAAGTCCTGAAGTGATTGTTCGACTATTTGAGGCAAGTGAATTTCTAAACCCTTGTTAAGTGTATGAAATTCGTGTATTTTCTTGTAATATATGTTTGTGAGTAATGTGAATTGGTGATGAGTTGACTTATCCATGTTGAATAATTCTAAAGATGAAAAAAGGGTAATAAAAATATAATGTGATTAATCGTTCGTGTGTGATGGGTTGATAATGGAGAATGGTTTGAAGGCTTGTTGAGTCATTATTGATGTTGTTGTGAATTGTGCAATGTTATGAAAATGGTCATCTCCTCGTTATTTTTGTGAACATGTCATTTGCATCGTTTGGATACATGGTTGTGACAAGTGTTATGTGCATTGAGAAAGAATAAGAAATTAAAGAGGATGTACCTTTTCGAGGGACGTATCGTGCACCGCGATGGATACTATATTTCGAGAGACGTATCGCACGCTGCGATAATTACTATTATCGAGAGTCGTATCGCACATCGCGATGGATGCATGGATAGATATGTCCCCTATGGGTCCCGGACTCAGAGACAATGAGTGTATATCGTTAGGTCAGACATGCATCACTATACTTGACATTACATCTCAATGCATTGCACACCTTTATCATTGGTGAACTTGATCTTGCGTGTTGCTGACCTTGTGAGTGTCTTTTTGTAAAACTTGTGATTGATGAATACTGCGCGTGTTGTTGAGGATATATAATTTTTTTAAAGTGTTGTTGTTAGGGATATGTAATTTGTCAAAGTGTTGTTGAGGATATGTAATTTATCTAAGTGTTGTTGTTGAGCTATGTGATATGTAAACTGTGACCTGTTAGGTTGGGCTGATTTTTATGTAGCTTGTAGTTGTGGAAGTTCGATTGGGGTAGTAGGAATATCCGTATTTCATCCCCTTATCTTGTGTTTAGGGGTTTACTTGCTGAGTACCGTGTGGTTTGGTACTCACCCCTTGCTTCTACAATCTTTTTGTAGGTTATTAGCCCGGACCTTTGTGATATATTCTCTTCTTTTTCTAGGCTTCTTGGAGATTTGTGAGGTAGCTATTTGTCATCTCAGCAGACCTTCTTACTCATGTTTATGATTTTGTTCTACTCGGGAAACAATGTCATATGAGACTTATATTTTCTGTTAATTCAATTGTAATACTTTAGAGGCTTGTACACGTGACAACCAGGTTTTGGGGTATAATTTAAGTTGATAGTAAATTTTCCGCATTTTATTGTAATAGTTGAGTTTTAGGATGACTTGTCTTGGTGGGATAAGACGAGCGTCATCACGTCCATTTTTGGATCGTGACAGTTTATTAAAGTAAAAAAACATAATTTAATAAATTAAAAGAAGTGTTTTTACCCATAGATTCTTTACGGCTCTGTTGAAAGCAACCATATGATGTGATGATTAACATTTTTTCCTCACCCTATTGTATGATGTATGATATGGTAATGAAGGATTGAAAGAATAACTTTGAATGAATATTTTTTTGAAACAAAATATGAATTTATATAGTAAAAGAAGAAGAATATCAAAATGTGTCATCATAAACTAATAAACATAAATTTGGGGGTTACGAAGATTAAAAAAAAAGAGTGTTATGAATATTATTAAGATTATAAGTTGAAAAGGTGAGGGTTATTAGTAGTTATTTCTTATTTTATTAAATATATTAAATATATATTTTAGCAGTAGGTGAAAAATTGAATAATTGAGTATGTTTTGAAATATTAAAAAGAAATAATTAAATAATGAAAAACAAGTTTAAAAAATAAAATATGAAAGGAGGCCCTAGAAAGATGTCACATCACCTCTTCTATAATTTAAGTTTACTCATCCATAAATACACATATTGGGTCGGCTCATACACAACAATTATTGTATATAAAAATTAATGGTAATCAGTATATGGACACATTTCAACAAACATAAATAATCATATTATGGATCAAAATATCTGGCTTGATTTTCCCATATGATGAGAAAATACATTAAAATGACAAATTATTTTAAACAACCAATTTCAAAAATTCTTTCTTCCTTCAAATTTAATAATAGTAATTATAGGAAATAATAATGCACTAAACTAACCAATTATATTATAAATCCATGTGATAATAAAACCAATTATCGAAATTGTGCTTAAGCTTACTAGACTAGCTTCAAAGATATTAATATATCTCAACAAATTTGAAGAGCATAAACGAATTCAATTTACGAGAAGATTAACACGTCCCTTCCCATCAATTATAGAAAAGGGGGCTGCCTGAATTTCTACTCAAAAAATTAAAAACAGATCTAGTTTGAAAATTATATGTTCTTGTGATTTGAAATGTGAGGGGGCTAAGAGGTTTGCTTAATGTGCTCAAGTAAGAACCTTTTGAAGTCTCTTCTCATACTAGAGGTGTCAGAAATAATAAAGCACCATCATCTTTGCCCCTAACAATAAATACACAACAAATAAAAGGAGAAAACTGTGATGGCTAAATGGTTGAGGCATAATCCTGCCGCAAATTAGGGTTTGATGTGTTTCGTTATTCATTGTAAATGGTGTTCTTATAGATTTTGAATGGGCTTCAATGTAAGCCCAAAACCATTAGAATGAAGATATGTCAAGATTCCACGTGAGATGTCTTTTAGAGTCATCATGATAATTAAGGAATAAGATACCAGTATTTTTAGATTATCATCGAAGTTTTAGAAATATATCTAAACTTAGTGAAGTCTATTAGTTCTAAACTAATTTAAAATAAAATAAATACACTACAAACGTTGATATGATATAGAGAGTGTACAAACTCTCTTGAAAGACAAGTGATGGGTGCACACATTGGACACATGCCAATTTTTTGATTGGTAATATTATACTCCCTCCGTCCACATTACTTGTCATGGTTTTTTTTTTTAGAGTTAAACTATAAGAATTTTGATCAATATTTTATGATGTATATTTTCATCATATTAATATGCAAAACAATGCTATTTATAGTACTTTTCGTATAGTTTTTGAATATTCAATTTTTTTATATAAAAATATCGAATTAACGTAATCTAATTTAACTTTAAAAACTAGTCAAATTGACTTTCAAAAAGCGCAACATGACAAATAAAAGGACAGAGGGAGTAATTAGTTAGTACACATATTTATTGATTTTAAAATTTGAATATATATTTACTTATTTTTATTTCGTTCTTCCTAAAATATTAATTTTAATTTCTTTTCACTTTTAAACTTTTTTAAAATTAATTTATTATCTTTTTCACTTTTAATTTTTTTTAAAAAGTTATGTGTTTATAAAAAAATAATATTAAAATGTCCTTTAATTTTAACTTTAAATTTTTATGAGTAAGAATATACATAGACGTGGTTTAATGAGACATCCTTTCTAGGGATATTCAACCTCATGCTCTGATACCAAGATTGTCACATCCGGAAAGTACCCCCAGACGTAACCAGCGTCGTCGTCCTCGGAGAGGACTAGGACTAGCCTCTTAGCATTCATCATTACATTCATAGGTTAAAAAGTGCGGAAAATTTAAAGCTTTTCATCTACATCTACTTAATGAGATTTACTTAGACCTCTCGCTTACACATAATATATACATAGCGAGTATACATAGACCCTTCGTATAAGAAGATTACATAGTCTTCTACTTTTATGACGCGCGCGCGCGCGCACGCACATATGTAATAAGGTACATAACATGGTCATAAAAGGGATGTCTCATATTAAACCATTTAAAAGGAGTCGAATCAACATGGGCATAAGCCCTTACACAATGTATGAATGCTACTTTGGGCTTACAATAATATCTTGGAACAAGTAGAATAAAATGATCGTCTTTAGACTATAACAAAGAACTATAGCTAGAGTAATAACAAGGCATCATCCTCGGACATGAGGACATACCCACTTGGAGAATGATTCCACGCCTTTCTTGCAAATGGCCACAATCTTCTCAATGGCCGGAACCTGAAATGTTGGGGAAAAAGGGAGAAATGGAGTTAGCACATCACTTGTACTAAGTATAGGATCATATGCACATACAACATAGAATTCATGCCAAAAAGGGACATTTATTCAAAAGCATTTAAAGTCACTTTGAAAAGACCTTATTCACATTCAAGAACCAATACAAGTCAATAAGCACACATTCCTTAAGTTAAGACCATGTACATTGCAAGACAAACAATATCAAGTCTAGTCAAGTCAAAATGCATATCAACATAATTGAGCACATAGTTAAGACAACTCTAACATCAAGCTTAATATCAACAAGCATGCATAAGAGTTCATAACATCATAACCTAAGCAAGACCAAACATCATAACCTAAGCAAGACCATTTATCATGAACCCCCATTAAGTCCACTAGTGCAATGACTAAGTAAGGCCCCATAACCTTACTCAATTAAGTAAGCCCAACAAGAACTATAAGAAATGTCCAACTTTACATACTATATCATTAAGAGCAGACATCATTATACTTTAGCAATAGAGACCAACCACATATTCATAAGTGAAACCAATATCACATAGGGTCATTAACATGTAAGATCAACATATACATATCATTTACATTTATAAGCATATAAGCACATAAGAACATTCTTCTAAGACTTTCTTCAAGGCTAACTAGTGAAATGCATAGGTAGGGTCCCATACCCCTACCTAGACTAAGCCAAACCCTTAGGTCATTCTAGTTAGAGTTCACTTTATACTTCGTTTTACCTTTGGGAATATCTTTCCTTAACCGACATAGACCACATGAGCTAATGTGGAATCCGGTGTTATGGAACCCTACACCGAAAGAAGGTTGACTACTTGCCAAGGTAGTATCAAAACATGAAAATAACATCTATGTGGATCCACTAGGTCGTATTTCTATGGGGGCAACATAGTTCAAGAACTAGGAGGTGTATTTGGGATCCTCTTTATGCTCCATGCATTATAGTCTCCAATCTCATAAGCACATTTGTTAACCTACCTTCCCTATGTGGGAAGGGACACTTCTCACTCTAGTTCACTCGGTGCTAAGCTAGAGTCCCTTTTGAAATGTCTTTAATTAATAATCATAACTTAGTTTAGGTCATAGGGGTCTACCCCTTATATAGTCATTGTCATAGCTCAATAGGAATTGCATGAGTATGTCCTTTCAATACAATTCACACATGTTAGGTTAGCACATTTACATAACTATATTTTGATAAGGTACATAGGAAATTCATCACCATACTTATATCATTCCATCCTAGCGAACAACTCACAAGCCATACATCAAGACATTTCAATTCAACACCGTACCAACCCTAATCAATCTTATCATAATGTATACTTCAATATAACTTCATCACTAAACACAAGTAATCATAATTGAAGTAAAGGTTTGAGATTACAAAGACTTACCCAATCTCCTTCATAAGCCATCATCCATGATTTTACCATCAGCCAATCGATTCCACTTAAAAATAGGTGTAACAACATCATACAATAGTAATCTATACAATACTAAGCCAATTGTATCATCACTACCCCAATCAACTTCAATTCATAACCTAGGGTTTAAGGGAGAAGGGTTCATTATGAATTCTTCAAGAACTAGGTCTAATCCCAACAATACATATCCCTAGGCAGTCCATAGACTGAATAGGATAGTTGCAACAATCAACACATTCATAATTACCCTTCAATTCATAAGTAAGAACCAAGATTTGGGGCAATTGGGGAAAGGACATTATCTATAAAAAATTCTCACAATTAACATCAATTACACAACAATCTACACTAGATTAGTCATAGGCAATCATAATTTGACATAATCATTCATCAATTTCGACTTTAGAAGAAAACCCATTGGTGGAGAAAAATCCTAAGAATTGGATATTTGAAAATCAACTTTGAGAGGACCTCTTGGGGAAAGGAATCCAAGAGTTAAGAACTCATACCTTAATGAATCTTTGCCCATGAAAATTGAGTGAAAACCTTGGAAACTTTGTCTTCTTCCTCAAGCTTCTTGTTCTTTAATGGAGGATGAATGTAGAGAGAGAGAAAGTAGAGAGAAGTGGGAGCAATTTGGGTTTCAATTTGAGTTTGTGTTTTGGAGTGGGAAATGAATGATTTTTTACCTAAAGTCAATATATAGTCCACCCCCAAAATACCCAAACTACCCCTCATTAAGTTGGACGTATAAAACTGAAGTCCAACTTAACTTCACTGTGAGACCCCCGTCCATCTTCACGCCCACTTGACGATTCGTGAAGTGCATGATGGACCGTGGTGGTGGTCGTGAAGAGTGGAGGCGGTAGCTATTCCAAACGAGCCACCTCCATTTCTCCCTTTAAGGCAAGACCACGAGACACCTTGCCCCCTTCCGTGAAGATGCACCACGACCCTTCAAGTGGATCATTGTGATCTTAAGCAGTATCTCACCATCGCCCACCAAACTCACCTTATTTGGGTAAGGCCTTTTCACAGCTGCCCCTCTCCTTCCGTCAAGTTCACCACGAGTCGTGAAGTGACTCATCGTGTCTTGGACAGTAGCTAGGTCCAATGACCTCTTCTCCCCAATGTCCAAGTCTTCTTCACGATCTCCCCACCTTGGTCGTGGTAATGACCACGAGCTGTGGTCCTGCTCGTGAAGAGTGAGGCAGTAGCCTCTCTTCTTGGGCAGCCTTGGCCTCTTGTCTTGCCTTTGAAGGTTGACACTCCTCACTTTGCCTTGCTTCCTTATACCCTCTCTTAGGCATATAAGTCCACCCTTATAAACTCACCTTGACTAACCCATAGACACTTCCTTAAGACCATCAAGGCACTACACTAGTCCAAGTTACAAGTTCACCGGACATCATGAACGTTCCTTGACGTTTTAACTCCAACACCTTCTAAATTGTTTATATTCATTATTTTAGGCCTAATAACAGTGTTGCACACCTTAGACCAACATGTGAGGCTCTAGATAAGGTTTTAGACTTTCGGGGTATTACATTATGTGTCCGTGAAATTTGCCTCACATTTTATATGGTTTGTGATTTTTTGATGCCCTTATTGATGTTTCTACCCCAGTTGGATAGTCAGTCATAGTTACCCATACCCATGTATATCGTGCTTGTCCTATTTTATTTATGAGATTTTAGACTTGGGATGATTTGGTGATTTTGGATATGATTGACTTTGACATAATACTAGGCATGACTTGGTTGTCCCCATATTATGTTGTGTTTGTAATACTAAGTTTGTAACTCTAGAAATTCTGGGAAGGGAAAAAATTAGAGTGGGAATGGGTTTACAAGCCTAACCAAGCTAAGATTATATCCTTTATTCGGGCTAGCAAATTCGTAGAACAGGGTTGTTTGGCTTATTTGGCTCATATTGGGGATGTTGAGATTGAGGCTCCATCTATTGATTCTATTTATGTGGTGTCCGAATTTAGTGAAGTGTTTTCCAATGACTTGTCTGGCATGCCTTCAGATAAACATATAGATTTTTGTATTGATTTAGAGCCTGACACTCCCCCGATTTCCATCCCTCCATATGGCATGGCTCCAAAAGAAATAAGAGAGCTTAAGACTCAAATCCAAGAGCTTCTTGATAAGAGATTTATTCACCCTAATGATTCCCCATAGGTCTCTCCAGTTTTACGTGTTAAGAAGAAAGATGGTAGCATGAGAATATGTATAGATTACAAACAATTAAATAACGTCACTATTCAGAACAAGTATCCCTTGCCTCGAATAGATAATCTTTTTGACCGATTGCAAGGGGCAGCAGTTTTCTCTAAGATTGATATAAGATTCAGGTACCATCAATTGAAAATTAGGCCTTATGATGTGCCCAAGACGACGTTTAGGACTCGTTATGGACACTATGAATTTTCGATTGTGTCTTTTGGGTTGACCAATGCGCTTGCATCGTTCATGAGTTGATAAATGGGGTGTTCAAACCATTTCTTGATTCATTTGTGATAGTATTTATTGATGACATTTTGGTTTATTCTAAAAGTGAAGAAAAGCATGCCAACCATCTTCGCACTGTTTTGGGTGTTCTTGGGAAGCAAAAGTTGCATGCTAAATTTTCTATGTGTGAATTTTGATTGAATATGGTTGCATTTTTTAGGCATGTAGTTTCAAAAGAAGGAGTAAAAGAATATCCTCAAAAGATTGAGGCGGTTAAGAATTGGGTTCGTCCTAGTTCAGTGATGAAAGTTAGGAGTTTTGTGACATTCGCTAGCTATTATCGTCGATTTTTAAGAATTTTGCCTCTATTTATACCCACTTGACTATTTGACTAAGAGGGAGATACCATTTGAATGGACTGAAAAATGTGAAGAGAGCTTCCAAAAGCTCGAGACTCTCTTGACCATCACGCCCATTCTAGCATTCCCAGTTGATGGTAAATATTTATTTACTATGATGCCTCACATTCTGATTTAGGTGTTATGTTGATGCAAAGTAAGAATGTTATAGCTTATGCCTCGCGTCAATTGAAGGTGCATTAGAAGAATTACCCAACGCATGACTTAGAATTGGAAGCGGTATTGTTTGCTCTCAAGATTTGGCGATATTACCTCTATGGAGTTAAGTGTGAAGTGTTAACCGATCATCGTAGTTTGCAACATGTATTCACAGATCTGAATTGAGACAACAAAGATAAATGGAGTTACTCAAGAATTATGATGTGACCATTCAATACCATCCGACAAGGCTAATGTTGTGGCAGAAGATTTGAGTCAAAAACGATAAGTATGGGTAACTTATGTTACTTAGTGTAACCAAGCGACCTTTAGCCAAAGAAATTCAGACCTTAGTGTCAAAGTTCATACAGTTGGGCATCTCCGAAAGGGTGGGGGTTAGCTAGCATTGAAGTTAAGGCCACCTTCAGTGAGGAGATCAAGGATGGACAATTTGAGGATGAAAATTTGAACGAACTCAAGGAGATGATGGTGAATGATAAAGCAAAAAAGGCCACCCTTGATGCGAACGGTGTGATCAGTGACTGAGGGAGAATTTATGTGACTCGAGTTGATGACTTGATTCAAAAATTGTTGGCAGAATCTCATGCTCACGATATTCTATTCATCCGGGTGTGACCAAGATGTATAGAGATATGAAACTAATTTATTGGTGGTCGGGTATGAAAAAAAGATATCGCAAATTTATGGTGAAGTTTCAACATTGCCAACAAGTGAAATATGAGCATTAATGGTCGACATGTTTGCTTCAAAAGATGACAATTCCGGAATGGAAGTGGGAAAGAATAGTCATGGACTTTGTGGTTGGTCTTCCCAAGACTTTTTGAAAGTTCGATTCTATTTGGATAGTGGTTGATAGATTGACTAAGTCAACCCATTTTATTCAGGTGAGAACATATTATAATGAAGAATAATTGTCTATGGTGTATGTTAAAGAGATAGTGATGTTGCATGGAGTGCCCCTTTTCATCATCTCAGATCGTGGTACCCAATTCACTTCCAAGTTCTGGCGGAAATTGCATGATGAATTGGGCACCCAACTCACTTTTAGTATAACCTTTCATCCACAGACGGATGGACATTTTGAGAGGACTATTCAAGTGTTGGAAGACATATTGAGATAGTGTGTGATTGATTATGGAGGGAATTGGGATACTTACCCTTGTGCGAATTATCTTATAACATAGTTATCACTCCAGCATTGATATGACACCATTTGAGACATTATATGGGAGGGGATGTAGATCACCCATAGGTTGGTTTGAGATTGGAGACATGAAACCTTTGGAGATCGATTTAGTGATGATGCTCAAGATAATGTTAGGAGTATTCAAGATAAGCTTTTAGCAACCCAGAGTAGACAAAAGAAGTATGCGAATCATAAGGTAAGAGACATGGAATTTCAGACTGGAGAGAATGTTCTTCTTTAGGTATCACCCATGAAAGGGGTGATGAGATTCGATAAGAATGGTAAGTTAAGTCCTAGATATATTGGTCCATTTGGAATTCTTGAATGTGTGGGAACGGTAGCGTATAAGTTGGCCTTACCTCCTAATTTATCAAGTGTTCAATTGGTATTCCATGTATCCATGTTGAAGAGGTATCATAGTGACTGGGAGTATATCATTAAGTGAGACTCAATTGTGTTAGACAATGACCTCCAATATGAGGAGCAACTGATTGCAATTATTGATCATGATGTGTGCAAGTTGAGGACCAAAGATATTAAGTCCGTCAAGTTTCAATGGAAGCATCGACCTGTCAAGGAAGCTACTTGGGATACCGAGAAAGACACACGAGACAAGTATCCTCCATTGTTCGTTCAGTTAGGTACTACCTCCTTCTTTCCTTAGCCTATTTTTCCTAAGTTTTATCACTTGGGGACGAGTGATGGGTAAATTGATATCTATTGTAACGACCTGTTTCCGTGATTAGAGAAATGCCAATGGGAGAAAATTGGGTCCAGAAAAAACTTTTTAGTAGTATTTGAATTTTCCCAACCTTGTCTAGATTTTGAGAAAATCAGAGTCACTAAAGTGTAGAGAAATCTGGTAGAAATCAGGTGAAACATTTACGATTTTGATTACATGAGTAGTTAGATAAATCTTTAACGAACTCATACAACTTTACAAAATTGGATTTGAGTGAGTAGATCTCTGAAAATTAAACTTAGCATAAAGGGTATTTCCTGAGGTCGTGGGTTAGAGGTTTATTGTGAAATGAGTTTTTTGAAATTCTGGTTCGAGAATCTCGTCCTAGCAGGGGATCATGCCGCTCTGTCTCCGCCTCTGTGGAGGGATGGGTGCCTCTATGGTGGTCCATACGCGACATAATGTCGTTAATAAATCCCTAAACGACCTTATTTGGCACTTTTCAATTTTTAGAGCTAAGAAACGACCCCCATGCGATTTCTAATCATTTTCACTATTCTTGAGGCTAAAGATAAGATTTTCATTCCTCAAATTCGTTTTTGATGCGTAGAACGTAATAGAATGCGTTAAGAATGATGGGTAAGGGATCTGATATAGATTCTATGGTGGAAATAACGTTGGGATCATGAGTTTGATCTAAGGTTCATAGAATTATTATAGTTTTGGGTAATTAGCAATTTTTGGTTGATTCCCATTTTTTATTGATTGTTTGTAGACCAAGAACAAGCGGAACGAATCCGAAAAGGGAAGGATCAATTTTCTTAGGGTTTCAAGCTTGTTTTGAGGTAGGTTATGATTGTGATTCTATGTTTGTGTGATATATGCATGTTCTTGCTTCATATTGATACTTGTGTGTGTATGAATGTTGTAATATTGATCGTACTTGTTGTAAATGAGATAGATGCATGATGTAACCATGAAATCATGATATAAATGTATGATCTTGATGATGTACTTGTGATTGTGATTGTGGTGTGTGAATGGGGATCAGATTGCTACGTTCCGGCAAGTTAGCTGGGATGGGTTTGCAATGTTCCGACACAACTTTGAGATCAGATTGCCACTTTTTGGCAAACTAACTGGGATCGATTGCCACGTTCTGCCATAAAAATGGGATCATATTGCCACGTTCAGGCAAGCTAACTGTTTGAGTTTGGGTTCAGTGAGAGGACCAATGATGTGATGATAAATGTGAAATGTATAGTTGATTCTTCATGTTGATATGTTGTATGTTGATATATATGCATGCAATTATAATGTTGCTTGACTTGTTTATGTTACACTAGTGGATAGCCGAGTGATCCTACCAGTACATTGTGGTTGTGTACTGATTCTGCACTTACTCTTTTTTTTGTTGAGTACATGGCATCTTCAAGTGGCTATTGGCAGACCTCACTTAGGAGATTAGTGATCGTTGCTCGAATTCAAGGGTGACCCAATTCGTCCGGGCTGCCATGGGATTATTTTTCATCTATGTCCACCCTTTTCGGACTTAGACATTTATTCTATATAGTCGAATAATTCATTAGTTGGGGATGTATCCCTTCTTGTTAGATTTATGGATTTTGTTAGATGTTTTGGTACATTGACTTTAAGATTCTAGGTATCTTAATTCTGCATTTATTTAGTTAATTAACTTGCTTCTGTAACTTAATTGACTTAGATTTAGTTTAGTTGCTTAGTTGGGTTGTAGTAGTGGTTCTCCAATCGGAGAATTAGCGTGGATACCCATCACAACAGTATGGGTCATGACAATGTATTATTTTCTTTTATTTATTTATTTTTTAGTTTTATTTCATTTCAATTGTTCCATATATAATCCTTTTTTTTATAATTTCTCAAATTGATATAGAATAGTAAAAAATTAACTAAAAGGTAGAAAATAGTATTACTGAAGAAATTATTTAAATGAGGAGAAAAATGAAAGAGTAGTCTTCCATTTGAAAAAAACATTTAATTCCTTTAATCAATGCCATTAATTTTCTTTCATTAATATTTTTATAAAACTTTTAATTTCTTATTATCATTAATATAATCTTTTTCTCTGATTATTTAATTTTTCTCCTTATGTTAGAATTAAAATATAAATATTGCATAAAAAATGTCATCCCATAATTTATTTATTTTACTCTCATATCACATTTCTTAAATAAAAATATAGATATCAAAGCAATATTTATTAGTATTGAAAAATGAGCAACAAAATAATAAGTATTGATATTTAAAAAACAAGTTACATTGAATTTAATACATTAAATATGAAAAGTTTTACTTTTAATAACATTTACCGTTGATATTTAAAAAACAAGTTACAATTGATTTTATAATTTTTTGTTCATTTTATTTCGCTTATAAATTTAGAAATTTTGCAAAATACTTAAGAATAAAAATTATAAATTTTTGTTTTAGATAATATTTCAAAAATAAACTAACAACAACTCATTTTAGATTAAAAAATTATATTATGTTATTTCAAAATTCAAAAATAAAAATATATATAATAAATTCTTCAAGACAAATATTTTATCTATTGCGCGAAGCGCGAGCTGATTCCCTAATAATATAATAAATATATTGAATTAAGAAATAATTACAAATATTAAAGGTTTAATTAATGACTATATATAATTCATAATATATTTATTAAGTGTTATACACTATAAATAATATTTAAAAAATTAAAAAAATAAATTGCATGAATAACAGTTTTCCAACACCTCTCTATTTTACTCCCTACTCTCTATATTTATAGAGTAGAATCGAGAATGCCCTCTCCGGGAGGACATCCAACTCCATCCTCTATTTTACTCTCCAAATATGGAGTTCTCTATATTTCTAGACAATCAACTCCAACCTAATTCTCTATTTTACTCACTAAAAAAGAATCTTTTTCTTACTCCTCAATATTATCTTATTATTCCTATTTCATTTTTATTTTCTTATTTCATAATATAAATCATTTCTTCTTTTCGCAAATAATTACTCTGTAATCTATATAATCTTCGTATAATATAAATTTATTCTTTTCAAAATTTTCATTAAATATAAAATTATATTTTATTCTGAATTTCTAAATAAAATAAAGTACAATAAATATTATGTGTAATACATATGAACTATCAATTCAAAAAAGTGAAAGCATTGATGAAATACAATTACATAATAAATAATGCATTATCGTAAATTTATTTTTTTAATTTTACATTAATACTCGACTTTCAAAACTGTCACGTTGCTCCCATAATGTTTTATTGATGCATTATGGAGTTTAATATGAGTAATTTTTTGTCCATATTTTTTGTATGTGTATATAAAAATTGTTAAAGTCAACAATTTCATCTTGTATCATTACTTGTGTACTAATTTACTTTCGCTATTCCATTTTGAACTTTCATACTTATTTAAAAGTGTAGTTTAATAATTTATCACT
Source organism: Solanum sitiens (assembly GCA_016801875.1). Classification (NCBI taxonomy): domain Eukaryota; kingdom Viridiplantae; phylum Streptophyta; class Magnoliopsida; order Solanales; family Solanaceae; genus Solanum; species Solanum sitiens. The sequence continues at coordinate 1,097,141 of JABWTJ010000035.1, read as the reverse complement.
ATAACAATAAAGTAAATAGTTTGAATTATCATATAGATTTTGCATATTCTTCATAGTGAAAAATAATTATAATTTTAAAATTAAATACTTAAAGTGACAATTTTTTAAAAAAAATGAAAAAATTGTTAATTCTGGATGAAAATAGTATAGATATCAATTGTATGTTTTTTTTAGATGTTATATTACTTAGAAAATAATTCAAAAATTAAAGACTTAATTAATATTGTCATATAATATAAATAATACTAAATAATTTGAAATTACATATTTAAAGTGACGATTTTTTTAAAAAATAAATTAAAAAATATTAATTCAAAATAGTACTTGTCAATAATATGTTTTTAGATATTATATTATATAAGAAAATTAATTACAAATAATAAAGACTTAATGAATGATACAATAGAAATAATACTAAAATAATCAAAAAGTGAAATAGAGAGATGAATAGTAGTTCTCTAAATTTGGAGAATTACTATTCACCTCTCTATAATGAAGGATAGAGAGTAATATAGAGGGGGGTTGAAGAGTTCATTATCTATTTTACTCTCTAAATATAGAGATTAGAGAGTAAAATAGAGATGAGTTGGAGATGGTTTCAACCCTACACTCTAGTTTACTCTCTAAATATAGAATTATCTATTTTCTCAGATAACCAACTCCAAAACAATTTTCTATTTTACTCTCTAATTTCTTTTCTCTCTCTCCTCAATATTATATTATTATTTCTATCTCATTCTTATTTTCTTATTTCATAATAATTCTTATATTTCTTTTTCTCAATAAGTACTCTATATGATCTTTATGTGATAATTTTTTAAAATTGTTTTATTTAATATAAAATTATATTTTATTTTAAATTAAAAATAATATAAATTGCAATAAAATATTATATAAGATACAAATTAATTGACAAATGCAAGTAAAAGTGAAATACAATTACATAAACACTCAATTTTTTGAAATTATTATGTTGCTTCAATAAATGCTCTATTAATGCATTACTGAGTTCAAAATGAGAATTTTCATCCTTAATATTTTTATGTCTAGCTAAAAGTTGTTCAAATCGGAGATTTTCATCTACAACATTTTTGTCGTTGGAGTTGGAGCCTCTACGACAACTTGAATTGGTGCATAAAGATCACGTCCATCCTCAATTATCATGTTGTTCAATATAATACGTATAGTCATTATATCATGTAGCACTTCTTTTCTCCAAAAACGTGACGATCCTGCAAAAATTGCAAAATGTGGTTTCAAAACTCCGAATGCACGTTACATCTTCTCGGCATGATTCTTATTTCATCGTCAATTAATTATTATGTTATATTGCATTTTATCTTGTATTTATATTATTATGTTATTTATTGTATTGTTATATTATATATAAATTAAAATCGTATTATGTGTTGTATTTTTAAATTATAATTTTTATCTTATCATTTTAATTTTGGGTATTCTTTATAGTGAAAATTAATAATAAAATCAAATTATATTATCAAAAAAATTAAAAAAAATTAAAATACTATTATTTAGAATGAAAGTAGTATATATTAAATAATATATTTTTAAATTTATATTACATTTAAAAAGAAGTATGAATATTTTAGTTAATGACATTATATGTAAAATAATATGTTAATTAGAAAGTAATAGAAATAATAATATAATAGTCAAAAAGTGAAACAGAGAGTATGAATAGTAGTTATCTAAATTTGAAGAACTACCATTCACCTCTAAATTTATTTAAATATATTAGAAGAGAGAGTTTCAACATGTTAGCTTGGTGACATTTTAAGAAAGTTTAAGGGTATAATAGTATTTTCCTAGATCAATTTACTGAAAGAAATTGTATTTTCTGCTTTAATCTTTAGACCACATCAACAGGTACATAAAGATCCATCATTTCTATTAAATTACAATTGTTGCCATCCACTGAAACATCATTAAATGTGATTGGGACCCATTGAACTACACTTCTGGAGTCGGTGTTCCCTCAACTTTTTGCCTTATTTGTTTTTCAAATAAAACACTTAGAGCCATTTTATTTATGAAATGTTCATTGATGAGTTTTGAATTGGTTCTAAATACTTTTTTTTTTAAATGAAGTATTATTAATTCAGGCCAAAAATGTATATATTAAATAATAATTTTCCTGAAGTGTTATATTACATTAAAAAAGTTACGAATATTAAAATTTTAATAAATGATCTTATATAATTTCTGATATGTAAATTACAAATATTATATAATAATAATAATAATAAAATAATCAAATAATAAAATAGAGAGTACTAATAAAAATTCTTCAGTCATCTATACAAATGATGAATAGAGAGTGAAATAGAAAATGAATTAAGAAAGCATTCTTATTTTAATCTCTGAATATAAAGTAAAATAAAAATGGACCGGAGATGGTTGTACATGTTTTTTGTTTCCAAGATATTCATAATTGATAAATATTATCTTTAAAATCAATTATGATTAAATATAAATAATAAATTTTAGAAAATTAAAAAATATCATACGAAATAAAATGAAAAAGTCAATAGACTCCTTACACTTCAAAAATAATTTATTGTGATTAAATAACATCCTCTTCTACTATATTTATAATTTTAGATAATTGAGATTATTCATTAAAATATCAATAGTATATATAATTTATATATAATCATGCATATTTTTATCCTGATATTTTGTAATCAATACAATGTTGGACCCGTGCTGATACGGGTCATTTTTACTAGTGTGAAGAATAGAGAGTAATATAGATGTGGGTTGGAGTGCTCATTCTCTATATTACTCTTCAAATATAAAGAATATAGAGTAAAATAGAGGTGGGTTGGAGATAACTCATTCTCAAATTCAACCTCTACTCTCCAATTATAAAGGAGTTAATATCTCAAAATGTCACTCAACTTTAGAAATTTATCTAGCAAAGTCACTAAACTTTATTTTGTATCACTAAAATCACTCAGCTTAGGCCTTTATATTAATAAAGTCACTCAATCAATTTCTTATTAAAAATAATTCACACCGCAAAAAAATAGTTTTTATATTATGTTCATCATTAAACTACTAAATACATGACTCAACATTACTATTTCATTATAAAATAATAAAATTTTAAAATAAAAGATAAATTTATAAAACTTTGAAACTAAATTTTCCAAACTAGCGTCATGATACATGGAACCCCACTTTTATTTTATTTTTTAAAATGAAAAAAGAAATTCATAGTAAAAAGAAGTTGATTAAACCACTACAACAAGTGTGGTTACCGTCCAATAAAGCAGTAGTAATTTATCAAATGAAATTAATAAAATGATCTTTTATTACTTATTTTTATAATATAAAATAAATTTGTAATTTTAAGCTATTTATTATTATTTTAATTGTAATCAGATATTTTTTAAAAATATTATTTTGTATTTTCTAATGATAAATTTGGTTTAGTGATTTTATTGATATAAATGTCCAAGTTGAGTGATTTTATTGATATAATGTCTAAGTTGAGTGATTTTATTGATACAAAATAAAGTTTAGTGACTTTACTAAATAAATTTCTAAAGTTGAGTGACTCATTGAGGTATTCACTCATTATAAAAATTTGAACAATAGTTCTCCAAATTTTTGAATTTGGAGAACTACTATTCATACAATTTATACCACTTTTTGAATATTTTATTATTATTTTTATTTTTGCATAGTTAACAAGTTACTTTTTATATAAGACTATTGATTAAATCTCTAATATTAATAAACTTTTCAATGTAATAAAACATTTTAAAACTATATTATTTAATAGATACAATTTTTTTCGAATTAATAATATATATATTTTTAATTTCCTCACTTTAAGTGTGTGACATCTCGTAACTTGTAATAGCCAATAATAAGCTAAGAAACTAAAATTTTCAGTTTTGGAAAGAATAGGAAAAATCTGGAAAATTTCCTAAGTGCAAAAAGTGAGTTTTTGGCCATTTCCAAATGGCCATAACTTCAAGCTTAGGATGAGATAGAGTCAGTTAATATATGATTGGAAAGCCCTTGGAGATATATTTTCAACGTCGCTGATTTTGCGCATTTTCGATATCGTATGAGGGAGATATGTCTATCGGAAGTTGGGCAGTTGGGCTAAGGAAGGTCCCGGTCCGGATTTTGGAAAGGGTAAACTTGTCATTTCACCCAACTATTCCCTAATTCATTTTAAAGGTTTATTAGGGGTAAAACTAAGCCTTAATTCAGTTTTAGAAAAGTATTCACGCTTAGGGTTTGGGAGAAAAGAGAAGAGAAGAAGAAAACGGGAGAAAAGTTCAAGGATTCATCAAGAACGCCAAGATCGTCGCGTGGAATTCGTCGGAGGTGATCCCTATTAAGGTATGTGGGATATTTTTGTGTTCGGCTAATTCACCCACACACCAATTTGTTTCAATTTAGATATTTATGAGTTGATTTCATGTTAGAAGTTAAGTTCTTGAAGAAATATTTTGATTTCTTGTTGATTGAATTGTTGACTGCCATTGTTGGTTGAGTTCTTGTTTCTCCGGGTTATTTTTTAGTTGAATTGGATAGTTATGAAGAGTATCAATAGTCTCAGGCGTTTGGTGAAAGAACTAGGAAGGTTTGGAGGGTTGGAGATGAAAAACAAGTTGAAGAATTCGTTAGACGCACCTGGGTAGGGGAAGGCGCGACACGACTGCAATGCACCAAAATTTGGCCGCAGTTAACTGAGGCCTGGCACAACGCGCCACCAGTGCGCCAGAACAAAGCCTCAGTCAACTGAGGCTGGCGCGACGCGCCACCAGTGCGCCGAAATCGGCGTTTTTCTCCCAGTTTTCATAGTTTAGACGTCGTAAGTCCTTCTAAGGTATATTAACACCTTCTAATGATTCTAATTATTTCAATTGATTTATAAACATCTAGAAATCACTAAAGAACTCAAATCATAACCTTGAATCCATAATCCAATCAAGGAAAGTTAAGATCAAAGTCAAAGAAGTTAAGAGTCGAGTCTAAAGCTAAGAACTAGTTCAAAGCAAAGTTTAAAAAGGTTTTCAAGAGTCTTTATTGAACGTTTTAACTTTGTTTTAAGGCTCAAGTTTCAAGTTAAAGTGAAGAGTAAAAGTTGAAGTCTTTTCTTCAAATGAAATATAAAGAAACTAAGTATTCCCTAAGAGTTGACTTAAGATTCAAGCTCAAGTTAAACAAAGAGTAAAGATTTAAGTTCATTTCTCAACAGTTATAAGGGAACTATGTATTCCCTAAAAGTTTATAAATGTTTTTCACATTTAAGTTAAGAGGAAACTAAGATTTTCCAACAGAGTTTTGAACAAGAAAAGGGAACATTGATTCCAAGAGGGCTTCTAAAGCTAAAAGAGTTAAGCAAATTATCTTAACCCAAAGGAAGGAAGTTATTTTTAAAGAATGAGCTAAAGTATATTTTGTGAGTAGTATTGAGCATCGATATGGGGATGAGAGTTCATATTGACTCAAGTCTCCACGTAAACCATGTAGCCATCATGGGTTTTAACGGGTCATACTTTTTAGATAATCATGTAAGTTAAGCTAGTGGATCCGCTAAGTTGAGGAGTCTATACGACGATAAAGTATAGGACAGTTCTTGAAACGTGGGTGAGACGTTGTTTCACCACTTAGGCTCATGGTGGTGGTTTTAGGTTAGAGAATCTCCCACAAAAACTATATTACTTTCATACATTAGTAAAGTTAAGTTTGTTATTGTGTTTCTTTAACGAACTAAGTTATTTTACTGTTTTACAAAGCTTTATATATCTTGCATGAATGTTATTTGCCTTATATATGTTGAGTTGAGTATTCATGAGTAGAGCAGAGCCAAGATACGTTTCTTCTTATTCCGTTCAAGCTTTAAGTTATTGTTTAGCATTCCGACTCGCATACTCATACATTAAATGTACTGATGTCAGTTGGTCTGCATTGTCTTATTATGCAGACACAGCTAACCAGGATCAGCATCCAGCGCATCATTGATCCAGTTTGAGCATTCAGACTCATTGGTGAGCCTTCTTACATTCCGGAGGATCCTTTTTATGCTTTCCAGTCTTTCTATTTCAGAATGTTGTGGGGTCTGTCCCAACATTCATCAAAGTATTTTGGAGGCTTTATAAACGGATAGTCAATTAGTTTAGTTGAGTCTCTTTTATTTCAGATGTTATATTTTGAGACTTAAGGGTCATTTTGGCCAAGACGTTGATTTAAGTATTTATGAGAATGTTTCCTATTTAATCATTGAGTTAAGTATTCCGCTGAGTTAAGTAAGTCAGTTCAAGGGTTCTCTCAAGGCCAACAATGGTAATGGGGTGCCGGCCATGTCCAGGGTATAGGCTCGGGACGTGAAAAATGTGGTATCCGAGCACAGAGTTCCAAAGTCCTAGGGAGTCTATGAAGCTGTGTATGTAGAGTCTTAGTCATCGGTGTAAAGAGTGCCACATCCATGATTAGGAGGCTACAACATTTAGGAATTCCTCACTTCTTTCATGTTACTTTTCGTGCGTTAGATTTCATCTCTGAAAAGTTTTCATGCTTGTGCGTGTTTCAGATCATCACGCCTCCAGGAAGAGCAGTCAAAGGTCGTCTAGCCAGAATAAATATAGAGGAGACGGATGTACCTAATGCACCCGAAGTGCAACCTCAATGGGAAGTTACCAATGTTGAGTTCCTGAGGCTATCTGAATGCTAAGCCAAGTTGTGACTAACCAAGTCGGGTAACAAAGGGGAGCTCGACAAGAAGGGGCAGACACTTCTAGGATTCGGGAACTCTTAAGGATGAATCCCCCAAGTTTTTCTTGTTCAAGCACTACTGAGTATCCGGAAAACTTTGTGGAAGAGCTAAAGAAGGTGTTTGAGGTGATGCATGTGGTCGATATTGAAAGGATTGAGCTAGCGCATATCAGCTGAAGAATCTGGCTAGGACTTTGTTCGACCAGTGGAAAGAGGGCAGAGATAAGGATGCACCACATCAGAGCTGGGCTTGTTTCGAAGAGGCTTTCTTGGGGCATTTCTTTCCTTGATAATTGAAGGAGTCAAAGGTACGGGAGTTCATTACTCTGAAATAGGACTTCTTGAGTGTTCATGAGTATGGGCTGAAATTCACCCAACTGTCTCGCTATGCTCCTGAGATGGTTAAAGATATGAGAAGCATAATGAGTTTCTTTGTCATTGGTTTGGGTCGTACATCTAGTAAAGAGGGCAGAGCGGCAATGCTGATAGTGGACATGGACATATCTCTATTGATGGTTTACGTGCTGCAAGTTGAAGAGGAGAAGATGAGGGACATAAAGGAGTACAGGAACAATAAAACCAAGACTGGGAATGATCTGGGCAGCAGAAAGGTGGTTCGAAGAGACCACAATTTCATAATCAGAAGGGGCATGCACCATTATCTGCTAGTACACCTGTGCCCAGAAAAAGAGGTGAGTATAATGGCCAGAATTCGCAGAACTTCAAGGATAGACTAGCCCAGTCCCAATATAGTGTGGCACAAGGAGGAAGTTTGACTCCTGCATGGGCTAAGTGTGGTAGAAACCACCCTGGTAAATATTGTGATGGATAGACAGGTTGCTTCAAGTGTGGTCAAGAGGGTCACTTCATGAGAGAGTGACCTAAAAATAAGCAAGGTGGTGGAAATCATGGCAATAGAGTTCAATCTTCATTAGTTGCTCCACCAGACAGGGCTGCACCTAGAGGAGCCAGTTCTGGTACTGGCCGAGGGGAAAACCGTCTCTATGCAATCACTAGCCGCCAAGAGCAAGAGAACTCGACAGATGTTGTCACGGGTATGATAAAAGGGTTTACTTTTGATGTTTATGCTTTATTAAACGCAGGAGCAAGTTTATCTTTTGTAACTCCTTATGTTGCAAATAAGTTTGAGATTCTTTCTGACAAACTTTGTGAACCTTTTTGTGTTTCTACCCCTGCTGGAGAGTCTATTCTAGTAGAAAGAGTTTATCGTGATTATCCTATTTCTATCAATCATAAGAACACCATGACTGATCTAGTAGAGTTAGACATGGTAGATTTTGATGTCATTCTAGGAATGGACTGGCTTCATGCCTGTTATGCATCAATAGATTGTAGAATTTGAGTTTTCAAGTTTCAAATTCCTAATGTTACAGTCATAGAGTAGAGTAGTAGTTCAGCAGTGCCTACGGGTCATTTTATTTCGTACCTTAAGGCGAGGAAGTTAGTTTCAAAAGGGTGTATCTATCACTTAGTATGAGTTAATGATTCAAGTGCTGAGGTACCTTACCTCCAGTCAGTTCCTATAGTAAAAGAGCTCCCATAAGTTTTTCATGATGATCTACTAGGAGTCCATCCTGAGAGAAAAATAGACTTCGGCATAAATATTATTACAAATACCCGTCCTATCTTTATTCCACCATATAGAATGGCACCAGCAAAGTTAAAAGAGTTAAAAGAGCAGCTGAAAGATCTGTTTAGATAAAGGTTTTATTCGACCAAGTGTCTCACCTTGGGGCGCTCCGGTCTTGTTTGTGAGAAAGAAGGATGGTTTCCTTAGGATGTGTATAGACTTACGCCAATTGAATGAGGTTATCATCAAGAATAAGTATCCTCTTCCAAGGATAGATGATCTTTTCGACCAACTTCAGGGTGCCACCTATTTCTCAAAATTGATCTCAGATTTAGCTACCATCAATTAAGAGTTAGAGAATGTAACATTCCAAAGACAACCTTTAGAACCAGATATGGGCATTATGAGTTTTTGGTTATGTCCTTTGGGTTGACCAATGCACCAACAACGTTCATGGATCTTATGAACAGAGTCTTCAAGCCTAACTTAGATATGTTTGTTATCGTCTTCATTGATGATATACTAATATATTCAAGGAATGAATACGATCATGCTAGTCACCTCACAATAGTACTTCAAACTTTGAAAGAAAAATAGTTGTAGTCAAGTTCTCCAAGTATGAGTTTTGGCTTAAGTCAATGGCATTCTTGGGACTCATAGTTTCCAGTGATGGGATTAGAGTCGATACCCAAAAGATAGAAGTAGTTCAAAATTGTCCTAGACCCACGTCTCCAATCGATATTAGAATTTTTCTTGGGTTTAGCTGGCTAATTTAGAATGTTTGTTGAGGGTTTTTCATCTATCTCGTCTCCCTTGACCAAGTTGACTCAGAAGACAGTTAAGTTTCAATGGTATGAAGCTTGTGAGAAAAGCTTTCATGAATTGAAAAAGAGGTTAACTACTACTCCGGTTTTGACCTTATCAGAAGGTACTCAAGGTTTTATGGTGTATCGTGATGCATCAAGAGTTTGTTTGGGTTGTGTGTTAATGAAGAAAGGAAAGTTCATAGCCTACGCCTTCAGACAGTTGAAAGTTCACGAGAGGAACTACCTAACCCATGACTTAGAGTTGGCTGTTGTGGTTTTCGCCTTGTAGATATGGCACCACTATTTGTACGGCGTTCATGTGGATATATTTACTGACAACAAGAGCCTACAATATGTGTTCACCCAGAAGGAGCTAAATCTCAGATAAAGAAGGTGGTTAGAACTACTTAAGGATTATGACATGAGTATTCTTTACTACCCATGCAAGGCTAATGTGGTTGTTGATGCCTTGAGAAGGTTGTCCATGGGGAGTACCGCCCATGTTGAGGAAGAAAAGAAGGAGTTAGCTAAAGATGTGCACAGACCTGCACGCCTGGAAGTCAGACTTATGGATTCCACAGAAAGAGGGATAGTGGTGACTAATGGGGCTGAATCATCACTAGTGCCAAAGGTGAAAGAAAAGCAAGACAAAGATCCCATTTTGCTTGATTTGAAGGTGAATGTTCATAAGCAAAAAGTATTGGCTTTTGAATAAGGGGGAGATGGTGTGCTGAAGTACCAAGGTAGATTGTGTGTACCTAGGGTGGATGAACTCCAAGAGAGGATCATGGATGAGGCTCAAAGCTCCAAATATTCCATCCATCCGGGTTCCACCAAGATGTACCGCGATTTGAGAGAGGTATATTGGTAGGAAGGTATGAAGAAGGACATTGCTGAGTTTGTTGCCAAGTGCCCGAATTGCCAGCAAGTGAAAGTAGAACACTAAAGACCTGGAGGTTTGACTCAGAACATATAACTTTCGGAATGGAAGTGGGAGTAATTAATATGTAATTCATCACAGGGTTGCAAAGGTCTTGCAGATAGCATGATTCTATTCAGGTAATTCTCGATAGAATGACAAAATCAACCCACTTTTTGTCGGTAAAGACTACCCATTGGGCTGAGGATTATGCTAAGTTGTACATTCAAGAAGTGGTAAGACTTTATTGAGTCCCGGTCTCTATTATTTCAGACAGAGCATACTATCCATACCTTAGATGATATGCTGAGGGCCTGTGTGATTGATTTCAAAGGAAATTGGGATGATCACATACCTTTCATTGAGTTCGCGTACAATAATAGTTACCATTCAGCACCCAAATGGCTCCATATGGAGCTCTTTATGGGAGACGATGCAAATCTCTTATTGGGTGGTTCGAAGTGGTGAAACAGGGTTTATAGGACAAGATCTATTCCACCAAGCCATGGATAAAGTGAAAATGATTCAAGAGAGCTTGAAGACGACACAGAGTAGTCAAAAGTCCTACACTGATGTGAGGAGAAGGTCATTGGAGTTCGAAGTAGATGATTGGGTATATCTGAAAGTTTCACCCATAAAGGGTGTTATGAGGCTTGGTAAAAAGGGTAAAATTATTCTACGGTATATTGGACCTTATAGAATATCCAAGAGGATTGGTAACGTAGCTTATGAATTGGAGCTACCACAAGACTTGGCAGCGGTTCATCCAGTATTTCATATCTCCATGTTGAATAAGTGCATGGGTGATCCTTCGTTGATTGTATCGACTAAGAATGTTGGGATTAAGGATAACTTTTCATATGAAGAGATTCCGATCAAATTTTAGATCGCCAAGTTTGAAAGTTGAGAACCAAGGAGTTGCGTCAATCAAGAACCTTTGGAGGAACAAATTTGTTGAAGAAGCGACTTGGGAAACTGAAAAGGATATGAATAAGAGATATGCACATCTCTTTGAATCTGGAGAGAATGCAGATCAAGGTACTAATCCTCTTCTTAGCACTTCTTGAACTATGAGTAAGCATGATTGTTACTTGCTTTTGGATTGTTACTGTGCTTAGCATAGTGAAAGAAATCACATTCGAGGATGAATGTTTCCAAGGGGGATATATTGTGACATCTCGTAACTTGTAATAGCCAAGAATAAGCTAAGAAACTAAATTTTTCAGTTTTGGAAAGAATAGGAAAAATCTGGAAAATTTCCTAAGTGCAAAAAGTGAGTTTTTGGCCATTTCCAAATGGCCATAACTTCAAGCTTAGGATGAGATAGAGTCAGTTAATATATGATTGGAAAGCCCTTGGAGATATATTTTCAACGTCGCTGATTTTGCGCATTTTCGATATCGTATGAGGGAGATATGTCTATCGGAAGTTGGGCAGTTGGGCTAAGGAAGGTCCCGGTCCGGATTTTGGAAAGGGAAAACTTCTCATTTCACCCAAATATTCTCTAATTCATTTTAAAGGTTTATTAGGGGTAAAACTAAGCCTTAAATCAGATTTAGAAAAGTATTCACGATTGGGGTTTGGGAGAAAAGAGAAGAGAAGAAGAAAAAGAAAGAAATGTTCAAGGATTCATCAAGAACGCCAAGATTGTCGCGTGGAATTCATCGGGGGTGATCCCTATTATGGTATGTGGGATATTTCGTGTTAGGCTAATTCACCCACACACCAATATTTTTCAATTTAGCAATTTATGAGTTGATTTCATGTTAGAAGTTAAGTTCTTGAAGAAATATTTTGATTTCTTGTTGATTGAATTGTTGGCTTCCATTGTTGGTTGATTTCTTATTTCTCGGGGTTATTTTTGAGTTGAATTCGATAGTTATGAAGAGTACCAATAGTCCCAGGCGTTTGGTAAAGAACTAGGAAGGTTTGGAGGGTTTGGAGATGAAAAACGAGTTGAACAGTTCGTCAGACGCACCTGGGTAGGCAAGGCCAGGCGCGCCACCAGTGCGCCAGAACCAAGAATCAATCAACTGGGGCTGGCGCGGCACGCTACCTGTGCGCCCGGATCAATAATTTTTGCCCAGGTTTTATAGTTTAGCTATTGTAAGTTCTTCTAAGGTATATTAACACCTTCCAATCACCCTAATTACTTCAAATAATTTCTAAACACCTAGAAATCACTAAAGAACTCAAATCATAACCTTGAATCCATAATCCATTCAAGTAAAGTTAAGATAAAAGTCAAAGAAGTTAAGAATCGAGTCTAAAGCTAAGAACTAGTTCAAAACAAAGTTCAAAAAGGTTTTCAAGAGTCTTTATTGAACGTTTTAACTTCGTTTTAAGACTCAAGTTTCAAGTTAAAGCGAAGAGTAAAAGTTGAAGTCTTTTCTTCAAATGAAATATAAAGAAACTAAGTATTCCCTAAGAGTAGACTTAAGATTCAAGTTCAAGTTAAGCAAAGAGTAAAAAGTTAAGTTCATTTCTCAACAGTTATAAGGGAACTAAGTATTCCGTAAAAGTTTATATATGTTTTTCACATTTAAGTTAAGAGGAAACTAAGATTTCCCAACAGAGTTTTGAACAACAAAAGGGAACATTGATTCCAAGAGGGATTTTAAAGCTAAAAGAGCTAAGCAAATTATCTCAACCTAAAGGAAGGAAGTTATTTTAAAAGCATGAGCTAAAGTATATTTTGGGAGTAGTATTGAGTACCGATTAGGAGATGAGAGTGTAAGAATTATTATTATTATTATTATTATTAATTATTTCTTATTTATGGCTCAAGTTTACTTGTAATCCAAGTTATACCATAAATAATATTTAATAAGGAATAGATCTCGTCCGTACATTGGTTACTTGATGGACGTACCAGATTAAATCATAACCTGTATAAATTGGTCCTCCCTCCACCCATTAGGGTTAACCAAATATTCTCTACTATAATTTCATCGCTGACGGTTGTGGTAACATAAAGTTAGGGCAAGGAGGTAGAAACCAATTTACGACAAACGCTTCCGCTTTTCTCTGTAATGATGTCTTCCTCATAAGGTATGTGCTCCTAGCGATCTCTACGTAAGATTATCGTGCTCAAGATCCTGATTATGTTATAAAGTATTTAAATCTTACATGTGGCATCTGAGCCTTGATTGTTTGAACATATAATCTTCATAAATTATATAACTGCATCAGCCTTGGTAGGGTAATAAAGAATAATTACCTCCTACCATCCCTAATAAATAATAATTATGTTTTGTTTTAGATTGCACAAATTTTGAAAATTTTTAATCATTCCATAATATAATAATCATGTTTCTTTTAGATTGTGCAATAAATTAAAGTGGTCGTTATACTAAGTAATAAATAATATGTGTGTACTTAATTCAATATAGTTTGTTAGTCACCAAAGTGGTCAAACTAGAAAATTAATGTTTACACATATAATATTTATGATCACTTGATAAATGTGGTTTAGTACAATTCTTTATTTATTGGCATATTCAATATTTCAAGAGGGACTGGGTCAAATTTTTCAACATGATGCATGTATTATATTTTTCTATTTTGTTAGTCACCAAAGTGGTCAAACTAAAATGTTTAAAATTATTCACAAGCACAAAATTTTATGATGTTATGTGTGCTTTGTATTTATATAGTTTGTTCGTCACCAAAGTAGTCAAACTAGAGAAATTAACGTATACACATATCATGTTTATGATCACTTGATGCATGTATTATGTTTCTATAGTTTGTTAGTCACCAAAGTGGCCAAATTAAAATGTTTAAAATTATTCACATGCACAAAATTTTATGATGTTATGTGTGTTTTGTATTTATATAGTTTGTTATTCACCAAAGTGGCCAAACTAGAGAAAATTAACGTCTACACATATCATGTTTTTGATCACTGATGCATGTATCATGTTTCTATAGTTTGTTAGTCACCAAAGTGGTCAAACTAAAATGTTTAAAATTATTCACATGCACAAAATTTTATGAGATTATGTATGCATTTGTATTCATATAGCTTGTTTGTCACCAAAGTGGTCAAACTAGTATGGTTAAGAAAAATATGCACTCATAAAATTGTCATTTATCTATGAAAGTTAATTAAATGCCTATATTGAAAAATAAATAGATAAATTGACTTTCACTATTGCTAGAACTTAAATTTTTTTACCCAAAGGTAATCTATCATTCTACGAATAGTGAAAAATTATAAGGTAAATTAATATTTTCAATTAAAAATATATTGTATATCCAAAGATGTCGTATATGTTTGGTTAAAATAATTTAATTTCCTATTAAAGATTTAAAAAATGACATTTAAATTATGATAGTGTGTCGTAGTATCTACACAAAGGAGAATTACGATCTACTTTTATCGTTTTACTGAATTCACATCATTTTTATATGTGAGCATATATCTATTTGCAGTTATTCCTCTTCATTCACATGCTTCGTCTGTTATTGACTTCAATCGATTGAACTTCTTTGAATGGCATGAATAAGTCCAGTTCCACTTAGGTGTGATGGATCTTGACTTGGCTCTGCTGAATGACAAACCTACTACCATTACTGATAAGAGCCGTAAGGATGAGAAATCTTTTCATCAATCATGGAAACACTCTAAGAGATTGAGCCTTATGTTCATGCGAATGACTGTTGCTAACAACATTAAGAGTTCTATTTCACAAACAGAAAGTGTCAGGAAATATTTGAAGTTTGTGGGAGAATGTTTTCGTTCACTACGATCAAAACTACTAATCCAAATAAAAAAATAAAAAAATTATTGTTCATGGGAAATCGCATAAAGGCTAAAATTGAAGGCATAGAGACTTATAGTTTGATCTTTGAGACTTGATATTACCTTGATCTATTACAGACTCTTTATGTTTCTTCAGTTTCTAGGAATATGATTTCTCTTTCTAGACTTAATGTTTCTGGATTTAATTTAAAATTTGGACATGGTTGTTTCAATTATACAACAATACTATTTTTATGATTCTAGTGTTCTTATTGACGATTTATATAGATTGAAACTCGACAATAATTAGACGTAGTTCACTAAATGAAAGTTCTGCTTATTTGTGGCATAAGCATTTGGGTCATGTATCCAAAGAACAATTAAAAAGATTAATAAAGAATGAAGTTCTTGCGAATTTGAATTTTGTTGATCTTGATATATGTTTGAATTGCATTAAAGTAAAAGCAAACCAAACATATCAAGAAAGGTGCCACAAGGAGCACTCAGCTTTTTGAAATAATACACACTTATATTTGCGGACCCTTTGATGTTCCATCTTTTAATTGAGAAAAATTTCATCACCTTTATCGATGATTTCTCACATTATGAATTCATCTATTTGTTGAAAGAAAAGTCTCAAGCGGCGGACGCTCTCAAAGTGTACGTTAATGAGGTTATAAGACAATTAGATAGAAAATTGAAAATCATTAGGTCAGATAGAGGTGTTAAATATTATGGAAATTGTAATTAATCAGAATAATGTCTAGGTTTATTTGCAAAATTCCTTGAGAATGGTGAATTTGGTGAGAGTATTGAACGACAAAGTGTGGAAATTAATGAGGTAAGGGTAAATATTTCATTGCCCATGAATGTACATATTTCCACACCAATCACAAATGTTGTTCCTCTTGTTGAAGAGCACTTTGACAATATTGAACAATATTTGGGTGAAACACTTCAAGAAGAAACTAACTCACAAGTATCTGACGCAAATGAACCACAAACAATGTCATAAAGAAAATCGTCCATTATGTGATTTATTTGCAAGAGTTAGATTTTGACATTGGAATTAATAAAGATTTGAATTCATTTTAACAAGCCACAAAAAACAATGAGTCTGATAAATGGATTGATGCCATGAATGAGGAGTTAAATTCCATGGAATATAACAAAGTCTGAGATCTGGTTCAGTAACCAGAAAGTTCTAAAATAATCGAGTGTAGATGAGTCTTCAAGACCAAACACGATTCAAATGGTAATATTGAACGATATAAAGCCAGACTTGTTGCAAATGGATACACTCAAAAAAGGAGGCATTGATTATAAGAGACATTTTCACGGTCTCAAAGAAAAACTCATTAAGAACTATTTTGGCTTTGGTGGCTCATTATGATTTAGAGTTACATCAAATGGATGTGAAAATTGTCTTTCTTAATGGAGACCTCAAGGAGAATGTTAATATGGACTAACCAAAGGATTTCGAAATTAAAGGAAAAGATCAAATAGTGTATAAACTAAAGAAGTCAACATATGGACTCAAACAAGACTCATGAAAAAGGTATATAAAGTTTAATTATACCATAACATCTTTTGGATTAAAGAAAATTACTGTTGATCCGTGTATATATCAAAAGATCAGTGGGAGTAAGTTCACATTTTAGTCTTGTATGTTGATGATATGTTACTTGTTGCTAATGATTTAGGCATAATTACGTAAGACAAATGACTTTCTCTCTATGAACTTTGAAATGAAAGATATGAGTGAAACATCCTATGTGAAAAGGATAGAAATATTCTATGATAGATCACAAGAATTATGGGGACTGTCTTAAAATGGCTATATAAAAAAAAATTAAGAGAGATTTAACATAAACAATTGTTCAACATGAATAGTTCCCTATTAAAAAAAGGACAAATTTAATCTCATGTTATGCCCAAAGAATGATATAGAACGAAAAGAAATGGTCTCAATTCCTTAATCTTCTATTGTTGGAAGTTTGTTGTATGTTCAAACTTGCACAAGACTGTATATTAGCTTTGTAGTCGGAATGTTGGGAAGATATCAATGCATCCCTGGAATTGATAACTAAAAACCTACAAAGAAAGTTTATGGCACGTTATGAAGCCACAATTCATACATTATGGCTGAGAAACATTATTTCAGGACTTGTAATTGTCAACACCATTATCAAGCCGTTGAAAATTTATTGTACTAATGTTGCAGCAGTAATCTTCTCCAAGAATGATAAGTACTCCAAATGTGTCAAACATATCGAATTAAAGTACTTTATTATCAAGGAAGAAATTCAGAAACAAAGAGTGTTACTTACGAATATTAGAACTGATCTCATGATTGCAGATCTGTTAACAAAAGGCTTACAACCAAAGACATTTTATGAACATGTTCAAATAATCGGTCTTGGTAGTACTTATGATTGATACATTTATGATGTTTTTACACTCTAAGCTCAAATTGTGTGTTTCTGATATACATTAATGAATATCTTGTTTCTCATAATGGTGTACACATTATTATTTTGAGATATTACAAGATAAGTCTCTATAAGACATTATTGTGGACTGTAATGTTATATGGTTTATATCTTATGGACCTAGTATGAAAAGTTACTAATGTAGTAGTATATGGAAGGAATTATGTACCTTAAAATTTATGTACAACTTCCAGAACTCGCATTAGTAGTTTGTTTTATTGTGGTATGTATGATAAACATTATAGAAGAGATCTATTGTATGCGCAACTAATGTTTATTAAATATTAATGATATATGGTTACTGGGCCAAGTGTGAGAATGTAAGAATTATTATTATTATTATTATTATTAATTATTCCTTACGTATGGACCAAGTTTACTTGTAATTCAAGTAATACCATAAATAGTATTTAATAAGAAATAGATCTCGTCCGTACATTAGTTACTTGATGGACGTACCAGATTAAATCATAACCTCTATAAATTGGTCCTCCCTCCACCCATTAGGGTTAACCACATATTCTCTACAATAATTTCATCGCTGACGGTTGTGGTAACATAAAGTTAGGGAAAGAAGGTAGAAATAAATTTACGACTAACGCTTCCGCTTTTCTCTGTATGATGTCTTCCTCATAAGGTATGTACTCCTAACGATCTCTATGTAAGATTATCGTGTTCAAGATCCTAATATTATGTTATAAAGTATTTAATCTTACAGAGAGTTCATTGATGTACCGTGGTTTCACGATACTTTCAATGATTTTTCCTTAAGTTTAGTGTGTGTCTAGGGCCTTTTTGTAGTAATTTTAATGTGTTTTTATCTGTGTTTTGCAGGAAAGTTGTCAAAAACGGAAATGCAGAAAACTGTGCAGAAATCAGTGCAGAAGTGACCCATGAAGCAATCGACGGCCCATCGTCTCATCGGCGGACCGTAGGTGGTGACCGTCGATTATAGGTTCGAACATCTGGAAGCAACTTGGGGAATTCTGACCAAGTGTGGGGCTATGGAAGGATCGAAGGTCCGTCGACTGATCGACCGACCGTGATGGCAAGTCATCCATGAGATCAGAAATTGTCCCAGTACCTGTTGTTAAAAAAAAAAAACTAAGTATGGAACGAGGATAAGCATCGACGGACCATAAGTGCATCGACGGACCGTGCTGTTGGTCCGTCGATTGGATCAGAGAAGGTGCGATTTGGAGGCTTGAAGAAGATGCTAAGTATGGACCGACGGAGGCAGTCGACGGTCCGTCGTTTCATCGACGGACCGTCTGTGGAGTCGTCGATTGAAGACGCGTTTTGGGACAAACTTTCCTTATTTTGAACTCCTTTTAATTTAGGACTTTGTTATTATAAATAGGGTTAAAACCTTGGTTTTGGAGTTAGACTTTTTATTATTTTTCATCCTTTTGTTCTTGTAGATTTGACTTTGCAACTTTGCAATTTATTCAAAGTTTCTGGAATCGATTATCAAGTGAATTTTTTTGTTTCAAGTGTTATTTCTGGATTTTCTTCAAACTTGTCAAAGTAAGTACATGAATTATAATTTAACAACCATGAATTATGTTCTTCTAAGCATGGGTAACTAAATCCACAACTAGGGTTGTGGGAACCATGGGTGATTAACAAGGTAACTAGCTAAATAACAATTCTAGAATAGGTTCTTGCATGTATTGATAATTCTTTCATTTAGAAATCTTTTTAACGAGTGCATGCGTTAGAACTTGCCCTATTTCTACTTGCCGGACCAAGGGAGTAGTTAATAGGAAAACAATTATCAACATAGATTTAGTGGACACTAGCTAATGGGCTAGTTTCGATTGGTGCGAAGTAGTAACTAAGTCATACATCAAATATGATGCTTAATATGAAGTAAAGGTAAGGTTTAGTAACTTAGACACACGTAGCCGGACCAGGGTACGGGGTGAAATTCTCTAAATGCCGGACCAAGGATTTAGAGATACATAACTTATCACTTTGAATGCAAGACACAAGAATTGTTATACCTAGGATTACCGCGTTATGAACCTATGGGGAACACTTACACCCTAGTTTTTCTCATCACTTGATAAACACCAAAGTTTTAACCTTGCTATTTGTTTTACTTAGAATTAACTAAAAACTTTTGTTTCACAACCCCCCCTCCCCCTTTAATTAACTATTTTCGGAAAGGACTTGACTAAATAGACGTAATTGTATATTTAAGTTAAGTCTACCTTGTGGGATCGACCCCAACCTACTTGTTGGGTTCTTTACTTGATACGACCGCTTATACTTCTATAAAGAAGTGTAATTTGAGCGTATCAAATTTTGGCGCCGCTGCCGGGGAAAGTGGCTTTTAGATTAACTTTAAGCAGATTACCGAATTTTAGTCAACAATTTCCTAATTTTACTTTTTCTTTTTCTTTTTGTCTCTCTCAGGTCTAGCTCTAGTGTACGCCAAGTACACGGAGCTGAGGAGAACCAACGCTTCAATACGATCCTGAACTGAACCAGACACTCCGCAGAATGAATAACCAACAGAATCCCGGCAATCCTGTCGATGGGATCAATCGTCAACCTCCACCACGATAGATGCTCACAATCAAGTGGTTTCTGATAATCCACTTGATGATGTTTTGAGGAGGCAAACTCCCATTCCACGCCCTCAGGAGTTCTATAGGGGCAACATCAACATCACTGACTTTGATGGGCCTCTTGTCCTACCTCCTCTACCACAGGGTCATACTTTCGTGGTAACTAGTAGCTTGATGCAGATGTTCACCGCCAGAGGTTTGTTTTCAGGGCTACCATCTGAGGATCCACATGCTCACATTGCCAAACTGAGTTCAGTGTGTAAGAGTTGTGTACGGAGGTCAGACTTAAACATGGATGTCATCGGGTTAAGAGTGTTCCCTCTCTCATTGACGGGAGAGGTCGCGACATGGTTTACTGAGTTGCCTTATAACTCGATCTATACTTGGGACTAGTTGAGAGATGTGTTCCTAGCGCGTTACTACCCGGTATCTAAAAAGCTCAACCATAAATATAGGGTGAACAACTTTGTGGCATTACCTGGGGAGTCGGTGAGTAGCTCTTGGGATAGATTCACCTCATTCATAAGAAGTTTCCCAAACCACCGCATTGATGATGAGTCGTTGAAAGAGTACTTCTATCGGGGGCAAGATGACAATAATAAGTCAGTGCTTGTGTAACATTCCAGAAAATGTACTTGTCTAGTGAAGAGTCTATTAGGTTTTAAGGATATGTATTGGGGTACATAGGCATTCCAATGCCCAATATTGAGTAATATTGGGCATGTTAGAGAATATTGTCTTAAGTGCGTTAGCCAATTTCTATGTATTCACAAGTAACTTAAAATACAATCCAAGCTTGTTTAGGAATTGTACCTGCAATGAAGACCCTAAGCTAAAATTCTTATTTTCATCGCTTACAAACATTAGGTACTAGGCATCCAAGTGTCAAGCCTAAGTACCATAGCACATGATCATTTAAAATGATCATGTAGATTAAGCAGTGCCCAAGGACATAGTGAGGATCCTTGGGGCAAGAAGTGAACTTTCCAAGTGCAAACAGAGTGCACGGTTAGAAAAGTGCATGACAACACATGTGCTACCGGCCGAGAGACCAAGCCCAACCGATTCGGTTAGGGCGATTAGGGGACAGGCATGCATCGGGTCAAGCCACGTGGGGCCGAGCATCCTAACCAGTCCTAGGCTCTAACTAACTGACCTAACTAGCTAACTAACCTAGGACTAATTAAAATGAACTAACTAGTGTGCCCGACATCCTAAGACCTAACCGGGTGACACTAGCCGAGTAGCTAACTAAAGAAACATCCTAGTACCTAACCTAGGATGGTCCAAAGGGGTTAGTTATGGTCCTAGCGACTTATGAGTACTTTAGTAATTACCCTAGGTCACTTAATTAATTAAATTAGCAACTTAATTAATTAATTTAAATTCATGGTCAAACCGAGACCCTTAGCAATTTTCAAAATTTGGCTAAGTCAAATGCTATCCTATTTTTAGTCAATTTAGGAGGGGCGTTTTGGTAATTTGCTAATTAATTTATTTAATTAAGTTATTTAGCCTAAGTTGAATTAGTCAATATTCAGTTCCTAAGACTTAGACTCACGTTTAAACAGTAGAAACCTATGACTGAAAAATAGTGAGCAAACGTAAGAAAAACCTTAGGCGATTTCAAGGCAGTTCTTCAAGATTTCTGTGCAAAGTATAGGGTGATCTTCGTAGATTCAATTCTACAGTAAGGTATGGGTTTTTTCTCTTGAATTCCTTTCCCCAGGAGGCTTTTCAAACGTTTTGAATTCAAGAAAACCGAAACTAGGGTTGTTCCCAATGAAATTGTCGAATGTTCATCTCCCTAGTTCTCCCTATTTCCGATTCTAGTAGTATGTATAATGTAAATCTCAAGCATGTTGTTGGTATGTGGTGCTAACGTATCATTATGTGTAGGTTTCTGTGATTTATAATGTTGAATGAGACCTATAGGTTAGATCCATATGATTAGAGTATTATTTACATGAGATAAGATATGTGGTAATGCCTAATTGTGTTCGAGAAGATAAAATTGCTATAAGTCATTTATGAATTCAGTTTATTGTTGAAAGAAATGAAGATTTCGATTACTGTGTGTGTTTACAGTAGATATGTTTGAAAGTGTTTGGAATGCAATGTTTCCAAGAAGAAATAAGAATGAGAATCAAAGCTAGTTAATGAATCTTCAATGCCAAATCAACGTACTGAATTGTTCTTATAGGCTAATCAAAGGCTAAAAGTTGGCTTGCTTAAAATGATAAGATTACTATAGTATATGCATGAAGTTAATTGACTTGGCTAGTGATAATATCAAAGTTTGATTTATGCCAATAAATTGGCTAGCAATATTATTTCCAAAAATATGTAATAGAATTGGCCAATGATTAAGTCATACCAATATTAATTCAATGAACTCATAACATAGGGTCTGTAAATGACTGGGACAAGTCCCAACATACCCTATCTAAATGAACTTGTGAATATAGTAGCACATTGAATAAATCCTTATAACTTTCATAAAGAATGGTACAAGACTATCAATTAACGTTGAACAAGATAAGGTGAGTAATAAAATAACTAAAAGCTTATGAGTTATGAAATTGACCTAATATAGGGTGTTAAAGGAAGTAAGACAAGTCTCACTTACACTTAAACGATTATGTCAAAGATACTCACATAAGAGGGTGTTAGAAATCGTGAGACAAGTCTCACTCACACCATGATGATAATGTAAGATTTAAGTTCACATTCATCAAGTACAGAAAGGGATGACCAGTCATCCATTGAGCTAAGTATACCTTATACTAGAAGCAAGCTTCCACAATGTATGAGTCAACTCTAAAAGTTGTACAGTATAATAAATCTGAGCTAAGCACCGATAGACTTGCAATGAGCTTGTGCCAGCACATGTATGTCTCATGAGACGAGACTACCACCAAGGTGGATAAGAGTCTCCAAAGTCTCCTAGTCTTTGAACTATGTCACCAGCATAGGTTAGTAGCTAGTGGATCCACCTAAGAAAGCTGGGGAGTATTCGGTTTCACTTTGGCCGGTGAACCACCTCTTTTCGGTGTGGGGAAGACACTGGATTTCATGTTAGCTCATATGATCTATATTGGTTAAATGCTCAAGAAACTATTCGGTTTTACTTTAATTTTTGGTGTGGGGAAGACACTGTTTTCATGTTACCTCACATGATCTATGTCAGTTAATAGATTTCAGTAAGAAAGTAAGAAAGAAAGAAAGAAAGAAGTAGGAAGATGAGGGGTGTTCGGATAAGATGACTAAAGGGTGAAGTTAGACTAAGTAATGATGTAAGTCTTCTTATTCATTGCACAGAAAGATCGCAATTGAAGTCTTAAAAGAATTTCCTAAGTCAACCTAGCATGCTCAAAGTGAACGTGACATCAAAGAAGAAGAAATGTAAGTTCAAAGTGAACTAAGTAAGCAAAAGCATGAGAATATCAAATCATCAATGTTTGATAAAAATGAAGTTTTAATAGTTATTGGTTGATGCCAATACTGGAGTATGAATATATGCCCAGTATCTAGGTGTTATGCAAATAATAAAAAAAAAATGGGCATAACCAACAAAGATTGGCTTATATAGACTTCATGCCCAATTTAACAAGAATGAAAAAAATAACTTGTGAGTAGGGTAGCCAGATCATTTCCTTAATCCTTTGGATTTCTTACTTGATTCATTGTAGGTATGGGACTACAATGAATAATTGAACTCGTAAGTGAAATATAGGATCAAAGGAGATCATTGAACTACACAACAGAAAGAAGAAAAGACTGAAAAATAAACTAAGGCTGGGAGAGGGAGCTCTCAGCCCAAGGGGAGTAAAATTATTAACTCTTGCTTGAGTTGTTCTAAATTTATGTTCATGATTCCAAGGTCTTATGTTCATATAGAAAATGAGTTGTGTGCTTTAAATGCATGAAAATATGTCATATTCATTGCATGATTCATAATTAACTAATTAGGAAATTGAAGTGAAGTACTTTCCGAAAATGACATGTTGCTAGAGGAAGAGCTTTCCTTAATCATGCATATTCCTTATGTGTTTATGTGCATACACTCATACTTAGTACAAGTGTGTACTAACCCATATACAATTACTATTTTTATAGGATGCCTACGCTTTCTAGCTTTAGTAGATTATACATAGCTAGTGGATGTTGTCCCTAGCGTTTCCTTTCAAAACATTTGTTCAAGCTTATGTATTAAGGCCGGTTTAGCAACTATTACTATTATTATGAATTCTTTATTTCAATTGTTTAATCTATTGATAGATGGTTGTTTAGTTTGAGCCGTTAGTATATCATTCTTATGCAGTTATATGAAGTCTAAGTACACTTCAGTAAAGTTTTAAATTCTCCGCTAAATTTAACTGTATGATTGTGATGAAAGCTAAGAAGAGGCTTGTCTGCAACCTCTGAGAGGTTAACGACGACGGTCTCATCTGGGGTCTAGGATCCGGGTGTGACAAACTTCATATCAGAGCATGAGGTTAAATTATTTAGGAACTAAGGCTCAAAATAACCATGTTGCGTAGTTTAGCTTATGGTTGTGAAGTGCACCAACACCATGACTTAGAGACTTAGTGATGTTAAGAATCTTCCCTTCTTCTACTCTTTATCGTGTTGTGTAGAGTTTTGACATTTTGTGTCATTCTAGCATCTAACTTCCTTTTTGTGTAAAAATGAACACAAGAATTAGGATGGCCGAGTGGTCTAAGGCGCCAGACTCAAGATCTGGTCTTCGCAAGAAGGGCAATGATAGAAATGCCTTGTGTGACAGAAAGTCGTGTGGTAAGTGTGGCCGTTTGCATGGAGGTGAGTGTATGGTAGGTACTAATGACTACTATGGGTGCGGAAAGAGTGGGCATATGATCAGGGACTACCCACATGTGAAGAATCAGGCCAAGGCAGATACTCAGCCTCGGCCTAATCCTACTGCTGCAACCGAGCCTCCCAAGAGGAACAGGTTCTATGCTTTGAAAGGTAGAGAGGAGCAAGAGAAGTCAACTGATGTTGTCACTGGTAACTTGCTTGTCTTTTCTTTTCCTGTGTATGCAGTTAGATCCAGGATCCACTTTGTCTTTTGTTACTCCTTTAGTAGCTAGCAAATTTGACTTGCTTCCTGAGATCTTGCATGAAGATTTTCTAGTTATTACTCCCATAGGAGACAACATTAGAGCTGAAAGATTTTATAGAGATTGCCCAATAACGGTTCTTGATAGAGTTACCTATGCGGACCTAATAGAATTAACCATGCTTGACTTTGATATAATTTTGGGTATGGATTGTCTCCATAAATGCTATGCTACCATAGACTGTCGAAATAGGGTAGTAAGGTTTCAGTTTCCTAATGAGTTAGACCTGGAATGGGTCATAGTTCAAATCCAACATGCCAAATAGTTTCCCATCTTAAAGCCAATAAGATGTTATCTAAGGGGTATTTATACCACTTAGTCAGAGTCAATGACTTAGAACATGAAGTTCCTTCCATAGACTCTGTGTCCATAGTGAATGAGCTTCAAGATGTCTTTCCGGAGGATTTACCAGGAATCCCTCCTGAACGCGAAATTGACTTTGGTGTTGACTTAGATCCCAACACCAAACCAATATCCATTCCTCCCTATATAATGGCTCCAGCTGAGCTCAAAGAGTTGAAGTTGCAGTTAAAAGATCTACTTGATAAGGGCTTCATTCAGCCGAGCATATCTCCATGGGTTGCTCCAGTGTTGTTCGTTAAGAAAAGGGATGGAACCCTTAGAATGTGTATCGATTATCGGCAACTCAACAAAGTCACTATAAAGAACAAATACCCTATTCCCAGAATTGATAATCTATTTGATCAGCTCCAAGGTTCAAGTTTCTTTTCTATAATAGATCTCCGGTCAGGGTATCACCAGCTTAGAGTGAGACAAGAGAACGTTCCTAAGACTGCCTTCCATACTAGGTATGGTCATTACGAGTTTTTTGTCATGTCATTCGATCTCACTAACGCACCAGCAGCGTTTATGGACCTTATGAATAGGGTCTTCCGTGAATACCTTGATTCTTTTGTCATAGTATTCATAGATGACATCCTCATATACTCTAAGACCATAGAAGAGCATGAACAACATTTGAGAATGACAGTGCAAGTACTCAGGGAACATCAGTTGCATGCAAAATTCAGCAAATGTAAGTTTTGGCTGAGATCAGTGATCTTCCTTGGTCATGTTGTGTCCGACCAGGGTATAGAGGTTGATCCGAAAAAGATTGAGTTAGTAAAGAATTAGCCGAGACCCCTCATTCCTACAGACATCCGGAGTTTCTTGGGTTTGGATAATTACTATCGTAGGTTTGTTGAGGGCTTTTCCTCTATTGTTGCTCCATTGACAGCTTTAACAAAGAAGAAGGCGAAGTTTGAGTGGTCTGAAACTTTTGAAAAGAGCTTCCGAGAGCTCAAAGACCGACTCACTTCAGCCCCAGTTCTCACATTGCCGAGGAGTGGTGAAGGGTATGTGAGTACTGTGATGCTTCCAGAGTAGGTTTGGGATGTGTTCTTGTGCAGATAGCAAGGTGATTGTATATGCATCAAGATAGTTGAAAATCCACGAGAAGAATTACCCTACCATGATCTTGAGTTAGCTGCTGTGGTATTTGCGTTAAAACTTTGGAGACATTACTTATATGGTGTACATGTGGATGTATTTACTAACCATAAAAGTCTTCAGTACGTTTTTACACAGAGAGAATTGAATCTTTGTCAGAGAAGATGGCTAGAGATGCTCAAGGATTATGACATAAGTGTCCACTATCACCCAGGTAAAGCCAATGTAGTGGCCGATGCTTTGAGCCGATTGAGCATGGGCAGTGTGTATCATATTGATGATGAGAAGAAGGAGCTGGTTAAAGAGGTACACCAATTGGCTATGTTAGGTGTACGGTAGGTAGGTACACCAAATGGGGGTGTTTAAGTTCATTCCAGTTCAGAATCCTCATTTGTTGTAGATGTTAAAGCTAAGCAGCATCTCGACCCAGTACTCATGGAGTTGAAAGACTCAGTGTTGAGTAAGCTGAATGAATCATTCTCCCTAGGGGGGATGGTGTGCTTAGATACCAGGGCAGATTGTGTGTGCCCAATATTGATAATTTGAGACCTAATATTATTGCAGAGGCTCATGGCTCTAGGTATTTCATTCATCTAGGTCCCACCAAGATGTATCATGATCTCAAGGAGATCTATTAGTGGGAAGGTATGAAGCGAGATATTTCTAAGTTTGTGGAGGAGTGCCCCAATTGCCAATAGGTTAAGGCCGAACACCCTAAGCCTTGAGGTCTTACCCAGTCGATTGAGATCCCAACATGGAAGTGGGAGGCTATTAATATGGACTTTGTGGTTGGTCTGCCCAGGACTAGGAAACTGCATGATTCCATTTGGGTTATTGTTGACAGGATGACTAAGTCTGCTCACTTCATTCCTGTGAAGTCTACTTATAGGGCCGAAGATTATGTCAAGCTGTATATTGATGAGATAGTGAGGTGGCATGGGATCCCTTTATCTATCATTTCGGATAGGTGAGCCCAGTTCACTTCTCACTTTTGGAGATATTTCCAAAAGAGCTTGGGTACACAAGTGAAGCTCAATACTGCTTTCATCCTCATACGGATGGACAAGCACCATTTAGACCCTTGAAGACATGCTGAGAGCATGTGTTATTGACTTCAAGGGGAGTTAGGATGATCACTTGCCACTGATTGAGTTCTCTTATAATAATAACTACCATTCCAGTATTGGGATGGCGCCTTTTGAAGCACTGTATGGTAGGAGATGTCGGTCCCCAGTTGGGTGGTTTAAGGTAGGAGAGTCTGCCATCTTTGGCCCTGAGATCATACATGAGGCAGTGGAAAAGGTGAGAATGATTGGGGATAGATTGGCTACTGCTTACAGTCGTCAAAAATCCTATGCTGATAACAAGAAGAGGGCTCTTGAATTTGAAGTAGGTGATCAAGTCTACCTGAATATATCACCCATGAAATGGGTGATGAGGTTTGGTAAGAAAGGGAAGTTAAGTCCGAGGTATATAGGTCCTTATGAGGTCTTGCAGCGAGTAGGGAATGTTGCCTACGAACTGAAGTTACCAAATTACTTGGCTTCTGTTCATCCAGTGTTTCATGTTTCGATGCTTAAAACGTGTGTAGGTGATCCAACATCCATCATGCCTGTTGAGGGGTTAGGAGTCGATGAGAACCTTTCTTATGAAGAGGTTCCAGTTGAAATTTTAGATCGCCAAGTGAAGCAGCTGAGAAACAAGGAGGTTGCCACCATAAAAGTGTTATGGAGGAACCACCTTGTTGAGGGAGCAACATGGGAGGTCGAGGCCGACATGAGATCCCGTTACCCTCACTTGTTCAGTTCTTGAGGTTAGATATGCTCTTCCTAAGTCTTATTTTTTTAGAAAACTCTAAATTTTAGTGCATTAGTCGGTTTTGGTGTTTTAAGTCCATAACTGTGTGTTTTATACTTGCACTATATGAGCTAATATGAGTTCATGCTTGCATTCATGTTGCTGTTTTTGTATAACGTTGACATGATTTTTGTGTCGCATGAGTTGTGATGTGCATTGAGTTAAAGTAAGATTGAGAAGGAAGTTCCTCAATCTCATATATGAAGCTTCAGAGAAGCTTTGAGTGATGTGCATCATCCAGAGTAAATTGTGAATCAGATATTCACAAAGAGTAAAGTTTCAAGTATGTTGATGTGTGTTTTTCGAAAATATCCTCTTTGATTCAAGATGATGTGGTGTCATTCGGGGATGAATGTTCCTAAGGGGGGGATAATGTAACATTCCAGAAAATGTACTTGTCTAGTGAAGAGTCTATTAGGTTTTAAGGATATGTATTGGGGTACATAGGCATTCCAATGCCCAATATTGAGTAATATTGGGCATGTTAGAGAATATTGGCTTACGTGTGTTAGCCAATTTCTATGTATTCACAAGTAACTTAAAATACAATCCAAGCTTGTTTAGGAATTGTACCTGCAATGAAGACCCTAAGCTAAAATTCTTATTTTCATCGCTTACACACATTACGTACTAGGCATCCAAGTGTCAAGCCTAATTACCATAGCACATGATCATTTAAAATGATCATGTAGATTAAGCAGTGCCCAAGGACATAGTGAGGATCCTTGGGGAAAGAAGTGAACTTTCCAAGTGAAAACAGAGTGCACGGTTAGGAAAGTGCACGGCAACACATGTGCTACCGGCCGAGAGACCAAGCCCAACCGATTCGGTTAGGGCGGTTAGGGGACAGGCACGAGTCGGGTCAAGCCACATGGGGCCGAGATTCCTAACCAGTCCTAGGCTCTAACTAACTGACCTAACTAGCTAACTAACCTAGGACTAACTAAAATGAACTAACTAGTGTGCCCGACATCCTAAGACCTAACCGGGTGACACTAGCCGAGTAGCAAACTGAAGAAACATCCTAGTACCTAACCTAGGATGGTCCAAAGTGGTTAGTTATGGTCCTAGCGACTTAGGGGTACTTTAGTAATTACCCTAGGTCACTTAATAAATTAAATTAGCAACTTAATTAATCAATTTAAATTCATGGTCAAACCGACACCCTTAGCAATTTTCAGAATTTGGCTAAGTCAAATGCTCTCCTATTTTTAGTCAATTTAGGAGGGGCTTTTTGGTAATTAGCTAATTGATTTATTTAATTAAGTTATTTAGCCTAAGTTGAATTAGTCAATATTCATTTCCTAAGACTTAGACTCACGTTTAAACAGTAAAAACCTACGACTGAAAAATTGTGAGCAAACGTAAGAAAAACCTTAGGCGATTTCAAGGCAGTTCTTCAAGATTTTCGTGCAAAGTACAGGGTGATCTTCGTAGATTCAATTCTACAGTAAGGTATGGGTTTTTCTCTATTGGATTCCTTAGGCTTTTCAAATGTTTTGAATTCAAGAAAACCGAAACTAGGGTTGTTCCCAATGAAATTGCCGAATGTTCATCTCCCTAGTTCTCCCTATTTCCGATTCTAATAGTATGTATAATGTAAATCTCGAGCATGTTGTTGGTATGTTGTGCTAACATATCATTCTGTGTAGTTTTCTGTGATTTATAATGTCGAATGAGACCTATAGGTTAGATCCGTATGATTAGAGTATTATTTACATGATATAAGATATGTTGTAATGCCTAATTGTGTTCGAAAAGATGAAATTGTTATAAGTCGTTTATGAAATTAAGTTTATTGTTGAAAGGAATGAAGGTTTCGATTACTGTGTATGTTTACAGTAGATATGTTTGAAAGTGTTTGGAATGTAATGTTTTCACGAAGAAAAAAGAATGAGAATCAAAGCTAGTTAATGAATCTTCAATGCCAAATCAACGTACTGAATTGTTCTTATAAGCTAATTAAAGGCTAAAATTTGGCTTGCTTAAAATGATAATATTACTATAGTATATACATGAAGTTAATTGACTTGGCTACTGATAATATCAAAGTTTGATTTATGCCAATAAATTGGCCAGCAATATTATTTCCAAAAATATGTAATAGAAATGGCCAATGATTAAGACATACCAATCTTAAATCAATGAACTCATAACATAGGGTATGCCAATGATTGGGACAAGTCCCAACATACCCTATCTAAATGAACTTGTGAATATAGTAGAACATTGAATAAATCCTTATAACTTTCATAAAGAATGGTACAAGACTATGAATTAACGTTGAACAAGATAAGGTGAGTAATGAAATAACTAAAAGCTTATGAGTTATGAAATTGACCTAATATAGGGTGTTAAAGGAAGTGAAACAAGTCTCACTTCAACTTAAATAATTATGTCAAAGATACTCACATAAGAGGGTGTTAGAAATCGTGAGACAAGTCTCACTCACACCATGATGATAATGTAAGATTTAAGTTCACATTCATCAAGTACAGAAAGGGATGACCAGTCATCTATTGAGCTAAGTATACCTCATACTAGAAGCAAGTTTCCACAATGCATGAGTCAACTCTAAAAGTTGTAAAGTATAATAAATTTGAGCTAAGTACCGATAGACTAGAAATGAGATTGTGCCAGCACATGTAAGCCTCATGAGACGAGACTACCACCAAGGTGGATAAGGGTCTCCAAAGTCTCCTAGTCTTTGAACTATGTCGCCAGCATAGGTTACTAGCTAGTGGATCCACCTAAAAAAGCTAGGGAGTATTCGGTTTCACTTTGGCCGGTGAATCACCTCTTTTCAGTGTGGGAAAGACACTGGATTTCATGTTAGCTCACATTATCTATGTCGGTTAAATGCTCAAGACAGTATTTGATTTCACTTTAGCCGGTTAACCACCTCGTTTCGGTGTGGGGAAGACACTAGATTTCATGTTATCTCACATGATCTATGTCAATTAATGTTAAAGATTTCAGTAAGAAAGAAAGAAAGAAAGAAGTAGGAAGATGAGGGGTGTTCGGATAAGATGACCAAAGGGTGAAGTTAGACTAAGTAATGATGGAAGTCATTCTTATTCATTGCACAGAAAGATCCCATTGGAAGTCTTAAAAGAATTTCCTAAGTCAACCTAGAATGTTCAAAGTTAGCGTGAG
Organism: Solanum sitiens; assembly: GCA_016801875.1. Classification (NCBI taxonomy): domain Eukaryota; kingdom Viridiplantae; phylum Streptophyta; class Magnoliopsida; order Solanales; family Solanaceae; genus Solanum; species Solanum sitiens. The sequence continues at coordinate 1,065,642 of JABWTJ010000035.1, read as the reverse complement.
ATCAAAGAAGAAGAAATGTAAGTTCAAAGTGAACTAAGTAAGCAAAAGCATGAGAATATCAAATCATCAATGTTTGATAAGAATGAAGTTTTAACAGTTATTGGTTTATGCCAATATTGGAATATGAATATATGCCCCAGTATCTATATATTATGCAAATAATTAAAAAAATGGGCATAACCAATAAAGATTGGCTTATAAAGACTTCATGCCCAATCTAACAAGAATGAAAAAAATAACTTGTGAATAGGGTAGCCAGATCATTTCCTTACTCCTTTGGATTTCTTACTTGATTCATTGTAGGTATGGGACTACAATGAATCATTGAACTCGTAAGTTAAACATAGGATCAAAGGAGATCATTGAACTACACAACAGAAAGAAGAAAAGACTGGAAAATAAACTAAGGCTGGGAGAGGGAGCTCTCGGCCCAAGGGGAGCAAAATTATTAACTTTTGCTTGAGTTGTTCTAAAATAATGTTCATGATTCCAAGGTCTTATATTCATATAGAAAATGAGTTGTGTGCTTTAAATGCATGAAAATATGTCATATTCATAGCATGATTCATAAATAATGAATTAGGAAAGTGAAGTGAAGTACTTTCCAAAAATGGCATGTTGCTATAGGAAGAGCTTTCCTTAATTATGCATAGTCCTTATGTGTTTATGTGCATACACTCATACTTAGTACAAGTGTGTACTAACCCGTATACAATTACTATATTTATAGGTGCAGGTCCTTGAGAAGATTGAAGATTCGTTGAAGTTGTTTGGACTAGTACCTTCACACTTTGGTAGGCCCTCTTGAGTTCGAGGATGGCTACGCTTTCTAGCTTTAGTAGATTAGACATAGCTATTGGATGTTGTCTCTAGCGTTTCCTTTCAAAACATTTGTTCAAGCTTCTGTATTAAGGCCGGTTTGGCAACTATTACTATTATTATGAATACTTTATTTCAATTGCTTAATATATTGATAGATGGTTGTTTAGTTTGAGCCGTTAGTATATCATTATTATGCAGTTATATGAAGTCTAAGTACACTTCAGTAAAGTTTTAAATTTTCCTCTAAATTTAACTGTATGATTCTGATGAAAGCTAAGAAGAGGCTTGTCTGCGACCTCTCAGAGGTTAATGACGCTGGTCTCATCTGGATCTAGGATCCGGGTGTGACACCTTGATACGATTGCGGGTGGTTCTTATGGTGAGTGTACTTATGCAGAGATCGCAGAGAAAATAGAGAAAATCTCCCGCAATAATAAAGCTTGGAGCACTAGGAAGTCGGATACTGGGAGAAATACCTTTGCAGTGCAAGCTACACACAACCCGGCCGCCGATGAGATTCGTGAGGAGATGGCTCAAATGAGAACTGAGCTCGGGTTGGTTTTGAAACATGTCACTGGAGGTACGGAGAAGGTAAATGCGGTGAATTATTTGACTAAACCACCACCGCCGGTTGATGAGTACTACTATGAAGAAGATTCTTATGCAGTGAATGAGCAGACGGGGGGTTTCCGACCGAACGCCCAAGGCTCCAATCAGGAGAATTGGCGCCAAGGTCAAGGAAATCAAGGTCGGAACTATGGGAATTACAACAGAGAAGGCCATTATGTTCGAAAAGGAAACAACAACCGTGATAACAACTTCAACCGGGGTAACTATGATAATTGAAACGATCGAAGTGGACCCTATGTTCCACCTCAAAATCGAGAATTTGCTCCTAGGGATGGTGGAGGTAGTATGGCGTGAGTTGAAGATGATGAGGAGGTTTGACGCTAGTGATGAGCACGCCAAAGAGTTGAGAGGTGATTTGGCTAATATTGGGCAAAAGGTGGATGCACATGCAGTCTCTATTAAGCATCTTGAGTTGCAAATGGCCCAATTGTCTACTACTGTGAACCCTCATCAACCGGGTACTCTTCCTAGCAATACCATCCAAAATCTAAAAAATGATGGACATTGTATGTCAGTCACAACTCGAGGAGGTAAGCAAACCATTGATCAACCTATGTCTTCTGGCGTAGAAGATGAGGTGACACGAGATGATGAGGTAGTAGAAGTTAGTGGTGAGTTGGTAAATGAAGCGGTGAAAGAAGCAGAGATGCCCCAAAAGGTGATCCACGTGCCTAGACCACCACCACCATTTCCGCAAAGATTAGTGAAGAATACTAAGGATGGTAAATACCGGCGTTTTATTACTATGTTGAAACAACTTTTCATCAATGTCCCTTTGATAGAAGCTCTTGAACAAATGCCCGGTTACGCCAAGTTTATGAAGGATATGGTTACGAAGAAGAGATTGGTAAGTTTTGAGGATGATGACCAAATACAACATTGTAGTGCTATTGCTACAAGGTATCTTGTGCAAAAGAAGGAAGATTCGGGCGCTTTCACTATTCCATGTACCATCGGGTTGTTACATTTTGCTAAAGCACTTTGTGATCTAGGTGCAAGCATAAATCTCATGCCTCTCTCGATTTACAAGAAATTGGGTTTGAGTGACCCAAAGCCTACAGCAATGTGGTTACTGATGGCCGTTCTAACGATGAAGAGACCTATTGGATACTCCATGATGTATTAGTGAAGGTGGAGTCATTTATATTTCTGGCCGACTTTGTGATTCTTGACTGTGAGGTGGATTTCGAGGTGCCCATTATTCTTGGGAGACCATTCCTTGCTACTGGTCGCGCTTTGGTTGATATGGAAAAGGGGCAGATGAAGTTTCGGTTAAATAATGAAGAGGCAACTTTTAACATTTGTAGATCCATGAAGCAGAATGGTGAGATCCAAACGATATCTGCTATATCTTACAGGGTTGAGAGTACGTCTGAGGTACAAATCGAAGAGCGCCTTGGTGTTGAGGCACTAGCGGCAGTGATCATTAATTTTGAGAGTGATGGTATTGAAGAGTATGGTTCATTGGTTGCGGCACTTGATCGAGGTGATTTTCGGTTCAAACCAAAAAAATTAGAGTTAGATATGAAACATCGCGAGTCTCCACCAGCGAAATCATCTATTGAAGAGGCTCCAAAATTAGAGCTTAAAGCTCTACTGTCTCATCTGAGGTATGTGTTTTTGGGAAAAGATGACACTTTGCCGGTAATTATTGCGTCGGATTTGAATGTGCAACAAGTAGAGTGTTTGGTGGAAGTGTTGAAGAGGTTCAAGAGAGCTATTGGGTGGACTATTGTGGATATTATTAGGATCCCTCCCGGTATTTGTTTACACAAAATCCAACTCATGCCCGATCATAAGTCAAGTATTGAGCACCAGAGACGTTTGAATCCGCCTATGCAAGAGGTAGTGAAGAAGGAGATTATTAAGTGGTTGGATGTTGAAGTCATATATCCCATCGCAAATAGTAGTTGTGTATGCCCTGTTCAGTATGTGCCCAAAAAGGGGGGAATGACAGTGGTTCCAAATGAGAAGAATGAGCTTGTTCCCATGAGGCCAGTGACCGGATGGAGAGTGTGTATGGATTATCGGAAGTTGAATGCATGGACCGAGAAGGACCATTTTCGTATGCCCTTCATGGATCAGATGTTAGATAGACTCGCGGGAAAATGATGGTACTATTTTCTTGATGGCTATTTGGGTTACAATCAAATCTCTATTGCACCGAAAGATCAAGAGAAAACCACCTTAACTTGCCCTTATGGGACTTTCGCATTCAAGAGGATGCCTTTTGGCTTATGTAATGCACCGGCTACTTTTCAGAGATGTATGATGTCGATATTCTCTGATACGGTTGAGGACACTATTGAGGTGTTTATGGATGGATTTTCTGTCGTTGGAGACTCTTTTGATCGTTGTTTGAGTCACTTGGCCCAAGTTCTCAAAAGCTGTGAAGATTGCAACCTTGTGCTAAATTGGGAGAAATGTCACTTCTTGGTGAAAGAGGGTATTGTATTGGGCTATCGCATCTAAGAAAAGGGAATAGAGGTTGATCAAGCAAAAGTAGAGGTTATTGAGAGACTTTCTCCACCCATCTCTGTAAAGGGTGAGAAGTTTTCTTGGGCATGCGGGCTTCTATCGAAGATTTATTAAGGATTTCTCAAAAATTGCACATCATCTGTGCAAGTTACTTGAGAAGGAATGTAAATATGTTTTTGATGAATCTTGTCGGAAGGCATTTGGAGAGTTAAAAGAGAAGTTAGTGTATACTCCCATTATTATTTCCCCGGATTGGAGCAAACCATTTGAGGTGATGTGTGATGCTAGTGGGGTTGCTCTTGGTGTGGTATTGGGACAAAGAAGGGATAAAATCCTTCATCCCATTTATTATGCCAGTAAGGACCTAAATGAAGCTCAAAAGAACTATATTGTGACTGAACAAGAGCTCCTTGTGGTAGTATTTGCTTTTGAAAAATTTTGCTCCTATTTGCTTGGCACGAGAGTCATAGTGCATACTGATCATTCTGCTTTGAGATATTTGATGGCAAAGAAGGATGCGAAACCAAGGTTGATTAGATGGGTATTACTGTTGCAAGAGTTTGATTTCGAGGTGAAAGACAGAAAGGGGACTGAAAACCAAGTTGCCGATCACTTGTCTAGATTAGAGAATGAAGCCATGCGAGAGTTGAGTGAAAAAGCTGAAATTGATGATACTTTCCCTGATGAGCATGTATTGGCCGCTTCTCATGACTTTATTCTGTGGTTCTCCGAATTTGCGAATTATCTGGCTAGTGATATTGTCCTATCGGACTTGTCCTTCCATCAGAGGAAAAAGTTCATTCATGTGTCAAAATGGGTGTAAGCCATAGCACTTGCAAACAATGAAGGGAAGAGTGTCACTGTGTTCTTGAAAAAGAACATATTTTCCAGATTTGGCACCCCTAGGGCCATTATTAGTGATGGGGGATCCCAATTTTGCAACAAGTTGTTCAAAGTTTATTGGAGAAATATGGGGTTCGCCACAATGTAGCCACTCCTTACCATCCACAGACTAGTGGGCAAGTTGAGGTGTCAAACAGAGAAATCAAGTAAACTCTGGCAAAAACGGTGAATGCTAGTAGAACGGATTGGTCAAGGAGGCTTGATGATGCTCTTTGGGCCTACCGGACAGCATACAAGACTCCCATAGGTATCCATACCAACTTGTATATGGAAAGGCTTGTCACTTGTCGGTTGAGTTAGAGCACAAGGCCATGTGGGCGATGAAGAAACTGAAGATGGATTGGAACGAAGCAGTGGAACAGAGACTAAATGGGTTGAATGAGCTTGATGAGTTTCGCTTAAAGGCGTATGAAAGTTTAGCCCTCTACAAAGAAAAGATGAAGAAGTACCATGACCAAAAAATTAAGAAGCGCGAATTTGCGCTTCGGGACTTGGTGCTTTTGTTTAACTCTAGGCTGCACTTGTTTCCGGGCAAACTCAAGTCCAAATGGACTGGTCCATTCTTGATCACTAAAGTGTTCTCTCATGGTGCGGTTGAGTTGGAGAACAAGGAGGGTGCAATGTTCACGGTAAATGCGCAAAGAATCAAGATCTACCTCGGGCATGCGGAAAATGCCAATGAAGTGGTTGAGGCATATCATCTTGATGAAGTCTGAGTAATCAAGAGTCTTGCGTCGTGCCACGACGTTAAATCAAGCGCTTATTGGGAGGCAACCCAATGTGTATCCTCTAGCCAACAATAGGTTTTTCTTTTCTTTGTAGGAATAGTTGCATTCTTTTGGTTTTACTCAATGGCATGTGTGAATTTTCTTTTATTTCTTTTAGATTGTTGGCTAGAGAGTAGTTTAGGGTCCGTATCTAAAAAGTGTCCACAAAACACAAAAGAATAGCTTATTGGGTGCTCAATGTGCAGGGACCAAATCACAAGAAATCTGCAGAAATTGGTTTGGTGCACTAATTTACGGACCAACCGACGGGTCATCGTCTCATCGACGGACCATCGATGGTGTCCGTGGATCCCAGGTATGTTTCTCAATATCGTCTAAGTTAGGGCACAATCGACAGATCAGTCGACGGAATGTCGATTGACTTACGTTCCATCGACGGGGAATCGTTAGTGCCTACACCCGTGACCCGATCCGACCCGACCGCTATATAACATAATAACCTTTAAGTTACCCTCCCACACCTTTTCAAATTCTCCCCCTAACCATTTCCCTCCCCTTATTCCCTTATTCCCCCATTCACTCCCACATTCACACACTCTAAATTCCTTTCTGATTTCTTATTCTCTCCCCTTCTCAAAATTCTCTGAACCCTAGTTCCCAATTCCCCATCCAATTCAAGCGTTTTCCGGTCGATGTTTGAAGGCGGGCACGTCGGTTGTTATTGAAAGTTCACCCACACATTCACTCCACTATATATTACAGGTATTTCATTCTCATCTCCTCACTGAATTCACGTGCATTTGCTTGAGAAACCGGATAGATTGTATGTGGGTCTTGACTTAGGGACAACTTTACATGATTAACTTGTTAAAATTGAGTTTCATGTCCCTTAGAATGATAGAAAGTGAATGGCTTGGGGGTGCAAACTGTCTAAATTAACTCTGCATGTTGTTTGATTTGTTGTTTTCCGACATAGGGCCTAATAGTCTCTTAGAATCTAGGATAGAATTTGCAAAATCGAAGCCCTAGGAATGACGAATTTGTTTGCTGATGGTTATTGAATGTTTTGTGTGTTGGTATATGGTCGATGTTGTCCATTTGTGGGGTGCAAAGAATGTCTGAAAATCTTGTCTCTGACCGACAGCACAACACCCCGTCTACGGACTGTCGGTCAATCAACGGACCGTCGATGAGGTCCATCGATAGTTGCACCCTGTATTGGCCTAACTCTGGAACGACTGAAGTGGGCTACTGTCCGTCGATTCATAGACGGACCGTTCTGCACGTCCGTCGTTTTTGTCTGAAACTTTGCTTTGTGTGATTACCAAAAATTGTAATAAGTATCAGACGATGGAAGTGGACTACGGTCCGTCGATTGATCGACGGGCCGTTCTGGACGTCCATCATTTCTAACTGAAAGTTCTAAACAATGATGTCTTCTAAAAATTTACTAAGTGTCCACCGACGGACCGTCGATTCATCGACAGGTCGTCGATAGTGCCTGTCTGCTGAGTCTGCAGTTCTGCACTAACATGTGTCCTGTGTTTTTTCTGATTTTGTTTTGCTTCTATTGAGTGTGTAGGTTGATTCCAATGAAACTAATAACTCTCTTTTGCAGGTACCAATGGCCCCCAAGCCAGATGTTGTCTATTCCAGAGGACGGTCCAAGTCCGTGGCACCTTCCCGCCGGATGATTGGCTTATCTAATGATGAGCGTGATCCCGAATACGTGCCACCAGGCACCCAGACCCCGACACCAGCTGCTAGGGACACTCGGGGCACGCCCAAGAAGGTGGCATCCGGCGTAGTCACTGCCTCCCAGTCTGATGAGGAGCGCACACTGACCGGCACACCTTCTGGGTCTACTTCAGGTTCTGAGGGAGTGTCTGGCTCCGAGGAGGCTTCCGATTCTGAGTCGGCTCACTCTACAGGGTCGAATTAGGCCACTGCCTCAGGTTCCAGATCACAGGGAGCCACTATTCCGGATATACCTGCACACCGTGCCTCGTCTGATGAGGCCCAGAGTTCGAAGTCTGCTCTGGCACCCCGACATGAGGACCCGGCACCTGTCGCTGATCAGCCTAACTAGTGGTGCATAGAGGGAAAGTACCAGATCTACAGGGATGCCAAGCTGCTCAACGATAAGGGGGCGATGACTCGGACTCTGACAGTTGAGCGGTGGGTTCTAACAGGGAGTCTACACATTGTCCCTACGATACATGATTTATTCACCCGCCACCAGCTCGAGTGGATGGCTAGGAGTGTGGGGCGCTACAGTGAGGAGATGGTGCGAGAGTTCTACACCTCTTACGTAGCGACTCTCCGAGGTTCTGTGGATAGGCGGACTAACCCCGCCAAACAGGCGCCACTCAGTGATGTTCGAGTTCGTGGCTGCCGGGTGGATATCTCTTTGCCTGCCATTCGCCGCTTCTTATACGGTGAGAATATTGACGCCAACAGGGTTCCTCTCACCCCGAGTTTGACTACAGGTGGGACGTGGTCAAGAAGGGCCATTTTCAGCGAGACAAGGATCTAATAGAAACCACCAAGAGGTGCATTGCCCAGCATATATCCATAGACCGTGAGGGCGCAGACTGGATGCTGAACCCCAGAGGCCTTATCATGAAGGCCAACATCACGTTTGCGGCTAAGTTCATCTGGCTTTTGGTCTGCCACTGCCTATCCACCACAGCTGCAGATAACATCCTTACGTGGGATAGAACGGTCTTGGTAGTTGCTATATCGCCGGGTTCGAGATTGATTTTCCACGACTAGTGTTGTCTGTCATCCATGAGAGGGATTTTAAGGCCTCGACCACTTACCCTTTTGCCTGTATGATTTTTCAGTTGTGCAGGATTGCTGGAGTGACCATTTGGCACATAGATGTTCTCCGTACTCCTACCGGGACAGTGGACATAGGCCTCATCAGGGATGAGGCCAATGACGCGGCACCGAATAGAGGGCCCAGATTGGATGTGCAGTCGTTGGGTGAGAACCTGGCAGATACGGTAGAGCAAGCCCAAAGGGCTGATCATGCTGCTTCATAGCCTACCGACACCACCCCAGTTGAGTCTGCCCCGGGCACTAGTAGGGCACCTAGTTTCTCCCGGTCTACACCATCAGCAACAGCACTGGTCCCGATTGCTAGCGTCCAGAAGCTAGAGGCCCAGATGGACACATTGTTGCACCATATCCAGCCTTGGATGCAGAAGTCCATTGCCGAGGCTGAGGACCGGATTGAGAAGAAGGTTTCTCAGTAGACGGAGAGGAGGATTCAGGCGGTCCACCAGTGCCTCGATGCTTTTGACTTGAGGGTCCTAACACGCCTTGCCCCCACCATCGATTGACGACTCTTTAGGAGGCTGTGGTGAGTTTGCGGGCTAATGTGGATGCGATAATTGATGTGAGGGTACCCGAGCCTGAGGCCGCACCTGTGGAGCTTGCGGAGGATACGGTGCTTACTGCTCTGTTCCAGACCACCACTGCACCACCGCCTCTACCACGTGAGCGTGCCAAGAGGCACCATTCCAGCCACACCAGTGAGGGTGAGGGTGAGGGTGCTCGGTCTAGGAAGAGGGAGCGATCAGAGATGGAGGCTGCGAGGAGAGCCTCGTTGGTTGATGAGGAAGCCCGGCAGATGAGGGCTCGTGAGTTAGCTGCTGGGGCGTCTAGCTCCAGATTGGAGGCTGTTGAGAGGAGCACCACTGAGGGTGTAGATATTGTTGCGGAGACTACTGATGGTGTCCCTACTACTGATGGAGCGGGTTTCGGGAAACCGGACCCGCCTGTTTGTTGATCTTCGGCGCTATGCGCCTCAGGTTTGCTTCACTTACCACCTTCTTTTTATATTTCTTATGCATTGGGGACAATTACATATTTTTTTTGTTGGGGGTGGGGTAAATGTAAAGTGAGTGTTAGGGTGAAGTCTGAGTAGCCCAACTCATGATCCTCTCTTGGTGGTTTTTTTGCCTGTGTTCTTTTGCCCCAAGAGACTGATTATTTTACTATTGAACTGGCATGTGTAGTATCTTGTACAAAGTATGAATTTGAAATTTGAAGCATGATGGCTAAGTATGAATGATATCCCGTTCTAAAAAGAATGCTTGCATTATTAGGTATAGGGAATGTTGAACGTGTTGGCTCTAAGCATGACATAGAGATGCACTATTGCATGACCCTCAAATCTAACACTCGAACTAGGTGTCTGATAATCTGATAGGGTAATGAAATGTCAAGAGAGTGTGAGGAAATTTTGATTGTTCCACTGTTGGTACCTAGCTAGAACTTGCCCGGCTAGTCCTGCAAAAAGGAATTTGTGTTAGACAGTTAGGAAATGATCATAGGTCCTTGTTCAAATTAGCCAATCTTTAGCCTAAATAAAAGAAAACCAAATGAAATCGATCCCCTTTTGATCCAAATATTTTGAGCTTTCAATAGACCTATCCTTTCTACACCAAATTATCTTCCTTGGGTATAATGTGTTGGCCCTGCTCCCTCATTGGACATGTGCAGCTCAACTTAGGCCAAAAGCATAAGTTGAGGATGACTAATGTAGAAACTGACATCGTCTTGGCCTTGACCCAACCTTGGGTAAGGTGTACCTCGACTCATGACAAAGCCATAAGTTGAGGGTGGCTATTATGAGTAATGTCCTGAAAAATAGGGATGAAAAGAGTAATGTGGAAAAGAAAAGAAAAAGTGAACAAGAGAAGTGACTTAGTCAAAATTATCAATTGAGTAGAGAAAGAAAAAGAAAGAAAGAGATTAAAGAGAAAAAGAGTGTTGAAGAAAAAGAAGTAAGAGTCACTTCCACAAAAGGGAAAGAAAGGAGAAAACAAGGAAAAGATGATAAGAAAAGTAAAGTAGGGCATAATAGACAATGAAAGAGGTAGGACGATTAGTCGTAATGTCAAGGAGGGCAAAAAGTAACTAAAATGTATCCATATGTACCATACCTGACCGTGAGCCTACGTTACAAGCCAAGAAAGTCCTATCGTGATCCTAAGAGTCTAATTTGGTGAACTTAAATCAGTGAAAATAAGGGCAAGCCTATGGCGACAAGTACCAATTAAGTGTGAAGTTATTCTGAGCGTGAGTGCTGAATAATGATCCTTATACTCAAATTTGAAATCACTGTGTGAAAAAGGAGGATATTGTTTTTGAAGTGAGGGCACTAGTTGCAATATTTGAAAGTTGGTACCTTGGTGAGAGATAAAAGAGGAGAGGTGTCGGTGCATGGTGAGTCTATGTCATGGTCTGATCCACATGAAGGAGTCTAATCCTAAGAGTAAAAGCATGCACTAAAGCAATGGAATTAAAAAATAATAATTCGGGATTGATAGCCAGATGATTGTGAAAGCTTAAAAGAGATTACTTTTGTACAAAAGTGTTATGGTGAGTCATAGTGCGTCACTTGAGGACAAACAACGAATTTAAGTTGAGGGTGTTGATGTACCGTGGTTTCACGGTACTTTCAATGCTTTTTCCTCAAGTTTAGTGTGTGTCTAGGGCCTTTTTGTAGTAATTTTAATGTGTTTTTATCTATGTTTTGCAGGAAAGTTGTCCAAAATGGAAATGCAGAAGACTGTGCAGAAATCAGTGCAGAAGTGACCCAGGAAGCTATCGATGGCCCGTCGTCTCATCGACGGACCGTAGGTGGTGACCGTCGATTGAAGGTTCTAGCATCTGGAAGCAACTCGGGGAATTCTGACCAAGTGTGGGGCTACGGAAGGATTGAAGGTCCATCGACTAATCGACGGACCATGCTGGGAAGTCGTCGATGAGATCAGAGACTGTCCCAGTACCCGGTGTTGAAAAAAAAGCTAAGTATGGAACGACGATAAGCATCGACGGACCGTGTTGTTGGTCCGTCGATTGGATCAGAGAAGGTGCGATTTGGAGGCTTGACGAAGATGCTAAGTATGGACTGATGGAGGCAGTCGACGGTCCGTCGTTTCATCGACGGACCGTCTGTGGAGTCGTCGATTGAAGACGTGTTTTGGGATAAACTTTCCTTATTTTGAACTCCTTTTAATTTAGAACTTTGTTATTATAAATAGGGTTAAAAACCTCGGTTTTGGAGTTAGACTTTTTATTATTTTTCATTCTTTTGTTCTTGAAGATTTGACTTTGCAACTTGGCAATTTATTCAAAGTTTCCAAAATCGATTTGTTGTTTTAAGTGTTATTTCTGGATTTTATTCAAACTTGTCAAAGTAAGTACATGAATTATTGTTTAACAACCATGAATTGTGTTCTTCTAAGCATGGGTAACCACAACTAGGGTTGTGGGGACCATGGGTGATTAACAAGGTAAAACTAGCTAAATAACAATTCTAGAATAGGTTCTTGCATGTATTGATAATTCTTTTGTTTAGAAGTCTTTTTAACGAGTGTACGCGTTAGAACTTGCCCTATTTATACTTGCCGGACCAAGAGGGTAGTTAATAGGAAAAGAATTATCAACATAGATTTAGTGGACACTATCTAATGGGCTAGTTTCGATTGATGCGAAGTAGTAACTAAGCCATACATCGAATATGATGCTTAATATGAAGTAAAGGTAAGGTTTAGTAACTTAGACACACGTAGCCGGACCAAGGTACGGGGTTAAATTCTCTAAATGTCGGACCAAGGATTTAGAGATACATAACTTATCACTTTGCATGCAAGACACTAGGAAAGAATTGTTATAGCTAGGATTAACGCGTTATGAACCTATGGGGAACACTTACACCCTAGTTTTTCTCGTCACTTGATAAACACCAAAGTTTTAACCTTGATATTTGTTTTACTTAGAATTAATTAAACACTTTTCTTTCACAACCCCCCCCCCTTTAATTGACTGTTTTTGGAAAGGACTTGACTAAATAGACGTAATTGTATATTGAAGTTAAGTCTAAACCACTTTCCTCGTGGGATCGACCCCAACCTACTTGTTGGATTCTTTACTTGATACGACCGCTTATACTTCTGTAAAGAAGTGTAATTTGAGTGTATCATACATATTGACTCAAGTCTCCATGTAAACCATGTAGCCATCATGGGTTTTAACGGGTCATACTTTTTAGATGATCACGTAAGTTAAGCTAGTGGATCCACTAAGTTGAGGAGTTTTATGCAACGACAAAGTATAGGATAGTTCTGGCAGCGTGGGAGAGACGTTGTATGACCACTTAGGCTCATGGTGGTGGTTGTCATTTAGAGAATCTCCAACAAAAACTATATTACTTTCATACATAAGTAAAGTTGAGTCTGTTATTGCATTTCTTTAACGAACTAAGTTGTTTTACTGTTTTATAAAGCTATATATATATTGCATGTATTTTATTCGCCTTATATATGTTGAGTTGATTATTCATGAGTAGGGCAGAGTCAAGGTAAGTTTATTCTTATTCCGTTCAAGCTTTAAGTTGTGGTTTAGCATTCCACCTCGCATACTCTTACATTCAATGTACTGATGCCAGTTGGTCTGTATCGTCCTATGAGGCAGACGCAGGTAACCAGGATCAGCATCAGCATCCAGCACATCGTTGATCTAGTTTGAGCATTTAGACTCAGTGGTGAGCCTTCTTGCATTCCGGAGGATCCTTTTTATGTTTTCCAGTCTTTCTATTTCAGAATGTTGTGGGGTCTGTCCAAACATTTATCAATGTATTTTAGAGGCTTCATAGACGGATAGTCAGTTAGTTCAGTTGAGTCTCTTTTATTTCAGATGTTATATTTTAGGACTTAAGTGTCATTTTGGCCAAGACGTTGATTTAAGTATTTATGAGAATGTGTCCTACTTTATCATTGAATTAAGTATTCCGCTGAGTTAAGCAATCCAGGCCAATGGTTCTCTCAAGGTCAGCAATGTTCATGGGGTGTAGGCCATGTCCAGGGTGTAGGCTCGGGCGTGATAAAGTGATATAATTTGATATGACTATTAATTTTCACTAGAATGCACATACTTTAAAAGATAATATGAAAATATTAAATTTAAAAATTCAATGCATAACATAATTATTTAAATACAAGATAACAATACACTACACTACATAATAGTTTTTAAAATCACTACAATAATTTAGTAGTCTGGTAGGTCGTTTCCTGATTCAATAATATTTGGAAAAAAATCAATGTATGATCCAAAGAATTGTTGTGGTTGTAATTGCGGTTATGCTTGTTGAACAATATTTAGCTAGACATGGAAAAATTAAGGACAAAAATATTTATTTTGAACTCCGTAATTGTAATGACCTTTCAAGTCATTTTCTTCGTTTTTCAATCTTTTCAGCGTTAGATCTTTCCTGTAGCTACCATAAGTCATATATGACATATATGACTTGTTGGGACTGACAGTTCAGTCATCGCGTCGTTTGTTTAGATTTTGTGCATGTTTTCGTATTTTGGAGCCTTTGAAACTTGAACGGTTGACATCAATGAAAGGTTTAGTAAGGCGGCCTCTGAATGCAATTTTGAAGGTTTCATTAGCTCCAAAAGGGCAATTTTAAGTTAGGGGCAGGGTTGGTTCGGGTCCCGAGACTTCTGGTGTGAGTTTGTGTGGTTAGACATTTTAACTTTGAAGCTTAATTCAAGGGTTGACTATGGTCAACATTCTTGATATACGTTCTCGAATTTGAGTTTTGTCAGCGCAGTTAATTTTGAAATATCGAGTTTTTTCTAGAACAACCTTTTCTGCGATTCCCTAGGCTTCCGATCTCATTTTTAGCCTTTTTGTAGTTCTTAGCTTAAAACTGTACTTGGGTGTGGGACCCACTTTATATCGAAACGACCTGGGGTGGAAGTTTTGATGGTTCTGTTGAGCCCAGAAGATCGAATTAGATGGGGTAGCATATTTTATTTGAATGCACGGGGTTGCGAATTAATCTCGGACACCCCGTCGGAAAATTTGGAGTTGGAGCAAACCAGCTAAAGTGTTGATATCTGATTAATACTTGTAGCGACCATATATCAAACTTTTTATCAACCAGAGTTTATTTTTAGCGACCAATTTAGGGCATTTATATGTAGAAATTTTGGCTTTTCAGTCGTCTATTTCAAATGATGATTTCTCCCTCATTTGAGCTCTAATTTTAGTGATTCAAAGTCATATGTGACCGTTGGGAGCATGGATACTTGTTTTTATGATTAGAAGCTATTGTCCAACTTTCGTTTCAGGTAAATTTAAGCTCGGCGTTGATGCCTTAGTTAGGGTTTCTTGTTAATTTTGCATGTTGTTGTTGTGCGTGGCTATTTTGGGCCACAAATTCTGTTCAATATGGAACACAAGTTTGAGGTCTAGTTTAGGACCTTTTAACAGAGTCAATTTTCTAATTCCCATTTTGACTCAATTTTGGTCCCATTTCTAATTGTTGTGACTTTAGTTTCTAAACGTCCGTAATGACGTTGTGATTGATAATTCGATAGTTTGGTGATATTCGGAGGCGTTTCAGATATGGATAGCTTGTGTGTGGTGGATTTAGAGCGCTCGTGTTCGGTTTTGAGGTAGACTTCGGTCTACTTTATTGATTGAGATTCTTAGATAATTCATAGTATATATTTCATGTAAGTTTGGATGGTATTTTTCAGGTATTTAGCCTTCCTCTTATTATTCCATCCTTTCTTAATTCCGTAGAAGCCTTGGGCTTATTGTGGGCGTTGTGATCCTTGGTTTAGGTTGTGGCTTTGCTTGTGGTATAGATGATCTTGTTTGTCCTTGTTAGGATTGTTTCGTGGTGGCCTTAGACTAGGATGGACATTAGATGCTTTAGGTTAGGTTTTGTCACCAGTTATGATTTTCACTCTTTAGAGCTTGTTTTGGGTCGTTCTCCTTGTGATGATGCTTCTGACCTTAACAGTTTGTCATAGACATGGGTTGGTCCTAGTTGTGCTCAATTTGGGACTAGATCAGTGTGATAGGGGTAGGGCATCCCTTGAGTTTGCTCCCTCTTTATTGATTTGAAATCTCTTCTTGATCCCTTTGCTTGTTGATTAGCGACGGACATGTTGTATCCTTATTGAGCTTATGATTATATTATTGGGTACGAGGACGTATGTGAGGATCATTTGGATCCCAGGTTAGTACTTTTTACTTTGGTAGAGTGGTTTCATGAGGCACATTATCTATGGACATCCAAGAGGGAGTGTTATTAATCTATTGAATAGTGGATTGTCCATTTGGTTTATTCATGAACTACCAAATTCATGTATGTATATTCTCTAGGTGATATGAACCCCTTTTTGGATAACAATATGGATAACAATGAATCTACTAGTTTGGACATTGAACTTGGTGACCTTTGAAGTGATTTCTCTACTTATAAATAGATATATCATTCTCCATATATGACACACATCAATAAAAGAAAAGTCTTTTTCTTCAACTCCATATCTTGTCTTTTTCTCTTTATATTATATTATTTTGAGCTTATATTTTATAACAAATCAAATATTATTTTTGTTTCTTTTATATTAGGCTTTACATATGCCAATGTATATGTTCTCAAATAATAATAAAAAACATCATAGTAAAATTCTTCTAAAAAGGTAATTTCTCTTTTTTTTCTCTCTCTTTACAAATTTGAATTGAGTATAGTATTTATTGTGATATGGCATGTCAACTAAAGAGGAAAAAGTTCTTTTGTTATTAAGAATAATTTATAATATTTATCATGGTAAAAAAATCATAATAATAAATTGTTTTTATTATTACTATCTATATGATCATATTAACTTAATGTTATATGAAATTATATTTAAAAATATTTTTTCTATCTAAAATTGTCATCTGATTGTCATCAGATTCTATGTTATATGCAATAATATTCAAAATTTAGTGATGAATTGGTATACTCTTTTTTTTTTCAAGAATTGATTTCTAAACTACTCATTAATTTAAGGCTAAGATTTTCAACTATTATATTATAGTTTGATTTTGTAATGAAACTTGAATAAATTTAAAGCTAAAAGTAGTTTAGTGTTAAAACGAAGATAAAATGCATATTTAAGTATTCGTCGAAAGAAAATTATTTATTTATCTAGTAAAAACTGTAAGAGTTGGTCTTAAATTTTATGTTGAAACTCAAATTAATACCTAAACATCATATGCAAGAAAAACAATTAAGGTAAAATGTGTATACATAATTTATTTATTATTTTATCATAAAATCTATTAATATTTTAAATAACCTTCGTCTTAGTTTTATAAGTGCAATAAGTAAAAATATTTTCTTCACTTTTATTTCGTATAAGATTTTGAATTTTAGTTTAATTTTTTTTTTCGAACAAACTTTAGTGTTTTCGCATCTTCTTTAGTAATGACCCTTATTATTTTTTGTTATTGTTACATATAACATAAGTGACTAAACAATCAATTTAGTGATATATTCTTAAAGAGCACTATATGCTAATTGATTCCTAGCATCAATTTATTTTAACATCATGTTAATCAAGTAATATTACAATTTTAAAGATAATTTTATTCAATATCTACGTCAAACAAAGACATTTATTATTGAAATTCATAAATAACCATTAGTAAATTAGTAATAGTGTTATAAATCCATTAAATTATGGATTGTCCATTTGATTACTTCAAGAATTATGATGAATTCATGTATGTATAATTCAAAGGTGATATGAACCTTGGTGGATAACTATGTATCTAGTAATTGGGCATTTATCATGGTAGCCTTTGGGGTGATATCTCAACGCTATAAATATAGATATCATTCCCCTTTTGTAAGAACACAATTGAATAGAAGAAAAGTCTTCTTTCCTTCATCTTACTTCTGTTGTCTTCTTCTCTCTATATTATATTGTGAGTTTGATTTATAACACGTTATCAACACGAAACTCTAGCCGAGCTTTAGTGTACACCCAATGCCATTAACTTATTTTGATGAGTCAAAAGAGAAAATTGCTAGAAAGGTGGTTCTTGTATCATAGAGTAGTCATGCCTCTGGCTCCTAATTGATGGAGCAGACCACTCAACAATCTCCAGAAGTTGAAAGCAGAAAACGACACAGGAAATAGCACTTTGAAATCTAACTCTAGCTTATAAATATGAAATGGCAAGCTGCAATAAAAGTTGATAAAAAAACAAACTCACCTGACTACTGTTGGCACTCAAGAAGGTATAAGTTTTAGTAGCATGAGTTTAAATATTATTTTGATTATTTTAAATGACTTAGAGGGTGAGTCAATTGTACTTCGGTCTATTATACCGTTGGTTAAGGGTAAGATGGTGGATTCAAGTTCCATCGCACCAAAAAGTTAAGACATCAGATTAAAGTCCGGATGCACCATAATGAAAAATATTTGAGGGTAAGACGGTAGATTCACGTTCTATCGCACCAAGAGGGTAAGACATCAATTTGAGTTTTGATGCACCATGATGATAAGGAATTAGGTTCTAATCTCATAAATTTATGACCTAAGATGACTTTATATGGATAAGACGTTGAATTTTAGTTCTAATGCACCATAATAATGATAATAATGACTAAGGCAAAAATAATATATTTTGAGGAAAATCTTGAAACTCATCATATTGAATTTGCTCCATTCCTTGAAAAGAATGTGGTAGCAACATATGATAACTTTGAAATCCGAATATTGACTTTTTTTATTCTATCGTATGAATGTGGTAGAAGTAAATAATTAGTCTGAAAGATGACAAATGATTAACGATATAAAAAAGGACGTGAAGGGGCGGAATTATAATAGTCATCATTGTGGTAATTATAAAAAGAAGAACACAATGGGTTCTCCAAATAGTCCTTCAAAATGTGAAGACAATTTTTATTATCAAAATGGTATGAAAGGTCATTGGACTTGTGAATGTTGTCGACCCAATAATTTGACAAGTTTAAATCCTCCATCAAAAGACAAAAAGATAAAGTGATGGTACACTTGATCTTTCAAAGTGATGTTGAAGTGTGTCATGGATATATGATGAATTTTAAAACCATGACAATGTACTTATAATGCAAATTTATGAAGTACATATAAATGATTAATCCATTCCTTGAAGAGAATGTGACTTGTGATGAGTATCATGGATGCTCGTTCATTCTATAAGAGAATGGGTCAAGCTGTGATAAAATCATAATGGGTTGGTTATATGCCACAACTCACCTCTATGGGAGGTTCAAAAAAAATGATATATGTCACAACTCATCTCTACGGGAGGTTTGAGCAGAATAAATAAAATTATTTGGCAGTACTGGTCAATGGTCGTGTACGTTTATACGTCATTATGACATGTTTATTGTAAACTGCCTAAAGGGCAATAGAAAGAAATAAGTCTTGTCTATAAAGGTTGTGGTCATGACCAAAATAATATTATTGTGTGGTAATACAAATTTGTCATTGGTTATGTACCTATTGTACAACAAAAGTAAAGCGAGAAACATGTCTTGCTCGTAATAATTTTAATCATGACAATAATGATATAATTTCTCCTTGAGGAGATGTTCATTATATGAATGGTGTCATGGAATATGTGATAGTACATAAAATTAATTGTAAACTCTAACGAGTTGTGTTATTGTCAGAGAAATAATATTGGGGTTGTAGTAACTCTCAAAAGAAATTTTTTCAGTTTCGCATGAATTGAAAAGAAATATTGAGACCATAAATTATGAAAAGATTTAATATCTTTAAATTACTACAACCGAAGCAGGTTATAAATATTTATGTAAAAGATTACCCATATTTTTCCTCTTGTTTGTTGCACACAAACATGGGCATGCTGATGGAATCACATGCAAAAATAAACTATAAGTGTACTGAAGTAAGATCAGTTGGCATGACCGGTTGACCATTCTGATTTAAATGTGATGCAAATGTAATTGAAAAGTTAGATGGCTAATATGATAAAAAAAAATAAAAGATTCTTCAAGAATTCTTTGTGTTGTTTGTTTTCTTGATAAAATGATCATTGTACTAGTTAAGGTTGGGATTTTAATCCCCTGAAGTTTTTTGAACATATAAAAAAGTGAATTTGAGCCCATTCACCTGCCATGTGGATCATTTGCAACTATATAGATGTATCTATGCGATGATTACATGTGCTTTGTTGTCAACTTACAAATTGATATTTGTAAGGTTGTTTGCTCGAATTGTTAAATTAAAAACACAGTTCCAAATTATGAAATTATATTGATAATGCTAGTTGATTTAGCAGAAATTGTATGCCTCCATTTATAGCTAAATCATGGTTATGAGAACAAAACTCCCAAATAAGATTTGGTATGAGATAATTTTATTTTAACATGTAGCAACACATGTATGCATTAAGTCAACAAGGTTTCCCCATTAAAATTGGTTTAGGGTCAGAATCGAATAATTTTGATCTAAAATGTTGAATCTGCGGTTATGATTTTAATTGTTCCACCACGCACAAAGATGAATTCCCAAATAAGGTTGGGATGAATGTTAGATTTACTAACATTAGGGGGAGAGATAATTTTGACAACTGAAAATTATGTGTGAGGTTAATTATGAATTATCTGGATCCTCGTTAAATAAATATGTGAACTTAAAGTTCAAGGGATAATTCATTTGAATAATGTTGCAAATCAATTGTCAGATGAATGTAGTGACCCTGTGATATAATTCAGCTGCAAATACTCCAATGTGAAGTCCTTGAAGGACAAAGTCTATGATACGCCGAAAGCGTAATAAACCAATCGGTTCCAAATATAAAATTCTTGAAGAAGGAAGGATCAACTGATCAATATGGTCATGATAATGAGGCAAGTGCTATAAAAGAGAACATTGACATAACACTTCATAAAACCTCGAAAAAGGTTCAGGTACCTGAAAAATGATGAAAAATAAAGAGATCTCGATAAGTTATGTCTTATTCAAATCGATATCAAATAACTGTCGACGGTATCTTTGATATGATATAGCGCTCAAAGATATAAATTGTGACGAGGATCTTGAATTCAAATCTGTCATAGAGTGTGGTCAGATAAATGATTGGCCAAGTAAAATGCATAATTCAACTATATTTTGTTTCACTTAGAGAAGTGATGTTTTGGATTGATAGTCCATAAATTAAGGTATAATTTTAGTGGGGTAAAAATAAATTATTATGCGATGGTGTAACCGTAAGATATCAAGTACGGCTTGTGCCTTGGGGCATAAAGGTTTGTCGCAAAAATTCTGACATTATTGGAGATGTTTTCTCCTATGATGGATGCAATGAGGTTTATTTTGATCTGGCAACATATGAAAAACTTGAATGCATATAATGAATAATTGTCATGTGTAGCTAGACAATGAAGGTTATATGAAAATCCTTGAAACAATCGAGGTGTTTGAAGCATATAAAAGTTTGAAATAAACTTTTTCAATAAAGTTTCAAGAATCCTTATATGTATTGAAATAATCAAGGAAGAAAAGGGTACAAAAGGAATGACCCTAATTGTCCTTGCATTATTATGAAAAGATCAGGGTCTGAATATGTTATAATAGTTATCTATGTTGATGACTTAAACATCATTAGCACTCTTAAAGAGTTTTCAAAAGTTGTTGAGTGTTTGAAAAGGTGAAAAGATCTTGGTAAGACAGAATTTTGTCGTGACCTACAGATTGATAATTTGACAAATGAAATATTTATCCAGCAGTCAACATACACATAAAACTTTTGACGAAATTATATATGGATAAATCACATTCATTGAGTACCCCAATGATTATGAGATCGCTTGAAATAAATGATGATTCATTTTGATCTCAAGAGAAGAATGAAGAGCTTGTTGGTGATGAAACTACATATCCTAGTGCAATCAGGATACTAATGCATATTGCTAACAATACTCGACCAGATATCTGTTTTGCAGTAAATTTACTGGCAAGATTCGGTTCCTCCCCAACAGAAGGACATTGAAATGGTGTTATGTATATACTTGAATATCTTTGAATACCCATAGACATGGGTTCATTCTATTCCGAAGAATTCAAGTCAGAGTTGATTGGTTACGCAGATGCAAAATATTTATCTGATCCGCATAAAGCACGGTCTCAAACACGCTATGTGTTTGCATGTGGAGGCACAATAATATCCTAGCGATAATGAAGCAAATGTTGCTATGCGGAAATAATAGCCCTCCATGAAGCAAGTCGAGAGTGCGTCTAGTTGAGATAAATGACATACCATATTCAGGAAATGTGTGGTTTTTCTTTGAAAAAGAATATATCAACCACAATATACGAATATTGGAGACATCATCTCAAGAAATTAAGTGATGTTTTAATCATGGGAATATAATACGTGTTGACTCTTTTTTCTTTGACCGAGGTTTTTTCCCACTGAATTTTCCGGACAAGGTTTTTAATGAGGCAACAAATAGTGTGTATCAAAAGATATGTGTACTCTTTTTTCTTCACTAGAATTTTTTTCCACAGGGTTTTTTCCTAGTAATATATTTTAAATGAGTGTAACACTTATCACATTACTATTTGCTAAGAATCTACAATATAGAAAGCGTGAAGTAATAACCATCTTCAAAACTATATATATTAAATCTTCATCTTTTAATTAATTTTATATATTTTATAAATAAATCGTCATTTATGATACTATGTGATTTGTGCGACCAGATAAAAAAGTTAACATTGCACATACAAAAGGACACACACACACATACGCACGCACGCACGCACGCACGCGCGCGCGCACACACACACACAAAAATTATTTTTTTCAATTTTAAGTTTTAACACACACACTAATTATTTTTTTCAATTTTAAGTTTTAAAAAATTATCCAAATTAATATCTTATTTTATTATAGTTTCTAAAATTTTCTACTATTTAATAAAATTATAAAAATCTCCTCTCAGATACATTCCTATCCTCTATCAGACACATCAGTATCTCCTCTGGGATACATTCTTATCCTCTCTTGAATACATCTTTGTGTCATCTTGAATACATCCTTATCCTCTCTTGGATACATCTCTCCCCTCTCGGATACATCCATATTCTCTCTCGAATACACCCCTCCCCTCTCGGATTCATCCGTGAGCTATGTGTCTGCAAGTTTTCTTAATAACAATGTATCACAATCGATGTATCCGCATGTCTGCTGATTTATCTGAAATTATTTAATTTCTAAGAAAAAATTATAATTTGAAATGTAGGGATATAATGTAATTAACTCTTTACACTATGAAATTTTATGAAGATTTTACTTTAACTCATTAGACCACGAGTTTCAAAAGTGTTTTTTTCTTTTAAAAAATCTTCATGCTACGTTAAATTAAAATTATATAAACCGAAAGGGAGTGAGTACAAACTTTAGATCAATTTTATATTTACTAAATTTAAGTTTTTGTAAATATTTTGACTTTTAACAAAATTTAAAATGAAATAATTCACAATTATTTTCTGGTATTTTTTTTTATCAATATTCTATCGATAATAATAAAAAATTTTAGTTTAAATGGTAATAAAGTATTTTAATTTTGAAATTTAAGTATTGATATCAATTGAGAAAATATTTATTTTTAAGTTATAAAGCATTCATAATCTAATATTTAATGTGCTCCTTACTCTCGATGAACGACACTAATTTATAATAATTCAAGATTGCAAGAAGTAGAAATCAAGACTAAAAAGTGCAACTCACTATAATATTAAGGTCAATATGTAGTTTATCTATTGTGGAAAGTTTCATATGTATATGATATATAATTCTATGCCAAATTAATTTTTGTTTCCATATATTTATACAATTTCAAAATTTATCCCTTTAATTGGTTGTGTTTTTATTAAACTACAACTATGCACTCATTATTTTATTTTTTTATTCTTACATTATCAACTATATTTTTTTTTATCTCTTTAGAATTGTGATATTTTTGTTTTCTTATTTAAGCCACAATTTTTTAAGATAAAATAAATATTATTTTGGAGATTAAATAAATATTACTTTGGAGATAAAATAAGAAAAAAAAATACTAACCTACAACCACGAAGATCCACTTTGAAATCCAGCGACGAAGAAAACTTTGAAACTGTTAGCCGCGAAATGAGGGAGAAGAAGTAAAATCAT
Source organism: Solanum sitiens (assembly GCA_016801875.1). NCBI lineage: Eukaryota > Viridiplantae > Streptophyta > Magnoliopsida > Solanales > Solanaceae > Solanum > Solanum sitiens. The sequence goes on along the minus strand of JABWTJ010000035.1, from coordinate 1,042,027 downwards.
TTCTGGAAAAATACTGAAATGAGGGGAAAAAAAGAGTAATAAAGATTTAGGGATTTAGTCTATGTAGCATTGGAACCCTATTGGCGTGCAATGTGGAATTCACATGGCATTTAACAACTTCCGTTAATAAGAAGGACACTTTTGACTCAATAGATTGACGAAAATGGTTGTTTTGAGCCGAAATATAATTTAAGGGTGAATATGAGCTATTTCAGATAGTTTAAGGGTATTTTTTACCCTTTCCCTTTTAGTCTATGTGGCAGTGAAACCTTATTGGCGTGCAATGTGGCATTCACATGGCATTTAACAATTTCCATTAATAAGAATTGCACTTTTGACCCAATAATTTGACGAAAAAGTGAGTTTTGAGTCGAAATATAATTAAAGAATAAATATGAACTATTTCAGATAGTTTAAGGATATTTTATCCTTTTCTGTTAAAACTATATGAATACTTATGTTTAAAAAATATTGTATATAATTTAAAAGGAAATTACATCCTGGAAAATGGTAGGTTATACTGAATATGTTAATAAACATATATGAACTATTTAAATTGTATGAATATGTTTTACATTATAATCAAAAAAATAATGAAATGAAATGATAATGTGGATTCACATATGAAACAAAACTTTTGATAACTCTTGAAAAGATGATTGGATTCTTCTAGAAAATTATTTTGAGCACTAATTATGCAATTATATAGTTATAACTTTGCCCATATAATGTTTAAAATTACAATATTGACATTGGTCGTCCTAATCATGGTTCTTCTATATAATAAAAATAATAATAATAGATATCAGATGCCCGCGCCAACGTAGGCTCAACGTATATTAATTTTTTTCTTTCAATTTATGTGACACAAATGAAATTTGAAAAAGTGAACTAAATTTTTTATATGTGTTTTTTTAAAAAAAAAATTGTTAATTTATGTTCCTTTTGTGTCATTTTTGAATAATATATGTCTACTTCTGTTTTATTTTATGTGATTTTAGGAAAGTCAACGTAATTTCTTATATGATTCTCACATATTTTTAGTTGTCATTTTACTGTGATTCATAGTACTTTTTTTCTTACATTATTTTCAAACAATATATGCAGTTTTGTTTTGTTTCGATAAAAATAAGGGAGTCAACCAAATTTCATTATGTTTTTTAACTATTTTTTTAAAAAATATCTTAAATTGTTACATTTTGTTTTTAAGCTTCTTTTTCATGCAATTTTCAAATATGTAACAAATTAGAAATTAAACGAAGAATTAAAGTTTTTAAATCATTATATTTTTATATTAAAATATTCAAATCTATAAAACTCCACATATATGCACAAATTAATAGAAGGAAGACAAGCGATTTTTAAAAAAAAATTATATATATATGAAAGCTCATTTAATAATAACATAACACACACACATATAATATATGACTCCCTCCTTTTCGATTTATATGAACTTATTTTTTAATTTTATTTCAAAAAGAAAATAACTTCTGAATTTTTTTTATATAGTATATTTAAGATCACAAAATTAAAAAATATTTCAATACACAAAAATTAAATATACATATAAATTTAATTTTAATTTTGATTGATTCCACCTAATATTTATATTTGATATGTAATTATTAAAAGTTAAGCGTAATCATTATTTATTTACTTTCAGATAAATAGATATCACAATAATTCATAAAAAATGAAGAAATAACAAAAATGAGGTAATGCTAATAATAATAACTTTTGATGTTTCTAGAACTATTAATTTTCTTGTTATCATTCTTGGTAGATTTTTGCTTTCATGAAATTACATTTTTACCTTTCATCATTATTCACTTCATATATAGAAAGATGTTTCTAGAATTATTTGTTCTTGATAGATTTTTGTTAGAATGAAATTACATTTTTATTCTTAGTTGTCTTTAATACAAATATATCATCCTATCCATTATTATTTGTAAAGTTACTTTTTAACATTTTTTTCTTTAATTTCAATCTAACATATATTATTAATTTTATCACACTTATTTATTTTCAAGTATATTAATTAGAGCCAAAATAAAGATGGAAATAATTAGTTCATGATAAATTTTTCTATTATATAGAAGAGTGAAGTGGGAGGAATAAATAATTCTAGAAACATCTTTCTATATATGAAGTGAAGTGATGATCAAAGGTAAAAATGTAATTTCATACAAGTAAAAATCTACCACAAATGATAACAATAAAAATTAAATAATTCTAGAAACATCTTTAGTTATTATTATTAGTATTACCTCATTTTTTGTTATTTCTTCATTTTTTATGAGTTATTGTGATATCTATTTATTATATGAAAGTAAATAAATAATGATTACGCTTAACTCTTAATAATTATATATCAAGTATAATATTAGGTGGAATCAATTAAAATTAAAATTAAAATTTATATGTATGTTAAATTTTGTGTATTGAAATATTTTTTAATTTTGTGATCTTAAATATGCTATATAAAAAAAATTAAAACTCAGAAGTTATTTTCTTTTTGAAATAAAATAAAAAAAATAAGTTCATATAAATCGAAAGGAGGGATTCATATATTAAAAATGAAATATATATGTGTTATTATTAAAATGAGCTTCCATATATATATTTTTTTTAAAATCGCTTGACTTCCTTCTATTAATTTGTGCATATATGGGAAGTTTTAAAGATTTGAACATTTTAATATAGAAATATAATGATTTGAAAATTTTAATTCTTGGTTTTAATTTCTAATTTGTTACATATTTGAAAATTACATTAGGAAAAAAAAAGAAGCTTAAAAATGCAATGTAACAATTAAGATACTTTTAGAAAAACATAGTTTAAAAACATAATGAAATTTGATTGACTCCCTTATTTTTATCGAAAAAAAATGTTGCATATATTGTTTGAAAATAATGTAAAAACTAAAAAGTATTATGAATCACAGTAAAGTGACAACTAAAAATATTTGAGAATCATATAAGAAATTTCGTTGACTTTCCTAAAATCACTTGTATCACATAAAATAAAACAGATATAGTAACATATATTATTCAAAAATTACACAAAAGGTACATAAATTAATAATTTAAAATATTTTTTAAAAAAACACATATAAAAAATTTAGTTCATTTGTGTCATATAAATTGGAAGAAAAAAACTAACATACGTTGGATATGCGCTAGCGCGGACATCTGATATCTAGTTTATATTAAAAAGAGGCATTTTTTATAAGCATAATGAATAGAAAAAATATTAAGAATTAAATTAATAATAGTGAAATAGAGTAATAATAAATTAGATATCACAATAACTCACAAAAGAAAAGAAAGTCAAGTAATAACAAAATAAGTTAACGGTAATAACAATAACTGAAAATGTTTCTAGAACTATTTAATTTTTTTTTGTTATCATTTTTGGTAGATTTTTGTTAGCGGAAAATTATATTTTTGCCCTTGGTCATTATTCACTTCATATATAGAATTATGTTTGTAGAATTATTTATTATCTTTCTTAATAGATTTTTGTTAGCATAAAATTAAATTTTTGCCTTTGATCGTCCTCCCACTCCACTCTTCATATAATATATATATATATATATATATATAAACTAACCGCTCACATATAACTTTTGTCTACGGATGAACAAATTGTTTGGATGATTATGATATAAATAAACGTATATCAAGTGGAGAAAGGGTAAAAAAAAAAAAACTGCCGTGAGGGAGGGAATAGGGAAAGCGGGTGAGTTATGGTGTTTTCTAATTTTTCTTATATTATTATTTTTTCATTCTTATTATTTTAATAATTTAAAATTCATTTTTTCATTTTATAACTGCATTACCCTATTTTAAATCCTTTTTATTATATGATATTTATATACAAATTTAATTAGCAGTAACTAAATTGTTAAAATGTTTTGTATTTTAAAATTTAAAATTAAAGAAAAAAAATTCAAATGTGAAAACAATCTACATAAAAGTATGATTAGTATAATTTTATTCTATAAAAAATTGCATTATAAAATGAGTCTGATACTTGCTATTAATTTATTTTTATGCTTAAGGAATTAGTGTAAGCAATTTGCATTCTGTTTGCTACAAATGAGTAGTTATAGAAAATTATTTTAAATATTTAGTATAAAACATTGGATGATTTCCAACAAAAATAGGATCCCTAACGTACTTATCAAAATTTTTAGTTTTCTTTTTTATTATTTTAAATTTTATTTCAAAACAGTAAATTTAAAAATCAAGGAATAGTAACCAATTTTTAATTTTAGAAAAAAAAGAACCATTTTTAACTATTTCTCGTTTATTTGTAAAAACTACTTCAAAATTATTTTTAAAAATAAATATTTTACTATTTCATGGACTGATTTTTTTAAAAAAAAATCAAAAATTTATTATTATTATCAGCTACATTTTTATGCTATAAATCTGGAGGTCGTAAAAAGATAATTAAATTTTAAAAAATATAAAAATGGGAATCGCACGCGTTCATATTCTTAGAAAGTATTTAAAATTATTTATAGATTAATTGTAAAAAAATATCTAAAATCATTTTAAAAATAAATGAGTAGTAAAAATATGAACGTGTGGTATTGTACTTTCTTGTCCGTTGGTATCTCTTTTTTTGTATTTTAAATAGTTTGTTTGAAATTTATATATTTATTTATTTATTTTATTTTATTTTTGTGGTATTGACATGTTCATTATAATTTTAATTAACATGTGTCGATATTTATTTATTTAATTATTGATATTAATTATTTAAAATTATTTAAAATACTGAAAATTTGTAGTGTTGACACATGTCATTTTTTCTTCTCCTTTTATATAGAGATAGATATTTTGAAGAAAATTGAGTGATTTTATAATCTTAACAAAACCAAATATATTTTGAATCAATATATAGACAATTTCCCAAATATGAATGACGACTTAGGAAACTCAACCATACCATTACTTATTTGCTCTTATAGATTAAAAGATAATTAATTTATTTAGTTTTGAATATATAAGTTTGATTTTTTTTATTTTTAATTAGTTTATCATACAATCCTTTTTAGTCAGCTTAATTTTGACTTTTTTCACACAACATATTAATTAAAATTGTATTTAGATAAATTATAAATATAGTTAATTTGTGACTTTATATATGATTCAAAAATTTTATTTACTTTATTAAATTTCATATTAAGTCAAAGTAAAAAAATTAAGAAGTTATTCTGAATCAGATCAACTTAACATAAATCTAATCCAATACAAATGTTTTAAGGCAAGTAGATAATAAAGTCAAATAAAATATATAGTGAGGACAAATTTAGTCTATTTATAAAAACATGCAAAATTTTTAGTTTGACTCACTAAGTCTTCAGTCTCCGCATAGGATACAAATATGATACCTCTAAGAAGAATTTCTACTCTTCCTCGGGAACTAATTATTGAAATATTCTTATGGCTTCCTGTTACGTCACTGATGCATTTCAGGTGCATTTTCAAATTTTTTGATGCCCCTGTGTTGAGTTCAGAACTCATGTCCATTACTTAAGCTTTGTGACTCACGACAGTGGAACAAAATTTCTTATAGGGAAAATCGAAGAATAATACGATCTAGATCTAAACGAAAATGAAAATACATCTAAATGGAATTTTGTTTATCACGATTAATATTTCAATGGACCGTCTGTTAATGGTTCATACTGTATTCGAAAGCACGATAAGGAGCCTTTTAGAATTTTCAATCCTAGTACAAGAAAAATGATAGCACTTCCTTATCAGAGAAATATTTTTCATCGGTCAAATATTTATATTACTATTCGCTAGGTTATGAACCCATAGAAAAGAAGTACAAAATTTTGATGCGCGTTCATAATTCAAGTGGGCATGTACAAAATTTATTTTCACCTTAAGCATAGACAAATCATGGAGAAAAATTAAAGATATCATTAATTTTTTTTATGTTTTAGTATGAAAAGTTGCTCTATTATTTTTTTTTATCTATTTGATGGATTACTCGAAGTATTTGATAATTGCATTTGATTTAAGAGCTGAAAATTTCGGAGTTATTGGATTGGGTAATGATATATGTGACAAGATATTTAATTATGATTTGATAGAAGTGAAGGAAAAGTAGCATTGCTAGACTGTTGTGGAAGTTTCACGTGTCGAAATGATTTATGAATTTTAGAAAATTTAGAAAAAGAAGAATGAAGAGTCATGACACACATTCCTTCACAATGAAAGATGTGGAAGTTTAACTATCCAAGCTATCGTTATTTAGGAAAGGAAAATGTCAAGGGAAAATTGGGGCCTCCATCCTGCCACATCATGCCAGGTGCCGCTAGGCCGCCGCCGCCAAAGCGGCATAACTCGCGCCAGAGCATGAATGACGGGACAAAACTTAAATAACACGATTTTTTCCAAAACACCAAAAATAGGCGAGGATTACCCCATGTTATGCTGTAATTTTACTATTTTTTGAAATATCACTTTTTTGAAATGTTCTAAGTATAAAACAATTAAGAAAAAATACTTAGAAAAGAGTCTCCACTTAATTTTTTTAAAGAAATTAAGAAAACTTAATTTAAAAATGCCTTAACAGATAAACCTTTAAAAATTCAGAGAAAATGGGTAAGAGGTTCTTATTACTACTTTAAGAAGGTATTAGCACTTAACGTAGTCGCTAACATGTGGTTATCCAACGACTTGACTAAAATAATTTTTGACTAATTCTTTGGCAAAAAAGGTTTGATACAAAATGTGATTAACAATATTCGAACTTTGAGAAATAGTTAAATAAAGAATCATTTTTCATTTAAAGGATCTGAAATGAAATATTTGAATTAAATTGCAAGTCAATAGAATTTTAACAAAATTAGATTAATTAGCGTTTGTTTTAATCCTTTCAAAAATAATTTAAACCAATTTAGTTGATAAATCAAGAAATCATTTTGAACTAGTTAAAAGTAAGTGAAAGTTTTGAATAGAAAAACATTAGAATAAGTAAATAAGGGGCAAGAGTTGATAAAATAAAATTTATTAAAGTAAACCAACACAAAGAAAATAGTTCATCCTTTGGGAATTCAATTAAGTTATTTAAAGTTAGAGTTAATAAAAAAAGTAACATTAAGTAATCACAATTAAATAAGGAAATTTTTTCAAAACAATAATATTTTAACATTTAATAGGATCCCTTAGCAATACTTTCAATATTTATTAAAAATGACAATATTTTAATTTGTTATGGGTTGATTTATATATTGTTTTTCTTTATTTAACTTAACATAATATAATTAAGAAATAACAAACTAGAGAAAATCAAGGAGGGAAATATTTCATATCAGATTAAGTTTCTGAAAATCTTCATTACTTTCTTTACAAAAGATTATGAGACCTAAAATAAGTGGTCTCTTCCTTCTTCCTAAAGGTCATTATTTGTCCTTATATATCAAAACTAGTCATTGTTATGAAACTTTATGATAATACCTTAGATTTTTTTCTATTAAATTTGATTTTTTAAAATTTACATATTTGAACACATATAGTTTTATATGTTATTTGACATACTTTTCTCATAGTGTATTTATTTTTTTATTTACCAGAAGCATTCTTAAATCATATTCATTCCAATATGTATGTCATTTGTTTTTGTATTCATTCTAGTTTTCATGTTCTATTTTGTATAATGAAACTTGTATTTCTTTATTAGTTCGTATTCATTCCAATAGGTATGTCAATTGAATCAGTAGTTATTTAAGAAACATATTTGTATTCATGTATTTTTTTTCAATGTGTATTTATTTTTCTCTTAGAATTCTATTTCCTTTCCTAAGTTGTATTCATTCCAATAGATATATTATTTATATTTGTATTCATTCTAGTTTTATATTGTATTTTGTATAATCATATATAGAATACAAAAAAAATATGATGAAAAAGTGAAAATAAAATTGAAAAGCAATAAATGAATATTTATTGTAATCATTCTTAAATAAAATATATAACTAGTTGGTATACCTTTGGAATGAATATAAATTAGGAATAAATACAAGATGCATAAAACTATGGAACGTGAGATTTTGAATAAATATAAATATTAATAGCATACATACTGGTTTGAAGACGAATTGAGAAATGATACAAAATTCTGAAGAAAAAAAACTATAAAAACAAAACAAACTAATAGAAAGTTGTTCTTCCTATAAATAAAATACATAACTAGTTAACATATGAATACAAATTAAGAACAAATACAAGATTTATGGACTATGCAGCATGAGATTTTATATAAATACAAATATTAAAAGCATACATATTAGTTTGAATACAAATTGAGAAATAATACAAAATTCTAAAAGAAATTATTAATACAAAACAAAATAATAAGAAATTATTCTTCACCTTGGTATTCATCATGTTTTTCAAATCTTCAGCACCCAATTTATAGTTTTTTATCTGACATTGCTATCTTCAACTTGAATGCGGGTAGAATCATGAAGAAACTTAGATCTCCTCTCTTAAGTCATTTTAATCACAGAGCCTACAGTTTTGGAGTAAAAATCTCCAAAAAAGTTGACTAAAAATGCAAACAAACTTGCATAAAAATAAAAAAAATGATGGAAAATCCATAATATGAATAATATGAAATATAAACGATGACATTGAAAACAAATCAAAAGAAATCTAAAAATTTAATCGAAATAACCTTAACCAGATACGTAATTTGATGAAATAATGTGTACCTGATTGTTTATCAACCAAGAAAATCCTTGAATTAATGCATAGATTTTTTGAAGAATCAAATTTTGAGTAACTTTTGTTTGAAGAACGAAGAAAATCTGAGAACATGAAAGGTGTAAATCTTTTTTAGAGAATAACGTGAAAAAGGGAGAAACGTGCAAGATGAGGGGAGAATATCGTATTTGTTTTTTATTTTAAATTTGTTATTGGTTCGAGTTTGGTTCAATTATGGACTCTTTTAATTGATCAAGAAAATCTTCAAAATAATAAAACGTGAATACAAATTATTTTTTAAAATATTGTCATTTTACACAAATATTTTAAAGTGTTATTTTTTTGACTAAATATGTTATATATTATGACTATATAGCTAGTTTTCCCATTAAGGAATCTAGTAACATAAAGGAGAAGATGAAGTTGGGCCGTTTTTTGGGCCAAACTCGTTCGTGATTTGGGCTCTTGGCTCAATTCCTCTTTTCTGTATACCCCTGATGAATATCAGTGTATATCGGATGTATACAACCCATTTTTCTTCTTTCCGGGACATGTTTCAGCTTTTTCTTGAAATGACGAGTTCAACTCGATAGTGCTCAGTTCGGGATTCCATGGAACATCCGAAATGCAAAAGGAAAGAGATAGAAAGGAGTCCAATGGACTCAAACCAAGGGGATTTCATGCAAGACAAGATAATCAGGATTAGTAAACGACTGATGAATAAACCTAAACAAAATAAGATGAGTTACTACAAATTTCACCCACGACTAGCAAAAATATTATGAGCAAGCTATGATGGTAGTATTGCAAGCGAATACACTTTAGCATTAAATCGGAATGTGAAAAAACATATTGCCACTCAAAGTGTGAAATAACAAATCATTACTAGAAGAGATACTTTAGCATAATCTCTTTAATTACCATAGAATAGTTGGCACATTCATAACTAGACATTACAATTTTAAAGAGAGGAAGTTGGCCAGAGATGAGGAAATTGGGAGCAATTTTCAGAAGAAAATAGAAAATCAAGCATGTACTGATTAAAGGAAGATTCTTTTTTTATTTTTTGCAAAGAACACCAAAATTTGAAATCTCACGGATTACTACACAGTATTATATGATCACTTGTAAGAAAAATAATGCAAACAGCTTAGTACTAAATTATAAAACTATACTCTAGTGAGTTCAACCAACTTGAATGACTATTTGAGTTTACAAAGTGTTCTAGGAGATATTAATAATCAAGAGAGACAAAAGATAGGTAAATCCAAAGCTTAAACTCATGATACAACAACTTTCACATTCTTCATAGCAAGTTTTCATACAACTAACGGACTCCACTCTTAAAGTAATCGCCCAAACCAAATCAAAATACATCAGACAAGTAGTATCACAGTATCGCATCGCTTGAACATATTGAAAATTTCATTACAACTTACAAAGAGAAAATAATCACAATCCAAAGCTGAAATAAAAAAAATAAAATAAAAGAATGATTTGAGTAAATAACAAGAGAGAGCGGAGGGAATTACCTCTTTTGGGGGCAGCGAGACATGAGACAACGAGCTGAAGAGGTTCCTACGACCACTGACCTACCAAAAAATGAGCCAAAGAGCTTAAAAGAGAAATAAAAATCAGAGGCTCAAACCTTCTTGGGTTCGCTTTCGAAGAATACTATTCTCCCACCTTCAAATTCCAACTCTTTTTCCTTTTTCTTTCCCCTTCCTAAATGACACAAAATACCATGTATTTATAGCAAAAAATAAAGGTTTGAATTCAAATAGCCGTCTGAGTGGGAGATGGAAGATTGATTGGAGAGAATGAAAGGAAAAACAAGTAAGATGAGAGCCTACCCCGAAAATCCGGATTCGATGTGATATTTCTTTATCAAGCATCAGATTTAGGTGGGATTTCTCTCAACCAAAGTCAACAAATCTTATTTCGTGGTCTGTAATCTTTGAAAATAAAGAGAGAAACTGACAGGGGCGATGGACGCGGATGAAGAAATTAGGGTTCTCGCTTGACTTTAGCGTCTTGGGAAGAAGAAAGTGGAGAAGAGGTGCGGGTGACTGCTGAAAAAGGAGAAAGAGAGCGTGAGAGTGTGGGAACAGGATATATGCATATATATATATATATATATGTAAATTTCTATTATATAGAAGTTTGATGAGGAGGACGACCAATGGTATAATTATAAATATGCTTATTGTTCAAGGGTAATATGGTGTTTATGCAATACTGACTTTTTTAGCAAACTCCTGCGCCTCTTTCATTTCCTGGATACATATTAATTGATTACAGATGACTCAAACAAATGAATCAGCAAATTGACGGATCTTTCCTTGACTTTAAAATGAAAGATTATTAAAGGTTGAAGCCAATGCAAGAGAAAAGTAGATTTCATCATCCACAATTTTATTGATTTGTAAGATTTAAATAATGTATTTATGTTTTTATTATTTTCATTCACTTTTGGATGAATTGAACTCAAAAATTAAGTGTATATATCTACTTCTGTTTCAATACACTATGATTTAGATGTTGTTTTCTTTTGGGGAGATGTATGTGTTCATCTTCCTTTGCTTTGTTGTTTTTGGAAAACATACGAAGCCTTCATTTACTAATTAAAAGTGGCAGAACCCTATAAATTCAGATATGACTAAGCATTATTCGGCCAGGAAAAAAATGGGTATGTTCTTTATGTGAAATTTATAACTTGATGTGGCACAACACTTACATTGGACCTTGTAGTTAGAAATTTTAAATCTATCTCATTAGAAAGTAGTGTCATACATATTATATGAACGTAGATGAAGTATCATAAATATCAAGAACTGAGATTATCCTATAAAATGAGTGCTCATTTTGAATATTAGTAGCTCTGCTAAAGAGCTAAACATTGCAATGATCCATTAGATTTAAAGTTCGGGTTGCACTTGGAGGTCTACCACCTACAAAAACAATAATGTCACTGACAAATTCAAGCAATGTGCCAAAATTTACAATTTGTTGTATATTGTATTAGTGTTTAAAGGGAAGAGTTGACTCCATCAAGAGTTATTTAGTACTTAGTTGGTCATCAACTTTTAACTTCTCTTCTCAACTTGGATAAGAGAAGTTTTTGATGCTATGACAAATAGTCTTTTATTCAGTAATTTACTAAGTTGAATCCAATATATGATCAAAATTTTGATGACTTGCAGTTTCTGGAAACAACTTAATCTTACTTTCAGAACAAATGCCTAATAGTAACAAGTAGTTTATAAATGTCCGGTATTTTATTTGATTACGAGAAAATTTTTTATTATCTTGTGTTCTAGCAAAGTATCTATAGACCTTTCTTCCCAAGTAGATCCTTCCATGAGTTTATAAAATTGCTCTATAAAAAAATGTACATTCTTAATTTCTTTTGACATTATAGCACTACTATGATCCTTGAGTTGAAACAGTCTATATATCTCAGCAAGGATTTGCGTACACTTAATCTTCTCCAAACCCTACTTGTTAAATTATACTAGATTTTTCGTTGATATTGTTATATAACTTGAAGTTGATCCGTGTTTATCTGCATTTTGAAGGTGCTATCAAGCTTCTCATATTTTGTGATGATATTGTGGAGGTTAACCATCTAATCTAGGACAATCATGTATATAATTCGAAACTATTGAAATATAATTGGAGTGCATATTCATCGTATTGAGATGTATAATTTCTTTTGTGGATATAAGGTTACAACAACATGACACTACTAGAAAATAGATTTGTTGCAACACTTCAAAACTCATTGCCATAGACTTAAAGTGTGTTGCAATTGCATTATGGCAACGGAAAAGGGTGTGTTGCTTACAATCCTGTTGCGATATGTCTATAGTAACAGTTTTATGCAACAATTTAAAAACTGTTGCAACACACCTGTCTATAGCAATAATTATTCTTTAGTCTATGACGACACTTTTCTACGATTAATGCAACAGTTGCGAACCATTGCAGCAGATTTATTCCAACGACTTGAAACCGTTGCAACCGATCTTTCACAACAACTTTATTATACATATACGTCTTAGCTATTACAACGGTTTTGCTAAACTATTGCAACAATATTATTAAGCTATTGCAATAGGCTTTTTTAATTCTTATTGCAGGCTATTGTAGCAATCGTATATAGTATGCATTTTTGAAATAAACTATAATGCAATGATATAAAATATTAAATCAATATGTACTTCAACTAGTTGGATCCATATATTAAAGATAAAAACACATGATATTGATTGACAATTCAAGAGTTAACATACATTGATGTTCACAAAAATTATGAGTAAACATAAAAACAGTCCTAAAATGTTCAAGATAGCATTCATTTAAGTTCACAAAACTTAGGCCAAAAAGTAAAAATAGTCCTAGAGTGTTTGTAGACATAGATAAAGCAATTCTCTTTAAGTAAGGTCTTCACTGCTTTCATCCCCTCTTTTCTCATTTTGTTCACCTACAATTTCAAAAGGATCAACAATTAAAGAAAGATGAAGTTCAACAATGAAAAGGGAAAAGAACTCATACAATTCCTAATTTTTACTCTTTCTGGACATAATCTATACTACCCAATAACTTCTTTTTTAAAAAGAAAAATACAAATGGTTATTTCTTTCATACATGGGGCATAATGTTTCCACATGAAAAGGTTAATAAAGAAATTGGTTGACTCCTTTGTGAAGAAGAAATTGATCTTTGAATCATCTACTTCTCCATTGTGCTTTTACTAGAAAGATTTGGACAATGTTACCTACCATTTTTGGTGTTCACTGGGTCATTCCAGGATGCATAAAACTTCCACATGCAGTTGGTACAAACAATCTAAATCAAAGGATAATAGGCATTACTGGATTGCTATCCATGCTTGCTTTTTCTGGTTCACTTGGATGGAGAAGACAATAGATATTCAACAGTTCAAATTCTTGTGCTTAAAAATATGTACATATGGTATAGGAAGGCTCCTGTATCTGATTTTCTATAGCTATTAGTTCTTTTGTGCTCCTCCAATATTTAGAAGGATGTTCCCTATGTACTTTTTTGACTACCTTCTTGGTACTTATTAATAGGATTCTCTACCTTCCCATAAAAAAGTTAATACAACAGTAACTCAAGGAGTACTAGAAATAGTGCCAATAGGTGTGGAACTTCTACAGGTCAGGACAAGCTGAAATAATTTAAATATATCATAGATCATCAGCAAATTGTTTGCCTCACAAAACAACAAATAAGAATTCTCTGACTTGTAGATAAAGGTCCATCTTCAATGAAATGCTTTAACAAATTAAATTTTGATTTGCACTATTAACAAAGACTCAAATTGTTCCACTTAGCTTCTGTTAAACCCTTGTTAGAGAACACACATCTTGAAGCAACTTAGCGGGTTAGACATAACACTTTTTGAACTTGCCATTTTTGCAGGTAGGACAATAGATTATGCAAGAAAATTAAGCTAACACCAGTTCCAGATTCAAATTTACTGTTATCTCTCGAGAAATTATTCAAAAAAAACTTTTCTGTAGAAAATTATACTGGATAAGTTGTCTTCATATAAAGTACTAGGTAGATTCTTACTTCTCATTGCCACACGAATCTCTAGAACATGATGCCAGAATCTTTGCATTGACAATCGGAGAACCAAACGTGCAACCAACAATTTGCCAAGGGGAAACGATAATTTTAGACATTAATCCAACTAAGTAGATTTGAAATTTACATGAATGGAACATGAAAACAATTATTATTGAGGTATAGTCTCATTGGTCAGAAAAGGTATGTTGTGTGATCAAAAACCTAATAAAAAAATCTCAATATGTCAGTACGAGACAATATTCTTGAGAAGAAAGTATAACTTTTAAAGATATCTAAATATAACGACCATAAGTGATAATAGTAAAAAAGACAGAAAGCAATGTAAATGATCTTGGTATGCTCAATGCTGAATCACACAAAACATTCTTAAGATCCAACTTTCAAATTGCTAAATGCGCTTAGACAAGTCACTAACAATTGTATCAGATCTACTGAGTCCATAAAGTAGTAGGGGCAAAAGAATAAGAATCATAATCTGAAACCTCAATAAATACACCAACAAAAGATATTTCAATATAAATTATTAGGTTGAATTGTAGAAACAATCAAAAGAAACATTATTGCGGACAGTGCATTCGGTGGTAGAATTGATAGATAAGAAATCAACCATTAGATAAGAAATCAATCAGAATATTGGATGAAAACAAGTCACATACCTGGTAGATCATGGAAATTTCACTTGTGATCAATTTCACATTAGCCTCAGACATCTAATTCAGAAAACCTGAAAGAAATTGATTCTTTAAATGACCTCAAGTGCAAGAAACATAGATCATTTTTGCAAAAAAAAAGAAAAGGTTCCCAAGTCCAGCAAAATGAATATATGTATGCCAAATTTAATACCCTTAATAAAGAAATTGATTTTTTAAGTTTAGTTCAATACTCCTAAACTATGCAAACAATAGTAGACTATGTCCCACATTCCCTTTCAAAATAGTTTAGTTCAATACTCCAGAAGCAAATGTATCAATTGTCTCATTACAATCTTCATTTTGTTGCATTTAAATATTCTCCATCTTAGCCTATAATGCAATTTCATTTTAAATAAGAAGATAATTAAAGTACACATAGTAGCTGCGACCTGAGGGCAATGATCTACCATTGTTAGAAAGCCACGACTGATTTTCCCCCCAAATGAATACATGTACAAGGAGCTGAAATACACACACAAATTGTGTACAAACTAGCACTTACAACAACGGTTCATCCGTGTCGTCCATGGATCAACCCTTTAGTGCTAAAGATTTATTGTTTCCAACTGTTCAACAATTTCACTAACAAATAAGAGCCATAATAATTTCACAATTTAAGATGACACACTATGAGGGAACAATGATTTAAAGACTAAATTTTTCACAACAAAAGCATTTGGAAAAGGAAACGAATATTTCAATCTTCTCTTCCTACATTATCCTAAAAACTCAAAACATGGGTTGATCCAGATAAATCTAGACACAAAAACTCTGTAGAAAACTCAACATTCAAATAGAAAAAGCTGTAATTGAAAATGGATGAAGAAATATAGTTTTTGTACCCTGATATTTTCATCCCTTCCACATCCATACGATCTGATATGTTTTAAAAAACATCACTGCATTCACTTCATTTGAGACTCATCCAACTTCTATCTAAATTATTCATTGATATTTATGTGGCACAAAAAGATAAAAAGAATCAAATTTATGATAAACTATGAAATAAAAAAGACAAAAATATTTTAGAAATGAACAAACATATCTCAAAAAGTACATGGAGAATATGTAGCTTAAAACTCATAGCAATCATAGTGTCATTTACAACAAACACTTCATTGTTTTCATTTATAGTAAAAAAAATTGCTTCTTTTTCATTTCAACACTTCAATTAAGGTCACATGATTGATAAGGTTGGAGTGTTCGATATGTGTTGGCCTTAGTTGTAGTATTAAAATGGAAATTGAAGCCAACATTGACTGGTTATCTATACATGTATTTGGAAGTTATTTTAATTTTTTGTTTTGGGAGTTCTACTACATGCTTCAGTGATGTTTCAAAATCAATATTTTGCTTGGGTAATAATACCAAACTGCTCTAATCCTCCTAGTACACCATGAAACTATTCTACATTTTATTCCATTGAAGAAATAATCACAACTTCTTTACCTACAAAAAGATATATTATTTACCAAACTATATGTTCACAAGACAGATTTAGAAAATCAGATGTCATCCCAATTAGCTCATACTCAACAATAATTTAATTTATATAATACTAAAGAATTACAAGATTTTCAATAAGAAAATAATATCAAATATACTTTTAACTACTAAATGGAAAAGTAGAAAAATCATAAAAGTCTGATCATACTTTCAAATTTATGTTATTAACGACATATGTACATTCAAGAAATGGAAAATAATCACTAAATTCACATGAAGTTCAGATCATACTCTAACAAACCAAGGCGACCCTTGAGGATTTAATTTATTTCCAAAAAGAATCCCTACTGATTTTTTTTAATAAGAAATCAAGGCAGATTATTCTTAAAACGTGATAAAACATATTTTTCAGGCAAATAATATTTGATACACATGTATTCAATAGTTAATTAATCATATTGATACTGATATTTCTAAAAAAAATTATAAGGAAAATTACAGATGTACAAGTTTACTGTAGAAATAATGCAATTTGTTGCTATTTAGATTCTTTCTAAACCAACTTTTGTCACCTTTTTCTTTTACATGATCCACAATTGTCATCAATATGATGCTTAAAAAATTTACAGCACCAATCACACTTAGGTAAATAAATACCTAAATTTCTTATTGAATCATGTACTTAATCATTGCAGTAGTTTTGTCATCCTACTAGTGCGAATTCATCTCGTATACCAACAATAAGAAATTGAGGGGCTCGCCATAACACTTATTGACATTGATCCTCAAGCATAATTCCTTGAACAACTTTAAGTTTTTTCTTTTAACTAATGCTACAACAAACATAAAAATTAAGGAACTCATAGGTCTGTGATTTATTTAACATTTTAACATAATGTCCCTGGAACCTGTTTTTTGGCTCAATAATATCATGCTTCCATTTGTTTGAGTTGAGCTAATAAAGTATTATTATGAGTTCAATTGGTTGTGGTTATTTGATCTAGAATTATATCAAGTTTCAGATTTTCATATCAAAAGTTCTAACACCAACCAGTAGCAAATTTTAGTTTTTTTCATTTTCATGTTAATGTATCTCATGTTTCCTGTTGCTTTAGCGTAATTCTTAAAAAATAATGAAACATAAATTACTCATATCCTACTCAAGCGAGAGGTCAAATAAAGGAAGATATCATCAACGCAAGGCAATTCAAACATGATTAAAGATCTCATGGAACAAGAAATCCAACATCAATATTAAGAGAAATATGGTCTAGAGTAATCAATTTCACCATAACTATCAACAAAATTTTAAACCCATAGTAGCTACAATTTAATGGAGAAAACCCACAATCTGAAAAAATGTATCAAATATAACGACAGTAACTCAAAGGATGAAGACAAAAGAAGAGATTCAAGAAGAAAACCTCAAAATCTCAAATTTGAAGTTTCTTCCGCTATAACCTCAGTTGAAGAAGAGAACCTCCAGCAGTTGAAGAAGAAAACATCCAACTTTTTTTTCCAGATTTCGCAAGAAAGCCGTCAACCCTCCATTTCCTAAGATTTCACAAGAGATTTGAAGAGAAAAATGTGTATAGATTTGAATAAAAAGTGGGTTTAACTTTGCCCTAAAGTGACAGACATGAAGGACTTACCATAACATTCATACCGTTGCAAAACTCCACAAGCTTTCCCTAAATGGATGAAAAATTAGGTCAATGAGGAGAAGAGTGACAACGTTTTTTGTTTTGCTTGTGCAAGAGATGAGAAATGGATTAAGAAAATGTTTGTCTTGTTTGTATCTATAGATTGAAATAAATAAATTATATTTAGGAAATTAATTAAAAATAAAGTACAATGAAAAGTTTTTGTAGGGTTTAGCCAAAATAAGAAAGGGAAACCATGGAGGGATTTAATAATCGTTCCAATAGAAAATATTGGTGTTAAATGTTGTCATAGATGCCTTTATGGAAACGGTTCTACTAACTGTTGCAATATGTATGTCTATTGCAACGGTTTTCCGACAGTGGGAACAGATTTATTACTTAGTTGTATCAAAAACACCCAAATATTTTGACAACGGTTCACATTGTTGCAATAAACACTCTATAGTAACGGTTTCTTAATCGTTGCTAATAAATCTGTTGCTGCAGGCCTAATTTTTAGTAGTATGATACAATATATTTGTTAATTTGTACAACAAACCTATCGTACAAAATCTTTTTGCCTAACACTTTTTATTTTGATTTTAAATTGAGAGAATTGTTTGTTATTGGCAAAAAAAGGAAAAAAATCCAAGTAGATTTTTTGAATTCAGTTAAAGAGGTATACACCTCAAAATCCTTCAACCAATTAAAAAATGTCTCATAGAGAAAAATTGCCCCAAAAAAAAACTAGTTGGGCCCATGTTTAGCGTTGGCTATTACCTATCTAGTATATGTATATGTGTGCGTAGGGGTGTACATGACCGGGTTGGTTCGGATTTTTCGAATAACAAACCAAACCATTCATGTAAAATTTTAAAATTTATAAACCAAACCAAACTAATAAAATTTGGATATTTTCGGGTTTTCAACCTCGGATTGGTTCGGGTTTTTCAAATGCCAAATCAATCCATTGTGTCGAATTTTTAAAAAATCCAACCAAACTAATCAACTTCGGATTTTTTCAGATTTTTGGATTTTTTGGGTAAAGTTTGCATACAAACATATAATTAACTTGTGTTCCAAATATTTCTTTAGTCCAACTAAAATACAATTATCAAGGGTGTTTCTTAAAAAAATAACACAAAATATGAGATGAATATTGATGACACAAAAATATTCTACAAAAAATAATAATGAAATCATCATATAAATAAATATTTTAAAGTCATAATGAAAATGATCATAAATTAAAAGTACAACATCATGCTAAAATAAGTTTAATGAGTATTAGTTACATTACTAAATATTTAAGGAAAATTAAAATTAGATTATGTATTTTAATTGTCTAAACCAATGTAAAACTAAAGAACAAATATTCAATATTATTGTCATTCTTAGTGTTGAATTGATTTTCTTTTTGCATTAGTATTAATTTGATTTCGATTTAAGTTTTATTACAATTATCAATATCTATGAACTATAATCTTTATTGGATCATTCCGAATTCTAAGTTTTAAAATTGAAATAATATATTAAAAGATAAGAACAATGAAATAGTATAAAAAATATTTTAAATCATATCAAAGTAAATATTTTTATGTATAAAATATAAAATTTAAAATTCTATATATATGTCGGGTATGTTTGGTCTCGGGTTATTTTTTTTTTAGTTAAAACCAAACCTACCAAAATATAGTCGAGTTTTTTTTCTCAATACCAAACCAAGTCAAACCAAACCACTAGTCAGTTTTTTTTCCGATTTAACTCGGTTTGCGATTTGGTTTGGTACACCCCTATGTGTGCAGGTGTTAAAAGAACAAAGGGTTGACCCCTTTTTTATTTAAAATTTGGCCACTTTAATTGTTATTCTAATCAAATTAAACTTAGACATAGCCAAATTGAGCCAAATAAATAATAAATAAGATGAATAATTATCGATTAATTATTTGCGCTTCTTAATTTAAACAAGACGAAATAATTATCAATACTTATTCATTATTTAAAATAGAGAACTAATAATACAAAATTATAAAATTCACTAATTCATGGGAAATAAATAAGTGTTTATACTAAACATTTATTGTTTAGCTACCTATTAAATATTTATAGATAAGATGAAAAGTATATAAGCCAATATGTATAATTGCATAGGATCAAAATTGGGTGTCAACACCCCAGAAACTTGAAATAGCTACCCTAAGCTTGGGAAAGAAGGAGGAAGAGATTTCTAGCGCAAGGACGACAATAAATTGCAAATTCATGGACAAATCCAACGTCATGAGGTTCGAACATAAGAAGGGGAGCCATAATTCCGTGCAGATGCTTGGCGTCCATGTAGACTAGGTATGTTCATTGAGTAGTAGTAAATATGTGATTCACTGCATAGTATACTAGTAATTGATGGTAGAATTCATGCGTCGGTTTTCGTGCACCGAAAAAGGAATAGTCGTACATGTAATCTTAGTTATTCCATCCGAATTGTACCTTAGGGGGAAGACTAATCACGTGAATCAAGGTAGGTGATAGTTGATTCTTGTTCTGTAGTGTATGTTGGCAATTATAACGTTGTAGTGCAATATTATGAGAATGTTGCACTATTGATCTCGCCTAATGTAAATGAGTATAAATGTATGATTGTATGCCACGAATCAACGCTTGATTGTATGATTATGAGAATGTACATTGTGATTGTGATTGTGGTTATTGAATGGAACAGATGTTATGTTCCAACACACTAACTTGGATCAGGTGCCACATTCTGGCACCTATATGGGGTCGGGTGTCACATCCGCCACACTAACTTTGGTCGGGTACCACGTGTCGGTACACTAACAGGTTGGGTATGGGTTCCATGAGAGCACCATTGGCTTGTCATATATGCGTATATATGTGATATTGAGAATGTGGAGTTGTACATTGCTTCTAAAACTATTTGAATGAATCGTAACTCTGTATAATTGTATTAATGTGGTGTGCTTGTGTGATGGATATCTTGTTGTTGGATAAACAATGAATGGCTAGGCCCCAAACCGGAATAGGATATGGTAGGTGGAGATCGAGAGTCCGAGTGTTTCTATGTGTTTCTTGAAGAGATGGTGTAATGATCGGGTTATGTTGTTATAGAAAATCCAATGGGGAAAAATTTGGGGTCGGAAAACTTTTTTGAGTAACTTGAAATTTCCCAACCTAGTCCAGATTTGGACAAATTTAGAGTAATTAAGGTGTAGGGAAATATGGTAGCAATCGGGTGAATCATTTATGATTTTAATTGCATGAGTAGTTAGATAACCTGTTAAGAACCCGTATGACTTTACGAAATTGAATTTGGGGGAGTAGAACTCCTGGAATCAATCTTAGCGTAAAGGCTAGTTTTTGAGTGTCGTGGGTAAGGGGTGTGTTGTGAAATAGGAATTTTGGAATTCTTTAATTAGCTCGCTGTCTCGCGTAACCCACCTTGACAATGAATTTTTCCACTTTGGCGAAGCCGCTACAACAGGGTGAGGGCCGTTGTGGCGGGCTTGGCGCGACTTAAGGTCGTTAATAAACGTCTAAACGTCCTTATTATGGAATTTTAAATTTTTTGAGCTAAGGAACGAACCCGAGGTGACTCCTACTTGTTTTTCACCATTCTTGTGGCTAAAGGTAAGCTTTTCACTTCCCAAATCTGTTTTTCGATCCATAGAACGTAAAAGAACGGAATTAATGATAAGGGAGGGTTTGTAATAGATTCTACGATGGAAACAACCATACATTGGATACTTGGGATCATGGGTATGATCTAGGGTCCATAGAATTATTATAGTTTTGGGTAATTAGAGATGGTTTGTTGATTCCAGTGTTATTATAATTATGTGTAGACCAAAAACAAGCGAAACGAATTTGGAAATGAAAGGATCAAGTTTCTTAGGATTTCAATCTTGTTTCGAGGTCGGTGATGGTTGTGATTCTATGATTGTGTGATGTATGCATGCTCATGCTTCATTATGATACTTGTATGTATATGAATGTTGCATTATTGATAACACTTGTTGTAAATGAGATAGACGAATGACTATATGCCATGAATCACTTCTTGATTGTAGGACTTCAGAGTATACTTGTGTTTGTGATTGTGGTGTGTTGATGGATCAGATTTACACGTTCCGGCATAACTAACTAGATTGGATTGCAACGTTTTGGCATAAAAATGGGATCACATTGCCATGTTCCGACATAACTATGGGATGGGGTACCGCGTTCCGATATACTAACAGTTTGGGTTAGGGTTCCATGAGAGGACCAACTACTTGACATAATTGTGTATATTGAGAATTGTGAAGTTGATCATTATTCCTGAATGTTGATAATATTGTATATGTTGACATATATGCATGTAATTATAATGTTGTTGATTTGCTTAAGTTTCACTTTGTGGGATAGTCGCGTGATCCTACTAGTACACTGTGGTTGTGTACTGATTCTTCACTTGCTCTTATTTTTGTTTAGTACAGGGCATCTTCAAGCGGCTATTAGACCTCGCATATAAGATCAGTGATCGTCGCTTTGAATTCAAGGATGAGACAATTTTTCTAGGCTATTATGAAATTCTGTTTCATCTATGTCCACTATTTTTGGACTTAGACATTTATTTTTAGTTAGTTGATTAGTTCATCATATTGGATTGCATCTCTTCTTGTTTAGATTTGTTGAACTTTAGATGTTTTAGTGCATTGACTTTCAGGTCTAGACATTACTTTCACAATGTTAGTTTATTATTGTTAGAACTTTGTTAGAGTTTATGGGAACTATATTTATTTCCTTAGTATTTGATTTGTTTTGTATCCTTAAATGCTTTAGTTTTTAGATTAGTTGGTTTGGGTTGTATAGTTCTCTCACTAGAGGATTAGTGTGGGTACCAATCACGACGGTTTGGGTTGGGACAAAGTTGGTATTAGAGCCTAGGTTTGTTGATCTCGATGTACCAAAATGAGTGTAGTAGAGTCTTGCGAAATGGTACGGGGACGACTTTACTTTTCTTTGAGAGGCTATAGGACTTTAGGAAATCTGTCTATTTTTCTCATGTCTCCTTTCGTGCTATAACTTGATTCCAATTGGTATCTACTCGTCTGTCTACAGATGGTTAATACTAGGTACACTGACGTCAGGCCCATAGATCTCGCCAATTCTCCAGCTGAGGAACCTGCAGCGAGAGGTCGCGGTCAAGGCAGGTAAAGAGAAAGATCTAAAGGTAGATGAGCTGGAAGAGTAGCGCCTATTTGAGATGAAGCTCATGTTGGGAATGCTCCTATGAATGAGAACCCTCATGCGCATGATGAGGATATATAAGAGGATAATGAGGTTGGAGATGTTGAGGAAGTTGGACACGAGGAAGAGGTGCCAGTGGAGACTACAATTGTTCCTCCCATCGACCCGGTGTTAGCTCAACAAATTATGTTGTTATTGATGGGGTTGGTTTGTCCTAGAGTGCATCCTTATGTTCAAGAAACTCAAGCTCCCGCCAATCCTCCTATTGCTAGAACTACTCCCAAGGTAGGAGGAACGTAGGTACTGGTGTTTTCTTCCGTCCTTTGTTGATTTTTGTTATGACTGGTAATGAGCATGACATGTCGACCAAGTTTTTGCCGCCGGTGTTTCTTGGTTATGAGTATGAGGACGCTTATGAGTTTATCTTAGATTTCTATGAGAGGCTTTATAAATTGGGTATATTCATCAACATTGGGTTGAGTTTGTGTCCTTCCAACTTCAAGGTGAGGCCAAGCAGTGGTGGAGAGATTATATAGAGTGCAGATCTTCTACTTTACCTCCACTTACTTAGATCCAATTTTATGCTCCATTACTAGAAAAATATGTGCCTAGAACTTTGAGGGATCGTAATAAAGATAAATTTATTTCTTCGGAACTAGGTGATGTGTTTGTGGTTGCTTATGAGGCCAAGTTTCATGGTCTGTCCAGATATGCTACTCAACTAGTGACTACTGTGGAGGAGAGGATCTACTTATTTATTATGAGAATGAATTCTGAATCGCAAGTATTATTTGTTCATATGACTTCGGCATGGAAGAGTTTTAATGAGGTGACAAATTATGTTAAGAAGGTGGAGGGGTGAGGCGAGACAGTCAGTCTAAGGTGTTGGCAAAAAGGGACAAAATTTCAGGAAACTTTCAAGGTTCTTACTCTAGAGGTTCAGGGAGGCCAACACTTCCAAGCCAATACAATCCGCTATGCCCGCCTCTACAGTTAACTACTCGAGAACTCCACCTTATAATTTTTAGGATAGTCAGGAAGTTGCGCCTTCAACGAACGTCAAACCATCTTTTGGTCGTACTTGCTAAAAATTTGGAGAACCTGGGCATATGAGGAGAGATTTTCCCTATCCACGCGTGTTTAATTTCGCACAGAAGTCATCTAAACCCACGTGAAATGATAATAATGGTATAGGAAATCCACAAGGTGTGCGAGGAGGTAATAAGTGAGGCCGTGGAGGTAGAGGAAATGGTAATAGAGGTAGGGGTAACGCGCAACCAGACAGGGAAGTAGCTCATTATAATGATATGGATCAATGTTAAGCTTTTAAGAATGAGGCAGAAGCGATTAACGCGGTTATTATTGTTTCTATTCTTGTCTGTGACCGGATGGATAATATTTTATTTGATACGAGCTCTACTTATTCTTATGTGTCCGTGAAATTTGCCTCAAAATTTTATATGATTTGTGATAATCTTGATGCCCCTAGTCATGTTTCTACCCCAATTAGAGAGCCAGTCATAGTTAACCATGTCTATTGTGCTTGTCCTATTTTATTTATGGGATTTTAGACTTAGACTAATTTTGGATATGATTGACTATAACTTAATCTCATGCATGACTTGGTTGTCTACCTATTATCATGTACTTAATTGTAATACTAAGTCTGTAACTTTAGAAATTCCGGGAAGGGAAAAATTTGAGTGGGAAGGGGTGTAGAAGCCTAAGCAAGCTAAGATTATATCCTCCATTTGGCTTATTTGGCTCATATTAGGGATGTTGAGATTGAGGCTCCATCTATTCAGTCTATTCCTGTGGTGTCTGAATTTAGTGAAGTGTTTCCAATGACTTACATGGTATGCCTCCGGATAGAGATATAGATTTTTGCATTGACTTAGAACCTGGTACACGCCCCATTTCCATCCCTCTATATCGCATGGCTCCATCAGAATTGAGAGAGCCTAAGGCTCAAATCCAAGAACTTCTTGATAAGAGATTTATTCGTCCTAGTGCTTCCCCATGGGATGCTCCAGTTTTTTTTGTGAAAAAGAAGGATGGTAGTTTGAGAATGTGTATAGATCAACTTATGTGGGTCACTATTCAAAATGTATACACCCTTTGGGAAGGATACTATCCTTTAATAAAGAGACGTAATTTAATACCTACGACATTCAAAGCGATTAACGAGGGCATATTGATTATATTCTAGTAGAGGGATTAGGTTCATAACGAATAATTTTGTTAAGGATGTGCTTCTTGCCCATTTAAACATTCATTTGATGTCAAAATTAATAAGGCGTGAAATTTCAAGTTATGACGAAAAGACCCTAGTAAAATAATTTAAGTAAATAATCAACGAGTTTTTCATGCATATATTATCCTCACACTTAAGGATGAAAGAACAAGAATATTACCAACTTTCGAGTACCAAAATCACTGGGTTCATGCTTCACACAAACATTCAAAATAAATAGTAAATTTAGTATATTACAAGACTGAGATTTACACACCCAAAAAAGAGCAAAATATATAGCCATACTTATATTACCCATGGTGACATGATCAAATCATCCCTCAAAATTTCATGTAAATATACAACACATAGATCATGTACAAGTCCTAAGGTTTATACAAAATATAAATGCCTATATGAAAATGTGATCTTCCTTTAGGCTCTCAAAATCTCCATCTCCAATGGCCAACTTCATGCATCCTCTCAGACATTCCTTATGAGTAGAAACAACTATCGCTAAACATATAGCTTAGTGGTGCAAAAACTATAGGTTCGGAGCCCTCAGATTCACCAAGCTATGTTTTTCATGTCATGGGCAGCATAATTGGAACATGGTAAATAAATCAAGTAAACAATATTATAAGAGTAACAAGTTCGATATTTAAAGATCCAAATGTCAAGAACACTCATAGCACCATCTTCCAAGAGATTCAATAATAAGGCTTGCCCAATATATACATATGTCGTCACACAAAGCACAATCAGGTATAAAGAAGGGCTGACGCCCTGTATCAAGAAGGGTCAGAGCCCAATAATCAAGAGAACCATGAACCATATTAAAAATGGCTTTTCAGTTCGTACTGAAAATTGAAAAGTTTCACTCTTAAGAAGGACTAATAATCTAGAGTCATGATGGAAAATGATTCGAATCAAGAGACATGACAATAGTTATAAAGTGACAACCACAACCATAAGAAGGACAAGGTCCCAATAAGAGTGCCAAGTGGTCAAACAATTCGTACAAGTGGGCGAGCTACTTAAGTGTCTTTAATGTCTTAAAGGATAACAACACGACAATGGAAAGTGACAAGAGGTAACCAAGGTACCAAGATAAACATTCAGATAACCCACCAGGTAAATAGAGTACAAGTACAAGTTTATACACAAACCTGAGTGCTTTAGTATAGAAATAGTCCAACACAACTTCACGAGTTAAAACCATAGACCAACCAATGTATCAAGGTCCTCAACTTATTCACAAGTATATACAATCTTAAAAATACAATCTAATAACTCCTTTAATTCCTAGTATCTCAATAATGTTGACGTAAAACAGGATTATCATCACAAGTAAGCTTAGCTTGTATAAATACGACTATGTCCCAAACAGTATTTCTGGCCAGTCTAGTACCTCATGTCGCAACTTAGATTTGAAAAGGAAACAACAAGAACCACCACAAAATATATTTTGTACAAAAAGATATATTCAAAACACTAACAATTGTTCATACAGGATTTCTAATTTCAAAATCTTGATAGAACTTGTCCTATATTGCGTCCCATATTTCAAATCCATAATAGATAAATTAGAGTTTTACATAAACATAAGATTTGTAGAAATAAAAATTAGCTTTCCAAATAATATTTATTCCCTGTAAAATAAGTTCTATGAAACAATATATGCTTAATATACCAAACACTACGCAGCTCAGAAACATATTTTACCACTGAATAAAGAGAAGGGTGTGTCTCGAATTCCAGCCAAAAGGACAAAGTTTTCCTCTTGTGATTTTGAAGAACAATTTGTTTATATATGTTTCTAAGGTTCTATGACTTGAGGTAAACGAATTTACTAAAAGAGGTGTGAAAATATATAATCACAAAAGTGATGTTTATCACTTGTATAATTGTCCTTCAAAGGTGAAGCCCAAATAAAAGTGTCCTACCCGAAATTTTACATATACACCTATATGTATATACCTGATACCAACACTTTCAATTTATATGTAATTCTAATTAGAAAATTATGTAAAAAACCCCACACAATACCTTAGATTACGGTCACAATCATGTTAAGAAAGGTTACAAATATCACAAAATTTCAAGTTCCCAAAATGAGAATAAAACATATTCTAGTAATTAAGAAATGGTGTATCGACATGCTTATGTTGGTCTAGTATTTTAGGGGTGTTACAAGTATCCTTTGCCTCGAATAGATGATATTTTTTACCAATTGCAAGGGGCAGTGTCTTTCTCTAAGATTGGTTTAAGATCCGGTTACCATGAATTAAAAATTAGACCGAAAGATGTGCCTAAGACAACGTTTTGAACTCGTTATGGGAACTATGAGTTTTTGGTTATATATTTTGGTTTGACAAATGCGGCTGCAACGTTCATGAGTTTAATGAATGGGGTGTTCAAGATATTTCTTGATTCTTCGTCATAGTATTTATTGATGACATTTAGGTTTATTCAAAAAATATGGAAGAAAACGACGGCCATCTTCGTATTGTTTTGGGTATTCTTAGGAAATAGAGGTTGTATGCTAATTTTCTAAGTGCAAATTTCGGTTGACTTCAGTTGTATTTTTGGGGCATTTAGTTGCAAAATAAAGGGTAATGGTAGATCCTCAAAAGATTGAGGAGGTTAATAATTGCGTTTGACCTAGCTCTGTTATGGAAGTTAGGAGTTTTGTGGGACTCGCTAGCTATTATTGTCTCACTATGAAGAACTTTGCTTCCATTGCCACTCACTTGACTAATTTGACTAAAAAGGAGATACCATTTGAATAGATTGAAAAGTGTAAGGATATCCTCCAAAAGCTCAAGACTCATTTGACCACCACACCTATCCTAGCATTACCGGTAGAAGGCAAGGATTTTATTATTTATTATGATGCTTCACATTCTGGTTTGGTTGTTGTGCTAATACAGGAAAAGAATGTTATAGCTTATCCTCGTTTCAATTAAAGGTGCATGAGAGGAATTATCCAATGCATGATTTGGAGTTGGAAGCGGTAGTGTTTGCTCTTAAGATTTGTCGGCATTATCTCTATGGTGTTAAGTATGAGGTGCTTACTAATCATCGTAGTTTGCAGCATGTGTTCACTCAAAAGGATTTGAATTTGAGACAGCGAAGATGGACGGAGTTACTTAAAGATTATAATGTGACAATTCAATTGTAATACCATCTGGTAAGGCTAATGTCGTAGTAGACACTTTGAGTCGGAAAACAGTGAGCATGGGTAGTCTAGATCGCTGAGTGTAACCAAGTGACCTTTGGCTAAAGAAATTCAGAACATGGAGTCTAAATTCATGCAATTAGGCATCTCATAGAAAGGTGGGGTGTTAGATTGCATTGAAGTTAAGGCCATATTTCTTGATGAGATCAAGGCCGAACAATTTGAAGATGAAAATTTGGAGGAGCTTAGAAAGAAGAATATGATTGGTAAGGTAGAAGAGACCACTCTTGATGCGAATGGTGTGCCCAATTTTAAAGGGAGAATATGTGTTCCTAGAGTAGATGACTTAATTGAGAAATTGTTGGCAGAGTCTCATGGTTCCCAATATTCTATTCATCTGGGTGTGACCAAGATGTATAGAGATCTGAAGTAAATATTTTGGTGACCGGGCATGAAGAAATACATACCAGAGTTTGTGTCAAAGTGTCAAAATTGTCAACAAGTGAATTATGAATATCAAAGGCCAGCAGGTTTGGTTCAAAGAATGTCAATTCCGGAATGGAAGTGGGAAAGGATACCATAGACTTAATGGTTGGTCTTCCCAAGACCTTGGGAATGTTTGATTCTAATATGGTAGTGGTTGATAGATTGACTATATCAACCCATTTTATTCGGGTAAGAATAGATTATACTGCTGAACAATTGGCTAAGGTGTATGTGAAACAGATAATGATTTTTCATAGGGTGCCCCTTTCTATAATCTCAGATCGTGGTACCAAATTCACTTCCATTTTTTGGAGGAAATATCACGATGAATTGGGAACACAACTTACTTGTATTCCAACCTTCCATCCACAGACAAACGGGCAGTCAGAGGACTATTCAAGTGTTAGAAGACATGTTCAGGGCATGTGTGATTGATTTAAGAGGGAATTGGGATCAATTCTTACCCTTATGTGAATTCTCTTATGAGAATACTTATCACTTCAACATAGATATGTCACCATTTGAGGAACTTTATGGGAGGGGATGTATATCACCCATATGATGGTTTGTGGCTAGAGATGTGAAACATTTGGGGGTTGATTTAGTGAAGGATGCTCAAGATAAGGTGAGGAGTATTCAAGCTAAGCTTCTAGAAGCCCAGAGTAGACAGAAGAAGTATACGAACCATAAAGTAAGAGACATGGAGTTTCAATCCGGTGAAAATATTCTTCTTAAAGTATCACCCATTAAAGGAGAGATGATATTCGGTAAGAAAGTAAGCTAAGTCCTAGTTACATTGGTCCCATCGAGATTATTGAGTGTGGGTCCAGTCGCGTATATATTGGCTTTACCTCCTAATCTAACGAGTGTTCATTTGGTATTTCATGTGTCCATATTGAAGAGGTATCATGGTGACAGGGATTATATCATTAAGTGGGCTCAGTTGTGTTAGATAAGAACCTCTTATATGAGGAGGAACTAATTGCAATTCATGATAGTGATGTGCGTAAGTTGAGGATCAAGGAGATTAAGTCAAAGAAATTTCAATGGAAGCATTGTCCGGTTGAGGGAACTTCTTGGAAAACCGAGAGGGATGTGCAAGACAAGTATCCTAATTTTTTGTCAATTCAGGCACTACTTCATTCCTTCTCTATCTTATTTTTTCTATGTTTGTCACTCGGGGACGAGTGATGGGTAAATTGGTATCTATTGTAATGACCGGGTTCCTTCGTTACAGAAAAACTAAGGGGATTAATTTAAGGGTCAGAAAACTTTTTCGTAGTAACTTGGAATTTCCCAACCTAGTCCAGATTTGGACAAATTCAGAGTCATTAAGGTGTAGGGAAATCTGATAGCAATTGGGTGAATCATTTATGATTTTGATTGCATGAGTGACTATATAACTCGTTAAAGAACCTGTATGACTATGCAAAATTGCATTTGGGCGAGTAGAACGCCATATTCGATCTTAATGTAAATGGTAGTTTCTGAGCGTCGTGGGTTAGGGGTATGTTGTGAAATGGGAATTTTGGAATTCGTTAATTAGCTCACTGTCTCACGTAACCCGCCTTGGATGGGGATTTTGCCGCTTCGGCCGAGCCGCTACAACGGGGTGAAGGCCGCTGTGGTAGGATAGACACAAGTTAATATCATTAATAAACCTCTAAACGACCTTATTATGCACTTTTTGACTCTTTGAGTTAAGTATTAATGTCGAGAGACTCCTACTCTTTTTTCATTATTCTTGAGGCTAAAGGTGAACTTTTCACTCCCCGGACCTATTTTTTTATCCGTAGATTGTAATAGAATCCGATATTAATGGCGTGGGAGAGTTTTGATATAGATTCTATGGTGGAAACAAACCTATATTGGATACTTGGGATCATGGGTATGATCTAGGATTCATACAGTTGTTATAGTTTTGGGTAATTAGTGATTGTTTGCCGATTCCATATTACTATGATTGTTTGAAGACCAAGAACAAGAGGAACAAATCTGGAAAGGAAAGAATCAAGCTTCTTAGGGTTTCAAGCTTGTTTCAAGGTAGGTGATGGTTGTGATTCTATGATTGTGTAAGACATCCATGTTCCTTCTTCATTATGATACTTGTATATATATGAATGTTGTATTATTGATCACACTTGTTGTAAATGAGATAGCCGAATGACTATATTCCATGAATTACTTCTTGATTGTATGACTTTAGAGTATACTTTTGTTTGTGATCATGGTGTGTTGATGGATCAGATTACCACATTCCCTGGTATAACTAACTGGGATCGGATTGCCACGTTCCAGCATAAAAGTGGGATCAGATTGCCATGTTCAGACATAACTATGGGATCTGGTACCATGTTCCGATATGCTAATAGTTTGGGTTTGAATTCCATGAGAGGACCAACTATTTGACATAATTGTGTATATTGAGAATTGTGAAATTGATCGTTGTTTGTAAATGTTGATAATAATGTATGTATCTATTTATATGCATGTGATTATAATATTGTTGACTTTCTCATGTTGTACTTAGTGGGATAGCCACGTGATCCTGCCAGTACACTGTGGTTGTGTACTGATTCTGCACTTGCTGTTATTTTTGTGGAGTACATGGCATCTTCAAAGCGGCTATTGGCAGAACTCGCTTAAAAGATAAGTGATCGTCACTTGGAATTCAAGGGTGAGCCAATTCTTCAGGGCTGCCATGGAGTTCTCTTTCGTCTATGTCCACCATTTTCGGACTTAGACATTTGTTTTTAGTTAATTTATTAGTTCATTCGGTTGGGGTTTTATATCTTCTTGTGTAGACTCATTTAACTTTAGATGTTTTTTTATATTGAATATCAGGTTCTATGCACTACTTCCTAAATATTTGTTTATTATTGTTAGACCTTTGTTAGAGTCTATCAAAAATCTATTTTTTTCCTTAATATTCGATTTGTTACGTATCCTTAAATGCTTTAGTTTTTAGATTAGTTGCCTTTTTTTGGGTTGTAGTAGTAGTTCTCCCATCAAAGAATTAGTGTGAGTGCCAGTCACGAAGATTTTGGTCGTGATAGATGGTCGGTAGTAGTTACTGCTAAGTACATGGGTGATGATGGGTTGCAAGTGCTAAGTATTTAGGTACTGCTTTGGTTGGTAAATTGTATGGGAACAATTATAAGCTTTGATAGAGTGAATTTAACATCAAAGGTTGAGTGGGTTGGTAGAATGAGTGATGGCGTGCCATGAATGTTGATCGGAATGGTAGTAGTTATTTCTCGAAATCCGTTTAAGGGACAGAATGATTAAGTACACTCAAGAACGGAGAGAGTAAGGGTTAGAACCTCTAAAGCATTTAGGAAATTATAAAGGTGGAGGACTGAATAGTTTTATTGCATGTTTCTTATTGGCCGATTTCTTATATTATGCGATGGACATCAGGTTAAACTAAGATGTCTACCAGTACGTGTGGTTGTACTGATACTACTCTTGTTATGCCTTTTTTGGCATAGTATTGTTGCAAGATCAGTTACATTTCATAGGTGAAGACGAAGATAATCTCCAACAGCTTTTATTTTTCTTTTCACATGGTGGGAGCTGCGTCATTTATGATTTTTTTTTATACCTTGTACTCTTAGTAGCTCTTGTATGGTTTAGACTAGATCCCCGGGTGTTAATTACTTTACAAGTCTTAAATCATGTTGTTGTCAAAACTCTTATTTTGTAAAAATATTTTGGATGCTAATTGTTCTTCTATTTTCTAAATTTTCCATATTTTAAAAATGTTTAGTAATTGATGGTTCTCCTACTTAGGTGTCAGAGTAGGTGCCCGCACGTCCTGGTGGATTTTGTCCTGGAAAATTGGTATCAGAGCCTAGGTGATTGGTCTACTCGTACAAGAGTAAATATAGAGTAGACTCTTGTGTTGATGTCCACATCTAATCTACAGGAAGGTACGAAGCATCCTAGGAAGTCATCTCGTTCTTCTCTCTTTTTGTGCAAGTTGTTGCTTGTGTTATGAGTTGAATCCAATTGGTATTTCCCGATTCCAATTGGTATATCAACAAAGAAAATCGAACGTCGTAGTCTTGTCCGAGAGAACCCAAGCAAGGTAAATAGGAAATGAGAAGGTTGCAGTTGGTATCTGTCCCTAGGGGTTGTGTAATTGAATGGATGATCAGTAATGGTAATCCATTGAATGAATTAACTAAAGCTTTGGACTTACCATTGAGTTGTGACCGAAAACCGTGAATGTTTACTTAGCTTCTAACTGTCTAAATTAACTATTGGTGTGAAGAATGTGTTTTCTTGAATGCTATAATACGATTATGTGAACAATAAATGCTTGTTTGAACCTTAATATAGCACCATGATAGACTAAATATTTGAAATTGTGCAAGTTGTGACTGCTTAAGTTTCGTGAACTTGTTTTTTGAAATAAAAATCATGACTATGTTTGGTGCAAGGGTTTAGATAATCTGCGATGTTGTTCGTAAAAGAAAATTTGACCGTGTGTCGCGACTATATATAACCGTGTGAGTGTATGGGCATATTATAAGGATGTGCGTTGTTGTAGTGCTGAATATATGAGAATGAATTTTGGAGTGTGTAATGTTGGGTTGACTTGGGGTAGACATTGACCATCCTAACTAAGCGGAGTAACATAAATTGCTTAGTTTAGCCTTGAAATCTATGGAAAATTTAAAAAGGGAAGAGCCCTAGAAAATTGTTGGCAGGAGTTGTCCCCATTAGGGACGTTGGGGTAAGATTTTTCTCGCCAAGGCGAGGTCCCCATCGCGAGATTTCTCCCACTAGAGCGGTACAGGGTGAGACAGAATGTCAATCTTTACTCCCATGTTTTCCCTAGTCACACATGTGGACCTTAAATCGTGTCTGAACTAAACCCTGTAATTCATCCAACACTGAGAAATAGAACAATAAGTTATAAACCTTAGCTTTAAATATTAACGTGGGGGAAAATAAGCTAGAAACCAGCATCCATGTGTCTACAAAAAGGTAAGTAAAACAAAAGGGAAGGTGAATATCATTCATTACATGCCAATAAGGCCAAAAATCAAATTAGGGTCCATAGGAATAAAAAGTGTAGCTCTCGGACCCCATGTCCTCGGGTGCTGTTTCATCAACCCACGCATCACTCAACCAGGGAAACTCTACGAGGTCCTTAGGCTTGAGCGTGGGAAGCTCCTGTTGGGGGGTGAAACATGAGAAAATGGCCTTCAGGGTCTTCCACATCTGGCCCAATAGGCGATCCCTCGCTAAATTCTTCTTCCTCTCCCATCACAGTTGGCGGTGGAGTATCTCCAACTCAAGGGTAGTAAAGGGTGGAATCGACATCAAGATACTAGCTCAGAAACCTCCAAGTTTCCTCCAGACTGCCGCCAGGCCTTCCTCAACATGAGTACCAAAAAGACAGGGCTGGGACTGGTTAGGGAGAGTACTGCCGCCCTCATCATCTTCCCCTCCTTCGTCGTCTGCCTCTGCAGTTGCTTGGCAGCTGCTAGCACGACCCGTCTTCCTCCTCTTGCTCTCGAAGATGGAAGGTTGTCTAACTAAAAAGGGATGAAAAGGGGTATATATAGGGAGTACCTCATCAGTATCCAAGATTGGCACCCCTACTCTCTTGCACACCGCAGTCACCAGTCTATGAAAGAAGAATACCTTCTTGTTTCCATGATAGAACACCTTTCATTCTGAAATGATCTGTGCACCCACATTTGGTCCATGTCATATATAGAGCACACCACCACCAAGGATATAGAAAATGTCACATCGGTACGATTTCCCGATAGTGGATCCTCTTTGGTAACCAAGTGTAACCACCTCTTAGCATCCGGTGACAAGTGAGTGCTGTTGATTCCCTCTGCAGTAGCCTAGTAAACATTGTCCCGGCGTGTAGGCTTTACCATTGTATCCATCAATCAATCCAAGTCAATCACCCTCAGCTTGGCCTTGTACTCCGTTTTGGGAGCCTCAGACACCTCGAATATATCATTAATGAGAAGGGAGCATTCAAGGGAACATCAACTCCTGGATGCAGATGGTAAGGTGGGGATCATCCCAGCAAAGAGTAGGCAGCATGGCATAGAACTCCCTCTCCCATGTGGAGCGTGTAGTAGGGGGAGCTTATGTCAGTGGAGCCCAACCAGACTCCATAAGACGGGTATAAATGGTCGGCGCCTTCTTCTCTAAACCCAGCAAGTGAAATCCCTTCTTGCAGCATAATTTTTTTTCCAATGATCATTGTGTCTCTCCCGACTCGCGACATCGGGAAACCGGACGAAGGGTAGATTTTCCTTATTTGCTTCATCCATAGTAGATCAACCTGAAATTGATATGAGAAGGGGGACCCGTTAGAATTCCATGGGGTTATCCAAGATTTGACTAAGAAGAGAAAAAAATCTTGATTAATGTGGAAAGGGGCCACTGCCCCACTGAATCCCGCCACATCAACCCAAATTCCTCAAAAGAGGAATGAGGGAGGTCGCTACAACGAAATGAAGGCTGCCAGAGTGGCCTTCATCTAGGACAAAGACCAGGCACGGTCATAGAGCCCTTTCGTCGCAAAAACCTCATTATTGATAGAATTTTAGTAGATTAGAGTCTATAAAGTACCCTAGAACCTAATTATGCAATTATTTTAGCAAATATCTCCTAAATGATGTCCAATTCCTAGTTTTACCCCAAAAATACCTTTCAATTTCCCCCACCCCTTTCGGTATCGTTTCAACCATATTTTCACCAAATTCTTATGCCTAGAATGTTGTGGAGACGTTGGGAACATAAGAAAAGTGTTCAGTTGATGTACCGTGAGTTTACGGTATTTCTAATGCGTTTGACTTATGGGTTGTGTGTGTCTAAAACCTTTTTGTATTGGTTTTAATAAGTTTTGTATCATGATTTGCAGGAAAGATGTTCAGGCGTAAAATGAGGGAGACAACTGGGAAAGTGCAGAAAAAGGCATCTACGGATCGTAGATTCATTGACGCCCCTAGATGAGGATCGTAGATGAGCAGCCCAGGCATCAGATGAAATTAGGTAAATCTGACCAAGTGTGGAACCAAGACAAGCATTGATGGTCCGTTGATTGAATGGCATACCGTACTCGTAGACCGTAGAACTATACTGCGAGGGTTCTAGTACCTGATATTTGAAGATTCTATGTATGGAGTCACAGAGAAAAATAGATGAACCGTAGACTAGTTGACAGATGTGTTGTTGGTCCTTCGTTTGATTCAGAGAAGATGCACCTTGAAGGCTGAAATATTTTCTTAGCCCTAGCTGACGAAAGAGATTCACGGACCGTCGATCCATTGATGGTCCGTCCGTCAGTCTCGTAGATCGAAGACACGTGTGTGAAAAAACTTTCCTTATTTTGATTTCTTTTTAATTAGGATTTTGTTTTCTATATAAATAGGGTATTAAACCTCGTTTTTGGGGTTAGCTACTACTACTATTGTTGTAGTTTTTGCTTTGGAGATTAATTTTTGCAACTTAGGCAAATAATTGATTTCCGAATTTGGTTTTGCAGATTTTGGTTTGCAATTCAAGTGTGATTTCTAGGTTTACTATTCTTATTACGTAATTTCGTAGTTCTTTCATCTAAATCAACGAATTGTGTTATTGTGATTATGGGTAACTAAACTCCACAACTAGGGTTGTGGTAACCATGAACTATTAACAAAGTATGACTAGTAATTAAGCAATCTTTGAATAGTGTTTTGCATGCATTGATAATTCTTTCGCTTAGAAGTATTTTGAACGAGTGTACGCGTTAAAACTCGCCTTGTTGCTACTTGTCAGACCAAGTAGGTAGTTAATAAGAAAAGAATTATCAACACAGATTTTGTGCGATACTATCTAATAGTCTAATGTCGATTGGTGCGATGGTGAAAAGTAGGCCATACATCGATGTGACGTCTAATATAAGGTAAAGGTAAGGGTTAGTAAATTATACACACGTAGCCGGACCAAGGTGCGGGGTGACATTCTTTAGATGCTAAACCAAGAATTTAGAGATACATAACTTATCACTTCACATGTAATACACTAGGAAGGGATTGCTATCGCTAGGATTACTGCGTTATGAGCTTGTGGGGAACACTTACACCCTAGTTACTTTCTCACCTTGATAAAAACCAAAGTTAATCTTTGCTTACTTAATACTATTATAATTTTAGGAATTTGTTTCACAAACCCCCTTTTACTTAATTGTTTTGAAAATACCTTGACTGAAAGATATAATCGTGGGTTAAAGTTAAGTCTAAATTATATTCCTTATGGGATCGATCCCAACCTACTAGTTGGGTTCTTTACTTGATAACGACCGCTTATGCTTCTTTAGAGAGGTGTAATTTGCGCGTATCAATGCTCTGTTATTCTAGCAATATCAATCAAACTATGTTCATTTTTGAAAAACTACACCAAGAATCCTTTTTAATCACTTGTTTAATGTCATGCAATCATTGTTAAGTAAGTATTGATGTAATAACATGATTAACAAGAATATTACCGTGATTTCAATGCTCAGAACGAAGTAGTTGAGAGAGTTATTGAAAGTGAAGAGGAGGAAATGGGGAAACCATTCCCCTTTCCCCCCTTTACTATTTCTGATATTTATCTACAACGGGGGATGCCTCGCCACAGCGGCACCCCCTCAGTGGGGAGCTTATCGCTCTAGCGGGGCCAAACAGTGTAATTGGGAGCAATTCTTTTATCCAGATGCTTCCTCATTTCCCTAACCAGTTCCTTGAGTATCCCTTCCGGAATTAGAGTTGAAAAATATCCATCCTTCATGTTTTTGTAGTAGTTCGATATGCTAGTTTGGGAAGTACTTCAAATAAAACTCATATTTTTCCCTTCGCTAGTCGTTTGGGGATGTACACGAGGTAAATTGGTATCTATTGTAACGACTCAATTCATGATTATTTAGGAAAAGAAAATGTCAAGGGAAAACTATCCCACCATCCCGCCACAACGGGCCAGTTGTCGCTGGAACGACATCGCCAAAGTGGCAGATTTCACGCCAGAGCGGGAATGACGGGACAAAACTTAAATAATGCGAAGATCTCATTGCACCCTCTTTTCAAAACACCAAAAGTATGCGAGGATTACCCCAGAGACCCTGAAAAAGCTTCCCTAAGCTTGGAAAAGAAGGATAAAGAGATTTCAAGCACAATGACGATCATTGCTTGCAAATTCTTGGACAAAGCCACCTTCATGAGGTCCTGAAATAAGAAAGGGATCCATAATTCCGTGCAGATGCTTGGCATCCACGTAAGATATATTTATTTAATTGAGTTATAGTAAATTTGTGATTCACCGCATATTATACTAGTAATTGATTGTACAATTCATGCGTAGGTTTTCGTGCACCAAAAAAGGAATAGACGTACCTGTAATCATAGTTATTCCATCTGTATTGTACCTGAGGGGAAAGACTAATTTCGTGAATCAATGCAGGTGATGGTTGATTCTTGTTGTGTTATGTATGTTAGAAATTACTTTGTTGTACTGCATGATTATGAGAATATTGATATATTGATCTCACCTAATGTAAATGAGTATGAATGTATGGCTGTGTGCCATGAATCTACACTTGATCACATGGTTATGAGAATGTACATTGTGATTGTGATTGTGGTTGTTGAAAGGATTGATGTTACCAACACACTAACTTGGATCGGGTGCCACATTTTGGCGCATATATGGAATCGGGTGTCACATCTTACACACGAACTTGGATCGGGTACCATGTTTCGGTACACTAACATTTTGGGTATTGATTCCATGAATAGACCATTGAATTGTCATATATCCATATTTATGTGATATTGAGAATGTTTAATTGTACATTGCTTATTGAACTGTATGATTGAATCGTCACTCTGTATAATTGTATTAATATAGTGTGCTTGAGTAATGTATATCTTGTTGTTGAATGAACAAGGAATGGTCAGGCCCCAAGCCGGAATAGGATATGGTAAGTGGAGATCGAGGGTCCGGGTGTTCCTCAAAGAGGTGGTCCGTATTACTGACTACTAAGTACATGGGGTGATGATGGGTTGCAAGTGCTCAGTAGTTAGGTACTGTTCTAGTTTTAAATTGTATGGGATCAGGCATAAGCCTTGATAGAGTGAATTATTAGTCAAGGGTTGAGTAGGTTGGGGGAATGAGTAAGGGCGTGCCGTGACTGTTGACCAGAATTGTAGTAGTTATTTCCGGAATTCCTTTTAAAGGACATTAGGATTAAGTACCTCAAGAACAGAGCGAGTAAGGATTATAACCTCTAAAGCATTTGGGGAATTATAAAGGTGGAGGAATGAATAGTCTTATTGCAAATTTCTTAATGGTCGATTTCTTATATTATGCGGTGGGCATTGGGTTGACCGATGATGCCTAGTAGTACATGTGGTTGTACTGATACTACTCTTGTTATGACTTTTTGGGCATAGTCTGGTTGCGAAATCAATGACGTTTCATAGGTGAAGACGAATAAATCTCCAACAACTTCTACTCTTCTTTCCCCATGGTGGGAGATGCTTCATTTATGATTTTTTATACCTTGTACTCTTAGTAGCTCTTGTATCTGCTTAGAGTAGATTCCCGAGGGTGTCAATTACTTTACAAGTCTTAACTCATGTTGTTGTCAAAACTCTTATTTTGTAAAATCTTTTGGATGCTAATTATTTTTCAGTTTTCTAAAATTTTCCGCATTTTAAAAACGTTTCGAAATTGAGGGTTCTCATACTTAGGTATTAATGTAGGTGCTTGCATGGCCCGGTGGGTTGGATCGTGTAAGGAAGATAAATGAAAACTAAAATATGGACCTCCTCAAGGATTTTGCGATTCTTGTAATGGCGTACTTATATTAATTGCGGTGAAAAATAATATTTTATTTTGTTACTTTTATGATGTTGAGAAAACTAGTTAGAGATATTTGAAAATTTTAAGAGCTCCAATAGAGGATGTAATTAATGACATTAATATTTACGTAGAAAGCCTCTACTTATTCTGATATAGTAATAAAAAATTTCAACTTATTACTAAGTTTGAACTTGTGATCTTATTTTTTCTTTTGATTTGCTTGTTATTTAATTCTATCCAAGTTAAAAGACATTTTTTTTAGTCGCTCCAAATTAATATTATTGCTCTCTATAATATTATTAGGATTTATGTATGTCATAGCATTTTTTTTTTTTGAAAAATTGGTTTATAAAGTATGTAGTATCATATAAAAAAAGGTTATTAAAAGATTCTTCTAGAATGGTAATATTTTATATTTTTCTTTTTGTCTAATAATTAAGAATTTCAATGTTGAATTGAATAAAATATTTAATGTGACATAAAATTTCAACTAGGAGGGAAGAAATCTTTTGTAATATTCAATATATTTTGAAAATATAAAAATAAAGATAAAATTTTGAGTGATTTTAAAATTTAAAAAAAATAAAAAAAATTATCAATAATTTCATAAACATAAAGAACTATTCAAGGCATTACTCATTTACTTAGATTGAGAATTAATTGGTTATCTTGAAAATAATAATTACTCCTATTACTCTAGAAATATTTTCATATTTTTTATTTGAAATATCAATTTAATTTAAACAAAAATATATATCTTAACATATTAATCAAAATTATCATACTTTAATTCTCAAAACACAAAAGAAAAGAACCAAGGGGACAATACTTAGTAAGCATTTGATCATGTACATTATTAATTTTTACGTTATCTCTTTCGTCACTGCAAAGAATCACGAGGTGAATTCTAGATAAAAGAGAGGCGAAATTGTGATAAAATGACAGACATGACTATAACTTTATAAGTCTATTATTTAGAACTATTAGAAAAAATTTCTTGAATTGTAATGTAATGTTTGAAATATGAAAGCCAAGACTTCAGATTCTCCAAATGAAAAAAAATACAAATTACACACGTACTTGGAGTCTGTTAGAATTTCAAACTTCAGTACAATAAAAAAAATACGACATTCTTGTTGAAACAAATTCCTCACTCAGATAACTCTGTACAACCCTCTAACTTGCTGTTCACTAGGTTATGAACCGTTAGAAAAAATTATAATGTTTTGATTATAGTTAAGATTTCAAGTAGGCCCATAAGAAGTTGAATTTTCACTTTAAGCATAGACAATGAACATGAGATGAGATTAAAAACATCGCTTATTTTTTTACAGTCTCAGTAGGAAAAGTTTCTCAATATAAGGGGTTATTTAGCTAAATGTTCGATTACTTGAAGAAATTATTATTTGTATTTAAATTTTGGAATTGTCGGATTGAGCAATGATATAGGTGACAAAATATTTGATTACAACTTGATAGAAGTGAGGAACAAATTAGCATTGTTAGATTTGTTATGAATATTTATACATAAAAATTATTTGTGTAGTGAAAAAATATATTTGAAATAAAAGTTTGGATTTAATTTTAATGTAGAAAACCTCTCCTTATGCTAAAACAAAATGTTACATTACTTGTCAGTTGTCACAAATTACAGTTTAGACTTGTGACCTTGTTTTAAAAAAATAAAATAAAATGATTTGCTTGGTATTTAATTCTATAAAGTTAATAACATTGTTTTTGTCTCTTTTTTTTCCCGAGTTGTTTCAAATGAACCAAATATTATTTTTTTTCTTTTATATTTGGTTTTATGCATGTCAATGTACATGTTCTCAAATGTTTTTTTAAATATCATAAAAGAATTCTTCTCAAAAGGTAATATTTTATATTCTTTCTCTTTTCAAATTTTAATTGAATAAAGTGTTTAATGTGAAATGACATGTCAACTAAAAGAGAATAATTTTTTTTTTGTTTAGCATTTTTTAGGAAAAAAATAATTGAGTGACTTTTATAGTAATAAAAAATTGAATAAAATTTTAATTAATAGAAAATTCTTGAAATATAAATGACTATTTAATAAATTAATTCAATCATAACATTACTTGTCTATAATATTGGATATATGTGAGCTGACTAATCTTTGTAGAGAGGCAAGGTTCAAGAGAGTCTACACAAATAGAAAAAACATTATTCATTTGCTCTTATAGATAAATAATTAATTTGTATAGTTTTGAATATATAAATTTAATTATTTTTTTAATTTTAATAAGTTTATCTTATAATTCTTTTTAGTTTGTTTCATAAAGAATTTTTTTTTTGACAAATGATCTTTAATTTGGATTTTTTTCAATTGATATATTAACTAAAATTGTATTTTAGTAAGTTATACATATCTTTAATTTTAGCACCATATATATGCATAATTAAATTTTTTATTTACTTTATTAAAATTTTCTTTTAAGTCAAGTCAAAAAAGTAAAAAGTTATTTTTGGATCAGATAAACTTAATATAAATTTAATCAAATGCAATTTTTTTAAAAAAGTATATAATAAAGTCAAATGAGACATTTAATGAAGAAAAATTTAACCTACTTATAAAAGCCTGCAAATATTTTAGTTTGACTCACTCAGTTTTTTCAGCCTCCACATATGATACAAATATGATACCTATGAGAAACATTCCTACACTTCCTCAAGATCTAATTGTTGAAATCTTTCTATGGCTTCCCGTTATGTCATTGATGCGTTTTAGGTGTGTTTCCAAATTTTTTGATGCTCTTGTGTTGGATTCAGATTTTACTCATGTCCATCATCTACGCTCTATGACTCGCGATGGTGGAACAAGATTCCTTACGGGGAAAGCTGAAGATTTATATGCTGTAGATCTAAACAAAATGGAAATACATCTAGATGGAATTTTGATCATCACGATCAATATTTTAATGGACCGTGTGTTAGTGGTTTATACTGCATCTGGAAGTACGATAAAGAGCCCGTTAGAATTTTCAATCCCAGAATAAGAAAAATGATAGTACTTCCCTATCAGAGGAAAAACTGTCACTCGATAAAATCTTTATATTACTATTCACTAGGTTATGAACCCGTAGAAAAGAGTTACAAAGTTTTGATGCAAGTTCCTAATTCATGTGGGCATGCACAAAGTTTTATATTCACCTTAAGCATAGATAAATCGTGGAGAAAAATTAAAGATATCATTAATTTTTTCCCATGTTATAGTACGAAAAATTGCTCTATTAAAAGATTCATCTATATAATGGATTACTCGAAGAATTCGATAGTTGCATTTGATTTGAGGGCTGAAAATTTCGGAGTTATTGGATTGTGCGATGACATATGTAAAAATATATTTGATTATGATTTGATAGAAGTGAAGGGAAAAATAGCATTGCTGGACTGTTGTGAAAGTTTCACTGGTCGAAATGATTTATGGATTTTAGAAAATTCTGAAAAAGTAGAATGGAAGAGTCATGGAATTCAAATTCCTTCACATTGGAAAGATTTGGAAGATATATTGAAACCAAAATATGGTCCTCCTCAAGGATTTTGCGATTCTCGTGATGGCGAGATTATATTTATTGCAGTGAAAAATAATATTTTATTTTGTTACTTTTATGATGTTGGGAAAGTTAGTTGGAGAAACTTAGAAATTCATGGAGCTCCAATAGAGGATGAAATTAATGGGATTAATATTTACGTAGAAAACCTCTACTTATGCTAATAAAATAAATAAAAGTATTTCAATGCTTATACTAAGTTTGGACTTGTGATCTTATTTTTTTCCTTTGATTTACTTGTTATTTAATTCTACCAATTTAATAGACATTATTTTTTCTTTTCTTTTCCAAATGAAAGTTATTGTTTTCGATATCATAATATTATATTATTAGTCTTTATGTATGTCAAAGCACATGTTTTTTTTTTTTTTTTAATAAAGTATGTGTTATCAAATAATAAAAAGTTCATGAAAAAAATCTTCTAGATCTTAATATTTTATCTTTTTCTTTTTCTTCCTAATAATTAAGAATTTCAAATCTGAATTAAATAAAATATTTAATGTGACATGGACTGTCAACTAGGAGAGAATAAATATTTTACAATATTTATTATTATTATTATTATTATTATTATAATTATTATTATTATTTTATTGTTATTATAATAATAATAACAGTTGTGTGACTTTGAAATTCTAAAAAAAATATAAAAGAATTGATAGAAAAATTCATAAAAATAAATAACCATTGAAGAAATTAACTCAAAGACCCTCCGAATAAAAAACATTACTCATTTACTCTTAGAGATAAGGAATTAATTGGTTTCTTCCAAATGATAATTACTCGCTAGAAATATTCTCATATTTTATATTTAGAAAATAAATTTAATTTAAATAAAAATAGGTATCTCAAAATAGTTATTATAATTGATATAATTTAATCCTCAAAACACAAATGAAAATAAATTGAGGGGCCATAATTTGTAAGCCTTTCATCATATAAATTAAATATTTATCTTTTTCTTCACTATAAAAAATTGCGGGGTGAATTCTAGATGAAAGCTAGGTGAAATTAAGATAAAATTACACATGACTATAATTTATTAGTCTATTAGTTACAACTCGATTAAGAAAAAATCTCTTGGATTGTAATGTAATGTTCGAAATATTAAGACAAGACTTAAAGAGTCTCCAAATGGAAAAAAAATTACTCAGGTACTTAGACTCTGTTATAGTTTTTAATTTCAGTACAAGAAATAAATATGACTTCCTAACAAACA
The DNA here is from genome assembly GCA_016801875.1 of Solanum sitiens. Lineage (NCBI taxonomy): Eukaryota > Viridiplantae > Streptophyta > Magnoliopsida > Solanales > Solanaceae > Solanum > Solanum sitiens. Next base: position 997,088 of record JABWTJ010000035.1, on the reverse strand, counting down.
CTCCACTCAGATACTTTGTACAACCCTTTAAATTACTGTTCACTAGGTTATGAACGTTAGAAAAAATATATAAAGTTTTTATGATAGTTAAGATTTCAAGTGGACCCACAATAAGTTAAATTTTTTTACTTTTAAGCATAGATAACAAATCATGAAAATGAATTAATAGAATTGCTGATATTTTACATGTCTCAATAAGAAAGATTTCTCAATACAATGAATTATTTAGCTACATGTTAGATTACTAGCATAAATTATTCTTTGCATTTGATTTTAGAGCTGAAATTTTAGAATTATAGGATTGAATAATGATATATATGATAATATATTTAACTATAGTTTGTTAGAAGTGAAGACCAAATTAGCATTGTTAGATATGTTACGAATATTTCTATGATCAAAATGATTTGTGTAGTGGAAAGATATATTTAAGTCAAATTTTGGACTTAATTTTAATGTAGAAAGCCTCTACTTATGATAAAAAGAAATTACATTGCTTGTCACAAATTAAAGTTTGAACCAGTGATCCCCTTTTCTTTAAAAAGTATATAATAAAATGATTTGCTTGTTATTTAATTGTAAAAAGTTAATAACACTATTTTTTGTCACTTTTTTTTAGTCGCTTCAAATAAATCATATATATATATATATATATATTAGACTTTATGCATGTCAATGTATATGCTCTTAAATAATTAAAAAATAATCATAATAGAATTCTTCTCAATAGGTAATATTTTCTATTCTTTCTCTTTTCAAATTTGAATTGAATATGGTGTTTAATGCGACATGGCATGTCAACTAAAAGAAAATAATATTTTTTGGTTAGTATCTTTTGAAAAAAAAGTAATTGAATGATTTAATAGTTTTAAAAAATCAAATATGATTTTTTAATAGACTATTTAGGAAATTAACTCAATCATGACATTACTTGTCTATATTGTTTGATATATGTGAGCTGACAAATCTTTGTAGAGAGGCAAAACTCAGGAGAGTCTACACAAGTAGAAATTTATTTTATTCATTTGCTCTTATAGATAAATAATTAACTTCTATACTTTTGAATAGATTCATATAATTATTTTTTAATGTTACTTGATTTATTTTATAATCCTTTTTCGGCTGTTTGATAAAGAATGTCTTTTTCTTTTTTGATAAGTAATCTTTAATTTTGACTTTTTGATATGATATATTAATTAAAATTGTATTTTAGTAAATTATACATTTCTTTAATTTATGATTTTATACCCGATTTAAAAATCTTATTTACTTTATTAATATTCCTATTAAGTCAAATTCATAAAAGGAAAAAAGTTATTTTGAATCAGAACAACTTAATATAAATCTAATTCAATGCAACTATTATAAGGCAAGTAGATCATAAAGTCAAATAAGCCATTTAGTAAGTAAAATTTCACCCTACTTGTAAAAGCTTGCAGAGACTTTAATATGACTCACTCAAACTTCAACCTCCTTTTACATAGGATGTGAATATGATACCTTTGAGAAGAATTCCTATACTCCCTCAAGAAATAATTATTGAAATATTTTTATGCTTCCTGTTATGTCATTGATGTGTTTCAGATACGTTTCTAAATTTTTTCAATGCCCTTGTGTTGGATCCAGATTTCACTTATGTTCATCATCGACGTTCTATGATTAGTGATGGTGGAATAAAGTTCCATAGGAAAAACTGATATCTATATGATGTAGATCCAAACGAAGATGGAAATGTATCTAGATTGAGTTTTGATTGTCATGGTCAATACTTCGATGGACGACGTGTGAATGGTTCATACTGTATTTGGAAGCACTAAAAGGAGTGAAGCAGGTTTAAATGTCTAAAGGAAAAATAAGGAGTTCCTATAAAATCCAAGAGTCCAATCAAAACAATTGCGGAAATAAAGCCTAGAACCTGAAAGTCAATGTACCAAAACATCTACTAACGACGAGAAAAAGAAAATGACGCAACCCCAAACTAAACATAAGATTATCTAAAGTACTAGTCTAAGTTCGAATAGATTGGACTGAACATAACAAGAACTCATGGAAACCAGGAAGAATTGACTCACCCTTGAATTCGATTTATCACTAATCTTCTAAAAGAGGTTGTTAGTAGCCGCCTGAACATGCCTTGTACTCAACAAAGAAAGAGCAAGTGTAGTATCAGTACACAACCACAATTTACTCGTGGGATCACACATCTATCCCCATAAGTGAAACATATACAAGTAACCATAACAAAATAAACAGGCGTATACCGAACATATACAATATCAATCATCATTTCAGGATCAATGTAAAATTCCACATTCTCGATAATAAACATATGTGACAAGTCAATAGTCCTCTCATGGAACCCATACCTAAACTGTTAGTGTTTTAGAACGCGGTACCCAATCCAAGTTAGTGTGCTGGATGTGACACCCGATCCCATTTATGCACCACAAAGTAGCACCCTATCCAAGTTAGTGTGTTGTTACGTAACACCCGATCCATTCAACAAGACACAATCACACACAATGTACATTCTCATTATCATATAAACAAGTATTGATTCGTGACATACAATCATTCATTCATGCCCATTAACGATTAGTGTGATGAATAATGCAACATTCACATACATATAAGCATACATAAATGCATTATAATGAGGTAATTGCTAACATACATCACACCAACATGAAATCACAACCATCACCTACCTTCAACAAAGCTTGAACCCTCCTAAGAAACTTGATTCTTCCCTTTCCAGATTCTTTCTGCTTGCTCTAGGTCTATAAACAAACAATTCAATACATGGATCAATAATTTAGGTCTAATTTACCCAGAACAAACCCAATAACTTAAGACCCAAATTGTTATCCTAAGGTGCAACTAGGGTTTTTTCTATCATGCAAGATCGTTCAAAACCCTCTCTAAATGATATACAATAAAGATTCTATGTTCTACGGATCAAAACATTGTATGGGGAGTGAAAACCTTACCTTTAATACTAAAGGTCATGGAAAAATATCAAGAACTCTTCAAGGGTCGTCTCCTTGCTCGCAAATATGAAAATTGCAGAATACTGGCATTTTTGGGATTTATTATTGACTTAATTCGTGACTAGCCCACTATGGCGACCCCCATCCCGCCAAAGCGGCCTCTCTTTGATGGCTTGCACGGAAATAGTGAGCTAATTTAAGAGTTTCAAACCCCCATTTTACAACACACCTTCATCTCATTACACTCAAAAACTACCCTCTCATGCTAAGATCAGTTTTGGGAGTTCTGCTCGCTCCAATTTGATTTCGTAAAGTTGTAGGGGTTTCTTAACGTCTTAACTATCTACTCACATGATTAAATTCATTAATAGATCCCTCATTTGTTACAAGATTTCCTATATGCACCGAGGCTAGGAATTCTCAAGTTACTACAAAAAAGTTTTCTGGTCCAAAATGTTTCTCCGTTGGCTTTTCTGAACGACGGGTAAAATACATGTCGTTGCAATGGATACCAATTTACCTATCACTCATCCCCGATTGAAGAACTAGGAAAAAGGGTCTAAAGTAAGGGTAGAGTAGTACCTGAATTGACGAACTACTGGGAATACTTGTCTCATATGTCCTTCTTGATTTCCCAAGTAGCTTCCTAAACTGGAAGATGCTTCCATTGAACTTTCACGAACTTAATTTCTTTGGTCCTAAGTTTTCGGATAACATGATCAAGAATTCAAATTGGTTCCTCCTAGTACTAAAGGTCCGTGTTTAGAAACATTGAGTCCCATTTTATAATGTAATCCCCGTCACTATGATATCTCTTCAATATGGACATATGAAATACCGGATGAAATACCGATATGTTAGGAGGTAGAGCCAATTTATATGCTACCGGTCCTACAAAGTCAAGAACCTCAAATGAACCAATGTATCGAGGACTAAGCTTGCACTTCTTGCCAAATCTTATCACCCCTTTCATGGTGTGATACTTTAAGAAGAAATTTCTCACCAGTCTGAAATTCCATGTCTCTTACCTTATGGCCTGCATACTTTATCTTTCTACTCTGGGCTTCTAAAATCTTAGCTTGAATACTCCTCACCTTATCTTGAGCATCCTTCAGTAAATCAACCCCCAAAGGTTTCACATCTCAAGACTCAAACCATCCTATGTGGGATCTACATCCCTTCCAATACACTGCATTAAATGGTTCCATATCAATGCTAGAGGGGTAACTATTATTATAAGATAACTCGCATAAAGGTAGGAACTTATACCAATGTCCTCCGAAGTCAATCACACATGCCCTCAACATGTCTTCTAACACTTGAATATTCTATTTTGATGGGAATAAAATGGGCTGACGTAGTCAATTTTTCCACCACTACGCAAATAGAATCAAACTTCCCCAAAGTCTTAGGAAGATTAACCACAAAATCCATAGCTATCCTTTTCAACTTCCATTCTGGAATTGGAATTCTCTGAAGCAAAACTGCAGGCCTTTTCATAATTTATGTAACATCTCGCAAATCAAAATAACTAGGAAGAAACAATTGGAAATAGTCATTTTTGAAAAGAATGAAAATTTGGAAAGTTGAATTTTGGTCAAATTCAAGCAACCATAACTCCTAGCTCAAAATGAGTTAGGGGTACTTCCAGATATGGTTGGAAGGATCTTGGAATATTCTTTCCAACGCCGGTGAGTTTGCGCGATTCCGAGCTTGCATGAGTAAGTCATGCCCAGTTGAAGTTGGGTTGTTAGAATAAGAAAATGTCCAATCCAGATTTTGGAAGGGTAGTTTGGTCTTTCTCTTACCCATTAATTTAATTCGATTTAGTGAATGAATTAAAGGTCAAATGAGAATCATGTCATTTACGGTTTTACCAAAATACGCTAGGGCTTGGAGAAAAGAGAAAAAAAGAGAAAGGAGAAGAGGAAAAACAAGTCTTTCCTTATATGTTGAATGTCTCTTAAATGATCCAATGAAGATAATGACTTAAGTCAGAAAGCATGTAAATGAATAAGTACTTATCTGGAGTAGTTCAAGGGTTGATTAGTTACGGTGTGAAGGGGGCATAAAGGATGGTCTCTTCATGTCTTACCTAGGGAAGTCTTAAGAATGACTCTAGATAGGAAAGTTGGTTGATAAAGTAGGCCTGATCTAATCTTAGGAAGTCCTAAGGATTATTTAGGTAATCTTGGAGAGGGTGTATGGGCGTTCTCTTCTTGAGTTACTTAAGTAAGTCTTTTAATAACCTTTGGGGAGGAGAATGTCATATTATATATTTGTTATTGTATGAAGTGAGAATGATCTTATTCTAGATAGTCTAAAGGATCTCTTAGGTGTGTGTGGAGGGATTGTATGGGCGGTCTCTTTATCACTCACTCAAGTGAGACTTAGAATCATCTTGGGTAGGAGGATCTCATATTTATGTGTTTTGGATATACTTTGATGCTATGATGTGAAGTGTGAATTTCATTGGAAGTTACAGTGAACTTACAGTGAAGTCACTGTAAGCTTAATATATTCATACATATTGAATACAATTGTTAATGTATTCTAATGGTAATGTTTGGTGTTTAAATGTGGTTCTTATGCTTATAATATGAAGTTTTAATAAAAAAGAGCATATTTCTCATAAATGTCCGTTTCTCATGATTTTATTTATTATGCCATACTTAGTACATGTGTTTGTAATAATTCCATACTTTTGTTTATCTCTAAAGGTGTGGTTAACACGTGAGAGGTGTCGTTGAATCAAGCTTGGAATCTAGTAATCGTTCAAGCAAAGTTGAAGTATGTCCTCATTTGACTCGAGGGCATAGTTGTCTTTAGACTTATTTATTTCAAAGTATTGTAATAGATATTAGATTGTTATATTTCGATTGTATGGGCCGTGTCCCAAGAATTTCTTAAGTCTAAGGATGACATATAATGAGACTTAGAGTTTTCTATTGTTTTTAAATATGAAAGATATTTTAAGATATTTTCGTGTGAAAAGTTTTAATTCCGCACTATTTTTCATATATGTATATAATGAATGATGTCAAAGGGCTTGTACAAGACCTCCTAGAGGTCAAGTACACCGTGCTACAATATGAGAACATCATACCTCATAGGGTGTACTCTTGGGTCGTGACATGGATGGGGCATAAGTATATCACTAATCATATCAAAACCCAAGGAAAATTGAGCGGACACATAAGAATAAGCAGAACCGCGATCAAATAACACATTAGTCATCCAGTATAGGCAAGAATAGTACCTGTTATTACTTCATCAGACGTCTCCACCTTGGTCTTGCCCCGAAAGGCATAATACCGATCCTTGTCATCATGACGAGCGTCTTTCCTACCTAGATGCACTGTACCTCTACCTGAATTACCATTACCTCGACCTCTACGACCTCACTGATTTTCTTCTCGTCCACTTTGTGAATGCCCTCAACTAATATTACCATTTCTCATGGGTACCACTACTCTAGTCTGGTGATACGTGGATTCTAACACGCACAGATGAGGATAATATATCCTCATATGAACATGTTCTCCACAATTATAACAAGTGAGATCGAAGGATGGTCTACTGCCCATTGAAGGTGCGACTCCCTATCTACCATGAATCAAATCTTGAGGTGGAGTTCTCGAGTAATTACCTGTAGAAGTGGGCATTGGAGACTGGATAGGCTGGGCCGCAAGTGTAAGCCTACCTGAACCTTTGGAGTACGAACCACAAAGTTTCATGTATTCATAGCCTTCTTAGCCAATGCCTTAGTCTTTCTGTCTCGCCTCACTCCTTCCACTTTCTTCACAAAATCTATTACCTCATTAAATCTTTTCCTTACAGTAGTCATGTGTACAAGTACCTGTAACTCAGAATTTAGTCCCTTGACAAATAGGTGTATCCTATTTTACTTAGTAGTAACCAATTGTGTTGTGTATCATATCTAGACAGAGCAGGGAACTTAGCCTCATAAGCAGCAATAGACATACCACCCTGCTCCAATGACATGAAATCATCCTTGTTACGATCTCTCAAAGTCCGTGGTACATATTCTCCATGAACAGAGCATGAAACTTGGTCCAAGAGAGTGGGGGGTGGGGGTGGGGGGGTGAAAAGCTGAAAATCTACATTCCACATAAGCTCTCCACAACTGCTTAACCTCACCTTGAAGTTGTAAAGTCACAAACTCTACTCCATACTGATGGACAATTCCCAACTTATGAAACATCTCATAAAAATATAGAATGAATTTGTATGCGTCCTCACTCTCGAAACCATGGAACATAGGAGGTTTCAATTTCAAGAACTTAGTCAACATATTGTGTTCATTACCAATTGTAACAGGACCCAACAAAGGATGTAAGAAAGAATCAGTACCTAGAGTTTCACCCACCTTGGGTACAATGATAGCAATAGGGGGATTGGCGGGAGCTTGAGTTGCTTGAAATGAGGTAATCACTCCAGGACAAACCAATCCTCTCAGGAATGCCATAATCTATTGAGCGAACACTGGGTCTAGGGGAGGAATACCTGTAGTGTCGGCCTGCATTTCTTCCATTTGTCCAACATTTTGCTCATCCTCAACCTCAACATTCTCCTCTATCTCTTCATGACGTGCATGAAGATTTTCATTTCTGGATGCATTCTTAACCGGAGCTCCATCCCTAGTAGGTGCTACCATTTCCAAACCTTTTCCCCTTGCTCTTCCTCTACACTTCCTCGACCGCGATCTCTTCCTGCGGACTCCTCAGGTTGGTGCATTGATGGGAGATACAAGCCTGACGCCATTGAAGCTAGTGTTAACCATCTGATGAAAAAAGAGTGAAGGAGATGAGATACCAATTTGGATCACCATATACCAATTGGAACAAAGTTATAGCACGAGAGGAGACAACAAAAATAGAGAGATTTCCTAATGTCCTATAGCATCTCGAAGAAAAGCACAAACGTATCTATACCATTCCACAAGACTCTACTATACTCATTTTGGTACATCAAGATCAACAAATCTACGACTTTGATACCAATTTTGTCACGAATTAGATCGTCATGATTGACACCCACACTAACTCTTCGGTGGGAGAACCGTTACTACAACACAACTAACCAAATTAACTAAAACTAAAAAAATTAAAGATACATAAGCAGGTGTAAATGTCTACAAGAAAGATAGGGAGTTCCCATAAACTCCGAGAGTCTAATCAATACAATCGCAAAAAATAAAGCCTCGAACTTGAAAGTCAATGTACCAAAATATCTACTAACGGCAAGTCTAAGAAAATGAGGCAACCCCAAACTAAACATAAGAATATCTAAAGTACTAGTCTAAGTCCAAATAGAATGGACTAAACATAACGAGAACTCATGGAAGCCTGGAAGAACTGGCACACCCTTGAATTAAATTGATCACCAATCTTCTAAACGAGGTCTGTCAATAGCCGCCTAAATATTCCTTGTACTCAACAAGGAAAGAGCAAGTGCAATATTAGTATACAACCATAGTGTACTGGTATGATCACACGGGTATCCTAATAAGTGAAGCATATACAAGTAACCACAAACTGTTTATGTACTGGAACGTGGTACCGGATCCAAGTTAGGGTGCCAGATATGACACCCAATCCCATTTATGCACAGGAATGTGGCACCCTATTCAAGTAAGTGTGTTGGAACGTAACATCGGATCCATTCAACAAGACCAAAACACAAACACAATGTACATTCTCATAATCATACAATCAATTGTTGACATGGCACACAATCATTCATTCATGCTCATTTATGATTAGTGTGTTCAATAGTGCAATATTCTCATGCATACATGCTTTATAATGAAGTAATTACTAACACACATGACAATTACATGAAATCACAACCATCACCTACCTTGAATAAACGTTGAACCCTCATAAAAATTTGTTTCTTCCCTTTCCGAATTCACTACGCTTGCTCTAGGTATACAAACAAACAATTCAATACGGGGATCAGTAATTAAGGTCTTATTTACCCGGATTATGACAAACCCTATAGCCTAAGACCCAAATTATGATCCTAAGGTGCATCTAGGTCTTTTCCACCATCCAAAACCGTTCAAAATCCTCCACCAACGATATACAATCAAGATTCTACGTTCTACGGATCAAAAAATTAATTTGGGGAGTGAAAACCTTACCTTTAGCACCAAAAGTCGTGGAAAACTTTGAAGAACTCATCTGGGGTCTTCTCCTAGTTCTCAAAAACGAAAATAGCAGAATAATGACATTTTTGTGGTTTATTTCCGACTTAATTCGCGACTGGCTGGCTATGGCAGCCCCCATCCTGCCACATCGGCCCTGCCTTGAAGGGAAAATTCTTTCTTGGTGTCTTGCACGGAAATAGTGAGCTAATTTAAGCATTGCAGTCCCCCATTTAACAATACACCTTCATCTCATGACACTCAGAAACTATCCTCTCACGCTAAGATAAGTTTCAGAAGTTTTACTCGCCCGAATTCGATCTTGTAAAGTCGTATGAGTTTCTTAACGTCTTAGCTATCCAGTCATGCGATCAAATCCATTCATAGATCCCTCATTTTTACTAGATTTCCCTACACCTCACTGACTCCTATTTCATCTAAATCTAAACTAGGCTAGAAATACTCAAGTTACTACGAAAAAGTGTTCCGACCCAAAAACTTTCCCCGTTGGCTTTTATATAACTACGGGTTAAAGTCGTTACAAGGAGCATGTTAGAATTTTCAATTCCAGTACAAGAAAAAGATAATACTTCCCTATCAGAGAAAATAAATTCTCACTCAGCTAAATATCTATATTACTATTTGCTAGGTTACAAAACGGTAGAAAAGAAGTACAATCTTTTTTGGAACTTTCAGAATTCACGTGGGCATGTACAAAATTTATTTTCACTTTAAGCATAGACAAAACATGGTGAAAAATTAACAGTATCACTGATGTTTTTTTCCCCATGTTTTACTAAAAAAAATTGCTCCATTAAAGGAGTTATCTATATGTTGATTTTCTTGAAGAATTTAATGGTTACACTTGATTTAAGATCTGAAAATTTCAAAATTATTTGATTAGGTAATGATATACGTGAAAATAGATTTAAATATGATTTGATAGAGGTATAGCAAAACTAGCATTGCTAGACTGTTGTGAATGTTTCAGGTGTAGAAATGAGTTGTGGATTTAAAAGATTTTGAAAAAGAAGAATGGAAAAGTCATGTCATTCATGTTCCTTCGCATGTGGAAAGTTGTGGAATATATACCGAAACCATTGTATAGTTCTCTTGAAGTATTCTATGATTCTCATGATGATGAGATTATATTTATTGTGATGAAAGTGTGTATTTTAGCTTGTTGCTTTATGATGTTGGGAAAAATAGCTGGAGACATTTGGAAATTCATGGAATTCCCTGAGAGGATAGAATTTATGACATTAATTTTTATGTAGAAAGCCTCTACTTATGCTAAAATAAGTAAAAAAATATTGTTTTATTACTGTTTGGACTTGTGAACTTCTTATTTTTCCTTTGATTTGTTTGTTATTTAATTCAATAAAATTAGAAGACATTTTTTTTCATTCCTTTTTTGAGTGTCTCCAAATGAATATTATTGCGCTCCATATTATAAAATAATACAGGCTTTATGTATGTCTAAGTATATGTTATCGAATAATAAGAAATCATTAAAAATTTCTAGAATGGTACTCCCTCCGTTTAAAAAAGAATGACCTCCTTTCCTTTTTAGTCTATTTAAAAAAGAATGACCTCTTTCTTTTTTTTGGTAACAATTTAAAATAAGTTTTCCACGTGTCATGTTTAAGGCCACAAGATCAAAGGTCAATTTTGTACATTTAACCTAACTTTAATTTAGGACCACATGATACAAAAGTCTTCTTTAAACTCTTAAACTTCGTGCCAAGTCAAACCAGGTCATTCTTTGTGAAACGGAGGGAGTAATATTTTATCTTTTTCTCTTTTCTAATATGAATTTCAAATTTAAATTGAATATAATATTTAAAGTGACATGAAATGTCAATAGAAAATAAAGTTTTTGGAATATTTAGTATATTTTGAAAATAATAGTAATAATAGTTGAGCAACTTTACATTTTTCATTATAATAATAACTTTTACGTCATATTCGAACAATATATATTACTTCTTCTGTTATAATGTATGTCACACGTAAGAAATTAGGAGAGTCGACCAAATTTCTTATATGACTTTAAAGTATTTTTCAGTTTTTAATTATTGTGATTATAGTATTATTTACGTAACTTTCAATAATATATGTTCAACATTTATGGATCCAATATATTAAATTACTTTCCAGAAAAGAATGCTTATATCATATTGTGAACCATGATAGCTAGAAAGAGGGGAAATGGTGGCCCCCATTGCTATGTCATTGTTTATTTGAATAAAACCCGATCCATAGAAAGTTGTAGCAGCCTGTGGCTTGATAAGCATCACTCTGTGAAAGAAAATTTCCACAAGATTACAATTATTGAATATAAACTTCACAATTCACAACACACAACACACAATCTTTGATTTAGTTTAAAGTTTAGTATGTATGCTAGCTATATTTAGAGGGGAAAAACATTTCACTTACAGTCCAGTAGGTAAAAAGTCTTGCATTGTCATCTCTATACAAATGTGGACTAACCTGTTCTTAACCCCAAAAGGACAAGAAAAACAAAAGAAGGAAGTCACACGACTACCAGATATAGTCACCTATGTTGCTCGAACTCTTTAAAAATGTCAACGGGTGAGGGTCAGATTCTCCAAAATTCTCCAAAAGTAGTGTAATTTTGGAGAATCTGACAAGGGTGTGGCATCAAAAGACACTTAATAGCACAATAATTTCAAACTTTTATTGCTCAAACCATAATTGAATAGTTCATCTAAACAAGAAACACTAGCTTCCATCTAGCTTCTATTTAATTTTACTGCTTTTGAACTACAATAAATAATTTTACTGCCTATGTTTTAAGTAAGATTTAGTCAATTATTTGTAAGCCATACTTTCCTATTATTTAGGATTTGTTTAGTGAACTGTTGGGTGTTGTGTTATTATTTTGTACTTTTTATTCTAGGCTCTTATATATCTAATTTGAAGCATTAATAAAACTGTTCTTCTTCCGCTTCTATTCTTTTTTTTTCTCTCTCTCGTTTTTTTTTCCAGGCACAATTTTTGATTTCCCTATGTGTTATTTAGCTTTAAAAAGTTTTTAAAACCTTCAATTGGTATCAAGATCTTTATTTCTTAAGGGAACTTTGTGTGCTTTCTCCAATAAGATTTTGTGAATACAGTGAACGGGGAAGCAAGTTTTTCTTCAATGGACCACCAACTTTTGTTAGAGAAAGTTATCAAATCTAGGATGTTAGAATGCAGGCATATCTGGAAACTTTGGATCTCTGGGAGGCTATAGAAGATGAATACATCATTGCTCCCTTTCAAAACAATCCCACGATGATGCAAATTAAAAATCACCAGGAAAGGAAAATTAGGAAATCAAAGGCAAAGGCATGTCTATTTGCTACATTTTCATCCACTGTCTTCACTCGTATCATGTCTTTGAATTCAACAAAAGAGGTGCATAATTATCTTAAGACTGAGTATGAAGGAGATGAAAGGATTCGAGGGATTAAAGTGCTGAATTTGGTACGTGAGTTTGATCTGCACAGGATGAAGGATAGTGAAACAATAAAGGAATACATTGACCGACTTGTTAACATAGCCATTTATGTCAGATTGTTGGGTTCCATTTTAAAGATTCAAGGATCATTGAGAAAATCCTTGTAAAGGTACCTGGAAGATTTTACACTACCATTACAACATTAGAAAATACTAAGGACTTGTCCAGTATTACACTAATAGAGATCTTAGGTGACTTTCAAGCACAAGAATATCGACGTGTTATGAGATAAAAAGGATATGTCGAAGGACATGTTGGGTATGTAGCAATAATTAATGGAATATGTTGGGAAGATTAAAAGAGAGGAACTTGAAAGGTTGGTAACTTGATATAGTTGGGAACTTGAAAAGTTTCCTTATGCTTTAGTGAAAAGGCATTTGTCCCTCATCGGTGATGGAAAGAAAACTAGGAGAGTTGAAATATAGAAATAATCCTATTAATTGTTAAAAGGGTTGGAAAGAGGGATCCCCTCGCGTCGTCGTCGTCGCTCGCTCGCTCGGCTCGTCTTCGACTTTTGAAAATGATCGATCGAGAGATTATTTTTGGACAAAGTTTGTTTTAATTAAATAATTAGTTGATAACATAAACGTTTTCAATTATTTAGTTGAGAGTAACCAAAACGTTTCAATTTTTTAGTTGAATAACCTGACGCGACTCGGATCCGCGCGACCCGTTTTTTTTTAAATCTTTCCCGGTTTTATTTGAATTTACCATAGTTTGGAAAAGTCTGTTCTGAAAGGTTGCAACTTTCAGGAACAACCAGGATCATTTGAAAGGTTGCAAACTTTCATTAATGGTCGTGTGGATTCTGAAAGGGTTACAACCTTTTGGAACCTGTTCCTCTTGCCTATAAATACCATTCATTCATCAGAGTTTTTCCTCACGAATTTTTCTAATTTCTTCTTGTTCTGCACAAAAATTTCTTTGTGTACTTTACTGCTGTTGAGTGGTTCGCTAACACCAGAGTTTTTGGTATCTACACGCTGGTGATTGAGATCATTTTATCCTAGGAGGACATATTCCAAATCAAACCTCGAATACTAGAGGGGAATAATTTCCTTAAGGGGACACTCTGAATTCAGTGGACTTGATCTTTTTCTGTACAATGTTTTTTCCAGATTCTGGTACGTTACAAATTTTAGTTTTTTCAAAATTTATTGTGTTCATCTTTCGTACTGATTTAGTAAACTTTTGTTACTTCGTGTTTCTGTAAAGTTTTGTCAAAATCAGTAATTTTGTTTTTTTTTAAAACACAGATTGCCATCAGGAGCCTTACTTGTCAAGCATCAAGATGATGAAGTACCAATCAACCGATGGATAAGGTGCATCACACAACAAAAAAACAAAATAGTTAGCTCAAAGGAAACTACCCTCCTTGTACGCATTGCAGCAAGATCAGACACGCACCTTTCAAGTGTGTGAGATGGCCTGATGCTAAGTGTAGTAAGTGCAATCAGTTTAGGCTTGAAGCAATCATTTGGAAGAACAAAACTCAGCAACATGATGTAGATGGACGAGTTGTAAATGTACATGAGGAGGATCAACTCTTTGTTGCATCATGTTTTGCAAGCAATGTTTCTAGCGAGTCGTGGTTGATTGATAGGGGATGCATAAATCACATGACTCATGATAAAGAACTCTTCAAGGAATTGAAGCCTACTCTAGTTGCAAATGTTCTAAGGTCACATTCAAGCAAAAGAAATGAGAATTATAGAAGTAGAGACACAAGCATGTACAAAAACAATAACAAATATTCTTTATGTACCTGACCAAGACCGAAACTTGTTAAGTGTTGGTCAATTGTTAGACAAAAGGTTTCAAACTTTATTTTGAAGATAAATATTGCTTGATCAAGGATCCCTTAGGGAAGGACTTGTTTAGAGTCAAAATGAGAGAAAAATGTTTCTCATTAGATCCATTTGTGGAAGAGCAGATGTTGTATTCAACAAAAGAAAATGTCTTTGAGTTATGGCATAAGAGACTCGGGCACTATCATTATCAAGGGCTTGTCAAGATGCTGAAATGAAAAATCTTGGTCTTATGACCTATTATTTTTGGAATAAGATCAAGAAAAGCAAAAGTTGAGTGTTCATTTGCCAAAATAACTATGCAAAGGAAATTCTGAAAAAATTTCAGGTGGAGGAATGGAAGTCGATGAGCACGCCGATGAATATAAAAGAGAAGCCCAATAAAGAGGATGGAGCCAACAAAGTTGATGAATGTTATTATAAAAGCTTGATTCGATGTTTAATGTATCTCACTGCAACAAGGCCTGATATTTAATTTGTTGTAAGTCTTTTATCTCCTTTTATGCACTGTGCATGTGAAGTGCATTTAAGAGCAACAAAAATAATGTTAAGATATATCAAAGGTACTATTAACTATGGTGGAATGTTTGAGAATGCCCAAGATTCAAGTTACTTGGATTCTCATATAGTAATTGGGTTGGATGTGCAGATGATATGAGAAGTACCTCTTGCCATTGTTTCAGCCTAGGTTGGAATATTCTCATGGTCATATAAGAAACAGGAAATTATTGCACAATCCATGCAGAAGTTGAGTTCATAGAAGCAACAGGAGCAGTAAACCATGTCTCGGGCTGAGAAAGATCATGTATGATTTACATTTTTTTTTGAAACCAAGATGGAACCTGGTGATGTATATTGATCATGAAGACCACAAACCAGAAAAAGGGGGGACTATGCCTTACCCCGGATATACATCACATATTGCAAAGCAATCAAGACAAAAAGAGAATGAACAAATGAAATACTATGATGCATTCTCAAGCTTAGTCAAAAAAACACCATTCAGCTAACAAAAAAATCGGCCTTATCGTATCTAATCCTAACATTTGACAATTGCGATTCATCTAAGATAAATGAACTTCTAGCATTTCCAGGCATATTTTCCATTTTGTGATAAAACGTTGGCTCATCCAAAGTGATAGATAGCTTAGCAAGACAATCAGCCACCAAATTGCTCTCACGAAACAATGCTCAAAATTTAAATCCACTTTGGTGTTTAGCATAGCCATGTCTTCTACAATGCCCTTTAAGAATGTGTTTTGAGCATTTCCATTTTGCAACATCTTTACCATGAGCATGAAATCCTATTCCACTATTCCTTTTTTATAACCTCGTTCTACCAGCCACACCACAACATATTTGGCAGCCAGAGCTTTTGCAACATTGTGATCGCTAGCAGCTATAGGAGCTGCAAATGTTGTTTCCCATCACTGTTTCTGGCGATCCCTCCTATTCCCGCTTTCCCATTGTGCTCTAGGTGGATGCCATTTGTGTTAACTTTAAACCGTCCATCCATAGGTTTATTCCAGATCACATACTTGATAGTGGTTTTGGGTCTCATCTTCTCCACCACCTCACACAATTGATTCCATGGCAAGTTCATCTTATGTTGTGGATAAGCTTTGTCCATAGCTGCCTTAATATTCCATAGGATTTGTTGCTCCATCCTTCTAATGTAAAGTCTTGTTTGATTACCATATCTGCATGAGCATCTGGATCTTCACAGTTCCCAACATATAGCCATTGGAGTTATCTGAATCATCATCTTTTTATTGCATTTTTCCGTGGAGTTTGCCATAAGTCTTGCAGGAAACTTTGCACAAATTTGCTTGTGTATTTGATTCCCAAAGCCTGTCCAAAAAATGTCCAGAGTCTTTGAGCAGGTTCACTATCTATGAAAAGATGTTTCATTGTCTCTGGCAAAGGTGTGTCACAGCATAAACAATTCATCGACATTCTGTTTCTGAACCTGCAAATAATGTCATTGAAAGGAAGTTTAGCCTTAAGAAGTCTCCAAGCTAAAAAGGACAAATTGAAAGGTATGCACTTATGCCAGATTTTAATGAAAAGGGAGTTTGGATTTCTTTTGTTCCTGATACAATCCCAAGCTGAATTAATGGTAAATGCACCATCTTTGGTAGCTTTCCATGTTAGAAAATCCGATCTTGTATTGGAGCCTATTTTGATGTGAGTAATGTATTGAACCATCCATTCTGGTAGTAGCTCCTCTAGCATTTGATTATCCCACGTCCGATTCTGAAGAACTGATTGACTTTAGTTCTTTTGGAATGCGTTAGACCAGGGGTATATGTTGCTAAAGTACCATATCCTTTCCAATTATCCCACCAGAAGCTGCAGTCACCCTTGTGAATATTCCAAATCATGTTATTTTCTACCTTAGACCTTGTTTTGGTAAGGGTTTTCCATATGTGAGAGTTACCAGACACCCAAACCTTTTTCACCGGATGAGAAGTGACACAATGCTTAGCCTTTGTGAATTTAGCCCACAAGGGATTTTATTCTCTGAATCTCCACCATCTCTTGATATTGAGAATTTCACATACATCTTCCATCCTCCTCATACCTAGTCCTTCCTCATTAATAGGATAACACATGTTTTCCCAAGAGCTTCAATGATAATTGCTTTTTTTTCTAACGTGGAGCCCCAAAAGAATCTGGCAAAATACTTCTCCATTTGCTTGATAATTCCTTTCGGAGGGGTTAAGGCAGTGAGAGTGTACATAGGCAGGGATTGTAGTACATGCTTGATAAGTATGTACTTGCCTCCATATGACAACATTTTGCTTTGCCAGACACTTAGTCTCTTTACGACGTTGGAAAGCATTTTTTCAAAATATTCATTTCTTTCCTTTCCTAGATAGATGGGACAACCCAAATATTCAAACGGGAATTCCTTGTTGAGAAATCCAGTGGAGCTTCTGATCTTGTTAATTCTACTTGGACCCGTTCCAGGTGCTGTTAAGAAGAAACACTTATTTTTATTCATCTTTTTCCCGGAGCTTCTCTCATACCAGTGAATTTGCCTCATTATCATCTTTATCGATTTAGTGTTTCCACTTGTGAAAATCACTATATTATCTGCATAAGAAAGATGGTTGATAATTGGACCCCAATCTGACATGGAATACGGTAAAAAATGTTCATTGTCCATGAGTTTGTTCAACTGTCTAGCTAAAACTTCGGCACCAATAATAAAAAGAGAAGGGGAGAGAGGATCACCTTGCTTGAGACCTTGAGAAGAGGTAAAGAAACCGTTTCTGGTTCCGTTTATGATTATAGAGTACCAAACATTAGAAATGGTCCCCGTAAACAACCCCATGACCTCTTCAGAAAAACCAAACTTATGAAGAACATCAACAATAAAGGGCCAAGACATTCTATCATAAGCTTTGGCCATATCTAATTTAATAACATAACAATGTCGCCCCCAACATTTTTACACTTAATATCTTGAACAATTTCTCGAGTTAATAAAATATTCAGTGATGAGTCTACCCTTTAAAAATCCACTTTGGTTTTCAGAGATCATGTTAGGCAGTAAAGGATTAAGCCTTTTAGACAAAATTTTAGTGATGATTTTTGAGGAAAACTTGCTAAGACTGATAGGTCTTAGCTCAGTAAAATTACCAGGGGAATCTACTTTCGGAATAAGTACTAAGAGGGTATGTGAGAAGAACTTAGTCTATTTTCCTTTCAAGAAAAAAAACTGCACAAATTCTATAACATCCTTCTTGACTATTTCCCAACATGAGTGAAAAAACTTACCAGAAAATCCATCTGGACCAGCAGCACTTTCAGGGCTCATATCAAATACAACATCTTTAATCTCTTCCTCGGCTGGATATTTAGTAATGCTCAGGTTGTCATCATGAGTAATGCATTCCGGCATGCATTCTAAGATATTGTAATCTATGATTTTGTGCTTGAGGTTGACGATGTGTTCATAATGTTTGATTACTGCCTTTGCAATCTTGTCATCCCTGGTTATCCACCTACCTCGATTATTCTTAATTCTATTTAGTTGCAGCTTTCTTCTTCTGTCTCTGATCACCGCATGAAAGTACTTGCTATTTCTTTCACCTTCTTCAAACCAATTGGTTTTGGCCTTTTGCTTTAAAAGATTGTCCTGTTTATTAAGCCATTGGACATATTCCGCATGACCTTTGTTCAGCTCTTGTCTACTGTATTCTGATATGCTCATCATATCCTCATCCTCAAGATACTGCATTTTAGCTTCCCAAGTCTTAACCTGCTCATTAACATCCCTGATCTCATTTCTGGACCATTGAGAAAGTCGTTTCCCGACCCTTTTCAGTTTTTGTTGAAGTCTCCACATAGGATTTCCCTCGACAGGTTGATCCCAATCTTATTTAACCACATCTTGTAATCATCTTTAGATTCCAAAAATTTAAAAATTTAAAATATTTTCGATCCCTACCCTAGTTATTTTCGCATATGAAAACCATTGGTCGGTGATCAGACGAGTTTTTGGCTAAAATCATCCCTCAATTATGACTCAAATCTAATATACATCCTTATAATATCTAAGTGAGCAAAAAACATCCTTATACTATCCAAATAATAACAAGAATCATCCTTTAGCCTATTTTTATTAAAAAATGATTGAACCAATTAAAAAAATCATCCTTTAGCCTATTTTTATTAAAAACTGATTGAACCAATTGAAAAAATATTTTTTTTTAATTTGGTCACGTCTTGGCTACGATGAAAAGATTAAAGTTACCTAAAGAATAAGGATATGGATAGAAATGAATCTTGAATTTAAATTTTGTGTGTTGATAGTTTATAGAGTATGTTTTTTTGCATCATCAAAGTAAATTGACTTGCACCCATACATAAGTTCTGAAATATTCATACAGTACGTTCCGAAGGTTAGAAAAATTATATAAAAATATCATTTCAAATATGTTACATCCAACTATTCAGAGATTTTCTTTAGTAAAATATTGAGGGCTATATACTATATATACAATGTTCACGTTTTATGCAATGTACAAAAATGCTGGAAATTTAGTGAAATCACGTAGGTATTTAGTTATTAAATAAAAAAATAATTACTTTATTTGAAATTTTTGAAGTTGGAGGAGTATTTGTTTTTTCCAAAGAATATTTAGAATTTGAATATATTTTGTCGGAATATAATTTAAACCCTCAATTTTGAAAAATTAAAAAAAATCACCTAACTTGATTAGCTTAACCATTTGTACATATATTCATTCGACTTGACACATTTTTTGTTCGGACGTGAGTTTCTTAAAAAAAAGATGACAAAAGGATGAATTTTGCAACTTTTTGGATAGTTGAGGGATGTTTTCTGTTCACTTATATAACACAAGGATGTACTTTAGATTTTGGTCATACTTCAGGGATGATTTTAGCCATAAACTCGTGATGAGACCCAGTGTTAGCCAAATGTCTCACAGAACTATTGTTATACTGTTTCGCCCACTCATCATTGATGAAAACTCTATCCATTCTTTTCCATATTCTTTTACCAGGTCTCCTATTGTTACACCAGGTACTTAGAACCAGTATACCCAATGTCAAACACAAGAATCCATGCACTCACTAAAGTCAAAACTTTTAGAGTTCCTGTGAGGCAGTCCTCCCAATTTCTCTTCTGGATGTAAGATAACATTAAAATCTCCACCAATAATCCACGGTGCTTGGATGATCTTGTTTAAATTTTCAAATTCCTCCCAGAGACACTTTCTTTCAGCCATAGTACATTTATCATACACAGCTGTGACAAAGATCTCATTGGCATACTGATCCTTCTTAATACTAAAGGTGATATGTTTCTCATGACTCTGAACAACCGAGACAATACAATTGTCTGTCCAGAAACACCGCATTTGACCATAATATTACTAGTGCATTGAGTAAAACCCAGGTACCTCTTATAACCTTCGACCTTGTTCTGGTTTACCATAGGCTCTGAGATAACCACCAAATCCACTTTGTAACTATTGACAAGTCTTTTGAGTCTATGTATGGCCTTCTTCGACCTCACTCTCCTTATATTCCATATGATTGCACTAATCATAAAGATTTTTGGTTGGTTCTGGGAAGTTTTTATAAAGCTCCTATCTTTCGTGTTCTCCTTGTAAATTTTTTTGTCTGCTTCTACCTCTTTTTACAGGAATATACCAACTTTACCGCTGAGTTCATCCATGTGTTGTGCAACATCACTATCCGAGTTATAGTCATCAATGACGTCCAATTCCTTGCCGTTGTACTATCATTCTTGTCGACAACCAGACAAATATTGGAATCTCAAACAATCCGGTGTTTCACAAGAAGACAAAGCATTTCAACATTAAGTTCTATTTCCTAAGAGAAGTGTAGCAAAGGGGAGAAGTGACTCTAGTCTACTGCAAGTCTAAAAACCAGCTAGCATACCTGTTTACTAAGCCTTTACTGATCATCAAATTCGAGCTTCTTAGGCAGAAAATTAGGGTTTGCAGTATCCAAAGAAAGGAGGAGCGTTAGGAATCTGCTTTTGAACTGCAGTTAAAGACTTAGTAATTAGTTGTTAGTCATGCTTTCCTATCATTTATGAGTTTTTAGTGAATTGCTAGATCGTGTGTTGTTATTTTTTACATTTAATTCTAGGATCTTATATAATTAATCTAAAGCATAAATAAAAGTGTTCTTCTTCTGCTTCCATTCTTTTTTCTCTCTCTCATCTTTTTTGTTTCAAGAACAGTCTTTGATTTCCCTTTGTATTATTTAGCTTAAATAGGTTTTTAAGACCTTCAAATACTATTAAGATTTGAATCAAAAGAACCAGCAAGAAGCCAAATCTGAGACTATATCTCACTCTTGCTCTTTGTTTTGAATAGTTAGTTCGGGTTTTTCTTTTGAATTTTAGATTTCTTATGATATTTGGCCTTCTGTCAAGTTTCAGTTGGTTAAGTCGAGTGTAAGAGTGGTTTGCGGGATTCGAAGTGATGTTGTCTTCAAAATTTCGTATCTTCTCTTTACTCGGTGATGGTAGAAGTAGTGTTAAGTTGTATAATCTTTATCAATTCTCTAATTAGTTGTTGCAATATTTACGCTACCGCTATCTTTTGTTGCTATTTGTCATATTTGTGTCTTTTGGGATAGAGTTGAGGCCAAGTGATTGCAAAAATAGGAACAATTTTAAATCTTCTTAGCTTCATGATTTCTTTTGCACAATATGTATATTTTGGAGTAGGAAGAAAACAGAACAACAACTGTAGGAAATCAAATACAGGAAATTGACTATAATAACATGAAAACGATTTAACTTATATACACTGCGATGTTGTAAATATATGTTACCCTATCCTTCGTGAAATTTATTTAGCCAATACATGTAACGGTGTTTCTATCGAATTGATACATTGAGTAATTTATATCCATTTGCCATGTATTTTTCAAAATATCTTCCCTTTTGAGCTATGTGATGCTTTGAATGTCCATTGGTAGGTTGTTAACAATTAGGAAACCTTAATGTTCTACATTTCCTACTGGTAAATTTTAGTCTTCATTGTATTGATATGTTTACATTTAATTACAACAATTATCTTCCTCATTTTGGTACTTTTGGTTACTGAAAAAGAATAATTTTTTGGGATTCTCAATATGCACAACCTCAATTGTTATTACGGACCAATTATTAAAAGGTAGGCAGAAGGGCGTAACAAAGATGGTATACAACTTTTCCAAGTTTTTGGGCGGCCTCAGTGATTCAGATTTTGCGTCAAGTGGATATGCCAAACTCAGTCAGGTATGTTGTAGTACACTTTCGTCTAAGTAAATTCTCATTATTAAGATAACATCACCATAAAACTATCACCTTTTGGCTGTTAAATTGTGGAATTGATGTGGTAAGCTCTGCTTCAGTTGTTTGTTGTAGTATCTGCCTCGCTTTCTTCTCAATATCTTTGTCATTCAATAATAATAATATTCAATTTTCAGGTACCTTGACATCTTCCGACGCCATAAATTTTGGGATTGGAGAAGCTTGCCTAGACTCTAATTTACAGTCAAGTTGTTCTAGATTAAGATATTGTCATCTTGAACAGAAAAACTCCCAACACCTTTAACTATTGGCTTGTTTTATCACTAGTACTACAACAACATTTTTGAGCACTGTATCTGCACGCACGCTTGTGTCTACTGTAAATATTTTGAAGCTTATATAGAATAGTATGATATTAAGATTTTATTCCAGTAGTCTTCTGTCAATCATTTGTTTACCTTTTTTGTGGACCACACAAGTTTTTCTCTACAAGAAAACATATTGCAACAACGACGTTAAAGATAGTTTTCACTTGAAATAATAAAAGGCAACCCAAGCATCACAATACGTTATGATATTCCTTAGACAATTTATATTTCCTTCCTTTCTTTATAACCAAATATATTTGAGATACTTATGACTTCTACTAACAAAAATCAATCCAAGAATCATGGTATTTAATGATATTCCTTAGCCAACCTATATGTCTTTTCTTTATAATTGAAAATCCTCGAGGGCCAGTGATATTAAATTTAAAACTGTGGAAATCATAAGCATGTCCATCTACCCTCCTTCACTTAAATATCAAGCATTTATCGCATGCCATATGATTGAAAATTCTCTTCTCCTTCTACACTAAAATAGTAACATTAAACATTGATGCGTGACATTACTATACATGCATTTTGATATACAAAACAATTTTCATGAAAGTGCTTTAAAATGACTTTAAAGATACAATTAGTACTTAATACTTTATAGCGTCTTCAACAAACTTATGCACATAAAATCGTATTGTATTTTGGTCACTTCAATGAAAACGGATGATAACCTATATGGCTGAGACTCTTCAATAATGATAATTGGTGATGAAACAGTGAACGCATTTTTCTTAGTTAATAACGATCATTTGAAACAGAGTTGTACTTGCATAAGTTCGTTGAGGAAGACCTGAAATATTAAGTACCGAATGGAGCTTCCTAACTGATTTGCACACTTCACCATGAGAATTCAAATACATTACAACTACTTTGATGAAGAGCCAAAAACTTTAAAAAAGTGTATTAAAATACTACTTGCTGGAAGTAGACATTATGAGCATATCATTTTAGAATAGAAATGTATCAGCATTTTAACTTCACTTCATTCCTCATTACTGACAGTAAGGGAAGAGATCATGTGTTGTAATGGACTCGTAGCTGTCCGGAGAGAATAGATTCTTAGAGTTACAATCTTTTTTTAAAATTACTTGTTTGATATTGGAAGAAACAATCAGTAGATACTTTTTAATAAAATATCTGAAACTAAAAGACTCTCCAAAACTTCCAATCTATGAAGCCTCTACTATAGAAAATGAGTGTTAAGACAAGACACATCACTCCACAAAAGAACTACTACTAAAAACTAATAAAACTGGAGTACTCCGAAAGCAAGGAGGTCTCACTCATAAGCAGACGAACGAATGAAGTGATCTCATCATACTCTTGTTAAGGATCCTAATAACCAGTATCTACATCATTAGAAGATGTACGTTGAATGACATCAGTGCATTGAATGTAAAAGTATGTCATATAGCTGAATTACAAATAACTGAAAGAAAAGATTGGAATAGATAACAATGTACTCAAGTAGAATATATAGAAATAAAGGAATTAGATCTTTAAAACTTTACACAATACTTTCTCATCTTTGAACTAACATAATAAGTTATATATAAAAATATACTTTGACTCTATTTGTGAGATTATCTAACCGACAACCATCTCTATAAGCTACGTGATGATACAACATGTCGTCCACACTGCCATAAAACTGACATAAAACCACATGAGCTATATGTGGAGTCCGATGTATACGACCTATCAAGAGAACCCAATAAATCCGACCATAGGTGTAGAGTTATGTTGGTGTGATCACTAAAATGATACCCACAGAAGGGACTTACTACTTACGTGGCTCGTAGTTCTGGGACTATATGAGAGACTAACCCTTTTCCAACTCGGTATTATGCTACTCCCAATATATTAAATGATTAACACATTATGATTGAAATGATGCAGTACTGGATAGCTCAAATCTGACATGATAACTGAAAATGCACATTAATATATGATAATGACCCAATCAAACTAAGGTATGTATATCTAAGATACTGAAATATCTGACATAGTATTAGTAATTCAAGAACTAAAGAACTACATAACTTGGGTTTTGAATTTTATGCTAGAAAACCAAGTAATCAAATGGTAATCTAACTTGGAATATTTAATTATCTAATTCATGACAATATGCTGATGTTTCTAGAAATCCTACGTCTAGTTAATCGAAGGGAACCATGAGTTGACTGAATTCTGCGGACCTAAGCGGCAAAAAGAACTCACTAGTGAAATTCCACATACCTGGTCACCAATTCGACGGAGAGATATTTTCATTTTGGGGTTGGAACTGAACGTTGTTGCGTTCTTGAACTAGGGTTGTTTACTTCTTTCTCCCCTCAACATTGTAATTTCTATGTTTTGATGAATGATTTGAATTAGGTAAATTATAATTATATTTCTAGGCTATAAAGAACTAAAACCACATAGTTTAAGGTTAAAACGATGTAGTTTAGGGGTCCAAAAAAATATAGGAAATGATCAAAAGACCATGACTTAAGTGCTGTCAGAGTCGGCGACGGATGACACCGATGGACCGTTGATGGACTGACGATCCGTGGTCTTGAACCATCCATCATGAGTAGCAGCAGTTTTCCTGGGGTCTAATCAACAAACAAGGACCATGAACTGTGTCCTGTCCTACGGTCCATAGGTCCGACCGTGGGTCAACACTTAGACTGTTGTTTGGGCTGGTTCTGAGGAGGGGTTGCAGTTGATTACCAAGGACCACACGCAAGGCATTGGGTCACCCTACGGTCCATGAGTTGCACCTCCAACTTCTAGTAATTTGCACTAAGGTCTATTTAAGGATATGAGTGTTACATTATCACCCCCTTGGGAACATTCATCCTTGAATGAATACTGGCTAGCTAAAAAATGGAGGGAAAGAGTTGCAACCCTATCAAAAAACACTAAGACTGATTTCTGACTGAACTGTGTTCTAATAACAAGCAAATACAATGAAAAAGCAAGTAAAAACTAAAAGGAACATAATACTAAGACTATATACACACATGAATAACTGAAAGCTGAAGAGGAACTAATACCTCAAGCATGAGTGGAATCGGAAGGAAAGAGGTGAGTATACTTGGCCTTCATGGATGCTTCTTCTTCCCAAGTAGCTCGCTCTATAGTCTGGCTCCTCCACAAAACCTTGGCTGAAGCGACTTTCTTGTTTCTCAACTTTCTTACGCGACAATCAAGTATACTGGTACATCCTCATAAGTGAAACTATCTTTCACAACCACACTTTCTTATGGTACTATGGATGCTGGATCACCCGCACACTTCTTTAATAGTGAAATGTTAAAGACCGTATGCACTGGTACTAGTTTTGCTGGAAACTCTAACTCTTAAGTCACTTTACCAATCCTTTTCATAATCTTGTAAGGGCATACATATCTAAGACTGAGCTTTCCTTTCTTGCAAAATCTCATCACCCCTTTCATAGGTGTCAATTTCACGAAAACCCACTTATTAACTTTGAACTCTAGTTCCATTCTCCTTACATCTCCATAAGACTTCTAGAGACTCTGCGCTTTCTTAAGTCTATATCTATTGAGTTGCACTTTATCAATAGAATCTAGAACATAATCTTACCCTATCATGGCTGCTTCTCCTACATCAAACCAACCAACTGGAGATCTACACCTATACCCATATAATGCGTCATAAGGGGCCATCTAAATGCTAGAATGGTAGCTATTATTGTAGGCGAAATATATAACAGAAAGATGATCATCCCAACTACACTTGAAGTCGATCACACTAGCTCTCAATAATTCCTCTAAGTTCTGAATTGTATGCTCTACTTGACCATCCGTCTGTGGTTGAAATGATGTGCTAAGGTTAATCTGAGTACCAAGACCTTTCTGAAATGACTTCCAGAATTGGGAGGTAAAATGAGGACATGTATATGAGATGATAGACAAAGGAACCCCATGTAACCTAATATCTCATTAATGTAAAGCTTGACATAGTCCTCTGCCGAATCTGTAGTCTTAACCGCCAAAAAGTAAGAAGACGTAGTGACCTTGTCAACTATTATCCAAATGGAGTCATGCTATTTGCGAGTACGAGGTATCCCTGTAATGAAATCTATGTTTATCACTTCACGCTTTCAAGTAAGAATGTCAATCTCTTGAGGAACTCAAGCCATCTTCTCTGGTAAAGACTTAACACACTCTGGGTGAACACATATTGAAGTTTCTTATAGTTTGTGAACACATTTACGTGAACACCATACAAGTAATATCTCCAAAATATAAGTGCAAAAACCATTGTTTCTAGCTCGAGGTCATGAGTTGGATAGTTCTTCTCATGCACTTTAAGTTGTCTACAATCATAAGCTATAACCTTACCTCGTTGCATCAATACACAACCTAAGACGACCCTGGATGCATCACAATATATAACATAGCTGTCTGAACCCTCAGTAGTGTTAAAACATGAGTTCTAGTCAACCTAGTCTGCGAAGCTTTTCTCACAATCATCTGACCACTGCAACTTGACCTTTTTCTGCATCAACCTAGTCAATGGAGAAGATATGGATGAAAATTCTTCCACAAACCTTATGTAATAACCACCAAAAAAGAAATTTCTGATATCTGTAGGAGAGGCAGGTCTGTGTATTTCTTTACTACTTCTTTTTGTTGGAATCCAATCAGATCCCTTTGCTAGACACAATGTGACCACGGAAAAAAATGGATTGCAACCAAAACTCACATTCGCTAAACTTAGTGAATAACTAGAAATCCTTAAGAACAACCCTCAAATGACTCGCATGTTCTTTCTCATTCCTAGAGTAAATGAGGATATCATCAAGAAAGATGATAACGAACAAGTCCATATACTGCTTGATGTTCATGAAATCTATGAAAGGTACCTAAACATTGGTTAGTCCAAGTGACATAACTAAAAATTCATAAAGATCGTACCGAGTTCTGAAGGTTGTCTTCAAAGTGTCACTATCTCTGACTTTGAGGTGATGATAACTCGATCTTAGGTCTATCTTTGAGAAATGACTAGCACCCTGAAGTTGGTCAAACAAGTCATTAATCCTAGGGATGTGTTATTTATACTTTATTGTGACTTTTTTAACTGCCTATATTCAATACACATCTGAGGGAACCAATCTTTCTTCTTCAGGAACAACACTAGTGCACCCCATGACGATATACTAGGTTTGATGAAGACCTTATCTAGAAGATATTTCAACTACTCTTTACATTCCTTAAGCTCATCTGGAGCAATTCTGTAAGGGAGAATATAGATAGGCTAGGTACATACAAAGAGATCAATTCCAAAGTCAATTTCCCATTTGGGAGGAACTCCGGGATGATCTTTGGAAATACTTCTTGAAACTTGTTCACTACAAGAACTGACTCAATAATTGGGGTTTCAGAGCTAGAATCCTTGACCCAAACTAGATAATAGATATACCCCTTAGAAATCATATTTTTATCCTTAAGGCAAGAAATGAATTGACCTATAGGCGGTAAGCTACTACCTTTTCATTTTAAGACTAGTTTGTCTGGGAACTGAAAAAGAATAATCCATGTCTAGAGCGACATCGAAGTCTACACTTTCTGAAAGAATGTGACAGTGTAGTATCTGTATACACGTCTACCAATAACTAGATCACCGAATTGAGTAGAGACTGAGAAGGGATATGAGTGAGTTTATCGACTAAAATCAAACTTCTATATAAAGAGTTACAAAAGAAAGATTAGCCTCTGGATATAACAAAGCATAAAAATTGAGATTAAAGACTCGTAACATACCAATGACGACATCAGGAGAATCTTCCTTATCCTGGCTAGACTAAAGAGCATACAACCTGTTTTGGTTCTTGATATGCTCAAATTACACCTCTCTAAAGAAGTATAAGCGGTCTTAATCAAGTAGAGAATCCAACTAGTAGGTTGGGGTCGATCCCACGAGAAAAATGGTTTACCTTTAACTTTAATTTACAATTACATCTATTTAGCCAATGTCTTTCCAAAAACAAGTAATTAAAAAGGGGCGGGGGTTGTAAAACAAGTTCTTTAGACAGTCTAAGTTACAAAGTAAACGAAATTAAATGTTGAGTTTTTATCAAGTTGTGAGAATACCTTGGGTATATGAGTTCCCCACAGGTTACAAGCATTAAGGGGGGTGGGGTTGTGAAACAATCTCTTTAGACAGTCTTATATAAAAAGTAAACGAAATTAAATGTTGAGTTTTTATCAAGTTCTGAGAATAACTAGGGTATATGTGTTCCCCACGGACCTTTGTTTTCTCTCGTGGTTCCACAATTGGTCAGATTTCCCTGATCTTCTCCCATAGACTGAACTACACATCGACGGTCACCACCTAAGGTCCATCGATAGCCTCCGTAGGTCACCTTCTGCAGTTTTTTCCAACTGCCTCATGTGTTTTCAACCTTGATATCTCTCCTGCAAAACAAACACAAAACTTGTTAAAACTACTACAAAAAGGCTCTAGACACGCACAACTCTTAAGTAAAATGTATTGAATATACCGTGAAACCACGATACATCAACACCCTCAACTTAAACTCGTTGTTTGTCCTCAAACGGCGCACTATGACTCAAAACAACATTTGTACAAAAGTATACACTTTTAAGCTCTAGCAATCACATGGCTATCTTTCCTGACTGTTTTTTATTTAGTGCAGGTTTACTCTCTCAGGTTCGACAAGTTAACTCATGCGGATCACATCATGACACAAAGTCACCATGCAACAAACACCTTCACTGTTTTTCCTCTCACTAAGTTACCAACTTTTTGATACCGCAACTAGTGCCCTCACTTCAAAATAAATCCTCATTTTCACAGTGATTATGAATTTGGGTACAAGGATCTTACTTCAACACACACGCTCAATAAAAAGTTCAAATACAGTTAGTACTCTTCGCCATAGGCTTGACCTTACTTTCACTACTTAGGTTCACCACACTAGACTCTAAGATCACGGTAGGACTTTCTTGGCTTGTAACGTAGGCTTAGGGTCAGGTGTGGTACATTTGGGTACATTTTTATTGAATTTATACCCTCTTTGACGTTACCGCTAAGCTTCCTACCTCTTTTCATTGCCTTTGACACCCTATTTTTCTTCTCTTTTCTTCTTTGTGTGGCTCTTTTTTTCGATGTGACTTTCACTTCTTTTGCATCTTTTTCTCTTAAAACTCTTTTCTTTCTTTTATTTTAATTTTCTTTTCTTTTTCAATCAATTGATAATTTCACAGAATCACATCTTTTGATCACCTAAGCTTTTCTTTTCAACATCCAACTCTTTTCATACCCATTTTTGGGTCTTCACTCATAATAGCCACCCTCAACTCATGGCCTTTCCATGATATGAGGTACACAATACCTGAGGTCGGGTCACGTCCAAGAAGAGGTTACTTATTGCATTAGCCACCCTCAACTTAGGCTTTTGGCCTTAGTCGAGGTGCACACGTCCAAGGAGAAACAGGGGCCAAAAACATTAGACCCTAGGAAGGTGAGTTGTGAATATTTTTTTTTGTCTATTACAGGCTCAACATATTTGGGTAAAAAAGGGAAAAATTCTTTCATTTGGTTAACTTTTTTTTGGCTAGATATTGGCTATTTCGAACAAGGGCCTATGATCACTTCCCAGCTTCTAACAGAGATTCTCTCCGCAAGACTAACCGAGAAAGTTCTAGTTAGGTTCCATTTGTTTAACACTCAAATCTACTCACACTGTCTCTTGGCACATTATTACACTATCAGATTATCAGCTTTCCCAATTTAGGTTTTAGTTGAAGGTCATGCAGTGGGTGCCTATTTATGTCATGCTTAGAGTCAATACATTCAACTTATTTTCACCTATACATGCAAGAACTATCCAGGAGGGGGTATCATTTTGTCAGCCATCATGGTTTATTTTTTATGTTTTTATAGTTTGTACGAATTTCGACACGCCGATTCAACAGAAAATAAATAGTCTCTTGGGGAAAAAGAATACAGGCAAGAAAACCCCAAGAGAGGATTGTGAGTTGGGATACTCAGACTTACCCTAACACTCACTTTTCATTTACCCCACCCCCAACAAAAAAACATGCAATTGTCCCCAATTCATAAGAAATCACAAGTACAGGATGGTAGGTGAAGCAAACATGTGGCGCATAGCACCAAAGAACTATCAACATGCGGGTGGGTTTGGTTTTCCAAAACCCGCAAGATCATCAATTGGGTCATCCTCAGTAGTGCCCACATCAACGTCTGCACCATCAGTAGTGCTCCTATCACCGATCATCGGTATAGAACTTGATGCCCCAACGACCATCTCTGGTGCTCTTATCTAGCGTACCTCTTCATAAACTAAAGAGGCCCTCCTAGCATGCGCTAACTCTTTCCTCTCTTTTTTTTCGCACGAGCCTCATCACCGGCCTCAATAGAGCTTCTGTAACGGTGCCTCTTGGGATGACCTCGATGCTTAGGTTGAGGCTCAGCAGGGACTTTGAACAAGGCCTCTAGAACAGTGTCCTCTGCTAGCTCAATGAGAGAACTCTATGGCTCAGTCCCCCTCATCTCCAATATGGAATCCACATCAACTTGAAAGCTATCAAGCTTAGCCTGAATAGTAGTGACATCAGCGTTAGGGGCTTGTCATGCTAGCACACGTAGATCGAAGGCATCGAGACATTGGTGGACCTCCTGAATTTTATGCTCGTCCTGCTTGGCCACCCGATTCTCTATGCGATCCTCAGCCTCAACAATGGATTCTACATCCAAAGGCTGAACGTGGTGGAATAGGGTGGCCATCTGTGCCTCTAACATCTGGACTCGAGATACAGGAACCAATGTTGCAAATAGTGGTGTGGATCAGGAAGAACTGGGAGCCTGCTGAAGGCATGGGTAGAAGAAGTCGAAGTGGGATTAGAAGGCTCAGGTGCAGCAGGTTCAGCCCCTTGGGCTCTCTCCACAGTGCCCACCAAATTCTCGCCGCCCAGTGGAGGCACCTCAATCCC
The DNA here is from genome assembly GCA_016801875.1 of Solanum sitiens. Taxonomy (NCBI): domain Eukaryota; kingdom Viridiplantae; phylum Streptophyta; class Magnoliopsida; order Solanales; family Solanaceae; genus Solanum; species Solanum sitiens. Next base: position 965,403 of record JABWTJ010000035.1, on the reverse strand, counting down.
AGGCCCTCTACGTGGTGCCGCTACATTGGCCTCATCCCTGATGAGACCTATATCAACTGTCCCTACCAGGCTACAAAGTGTGTCACAATGACAAATTGGCACTCCAGCGTCCCTGCACAGTTGGAAAATAAGACATGCAAAGGGTAAGTGGTAGAGGTCTTGAAGGCCCTCTCACGAATTACCGATATAAGCACCCGAGCGAAGTCTATATCCATTCTCGCTACCAGAGCTGCTACCAGCACCACCCTATCCCATGTGACTACGTTATCAGCTTGTTTGGGCGATAACCTATGTCGGACTAGCAGCCAGAAGAACTTGGCTACAAAAGTAAGGGTAGCCTTCTTGATCAGCCCTCGGGGGTCTATCACCCAGTCTGCCCTCTCACCATCGGTCGCCAGATATTGAGCCAACCATTTCTTTGTCGCCTCACGATGCTTAACACTCCGACCAAACTCGTCAATCTTTACAACCCACCACTTGTAGTCAAACTTTGGAGTATTGTGTGTCTCGTGGGAGCCGGTAGTGGGGCTGTATAGGAAACGGTTGAGGGTAGACTCAGCTATGTCAACCCGGAAGCCTTGAACTAGTGTAGAGGTGAGAGGGTCTTATTTGGCAGGTCTTGCCCGCCTGTCTATAGAACGTCGAAAAGTAGCTATGTAGGAAGCATAGAACTCCCAGACAATCTCCTCACTATAGGTGCCCAAATCTCGAGCCATCCAGTCAAATTTCTGTAGACTAAATAGTCTGTGCACCTCGGGAACCGTTTGTAAACTCCCAGTGAGGACTCGACTCTCCACTGTAACCAGCCGGGTCATCACCCCTTGTCATTTAGCACCTTCACATCCCTATAAACCTGTTATTGACCCTCGATGCACCACTGGTTTGGTTCATCTGCAATAGGTGCGAGGTCATCTATTTGGGGTGTGGGTGTAGAAGCTGAACTGGTAGCCTCATCAAACGAGGCTTGGTGGTCTTGGCCCTGCGCTCTAGTGGCTCCCTAAGAGGTGGAACCTAAAGCAGTGGCTGCTTTTGACCCAGAAGATTGGGCTAACCCTGTAGAGGAGGAAGTCTCGGACCCGGATGCTGAGCCCCCTTCAAAACTAGAGGCAGCCCCGGATGGTGAGCCGGTCAGTGTGCGCTCCTCATCAGACTAGGAGGCACTCAATACGCCGGCAATCACCTTTAAGGGGGTTCCCCTTATGACCCCTGATGCTACAGTCGGCGTTGTAGAACCTGGAGGGACAAAGGCTGGGTCTTGATCATTATCAAAATCTACGATCATCAGATTAGATGGGGAAATTGACTTGGATTTTCCCCTCTTGGCATAGACAATGTCATTCTAAGGAGCCATCGGTACCAGGAGATTAGTTTTTAGTCTCAATTCAGTATAACTATACACTCAAAACACACTGGGGCGAAGAAAACTTGAGAATCTACAAACACAGACAGTAATTGCAGAGTCAGACCGACGGACACTATCGATGGTCCATAAATCAACCGACGGTCCGTCGATCATGTCCGTCGTCTGACACTTAGAATTATTCAAAAAAGGTTGGAACAAACTTCTCTGATGGAAACGACGGACGTGCAGTACGGTCCGTCGATCAAATCGACAGACCGTAGTCCACTTCCGTCATCTATTACTTAGATTTAATTTAGAATTTGATGAAATTAGGTCCTCTAAAAGAAATGATGGACATGCAGACTAGTTCGTCGATCAGTCGATAGACCGTAGTTCACTGCCGTCGTTTTGTACTTACGCATTTTGTGGGAATTTCAATCGACGGACCCCATCGACGTTTGTTGATTAATCGACGGGCCGTAGACAGGGTCTCGTACTGTTGGCTTGAGAAATATTCCAGGCCTTTTACAAGTTCCAATTTTTAGTTCCTTTCGTAATTCCTTTATACACAATCAAGTTTCAGACATGCATTTTTAACACATTAACGACGAGTTCTTCATTCCTAAGGTTCCAATTTCATACAATTATCAACCCAATTCAGTAACAATAAGGAACCCTAAGTTAGAATTTTCAGACACATAGAGACACACACATTTTAGATAGACTAATAGGCTACACAACCACATTCTATCATTCTGAGGGGCATAACTACACAATTTTTAGCATGCAATTTTAACCTGATGTAGTCCCAAGGTCAAGACCCACTTCAAAATTCCTATTTTCAACTATGAACAAGAATTCAAAGTTTTAAGAGAAAGCAAAATACATTTCTTAGCAGTGGTGTGGTTATGAAGGACTTGGAAAAAGTAGCCTACGCGCCCGAACACGATCACCGGCCAAAGGAAGGTGTAGAAACAGAGAATTTTTGAAGAGAGGGAAAGTTTAGGAAGTAAAAATTCTGCTGGGTGAGTTATTTGGGATTCAGAGAGGTTGAATTTGAGTGAAATAGGAAGGAAATAATGGTATGAGATGGTTATGGATGGGAATCATTAAAAGAATTGGAGAGAGGGAATGAATTTTAATGGTTATTTCTTTTAATATTACCAGCCGGGTCGGGTGGGGTCATTGGCAGATTTGGACCTACGAAACCCCATCAACGGTCCATAGGTCAATCGAAGGTCTTTCGATTGGGATAGTTGATCACTTCATACTTAGGGAAAATTGGGAACATACCAGGGATCTACGAACACCATCGGCGGTCCGTAGACCTCTCACCAGACCATTTTCTGCAGATTTTTGCTTTTGCTCCCTACACATGTACCACCCATTAGGCCATTATTTTTGTATTTTTGTGGACACTTTTGTGACACGGACCCTATATTAATCTCTAGCCAACACTAGCACACAAACAAAAATGAAATAACGGAAAAAAATGAAGCAAACTACGAATGTTGCTACAAGGAAAACAAAACCTATCGTTGGCTAGAGTATACACCTTGGGTTGCCTCCCAAGAAGAGATTAATTTAACGTTATGGCACACGTATGCCCCTTGATTACTCAGACTTCATCAAGATGATAGGCCTCAACAACTTCATGAAAACTCTCTTCCTGCCCAGATAGATCTTTATCTTTGCCCGTTGACTATGAACTTTGCGCCTTCCTTATTATCCAACTCAACTGCTCCATATGGGAACACTTTAGTGATGAGGAATGGCCCTGTCCACTTGGATTTGAGTTTTCTCGGAAATAAGCGTAGCCTAGAGTTGAATAGAAGCACCAAATCACCAACCGTAAATTTGAGCTTTTCAATTCTTTGGTCGTATTACTTTTTCATATTTTCTTCGTAGATGGATGAACTTTCATTATCCTTCAGGAGAAACTTATCAAGTTAATTCAACCCATTCAGTCTTTGTTCTGTCGCTTCAATCCAATCCAACTTCAATTTCTTCGCTGCCACTTCACCTTGTGCTCTAGCTCGACCTGTAAGTGACAAGCATTACCATATACAAGTTGGTATGGCGACATACCTATGGGAGTCTTCTATGCAGTGCGGTATGCCGAAAGAGCATCATCAAGCATCCTTGACCAATCTGTTATATTAGTATTCACCGTTTTCGCCAGAATTTGCTGTAACATTTTGAAATATCGAGGTCATGTGATAAGACTAAAAGGAACTCCTTAGGATCTAAACCAGTGTTCCTAGCCAATTAGGCATATTTAGAGTCTTTGAAGTGGTGTTGGAATCGAAACTCTTAAACGTCCGGGAAATTGGTTCATAAGAGGGCTAGAGTGTCCTTTTGATTTAACCTAGTTAAAGAGTCAGAATTTGGTAAACGGTTGTAACTATAGGTGTAAAATATTGTGTGGGATGGTGTCATGTTGGAAAAGTCGGGGGACGACTCCCCAAGGACCAAACAAGGACCCTCGAGGAGGACCCTTGAAGCAGCAGGGCATGACGGACCCCATGACGGGGCGTCACAGGCGCGACGGGGCGTCGAGGCCTCCGTCGTGCCAGCCTTAGCGCTTGGACTTTTCCTCCGCCTGCACAAGTCTCTGACCAGCGTGACGGATGTGCAGGACGGAGGGAAGCCAGTCCGTCACGGCCACGACGGTTCATCATCGTGGAACCGTCATGCGCTTGGGGAGAAAGCCTCCGCCTACACAAGTCTCTGACCAACGTGACGGATGTGCAGGACGGAGGGATGTCAGTCCGTCACGCCCACGACGGACCGTCGTCGGGGATCCGTCGTGGAAGGTCTGTGGCGGTTATGGAAAAGTTATTTTTTTAGTTAGTTAATTAATTAAGTGTCTTAGGGGTAATTAGGGGTTTAAGAGAGACTAATTAAGTGACTTAAGACCCCACTATAAATACCCAACCCTCATAAGTCTAATCATTCTCTTAAAAACAAAACTCTCTTCCTTCTCTCTACTTTCTCTCTCTATTGGAAGACTCCATTGGATATCAACTTGGGGAGATCATTGGGGGTTGATTTAGCACTAAATTCACCATCAAAACGTCATCAAACCTTCAGGTATGGGATCTAATTCACCTTTGAGATTCTTTCCTCAAAGGGTTCCTTCAAAGCTTTTTCCAAAAAGTTGAGTTTCTTATGGGTTTCATCCAAATCCGAATTTGATCATGTGAATTGAGTTAATTATGTATTCTATGGTTTAGAATGAGTAGATTATCATGAATTGTAACTTGATTATGGTGAATGGAAGTAGTTTGATCTAGATTGTGGGTGATGACCCCTAACCCTTAACCCTAAATGTTGAATTGATATGGATTAGGTTGAATTTGATGGAATTGATCTCATAATTAGTTAAATGGTCTTTGATGATTGTTATTGCATTGATTATGGATCTATTATGATGAATTGAAGTTCTTCACACCTATGTTTTTGAATATTGAAGCTAAGTTAAGAAGATACACTTGAGATCATGTTACTAAGCTTTGATGTAGTATTGCTTCATAGTATAGTGCTTCTCCTTGATTAGTTCTTGTGATTTATTATCGGATTACATCGATGTGATGATCTAAGATTGGTTGATCTATGGGTTGATGGTAAGGCCCTTTATTGATGAACTAGGGAGGAGTATTGGTAAGTCTTGATGATCCTAGCCTTTACTTTAAATTATGGTTAATTGTCATCAAGTGATAATGTTATGTTGAAGTATGCTTTGATTGATGTGAGATATGATACATGAACTTATATGCTTAGGTTTGTTGTGAGGTTGCTAAGTGTAATGTAATATAGGGAAGTTGTTCGATGTGCCCTATTATGATGAGATGTACGAGGGTTGACTTCACCTATATGGATTGTTATGAAAGGACTAATTCTCATACAATTCTTATTGAGCTATTATGATGATTATACAAGGGATTGACCCTTCTATCTAATTAAATTGAGAAGATTAATAAAGATTAAAGGCTTCTCTACAAATGGGGACTTAGCTTAGCACCGAGCGAACTTGACATTGAGAGGTGTTGACTTCCCTTAGAGGAATATTCACCATTTGTTCCTTATAGAGTGTTGACTTCCCTTAGAGGAATACTCACCTATGGATCTACATGAAGTGTTGACTTTCCTCGAGAAATATTCACTCATGAATTCTCATGAGATGAGGCCCCATTACCGAATGGTATATAGAGGGAATACCTATCTCTTAGTTCTTGAACTATGTTGCCACCATAGGATACTAGCTAGTGGATCCACCTAGATAGCTATGTTCACGTTAGGTTCTACCTTGGCCGGTAGACCACCTTCCATCGGTGTAAGGTTTCATGACACCGGATTCCACATTCGATTATGTGGTCTATGTCGGTTAAGGCAAATGTTCCCTAAACTAAAATGAATGAATAAGATATAGTCTAATCAAAGTAACTTGAGAGGTTGGCTATAGCTTAGGTAGGGGTATGGGACTCTACCTACGCCTCGCACTAGTTTGCCTTGATAGGAACTTTGAGAGGTCAATATTATGTATGTAAGGCGATAGTATGATGTAAATGGTTTGTATGTTGAGTAACATGCTTATGAATATAATGTTGTTGTCTTTGCTCAAAGAAGGATGTATCATGACATGAAGAGTATGTTGGTAAGTAAATTGCTAATTGTAGTCTTGGTAGGTTACTTGATTGAGTAGGAGATATGGTAATTTTACTTGATCATTGCACTTGTGACTTATTGAAGGTTATCATTAGTATGCTTTGCTTTGCTATGGTTTAATTGCATATGTAGCCTATTATGTTTTCATAAATGTCCCTTTCTAAATATATTTGATTGGTAATTGTATATGAGATTCCATACTTAGTACATGTGGAGTACTAATCCCTTTTCTTTCCCTTTTCCCAAACATTTTAGGTTCGGGTCGTTGAGCTTGATCCAAATTGCTAGGAAGGAAGACTTGGGTATTTTGCCATCCAAGTGGTAGGTCCTCACTCTCTCGAGGACGTGGCCGATATCTCTCTTTTATGATGTGTAGATACTATGATTCTATGTTAACTCCGTTATTCTCTTGAGACGATGTAGTAGACAGCCTATATGCGGCTTCTTTCATTTGATGTAGGGCTATGCCCAAGACTTATTGTAATCGATAGATGGTCTATGAGATGAGACGGTTTTATGACTATTATTTTCTAAATATATAAGTGTATGAAATAAAAGTAGAAGACTAAGTAATCTTCGTATATGAACAAGTCTATGTATACTTGATATATATAATGATGTGTATATAGAGGTCTATGTAAACCTCCGAGCAGTTTTAGATAAAAAGTTTTTAATTCTTACTGATTTTTAGTCGATGAATGCTATGACGAAGCTAAGAGGCTTGTCTTAGTCCTCCGAGAGGACGACGACGCCGATTACGTCTGGGGGGTAAACCCGGATGTGACAAACTTGGTATCAGAGCATGAGGTTGAATATCCTTGATGTTAACGTCTCTCTCTCAACCACGTTATTTAAGTTTGTATTCATACTTGTGAAGCGCGCCACACTTATGAATAGGAACTTATTTGATGATTAGGAATCATTCTCATTGTTGGAAATCCATATCGTGCCCCTAGAATGTACGTCGTATATGCTTTCGCCTGAACCTTGTGTTTTGGTTATAGGAGATGAATACTAGAAGAAATGCGGCTCGAAGACTTGAGGAAGAGATGGCTGCTGCGGGAATTCCTCGTGACGAACCTGCTCCTCCTCTTGAAGAGGTTGCTATTGATGACCAGGTTCCTGCTGATCCTCCACCGATGACAGAAGCTCAGATGAGAGCTATTATTGCTCAAATGGCTCAAGCCATGACTACTCAAGCTCAAGCCGCAATAGTGCAAGCCCAAGCTATGACTGCCCAAGCCAATAGGGATTTGGCCCTAGAGTCCATGAACAGACTATGGCCTCCAGACTTAGGGATTTCACTCGAATGAATCCTCCTGTCTTTTATGGGTCGAAGGTTGATGAAGACCCTCAGGAATTTATTGATGAGGTTCACAAGATTTTGTGTGCTATGGGGCTGTCATCTAGCGAGAATGCCGAGTTGGCCTCATACCAACTCAAGGATGTCGCTCAGATATGGTATGCACAATGGAAGGACAACAGGCCACTTGGAAGTGGGTTAGTGACGTGGGAGTTATTCAAAGGGGCCTTCATTGATCGGTTCTTCCCTAGAGAGATGAGGGAAACGAAGGTGGTGGAATTCATCAATCTCCGCCAAGGAACGATGAGTGTTCATGAGTATTCTCTGAAATTTACTCAATTGGCCAAATATGCTCCGTCTTTGGTCTCCGATCCTAGAGACGAAATGAGTCGATATGTGACAGGTATATCGGACGATTTACAAGAGGAGTGTCAATCGGCTATGCTACATGATAACATGAACATTGGTCGTCTCATGGTGCATGCAAGAAGGGTTGAGGAGGCTAGAGCAAAAAGGAAGGATAAGGGTAAGGACTCAAGGAGGACAAGGTCTTCTGAGAGTGAAACTGCTAAAGATAGGTTGGGAATTCAAGACAGGCCTAGATTCAAGAAGAGGTTCTCAAACCACGTTCCATCCAAATTTCCCAAGACTAGGGATTCTAAAGCTCCTAGACCAAAAGTTTCCAAGGGAAAGGATGGGAACTCATCTAATGAGAAGCCTACATGTTCTAAGTGTGGGAAAGGTCACTATGGAGAATATTTGATTGGAACGGGAAATTGCTTTGGTTGTGGAAAGATTGGTCACAAGGTGCGGGATTGTCCAAATGCTAAGGGACAAGAGAGGGGTGGTCAGCCAAGTGGTTCTAATAGTGCTCCCAAAAAGAACCGTCTTTATGCTCTTCGTACTAGAGATGACCAAGAGGCCTCTCCCGATGTGGTGACTGGTATGTTACAAATCTTTGCCATTGATGTGTATGCATTACTTGATCTGGGTAATACTTTGTCTTTCGTAACTCCATTGGTAGCTAAGAAGTTTAGTACATTACCCGATGTTTTGCATGAACCTATTTTGGTGTCTACCCCGGTGGGTGAGTCAGTGGTAGCAAAAAGAGTCTATCGAAATTGTCCTATTTCAATACCTCATAGAGTTTCTCATATTGATCTAGTTGAGCTAGACATGTTTGATTTTGATGTCATATTAGGTATGGACTGGTTGCATGCTAGTTTCGCTTCCATCAATTGTAGGACCAAAATTGTGAGGTTTTGTTTCCCAAATGAACCCGTTATTGAGTGGAAGGGTGGAAATTCTCTTCCTAAAGGTCATTTCATAACATGCCTAAAGGCGTGTAAAATGATCTCGAAGGGGTGTCTCTACCATATTGTGAGAGTCCAAGAAGTGGATTCCGAAGTTCCTCCTATAGAGTCAGTCCCCGTGGTGAGTGAATTTACGGAGGTCTTTCCTGATGACCTTCCTGGCATTCCTCCCGAACGGGAAATCAATTTCGGTATCGATTTGCTACCGGAAACAAATCCTATTTCTATTCCTCCTTATAGAATGGCTCCGGCCGAGTTAAAGGAATTGAAGGCACAATTTAAAAATTTGCTAGACAAGGGCTTTATAAGGCCTAGCATTTCTCCATGGGGGGCTCCGGTCTTGTTCGTGAAAAAGAAGGATGGGTCCTTGAGAATGTGTATTGACTACCGACAACTCAACAAGGTTAATATCAAGAATAAGTATCCTCTTCCTCGGATTGATGATTTATTTGATCAACTCCAAGGAGCGAGTTACTTCTCAAAGATTGATTTGAGGTCAGGGTACCACCAGCTTAGGGTGAGAAATGAAGATATTCCAAAGACAACTTTTCGGACTCGATATGGGCATTATGAGTTCGTGGTTATGTCTTTTGGTCTCACAAATGGTCCGACGGTGTTTATGGATCTGATGAACAGAGTGTTTCGAAATTTCCTTGATTCATTCGTTATTGTATTTATCGATGATATCTTGGTGTATTCGAAAAATGAGGTTGACCACAGTGATCATCTAAGGGTAGTATTGCAAACCCTTAGAGAACATAAATTGTTCGCCAAGTATAGCAAGTGCGAGTTTTGGCTGAGGTCGGTGGCATTTCTTGGGCACATTATCTCTAGTGAGGGAGTTAAGGTAGATCCAAGGAAGACAGATGCGGTAAGAAACTGGCCTAGACCCTTGACCTCAACTGATATTAGGAGTTTCTTGGGTCAAGCGGGTTATTATCGAAGGTTCGTAGAAGGCTTTTCATCCATTGCATCTCCTTTGACTTCATTGACTCAAAAATGCAAAAAGTTTGAATGGTCAGAGGCATGTGAGAAGAGTTTTCAATTATTGAAGAATAGGCTTACTTCCGCTCCGGTGTTAACTTTACCGGAAGGATCTAAAGGGTTTATTGTGTATTGTGATGCATCCCGCGTAGGTTTGGGGTGTGTGCTTATGCAAAATGGGAAGGTGATTGCTTATGCTTCGCGGCAACTTAAGGTGCATGAGAGAAATTATCCTACTCATGACCTTGAGTTAGCGGCCGTGGTGTTTGCTTTAAAAATATGGAGACACTACTTGTATGGTGTTCATGTGGATGTTTTCACTGATCATAAGAGCCTTCAATATGTGTTTACCCAAAAAGATTTGAATCTTCGACAAAGAAGGTGGTTAGAGTTGTTGAAAGATTATGATATGAGTGTGCTATATCATCCCGGCAAGGCAAATGTGGTGGCGGATGCTTTAAGTCGTATGACTATGGGTAGTGTGTCTCATATTGAAGAAGACAGGAAAGATCTAGTAAAAGATGTTCATCGTTTGACTAGATTGGGAGTGCGATTGGTGAGTTCGCTAAATGGAGGTGCCACGATTCATCATAGCTCCGAGTCATCATTGGTGGTTGAGGTAAAGTCCAAACAACACCTTGATCAACTATTGATGGAGTTAAAGGAGTCGGTTCTTGGTAAGACAAACGAATCATTCTCCTTAGGAGAAGACAGTGTTTTGAGGTATCAAGGGAGGTTGTGTGTTCCTGATGTGGATGGATTGAGGGATCGGATCCTTGATGAAGCCCATGGATCCCACTATTCCATCCATCCCGGTTCTACAAAGATGTATCATGACCTTCGAGAAATATATTGGTGGGAAGGTTTGAAGAAGGATATAGCGGAATTTGTTGCTAAATGTCCGAATTGTCAACAAGTGAAGGCGGAACATCAAAAGCCGGGTGGCTTACTACAGGAGATCCAAATTCCTACTTGGAAGTGGGAAGACATTAATATGGATTTCGTAGTAGGGTTGCCTCGGACTCAAAAGTCAATTGATTCTATATGGGTGATTGTTGATAGATTGACTAAGTCCGCTCACTTTATCCCCGTCAAATCTACAAATTCGGCGGAAGATTATGCGAAGATTTTCATAGATGAGATTGTGTGTCGTCATGGTATTCCGTTATCCATTATTTCGGATAGAGGTGCACAATTCACATCTAGATTTTTGAAGTCGTTTCAAAAAGGTTTGGGTACTAAAGTGAAATTAAGTACCGCCTTCCATCCTCAAACGGATGGTCAAGCGGAACGCACGATTCAGACTATTGAGGATATGCTTAGAGCTTGCATCATTGATTTTAAAGGGAGTTGGGATAAGCATTTGCCGTTGGTGGAGTTTGCATATAATAATAGTTTCCATTCGTCCATCTCCATGGCTCCCTATGAAGCCTTGTATGGAAGGAGGTGTAGGTCTCCTATAGGATGGTTTGAAGTAGGTGAGTCATCGATATTCGGTCCTGACTTGATTTACAAGACATTGGAGAATGTACATATCATAAGAAATAGGTTGCAAACAGCCTATAGTCGACAAAAGTCCTATGCCGATAATAGAAGAAGGGACTTGGAGTTTAAAGAGGGTGATAGGGTGTATTTAAAAATCTCACCTATGAAGGGTGTGGTAAGATTTGGCAAGAAAGGGAAGTTGAGCCCTCGATATGTAGGCCCTTATGAGATTTTAGAAAGGGTTGGTAAAGCTGCCTATCGTTTAAGATTACCTGATGAGCTAGCTTTGGTTCATCCGGTTTTCCATGTCTCCATGTTAAAGAAGTGTGTCGGAAATCCCGAGTCAATTCTTCCTCTTGAAGGCCTCGGAGTCAAGGATAACCTCTCTTATGAGGAGGTTCTGGTTCAAATCCTTGACAGGCAAGTGAAAAAGTTGAGGAACAAAGATGTAGCTTCCGTAAAGGTGTTATGGAGGAACCACCTAGTAGAGGGTGCAACATGGGAGGCGGAGGCCGACATGAAAACCCGTTATCCTCATCTTTTTGATGCTTAAGGTTAGTATCTCTCTCTAATGATATAAATGCGTTAGATATTGTGAATCTCTGTTGTTTTGTGAAACTTAGCAAAACTCCTAGTTTTGGAGACTTCTAAAAAAAATGGAGTCACTTTAAGGTGACCTTAGACAAATTGGAAGTTGTCTTGTTTCTTGCATATTTGAGTCAAGTTTTGTGATTTAGGTATGGTTAAATCCTTGCTGATATTGTATTGAGCATATTGATAAAATGAACTTTGTACTATTTGAATTGAGTGATAAATGATTGAGCTCATGCCTGTATAAAAAGGAGAAAAACCTTATGAGGAAATGTTGAGATCATGTATGGTAAATTGATGTTTTGAAGTATTTTTATGAAATAATGTAGTTCATGCTACGGAATATGGTGAATTGGTTGAGCTGCTAGTCTTGAGTTTACTTCCTCTTTTTAAGAGTGTTTGGTGTCATTCGGGGACGAATGTTCCTAAGGGGGGGATAATGTAACATTTTGAAATATCGAGGTCATGTGATAAGACTTAAAGGAAATCCTTAGGATCTAAACCAGTGTTCCTAGCCAATTAGGCATATTTAGAGTCTTTGAAGTGGTGTTGGAACCGAAACTTTTAAACGTCCGGTAAATTGGTTCATAAGAGGGCTAGAGTGTCCTTTTGATTTAACCTAGATAAAGAGTCAGAATTTGGTAAACGGTTGTAACTATAGGTGTAAAATATTGTGTGGGATGGTGTCATGTTGGAAAAGTCGGGGGACGACTCCCCAAGGACGAAACAAGGACCCTCGAGGAGGACCCTTGAAGCAGCAGGGCATGACGGACCCCATGACGGGGCGTCACAGGTGCGACGGGGCATCGAGGCCTCCGTCGTGCCAGCCTTAGCGCTTGGACTTTTGCTCTGCCTGCACAAGTCTCTGACCAGCGTGACGGATGTGCAGGACGGAGGGAAGCCAGTCCGTCACGGCCACGACGGTTCGTCATCGTGGAACCGTCGTGTGCTTGGGGAGAAAGCCTCCGCCTACACAAGTCTCTGACCAACGTGACGGATGTGCAGGACGGAGGGATGTCAGTCCGTCACGCCCACGACGGACCGTCGTCGGGGATCCGTCGTGGAAGGTCTGTGGCGGTTATGGAAAAGTTATTTTTTTAGTTAGTTAATTAATTAAGCGTCTTAGGGGTAATTAGGGGTTTAAGAGAGACTAATTAAGTGACTTAAGACCCCACTATAAATACCCAACCCTCATTAGCCTAATCATTCTCTCAAAAACAAAACTCTCTTCCTTCTCTCTACTTTCTCGCTCTATTGGAAGACTCCATTGGATATCAACTTGGGGAGATCATTGGGGGTTGATTTAGCATGAAATTCACCATCAAAACGTCATCAAACCTTCAGGTATGGGATCTAATTCACCTTTGAGATTCTTTCCTCAAAGGGTTCCTTCAAAGCTTTTTCCAAAAAGTTGAGTTTCTTATGGGTTTCATCCAAATCCGAATTTGATCATGTGAATTGAGTTAATTATGTATTCTTTGGGTTAGAATGAGTAGATTATCATGAATTGTAACTTGATTATGGTGAATGGAAGTAGTTTGATCTAGATTGTGGGTGATGACCCCTAACCCTTAACCCTAAATGTTGAATTGATATGGATTAGGTTGAATTTGATGGAATTGATCTCATAATTAGTTAAATGGTCTTTGATGATTGTTATTGCATTGATTATGGATCTATTATGATGAATTGAAGTTCTTCACACCTATGTTTTTGAATATTGAAGCTAAGTTAAGAAGATACACTTGAGATCATGTTACTAAGCTTTGATGTAGTATTGCTTCATAGTATAGTGCTTCTCCTTGATTAGTTCTTGTGATTTATTATTGAATTACATCGATGTGATGATCTAAGATTGGTTGATCTATGGGTTGATGGTAAGGCCCTTTATTGATGGACTAGGGAGGAGTATTGGTAAGTCTTGATGATCCTAGCCTTTACTTCAAATTATGGTTAATTGTCATCAAGTGATAATGTTATGTTGAAGTATGCTTTGATTGATGTGATAAGTTGATATGATACATGAACTTATATGCTTAGGTTGGTTGTGAGGTTGCTAAGTGTAATGTAATATAGGGAAGTTGTTCGATGTGCCCTATTATGATGAGATGTACGAGGGTTGACTTCACCTATATGGATTGTTATGAAAGGACTAATTCTCATACAATTCTTATTGAGCTATTATGATGATTATACAAGGGATTGACCCTTCTATCTAATTAAATTGAGAAGATTAATAAAGATTAAAGGCTTCTCTACAAATGGGGACTTAGCTTAGCACCGAGCAAACTTGACATTGAGAGGTGTTGACTTCCCTTAGAGGAATATTCACCATTTGTTACTTATAGAGTGTTGACTTTCCTTAGAGGAATACTCACCTATGGATCTACATGAAGTGTTGACTTTCCTCGAGAAATATTCACTCATGAATTCTCATGAGATGAGGCCCCATTACCGAATGGTATATAGAGGGAATACCTATCTCTTAGTTCTTGAACTATGTTGCCACCATAGGATACTAGCTAGTGGATCCACCTAGATAGCTATGTTCACGTTAGGTTCTACCTTGGCCGGTAGACCACCTTCCATCGGTGTAAGGTTTCATGACACCGGATTTCACATTCGATTATGTGGTCTATGTCGGTTAAGGCAAATGTTCCCTAAACTAAAATGAATGAATAAGATATAGGCTAATCAAAGTAACTTGAGAGGTTGGCTATAGCTTAGGTAGGGGTATGGGACTCTACCTACGCCTCGCACTAGTTTGCCTTGATAGGAACTTTGAGAGGTCAATATTATGCATGTAAGGCGATAGTATGATGTAAATGGTTTGTATGTTGAGTAACATGCTTATGAATATAATGTTGTTGTCTTTGCTCAAAGAAGGATGTATCATGACATGAAGAGTATGTTGGTAAGTAAATTGCTAATTGTAGTCTTGGTAGGTTACTTGATTGAGTAGGAGATATGGTAATTTTACTTGATCATTGCACTTGTGACTTATTGAAGGTTATCATTAGTATGCTTTGCTTTGCTATGGTTTAATTGCATATGTAGCCTATTATGTTTTCATAAATGTCCCTTTCTAAATATATTTGATTGGTAATTGTATATGAGATTCCATACTTAGTACATGTGGAGTACTAATCCCTTTTCTTTCCCTTTTCCCAAACATTTTAGGTTCGGGTCGTTGAGCTTGATCCAAATTGCTAGGAAGGAAGACTTGGGTATTTTGCCATCCAAGTGGTAGGTCCTCACTCTCTCGAGGACGTGGCCGATATCTCTCTTTTATGATGTGTAGATACTATGATTCTATGTTGACTCCGTTATTCTCTTGAGACGATGTAGTAGACAGGCTATATGCGGCTTCTTTCATTTGATGTAGGGCTATGCCCAAGACTTATTGTAATCGATAGATGGTCTATGAGATGAGACGGTTTTATGACTATTATTTTCTAATTATATAAGTGTATGAAATAAAAGTAGAAGACTAAGTAATCTTCGTATATGAACAAGTCTATGTATACTTGATATATATAATGATGTGTATGTAGAGGTCTACATAAACCTCCGAGCAGTTTTAGATAAAAAGTTTTTAATTCTTACTGATTTTTAGTCGATGAATGCTATGACGAAGCTAAGAGGCTTGTCTTAGTCCTCCGAGAGGACGACGACGCCGGTTACGTCTGAGGGGTAAACCCGGATGTGACATTTGCTTGATCTCACGATTGGACACCTCAACTTGCCCGTTAGTCCACAAGGAGTAGCCACATTATGGTGAACACCATATTTCTCCATTAGACCTTTGAACAATTTACTACAGAAGTGAGAGCCATAATCACAAATAATGTCCCTAAGTGTGCCAAATCTGGAGAAGATGTTCTTTTTCAAGAATGTGGTGACACTCTTTCCTTCATTGTTAGGAAGCGCAATTGCTTCCACCTATTTCGGCACGTAATCAACCACCACAAGAATAAACTTCATCCCATGAGAACTCACAAACGGGCCTATAAAGTCAATGCCTCATACATCAAATAACTCAATCACCAGAATAGGATTCAAGGGGAGTTCTTGCCTCTTCAAAATTCCTCCATCACGTTGAAATCGATGACAAGATTTGGTGAAATCATGAGCGCCTTGGTGAATGGTTGGCAAATAATAACCACACTGCAAGGTCTTATACACAGTACGAATACCATTATGGTGCCCACCCACAGGAGAGGAGTGACATGCCTCCAAAACACTCAACATCTCGACCTGAGGTACACAACGACGAATCATCCCATCAACACAACTCTGGTATAAGTAAGGCTCATCCCAAATGTTTTGTATTCTTAAATGCTTTAGTTTTTAGCTTAGTTGGTTTGGGTTGTAGTAGTAGTTCTCTCACTGAAGGATTAGTGTGGGTGCCAATCACGACGATTTGGGATGGGACAAAGTTGGTATTAGAGCCTAGGTTTGTTGATCTCGATTTTCCAAAATGAGTCTAGTAGAGTCTTGTGAAATGATACGGGGACGACTTTACTTTTCTTTGAGAGGATATAGGACTTTCGGAAATTTGTCTATTTTTCTCATGTCTTCTTCCATGCTATAACTTGATTCCAATTGGTATCTAATCGTCTGTCTGCAGATGGTTAATACTAGATACACTGACGTTAGGCCTGTAGCTCTCGCCAATTCTCCAGTTAAGGAACCTGCAGCGAGAGGTCGCGGTCAAGGTAGGTAAAGAGAAAGATCTAAGGGTAGATGAGCTGGAAGAGTAGCGCCTATTTGAGATGAAGCTCATGTTAGGAATGCTCCTATGAATGAGAACCTGATGCGCATGATGAGGAGATATAAGAGGATATTGAGGTTGGAGATGTTGAGGAAGTTGGACACGAGGAAGAGGTGCCAGCGGAGACTACAATTGTTCCTCCCATCGACCCAGTGTTAGCTCAACAAATTATGTTGTTCTTGATGGGGTTGGTTTGTCCTAGAGTGCATCCTTATGTTCAAGCAACTCAAGATCCCGCCAATCCTCCTATTGCTAGAACTACTCCAAAGGTGGGAGGAAACATAGGTACTGGTGTTTTCTTTCGTCCTTTGTTGATTTTGGTTATGACTGGTAATGAGCATGACATGTCGACCAAGTTTTTGCCTCCGGTGTTTCTTGGTTATGAGTATGAGAACGCTTATGAGTTTATCTTAGATTGCTATGAGAGGCTTCATAAATTGGGTATTGTTCATCAGCATTGTGTTGAGTTTGTGTCCTTCCAACTTCAAGGTGAGGCCAAGCAGTAGTGGAGAGATTATATGAAGTGCAGATCTTCTACTTTACCTCCACTTACTTAGATCCAATTTTATGCTCCATTACTAGAAAAATATGTGCCTAGAACTTTGAGGGATTGTAAGAAAGATGAATTTATTGCTTTGGAACTAGGTGATATGTTTGTGGCTGGTTATGAGGCCAAGTTTCATGGTCTGTCCAGATATGCTACTCAACTAGTGACTACTGTGGAGGAGAGGATCTACTTATTTATTATGGGAATGAATTCTGAGTCGCAAGTATTATTTGTTCATATGACTTGGGTATGGAAGAGTTTTAATGAGGTGACAAATTATGTTAAGAAGGTGGAGGGGTGAGGCGAGACAGTCAGTCTAAGGTGTTGGCAAAAAGGGACAAAATTTCAGGCAACTTTCAAGGTTCTTCCTCTAGAGGTTCAGGGAGGACAACACTGCCAAGCCAATACAATCCGCTATGCCCGCCTTTACAGTTAACTACTCGGGAACTCTACCTTATAATTTTTAGGATAGTTAGGAAGTCGCGCCTTCAACGGACGTTAGACCATCTTTTGGTCGTACTTGCTAAAAATTTGGAGAACCTGGGCATATGAGGAGAGATTTCCCCTATCCACGCGTGTTTAATTTCGCGCAGAAGTCATCTAGAGTAGTGGTACCCACGGGAAATGATAATAATGGTAGAGAACGTCCTCAAGGTGTGCGAGGAGGTAATAAGTGAGGCCGTGGAGGTAGAGGAAATGGTAATAGAGGTAGGGGTAATGCGCAACAAGGCAGGGAAGTAGCTCATTACAATGATTGGCTCAATGTTATGCTTATAAGAATGAGGCAGAAGCGATTAACGCTGTAATCAGTGGTTCTATTCTTGTCTGCGACCGGATGGATAATGTTTTATTTGATTCGGGCTCCACTTATTCTTATGTGTCCGTGATATTTGCCTCAGAATTTTATATGATTTGTGATAATCTTGATGCCCCTAGTCATGTTTCTACCCCAATTGGAGAGCCAGTCATAGTTACCCATGTCTATTGTGCTTGTCCTATTTTATTTTATGGGATTTTAGACTTGGACTAATTTTGGATATGATTGAATTTGACTTAATCTCATGCATGACTTGGTTGTCCACCTATTATGATGTACTTAATTGTAATACTAAGTCTATAACTTTAGAAATTTCGGGAAGGGAAAAATTAGAGTGGGAAGGGGTGTACAAGCCTAAGCAAGCTAAGATTATATCCTCCATTTGGGCTAGTAAATTAGTAGAGCAGGGTTGTTTGGCTTATTTGGCTCATATTAGGGATGTTGAGATTGAGGCTCCATCTATTCAGTCTATTCCTGTGGTGTATGAATTTAGTGTAGTGTTTCCCAATGACTTACCTGGTATGACTCCGAATAGAGATAGATTTTTGCATTGACTTAGAACCTGGTACACGCCCCATTTCCATCCCTCTATATCGCATGGCTCCATAAGAATTGAGAGAACTTAAGGCTCATAACCAAGAACTTCTTGATAAGAGATTTATTTGTCGTAGTTCTTCCCCATGGGATGCTCCAGTTTTTTTTGTGAAAAAGAAGGATGGTAGTTTGAGAATGTGTATAGATTACTCGCAACTTATATGTGTCACTATTCAAAATGTATCGACCCTTTGGGAAGGATACTATCCTTTAATAAAGAGACCTAATTTAATACTTACGACATTCAAAACGATTAACGAGGGATATTGATTATATTCTAGTAGAGGGATTAGGTTCATAACGAATAATTTTTTTAAGGATGTGCATCTTGCCCATTTAAACATTCATTTGATGTCAAAATTAATAAGTCGTGAAATTTCAAGTTATGACGGAAAGACCCTAGTAAAATAATTTAAGTAAATAATCAACGTGCTTTTCATGCATATATTATCCTCACACTTAAGGATGAAAGAACAAGAATATTACCAACTTTCGAGTACCGAAATCACCCGGATCATGCTTCACACAAACAGTCAAAACAAATAGTAAATTTAGTATATTACAAGACCGAGATTTACACACCCAAAAAAGAACAAAATATATAGCCACACTTATATTACAACCCATGGTGACATGATCAAATCAGCCCTCAAAATTTCATGTGAATATACAACACATAGATCATGTTCTAGTCCCAAGGTTTATACAAAATATAAATGCCTATATGCAAATGTGATCTTCCTTTAGGCTCTCAAAATCTCCATCTCCAATGGCCAGCTTCATGCATCCTCTCAGAAATTCCCTACGATAGAAACAACTATCTCTAAAAATATAGCTTAGTGGTGCAAAAACTATAGGTTGGGAGCCCTCAGATTCACCAAGCTATCTTTTTCAAGTCATCGGCAGCATAATTGGAACATGGTAAATAAATCAAGTAAATAATATTATAAGAGTATCAAGTTTGATATTTAAAGATCCAAATGTCAAGAACACTCATAGCACCATCTTCCAAGAGATTCAATAACAAGGCTCGCCTAATATATACATCATGTCGTCACATAGAGCACAATCAGGTATCAAGAAGGGCTGACACCCTATATCAAGAAGGGTCAGAGCCCAATAATCAAGAGAACCATGAACCATATTAAAAATGGCTTTTCAGTTAGTATTGAAAATTGAAAAGTTCCATTCTTAAGAAAGACTAATAATCTAGAGTCAAGATGGAAAATGATCCGAATCAAGAGGCATGACAATAGTTACAAACTCACAGCCACAACCATAAGAAGGACAAGGTCCCAACAAGAGTTCCAAGTGGTCAAACGATTCGTACAAGTGGGCGAGTTACTTAAGTGTCTTTAATGTATTAAAGGATAACAACATGACAATGGAAAGTGACAAGAGGTAACCAAAGTACCAAGATGAACATTCAGATAAACCAGCAGGTAAAAATAGTACAAGTACAAGTCTATACACAAACCTGAGTGCTTTAGTATAGAAATAGTCCAACACAACTTCACGAGTTAAAACCATAGACCAACCAATGTATCAAGGTCCTCAACTTGTTCACAAGTATATACAACCTTAAACATACAATCTTATAACTCCTTTAATTCCTAGTATCTCAATAATGTTGACGTAAAACAGGATTATCATCACAAGTAAGCTTAGCTTGTATAAATACGACTTTGCTCCCGAACAATATTTCTGGTCAGTCTAGTACCTCATGTCGCAACTTAGATTTGAAAAGAAAAACAACAAAACTAGACTTTATAACCTTCATGAAAGATGTTGGTACATACCTTAAGGTTGCAAAACAACAAGAACCACCACAAAATATATTTTGTGCAAAAACATATATCCAAAACACTAACAATTGTTCATATAGGATTTCTAATTTCAAAATTTTGACTGAACTTGTCCTATATTGTGTCCCATATTTCAAATCCATAATATATAAATTAGAGTTTTACATAAACATAAGATTTGTAGAAATAAAAACATGATTTCCAAATCATATTTATTCCCTGTAAAATAAGTTCTATGAAACAATATATGCTTAATATGCCAAACACTACGCAACTCAGAAATAGATTTTACCACTGACTAAAGAGAAGGGTGTGTCTCGAATTCCAGCCAAAAGGACAAAGTTTTCTTCTTGTGATTTTGAAGAACAATATGCTTATATATGTTTCTAAGGTTCTATGACTTGAGGGAAACGAATTTACTAAAGGAGGTGTGAAAACATATAATCACAAAAGTGATGCTTATCACTTGTACAATTGTCCTTCAAAGGTGATGCCCAAATAAAAGTGTTCTGCCCAAAATTCATACATATACACCTATATGTATATACCTGATACGAGAACTTTCAATTTATATGTAATTCTAATTAGAAAATTATGTAAAAAAAAACCACACAATAACTTAGATTACGGTCACAATCATGTTAAGCAAGGTTGCAAATATCACAAAATTTCAAGTTCCCAAAATGAGAATAAAACATATTCTAGTAATTAAGAAATGGTGTATGAACATGCTTATGTTGGTCTAGTATTTTAGGGGTGTTACAAGTATCCTTTGCCTCTAATACATGATATTTTTTACCAATTTCAAGGGGCAGTGGTTTTCTCTAATATTGGTGTAAGATCCGGTTACCATGAATTAAAAATTAGACCGAAATATGTGCCTAAGACAATGTTTAGAAATCGTTATGGGAACTATGAATATTTGGTTAAATCTTTTGGTTTGAACAATGCGGCTGCAACGTTCATGAGTTTAATGAATGGGGTGTTCAAGACATTTCTTGATTCTTCGTCATTGTATTTATTGATAACATTTATGTTTATTAAAAAAATATGGAAGAAAACGCCGGCCAACTTCGTATTGCTTTGGGTATTCTTAGGAATAGAAGTTGTATGCTAATTTTCTAAGTGCGAAATTCGGTTGACTTCTGTTGCATTTTTGGGGCATTTAGTTGAAAAATAAGGGGTAATGGTACATCCTCAAAAGATTGAGGAGGTTAATAATTCCGTTTGGCCTAGATCTGTTACGGAAGTTAGGAGTTTTGTGGGACTCGCTAGCTATTATCGTCTCTTTGTGAAGAACTTTGCTTCCATTGCCACTCACTTGACTAATTTGACTAAAAAGGAGATACCATTTGAATGGATTGAAAAGTGTAAGTATAGCCTCCAAAAGCTCAAGACTCACCTGACCACCACACCTATCCTCGCATTACCGGTAGAAGGTAAGGATTTTATTATTTATTGTGATGCTTCACATTCTGGTTTGGGTGTTGTGTTAATACAAGATAAGATAGTTATAGCTTATGCATCGCGTCAATTAAAGTTGCATGAGAGGAATTATCCAATGCATGATTTGGAGTTGGCAGTGGTAGTGTTTGCTCTTAAGATTTGGCGGCATTACCTCAATGGTGTTAAGTGTGAGGTGCTTACTAATCATCGTAGTTTGCAGCATGTGTGTAACGCTCTAAAACGAACTAAGGTGAACTAGAGCTTCGTAAGTGTTGGTTGAGTGAATTTTGTGTTAAAGTGAGTTAGTTTAGTATTCCTAAGGTGTGTGTGAAGTTTGGTTGAGTTTGGTGGTCAATCGACCAAAAACGTCCATGACGTTCGGAAGGTGTGCCCTAGAATGTACTAGAGTGTCTTATTGTGTTTGGATGAGTTTTACATGTTCGTTTTGTTTGAAACTTATGTGAGATGTTCCTAATACCTAGATGAAGGGCCCAAGAATTGGACAAGACTGCCAAGAACACTTCCCAAATGACGGAGCAGCCTACTGGGCGTAGGCCCATCGACGCCCCGTCGACTGAGGGGAGTCGTCCCATACTTGGTGGGAAAATCAGCCCTCCCTTGAACAAGTCTCTGATGTCATCGACGCCCAGCAGCACGGGCCATCGATCAATCGACGCCCAGCAGCACGGGCCGTCAATCAATCGACGCCCAGTAGCTTGGGTCATCGATTGGCACCTGCTAAAGCTGTTGCACGTTGCTGCCTAATTTGGGTGTTTTGTGTAAATTCACCCCAAGTCTTTTGGGGCTTCAGGCTGATATTTTTAGTGTTTTTATGTTATATTAAGTTAGTTTTAAACCCTAGACCTAGACAAGACCCCTCCTTCAAATATTCAAACTCCCTCTCTAAAAAACACTCTCCCAAAGTCACCATTCAAACTAAGACTCAAGGGGGGGGGGGGCAAGAAGAGCTGGTTTGGACGTGGTTCCTTCATCAAAACTCTTGGATTTTGCTTGCTTATTGAGGTATGGTATCCATTCTTGAATACCCTTTCATTCAAGAAGCCATTTCCAATGAATTTCAAAAAAGGGGTTTTCACCCTTACTTCAATTATCTTCAACCCAATATTGGTCTTGCATGAAAATGTTTCTATTAACTAATTAATGATGTTATTAATGTTATTTGGAGATTCTAATGCTAAAACCTTGACGAAATCATGTTAAAGTTTCCTTTCAAGTTGTGGTTTATGAAATGGGTCAAATGAGCATATTTGTGTATGGTATGAACTTTGGTTTTCTTATGTTGTCATTTTGGTTTAGCTACTGCCCTAAGGGATTTAGTGTGATGAAATATGGAGAAATTGGTTATGGGTGATGATGGTTTGGTTATATGGTGAGTTGCTTATATTGTGTAATCTTTATGATAAATTGCTCTTGAGTGGTATGTTTCACCTTCTTGGTGGCGGTGTTTATTTGATGAACTTGATATTAATTAGTATGTTTTGTGAGTGTGGATTTGAAGGACTAGTACATGAAATGAAGTGATATTGAATATAACTCTTGTCTTGTGTTTTTGTGAAGTTGAATAGCATGTTTGGCTTAGATTATGCCTAAGTAAAGTATATGACTTTGTGAAGCATATAAAGTGTGTAAGTTGATGAATGGAAGTCTAAAGCATGTTTAAAAGTAATGTATATGAAATGATGTTTATATGCAAGGTGTGCTCACATGTACACACACACTTTAAGTGAATGAATGAAGCTATGTTTGGTAAGAAGGGGAGTCTTGGGGTGGACACTCTTCGTGAGTTGAGATGAAGTGTCTAGTAGCAACCTCACTATTCCCAATGATCTTTCCAAGAATAGATCGGAGGATGAATGCCTTTCGTGAGTTGACATGTGGCATTCGTTAGTTATCCTTAACCTATAATCTATAATGTGAGAATCTGTGGGGAGTTATGCCTAGCACCGAGAAGATAGGAAGAAGAGGTGGAATACGCTTTGTGAGTTGAGATGTCGTACTCCCTTATACCTCTTGAGATGAGTACTCCTCGTTAGTAGAGAATGAGTCACTTAGTAGCAATCTCTCTATCCCTTAACTATGTGCCTGCATAGGTATAGCTATTGGGAAAGCCATGTAAAAGCTAAGAAGTACGACCTTACTCTAGGTAAGTGAGGATCCCTTATTCGATAGGGGTTAATATCGGGATTCCATGCCTAGATCTCATGGTCTTTGTCGGTTAAGCTACCCCCCCACAAAAGTAATGAAAATGATAAGTTGTCTAATTAATGTGATACCTATGTGATTTTGATTGAACTAAGTCTTCTAAAAGAACGTACTAATTAGGGTAGGTGGTGGTATGGGACGCCACCTATCCATTGCACTAAGTAGGACCTTCCGAAAGGGAAGACTTGGTGCCAAATTTTCTAAAAGAATGTACTACTTAGGGTAGGTGGTGGTATGGGAAGCCATCCTACTCATTACACTAAGTAGGCATTCCGAAAGGGAAGTGTTTGGTGTTTTGTTGGGAGTTCTTCTAAGGTCTTGTCTTTGAGTGGTGACTCATTCTCCCGAGGCGAGTAAGTCGAACGGGGTAGTCTTGAGGATCTCTTGGGTATGCGTTGAAGTAAGTGTTTAGACGTTTCCTTCATGTCTAACTTAGAGAATCTTGGGGTTATCCTTAGGTAGGGAAACTCCTACAGAAATGGGCTCACTTCCTCATTTGCAATACTTTGGAAGTTCACCATTGTTGTAGTCTTTAGTTTAATGTAAAGCTTTTAAATCTACGATAATGACTTAAATTGGTTCACTGTAATGTCAATTGAATAGTTCACTATAAATGCATCCTTTTTATCTATTTGTTGTAACGTGCTCAAATCCTTGGGAATCCATTAGGAGCGCTAGTGGGAGTGGTAGTATGGGATGCTACTCTCTCATTGCACTTAGTGTGACCTAAGAGTCCTATTGAAGGAGAGTACTTGTGTGAGAGTCGTAAATATGCGTAATTCACTGTAATGTGTGATGTCTTTACTGAATCTTGAGGTAAAGTTATGGAAATTCTTCTTTAAGTGTGAAATGATGCTTCTTATGTTGTTTTGTTCCTAAGTTCATGAATGTTTTGTTAAATTGGCATGAAAGCTTAGTTTACTAAAAATGTCCCTTTTTACATGTTTTTGCATATGCCATACTTAGTACATTGTTGTACTAAACCCATGCTTTTATATACCTTATGAGTATAGGTTGGAAGCCTTTTGGAGGATCGGAGTTGAAGCTTGGAAATTCTATCTCTCAAGAATTTGGTATGTCCTCATATATTCGAGGACATAGTTTATGTTTCTTAGTTTTTCTATTAAGACTTAATTTTTATTTCCTTTTTATTGTATAGGGTCGTGTTCCTAAGATTCTAAGTAGTGTCTTTAAGTTGGCTTGTGACGACAAGATTTCCTAGTATTTATGAAAAGACTTATTTTATTATTATTATCTTGAAAAGTTTTAATTCCGCACTACTTTTCATGCTTTATGTTATGAACGAGAGTTGAAGGGCTTGTACGAGACCCCAAAGGGTCAAGTACGCCCGGCCACGATTCGAGAGTTATCCCTAACTTCTAGGGGGTACTTTCGGGTCGTGACAGACTTGGTATGAGAGCATAAGATTTTGGGAAATAGTTTAAGGTCTAAAAGTCTCACAAGCCACATCTCGTAGTATCTTGGTCATTGGTGTGAGTCGCGACACATCAATGGACAAGAGGCTATAGGATGATAGAAGTTTCACTTTCTTCTCTATTCTAATATCGTGCTTTAGAGTTGAGTTTATTAGGTGTCTTTTCTCAACATCTTCTCTTTGTGTTTTTAGGACATGAATACGAGGAGATCGACCGCTAGAAGTGAGGAGGGTGGTGTAGCTAATGAGAGGATCCCTCTCCGTGACCAAGTTCCTATTGTTGACCTAGAGGAGGAAGAGAATGTGGAGGTTCCCCTTCAAGAACCTCAAGTGCCTCCGGAACCTCAAGGGCCTCAAGTTTCTCATATGCCCCAAGCTCCTTTTGTTGAGGGTGATATGACTAATGCGGAGTTGAGGGCTTCCCTAATGAACTTGAACCAACTCATGAAGGCTCAAGCTCATGTCGTCAACAATCACTTTGTTGCCCAAGATAATCAAGGAGATAGGCCCCAACCAAATGCTAGTACACCCGCTTCTAGGATTCGTGATTTCATGAGCATGAACCCTCCAACGTTTCATGGCACTAAGGTGGATGAAGATCCACAAGGCTTCATAGATGAGGTTTTCAAAGTGGTAGATGCTATGGGTGTGACCCCTAGGGAGAAAGCGGAATTGGCCGCTTACCAACTTAAGGATGTTGCTCAAGTGTGGTATGAGCAATGGAGAGGTGAGAGACCCTTAGAAATAGGTTTGGTTTATTGGGAGGAATTCAAAGAAGCTTTCCTAGATAGGTTCTTTCCCCTAGAGTGGAGGGAGAAGAAAATGGTTGAGTTCATGAATCTTCATCAAGGGGGAATGGGTGTGCAATAATACTCTCTCAAATTTACCCAACTCTCTAAGTATGCCCCGACTATGGTAGCCAACCCTAGGGCTAGGATGAACAAATTTGTGATGGGAGTGTCTAGATTGGTGGAAAAAGAGTGTCGTACGACAATGCTTCTTAATGACATGGATATCTCTAGGCTCATGGTTTATGCACAACAAATTGAGGAGTCCAAAATTAGGAAGATAAGGCAAGAGGGTAAAAGGCCTAGGTCGGATGATTCTAGTCACCAAAAGCCTAGGAAGAGGTTTCATGACCAAGATTCTTCCATGGGAAACAAGGATAGGGCTCCAAACCAACATTCTCAAGGTGGTGGTCATACTTTTGAAAGGGCTAGGTGTCCTACTTGTGGTAAGCAACATTCGGGTAAGTGTCTTGACGGAACGGATGGTTGTTTTAGTTGTGGTAGCAAATGCCACAAGATGAGGGACTGCCCTAATCTCAAAGCAAGGGGAAAATATGTCAATCAAGCTTCCCAAGTTCCTAATGCTCCCAAGAAGAACCCTTCCTATGGGATGGGGGCTACGAAGGATAACTAATCCGGCTTTGATGATTTTGGTAAGTCTTAACCCTTTTTGATTGTTGTTTTTATGTTATGAAGTGAGTTTATGTGCTTTTATAGTTCATATGATCGTGTCATCTTGATGAATTGCTCAAAGAATGGAATTTTGAAATTTTGAAGTATGTTGGACAGTGGCTACAGTGATGCACTATAAATTTTTTGGTTTTTGAGAAAATTTATTTTGTCTTGAATTGAAGTTTCAATGTGTTCAAAAGTGTTGTTTATGAGCATGTTTAATGTTGGAGAAGGTAGTTCCCCCATAAAAGAAGATTAAGAATGAGTTTTGTAACTTGTGAAGTTGGTAGAAATTGCCTATGTTGCTAAGTGTGAAAAGTGTGAATTGATGCTCTTTGTTAGTTGATGCCTTGATTTTTGATGATTTGATCATGATTGGTTTGTGTTATGTGATTCTAAGTGAGCTCTTGTTGTTCTTGAAGTTTAAGTGTCACTCGAGGACGAATGTTATCCCAAGTGGGGGAGAATGTGACGCCCTAAAACAAACTAAGGAGAACTAGAGCTTAGTAAGTGTTGCTTGAGTGAATTTTGTGTTAAAGTGAGTTAGTTTAGTATTCCTAAGGTGTGTGTGAAGTTTGGTGGAGCTTGGAGGTAAATCGACCAATAACGTCCATGACGTTCAGAAGGTGTTCCCTAGAATGTACTACAGTGTCTTGTTGTGTTTGGATGAGTTTTACGTGTTCGTTTTGTTTGAAACATGTGTGAGATGTCCCTAAGACCTAGACGACTTAGTTTAGAGGTTTAACGTCCGGGCACGACCCTACCTAGGACCCACAAGGGGCCCTAGATGAAGGGCCCAAGAATTGGACAAGACTGCCAAGAACACTGCCCAAACGACAAAGCAGTCTACTGGGCGTAGGCCCATCGACGCCCCGTCGACTTAGGGGAGTCGTCCCATACTTGGTGGGAAACTAAGCCCTCCCTTGAACCAGTCTCTGATGTCATCGACGCCCAACAGCACGGGCCGTCGATCAATCGACGCCCAGTAGCTTGGGTCGTCGATTGGCACCTGCTAAAGCTGTTGCACGTTGCTGCCTACTTCGGGTGTTTTGTGTAAATTCACCCCAAGTCTTTTGGGACCCCAGGCTGATATTTTTAGTGTTTTTAAGTTATATTAAGTTAGTTTTAAACCCTAGACCTAGACAAGACCCCTCACTTCAAATATTTAAACTCCCTCTCTAAAGAAAACTCTCCCAAAGTCACCATTGAAGCTAAGACTCAAGGGGGTCAAGAAGAGCTGGTTTGGACGTGGTTCCTTAATAAAAACTCTTGTATTTTTCTTGCTTATTGAGGTGTGGTATCCATTCTTGAATACCCTTTCATTCAAGAAGCCATTTCCAATGAATTTAAAAAAAAAAGGGTTTTCACCCTAACTTCTATTATCTTCAACCCAATATGGGTCTTGCATGAAAATGTTTCTATTAACTAATTAATGATGTTATTAATGTTATTTTGTGATTCTTATGCTAAAACCTTGACGAAATCATGTTAAAGTTTCCTTTCAAGTTGTGGTTTATGAAATGGGTCAAATGAGCATGTTTGTGTATGGTATGAACTTTGGTTTTCTTATGTTGTCATTTTGGTTTAGATACTGCCCTAAGGGATTTAGTGTGATGAAATATGGAGAAATTGGTTATGGGTGATGATGGTTTGGTTATATGGTGAGTTGCTTATATTGTGTAATCTTTATGATAAATTGCTCTTGAGTGGTATGTTCCACCTTCTTGGTGGCGGTGTTTATTTGATGAACTTGATATTAATTAGTATGTTTTGTGAGTGTGGATTTGAAGGCCTAGTACATGAAATGAAGTGATATTGAATATAACTCTTGTCTTGTGTTTTGTGAAGTTGAATAGCATGTTTGGCTTAGATTATGCCTAAGTAATGTATATGACTTTGTGAAGCATATAAAGTGTGTAAGTTGATGAATGGAAGTCTAAAGCATGTTTAAAAGTAATGTATATGAAATGATGTTTATATGCAAGGTGTGCTCACATGTACACACAAACTTTAAGTGAATGAATGAAGCTATGTTTGGTAAGAAGGGGAGTTTTGGGGTGGACACTCTTCGTGAGTTGAGATGAAGTGTCTAGTAGCAACCTCACTATTCCCAATGAGCTTTCCAAGAATAGATCGGAGGATGAATGCCTTTCGTGAGTTGAGATGTGGCATTCGTTAGTTATCCTTAACCTATAATCTATAATGTGAGAATCTGTGGGGAGTTATGCCTAGCACCGAGAAGATAGGAAGAAGAGGTGGAATACGCTTTGTGAGTTGAGATGTCGTACTCCCTTATACCTCTAGAGATGAGTACTCCTCGTTAGTAGAGAATGAGTCACTTAGTAGCAATCTCTCTATCCCTTAACTATGTGCCTGCATAGGTATAGCTATTGGGAAAGCCATGTAAAAGCTAAGAAGTACGACCTTACTCTAGGCAAGTGAGGATCCCTTATCCGATAGGGGTTAATATCGGGATTCCATGCCTAGATCTCATGGTCTTTGTCGGTTAAGCTACCCCCCCACAAAAGTAATGAAAATGATAAGTTGTCTAATTAATGTGATACCTATGTGATTTTGATTGAACTAAGTCTTCTAAAAGAACGTACTAATTAGGGTAGGTGGTGGTATGGGACGCTACCTATCCATTGCACTAAGTAGGACCTTCCGAAAGGGAAGACTTGGTACCAAATCTTCTAAAAGAATGTACTACTTAGGGTAGGTGGTGGTATGGGACGCCATCCTACTCATTACACTAAGTAGGCATTCCGAAAGGGAAGTGTTTGGTGTTTTGTTGGGAGTTCTTCTAAGGTCTTGTCTTTGAGTACTCATTCTCCCGAGGCGAGTAAGTCGAACGGGGTAGTCTTGAGGATCTCTTGGGTATACGTTGAAGTAAGTGTTTAGACGTTTCCTTCATGTCTAACTTAGAGAATCTTGGGGTTATCCTTAGGTAGGGAAACTCCTACAGAAATGGGCTCACTTCCTCATTTGCAATGCTTTGGAAGTTCACCATTGTTGTAGTCTTTAGTTTAATGTAAAGCTTTTAAATCTACGATAATGACTTAAATTGGTTCACTGTAATGTCAATTGAATAGTTCACTGTAAATGCATCCTTTTTATCTATTTGTTGTAACGTGCTCAAATCCTTGGGAATCCATTAGGAGCGCTAGTGGGAGTGGTAGTATGGGATGCTACTCTCTCATTGCACTTAGTGTGACCTAAGAGTCCTATTGAAGGAGAGTACTTGTGTGAGAGTCGTATATATGCGTAGTTCACTGTAATGTGTGATGTCTTTACTGTAAAATGTAATCTTGAGGTAAAGTTATGGAAATTCTTCTTTAAGTGTGAAATGATGCTTCTTATGTTGTTTTGTTCCTAAGTTCATGAATGTTTTGTTAAATTGGCATGAAAGCTTAGTTTACTAAAAATGTCCCTTTTTACATGTTTTTGCATATGCCATACTTAGTACATTGTTGTACTAACCCCATACTTTTATATACCTTATGAGTATAGGTTGGAAGCCTTTTGGAGGATCGGAGTTGAAGCTTGGAAATTCTATCTCTCAAGAATTTGGTATGTCCTCATATATTCGAGGACATAGTTTATGTTTCTTAGTTTTTCTATTAAGACTTAATTTGTATTTCCTTTTTATTGTATAGGGTCATGTTCCTAAGATTCTAAGTAGTGTCTTTAAGTTGGCTTGTGACGACAAGATTTCCTAGTATTTATGAAAAGACTTATTTTATTATTATTATCATGAAAAGTTTTAATTCCGCACTACTTTTCATGCTTTATGTTATGAACGAGAGTTGAAGGGCTTGTACGAGACCCCAAAGGGTCAAGTACGCCCGGCCACGATTCGAGAGTTAGCCCTAACTTCTAGGGGGTACTTTCGGGTCGTGACAGACTTGGTATGAGAGCATAAGGTTTTGGGAAATAGTTTAAGGTCTAAAAGTCTCACAAGCCACATCTCGTAGTATCTTGGTCATTGGTGTGAGTCGCGACACATCAATGGACAAGAGGCTATAGGATGATAGAAGTTTCACTTTCTTTTCTATTCTAATATCGTGCTTTAGAGTTGAGTTTATTAGGTGTCTTTTCTCAACATCTTCTCTTTGTGTTTTTAGGACATGAATACGAGGAGATCGACCGCTAGAAGTGAGGAGGGTGGTGTAGCTAATGAGAGGATCCCTCTCCGTGACCAAGTTCCTATTGTTGACCTAGAGGAGGAAGAGAATGTGGAGGTTCCCCTTCAAGAACCTCAAGTGCCTCCGGAACCTCAAGGGCCTCAAGTTTCTCATATGCCCCAAGCTCCTTTTGTTGAGGGTGATATGACTAATGCGGAGTTGAGGGCTTCCCTAATGAACTTGAACCAACTCATGAAGGCTCAAGCTCATGTCGTCAACAATCACTTTGTTGCCCAAGATAATCAAAGAGATAGGCCCCAACCAAATGCTAGTACACCCGCTTCTAGGATTCGTGATTTCATGAGCATGAACCCTCCAACTTTTCATGGCACTAAGGTGGATGAAGATCCACAAGGCTTCATAGATAAGGTTTTCAAAGTGGTAGATGCTATGGGTGTGACCCCTAGGGAGAAAGCGGAATTGGCCGCTTACCAACTTAAGGATGTTGCTCAAGTGTGGTATGAGCAATGGAGAGGTGAGAGACCCTTAGAAATAGGTTTGGTTTATTGGGAGGAATTCAAAGAAGCTTTCCTAGATAGGTTCTTTCCCCTAGAGTGGAGGGAGAAGAAAATGGTTGAGTTCATGAATCTTCATCAAGGGGGAATGGGTGTGCAATAATACTCTCTCAAATTTACCCAACTCTCTAAGTATGCCCCGACTATGGTAGCCAACCCTAGGGCTAGGATGAACAAATTTGTGATGGGAGTGTCTAGATTGGTGGAAAAAGAGTGTCGTACGACAATGCTTCTTAATGACATGGATATCTCTAGGCTCATGGTTTATGCACAACAAATTGAGGAGTCCAAAATTAGGGAGATAAGGCAAGAGGGTAAAAGGCCTAGGTCGGATGATTCTAGTCACCAAAAGCCTAGGAAGAGGTTTCATGACCAAGATTCTTCCATGGGAAACAAGGATAGGGCTCCAAACCAACATTCTCAAGGTGGTGGTCATACTTTTGAAAGGGCTAGGTGTCCTACTTGTGGTAAGCAACATTCGGGTAAGTGTCTTGACGGAACGGATGGTTGTTTTAGTTGTGGTAGCAAAGGCCACAAGATGAGGGACTGCCCTAATCTCAAAGCAAGGGGAAAATATGTCAATCAAGCTTCCCAAGATCCTAATGCTCCCAAGAAGAACCCTTCCTATGGGATGGGGGCTACGAAGGATAACTAATCCGGCTTTGATGATTTTGGTAAGTCTTAACCCTTTTTGATTGTTGTTTTTATGTTATGAAGTGAGTTTATGTGCTTTTATAGTTCATATGATCGTGTCATCTTGATGAATTGCTCAAAGAATGGAATTTTGAAATTTTGAAGTATGTTGGACAGTGGCTACAGTGATGCACTATAAATTTTTTGGTTTTTGAGAAAATTTATTTTGTCTTGAATTGAAGTTTCAATGTGTTCAAAAGTGTTGTTTATGAGCATGTTTAATGTTGGAGAAGGTAGTTCCCCCATAAAAGAAGATTAAGAATGAGTTTTGTAACTTGTGAAGTTGGTAGAAATTGCCTATGTTGCTAAGTGTGAAAAGTGTGAATTGATGCTCTTTGTTAGTTGATGCCTTGATTTTTGATGTTTTGATCATGATTGGTTTGTGTTATGTGATTCTAAGTGAGCTCTTGTTGTTCTTGAAGTTTAAGTGTCACTCGAGGACGAATGTTATCCCAAGTGGGGGAGAATGTAACGCCCTAAAACAAACTAAGGAGAACTAGAGCTTAGTAAGTGTTGCTTGAGTGAATTTTGTGTTAAAGTGAGTTAGTTTAGTATTCCTAAGGTGTGTGTGAAGTTTGGTGGAGCTTGGAGGTAAATCGACCAATAACGTCCATGACGTTCAGAAGGTGTTCCCTAGAATGTACTACAGTGTCTTGTTGTGTTTGAATGAGTTTTATGTGTTCGTTTTGTTTGAAACATGTGTGAGATGTCCCTAAGACCTAGACGACTTAGTTTAGAGGTTTAACGTCCGGGCACGACCCCACCTAGGACCCACAAGGGGCCCTAGATAAAGGGCCCAAGAATTGGACAAGACTGCCAAGAACACTGCCCAAACGACGGATCAGTCTACCGGGCGTAGGCCCATCGATGCCCCGTCGACTTAGGGGAGTCGTCCATACTTGGTGGGAAACTAAGCCCTCCCTTGAACCAGTCTCTGAGGTCATCGACGCCCAACAGCACGGGCCGTCGATCAATCGACGCCCAGTAGCTTGGGTCGTCGATTGGCACCTGCTAAAGCTGTTGCACGTTGCTGCCTACTTCGGGTGTTTTGTGTAAATTCACCCCAAGTCTTTTGGGACCCCAGGCTGATATTTTTAGTGTTTTTAAGTTATATTAAGTTAGTTTTAAACCCTAGACCTAGACAAGACCCCTCACTTCAAATATTCAAACTCCCTCTCTAAAGAAAACTCTCCCAAAGTCACCATTGAAGCTAAGACTCAAGGGGGTCAAGAAGAGCTGGTTTGGACGTGGTTCCTTAATAAAAACTCTTGTATTTTTCTTGCTTATTGAGGTGTGGTATCCATTCTTGAATACCCTTTCATTCAAGAAGCCATTTCCAATGAATTTAAAAAAAAAAGGGTTTTCACCCTAACTTCTATTATCTTCAACCCAATATGGGTCTTGCATGAAAATGTTTCTATTAACTAATTAATGATGTTATTAATGTTATTTTGTGATTCTAATGCTAAAACCTTGACGAAATCATGTTAAAGTTTCCTTTCAAGTTGTGGTTTATGAAATGGGTCAAATGAGCATGTTTGTGTATGGTATGAACTTTGGTTTTCTTATGTTGTCATTTTGGTTTAGCTACTGCCCTAAGGGATTTAGTGTGATGAAATATGGAGAAATTGGTTATGGGTGATGATGGTTTGGTTATATGGTGAGTTGCTTATATTGTGTAATCTTTATGATAAATTGCTCTTGAGTGGTATGTTCCACCTTCTTGGTGGCGGTGTTTATTTGATGAACTTGATATTAATTAGTATGTTTTGTGAGTGTGGATTTGAAGGCCTAGTACATGAAATGAAGTGATATTGAATATAACTCTTGTCTTGTGTTTTGTGAAGTTGAATAGCATGTTTGGCTTAGATTATGCCTAAGTAAAGTATATGACTTTGTGAAGCATATAAAGTGTGTAAGTTGATGAATGGAAGTCTAAAGCATTTTTAAAAGTAATGTATATGAAATGATGTTTATATGCAAGGTGTGCTCACATGTACACACACACTTTAAGTGAATTAATGAAGCTATGTTTGGTAAGAAGGGGAGTCTTGGGGTGGACACTCTTCGTGAATTGAGATGAAGTGTCTAGTAGCAACCTCACTATTCCCAATGAGCTTTCCAAGAATAGATCGGAGGCTGCATGCACTTCGTGAGTTGAGATGTTGCATTTGTTATTTATCCTTAAACTATAATCTATAATGTGAGAATCCGTGGGGAGTTATGCCTAGCACCGAGAAGATAAGAAGAAGAGGTGGAATACGCTTTGTGAGTTGAGATGTCGTACTCCCTTTTACCTCTAGAGATGAGTACTCCTCGTTAGTAGAGAATGAGTCACTTAGTAGCAATCTCTCTATCCCTTAACTATGTGCCTGCATAGGTATAGCTATTGGGAAAGCCATGTAAAAGCTAAGAAGTACGACCTTACTCTAGGCAAGTGAGGATCCCTCGTTCTATAAGGGTTAATATCGGGATTCCGTGCCTAGATCTCATGGTATTTGTCGGTTAAACTACCCCCCCCCCATACACAAAATTAATGAAAATGATAAGTTGTCTAATTAATGTGATACCTATGTGATTTTGATTGAACTAAGTCTTCTAAAAGAACGTACTACTTAGGGTAGGTGGTGGTATGGGACGCTACCTATCCATTGCACTAAGTAGGACCTTCTGAAAGGGAAGACTTGGTGCCAAACCTTCTAAAAGAATGTAATACTTAGGGTAGGAGGTGGTATGGGACGCCATCTTACTCATTGCACTAAGTAGGAATTCCGAAAGGGAAGTCTTTGGTGTTTTGTTGGGAGTTCTTCTAAGGTCTTGTCTTTGAGTGGTGACTCATTCTCCTGAGGCAAGTAAGCCGAACGGGGTAGTCTTGAGGATCGCTTGGGTGTGCGTTGAAGGAAGTGTTTAGACATTTCCTTCATGTCTTACCTTAGAGAATCTTGGGGTTATCCTTAGGCAGGGAAACTCCTACGGAAAAGGGCTCACTTCCTCATTTGCAATACTTTGGAAGTTCAACATTGTTGGAGTCTTTAGTTTAATGTAAAGCTTTTAAATCTACGATAATGACTTACAATGGTTCACTGTAATGTCAATTGAATAGTTCACTGTAAATGCATCCTTTTGATCTATTTGTTGTAACGTGCTCAAATCCTTGGGAATCCATTAGGAGCACTAGTGGGTGTGGTAGTATGCGATGCTACTCTCACATTGCACTTTGTGTGACCTAAGAGTCCTATTGGAGGAGAGTACTTGTGTGAGAGTCGTATATATGCGTAGTTCACTGTAATGTGTGATGTCTTTACTGTAAAGTGTAATCTTGAGGTAAAGTTATGGAAATTCTTCTTTAAGTGTGAAATGATGCTTCTTATGTTGTTTTGTTCCTAAGTTCATGAATGTTTTGTTAAATTGGAATGAAAGCTTATTTTACTAAAAATGTCCCTTTTTACATGTTTTTGCATATGCCATACTTAGTACATTGTTGTACTAACCCCATACTTTTATATACCTTATGAGTATAGGTTGGAAGCCTTTTGGAGGATCGGAGTTGAAGCTTGAGAATTCTATCTCTCAAGAATTTGGTATGTTCTCATATATTTGAGGACATAGTTTATGTTTCTTAGCTTTTCTATTAAGACTTAATTTGTATTTCCTTTTTATTGTAAAGGGTCGTGTCCCTAAGATTCTAAGTTATGTCTTTAAGTTGGGTTGTGACGACAAGATTTCCTAGTATTTATGAAAATATTTATTTTATTATTATTATCGTGAAAAGTTTTAATTCCACACTACTTTTCATGCTTTATGTTATGAACGAGAGTTAAAGGGCTTTTACGAGAGCCCAAAGGGTCAAGTACGTCTGGCCACGATTCGAGAGTTAGCCCTAACTTCTAGGGGGTACTTTTGGGTCGTGACAATGTGTTCACTCAAAAGGATTTGAATTTGAGACAGCGAAGATGGAAGGAGTTACTTAAAGATTATGATGTGACAATTCAATTGTAATAACATCCGGGTAAGGCTAATGTCGTAGTTGACACTTTGAGTCGGAAAGCAGTGAGCATGGGTAGTCTATCTCGCTTGAGTGTAACCAAGCGACGTTTGTATAAAGAAATTCAAAACTTGGAGTGTAAATTCATGCAATTAGGCATCTCATAGAAAGGTGGGGTGTTAGCTTGCATTGAAGTGAAGAGACCACTCTTGATGCGAATGGTGTGCTCAATTTTAAAGGAAAAATATGTGTTCCTAAAGTAGATGACTTAATTGAGAAATTGCTGGCAGAGTCTCATGGTTGTCAATATTCTATTCATCTGGGTGTGACCAAGATGTATAGAGATCTGAAGCAATTATTTTGGTGACCGGGCATGAAGAAATACATACCAGAGTTTGTATCAAAGTGTCAAAATTGTCAACAAGTGAAGTATGAATATCAAAGGCAATCAGGTTTGCTTCAAAGAATGTCAATTCTAGATTGGAAATGGGAAAGGATACCATGGACTTAAGGTTGGTCTTCCCAAGACCTTCGTAATGTTTGATTCTAATATGGTTGTGGTTGATAGATTGACTAAATCAACCCATTATATTCCGGTAAGAATAGATTATAATGCTGAACAATTGGCTAGGGTGTATGTGAAAGAGATAATGATTTTTCATAGGGTGCCCCTTTCTATCATCTCAGATCGTGGTACCAAATTCACTTCTATTTTTTGGAGGAAATAGCACGATGAATTGGGAACACAACTCACTTGTATTCCAACCTTCCATCCACAGACAAACGGGCAGTCAGAGAGGACTATTCAAGTGTTAGAAGACATATTGAGGGCATGTGTGATTGATCTAGGAGGGAATTAGTATTAATTCTTACCCTTGTGTGAATTCTCTTATGAGAATAGTTATCACTTCAGCATAGATATGTCATCATTTGAGGAACTTTTTGGGAGGGGTGTAGATCACCCATATGATGGTTTGTGGCTAGAGAAGTGAAACATTTAGGGGTTGATTTAGTGAAGGATTCTCAAGATAAGGTGAGGAGTATTCAAGCTAAGCTTCTAGAAGCCCAGAGTAGACAGAAGAAGTATGCGAACCATAAGGTAAGAGACATGGAGTTTCAATCCGGTGAAACTATTCTTGTTAAAGTATCACCCATTAAAGGAGAGATGATTTTTTGGTAAGAAAGTAAGCTAAGTCCTAGGTACATTGGTCCCTTCGAGATTTTTGAGTGTGGGTCCAGTCGCTTATATATTGGCTTTACCTCCTAATCTAACGAGTGTTCATTTGGTATTTCATGTGTCCATATTGAAGAGGTATCATGGTGACAGGGATTATATCATTAAGTGGGGCTCAATTGTATTAGATAAGAACCTCCTTTATGAGGAGGAACTGATTGCAATTCCTGATCGTGATGTGCGTAAGTTGAGGATCAAGGAGATTAAGTCAAAGAAATTTCAATGGAAGCATCGTCCGGTTGAGGGAACTTCTTGGAAAACCGAGAGGGATGTGCAAGACAACTATTCTAATTGTTTGTCAATTCAGGCACTACTTCATTCCTTCTCTATCTTATTTTTCCTATGTTTGTCACTCGGGGACGAGTGATGGGTAAATTGGTATCTATTGTAATGACCTGGTTCCTTCGTTACAGAAAAACTAAGGGGAAAAATTTAAGGGTCAGAAAACTTTTTTGTAGTAACTTGGAATTTCCAACCTAGTCCAGATTTGGACAAATTCAGAGTCATTAAGGTTTAGGGAAATCTGATAGCAATTGGGTGAATCATTTATGATTTTGATTGCATGAGTGATTAGATAACTCGTTAAAGAACTCGTATGACTATGCAAAATTGCATTTGGGCGAGTAGAACGCCATATGCGATCTTAATGTAAATGGTAGTTTCTGAGCGTTGTGGGTTAGGGGTATGTTGTGAAATGGGAATTTTGGAATTCGTTAATTAGCTCACTGTCTCACGTAAACCGCCTTGGCGGGGGATTTTTCTACTTTGACGGAGCCGCTACAGCGGGGTGGAGACCGCCGTGGCAGGACAGACACGAGTTAATGTTGTTAATAAACCTCGAAACGACCTTATTATGCACTTTTTAACTCTTTGAGTTAAGAAATGAATGTCGAGAGACTCATATTCTTTTTTCATTATTCATGAGGCTAAAGGTGAGCTTTTCACTCCCCGGACCTATTTTTTGATTCGTAGATTGTAATAGAATCGGATATTAATAACGTGGGAGAGTTTTGATATAGATTCTATGGTGGAAACAAACCTATATTGGATACTTGGGATCATGGGTATGATCTAGGATTCATACAATTGTTATAGTTTTGGGTAATTAGTGATTGTTGCTGATTCCATATTATTATGATTGTTTGAAGACAAAGAACAAGTGGAACAAATCTTGAAAGGAAAGGATCAATCTTCTTAGGGTTTCAAGCTTGTTTCAAGGTAGGTGATGGTTGTGATTATATGATTGTGTGATGTATTCATGTTCCTTCTTCATTATGATACTTGAATGTATATGAATGTTGTATTATTGATCACACTTGTTGTAAATGAGATAGTCGAATGCCTATATGCCATGAATTACTTCTTATTTGTATGACTTTAGAAAATACTTTTGTTTGTGATTGTGGTGTGTTGATGGATCAGATTACCACGTTCCCTGGTATAACTAACTGGGATTGGATTGCTACGTTCCAGCATAAAAGTGGGATCGGATTACCATGTTCAGACATAACTATGTGATTTGGTACCACGTTTTGATATGCTAATAGTTTGGGTTTGGGTTCCATGAGAGGACCAACTATTTGACATAATTGTGTATATTGAGAATTGTGAAATAGATCGTTGTTTGTAAATATTGATAATATTGTATATGTCAATTTATATGCATGTGATTGTAATATTGTTGAATTTCTCATGTTGTACTTAGTGGGATAGCCACGTGATCCTACCAGTACACTGTGGTTGTGTAGTGATTCTGCACTTGCTATTATTTTTGTGGAGTACATGGCATCTTCAAGTGTCTATTGGCAGAACTCGCTTAAAAGATCAGTGATAGACACATGGAATTCAAGGGTGAGCCAATTCTTCAGGGCTTGCATGGAGTTCTATTTCGTCTATGTCCACCATTTTTGGACTTAGACATTTGTTTTTAGTTAATTTATTGGTTCATTCGGTTGGGGTTTTATATCTTCTTGTGTAGACTCATTTAACTTTAGATGTTTTGTTATATTGAACATCAGCTTATATGCACTAATTCCTAAATGTTTGTTTTTTTATTGTTAGACCTTTGTTAGAGTCTATCGGAAATCTATTTCTTTCCTTAATATTCAATTTGTTACATATCCTTAAATGCTTTAGTTTTTAGATTAGTTGTTTTTTCTGGGTTGTAGTAGTAGTTCTCCCATCAAAGAATTAGTGTGAGTGCCAGTCACAACGATTTTGGTCGTGATAGATGGTCGGTAGTAGTGATGCTAATTGCATGGGTGATGATGGGTTGCAAGTGCTAAGTATTTAGGTACTGCTTTGGTTGGTAAATTGTATGGAAACGATTATAAGCTTTGATAGAGTGAATTTAACATCAAAGGTTGAGTGGGTTGGTAGAATGAGTGATGGCGTGGCATGAATGTTGACCAGAATGGTAGTAGTTATTTCTCGAATTCCGATTAAGGGATAGGATGATTAAGTACGCTTAAGAACGGAGAGAGTAAGGGTTAGAACCTCTAAAGCATTTGGGAAATTATAAAGGTGGAGGACTGAATAGTCTTATTGCATGTTTCTTATTGCCCGATTTCATATATTATGCGACGAACCTCAGGTTGAACGAAGATGTCTACCAGTACGTGTGGTTGTACTGATACTACTCGTGTTATGCCTTTTTAGCATAGTATTGTTGCAAGATCAGTTACATTTCATAGGTGAAGACGAAGATAATCTCCAACAGCTTCTATTTTTCTTTCCTCATGGTGGGAGTTGCGTCATTTATGATTTTTTTATACCTTGTACTCTTAGTAGCTCTTGTACGTGTTTAGACTATATCCCTGGGTGTTAATTACTTTACAAGTCTTAAATCATGTTGTTGTCAAAACTCTTATTTTGTAAAAATATTTTGGATGCTAATTGTTCTTCTGTTTTCTAAATTTTCCATATTTTAAAAATGTTTAGCAATTGATGGTTCTCCT
Organism: Solanum sitiens; assembly: GCA_016801875.1. Classification (NCBI taxonomy): domain Eukaryota; kingdom Viridiplantae; phylum Streptophyta; class Magnoliopsida; order Solanales; family Solanaceae; genus Solanum; species Solanum sitiens. The sequence goes on along the minus strand of JABWTJ010000035.1, from coordinate 925,048 downwards.
ACTTAGGTGTCAGAGTAGGTGCCCACACGTCCTGGTGGATTATGTCGTGGAAAATTGGTATCAGAGCCCAGGTTATCGGTTTACTCGTACAATAGCAAATATAGAGTAGACTCTTGTGTTGATGTCCACATGTAATCTTCAGGAAGGTACGAAGCATCCTAGGAAGTCATCTCGTTCTTCTCTCTTTCGTGCAAGTTGTTGCTTGTGTTATGAGTTGAATCCAATTGGTATTTCCCAATTCCAATTGGTATATCAACAAAGAAAATCGAACGTCGTAGTCTTGTCCGAGAGGACCCAAGCAAGGTAAATAGGAAGTGAGAAGGTTCCAGTTGGTATCTGTCCCTAGGGGTTGTGTAATTGAATGGATGATCAGTAATGGTAATCCATGAAATGAATTAACTAAAGCTTTGGACTTATCATTGAGTTGTGACCGAAAATCGTGAATGTTTACTTAGCTTCTAATTGTCTAAATTAACTATTGGTGTGAGGAATGTGTTTTCTTGAATGCTATAATACGATTATGTGAACAATAAATGCTTGTTTGAACCTTAATATAGCACCATGATAGACTAAATATTTGAAATTGTGCAAGTTGTGACTACTTAAGTTTCGTGAACTTGTTATTTGAAATAAAAGTCATGACTATGTTTGGTGCGAAGGTTTAGTTAATCTGCAATGTTATTCGTAAAAAAAAAACTTGACCGTGTGTCGCGACTATCTATAATCGTGTGAGTGCATGGACATATTCTAAGGATGTGCGTTGTTGTAGTGTTGAGTTTATGAGAATGAATTTTGAAGTGTGTATTGTCGGGTTGACTTGGGGTAGACATTGACCATCCTTACTAAGCGGAGTACCCAAAATTGCTTAGTTTAGTCTTGAAATCTATGGAAAATTTAAAAGGGAAAAGCCCCAGAAAATTATTGGCAGGGGTTATGTCTACGTTAGGGACGTTAGGCTGAGATTTTTCATGCCAAGGCGAGGTCGCCATCGCGAGATTTCTCCCACTAGAGCGGTACAGGGTGAGACAGAATCTCAATCTTTTCTCCCATATTTTCCCTAGTCACACATATGAAACTTAAATCGTGTCTAAACTAATCCCTGTAATTCATCCAACACTGACCAATACAACAATAAGTTATAAACCTTAGCTTTAAATATTAACATGGGGAAAATAAGCTAGAAACCAGCATCCATGTGTCTACAAAAAGGTAAGGAAAACAAAAGGGAAGGTGAATATCGTTCATTACGTACCAATAAGGCAAAAAAATGAATTAGGGTCCACAGGAATAAAAAGTGTAGCTCTCGGACCCCATGTACCGAGTGCTGTTTCATCGACCCACGCGTCACTCAATCGGGGAAACTGTACGAGGTCCTCAGGCTTGAGCATGGGAAGCTCATGTTGGGGGGTCAAAATGAGAAAATGGCCTTCAGGGTCTTCCACATCTGGCCCAATAGGCGATCGCTCGCTAAATTCTTCTTCCTTTCCCATCACAGCTGGCGGTGGAGTATTCTCCAACTCAAGGGCAATGAAGGGTGGAATCGACATCAAGATACTAGCTCAGAAATCTCCAAGTTTCCTCCAGACGTCCGCCAAGCCTTCCTCAACATGAGTACCAGAAAGACAGGGCTGGGACTGGTTAGGGAGAGTACTGCCGCCCTCATCATCTTCCCCTCCTTCGTCGTCTGCCTCTGCAGTTGCTTGGAAGCTGCTAGCACGACCCGTCTTCCTCCTCTTGCTCTTGAATATGGAAGGTTGTCTAACTAAAAAGGGATGAAAAGGGGGATATATAGGGAGTACCTCATCAATATCCAAGATTGGCACCCCATACTCTCTTGCACACCGCAATCACCAGTCAATGAAAGAAGAATACCTTCTTGTTTCCATGATAGAACACCTTTCATTCTGAAATGATCTGTGCACCCACATTTGGTCCATGTCCTGTATAGAGCACACCACCACCAAGGATAGAGAAAATGTCACATCGGTACGATTTCCCGACAGTGGATCCTCTTTGGTAACCAAGTGTAACCACCTCTTAGCATCCGGTGACAAGTGAGTGTTGTTGATGCCCTATGCAGTAGCCTAGTAAACACTGTCCCGGCGTGTAGGCTTTACCATTGTATCCATCAATCAACCCAAGTCAATCACCCTCAGCTTGGCCTTGTACTCCGTTTTGGGAGCCTCAGACACCTCGAATATATCATTAATGAAGGGAGCATTCAAGGGAACATCAAATATTGTATGTAGATGGTAAGGTGGGGATCATCCCAGCAAAGAGTAGGAAGTATGGCATAGAACTCCCCCTCCTATGTGGAGTGTGTAGTAGGGGGAGATTATGTCAGTGGAGCCCAACCAGACTCCATAATATGGGTATAAATGGTCGGCGCCTTCTTCTCTAAACCCAGCAAGTGAAATCCCTTCTTGCAGCATAATCTTTTGTTCAAATGATCATTGTGTCTCTCCTGACTTGCGAAATCGGGAAATCGGACGAAGGGTAGATTTTCCTTATTTGCTTCATCCATAGTAAATCAACCTAAAATTGATAAGGGGGGGGGGTACCCGTTAGAATTCCATGGGGTTAGCCAAGACTTGACTAAGAAGAGAAACAATTCTTGATTAAAGTGGAAAGGGGCAACTGCCCCACTGAATCCCGACACATCGACCCGAATTCCGCAAAAGAGTAATAAGGGAGGTCGCTACAACGAAATGAAGGCCGCCAGAGTGGCCTTCATCTGGGACAAACACCAGGCGCGGTCATGGCGCCCTTTCATCCCAAAAACCTCATTAATGATAAAATTTCAGTAGATTAGAGTCTATATAGTACCCTAGAACCTAATTATGCAATTATTTTAGCAAAATAACTCCTAAATGATGTCCAATTCCTAGTTTTACACCAAAAATACCTTTCAATTTCCCCCACCCCTTTTCGGTATCGTTTCAACCATATTTTCACCAAATCCTTATGCCTAGAACATTGTGGAGACGTTGGGAACATAAGAAAAGTGTTCTGTTGATGTACCATGAGTTTACGGTATTTCTAATGCGTTTCACTTATGGTTTATTTGTGTGTCTAAAGCCTTTTTGTATTGGTTTTAATAAGTTTTGTATGATGATTTGCAGGAAAGATGTTCAGGCGTAAAATGAGGGAGACAACTGGGGAAGTGCATTAAAAGGCATCTACGGATCGTAGATCCATTGACACCCCGTAGATGAGGATCGTAGATGAGCAGCCCAGGCATTAGATGAAATTAGGGAAATCTGACCAGTGTGGAACCACGACAAGCATTGACGGTTCGTCGATTGAATGACAAAGCGTACTCGTAGACTGTAGAATTATACTGCGAGGGTTCTAGTACCTGATATTTGAATATTCTAAATATGGAGTCACAGAGAAAAATAGACGAACCATAGACTAGTTGACAGACCGTGTTGTTGGTCCTTCGTTTGATTCAGAGAAGATGCACCTTGAAGGCTGAAATATTTTCTAAGCCCTGGCTGACGAAAGAGATTCACGGACCGTCGATCCATTGACAGTCCGTCAGTTAGTCTCGTAGATCGAAGGCGTGTGTCTGAACAAACTTTCCTTATTTTGATTCCTTTTTAATTGGAATTTTGTTTTCTATATAAATAGGGTATTAAACCTTGGGGTTAGCTACTTCTACTATTGTTGTAGTTTTTGCGTTGGAGATTAATTTTGCAACTTAGGCAAATAATTGATTTTCGGATTTGGTTTTAAAGATTTTTGTTTGCAATTCAAGTGTGATTTCTGGGTTTACTATTCTTATTACGTAAGTTCATAGTTCTTTCATCTAAATCAATGAATTGTGTTCTTGTGATTATGGGTAACTAAACTACACAACTAGAATTGTTGGAACCATGAGCTATTAACAAAGTATGACTAGTAATTAAGCAATCTTTGAATAGTGTTTTGCATGTATTGATAATTCTTTCACTTAAAAGTATTTTTAACGAGTGCACGCGTTAAAACTCGCCTTATTGCTACTTGTTAGAAGAAGTAGGTAGTTAATAAGAAAAGAATTATCAACATAGATTTAGTGTGATACTATCTAATAGTCTAGTGTCGATTGGTGCGATGGTGAAAACTAGGCCATACATCGATGTGACGTCTAATATGAGGTAAAGGTAAGGGTTAGTAAATTATACACACGTAGCCGGATCAAGGTGCGGGGTGAAATTCTTTAGATGCTAAACCAAGGATTTAGAGATACATACCTTATCACTTTGTATGTAATACACAAGGAAGGAATTGCTATCGCTAGGATTACTGCGTTATGAGCTTGTGCGGAACACTTACGACCTAGTTACTTTCTCACCTTGATAAAAACCAAAGTTAATCTTTGCTTACTTAATACTATTATAATTTTAGGAATTTGTTTCACAAAATCCCTTTTACTTAATTATTTCGGAAATACCTTGACTGAAAAATACAATCGTGGGTTAAAGTTAAGTCTAAATCATATTCCTCATGGGATCGACCCCAACCTACTAGTTGGGTTCTTTACTTGATAACGACTGGTTATGCTTCTTTAGAGAGGTGTAATTTGCGCGTATCAATGCTCTGTTGTTCTAGCAATATCAATCAAACCATGTTCATTTTCGAAAAACTACACCAAGAATCCTTTTTAATCACTTGTTTAATGTCATGTGATCATTGTTAAGTAAGTATTGAAGTAATAGCATGATTAACAAGAATATTACCTTGATTTCAATGCTCAGAACGAAGTAGTTGAGAGAGTTATTGAAAGTGAAGAGGAGGAAATGGGGAAACCATTCCCCTTCCCCCCTTTACTATTTCTGATCTCCATCTACAACGGGAGATGCCTCGCCACAGCGGCACCGCCTCAGCGGGGAGCTTATCTCTCTAGCGGGGCAAAATAGTGTAATTGGGCGCATTTCGTTTTTTCAGATGTTTCCTCATTTCCCTAACCAGTTCCTTGAGTATCCCTTCCGGACTTAGAGTTGAAAAATCTCCATCCTTAATGTTTTTGTAGTAGTTTGATCCGCTAGTTTGGGAAGTACTTCAAATTGAACTCATAGTATTCCCTTAGCTAGTTGTTTGGGGACGTACAAGGGGTAAATTGGTATCTATTGTAACCACTCGATTTGTGATTATTTAGGAAAAGAAAATGTCAAGGGAAACTGTGCCACCATCCCGCCACAACGGGCCAGTTGCCGCTAGAACGACAGCGCCAAAGTGGCAGATTTCACGCCAGAGCAGGAATGATGGGACAGAACTTAAATAATGCGAAGACCTCATTGCACCCTTTTTTCAAAACACCAAAATTATGCGAGTATTACCCTAGAGACCCTGAAAAAGCTTCGCTAAGCTTGGGAAAGAAGGATAAAGAGATTTCAAGCACAATGACGATCATAGCTTGCAAATTCTTGGACAAAGCCACCTTCATGAGGTCCTGAAACAAGAAAGGGATCCATAATTCCGTGCAGATGTTTGGCATCCACGTAAGATAGATTTATTTAATTGAATTATAGTAAATTTGTAATTCACCTCATAGTATACTAGTAATTGATTGTACAATTCATGCGTAGGTTTTCGTGCACCGAAAAAGGAATAGACGTACCTGTAATCATAGTTATTCCATCCGAATTGTACCTTAGGGGGAAGACTAATTTCGTGAATCAATGCAGGTGATGGTTGATTCTTGTTGTGTTATGTATGTTAGAAATTAATATGTTGTAGTGCATGATTATGACAATATTACACTATTGATCTCGCCTAATGTAAATGAGTATGAATGTATGATTGTGTGCCATGAATCTACACTTGATCACATGATTATGAGAATGTACATTGTGATTGTGATTGTGGTTGTTGAAAGGATTAATGTTACCAACACAATAACTTGGATTGGGTGCCACAATCTGGAGCATATATGGAATCAGGTGTCACATGTTACACACGAACTTGGATCGGGTACCATGTTTCGGTACACTAACATTTTGGGTAAGGGTTCTATCAGGAGACCATTGAATTGTCACAGATCCGTATTTATGTGATATTGAGAATGTTGAATTGTACATTGCTTATTGAACTGCTTGATTGAATCGTCACTCTGTATAATTGTATTAATTTGGTGTGCTTGAGTGATGGACATCTTGTTGTTGAATGAACAAGGAATGGCCAGGCCCCAAACCGGAATAGGATATAGTAAGTGGAGACCGAGGGTCCGGGTGTTTCTCAGAGAGGTGGTCGGTATTACTAACTACTAAGTTCATAGGGTGATGATGGGTTGCAAGTGCTCAGTAGTTAGGTATTGTTTTGGTTTTAAATTGTATGGGATCAGGAATAAGCCTTGATAGAGTGAATTATTAGTCAAGGGTTGAGTGGGTTGGGGGAATGAGTAAGGGCGTACCGTGAATGTTGACTAGAATGGTAGTAGTTATTTCCGGAATTCCTTTTAAAGGACAGAACAATTAAGTACCTCAAGAACAGAGCGAGTAAGGGTTAGATCCTCTAAAGCATTTGGGGAATTATAAAGGTGGAGGAATGAATAGTCTTATTGCATGTTTCTTAATGGTCGATTTCTTATATTATGCGGTGGGCATTGGGTTGACCGATGATGCCTAGTAGTACATGTGGTTTTACTGATACTATTGTTGTTATGACTTTTTGGGCATAGTATGGTTGCAAAATCAATGACGTTTCATAGGTGAAGACGAAGAAATCTCCAACAATTTCTACTCTTCTTTCCCCATAATGGGAGTTGCGTCATTTATGATTTTTTATACCTTGGACTCTTAGTAGCTCTTATACCTGCTTAGAGTAGATCCTGAGGGTGTCAATTACTTTACAAGTCTTAACTCATGTTGTTGTCAAAACTCTTATTTTGTAAAAATCTATTGGATGCTAATTGTTCTTCAGTTTTCTAAATTTTCTGCATTTTAAAAACGTTTTTGAATTGAGGGTTCTCCTACTTAGGTGTTAGTGTAGGTGCTTGCATGGCCCGGTGGGTTGGATCGTGTAAGGAAGATAAATTGAAACTAAGATATGGACCTCCTCAAGGATTTTGCGATTCTCGTAATGGCGTACTTATACTAATTGCGGTGAAAAATAATATTTTATTTTGTTACTTTTATGATGTTGAGAAAAATAGTTAGAGATATTTGAAAATTTTAAGAGCTCCAATAGAGGATGTAATGAATGACATTAATATTTACCTAGAAAGCCTCTACTTATTTTGATATAATAATAAAAAAAATTCAACTTATTACTAAGTTTGAACTTGTGATCTTATTTTTTCCTTTGATTTGCTTGTTATTTAATTCTATCCAAGTTAAAAGACATTGTCTTTCTTTTTTAGTCGCTCCAAATTAATATTATTGCTCTCTATTATATTATTAGGCTTTATGTATGTCAAAGCATATGTTTTTTTTTTTGAAAAATTGGTTTATAAAGTATGTAGTATCATATAAAAAAAGTTCATTAAATGATTCTTCTAGAATGGTAATATTTTATATTTTTCTTTTTGTCTAATAATTAAGAATTTGAATGTTGAATTGAATAAAATATTTAATGTGACATAAAATGTCAACTAGGAGGGAAGAAATCTTTTGTAACATTCAACATATTTTAAAAATAATCAAAATAAAGATAAAATTCGAGTGATATTAAAATTTAAAAAAATAAAAAAAATTATCAATAATTTCATAAACATAAAGAAATATTCAAGGCATTACTCATTTACTTAGATTGAGAATTAATTGGTTATCTTGAAAATAATAATTATTCCTATTACTCTAGCAATATTCTTATATTTTTTATTTGAAATATCAATTTAATTTAAACAAAAATATATATCTTAACATATTAATCAAAATTAATATACTTTAATTCTCAAAACACAAAAGAAAAGAACCGAGGGAACAATACTTAGTAAGCATTTGATCATGTACATTATTATTTTTTACGTTATCTCTTTCGTCACTGCAAAGAATCACGAGGTGAATTCTAGATAAAAGGGAGGCAAAATTGTGATAAAATGACAGACATGACTTTAACTTTATTAGTCTATTATTTAGAACAATTAGAAAAAATTTCTTGAATTGTAATGTCATGTTTGAAATATGAAAGCCAAGACTTCAGATTCTCCAAATGAAAAAAAAATACAAATTACACATGTACTTGGAGTCTGTTAGAATTTCAAACTTCAGTACAATAAAAAAAATACGACATTCTTGTTGAAACAAATTCTTCACTCAGATAACTATGTACAACCCTCTAACTTGTTGTTCACTAGGTTATGAACCGTTAGAAAAAAATTATAAAGTTTTGATTATAGTTAAGATTTCAAGTAGGCCCATAAGAATTTGAATTTTCACTTTAAGCATAGACAATGAATCATGTAATGAGATAAAAGACATCGCTGGTTTTTTTACAGTCTTAGTAGGAAGGGTTTCTCAATATAAGGAGTTATTTAGCTACATGTTCGATTACTTGAAGAAATTATTATTTGTATTTAAATTTTGGAATTGTCGGATTGAGCTATAGGTGACAAAATATTTGACTACAGTTTGATAGAAGTGAGGAACAAATTAGCATTGTTAGATTTGTTATGAATATTTATACATAAAAATTATTTGTGTAGTGAAAATATATTTGAAATAAAATTTTGAATTTAATTTTAATGTAGAAAACCTCTCCTTATTGTAAAAAGAAACTACATTACTTGTGAGTTGTCACAAATTATAGTTTAGATATGTGACCTTGTTTTAAAAAAATAAAATAGAATGATTTGCTTGGTATATAATTCTATAAAGCTAATAACATTGTTTTTGTCTCTTTTTTTTCTGAGTTGTTTCAAATGAACCAAATATTAATTTTCTTTCTGATATATTAGGTTTTATGCATGTCAATGTACATGTTCTCAAATGTTTTTTTTTAAATATCATAAAAGAATTCTTCTCAAAAGGTAATATTTTATATTCTTTCTCTTTTCAAATTTTAATTGAATAAAGTGTTTTATCTGAAATGACATGTCAATTAAAAGAGAATAATTTTTTTTTGTTTAGCATTTTTTAGGAAAAAAATAATTGAGTGACTTTTATAGTAATAAAAAATTGAATAAACTTTTAATTAATAGAAAATTCTTGAAATATAAATGACTATTTAATAAATTAATTCAATCATAACATTACTTGTCTATAATATTTGATATATGTGAGCTGGCTAATCTTTGTAGAGAGGCAAGGTTCAAGAGAATCTACACAAATAGAAAAAACATTATTCATTTGCTCTTATAGATAAATAAATAATTTGTATAGTTTTGAATATATAAATTCAATTATTTTTTTAATTTTAATAAGTTTATCTTATAATCCTTTTTAGTTTGTTTCATAAAGAATATTTTTTTTTTGACAAATGATCTTTAATTTGGATTTTTTTCTATTGGTATATTAACTAAAAATGTATTGTAGTAAGTTATACATATCTTTAATTTTAGCACCATATATATACATAATTAATTTTTTTTATTTACTTTATTCTTTTAAGTCAAGTCAAAAAAGTAAAAAGCTATTTTTGGATCAGATCAACTTAATATAAATTTAATCAAATGCAAATTTTTTAATACAAGTGCATAATAAAGTCAAATGAGACATTTAATGAAGAAAAATTTAGCCTACTTATAAAATCCTGCAAATATTTTAGTTTGACTCACTCAGTTTTTTCAGCCTCCACATATGATACAAATATGATACCTATGAGAAACATTCCTACACTTCCTCAAGATCTAATTGTTGAAATCTTTCTATGGCTTCACAATATGTCATTGATGCGTTTTAGGTGGGTTTCCAAATTTTTTGATGCTCTTGTGTTGGATTCAGATTTTACTCATGTCCATCATCTATGCTCTATGACTCGCGATGGTGGAACAAGATTCCTTACGGGGAAAGCTGAAGATCTATATGTTGTAGATCTAAACAAATATGGAAATACATCTAGATGAAATTTTGATCGTCACGATCAATATTTTAATGGACCGTGTGTTAATGGTTTATACTGCATCTGGAAGTACGATAAAGAGCCCGTTAGAATTTTCAATCCCAGTATAAGAAAAATGGTAGTACTTCCCTATCATAGAAAAAACTCTCACTCGATAAAATCTTTATATTACTATTCACTAGGTTATGAACTCGTAGAAAAGAGTTACAAAGTTTTGATGCAAGTTCATAATTCAGGTGGGCATGCACAAAGTTTTATATTCACCTTAAGCATAGATAAATCGTGGATAAAAATTAAAGATATCATTAATTTTTTCCCATGTTATAGTATGAAAAATTGCTCTATTAAAGGATTCATCTATATGATGGATTACTCGAAGAATTCGATAATTGCATTTGATTTGAGGGCTGAAAATTTCGTAGTTATTGGATTGTGTGATGATATGTTTAAAAATATGTTTGATTATGATTTTATAGAAGTGAAGGGAAAAATAGTGTTGCTGGACTGTTGTGGAAGTTTCACTGGTCGAAATGATTTATGGATTTTAGAAAATTCTGAAAAAGAAGAGTGGAAGAGTCATGGAATTCAGATTCCTTCACATTGAAAAGATTTGGAAGATATATTGAAACCAAAGTATGGTCCTCCTCAAGGATTCTGAGATTCTCGTGATAGCGAGATTATATTTATTGCAGTGAAAAATAATATTTTATTTTGTTACTTTTATGATGTTGGGAAAATTAGTTGGAGAAACTTAGAAATTCATGAAGCTCCAATAGAGGATGAAATTAATGTGATTAATATTTACGTAGAAAGCCTCTACTTATGATAATAAAATAATAAAATATTTCAATGCTTATTACTAAGTTTGGACTTGTGATCTTATTTTTTTCCTTTGATTTGCCTGTTATTTTATTCTACCAATTTAAAAGACATTATTTTTTTCTTTTCTTTTTCAAATGAAAATTATTGTTTCTATATCATAATATTATATTATTAGTCTTTATGTATGTCAAAGCATATGTTTTTTTATTTTCTTTGATAAAGTATGTGTTTTCAAATAATAAAAAGTTCATGAAAAAAATCTTCTAGATTTTAATATTTTATCTTTTTCTTTTTCTTCCTAATAATTAAGAATTTCAAATCTGAATTAAATAAAATATTTAATGTGACATGGACGGTCAACTAGGAGAAAATAAGTATTTTACAATATTTAATATTATTATTATTATCATTATTATTTTATTGTTATTATAATAATAATAAGAGGTGAGTGACTTTGAAATTCTAAAAAAATATAAAAGAATTGATAGACAAATTCATTAAAATAAATAACCATTGAAGGAATTAACTCAAAGACCCTGCGAATAAAAAACATTACTCATTTACTCTTAGAGATAAGAAATTAATTGTTTTCTTCCAAATGATAATTACTTGCTAGAAATATTCTCATATTATATATTTAGAAAATTAATTTAATTTAAATAAAAATAGGTATCTCAAAATATTTATCATAATTGATATAATTTAATCCTCAAAACACAAAAGAAAAAAAAATTAAGGGGCCATAATTTGTAAGCCTTTCATGATATAAATTAAATATTTATCTTTTTCTTCACTGTAAAAAATTGCGGGGTGAATTCTAGATGAAGGCTAGGTAATTAAGATAAAATTACACACATGACTATAATTTATTAGTCTATTAGTTACAACTCGATTAAAAAAAAATCTCTTGAATTGTAATGTAATGTTCGAAATATTAAAGAGAAGACGTAAAGAGTCTCCAAATGAAAAAAAAATACTCAGGTACTTAGACTCTGTTATAATTTTCAATTTCAGTACAAGAAGAACATATGACTTCCTTGCTGAAACAAACTCTCCACTCAGATACTTTGTACACCCTTAAATTACTGTTCACTAGGTTATGAACGTTAGAAAAAAATATAAAGTTTTTATGATAGTTAAGATTTCAAGTGGCCCCACAATAAGTAAATTTTTTTACTTCTAAGCATAGATAACAAATCATGAAAAGGAATTAAAAGAATTGCTGATTTTTTGCATGTCTCAATAAGAAAGATTTCTCAATACAATGAATTATTTAGCTACATGTTAGATTACTAGCATAAATTCTTCTTTGCATTTGATTTTAGAGCTAAATTTTAGAATTATAGGATTGAATAATGATATATATGATAATATATTTAACTATAGTTTGTTAGAAGTGAAGACCAAATTAGCATTGTTAGATATGCTACAAATATTTTTATGATCAAAATGATTTGTGTAGTGAAAAGATATAATTAAGTCAAAGTTTGGACTTAATTTTGATGTAGAAAGCCTCTACTTATGATAAAAAGAAATTACATTGCTTGTCACAAATTAAAGTTTGACCAGTGGCCCCTTTTCTTAAAAAGTATATAATAAAATGATTTGCTTGTTATTTAATTGTAAAAAGTTAATAACACTATTTTTTGTCACTTTTTTTAGTCTCTTTATATATATATATATATATATATATATTATAGATTAGACTTTATGCATGTCAATGTATATGTTCTTAAATAATTAAAAAATAATCATAATAGAATTCTTCTCAATAGGTAGTATTTTCTATTCTTTCTCTTTTCAAATTTGAATTGAATATGGTGTTTAATGCGACATGGCATGTCAACTAAAAGAAAATAATATTTTTTGGTTAGTATCTTTTGAAAAAAAAGTGATTGAGTGATTTTATAGTTTTAAAAAATCAAATATGATTTTTTAATAGACTATTTAGGAAATTAACTCAATCATAACACTACTTGTCTATATTGTTGATATATGTGAGCTGACAAATCTTTGTAGAGTGGCAAAACACAGGAGAATCTACACAAATAGAAATTTATTTTATTCAATTGCTCTTATAGATAAATAATTAACTTCTATACTTTTGAATAGATTCATACAATTATTTTTTAATGTTACTTGATTTATTTTGTAATCCTTTTTCGGCTGTTTGATAAAGAATGTCTTTTTCTTATTTGACAAATAATCTTTAATTTGGACTTTTTGATATGATATATAATTAAAATTGTATTTTAGTAAATTATACATATCTTTAATTTATGATTATATACCTGATTTAAAAATCTTATTTACTTTATTAATATTCCTATTAAGTCAAATTCATAAAAGGAAAAAAGTTATTTTGAATCAGAACAACTTAATATAAATCTAATTCAATGCAACTATTATAAGGCAAGTAGATCATAAAGTCAAATAAGCCATTTAGTAAGGAAAATTTCACCCTACTTGTAAAAGCTTGCAGAGACTTTAATATGACTCACTCAAACTTCAACCTCATTTTACATAGGATGCGAAGATGATACCTCTGAGAAGAATTCCTACACTCCCTCAAGAAATAATTATCGAAATATTTTTATGGCTTCCTGTTATGTCATTGATGTGTTTCAAATGCGTTTCTAAATTTTTTCAATGCCCTTGTGTTGGATCCAGATTTCACTTATGTTCATCATCAACGTTCTATGATTAGTGATGGTGGAATAAAGTTCCATAGGAAAAAGTGATATCTATATGATGTAGATCCAAACGAAGAAGGAAATGTATCTAGATTGAGTTTTGATTGTCATGGTCAATACTTCAATGGACGACGTGTGAATGGTTCATACTGTATTTGGAAGCACTAAAGGGAGTGTCACGACCTAGACAGTCGTGATTGACACCTACACTAACCCTCTGGTTGGAAATTGTTGTTATAACCCAACTAACCAAATAAACAAAAACTAAAGCATTTATGGATACTGAAGCAGGTTTAAATGTCTAAAGGAAAAATAGGCAGTTCCTATAAACTCCGAGAGTCTAATAAAAAAATTGCTGAAATAAAGCCTAGAACCTGAAAGTCAATGTACCATAACATCTACTAACGACAAGACAAAGAAAACGATGCAACCCCAAGCTAAACATAAGATTTTCTAAAGTACTAGTATAAGTTCGAATAGAATAGACTGAACATAACAAGAACTCATGGCAACCAAGAAGAATTGACTCACCCTTGAATTCGATTTATCACTAATCTTCTAAAAGAGGTCGTTAGTAGCCGCCTGAACATGCCTTATACTCAACAAAGAAAGAGCAAGTGTAGTATCAGTACACAACCACAGTGTACTCGTGGGATCACACATCTATCCCCATAAGTGAAACATATACAAGTAATCATAACAAAATAAACAGGCGTATACCGAACATATATAATATCAATCATCATTTCAGGATCAATGTACAATTTCACATTCTCGGTAATAAACATATGTGACAAGTCAATAGTCCTCTCATGGAACCCATACCCAAACTGTTAGTGTTCCGAAATGCGGTACCCAATCCAAGTTAGTGTGCTGGAGGTGACACCCGATCCCATTTATGCACCACAAAGTAGCACCCTATCCAAGTTAGTGTGTTGTAACGTAACACCCGATCCATTCAACAAGCCAGAATCACACACAATGTACATTCTCATTACCATACAAACAAGTATTAATTCGTGACATACAATCATTCATTCATGCCCATTAACGATTAGTGTGATGAATAGTGCAACATTCACATACATATAAGCATATATATATGCATTATAATGAGGTAATTTCTAACATACATCATACAAACATGGAATCACAACCATCACCTACCTTCAACAATGCTTGAACCCTCCTAAGAAACTTGATTCTTCCCTTTCCAGATTCTTTTTGCTTACTCTAGGTCTACAAACAAACAATTCAATACATGGATCAATAATTTAGGTCTAATTTACCCAGATTATGACAAACCCAATAACTTAAGACCCAAATTGTTATCCTAAGGTGCAGCTAGGGTTTTTTCCATCATCCAAGATCGTTCAAAACCCTCTCTGAACGATATACAATAAAGATTATACGTTCTATGGATCAAAAAATAAACTGGGGAGTGAAAAACTTACCTTTAATACTAAAGGTCATGGAAAAATATCAAGAACTCTTCAAGGGTCATCTCCTTACTCGCAAATATGAAAATTGCAGAAGACTGACATTTTTGGGGTTTATTTCTGACTTAATTGTGACTAGACCACTATGGAGACCCCCATCCTGCCAAAGCGGCCCCTCCTTGACGGCTTGCACGGAAATAGTGAGCTAATTTAAGAGTTTCAAACCCCCATTTTACAACACACCTTCATATCATTACACTCAAAAACTACCCTCTCGTGTTAAGAGCAGTTTTGGGAGTTCTGCTCGCTCCAATTTGATTCCGTAAAGTCGTACGAGTTTCTTAACGTCTTAACTATCTACTCACATGATTAAATTCATTAATAGATCCCTCATTTGTTACCAGATTTCCTATATGCACCGAGGCTAGGAATTCTCAAGTTACTATAACAAAGTTTTCTGGTAAAAATATTTTCCCCGTTGGCTATTCTGTAACGACGGGTACATGTCGTTCCAATGGATACCAATTTACCCATTACTCATCCCCGATTGAAAAACTTGGAAAAATGGTCTAAAGTAATGGTAGAGTAGTACCTGAATCGATGAACTACTGGGAATATTTGTCTCACATGTCCTTCTTGATTTCCCAAGTAGCTTCCTAAAATGGAAGATGCTTCCATTGAACTTTTACGAACTTAATTTCTTTGGTCCTAAGTTTCCTGATAACATGATCAAGAATTGAAATTGGCTCCTCCTAGTACTGAAGGTCCGTGTTTAGAAACATTGATTCCCATTTTATAATGTAATCCCCGTCACCATGATATCTCTTCAATATGGACATATGAAATACCGGATAAAATACCAATATGTTAGGAGGTAGAGCCAATTTATATGGTACTGGTCCTACAAAGGCAAGAACCTCAAATGAATCAATGTATCGAGGACTAATCTTGGACTTCTTGCCAAATCTCATCACCCCTTTCATTGGTGATACTTTAAGAAGAACTTTCTCACCAGTCTGAAATTCCATGTCTCTTACCTTGTGGCCTGCATACTTTATATTTGTACTCTGGGCTTCTAAAATCTTAGCTTGAATACTCCTCACCTTATCTTGAACATCCTTCAGTAAATCAACCCACAAAGGTTTCACATCTCAAGACTCAAACCATCCTATGTGGGATCTATGTCCCCCCAATACAGTGCATTAAATGGTTCCATATCAATGCTAGAGGGGTAACTATTATTATAAGATAACTCGCATAAAGGTAGGAACTTATCCCAATGTCCTCCAAAGTCAATCACACATGCCCTCAACATGTCTGCTAACACTTGAATATTTTGTTTTGACGGGAATAATATGGGCTGACTTAGTCAATTTTTCCACCACTACGCAAATAGAATCAAACTTCCCCAAATTCTTAGGAAGACCAACCACAAAATCCATAGCTATCCTTTTCAACTTCCATTCCGGAATTGGCATTCTCTGAAGTAAAACTATAGGTCTTTTCATAATTTATGTAACATCTCGCAAATCAAAATAACTAGGAAGAGACAATTGGAAATATTCATTTTTGAAAAGAATGAAAATTTGGAAAGTTTAATTTTGGTCAACTTCAAGCAACCATAACTCCTAGCTACCATAACTCCTAGCTCAGGATGAGTTAATGGTACTTCCAGATATGGTCGGAAGGCTCTTGGAATATTCTTTCCAACGCCGCTGAGTTTGCGCGATTCCTAGCTTGCATTATTAAGTCATGCCCACTTGAAGTTGGGTTGTTAGAATAAGGAAATGTCCAATCCAGATTTTGGAAGGGTAGTTTGGTCTTTCTCTTACCCCATTAATTTAATTCGATTTAGTGAATGAATTAAAGGTCAAATTAGAATCATGTCATTTACGCTTTTTCCAAAATACGCTAGGGCTTGGAGAAAAGAAAAAAAAGGAGAAAAGGTAAAAAAGGTCTTTCCTTATATGTTGAATGTCTCTTAAATGATCCAATGAAGATAATGACGTAAGTTAGAAAACATGTAAATGAATGAGTACTTATCTGGAGTAGTTCAAAGGTTGTCTAGTTAAGGTGTGAAGGGGGCATAAAGGATGGTCTCTTCATGTCTTACCTAGGGCAGTCTTAAGAATGACTCTAGATAGGAAAGTTGGTTGATAAAGTAGACATGATCTAATCTTAGGAAGTCTTAAGGATTATTTAGGTAATCTTGGAGAGGGTGTATGGCCGTTCTCTTCTTGAGTTACTTAAGTAAGTCTTTTGATAAAACCTTTGGGGAGGAGAATACCATATTATATATTTGTTATTGTATGAAGTGAGAATGATATTATTCTAGATAGTCTAAAGGATATCTTAGGTGTGTGTGGAGGGATTGTATGGGTGGTCGCTTTATAACTCACTCAAGTGAGCCTTAGAATCATCTTGGGTAGGAGGATCTCATATTTATGTGTTTTGGATATACTTTGATGCTATGATGTAAAGTATGAATTTCATTGGAAGTTACAGTGAACTTACAGTGAAGTCACTGTAAGCTTACTGTATTCATACATATTGAATACAATTGTTAATGTGTTCTAATGGTAATGTTTAGTGTTTAAATATGGTTCTTATACTTATAATATGAAGTTTTAATCAAAAAAAGCATATTTCTCATAAATGTCTGTTTCTCATGATTTCATGCATTATGCCATACTTAGTACATGTGTTTGTACTAATCCATACTTTTGTATATCTCTAAAGGTGTGGTTAACATGTGAGAGGTGTCGTTGAATCAAGCTTGGAATGTAGTAATCGTTCAAGCAAAGTTGAAGTATGTTCTCATTTGACTAGAGGGCATATTTGTCTTTAAACTTCTTTATTTTAAAGTATTGTAATCGATATTAGATTGTTACATTTCGATTGTATGGGCCGTGTCCCAAGAATTTCTTAAGTCTAAGGATGGCATATAATGAGACTTAGATTTTTCTATTGTTTTTAAATATGAAAGATATTTTAAGATGTTTTCATGTGAAAAGTTTTAATTTCGTACTACTTTTCATACATGTATGCAATGAATGATGTCAAACGGCTTATACAAGACCTCCGAGAGGTCAAGTACGCCGTGCTACAATATGAAAACACCATACCTCCTAGGGTGTACTCTCGGGTCATGACATGTATGGGGCATAAAGTATATCACTAATCATATCAAAACCCAACGAAAACTGAGCGGACACATAAGAATAAGCAGAACCCCGATCAAATAACACATTAGTCATCCAGTATAGGCAAGAATAGTACCTGTTATCACTGCATCAGACGCCTCCACCTTGGTCTTTCCCCGAAAAGCATAATACCGAGCCTTGTCATCATGACGGGCGACTTCCCTACCTAGATGAACTGTACCTCTACCTGCATTACCATTACCTCGACCTCTACGACCTCACTGATTTTCTTCTAGTCCACTTTGTGAATTCCCTCAACCATTATTACCATTTCTCGTGGGTACCACTACTCTAGTCTGGTGCTGCGTGGATTCTAACATGCACAGATTGTGTTGTGTATAATATCTAGACAGAGCAGGGAACTTAGCCTCATAAGCAGCAATAGACATAACACCCTGCTCCAATGACATGAAATCATCCTTGTTTACGATCTCTCAAAGTCCGTGGTACATATTCTCCATGAACAGAGCATGAAACTTGGTCCAACAGAGTTGGGGGGGTGGGGGTGGTAAAGCTGAAAATCTGCATTCCACATAAGCTCTCCACAACTGCTTAACCTCACCTTGAAGTTGTAAAGTCACAAACTCTACTCCATGCTGATGGACAATTCCCAACTTATGAAACATTTCATAAAAATATAGAATGAATTTGTATGCGTCCTCACTCTCGAAACCATGGAACATAGGAGGTTTCAATTTCAAGAACTTAGTCAACATATTGTGTTCATTACCAATTGTAACAGGACCCAACGAAGGATGAAAGAAAGAATCAATACCTAGAGTTTCACCCACCTTGGGTACAATGATATCAATAAAGGGATTGGCGGGAGATTGAGTTGCTTGAAATGAGGGAATCACTCCAGGACAAACCAATCCTCCAGGAACGCCATAATCTATTTAGCAAACACTGGGTCTAGGTGAGGAATACCTGTAGTGTTAGCCTGCATTTCTTCCTTTGTCCAACATTTTGTTCATCCTGAACCTCAATATTCTCCTCTATCTCTTCATGATGTGCAGGAAGATTTTCATTTCTAGGTATATTCTCAACCGGAGCTCCATCCCTAGTAGGTGTTACCATTCCCAAAACTTTTCCCCTTGCTCTTCCTCTACCACTTCCTCGACCGCGACCTCTTCCTGCGGACTCCTCCGCTGGCGCATTGACGGGAGATACGGGTCTATCGCCATTGAAGATAGTGTTAACCATCTGATGAAAAAAGAGTGAAGGAGATGAGATACCAATTTGGATCACCAGATACTAATTGGAACAAAGTTATAGCACGAAAGGAGACAAAAAAATAGAGAGATTTCCTAATGTCCTATAGCATCTCGAAGAAACGTACAAATGTATCTGTACCATTCCACAAGACTCTACTATACTCATTTTGGTACATCAAGATCAACGGATCTACGACTTTGATACCAACTTTGTCACGACTTATATCGTCATGATTGACACTCACTCTAACTCTTCGGTGGGAGAACCATTACTACAACACAACTAACCAAATTAACTAAAACTAACAAAATTAAAGATACAGAAGCAGGTGTAAATGTCTACAGGAAAGATAGGGACTTCCCATAAACTCCGAGAGTCTAATTAATACAATCGCAAAAATAAAGCCTAGAACTTGAAAGTCAATGTACCAAAATATCTTCTAACGACAAGTCTAAGAAAATGGGGCAACCCCAAACTAAACATAAGAATATCTAAAGTACTAGTCTAAGTCCAAATAGAATGGACTAAACATAACGAGAACTCATGGCAACCTGGAAGAACTGGCACACCCTTGAATTTGATTGATCACCAATCTTCTAAACAAGGTCTGTCAATAGCCGCCTAAAGATGCCTTGTACTCAACAAGGAAAGAGCAAGTGCAATATCAATATACAACCATAGTGTACTGGTATGATCACACGGGTATCCCAATAAGTGACGCATATACAAGTAACCACAAACTGTTTATGTACTGGAACGTGGTACCCGATCCAAGTTAGGGCGCCGGACATGACACATAATCCCATTTATGCACCGGAATATGGCACCCTATTGAAGTAAGTGTGTTGGAACGTAACACCCGATCCATTCAACAAGACAAAAACACAAACACAATGTACATTCTCATAATCATACAATCAATTGTTGACATGTCACACAATCATTCATGCTCATTTATTATTAGTGTGTTCAATAGTGCAATATTCTTATACATACATGCTTTATAATGAAGTAATTACTAACACACATGACAATTACATGAGATCACAACCATCACCTACCTTGAATAAATGTTGAACCCTCATAAACATTTGTTTCTTCCCTTTCCGAATTCAATGCGCTTGGTCTAGGTCTACAAACAAATAATTCAATACGGGGATCAGTAATTAAGGTCTTATTTTCCTGGATTATGACAAACCCTATAGCCTAAGACCCAAATTATGATCCTAAGGTGCATCTAGGGCTTTTCCACCATCCAAAAATGTTCAAAATCCTCCACCAACGATATACAATCAAGATTCTACGTTCTACGGATCAAAAAATTAATTTGGGGAGTGAAAACTTACCTTTAGCACCAAAAGTCATGGAAAACTGTGAAGAACTCGTATGGGGTCTTATCCTAGCTCTCAAAAATGAAAATCGCAGAATAATGACATTTTTGTGGTTTATTTCCGACTTAATTCGCGACTGGCTGGCTATGGCAGCCCCCATCCTGCCACATCGGCCCTGCCTTGGATGGAAAAATTCTTTCTTGGTGTCTTGCACAGAAATAGTGAGCTAATTTAAGCATTTCAGTCCCCCATTTAACAACACACCTTCATCTCATGACACTCAGAAACTATCCTCTCACGCTAAGATAAGTTTCAGAAGTTTTACTCGCCCGAATTCGATCTTGTAAAGTCGTATGAGTTCCTTAGCGTCTTAGCTATCCAATCATGCGATCAAATTCATTAATATATCCCTCATTTTTACTAGATTCCCCTACACCTTACTCACTCCTATTTCATCTAAATCTAAACTAGGCTAGAAATTCTCAAGTTACTACGAAAAAGTGTCCCGATCCAAATATTTTCCTCGTTGGCTTTTCTATAACGACGGGTTCAAGTCGTTACAAGGAGCATGTTAGAATTTTCAATCCCAGTACAAGAAAAATAATAGTACTTCCCTATCAGAGAAAATAAATTTTCACTCAGCTAAATCTCTATATTACTATTCGCTAGGTTACGAAACGGTAGAAAAAAAGTACAATCTTTTTTGGAACTTTCAGAATTCACGTGGGCATGTACAAAATTTATTTTTACTTTAAGCATAGACAAAACATGGAGAAAAATTAAAAGTATCACTGATGTTTTTTCCCATGTTTTACTAAAAAAAAGTTTCTCTATTAAAGGAGTTATCTATATGATGAATTTCTTGAAGAATTTAATGGTTGCACTTGATTTAAGATCTGAAAATTTCAAAATTATTTTGTTGGGTAATGATATATGTGAAAATAGATTTAATTATGATTTGATAGAGTTATAGGGAAACTAGCATTGCTAGACCGTTGTGAATGTTTCACGTGTAGAAATGATTTGTGGATTTTGAAAGATTTTGAAAAAGAAGAATGGAAAAGTCATGTCATTCATTTTCCTTCGCATGTGGAAAGTTGTGGAATATATACCGAAACCATTGTATTGTTCTCTTGAAGTATTCTATGATTCTCGTGATGACGAGATTATATTTATTGTGATGAAAGTGTGTATTTTAGCTTGTTGCTTTATGATGTTGGGAAAAATAACTGGAGACATTTGGGAATTCATGGAATTCTCTGAGAGGATAGAATTTATGACATTAATTTTTATGTAGAAAGCCTCTACTTATGCTAAAATAAGTAAAAAATATTGTTTTATTACTGTTTTGACTTGTGAACTTTTTATTTTTTCCTTTCATTTGTTTGCTATTTTATTCAATTAAATTAGAAGATATTTTTTTCATTCTTTTTTTGAGTTTCTCCAAATGAATATTATTGCGCTCCATATTATAAAATAATACAGGCTTTATGTATGTCAAAGTATATGTTATCGAATAATAAAAAAATTATAAAAAAATTCTAGAATGGTACTCCCTCCGTTTAAAAAAGAATGACCTCCTTTCCTTTTTAGTTTGTTTAAAAAAGAATAACCTCTTTCTTTTTTTGGTAACAGTTTAAAATAAGTTTTCCACGTGTCATGTTTAAGTCCACAAGATCCAAGGACAATTTTGTACATTTAACTTAACTTTGATTTAGGACCACATGATACAAAAGTCTTATTTAAACTCTTAAACTTTGTGCCAAGTCAAACCAGGTCATTCTTTGTGAAACAGAGGGAGTAATATTTTCTCTTTTTCTCTTTTCTAGTATGAATTTCAAATTTAAATTGAATAAAATATTTAAAGTTACATGAAATGTCAATAGAGAATAAAGTTTTTGAAATATTTAGTATATTAAGAAAATAATAGTAATAATAGTTGAGCAAATTTACATTTTTCATTATAATAATACCGTTTACGTCGTTTTCGAACAATATATATTACTTCTTCTGTTATAATGTATGTCACAAGTATGAAATTAGGAGAGTCAACCAAATTTCTTATATGATTTTAAAGTATTTTTCAGTTGTTAATTATTGTGATTATAGTATTATTTATGTAACTTTCAATAATATTTGTGCAACATTTATGAATCCAATATATTAAATTACTTTCCAGACAAGAATTCTTATATCATATTGTGAATCATGATAGCTAGAAAAAGTAGAAATGGTGGCCCCCATTGCTATTTCATTGTTTATTTGAATAAAACTCGAGCTATAGAAAGTTGTAGCAGCCTGTGGCTTGATAAGCATAACTCTATGAAAGAAAATTTCCACAAGATTATAATTATCAAATATAAACTTCAAAATTCACAACACACAACACACAATCTTTGATTTAGTATAAAGTTTAGTATGTATGCTAGCTATATTTAGAGGGGAAAAACATTTGACTTACAGTCCAGTAGGTAAAAAGTCTTGCATTGTCATCTCTATACAAATTTGGACTAACCTGTTCTTAACCCCAAAAGGACAAGAAAAACAAAAGAAAAAAGTCACACGACTAGCAGATATAGTCACCTATGTTGCTCGAACTCTTCAAAAATGTCAACAGGTTAGGGTCAGATTCTCCAAAATTCTCCAAAAGTAGTGTAATTTTGGAGAATCTGACAAGGGTGTGGCATCGAAAGACACTTAATAGCACAATAATTTCAAACTTTTATTGCTCAAACCATAATTGAATAGTTCATCTAAACAAGAAAACTAGCTTCCATCTAGCTTCTATTTAATTTTACTGCTTTTGAACTACAATAAATTTAATTTTACTACCTATGTTTTAAGTAAGATTTAGTCAATTATTTGTAAGTCATGCTTTCCTATTATTTAGGATTTGTTTAGTGAACTGCTGGGTGTTGTGTTATTATTTTGTACTTTTTATTTTAGGCTCTTATATATCTAATTTGAAGTATTAATAAAACTGTTCTTCTCCTGCTTCTATTCATTTTTTTCTCTCTCTTTCTCTCGTCTTTTTTTCCAGGCACAATTTTTGATTTCCTTATGTGTTATTTAGCTTAAACAATTTTTTAAAACCTTCAATTGGTATCAAGAGCTTTATTTCTTAAGGGACCTGTGTGTGCGCACTCCAATAAGATTTTGTGAATACCATGAACGGGGAAGCAAGTTTTTCTTCAATGGACCACCAACTTTTGGTAGAGAAAGTTATCAAATCTAGGATGTTAGAATGCAGGCATAGCTGGAAGCTTTGGATCTCTGGGATGTTGTAGAAGATGAATACATCATTTCTCCCTTTCAAAACAATCCCACGATGATGCAAATTAAAAATCACCAGGAAAGGAAAATTAGGAAATCAAAGGCAAAGGCATGTCTATTTGCTACAGTTTCATCCACTGTCTTCACTCGTATCATGTCTTTGAATTCAACAAAAGAGGTACAGAATTATCTTAAGACTGAGTATGAAGGAGATGAAAAGATTCGAGAAATGAAAGTGTTGAATTTAGTAGTGAGTTTGATCTGCACAGGATGAAGGATAGTGAAACAATAAAGAATACATTGGCCGACTTGTTAACATATCCATTTATGTGAGATTATTGGGTTCCATTTTAACGATTCAAGGATCATTGAGAAAATCCTTGTAAAGGTACCTGGAAGATTTTACACGACCATTACAACATTAGAAAATACTAAGGACTTGTCTAGTATTATACTAATAGAGATCTTAAGTGACTTTCAAGCACAAGAGTATCGATGTGTTATGAGAGAAAAAGGAGATGTTGAAGGAGATGTTGGGTATGTAGCAATATTTAATGGAAAATGTTGGGAAGATTAAAAGAGAGGAACTTGAATAGTTGGGAACTTGAAAAAATTTCTTATGCTTTAGTGAAAAGACATTTGTCCCTCATCGGTGATGGAACGAAAAATAGGAGAGTTGAAATATAGAAACACTCCTCTAATTGTTAAAACGGTTGGAAAGAGTGACCCCCTCGCGCCGTCGTCTTTGCTCGTTCGGCTCATCTTCGGCTTTTGAAAATGATCAATCGAGAGATTATTTTTTGGACAAAGTTTGTTTTAATTAAATAATAATTAGTTGATAACATAAACGTTTTCAATTATTTAGTTGAGATTAACCAAAACATTTCAATTTTTTAGTTGAATAACCTGACCCGACTCGGATCCGCGCGACCCATTTTATTTAAATCTTTCCCGATTTTATTTGAATTTACCACTGTTTGGAAATGTCTATTATGAAAGGTTGCAACTTTTAGGAACAACCAGGATCATTTGAAAGGTTGTAAACTTTCATTAATGGTCGTGTGGATTTCTGAAAGGGTTACAACCTTTTAAAACCTATTCCTCTTGCCTATAAATACCATTCATTCCTCAGAATTTTTTCTCACGAATTTTTCTGATTTCTTCTTGTTCTGCACAAAAATTTCTTCGTGTACTTTATTGTTGTTGAGTGGTTCGCTGAAACCAGAGTTTTTGGTATCTACACGCTCGTGATTGAGATAATTTAATATTGGGAGGACATATTCCAAATCAAACCTCGGATACTAGAGGGGAATAATTTCCTTAAGGGGGACACTCTGAATTCAGTGGACTTGATCTTTTTCTGTTCAATTTTTTTTTCAGATTCTGATACGTTACAAATTTTAGTTTTTTCTGAATTTGTTGTGTTCATCTTTGGTACTGATTTAGTAAATTTTTGTTACTTCGTGTTTCTGTAAAGTTTTATCAGAATCAGCAATTCTGGTTTTTTTAAAACACAGATTGCCATCAGGAGCCTTACTTGTCAAGCATGAAGATAATGAAGTACCAACCAACCGATGGATAAGGTGCATCACACAACAAAAAAATCAAAATAGTTAGCTTCAAAGGAAACTACCCTCCTTGTACGCATTGCAACAAGATCAGACACACACCTTTCAAGTGTGAGAGAAGGCTTGAAGCTAAGTGTAGTAAGTGCAATCAGTTTAGACTTCAAGCAATCATTTGGAAGAACAAAATTCAGCAACATGATGTAGATGGTCGAGTTGTAAATGTACATGAGGAGGATCAACTCTTTGTTGTATCATGTTTTGCAAGCAATGTTTCTAGAGAGTCGTGGTTGATTGATAGGGGATGCACAAATCACATGACTCATGATAAAGAACTGTTCAAGGAATTGAAGCCTACTTGAGTTGCAAATGTTCTAAGGTCACATTCAAGCAAAACAAATTAGAATTATAGTAGTTGAGACACAAACATGTACAAAAACAATAACAAATATTCTTTATGTACCTGACCAAGACCGAAACTTGTTAAGTGTTGGTCAATTGTTAGACAAAAGGTTTCAAACTTTATTTTGAAGATAAATATTGCTTGATCAAGGAACCCTTAGGGAAGGACTTGTTTAGAGTCAAAATGAGAGGAAAATGTTTCTCATTAGATCCATTTGAGGAAGAGAAGATGTTGTATTCAACAAAAGAAAATGTCTTTGAGTTATGGCATAAGAGAATCGGGCACTATCATTATCAAGGGCTTGTCAAGATGCTGAAATGAAAAATCTTGGTCTTATGACCTATTTTTCTGGAATAAGATCAAGAAAAGCAAAGTTGAGTGTTCATTTGCCAAAATAAATACGCAAAGGAAATTCTGAAAAAAATTCAGGTGGAGGAATGGAAGTCGATGAGCATGCCGATGAATATAAAAGAGAAGACCAATAAAGAGGATGGAGCCGACAAAGTTGATGAATGTTATTATAGAAGCTTGATTCGATGTTTAATGTAACTCACTACAATAAGGCCTGATATTTTATTTGTTGTAAGTCTTTTATCTCGTTTTATGCACTGTGCATGTGAAGTTTATTTAAGAGCAACAAAAATAATATTAAGATGTATCAGAGGTACTATTTATAAACACTGAGTAAGTACTAAAAGAAGATACTTTATTAATGAACTCAAACAAGTATTAAATAGAGTTACAAAGAGAATAAGAAGACTCCTAAATAAACACTAATAACGTAATATAAATAAATAATGACTGCTGCAGTCTCCTAACTAAACTAAACTAACAGTAGCTAACAAGGCTGAGTCGTTCAGTGCCAATACGCCCCCTCAAGTTAGACGATTGGTCACTAAGCCTAACTTGAATAGATTTTGCTGGAAAGCAGGTTTAGGCAGTGCCTTGGTGAGAGTGTCAGCGATTTGATCGGCACCATGGACATGAACAACCTGAACCTTCTTTATTTCTACATGGTGGCGAACAAAGTGAAAATCAACTGCAGCATGCTTCACACGACTATGAAAGACAGGATTTTTGCTCAGAAATGTGGCTCCAAGATTGTCACAGTAAATGGTAGGCAGCTGGTGCACTGGAAAGCGCAGCTCAGTGAGAATATTGGTCACCCACAAGGTTTATGAAAGAGCATTAGCCACTGCCCTATATTCCAATTCAGTGGAGGAGCGAGAGACAGTGTTTTGCTTCTTCGAGGACCAACTGATCGGATTGGTACCAAGGAACAGGATGTACCCAGATATGGAAGTTCTGTCACAGATATCCCCACCCCAATCTGCATCAGAGTATACATGCAGATTGAACTCCTCAATGGAGGTTACACGGAGGCCCAGCTGGATAGTTCCACGCAAGTAACGGAGAACACGCTTCACAGCTTTCCAATAAAGTTCTGATGGTGCTTTCATAAATTGGGATAACTTATTCACCGCATAGGCGATGTCTGGTCTAGTAAAAGACAAGTATTGAAGCCTGCCTAAGACCCGACGATAGCGTATTGCATCAGTCAGGTGAGTGCCATCAGACAATGTGAGTAGCTCGGATGCACTCATTGGTGTGTGAACACTTTTGCAATCGTTCATTAGCTCATCATTCAAAATCTCGTTCACATAATTCGATTGGGTGAGAATTAAGCCGTCAGAGCTGCGTATAACTTCAACACCCAGAAAGTAGTGAAGATTTCCCAAATCCTTAATAGAGAATTGAGAAGCAAGTGAAACAATAACCTGATCGACACTGAAAGTGTTGCTGCCAGTGACAATAATATCATCGACATAGACAAGGACGAACATTGTGTCACCGAGACCTTGTCTGACGAGTAGCGAAGCATCTGATTTCGTCTTAACAAAGCCTATGGATGAAAGGTAACCCGTGAGGGCATTGTACCACGCCCGAGGGGCTTGTTTCAATCCATAGATAGCCTTGCGCAGTCGACATATATGAGTTGGTTTGTCATCATTAAGGAACCCTGGAGGTTGTGCCATGTACACCTCCTCTTCCAGGTTCCCCTGGAGGAACGCATTGTTAACATCAAGCTGACGGAGATTCCAATTATGGCAAAGTTCCACAGAGAGGATAATCCGGACAGTGGTAGGCTTGACAACCGGGATGAAGGTCGCATGGAAGTCAATGCTCGACCTCTGAGTGAAGCCTTTTGCAACTAGCCGTGCTTTGTATCTATCAACAGACCCATCTGCTTTTCTTTTTATCCTGAAAAGCCACTTGCAAGAGACAATATTTTTGTTTGGGTCAAGAGAAACAAGTTCCTATGTTTGGTTTTTAATTAAAGCATCAAGTTCATGTTTCATTGCATCACGCCACTGGGGATGTTTTTGAGCTTGTTTGGCAGTAATAGGTGTGATGATGGGGTTCAGTTTGGCCAGGTAATCAAAAATTTGTTTGGGTTTAGTGATGTTGTTTTGGGATCGCGTGATAGCACGTGTAGGGGGAGACGGATAATGAGGCAGTGAAGGAGCAATATCTGACTCAGAGATAGGGCAGGCTGGTCGAGGGGCCATGGGTGTTGGTGGAATGGTGTTTCTGCGTTGATAAACAAGGAGGGGACGCGGGCTGCTATTTGTGTTTAAAGGTGTGTGGATTGGTGAACGTGGAGGGAGGTATAGTGGTGTAGTGCGTTTGGCATTACATGGAGAAGACGGTTCCTGGAGAGTGGGAATTGTAGAAGTTGAGGGAGATAGAAATTTACCTGGAGACGATGATATTGCAGGAGGTGAAGTTGCTTCCGCCGCTGATTCACTTTCGGAGTAGGATTGGGATCTTGAGTTGGCCTGTAACTCTGTTGGGGAAGAAGAAGGCATTGATCGGTAGTCTACAGGTGTGTGCAGGTCTATGTTTAAGGGATGGGGCAGACCAGTAACGGCAGGAAAGGTGGGTGTGGGTCTGAAGGATTTAAGATTGTGGTATTTTCCCATTCTAGATGAGATGATTTTACGGCAATATTAGAGAATAGAGTTTTAAATGGAAAAACACTCTCAATAAATCGCACATCTCGGGACAAATAAACCTTACCAGCAATTGGGTCAAAGCACTGGTGACAATGATGAGAAAGGGAAAATCCAAGATAGACACACGGGCTGGATTTCGGTTCAAGCTTATTTTTGGAGTATGGTTTGAGCCATGGATAGCATAAACAACCAAAAATCCGTAAGGAGTTGCAATCAGGTAATTTTCCAAGTAATAGTTGGAATGGAAAATGATTATCCAGGTGAGAGGTGGGCAGACGGTTGATAAGGTAGACAGTATGATGACACGCGAAAGACCAGAATTGGGGTGGAAGGGATGCATCATGTAAGAGTGTTCTTCCTGTTTCGACAATATGGCGATGTCGTCGTTCTGCAAGTGCAACTCGTTGAGGTGTATATGGTGGAGTGGTGAGGTGTTCAATGCCGTGAAGTGAGAGATACGGGTCAAGACTTTTATACTCTCCTCCGCTATCAGAGTAGAGTGATAAAACTTTGGTGTCAAAATGTTTTTCCATCATAGGATGAAATTTTTGGAAGATCTCTTTGACTTCACTTTTATTTTTAACGTGTAGAGCCAAGTGTATTTTGTATATTGATCAACAAAAATACAATAGTACAACTTTTTGTCAAGAGATAAAATGGGTGATGGACCCCATAAATCACTAAAAATAATTTGAAGCGGTTTAGAGCTACACAAAGATAATCGGGTAAAAGGATGACGATGGGCTTTATTAGATAAGCAAGAATTACAATAAGAGAGTTTGTCTCGCTCATGAAACGGTAGCGAGAATTTGTTTAAAATAAACCTAAGGACCCTAGTGTGAGGATGACCAAGACGTTGATGTCAAGTAGTGAGAGGAGTGTATGTGGTAGTCATGTGAGCTTGGGGATATGAGACAGGCCACTCATACAGTCCATTGTTCTTTCGACCGTGCACCAGCGTTTTCCGCGTTTTCAGATCCTTAACAACAAAGTCAAAAGGAAAAAATTCAATGGACTTCAAATTATCTTGACAGAATTTAGAAACAGAAAGAAGCTTGCGTTTAATGGACGGGGCACACAGAGTATGTGTTAGCTTAAAAACATTATTTGATGCATTTAATTGAGTAGAACCAGTGTGAGAGATGGGAATTTTGTTACCATCACCCATGGAGACATCCTCGTTACCGTGGTATGGTTTTAGGTTGTGTGGCTCCATTGTGATGTGATGGGTGGCGCCTGAGTCAACTATCCAAGGGTTGGTGGCGGCAGTAAGTCCAGCAGCATAGTTGGCTTTGGCTTCAAAGTGATTGTGAGACTTTGAGCGGCAGACATTAGCTGTGTGGCCAACTCTATTACATAGTTGACATCGAATACCAGAGTTTGGATTGGAGTTGGACTGCCCCTGTGGTGGGGCGTTTGGACGTGAATTCTGGCGCCATTGTTGAGAATTGTTGTTCTGCCTGCGAGTGTTGCGATTATTAGCGTCGGATTTAGCGACAGCAGCAGTTATGGGACTGGACAGTTTCTTAACATCCTCGTGGCGAAGAAAGAGTTCATGGTCTAGCAGGTTTTCAAACAATTCCTCGTAGGAGACAGCCGTATCATGTGCACGTATGGCAGCAGAGATTTCTCGAAACTCAGAGCCTAGACCACTAAGGATTTTGACAATGAGTTCAAGGTTGGATACCGGAGAACCAGCAGTGGCTAACTCATCCGTAAGAGATTGAATAGTATGAAGATATTCGGTGATGGAGCGAGAGTCCTTGGTGACACGGGCAAGTTGATCACGCAGACTAAAGACACGGGTTTGGGATCTGTTTGCGTAAGTGGTATGCAGAGCATCCCAAGCTGATCTAGAAGAGTTGGCGGCAGCAACAGTGGAGGCAATAGTGGGTTCGACAGAAGCCATGAGGGCGTTCTGGATGAGCTGGTCTTGACGGAACCAAGTGAAGAAGGCAGGATTAGAAGATGTGTTTGTGCCAATGACGATCGTGCGAGTAGGAGCCGGAGTGGTCCCATCGAGATGACCAAAGAGGTTATAGCCATGCATAAGCATGGAGAATTGTGCTTTCCATGTAGCGAAGTTGTGGCCACCACTGAGTTTGATAGGTAATTGAGATGCAGGATTGAATTGAATAATGATGTTGGTACCCGTTGTGTTGTCAGCATTAACAACTCTGGGATTGTTGGTACCATTAGGATTGGTCATTGTTGCTGATCTTTCTGATCTGTGTGAGAGAAGCACAGAAGAAAATTTTTTTTTATCATTCTCGTTAGAGCTTATAGAGCCCTGATACCATATAAACACTGAGTAAGTGCTGAAAGAAGATACTTTATTAATGAACTCAAACGAGTATTAAATAGAGTTACAGAGAGAATAAGAAGACTCCTAAATAAACACTAATAACGTAATATAAATAAATAATGACTGCTGCAGTCTCCTAACTAAACTAAACTAACAGTAGCTAACAAGGCTGAGTCGTTCAGTGCCAATACTATTAACTATGGTGGAATGTTTGAGAAGTGCCCAAGATTCAAGTTACTTGGATTCTCATATAGTAATTAGGTTGGATGTGCAGATGATATGAGAAGTACCTCTTGCCATTGTTTCAGCCTAGGTGAGGAATATTCTCATGGTCATATAAGAAACAGGAAATTATTGCACAATCCATGAAGAGGTTGAGTTCATAGAAGCAACAGGAGCAGTAAACCATGTCTCGTGCCTGAGAAAGATCATGTATGATTTACATTTTTTTTAAAAACCAGGATGGAACCTGGTGATGTATATTGATCATGAAGCACACAAACCAGAAAAAGGGGGGACTATGCCTTACCCCGGATATACAACACATATTGCAAAACAATCAAGACAAAAAGAGAATGATCAAATGAAATACTATGATGCATTCTGAAGCTTAGTCCAAAAAACACCATTCAGCTAACAAACAAAATCGGCCTTATCGTATCTAATCCTAACATTTGGCAATTGCGATTCATCTAAGAGAAATGAACTTCTAGCATTTCCAGGCATATCTTCCATTTTTTCATGAAACGTTGGCTCATCCGAAGTGATAGCTAGCTTAGCAAGACAATCAGCCACCAAATTGCTCTCACGAAACAGTGCTCAAAATTTAAATCCACTTTGGTGTTTAGCATAGCCATGTATTCTACAATGCCCTTTAAGAATGTGTTTTGAGCATTTCCATTTTGTAACATCTTTACCATGAGCATGAAATCCTATTCCACTATTCCTTTTTTATAACCTCGTTTTACCAGCCACACCACAACATATTTGGCAGCCAGAGCTTTTGTAACATTGTGATCACTAGCAGCTATAGCACATGCAAATGCGAATATGAATTTCCCATCACTGTTTCTGGCGATCCCTCCTATTCCCGCTTTCCCATTGTGCTCTAGGTGGATGCCACTTGTGTTAACTTTAATCCTTCCATCCATAGGTTTATTCCAAATCACATACTTGATAGTGGTTTTGGGTCTCATCTTCTCCACCACCTCACACAATTGATTCCATGGCAAGTTCATCTTATGTTGTGGATAAGCTTTGTCCATAGCTGCCTTAATATTCCATAGGATTTGTTGCTCCATCCTTCTAATGTAAAATCTTGTTTGATTACCATATCTGCATGAGCATCTGGATCTTCTCAGTTTCCAACATATAGCCATTGGAGTTATCTGAATCATCATCTTTTTATTGCATTTTTCCATGGAGTTTGCCACTAAATCTTTCAGGAAACTTTGCACAGATTTGCTTGTGTATTTGATTCCCAAAGCCTGTCCAAAAAATGTCCAGAGTCTTTGAGCAGGTTCACTATCTATGAAAAGATGCTTCATTATCTCTGGCAAAGGTGTGTCACAGCATAAACAATTCATCGACATTCTGTTTCTGAACCTGCAAATAATGTCATTGAAAGGAAGTTTAGCCTTAAGAAGTCTCCAAGCCAAAAAGGACAATTTGAAAGGTATGCACTTATACCAGATTTTAATGAAAAGGGAGTTTGGATTTCTTTTGTTCCTGATACAATCCCAAGCTGAATTAATGGTAAATGCACCATCTTTGGTAGCTTTCCATGTTAGAGTATCCGATCTTGTATTGGAGCCTATTTTGATGTGAGTAATGTATTGAACCATCCATTCTGTTAGTAGCTCCTCTAGTATTTGATTATCCCACGTCCGATTCTGAAGAACTGATTGACTTTAGTTCTTTTGGAATGCGTTAGACCAGGGGTATATGTTGCTAAAGCACCATATCCTGTCCAATTATCCCACCAGAAGCTGCAGTCACCCTTGTGAATATTCCAAATCATGTTATTTTCTACCTTAGACCTTGTTTTGGTAAGGGTTTTCCATATGTGAGAGTTACCAGACACCCAAACCTTTTTCACCAGATGAGCAGTTACACAATGCTTAGCCTTTGTGAATTTTGCCCATAAGGGATCTTGTTCTCTGAATCTCCACCATCTCTTGATATTGAGAATTTCACATACATCTTCCATTTTCCTCATACCTAGTCCTTTTTCATTAATAGGATAACACATGTTTTGCTTTGCCAGACACTTAGTCTCTTGATAAGCATGTACTTTCCTCCATATGACAACATTTTGCTTTGCCAGACACTTAGTCTCTTTACGACTTTGGAAAGAATTTTTTCAAAACATTCATTTCTTTCCTTTCCTAGATAGATGGGACAACCCAAATATTCAAACGGGAATTCCTTGTTGAGAAATCCATTGGAGCTTCTGATCTTGTTAATTCTACTTGGACCCGTTCCAGGTGCTGTTAAGAAGAAACACTTATTTTTATTCATCTTTTGCCCGGAGCTTCTCTCATACCATTGAATTTGCCTCATTATCATCTTTATCGATTTAGTGTTTCCACTTGTGAAAATCACTATATCATCTGCATAAGAAAGATGGTTGATAATTGGACCCCAATCTGACAGGGAATACGGTAAAAAATGTTCATTGTCCATGAGTTTGTTCAACTGTCTAGCTAAAACTTCGGTAACAATAATAAAAAGAGAAGGGGAGAGAGGATCACCTAGCTTGAGACCTTGAGAAGAGGTAAAGAAACCGTTTCTGGTTCCGTTTATGATTATAGAGTACCAAACATTAGAAATGGTCCCCATAAACAACCCCGTGACCTCTTCAGAAAAACCAAACTTATGAAGAACATCAACAATAAAGGGCCAAGACATTCTATCATAAGCTTTGGACATATCTAATTTAATAACAATGTTTCCCCCAACATTTTTACACTTAATATCTTGAACAATTTCTTGAGTTAATAAAATATTTTTAGTGATGAGTCTACCCTTCAAAAATCCACTTTGGTTTTCAAAGATCATGTTAGGCAGTAACGAATTAAGCCTTTTAGACAAAATTTTAGTGATGATTTTTGAGGAAAAGGTGCTAAGACTAATAGGTCTTAGCTCAGTTAAATTACTAGGGGAATCTACTTTCGGAATAAGTACTAAGAGGGTATGTAAGAAGAACTTAGTCAATTTTCCTTTCAAGAAAAAAAACTGAACAAATTCTATAACATCCTTCTTGACTATTTCCAAACATGAGTGAAAAAACTTACCAGAAAATCCATCTGGACCAGAAGCACTTTCAGGGCTCATATCAAATACAACATCTTTATTCTCTTCCTCGGATGGATATTTAGTAATGCTCAGGTTGTCATCATGAGTAATGTATTCCGGGATGCATTCTAAGATATTGTAATCTATGATTTTGTGCTTGAGGTTGAGGATGTGTTCATAATGTTTGATTGCTGCCTTGGCAATCTCGTCATCCCCTGTTATCCACCTACCTCGATTATTCTTAATTCTATTTAGTTGCAGCTTTCTTCTTCTGTCTCTGATCACCGCATGAAAGTACTTGCTATTTCTTTCACCTTCTTCAAACCAATTGGTTTTGGCCTTTTGCTTTAAAAGATTGTCCTGTTTATTAAGCCATTGGACATATTGGGCATGACCTTTGTTCAGCTCTTGTCTACTATATTCTGATTTGCTCATCATATCCTCATCCTCAAGATACTGCATTTTAGCTTCCCAAGTCTTAACCTGGTCATTAACATCCCTGATCTCATTTCTGGACCATTGAGAAAGTCTTTTCCCAACCCTTTTCAGTTTTTGTTGAAGTCTCCACATAGGATTTCCCTCGACAGGTTGATCCCAATCTTATTTAACCACATCTTTGTAATCATCTTGAGTTGTCCAGAAATTTTTAAAACTTAAAATATTTTCGATCCCTACCCTGGTTATTTTTGCATATGAAAACCATTGGTCGGTGATCAGACCCAGTGTTAGCCAAATGTCTCATAGAACTATTGTTATCCTGTTGCGCCCACTCATCATTGATGAAAACTCTATCCATTCTTTTCCATATTCTTTTACCAGGTCTCTTGTTGTTACACCAGGTGTACTTAGAACCAGTATACCCAATGTCAATCATCCCACAAGAATCCATGCACTCACTAAAGTAAAAACTTTTAGAGTTCCTGTGAGGCAGTCCTCCCAATTTCTCTTCTGGATGTAAGATAACATTAAAATCTCCACCAATAATCCACGGTGCTTGGATGATCTTGTTTAAATTTTCAAACTCCTCCTAGAGAGCCTTTCTTTCAGCCATAGTATATTTAGCATACACAGTTGTGACAAAGATCTCGTTGGCATACTGATCCTTCTTAATACTAAAGGTGATATGTTTCTCATGACTCTGAACAACCGAGACAATACAATTGTCTGTCCAGAAACACCACAGTTGACCATTAATATTACTAGTGCATTGAGTAAAACGAAGGTACCTCTTATAACCTTCGACCTTGTTCTGGTTTACCATAGGCTCTGAGATAACCACCAAATCCACTTTGTAACTATTGACAAGTCTTTTGAGTCTATGTATGGCCTTCTTCGACCTCACTCTCCTTATATTCCATATGATTGCACTAATCATAAAGATTTTTGGTTGGTTATGGGAATTTTTTAAAGCTCCTATTTTTCGTGTTATCCTTGTAATTTTTTTTGTGTCTGCTTCTACCTCTTTTAACATGAGATATACCAACTTTACCACTGAGTTCATCCATGTGTTGTGCAACATCACTATCCGAGTTATAGTCATGAATGAAGTCCAATTCCTTGCCGTTGTACTATCATTCTTGTCGACAACCACACAAATATTGGAATCTCAAACAATCCGGTGTTTCACAAGAAGACAAAGCATTTCAACATTAAGTTCTATTTCCTAAGAGAAGTGTAGCAAAGGGGAGAAGTGACTCTAGTCTACTGCAAGTCTAAAAACCAGCTAGCATACCTGTTTACTAAGCCTTTACTGATCAGCAAATTCGAGCTTCTTAGACAGAAAATTAGGGTTTGCAGTATCCAAAGAAAGGAGGAGCGTTAGGAATCTGCTTTTGAATTGCAGTAAAAGACTCAGTCAATTAGTTGTTAGTCATGCTTTCCTATCATTTAGGAGTTTTTTAGTGAACTTCTAGATCGTGTGTTGTTATTTTTTACTTTTAATTCTAGGATCTTATATAATTAATCTAAAGCATAAATAAAAGTGTTCTTCTTCTGCTTCCATTCTTTTTTCTCTCTCTCATCTTTTTTGTTTCAAGAACAGTCTTTGATTTCCCTTTGTGTTATTTATCTTAAATAGGTTTTTAAGACCTTCAAATACTATTAAGATTTGAATCAAAAGAACCAGCAAGAAGCCAAATCTGAGACTATATCTCACTCTTGCTCTTTGTTTTGAATAGTTAGTTCGGGTTTTTCTTTTGAATTTTAGATTTCTTATGATATTTGGCCTTCTGTCAAGTTCCAGTTGGTTAAGTCTAGTGTAAGAGTGGTCTGCGGGATTCGAAGTAATGTTGTCTTTAAAATTTCGTATCTTCTCTTTACCTGGTGATGGTAGAAGTAGTGTTAAGTTGTATACTCTTTATCAATTATCTAATTAGTTGTTGCAATATTTACGCTACCGCTATGTTTTGTTGCTATTTGTCATATTTGTGTTTTTTGGGATAGAGTTGAGGCCAAGTGATTGCAACAATAGGAACAATTTTAAATATTTGTAGCTTCTTTATTTCTTTTGCAAAATATGTAGATTTTGGAGTAAGGAAGAAAACAGAACAACAACTGTAGGAAATCAATGCAGGAAATTGACTATAATAACATGAAAACAATTTAACTTATATACGCTGCGATGTTTTCAATATATGTTACCCTATCCTTCGTGAAATTTATTTAGCCAATACATGTAATGGTGTTTCTGTCGAATTGATACTTTGAGTAATTTATATCCATTTGCTATGTATTTCTCAAATATCTCCCCTTTTGAGCTATGCGATGCTTTCAATGTCCATTGGTAGGTTGTTAACAATTAGGAAACCTTAATGTTCTACATTTCCTTCTGGAAAATTTTAGTCTTCATTGTATTGATATGTTTACATTTAATTACTGGAATTATCTTCCTTATTTTGGTACTTTTGGTTACTGAAAAAGAATAATGTTTGGGATTCTCAATATGCACAACCTCAATTGTTATTACGGACCATTTATTACAAGTTAGGCATAAGGAAGTAACAAAGATGGTATGCAACTTTTCCAAGTTTTTGGGGGGCCTCAGTGATTCAGATTTTGCGTCAAGTGGATATGCCAAACTCAGTCAGGTATGTTGTAGTACACTTTTGTCTAAGTAAATTCTCATTATTAAGATAACTTCACCATAAAACTATCACCTTTTGGCTGTTAAATTGTGGAATTGATGTGATAAGCTCTGC
Organism: Solanum sitiens; assembly: GCA_016801875.1. Taxonomy (NCBI): domain Eukaryota; kingdom Viridiplantae; phylum Streptophyta; class Magnoliopsida; order Solanales; family Solanaceae; genus Solanum; species Solanum sitiens. The sequence goes on along the minus strand of JABWTJ010000035.1, from coordinate 887,307 downwards.
TTCAGTTGTTTGTTGTAGTATCTTCCTCTCTTTCTTCTCAATATATTTGTCGTTCAATAATAATAATATTCAATTTTCAGGTACCTTGAAATCTTCCTACACCATAAATTTTGGGATCGGAGAAGCTTGCCTGGACTCTAATTTACAATCAAGTTGTTCTAGATTAAGATATTGTCATCTTGAACAAAAAACTCCCAACACCTTTAACTATTTGGCTTGTTTTATCACTAGTACTACAACAATATTTTTGAGCACTGTTTCTGCACTCACACTTGTGTCTACTGTAAATATTATGAAGCTTATATAGAATAGTATGATATTAAGATTTTATTCCAGTAGTCTTCTTCTCAATCATTTGTTTACGTTTTTCATGGACCACACAAGTTTTTCTCTACAAGAAAACACATTGCAACAACGTACGTTAAAGATACTTTTCAATTGAACTAATAAAAGGCAACCCAAGCATCACAATACATTATGATATTCCTTATCCAATTTATATTTCCTTCCTTTCTTTATGACCAAATATATTAGAGATACTTATCACTTCTACTAACAAAAATCAACCCAAGAATCACGGTATTTAATTATATTCCTTAGCCAACTTATATGTCCTTCTTTATAATTGAAAATCCTCGAGGGCCAGTGATATAAAATTTAAAACTGTGGAAATCATAAGCATGTCCATCTACCCTCCTTCACTTAAATATCAAGCATTATCGCATGCCATATGATTGAAAATTCTCTTCTCCTTTTACACTAAAATAGTAACATTTAACATTGATGCGTGACATTACTGTACATGCATTTCGATGCACAAAACAATTGTCATGAAAGTTCTTTAAAATGAATTTAAAGATACAATTAGTACTTAATACTTTATAGCGTCTTCAACAAACTTATGCCCATAAAATTGTATTGTATTTTGGTCTCTTTAATGAAACCGGATGATAACCTATATGGCTGAGACTCTTCAATAATGATAATTGGTGAAGCAACAGTGAACACATTTTTCTTAGTTAGTAATGATCATTTGAAACAGAGTTGTACATGCATAAGTTCCTTGAGGAAGACCTGAAATATTAAGTACCAAATGGAGCTTCCTAACTGATTTGCACACTTCCCCATGAGAATTCAAATACAGTACAACTACTTTGATGAAGAGCCAAAAACTTTAAAAAGTATACTAAAATACTACTTGCTGGAAGTAGACATTATGAGCATATCATTTTAGAATAGAAATGTATCAGCATTTTAACTTCACTTCATTCCTCATTACTGACCGTAAGGGAAAAGACCATGTGTTGTAATGGACTCATAGCTGTCAGGAGAGAATAGATTCTTAGAGTTACAAGTTTTTTAAAAATTACTTGTTAGATATTGGAAGAAAAAATCAGTAGAAAATATGCACATACGATATCCATATATTCATATATTTTTGTCACGACCCGTTCTTACACCCTGGACGAGGCCGATACTCAAGGACCATTGTTGGTTTCCAAGCGAACCCTCATCCTGGACGGCTAAAAGCGGAAGACTACTCAAGCATACATAAGTATTAAATTGAAAGAAATGTCGAAAAAAAGTTTACTGTATCTCAAAACTTAATCACAAAACTTTTCCGAATATATTAAGTATGAAACATACTTTTTAATAAAATATCTGAAACTAAAAGACTCTCCAAAAATTTCAATCTATGAAGCCTCTACTATTGAAAGATGAGTGTTGTGACAAGACACATCACTCCGCAAAAGAACTACTACTTAAAACTAATAAAACGGGAGTACTCCGAAAGCAAGGAGGTCTCACTCATAAGCAGACGAACAGATGAAGTGATATCATCATACTCTTGTTGAGGATCATAATAACCTGTATCTACATCATTAGAAGATGCACGTTGAATGACATCAGTACATTGAATGTAAAAGTATGTCATATAGCTGAATTACAAATAACTGAAAGAAAAGATTGGAATAGATAACAATGTACTCAAGTAGAATATATAGAAATAAAGGAATTAGATCTTTAAAACTTTATAGAATACTTTCTCATCTTTGAACTAACATAATAAGTTATATATAAAAATACACTTTGACTCTATTTGAGAGATTATTTAACCGAAAATCATCACTATAAGCTACGTGATGATACGACATGTCGCCCTCGTTGCCATAAAACTGACATAAAACCACATGATCTAAATGTGGAGTCTGATGTATACGCCCTATCAAGAGAACCCAATACATCCAACCATAGGTGTAGAGGTATATTGGTGTGATCACTAAAATGATGCCCATGGAGGGGACTTACTACTTACGTGGCTCGTAGTTCTGGGACTATATGGGAGACTGACCCTTGTCCAACTCGGTATTATGCTACTCCCAATATATTAAATGATTAACACATTATGATTGAAATGATGCAGTACTGGATAGCTCAAAACTGACATGATAACTGAAAATGCACATTAATATATTGATAATGACCCAATCAAAACTGAGGTATGTATATCTGAAATACTGAAATATCTGACCTAGTATTACTAATTCAAGAACTAAAGAACTACATAACTTGGGTTATGAATTTTATGCTAGAAACCAAGTAATCAAATGGTAATCTAACTTGGAATATTTAAATATCTAATTCATGACAATATGCTGATGTTTCTAGAAATCCTACGTCTAGTTAATCGAAGGGAACCATGAGTTGACTGAATTCTACTGACCTAATCGGCAAAAAGAACTCACTAGTGAAATTCCACATACCTGGTCACTAATTCCACGGAGAGATCTTATCATTTTGGGGTTGAAACTAACGGAACGTTGTTGCGTTCTTGAACTAGGGTTCTTTACTTCTTTCTCCCCTCAACATTATAGTTTCTATGTTTTGATGAATGATTTGAATTAGGTAAATTATAATTATATTTCTAGGCTATAAATAACTAAAACCACATAGTTGACGGTTAAAAAGATGTAGTTCAGGGGTCCAACTAAATATAGGAAATGATCAAAAGACCCTGACTTAAGTGCTGTCAGAGTCGGTGACGGATGACACCGATGGACTGTTGATGGACTGACGGTCCGTGGTCTTGAACCATCCATCGTGAGTGGGAGCAGTTTTCCTGGGGTCTAATCAACAAACAAGGACCATGAACCGTGGCCTAGCCTACGGACCGCAGGTCCGGCCGTGGGTCGACACTTAGACTGTTGTTTGGAATGGTTGTGAGGAGGAGTTGCAGTTGATTACCAATGACCACACGCAGGGCATTGGGTCACCCTACGGTCCATGGGTTGCACCTCCAACTTCTAGTAATTTGCACTAAGGTCTATTTAAGGATACGGGTGTTACATTATCACCCCCTTGGGAACATTCGTCCTTGAATGAATACTGACTAGCTAAAAAATGGAGGGAAATAGTTGCAACCCTACCAAAAACCACTAAGACTGATTTCTGACTGAACTGTGTTCTAAGAACATGAAAATACGATGAAAAAGCAAGTAAAAACTAAAAGGAACATAATACTAAGACTGTATAAATGCATGAATAATACCTCAAGCATGAGTGGAATCGGAAGGAAAGAGGTGAGTATACTTGGCCTTCATGGATGCTTCTACTTCCCAAGTAGCTCGCTCTATAGTCTGTCTCCTGCACAAAACCTTGGCTGAAGCGACTTTCTTGTTTCTTAACTTTCTTATGCGACGATCAAGAATCTCAACTGGTACATCCTCATAAGTGAAACTATCTTTCACAGTCACACTTTCTTATAATACTATGGATGATGGATCACCCGCACACTTCTTCAATAGTGAAATGTTAATGACCGTATGCACTGGTACTAGTTTTGCTGGAAACTCTAACTCTTAAGTCACTTTACCAATCATTTTCATAATCTTGTAAGGGCCTACATATCTAAGATTGAGCTTCCCTTTCTTGCAAAATCTCATCACCCCTTTCATAGGTTTCAATTTCATGAAAATCCACTCATTAACTTTGAACTCTAGTTCCCTTCTGCTTACATCTTCATAAGACTTCTAGCGACTCTGCGTTTTCTTAAGTCTATATCTATTGAGTTGCACTTTATCAATAGAATCCAGAACAGAATCTTACCCTATCATGGATGCTTCTCCTACATCAAACCAACCAACTGGAGATCTACACCTATACCCATATAATGCCTCATAAGGGGCCATCTGAATGCTGGAATGGTAGCTATTATTGTAGGCGAAATCTATAACAGAAAGATGATCATCCCAACTACACTTGAAGTCCATCACACTAGCTCTCAGTAATTCCTCTAAGTTCAGAATTGTATGCTCTACTTGAACATCCGTCTGTGGTTGAAATGATGTGCTAAGGTTAATCTGAGTATGAAGACCTTTCTGTAATGACTTCCAGAATTGGGAGGTAAAATGAGGACATGTATATGAGATGATAGACAAAGGAACCCCATGTAACCTAATATCTCATTAATGTAAAACTTAACATAGTCCTCCACCGAATCTGTAGTCTTAACTGCCAAAAAGTGAGAAGACATAGTGACTTTGTCAAATATTATCCAAATGGAGTCATGCTATTTGCGAGTACGAGGTATCCCTGTAATGAAATCTATGTTGATCACTTCACGCTTACAAGTAGGAATGTCGATCTCTTGAGTCATACCTCCTGGTATTTCATGTTCTACCTTCACTTCCTAACAATTTAGGCACTTAGCCATAAAATCCGCTATATCACTCTTCATACCATTCGATCAATATACTTCCCGTAGATCAAGGTACATCTTAGTAGCACCTGGATGAATAGAATACATAGAGTTATGGTCTTCTTCAATAATTGACTGTCTCAACTCGCCTACATTAGGTACACATTCTCGACCCTGATAGCGAATAAACCATCTCCCCCTCGGGAGAAAACCTCAACCCTCTGTTGGTGGATTTAACCCTTAGTTCAAGAAATATCGGATCACTATCATGCTTATACTTAATCCCCACTACCAATGAAGATTTTAACCCATTCTAAACTATTACACACCTATTTGATATGCTCATAAGACGAATTCCTAGGCAAGCAAGTCTGTGAACATCTTTTGCTATTTTCTTTATTTCTTCCTCAACATGCTCTACACTACCAATTAATAGTCTGCTAAGAGCATCTGCTACTACTTTGTCCTTTCAAGAATCGTAATGCACACACATGTCATAATCCTTGAGGAACTCAAGCAATCTTCTATGGTAAAGATTTAACACTCTCTGGGTGAACACATATTGAAGATTTTATAGTTTGCGAACACATTTATGTGAACACCATACAAGTAATGTCTCCAAAACATAAGTGCAAAACCCATTGTTTCTAGCTCGAGGTCATGAGTTGGATAGTTCTTCTCATGCAAATTAAGTTGTCTACAAGCATAAGTTATAACCTTACCTCGTTGCATCAATACACAACCTAAGAGGACCCCGGATGCATCACAATATATAGCATATCTGTGTGAACCCTCAGTAGTGTTAAAACATGAGTTCTAGTCAACCCAGTTTTCAGTTCTGCGAAGCTTTTCTCATAATCATCTGACCACTGCAACTTGACCTTTTTCTGCATCAACCTAGTCAATGGAGAAACTATGGATGAAAATTCTTCCACAAACCTTATGTAATAACCACCCAAAAAGAAACTTCTGATATATGTAGGAGAGACAGGTCTGGGCATTTCTTTACTACTTCTTTTTGTTGGAATCCAATCAGACCCCTTTGCTAGACACAATGTGACCATGGAAAAAAACGAATTGCAACCAAAACTCGCATTCGCTAAACTTAGTGAATAACTATAAATCCTTAAGAATCTACAGAACAACCCTCAAATAACTCGCATGTTCTTTCTCATTCCTAGAGTAAATGAGGATATCATCAAGAAAGATGATAACAAACAAGTCCATATACTGCTTGATGTTCATGAAATATATGAAAGCTACAGCAACATCGGTTAGTCCAAATGATAGAACTAAATATTCATAATGATCGTACCGAGTTCTGAAGGTTGTCTTCAAAATATCACTATCTCTGTCTTTGAGGTGATGATAACTCGATCTCAGGTCTATCTTTGAGAAATGACTAGCATCCTGAAGTTGGTCAAACAAGTCATCAATCCTGGGGATGTGTTATTCATACTTTATTATGACTTTTTTAACTGCCTATATTTAATACACATCTGAGGGAACCAATCTTTCTTCTTCACGAACAACACTACTGCACCCCATGGCGATATACTAGGTTTGATGAAGACCTAATCTAGAAGATCTTTCAATTGCTCTTTACATTCGTTAAGCTCATATGGAGCCATTCTGTAAGGGAGAATATAGATAGGCTAGGTACATAGAAAGAGATCAATTCCAAAGTCAATTTCCCATAGGAACTCCGGGATGATCTTTGGAAATACTTCTGGAAACTTGTTTACTACAAGAACTGACTCAATAGTTGGGGTTTCAGAGCTAGAATCCTTGACCCAAACTAGATAATAGATATACCCCTTAGAAATCATCTTTTTATCGTTAAGGCAAGAAATGAATTGACCTATAGGCGGTAACCTACAACCTTGCTATTCTAAGACTGGTTCGTCTGGGAACTGAAAACAAACAATCCATGCCTAGAGCGACATGAAAGTCTACCATTTTTAACTCTACAAGATCTGTTCAAGTGACTTTCTGAAAGAATGTGATAGGGCAGTCTCTGTATACCCGTCTACCAATAACTAGATCAAGGACTTCAGTAGAGAATGAGAAGGGATCTGAGTGAGTTTATCGACTAACATCAAACTGCTATATAAAGAGTTACAAAAGAAAGATTAGCCTCTGGATATAACAAAGCATAAAAATAGAGATAAAGACTCGTAACATACCAGTGACGACATCAGGAGAATCTTCCTTATCCTGGCTAGCCTAAAGAGTATACAACCTGTTTTGGTGCTTGATACGCTCAAATTACACCTCCTAAAAAAGTATAAGCGGTCTTAATCAAGTAGAGAACCCAACTAGTAGGTTGGGGTTAATCCCACGAGGAAAATGGTTTACCCTTAACTTTAATTCACAATTACGTCTATTTAGCCAATGTTTTTCTGAAAACAAGTAATTAAAGGGGGGGGGGGTGAAACAAGTTCTTTAGACACTCTAAGTTACAAAGTAAACGAAATTAAATGTTGAGTTTTTATCAAGTTGTGAGAATACCTAGGGTATATCTGTTTCCCACAGGTTACAAGTAATTAAGGGGTGTGGGGTTGTGAAATAATCTCTTTCGAAAGTCTAAGTTAATAAGTAAACGAAATTAAATGTTGAGTTTTTATCAAGTTGTGATAATAACTAGGGTATATGTGTTCCCCATGGACCTTCGTTTTATCTCGTGGTTCCACAATTGGTAAGGTTTCAATGATCTTCTCCCATATCCTGAACTACACATCGGCGATCACCACATACGGTCCGTCGATATCCTCCGTAGGTCATCTTCTGCAGTTTTTTCCAGCTGCCTCATGTGTTTTCAACCTTGACATCTCTCCCGCAAAACAAAAATAAAACTTGTTAAAACTACTACAAAAAGGCTCTAGACACACACAAATCTTAAGTAAAATCTATTGAAAATACCGTGAAACCACGGTACATCAACACCCTCAATTTAAACTCGCTGTTTGTTCTCAAACGATGCAATATGACTAAAAAAAACATTTGTACAAAAGTATACACTTTTAAGCTCTAACAATCACATGGCTATCTTTCCTGATTGTTTCTTTGATTTAGTGCAGGCTTACTCTCTCAGGTTCGACAAGTTACATCATGCGGATCACATCATGACACAAAGTCACCATGCAACAAACACCTTCATTGTTTTTCCTCTCACCAAGGTACCAACTTTTTGATACCGCAACTAGTGCCCTCACTTCAAAAGAAATCCTCATTGTGACAATGATTATGAATTTGAGTACGAGGATCTTTGTTCAACACACACGCTCAAGAAAAAGTTCAAATACAGTTAGTACTCTTCCCTATAGGATTGCCCTTATTTTCACAGGTTCACCACACTAGACTCTAGGATCACTGTAGGACTTTCTTGGCTTGTAACGTAGGCTTAGAGTCAGGTGTGGTACATTTGGGTACATTTTTATTGACTTTTTACCCTCCTTGACATTACCGCTAAGCTTTCTACCTCTTTTCATTGCCTTTGACACCTTATTTTTCTTCTCTTTTCTTCTTTGCGTTCTCCCTTTTTCGATGTCACTTTCACTTCTTTTGCATCTTTTTCTCTTAAAACACTTTTCTTTCTTTTCTTTAATTTTCTTTTCTTTTTCAATCAATTGATAATTTCACAGAATCACATCTTTTGCTCACCTAAGCTTTTCTTTTCAACATCCAACTCTTTTCATACCCATTTTTGGGTCTTCACTCATAATAGCCACCCTCAACTCATGGCCTTTCCATGATATGAGGTACGCAATACCTGAGGTCGGGTCAGGTCAAAGACGAGGTTACTTACTGCATTAGCCACCCTCAACATAGTCTTTTGGCCTTAGTCAAGGTGCACACGTCCAAGGAGAAACTGGGGCAAAAAACATTAGACCCTAGGAAGGTGAGTTGGTGAATAATTGTTTTTTGTCTATTACAGGATCAACATATTTGGGTAAAAAGGGAAAATTCTTTTATTTGGTTAACTTCTTTTAGGCCATATATTAGTTATTTCGAACAAGGGCCTATGATCACTTCCTAGCTTCTAATAGAGATTCTCTCTGCAAGACTAACCGAGAAAGTTCTAGTTAGGTTCCAACTGTTTAACACTCAAATCTCCTTACACTATCTCTTGGCACATTATTACACTATCAGATTATCAACTTTCCCATTTTAGATTTTTGTTGAAGGTCATGCAGTGGGTGCCTATTTATGTCAAGCTTAGAGTCAACACATTCAACTTATTTTCACCTATACATGCAAGCACTATCCAGGAGGGGGTATCATTTTGTCAGCCATCATGCTTCATTTTTAATGCTTTTATAGTTTGTACAAATTTCGACAAGCTGGTTCAATAGAAAAGAAAATAGTCTCTTGGGGAAAAAGAACACAGGCAAGAAAACCCCAAGAGAGGATTGTGAGTTGGGCTACTCAGACTTACCCTATCACTCACTTTCCATTTACCCCACCCCCAACAAAAAAAACATACAATTGTCCCCAATGCATAAGAAATCACAAGTATAGGATGGTAGGTGAAGCAAACATGTGGTGCATAACACCACAAAACTATCAACATGCGGGTGGGTTTGGTTTCCCAAAACCCGCAAGATCATCAATTGGGTCACCCTCAGTAGTGCCCACATCAACGTCCGCACCATCAATAGTGCTCCTATCACCGATCACCGGTATATAACTTGATGCCCCAACAACAATCTCTGGTGCTCTTATTTGGTGTACCTCTTCATAAACTTAAGAGGCCCTCCTAGAACGCGCTAACTCCGTTCTCTCTCTCTTTTTCGCACGAGCCTCATCACCGGCCTCAATAGAGCGACTGCAACGGTGACTCTTGGCATGACCTCGATGCTTAGGCTGAGGCTCAGCAGGAACTTTGAACAAGGCCTCTAGAACTGTGTCCTCTGCTAGCTCAATGATAGCACTCTTTGGCTCAATCCCCCTCATCTCCAAGATGGCATCCACATCAACTTGAAAGATAGAAAGCTCAACCTAAATAGTAGTGAGATCATCGGTATGGGATGGTCATGCTAGCACACGTAGATCGAAGGTATCGAGACGTTGGTGGACCGCCTGAATTTTTTGCTCGTCTTGCTTGGCCACCTGCTTCTCTATGCGATCCTCAGCCTCAACAATGGATTTCTACATCCAAGGCTGAATGTGGTGGAACAGGGTGGCCATCTGTGCTTCTAACCTCTGGACTCGAGCTACAGGAACCAATACTGCAGATAGTGGTGTGGATCAAGACTAACTAGGGGCCTGCTGGAGGCATAGGTAGAAGAAGCCGGAGTGGGATTAGCAGGCTCAGGTGCAGTAGGTTCAGCCCCTTGGGCTCTCTCCAAAATGTCCACCAAATTCTCGCTGCCCAGTGGAGGCACCTCAATCCTGAGCCCTCTGCGTGGTGCCGCTACATTGGACTCATCCCTGATGAGACCTATATCAACTATCCCTACCAGTCTACGGAGTGTGTCACAATGCTAAATTGGCACTCCGGCGTCCCTGCAGAGCTGGAAAACAAGACATGCAAAGGGGTAAGTGGTAGAGGTCTTGAAGGCCCACTCATGAATTACTGATATAAGCACCCGAGCGAAGTCTATCTCCATTCCCGCTACCAGAGCTGCTACCAGCACCTTCCTATCCCATGTGACTACATTGTCAGCTTGTGTGGGCGATAACCTATGTCGGACTAGCATCCAGAAGAACTTGGCTACAAAAGTAAGGGTAGTCTTCTTGATCATCCCTCAGGGGTCTATCACTCAGTCTTCCCTCTCACCATTGGTCACCTCATGATGCTTAACACTCCGACCAAACTCGTCATTCTTTACAACCTACCACCTGTAATCAAACACTGGAGTATTATGTGTCCCTTGTGAGCCGGTAGTGGGGTTGTATAGGAAATAGTGGATGGTAGACACAGATATGTCAACCCGGCAGCCCGAACTATTGTAGAGGTGAGAGGATCCTGTTTGGCAGGTATTGCCCACCTGTCTATGGAACGTCAAAAAGTAGCTACGTAGGAAGCATAGAACTCCAGAAAATCTCCTTTCTATAGGTGCCGAAATCCCTAGCCATCCAGTCGAATTTCTGCAGACCGAATAGATTGTGCACCTCGGGAACCATTTGTAAACTCCCTGTGAGGACTCGACGCTCCACTGTAACCAGTTGGGTCATCACTATTTGTCATTTAGCATCTTCGCATCCCTATACACCTGGTATTGACCCTTGATGCACCACTGGTTTGGTTCATCTACAACAGGTGCGAGGTCATCTGTTCGGGGTGTGGGTGTAGACTCTAAACTGGTAGCCTCATCAAACGAGGCTTGGTGGTCTTAGCCCTGCGCTCTATTGGCTCCCTGAGAGGTGGAACCTAAAGCAGTGGCTGCTTTTGACCTAGAAGATTGGGCTAACCCTGTAGTGGAGGCAAACTCAGACCTGGATGCTGAGCCCTCTTCAGAACTAGAGGCAGCCCTGGATAGTGAGCCGGTCAGTGCGCGCTCCTCATCAGACTAGGAGGCAGTGAATACGCCGGCAATCACCTTCCAGGGGGTTCTCCTTATGACCCGTGATGATGCAGTCGATGTTGTGGAACCTGGAGGGACAAAGGCTGGGTCTTGCTCGTTATCAAAATCTACGATCATCCGACAAGATGGGGAAACTGACTTGGATTTTCCCCTCTTGGCATAGGCAATGTCCTTCTTGGGAGCCATCGGTACCAGGAGAGTAGTTGTTAGTCTCAATTCAGCATAACTATACACTCAAAAAACAGTGGGGCGAAGAAAACTTGAGAATCTACAAACACAGACTGTAATTACAGAGTCAGATCGAAGGACACTATCGATGGTCTAACCGAAGGTACGTCGATCATGTCCGTCGTCTGACACTTAGAATTATTCAAGAAAGGATGGAACAAACTTCTCTGGTGGAAATGACGGACGTGCAGTACGGACTGTCGATCAAATCGACGGACCATAGTCCTCTTTCATAATCTGTTACTTAGATTTAATTTAGATTTTGATGAAATTAGGTCCTCTAAATGAAATGACGGACATGAAGAACTGTTCGTCGATCAGTCGACAGACCTAGTTCACTGACATCGTTTTGTACTTACGCATTCCCCATCGACGTTTGTTTATCAGTCGACGGGCCGTAGACGGGGTCTGACATATTTTAGGCCTTTTACGAGTTCTAATTTTTAGTTCCTTTAGTAATTCCTTCATACACAATCAAGTTTCAGATATGCATTTAACATTATCATTCCTAAGGTTTCAATTTCATACAATTATCAACCTAATTCAGTCACAATAACGAACCCTAAGTTAGAATTTTCAGACACATAGAGACACCCACATTTTATATAGACTAATAGGCTACACAACCATATTCTATCATTCTGAGAGGCATAAATAAACAATTTTTAGCATACAATTTTCACCTAATGTAGTCCCAAGGTCAAGACCCACTTCCAAATTCCTATTTTCAACTATGAACAAGAATTCAAAGTTTTAAGAGAAAGCAAAATACCTTTCTTTGCAGTGGTGTGGTTGTGAAGGACTTGGAAAAAGTATCCTACGCGCCCGAACACGATCACCGGCCAATGAAAGGTGTAGAAACAGAGAATTTTTGAAGAGAGGGAAAGTTTAGGAAGTAAAAATTAAGCTGGGTGAGTTATTTGGAATTCGGAGAGGTTGAATTTGAGTGAAATAGGAAGGAAATAATAGTATGAGACGGTTATGGATGGGAATTTTAAAAGAATTGGAGAGAGGGAATGAATTTGAACGGTTATTTCTTTTAATATTATCAACCGGGTCGGGTGGGGTCATTGGCAGATTTGGACCTACGAAACCCCGTCGACGGTCCATAGGTCAATCGACAGTCTGTAGATTAGGAACGTTGATCACTTAAGACTTAGAGAAAATTGGGAACATACCTGGGATCTACGGACACCATCGAAGGTCCGTCGATGGGGTCCGTAGACCTCTGCACCACACCATTTTTTGCAGTTTTTTGCTTTTCCTCCCTACACATGTACCACCCATTAGGCCATTTTTTTTGTATTTTTATGGATACTTTTGTGACACGGAACCCATACTAATCTCTAGCCAACACTAGCACACAAATAAAAATGAAATAACGATAAAAAAAATGAAGCAAACTATGAATGTTGCTTCAAGGAAAACCAAACCTATCGTTTGCTAGAGGATACACCTTGGGTTGCCTCCCAAGAAGAGCTTGGTTTAACGTCGCGGCACAACGTTGTCCCCTTGATTACTCAGACTTCATCAAGATGATAGGCCTTAACCACTTCATGAAAACTCTCTTCCTGCCCAGATAGATCTTTATCCTTTGCCCGTTGACTATGAACTTTGCGCCTTCCTTATTCTCCAACTCAACTGCTCTATATGGGAACACTTTAGTGATAAGGAATGGTCCTGTCCACTTGGACTTGAGTTTTCCCAAAAATAAGTGTAGCCTAGAGTTGAATAGAAGCACCAAATCACTAATCTTAAATTCAAGCTTTTCAATCCTTTGGTCGTATTACTTCTTCATCTTTTCTTCATAGATGGATGAACTTTCATTATCCTTAAGGCGAAACTCATCAAGTTAATGCAACCCATTTAGTCTTTGTTCTATCGCTTCAATCCGATCCAACTTCAATTTCTCCATTGCCCACTTTGCCTTGTGCTCTAGCTCGACCGGTAAGTGACAAGCATTCCCATATACAGGTTGGTATGGCGACATACCTATGGGAGTCTTGTATGCAGTGCAGTATGCCCAAAGATCATCCTCAAGCATCCTTGACCAATCTGTTATATTAGTATTCACCGTTTTTGCCAGAATTTGCTTGATCTCACGATTGGACACCTCAACTTGCCCGCTAGTCCACAAGGAGTAGCCACATTATGGCGAACACCATATTTCTCCATTAGCTCTTTGAACAATTTATTACAGAAGTGAGAGACACAATCACTAATAATGTCCCTAGGTGTGCCAAATCTGGAGAAGATGTTCCTTTTCAAGAATGTGGTGACACTCTTTCCTTCATTGTTAGAAAGCGCAATTGCTTCCACCCCTTTCGGCACGTAATCAACCACCACAAGAATAAACTTCATCCCATGAGAACTCACAAACGGGCCCATAAAGTCAATTCCCCATACATCAAATAACGCAATCACCAGAATAGGGTTCAAGGGGAGTTCTTGCCTCTTCAAAATTCCTCCATCACGTTAGGATCGATGACAAGATTTGGTGAAATCATGAGCGTCTTGGTGAATGATTAGCAAATAATACCCACACTGCAAGATCTTATAAGTAGTACGGATACAATTATGGTGCCCACCCACATGAGAGGAGTGATCTGCCTCCAAAACACTCAACATCTCGACCTCAGGTACACAACGACGAATCATCCCATCAACACAACTCTGGTATAAATAAGGCTCATCCCAAAATAAGTTTTTCACATCATGCATGAACTTTTTCCTCTGGTGGAAGGTCAAGTGAGACGGAACTATATTGCTTGCTAGATAATTCGCAAAGGGATCAAATCTTGAGAGGCGGCCAATACATGTTCATTTGGGAATGTATCATCAATTTCAGCCTTTTCTCCTAATTCACGCATAACTTCATTCTAAAATCTAGAGAAGTGGTAGGCAACTTGATTCTCTGTCCCCTTTCTATCTTTTACCTCAAAATCAAGCTCTTGCAGCAATAATACCCATCGGATCAACCTTAGCTTCACATCCTTCTTTTCCATCAAATACCTCAAAGCGGAATGGTATGTATGCATTGACCCTCGTACCAAGCAAATAGGAGCAAAATTTTTCTAATGCAAATACTATCGCAGGAAGTTCTTGTTCAGTTACTGTGTAGTTCTTTTGAGCTTCGTTCAGGGCTTTACTCACATTATAGATGGGGTGAAGGATTTTATCCCTTCTCTGTCCCAATAACACACCAAGTGAAACCCCACTCGCATCGCCCATCACCTCAAATTGCTCACTCCAATTTGGTGAAATAATAATGGGTACAGACATTAATTTCTCTTTCAACTCTTAAAACGCCTTCAAACAGGACTCATCGAAATTGAACTTAGATTCCTTCTCGAGAAGTTTGCACAAATAATGTGCAGTTATCGAAAAACTCTTAATGAACCTCCCATAAAAACCAGCATGCCCAAAGAAACTTCTCACACCCTTGACAGAGATGGGTGGAGGAAGTTTCTCTATCACTTCCACTTTAGCTCGATCAACCTCTATCCCCTTCTCAGAGATGCGATGGCCCAACGCGATACCTTCTTTCACCATAAAGTGACATTTCTCCCAATTTAGCACCAAATTACAATCCTCACATCTTTTGAGTACCTCAGCAAAATTACTCAAACACCGAGCAAAAGAGTCTCCTACTACATAGAAATCATCCATGAACACCTCAATAGTGATCTCCACCATATCAGAAAATATTGACATCATACAATGTTGGAAGGTCACCGGTGCATTACATAACCCAAACAACATCCTTTTGAATGTAAAAGTTCCATAGGGGAAAGTGACTTGGTCTTTTCTTGATCTTATGGAGTGATAGAGATCTGATTGTAGCCCGAATAGCTGTCAAGAAAGCAATACCAACCTTTGCCTACGAGTCTATCAATAATCTAATCCATAAAGGTCATGGGGAAATGGTCCTTTTTAGTCCACGCATTCAACTTTTGGTAGTCCATGCAAACTCTCCAATCGGTCACTGGCAGCATTGGAACAAGCTCGTTCATCTTCATTAGGTACCACTATCATCCGACCCTTTTTAGGCACGCACTGAACAAGACACACCCAACTGTTGTCCGCAATAAGATAGATGACTCTACATCCAACTACTTGATGATCTTCTTTTTTACTACCTCTTGAATAGGTGGATTCAACCTTTTTTTGTGCTCAAAACTTGTTTTGTGATTGGGCATGAGTTGGATTTTGTAGGAACAAATACGGGGAGGAATCCCAATATTGTCTGCAATATTCCAACCAATAGCTCGTTTGAACCTCTTCAATACCGCCACTAAACACTCTAATTTTTCTCCATTCAAATCGTCTACCATTATTACACGCAAAGTGTCACCTCTACCTAAGAGCACATACCTCAGATGAGGTGGTAGAACCTTAAGCTCTAATTTGGGGCCTCTATAATAGATGGTTTCACGTTTCAGACTCGCATGCTACATATCAAACTCCGATTTCTTTGGATTTAACTGATATTTGTTTTGTTCAAGTGCAGCCACCAAAGACCCATACTCTTCAATACCATCACTCTGAAAATTCATGATAACTTCCCCTAGTGCGACGACACCTAGTCGCTCTTCAATTTGCACCTCACACTCTCAACCCTGTAGGATATATCAGATACCATTTGGAGCTCACCACCCTGCATCATGGACCTACATATATTGAAAGTTTCTTCTTCATTGTTCAATCTGAGTTTCATTTTCCCTTTTTCCATGTCGACTAATGCATGCCCAGTGGCAAGGAATGGTCCTTCTAGAATAATGGGGGACCTCAAAGTCAACCTCAAAGTCAAGAATCACAAAATCAGCCAAAATATAAATGACTCCACTTTCACAAGCATCATGGAGTATACCAATAGACCTCTTCACAGTATGATCGGCCATCAGTAACCGCATCGTAGTAGGCTTTGGGTCACCCAAGCCTAACTTCTTATAAATGGATAGAGGTATGAGATTTATGTTCGCACCAAGATCACATAATGCCTTAGAAAAGTGTAGCAACCCAATAGTACATCAAATAGTGAAGGCGCCCGAATCTTTCTTCTGTACAAGAGACCTTGTTGCAATAGCACTACAATGATGCATTCTATCATCATCCTCAAAACTCACCAATCTCTTCTTTGTCACCATATCTTTCATAAACATAGCATAACCGGGTATTTGTTCCAAAGCTTATAAAAAAGGGACATTGATGGAAAGCTTCTTCAACATAGTGATAAATCGCCGGTATTTACCATCTTCAGTCTTCTTAACTAATATCTAAGGGAATGGTGGTAGAGGTCTAGGAAAGGGGACCACTTTCTGAGATACCTCTGCTTCTTTCGCCGTTTTTCCCACCAACTGTCCACTAGCTTCTACTACATCTTCGTCCTTTCTCATATCACCTTTTACTACAGACGAAATAGGTAGATCAATGGTCTGCTTACCCCCTCGAGTAGTGAATTCTATGCAATGCCCGTCATTTTTAGGATTCTAGATAGTGTTGCTAGGAAGGGTGTCGGTTGGCGTGGGTTCACAGTAGTAGACAACTGATCCATCTGTAATTCAAGATGCTTTATCGAAACTGCATGTGCATCAACCTTTTGCCCGAAGTTAGCTAGGTCACCTCTCATTTCCATAACATTCTCATCACTCGCATCGAACCTCTTTATCATCTTCTATAACATATCCTCAACTCGCGCCATACTACCTCCACCGTCCCTAGGAGCAGCTTCCCAATTTTATGGGGGAACATAGAGACCACTCCGATCATTCCTTGTACCATAGTTATTCCGATTGAAGTTGTTATCGCGGTTGTAGTTTCCATCTCAGACATATTGACCCTCTCGGTTGTAGTTACCATAGTTTCGACCTTAGTTTCCTTGACCTTGACACTAATTCTTCTGATTGGAGCCTTGGGCATTTGGTTAGAAACCCCCTGTGTGATCATTCACTGCATACATATCCTCTTCCTAATAGTACTCATCTACCGGCAGTGGTGGTTTAGTCAAATAGTTCATCGCATTTACCTTTTCTGCACCTCCGCTCACATATTTCAAGACAAACCCTAGCTCAGTTCTCATATTCGCCATATCTTCACGAATCTCATATGCAGCTGGGTTGTTTGTTGCTAGAACCGCAAAGGTGTTTCTCCCAGTGTCCGACTTTCTAGTTCTCAAAGCGTTATTTTTGCGAGATATCTTCTCTAACTTCTCTGCAATCTCTGCATATATTCATTCTCCATAGGAACCAACCACGATTGTATCAAGCACCGATTTGTTGTTATCATCTTTACCTCTGTATAAGTACTCTTTTAGCGCCTCATCATCAATGTGGTGGTTAAGGACTCCTCTCACGAACGCAACAAACCTGTCCCAAGAGCTACTCACAAACTCTCCAGGTAATGCCACAAAGTTGTTCACCTTATCCTTGTGGTTGATCTTCTTGGACACTGGATAGTACCTCTCTAAGAACACATCTCTCAACTGATCCTAAGTGTAGATGGAGTTTTAGGGTAACACAGTAAACCATATGGAGGAATCTCTTGTTAATGATATAGGAAACAATCGCAACCCAATCACATTCATATCCAAGTATGGTCTACCCACACAACTTTTGCACACAAAACGCATTTTAGCTATATGGGCATGTGGGTCCTCTGATGGTAGTCCCGAGAATAAACCCCTCACGGTGAGCATCTGTAACATTCCAAAAAATGTACATGTCTAGTGAAGAGCCTAGTAGGTTTTTAAGAATGTGTATTGGGGTACATAGGCGTCCCAATGCCCAATATTGAGAAATATTGGGCATATTAGAGATAATTGGCTTAAGTGTGTTATCCAATTTCTATGTATACACAAGTAAATTGAAATATACGGCAATATCAAATGTTCCAATCCAAGCTTGTTTAGGAATTGTACCTGCAATGAAGACTCAAAGCTAAAATAACTATATTCTTCACATATTCTTCATATTCACGCATTAGGTACTAGGCATCCAAGTGTCAAGCCTAGGTACCATAGCACATAATCATTTAATATGATCATGTAGAATAAGAAGTGCCCAAGGACATAGTGAGGATCCTTGGACAATAAGTGAACATTCCAAATGAACCTTCCAGAATAGTTAGTTAGGAAAGAGCACGGCAACACATGTGCAAGCACATGTGCAACCGGCCAAGGGACCAAGCTAACCGATTCGGTTAGAGCGATTGGGGACAGGGACGCGTCCAGGTCAGCCCACGTGGGGCGAAGATCCCTAACTGGTCCTAGCCTCTAACTAACTGACCTAACTAACTAACTAACCTAGGACAAACCAAAAATAACTAACTAGTGGACCCGACAATCTAAGACCTAATCGGGTGACATTAAGACAAGTAACTAACTAAGAAACATCCTAGTACCCAACCTAGGATGGTCCAAAGGGTTGGTTATGGTCCTAACAACTTAGGGGTACTTTAGTAATTACCCTAGGTTAGTTAATTAATTAAATTAGCAACTTAATTAATTAATTTAAATGGACAAAACCGAAACCGTTCAGCAAAATTCCGGATTTCGGTTAAGTCAAGGTTCTCCTATTTGTAGTCAATTTAGGAGAGGCATTTTGGTAATTAGGTGATTGGTTTAATTTAATTAAGTTATATTATCTAAGTTGAATTAGTTAACATTCAGTTCCTAAAGACTTAGACTCACGTTATTCATCATAAACCCTACGACCAAAAAGCAGTGAAAAAATGTAAGAAACCCTAGGCGATTTCAAGCAAGTTCTTCAAGGTCTTCGTGCAAAGTGCAAGGTGATCTTCGTAGATTTAATTCTACAGTAAGGTATGGGTTTTCTCTCTTAGATTCCTTTATCCAAGAGGCTTTCCAAATGTTTTGAAATCAAGAATATCGAAACTAGGGTTGTCCCCAATGAATCGCATGTTCGTCTCCTTAGTTCTCCCAATTTCTGATTTTTGTAGTTTGTATGATGTAAATCTCGAGCATGTTGATTGTATGTGGTGCTAACTGATCATTATTATTATGATTATCTATTTTGATTGTTTAATCTTTAATAGATGGTTGATTTAGTTTGAGCTCATTAGAATATCACTCTTATGCAGTATATATATGAAGTCTATGTACACTTCAATAAGTAGTTAAAAGGTTTTAAATTTTCCGCAAATTTAACTGTATGATTGTGATAAAAGCTGAGAAGAGGCTTGTTTGAGACCTCTGAGAGGTTAACGACACCGGTTACATTCGGGTTCCAGAATCCGGGTGTGACAAACTTGGTATCAGAGCATGAGGTTAAATTACCTAGGAACTAAGGCTCAACACAACCACGTTGCGTAATTTCTAATTTATGGTTGTGAAATGCACTACAATCATGACTTAAAGACTTTGTGATGTTAGGAATCTTCCCTTCTTCTACTCTTTATCGTGCTGTCTAGAGCTTTGACATTTTGTGTCATTCTAGTATCTAACTTCCTTCTTGTGTGTACGTGTAGAAAATGAACACAAGAAGAAACCTAGGCAGAAGAGTTGAAGAAGCAGCTGCTGTTGGCAACCAAGCTCCTACTCAAGCCCCAGCTGCTGAAGTACAAGTGCCTGTCAACCTAGTTGCGATGACGAATGGAGAAGTGAGGGTGGCACTGCTTCAGATGGCCCAAGCCATCACTGTGCAAGCACATGCCATAACGTCCCAAGCCACTAGAGAGGGTGCTCCCAAGGAGAACCCGTATGCTAGCACCATGGCTAGTAGACTGAGAGATTTCACCAAAATGAATCCCCCAGTCTACTACGGGTCTAAGAACAATGAGGATCCCCAAGAGTTTGTGGATGAGGTTCACAAGATTCTTTGTTCTATGGGTGTTAGTGAAGAGGAAAAGGCTGAGTTGGCTTCTTACCAACTCAAAGATGTGGCTCAGGTGTGGCACATGATGTGGGGGGATGGTCGAGCACCAGGAGAAGTCCCCATCACTTGGGACGTTTTCGAGACTGCATTCCTGGAGAGGTTCTTTCCCAGAGAGAAGAGAGAGGCTAAGGTTGAGGAATTCATTAACTTATGACGGGGAGGTATGTCAGTCAAGGAGTACTCCATGAAGTTTGTTAAGCTTTCCAAATATGCTTCTTCTCTGGTGTCCAATAACAGGGATGAGATGAGCAGCTTTGTAACTGGTGTATCAGAGGATTTAGAGGAGGAATGTCAGGCATCAATGTTGCATGATAACATGGACCTTTGTAGGTTAATGGTGCATGCACAACAGGTTGAGGAGAGTCGCCGGAGAAAGAGAGGCCGAGAGAGCAAGAAATCTAAGCCCCTGATCAGTCCAGTTCAAGTAATGGTAAGAATTCGTTTGGAGTTCGGGATAAGCCCAAGTTCAAGAAGGGGAACAAGCACTCAGTTAATCCTACTCCTTCGAAGAACACTAATGCCAAGAAGGGCAATGATAAAAATGCCCAGCGTGACCGAAAGATGTGTGGTAAGTGTGGCCGTGCGCATGGAGGTGAGTGCATGATAGGTTTTAATGGATGATATGGGTGCGGTAAGAGCGGGCACGTGATCAGGGACTGCCCAAATGCAAATAATTAGGCCAAGGCAGATACTCAGCCTCGGCCTAATCCCACTGCTGCAACCGAACCTCCCAAGAGAAACCGGTTCTATGCGTTGAAAGGAAGAGAGGAGCAAGAAAAGTCCGCTGACGTGGTCACTGGTAACTTGCTTGTCTTTTCTTTTTCTGTTTATGCAATACTAGATCCATGATCTACCTTGTCTCTTGTTACTCCGTTAGTAGCTAGTAAATTTGACTTGATTCTTGAGATCTTGCATGAACCATTTCTAGTTAGTACTCCCATAGAAGACAGTGTTAGGGACGAAAGAGTATATAGAGATTGCCCAATAATTGTTCTCAATAAAGTTACTTATGCTGACCTAATAGAATTAACCATGCTTGATTTTGATATAATTTTGGGTATGGATTGACTTCATAGATGTTATGCTACCATAGACTGTCAAAACAGGGTAGTAAGGTTTCAGTTTCCAAATGAGTTAGAATTAAAATGGGAAGGGCGTGGTTCAAATCCAACAGGCCAAATAGTTTCCAGTCTTAAATCCAATAGGATATTATATAAGGGGTATTTATACCAGTTAGTGAGAGTCAATGACTTAGAACAAGAAGTTCTTTCCGTAGACTCTGTGTCTGTAGTGAATGACCTTCAAGATGTATCATGATCTCAAGGAAATTTATTGGTGGGAAGGTATGACGAGAGATATCTCTAAGTTTGTGGAGGAATGTCCCAATTGCCAACAGGTTAAGGCCGAACACCTTAAGCCTGGATGGCTTACTCAGTCGATTGAGATTCCAACGTGGAAGTGGGAAGCTATTAATATGGATTTTATGGTTGGTCTTCCCAGAACACGAAGACTACATGATTCTATTTGGGTCATCTGACTAAGTCTTCTCACTTCATTCCTGTGAAGTCTACTTACAGAGCCGAAGATTATGCCAAGCTATATATTGATGAGATCAAGAGGTGGCATAGGATTCCTTTATCTATCATTTCGGATAGGGGATCCCAATTCACTTTTCATTTTTGGAGATCTTTCCAAAAGAGTTTGGGTACGCAAGTAAAGCTCAGCACTGCTTTTCACCCTCAAACGGATGGACAAGCAGAACGTACCATTCAGACCCTTGAAGACATGTTGAGAGCATGTGTTATTGACCTCAAGGGGAGTTGGGATGATCACTTGCCACTGTTGAGTTCTCTTATAATAATAGCTACCATTCCAGCATTGGGATGACACTTTTTGAAGCACTGTATGGTAGGAGATATAGGTCCCCAGTTGGGTGGTTTGAAGTAGGAGAATTCGCCATCCTTGATCCTGAAATTATACATGAGGCTCTGGAAAAGGTGAGAATGATCAGGGATAGATTGGCTACTGCTTACAGTCGTCAAAAATAATATGATGATAACCGAAAAGAGCTATTGAATTTAAAGTAGGTGAACAAGTGTACCTAAAGATATCACCATGAAAGGGGTGATGAGGTTTGGCAAGAAAGGGAAGTTGAGTCCGAGGTATATAGGTCCTTATGAGATCTTACAGCGAGTAGGAAATGTTGCCTACGAACTCAAGTTACCGAATGACTTGGATTCTGTTCATCCAGTGTTTCATGTTTCAATGCTTAAGAAGTGTATAGGCGATCCAGCGTCCATTCTACCTATCGAGGGGTTAAGAGTCAATGAGAACCTTTCTTATAAAGAGGTTCCCGTTGAAATTTTAGATCGTCAAGTGAAACGATTGAGAAACAAGGAGGTAGCCACCGTAAAAGTGTTATGGAGGAACCACCTCATTGAGGGATCAATATGGGAGGCCGAGGCCGATATGAGATCCCGTTACACTCACTTGTTCAGTTCTTGAGGTTAGATATACTCTTCCTAAGTCCAATTTTGTTAATGAGACTCTAAATTTTATTTCATTAGGCGGTTTTGGTGTTTTAAGTCCTTAACTGTGTGTTTTATACTTGCACTATATGAGTTAATATGAGTTCATGCCTGCATTCATGTTGCTGTTTTTGTGTAGCGTAGATGTGATTTTTGTGTTGCATGAGTGTGATGTGCATTAAGTAATAGTGAGATTGAGAAGGAAGTTCCTCAATCTCAGAGATGAAGCTTCAGATAAGCTTTGAGTAATGTGCATCATCCAGAGTAAGTTGTTAATCAGATATTCACAAAGAGTAAAGTTTCAAGTATGTTAATGTGTTTTTTGAAAATACCCTCTTTAGATTCAAATGATGTGTAGTGTCATTCGGGGACGAATGTTCCTAAGGGGGGGATAATGTAACATTCCAGAAAATGTACATGCCTAGTGAAGAGCCTAGTAGGTTTTTAAGAATACGTATTGGGGTACATAGGCGTCCCAATGCCCAATATTGAGAAATATTGGGCATAATAGAGAATATTGACTTAAGGGTGTTAGCTAATTTCTATGTATACACAAGTAAATTAAAATATACATCAATATCAAATGTTACAATCCAAGCTTTTTTAGGAATTTTACGTGCAATGAAAACCCTAAGCTAAAATAACTATATTCTTCATATTCACGCATTAGGTACTAGGCATCCAAGTGTCAAGCCTAGGTACCATAACACATAATCATTTAAAATGATCATGTATAATAAGCAGTGCCCAAAGACATAGTGAGGATCCTTGGACAATAAGTGAACATTCCAAATGAACCTTCCAGAATAGTTAGTTAGGAAAGTGCACGACAACACATGTACAACCGGCCAAGGGACCAAGCTAACTGGTTCGGTTAGAGCGGTTGGGGAAAGGCGCGCGTCCGGGTCAGTCCATGTGGGGCCAAGCTCCCTAACCGGTCCAGCTTACCAATCGCTCTATTTTCTCTTTCCTGCCTACAGCTCACGACGTACTTTCCTTTCTTTGAGCGACTGAACTGGAACAAGCCTCTAGGCTCTAACTAACTGACCTAACTAACTAACTAACCTAGGACAAACCAAAAATAACTAACTAGTGGACCCGACAACCTAAGACCTAACCGGGTGACATTAAGACAAGTAACTAACTAAGAAACATCCTAGTACCCAACCTAGGATGGTCCAAAGGGTTGATTATGGTCCTAACAACTTAGGGGTACTTTAGTAATTACCCTAGGTTACTTAATTAATTAAGTTAGCAACTTAATTAATTAATTTAAATGAACAAAACTGAAATCATTAAGCAAAATTCCAGATTACGGTTAAGTCAAGGTTCTCCTATTTATAGTCAATTTAGGAGGGGCATTTTGGTAATTAGCTAATTGGTTTAATTTAATTAAGTTATATAGTCTAAGTTGAATTAGTTAACATTCAGTTCCTAAAGACTTAGACTCACGTTATTCGTCATAAACCCTACGACCAAAAAGCAGTGAGAAAACGTAAAAAACCCTAGGCGATTTCAAGCAAGTTCTTCAAGGTTTTCGTGCAAAGTACAAGGTGATATTCGTAGATTTAATTCTACAGTAAGGTATGGGTTTTTTCTCCTGGATTCCTTTGTCCAATAAGCTTTTCAAACATTTTGAAATCAAGAA
Organism: Solanum sitiens; assembly: GCA_016801875.1. NCBI lineage: Eukaryota > Viridiplantae > Streptophyta > Magnoliopsida > Solanales > Solanaceae > Solanum > Solanum sitiens. The sequence continues at coordinate 862,783 of JABWTJ010000035.1, read as the reverse complement.
TATCGAAACTAGGGTTGTCCCCAATGAATCGCATGTTCATCTCCCTAGTTCTCCCAATTTCCAATTCTTGTAGTTTGTATGATGTAAATATCGAGCATGTTGATTGTATGTGGTGCTAACTGATCATTATGTGTATGTTTTAGTGAATTATAATGTCGAATGAAACCTACATGTCAGATCCGCATACTTAGGGTGTTATTTACATGAGATGATGAATGTTGTAAAGCCTACTTGTGTTCGAGAAGATGAAATTGTTCATTGAATTGTTTCATAGACTAATGAAAGGTTAAAATTTGGCGTGTTTAACATGATAGATTACTATAATGTATTCATGAAGTAATTGAATTGGCTAGCGATAATATCATAGTTTGATTTTTGCCAACAAATTGGCCAGCAATATTATCTCCCAAAATATGTGAAGTCATACCAATCTTAACTCAATGAACTCATAACAAAGGGTATGCCAATCAATGGGACAAGTCCCAACATACCCTATCCACACGAACTTGTGAACGTAATAAGATTGAATAAGTCCTTATAACTTTCCTAAGGAATTGTACAAAAATTGTACAAGACTATCAATTAACGTTGAACAAGATAAGGTGAGTAATGAAATAACTCAAAGCTTAAGTTATGAAATTGACGTAATATAGAGTGTTAAAGGAAGTGAGACAGACCTCACTTGCACTTAAAAGATTATGTCAAAGATACTCACATAAGAGGGTGCTAGAAGCCGTGAGACAAATCTCACTAGCACCATGATGATAATGTAAGATTTAAGTTCATATTCATCAAGTATAGAAAAGGGATGACCAGTCATCCATTGAGTTAAGTATACCTAATACTAGAAGAAAGCTTCCATAATGTTTGAGTCAACTCTAAAAGTTATAAAATAAAATAAATCTGAGCTTAGCACCAATAGACTAGCAATGAGCTTGTGCCAGCACATGTAAGCCTCATGAGACAAGATCCCACCCAGGTGGACCAGGGTCTTTGAAAGTCTCCTAGTCTTTGAACTATGTTGCCATCATAGGGACTAGCTAGTGGAGAAATCCACCTAAGAATGCTATGTAGTTTCAGTTTCACTTTGGCCGGTGATACCACCTCTTTTCGGTGTGGGAGAGACACTGGATTTCATGTTTAGCTCACATGATCTATGTCGGTTAAAGCTCAGGAAAGTATTTGGTTTACTTTAGCCGTGAACCACCTCTTTTCGGTGTGCGGAAGAAACTGACTTTGGTTTCACTTTAGCCGGTGACCACCTCTTTTCGGTGTGGGGAAGACACTGAGCTTGGTTCACTTTAATCGGTGATCCACCTTTTTTCGGTGTGGGGAAGACACTGGATTTCATGTTAGCTCGCATGATCTATTTCAGTTAATGCTAAAGAGTTCTTTAAAGAAAGTAAGAAAGAATGAAAGTAGCATGTTCAAAGAAAATAACAAATCAAAGAAGAATAAACATAAGTTCAAAGTAATCTAAGTAAGCAAGAGCTTAAGAATGTCAATAATCAGTGATTGATAAGAATGAAGTTTTAACAAGTTAGTGGTTTATGCCAATATTGGAATATGATATATGCCCAAGAACTATATATTATACAAATAATCAAATAATGGGCATAGCCAATAAAGATTGGCTTATAAATACAATCATACCTAATTTAAGAATGAAATATCTAACTTGTAAGTAAGGTAGCCAAATCATTTCCTTAGTCTTGTGAATTACTTACTCGATTCGTTGTAGGTATGGGACTACAATGAATCATTGCACTTGTAAGAAAAACATAGGATCAAAGGAGATCATTGAACTACACAACAGAAAGAAGAAAAGACTGAAAAATAAACTAAGGCTCGGAATAGGAGCTCTCGGCCTAAGGGAGCAAAATCGTAAAGTTCTGTTCAAGTTATTCTAAAATTATGTTCATGATTACAAGGTCTTATGTTCATATAGAAAATGAGTTGTGTTCCTTAATTTCATGAGAACGTGTCATATTCATAGCATGAATCAGAAATAACAATTTAAGAAAGTAAAGTGACTTAACTTTCCAGAAATGACACATTGCTTTAGGAAGAGCTTTCCTTGATCATGCATAGTCCTTATGTGTTTATGTTCATACACCCATACTTAGTACAAGTGTGTACTAACCCCATATATTATTACTATTTTTATTGGTACAGGTTCTAGAGAAGATTGAAGATTCGACGAAGCGGTTTGGATTAACGATCTACAAACTTTGGTAGGTCCTCTTGAGTTCGAGGATGATACATTTATTATTTTAGCTTAGTAAATTAGACATAACTAGTGGAGATAGTCCCAAGCGTTTCATTTCAAACATTTGTTCAAGCGTTGTAATAAGGCCGATTGGCAAACTATTATTATTATTATGATTATCTATTTCGATTGTTTAATCTTTAATAGATGGTTGATTTAGTTTGAGCTCATTAGAATATCACTCTTATGCAGTATATATATGAAGTCTAAGTACACTTCAATAAGTAATTAAAAAGTTTTATATTTTCCGCAAATTTAACTGTATGATTGTGATGAAAGATGAGAAGAGGCTTGTCTGCGACCTCTGAGAGGTTAACGATGCCGGTTATATTCGGGTTCCAGAATCCGGGTGTGACAGCATCTGCATCAAGCTACTCGTCACCATGAATGTGTGCCCAGGTGGCACGGGGGGGGGGGGGGGGGGGGGGGGTAGGACCAACAGGTCCATCAAAATCTGCAATGTTCACGTTGCCCATATAGTAATCCTGAAGTCATGGGGCTGCTGGAGGTGGAATTCTCACAACCTCTGCCAGTTGGTTCTCAAATCATGCCTGATTGTGTGCCTGAACTGGTAATAGAGGTTGTTGGCCTACTCTGTCTCCCAAATTCAATTGGTTAGGGTTGGCTGGGACCTCTTGATTCTCCATTCTTCTTAAGGTTCGATTAAATTCGAGATCTAATGGAATGAGTGGTTCTCCTCGGATCGGTTTACTTGGCATAACTAGAACTAGAATGTAATTTAAATTTATCTAAAAGCCTGACTCCCCGGTAGCGGTGCCAAAATATGATACACTTAAATTACACCTCCCTTAAGAAGTATAAGCGGTAGTAATTAAGTAGAGAACCCAACTAGTAGGTTGGGCTTCATCCCGCAGGAAAATGGTTTAAACTTAACTTTAATTCACAATTATGTCTATCTAGCCAATTTCTTTCCGAAAGCAAGTAATTTAAGGGGTGTTTTTGTGAAACAAGTTCTTTAGACAGTCTAAGTTAACAAGTAAATGAAATTAAATGTTGAGTTTTTATCAAGTTGTGAGAATAACTAGGGTATATGTGTTCCCTATAGGTTCATAACGTCGTATTCCTATCAATAGGAATTTTATTCTAGTGTTTTACATGCAAAGTGGAAAGTTAGGTATCTCTAAATCCTTGGTCTGACATCTAGAGAATTTCACCCGCACCTTGGTCCGACTATGTGTGTATAATTTACTAACCCTTACCTTTACCTCATATTAGACATCATAATCGATGTATGACTTAGTTATTACTTTGCACCAATCGAGACTAGCCTATTTGATAGTATCACACTAAATCTATGTTGATAATTCTTTTCCCATTCCTACTTCCTTGATCCGACAAATAGCTACAAGGCGAGTTCTAACGCGTGCACTCGTTAAAAATATTTCTAAGCTAAAAAATTATCAATGCATGCAAAAAACTATTTGAGAATCGCTTAATTTCTAATTATACTTTGTTAATTACCCATGGTTCCCACAACCCTAGTTTTGGATTTAGTTACCAATGAAAGAAAGATCACAATTCATGGTTTTGAAGAATGAAATCACGAACTTACTTAACAATAAGAAGAACCTTTGAAATTTAACTTGAAATTGCAAGAAAACCTTGAACACAAATCCGAAAATTGATTAATTGCCAAAGTTTTCAAAACCCAATCTCCAAAACAAAAAAATAGAACAATAACAATAGTATTTAACCCCCAAAATGTTGTTTTAATGCCATATATATAGAAAACATATTTTTGAAGAAAAAAAATTGAAATAAGGAAAGTTTTGTCCAGAAACGCGGCTTCAATTGACGACCTCAATGAGATGGTCTGTCGACTGCCTCAGTCAGTCCATACTTGGAATATGATATGCTCCACCGGATAGCACCCTCTCCGAATCAAACGACAGACCAACAGTATAGTCCGTCGATGCTCCTCCATCGCTCCATACTTCAAATCTTTGAAAAGTCAGGGAACCTTCTCCAAACCAATCGACGGTTAACGAGGACGGTCCATCGATAAATCGACGGACCATCATTTTCTCTCATGGTTCCACACTTTGTCAGATTTCCCTTATCTTCTCCCATAGCCTTAACTTCATATCGACAGTCACCACCTATGGTCCGTCAATGACCTTCGTAGGTCACCTTCTGCACTTTTTTCATCCGCCTCATGCATTTTCAACATGAACATCTTTCCTGCAAAACAAAACATAAAACTTGTTAAATCTTCTACAAAAAGGCTCTAGACACACACAACTCTTAAGTAAAATGCATTGAAAATACCGTGAAACCACGGTACATCAATGCTGACTGTCACCTGTACCAGATAAGTTACCCTGCTGAGCTGAGCGACTTATTGATGTTGCTGATGTTGTGGAATGAGGCTACCATTACCTCACTAAGATTCAAAAATCCCTCAACCTGTGACCAGACTAATTAAACCCAAAGCATCCATCCTTTCCTACAAGGCATTCACCTAGATGATTCTTACCACACTTAGGGAAAGTAGGGTAGAGTTTGGTACATGTAACACTCCCATAACAGTTAGAGCGTGATACCCTACCTTTTCGATCTTGTTTGAATTTGGAGGATGGAACACTAGCCAATGAAGGTGTTCGAGCTGATAATTTATGCTGACCCTGCAACCGTTTCCACAACCCAATTTTTTTGGGAATACTCCTCCTTAGCTTGTTCCTTAAGATTATCACCCTCAACCTGTTGAGCATACGTCATGACCATAGTGATGTTCATGTTTTCCAGCAACATAGCATTTCTACACTGTATTTTCACCAAGTCTGACACTTCATATACAAACTTATTCATCTGAGCCCTGGAATCAACAACCATGTGAGGAAAATCATTAGAGTGTTGGTCTGTCGTGCTACCTTGCCTTAAGTTCATAGATTCTTGAGCTTTTGCCACTCTTAACTCCCTCGGGAAGAACCTTTCTAGGAAAGTTTGACTGAAGAAATCCCAAGTCTGCAATCCTCAGAACTCAGGCGGATTCACCCAAACTAAATATCGCTCTATGGCTGTAGCTAACCCAACATTAGCATCTACATTTGAGACTTCTTTATCTTGGACAAGAGGAGTTGCATTTTTGTTCCTGACATTCACATTCTTAGTGTTATCTCTATGAGGAGGAAAGATGAGTTAAACATAGAACGTCGAGTTAAAACAGAATTAGATCATACCTTACGCATGATAAGATTAACAAGAAAAATGAACATTTTTCCTAATACATTTTGTAGCCTCCCTCTCACTAAATTTTGGTACTACACACCCACGAAAAAGACTCTACTTAGCGCAACTTTTTATATATCATATAACACTTAGACCTAGCGCTCTAATATCAAGTTTTCACACCTCGATCTAACCACTTAGATGCGAAGATGAGACCTAGGATCACGAGTGACCTCAAGCAAGCCCTGCTGGCATATCATAAGAAAAATAAAATAATATGCATCAATAAATACTATGCGGAAGCTAATCATAAAGTAACTCTAAAATAATGGGGAATACCCATATACTACATAAGAATATATGAAAACTGTGAGTTTGAAATACAATGGAAAATTCAAACTCTACCACTAATGTTGAAACAAACTATGATTGAAATAAAGCCTCTACTGTTTAGAATTTTTTGGACATGCTCTAACTAAATCTATCAAATCTGAAACTAAAGCTAAAAATGAGAAATTAATAATGTCACTAGTCCTCGAAGAATGAGGACTCACCACTGGTGCTGCTGAATGAAGATCAGGAACAAGCTATGTGTGATGTTACTGTTGATTACAAGAACCAACATCATAAGAAGATGTAGCGATTACACGTTAGTACTTAAAAGGTATTGAGCAAGAGGTATAAAATATAACTGAAAAATAAAATAACTTAATCAGAGCATAAATCTAAATAGTGATGTAAGACTAGCATGAAACATCTTATAATATTGAACATGAGGTACTTAATGCAATGACCAAGTTAATAACATCTAAGAGTTAATACTGAACTATACTAAAATTTGATCTATGCAATAGAGTCTGACTAAACTATGGGAGCTACTAATAACCGACATAAAACTACATGAGCTAAATATGAAGTCTTATGTATACACCCTATCAAGAGGACCCAATACACCCGGACAAAGGTGTAGAGGCATGCTGCCGTGATCACTAAAATGATGACCATGTAGGTGACTATATAGGATATTGAACCTAGTCTAACTTGGTATTATAATACTCCCAACAGATTAAATGATTAACACATTATGACATAATTGATGCAATCTAAATATCTTAAACTTGACATGCATATTAATATACTCATAATGGCACATTCAAAACTGAGGCATGTATATATGAAATACTAAAATATCTAACCTAGCATGTGTAATTTAAGAACTAAAGAATTAAATAGCTGGGGTGCTGAACTTTATGCTAGAAACCAAGTAATCACATGATAATCTAACTTGGAACTTTTAAATAGCTATTTCATGATAATCTTTTGATGTTTGTAGAAACCCTAGGTCTAGCTAATAGTAGGGAACCATGAATCTAACTGAATTTTAGGGATATATTGGGTGAAAGGAACCCACTAGTGAAATCCCACATACCTAGTGACAAATTCAACGGAGAAATCTTTTGATTTCGGGACTGGAACTTATGGAACCTTGATGCGTTCTTGTACTAGGATTCTTGACTTCTTTCTCCTCTTACCATTCTAATTTCTATGTTTTGATGAATGATTGACTTCTTAAGTTCTAATTATGTTTCTAGGATAAAAATAACCAAAATCACGTAGTTTCTGGTAAAACTGACGTATTTTAGGGGTACAAAGAAATAGGAAAAGACCAAAGATCCTAGACTTAACTATTTTCAGAGTCACTAATGTACGACACCGATAGACCATCGATGGACTGACGGTTCGTGTTGGTGAACTGTCAGTCGTGATTGAGAGTAGTTTTTATGGCGTCTAATCTACGGACCAGGACCACGAATTGTGGCTTGGCCTACGAACCGTAGTTCTGGCTGTGGGTCGACACATTGACTCTTGTATGGGCTGGTTCTGAGGAGATGTTGCAGTTTTATATCTCAGACCACTAGTAATAATGTTTCTTACAATTATCTTAAAGTTTTTGGGTGTAAAGACTTTGTGCATTTTCGCAAAGATGAGAGGTAAAAGTTTGATGTTAAAACTAAGTAAAGTATCTTTGGTGGTTATGGTCAAGATGAATTTGTCTATCGTTTCTTTGATTCACTTGATAAGAAAATTGTTAGATGTCGTGATGTTGTGTTCTTTGAAGACCAAACAATTGAAGATCTTGACAAAGCTAAGAAACCTGATTCTCAGAATAGTAAGAGCCTAGTTAATATTGATCTAGAGCCTTTTACTATTCCACCAGATGAAATTCTTAAAACTGATGAAAATCAAGTTGATATTGAAGATAGCAATCATATTCAGAATGACCAGTATTCATTGATTCTCTAGTGCAAGAAGATGTAATTGGTCAGCAACCAACTATTATTGATGCTCCAGAGAGTTCTCTTAGAAGATCTACTAGAGAGAAAATACCTTCATCTCGTTATTCTACTGATGAGTATGTACTATTGAATAACGGGGGAGAACCATAGGGTCTTGATGAGGCCATGGAAGTGAAGAAAAAGAAAAGCGTCTTTATTCTATAGAGGATGAAATGAAGTCTCTGCATGACAATCATACCTTCGATTTGCTTATGTTACCTAAAGATCTAAAAGCTTTGAAAAATATGTGGGTTTTCTGGGTGAAATATGAAGATTGTAATCCAGTTCCAAGGTATAAAACTGGATTATTTGTGAAGGGATTTTACTAGAAAAGGGGAATTTTTTTTAAAGAGAGATTCTCTCAAGTTGTTAAAATGTCATCCATCCGCGTGGTTCTGGGTTTAGCTTAAAGTCTTGAATTTGAGGTTGAACAAATGGGTGTTAAAGATTCTTTTCTCCATGGTTATTTGGATGAAGAAATATATGGAGCAACTGAAAGACTTTAAAGCCAAGGGAAAAGAGAATTATGTTTGCAAATTGAAGAAGAGCTTGTATGGTCTAAAATAAGCTCCAAGGCAATGATACAGAAAGTTTGGTCCTTTTATTTGTTAGCGGGGCTTCCAAAAGACTTCTTCAGATCATTTTGTTTTTGTGCAATAATTCTCTAACGTGACTTTATTATTGTTTTTCTTTATGTTGATGGCGTTCTTGTTGTTGGTCATGATACTTGCAGGATTAAAGAGTTTAAGCAAGAGTTGTATAAGACTTTTTCTATGAAAGACTTTGGACCAACAAGGCATATTCTTGGCATGCAGATTGTTTGTGATAGAGATGACAGAAATTATGTTTGTCACAAGGGAAGTACATTTAGAAAGTACTTCGTAGATTTGAGATGGACAAAGCTAAGGTTGTCAGTACACCTTTAGCTATGCACTTCAAATTGAGTACTAGACATTGTCCTTTCACTGATGGCGAGAAGGATGATATGAAAAAAAGTTCCTTATGTTTCACCTGTTGGTAGTTTGATGTACGCAATGGTGTATACAAGACAATATATTGCTCATGATTTTGGTATTGTTAGCCGTTTTCTTTCTAATCGGGGTAGAGGGCATTCGAATGTTGTAAAGTGTATTATGAGATATGTTTGTGGAACTTCTAGTCTGAGTTTGTATTTTAGAACATTGAGTCCTATTCTTTATGGTTCTACTAATTCATACGTGGTTGGTGATGTTGATACTCGTAAGTCTTCTTCAAGCTACTTGATTCCTTTCGAAGGGGAAGTTGTTTCTTGGCAATATAGGTTGTAAAATGTGTTGCTTTATCTACTTAGAGGTTGAACTTATTGCAGCTGTTGAAGCTTACAAAAAGAGTTTATTTGGACGAATAGATTTTTGGTGGAACTTGGTTGTTCTCAAGAGAGTATGTACTTTATTGCGATAGACAAAGTACTATTCATCTTGGCAAGAATTCAAAATTTCATGGTCTGTCTAAAAACATTGATGTGAGGTATCATTGGATTCCAGATGTGTTGGATTCTAACTTGCTTGAATTTGAGAAGCTCCATACCAATGATAATGGTTCGGATATGATGACTAAAGTCTTGCCAAGAGAGTTTGAAGAATGTTGCATGATCGTCAGGATGACGATTTCCTCCACATAGTCGGTAGGGGGAGAATTTTTCACTTTATACTATCAATGTTAATAATATTTACCAAGCATTTGTTGTACACTTTTAACTTATTTTATTACTAGATAATTAACTAAATAAAGGAAAACATCTGAAAGAAAGTGGTAATTGACCCCCCCTACATTACTTAATTATGTAATTGGAAATTCCACCATAATTTACGTATTATCTCTATGTATATCATGATTATACATAAGTTTGAGTTTCTCTAGAAAATAAAAAGGATATTTCTATAATTTCATTTTTTCAATTCTTGTTTGTTCTTGCAGCGTTTTCGAAGGTCCACTACCTTCCACATCTTTTATTCCAAAAACATAGATCCACCGCCTTCCATATCTTCCATTCCAATAATCTTAGTTTTATATTCCATAGAGGTCTATATATTCTTATTGGACTTGCTGGATTTGTTGGATTTATATGTTTTCAATGTTCTTGTTGCAATAAATTACCACTTAAAGTTAATTTTTATTGAGTTGATTTGTCAGTGTTTCTGCTTGCCGAGTGTTTCGAAGGTCGAATGCTTTCCATCTATTTTATTCCAAAAATTTGGATCGACTGCCTTCCACATCTTCCATTAAAAAAATCTCAGTTTTACGTTCTAGAGAGGTATACTCCTTCCAACAACAAGGAAAAGGTACACCTCTTTCCCCCGTTTTCTTTCATGAATATTGTGGGATTTGCGTTCAGTCTGAAGTGTTGATATTTAGTTTTGCAAATCTTCCTAACAAAAGGTGATTTTTCTTGATATGGTTTATTTATAAGTTTTTCAATGTTCTCTTTATTTAAGTTACCACTTTCTACTAAAAGTTAATTTTTATTTAGTTTATTTGTTAGTGTTTGTTCTTGTCACGTGTTTCGAAGGTCAACTTCCTTCCACAACTTTTATCCCTAAAATGTAGATCCACCGCTTTCAACATCTTCCATTTCAAAAATCTTAGTTTGATGTTCTAGAGATGTCTATTCGTTCTAACCACAAAAAAAGGTACAACTCTTTCCCCTGTTTTCTTTCATGAATATTGTGCGGTTTCCTTTCAATTTGAAGTCTTGCTATTAATATTTAAAAATCTTCCTTATCGTAGGTGTGTTTTCTTCTAGATTTTCTGGATTTAACAAATGAGGACTCACCACTCTGATGCTGCTGAATATACGATCGGGAACCGATCTATGTGTGGTCTGACTGCTGGGCACCTGAACTTACATAATCAGAAGATGTAGTGCAGAGTATGTATCAGTACTTGAAAGGTAAAGATCATGTAGGATGGAATAAATCAAAATAATAACATAACTGAAAAAGCAATAAAGCAATACTATAGTCTGAACATAATAAAGATACTGAAAGTACTGTGATATTATACGGGGGGGGGGGGGGGAATTAAAATTAAGCCTTAGTCGACTCCCTGTAATGGTTAGTCGTCTCACCTTCAATTTAGTAGATTAATAAACAGCAAGAACAACTTGCAGAAAATAAATAACCATGTATTCGCGGATCCACAAGCCCAATAATATTAATCTTCTCCAGGAGAATGTACACAACAAATATATCTCTATTAGAGATTTTTCTAAGGGAGCCCTTATGGGGAACCAGAATGGTAGCCACCATATAGGCAAGAATTCGATTCTCAAATCCAAGATATAGGGAACTAAATTGGGAGATGTTAGCCCCAGTTTCAGCAAGAAACACTTTAGCAGCCTCCAACGAGGTTTCAAACAGAACATCCCATACAATTCCATGCATGAATGGTGTGTCACAAGTAAATTCAGAGCCAAGAACTTCCTTAAATAGAGAGTCATTAAGAATGATGTGGTGACAAAAAACTAGCATTTCCCACTCACCATACGCAATGAGATGCCTCAAGTTATTCTAGATTAACGACACCACCAGTTACAATGGAGCATTTCGAGAACAATAGAAAACGTGCATTGTGCTCCAATCCCCATAAAAGCAAAGAATCTTCCTCAGTGAAGGAGTCCGGAACCAAATTTCCAGCCTTCTTGGAGGTTCGTTGCTTTGATGAGGATGAACGTTTCTTAGAGACAGAGGAGTGGATAACTGATTCTGACTCTGAAGAGTCGGTAGAGAGATGTTCCACTTCAATAGATTTGGAGTGAGAAACGAGAGACTTTTTGGATAGAATCCATAGATCGAGTGTGAGTCATAATGAACAAGAAAGAGAAAGAAAAAAATGTTATAAATAGAGAGAAAAAGGAGAGGAAGAGAAAAGGTTGGTGAAGGCATTGAAGAGACGGTTACAGGAACCGAGGTTTTTTATAAAGAGACGGGATGAACTGCAAAAGGAAGAAAATAATTAATTATAATACAACAAATAAAGAGTGTAACATTAATTACTATATATAATAATACCAAGGCTTTCTCTGTAACAACCCTAAAAATGAATAGGATCAAGACTTAGGTTTTCAAGAATGCTTGCGATTAGACCAAGGTCCACACGGACTGATACGCATAGAACCAGACCTCACAACCCTTACTACGACCAAGCCAACTAACTTGGGGAGCTAATTGAACTTGGAAAGGTTGGAACCAACCATGTGAGGCTCACGAAAATGAAGATTTAATCGAAGAAGTCCTTACCGGACTTAAAAGAAGAAATTTCAAGTTTTGAGGATCCAAGGGTAAAATGGTCTTTTCCAGGCCAAGGGTAATATTGTAATTACCCTGAGGAATTAATTATTTAATTAATTAATTTAATTAATTAAAGCAATTCGGGTTGGGTGACCCGAAGTGACCCATTTTCGCAAATGGGGTGTCACTCGGGTTCGAGCCCCACTAGAAGCAATGATTAAATTTGTTTTTAATTTATGTTGGTAAATTAATGTAATAAATTAATATTTATTAGATGATTTAAGAAAAAGAAAAATCAGATTTTTATTTAAAAGTTTGAAAGAGTCCTAGTTGACTAAGTCCTTACCTAAGCCTAAACTACCTTGCACGTTTAACTCTCTCCTTCTCTCACGTCAACATCTCTCTTCTCTTTCACGTTTATTCTCTGCAAAATTAAGGTGAAGAACTGAAAATACATCAAGAGTTCTTCACACTTGAAGAACTCACTCGAAATTTTAAGAAAAAACAAAGTAACCAAAACGTTAAGGCAAAGAGAAGTTGTTGTCGGGTGGTGTGGACGTTAAAGAAGCTTGGACTGATTTGTGGAGAGGATTTTGGACAGCAATTTCGGGGTTGAACAAGAAAATTGAGGTATGGGTCTTCTTACTCTTGGTCCCTTTCCCAAAAGACCCTTAGGACTCAGACGAATTTAATCCGAAACTAAGTTGTTTCCCCTTTTGCATGCCCTTGTCACTAGCTCCCAATAAATCGTAGGTTGGGTATGATTGCTGGTAGATTTAGGAATGTTATGACTTCGTGATGAACATGATTTAGATTGTATACTTAAAATCGTAGGAAAGACAACCATGTATTCGAACTTTTGTGCAAGTGTGTGTATGTGAAAAATGTTACTGTAAACTCACTGTAAATGAGTTTTCGATTTATGGCTTCAAGTTTGATATGGTTTTGGTTGTCATTTTACGTGTATAAATCTATGTAATCGTGATGTTCATTAAAATGGAGATGGGGCTGATTTGAGTGTCAACATTTTGGCTAACGAATCCATGAAATACTCCCCCGAAAAGTATCAAATGATCCATGAGCTTTCCTATGTTTTCAAGTAGAATTATTGGTGAATATAAGCTAATAAAAAGTGACTAATTTCCAGCAGCAACTACAAGTTCGTTTAGGCTAAAGTGTAGAAGGGAAATCTGGAAATTTATTGTTTTTAAAAGAGGTGAGGCCACCAGGGTTCGAACCTGTGACCTCACCCGTATAGCACTTTAATTTCGCAAGAATAAAAGAAAAGGGGTTGGGGGGGGGGGATTCGAAATGGGGGTGCAGGCGAGTAAGGAGAGAGCAATAACTAAATTTAATAAAATGGGAGGCGTGGGAATCGAACCCACGACCTCAAGGCTGGAATGGAGAAGGGCGAAATAAATAGGAAAATAAAGTGAGGTTGTAGGGGCTCGATCCCACAATCTCACTGCCAAGACGCCTACATTAGAGGATTTTAATTAAAAATAAAAATAGGAGGCTGTGGGGGTTCGAACCCACAACCTCACAGCCCCTAGCGAATTTAAATTAAAATAAGGAGGCTGTGGGGGTTCGAACTAACAACCTCCCAATTTCCCCAGCGAAATAAAGAACAAAATAAAAGAGGTTGTGGGGGTTTGATGCCACAACCTCTTTGTTTAGGCGAAATTAGGCAATGAGATGTTAATGAAAAATAAAAAGGGGTTGTGGGGGTTCGAACCCACAACCCTTCGGCCAATTTAAGAGAAAAGTTAAGTAGAAAATTAATAATTCGATGTTAATGTTGGGATTTAATCTAGAGTTCTAATGTCATGAATATTAAAAATAAAATCAACAAAAAATGTAAATGATATCCCAGTGATTCAAACTTGGGTTTCCTTGCCCAAACTTCCGTATTGATACATAAGTCATACGTGAACAAAATATCCAAGAATAATGCAACATACATAGATCAAAATCAAGATCTTGGCATAAATACAAGATGCATAAGTCTTATATCACATAATCTTAGAAAGATATGAATCACTTAGACGAAATATGAATGAAGCCTCATGGCTTGTATGTATAGACACATAAGTCTAACATACGTTCAAAAGTAAGTGAACCTAAGAGGTATGTAATGAAATGATGAACCCTGGAAGGGCTAAGTATGAGTGTCAGATACACTAAATGGCCAAGTGCATTGGCATATGATGACATGAACAATGAAAGGATGAAATGAACAATGAAATGATGAAACCCTAGAAGGGTTAAGTAAGGGTGTGAAACACACTAAATGGCCAAGTGCATTGGCATATTATGAAATGAAATTCACGTAATAAGAAGTAGGTAACTATGAAAAGCAAAGGTGCTAATGATAATGAATGTGGTGACAACATGATATGAGGCTAATGTAAATGATGAGAGCAATCTCAAATGAGCCTAAGTATATGTTACCAATACGTACTCACCTGTTAGAATGTAAGATGATGAAGAGACCAGTCTCTATGAACACTCTAATGAAGGTATTGAGCTTAACACACTTAATACTAATGATGAGATGATAAATCATCTAATGAGCTATGATGTCCTCATACTAGAAGCCAGCTTCCCTGACGTATGAGATGAATGAAATGGAACTTTATACTGAACACCGATAGGCTAGCTATGAGCGGTGATGCCTTCTTTCGAGAAGGACGGAGGTTCACGTAACTCTCATGAGATGAGACTGTCCGGAATGCCGGGTATGGGTCTCCTTATATCTCCTAGTCTTCGAACCTATACTGCCAATATAGGGATCTGGCGGGGTTAAATTCCCATGTACACTAGCATGTTATTGGATCACTTTGGCCGGTGATTCCACCTCTTTACGGTGTGGGGGAGACACTGGATTTCATAATGCTCACATGATCTATGTCGGTTAAAGTTAAAGTTCCCAATGAATGAATGAGGCCAGCCTCAAATGATGCACATAATGAAATGAATAATATCAAAGGTGTTAGGATAGGATAATCAAAGGTGAGTTAGATTCAAGTAATGACATTAGGTCATTCTTGGTCATTGCACAACGAACCTAATGAAAGTCTTAAACTACATCCAAGGTATAGCTGGTGGTTACACTGGCCTATGAATGAAATGAAATGAAGTACGTATGAATGAATGAAGCAGACTCTGTGTTAACTAATGAAGATTCCCTAGTTGAGGTCCCATATGTTGAGCCCTCATTTCTGGGATGTCTTTATGTCAAGTCCATGATTCCAAGGTCTCATGGCATATGAATGAATGATATGAAAGAAGTTATGTGCTACATGCAAAATGTACTGTATGCTATATGATATGTGCTATGTATAAATGTTATGTGCTGTGTGCAAATGTGAAAAGTATGGTGAGGTATGTTATTCTCATGGCATCACTTTCCTAATCCAAATTTGGAAAGCTCATTTACTTTCCTAATCAAAATTTGGAAACTTTCCTAATCTCAATTTGGCAAGTCCACTGACTTGACTTTCCAAAAATCATGTTGTTAGGAAAGAGCTATTCTTTTTCATGCATGTCCTTGGTGTGTGCTTGCATATACCCATACTTAGTACAAGTGTGTACTAACCCTATACAAACTCTACTATTTTAGGTGCAGGCACAGGTGGACGATTACAGAATCATCGTTGCAGTTATCCGGACGTCCAACATTCATCCGGTTTTGGTAGGTCCTCATGTCTTCGAGGATGCTACTGTTTTATATTCTAGCTTAGTTTTAGAGTGGAGCTAGTGGAGCATGTTCCACTAGCGTTTCTTTCCTGCTTTTATTCAGATTATGTATTGGTGCCATTTTGGCAATTATATGCTTTATAAGAATTGAACTATTTCTTTCAGTTGCTTATCTCTTAATGTTAGATGGTTGATGGTGAACAATTACGTATTAATGAGAATGTTTTTATAAGTATGTTAGGAAACAAAAAGTTTCAAATTTTCCGCTAAAATTAACCTATGTAAAGTAAGAATGACGTAAGTAGGCTTGTCTGCGACCTCTGAGAGGTCAACGATGCCAGTCTCGTATGGGGTCTAGATTCCAGTCGTGACAAAGTTGGTATCAGAGTATTAGGTTAAATTACGAAAATAATAAGTTCACATCAACCACATTGAGTAGTTTCTAAGTCATGGTAGTAAAGTGCACCACTATCCTGAATTAGAGACTGCATGATGCGTAGGAAAATTTCCCTTCTTCTGATCTTATCGTGCTTTTCCTAATGTCTGAGTTCTTGGTGTTATGAGCGTGTCTAACATCAATCCTTTTTGTTTTTTCTAGAGAATGAACACCAGGAGAGCTAATGGTCAGAGGAGAGGAGGAGCGACTGCTGGGGGTAACCAAGTTCCACCCCAGGCTCCAGCTGAAGGAGTGGCTGTGCCAGCTAATCCAGCTGGGATGACTAATGCTGAGGTGAGGGCATCTCTGGCCCAGATGGCACAGGCCATTACTATGCAGGCCCAGGCTATGACTGCCCAGGTCAACCGGCAGGATGTTCAGAGGGAGAACCCACCGGTTCGTAGCATGGCTGACAGGATGAGGGATTTCACGAGGATGAATCCTCATATTTTAACATGGTCTAGGACATCAGAGGATCCCCAGGAGTTTGTGGATGAGATTCATAAGCTCCTGGTGGCTATGGGGGCCACTGATATTGAGAAGGCTGAGTTGGCTTCCTATCAGCTCAAGGATGTTGCACAGACTTGGTGCAAGATGTGGCAAGATAGTCGTGTCTTAGGTGGAGTGCCAGTCACATGGGAGCTGTTCAAGACAGCATTTCTGGAGAGATTCTTTCCTAGGGAGATGAGGGAGGCCAAGGTTGAGGAATTCATCAACCTTAAGCAAGGCTCTATGACAGTCAGGGAGTATTCCCTGAAGTTTGTTAAGCTGTGAAGGTATACTACTTCCCTGGTTTCTAACAGCAGGGATGAGATGAGCAGGTTCCTCACAGGAATCAATGGAGACCTAGAGGAGGAGTGTCGATCTGCAATGCTCCATGATAATATGGATCTTTCCAGGTTGATGGTGCATGTCCAGCAGGTAGAGGACAGCCGCAGAAAGAGAGGTGTTCGTGATGCTAGGAGGCCTAGGCCTCAAGATCAGGCAGGACCCATTCATGGAGGCCACAGGAACAACTTTGGCGTCCGTGAGCAGCCAAGGTTCAAAATGGGGCAACAGAGTTCTGGGAATTTTAATCCTCAGAATAGTGCTACACCTAGAGGAGGCGTGACCTGAGCCCAAGAAGGGCAATGGAGGTGAGATGCATCGTCCTAAGAATAATTGTGCTAAGTGTGGCCGAGCTCACAGTGGAGAGTGCAGACAGGGCACTAATGCCTGCTTCGGTTGTGGTAAGAGTGGACACATGGTCAGAGACTGTCCACAGAACAGAGGTCAGGCTGGAGGTAATACTCAGCCTAGGCCTAATCCACAGGGTGCAGTAGCAGCCGAGCCTCCTAAGAGGAACAGGTTCTATGCCCTGAAAGGCAGGGAGGAGCAGGAGAAGTCCGCTGATGTTGTCACAGGTATGCTGCAAGTGTTCTCAACTTCTGTTTATGCTTTACTTGATCCAGGGTCTACACTTTCCTTTGTAACTCCTCTGCTTGCTCTTACTTTTGAGACATTGCCTGAAGTTCTGCATGATCCTATAGTGGTTAGTACACCTTTAGGAGAAAATGTAAGAACTGATAGAGTATACAAGGATTGCCCAATAGTTGTTAGTGGAAAAACTGTGTGTGCAAACTTGGTTGAGTTACCCATGCATGATTTTGATGTTATTCTTGGCATGGATTGGCTTCACAGTTGTTATGCTTGCTTGGACTGTCGTAGTAGAGTGGTGCGATTTCGCTTCCCTAATGAAGAAGAGTTAGTCTGGGAGGGGTACAATTCGAGTCGTCCGAACCTCTTGATTTCTAACCTTATGGCCAATAAAATGATGTCCAAGGGGTTATTGTGTCATCTTGTGAGTGTTAATGATCTAGATCATGACATTCCTTCAATAGACTCAGTACTTGTAGTGAATGAGTTCTTAGATGTGTTTCCTGATGATTTGCCTGGAGTCCCTCCCCTTTGAGAGATTGACTTTGGTATCGACTTAGAACCCGATACTAAACCAATCTCAATTCCTCCTTACCGAATGGCTACAGCTGAACTCAAAGAGTTGAAGCTACAGTTAAAAGATCTCACTGACAAGGGTTTCATTCAGCCGAGCATATCCCCTTGGGGCGCTCCGGTGTTGTTTTAAAGAAGAAAGATGGAACCCTTAGAATGTGTATCGATTATCGGCAGCTCAACAAAGTCACAATAAAGAATAAGTACCCCCTTCCCAAAATATATGATTTGTTCGATCAACTCCAAGGGTCTAGTTTCTTCTCTAAGATTTATCTTCGGGTATCATCATGTTAGGGTTAGGGATGGAGATATCCCAAAGACAGCCTTTCGTACCCTCTATGGTCACTATGAGTTCTTAGTCATGTCATTTGGTCTCACGAATGCACCTGCTGCATTTATGGATCTCATGAACAGGGTCTTCCATGAATACCTTGACTCTTTCGTCATAGTATTCATTGATGACATTCTCATCTACTCTAAGACCAAGGAAGAGCATGAACAGCATTTGAGACTAACCTTGCAGGTACTTAGACAACATCAGTTGTATGCCAAATTCAGCAAATGTGAATTCTGGCTATGATCAGTGACCTTCCTGGGTCATGTTGTGTCCGATCAGGGCGTGGAGGTGGATCCCAGGAAGACTGAGGCTGTGAAGAACTGGCCAAAGCCTCTTACTCCTACTGACATCCATAGCTTTTTGGGATTGTCTGGTTACTACCGCAGGTTTGTGGAGGGCTTTTCTTCTATTGCTGCCCCATTGACAGCTTTGACTAAGAAGAAGGCCAAGTTTGAATGGACGGAGACTTGTGAGAAGAGTTTCAAGGAGCTCAAGGATAGACTCACTTCAGCCCCGGTGCTTACTTTGCCTAAGTGTGGTGAGAATTACACTGTTTATTGTGATGCATCTAGGGTTGGTTTGGGTTGTGTTCTTATGCAGGTTGGTCAGGTGATAGCCTATGCATCCAGACAGCTCAAGGTTCATGAGAAGAATTATCCCACTCATGACCTGGAGTTGGCAGCTGTGGTGTTTGCACTAAAGCTGTGGAGACATTATCTGTATGGAGTGCATGTAGATGTGTTCACAGACCATAAGAGTCTCCAGTACGTGTTCACACAGAGGGAGTTGAATCTACGTCAGCGGAGATGGTTAGAGCTGTTGAAGGATTATGACATGAATGTGCACTACCATCTAGGTAAGGCTAATGTTGTAGCTGATGCTTTGAGGAGGATGAGCATGGGAAGTACAGCCCACATTGAGGAGGAGAAGAAGGAGCTGGTAAAAGATGTACACAGACTGGCCAGATTGGGTGTACGTTTGGTTGACTCCACTAGTGGGGATGTTTCAGTTCATACTAGTTCTGAATCATCCTTGGTAGTTGAAGTCAAGTAGGGTCAGCATCTAGATCCCGTGTTGATGGAGCTGAAGGACTCAGTGTTGATGAAGATGAATGAGTCTTTCGCTTTGGGAGGTGATGGCATACTTAGGTATCAGGACAGGCTGTGTGTGCCAGATGTGGATAATTTGCGGACCAGGATTGTTGCAAAGGCCCATGGTTCCAGATATTCTATACATCCAGGTTCCACCAAGATGTATCATGATCTCAAGCAGATTTATTGGTGGAATGGCATGAAGAAGGACATTGCAGAATATGTGGCCAAGTGTCCTAATTGTCAGCAGGTTAAGGCAGAGCATCTTAAGCCTGGTGGTCTGACTCAGATTATTGAGGTTCCGACATGGAAATGGGAGGCCATTAATATGGACTTCATGGTTGGGCTTCCGAGGACTAGGAGGCATCATGACTCTATATGGGTTATTATGGACAGATTGACTAAGTCTGCCCACTTTATCCCTGTGAAGTGTACTTACAGAGCCGAGGATTATGCGAGACTCTACATTGATGAGATTGTGAGATGGCATGAAATTCCCTTGTCTACAATTTCAGACAGAGGAGCTCAGTTTACTTCTTATTTTTGGAGATCTTTCCAGAAGAGCTTGGGCACGCAGGTGAAGCTTAGCACTACCTTTCACCCTCAGACAGATGGGCAGGCAGAGCGCACCATACAGACATTGGAGGATATGTTGAGAGCGTGTGTGATTGATTTCAGAGGTAACTGGGATGACCATCTGCCTTTGATAGAGTTCTCGTATAATAATAGCTATCATTCCAGCATTGGGATGGCACCGTTTGAGGCACTGTATGGTAGGAGGTGTAGATCTCCAGTTGGGTGGTTCGAGGTTGGAGAGTCATCCATTTTGGGTCCGGAGATCATTCATGAGGCCTTAGAGAAGGTCTGAATGATTAGGGACAGGTTGACTACTGCTTACAGTCGGCAAAAGTCCTATGCTGATAACAGAAAGCGGCCCTTAGAGTTTGATGTTGGTGACCAGGTTTACTTGAAAATATCGCCTATGAAAGGGGTGATGAGATTTGGGAGAAAAGGAAGCTGAGTTCGAGATATGTTGGGCCATATGAGATCCTACAGCGTGTGGGCGAGGTGGCCTATGAGTTAGCATTGCCTACAGAACTAGCTTCTGTTCATCCAGTCTTTCATGTCTCTATGTTGAAGAAGTGCCTAGGTGATCCAGCATCAATCTTACCTGTTGAAGGTTTGGGGGTTGGTGAAGACTTGTCTTATGAGGAGGTACGTGTTGAGATCTTAGACAGACAGGTCAAGCGGCTGAGGAACAAGGAGATTGCCACAGTGAAGGTATTGTGGAGAAATCATCTTGTTGAGGGTGCTACGTGGGAAGCTGAGGCCGACATGAGGGCCCGCTACCCTCACTTGTTCAGCTCTTGAGGTTAGACTTTATACTCTTAAACTTATGTTTCCTTATCGCCCCATACTTTGTTGCTATTGATTGACTATGTATAGTGATTTTATTATGATCTGACTGGCATTACAACATGAAGTAGTAGTGTCATTCGGGGACGAATGTTCCTAAGGGGGGGATAATGTAACAACCCTAAAAATGAATAGGATCAGACTTAGGTTTTCAAGAATGCTTGCGATTAGACCAAGGTCCACACGGACTGATACGCGTAGAACCAGACCTCAGAACCCTCACTACGACCAAGCCAACTAACTTGGAAAGGTTGGAACCAACCATGTGAGGCTCACGAAAACGAAGATTTAATCGAAGAAGTCCTTACCGGACTTAAAAGAAGAAATTTCAAGTTTTGAGGGTCCAAGGGTAAAATGGTCTTTTCCAGGCCAAGGGTAATATTGTAATTACCCTGAGGAATTAATTATTTAATTAATTAATTAAAGCAATTCAGGTTGGGTGACCCGAAGTGACCCATTTTCGCAAATGGGGTGTCACTCGGGTTCGAGCCCCACTAGAAGCAATGATTAAATTTGTTTTTAATTTATGTTGGTAATTTAATGTAATAAATTAATATTTATTAGCTGATTTAAGAAAAAGAAAAATCAGATTTTTATTTAAAAGTTTGAAAGAGTCCTAGTTGACTATGTCCTTACCTAAGCCTAAAATACCTTGCACGTTTAACTCTCTCCTTCTCTCACGTCAACATCTCTCTTCTCTTTCACGTTTATTCTCTGCAAAATTAAGGTGAAGAACTGAAAATACATCAAGAGTTCTTCATACTTGAAGAACTCACACGAAAGTTTAAGAAAAAACAAAGTAACCAAAACGTTAAGGCAAAGAGAAGTTGTTGTCGGGTGGTGTGGACGTTGAAGAAGCTTGGACTGATTTGTGGAGAGGATTTTGGACAGCAATTTCGTGGTTGAACAAGAAAATTAAGGTATGGGTCTTCTTACTCTTGGTCCCTTTCCCAAGAGACCCTTAGGACTCAGACGAATTTAATCCGAAACTAAGTTGTTTCCCCTTTTGCATGCCCATGTCACTAGCTCCCAATAAATCGTAGGTTGGGTATGATTGCTGGTAGTTTAGGAGTGTTATGACTTCGTGATGAACATGATTTTGATTGTATACTTGTAATCGTAGGAAAGACAACCATGTATTCGAATGTTTGTGCAAGTGTGTGTATATGAAAAATTTTACTGTAAACTCACTGTAAATGAGTTTTCGATTTATGGCTTCAAGTTTGATATGGTTTTGGTTGTCATTTTACGTGTATAAATCTATGTAATCGTGATGTTCATTAAAATGGAGATGGGGATGATTTTAGTGTCAACATTTTGGCTAACGAATCCATGAAATACTCCCCCGAAAAGTATCAAATCATCCATGAGCTTTCCTATGTTTTCAAGTAGAATTATTGGTGAATATAAGCTAATAAAAAGTGACTAATTTCCAGCAGCAACTACAAGTTCGTTTAGGCTATTGGTTTTAAAAGAGGTGAGGCCACCAGGGTTCGAACCTGTGACCTCACCCGTATAGCACTTTAATTTTGCAAGAATAAAAGAAAAGGGGTTGGGGGGATTTGAAATGGGGGTGCAGGCGAGTAAGGAGAGAGCAATAACTAAATTTAATAAAATGGGAGGCGTGGGAATCGAACCCACGACCTCAAGGCTGGAATGGAGAAGGGCGAAATAAATAGGAAAATAAAGTGAGGTTGTGGGGGCTCGATCCCACAACCTCACTGCCAAGACGCCTACATTAGAGGATTTTAATAAAAAATAAAAATAGGAGGTTGTGGGGGTTCGAACCCACAACCTCACAGCCCCTAGCGAATTTAAATTAAAATAAGGAGGCTGTGGGGGTTCGAACCCACAACCTCACAGCCCCTAGCGAATTTAAATTAAAATAAGGAGGCTGTGGGGGTTCGAACCCACAACCTCCCAATTTCCCCAGCGAAATAAAGAACAAAATAAAAGAGGCTGTGGGGGTTTGATTCCACAACCTCTTAGTTTAGGCAAAATTGGGCAATGAGATGTTAATGAAAAATAAAAAGGGGTTGTGGGGGTTCGAACCTACAACCCTTCGGCCAATTTAAGAGAAAAGTTAAGTAGGAAATTAATAATTCGATGTCAATGTTGGGATTTAATCTAGAGTTCTAATGTCATGAATATTAAAAATAAAATCAACGAAAAATGTAAATGATATCCCAGTGATTCAAACTTGGGTTTCCTTGCCCAAACTTCCGTATTGATACATAATTAATACGTGAACTAAATATCAAAGAATAATGCCACATACTTAGATCGAAATCAAGATCTTGTCATACATACAAGATGCATAAGTCTTGTATCACATAATCTTAGAAAGATATGAATCACTTAGACTAAATATGAATGAAGCCTCATGGCTTGTATGTATAGACACATAAGTCTAACATACGTTCAAAAGTAAGTGAACCTAAGAGGTATGTAATGAAATGATGAACCCTGGAAGGGCTAAGTATGAGTGTCAGATACACTAAATGGCCAAGTGCATTGGCATATGATGAGATGAACAATGAAATGATGAAATGAACAATGAAATGATGAAACCCTAGAAGGGTTAATTAATGGTGTGAAACACACTAAATGGCCAAGTGCATTGGCATATGATGAAATGAACATTCACGTAATACGAAGTGAGTAACTATGAAAAGCAAAGGTGCTAATGATAATGAATGTGGTGACAACATGATATGAGGCTAATGTAAATGATGAGAGCAATCTCAAATGAGCCTAAGTAAATGTTACCAATACGTACTCACCTATGAGAGTGTAAGATGATGAAGAGACCAGTCTCTATTTACACTCTAATGAAGGTATTGAGCTGAACACACTTAATACTAATGATGAGATAAGAAATCATCTAATGAGCTATGATGTCCTCATACTAGAAGCCAGCTTCCATGACGTATGAGATGAATGAAATGGAACTTTATACTGAGCACCGATAGGCTAGCTATGAGTGGTGATACCTTCTTTCGGGAAGGACGGAGGTTCACGTAACTCTCATGAGATGAGATTGTCCGGCATGCCGGGTATGGGTCTCCTTATATCTCCTAGTCTTCGAACCTATACTGCCAATATAGGGATCTGGCGGGGTTAAATTCCCATGGACGCTAGCATGTTATTGGATCACTTTGGCCGGTGATTCCACCTCTTTTCGGCGTGGGGGAGACACTGGATTTAATGATGCTCACATGATCTATGTCGGTTAAAGTTAAAGTTCCCAATGAATGAATGAGGCCAGCCTCAAATGATGCACATAATGAAATGAATAATACCAAAGGTGTTAGGATAGGATAATCAAAGGTGAGTTAGATTCAAGTAATGACATTAGGTCATTCTTCGTCATTGCACAACGAACCTAATTAAAGTCTTAAACTACATCCTAGGTATAGCTGGTGGTTACACTGGCCTATGAATGAAATGAAATGAAGTACGTATGAATGAATGAAGCGGACTCTGTGTTTGCTAATGAAGATTCCCTAGTTGAGGTCCCATCTGTTGAGCCCTCATTTCTGGGATGTCTTAATGTCAAGTCCATGATTCCAAGGTCTCATCATATGAATGAATGATATGAAAGAAGTTATGTGCTACATGCAAAATGTACTGTATGCTATATGCTGTGCTATGTATAAATGTTATGTGCTGTGTGCAAATGTGAAAAGTATGATGAGGTATGTTATTCTCATGGCATCACTTTCCTAATCCAAATTTGGAAAACTTATTTACTTTCCTAATCAAAATTTGGGAACTTTCCTAATCTCAATTTGGCAAGTCCACTGACTTGACTTTCCAAAAATCATGTTGTTAGGAAAGAGCTATTCTTTCTCATGTATGTCCTTGGGGTGTGCTTGCATATACCCATACTTAGTACAAGTGTGTACTAACCCTATAGAAACTCTACTATTTAGGTGCAGGCACAGGTGGACGATAGAGCTACAGGATCATCGTTGCAGTTATCCGGACGTCCAGCATTCATCCGGTTTTGGTAGGTCCTCATGTCTTCGAGGATGCTACTGTTTTATATTCTAGTTTAGTTTTAGAGTTGAGCTAGTGGAGCATGTTCCACTAGAGTTTCTTTCCTGATTTTATTCAGATTATGTATTGGTGCCATTTTGGCAATTATACGCTTTATAAGAATTAAACTATTTCTTTCAGTTGCTTATCTCTTAATGTTAGATGGTTGATGGTGAACAATTACGTATTAATGAGAATGTTTTTATAAGTATGTTAGGAAACAAAAAGTTTCAAATTTTCCGCTAAAATTAACCTATGTAAAGTAAGAATGACGTAAGTAGGCTTGTCTGCGACCTCTGAGAGGTCAACGACGCCGGTCTCGTCTGGGGTCTAGATTCCAGTCATGACATTCTCGAAGGAATTAATACAATATCTGCTAATTGATTCTCATAATCAACAAATTCAAGCACGAAATCACCATTTTCAACATGATCACAAATAAAATGATGTTTTATATTTATAAGCTTAGCCCTTGAATGATGAACATTATAGTTAGATAAAATGATAGCGCTGGTCTTATCACAAAAAAATACGTACTCCATCAAACATTAGACCATAATCTAGAAGTTGATGCATCATCAAATGTAATTGAGTGCCACAACTTATGATTTCCAAATATTCGGACTTGGTAGTTTAGAGAGCAAAGGATGTCTACTTTTTACTATGCAATGAAATTAGAGAATTTCCCTAAAGTTGACATGTTCCATTCATACTTTCTCTTTCATCACCTACTGTCTGCATTTGAAAAACTGAATAAATCAAAATGTTCAGAAAAAGGATACCATAAACCCAAATATGAGGATCCAATGAGATATCGAATAATTCGTTTCACGTCGGTGAGATGAGATTCTTTTGGGCGGATTGAAAACGAGCACATTTGCAGACAATGAATATTATATCTGGTCGACTAGCAGTGAGGTATAACTACTAACTAATCATTTTGCGATAAAGTTTTTCATCAACTTCTTTTCTTGTTGAATCAGATTCAAGACACGTGGATGAAATCACTGGAGTTTCAAATGTTTTACCTTTTTCCATTTTAAATTTTTTGATAAACTGTTTTGCATATTTCCCTTGATTTATGAAGATTCCCTTATCTAATTGCTTAATTTGATGACCAAGAAAGAATGAGAGCTCGCCCATGAGACTCATTTCAAACTCACCTTCCATGAGATATGAAAACAGTATCACAGTGAGAAAGGTTAAAGAAGCCAAAGATAATATCATCAACATAAATTTGAACAATAAAATTGCAAGATTAAGATTTTTTTTTGTAAAAAGAGTAGTATCAATTTTGCCTCTTTGACAATCATTTTTAATAATTTGCTCAGTCTTTGGTACTGCGCTTTTGGATCCTTCTTAAGACCTTAAAGAGCTTTTGATAATTTTAAAACATAGTCAGGACAAGATGGATTTTCAAAACGAGGAGGTTGTTTAACAAACTCTTCTTCTTTTATGAAGCCATTTATGAAAGCGCTTTTAACATCCATTTGAAAGAGTTCAAAATGATTAAAAGAGGGAAAAGCGAGAAGAATTCGAATAGATTCTAACCATGCCACAGGGGCGAAGTTTTCATCATAATCGACTCCTTCTTGCTGTGAGTAACCTTGAGCAACTAACCTGGATTTATTTCGGATGACCTTACCATTTTCATGAAGTCTGTTTCAAAATAGCAAATTAGTTCCTATCACAGAGCAATTTTGGAATTCCAATATGGGTCCACACCTGATTGTTTTCGAATTAATCAAGTTTTTCTTGCATTTCCTATATCCGCGACTCAACTTCTTGTGCTTCAGTTATTCGTTTTGGTTCCATTTGTTATATGAGAGACAATGAAGCTTGTTTCTTGAGTGATAACCTTGTCTGGACTTTATCATCTGGTTTACCAAGAATAAAGTTTTCATGATAGCTGGTATTGTGTCTCCATTACCTTGGAATGTTGACTTTGTCAGCTGGAGTAGTCGACTCAACTACATCAGTAGTTGGCTGTTTAGACAGGTTTTCCGTAATGATGTTTGGAGGTTCTTCTGCTAGTGTTGATGAATTTATTTCATCTTTACTTACTTTACATTCCTGTACTCTTGGATTAGTATCATCAAATACCACATGAACATATTCTTCAACACTTAAAGTTCTTTTATTAAATACAGGAAAGGCTCTGCTAATTGGTGAATACCCTAGAAAAATACCATCGTCACTTCTTGGATAAAATTTTCCAAGATTGTTCTTACCGTTATTGTGAATGAAACATTTGCATCCGAATGGATGAAAGTAGCTAATGTTAGGTTTCTTTAATATTCAAAGTTCATAAGGAGTGTTATTTAGTATAGTTCTGTATAAGACACCTATTAACAATGTGAAAAGTTGTACTTACTTCTTCTGCCAAGAAATGGTCAGGAAGATTTCGATCAAGTAACATTGTTCTTGGTGTATCTTGCAATGATCGATTTTTCCTTTCCACCACTTTATTTTGCTGAGAATATATGGGTGAAGATAAGTTTTGAGAGAACCCATTTTCAGCACAAAACTCTTCAAAACCTTTATTTTTGAACCCACCACCATGATCGTTGTGAATTTTCGTAATGTTATACCCTGCCTCTCTTTGGACTTTTCTAAAGAAAACTTAAAAATAAGTAAACACTTCATTTTTTATGAAATAGAAAGATTACCTATGTGAACCTTAAATAGTCGTCAATAATTACGAATGCATATCGTTTACCTCCAATGCTCGCAGTTTGAGTAGGACCGAATAAATCCATGTGAATGAGCTGGAGAGGTTTGGAAGTACTTACAATGTCTTTTGCCTTAAAAGAATGAACGAGTTTGCTTACCCAACTGGCATGCAACACAAATGTGATCTTTTCTAAATTTCAGTTTTGGCAGATCGATTACCAAATCAAGTCTTGATAGTTTCTCAAGTGCATGCATGCTTGTATGTCCAATCTTTCGATGCCATACCCATGGATCACTTGTTACTGTATTAATACATGTGATAGATGGAAAATCGACATTATTTAAAATAAAGATAATATTTACTTGATATCCAATAAGTGTGAGCTTTTTCTAAGGATGTTTGATGATGCAGCTAACTGTATTGAATGAGACTTGAAATACGATATCAAATAGTTGGATCATGCTGAGAAGATTGTGTTTGAGTCCTTAGACCAAATATACTTCAAATATATCGCATGATGAACTAAGTGTAATAGTTCCGACTCCAGTTACTTCACCTTTAGCATTACCACCAAATCTAACGCATCCTCCATTAATTATTTTTATAGTTTGTCAAGTAGCCACATTCCTTTTTTGTAGGTTTACTTTGATTGCTCCTTCAAGATAATAAAATTAGTTTTTTAGGTACCCAAGTATTTTTGGATCCTTCATGATTAGTAACTTTTAGTCTCCTAATTTTCAAGAAGAATATTTTTTGCAATCAAGGGATTTATGACCAACACTGCCACAGGAGAAACACACAATATTTGCAGATGAACAAGGAGAATAAGGATTTGAAATAGATCTATTTGATCTGTTAGCATTATAACTTGGAGAATTTCTCATGTAATGCATAGTGCCATTTGATCGAACAGAATTGTGGCTTGGAGATTGTAAATGCATATTTGATTCCTCCAGCTCTTTTGTATGTACGTCAACCTCAATCAAACTTGCTTAAATGAATATTTGCGTGTCTTTCTTTTCTTGAGCAAGTTAATTGTATTCGTCAATAACTATCTTTCATTCATCAGTGACCATATCACGAAAGTTTTGTAAATCATTACAATCAGAACAGTTATAAGGTTATACCTCGCTTGATTAACCTAGTGCCATGAAACACAAGTTTTCCATTTAATCATAGTCATCATCGGTTGTTTCTACATGTTCCCAAGCCTCGAGACTTTTTGGATCTACATTTACTCGAGTGCCTATTCTTCTACGTTTTGGACAGTTTTGTTTAATAAGTCCCGCTTCTCTACAGTAGTAGCATCGATCTTCATTTTTTTTGAAGTCCTTGTTCTTAAAATCTTGTTGATGTGTTTGTCTTATTTGTCTAAGCATTTATCTTACTCCATGATTTATGAGAGTCATGTGTTTGTCTTAATTTTCATTGGCTTCTTCCTCAATCTTAGGTGTCTCAACAGTAAATGCCACTGTCTTGTTTTTGTCGCCTTTGTTGTACCTATTAATATGATTCTGTTCATAAGCAATTAAATTACCTCAAAGTTCATTGTATGTCATTGTATGCATATCT
The DNA here is from genome assembly GCA_016801875.1 of Solanum sitiens. Lineage (NCBI taxonomy): Eukaryota > Viridiplantae > Streptophyta > Magnoliopsida > Solanales > Solanaceae > Solanum > Solanum sitiens. The sequence goes on along the minus strand of JABWTJ010000035.1, from coordinate 833,466 downwards.
CTATCTTCAAGAATAGCACCTTTAGTTTAATAGGCTTTGGGAAGACTTCTAACGAATTTTCCCACTTGAAGTGAATTTGAGTACACCATTCCAAGCATTTGAGTTCGCAGACAATTTTACTTAATCTCGAGAACATGTATTCAACATCTTCATATTCATCCATTTTGACCAACTCATACTCCTTTACAAGTGAACTAATCCTAGCTTCCTTTACTCTAGTAGTTCCTTCATAAGTAACTTCTAGTTTGTCCCACACTTCTTTCGCAGTTTCACATGTTGATATTTTGTCATATTTTGCTCCACTCATTACATAGAACAACAAACTTATAGCTCTAGAATTAGTTTTTGATTACCTCTTGTTTTTCCTAGGTGATATCAAATGATTCACGGTCAAATGACTTTTCAGTGCCATCTTTTTCAGTCAGTCCTAGAATAGGCTACAGACCATTTTTGATTACTATCAACGCTTGATGATCATTTGATTACACAAAGATTCTAAATCTATCTTTCCGGGAGAGTAGGGTTGTCCATTGAAGTATGGTTGTGGATGTGATAAATGTCCGTCTTAAAGTAATGCGCCAGGAATTTGATAGTGTTCCATTGGATGTCTTCTCACGTGTGATTAAACATTAAATTTGTAAGACCTACTTTGATACCAATTGATATTATGGGGGGGGGTGAATTATTATTAATCCTTAGTCGAATCCCTGTAATGGTTAGTCGGCTCACCTGTAAGTTAGTAGATAAATAAACAGTAAGAACAACTTGCAGAAAATAATTAACATAGAATGTTTATATTGGTTCGCATAACCAAAGTGGCGCCTACTCCTGTCCTCTTGGGTTTCAAGGGTTTTCATTAAAGGGTTTTGAGTGAGTCTTGAGTAGTACAATTTTTCCGTAACTTGGTCCTATCTGATATGCAAATCAAAGACTCTGCCTTTGACACTTCTTCTACTCGTAAACGTACACTCATTATTTTTCTCTCTCTTTTACTTTCAATTGTTTTCACTCTTTTGATTACAAAGATTTATAAAATATAAAATAAGATTGTGCTATAAGTTCAAGAGAAGTTGCATAATCTTCATCTATGGTGGAGAGATGTTTAAATAGTCGAGAGTGGTGATTCTCTGTTTAAAACAAAAAGGAATTGTAAATCAGGGATCCTTGGATGATTTCTTGATTTAGTTGAATTGATTTGCTAAATCATGTCCATATTGGCTATGTGCATGACTAAATCAATTCCTTCCTTTGTTGGATGATTTCCTGAAATTTCGTTGAGTTGTTGATATTTTCCTAAAGTTGTGACTTCCTTCCTTTGCTAGATGATTCCCTGAGATCTTGTCTGATCTTCCTTGAATTTGATTGAGTTGATATTCTTTTCCATAAGTTATGGCTGGTTATTCTGCAGATATGTATTTTTCTTCTTTAGCCGTTTGTTCTGCTTGATTTAAGATATCTTTCCTTAATCGGATGCTTGGTAAATCTACACTGAATTCTTTTTGGTCTTGGCTTTGTATTATTTTTCGTAATGTGAGTTATGACTTTAAGTTGCTCATATTATGCTTTGTTAATTCTTGCAATTGTCATTAATAAAAACATAACAAGTTAACATACTGTACATGACTAAACTGAATGCAATGACCAATTTATAACCTCTTTGAACAAAATACTAAAATGTGCTGATAACATGGTCAATGCAATAGATGTTGACTGAACTTTATGGGAACTACTAACAACCGACATAAAACCACATGAGCCAAATATGGAGTCCCACGTATATGCCCCATCGAGAGGACACAATATACCCGGCCAAAGGTATAGATGTGTCACGACTGGGGAGCACCCCCTAGAAGTGACGTGGTGTACCTGACCTCTCGGAGGTCTTATACAAGCCCTTAGACATTATTCATTGCATATATATGAAAAGTAGTGCAGAATTAAAAACTTTCTTTCAACATAATACGATAATCACATCATAGCAACATATGGCTTTCTAACATATGTCTCAAAAACTTTCTATGCCAATATGAGTAACAATGTCTTGGAATGCAGCCCACAAAAGTCTAAAACATAACAAAGGACATAAAAGAAACATAGGTTTTGTGTCCTCGGATTCTATGAGGACTCACCAATCTTCACTCCTTGAAAGCCTTGGAAACTCTACCCTTCAATCAACTCAATCTTCTTAACACCCTATATTGGATTAGAATATGACAACATATGCATTAGTACAAAATGTACCAAGTAAGGAAAATAACTAAGATACAAAACATAAGATATCTAAAAGGGTTAGTGAACAATAGACATAATCATAAAAGATAATAGCATATAATAACATGAATAACATAAGCATAGTAAATCATCATAAAGCATACTTAAGTTCATACTTAAACTTATTTGTTTTTCTTACTCAAATGAACTATCTCCCAATACACGTCCTAGTATACTTGTGCAAGGCAAAGGTAGAATCCCATACTACTACCTAAGATAATTACCACTCTTAGTCCTTCTTGATCATAGACCACTTTCATAATTAAGACCTAATCTCTTCATACCTAAGAGTACTATACCTTTTGATCACCTCAAACCACACTTGTACAACGCATATGAGGCATCCCATTCTACCTCACACACTAATTATGTCTTGAAGTCATCCTTAACATGTTCACCCTCCTAAGTCTCATCATTAACTTACTCTCTTTACAAAGAATCTCTCTCTCTTATAATCTATAACTAGGAAAGGCATCTTTAGTCCCATCCTATATCAAGCCTCTTATTTAGTGACCCTAGGTTATACTTTGTGCAATGCAAACATAGCACTCCATAATACTATTCATGCAATGTATTACTTTTAGGCCCTCTTTCTTATTCTTCTTATTTTAGAACCTAGTTCTTTCTTTAACTTTAGGCCACTATGAGATACTTCTTTAAGTATGTCTAAGTTCTTCTTCAAATGGATCCTATGAGATACTTTTTTATGGAATGTCTTGATCCATCTATAATCATGAACACTACGAGATACCCTCTTAGACATGTCTAAGTTCATACACGCTTCATGAACACTACGACTTACTTCATTTAGTATGTCTTAGTTCATATTTCTTTGAACACTATGAGATGCTTCTCAAGCATGTCAAAGTTCATAGGATATGGATATATCTACTAGGAAACTTTGAACCCACTACGTGAGGGACTCCCGCCTGAAGAAACCAACCTTTGGAAAAACCCACACTCTACTACATAAGAGTTCCCCCCTTAAACTTGGATAGTCATCACAACAACCAGGTGTGGCTCTCCTTTCTACTTGGAGTTAGGACCTTTGTGTGACACTCCTTCTCATTGACATATCCACTTGGACTCAAGAATATACTGCAAGGTTTACTTTTTAAGCCTTGCTCAACCTTTTGCTCTCATGGAGGGATGTCCGAGACAATATCTTCATGCCAAGTGATTCTATCACTTTCATTCTTTCAATTCCGAAATCTACAGCCAACACAACAACCTAATATTCATAATACTTTACTCCATTCTATCTTCATTCACACGTAGATTATAGGGCTATCAAGTAGTAGGCTTCTTCTCACATTCTTTATTACTATGTGAATCTAGCCACAATTCATCTTCAAGGTTCAATCCATAAGTAACAAGTAAAGATCGATCCTAATCAATAAGGTCCAGTTCAATTCATATATAGATGATTCTACTATGATCAATTAGTATTCAAGACAATAAATTAAGAAGATCAATCTACAACCCTAAATCTTGCCTTTAATGGCCTAAATCACCATGATCACCTTCATCATCAGATACTACAATTCACCAAGGAAACCTAATTAAAACATCAAATAAACATAATTGAATGCTACCTTCTAGGTTGGGATTACAACCAAGCCTTACCTACAATGCAATCAGAACCTTATCTTGATTGGGGTCTTTTGCATTCACAACTGAGAGAAACTAGGGGGAATTCAAGGATTGAATAATCCATGAATGAATAAGCTTCACACACTTTGATTAGAGCCTTAAACTAAGCGTGACTCAATGGTTAAATTTTACTTAGACACTGCCTCCTCTTTCTCTTCTTCTTCGATGGTGATCTTAAGAGAGTTTTTGGGAGGGAGAGGTTTTGTTTTGGAGTCTAGAGTCTAAATGGATATTTTATTTCTTAATATACTTAAAATACCTGAAAACTCTAAAAATAATCTCCCATGATTTATTTTGAATGTAGGGTGAATTTCCCAATTCACCACTTAACTTGGTACCTTTGCAGGCAGAATTGCAAGTCCATTCGACAGTTGCAAGTGATGGACCATCGATGGAATGACGTGGCCATCCTACAGGTCCATCATTTGTGACTAAGGCTCACATTTTGAGGGATTATCTAATACGCCTAAGTATGGAGCAACGCCCCCAATCGATATGGCGTCAATCAAAGTACGGGGCGTCCATTGACACTGCCAAGAGTGTCTTTCCAGCCTTTGGGTCCTCCTCAAGGACCCTTTAGGTATTCCATAGGGATTCATGCCAACATTTTTCGACCCTTAACACAACCATATACATGTTAAGCTACTCCCCCTATCATTTTAGACTTCAAACATCACTTAAAACTCCATGAAACATACTAAAGCACACTAGTACACAAAAAGGCTAACTTCCTGACATCTTGGTCGTCCTTAGACGTTTGACCTCAAACCTCTTCAAACTAACTTTTACAAGTTGTGACACATCGTAACCATGAGTTATTGACTCTTTAAACACATTAGAGGCTCTAGTTAACCTTATTTCATTTTTGGGGTCCTTACAAAATATCCCCCACTTGGGAAACATTCATTCTCAAATGACACCTTCCTAAACACTTCTTAAAGGACCAACTCTAGACTAGCAGCCCATCATGTATGCATTGCTTCTAAATGCACACACCCAAATCAAAGAAATAGCTATACGTAGCTACATAATCATATAAGGACCTTATCAAGAAATGGCTCCACTATCCTGCACTTTGGAGTAAGCCACGCATATGAAATTCTAAATTCAAATTCACTGTTATTAGGAAAACATCATAACCAAAAAGGAAAGTCATAATCATAAGAAATTATGGAAATTTACATAAATTATTAAGGAAGTACATACCGGAAAGGTACATGAGGAGATCACTTTTTATCTTCTCGAGGTTTGAGAGCATAGAACCTACTATTCTTCTTTACAGGACCATATTCCACATTGAAAGGAGAAAATTGACTATTCTCTTTTCCTTTAGCCTTAAGATCCGGGAAATATCTCACCTTGTTCCCATTCTTCCCAAACCCAAATCAACCATCCGTGCCGGCTAGGCATTTTCGAAAGTGACTTCTCCCACACTTGGAGCCATTAGACTTGGAAAAAGTAGAGCCACTACGTTTTTCATTATCAAGCTTAGATGTGTTGTAAAAATCTTGAACGGAATACCTTGTTTTAGTTCTAGGCCTATCTTGCCCATTGGACCTAGCACGAAAAGACTTCTCACCTTCAAGCCTAGAACTATTCTTTCCTCTAGCCCTCTGTTTTCTTAGCTTAGACTCTTCAATTTGTTGGAAAAACACCATAAGACGTGAGATATCCATATCATCAAGAAGAATTGCCGTATAACATTCTTCTTCTACTAGTTCGGACACTCTCATCATGAACCTATTCATCAAGTCTCTAGGGTTTGCTACCAAGCTAGAAGCATACTTAGACAAAAGAGTGAACTTCAAGGCATACTCCTTTACACTCAAATTGCCTTGCTTGAGGTGTATGAATTCCTCCAACTTAGCCTCCCTCAATTCCCTAGGAAAGAACCTATCAAGGAAAGCCGACTTAAAAGTCTCCCACTCGATGGTACCAGATCTTACTGGCCTAGAATATTTCCATTGTTCATACCAAACTTGTGCTATATCTTTCAATTGGTAAGTGGTTAGTTCCACTTTCTCTCTAGAAGATAATTCCATAATAGCAAGAGTCTTATAAACCTCATCTATGAAACCATTTGGATCCTCTTCCACTTTGGAGCCTTTATATTCAAGAGGGTTCATTCTCAAGAACTCCCTCACCGTATAAACCCCCATTCCTCATATAGGATTTGTTGAAGCTACCACCTCCCTATAGGCTTGGGTCGTCAAGGCTTGAGCTAACAAGTTCATAGAAGTTCAAAAGTCCTCTAGCGCGACATTCCCCATTGGAGGTTCGTTTAGAACTTGAGGAGGAACTTTTTCTCCTTAGGGAGGAACTTCATCCTTCACTCGGGGTGGAATCTCTTGATCCCCATTTCAACCTCCTTCCCTTCTAGCATTAGCCCTAGTGTAAGCCATAACCTGGACAAATTCATATGAAAACATTAGAAAATGGCCTAGTAAAGCCAAACACTATGGTACGATTAAGATAATGGAGAAGTGTAACTTTCCTAAGCATCCCATATCCTCCTACTCATTGATGTTTTGCGACTCACACCAATGAATAAGACTCTACTAAATGCGGTGTTAAGACATCCTAAGACCATTTCATAACCTTATGCTCTGATATCAAGTTTTTCACGACTGCGGAGCACCCCCTAGAAGTGATGTGCCGTACTTGACCTTTCGGAGGTCTTATACAAGACCCTAGACGTCATTCATTGCATATTTATGAAAAGTTGTTCGAAATTAAAAACTTTCTTTCAATATAATACGAAAATCACATCTTAGCAATGAAAGACTATCTAACATATGTCTCAAAAACCATCTATGAAAATATAAGTAACAATGTCTTGGGATGCAGCCCACAAAATTCTTAAACATAACAAAGGACATAAAAGAAATATAGGGGTAGTGTCCGCGGATTCTATGAGGACTTTGGAAACTCTACCCTTCAATCAACTCAAGCTTCTCAACACACTACATTGGATTAGAATCTAGGCAACATATGTGTTAGTACAAAATGTACCAAGTATGGAAACTAACATACAAAACATAAGATATCTCAAAGGGTTAATCAACAATATACATAATCATAAGAGATAATAGCATAAGATAACATGAATAACATAAGCATAGAAATCATCATAAATTATGCGTAAGTTCGTTCTTTAACTTATTTGTCTATCTTACTCAAATGAACTATCTCCCAAGCCACCTCCAAGTATACTTGTGCAAGGCCAAGGTAGAATCCCAAACTACTACCTAAGATAAGTACCACTCTTTAGTCCTTCTTGATCATAGGACACTTTCATAATTAAGACCTAATCTCTTCATACCTAACAGTACTATACCCTTTTGATCACCTCAAGCCACACTTGTGCAATGCATATGAGGTATCCCATTCTACCTCACACACTAAGCATGTCTTGAAGTCATTCTTAACAAGTTCACCCTCTTTGTCTCATCATTAACATAACTCTCTTTACTAAGAATCTCTCATCTCTTATCATCTATAACTAGGGAAGGCATCTCTAGTCCCATCCTATCTCAAGCCTCTTCTTTAGTGGCCTTAGGTTATACTTTGTGCAATGCACTTATAGCATCCCATAATACAATTCATGCAAAGTAGCACTTTTAGGCCCTCTGTCTAATTCTTCTTATTTTAGAACATAATTCTTCTAATTAACTTTAGAAAACTATGAGATACTTCTTTAAGTATGTCGAAGTTCTTCTTCACATGGATCCTATGAGATACTTTCTATGGCATGTCTTGATCCATCTATAATCATGAATACTACGAGATACCCTCTTGGGCATGTTAAAGTTCATACACAGTTCATGAAAACTACGAGTTACTTCATTTATTAATTCTTAGTTCGTATTGTTTTGAACACTAAGCGTTTCTTCTCAATCATGTCTAAGTTCATACGATATGGAGATCTCTACTAGGAAACCTTGACTCCGCTACGTGAAGGTCTCCCGCCTCATTAGACCTAGCTTTTGAAAATCCACATTCTACTACGTAATAGTTCCCACTTAAACTTAGAAAGTCATCACAATAACCATGTGTGGCTATCCATTCTACTTGGAGTCCGGACCCTTGTGTGACACTCCTTCTCATTGACATATCCACTTGGAGTCAAGCATATAGTACTAGGTTTACTTGTTAAGCCTTGCTCAACCTTTTTCTCTCATAAAGGGATGTCCTAGACAACCTCTCCTTTCTCAAGTGATTCTATCACATTCATTTCATTCAATTCCTAAATCTAAAGCCAACACAGCAACCTAAGATTCAATATCCTTTGCTTCATTCTATCTTCATTCACAGGTAGATTATAAGACTATCAAGTAGTAGGCCTCTTCTCACATTCTTCATTACTAGGTGAATCTAGCCAAAATTCATCTTCAAGGTTTAATTAATACATAACAAGTCAAGATCAATCCTAATCAATAAGGTCTAGTTTAATTCATATATAGATGATTCTACTATGATCAATTAGTATTCAAGATAATTTAATTAAGAAGATCAATCTAGAACCCTAAATCATGCCTTTAATGGCCTAAATCACCATGATCACCTGCATCATGAAATACTATAATTCACCAAGGAAACCTCATGAAAAAAATCATATAATCATCATATAAATGTAATTGAATGCCACCCACTAGATTGGGATCACAACCAAGCCTTACTCACAATGCAATCACAACCTTATCAAGATTTGGTCTTTTGGATTCACAATTGAGGAAAACTAGGAGGATTTAATAGATTGAATAATCCATGAATGAATAAGCTTCACATAGCTTTGATTAAAGCCTTAAACAAAGCCTGATTCAATTGTGAAATTCGTCCTAGAAGTTGCTTCCTCTTTCTCTTCTTCTTCAATGGTGATCATAAGAGAGTTTTTGGGATGGAGATGTTATGTTTTGGAGTCTAGAGTCTAAATGAATATTTAATTGCTTAAATATACTTAAAATACCTGAAACTCTAAAAATAACCGCCTATGATTTATTTGGAACGCTGGGTGAATTTCCCAATTCACTCCTTAAATTGGCAGCGTTACAGGCAGAAGATCAGATCTATTCAACATCTGCAAGTGACGGACCTTCGTTGGAATGATTGGGTCATCCTGAAGGTTCGTTGTTTGTGACTAAGTCTCATATTTTGTGGGATTAACTCATACGCCTAAGTGTTAAGCAACTCCCCCAATCAACGAGGAGTCGATCAAAGTACGGGGCATCGATTGACACTGTCAAAGCAGTGTCTAACCATCCTTTGGGTCCTCCTCAAGGACCCTTTAGATGTTCCTTGGGAGTCGTACCAAGGCGTTTCAACCCTAAACACAACCATATACATGTTAAGCTACCCCCTCTATCATTTTAGACTTCAAACCTCACTTAAAACCCGATGAAACATACTAAGGCACGCTAGCACACACAAAGGCCAACTTCCGGACGTCTTGGTGTTCCTTGGACGTTTGACCTCAAACCTCTTCAAACTAACTCTACAAGCTGTGACAGATCTCAAAAATTAGATATTGAATCTTTAAACACATGAGAGTCTCTAGTTAAGCTTATTTCATTTTTGGTGTCCTTACAAGAGGCATGCTGTCATCATCACTAAAATGATGCCCATATAGGGGAATTAGAACCTACGAGGAATGTTTTTCTGGGACTTCAGGGTGTCTGACCCTAGTCCACTCGGTATTAAGCTTCCCATAAGATTAAGTAATTTAACACATTATAATTGATATACTATAGAACTGGATAGCTCAAATGCAGCCATGCAAACTCTGAGAATGTAACAATTATGACTGATAATGTTATATTCATAAACTGAAGCATGAGTAAAACTGAAATAATATAAAATCTGACCTATTATGCATAATTCATGAACCAACAAATATATACAACTAGGGTTCTGAATATTATAAAAGAAATTGAGCAATAACATGATAATCTAATTTGGATCATTAAAGTAGCTAATTCATGATACTCTACTAAAGTTCTAGAAACCCTAAGTCTAGGTAACAATAAGGGAATCAAGAATCTGACTGAAATCTAGGGATCTAATGGGTGAAAGGAACCCACTAGTTAAATCCCACATACCTGGGGGACAAATTTCATGTTTCAATTTTGAGGCTGGAATTGATGGAACCTGGTTGTGTTCTTGAACTAGGGTTCTTGACCTCTTTCTCATCTTACTGTCTATTTTCCTATGTTATGATGAATGATATGACCTAGGTAAATTCATGTTATGTTTCTAATCTTAACCTGACTAAAACTACTTTGTTTAGGGGTCCAACGAACAAGGAAAAGGCCGAAAGACCCCTAACATAACTACTATATTGATCATAAACGAATGGGCCGACGGACAGTCAATCGAATGACAATCATTTCTACTAAACTTTTAGTTATGATTGGAGGCTGATTTTTGGGGGTCCAATCCACGGATGTGGACCACGGTTTGTGGTCTGGCCTACGGTTCGTGGGTCCTGCCATGGGTCAACCATTAGAAATTTTTTTGGGGTAGTGTTCTAAGGAGGGGGTTCGCAGATGTAAACCACTGACCACCAGCATAAGTCATGGGTGTCACGACCCGAGTGTACACCCTAGAATTTAAGGCATTCTCGAATCGTGCCACGGCGTACTTGACCTCTCGAAGGTCTTGTACAAGCCCATAGACATCATTCATTGCATACATGTATGAAAAGTAGTGTGGAATTAAAACTTTTCACACAAATAATATCTTAAAACATCTTTCATATAAAACCATAGGAAATACTAAGTCTCAACATACGCGAATCTTAGACTCAAGTGTACTTGGGACATGGCCCATACAATCAAAATATAGAAATACTTAGTTTATTACAATACATTGAATAAAAGAAGTCTAAAGATATTAATGTCCTCGATTAAAGTGAGGACATACCCCAACTTTGCTTAAAAGAGTCCTAGTTTCACATTTTTGCTTCAAGACGCCTGTCACCTTCCACCTATAACTTTAAATATAGTCAAAATGTATGGAATTAGTACAATGCATGTACTAAGTATGAAATAATGCATAAAATCATGAGAAACGGACATTTATGAGAAATATGCTTTTTTTATTTAAAACTTCATATTATAAGCATAAGAATCACATTTATACAACAAACATCACATTTAGAATACATTGCAAGTCATACTCAATTTATAAAAACTTACAGTAACATTATAGTGACTTCACAGTGAACTTTGTAACACACAATAATATATAGCATGACATTTTCCTCCCAAAGGTTATCATAACACTTATTTAACTAATTCAAGAAGAGAGCTCCCATAAACCCTCTCCAAGTTTACTTAAATAATCCTTAAGACTACCTAAATTTAGATCATGTCTTATTTCATCAATTAACTTTCCTATCTAGAGTTACTCTTAATACTTCCCTAAGTAAGACATGAAGAGACCATTAATATACCCTCTCCACACCTTAACTAGGCAATCTTTAAAGCTACTCTAGATAAGCACTTATTCATTAACATACTTTTAGCTAAAGTCATTATGTTCATTAGTTCATTAAGAGACAATCAACATTTAGGGATATTCAAATAATGGTCTTGAAGAAGACCTAGGGACTTAGACACTAACATCTTCGAAGCCTAATCGTGCAATATCTAGATAGAGTCCCATACCACTACCTAAACCAGATAGAACTTCTCCAACACTAGTAGGTATCCAATATGATGAGAATAGGCAATAACTGACATAGACCATACTAGCTATGCATGGAATCAGGAGTCATGAACCTACTCCGATTGAGGGTGTTCTACTTGCCAATGGTAGACTAGGACGCATCCCATGTAGGCACATGGTTAAGTAATATTGAGGGTTTCTTTGTTCTCTAATGTCATCTTAGTTAGAGCAACTTCCCAAGCATACTCACTGGTGCTAGCCTATGTTCTCATAAAGTATTTCAATAAAGGAGCATATGAAGAGGTTCCATACCAAGTTCACAACCCAATCACATTACACCTTACAAAAAAGGGCTAATTCTACCTACAATAGTCAAGAGATAGCTCAATGACTTTCCCAAGGATGATTTCATGTCATTCCAGCCAACCAAACCTAAGTCCACCATTCAAACAAGAAGGATACCATTACGGCTTTCAACTAGAAGGATATCGTAACCTGGTTGAAGGTTCCACATAAAGGACATTCTTAACTATGTTCAAGGTAACATGTCAATCAAACATACAAGACTAAGGAGCTTTAGCATACTAAGTCAAGAATCCCTATTCACATTTTTTACATGTATCAAGTAAGGGACACAAGTCTACTAAAAAAAGACACACACATACATCACCATATCACATATAACATATCATTTTAGGAGCACATACGAAAAACCAAAATCAACTATAGGTCACCCTATTCACTACTATAAAATCATGTATCTAAGTCATCACAAGTCTCATATAATTCATCAAGAAGCATCATACTTCAACACCAAGTAATTCACATGACAACTTTACTATAGCCTACTAAAGACACATATCATCAACTAGAAAAATTCATGCTTTGATTCCATATATACACATAAGTCATCAAGACCTTCATAATGCATACATATTCAAGTCATAACATGATACATCCATAATTTATAAAGTAATGACGACGAGGCCACATTGATTTACAATTCATAAAGTAATATTGATTAGGCCACATTACACACAAGTATAAGACATGAGCACCGTCACCATAAGTGGAACATACCAAAAATCGTCATCATATAAGACCCATACTAGACAATATAGATATAGTTAGGTCAACATACCATCAATCGAACGTCACAACTCCAATCCATAGCCAATTCAACCATCTCAATATACAAAGCCTCTTACCAATAGCCATAGTCACCAATTCAATTCAATAATCACAATATACAATGAATAAAAGATACTACAATATGATTTCATCAAATTAGGGCAGCCTACTCACAATTCTAGCACGATTCATTCATAATTCAATAGCCCCAATCAAACTACACAAGAATTCAATCGGATAGAGACATAATCAAATCACCCATAAAATAGTCAAAACTACAGTTTCATGATTTGCATGGTTTGATAGATTTTTTAGGTTAAAATCATCAAACTAACATCAATCCAATTAATATACAATTATTCAAAACGTTTTATGCAAGAAACCATGGCTAGATTAAAATTTAGAACTTCATCTTTTTGAGAAGTCTTTGAAAAACATTTTGAAGATTATCTCCTTGATAAAAAGATATTCAAGATGAAGGCAATACCTTAATTGATGCTAAGCCACAAAAATTGAGGAGATTTGATGGAGAAATAACCCTTCAAGATCCAATCTCCCTTCAAGCTTCAATGGTGGTCTAGAGAGTTCTTTAGGGGTTTTGGGTTTAGATTTTTGAATAATGAATTCATCTAAGTGTTTTAGACTTATAAAACTATTTATAATACCTAAAATAACCTTAGGAAACCGTCCAGATAATTTTAGGAAGTCTAGGTTAAAACCCCATATTGCCCTTGGGCTGACCGAGACACCTGCAGATTTTCAGCAGGGGCCATCCGACGGACCACAGGCTACGCCCCGTAGACCCATCGACGAGCCATACTGGCAAGTCATCGATTGGGTCAGAGGCTCACAATTGGAAGTTCAAGATCCTATGCATAATTCCCCACCTACGCCCTCCACCTACGAGGCGTCAACCTGCCTACTGAGCGTCGATTGCCATCCGTAGGTGGGACTGTTTTTGAGAGGTTTGGCAACAAAGATGGGTCCTCCTCAAGTACCCCTTGGTTGGTCCTTGGGGAGTTTTTCCTGGACATTTACAACCTTAATATACTCGTACACATGTTAAGGACATGTCACATCAATTTCATCCAAAACGAAAAAGTAAAATTAGAAGAAGCAAACTAAGACACACAACTACGTTTCAAGGAAAACCTTTCGAACGTCGTTGACGTTCTTGGACGTTTGACCTCCAAACTTCACGAAACCGTAAACACTGCCTCCTAACATCATTATAACCCATTTTAGGACTTCAAAAAATCAAGACACAAGTGTTAGGATATAGTTTCACTAAGTCATTTTAGAGGTGTTACATTCTCCCGCACTTGGACAACATTCGTCCTCGAATGACACTTGCTTCATTTTAAACACTATCAAGAGATATAAAATCTACAAACTAGAAGCACATAACCATACCAAACCATACACAATACGCAATTTAAGAGTAACACCAATTTCACATACCTTAAGAGACTCAAAATACAACAAGAGGATAGAAAGTAATCTACGACTCATTATGCAAATAAAGCTCACATTCTTCATTTCAAATAGGAGGAACTCCTTCTACATTAATTATCATGCTCATAAAAATCAAATCTATACACATTAAAACCATTTTCAACAAAAGAACAATTTAGCCAATATTTGAATTTCTTTACAGGGAACTGCCAACTTACAGTGATTTATGCCCAAATTTTCAAAATGCAACTCTTAAGCAATTTATGACTAAAGCATGACAATAGGAGAGACAAAACCATATAAAATCATCTTACAACATAAATATAGCTTCATGAGGTGCAAAATGCAAGGAATCAATGGAATTCAATTCCAACAACTCCTAAACAAAATGCAACATGCAACATATTATCATGACTTTCTAACTCTCAAGCTTGAATAGAAGAGAAGAGAAGAGACAATAAATATAAACTGTACTTCTCACTATACTCCCCCACTTAGAAGGAACTCATAACAACTAAAGGTAGAAACTATAACTTACAAATATCATCTTCATTTGTCTTTGATCCCTTAGCCCGGAGTGCATATAGAAGCGATTATTTCTTGGAACATCATCACCCAGAACACTTGGAGGAACTTGCTTTCCTTATTTTCCTCTAGCCGCGATAGTAGGACCTCACCTTATGTTCATCCTTACCACAACAAAAGCAATTTCCGGTACCCAAGTAGCACAAGTAGGATTACCGCCTTGTGAACCACTATGCTTCTCAAGTTTGACCTTAAGATCCCTAGGTTCATCTTGCATTGGAGCCTTCTTCTTGAACCTTGGTTGGCTTTGCTCACTTGGTCCACTCCTCTTCAAATTTCTAGATATCCTAATAAGCTTGGACTCCTCTATGGATTGAGCATACACCATAAGCCTAGACAAGTTCATGTCATTGTGAAGCATGGCCGTATGACACTCTTCTTTCACAAGGTCGGCAACACCGGTCACAAACCTACTCATCTCATCTTGCTTGAGATTAATGAACTCTTCAACCGTCACCTCCATCCTTCACGGGGAAATTACTTTCCTAAGAAAGCGTCATTAAACTCCTCCCACTCTATAGAACCTAAGTCAACCGGCCTATTATCTTTCCATTTAGTGTACTACACTTGAGAAACCTCCCTCAAATGGTACGAAGATAACTCCGCCTTTAACTTGGAAGTCACCCCATGACACTCAACACACTGTACACACCATCAAGAAATTCTTGGGGATCCTCTCCCACCTTAGAGCCTAGAAAGATAGGAGGATTGATCCTCACAAAGTATATCAATCTAGATGTCATAGTACTCTCCAAAGCATTCACCCTAGGCCCAACATCTCTAGTCACATGAGTAGCCATAGATCGGGCTAGGGCAAGTAAAGCATCTCTAATTTTTCATTAGTCAAGTCATAGGAACCTCATCCCCTTCACCTCATCCCCTTCACCTTCAATGGGACCTTGAACATCTTGAGCACCTTGAAGAAATTTCTCAACTTTAGGAGGAATTTCCTCATTCACCCTCTCTTCTTCAGCCCTCCTTGCAGCCATCCTTTTAGTATTCATATTCCTATAAACACAAGGAAAAACATTAAGAAGAACTCTCATAACTTTTTACTCTTCGGCACGACACAAGAGTAGAGAAGAAGGGAAACTCTATCGTCCTATAGTATCTCGCTCATAGATGTGTCGCGACTCACAACGATGAACAAGACTCTACTAGACGTGGCTTTATGAGACTTTTTGATTCCTAAGTACTACTTCATAACCTATGCTCTGATACCAAGCTTGTCACGACCCGAGAGTACACCCTAGAAGTTAAGGCATTCTCTAATCGTGGCACAGCGTACTTGACCTCTCGAAGGTCTTGTACAAGCCCTTAGACATCATTTATTGCATACATGTATGAAAAGTAGTGCGGAATTAAAACTTTTCATACGAATAATATCTTAAAACATCTTTCATATAAAACAATAGAAAATACTAAGTCTCAACATACGCCAATCTTAAACTCAAGAATACTTGGTACACGACCCATACAATCGAAATATAGAAATACTTTGTCTATTACAATACTTTGAATAAAAGAAGTCTGAAGATAGTAATGTCCTTGATTCAAAAAGTGAGAACATACCCCAACTTTGCTTGAAAGAGTTATAGTTTCCAAGCTTTGCTTCAAGACGCCTCTCGCCTTCCACCTACAACTTTAGATATAGACAAAATATATGGAATTAGTACAATGCATGTACTAAGTATGACGTAATGCATAAAATCATGAGAAATGGACATTTATAAAAAATATGCTATTTTTTATTTAAAATTTCATACCATAAGCATAACAATCACATTTAAACACAGAACATCACATTTATAATTCATTGCAAGTTATACTCAATTTATAGCAACCTACAGAAACATTACAGTGACTTCACAGTGAACTATGTAACATACAATAGCATATTTCATGTCATTTTCCTCCCAAAGGTTATCATAAGACTTACTTAAGTAATTCAAGAAGAGACCGCCCATACACCCTCTCCAAATTTACCTAAAAATTCCTTAAGACTACATAAGTTTAGATCATGTCTTATTTCACCAATTAACTTTCCTATCTAGAGTTACTCTTAAGACTTCCCTAAGTAAGACAAGAAGAGACTATTCATATACCCCCTCCACTCCTTAAATAGGCAATCCTTAATGCTACTGTAGATAAACACTTATTAATTAACATACTTTTATCTCAAGTTATTATCTTCATTAGTTCATTAAGAGACATTCAACACTTAACGATATTCAAATAATGTTTTTGGAGAAGACATATGGACTCACACACTAACATATTCAAAGCTAATCGTGCAATGTTTACATAGTGTCCTATACCACTACCTAATCCTCATAGAACTTCTCCAACACTAGTAGGTATCCCATATGATGATAATAGGCAATAAACGACATAGACCATATTAGCTATGCATAGAATCCAATGTCATGAGCTTACTCCGATGGACGGTGTTCTACTTGCCAATGGCAGAACTAGGACACATCCCATGTAGGCACATGGTTAAGGAATATTGAGGATTTCTTTTTTCTCTAATGTCATCTTAGTTATAGCAACTTCCCAACCATACTCACTCTGCGCTAGCCTTTGTTCTCATAGAGTATTTCAATAAATGAGCATATGAAGAGGTTCCATATCAAGTTCAAAACCCAATCACATTACACCATACCAAAGAGAGTGTAACATATCGTAACTAGAATAAACTAAGAATAGGATAAGAATCCAAGAATAATCATTTTTGGAAATAAGTAAGGAAATCTGGAAAATTTCCAGCTTTCAAAATTGAGTTTTGGTCACTTTCAAACGGTCATAACTTCCAGCTCAGGAGAAGTCTGGGTGAATTCATTATATGGTTGGAAATACTTGTATAGGAGCCTTCCAACATGGCCAAGTTTGCACAAATCCGATGTCGTATGAGGGAGAAATGCCTTTCTGAAGTTGGGTTGTTGGAATGAGGAAGTTAGTAAGGACAAGGTTATCTTTTCACCCTAGTATTTCCTAATTCATTTTAAGGTTATATTAGGGTTATAAACAAGTCCGAAATCATTTTTACAAATTTAATAATGCTTAGTATTTTGGAGAAAAGAGAAAAGAAGAGGAATACCAAGAATCGTCCAAGAACGCCAATATTGTTGTGAGGATTTCGTCGGGGGTAATCCCTATCGAGGTATGTGAGGTCATCAGGTGTTGGGTCATTTCACCCACACCCCAATTTGTTCAATACAACAAATTTGAGTTATTGTTAATCAAAATATTGAAGTTCTTGATGAAAATTGGTGAAGTTCTAGTTGGGTGAATTGTAATTGATCTCTAGTAGTTTTTATTCATGTTTCCGGACAATTTTTGTGCTTAATCTATTGGGTAATGAGGGATTTAGGGATCCTAGCAGTTTGGGATGGGTTCATGGATGTTTAGGAGGTTTAGGGATGAAAAATAGAGAAGAAAAGTCGAAGGTCCCGTTAGATACACCTTGGGGCGCCGCGCCTACCAGAGTGCCTCAGGGCAGCCTCTATATGACAGGCCTTGGCACGCTGCACCTATCAGAGCGCCCAAGAACAGGGTCTGTCCGACAGGCCCTGGCGCTCCGCGCCTCTCAGAGCGCCACAACCCCCTGGAGTCCCTGTTATTTCCCTATCTCTTCGTACTGGTTCGTAAGTGATGTACCTTTCATTCCTAGATGATTTCAACACTCTAAAGTACATATAAACATCATTGAATCATCCATAAACATGAGATCATGATATTGAATCCATAATCCAATACAAGGTAAGCTAAGATCAAATTCAAAGAAGTTAAGAGTCAAGTTTAAAAGTTAAGAATCAAGTCAAAGTAAAGTTTATAAGGTTTTATAAGTCTTTCACAAACGTTTTCACTTTGTTTTAAAGACTTAAAGTTCAAGTATAGTAAAGAGTAAATAGTTAAAGATATTTCTTCAAAGTAATATAAGGGAACTAAGTATTCCCAATGTTTCAAGTTAAGCAAAGAATATGAGTTGAATTCATTTCTCAAAAGTTATAAGGAAACTAAGTAATTCCCTAGAGGTTTATAAATTTTTTCAAATTTAAGTTAAAAGAGAACTAAGAAGTTCCAAAAGAGTTTTGAACTAAAGAGGGGAACATTGATTCCAAGAGAAGCTTTTAAAACTAAAGATTTCAGTAAATCATCTCAAACCAAAGGAAGGAAGTTTTATTAAAAGTATGAGCTAAAGTATATTTTGGGAGTTCATATTAACTCAATTCCCCATGTAAACTATGTAGCCATCATGGGAATTGACGGGTCATACTTTTTAGATGATCACGTAAGGAGAGCTAGTGTATCCACAAAGTTAAGTAAGGTCCTATACCAATGACAAGGTAAAGGATAGTCCCTGGGCAACGTGAGGTAATACGTTGTATCCTCACTTAGGCTCAAAGTGATGGTTGTCGATTAGAGAAACTCCCAGAAACTATATTACTTTCATATATAAGTAAAGTTGAGTTTATTATTGTTATAAATTTAATGAACTGAGAGTTACACTGTTTTATCTTTATTACTTTATATTGAGCTGTTATCTTATGAGTTGAACAGAGCCAAGGTAAGTTCATCCTTAATCCATTTCAAACTTATTAGTTGTGGTTAGCTTTCCAACTCGCATACTCGTACATTCAATGTACTAATGCCAGTTGGTCTGCATCGTGTTATGATGCAGAAGCAGGTAACCAGGATCAACACGTAGTGCACCGTTGATCCAGTTGAACACTCCTCAATCATTTGGTGAGCCTCCTTGCATTTAGGAGGACATCCATTTATTTGCTTTTCTAGCTTAGTTATTAGGATGTTGTGGGGTCTGTCCAAACATCCATCTCAGTCAGTTTAGAGGCTTCATAGACAATGTACTAGTCCAATTCTGGAGTATCCTTTACATTATATTTCATATGTTCAAGTGTTAAGATTTGAATGCCATTTTTGGTAGTGACATTTATCTAAATAATTTGATGAGAATGTTTTTTTTAATTCTTTATCTCAGATAGTAAGTCTTCCGCTGAGTTAAGTAACCCAGACCAAGGGTTCGCTAGGGGGCCAGCAATCATCTTCGAGTGCCGGCCACGTCTAGGTGGTAGGCTCTGGGCGTGACAGAGGGTCCACTAAGGCTACCTACAATGGTCAAGTGGATAGGTCAATGACTTTCCTAAGGATGATTTTATGTCGTTCCAGCCAACCAACCCTAAGTCCACCATTCACACAAGAAGGATACCATTACGTCTTTCAACTTCAAGGATATCCTAACTTACATCTAGGGTTAAGGTTCCTCTAAGTGTCCTGACCAAGTGACTCGACATAGGCATGGGCATGACAAAGGGTTGACATGAATGACTTTGCCAAAGATCAAAATGCGGGTGGAATCAAGCATGCGTTGTATGAGCAGAGTGTTGGCATGGTCAATTGGGTTCAAAATATGTTGGTAGGACAGTGTCAAGACATGACATGGGCTTTGACAAGGCAACAACCCATGGCATGACTTAGGCGCTGGCCGACATCGGTTGTGGACAAAGTTGGCATGCAAAAATCACATGGTCTGGTCAAATGCGGGGAAATTGAGCTAATATAAATTGAAGCATTGTCAATTGTGAATGAAACGTAACATGAAAACAAGAAATGGCACGAGTGGATAAAAGTTAGCATGGCCAAAGCAAGGCAGCGGCAGGGCGTTGATGGTGCACAGGCATGGGAAATGTGCGGATGGATTCAGGTGGACTTTTATGAGGCAATGACTTTAGACATTGTATTGGATTCAAAAATATTGAAGGAAAATGCAGCAAAGATCCAAAATTCAGTCAACAAAGGCACATGCCCAGCACATGCGACGGTTACCTTTTTGTAACCGCTTGTGTCCAGATTTGTTGTATCTCTTGTATTCTTTTTTAATTAGAATTTTTAATGTTTCTTATCATTTGGGGATGTCAACTGAATTATATTTTAGTAGGCTAAGCATTTGACAAGTGTTGGACATGTGTCACAACACTATGCAATGTAAAACACAAGGTTGCGACATGGTATATAAATGGACAACCTTGGTTTTGGACGAAATGGGCTAAGTATAGAGGATAGACTTGTTATACTAAGGTGAAAGAGGGAAGATTAAGTCTAGAATTTCACCAAGACACTTACAATAAAACGTGAGGGTTTCAGAAAGTGCCTAAGGCAGCAATCGACTTGTGATTGTGCCTTAAGTCAAAGTCGAAGTTGAAGTTGGACCAAATAGTTGTTCAACGAGTGAGTCCTTTGTATTTATTTTGAGAATAAATATAAAGGTTGGGTTTTCCGGTATGTTTGTATGCTGGTTTCATGTTAAAGTTTGAAAAATATTCTAATGCATAAAGAAAGAAAAATGTCCTTGAACGTTAGGCAGAATATGCTGCGAAAGGGCTGAGTTGAGTGGGACTTGACTGCCATTAGGCTGGTCTAACTTCTTGCACGAAATTAAGGTGGAGTAGTATGCCCTCCTAACAATAGGTATAAGAGTGTTGCTTAGATTATTCGATAGCTGGGGGAAATGCTGAACTATAGGAGAGGGTGACACGATTGGAAGCGCTTATTGGTGGAATAAACGATAGGGAGGACTTGGTTGATCTGGTCACTCAAAATCAAAGAGTGAGTGTAGAATTAACCTTGACTAAAGATGTGATGAACTAAAAAGTTTTGTTATTGGAGGCAGAATATGCATCCAAACATAAAACTGCCCAACAAGAGATGCAACTTGTTCGCAGGGAGAAAGAAGATATGTGTGGTGAAGTTTTTCTTCTACGTCGGCCATTGCAAGGAACAATTGGCCCCATAAGGATAAAGGTTCCAGAACCAAAGGCTTACAATGGTGTGAGGAGTGCCAAGGAATTGGAGAACTTTCTTTGGGATATCGAAAATACTTCAAGGCAGCAAAGATTCAAGATGCTGAAAAAGTGTCAGTCACAACAATGTATTTAAGTGATGATGCCAAGGTTTGTTGAAGAATAAGGGTTGATGAAGTAGAAAGTTCGAATTTGACACAGATTGAAACTTGGGAAATATTGAAGAAAGAATATAAAACTCAATTCCTTCCAAGCAATTCGTCTTGGTTGGCAAGGGATGTGCTGCGACGTTAGCACAATGAGGACTTATATCAAGGAATTTTCATCCTTGATGTTAAACATAGGCAACATGGTCGAAGAAGACAAGTTGCACTATTTCATAAGCGGGTTGAAAGGATGGGCACAAAGAGAGTTAAGGAGACAGAATGTCCAAACTCTTGATTTTGCCATAGTTGCAGTAGACAAGTTGGCTGACTTCGATGAGGGTTATGACCCAATGGATTCTTCACACTTCAAACAGAAAGACAAGGGGAAGGAGTGGAAGAAAAATGGGAAGGGCCAAGTTGCCGAAAAGGAAGACGAAGTGGGGAAAATAGACAAGGGGCAAAACTAGACAATGGGAGTCTTTTTTTCCAAAATAGAAGGGAAGGTTTGGGGATGATTTACTTGTGGTGGTCCTCATTTGAAACGGATTGTCCATTGCAAGTGAAAGTGAATGCCATACTTGATGCCGAATTGGAAAGGGAAAACAACAATGAGGAAGAAACGTCAAAAGTAAACTCTTTGGCGTTGGTTGAAGATAAAGGTGAAGGACATCATATGATCCTTGACCGAAACCCAAATAGGTTCAGATGAATGATTTCCTTAAAGAGGACGTCAAGTTTTATTAGGTGGGGGAAGTTTGTAAGGGTCCTGACCAAGTGACTCGACAAAGGCATGGGCGTGGCAAAGGGTTGACATGAATGACTTTGCCAATGGCCAAAATGAGGGTGGAATCAAGCATGCGTTGTATATGCAGAGTGTTGTCATGGTCAATTGGGTTCAAAATATGTTGGTAGGACAGTGTAAAGACATGACATGGGCGTTGACGAGGCAACAACCCATGGCATGACTTAGGCGCTGGCCGACATCGATTGTGTACAAAGTTGGCATGCGAAAATCACATGTTCTGGTGAAATGCGGGGAAATTGAGTTGAGCTAAATTGAAGCATTGTCAATTGTGAATTAAATGCAACAAGAAAACAAGAAATGGCACGAGTGGATTAAAAGTTAGCATTGCCAAAGCAAGGCAGCGGCAGGGCGTCACTGGTGCGCATGCATGGGAAATGTGCGGATGGATTCGGGTGGATTTTGATGAGGCAATGACTATACAATGTTTAGGCATTGTATTGGAGTCAAAAATATTGAAGAAAAATGCAGCAAAGGGCCGAATTCCAGTCAGCAAGGGCACATGCCCAGCACATGCGGCGGTTACCTTTTTGTAACCGCTTGTGTCCAGATTCGTTGTATCTCTTGTATGCTTTTTGACTTTGAATTTTGAATGTTCTTATCAGTTGGGGATGCAACCTGAATTATAATTTTGTAGGCTAAGCATTTGATAAGTGTTGGATATGTGTCACAACACTATGCAATATAAAACACAAGGCTACCACATAGCCTATAAATAGACAGACTTGGTGTAGGACGAAATGGGCTAAGTATAGAGAATAGACTTCTTATCCTAAGGTGAAAGAGGTAAGATTAAGTCCGAAATTTCACCAAGACACTTAGAATAAAACGTGAGAGTTTTAGAAAGTGTCTAAGGCAATAATCGACTTGTGATTGTGCCTTAAGTCGAAGTTGAAGTCGAAGTTGGACAGAATTGTTGTTCAACGAGTGAGTCCTTTGTATTGATTTTGAGAATAAATATAAAGGTTGGGTTTGCCCGTATGTTCTTGTGCTGATTTCATGTTAAAGTCTGAAAAATAATCTAAGGCATAAAGAAAGAAAAATGTCCTTGAACGTTAGGCAGAATATGCTGCGAAAGGGCTGAGTTGAGTGGGACTTGACTACCATTAGGCT
Organism: Solanum sitiens; assembly: GCA_016801875.1. Taxonomy (NCBI): domain Eukaryota; kingdom Viridiplantae; phylum Streptophyta; class Magnoliopsida; order Solanales; family Solanaceae; genus Solanum; species Solanum sitiens. The sequence continues at coordinate 809,824 of JABWTJ010000035.1, read as the reverse complement.
GGTTTAACTTCTTGCACGAAATTAAGGTGGAGTAGTCTTCCCTCCTAACAGTTCCACATAAAGAACCTTCTTAAGTATGTTCAAGGTCACATGTCTATCACACATACAAGAATAAGAAGCTTTAGAATACTAAGTCAAGAATCCCTATTCACATTTTACATGTATCAAGTAAGTGACACAAGTCTACCAAAAAAAGATACACATATACTTCACCATATCACATGTAGCATATCATTCTAAAAGCACATGACACCTTCACTATAGCGTACTAAAGACACATATCTTCAGCTAGAAGAATTCATGCTTTGACTCCACACATACACATAAGTCATCAAGAACTTCACAATACTCACATATTCAAGTTATAACATGATAAAGCCATAATTTATAAAGTAATGCCGATGAGGCCACATTTATTCACAATTCATAAAGTAATGCCGACAAGGCCACATTTTTCACATGTATAACACATCAGCACCGCCATCATAAGTGGACCATACCAAACATCGTCATCATCTAAGACATATACTACAGAATATAGAGAGATTTAGGTCAACATACCATCAATCCAACCACACAACTCCAATCCATAGCCAATTCAACCAACTCAATATACAAAGGCTCTTACCAATAGTCATAGTAACCAATTGAATTCAATAATCACAATATACAATGAACAAAGATAATAAAATATGAATTCATCAAATTAGGGAAGCCTACTTACAATTCTAGCATTATTCTTTCATAATTCAATAGCCCTAATCAAACTACACAAGAATTCAACAGCATAGAGACATTATCAAATCACCCAAAAAATAGTCAAAACTAGGGTTTTATGATTTGCATGGGTTCATAGAGTTTTTAGGTTAAAATGATCAAACTAACATCAATTAAATTAATATACAATGATTCAAAATATTTTATGCATGAACCCATGACTATATTACAATTTAGAAGTTCATCCTTTTAAGAAGTCTTTGAAAAACACTTTGAAGATTGGGTCCTTGAAGAAAAGAGATTCAAGGATTAAGCTCATACCTTAATTGATGCTAAGACACGAAAAGTGAGGAGATTTTATGGAGAAATCACCCTCCAAGCTCCAATCTCCCTTCAAGCCTCAATGGTGGTCTAGAGAGTTCTTTAGAGGTTTTGGGTTTTGATTTTGAAATAATGAATTCTTCTAAGTGTTTTTGACTTATAAAACTATTTATAATACCTAAAATAACCTTAGGAAACCGTCCAACTAATTTTATGATGGCTAGGTGAAAACCACATATTGCCCTTGGGCTGGCTGAGACACCTGCAAAGTTTTAGGTGGTGCCATCGACGGACCATAGGCTACGCCCCATAGACCCATCGACGAGTCGTACTGGCAAATCATCAATTGGGTCAGAGGCCCACAATTGGAAATTCAAGATCCCACGCCTAAGTCCCCACCTATGCCTTCCACCTACAGGACGTCGATCTGCCTACTGAGCGTCGATTGCCATCCGTAGGTGGGACAGTTTTTGATAGTTTTGGCAACCAAGATTGGTCCTCCTCAAATACCCATTGGTTGGTCCTTGGGGAGTTTTTCCTGAAATTTTCCAACCTGAATATACTCGTACACATGTTAAGGATCTCTCACATCCATTTCATAAAAAAAACACGTAAAACTTGATGAAACACATTAAGACACACAAGTACGTTTCAAGGCAAACCTTTCGAACGTCATAGACATTCTTGGACGTTTAACTCCAAACTTCACAAAATTTTTAACACTGCCTCCTAACATAATTATAACCCATTTTAGGACTTCAAAACATCAAGGCACAAGTGTGAGAATCTACTTTAACCTAAGTCATTTTAGAGGTGTTACATTGGGTCACCCTGCGGTCATTGGGTGGCTAGCTTGAGTTGAAACTGCAACTTCTTAAAATCTGCATTGAGGTCTGTTTTTTCGATACATGGTGTTAAAGGTCTGCAGACTTTTGTATTTACTCCCTCCATCAGTATAAAGAGATTTAATTTTTCGTTTTTTTGAAAAAATTCTCTTCTAAAGGACGAAAGGTTTTGAACAAAGAGGTGACCTTACTTTCATTTTTAAGTGTATACAACCAAGTATACTTGGTGTATTGATCAACAATGATACAATAATATAACATTTTGTCTAGTGATAAAATGTTGGATGGTCTCCAAGGATGACCTGACGAGATATATTGTTGGATAAAATGAGTCGTTGAAATGGAAAACAATGTGTTTTATTATAAGAACAATCATTAAAAACTTCAAATTTCTTTGTATTAGCCACAGGAAAAGAATGTTTTTTCAAAAAAATATTTAAAAATCGTTACATAAGGATGATCTAAGAAAGTATGCCATCGCTGAAAAGGATCCTTTGTGGAGGCGAGATGGATGTATATTGGTTGTCTGGTTCAATGATGTAGTCATTCATAGAGTCCATTCTTATTCCGGCCTTGTAACAACGACTTCTGAGTATACATGTCCTTCCCAAGAAAAGTAAAAGGAAAAAATTCAACAAATGTGCGATTGTCTTGACAAAACTTGGGTATATAAATAAGGTTTTTTTAATTAATGGAGCACATAGAGTGTTAGAAAGCCTAAGCAGAATTATACTAGAACAAAAATAACTTTTAACGACAATAAATATTAACATTAATATAAAGTGCTTTAGTCTTTACCGATATTAATTAAGTATCATTAGTACCAATATTGCTACAGTTGGGTATATAAATAAGGTTTTTTTAATTAATGGAGCACATAGAGTGTTAGAAAGCCCAAGCAGAATTATACTAGAACAAAAATAACTTTTAACGGCAGTAAATATTGACATTAATATAAAGTGCTTTAGTATTTACCGATATTAATTAAGTGTCATTAGTACCAATATTGCTAAAGACTTTAGGGTCACATTCAAAGAGTGCTAACTTCCGCTAAAAATATATTTTTAATTGCAATAAAGAATTAATTGTTACTAATGATCATTATTATGTAGTGTTAGGTACTTGTATTTGCGTTGAACTAGTATGAGTAATAGGAATGGTTTTACTGTCACCCATACATATTCCCTCATTTCCTGTATACTCTTCAATATTATGAGGTTCAACGGTTACATGATGAGTCGCACCTGAATCGACAACCCAAGAGTTCTATGTTGACTTCAAATTAGAGGCAAAGTTGGGCTGAGCATCAAAATGATTGTGCGATTTGGAACTACATACATCTGCACTGTCAACATTTTTTTGGAACATTTGGCATGAAACATATTGTCTCAAATTTTATTTTCAATATCGCTGATTGTTAAAGTTGGACAGTCGAGAGCAGATTGGTTCCGTTGTTGATTGTTAAAGAGATGAGTGTTCCTTTTATAATAGGATAGCATGTTTGTCCTATGTGCTACTGCAGCTGTTATATTGGAAGATGACTTCTCAAGGTCTTGGTGCTTGAGGAAAATCTCATGGTTTGTGAGATTGTGAAAAAAATCTTCAGAACTGAAGGAAGCATCTTGTGCTCCTATTGCAGCATAGATCTCATGGTACTCAGGGTCCAAGCTGCTTATAATCGTTTCAATTAGTTCTTCATCCTGTATTGGTGAACCAGCAACTTTGAGAACATCAAAAATAGATCGAAACCTCATGTAAGTATTTTGTAACCAATTTATAGACTTTTTAAATATTTTGTAGTTTGTCGTGCATGCAAGCTAAAATTGTGAGTGTGTCTCTTATATGCATAATCTGTGAAAAAGTTCCCAGTATGTCTTAGAAAATGGAGTTGTGGCAATAGTAGGTGCAATGGTGGGATTGAAAGACGTTATCATTGCTTTCTGGATCATTTGGTCCTGAGGAACCAGATTTGGTATCTCGGATCTTGAACCGTAAGTTTATCTCGGGTAAAAGTAATTGGTGGTGCCGATTTTGATCCTTCAAGATGTTCCATGAGTTGGTGTCCATTGAATAGCATCAGAAGTTGCAGTTTTCATGTCAAAAAGTGAGGTTACCGTGTAGTTTGATAGGTTTCTGAGACGAGGGATAAAAGTTTGCCTCATGAATTATAAATGAAGCTGCAGAAGCACTATTGTTAGTGGCAGTTGCATCAGAAGCATTAAAAAGATCATGATGGGTTGTTCCTTGAGATGCAACCATAGATGGGAAGAGAAAAAAATAAGGATCTGACTCGTAATAGTCTAGACACTCTATTACCCTATAGACAAAGGTAGAAGAAAGATTATTTTATTCCTTCAACATTAAAGGGTTAAATACAACCAATTACAACAACTTGTAGCTAAACTTAAGCAAGCTAATTGCTGCATAAACTCCTAAACCGTTGAGGAATCTTCTACAAGCATACAACAACATTAAATTCCTACAATAGGAGGAGTCTTCTAGAGATACTAAAACCAGTAACCATAACGGTAAATTATTATAAGATAAGATAATTATGCTTAATAAATATAAGGAACTGACTTTTAACCTCACGTACTAAATTAGAACTATATGAGTTCATTAAAAGGAAGTGAATCAAGAGATAATTAATCAAGTTAATTGAATAAATTATGATCCCACATTCTAGAATCAAGTTGATCGGTAGAAAACATGAGCTCTATTGACAATCAACATAAAAAGACTGGAGGCATTTGGAACTGATAACTCACCTTGATTAACCAGGATGATAATATTAGCTCATTAGCACAACAAGCACTTACGAAAATATCTTTCTCTATGTTTTCATCCATTTCATCTAATTTATCAAAGCAGGGATCAAGATTGGCATGGTTCAACGATGACAAGTCCTTGAGATTAATTTTCGTATGATTTAAAACACCAAAAAATCATTAAATTTTAAACATATGGCGCAACCGATTTCAAAGCAATAGGTATCACCTTCAAGTGAATATCAATCCCCATCAGGATGACTGTGATGGATCAATTTCAGCAATTGTTAATCTTGATGGTGCGCAAGTTCATTTCCTTAATGGATATGTAATACCTCTCCTTAGCTGTTCTACCATTAAAAAGTTTTGTGTAAATTTTATGTTCAGACGTGATGATGATGTGTCCTATTTTCCCATAATTGACAATTTGTTTGAATTTTTTGCGAATAAGAAAGTGGAAGATTTACGTCTGAATATACGTTATAGAACTGTTTATTCGAATAGGCATCATGACCAACTTTATAACTTGCCAGAAGTTGTCGATTTGTTATAGTTCATCGATTATAAAACTCAACTGTAATAATTGCAGAATATTAGAATATTAGGTACAAAATTGGACGTGTCCGAAGAGTTTAACGCTGCAAAATTTGTTAATCCGGGATGAACATATTAAACAAATAATGTCCAGTTGTCCTCAATTGGAACCATTAAATCTATATGGATTTTGTGTTTTTAATCTATGGGTTTTGTGCAAACAATTAAAACCACAAATCCTTATAGATTCAAGATTCCAATTTAGGACAATTTGACATTATTTTTTAACGTGTTCATCCCGGATAGACAAATTTTTCTGCGTTAAACTCTACAAAAATGTCAAATTTAATACGCAATCTTCTATATTTTGCAATCATTGTAGTTGAGTTTTGTAATCTATGAACTACTACAGAGAACTTCTGGTAAGCTATACGGTTGGTCAAACCCAATCGGATAAACAAATCTATAATGTAAATTTAAGCATAATCCTCCACTTTCTTATTCACGGTAAATTCAATTCAGTTGTTAAATATGAGAAAATAAGACACACCATCATCATATTTGAACACAAAGTTTAGACTGAACTTTTTAATGGTAGAGCAGATAAGGAGCGATAGTACATTATCTGTTAAGTAAATGAATTTGTGCACTGTTGAGTTATCTAAGCGACCCTACTCCTCGTTGTCATAAACAACGTTGTTGGTAGAAGTCCAGAAGTATTGCAAAACTTTAGAGACATTAGTTGTTCTGAATGGGCCTATTATGGACAATAAATAAATATATAAGTGTGAGTAATTTCTTCAGCTAACCAAAAGGGTCATTCTATAATTTCACTTTTCAAATTCTTGTTTATGCTTGCCGCGTGTTTCGAAGGTCCACCCCTTCCATATCTTCTATTCCTAAAAAGTGGATCCACCAACATCAATATCTGCCATTTAAAACATCTCAGTTTTATGATCCAGAGAGGTCTACTCCTTCCTACAACGAAATTAAAGTTACACCACTTCCCCATTTTCCTTCATGAATAGTGTGGGTTTCCTTTCAATCTGAACCGTTGCAATTTAGATTTGAAAAATCTCCCTTACAAAAGGTGCATTTTATACTGTATTTGTTGGATTTAAATGTTTTTCAATGTTCTCGTGCCATAAATTACCACTTTCTAATTAAAGTAGATTTTATTGAGTTGATTTGTTATTGTTTGTGCTTTACGCATGTTTCGATGGTCGAATGCCTTCCATCCCTTCTATGCCAAAAATATATATATGTGGCCTTCCACATCTTCCATTGAAAAAAGTCAGTTTATGTTCAAGAGAGGTGTACTCCTTCCACATCTCCATTCCAAAAATTTTTGTTTTATATTCTTGCTAGGCCTAATCCTTTAAACAACAAGGAAAAGGTACACCTCTTTCCCCCCTTTCCTTTAGTGAATATTGTTGGTTTTTCTTTCAATCTGTAGTGTTGCTATTTATATTTGCAAACCCTACTTACCAGATATGCATTTTATGCTGGATTTGTTGGATTAATGTGTTTTTTTAATATTCTCTTTGCTATAAATTACCTTCTTCTAATTAAAGTTTTATTTTTATTTAGTTGAATTGTCAATGTTTGTTCTTGCCCCGTGTTTTGGAGGTCCACCGTCTTCCACATCTTCTATTTAAAAAATGTAGATACACCGCCTTTCACATATTCCATTCCAAAAATCTTAGTCATATGTTCAAGAGATATCTAACATTTCCCACAACAAGGAAAAGGTACACCTCTCTCCCCATTTTCTTTCATGAATATTGTGGGTTTTACCTTCAATCTGAACTATTGCAATTAAGATTTTCAAATCTTCCTTATCTGAGGTGCGTTTTTGATGGATTTGTTGTATTTATATGCTTTTCAATGTTCTCATTGCTATAAATTATAACTTTCTACTTAAAGTTCATTTTTATTTAGTTGATTTTCTCATTTTTGGCTTGCCGCGTATTTCGAAGGTCCACTGTCTTCCATCTTTTATTCCAAAAACATAGATCCACCCCCTTAGACATCTTTTGTTCTAGAAATCTTAGTTTTATACAAACAGAGAAACAATTAGAAGAACAACCCATCAAAGGGTAAATATAATACAACATACAATTATTTATATTTTGATAAATTGATGATCCCTAGGCTTTACTGCATTTTTAAGAATATTAGTATTGTTTGGATTAACTATGTCGATATTTTTATTTACTTAGGCCACACTGCATTTAATAAAGTTTGACGAAACATCTTTGCGTAGACTTTCTAGATGTAATCTGCTTGATTTTCAAAGTACATGTGAGTGTTTTATTGGCTGATTTAGTAATGGTTTTATTTTATGATAATTAGCTGATCGAAAATACCTGTGGGTGAAACCTGTAAGAGTACTCATTTGACATAGAAGATAAGGCCAACAAGAGACCAAACAAAGATGCAACTGAATGCTTTCCAACTAGGATACTTAAGCCTCCTATATATATATAGTACTAATGTTTATGTTTTTGTTTTAGGATGTTCTTTTGTGAAAATTTTGTTATTTGTTGTGTCATTTAATTCAATTTTTTCTGGTTAATTTGGTTTTGGGTTGTAACCTGATTGTCGAAGTTCTTCACTGTATTGTACGTTCTTCCTATCGAATTCATCATAAAACATAGAATATCCTACTTATCTAATGATATTAATGAAACTTAATTCTCGATTTGGTAGCATCCTCCTTCTCATTTAAAGTTGCTTCCTTCCTCAAAGAAAAAGGACACCCCTCCAGAGAGTTCATTTCCATTTAAGGACAATGACTGAGACAGACAGATCGTTGTTCCTAAGGTTTAAATTTGTCAAGTAAGAACACTCTCCTATGCTTACAGGGATAATTCCTATTAGCTTTTTATTTAGAACAATCACTTTTACGCGATTTCCACACGTGAACAAATAGTTGTTCTCTTTTTCTTTTGAGACCTGAACAATCACCATCTATGTATAATTCTTAATAGCTTTTTCGCGAGTTTTCCCCGAGAACAGTTGGTAAGATAATGTTATGAAAAGTTAGCAAGCCCGTGATTCACTGAACCCAACTTCTGAACAAGACATGTTTCCTAATATATCATATTCCATATCTTCAAACACAAGATACATGTTACAAGACAATCAGGAGGTAGTTAGACCATCTAATTTGATGATATTGGGGTGATCAAGCTTGCAGAGGATCATAATTTCTCGTGCCATATATCTAACACTGTCTAGCTCGAAGTTATCAAATGGCACCTTTTTAAGGGCTACTTTCCTTCAACTTTCTAATCACGTGCTCTAAGTATCCTGTTGTACGTATCCTGACCTATCTGTTAGAGCAGTTAAATGGTATAGGAAAAACATTCATCAGTAAGAAAACCTAAAGTAACATAATGATATTAGAAATTCTTAGAAAAATTACCAAGTAGGAAGAAGCATATTGACCCTAGAATAGCTGGCATTTTACCCAATATTCCATTGCTAGGAAAAGACAGAGATATCAAGTCTAGCATGACTCTTGTATGAGAACATGTATGGAAAATGAAAGAAGTTTCACCTCTCGTAACCTCTAGTATTCTTATTCAGATTGAAGACTTTAAATCTTTGGCATTAACTGGCTATAATGTAAGTTTGGTTTCACTTTCATTACTATATCATCTTGCCTTTTGTGGTCTGCGAAAAAGCATCTATCGGAAGGTTAAGAAATTGACGCTTCACATTTACTTTTTGTATATTTCTAAAAATATAATTCAATTTTTTATGTACTATGAAAATGTGAATCTTATGCCCTTTGGATTGTGTTTTGTTTCTCCCTAGAGATAGGGTACAAATATGCGAAAAGGGATGGTCTTTCAAATTTATTTCAGCCTTCTAAGACTGTAGGAATTTTCTTTTTCAACTGCACTTAATATTACTTTTACTATTTTATATTAGATAAGACTCAGTCAAATAGTTGTTAGACATCTATTCGTTTTATTTAGGAGTAAGTTAGTGAGTTCAGAATCTGCTAGTCATGGGTTTAGTGGTTTCTGCTTTCTGGTTTTTACTCTAGTCTTGTAAATGTAATGTGAAGACATCAATAAAAATATTATGCTACCAATATTGTTCTTGAATTATGTGCTTTCTAATAACTCATACTTCTGAAAGTTACCAAAAATTGGTATCTAGAGCTTTTTGTATCCTGCAGGATATGTGGTTGTTTGTGTGAGTGATTGTTTCAAGTGGCTCAAACTGTAACAACCCTCAATATTAAATAGGAAACGCTATACTATAATGCGTTATATGAGTTAATCAGGTGTTAAAATGATGAATAATAGATTTAGAAGTCAGTTTGAAGAATTTGAAAGTCAAATATCTAAGAACGACCAAGAAGTTCGGAAACTAGCCTTGTGTGTGCTAGTGTGTCCTTGTTTGTTGTGCATGTTTTTAGTTGTTGTTTGGAGTATAAAATTAGTGGTGATGACACTACCATCTATAGGTACATACCTAGGTTCAAAACTTTTGGGAATAACTCCTGAAGGACCAACCAAAGGGTCCTTGAGGAGGACCCAAGGTGTGGCAACAAAGCTGCCAAAACAGCCTGTTTTTGGCACTGCCTATGCGTCGCACAACTTCCACTTAAATGGCAAAAATGTCTCCTTGCAACGAGGGCTTGTAACGAACCATTCTGTCTCAAAGTTAATTCCGTTTACCAAGATGTGGAGGTGTCCCCGCGACGCGCAGCCATGTCCCATATTTGGCCGCGTCTTTTTAAAATCAAATTAGACTTGGTAAAAGGGTCCAATTAGTGCAGGAGTCTTTTGGGTACTTTGAAGATTATTTATGGATGGTTTTTGAGTCACTTTAAACCCCAATTCACCTAACAAAACAAAACTCCTCAAGTTCAAAACAAAAGCTCTCCAAAACTCTTTCTCCAAAAACCTCCACTGATGAAGCTTTGAAGCTCCAAGGAAGAAGGTGAAATTCTTCAAGTTTCAACCCTAATTTTGTGGGCTATCTATCAAATAAGTTATTATAATTCATCCTTTATTCTTCTCTCATTCAACGAGCCAATCCAAAGGCTTGTCAAAAAGGGATTCAAATCCTAAATTCTTCTATGTCGAATTTAATCATGAGTTCTTGCATGAAAAGATTTAATGGTTGAATTATGATTTTTTCAATGTAAAGTGATGGTTTTACGATCAAAACCTCAATGGAACCATGATCATGCATATTCTAAAATTTTCACTTATGAATTGGGTTTGATGAATATGATTAGACAATGTTTCTTGTGTTGTATTGTGATTATCTACTGCAATTTATGCCTTATTATGATTAAGTATTGGGTAATTGAGAAAAGGTGGTCAAGGCTTGGATGAAGGGTAAGTTGATCTATATTGTCTAGTTCTTGTTGAAATGATCTTGAGTGGTATGGTCCACTTATGATGGCGGTGTTTACATGAAGTATATGAATATATAATGGAATTGTGATTTTGTCCTTGAAGGCATTCAATGTGAAGTAAAGAGATGATATGATGTATATGCATGAAATTGATTATGAAGTTGAGAATGTGTGTCTTGAAGATACTATGTCTAAATGAAGTATAATGTGAATTTGAAGCATGATAGCGTTTGAATTATGATGAATGTAGTATGATCATGTTTAGAATGTTAAGGTTATGAATGATAATGGTTATATGAAAGGTTTTCACACATATACTCACACCTATAATGTATGAATGAATGAAGCTAATGAAAATGTATGAATGTGAGTCTATTGAAGGGTTTTCAAAATAGGAATCTAATGAATTAAAAAGGACGATTTGGCGGTAGACACTCTTTGTAAGTAGAGAAGTAGTGTCTATTAATAACCCTAATATTCCTAACAACTCTAATTAATGAAAAATAGGAATTTTGGGGTGGACACTGTTCGTGAGTTGTGATGAAGTGTTTAGTAGATACCACACTATTCCCGAGATCTTTCTAATGAATGAATGATAGGTTGGAGGTTGGATACTCTTCGTGAGTTGAGATGTAGTATTCAAATGTAACCTCTAGATATGGGTACTCTTCGTTTGTTGAGATGTAGTACTTAGTAGCAATCTCTTAACATATAGCTAATAAAAATGTAATGAATGTCTAAGACTCCATGTGGGAGTTATGCTTAGCACCGATAGGATTTTACAAAGGGGTGGATACACTTCGTCAGTAGAGATTTAGTATCCAATGTACCACTTGAGATAAGTACTCTTAGTGAGTTGAGATATAGTGCTTAGAACAATCTACTTATCCCGTAACTATAAGCTCACATAGCGTCTAGCTATTGGAGACCATGTAAAGGCTAAAAAAATGACCCTACCTTAGACAAGTGGGGATCCCTCATCCGGTAGAGGTTAATACCGGGATTCCATGTCAAGCTCTCATGTTGTATGTCGGTTAAATCTAACCCCCAAAAATGAATGTAATGAACTAGTTCCCCCTAATGGTATACTACTTAGGGTAGGTGGTGGAATGGGACGTCATCTTTCCATTGCACAACTAGACATTTGGAGGGAGTCTTGCTCTGTCTTTGTATGAAAATGTATGAATGAGTTTCTATATGATGTCAATGAAGTAAGTTGACTTTGTGTATAAGTTTAATGAAACATGTTGATCTAATGTTTAATGTGATGAAAGATATGTAAATGAATGAATGTGATGTGCCTAGTCTAGAGTGATTCCTATGGAGCACTAATGTGGGAGTAGTAGTGTGGAAGTTTACTTTCACAATGTGATACGCTCAAATTACACTTCCTTACAGAAGTATAAGCGGTCGTATCAAGTAAAGAACCCAACAAGTAGGTTGGGGTCGATCCCACGAGGAAAATAGTTTAGACTTAACTTCAATGTACAATTACGTCTATTTAGTTAGTCCTTTCCAAAAATAGTTACTTAAAGGGGGGGGGGGAGGAGAGGAAGTGTTTAATTATTTCTAAGTAAAACAAGTAGCAAGAGTGAAACTTTGCTGTTTATCAAGTTGTGGGAGAAACTAGGGTGTAAGTATTCCCCATAGGTTCCTAGCTATAACAATTTTTTCCTAGTGTTTTCCATGCAAAGTGGTAAGTTAGGTATCTCTAAATCCTTGGTCCGGCATTTAGAGAATTTCACCCCGTACCTTGGTCCGGCTACGTGCGTCTAAGTTACTAACCCTTACCTTTACTTCATATTAAGAATCATATTCGATGTATGACTTAGTTATTACTTCGAACCAATCGAAACTAGTCTATTAGATAGTGTCCCACTAAATATATGTTGATAATTCTTTTCCTATTAACTACCCCCTTGGTCCGGCAAGTAGAAATAGGGTCTAACGCGTGCACTCGTTAAAAAGACTTCTAAGTGAAAGAATTATCAATGCATGCAAGAACCTATTAGAGAATTGTTATTTAGCTAGTTTGACTTTATTAATCACCCATGGTTCCCACAACCCTAGTTGTGGATTTAGTTACCCATTCCTAGAAGAACACAATTCATAGTTGATAAACAATAATTCATGAACTTAATTTGACAAGTATGAAGAAAATCCAGAAATTATACTTGAAACAACAAAATTCACTTGAATATCGATTCCTAAACTTGAATTAATTGCCCAAGCTGCAAAGTCAAATCTCCAAGAACAAAAGTATGAAAAATAGTAAAGAATCCAACCCCAAAAACGAGGTTTTACACCCTATTTATAAAAACATTGCCCTAAAATAAAAGGAAAACAAATAAGGAAAGTTTTTCCAAAAAATGCGGCTTCAATCGATGACCCCACAGACGGTCCGTCGATGGAACGACGGACCGTCGACTGCCTCCGTCGGTCCAGACTTAGCTTTTTCTTCATCCATCACTTTTGCATCTTCTCTGATCCAATCGACGGACCAACAACACGGTCTGTCGATTCACTTACGGTCCATCGATGCTTCTCGTCGTTCCATACTTAGCTTTTCTTAACACCGGGTAGTGGGACATCTCTCTGATCAAATCGACATTTTGCCAGGACGGTCCGTCGATCCTTTCATAGCCCCACACTTAGTCAGAATTCCCCGAGTTGCTTCCATATGCTTGAACATCCAATCGACGGTCACCACCTACAGTCCGTCGATGGCTTCGTAGGTCACTTCTGCACTGATTCTTCACAACCTTCTGCATTTTAGTATCGAACAACTTTCCTGCAAAACACAAATAAAAACACATTAAAATTACTACAAAAAGGCCCTACACAAACACTAAACTTAAGGAAAAATCATTGAACGTACCGTGAAACCACGGTACATCAACACACTCAACTTAAATTTGTTGTTTTTCCTCAAGCGACGCACTATGACTCACCACAACACTTTTGTACCATATGGCTATCAATCCAGACTTTTTTCATTGCTTTAGTGAATGCTTTTAATCTTAGTCTCACTAAGCTCATTCATGTGGATCAGACCATGACGACTCACCACACACCGACACCTCTACTCTTTTATCTCTAACCAAGGTACCAACTTTCCAATATTGCAACTAGTGCCTCACTTCCAAAAAGATATCCTCCTTTTTTGCACAGTGATTTCAAATTTGAGTATAAGGATCATTATTCAATACTCACGCTCCAAACAACTTCACACCAAATTGGTACTTGTCGCCATAGGCTTGCCCTAATTTTCACTGCTTAAGTTCACCATATTAGACTCCTAGGATCACGATAGGACTTTCTTAGCTTGTAATGTAGGCTGAGGGTCAGGTATGGTACATATGGGTACATTTTAGTGACTTGTTTCCCTCCTTGACATTACGACTAAGTGTCCTACCTCTTTCATCGTCTATTATGCCCTATTTTTTTGCTTTTCTTGTAATATTTGCCTTGTTTTCTCCTTTCATTCCCTTTTGTGGAAGTGACTTCTATTTCTCTTTTTCTCTCTTTTTTTTAATTGTTTAATCTCTTTTTTTCTTTTTCTTTCTTTACTCAATTCATAATTTTGACTAAGTGACTTCTCTTGTTCACTGTTTCTTTTCTTTTCCACATTAATGTTTTCATCCCCACTTTTCGGGAGATCACTCATAATAGCCACCCTCAACTTATGGCTTTGCCATGAGTCGAGGTACACAATACCAAAGGTTGGGTCACGGCCAAGACGAGGTCAGTTTTTGCATTAGCCACCCTCAACTTATGCTTTTGGCCTAAGTTGAGGTGCACATGTCCAAGGAGGGACCAGGGCTAACACATTATACCCAGGGAAGATGAGTTGGTGTAGAAATGAAAGGTCTTTTGTAATCTCAAAATATTTGGATCAAAAAGGGATAAATTTTCATTTGATTCTCTTATATTTAGGCTAAAGATTGGCTAATTTGAACATGGGCCTATGATCCTTTCCTAAATGTCTAACACAGATTTATTTTTGCATAACTAACCGGGCAAGTTCTAGCTAGGTACCAACAGTGGAACAATCAAATCCTCAAACTATCTTGACACCTCGTTGCCTATCAGATTATCGGACACCTAGTTTTAGTGTTAGATTAAGGGTCATGCAGTGGTGCATCTCTATGTCATGCTTAGAGCCAACATGTTCAACATTCATTATACGTAATCATGCAAGAAATATTTTTTAGAACAGGATATCATTCATATTTAGCCATCATGCTTCAGATTTCACATGCATACTTTGTACAAGATACTACACAAGCCGATGCAACAGTAAAGTAATTAGTTTCTTGGGGCAAAAGAACACAGGCAAGAAAACCACCAAGAGAGAATCGTGAGTTGGGCTACTTAGACTTCACCCTAGCACTCACTTTCCACTTACCCCACCCCCAACAAAAAAAACATGCAATTATCCCCAATGCATAATAAATATAAAGATATGGTGGTAGGTGAAGCAAACCTGAGGCACATAGCACCGAAGATCAACAAGCAGGCAGGTTCGATTTCCCGGAACCTGCTCCCTCAGTAGTAGGGACACCATCAGTAGTGCCCACAACAATATATGCACCCTCAGTGGTGCTCCTCTCAACAACCTCCTATATGGAGCTAGACGCCCCAACAACTAACCCCCGAGCCCTCATCTTCCGGGGTTCCTCATCAACCAACGAGGCTCTCCTCATAGCCTCCCTATATATACTCCTTCTTCCTAGCCCGAGCATCCTCACTCTCTAAGGTTAAGCTAGAATGGTGCCTCTTGGCACGCTCACATGGCAGAGGCGGTGGTGCAGTGGTGGTAGTGAACAGTGAAACAAGCACAGTATCCTCCTCAAGCTCCGCAGGTGCGGCCTTAGGCTCGGGAACCCTCACATCAAGTATAGCATCAACATCAGCCCGCAGACTTGCCACAACCTCCTAAAGAGTCATTTAATCAATGGTGGGGGTTGGGATTTCTAGGACTCTCAACTCAAAAGATCGAGGCGCTGGTGGACCGCCTGAATCTTCCTATCCGTTTTGCTGAGCTACCTTCTTCTCAATCCGGTCCTTAGCCTCGGCAATGGACTTCTCCATGGTGCCGCCACATTGGCCTCATCCCTGATAAGACCAATAACTACTGTCCCGGTCGGTGTACAGAGGACATCACAACGTCAAATGGGCACGGCGACATCCCTGCATAGCTGAAAGATCATACATGCAAACGGGTAAGTGGTATAGTGCTTAAAAGCCCTATCATACATAACGGAGATCAACAATTTGGCAAAGTCGATCTCGAACCCGGCTACCAGAGCTGCTACCAAGACCGCTCTATCCCTAGTAAGTATATTATCTGTAGCCATGGGGGATAGGCAGTGGTGACCAATAGCCAGAAGAACTTGGCTGCAAAAGTGAGGCTGGCCTTCTTGATAAGACCTCTGGGTTCAACACCTAGTCTACTCCCTCACCATCAATGGATCTCTGCTGGGCAATCCACCTCTTGGTGGAAACTATCAGATCTTTGTCCCGCTAAAAATGGTTATTCTTGACCACGTCCTACCTGTAGTCAAACTCTGGGGTGAGGGGAACCCTCCCGGCATCAGTGTCCCCACCGTATAGGAAGCGGCGGATGGCAGGAGAAGAAATGTCCACCCGGCAGCCTCGAACTCGGACATCTATGAGCGGTGTGTGTTTGGCAGGGTTAGATCGTCTGTCCATAGAACCTCGAAGAGCCGCTACATAAGAGGCGTAGAACTCTCGCACCATCTCCTCACTGTAAGGCCCTACACTCCTAGCCATCCACTCGAACTAGTGATGAGTGAATAAGTCATGTACCACAGGGACTGTGTGTAGGCTCCCTGTAAGAACCCGCCGCTCAACTTTTAACATCCGAGTCATCACCCCCTTATCATTCAGCAACTTGGCATCCCGGTATATCTGGTACTGGCCATCTACGCACCACCGGTTGGTCTCATCAGTAACTGGTGCAGGGTCCTTATGTCGGGGTGCCGGAGTAGACTCCGAACTTTGGGCCTCATCAGATGAGGCATAGTGGGCATGCACATTTGGGAGAGTGGCTCCCTTTGATCCGGAACCGAAGGCAGTGGCCTTATTTGACCTTATAGAGTGGGCTAACTCAGAACCGAAAGCCTCTTTAGAGCCAGACTTCCTCAGAACCCGAGGCAGACCCAGGTGGTGTGCCGGTCAGTGTGCTCTTCTCATTAGACTGGGAGGCAGTGACTACGCCGGACGCCACCTTCTTGGGCCTTCCCCGAGTGGCTCTAGCAGCTTGTGTCGGTGTTTGGGTGTCTGGGTGTCTAGGGGCACGTATTCTGGATCCCTCTCATCATCGAACGAGCCAATCATCCACCGGGATGGTGCCACGGACTTGGACCATCCCCTAGAATAGACAATATCCGGTTTGGGGTCCGTAGACGGGGTCTCATTCTGTTGGTTAGAGACAGGTTCTTAGGACTTGGTTTTTACCCCAAATCATTCACTTTCTATCATTCTAAGGGATATGGAACTCAATTTTTAACAAGTTAAATCATGCAAATTTGTCCCTAAGTCAAGACCCACATACAATCTATTCGCTTCCACAAGCAAATGAACGAGAATTCATTGAGCAGAGGAAAATGAAATACCTGTAAGTTGTAGTGGAGTAAATGAGTGGGTGATCTTGCTACACCAACCTACGTGCCCTCCTTCAAACACTGACCGGAGAAACGATGGAAATGGAGGAGAAACTGAGGGACTAGGGTTTTGGTATTTCTGGAAGTTTGGGAGAATTTGATTATTTTGGAAGAGACTGGAAGGAAATGATTGTGGGAGTTAACGGGGAATTGGGAATAAGGGGAGGGAAACGGTTAGGGTGGAGAATTTAAAAGGTGTGGGAAGGTAACTGAAAGGGTATTTTTTTACATAGACGGTCGGGTCACTGGTTTTAGTGAACTGACGAATCCCCGTCGACGGTCCGTAAGTCAACGATTGGACCGTCGATTGTGCCCTAACTTAAAAAAAATTGTAAAACATACCTGGGATCCACGGACACCATCGACGGTCCGTCGATGGAACGACGGCCCGTCGATTGGTCCGTAGATCCATGCACCAGACAAATTTCTGCAGAATTCTTGTGGTTTGGTCGCTACACATTGAGCACCAATTAAGCCATTCTTTTTGTGTTTTGTGGACACTTCTTAGACACGGACCCTAAACTACTTTCTAGGCAACAGACTAAAAAAAATAAAAGAAAATTGACACATGACATTGAGTAAAACAAAACAAAACAAAAGAATGCAAATATTCCTACAAAGAAAAGAAAAACCTATTGTTGGCTAGAGGATACACATTGGGTTGCCTCCCAAGAAGCGCTTGATTTAACGTCGCGGCACGACGCAAGACCCTAGATTACTCAGACTTCATCAAGGTGATATGCCTCAACCACTTCATTGTCACTCTCCGCATGCCCTAGGTAGATCTTGATTCTTTGCCCATTTACTGTGAACCTTGAACCATCCTTGTTCTCCAACTCAACCGCTCCATGTGGGAACACTTTAGTGATCAAGAATGGACCAGTCTATTTGGACTTGAGTTTGCCGTTAAACAAAAGCACCAAGTCCCAAACCGCAAATTTGCGCTTCTCAATCTTTTTGTCATGGTAGTTCTTCATCTTCTCTTTGTAGAGGACTGAACTTTCAAATGCTTTTAGGAGAAACTCATCAAGCTCATTCAACCCATCTAGTCTCTGTTCCACTGCTTTATTCCAATCCATCTTCACTTTCTTCATCGCCCACATAGTCTTGTGCTCTAGCTCAACCGGCAAGTGACAAGCCTTCCCATATAAACGTTGGTATGGAGAAATACCTATAGGGGTCTTATATGCAGTCCGGTAAGCCCAAAGAGCATCATCAAGCCTCCTTGACCAATCGGTTCTAGTAGCGTTCACCGTTTTCGACAGGATCTACTTTATCTGTTTGTTGGACACCTCAACTTGCCCACTAGTCTGTGGATGGTAAGGAGTGGCTACATTGTGGCGAACCCCATATTTCTCCAATAAACCTTTGAACAACTTGTTGCAAAAGTGGGACCCCCCATCACTAATAATGGCCCTAGGTGTGCCAAATCTGGAAAATATGTTCTTTTTCAAGAACGTAGTGACACTCTTCCCTTCATTGTTGGAAAGTGCTATGGCTACCACCCATTTTGACACATAATCCACCGCCACAAGAAGATATTTCATCCCTTGAGAACTCATAAACGGGCCCATAAAATCAATGCCCCATACATGAAATAACTCAATTACTAGAATGGGATTCAAGGGGAGCTCTTGCCTCCTTGAAATACCTCCATACCTTTGGCACTATCACATGACTTGGCAAACTCATGAGCATCTTGGTGGATGGTTGACCAATAGTACCCACATTGCAAAATCTTATGGGCAGTCTGGATACCACTATGATGCCCACCCACAGGCGAGGAATGGCATGCCTACAAAACACTTAGCATATCAACTTCTGGCACACAACGGCGAATAAGCCCATCAGCACAACTCCGGTATAAGTAAGGCTCATCCCAAAAGAACTTTTTCACATCATGCATGAACTTTTTCCTCTGATGAAAGGACAAGTTCGATGAAACTATATCACTAGCCAGATAATTCACAAAATTGGCGAACCATGGAATCAAGTCATGATAAGCGATCAATACATGCTCATCAAGATAGGTATCATCAATTTCAGCCTTTTCACCCAACTCTCGCATAGCTTCATCCTCTAATCTGGACAAGTGATCGGCGACTTGGTTTTCGGTCCCTTTTCTGTCTTTCACCTCAACATCAAACTCTTTCAATAGTAGCACCCATCTAATCAACCTTGGTTTCACATCCTTCTTTGCCATCAAATACCTCAAAGGAGAGTGATCAGTATGCATTATGACTCTCGTACCAAGCAAATAGGAGTAAAATATTTCGAAAGCAAATACCACAACAACGAACTCTTGTTCAGTCACAGTATAGTTCTTTTGAGCTTCAATTAGGGCCTTACTTGCATAATAAATAGGATGGAGGATTTATCTCTTCTTTGTCCCAATACCACACAAAGAGCAACATCACCAGCATCACACATCACCTCAAACGGTTTGCTCCAATCTGGGGAAATAATTATTGGCGCAGACACTAACTTCTCCTCTACTCTCCAAATGCCTTTAGACAGGATTCATCAAAATAAAATTTACATTCCTTCTCAAGTAACTTGCACAGAGGATGTGAAATTTTTGAGAAATCCTTAATAAATCTCCAATAGAAACCCGCATGCCCAAGAAAACTTCTCACACCTTTTACAGAGATTGGTGGAGGAAGTCTCTCAATAACCTTAACTTTTGCTCGATCAACCTCTATCCCCTTTTATGAGATGCGATGACCCAATACAATACCCTCTTTCACCATGAAGTGACATTTTTCCCAATTTAGCACAAGGTTGCAATCTTCACATCTTTTGAGAACTTCGTCCAAGTGATTCAACAACGATCAAAAGAGTAGCCAACAACTGAAAAGTCATCCATAAACACCTCAATAGTGTCCTCCACCATGTCGGAGAATATCGACATCATACATCTCTGAAAAGTAGCCGGTGCATTACACAATCCAAAAGGCATCCTCTTGAATGCGAAAGTCCCATAAGGGAAAGTAAAGGTGGTTTTATCTTGGTCCTCCGCTGCAATAGAGATTTGGTTGTAACCCGAATAACTATCAAGAAAACAGTACGATTCTTTTCCTACGAGCCTATCTAACATCTGATCCATGAAAGACATAGGGAAATGGTCCTTCTCATTCCATGCATTCAACTTCCGGTAATCCATACACACTCTCTATCCGGTCACCGGCCTCATTGGAAAAAGCTCATTCTTATCATTAGGTACCACTGTCATTCCCCCCTTTTTGGGAACACACTGCACAGGGCATATCCAACTACTATCTGTAATGAGATATATAACTTCGGCATCCAACCACTTAATAATCTCCTTCTTCACTACCACTTGCATAGGTGGATTCAAACGTCTCTAGTGCTCAATACTTGGCTTATGATCGGGCATGAGTTGGATTTTGTGTGAATAAATATCGGGAGGGATCCCAATAATGTCCGCAATAGTCTACCCAATGGCTCTTTTGAACCTCTTCAACACTTCCACCAGACACTCTACTTGCTGCACATTCAAATCAGATGTAATAACTACCGGCAAAGTGTCATCTCTTCCCAAGAATACATACCTCAAATGAGGCGGTAGAGCCTTAAGCTCTAATTTTGGAGCCTCCTCAATAGATGGTTTTGCGGGTGGAGACTCGCGATGTTTCATATCTAACTCTAATTTCATTGGTTTGAACCGAAAATCATCTTGATCAAGTGCCGCAACCAACGATCCATACTCTTCGATACCATCACTCTCAAAATTCATGATCACTGCCGCTAGTGACTCAACGCCAAGGCGCTCTTCGATTTGTACCTCAGACGTACTCTGAACCCTGTAAGATATAGTAGATACCGTTTGGAGCTCACCACTCTTCTTCATGGACCTACAAATGTTGAAGGTTACTTCTTTATTATTTAGCCGAAACTTCATCTGCCTTTCTCCATATCAATCAAGGCGCGACCAGTAGCAAGAAATGGCCTCCCAAGATTAATAGGCACCTCAAAATCTACCTCACAGTCAAGAATCACAAAATCGTCCAGAAATATAAATGATTACACCTTCACTAACACATCATGAAGTATCCCAATAGGCCTCTTCACGGTTTGGTCGGCCATCAGTAACCGCATCGCAGTGGGATTTAGGTCATCCAAACCCAGTTTCTTATAAATGGAGAGAGGCATGAGATTTATGTTTGCACCGAGATCACATAGTGCTTTAGAAAAGTGTAACAAATCGATGGTACATGGAATAGTGAAAGCGCCCGTATCTTTTTTCTTTTGCACAAGAGACCTTGTAGCAATAGCACTACAATGTTTCATTCTGTCCTCACACTCAAAACTTACCGATCTTTTCTTTGTAACCATATCCTTCATAAACTTGGCATAACCGGGCATTTGTTCAAGAGCTTCTATCAAAGGGACATTGATGGAAAGCTGTTTCAACATAGTAATAAAACGCCGATATTTACCATCCTCAGTTTTCTTCACCAATCTTCGCGGGAATGGTGGTGGTGGTCTAGGAACGGGGATTACCTTTTGGGGTATCTCTGCTTCTTTCACCGCTTTGTCTACCAACTCACCACTAACTTCCACTACCTCATCATTTTTTCTCTACTCATCTTTTTCGCCAGACGACATAGGTGTATTAATGGTTCACTTATCCCCTTGAGTCGTGACTGTTATACAATGTCCATCATTTTTTTGATTTTAGACGGTATTGCTAGAAAGAGTACCCGGTTAACGAGGGTTCACAGTAGTAGACAATTGGGCCATTTGCAACTCAAGATGCTTGATTGAGACTGCATGTGCATCCACCTTTTGCCCAATATTAGCCAAATCAGCTCTCAACTCCTTGCCGTGCTCATCACTAGCATCAAACCTCATCATCATCTTTGCAACATATCTTCAACTCATGCCATACTACCTCCACCATCCCTTGGAGCAACTTCCTAATTTTGAGGCGGAACATAGGGCCCATTTCGATCGTTTCTGTTACCATAGTTACCCCGGTTGAAGTTGTTGTCGCGGTTGTAGTTTCCTTCTCGAACATAATGGCCTTCTCTGTTGTAATTCCCATTGTTTCGACCTTGATTTCCTTGACCTTGGCGCAAATTCTCTTGATTGGAGCCTGGACATGCGGTTGGAAACCCCCCGTCTACTCATTCACTCCATAAGAATCCTCTTCATAGTAGTAGTCATCAACTGGTAGTGGTGGTTTAGTTAAATAATTCACCAGATTTACCTTCTACGCACCTCTAGTGACATGTTTTAAAACCAAACCGAGCTCATTTCTCATTTGATCCATCTCTTCATGAATCTCATCAGCGGCCAGATTGTGTGTAGCTTGCACTGCAAAGGTGTTTCTCCCAGTATCCGACTTCCTATTGCTCCAAGATTTATTATTGCGGGAGATTTTCTCTAACTTTTCTGCGATATCTACATAAGTGCACTCACCATAAGAACCACCCGCAATTGGATCAATCACTGCTTATTATTATCATCTTTCCCCCGATGGAAGTACTCTTTCAATGACTCTTCATCAATGGTGGTTTGGGACACTTCTTACGAATGAGGTGAATCAATCCAAAGAGCTACTCACCGACTCCCAGGTAATGCCACAAAATTGTTCACTCTATCTTTTTGGTTGAGCTTTTTATACACCGGGTAGTAACGTGCTAGGAACACATCCTTCAACTGGTCCCAAGTATAGATCGAATTATACGGCAACTCAGTAAACCATGTCGCGGCCTCTCCCGTTAGTGAGAGAGGGAACACTCTTAACCCGATGACGTTCATGTCCAAATCCGGCCTCCCTACACAAATCTTGCACACCGACCTCAATTTGGCGATGTGAGCATGTGGATCTTCAGATGGTAGCCCTGAAAACAAACCACTTGCAGTGAGCATCTGCATCAATCTACTAGTTACCACAAATGTGTGACCCTGTGGTAGAGGAGGTAAGATAAGAGGCCTATCCGAATCAATGATGTTCACATTGCCCCTATAGAACTCTTGAGGTCGTGGGATGGGAGGTTGCATCCTCAAAGCATCATCAAGTGGATTATCCGCAACCACTTGATTGTGAGCATCAACCGGTGGTGGAGGTTGATGATTGACACTATCAATAGGATTACCAGGGTTCTGTTGGTTATTAATTCTGCGGAGTGTCCAGTTTAGTTCGGGATCGTATGGAAAGTTTGGTTCTCCTCGGCTAGGTGTACTTGGCATACACTAGATCTAGACCTAAGAGAGACAAAAAAAAAGAATTAGGAAATTATTGACTAAAATTCGGTAATGTTCTTAAAATTAATCTAAAAGCCACTTTCCCCGTCAGCGGCGTCAAAATTTGATACACTCAAATTACACTTACTTACAGTGTATAAGTGGTTGTATCAAGTAAAGAACCCAAAAACTAGGTTGCGGTCGATCCCACAAGGAAAATAGTTTAGACTTAACTTCAATGTACAATTACGTCTATTTAGTCAAGTCCTTTCCGAAAACAGTTAATTAAAGGGGCGGGGGGGGGGGGGGGATTGAAACAAAAGTGTTTAATTATTTCTAAGTAAAACAAGTAGCAAGAGTGAAACATTGATGTTTATCAAGTTGTGAGAGAAACTAGGGTGTAAGTGTTCCCCATAGGTTCATAACGCGGTAATCCTAGCTATAACAATTCTTTCCTAGTGTCTTGCATGCAAAGTGGTAAGTTAGGTATCTCTAAATCCTTGGTCTGGCATTTAGAGAATTTCACCTCGTACCTTGGTCCGACTACGTGTGTCTAAGTTACTAACCCTTACCTTTACTTAATATTAAGCATCATATTCGATGTATGGCTTAGTTATTAATTCACACCAATCGAAACTAGCCTATTATATAGTGTCCCACTAAATATATGTTGATAATTCTTTTCCTATTAACTACCCCTTTGGTCCAGCAAGTAGAATAGAGTGAGTTCTAACGCGTGCACTCGTTAAAAGGACTTCTAAGCAAAAAAATTATCAATGCATGCAAGAACCTATTCGAGAATTGTTATTTAGCTAGTTTTACTTTGTTAATCACCCATGATTCCCACAACCCTAGTTGTGGATTAAATTACCCATTCCTAGAAGAAGACAATTCATAGTTGATAAATAATAATTCATGAACTTAATTTGACAAGTATGAAGAAAATCCAGAAATTATATTTGAAATAACAAAATTCACTTGAAGATCGATTCCCAAAACTTGAATTAATTACCCAAGTTGCAAAGTCAAATCTCCAAGAACAAAAGTATGAAAAATAGTAAAGAATCCAACCCAAAAACGAGGTTTTACACCCTATTTATAAAAACATTGTCCTAAAATAAAATGAAAACAAATAAGGAAAGTTTGTCCAAAAAATGCGGCTTCAATCGATGACCCCAGAGACGGTCCGTCGATGGAACGACGGACCGTCGACTGCCTCCGTTGGTCCAGACTTAGATTTTTCTTTAGGCTTCACTTTTGCATCTTTTCTGATCCAATCGATGGACCAACAACACAGTCTGTCGATTCACTTACGGTCCATCGATGCTTCTCGTCGTCCCATACTTAGCTTTTCTTCAACACCGGGTACTGGGACTTCTCTCTGATCAAATCGACATTTTGCCAGGACGATCTGTCTATCAATCGATGGACCGTCGATCTTTTCGTAGCCCCACACTTAGTCAAAATTCTCCGAGTTGCTTCCAGGTGCCTCAACCTCCAATCGACGGTCACCACCTTTGGTCCGTCGATGGGATGACGGGCCGTCGATGGCTTCGTAGGTCACTTCTGCACCGATTCTTCACAACCTTCTGCATTTTAGTTTAGGACAACTTTCCTGAAAGATACAGATAAAAACACATTAAAATTACTATAAAAAGGCCCTAGACACACACTAGACTTAAGGAAAAAGCATTGAAAGTACCGTGAAACCACGGTACATCACAATGCACTAGTGTAACTTGGAGGTTTTCTTAGAGGATAGTCTTTATGTGAAGTTAATAAATCCATGCATGGTTCCTCTATGAGCGAGAGTCTATAGGACGATAGAATTTTCACTTTCTTCATTATTCTTGTGTCGTGCCATAGAGCTTAACTCCATATGATCTCTCTTATTCCCTTGTCCGGTGGTCTTCTAGATGTTATTACTTGGAAAGGTGATGTTGCAAGGTTTGAGGGAGAAAATGTGAGTTTTGATGCTTATTGTGGTTTTGTGACTAGATGAGTATATGTGAAGGTGGATTTGGAAGATTGTGATGTGATGCCATTTATGGCTATATATGTTACCTATTAGATTGGAGGTATTATGTTGGTAAGTTTAATTGTGAAGTAGTTCTAGAATGATAAGAGTTATAATGGTTGAATGAAGTCCTTTTTGGGGACAGTGAGTTACCTTATGGTTAGGTGCAACGATAGTAGAAAGTTATAGTGCAAACTTCAGGAGTTTTGGAGGAATGTGGTAAGAGTAAGAGTTGGAAGTTTCCTTTTCGTATGAGTAATGTTTCATAGTTGTCCTTTTGTTGGATTGAAGTTCTTGTGTAGGCTTATTCCTAAGAAGGGGAGATAGTGTGCTTACCTAGCAAGGTAGTTGTAAGGTTATGCTAGCAAATGGTAGAATCCATATAGCTAGATGATTGGTTCCCAAATGAATCTACCATAAGATTGGAAAACATAAAGAAGAAGTTTTTATTCCATGAGTTTGAGTTATGTAGTGCCTAAGAGTTGAATGAGTTGATGCTTAATGAGAGTTTGTCTAAGCTTAATCCCTAAGAGGAGGATGTTATGCTTAGTTAGTAAGGTTGATTGGTAGTCTTGATGTTCATATGTTAGGTTTGTAGGAGTTCCCACCTTATGAAAGGTATGGTGGGTTATGAAGTATGAGTCCGGTCTTGACAAGAACTGATGAGAACGGACAAAGGAGCAAATCCGGAATAAAAGCCCCAGTAACTCACAAGTTCCTTTTGGTTGTTTTTATTTCTTCTTATATGGGTTTACCCTAAGTGGGGGGAGAATGAGTTGAGTAGTACTGTGGTAGATACCCTTATCTTTTCTTTCTATTTTTACTCAAGCTTCAAACCAAAATATTTATTAGTTTGGTTATGTTTAGGAGTATTGCATATAAGTATGAGTTGAATGTCTCCTTATATTATGAGTGTCATTGACTGTATAATGTTTTGCATACTCTTGATGATATCATAGTTACATTGGAAGGTTGGTAGTTAATCTATATTTCTCATGTCAATGTGTATCTAAGGATATTTGCTTAATTACTTCAAAGGTTGTTATGCTTATATGCCAATGTGTGATTTGGAAGTTGTTGCATGTTGAGCTTTATAATGATATGATGATCATGTATACTTCTAGGGAAGGTAGTTCCTCAAAAATTCAATAAAAATGATGAAGTATGTGTGCACTTAGAATTGTGGAAATAGTTCCACATTGCTTGTATTGCTTAGAGTACAAAATGATGTGAAGTTGGTGTTCCTTGTAAGTTTGGTGAATTGACTATGTATTTTTTATCCATGATGATGTGTGTTGTGAGCTTCTAGTTGATACTTATAGAACTTTAAGGTGCTTAGTATCATTTGAGGACGAATGTTTTACTAAGTGGGGGAGACTCTAACAAACCTCAAAATTAAATAGGAAAAGCTAGAGCCTATCATGAGTTTTATGAGTTAATAAGGTGTTAAAATGATTAATAATAGCGTTAGAAGTCAGTTTGAAGAATTTGAAACTCAAACGTTGAAGAACGATCAAGACGTTTGAAAACTAGCCTTGTGTGTGCTAGTGTGTCCTTGTTTGTTGTACATGTTTTTACGTGTTGTTTGGAGTCTAAAATAAGTGGGGATGACCCTGGAACCTAGAGGTACATACCTAGGGTCAAAACTTCCAAGAACGACTCCCCAAGGACCAACCAAAGGGTCCTTGAGAATGTCACGACCGGAGCTTAGACCCCAGATGAGATCGGCATCGTTGACCTCTCAGAGGTCGCAGACAAGTCTACTTACGTCATTCTTACTTTATCTAGGTTAATTTTAGCGGAAAATTTGAAACTTTTTTTTTCTTATCATGCATAAAGGTCATCTTACTTACATTCATAATGTTCACAATCAACCATTAAACATTAAGATTATCAACTGAAAGAAATAGTTCAATACTGCATTAAAAGTATAATTACCAAAATGGCACCAATACAATGTCTGAAATAAAAACGGAAAGAAACACTAGTGGAACATACTCCACTAGCTAAAGCCTACATCTAAGCTAGATAGTAACGGTAGACATCCTCGAAAGCATGAGGGCCTACCAAGTCCGGATGAAAGCTCCACGTCCGGATATCTGCAACGTCAACCTGTAAGCTCTAGCGTCCACCTGTGCCTGCACCTAAAAATATAGAGTTGTATGGGATTAGTACATACTTGTACTAAGTATGGGTATATGCAAGCACACACCAAGGACATGCATGAGTAAGAATAGCTCTTTCCTAACAACATGATTATGGAAAGTCAAGTCAGTGGACTTGCCAAATTGGGATTAGGAAAGTTAGTGAACTTTCCAAATTTGGATTAGGAAAGTCAGTGAGCTTTCCAAATTTGGATTAGGAAAGTTAGTGAGCTTTCCAAATTTGGATTAGGAAAGTCATGCCATGAGAGTAACATGCATCATCATACTTATCATATTTCACACAGCACATAACATCTTACACATAGCACATATCATATTGCATATAACACATATCATCTTTCATATCATTCATTCATATTCCATGAGACCTTGGAATCATGGACTTGACATTAAGACTTCACAAAATGAGGGCTCAACATATGGGACCTCAACTAGGGAGCCTTCTTTAGCAAACACAGATTCTGCTTCATTCATTCATACGTACTTCATTTCATTCATTCATAAGCTAGTGTAACACCAGCTTTACCTAGGATGTATTTTAAGACTCTCATCGGGTTTGCTGTGCAATGATCAAGAATAACCTAGTGTAATTACTTGAGTCTAGCTCACCTCTTGATTATTCTATCCTAACACCTTTGGTATCGTTCATTTCATTATGTGCATTATTTGAGGCTGGTCTCATTCATTCATTGGGAACTTTAACTGTAAGCGACATAGATCATGTGAGCATCATGAAATCCATTGTCTCTCCCACACCGAAAAGAGGTGGAATCACCGGCCAAAGTGACCAAAAACAGGCTAGCGTACATGGGAATTGAACCCCGCCAGATCCCTATATTGGCAGTATAGGTTCGAAGACTAGGAGATATAAGGAGACCCATACCCGACATGCCAGACAATCTCATCTCATGAGAGTTACGTGAACCTCCACCCTTCCCGAAAGAAGGCATCACCGCTCATAGCTAGTCTATCGGTGCTCAGTATAAAGTTCCATTTCATTCAACTCATACGTCATGGAAGCTGGATTCTAGTAGGAGGACATCATAGCTCAATAGATGATTTCTCATCTCATCATTAGTATTAAGTATACATTATTCTCAATACTTTCATTAGAGTGTTCATAGAGACTGGTCTCTTCATTAACTTTACAATCTCATCGGTGAGTACATTTTGGTAACATTTACTTAGGCTCTTTGAGATTGCTCTCATCTTTTACATTAACCTCTTATCATGTTGTCACCACATTCATTAACATTAGCACATTTGCTCTTCATAATTACTCACCCCTTTTTACGTGAATGTTCATTTCATCATATGCCAATGCACTTGGCCATTTATGTGTTTCACACTCGTACATTACCCTTCTAGGGTTTCATCATTTCATTACATAATATTCATTTCATCGTATGCCAATGCACTTGGCCATTTAGTGTGTTTTACACTCATACTTAACCCTTCTAGGGTTACATCATTTCATACATCTTAGGTTTACTTATTGTTAAACGTATGCTAGACTTATGGGTCTATAGATACAAGCCATGAGGCTTCATTCATAGTTCATCTAAGTTATTCATATCTTCCTAAGATTATGTCGTACACGACTTATGCATCTTGTATGTATGCCAAGATCTCGATTTTGATCTAAGTAGGCGGCATTATTCTTGAACATTTAATTCACGTATGACTTATGTATCAATAGGGAATTTGGGCAAGGGAACCCAATTTCGAATCCCTTGGACAACACTTACATTTTCCATTTATTTTATTTTGGTCTACATGGCTTGGGGACCCAAGATCGATCCCCAACACCTTCATTTTATTTTTCCCTTAGTTTTTCTCTTCATTTTCGCTCAATGGGATTGAGAGGATGTGGGATCGAACCCCCACAACCTCGTTTTCTTTTAATTTCTTTTCTTTAAACTCTCTCTTCCTTGGCCGAGGGGTTGTGGGATCGAACCCCCACAGCCCCTTATATTTTTTTTATTTCTTATTCCTTGCCTTTTTTGAGTAGACCATGAGGTTGTGGGATCAAACACCCACAGCCTCTCTTTATTTTTCTTTTAATTCTCCTCTACTGCCTAGAGGTCGTGGGTTCAATTTCCACGCCTCACATTTCCTTTCTTTTCATTTTCTCTTAACTCTCCTTTACTGCCTAGAGGTCGTGGGTTCAATGCCCACGCCCCACATTTCTTTTCTTTTCATTTTTTTTTATTTTCCTTTACTTCCTAGAGGTCGTGGGTTCGATTCCCACGCCTCACATTCCTTTTCTTTTCATTTTTCCTCTCTCCTTTACTACCTAGAGGTCGTGGGTTCGATTCCCACGCCTCACATTTCTTTTCTTTAATTATAGCTTTCTTATAGTGAGGTCTTGGGTTCAATCCCAACTGACCTCACATGTTTTAAACATTATTTTCCGACTCTCCTAAAACTCAAAATTAGCCGAAACTAATCCATCAAAATGCTGGAAATTTTAATCACATTTTGCAGCCTACTTTCTTTAACATTTATGCGTAAATTCATAGGGTAGTTCGTAGATCATTTAATACGTTCTTAGGTGCATTTTTCATAGATTCGTTTAGCCAAGAAATTATCATTCAAATCAGCCCCATTTCAACTCATATAAACATCACAATTTACATCAACATGTGTACATGAAATATAAAGATATCATGCCATTTCAAGTCCTAAACCATGAACAATAGCCACGGCAACACACCCAAACGTACGTAGTCACATTTTCTGAAAAACATCAACGTACGTCACATAATTGCAAACATAAACATAAACACATTATCATCACGAAAACACGTTTCATCCCTAGTTTTCTACCAGCAAACATAACCAACCTATGATTCAATGGGTGCTAGTGACAGGGACATGCAACGGGGAACAATCCTAGTTTTCGAAATAGATTCGTCTGAACCTTAGGGGTCTCTTGGGAAAGGGACCAACAGAGAAGAGAACCCATACCTGTTTGACGTTCAAACCTTGACTTGCTGCCCAAAGAACTCCTCCAAACACACGTCCAACACGAAAAGTTCAACACCAAACTCGACGGAAAACCTTCTCTTTGCCTACGTGATTGATTAGTTGTTTGTTTATAATTGTTCGTTGTGAGTTCTTCAAGTGTGAAGAACTTTGGTTTACCTACTGTTTTTTTTAAGTTATTTGGCAGAGAGAATCGTGAGTGAGAGTGATAGAGACATGAGAGAGAGATGAGCGTAAGAGACAAGAGTTTTGTTAGGCTTAGGAGTCTAGTTAAGGACTTAGTCAAATAAGGTTTTATTTATTTATTAAAAAGCTGATTTCCTTTTATTTTAAATTAGCTAATAAATAATAAATATAAATTAATTACATTAATTTACCAATTTAAATTAAAAACAATTTTAATTCATTGCTTCCACCTAGGTTCGACCCCGGGTGGAGCAAGACTTCACTTCAAGAGCCAATTTTCGGCCCTCTCTCCCCAAATTGCCCCTCCACCTTATAAATTAAATAATTAATTATATATTTAGAGTAATTACGATACTACCCTTAGCCTGGAAAAAGACCATTTTACCCCTAGACCCTCCAAAACTATGATTTTCCCTTTTCAAGTCCGGTAAAGACTCATTCGAGTAAATCTTCGTATTCGAGAGCCCTACATGGTTGGACCCAACCTTTCCTAGCTCAACTAACTCCCCAAGTTAGTTGGCTTGGCTGTATCAAGGATTCAGAGGTATGGTTCTACGCGCATCAATCCGTGTAAACCCGGTCTAATCGTAGGCATTCTAGACACATTAACCATTACTTATAATATTCATTTTTAGGGTTGTTATATTATCCCCCCCCCCCTTAGGAACATTCGTCCCCGAATGACACTACTAACTATATAGTACAATGCCAGTCATAACATAACATAATCACTATGCACAGTCAAGCAATAGCAACAAAGAATGGAGAGATAAGGAAACTTAGACTTAAGAGTAGGAAGTCTAACCTCAAGAGCTGAAAAGATGAGGGTAGCGGGATCTCATATCTACCTCAGCCTCCCATGTAGCACCCTCAACAAGATGATTCCACCACAATACCTTCACTGTGGCAGTCTCCTAGTTCCTCAGCCGCTTGACCTGTTTGTCTAAGATCTCAACAGGTACCTCCTCGTAGGACAAGTCTTCATCGACCCCCAAACCTTCCACAGGTAGAATCGATGCTGGATCACCCAGGAACTTCTTTAACATAGAGACATGAAAGACTGGATGTCTTTGGTATATCTCCATCCCTAACCCTAAGTTGATGATACCCTGAACGAAGATCAATCTTAACATACTTGAGACTTTACTCTTTGTGAATTTTTGTTTCACATTTACTCTGGATAATGCGTATTACTCAAGCTTATGTGAAGCTTCATATTTGAGATTGAGGAACTTCCTTCTCAATCGCACTTAACTTGATGCACCTCACAACTCATGCAACACAAAAATCATGTCCACGCTATACAAAAAAATAGCAACATAACATGCAAACATGAATTCATTTTAACTCTAACATATTCGGAAACTTACCCTTACTACCCTGTTTCGATAGTCTATGGTAGTCTAGCATTGATGAAGTAATCCATACCTAAGCCATCTCCTTGAGCTAGTAAGCAGCCAACTTAGCCTTTTCCTCTTCATAAATACTCATAGAAGGCTTTAGAACCTACCATGCACTCACCTCCATGCGAACAACCACTCTTATCAAACGTCTTTCGTTCACGCTGGGAATTTCTATCGCTGCCCCTTCTTAGGAAGGCCAGATCTTGAGTCTGGCGCCTTAGACCACTTGGCCATCCTAATTCTTGTGTGTATTCTTCTACGCGCGCACACAAGATGGAAGTTAGATACTTAAAATGACAAAAAGTGTCAAAGCTATAGATAGCACATAAAGAGTAGAAGAAGGGAAATTTTCCTACGCATCACGCAGTCTCTAATTCAGGATAGTGGTGCACTTCACTACCATGACTTTAAAACTACTCAATGTGGTTGATGTGGAATTATTATTCTCGGAATTCAACCTAGTGCCCTGATACCAACTTTGTCACGACCGGAGTTTAGACCTCAAACGAGACCGGCGTCGTTGACCTCTCAAAGGTCGCTGACAAGCCTACTTACGTCATTCTTACTTTATCTAGGATAATTTTAGCGGAAAATTTAAAACTTTTTGTTTCTTATCATGCATAAAGGTCATTTTACATACATTCATAATGTTCACAATCAACCATCTAACATTAAGATTATCAACTCAAAGAAATAGTTCAATAATGCATTAAAAGTATAATTGCCAAAATGGCACCAATACAATGTCTGAAATAAAAATGGAAAGAAACACTTGTGGAACATACTCCACTAGCTAAAGCCTACATCTAAGCTAGATAGTAACGGTAGACATCCTCGAAAGCATGAGGGCCTACCAAGTCCGGATGAAAACTCCACGTCCGGATAGCTGCAACGTCAACTTGTAAGCTCTAGCGTCCACCTGTGCCTGCACCTAAAAATATAGAGTTGTATGGGATTAGTACACACTTGTACTAAGTATGGGTATATGCAAGCATACAATAAGGACATGCATGAGTAAGAATAGCTCTTTCCTAACAACATGATTATGGAAAGTCAAGTCTGTGGACTTGCCAAATTGGGATTAGGAAAGTTAGTGAACTTTCCAAATTTGGATTAGGATAGTCAGTGAGCTTTCAAAATTTGGATTAGGAAAGTTAGTGAGCTTTCCAAAGTTGGATTAGGAAAGTCATGCCATGAGAGTAACATGCATTATCATACTTATCATATTTCACACAGCACATAACATCTTACACATAGCACATATCATATTGCATATAGCACATAACATCTTTCATATCATTCATTCATATGCCATGAGACCTTGGAATCATGAACTTGACATTAAGACTTCCCAAAATGAGGGCTCAACATATGGGACCTCAACTAGGGAGCCTTCTTTAGCAAACACAGATTCTGCTTCATTCATTCATACGTACTTCATTTCATTCATTCATAAGCTAGTGTAAACACCATCTATACCTAGGATGTAGTTTAAGACTCTCATCGGGTTTGCTGTGCAATGATCAAGAATAACCTAGTTTCATTACTTAAGTCTAGCTCACCTCTTGATTATCCTATCCTAACACCTTTGGTATCGTTCATTTCATTATGTGCATCATTTGAGGCTAGCCTCATTAATTGGGAACTTTAACTTTAACCAACATAGATCATGTGAGCATCATGAAATCCAGTGTCTCCCACACACCGAAAAGAGGTGGAATCACCGGCCAAAGTGACCCAAAACATGCTAGCGTACATGGAATTGAACCCCGCCAGATCTCTATATTGGCAGTATAGGTTCGAAGACTAGGAGATATAAGGAGACCCATACCCGACATGCCAGACAATCTCATCTCATGAGAGTTACGTGAACCTCCACCCTTCCCGAAAGAAGGCATCACCGCTCATAGCTAGTCTATCGGTGCTCAGTATAAAGTTCCATTTCATTCAACTCATACGTCATGGAAGCTGGATTCTAGTAGGAGGACATCATAGCTCAATAGATGATTTCTCATCTCATCATTAGTATTAAGTATACATTATTCTCAATACTTTCATTAGAGTGTTCATAGAGACTGGTCTCTTCATTAACTTTACAATCTCATCGGTGAGTACATTTTGGTAACATTTACTTAGGCTCTTTGAGATTGCTCTCATCTTTTACATTAGCCTCTTATCATGTTGTCACCACATTCATTAACATTAGCACATTTGCTCTTCATAATTACTCACCCCTTTTTACGTGAATGTTCACTTCATCATATGCCAATACACTTGGCCATTTGTGTGTTTCACACTCTTACATAACCCTTCTAGGGTTTCATCATTTCATTACATAATATTCATTTCATCGTATGCCAATGCACTTGGCCATTTAGTGTGTTTTACACTCATACTTAACCCTTCTAGGGTTACATCATTTCATACATCTTAGGTTTACTTATTGTTAAACGTATACTAGACTTATGGGTCTATACATACAAGCCATGAGGCTTCATTCATAGTTCATCTAAGTTATTCATATCTTCCTAAGATTATGTCGTACACGACTTATGCATCTTGTATGTATGCCAAGATCTCGATTTCGATCTAAGTAGGCGGCATTATTCTTGAACATTTAATTCACGTATGACTTATGTATCAATAGGGAATTTGGGCAAGGGAACCCAATTTCGAATCCCTTGGACAACACTTATATTTTCCATTTATTTTATTTTGGTCTACATGGCTTGGGGACCCAAGATCGATCCCCAACACCTTCATTTTATTTTTCCCTTAGTTTTTCTCTTCATTTTTAGCTCAATGGGATTGAGAGGATGTGGGATCGAACCCCCACAACCTCATTTTCTTTTAATTTCTTTTCTTTAAACTCTCTCTTCCTTGGCCGAGGGGTTGTGGGATCGACCCCCCACAGCCCCTTATATTTTTTTTTATTTCTTATTCCTTGCCTTTTTTGAGTTGACCATGAGGTTGTGGGATCAACCCCCACAGCCTCTCTTTGTTTTTCTTTTAATTCTCCTCTACTGCCTAGAGGTCGTGGGTTCAATTCCCACGCCTCACATTTCCTTTCTTTTCATTTTCTCTTAACTCTCCTTTACTGCCTAGAGGTCGTGGGTTCAATGCCCACGCCCCACATTTCTTTACTTTTAATTTTTTTTATTCTCCTTTACTGCCTAGAGGTCGTGGGTTCGATTCCCACGCCTCACATTCCTTTTCTTTTCATTTTTCCTCTCTCCTTTACTACCTAGAGGTAGTGGGTTCGATTCCCACCCCTCACATTTCTTTTCTTTAATCATAGCCTTCTTATAGTGAGGTCTTGGGTTCAATCCCAACTGACCTCACATGTTTTAAACATTATTTTCCAACTCTCCTAAACCTCAACATTAGCCGAAACTAAACCATCAAAATGCTGGAAATTTTAATCACATTTTGCTGCCTACTTTCTTCAACATTTATGCGTAAATTCATAGGGTAGTTCGTAGATCATTTAATACGTTCTTAGGTGCATTTTTCATGAATTCGTTTATCCAAGAAATTATCATTCAAATCAGCCCCATTTCAACTCATATGAATATCACGATTTACATCAACATGTGTACATGAAATATAAAGATATCATGCCATTTCAAGTCCTAAACCATGAACAATAGCCACGGCAACACACCCAAACGTACGTAGCACATACTTCCAAACATAAATATAAACACATAATCATCACGAAAATACGTTTCATCCCTAGTTTTCTACTAGCAAACATAACCAACCTATGATTCAATGGGAGCTAGTGACAGGGACATGCAACGGGGAACAATCCTAGTTTTCGGAATAGATTCGTCTGAACCTTAGGGGTATCTTGGGAAAGGTACCAAGAGAGAAGAGAATACAAACCTTTTTTACATTCAAACCTCGACTTTCTGCCCAAAGAACTCCTCCAAACACACGTCCAACACCAAAAGTTCAACACCAAACTCGACGGAAAACCTTCTCTTTGCCTACGTGATTGATTAGTTGTTTGTTTATAATTTTTCGTTGTGAGTTCTTCAAGTGTGAAGAACTTTGGTTTACCTACTATTTTTTAAAGTTATTTGGCAGAGAGAATCGTGAGTGAGAGTGATAGAGACGTGAGAGAGAGATGAGCGAAAGAGAGAAGAGTTTTCTTAGGATTAGGAGTCTAGTTTAGGACTTAGTCAAATAAGGTTTTATTTATTTATTAAAAATCTGATTTCCTTTTATTTTTAATTAGCTAATAAATAATAAATATAAATTAATTACATTAATTTACCAACTTAAATTAAAAACAAATTTAATTCATTGCTTCCACCTAGGTTCGAACCCGGGTGGAGCAAGACTTCACTTCAAGAGCCAATTTTCGGCCCTCTCTCCCCAAATTGCCCCTCCACCTTATTAATTAAATAATTAATTATATATTTAGGGTAATTACGATACTACCCTTAGCCTAGAAAAAGACCATTTTATCCCTAGACCCTCCAAAACTATGATTTTCCCTTTTCAAGTCCGGTAAAGACTAATTCGAGTAAATCTTCGTATTCGAGAGCCCAACATGGTTGGACCCAACCTTTCCTAGCTCAACTAACTCCCCAAGTTAGTTGGCTTGGCTTTAGCAAGGGTTCAGAGGTCTGGTTCTACGCGCATCAATCCGTGTGAACCCGGTGTAATCGTAGGCATTCTAGACACATTAAGCATTACTTATAATATTCATTTTTAGGGTTGTTACAAAAAAGGGCCCAAGGTATGGCAAGAAGACAGCCAAAATAGCCTGATTTTGGCATTGCATGTGCGTCACGCAACTTCCACTTAAAAGGAAAAAATGTCTTCTTGCAATGAGGGCTTGTCACGAACCATTTTGTCTCAAAATGTCTTCTTGCAATGAGCGATGTGGAGGTGTCCCCGTGATGCGCAGCCATTCTCGAATTTGGCCGCGTCGTTTTTAACTCAAATTAGACTTGGTTAAAGGGTCCAATTAGTTCAGGGGTCTTTTGGGTACTTTGATGATTATTTATGGATGGTTATTGAGTCACTTTAAACCCCAATTCACCTAACAAAACAAACCCTCAAGTTCAAAACATAAGCACTCCAAAACTCTTTCTCCAAAAAAAACTCATTGATGAAGCTTTGAATCTCCAAGGAACAAGGTCAAATTCTTCAACTTTCAACCCTAATTTCGTGGACTTTTTATCAAATAAGGTATGGTAATTCATACTTGATTCTTCTCTTATTCAAGGAGCCAATCCAAAGGCTTTTCAAAAAAAGTTTCAAATCCTAAATTCTTCTATTTCGAATTCTAAGCATGGTTCTTGCATGAAAAGATTATATGGATGAATTGTGATGTTTTCAATGTAAAGTGATGGTTTTATAATGAAAAATTCAATGGACCCATGATCATACAGATTTGTAAATTTTGACTTATGAATTGGGTCTGATGAATATGATTAGACAATGTTAGAATTGTGTTTTTTTTTCCTGTTGTATTGTGATTATCTACTGCAATTTATGCCTTATTATTGTTAGTTTTCAGAGAAGGAAAAACATAACAATTTGATCTTCTTTTGTTATTGAACAAGTACGAACATTAGTTTGATAAACCAACAAAGAAAAAATTTATGAAAGCAAAACTATTCACTTCATTATAACACAGATATTTATAGAGTTTTTAAGTAAACCAACTCCTACGGATAAGATTAAAAAACTAATAAGGATAAGCATAAGGATACGATAGAAACTAATTAACTGCTAAAAAGTAAATAACTACCCGAACTACCCTATAATACAGAGAACTTGGACTGATGGAGTTCTTATGCATATTTCTAACACTCCTCCTTGCTTTTAGAGCTGCAAACTCCAAGTTTTTGCTTCAGAAGTTGAAATTTATTGCATGATAATGATTTGGTGAAGATATGAGTCAGGTGCTCTTCAGCTTTGCAATAGACCAGAATCACGTTACCATTATTTTGGACTTTCCTCAAGAAGTAAATTTTGATGTTGAAGTGTTTTGATTTCACATGAAATACAGGATTATGAGAAATTGCTAGTGTAGATTCATTGTCAACAAATACTTCAGTTCCCTTTGTCAGATTCATGTGCAGATCACCAAAAAATTTCCTTAACCACAATGCTTGATTCACTGATGCTGTTGCAGCCACAAATTCCGCCTCTGCAGTGGATTGAGCCAAAATGTACTGCTTCTTTAAGCACAACGAAAATATTCATGAGCCAAGACTGAAACAATATCCAGATGTGCTCTTCATGTCATCTGCGGATCCATCCTAATCACTATCAGAATACCCAAGTAGTTTCAGATCTATTTTTTTTAGAAACTTGACACCATAATTGATGGTTCCTTTGATGTATTTGATAACTCGTTTGCTGCTTTTAGATGCACCTCACCATAACAATGCATGAACCTCGATAGAATGCGTATAACATACTAAATACCGGGTCTTGTAGCTATGAGATACATAAAACAACCTACTAAGACTGTGAAGTACGTTTCCTGCACTTTCTCTGCTCCATCATTCTTTCTTAGTTTCTCTTTTCGGTTCATAGGATTACTCATCTCCTTGAAATTTTCCATGTTGAACTTCTTGAGAATTTACTTAGCATATTTCTTTTGGCAAATGAAAACTTCATCCTGTTCTTGCTTGATTTCCGTACCAAGAAAATAAGACATTAGACCAAAATCAATCATCTCAAAGGCTGCATCATTTCTTGATTTAAATTCTCGATATGCCTTGTATTGTTTCCTTTAACTAGTACATCATGCACATATATAGACATAACAAGAATATCAATGCCATGATGTTTAATGTAAAGAGTAGATTCTGATAGACTCTTTTTAAAACCAAAGCCAAGTAAATGGCCATCTATTCTACCATAACAGGCCCTTGGTGCCTCTTTCAGTCCATAAAGTGCCTTTCTTAACTTATAAACTTTGTCCTCATTTCCTTTCTTCACAAACCCTTTAGGTTGCTCAACATAAATTTCTTCCTGAAGAAAGCCATTAAGGAATGCTGATTTGACATCCATCTGATACACTATCCAACCTAATTGTGCAGCAAGAGCAAGATGTAACCTGATTGTTTCAAGCCTAGCTACTGGTACAAATGTATCAAAATAATCCACACCAAAAATTGGAGAATACCCCTTAACTACAAGTCTTACTTTATGCTTATTCACTGAACCATCTACATTTAGCTTAGTTCTAAAGACCCATCAATCCAATTATCTTTCTCTCTTCAGGTTGATCAACAAGCTCCCAGTCATGTTCTTCTCAATCATAAACAACTCTTCTTTCATTGCAGCCACCCATTTTTCATCATTCTTGGCTTCATTGTACCCAATAGGTTCACATACTGCTACATTGCATATCGAATATATATCACTGAGTTTTCGAGTACCTTTGATCGGTAAATGATCAACCATTTCATCCTGCCGTGATAATGATATTTTCTTCTTAAATACATGTTAGGAGCATTTTGTCCTTTGTTACAAGTGTTCAGGACAAATTTCTTTGAAACTAAACTATACCCAATAAAAACACCCAGTAAAATTCACATCTCTACTAAAGATTATATTTTACGTTTATGGTTGGAAGACTTTATGTCCCTTTGAAACTAAACTATACCCAATAAAAATACCTGGGACAAATTTTTATCTAGTTTATATTGTTTAACCTGAGTAATGTATGAAAAACATAGACAACCAGACACTTTAAGAAAATTTAACGATGGTTTAAATCCATACTAAGCTTCAAATGGAGTTCGCTCTTTCACTGCCTTTGTGGGAAACCTATTTTGAAGAAAAACTGAGTAATTTCC
The DNA here is from genome assembly GCA_016801875.1 of Solanum sitiens. Lineage (NCBI taxonomy): Eukaryota > Viridiplantae > Streptophyta > Magnoliopsida > Solanales > Solanaceae > Solanum > Solanum sitiens. The sequence goes on along the minus strand of JABWTJ010000035.1, from coordinate 769,754 downwards.
TGCCTCTGCCCAAAATTTCGTTGGCATGTTCTTCTCGTACAACATGAATTTAGTAATCTCCATAATATATCTGTTTATTCTCTTGCTTACTCCATTTTGCTGTGGAGTATAGTGAGTAGTAGGATGATTATGAGTCCCTGCTTCCTGACTTAACATGTCCAACTGGTAAGAAGTGTATTTCTTTCCATTATCATTTCTTACGTACTGAATTTTACACTTCGCTTCATTTTGTACTTTGGATTTGAACTTCCGAAAAATATTAGAAGCCTCTGACTTATGCTTAAGAAAATAAATCCAGCATATGCGGGTTAGATTATCTAAAACAATGATATAGTAAAGACTACCTTTTAGTGAAGGAGTCCTTTGAGGTCTTGTTATATCAGTATGAATTAGTTGCAATTTGTTTGGCTCTCCAAGTTGTCTTTGGAAATGGATGTCTGTTTTGTTTTCCATATTAACACGCAAGACAATTTGAAGATTATACTTCTACAATAGGCAAGTCCTTAACTATTTTCATTTTTTGCATTTTAAGCAACCCTTCATTGGGACAGTGTCTGAGTCTCTTGTGCCATACTTCTGCAGTACTCTTTTTCTGAGAAAACAATATGCTCCTCCTCAGATGGATCTAATGAGAAACTTTTGCTTCTCATTCTTAATTTAAATATTTCTTGATCTGAAGCATCCTTGATCAAGCAATGATTATCTTCAAAATTTAACTTGTAGACTTTTTCCATCAATTGACATACACTAAGAAAGTTTTGATCTACGTCAAGTACATATAACACATCAGAAATTGTTTTAGTACCTGAATTACTTGGAATAGCAATGTTTTATTTCCCTCTTACACGAAGATGGTCGCCATTACCTATTCTGACATTAGTAATGCTCTTGGGCTTCAATTCCTTGAAGAGACACATGTCATTTGTCATATGATTAGTGCATCCACTATCAATCAGTCAACACTCGCTCAATGATCTGCTTGAAAAACATGTAGCAACATAGAGTTGATCTTCCTCCTCACCATCAATAATTTGAGCCTCTGCTTCTTGTTGCTGACCAGTGTTCTTGCAAATGACAGCTTCATCCCCAATTTGATTACATTTACTACATTTATTTTTAGGCCTTCTCCCACATTTATATAGTAGATGACCTTTCTTGTTACAATGCTTATGAGGAGGAAATTTTTCTTTGAGTGTCCAGTTTTTCCTTTGGTAGTACTTGTTGAAATGCCTTCACCATTCTTCTTGTTCTTCTTCTTTTTGTTTTTGCATCCATCTTGAGGCTTGGCAAATAATTCTCCCTCTGTATTTCCTTCTTCTCTCATGACTCTTCATTGTTCTTGTGCCTGCAAATCATTCAATAACTCCTCGAAGGTGATCTTGGACAGATCCTTCGTGTTTTACAAAGTAGTTATGGTTGCTTCAAATCTTTCTGGCATACTTACCGGAATGTTTCAACAATACGTAAATCATTAAACATGGAACCAAGCAATCTTATCCTGTTTGCTATGTTCAAGAGCCTTTCAGAGTAATCTTTGATGGTTTCAGTTTCTTTCTTCTTCTGCATCTCAAAATCTCTTATAAGATTTAGCACTTGCATACCTCTAATCATTTCATACCCTTCGTATTCTGCCTTAAGATAATCCAATATGGCTTTTGCTTACTTTAAAGACATAATGCGAGTGAAGATTGAAGAAGATACTGCTGAAAAATCAACAGGCCTTTGCCTTTGATTTTCTTATCTTCCTATCTTTATGGTTTTTTATATGGGCCATAGTAGGATTGTTTGGCAATGGAGGAACTTCATAATCCTCTTTGTATGCCTCCCATATATCCATGGCATATAGATAAGTTTCAATCCTTACCGCCCAAATCTGATAGTTTTCACCATTAAAAAAAGGTTGTGCCATTTCAGAAAAAATTGATTATCTTCCATGATTGATAAACTTGTCTTGCTGATTACAATCCTAACTTTGATGAAACACCCACAAATCCTATCACATCCGGACAGCACCCCCCAAATGCGTGTCGTCCTTTCAGAGGACTCAGACAAGCCCTTAGTGTTTGTCATAACATGGCTTCAGTTAAAATTACATACTTATGTACATATTGAGGTATAATTAGACCTCTCACATAGAAACTTACTTAGTCTTTACTTATATCAATGTGATAACATACATACGATATTCTAGAACTTGTCTCACATAAAAACCATCTAAAGAGTATGAGATGGACTTAGCCAATAAAATGTCAATATGCCATGTAAGCCTTACTACAATAGAATTCAAAGAACACAAAACGGAATAAATAGAAATTTTAAAAACTACTAAAGTCTTCATTACATAGAATTATGAAAAGATAGCATCCCCGAACATGAGGACCTACCAACACTTGGAGTAAGAGTTCCAAGCTTTTTCAATCGACCTTCTTAATCTACAATGTTCGTACCCTACATTTGTAGTTATATAAAGTAAGGGGTTAGTACGCCACATGTACTAAGTATGTGTACATGCACATAAACATTTAAGGACATGCATGAAAAGGACCATTTCTTTAGAAATCATGCTAAGTCATTTGAAAACTTTAATGTACATACACTAAAGCTTATACAAGATAAGGATCACAACAACATGAAACATGAACATAACTGAAGACATAATATCATAAAGTCATATTATCATTTCATATTCAATAATGCATATCAACTTAACATACAAAGCATTTACCAATAATCTCATCCCAAATCTACTAGTGCAATGATCATGTGAAGCCCCATAACCTCACATAATCAAGTAATAAGATAGGAGACCATAAGTAAAGCTTTGCTTCATACAACTTATAATATAGGTAGTCATCACCACATATAGCAATCTAAGACAATAACATGTTCATCAACATAACCATCATCACATAAGAGTAACATCAAATATCATAAGCATTATACATTTCATGTTATCATATTACATAAGAACAATCTCCTAGGACTTCCCTTAGAGTCAACTTGTGCAATGTCTAGGTAAAGTCCCATACCCCTGCCTATACTAAGTAGACTCCTCAAGTTACCTTAGTCAATGTCCATTTACTAGTCTTTCGTTTTACTTGAGGGAGCAATCGCCTTCACCGACATCAGAACATGTGAGCTAAACATGGAATCTAATGTCATGAAATACCATAGCAAAATAAGGTGGTCTACCGGCCAAAGTAGAACCAAAACATGAACATAACATTCTAGGTGGATCCACTATCTAGTATTCCTATGGTGGTAACATAGTTCAAGAACTAGGAAACATATTAGAGACCCATAGTTCCCCATTACCGGGCAACCTATATCTCATGAGAGTCATTGTGAACCTACCTTCCAAATAAGGGAGGGAAACTTCTCATATCTAGTTCATCGGTGCAAAGTTAGGTTCCCTTGTGAATAACCTTTAAGTCACTATATATTCAGAAATCTTTTCATAGGTCATAGGAGCTTATCTCCTTGTATCAACAGATCATAAGCACTTTTGGATTAGGATGAGAATTTCCTTTCATCACAACCCTTCATTTGTAAGATTAACATATCGTAAAAATAGTGTGTAAGGCATACAAGATAAACATCATTAACTTACATTATCATATATATATTCATAGCCCAACATATATACATACCAGCATCATCCATACTTCAGTTTCATAGCTACATCATTTATAGGCTAACATAACCATAATAGAGTACTCACGACTTTAGAAGACTTACCTATTGCTTCCAAGAACATTCATCAAGAACTTACGTTCAATTTACAACAATCATCCAACAACATAGTGAAATACTCAATAACATAACCAATAGCATCCCTTCAAGTCATATACAAGACCAATTCGTAGTTAAGGATAAGGGAAAGGGTCATTAAACAGTTCATTCAAGCTATAGTTCCAATCCCAACGTTTACATGTTATCAAGTGATAGATATAACCCATTCAAAACCATTATTTAGAGAAGGAACATGCTTCACATAAAAATCAAACATTACAAACCAATCGTTATTTTTCAACATTAGTCATAAATCTTGAGTTAGGAAGAAACCCCGTTTTGTAGAGTAAAAACCCTAGGAGTTGATTTCTTGAAAATCATCTTTGAAAGGACCTGTTGGGGAAAGGAATCCCAAGAGTGAAAAACCATACCTTATTGACAATTATTCCACAAATTTTGGATGAAAATCTTGAAGTCTTCGTCTTATTCCTTAAGCTTCTTCTTGTTCTTTTAATGAAGTTTGAAAAGAGAAAGTTCTTGAGAGAGATGAGAGGAATTTGTTTAATCTGATTTGAAGTGCGTAAAAGTGGTCTAAAACTGACCTAAAATTATTATAAGCTCTTCCCCTAAAATACCCAAAAGAACCTTCACTTAAATGGGTGTTTTTGTGAAGTTAAATTGCATAAAATACGACTTTAATGAATCTGGAAAGTGGCTGCGCGTCGCGAGGGAAACTTCATGTTTTATTTTCAAAAACCAGTTTGAGGCAGTGAGCCTCATGGAGTGCATGCGTAACGAGGCAATTTTTGTGCCTCCACGTATTGGTTGCACGTCGTGCAGTAGTCTCCATTTTCTGGCTGTGCACAGGCTGCTTTGGCAGCCTGCTTGCCCATGTTAGGGTCCTCCTTAAGGACTATTCGTAGGGTCCTTGGGGTGTCGTTACCGGACGTTTGGACCGTTTGTACTACATATTACCTATTTAAGGTAATTTTACCATTTTTGGACTTTATTTTACACTCCCGAACCTTCACCAATCATAGGGACGTCAACTAGTTCAATTTAGCTAGTTTTCGGATGTCAAGGTCTTTCTTTATAGTTTTGGCCCTCACCTTTTATAATTGAGTTTAATACATTAATATAGTTCTAAAAACATCATTTTAATTAATATTTAATAGTCTAATCTCTATTCTAAGTCATGGAACTTGCGAAGTGTTACAGAGCCCTCAAGAAATAAATGCTCTGATACCAATTGCTAAATTTTAGAGAAGGAAAAACATAACAATCTTATCTTCTTTTGTCATTGAACTAGTAGGAACATTAGTTTGATAAACCAACAAAGAAAAAATTTATGAAAGCAAAACTACTTACTTCATTATAACACAAATATTTATAGAGTTTACAAGTAAACCAACTCCTAAGGATAAGATTAAAAAACTAACTAAGGATAAGGATAAGGACAAGATAGAAACTATTTAACTGCTAAACAGTAAATAATTATCCTAACTACCCTACAATAAAGAGAACTTGGACTGATGCAGTTCTTATGCATAGTTCTAACAATTATTATGAAGTATTGGAGAATTCAGAAAAGATGGTCAAGGCTTGGATGAATGGTAAGTTGATCTACATTATCTAGTTCTTATTGAATTGATCTTAAGTGGTATAGTCCACTTATTGTGGTAGTGTTTACTTGAAGTATATGAATATATAAATGAATTGTTATTCTGGCCTTAAAGGCATTGAATTTGAAGTAAAGAGATGTTATTAAGTATATGCATGAGATGACTTATGAAGTTTAAAATGTATGTCTTGGAGATACTATGTCTAAATGAAGTAAAATGTGAATGTGAAGCATGATAGTGTGTGAATTATGATGAATGTAGTATGATCACTTTTAGAATGTCAAGGTTATGAATTATGATGGTTATATGAAAGTTGTTCTCACATATACTCACACATACAATGAATGAATGAATGAAGCTAATGAAAATGTATGTATGAGAGTCTATTGAAAGGTTTTCTCAATAGGACTCTAATAAATTTAAAAGGGGGATTTTCAACGTAGATACTCTTCGTGAATAGACATGTAGTGTCTAGTACTAACCCTAATGTTCCTAAGAAGTCTAATGAATGAAAAGGGGGGATTTTCGATTGGACAATATTCGTGAGTTGAGATGAAGTGTTTAGTAGCAACCTCACTATTTCCAAGAGCTTCCAAATGAATGAATAATAGGTTGGAGGTTGTATAATCATCGTGAGTTGATATGTAGTATTCAAAAGAAACCTCTAGAGATGGTTACTCTTCGTTACTTGAGATGTAGTACTTAGTAGCAATCTCTTAACATATAGCTAATGAATGTAATGAATGTCTAAGACTCCGTGGGGGAGTTGTGCTTAGCAGCGAGAGGATTTCACAAACGGGTGGATACACTTCGTGAGTAGAGATGTTGTATCCAATGTACCTCTTCAGATGAGTACTCTTCGTGAGTTGAGATTTAGTGCTTAAAAGCAATCTACTTATCCCTTAACTATGTGCCCGCATAGGTCTAGCTATTGGAGATCCATGTAAATGCTAAAAGAATGATCCTACCTTAGGCAAGTGGGGATCCCTCATCTGGTAAGGGTTAATACCGATATTCCATGTGAATGTCTATGTCGGTTAAAGCTAGCCCCCACAAATGAATGTAATGAACTAGGTCCTTCTAAGGGTATACTACTTAGGGTAAGTGGTGGAATGAGACACCATCTATCCATTGCACAACTAGACATTTGGAGGGAATCTTGGTGTGTTCTTATATGAAAGTGTATGAATGGGTTGTTATATGATGTTAATGAAGTAAGTTGACTTGATGTCTAATGTTAATGAAGCATGTTGATCTTATGTCTAATGTGATGAAAGATATGTCAATGAATGAATGAATGTGATGTGATGTGCCTAGTCTAGGGTGATTCCTAAGGATCACTAAGGTTGGAGTAGTAGTATGGGGTTCAACTTTCACATTGCACTAGTGTAACTTGGAGGTTTTCGTAGAGGATGGTCTTTATGTTAAGTTCTTAAATGCATGTATGGTTCCTCTAGTGTCTTTAGTAATGAATGTTGACTTTATGGGTTGAAATGAAGTATTATTATATTTGGTAGTCTTAAGGATCACATAGGTGTGTATTGAAGAGGTTGTATGGGCGGTCTATTCCTGTCTTACCTAGGTGAGTCTTAGGATAACTTTGGATAGGAAGGTTTAAATGATAAATGGGTTACTTGATGAATGTGACTAAATTTTGAGAATTATGGAAGTATTACCTTGTATCTTAGATGATGACTTGTAGGATGTCTTGTACACTTGATTCATGAAGGTTTTATCAAAATATCTTGGAAAGTATATTTCAACTAAAATGTCCTCTTTAAGCATGTTTTTGCTTGTAGCCATACTTAGTACAACGTTTGTACTAACTCCATATTCTTCTATATTTCTAAAATTATAGGTGGAAGGAAGTGAAGATTCTTTGAAGGTGAAGCTTGGAAAGTAGATTTCTCTCAAGATTGGTATGTCCTAATATGTTTGAGAACATGAACTATGTTTCTTTTAGTTTCTTTCATTAAAAAGATTTTATAAGACTTAGTATGTTTCTTTCAATGTAAAGGGTCCTGATCCTATGATATTAAGACTGTCTACGTCTGCTTGTGATGATGAGACTTTGTTTCTTACATTTTATGAAAGAGTTCCTTATCGACTATATTGTGACAAATTTTAATTCCGCACTACTTTTCATACCTATGTAATGAATGAAAGCTAAGAAGCTTGTACAAGACCTCCGAGAGGTCAAATACGCCGTGTAACGTTTAGGGGGTGCTCCGCAGTCGTTACACAAGCACCCCAAGCAGAAAAAATAGAAGATTAAAAATGGAAGAAAGCTCATGTTTCTGGGCAACTGAACCTCTAGTCTTCAATGGTGAAATTTCACATGAGGACAATGAGGATAGAAGATTATCTCGAATCTTTAGATCTTTGTGAGGCAATCGAGGAAGACTATGAAGTTCCTTCACTACCCGGGAACCCAAAAATGCCTCAACTCAAAAATGACAAGGACAAGAAAAACAGTAAATCCAAGGCAAAGGCATGTCTTTTTTTAGCAGTCTCATCAAAAACTTTCACTCATATTATATCTTTAAAATCAGCAAAAGGCATCTGGGATTATCTCAAGGAAGAATATGAAGGAGATTATGTATCAAAGGTATGCAAGTATTGAATCTCATTAGAGACTTTGAGTTACAGAAAATGAAAGAATCGAAACCATCAAACAATACTCTGACAAGCATATTAGCATAGCAAACAGATGTCGTGGGTTCGATTCCCACGCCTCACATTCCTTTTCTTTTCATTTTTCCTCTCTCCTTTACTACCTAGAGGTCGTGGGTTCGATTCCCACGCCTCACATTTCTTTTCTTTAATCATAGCTTTCTTATAGTGAGGTCTTGGGTTCAATCCCAACTGACCTCACATGTTTTAAACATTATTTTCCGACTCTCCTAAAACTCAAAATTAGCCGAAACTAATCCATCAAAATGCTGGAAATTTTAATCACATTTTGCAGCCTACTTTCTTCAACATTTATGCGTAAATTCATAGGGTAGTTCGTAGATCATTTAATACGTTCTTAGGTGCATTTTTCATGGATTCGTTTAGCCAAGAAATTATCATTCAAATCAGCCCCATTTCAACTCATATAAACATCACAATTTACATCAACATGTGTACATGAAATATAAAGATATCATGCCATTTCAAGTCCTAAACCATGAACAATAGCCACGGCAACACACCCAAACGTACGTAGTCACATTTTCTGAAAAACATCAACGTACGTCATATAATTGCAAACATAAATATAAACACATTATCATCACGAAAACACGTTTCATCCCTAGTTTTCTACCAGCAAACATAACCAACCTATGATTCAATGGGTGCTAGTGACAGGGACATGCAACGGGGAACAATCCTAGTTTTCAAAATAGATTCGTCTGAACCTTAGGGGTATCTTGGGAAAGGGACCAAGAGAGAAGAGAACCCATACCTGTTTGACGTTCAAACCTTGACTTGCTGCCCAAAGAACTCCTCCAAACACACGTCCAACACGAAAAGTTCAACACCAAACTCGACGGAAAACCTTCTCTTTGCCTACGTGATTGATTAGTTGTTTGTTTATAATTGTTCGTTGTGAGTTCTTCAAGTGTGAAGAACTTTGGTTTACCTACTGTTTTTTTTAAGTTATTTGGCAGAGAGAATCGTGAGTGAGAGTGATAGAGACGTGAGAGAGAGATGAGCGTAAGAGAGAAGAGTTTTCTTAGGCTTAGGAGTCTAGTTTAGGACTTAGTCAAATAAGGTTTTATTTATTTATTAAAAAGCTGATTTCCTTTTATTTTAAATTAGCTAATAAATAATAAATATAAATTAATTACATTAATTTACCAATTTAAATTAAAAACAATTTTAATTCATTGCTTCCACCTAGGTTCGACCCCGGGTGGAGCAAGACTTCACTTCAAGAGCCAATTTTTGGCCCTCTCTCCCAAAATTGACCCTCCACCTTATAAATTAAATAATTAATTATATATTTAGAGTAATTACGATACTACCCTTAGCCTGGAAAAAGACCATTTTACCCCTAGACCCTCCAAAACAATGATTTTCCCTTTTCAAGTTCGGTAAAGACTCATTCAAGTAAATCTTCGTATTCGAGAGCCCTACATGGTTGGACCCAACCTTTCCTAGCTCAACTAACTCCCCAAGTTAGTTGGCTTGGCTGTATCAAGGGTTCAGAGGTCTGGTTCTATGCGCATCAATCGGTTTAAACCCGGTCTAATCGTAGGCATTCTAGACACATTAACCATTACTTATAATATTCATTTTTAGGGTTGTTACATTATCCCCCCCCCCCCTTTAGGAACATTCGTCCCCGAATGACACTACTAACTATATAGCACAATGCCAGTCATAACATAACATAATCACTATGCACAGTCAAGCAATAACAACAAAGAATGGAGAGATAAGGAAACTTAGACTTAAGAGTAGGAAGTCTAACCTCAAGAGCTGAAAAGATGAGGGTAGCGGGATCTCATATCTACCTCAGCCTCCCATGTAGCACCCTCAACAAGATGATTCCACCACAATACCTTCACTGTGGCAATCTCCTAGTTCCTCAGCCGCTTGACCTGTTTGTCTAAGATCTCAATAGGTACCTCCTCGTAGGACAAGTCTTCATCGACCCCCAAACCTTCCACAGGTAGAATCGATGCTGGATCACCCAGGAACTTCTTTAACATAGAGACATGAAAGACTGGATGTCTTTGGTATATCTCCATCCCTAACCCTAAGTTGATGATACCCTGAACGAAGATCAATCTTAACATACTTGAGACTTTACTCTTTGTGAATTTTTGTTTCACATTTACTCTGGATAATGCGTATTACTCAAGCTTATGTGAAGCTTCATATTTGAGATTGAGGAACTTCATTCTCAATCGCACTTAACTTGATGCACCTCACAACTCATGCAACACAAAAATCATGTCCACGCTATACAAAAAAATAGCAACATAACATGCAAACATGAATTCATTTTAACTCTAACTTATTCGGAAACTTACCCTTACTACCCTGTTCGATAGTCTATGGTAGTCTAGCATTGATGAAGTAATCCATACCTAAGCCATCTCCTTGAGCTAGTAAGCAGCCAACTTAGCCTTTTCCTCTTCATCAATACTCATAGCAGGCTTTAGAACCTACCATGCACTCACCTCCATGCGAACAACCACTCTTATCAAACGTCTTTCGTTCACGCTGGGAATTTCTATCGCTGCCCCTTCTTAGGAAGGCCAGATCTTGAGTCTGGCGCCTTAGACCACTTGGCCATCCTAATTCTTGTGTGTATTCTTCTACGCGCGCACACAAGATGGAAGTTAGATACTTAAAATGACAAAAAGTGTCAAAGCTCTAGATAGCACATAAAGAGTAGAAGAAGGGAAATTTTCCTATGCATCACGCAGTCTCTAATTCAGGATAGTGGTGCACTTCACTACCATGACTTTAAAACTACTCAATGTGGTTGATGTGGAATTATTATTCTCGGAATTTAACCTAGTGCCCTGATACCAACTTTGTCACGACCGGAGTTTAGACCTCAAACGAGACCGGCGTCGTTGACCTCTCAAAGGTCGCTGACAAGCCTACTTACATCATTCTTACTTCATCTAGGTTAATTTTAGCGGAAAATTTAAAACTTTTTGTTTCTTATCATGCATAAAGGTCATCTTACATACATTCATAATGTTCACAATCAACCATCTAACATTAAGATTATCAACTCAAAGAAATAGTTCAATAATGCATTAAAAGTATAACTGCCAAAATGGCACCAATACAATGTCTGAAATAAAAACGGAAAGAAACACTTGTGGAACATACTCCACTAGCTAAAGCCTACATCTAAGCTAGATATTAACGGTAGACATCCTCGAAAGCATGAGGGCCTACCAAGTTCGGATGAAAACTCCACGTCCGGATAGTTGCAACGTCAACTTGTAAGCTCTAGCGTCCACCTGTGCCTGCACCTAAAAATATAGAGTTGTATGGGATTAGTACACACTTGTACTAAGTATGGGTATATGCAAGCATACAACAAGGACATGCATGAGTAAGAATAGCTCTTTCCTAACAACATGATTATGGAAAGTCAAGTCAGTGGACTTGCCAAATTGGGATTAGGAAAGTTAGTGAACTTTCCAAATTTGGATTAGGATAGTCAGTGAGCTTTCAAAATTTGGATTAGGAAAGTTAGTGAGATTTTCAAAGTTGGATTAGGAAAGTCATGCCATGAGAGTAACATGCATCATCATACTTATCATATTTCACACAGCACATAACATCTTACACATAGCACATATCATATTGCATATAGCACATAACATCTTTCATATCATTCATTCATATGCCATGAGACCTTGGAATCATGAACTTGACATTAAGACTTCCCAAAATGAGGGCTCAACATATGGGACCTCAACTAGGGAGCCTTCTTTAGCAAACACAGATTCTGCTTCATTCATTCATACGTACTTCATTTCATTCATTCATAAGCTAGTGTAAACACCAGCTATACCTAGGATGTAGTTTAAGACTCTCATCGGGTTTGCTGTGTAATGATCAAGAATAACCTAGTTTCATTACTTAAGTCTAGCTCAGCTCTTGATTATCCTATCCTAACACCTTTGGTATCGTTCATTTCATTATGTGCATCATTTGAGGCTAGCCTCATTAATTGGGAACTTTAACTTTAACCAACATAGATCATTTGAGCATCATGAAATCCAGTGTCTCCCACACACCGAAAAGAGGTGGAATCACCGGCCAAAGTGACCCAAAACATGCTAGCGTACATGGAATTGAACCCCGCCAGATCTCTATATTGGCAGTATAGGTTCGAAGACTAGGAGATCTAAGGAGACCCATACCCGGCATGCCGGACAGTCTCATCTCATGAGAGTTACGTGAACCTCCGCCCTTCCCAAAAGAAGGCATCACCGCTCATATCTAGTCTATCGGTGCTCAGTATAAAGTTCCATTTCATTCAACTCATATGTCATGGAAGCTGGCTTCTAGTAGGAGGACATCATAGCTCAATAGATGATTTCTCATCTCATCATTAGTATTAAGTATACATTATTCTCAATAATTTCATTAGAGTGTTCATAGAGACTGGTCTCTTCATTAACTTTACACTCTCATAGGTGAGTACATTTTGGTAACATTTACTTAGGCTCTTTGAGATTGCTCTCATCTTTTACTTTAGCCTCTTATCATGTTGTCACCACATTCATTTACATTAGCACATTTGCTCTTCATAATTACTCACCTCTTTTTACGTGATTGTTCATTTCATCATATGCCAATGCACTTGGCCATTTGTCTGTTTCACACTCTTACATAACCCTTCTAGGGTTTCATCATTTCATTACATAATATTCATTTCATCGTATGCCAATGCACTTGGCCATTTAGTGTGTTTTACAATCATACTTAACCCTTCTAGGGTAACATCATTTCATTACATATATCTTCCTAAGATTATGTCGTACGAGACTTATGTATCTTCTATGTATGCCAAGATCTCGATTTCGATCTAAGTAGGCGGCATTATTCTTGAACATTTAATTCACGTATGACTTATCTATCAATAGGGAATTAGGGCAAGGGAACCCGATTTCGAATCCTTGGACAACACTTACATTTTCTATTTATTTTATTTTGGTCCACACGGTTTGGGGACCCAAGATCGATCCCCAACACCTTCATTTTATTTTTCCCTTAGTTTTTCTCTTCATTTTTCGCTCAATGGGATTGAGAGGATGTGGGATCGAACCCCCACAACCTCATTTTCTTTTAATTTCTTTTCTTTAAACTCTCTCTTCCTTGGCCGAGGGGTTGTGGGATCGAACCCCCACAGCCCCTTATATTTTTTTTATTTCTTATTCCTTGCCTTTTTTGAGTAGACCATGAGGTTGTGGGATCAAACCCCCACAGCCTCTCTTTATTTTTCTTTTAATTCTCCTCCACTGCCTAGAGGTCGTCGGTTCAATTCCCACGCCTCACATTTCCTTTCTTTTCATTTTCTCTTAACTCTCCTTTACTGCCTAGAGGTCGTGGGTTCAATGCCCACACCCCACATTTCTTTACTTTTCATTTTTTTTATTCTCCTTTACTGCCTAGAGGTCATGGATTCGATTCCCACGCCTCACATTCCTTTTCTTTTCATTTTTCCTCTCTCCCTTACTACCTAGAGGTAGTGGGTTCGATTCCCACGCCTCACATTTCTTTTCTTTAATCATAGCCTTCTTATAGTGAGGTCTTGGGTTCAATCCCAACTGACCTCACATGTTTTAAACATTATTTTCCAACTCTCCTAAACCTCAACATTAGCCAAAACTAAACCATCAAAATGCTGGAAATTTTAATCACATTTTGCAGCCTACTTTCTTCAACATTTATGCGTAAATTCATAGGGTAGTTCGTAGATCATTTAATACGTTCTTAGGTGCATTTTTTATGAATTCGTTTATCCAAGAAATTATCATTCAAATCAGCCCCATTTCAACTCATTTGAACATCACGATTTACATCAACATGTGTACATGAAATATAAAGATATCATGCCATTTCAAGTCCTAAACCATGAACAATAGCCACGGCAACACACCCAAACGTACGTAGTCACATTTTCTTAAAAACATCAACGTAAGTCACATAATTCCAAACATAAATATATACACATAATCATCACGAAAACACGTTTCATCCCTAGTTTTCTACTAGCAAACATAACCAACCTATGATTCAATGGTAGCTAGTGACAGGGACATGCAACGGGGAACAATCCTAGTTTTCGGAATAGATTCGTCTGAACCTTAGGGGTATCTTGGGAAAGGGACCAAGAGAGAAGAGAATACAAACCTTTTTTACATTCAAACCTTGACTTTCTGCCCAAAGAACTCCTCCAAACACACGTCCAACACCAAAAGTTCAACACCAAACTCGATGGAAAACCTTCTCTTTGCCTACGTGATTAATTAGTTGTTTCTTTATAATTTTTCGTTGTGAGTTCTTCAAGTGTGAAGAACTTTGGTTTACCTACTATTTTTTAAAGTTATTTGGCAGAGAGAATCGTGAGTGAGAGTGATAGAGACGTGAGAGAGAGATGAGCGAAAGAGAGAAGAGTTTTCTTAGGATTAGGAGTCTAGTTTAGGACTTAGTCAAATAAGGTTTTATTTATTTATTAAAAATCTGATTTCCTTTTATTTTTAATTAGATAATAAATAATAAATATAAATTAATTACATTAATTTACCAACTTAAATTAAAAACAAATTTAATTCATTGCTTCCACCTAGGTTCGAACCCGGGTGGAGCAAGACTTCACTTCAAGAGCCAATTTTCGGCCCTCTCTCCCCAAATTGCCCCTCCACCTTATTAATTAAATAATTAATTATATATTTAGGGTAATTACGATACTACCCTTAGCCTAGAAAAAGACCATTTTATCCCTAGACCCTCCAAAACTATGATTTTCCCTTTTCAAGTCCGGTAAAGACTAATTCGAGTAAATCTTCGTATTCGAGAGCCCTACATGGTTGGACCAAACCTTTCCTAGCTCAGCTAACTCCCCAAGTTAGTTCGCTTGGCTTTAGCAAGGGTTCAGAGGTCTGGTTCTACGCGCATCAATCCGTGTGAACCCGGTGTAATCGTAGGCATTCTAGACACATTAAGCATTACTTATAATATTCATTTTTAGGGTTGTTACAAAAAAGGGCCCAAGGTGTGGCAAGAAGACAACCAAAACAGCCTGATTTTGGCATTGCATGTGCATCACGCAACTTCCACTTAAAAGGAAAAAATGTCTTCTTGCAATGAGGGCTTGTCACGAACCATTTTGTCTCAAAATGTCTTCTTGCAATGAGCGATGTGGAGGTGTCCCCGCGATGCGCAGCCATTCCCGAATTTGGCCGCATCGTTTTTAACTCAAATTAGACTTGGTTAAAGGGTCCAATTAGTTCAGGGGTCTTTTGGGTACTTTGATGATTATTTATGGATGGTTATTGAGTCACTTTAAACCCCAATTCACCTAACAAAACAAAACCCTCAAGTTCAAAACATAAGCACTCCAAAACTCTTTCTCCAAAAAAAACCCATTGATGAAGCTTTGAATCTCCAAGGAAGAAGGTCAAATTCTTCAACTTTCAACCCTAATTTCGTGGACTTTTTATCAAATAAGGTATGGTAATTCATACTTGATTCTTCTCTTATTCAAGGAGCCAATCCAAAGGCTTTTCAAAAAGAGTTTCAAATCATAAATTCTTCTATTTCGAATTCTAAGCATGGTTTTTGCATGAAAAGATTATATGGATGAATTGTGATGTTTTCAATGTAAAGTGATGGTTTTATAATGAAAAATTCAATGGACCCATGATCATACAGATTTGTAAATTTTGACTTATGAATTGGGTCTGATGAATATGATTAGACAATGTTAGAATTGTGTTTTTTTTTCCTGTTGTATTGTGATTATCTACTGCAATTTATGCCTTATTATTGTTAGTTTTCAGAGAAGGAAAAACATAACAATCTGATCTTCTTTTGTTATTGAACAAGTAGGAACATTAGTTTGATAAACCAACAAAGAAAAAATTTATGAAAGCAAAACTATTCACTTCATTATAACACAGATATTTATAGAGTTTTTAAGTAAACCAACTCCTACGAATAAGATTAAAAAACTAATAAGGATAAGCATAAGGATACGATAGAAACTAATTAACTGCTAAAAAGTAAATAACTACCCGAACTACCCTATAATACAGAGAACTTGGACTGATGGAGTTCTTATGCATATTTCTAACACTCCTCCTTGCTTTTAGAGCTGCAAACTCCAAGTTTTTGCTTCAGAAGTTGAAATTTATTGCATGATAATGATTTGGTGAAGATATGAGTCAGGTGCTCTTCAGCTTTGCAATAGACCAGAATCACGTTACCATTATTTTGGACTTTCCTCAAGAAGTAAATTTTGATGTTGAAGTGTTTTGATTTCACATGAAATACAGGATTATGAGAAATTGCTAGTGTAGATTCATTGTCAACAAATACTTCAGTTCCCTTTGTCAGATTCATGTGCAGATCACCAAAAAATTTCCTTAACCACAATGCTTGATTCACTGATGCTGTTGCAGCCACAAATTCCGCCTCTGCAGTGGATTGAGCCAAAATGTACTGCTTCTTTAAGCACAACGAAAATATTCATGAGCCAAGTCTGAAACAATATCCAGATGTGCTCTTCATGTCATCTGCGGATCCATCCTAATCACTATCAGAATACCCAAGTAGTTTCAGATCTATTTTTTTCAGAAACTTGACACCATAATTGATGGTTCCTTAGATGTATTTGATAACTCGTTTGCTGCTTTTAGATGCACCTCACCATAACAATGCATGAACCTCGATAGAATGCGTATAACATACTAAATACCGGGTCTTGTAGCTATGAGATACATAAAACAACCTACTAAGACTCTGAAGTACGTTTCCTGCACTTTCTCTGCTCCATCATTCTTTCTTAGTTTCTCTTTTCGGTTCATAGGATTACTCATCTCCTTGAAATTTTCCATGTTGAACTTCTTGAGAATTTACTTAGCATATTTCTTTTGGCAAATGAAAACTTCATCCTGTTCTTGCTTGATTTCCATACCAAGAAAATAAGATATTAGACCAAAATCAATCATCTCAAAGGCTGCATCATTTCTTGATTTAAATTCTCGATATGCCTTGTATTGTTTCCTTTAACTAGTACATCATGCACATATATAGACATAACAAGAATATCAATGCCATGATGTTTAATGTAAAGAGTAGATTCAGATAGACTCTTTTTAAAACCAAAGCCAAGTAAATGGCCATCTATTCTACCATAACAGGCCCTTGGTGCCTCTTTCAGTCCATAAAGTGCCTTTCTTAACTTATAAACTTTGTCCTCATTTCCTTTCTTCACAAACCCTTTAGGTTGCTCAACATAAATTTCTTCCTGAAGAAAGCCATTAAGGAATGTTGATTTGACATCCATCTGATACACTATCCAACCTAATTGCGCAGCAAGAGCAAGATGTAACCTGATTGTTTCAAGCCTAGCTACTGGTACAAATGTATCAAAATAATCCACACCAAAAATTGGAGCATACCCCTTAACTACAAGTCTTACTTTATGCTTATTCACTGAACCATCTACATTTAGCTTAGTTCTAAAGACCCATCAATCCAATTATCTTTCTCTCTTCAGGTTGATCAACAAGCTCCCAGTCATGTTCTTCTCAATCATAAACAACTCTTCTTTCATTGCAGCCACCCATTTTTCATCATTCTTGGCTTCATTGTACCCAACAGGTTCACATACTGCTACATTGCATATCGAATATATATCACTGAGTTTTCGAGTACCTTTGATCGGTAAATGTCAACTATTTCATCCTGCCGTGATAATGATATTTTCTTCTTAAATACATGTTAGGAGCATTTTGTCCTTTGTTACAAGTGTTCAGGACAAATTTCTTTGAAACTGAACTATACCCAATAAAAACACCCAGTAAAATTCACATCTCTACTAAAGATTATATTTTCAGTTTATGGTTGGAAGACTTTATGTCCCTTTGAAACTAAACTATACCCAATAAAAATACCTGGGACAAATTTTTATCTAGTTTATATTGTTTAACCTGAGTAATGTATGAAAAACATAGACAACCAGACACTTTAAGAAAATTTAACGATGGTTTAAATCCATACTAAACTTCAAATGGAGTTCGCTCTTTCACTGCCTTTGTGGGAAACCTATTTTGAAGAAAAACTGAGGAATTTCCTGCCTCTGCCCAAAATTTCGTTGGCATGTTCTTCTCGTACAACATGAATCTAGTAATCTCCATAATATATCTGTTTATTCTCTTGCTTACTCCATTTTGCTGTGGAGTATAGTGAGTAGTAGGCTGATTATGAGTCCCTGCTTCCTGACTTATCATGTCCAACTGGTAAGAAGTGTATTTCTTCCCATTATCATTTCTTACGTACTGAATTTTACACTTCGCTTCATTTTGTACTTTGGATTTGAACTTCCGAAAAATATTAGAAGCCTCTGACTTATGCTTGAGAAAATAAATCCAGCATATGCGGGTTAGATTATCTAAAAAAATGATATAGTAAAGACTACCTTTTAGTGAAGGAGTCCTTTGAGGTCTTGTTATATCAGTATGAATTAGTTGCAATTTGTTTGGCTCTCCAAGTTGTCTTTGGAAATGGAAGTCTGTTTTGTTTTCCATATTAACACGCAAGACAATTTGAAGATTATACTTCTACAATAGGCAAGTCCTTAACTATTTTCATTTTTTGCATTTTAAGCAACCCTTCATTGGGATAGTGTCCGAGTCTCTTGTGCCATACTTCTGCAGTACTTTCTTTTTCTGAGAAAACAATATGCTCCTCCTCAGATGGATCTAATGAGAAACTTTTGCTTCTCATTCTTAATTTAAATATTTCTTGATCTGAAGCATCCTTGATCAAGCAATGATTATCTTCAAAATTTAACTTGTAGACTTTTTCCATCAATTGACATACACTAAGAAAGTTTTGATCTACGTCAAGTACATACAACACATCAGAAATTGTTTTAGTACCTGAATTACTTGGAATAGCAATGTTTCATTTCCCTCTTACACGAAGATGGTCGCCATTACCTATTCTGACATTAGTAATGCTCTTGGGCTTCAATTCCTTGAAGAGACACATGTCATTTGTCATATGATTAGTGCATCCACTATCAATCAGTCAACACTCGCTCAATGATCTGCTTGAAAAACATGTAGCAACATAGAGTTGATCTTCCTCCTCACCATCAACAATTTGAGCCTCTGCTTCTTGTTGCTAACCAGTGTTCTTGCAAATGACAGCTTCATCCCCAGTTTGATTACATTTACTACATTTATTTTTAGGCCTTCTCCCACATTTATATAGTAGATGACCTTTCTTGTTACAATGCTTATGAGGAGGAAATTTTTCTTTGAGTGTCTAGTTTTTCCTTTGGTAGTACTTGTTGAAATGCCTTCACCATTCTTCTTGTTCTTCTTCTTTTTGTTTTTGCATCCATCTTGAGGCTTGGCAAACAATTCTCCCTCTGTATTTCCTTCTTCTCTCATGACTCTTCATTGTTCTTGTGCCTGCAAATCATTCAATAACTCCTCGAAGGTGATCTTGGACAGATCCTTCGTGTTTTACAAAGTAGTTATGGTTGCTTCAAATCTTTCTGGCACACTTACCGGAATGCTTCAACAATACATAAATCATTAAACATGGAACCAAGCAATCTTATCCTGTTTGCTATGTTCAAGAGCCTTTCAGAGTAATCTTTGATGGTTTCAGTTTCTTTCTTCTTCTGCATCTCAAAATCTCTTATAAGATTTAGCACTTGCATACCTCTAATCATTTTATACCCTTCGTATTCTGCCTTAAGATAATCCAATATGGCTTTTGCTTACTTTAAAGACATAATTCGAGTGAAGATTGAAGAAGATACTGCTGAAAAATCAACAGGCCTTTGCCTTTGATTTTCTTATCTTCCTATCTTTATGGTTTTTTATATGGGCCGTAGTAGGATTGTTTGGCAATGGAGGAACTTCATAATCCTCTTTGAATGCCTCCCATATATCCATGGCATATAGATAAGTTTCAATCCTTACCGCCCAAATCTGATAGTTTTCACCATTAAAAAAAGGTTGTGCCATTTCAGAAAAAATTGATTATGCTTCCATGATTGATAAACTTGTCTTGCTGATTACAATCCTAACTTTGATGAAACACCCACAAATCCTGTCACATCCGGACAGCACCCCCCAAATGCGTGTCGTCCTTTCAGAGGACTCAGACAAGCCCTTAGTGTTTGTCATAACATGGCTTCAGTTAAAATTACATACTTATGTACATATTGAGGTATAATTAGACCTCTCACATAGAAACTTACTTAGTCTTTACTTATATCAATGTGATAACATACATACGATATTCTAGAACTTGTCTCACATAAAAACCATCTAAAGAGTATGAGATGGACTTAGCCAATAAAATGTCAATATGCCATGTAAGCCTTACTACAATAGAATTCAAAGAACACAAAACGGAATAAATAGAAATTTTAAAAACTACTAAAGTCTTCATTACATAGAATTATGAAAAGATAGCATCCCCGAACATGAGGACCTACCAACACTTGGAGTAAGAGTTCCAAGCTTTTTCAATCGACCTTCTTAATCTACAATGTTCGTACCCTACATTTGTAGTTATATAAAGTAAGGGGTTAGTACGCCAAATGTACTAAGTATGTGTACATGCACATAAACATTTAAGGACATGCATGAAAAGGACCATTTCTTTAGAAATCATGCTAAGTCATTTGAAAACTTTAATGTACATACACTAAAGCTTATACAAGATAAGGATCACAACAACATGAAACATGAACATAACTGAAGACATAATATCATAAAGTCATATTATCATTTCATATTCAATAATGCATATCAACTTAACATACAAAGCATTTACCAATAATCTCATCCCAAATCTACTAGTGCAATGATCATGTGAAGCCCCATAACCTCACATAATCAAGTAATAAGATAGGAGACCATAAGTAAAGCTTTGCTTCATACAACTTATAATATAGGTAGTCATCACCACATATAGCAATCTAAAACAATAACATGTTCATCAACATAACCATCATCACATAAGAGTAACATCAAATATCATAAGCATTATACATTTCATGTTATCATATTACATAAGAACAATATCCTAGGACTTCCCTTAGAGTCAACTTGTGCAATGTCTAGGTAGAGTCCCATACCCCTGCCTATACTAAGTAGACTCCTCAAGTTACCTTAGTCAATGTCCATTTACTAGTCTTTCGTTTTACTTGAGGGAGCAATCGCCTTCACCGACATCAGAACATGTGAGCTAAACATGGAATCTGATGTCATGAAACCCCATAGCAAAATAAGGTGGTCTACCGGCCAAAGTAGAACCAAAACATGAACATAACATTCTAGGTGGATCCACTATCTAGTATTCCTATGGTGGCAACATAGTTCAAGAACTAGGAAACATATTAGAGACCCATAGTTCCCCATTACCGGGCAACCAATATCTCATGAGAGTCATTGTGAACCTACCTTCCAAATAAGGGAGGGAAACCTCTCATATCTAGTTCATCGGTGCAAAGTTAGGTTCCCTTGTGAATAACCTTTAAGTCACTATATATTCAGAAATCTTTTCATAGGTCATAGGAGCTTAACTCCTTGTATCAACAGATCATAAGCACTTTTGGATTAGGATGAGAATTTCCTTTCATCACAACCCTTCATTTGTAAGATTAACATATCGTAAAAATAGTGTGTAAGGCATACAAGATAAACTTCATTAACTTACATTATCATATATATATTCATAGCCCAACATATATACATACCAGCATCATCCATACTTCAGTTTCATAGCTACATCATTTATAGGCTAACATAACCATAATAGAGTACTTACGACTTTAGAAGACTTACCTATTGCTTCCAAGAACATTCATCAAGAACTTACGTTCAATTTACAACAATCATCCAACAACATAGTGAAATACTCAATAACATAACCAATAGCATCCCTTCAAGTCATATACAAGACCAATTCGTAGTTAAGGATAAGGGAAAGGGTCATTAAACAGTTCATTCAAGCTATAGTTCCAATCCCAACGTTTACATGTTATCAAGTGATAGATATAACCCAATCAAAACCATTATTTAGAGAAGGAACATGCTTCACATAAAAATCAAACATTACAAACCAATCGTTATTTTTCAACATTAGTCATAAATCTTGAGTTAGGAAGAAACCCCGTTTTGTAGAGTAAAAACCCTAGGAGTTGATTTCTTGAAAATCATCTTTGAAAGGACCTGTTGGGGAAAGGAATCCCAAGAGTGAAAAACCATACCTTATTGACAATTATTCCACAAATTTTGGATGAAAATCTTGAAGTCTTCGTCTTATTTCTTAAGCTTCTTCTTGTTCTTTTAATGAAGTTTGAAAAGATAAAGTTCTTGAGAGAGATGAGAGGAATTTGTTTAATCTGATTTGAAGTGCGTAAAAGTGGTCTAAAACTGACCTAAAATCATTATAAACTCTTCCCCTAAAATACCCAAAAGAACCTTCACTTAAATGGGTGTTTTTGTGAAGTTAAATTGCATAAAATACGACTTTAATGAATCTGGAAAGTGGCTGCGCGTCGCGAGGGAAACTTCATATTTTATTTTCAAATACCAGTTTGAGGCAGTGAGCCTCACGGAGTGCATGCGTAACGAGGCAATTTTTGTGACTCCACGTGTTGGTTGCACGTCGTGCAGTAGTCTCCATTTTCTGGCTGTGCACAGGCTGCTTTGGCAGCCTGCTTGCCCATGTTAGGGTCCTCCTCAAGGACTATTCGTAGGGTCCTTGGGGTGTCGTTACCGGACGTTTGGACCGTTTGTACTACATATTACCTATTTAAGGTAATTTTACCATTTTTGGACTTTATTTACACTCCCGAACCTTCACCAATCATAGGGACGTCAACTAGTTCAATTTAGCTAGTTTACGGATGTCAAGGTCTTTCTTTATAGTTTTGGCCCTAACCTTTTATAATTGAGTTTAATACATTAATATCGTTCTAAAAACATCATTTTAATTAACATTTAATAGTCTAATCTCTATTCTAAGTCATGGAACTTGCGAAGTGTTACAGATCCCTCAAGAAATAAATGCTCTGATACCAATTGCTAAATTTTAGAGAAGGAAAAACATAACAATCTTATCTTCTTTTGTCATTGAACTAGTAGGAATATTAGTTTGATAAACCAACAAAGAAAAAATTTATGAAAGCAAAACTACTTACTTCATTATAACACAAATATTTATAGAGTTTACAAGTAAACCAACTCCTAAGGATAAGATTAAAAAACTAACTAAGGATAAGGATAAGGACAAGATAGAAACTATTTAACTGCTAAACAGTAAATAATTATCCTAACTACCCTACAATAAAGAGAACTTGGACTGATGCAGTTCTTATGCATATTTCAAAAAATTATGATGAAGTATTGGAGAATTCAGAAAAGATGGTCAAGGCTTGGATGAATGGTAAGTTGATCTACATTGCCTAGATCTTATTGAATTGATCTTAAGTGGTATAGTCCACTTATTGTGGTAGTGTTTACTTGAAGTATATAAATATATAAATGAATTGTTATTCTGGCCTTAAAGGCATTGAATTTGAAGTAAAGAGATGTTATTAAGTATATGCATGAGATGACTTATGAAGTTGAAAATGTATGTCTTGGAGATACTATGTCTAATTGAAGTAAAATGTGAATGTGAAGCATGATAGTGTGTGAATTATGATGAATGTAGTATGATCATTTTTAGAATGTCAAGGTTATGAATTATGATGGTTATATGAAAGTTGTTCTCACATATACTCACACATACAATGAATGAATGAATGAAGCTAATGAAAATGTATGTATGAGAGTCTATTGAAAGGTTTTCTCAATAGGACTCTAATAAATTTAAAAGGGGGATTTTCAATGTAGATACTCTTCGTGAATAGACATGTAGTGTCTAGTACTAACCCTAATGTTCCTAAGAAGTCTAATGAATGAAAAGGGGGGATTTTCGGTTGGACAATATTCGTGAGTTGAGATGAAGTGTTTAGTAGCAACCTCACTATTTCCAAGAGCTTCCAAATGAATGAATAATAGGTTGGAGGTTGTATAATCATCGTGAGTTGATATGTAGTATTCAAAAGAAACCTCTAGAGATGGTTACTCTTCGTTACTTGAGATGTAGTACTTAGTAGCAATCTCTTAACATATAGCTAATGAATGTAATGAATGTCTAAGACTCCGTGGGGGAGTTGTGCTTAGCAGCGAGAGGATTTGACAAACTGGTGGATACACTTCGTGAGTAGAGATGTTGTATCCAATGTACCTCTTCAGATGAGTACTCTTCGTGAGTTGAGATTTAGTGCTTAGAAGCAATCTACTTATCCCTTAACTATGTGCCCGCATAGGTCTAGCTATTGGAGATCCATGTAAATGCTAAAAGAATGATCCTACCTTAGGCAAGTGGGGATCCCTCATCTGGTAAGGGTTAATACCGATATTCCATGTGAATGTCTATGTCGGTTAAAGCTAGCCCCCACAAATGAATGTAATGAACTAGGTCCTTCTAAGGGTATACTACTTAGGGTAAGTGGTGGAATGAGACACCATCTATCCATTGCACAACTAGACATTTGGAGGGAATCTTGGTGTGTTCTTATATGAAAGTGTATGAATGGGTTGTTATATGATGTTAATGAAGTAAGTTGACTTGATGTCTAATGTTAATGAAGCATGTTGATCTTATGTCTAATGTGATGAAAGATATGTCAATGAATGAATGAATGTGATGTGATGTGCCTAGTCTAGGGTGATTCCTAAGGATCACTAAGGTTGGAGTAGTAGTATGGGGTTCAACTTTCACATTGCACTAGTGTAACTTGGAGGTTTTCGTAGAGGATGGTCTTTATGTTAAGTTCTTAAATGCATGTATGGTTCCTCTAGTGTCTTTAGTAATGAATGTTGACTTTATGGGTTGAAATGAAGTATTATTATATTTGGTAGTCTTAAGGATCACATAGGTGTGTATTGAAGAGGTTGTATGGGCGGTCTATTCCTGTCTTACCTAGGTGAGTCTTAGTATAACTTTGGATAGGAAGGTTTAAATGATAAATGGGTTACTTGATGAATGTGACTAAATTTTGAGAATTATGGAAGTATTACCTTGTATCTTAGATGATGACTTGTAGGATGTCTTGTACACTTGATTCATGAAGGTTTTATCAAAATATCTTGGAAAGTATATTTCAACTAAAATGTCCTCTTTAAGCATGTTTTTGCTTGTAGCCATACTTAGTACAACGTTTGTACTAACTCCATATTCTTCTATATTTCTAAAATTATAGGTGAAAGGAAGTGAAGATTCTTTGAAGGTGAAGCTTGGAAAGTAGATTTCTCTCAAGATTGGTATGTCCTAATATGTTTGAGAACATGAACTATGTTTCTTTTAGTTTCTTTCATTAAAAAGATTTTATAAGACTTAGTATGTTTCTTTCAATGTAAAGGGTCCTGATCCTATGATATTAAGACTGTCTACGTCTGCTTGTGATGATGAGACTTTGTTTCTTACATTTTATGAAAGAGTTCCTTATCGACTATATTGTGACAAATTTTAATTCCGCACTACTTTTCATACCTATGTAATGAATGAAAGCTAAGAAGCTTGTACAAGACCTCCGAGAGGTCAAATATGCCGTGTAACGTTTAGGGGGTGCTCCGCAGTCGTTACACAAGCACCCCAAGCAGAAAAAACAGAAGATTAAAAATGGAAGAAAGCTCATGTTTCTGGGCAACTGAACCTCTAGTCTTCAATGGTGAAATTTCACATGAGGACAATGAGGATAGAAGATTATCTCGAATCTTTAGATCTTTGTGAGGCAATCGAGGAAGACTATGAAGTTCCTTCACTACCCGGGAACCCAAAAATGCCTCAACTCAAAAATGACAAGGACAAGAAAAACAGTAAATCCAAGGCAAAGGCATGTCTTTTTTTAGCAGTCTCATCAAAAACTTTCACTCATATTATATCTTTAAAATCAGCAAAAGGCATCTGGGATTATCTCAAGGAAGAATATGAAGGAGATTATGTATCAAAGGTATGCAAGTATTGAATCTCATTAGAGACTTTGAGTTACAGAAAATGAAAGAATCGAAACCATCAAACAATACTCTGACAAGCATATTAGCATAGCAAACAGATTAAGATTACTTGGTTCTGAGTTTAAAGACTCGCGTTCTGTTGAAAAGGTTTTGGTTACTCTACCTAAAATATTTGAAGCCATCATTACCACTTTAGAGAAAACCAAGGATCTGTCAAAAATCACTTTGCTGGAATTATTGAATTCCTTGCGGGCTCAAGAATAAAGAAGGGTTATGTGAGAAGAGGGAGCATTGGCAGACAAACATGTAGAGAGTGGAAGATACATAAATAACAAACATAAGAAGAACCAGCCAACAAATGGAGAAGGATCAGCTCGCTACAACAAAAAAAAAGCAAAGGATATAACTTCAAAGGAAACTATCCTTCTTGTAAGCATTGTTGAAAGAATGGGCACGAGTCGTATAAGTATCGGGAAAGGCCTCATGCACTAAGTGTAACCAACTCGGGCATGATGAAATTATCTGGAAGAATAAATTACAGAAGCAAGACGCAGACGCCCAGGTTGTTAATGAATAGGAACAAGATCAAATCTTTGTAGCATCGTGTTTTGCAAGCAATGTTTCAACTGAGGCTTGCCTTATTGATAGCGGATGCACAATCCATATGAATCAACAAAGAGATCTATAAATACTTGAAGCCCACTGGACCTACAAAAGTTAGAATAGGTCATGGCATTTATATTCCAGCAAAAGGAATGAGAACTATTACAATTAAAATACAATCAGGTAAAAATGCAATTTCAAATGTTCTTTATGTACCAGATTTAGATCAGAACTTGTTAAGTCTTCATCAATTGTTTGAAAAAGGTTTCTGTCACATCCGGGGAGCACCCCCTAGAAGTAACATGGCATACTTGACCTGTCATAGGTCTTATACAATACCATAGTCATCATTCAACGCATCTTCATAGGTAAGTTTAATGGAAAAATTAAAACTTTCATAGCACATCATATGCTAGAACATCACTTTCAATATATAGATAAAATATCATATTTACATAGTTAGACTCTAAGTATCTTTGACATCCTACAACATCATTAGAGTACAATAGGGACACGACCCTTATAACATAATACATAAGTACAATATTAAATTGACTTGGCAGTAAGCTAGACATTAGGACATCCTTGGACATAAGGATTCCTTTCCTTAAGCTTGGGAATCACATATAAAGCTCCTTACCATTAAACACATCCTTTAAGCATCCATAACCTACACTTTGTGTAAAAGGATATAGAATAATGGAGTTAGTACAAGAATGCACTAAGTATGGCAACCATGTAAAAACGTGAATTTAAAAGGGACATTTTACTTGAAATCATGCATCATGCCGTTTTGTGAAAACTTCATAGAACCTTTATACAATAATAATTATATCATTTACATACTTCATATAGGCATATTTCATGGTCAAACATAATATAAAATCATAAATTGCATTTAAGGAATTTTTAAATCATCTACAGTAAGCTAACAGTGAACTCTTGTTACCTTTACAGTGAGCTCCTTTTATTCGAACTCCTTGACTTTCCCTAGTAATCCTCTAGTGATACTTGGTGCAATGCATATATAATGTTCCATAACACTATCCATACTCAAGCATCACTTTAAGACAATAAGGAACCAATGCAATTAACCTTTCAACTCAACACATACAACCATAGGACCATTTAATATAACAAGGCACCTACTTCACATTAGACTTAACATAAAACTTTACTCACAATTATAATCTAAGTCTACTAGTGCAATATACATGTGAAGCCCCATAACCTCACACATACTTAGTAAACCTATCATAAGACCACAAGCATCAAAACACTCACTTCATACGTTAACATGTCAAGCATAGACAACTTCATTCATGCCAAGCAAGACCTTCATAATATAGTCATTAAGACCAACTTTATACACATAAGGATAAGACCACTTCATATAGATCCACAATATGCATTTCATCACAACAAGTAGACAACACTACCATGTCATGCATAAGGAACTTAAACATAATCATATACATTAGAATACCTTCCTACAACTTCCGTCAAGAGCTACTTGTGAAATGCGTAGGTGAAGTCTCATACCCCCACCTACACTAAGCAACTACCCTTAGGTTATCCTAGTTAGGGTCTTTACCTTACTTCTATTGTCCATTTTACTTTAGGGAAACAATAGCCTTAACCGACACTAAGACGATGGGTGCTAAATATGTAATTTGGTGTTGTAGAGCCTTACACCAAAGAAAGGTGCACTACCTATCCAAGGTATAACATTAACACATGCTAGCATACTAGTGAAATCACTTGCTAGATTCTATGTGGCAAGCATAGTTATGGAACTTGGAGATATACATAACCCTCTACATGCTTATTAGCATTGGAGCCTCATCTCATGAGAAACCATGGGTGAATCTTCCTCAAGGAAAGTCAACACCTCATGTGGAACCATAGGTGAATGTTCCTCCAAGGGAAGTCAACGCCTTATGAGAAAAAAATGGTGAATCTTACTCCACGGGAAGCCAACACCTCTCATTGTCAAGTTCACTCGGTGCTAAACTAAGTTCTCTTTATTGAAAATCCTTTATTACATTATTTCATAAAACATAGGCTTAGGATATTGACTCCTCATATGCATAGCTCATAGGTTGTAGATGAGAGTTCATCAACCTAAGTCATGGGAGAAGACCTTTCACATGGACATAGCATATGTAAAGCACCATCTAGTTTAGGGTACACATGAGCACACCTTTCAAGTGCCGCTCTATTGACTAGATCATTATACATGTGTATGTATAGACATGTGAGCAAACCTTTCACATAACACATTATAGCCAAATATATTCATAATTCATTTCATTCATGCATAAGTGTACAAGTGTAAATATATGAGCAATCCTTCATATAACACATTTAGACACTAGGTATAATCATACTTCATCATACCATATATTTTACATTATAACATATAATACATGTTCGTAACACACTCATGCATTCATATTCATGTACATAGGAAAGCAAACCTAGGAACTATCCTATCAAGGCACACATGTGCAATGCATAGAGAAGGTCCCATACCCTTGCCCATACTAGTACAACTATCAAGTAATCCTAGTGAATGATACATCACATAACATTATAGAATGGATATCATACCATAAGACTCATTTATTCAAGACTTACAACATCCTTAAAGTAAGGTCTAGTCATTATGCACCTATATTAACTTTACTTCACATAGAGAATTATACTACTTCATCATAGGAAGCGCATATACATAACTCTAACATGGCCATTCACATGCTCATAACATTGGCAATACAACCTAGATCATAGCTAGAATAGGAAATTAGACATAGGCTTCACATTTGGTGATCATCACCACCACACATTCATATCAAAATTTCCTTCAAGCCCATTATCACATCATATATATATTGGCAATAAAGTAAACACCGCCACCATAATTCTACCATACCACACAATGCCATACAAGGATTCATCAAGTACCAATACTATAAGAAAGTAGAGAGGAAGAGCCATTCTTACCAATTCATCAACCTTTGATCATAATTGATCAATACACCTTTTTAATCAACAATTCATATATAGGGAAGTATCTAAATGTACTTTAACCATAAAATAAACCATGCATAATCCACTACAAGATCATGCTACGAACAAGTACACTACATCAACAATACACTAGAGACTAGAGAGACATAGATCACTTACTAGTATTCCTTGCTTTGATCATCATAATCAACATTCATAATATGTCAACAATACCAATCTAGGGCAGTATCTAGACATAATAACCAAGTTTAAATCATCCTTCACCTACCCTAGAACTTAGATCACATCATGTACGTAGCATTGTAAATCCATAGGCTAAGAGAATGTCAATCAATCCTTACCAACATTCCTTTTTTTTTAGTATTAAGGATTCATGCCCACAATTCATCAATAACATAAAAGTAAGGCAGTAGCCATAATTATATTAACATATACGAGTCCCACATTTATGCATTATAGAGACAATGTTACAGTGAATGCCATATATTAACAAAATATAGGAAATAGAGATCAAGTCTTCAAGCATCAATCTGCATTGATAAAATATCACATAATTCATCAGCATCAATCCGCATTGATTATCACATAATTCATCATCACATTACAATGTAGGCAGTAGGTATAAAAAACTCAACATGCTAGAATCATAATTCAATCAACATCAATTCATGATCACAAAGCCCATATTTAGGCTAAAACGATAGTTTGAGGGGAGCGTGGGTTCATCATGCAATTGGATTGAAATCCACGTTAAAATCAATATATTATCATAATTTATCATTAGAAAGTCATTGAAAACGTTTTGACAAAGAACCTATGGCTAGATTGAAGAATACACAATTTGATCATGAAACTTCTTTGAAAACTTTGAAAGAACTCTCTAGATGGAAGATTAACTAGATATGAAGGATCACCATACCTTAATGTAGAAGAATACCTCTAATACATGGTGAAGAAACCATGGAAATCCAAGCTCGAAGCTGTTCTTGAGATTCACCTTCAATGGAGGTTCTAACGAGAGTTTGGTTTAGGAGGGAAATCTAATTTTTGTGAATTGAATTGGGAATGGGGTTTTCACGTTTTTGATCACTTAAATACACCGAAAAATAACCAAATAAACCAATTAGTGTCAGTTTAGCATGTGGTATAAATTTCCTATTCACCCCTTTAATGAAAGCAGCGTGCATGGCAGTTGTTGCGGCCTGCATCGACGGCCAAAAACAACACCTTGTAGGTCCATCGACGGACCGTACTGCAGGACGTCGTTTGGGTCTGAGGCTTGACAACAGCCTTAAGACTTCACCATTCTAAGTGTCCATCGATGCCTCACCATCGACGAGCCGTTGGTGGACTGACGAGCAGTTCTTTAGCTTCGTCGATTTACACTGCCAAGGCAGTGTCTTGACAGTCTTTGGGTCCTTCTTGAGGGCTTCTTGCTGGGCTTTTGGGGAGTCGTACCCGGATGTTTACAACGGAAATATATTCCTTAACATTTCAGTACCTTCCACACCAGTTTCACTCAAAACGAACAATTAAAACACATAATAACATGCAAGGCACACTAAAGACATACATGCACGTCTCAAGGGCTCACTTTCGAACGTCTTGGACGTTCTTGGACATTTGACCTCCAAACTTCATTGAACTTAATATACTGACTATAAAAATCATTATTACTCATATAAGGACCTCATAATATCATAACATACAAATATAAGCACGTATAGACACATGAGGCACATAGGCGACTAGACGTCGAACGTCTTAGTCGTCCCTTGACGTTTGACTTCCAAATCACCTCAATCTTTAGACACTGCCTCAATACCACATTATAAACCATTTTATGACCTTATACCCTTAGTACAAACATGTTAGGCTCTATACACCCTAACTCATTTTGGAGTGTTACAATTTCCCTCACTTGGGAACATTCATCCTCGAATGACACTTGAAACACTTTAATCAGAACAAGGACTTCAATGAATCATAGAGAATCTTACCATATTAATAACATCACCACATAGAAGTCAATGCACCAAACTTACAAGGAACACAAACTTCAAACCACTTAGCATTTAAAGCAACACAAGCAAGCCACACTTCACTTACTCATGCTTAACGCGTCAAACACTTAGACACTTCTCATGTTCATAGGAGGAACTTCCCTCTCCTAATCATAACATGGTCATTACTCTTCATTTCATTAAGATTTCATCATACGTGATCACACCTAGGCAGATTCAATAATACTCAAAAAGTAAATAGGCACTCATACTTCAATGCACATAGACTTGAGTCAATTTAATCAACAAGGATCTTTATTAGTTAGAACTAGTGCCATGAAGGTCATACTCAACGATACCATGCTTAGTTGTGTCCATGGAGGAATATCTTTCTCCTCAACACACTTACATGTCTCATGAGTTAATAGGCAAGCACATGCACAAAGGTCTATTCATTTTAAGTGAGAATTTCTCAATTTTTAACCAAAACATGCTCAAACTTTCTTCCTAGTAAAGTCAAAATGGTAGCTAAACGTGTCTTCACTTTTCAAAAGAGAACCTACAATCATTCTTTCCAAACCATAAAAGCCACATAATTTTAAAGAGACTCCACACTTTTCATTTTAAAGAGGCTGAATTTCTCATTATAAGTCTAAAGATTACACATTAAGAGTGACTTCAACCATGCTTCTTACCTTATCTCATGAAGTTTAATTCACAACTAGCATATTAAGATGCACAATCAACATGAGAAAACACGTATTTGATCAAAATTCTTTTTCAAGTACTTTGGAATCTTCAAAATATACTTATGTTAGTGTCAATCAGTATACATCAAACTTATAGAGGTCATGCAATTCATACTTTATGCAAAACTCCTATCATGAATAAGCTTACAAAGAATTCATTAGAATCAAGATCAAGTAAGAATAGAAGGACAATGTAGTCATATCTAAATCCTTACTACTCCATCACCATCCCCCACTTAGGGTAAACCCAATTAAGAGCAACTTAATCCAACCTCAAGAGGATCTTAGTTATCAACCTTCATCATCATCACTTAAAAGTGATTAACTCTTTAGAAGGAATTACAGTAACTAAATCATAGGAACACCAAAGGGCATTCTAAGTCTTATCTTCTAGGAAAATTATCCCCAACCATCAAGTTACGTCATACTACTCAACCACATAAGGTCTCAACAATACCATAGACACCAAGGTCATACAACATTTAGGGAAAACAATAGAAGAGACTTAACCATAAGGAGTCTTTCTTTTCTTTGTACTTTACAGTAAGGCAACTTTGAGGTCAATCAAACCCACATTACCACCCTACCAAGACAAGCATGCTACCCTCACTTCTAGGATCAAGCCTACACAAAAGACTTCAATCCATACAAAGCAATTATGAAGAACCATTCATATACAAAGGGAAACATTTGAACTATTAAACATACATATATAGGCAACATACATCTTTACCATTTAATATATTCTTCAAAGTATTTCAAGTCTAAATCATATTATAAGACTATCATCATGCATACTCAGAAATCCACTCATTATTCCAAAAGGAAACTCAATTCAACCATAACAACTTCTAACATGGTTCAACCATATCATGACATACATTTATAAATCATAACATGTTATTTCACATAAATCTCATACATAGCCAGAAAGGGCATCATACCAACATAACATTCCAAAATTCACCTTCACACATACTCATGAAACCATAAAACCAATATAAGCATCAAAACTCACCTTTTCTCCCTCAAGCATATAGTATTATCTCATCCACGAAATAACATCTAAAAGACCATCGGACAAGAAAAAATAAGAGAGAGATCTTATAGAGTTAAGTTTTATGGCACGATATAAGAATGATGAAGAAGGGAAACTCTATCGTCCTATAGCCTCCCGCACCATGGATGTGTCGCGACTCACCA
This sequence comes from Solanum sitiens, assembly GCA_016801875.1. Lineage (NCBI taxonomy): Eukaryota > Viridiplantae > Streptophyta > Magnoliopsida > Solanales > Solanaceae > Solanum > Solanum sitiens. The sequence goes on along the minus strand of JABWTJ010000035.1, from coordinate 736,008 downwards.
CCAATGATACGAGACTCTACTAGATCTGGCAATATGAGACTTTTAGAACCTAAAACCACTTTTATAAACCTCATGCTCTGGTACCACGTTTGTCACATCCGGGGAGCACCCCCTAGAACTAACATAGTGTACTTGACCTCTCGGAGGTCTTATACAAGCCCATAGTCATCATTCATCGGATTGTCATAGGTAAATTTAGCGGAAAATTTAAAACTTTCATAGCACATCATATGCTAGAACATCACTTTCAATGTATAGATAAAATATCATATTTACATAGTTAGACTCTAAGTCTCTTTGTCATCCTAGGCTCAACATCAATATAGTACAATAGGGGCACGACCCTTATAACATAATACATAAATATAATATTAAATTTACTTTACAGTAAGCTAGACATTAGGGCATCCTTGGACTTAAGATTCCTTTCCTTGAGCTTGGCAATCACATATAAAGCTCCTTACCATTAAACACATCCTTTAAGCATCCATAATCTACACTTTATGTAAAAGGGTAGAGAATAATGGAGTTAGTACAAGAATGCACTAAGTATGGCAACCATGCAAAAACGTGAATTTAAAAGGGACATTTTACTTGAAATCATGCATCATGCCTTTTTGTGAAAACTTCATACAACCTTTATACAATAATAATTATATTATTTACATACTTCATATAGGCATATTTCATGGTCAAACATAATATAAAATCATAAATTGCATTTAAGGAATTTTTAAATCATTTTACAGTAAGCTCACAATGAACTCTTGTTACCTTTACAGTGAACTCCTTTTATTCTAACTCCTTGACTTTCCCAAGTAATCCTCTAGTGATACTTGGTGCAATTCATAGATAATATCCCATAACACTATCCATACTCAAACATCACTTTAAGACCATAAGGAAACCATGCATACAACCTTTCAACTCAACACATACAACCATAGGACCATTTCATATAACAAGGCAACTACTTCACATTAGACTTAACATAAGTCTTTATTCACAATCCTAATCTAAGTCTACTAGATCATGCATAAGCCACTACAAGATCATGTTACTAACAAGTACACTACATCAATAATACACTAGCTAGTTAGTATAGAGACATAGATCACTTACTAGTATTCCATGCTTTTATCATCATAATCAACATTCATAATATGTCAACAATAACAATCTAGAGCAGTAGCTAAAGTCATAATAACCAAGTCTAAATCATGCTTCACCTACCCTAGAACTTAGATCACATCATGTACATAGCATTGTAAATCCGTAGGCTAAGAGAATGTAAATTAATCTTACCAACACTCCTTTTGATCATTAAGAATTCATGACCACAATTCATCAATAACATAGAAGTACGTCACTAGCTACAATTATCTTAACATAGACGAATCCCACATTTATGCATTATAGAGTCAATGTTACAGTGAATGCGATATATTAACAAAATATAGGAAGTAGAGTTCAAGTCTTCAAGAATAAATCCACATTGATCCAATATCACATAATTCATCAGCACATTACAATGTAGGCAGTAGGTATAAGCAATTCAACATGCTAGAATCATAATTCAATCAACCTTAATTAAAGATCACAAAGCACATACTTAGGCTAAGACGATAGTTTGAAGGGAGAATGGGTTTATCATGCAATTGGATTGAAATCCACGTTAAAATAAATACATTATCGTCAATTTATCATGAGAAATTCATTGAAAACATTTTGACAACGAAGTCATGGCTAGATTTAAGAATACACAATTTGATCATGAAAATTCTTTGAAAACTTTGAAAGAACTCTCTAGATGGAAGATTAACTGGAGATGAAGGATCACTATACCTTAATGTAAAAGAAGACCTCTAAAACTTGGTGAAGAACCTATGGAAATCCAAGTTCCAATCTGTTCTTGAGCTTCACCTTCAATGGAGGTTTTAGAGAGAGTTTTGTTTGGGAGGGAAGTCTAATTTTTGTGAATTGAATTGAGAATGGGGTTGTCACGTTTTTTATCACTTAAATACACTAAAAAACAACCAAATAAGCCAACTAGGTTCAGGTTAGAACGTGGGGTGAATTTCCCATTCACCTCTTTAATGAAAGCATGTGCATGGAAGTTGTTGCAGCCTGCATCGACGTCCACAAACGACGCCCAGTAGGTTCATCGATGGACCGTACGGCAGGCCGTCGTTTGGGTCTCAGTCTTGAAAAGAGCCTTAATCCTTCACCAGGATAAGTTTCCATAGACGCCTCACCATCGATGGGTCGTTGGTGGACTTACGAGCCATCCTCCTACTTCATCTATTGACACTGCCAAGGCAATGTCTCGACAGCCTTTGGGTCCTCCTTGAGGGCCTCATGCTGGGACTTTGGGGATTCGTACCTGGATGTTAGCAACATAAATATATTCTTTAACATGTGAAGGACCTTCCACATCCGTTTCACCCAAAACTAACATGTAAAACATATCCAAACATGGAAGGTACACTCAAGACATACATGCACATCTCAAGGGCTAACTTTCGAACGTCTTGGACGTTTAGCCTTCAAACTTCATGGAACTTAATATAATGCCTATAAAAATCATTATTACTCATATAAGTACCTCATAATATCCTAACATACAAATATAAGCACGTATAGACACATGAGGCACATAGGCGACTAGTCGTCGAACGTCTTAGTCGTCCCTTGACGTTTGACTTCCAAATCACCTCAATATTTAGACACTGACTCAATACAATATTATAAACATTTTAGGACCTTATACCCTTAGTACATACATGTTAGGCTCTAGACACCCTAACTCATTTTGGTGTCTTACAGTTACAAATTGTATTTCGAAGATAAATATTGCTTGATCAAGGAAGCCTCAGGACATGACTTATTTAAAGTCAAAATGAGAGGCATAAGTTTCTCATTAAATCCATTGGAGTAAAAACAAGTGGTGTATTCAGCAAGAGAAAATACATTCGAGTTATGGCTTAAGAGACTCGGCACTATCAACTTGGAGAGCAACAAAAAAGTTTCTGCTGGTTCACACTGATATTTGAGGACACCAAAAGGACTCCTTCACTTAAAGGTAGTCTTTTATTATGTTATTTTGATTGATTATCTAACCCGAATATTATGGATTTATTTTTTTAAAGTATAAACCGAGGTCAAGAGCATTTTTTGGATGTTGAAAGCGATGTTGGAAAACGAAAGTTGCTATGAAATTCAGATTTTACGTTCTGACAATGGAAAGGAGTATACTTATCATCAATTTGGTCTATTTTGTGAAGAAGCTGGGATTGAAAGTCAACTTACTGCTCCTTATACTTCAGGAAAAAAATGGAGTTAGTGAGAGAAGAAACAGATTTTTCATGAAGATGGCAAGATGTATGTTGCATGAAAAGAATTTTCCAAAGATGTTTTGGGCAGAGGCAGAAAATACAGTTGTGTTCCTGCAAAATCGACTTCCCTCAAAATCTAAGAAAGATCAAACTGCTTTTGAAATATGATATGGGTACAAGACTCTGATGCATTTTCTTAAAGTGTTTGATTGTCTTTGATTTACCTATGTACTTTATGCCAAACGTGATAAACTAGATAAGAAGGCTGCCACGTGCAATCCTATTGGGTACAGTAATGTTTCAAAAGCGTACAATATCTTTCAACATGAAGGTGCGAATATAGTTATCAACAGATATTTCCACATATGGAGAATGAAGAATGGGATTAGGATGACTCAAGGAAATCCTTCTAGATAAAGAGCTCGTGGTTTAATGAAAGGGACGATTATCCACCAGTTTGGGAACTCGATTGCAATCCGACATATATGAGAGATGCAATGTTGTGATTCATGAACCTGCTAACCCTTAAGATGCTCTCAAAGACACCAAGTAGAGAAATGCAATAGAGGAGGAGCTGTTTATGATAGAAAAAATGATATGTGTCATCTTGTTGACAAACCTCAAGGCAGAAAAGTAATTGGGTTTTAACTTGGTGTGCCGAATCAAGCTAAATGTTGATGGTTCAATAAACATGCATAAAACAAGGCTTTCAGTTAAGGGTTACGTGCAGATTATTTGTGTAGATTATTCAGACACTTTCTCTCCAGTTGCTAGGCTCGACACGATCAAATTTCTTATAACTATTTCTGCAAAAGGTGGCTGGAAAGTGCATCAAATGGATGTCAAATCAGCATTTCATAATGAAATTCTTGAAGAAGAAATTTATATTGAGCAACCTAAAGGGTTTGTTATTGATGGAAAGGAAGATAAAGTCTATCGACTACACGAATCTCTTTATGGCTTAAAATTGGCACCAAGAGCTTGGTATAGTCGAATAGATGACTATTTGCTTGGTCTCTATTTTGAAAAGAAGTCTTTCAGAATTCATACTATATGTTAATAGTAGTGAGATTCTTATTGTTTCACTTTATGTGGATGAGCTTTTGATTACAGGGAGTAGTGAAAGCTAATTGATGAGTTTAAGCAAGATATGATACAAGTTTTTGAAATGTCTAGTCTTGGTCTTATGACATATTTCCTTGGTATGGAGATTACACAAATAAAAGATGAGTTTTTCTTTTTGTAGAAAAATGTACACAAAGACAATTCTCAAGAAATTCAAAATGGTGTTGAAGCGTGTGAACGGAGGTACTGAAAAGATAAAGGTTGTAAATTATTTGATTAGAAATCCACCACCAGTTGAAGAGTGATACTATGAAGAGGATACTTATGCAGTGAATGATCAGACATGGAAGGGGGGGGGGGTTCTGAGAAAATTCCCTAAGTTCCAATTTGTATAATTGATACGCTCAAATTACACCTCCCTAAAGAAGCATAAGCGATCGTTATCAAGTGAAGAATCCAACTATTAGGTTGGGGTCGATCCCACGAGGAATATGGTTTAGACTTAACTTTAACCTACGATTATATCTTTTTCGTCAAGGTATTTCCGAAACAATTAAGTAAGGGGGTGTTGTGAAACAGAATCCTTCGATTGTATGATTAGCAAGTGAACCAGAGTAAACTTTGATTGTTATCAAGATGAGAACGTAACTAGAGTGTGTGTTCCCCACAAGTTTATAACGCAGTATTCCTTGTAATAGAAATCCTTTCCTAGTGCATTACATGCAAAGTAATAGTTAGGTATCTCTAAATCCTTGTTCTGTCCTCTAGAGAATTTCACCACGCACCTTGGTCCGGTTACATGTGTATAATTTACTAACCTTACCATTACCTCACATTAGACATCACATTGATGTATGGCATAATTTTCACCCTTGCACCAATCGACACTAGCCTATTAGATGGTATCACACTAAATCTATGTTGATAGTTCTTTTCTTATTAACTACCACCTTGGTCTGTCAAGTAGAAACAAGGTCAGTTCTAACGCCTGCACTCGTTAAAAAGACTTTTAAGAGAAAGAATTATCAATGCATGAAAAAGAACTATTCAAGAATTGCTTAATTACTAGTTATACTTTGTTAATCCATCATGGTTCCCACAGCCATAGTTGTGGATTTAGTTACCTAGATTCATAAGAACACAATCCATGTTGATAAATGAAGAAATCATGAACTTACGTAATAAGAATAGTAAACCCAGAAATTGCACTTGAATTGCAAACCAAAAGCTTCAAAACCAAATCCAGAAATCAATTATTTGCCAAAGTTGCAAAAACTAATCTCCAACACATCAACTAAAACAATGGTAGTAGTAGATAACCCAAAAAAACAAGGTTTTATTCCATACATATAGAAAACAAGATCCTAATAAAAAAAGAATTCAAATAAGAAAAGTTTGTTCATGCACGCGACTTCAATCTACGAGACCAACAGACGGGTAGTCGATCGATCGATGGTCTGTGCTTTGCTTCCATCATCCAGGACTTAGAAAAGTATTTCAGCCTTCGAATTGCATCTTCTCTAAATCAAAACGACGGACCAACATCACGGTCCATTAAACCATCTACGGTCCGTCGATGCTCCTTCGTGACTCCACACTTAGAATCTTCAAGTATCAGGTACAGGAACCCTCACATTCTCATACTATGGTTCACCAGTACGATCTGTCGATCTATCGACGGACCGTTGATGATAGGCGTGGTTCTACACTTGTTCAGAATTCCCTGATTTCCTCCAATGCCTGGGACGATCATCTACGATCATCATCTATGGAGCGCCAACGGGTCGACTGTAAGACCTTGAAAATAGCTTAGGTGTTCTAGAGCCTAACATGTTGGTATTAGAGTTATAAGGTCCTAAATATGTTTAATATGTGGTATATAGGCAGTATCTAAAGTATTAGAGGTGTTGGAAGTCAAACGTCAAGGGACGACTAAGATGTTTGACGACTAAGTCATCTAAATGTCTCTTATGTGGTTCTATGTGTTTATGTGTGTTTAATGGTGTTTTAAGGTTCTTAATAGAGTTAATATATCATGTATAGGCAGTGGTTAAAGTTTCGTGAAGTTTGGAGGTCAAACGACCAAGAACGTCCAAGGCATTCGAAAGATGTGCCTTGAGTCGACCTTGTACGTCTAGGCGAGTTTCGTTGAGTTTTACGTGTTCTTTTTGGATGCAATTCATGTAAGAGGTGTTAAACTCATATATCATCATATTTGGGTTGGAAACGTCCAGGAAATTATCCCCAAGGACCATCAAAGGGCCCTTGAGGAATGACCCAAAATAAGATGGCAGACTGTCCCAGACAGCCTTGGCGACGGAGCTGTCAACGGCCAGTCATGGCTATGACGTCCCGTCACAAGGGTTTCTTCGTGGGGTCCTTGTCCGAGGGTGTAGGGCGAACCCTTGTCAAGCCACAGGAGCTTGCAACGGATGGCCATGATGGGCCGTTGCACCCGTGATGCCCCGTCACAAGACAGGGGTCGCAGCCAAGTCCCTGTGCGCAGACTTACTGCCAAGTTAGGGGTGAATTGGTAAATTCACCCCATGTCTAAATAAGAGTTTAGGCGGTTGTTTAGGGGTCTTATGGGTATTTTAATTAATTATTTAAGTGGTTAAGACCCTAGGTACTTCATTATTCTTCTAAAATCAAAACCCAAAGTCTCTTAGAAATCCCAAAACCTCCATTGAAGACTCCATTGAAGAGGCAGCTTGGTGAGGGGTTCTTGAGTGGAAATTCTTCATCAAAGTGAAGAATTATCATCCTTGAGGTATGGTTTTTGATCCTTGAAACTTATTTCATCAAGGAGCCCAATCCTCAAAGTGTTCTTCAAGGTTTATTTCTAAAGTGAATTGTCCAATCTCTACTCTAAATCATGGGTTCTTGCATGAAACGTTTTCAATTGTTAAGATATGATATTATTGAATTTTAATTGATGTTTTCCAATGAAATTCTCCATGAACCCTTGATCTTCTCAAATCTCTAAATTTCACTAAAATATGGGTTATGTGATTATGTCTTGAGATTGATGAATTCATGTGTATATTGCTACGGGCTTTTGATTCATATATATATTATGTATGAATGATGTATAGGCTGTTTCAATTTGATTAATTGAATAATGAATACTCTTAGATCTATTGCATGTTAAGCTTGTTGAATCGATGTGAACTTAATGCTTACCAATTCTAGTGTAGTTTTCTATGTGTTTTATATTGATGTAAGTATTGTGTTCCATTGATGCATATTTGGTCTTAGATTGATAAATCTATATTGAATTGACTTAGATTCATTGAGTATTATGGTTTATCCTTTGAATTATTGTTCATGGCCATGGGTAAGGGCCTTGTGATGTTGAATTGGTTGATTTGGCATTGAATTGAGGTGTGGGTATGGGGATGAAGGTATGCTGCCCCGTTTTCTTTAATTTGATATTAATTATACTTTGATTATATTGTGATTGGTATGGTCCACTTATGGTGGCGGTGTTATGTGAATTGATGTGGCCTTGTCGGCGTTACTTTATGCAATATGATGATCATGGCCTTGTCGGCATTACTTGAAGTATATGATGATTATGTGATATATGATAATGTCTATCTATATGTGAAAGTATATGTGTTCTTATATGAAGTTATGTTAGGTTATAAGATGTTATTCCTAAGTACTTCTAGAATGACTTGTATTGTATGTTAAAGTGAAATATGTGGTGTCTTGTTTAGGTAGACTTATGTCCCTTGCTTGATGCTTATATGAATATTATTATGTGATGATTTGACTTAGTATGTTAAGAGTTGAATAATAATATAAGTAAGTCCTTAATGATAAGAAGGTCAATGTTATGTGGAACCTTGTACTTAGTGGCGAGGTTATGAATTATGAAGTAGTTAGCCGTAATGGTATCCTTCATGTTATGAGTGATGGACTTAAAGTTGATTGGCTGGAACGGCATCATATCATACCTTAGGAAAATCGCTATGAGCTTCTTGTCGCTAAAGTGAGATATGCCCTAGTGGAACTTGCTTTGGTAGGGTGAATGTAAAGGGGGTCACGAACTAGATAAGGATCTATTTATATGAACCTTAATGTGAATTAATCTATGAGAACAAAGGCTAGCACCGAGTGAGTATGAGTATGGTTAAGCGGATTTAGTTAAAGAACAGACTGAATGCTTAATACGCCCTTCATATTCCTTAACCATGTGCCTACATGGGATGTGTCCAAGTTCTACCATTGGCAAGTACAACAACCTCATCGAAGTAGGATAGAACTTTGGATTCCATGTCTTGCTACCATGGTCTATGTCGGTTATTGCCTATTCTCATCTTGTGGAATACCTTTTAGCATTAGATAAGTTTATGAGGTTTAGGTGGTGGTATGGGACGCTAACTAGACATTGTACAATAGACTTTGAAGGTGTTATGTGGAGTTACTAGGTCTTGTCCAAAGACCATTATGTGATCCATTATGTGAGTGTCTTATGTGATGCTTTATGTGAGTGTCTTATGTGATGTATGAGTCTTAATGAACTAATGATCTAATGACCTATGTAGTAACTATGTAAATAGTTGAGTACCTAATGTAAAGTGACTTAAGCATTCCTTAGCTAAAGTGTGAGGAGGACATGAAAGGATGGTCTCTTCATATCTTATCTTTGGAAGTCTTGAGGATGACTCTAGTTAGGGAAGTTGGTTAATCTTGTTGACATGATCTAAACCTTAGGAAGTCTTAAGGACTATTTAGGTAATCTTGAAGAGGTTATTGCACTATGGACATATCTTCTTGATTTACTTAAGTAGGTCTTTTGATAGGCTTTGGAAGGAGAATGTCTTCTAATCTAAGTGTTGGTGTGTTTAGTGAGAATGATTCTATTTGAGGTAGTCTATAGGATCTCTTTTGTGTGTGTGAAAGGGATTGTATGGGCGGTCGCTCCACACTTACTCAAGTGAACCTTGGAATTGACCTTTGGTAGAAGAATCTTACATAGATGTTTATGATTGTTTTCTAAGTATGTATGTGACTCATTGTAGGTAATCCTAAGGGTCGTTTAGGCACATCTAGAGAGGGTGTATGGGCGGTCTCTCTTTGTGTGACTTAAGTGAATCTTAGGATGACTTTAAGTGAGGGAATTACATGCTAGAAGATGTTAAAAGGGAAGGTTTGGACTTCACTGTAACAGTGAAGTCCCTTCACTGTTACAGTGAAGTCCAGTGAAGGGACTTCACTGTACAGTGAAGTGAACTCACTGTAAAGTGAGCCTTTAAAATGTTATTTTTGATTAAATGTTATTTTATGTGTTTCTTAATTGCTAAATGATATTCTTATGTTTAATCTATGATTTCTAAATGAAAAGATGCATATTTCCAATAAAGTCCGTTTTCATGATTTTATGCATATAGCCATACTTAGTACATGTGGTTGTACTAATTCCATGCTTTATTTTCTATCTATAGTCCTTGGTAGGTAAGGAGCTTTTGGAGAAGAAGACTTGGGTATTAGAAGAATCGTCCGAGTAGAAGAGTTGAAGTATGTCCTCATTGTTTCGAGGGCATATATGTCGTTTTATGTTTCTTTTATGAAGTATTGTACAAGACTATGCTATTTCTATTTTTCGTATTAAAGTACTCTTGTGTCGTAAGTTGATGAGATTGAGACTTAGTATTTCTATATGAAAGAGTTTTAAAGACTATTTTATGTTTTAGTGAAAAGTTTTAATTCCGCACTACTTTTCATTATATATATGCGATGAATGACATGAATGAGGCTTGTCTTAGAACTCTAAGAGTTCGACGACGACGGTCGCAATCCAAGATTGCACCCTATCTTCTAGGGTATGGTCTCGGGTTGTGACATCGACGGTCCGTCGATTGCCTCCGTTCGTCCCTTTTTGGCACTTTCACAATTGTCTCCTTTGTTTTATTTTTGAACAACTTTTTTGCAAAACAAGACACAAAAATTGTTAAAACCAATACAAAATGTCTCTAGACACACACAACCTTAAGTGAAACGCACTAGAAATACCGTGAACTCACGGTACATCAACACCCTCAACTTAAATTCATTGTTTGTCCTCAAGCGACGCACTATGACCCTAAACGACACTTGCATATAAGCAGACAATTTAAGCTAGAGTAATCACATGGCAATCTATCCCGACTCTTTCTTGTTTAATTGCACGTCTACGCCTCAGACTCGATAGGTTATTCCTATCACCAAGGTACCAATTTTCTCATAATGTAACTAGTGCCCTAACTTCAAAAAAATCCTCAATTTTCACACAGTGATTATGAATTTTGGGTACAAGGATCTATTTCAACACTCACACTCAGGAATTTCAAATACAGTTAGTGCTCCACGCGATAGGCTTGCCCTTATCTTCAGTGCTTAGGTTCACCAAACTAAACTCTAGGATCACGGTAGGACTTTCTTGGCTTTTAACGTATGCTCAGGGTCAGGTATGGTACATTTGCATACATTCAGTGACTATCTACCCTCCATGACATTACAACTAGGCCTTCCACCTCGATTTATTGTTTTGACACCCTATTTCTTTTCTCTTCTTTGTTTTGGCTCATTTTAACCTTAGGTGTTACTTTAACTTTTATGTGTGCATTGTTTTCTTTTCATTCGATTGTTCTTTCATGTTTGCCAAGTCACATCCTTCTCTTTACTTAATCTTTTCTATTCAACATCCAACTCTTTTCACGCTCATGTTTTAGTCTTCTCTTGTAATAGCCACCCTCAACTCATGGCTTTTCCATGAGTCAAGGTGCACAATACCCGATGTCGGGTAAGGGCCAAGAGGAGGTCAATTTTGCATTATCGACCCTCAACTTAGGCTTTTGGCCTAAGTCGAGGTACACATGTCAAAGGAGGAAGTGGGTCCAAAACATTATACCTTGGGAAGGTGGGTTTGTGAGTTAGAAATAAATGGTGTGTTAAAGGTTCAAAGTATTTGGATCAAAGGACAAATTCAGTTCAGTTGGTCAACTTCTTTTTTAGTCTACTTGTTGACTATTGTTAACAAGGGCCTATGATCATTTCCTAGCTGCTAGAGCAGATTCCTTTAGTATGACTAACCGAGTAAGCTCTAGTTAGGCACAAACTGTTGAACAATCAATTATTCTCACACTCACTTGGAACATATATTATCAAAATTCCCAGTTCAAGTTTTAGTTATAGATCATGCAGTTGGTGCATTTTCATGCGATATTTAGAGCCAACACATTCAACTTATGTGATCGTATACATGCAAGCACTTAATTTTTACGGGGCTCATTTTTTCTCATTAGCCATCATGCTTCAATCTTTCATGCTTGTATACATACACTTACTAATGCATGTCGCAGAAATTTAAGAAGTCTCTTGGGGAAAAAGAATACTGCAAGAAAACCCCAAGAGAGGATCGTGAGTTGGGCTACTCAAACTTCACCCTATCACATCCATTTAACCCACCCGAAACAAAAGAGAGTGAAATTGTCCCAAATACACAAGAAATCATAGAAAGCATAATGGTAGGTGAAGCTAACCTGTGGCGCATAGCGCCGAACACCTATCAACAAGAAGGTGGGTCCGGTTTCTCAGAGCCCGCAGGGTTAGAAATTTGGTCACCATTAGTAGTGCCCACATCTCCAATGATAACACCATCGGTACTGTCATCCACTAATCTATCAGCACCATCAGTAGTGCTCACTGTTCCACTCACGGGCCCGGAACATGATGCCCCAATAGTTAACTCTTGCACCCTCTATAGAGCATCTCTTCATCCAATATAGAGGCCCTTCTAGCCTATTCCACCTATGTCCGTTCCCTTTTTCTGGCACGGGCCTAATCACCGCCCTCAGCGGTGCGACTAGAATGATGCCTCTTGCCACAAACACGTGGTTCATGCTGTGTCTGAGTAGTTGCCTTAAACTAAGGCATCAAAGACAATATCTTCTTCTTGCTCTGTAGGGGCATGCTCTGGCTTAGTCTCTCGCATCTCGAAGATAGAATCTACATCTGCTCATAGTCTAGCCAACTCTATCTAAATGGTAGTGAAATCTGCGATGGGGGTTGGTCGTGCCAGAACACGCAGCTCAAATTCGTGTAGGCATTTTTGAACTTCTTGAATCTTCTACTTTGTTTGCTTGTCCACCCTCTCTTCGGCCTCTGCTATGGGCTTCTGCATCCAAAGTTGTATATGATGGATCAAGGTGTCCCTCTGAGCCTCTAGTCTCAGAACTCTAGCTAAGGGAATCACCGTTGCGGCTGTGGCTGGTGTGGACCTATAAGAGCCGAAGTCCCTGATGGAGGCATGCTAAGGAGAGGTCAGGGTGGGGTCGGCGTGCTCTGGTATGAAGAGGTCATCACATTGGGCCTGATCCTCCGTGTTTGTAAGATTTTTACCCAATGGAAGAACCTCGACACCGGGTCCTTTGCGGGGTGCCTTCATATCACACTCATTATTAATAATACACATATCCAATGTATCGGTTACTTGACTGAGTGTATCACAGTGCTAGATTTGCACTCCACTGTCCCTGTACAATTGAAAGATCAAACAATAAAGGGGTAAGTAGTGGAGGTTTTGAACGCTCTCTCGTGTATCTCTGCCAACATCATCCGGGCAAAATTAATCTCCAACCCTGCTACTAGTATTGACGCCATGACTACCCTGTCACACCTAAGTACGTTTTTGGCATGTGTGGGTGATACTCTATTTTGGACAAAAATCCAGAATAATTTGGCAACAAACTTAAGTATAGCCTTCGTGATGATCCTTCGGGGTGCTATGACCTAGTCACCCTACTCACCATCTGCCGCAATGTATTGGGCTATCCATATTTTCAATGTTTATCGTTTCTCAACACTCCTCTTAAAATCACCTCCCTAGACACTGTCCCACCTGTAATCAAACTCCGCGGTGTTGAGGCTCCTGTATGGACCAGTGGTGGGGCCATATATAAATCGGCGGATGGCGGCTTGTGGAGATTTCTACCTGGCATCCACGGACAATTGTGTAAGTGAGAGAGTCATGTTTTATGATTTTAGCCCTCTTGTGTATGGACCCTCGGAGAGTGGCAGCATAGAAAGCATAAAACTCCCTCGGAGAGTGGTTGGGTCGGTTCATTAGCAGACTAGATCCATGATACCTCGTAGATGGTCCGTTGATTCATAGATTGTATGTCAATAGGACCGTCAATTACTCGTATACTTTGACAAGATTTGAGGCTTACCTGGGATCTACGGACACCATTCATGGTTCGTTGATTGATCGACGGACCATTGCTGGGTCCGTAGACCTTTGCACCAGAACATTTTCTATAGACTATGATTTGTCCTCCTACACAGGGTAAGGATATGATTCAGAAGATGATGAAGAGGTTTGATTTGACTGATGAGAATGTGAAGGAGATGTGAAATGAAGTTTCTGGTCTTGGTCAAAAAGTTGACCCCCATACAATGTCGATCAAGCTACTTGAGCAGCAGATGAATCAGTTGTCTACCACAGTAAACCCACGTCAGCATGGCTCACTTCCTAGCAACACCATCAAGAATCTGAAGAATGATGGGCATTATATGGCAGGCACTACTCGATTAGGTTAGCAGACAGTTGATCACCTATGCCGTCTGAGGTGTACCATAAAACTTTGTAATTTGCTAAGGTGCTATGTGATTTGGGGGCTAGCATTAAATTGATGCCATTGTCTATTTAAAAAAGGTTGGGGTTAAGAGATCCAAAAACGACTACGATGTGATTGTTCATGGCCTATAGAAATCTGAAGAGGAAGATTGGTGTGCTTCATGATGTACTAGTGAAAATAGAGTCTTTATCTTTCCGGTGGAATTTGTGATACTTGATGGTGAGGTTAATTTTGAGGTTCCCATTACCTTGGGAGATCATTCCTTGCCATTGTACGCGCCTTGGTTGATATGAATAAAGGGAATATGAAGTTTTGTTTGAATAATGAAGAGGTAACTTTCAATAGTTTTGCACATCCATGAAGCAGATTATTGAGCTCAAGTCGGTATCAGTGGTGAATCATATTGTAGAGAGTGGCTCTAAGGTGCCTATTAAAGATAGGTTGGGTATTGATGCACTTGAAGCGGTAATGATGAAACTTTGAGGGTGATAGTATTGAAGACTATGATTAATTGTTTGCCACACTTGATAGGTTTGAATTCAATCAAAAACCTAAGAGACTAGAGTTAGACATGATGAATCGCGACTCTCCGTCGGCAAGACCATCTATTTAAGAGGCTTCAAAATAGGAGCTTAAGGCTCTACCATCACATTTGAGGTATGTATTATTGGGGAGAGATGGTACTTTAACAGTTATCGTTGCGGAAGATTTGAATTTGACACAAGTTGAGGCAATGGTCTCTGTGTTAAAGGGGTTCAAGTGGGCTATTGGGTGGACCAGACATTTCTGGGATCTCTCCTTGCATTTGTTCTCATAAAATCCAACTCATGCCAGATTACACGCCTAGTATTGAGAACTAGATAAGACTAAATATTCCTATGCAATAGGAAGTGAAAAAGGAAATCATCAAGTGGTTGGAAGCTTGAGTTATTTATCCCATTGGAGATAGTAGTTGGGTTTGCCCTGTTTAGTGTTTGCCCAAGAAAGGTGGGATGATTGTGTTTCTTAATGCAAAAAATGAGCTGGTTCTGGTGAGGCCTATGACTGGATGGAGACTCTGCATGGACTACCGATAATTAGATGCTTGGACAGATAAGGACCACTTCCCTATGTCGTTCATGGATCAGATGTTGGACAGACTTATGGGTAAGGTTTGGTATTGTTTCATTGTAAGTTAATTGTGATACAATCAGATTTCTGTAGCTCCAAAAGACCAAGAGAAGACAACCTTTACTATCCCTTATGGGACTTTCGCCTTCAAACGAATGACATTGGGTTTTGTAATACTCCAGTAACTTTCAAGCGTTTTATGATGTTGATATTTTTTTGATATGGTGGAGGACATTATTGAGGTCTTTATAGATGATTTATCTGTGGTAGATGACTCTTTTTACCGTTGTTTAGACCATTTGGCCAAGGTACGGAAACAATATGAAGAGTGAAATCTTGTGCTCGATTGGGAAAATAGCCACTTTATAGTTAAAGAGGTTATAGTTTTGGGGCATCAAATTTTTTAAAAGGGTACTGAAGTTGATAGAGAAAACGTAGAGGCAATAAAAAAACATCCACCACCTATCTATGGTAAAGGTGTTAGATGTTTTCTTGGGCATGCATGCTTCTATAGGAAGATCATCAAGGATTTCTCAAAAATTGCACACCCATTGTGCAGACTGCTCGAGAAGGAGTGCAAATTTGATTTTGATTATGATTGTCTAATAGCGTTTTGAGAGTTGAAGGAAAAGTTTGTTTCTACGACTATCACTATTTCACAAAAAAAGGGGGGCAACCGTTTGAGGTAATCTATTATGCGAATGGAGTGGCGCTTGGTGTAGTTTTGGGTAAGAGGCGAGAGAAGATTCTTCACCCTATTTAATATGCTAGAAAAGCTCCAAATGTTTCTCAAAATAACTATACAGTTATGTAAAAAGAACTATCTGCAATTGTTTTCGCATTTGAAAAATTCCATTCCTACTTTCGTGGTACTAAGGTCATAGTGCATATTGACCATTCTACAATAAGGTATTTGATGGCTAAGAAGGATGCAAAACTGAGGTTGATTAGATGTGTGTTGTTGTTGCAGGAGTTCGACTTTGTGGTGAAAGACAGAAAGGGGACTGAAAATCAGGTTGTCAATCTCTTGTCCAGATTGGAGGAAGAAGCTATGCTCAAGCTTGGTGAGAGGGCTGAAATTAGTGATGCTTCTCTAGATGAACAAGTATTGTGTGGTTCTCATGATCTAATTCCTTGGTTAGTAGACTTTCTAATAATTGGGAAGTGATCTGGTTCCATAAGATTTGTCTTTACACCAAAGGAAAAAGTTCATGCTTGATATTGAATTCTCTTGGGATGAGACTTACTTGTACCATAGTTGTGCTAATGTGATTACTCGGCGTTGTGTGCCCGAGGTTGCGATGTAGAGTATACTATAGGTGTGTCACTCATCGCATGTTGGTGGGAATAACATTGGTATTTAGACTGCTCATAAAATTATGCAGTGTAGGTATTATTGGCCTACCATCTACCAAGATGCTCATAATTTTGCAAAGTCGTGTGACCGTTACCAAAGAGTGTAGGAATTTCAAAGACGCAAGACCTTTCTATGAATCTGATATTAATGATAGAGGTGTTTTGTGTATGAGGCATTGCTTTTATGTACCTATGATATTAAGACGTGGAGGTTCCATCTACGGAAGCACAAACGGATGGTAGGTGGGTCCACGGTCAGTGGACCAGGTCCATCGATCTTGGTCCACATAAAACCCAAAGATCCCAAACGACGGCCAAGACCTTTGGACCTACGGACCACGGTCTGTGGACCAAGTCCGTCGGTAGATCTGACAGTAGTTAAGTCGGGGGTCTTTTGGTCTTTTCCTATATCGTTTAACCCCTAAGCTACGCCGTTTAGACCCTAAATTATGAGGTTTTAGTAAGTTTAAGCCTAAAAACATAACTAGAACTTACCTAAGTCAAATCATTAATCAAAACATAGAAAATTATAAGCAAGAGAGAATAAAAAGGACAATAATCCTAGTTCAAGAATGAAACAAGGTTCCATCAGTTCCTGCCCTGAAATCTAAAGATTTCTCCATGGAATTTATCACCAGGTATGTGGGATTTCATTAGTAGGTTCCTTTCGACCATTAGGTCCCTAGAATTCAGTTAATTTCTTAATTCACTTATTATGAATATACATAGGGTTTCTAGAATTGCAGCAGATCATCATTAATTAGTTAGTTATATGTTTCAAATCATATTATAATGTTATTGCTCAATTTATCATATTAATTACAAAACCCTAGCTATGTATTTCTTCAGTTTTTGAATTACACATGCTGGCTTAGATATATAAGTCATTCAGTTATACATGCCTCAATTATTAGTGCATCATTATCAAATTAATTGTTGCATTTTCAGTTTTCATGTTACGTTTTGATCTATCCAATATTACAGAAATTCAGTCATAATGTGTTAATCACTTAATTCATTTGGAGTAGTATAATACCGAGTTGGAATAGGGTTCAGCGTACCCAAATAGTCCGAGAACTACTAAAAAGTAGGTTGTAAGTCCCCTTTATGGACATCAGTTTAGTGATCACACCAGCATGCCTTTCTACCTTTGGCAGGGTATATTGGTTCCTCTCGATGGGGAGTATATATCAAACTCCACATATAGCTCGTGTGATTTTATAATTGGTTATTATTAGCTCCCACAGTAAAGTCAGAACTCTTTTGCATTTAACGTATTTAAAGTTTAGTTAGTATCCAGTCTCAGCATGTTACAAATTTGGTCATTGCATCTAGTTAGCTCAGCATTCAGTACATTATGTTCAGAATATTATATTTGTCTTTGTGCTTGTCAGAATATTATATTTGCCTTTGTACAACTGCGCACCACATATAATGAGAAAGAGGATACAAAGTGTTTTAGGAAAATCCTCATTTTCTTGTTACTCTTATCGTGTGTAAGGTCTCATCTAATTCCATTCTAACTGGATGTTCTACGGTTAAGATCATGCATCCTAATAGAGCTAACGGTTGGAATGTTAATGTCATGAATGCAAACGCAGCTCCTCCAGTCCTAGATCAGAAAGTCTCCAACGCTGAATTCAGGAATGACATTCAGATGTTGGCTTAGAGTGTGGCCAGCCAGAACAATTTGGTTCAATCTCCTCTAAATGCTAATGATGGATCAGCAGCAACAAGTGTTCGTGACTTTATTAGGATGAATCCGCCTGAGTTCTTAGGGTCGTAGACTAGTCAGGATCCTCATTATTTCTTAGATGAAATCAAGAAGATCTTTGAGGTGATGTAGGTCCGAGGGAATGATCGGGTTGAGTTGGCATCATACCCGCTGAAAGATGTGGCTCATATCTGGTACACTCAGTGGAAGAAGAATAGGGATACAAATGCAGCTCATATTACTTGAGATTGCTTTATTGAGATCTTTCTGGACAGGTTTTTCCCAATAGAGTTGAGATAAGAAAAGACTCAGGAATTCATGAACTTAAGGAAAGATAACATGATGGTCCAAGAGTATAGGCTCAAGTTTAACCAACTTTATTGGTATTCTCCTCACATGGTTACTGACTCCAAGGATCAAATGAATAAGTTCTTTTATGGAGTGTTATATTTGGTGAAAACGGAGTGCAGAAATGCTATGTTTCTGGGATATAGGATCATCTCTAGGATTATGAGTCATGCTCAGTAGGTTGAGGGTGAGAAGCTTAGGGAATAGGCCAAGGAGAATAAGAAGATAGGACTGGGAACTATGAATATTCTCAGCAAAAATCGGGTAGTGGAAATCTCTTGTAGAGTTAACAAAAGTTTACAACCCCAGCCCCTTCGTTATCTAGTGTCCCATCCTCCAAGAATAGGTATGATCAGAAGGTTAGGGCACAAGGCTCTAAATCTCAGGGAAGTGTTTCAGGCACCAAGACTTACCCCACTTTCCCTATGTGAGGTAAGAACCATCCGGGTGAGTGCATCGCAGGAAACGAATGATGCTTTGGATGCAGTCAGTCTCGTCACAGGTTGAGGGATGGTCCTTCTAGATAGGGTCAAAGAGGTAGTAATTGTAGAGCTCAGTAAAAATTCAGCGCATCAGAAAGTCGCCTGACTCAGCAGGGTAACTCATCTGGTACAGGCGGCGTTTAGCGCCAGAACAAGTTTTATGTTCTTCAGTCTGTCAGGATCACGAAGGTTCTCCTGATATAGTTAGCGGTACGTTACGAGTCTTTAAACTTGATGTTTATTCATTGCTAGATCCAGGGGCTACTATATCCTTTGTAAATCCTTATATAGCAGTCCAATTCAGTGTCAGTCCATCTCGGATAAACAAACATTCCAGCGTTAAACTCTTCAGAGATGTCCAATTAAGTATGCATTCTTATACTGTTCTGCAATTATTGTAATTGAGCTTAATAATCGATAAAACTACTACAGAGAACTTCTGCAATCTATAGGGTTGGTCGTGATGCCCAACTGAATAAGCAGTTCTATAACATATATTCAGGCGTAAATTCTTCACTTTCTTATTGACAACAAATCCAATACACTTGTCAATTACGGGAAAATAAGAAACACCATCTGAATATCTAAACATAACGTTTGACTAAACTTTTTAATGGTAGAGCAGCTAAGGAGAGGTATTACATTATCGATTAAGGAAATGAATTTGTGCACTGCCAAGATTAATAATGACTGCAATTGATCCATCACAATCATCTTATCGGGGTTCGGTATTCACTCGGATGTGATACATGCTTCTTTGGAATTATTACAGCATATGCTTAACATGTAACAATTTCTGAGGTTCTAACCATATGAAACTCAAGCTCATGGACTTGTCATCTTTGAATCACACAAATTTTGATCTCTACTGTGAAGAATTAGGTGAAATGAATGAAACAAAGAGAAATATCTTTTGGCAAGAGTTCGTTGAGCTAATGAGATAATTTTATCATTTGGGTTTACCAAGGTCAGTTATTAGTCCCAAATGTCTCCAAATCATTTTATGTTGATTGTGCATAGAGCTTCTGTTTTCTACCTATCCATTTGATTGTACGTGGAGGTGATGATTTTTTCAATTAACTTGATTAGTTATATATTGATTCACTTCCTTTTACTTAACTCATATAGTTGTAATTTATTATGTGAGGTTATATATTAGTTTCATTTATTTATATAAGCTATAAGGTGTTACAAGGATGGGAAATCACTATTGGTTTAGTTTGTAACCCTTGTAAATCAATGTACTTAGCTTTAGTCTGCCTCATTCTTCTATTCAGGTGATTTCCATTTTGATGTTTGAACAGGAAGACATCTCCTTACTGTTGCTGGAATACATATGGTTGACAATACTTTGTTGTATTTCAGAACTTTGCTTCCCCTAGAAAACCTCTTAAGGTCAACTCGTAATTTAAAAAACCTAATGATATTTCCTAATATGCGGCTATGTTTTCAATTGACAATATCTTTATGTCAAATGTATATTTATCCCTTAAAACCCCAACGACTTCAACTTCATCACTAGAGTTGTTATGCTTACAACCTAACCCGATTTGTCCTTTGTAGTACCATGCTTTTATTAGGGTTAAAACATTTAATTTCTTGAAGACAAGTACCTCTCTTTTGAAAAAGACATATTCAAAGTTTCCTTACAAAATTTGAAGAATGTCAAGGCTATGCAATTTTGTAGTCGTACGCGTATTTTTAATGCAATAAAGCTCCATCTGTTCGTGAAGTTCTAGCTTCAGCATGCAATAAATCCAGAGTACTTTTTATAGTACCAGAGCATAAGCACAACAACAGATGTTAAACTAATACCTCAAATCTAATGAAGCATTTGTTAGCTTTTCCAACAATTGCAATTATTTCCTTAGAACTAATTAGTCATAATGTTTTCTATTCCTAGTTTGTTGCTCTTATTTTTGGTGACATTTTTTTTTTGTTTTAATGAGTATAACTTGATATGAAATTAAATTATGTTCCAGTCATTCATTAGAAGAAAAAAACAGGTGATCGTCCCTTAATTTATGGTTTGTGCTCGTAAAAAGGGAGCTAGTTCGAATCTCCCTCGACAAGGAAGGAATATACCTTCGACTTTTACCTATTATCACAAATCCATTTAAGGCAATCCAACTCATTGGGACCGGCAAATAATGTGTTCTAGTTGATGGTACTACTTCTCACTTAGCAAGAAGTCTTTGATCTAGCTTTGGGTATAGAAAAATCTTTGGAATGAGTATTACCCAAAAATTGGCCCTAACGGAGGTATAGAATCATTTAGGATCCAATGTGGATAACCAGCACACTAAAAAATAAAAAAGTAAAAAAAGTAAATTGAAAATCCAGTTTTTATGAAATTTAGCTATCTCATGCAGGGCACGTGCTTTAAGTATTGAGATGCAAATAAAGAAAAGATGATTAAGCCTAATAGTAACATATTTGTGTTTCATCACACGTTACATTTAGTTTGCGGAACATTATACTGAGAGCTTGCAAGAAAGGCTACAACATATCATAGTCTTTTGAAATTTATCTTCTACGCCTCTGTGGGAAAAGCACCACAAACTTCTTATTCGGAGCCTAATAGTAACATATTTATGTTTCACCGCATATTTTTTAATTTTTGCCTAAGACATATATCAATATAATCTATTCAACTTAAATGTGTTCTTTTTCTTACGAAATGCCTTTGTATATATATTCTTATTTTCTTCCTTCTTTTCCTTTTAATGTTTATTAAAGAAACAATGATTTTTTATTTCCTGAAGAATTCATTCATTAGATTCTTCATTCATTAGAGATTCTTGAGTTATGTGATGATGAAAAATAATCAACTTCATGTTGGAATATTACTAATATTTTAAAGCACTTTTTCATTATTTTTAATGTATTGATATTAGTAAAGGATTATTTGCAAGTTCGATGCAATTATTATTTATGACCCCGCGAAGTGCGGATAAATTACATAGTTATATAGTCATTAAGGTAAAAACAAATTGCACAATGGAAATCAAGGCCTATTAATTTCTACTCTAGTAAAATAAAAATGCAAGGTTGAGACATGAATAACATCTCATTTAACATAAACTTGTTGTCACGACGATGCATGTGAGTTTGTCACGTCTCTCCTTATCATTTATGGATTCAAATATAATTAAAAAATATTAAAAGGAATATAATAATTTTAAATGGATTAAAAAGGAAAATAGGTGTGAAAAATTGAAACAAGGGACTATGTGTCTTTCAAACATTAAGAAGTAAATTATTAGGTCAATGATGATTTTAGCATGACATCAGAAACTTATTTAGGATAAATAAACAACTAAGAACCACTAATGAAATAATTATCTATAATGTCTAGATCACACTAATTAATTAATTTATAAATATTCTTTCTATGGTCCGACCAAAAATAGAAAAAATTAATTGGTCAACTCCATGGCCACTACAGAAGTAGTGTGACATTAGCCCTTTCATGAAAATATTAATACATTCAACAACATAAAAACCAAATATCAAGATTTTAAAAGTGCAACCAAAGTCTAAATTGTGTATGTGTCCTTTATCCAAATTTCATTTCTTAAGTTTTTTGTTTTAATTTTGGTGAATAATTTTCTTTACTAAAATACACTTGTAAACTTTAAGTTTTAATGTCTTATAGCTCTTTTTTTATGGTTAAATATGACTGAAAATTTTAATAATATAGTATTACATGGGATAATCATTGATTACTAATTTTTCAATTTTTTTGGTGAGATCATTCAACTCCCAACCTTAATTGTTATCTCCTCCTTAATTGTTCCCTTTGTCGAGCCCTAATTTTTAAAACAATGATATATTAATGAATATCATATATTATCACATTTAAAAAGAGTGTCATGTGATATAAATTTATTAGTTGGAAATTAAAGAAAGACTAAATATTAATAAAAAAGAAAGATAAATTGTCTAAAATAGTTTTAGTTACAAGTAAACTTATTCTCGGTAATGATGTATGATGAATTCGACCCCTTCTTAGCCCCATTTCGTTTCTCAACAAAAGAGAAGTAGCATGACTCTATGGGGTTTAAAAGATCTGAAAGGAAAATGAAGAATTGTGATTTTCCGAACGATGGTGACTTTTGGAAAAGGTTGTGATTATTTTGAAGGATTGTGACTTTTTCAAGGGGTTTTGACTTTTCCAATAAAGCACAATAAGCACAGTTTACGCTATTGTTTGTTGTTTATATATATGTGTTTGCTCTCATGTTTTAACAACAGATTTTCTTAAATTTCTATTTGTTCTTCACAAACAAATTCTAGTTTACTTTTTTGTTGTTGAGTAGTTAGCTACGTTGTGATTTCTGGTAGCAATAGTAATACAGTTTGAACAACATGAGCAACAAAGACCAGTTATGTGGCACCTCAAAAGTCTTCTTAATGAAAACTTACCTCAGAAAAAAACCAAAAACTTTAGACAGAATGTGAAGAAATTGGTAGGATTAGCAAGCTGCCTTATGCTCTTCTCGCCCAAATTCTTTCTTTATTATCCATTACAGACACGTTCAAAAATCTACTCTCTCAAAGGATTGACAATACTTCTGGACTTTTATTAACAAGATGGTTTATGACAACGAGGAGTATGGTCGTTTAGATAGCTCAGTAGTGCGGATATTCATTTCCTTCACGGATAATGTACTGCCTCTACTTAAAATGTTCAGTCCAAACTTTGTCTTCTGATATGATGATGGTTTGTCATATTTTCCCGTGATTGACAAGTGTCTTGAATTTTTTGCGAATAAGAAAGTGTAATATTAAGCCTGAATGGACGTTATAGAATTGTTTATACGAATGGGAACGGCCAACCCTTTAGCTTGCTAGAAGTTCTATGTAGTAGTTCATCAATGGTAAAACTTAAGTACAATAAATAGTGAATATTAAAATATTGCGTAGTAAATTAAACATCTCTGGGGAGTTTAACGCTTAAAAGTTTGTTATCCGGGATGAACACATTAAAAAAATAATGTCAAATTGTCCTCAATAAGAATCATTGAATCTATATGGATTTATATATCTTAATCCTTTGCACAAAAATCCATAGATTAAAACCACAAAATCCATATAGATTCAATGGTTGCAATTAAGGACAATTTCACATAATTTGTTTAATGAGTTCATCCCAGATTAACCAATTTTCTAGCGTTAAACTCTTCAGAGATGTCCAATTTAGTACGCATTCTTCTAATGTTATGCAATTATTGCTGCTGAGTTTTATAATTGATGAACTACTACAGAGAACTTCTGGCAAGCTATAGGGTTTGTCATGATAACCAGTTAGATAAGTAGTTCTATAACATATATTTAGGCGTAAATCCTCGAGGAGCTTATTCAAAACAAATTCAAAACATTTGTCAATTACGGGAAAATAAGAAACACCATCATCACATCTGAACATAAAGTTTGACTAAACTTTTTAATGGTGGAGCAGCTATAGAGAGGCAGTACATTATCCATTAAGGAAATGAATTTGTGCATTGCCAAGATTAATAATGACTGCAATTGATCCATCACGATCATCTTATTGTACCCAAATATCTCCAAGTATTTTTATGTTGATTCTGAATAGAGATCTTGTTTTGTACCTACCAACTTTATTTTTCGATGGGGGTCATGACTTTTTTAATTAACCAGATTAATTATCTATTGATTCACTTCCCTTTAATTCAATCATATATTTTTAGTTTAGTACGTGAGGTTAAATATTAGTTCCTTTTATTTATCTAATTTATAATGTGTTACAAGGATGGGAAATCACTACCAGTTTCGTTTGTAAGCCCTGTAAATCAATGTACTTACCTTTATTCTTCTTCATTTTTCTATTAAGGTTATTTCCTTTTTGATGTTTGAAGAGGAAGACATCTACATACTTTTGCTAGAATGCAGATGGTTGACAGTAAGTTCTTGAATTTCAAAACTTTCCTTCCCCTAGACAACCTCTTAAGGTCGTCTCATAATTTGAAAAACCTAATGATATTTCCTGATATACCGGTATATTTTCAATTGGCAATATATTTATGTCAAATATATATGGATCCCTTACAGCCTCAACGACATTAATTTCATTACTAAAGTTGATAAGCTTACCACCTAACCTGATTTATCCTTCTTCTCTATTTGTACTACCATGCTTCTTTTTAGCGTAAAAACATTGATTTGCTGGTAGACAAGTACCTCTCGTTTGAACAAAACCTATTTAATGTTTCCTTACAAAATTAGAAGAATTTCAAGGTTATGCCATTTTGTATTCGCACGCGTAGTTTTTACGCAATAAATCTCCATAAATTCATGAAGTTCTTACTTGAGCATGCAATAAATCTGGAGAAACTTGTTATAGTACAAGAGCATAAGGACTGCAACAATTGTTCTACTAATACCTCAAATTTAATGAAGCATTTGTTAGCTTTTCCAACGAGTGAAATTAATTCCTTTGAACCAATTAGTCATAATGTTCTCTATTCCTAATTTTGCTGCTCTTATTTTTGTTGACAGTTTTTTTGTTTTAATGAGGATAACTTGGTATGAAAATAAAATTATGTTTCATCCATTAATTAAAACAAAAAACAGTTGATCGCCCTTAACTTATGGTTTGTTCTCGTAAAAAGGAGAGCTAGTTTGCATATCCCTCTACAAGGACGGAATCAACCTTCGGGATTTACCTATTACCACACATAAATTTGAGGCATTCCAACTCGGTGGGAACATCAAAGAATGTGGTCTAGTTGATGGTACTGTTTCTATATTAGCAAGAAGTTGTTGGATCTAGCTTTGGGTATAGAAAAATATTTTGTAGGAGTTTTACCTCCAAATGGGCCCTAATGGAGGCAAAAAAAATCATTTTGGGCTCCAATGTCGATAACAAACACCCTAAAATAAAATAAAAAGCAATTTTTTTGAAAATTTACCTATCTGATGCAAGGCACGTGCTTGAAGTATTGAGATACAAATAAACAAATGATGATTAACCCTCATAGGAACATATTTATGTTTCATCATATGTTACATTTAGTTTGCGGAAAATTTTACTGAGAGCATGCTAGAAAGGCTACAACATATCAGATTGCCTTTTAATTTATCTGCTAAGCGCGAGGTTGTGGAAGCAGCACCACAAACTTCTTGTTCAAATGTCCACCCATAGTTCGATTACTTGAGAAGTGGAAGGAGTTGATCTCTAATAAAATAACGATGAAACTGTTATAATAAGTGTTGCTAAATTACACAGAGGGAAAAAATGGCTTTAAAACATAGATGTTATGAATGTAAAGTTCCAAAATGATGGATGTGTTAGTTGCGTATTTTACCATTGGTGATGCTGAAATGCAACAAAAGAAGTGTTGATATAAAGATAAACCCAGCTCCAGCAGAAGATGATAAATGATTCTACTACATTAAATCAACTTTCACAAAGAAGGATAAAACACTTATATCCTTATTCATTATCATTGTCCATTTGTTTTATGGTGGACTAAGTCACATCACTTTGTTTTTTACTGCTGTAAATAGTTGTTAGTATGTAGTTTATAGTGAGTAGCACTTACACACATTGCAAACAAGGACAAATTCAGCAGTAGTAGTAGTTATCTTCTCCACATTTTTTAAATATTTGTTACAAGGTAGCCAAGAGAAAAGGACAGCTGTAAGCATATGATTGGTTGTCTTCTCTTAGTTTTCATTATAAATTCTTGTAACAAGAAATACAACAAATATTTCCATCGTTAAATTTTTTTCTTCAAGGAGGAAAAATCTTTGGACAAATGCTAAAATCATTGAGACAATAAAAAATTCAACATTATACCAATAACAATTGTTATAGAAGTCACAAAAATTAGAACAGTAATAGTGCAGTTGAAACATTAAAAGTATTTGTTGTATATTTCGGAAGTAGGAGTTATTATAAAGCAGAAAAGTCAAGAAGAATATATGTAGAATCACATTTTCATTGATGTCTTGAGATTACATTTATAAGACTAGAATAAAAAATAGAAAAAAGAAAGCACTAAGCCCACAGCTAGCAGATTTCTAACTCATTAACTTACACCTAAATGATAGGAATGGATGGCTAACAACTAATTGATTAAGTCTTATTTTATATAAAATAGTAAAAGTAAAATTAATTGCAGTTGAAAAAGAAAATTCCTAAAAACACTCCTTGCTTTGGAAACTTCAAACTCCACTTTTGTGTTTGAGATGCTGAAACTTACTGACTTGTAAAGGCTTAGTGAATATATCAGTCAATTGTTCTTCCGACCTGCAGTAGACAAGAGTTATATCTCCATCTTTTTGCACTTCTCACAAGAAAAAGAACTTGATTTTGAAGTGCTTAGTTCTTCCATGAAGCACAAGATTGTGAGGTATACCTATTACTCCTTCATTGTCCATGAACACTTTGATGCTTCCTGTTGGTTCCATATAAAAATCAACCAGAATTTTCTTAAGCCACGATGTTTGATTTAGTGCTGCTGCCGCAGCCACAACCTCAACTTTGGCAGTAGATTGAGCTACAATATCTTGTTTCTTACAACTCCATGAGAAAACTCCAGAACCAAGAATAAAATAGTACCCTGAAGTACTCGTTGCATCATCCTTGGAACCACCCCAATAAATGTCGGAATACCCACAAAGCTTCAAAGGTGGACCCTTCTGAAACTTGACTCCATAGGTGATGGCTCCTTTTATGTATCACACAATTCTTTTGGCTTCCTCCAAATGTACTGCACTAGGACAATCTATGAACCTTGATAAAAACACTTACATCATTCAATATATCGGGTCTTGTTGCTGTAACATACATTAAACACTCAATGAAAATTTTCAAGTATGTCTCATCCACCTTTTTGGCTCAATCATCTTTACATAGTTTCTCTTTTTTTTTCATAGAAGTACTAATATCTTTGCAATTTTCCATCTTTTAATGCAACGTTGTAAAATATCAATTGTATAGTCATTAAGATAAATAAGTAGAAATTATTTGTATAATGGAAATCAAGGTCTATTAATTGCTACTCCTATAAAATAAAAATGAAAGGTGGAGAAATGAATAACATCTCATTTAACATAAAGTTGTTGACGTGATGATGCATGAGAGTTTGTCACGTCTCTCCTTATCTTTTATGGATTCAATATAAATAAAAATTATAAAAAGGAAAATTATAATTTTAAACGGATTAAAAGGGAAAAAAGGAATGAAAAATGGATACAAGGGACTATATCTATTTCAAATTCGTAAGAAGTAAATTATTACTTAAATGATGATTTTAGCATGACATAAAAAACTTACTAAGGATAAATAATTAACTAAGAACCATTAATGACATAATTATCTTGAATGTTTATATCTCATTAATTAATTAATTTAGATATATATTCTTTCTATGATCTGACCAAAAATAGAAAAAATTGAAATGGTCAACTCCATGGTCACTATATAAGTAGTGTTACATCAGCCCTTTCATGAAAATATAAATAAATTCAACAACATCATAACAAACAAAATATCTTGATTTTGAAAGGGCAACCGGAGTCTACATTGTGTATGTATCCTTTATCCTAATTTCAGTTTTTAATTTTTGTGTTTGAATTTCAATGAATAATTTTGTTTACTAAATTACAGAACTTGTGAACTTTAAGTTTAAATGTCTTATTGCTCTTTTTTATGGTTTAAAATCGCTGAAAATTGTAATTATATAGTATTACATGGGATAATCTTAGTAGAATTGATGTAACATCTCGCATCTAGAAAGAACTAGACGGGAGTGTATAATCTAGAAATAGTTACTTTTGCAAAATATAAGGAAATCTGAAAAAATTTAAGTTAAAAGTAAGTTTTGAGTCAACTTCAAATGATCATGACTTCTTGCTCAGGATGAGTTAAGTGTAGTTACATACATTGTTAGAAAGCTCTTGGAACGATCTTTCCAACACCACAAAATTTGCGCAAATCCGAGTTTGTATCAGTGAGTTATGCCCTTCGAAAGTTGCGTTGTTAAATTAAGGAAATGTCCATATCCGGGATTTTATGAGATATTTTAGTCTTTTCACTACCCTATTATTCTAATCCATTTTTAGGAGTCTAATATAGGTCAAATCAGAACATAGTCAGTTTTAGAAGTTTGGAATTTCGCGCTAGGGATATGGAGAAAGGAGAAGAGAAAAAAAGAAGGAGAAAAGGGGCAAATTCATGAAGATCGATAAAGATAGTTGGGATTTTCGCCAAGGACTTATTCCTATCAGGTATGTGAGGCTCTCATAATGTTGGGATCGTTCTCCCACGTGCCAAGCATATTATTTCAGTTTGGATTCATCCTAAAAGTTTTTGAATATTAATGATATTTGATGCCTATTTTCTTGAATTCATATATTATTCTTGAATTTGCCTGAGTTGAGAAGTTTCTAAGTTCGTTACATTGTGTTATAGAGTCGTTTCAATTATATTCTTAGATACATTTGTTGGATATCTTTATCTAAAAATATTTTAAGAAAAAGAATCGAGTTTGGGTGAATTGGGGAAGAAAAATGAATAAGATGTTTTGAGGGGCGAGATTTCAACATGGAGCGAAGAAGATGTTTTGAGGGGCGACATTTCAACATGGAGCGTGTCGCGCGACTTGTTCCCAGAATTGAAAATTTTGTTCCTCATCGCGGAACGGACACGAGGTTTTCTGCCTCAAAAAGATGTTTTCGGAATCAAATATTAATTATGCCTTTGCATCGCGGACCCACCTCCGAATCTTGATTTTCATTCTTTTCTCATGTTTAGCTATCTAAAATTATTCCTACATAACATAAGATCTTTCCAAACACATATCTTAATCCTTGAATCCATAATTTAAGTAAAAAATCAGTCGACAGTCAAGTCAAGAACAACTAAGATCAAGGTCAAGAGAAGTAAAGATTCAAGTAAGATAAGTTCATCTCAACTTTTCGTAAGTCTTTTACAAACGTTATAGTTGTTTGAAGATATAAGTTTTGAGTTTAGCAGAGAGTAAAATTGAAGTCTTTTCTTCAAAGAAGTATATGGGGAGTAAGTATTCCCAATGATTTATAAGGATGTTTTCACATTTAAATAAGAACGGAAATTGAGATTTCCAAAGAGTCTTCGGGCTAGTTTTTCATAATAGAGTAATAGCTTTCTAAATGAAGCAAGCAGGGAATCTGAAATATCTAAGATAGCCTTTGAGATAAGTTTTTGAGCTCTAATCTCAAATCACAGAAGAAGTATGCTTTGAAAGCATAAGAGCCAGCATATTTTGGGAGTAGTATTGAGCACGGAACTGGGGACGAGCATGAAGTCAGATAACTAACGTCTCCGTAAAACCATGTAGGAATAATGGGTAGAAAAGGGTCAATATTTTTAGATGAATCTTTTTCACAGTAGACTAGTACATCCATAAGGCAATTTAGGTCCTATACCTTTGGCAGGGTATAGGATGTGTTGACAGCGTGTGGTAGATCATTGTATCATCATTATAGCTCTTATGTAATGGTTGTCGATAAGATAAACTCCGTTGAAATTAATTGTATTTTTATATACATTAGTTTATTGTATTGTTATATACATTTTGGAGTTATGTTGTATCCTTGTATACACACAGAGTTGACATCATGTTTTAAACAACTTTTCTTTATATTACACTTGCTTTTAAATTACTTTACATTAAAATAAGTCAAGTTATGTTGAATTAAGTTGATCCACGTAAGTTCTTCATATTTCTTTTCAAGCCTATGTTGCATTAGCATTCCAAATCACATACTCGTACATTAAATGTACTGATGTCCGTTGGCCAACATCGTATTATGATGCAGATGATAGTAACGAGGATCGGCATCCAGCGCACAGTTGATTAAGTTGAGCACTCTAGAGTAGTTTGTGAGCCTCTATTTCATTAGGATGTTGTGGGGTTTGTCCGAACATCAATCTCAGTTATTTTAGAGGCTTCATAGATAGTCATAAAGTCACTTATGAGTCGTTTAGCTTTGTATTAAGATGATTTGCTATGATACTTGAGTAGCCATTTTGGCTAGTTGAATGCTTTCTTTTAAGACATTCTCAGTTTATTTCACAAGTTCTTTAGATAGATAATTCTTGTGTTTAAAGTCTTATGCTGAATAAGTAAGCTAGGCTTAGGGTTTGTTTGGGGCCAGCAATGATTTTCGAGTGCCAGCCACGTCCGGGGTATAGGCTCAGGGAGTGACAAACTTGGTATCATAGCACAGAGTTCAAGAGTCCTATGGAGTATATAATGTCATTTCTGTAGAGTTTTAGTTATCGGTGTGAAGCATGCGACATCTATAATTAGGAGGCTGTAACATTGATTAATTATCTCACTTCTTTCTCACTCTTTTTGTAGGTTAGAGTCTATCTCAAAAAAATTCCCTCTAATTTGTGCTTGTGCGTGTTTTCAGATAATCATACCTCCATGAAAAGTAGCAAGAGGTCATCCAGGTAGGAGGAATGTTGAGGAACACGGGGTACCCAATGCATCTTAAGTGCAAACCCAGTGAGAAGTTACTAATATCGAATTCATATAGGCAATTAGGATGATGAGTCAGGCTGTGACTAATCAGGTTTGTCAACAATGAGGAGCTCGACAAGAAGGGCTGACACTTTGAGGATTCATGACTTCTTGAGGATGAATCCCCTAAGTTTCACTGGTTTGATCACTACTGAGGATCCAAAGAACTTCACTGAGGAACTTAATATGGTATTTGAAGTTATGCATGTTGCTAATGCGGACAGGATTGAGCTAGCTGCACATGAACTCAAGGGTGTTGCTAGAAGTTTGTTTAATCAGTCGAAAGAGGGCAGGGATGAGGATGCACCACCGACGAGTTGGTCCTGTTTTGAGGAAGCTTTCTTGGCGCATTTATAAATTGAAAGAGGCCAAGGTACGCGAGCTCCTCACACTTAAGCTGGATTCTCTAAGTGTGCATATGTATGGGTTGAAGTTCACCCAACTATCTCGTTATGCTCCAGATATAATTAAGGACATGAGGAGTAGAATGAGCTTATTTGTTGGTGGGTTGGGCGACTGAGAAACCATACTTATTGGGGACATGGACATTTTGTGGTTTATGATCAATGTGCAACAAGTAGGGGAAGAAGAGCTGAGAGATAGAGAGGAGTTGAAGAACAAGAGGGTTAAGATAGGGAATGAGTCCGGGTAGCAGAAGAGTAATGCCAAACCGGTCATCCTTCCAATAGAAACAGAAGGATCCTGCTCCATCATCTTCTAGAGCACCTGCACCTAAGAACAAGGGTTAGTAGGATGGTCAGAATTCCAAATTTAAACCTGCCTATTCACAGGGTAGTGTGGCGCAAGGGGGTAGTAAGCCTCTTGCCTGTACAGAGTGTGGTAGGAACCACTCAGGTATTTGTCGTGAGGGCTCTAATTCTTATTTCAAGTATGGTCAAACTGGGTGTTTCATGCAAGAATGTCCAATGAACAAGCAGGGAAATGGTAATGGGGGCAATAGAGCCCAGTCTTCAGCAATTGCTCTACGAGACAGGGCTGCACCTAGAGGACCTTCTTTCGGTGATGGTGGAGGAACAAATCGCTTATATTCTCTCAAGAATCGCCAATTAAAAAAGGATTCGCCAGATGTTTTCACTGGTATGATTCAAGTCCTTGACTTTACTTTTTATACCTTGTTAGACCCAGGAGTGAGTTTATATTTGTAACTCCATATGTTTCTATGAACATTAACATTATTCCTGAGTAACTTAGTGAACCATTCAATGTTTCTACACTTGTTGGTGATTCCATTCTTGAGAGATATTCTATCATGATAGTCCCATTTTTGTTAATCACAAAAGTACCATGGCTGATATAATTGAGTTAAACATGGTAGATGTTGATGTCATATGGACTGTTTTCATTCCTGTTATGCCTCATTTGATTATAGAACTCGAGCAATCAAGTTTATGTTTCAAAATGAGCCAGTCTTAGAATGGAAAAGTAGTTCAAAAGTGCCTAAGGATCGTTTCATTTTGTACCTTAAAGCAAGGGAGTTAGTTTCTAAGGGGTGTGTCTATCACTTAGTCCGAGTTAATGACTCAATTGTTGAGGTACATCATATTCAGGCAGTTCCTGTAGTAGAAGAGTTTCCAGAAGTCTCTGTAGATGATCTTCCTGGAGCCCCTCCTAAAAGGGAGATAGACATCGGTATAGATCTTGTTCCAGATAATCGCCTTATCTATATTCCGCCATACAAAATGGCAACATCAGAGTTGAAAGAGTTAAAGAGCAATTGAAATACCTTTTATAGAAAGGCTTTATTCGACCAAGTGTCTCACCTTGGGTAGCTTCGGTCCTATTTATAAAAAAAAATGATGGTTCCCTTAGGATGTGTATCGACTATCGTTTGTTGAACAAGGTTACCATCAAGAATAAGTAGCCACTTCCTAGGATTAATGATCATTTTAATCAACTTCAGGGTTCTTGTTGGTTCTTGAAAATTCATCTCAGGTTGGGCTACCATTAATTAAAAGTTAGGGAATGTGATATTCCAAAGACAACGTTCAGAACCCGATATGTTCATTATGAGTTTTTAATGTCCTTTGGTTTAAAATGCACCAGCAGTGTTCATGGACCTTATGAATAGTGTCTTCAAACCTTATTTAGATATGATTGTTATCGTCTTCATTGATGACATACTAATCTATTAAAGGAATGAAGAATATCATGCTAGTCATTTTAGTATAGTTCTTCAGACATTGAAAGATAGAGAGTTGTATGTCAAGTTTTCTAAGTGTTAATTTTGGCTTGACTCGGTGGCATTCTTAATCCACATAGTGTCTGGAGAGGGAGTTAAAGTTTATACTCAATAAATTGAGGCAGTGCATAATTGGCGTAGACCTACATCTCCAACTGATATTAGGAGTTTCTTGGTCTTAGATGTCTATTCTAGTCGGTTTGTATAGGTGTTTTTGTAACATCTCGCAACTAGAAAGGGACTAGAAGTAAGTATAAAAATCTGAAATAGTTAATTTTGGAGAGTACAAGGAACTCTGGAAAATTTTGTGTAAGTTAAAAAGTGAGTTTTTGTCAACTGAAAACGATCATAAATCCTTGCTCCAGCTTAATTAGGTGTAGTTCTAGATATGGTTGGAAAACTCTTGGAAGTATCTTTCCAACGCTGCCAAGTTTGCGTGTTTTTGAGTTTATTTGAGTGAGTTATGCCTTACAGAAGTTGGGCTGTTAAATTGAGGAAAGTCTAATACGGATTTGGGAAGGGTAAATTATTATTTTACTTACATACTTATGTTAATTCGTTTTTAGAAATTTATTTGGGGTAAAACAAGATTTTTGGTCTAATTAGAAAAGTTAGAGTTCACTCTAGGGCTTGGAGAAAAGAGAAAAAGGGAGAAACAAGAAAAGGAAATCAAGAATCGCCAAGAACGTTCAAGCTTTGTGTGTGAATTTCGTCGGGGGTTATCCCTACAAGGTATGTGAGATCACATATCATTATTTTTGTTCACCCACGCGCAAATCATGAGTCAATTCAGCGAAATAATATTTGATTTGAAAAGAAATCCTTTGAGTTCTTGATAAAATTCATTTGAAGTCTTGAGGGTTGTTTAGTTGAAGTTTCTTAAATATTTGGTTCATGTTTCTGGTTAAAATTTTGGGTTGAATATATTGAATATTGAGGGTACTAATGATTTTGAGAGTTTGGGGATAGAACCATGGAAGTTTAGAGGGTTTAAAGATGAAAAACGACGGAGAAAAGTCACAAATTTTCTAGGCAAGGGCTGGGGCGCCGCACCTGCCAGAGCACCACAAAAGTTGCTTTGAACTTTGGCCTTTGGCGCTTCGTGTAACAGAAAGTTCTCTGAACTTTGAGGGTTGGCGCCCCGCGTCTCTCAGAGCATCAGGGACGCCAGATCTCCCCATTTCCCCCCATCTTTTCGTATTAGTTCCTTGGTGATGTGCGTATATTTCCTAGTTGATTTTAACACTCTAA
Organism: Solanum sitiens; assembly: GCA_016801875.1. Classification (NCBI taxonomy): domain Eukaryota; kingdom Viridiplantae; phylum Streptophyta; class Magnoliopsida; order Solanales; family Solanaceae; genus Solanum; species Solanum sitiens. The sequence continues at coordinate 700,976 of JABWTJ010000035.1, read as the reverse complement.
GGTACATCTAAACATCATGAGATCATGAACCTTGAATCCATAATCCAATTCAAGGAAGGTTAAGATCAAAGTCAATAGAAGTTAAGAAGCAAGTCAAAGCAAAGTTATAAAGTTTTCAAGAGTCTTTAACAATGTTTTAACCTTGTTTTAAGACTCCAGTTTTAAGTTAAGTAAAGGGTAAGGAGCTGAGTTCATTTCTTAAAAGAGTATATCGGGACTATGTGTTCCCAAAGAATAAATGTTTTCACATTCAAACAAGAAAGGAAACTAAGATTTTCAAAGAGTCTCTGAGCTAGTTTTCAGAAAAAGTAATCGCTTTCTAAATAAAGCTAGAGGATACATTGATTTCCAAGGTAGCCATTGAGCTAAGTATTTGGAGCACTAATCTCAAATCACAGAAGAAGTATGTTTTCAAAACATAAGAGCTAGTATATTTTGGAGTAGTATTGAGCACCGATAAAGGGGAGAGTTAAGACAACTCACAACCCCCATAAACCATGTAGCCACCATGGGTAGAAAAGGTTCATACTTTTTAGATGATTTCTTCAGTGATTTTTAAAATAGACTAGTTGATCCACTTAGTAGTTCAGGTTCTATACTAATGGCAAGATATAGGACGACCCTGGCAGCGTGAGGCAACATGTTGTATCATCACTATAGCTCTTAAGTGATGGTTGTTGGTAAGAGAAACTCTCACAGAGGTTAAATATATTTTATATACACAGTTATTTGTATTTCTACATACATCACAGAGTTATATTGTATCTTTGCATACATACAGAGTGGACATCATATTTTAAACAACTTTTCCTTATTCATTTAGATTGTAAACGTTTATAACATGAGTTACCATTTTTCAAAAGTTATTACTTTAATTTATCTTTTCATGAGTTTTATCTATTGTGTTTAAGTCGTTCCCTGAGTAAGTAAGTCTAGACAAGGTTTCCCTTAAGGCCAGCAACGGTCAACGAGTGTCAGTCCCGCTCAAGGTGTAGGCTCGGTGCGTGACCGTTTTCCTCTATATCATCTCCTTTGACCAAGTTAAATTAGAAAACAATGAAGTTAAAATGGTTTGAAGCTTGTGAGAAAAACATTCAGGAGTTGAAGAAGCAGTTGACTACTTCCCCAGTTTTGGAATTACTCAAAGATACTCAATTCTGTGTGGTGTATTGTGATGCATCTAAAGTTTTTTTGGGTTGTGTTCTAATGCAGAATAAAAAAGTTATAGCTTATGCCCCAAGACAGTTGAAAGTTCATGAGAAGAATTATCCAACTCATGACTTAGAGTTGGTTGTTGTAGTATTCGCCTTGAAGATATGGCGTCACTATTTGTATGGGGTTCATGTGTTTACTCAAAGAGAGCTTAATATCAGACAAAGGAGGTGGTAAGAATTGCTCAAGGATTACGACATGAACATTCTTCACCACCCAAATAAGGATAATGTGGTTGTTGATGCCTTAAGCAGGTTGTCTATGGTTAGTACCGCCCTTCTTGAAGGAAAGAAGAAATAACTAGCAAAAGAAGTGCATAGACTTGCACGCTTAGGAATCTGACTCATGGATTCCACCGAAGGAAGACTAGTGGTGACGAATAGGGCTGGATCATCATTAGTGTCAGAAATGAAAGAGAAGCAAGACTAAGATTCCATTTTGCTTTAGTTGAAGGCATATTTTCATAAGCAAAAAGTATTAGCTTTTGAAAAAAGGGGAGATGGTGTATTGAGGTACCAAGGTAGATTATGTGTACCAATGGTGGATGGACTCCTAGAGAGGATCATGGAGGAAGCTTATATCTCCAAATATCCCATTCGTTCGGGTTTCAAAAATATGTATCGTGACTTGAGAGAAGTTTATTGGTGGAATAGTATGAAGAAGGGCATTTCTGAAGTTGTTGCAAAGTACCCGAATTTCCAATGAGTTAAAGTAGAGCATCAATGGCCCGGTGGTTTGGCTCAGAATATAGATATTCCGGAATGGAAGTGGGGGATCATTAATATGGACTTCATCATAGGTTTACCAAGATCTCGCAGGCAGCATGATTTTATTTTGGTTATTACCGGTATAATAACAAAATCAGACCACTTTTTTGCCGGTAAAGATTACTTATTTGACAGAAGATTATGCTAAGTGATATATTGAAGAGGTGGTAAGACTTCATGGATTCCTACTCTCTATAATTTCTGATAGAGGTGCATAATTTACTGCACAATTCTGGAAATCTTTTTAGAAAGGTTTAGGTTCAAAGGTGAACTTAAGTACTGCCTTTCATCCTCAGACTGATGGGCAAACAAAGAGCACTATCCAGACCTTAGAAGATATGTTGAGGGCTTGTGTGATTGATTTCAAGGGAATTGAGATGATCACCTACCCCTCATTGAGTTTTCTTATAACAATAATTACCATTATAGTATCTAAATGGCTCCATATGAAGCTCTTTATGGTAGAAGATACAGATCTCCTATTGGATGGTTTGAAGTTGGTAAAGCAGGGTTTATAGGACCAGATTTAGTTCACCAAGCTATGGAGAAGATGAAAGTGATTCAAGAGAGGTTGGAAACGGCACAGAGTCGTCAGAAATCCTATACGGATGTCACGAGAAGGGCATCAGAGTTCAAAGTAGATGATTGCGTATATCTAAATGTTTCACCCATGAAGGGTGTTATGAGGTTTAGTAAGAAGGGGAAACTTAGTCCCCGTTATATTGTACCTTATAGAATATCCAAGAGAATTGAGAATGTATATTCTGAGATGGAGCTACCACAAGAGTTAGAAGCGATTCATCCGGTATTTCATGTCTCCATGTTGAAGAAGTGCATGGGCGATCCTTCATTGATCATACCAACTGAAAATATCGGGATCAAGGATAGCTTATCCTATGAAGAGATTCAGATTCAGATTTTGGATCGCCAAGTTCAAAAGTTGAGGAAAAAAGAAGCTGCATCAGACAAAGTCCTTGGGAGAAACCAATTTGTTGAAGAATCTACTTGGGTAGCTGAGGAGGATATGAAAAAGAGATATCCAAATCTCTTTGAATCAAGATAAGATGCATACCAAGGTTCTAATTTTCTTCTTTATAGTATCTAAATTATGAGAAAGCATGTTGTTTGTTTACATTTGCTTGTTGGGTGTTTGAACTTGATGTAACTACCCTTAGCGTAGTAAATGAAATCTCATTCGAGGGCGAATGTTCCAAAGGGGGAGATATTTTAACATCTCCCTTCTAGATAAAACTAGACGAAAGTGTAAAATCTTGAAATAGTTACTTTGGAAAGTATAAGAAAATCTGGAAAATATAAAGTAAGTAGAAAGTAAGTTGTGGGTTAACTTCGAACGACCATAACTTCTAGCTCAGGCTGATTTAGGTGTTGGTCCAGATATGGTTGGAAAACTCTTGGAATGGTATTTCCAACTCCGCAAAAGTTTTTGCGTTTCTGAGTCTGTATTAGTGAGTTATGCCCTTCGGAAGTTGGGCTATTAGATTAAAGAAATGTCCAAATTTGTGATTTTAAGCGGTATTAGTCCTTTCACTACCCTATTATTTTAATCCATTATTAGGAGTTTAATATTGGGTAAAATCAGAACTTAGTCAGTTTTAGAAGTTTGGAATTTCACGGTAGGGCTAAGGAGAAATGAGAAGAGAAAAGATATGGAGAAAACAAGTTGATTCATCAAGATCGATCAAGATAGTTGGGATTTTCACCAAGGAATTATTCCTATTAGGTATGTGAGGCTCTTATAACGTTGGTATCGTTCTCCCACATGGAAAGTATAATATTTCAGTTTGGATTCATCCTAAAAGTGTTTGAGTATGATGATCTTGATTCCTATATTCTTGAATTCATATGTTATTCTTTAACTTGCGTGAGTTGGGAAGTTTTTTGAGTTCGTTACATCGTGTCATAGAGTTGTTTTGAGTTCGATTCTTAGGTATATTTGCTAGGTATCTGTATCTAAAAGTGATTTAAGAAAAAAGAACCGAGTTTGGGTGAATTGGGGAAGAAAATGAAGAAGAAATTTCGACGGGCGAAATTTGAACATGGGAGCGCGTCCCGCGACTTGTTCTTAGAATTGAAAATTCGGCTTCGCTTTGCGAAGCTTACATGAGGTTTTCTACCTCAAAAAGATATTTTCCGATCCAAGATTTAATTATGCCTCCGCGTCGCAATCCAACCTCCAAATCTTGATTTTAAGTCTTCTCTCATATTTAGCTATCTAAAATAATTCCTAAATAACATGAGATCTTTCCAAACACAAATCTTAATCCTTGAATCCATAATTCATGTCAAGGGTTAGTTCACAGTCAAGTCGAGAACAACTAAGATCAAGGTCAAGAGAAGTATAGAGTAAAGTAATATAAGTTCATTTCAAGTTTTTATAAGTATTTTACAAAGTTTTAACTTTGTTTTAGACTTAAGTTTTGAGTTCAGTATAGAGTAAAGTTGAAGTCTTTTCTTCAAAGAAGTATATGGGGATTAAGTATGCCCAAAGAGGAATAAATATGTTTTCACATTTAAATAATAACGGAAACTGAGATTTCCAAAGAGCTTTTGGGCTAGTTTTATAGAAAAGATTCGCAGCTTTATAAATGAAACAAGTAGGGAAACACAGATTTCCAAGATAGCCTTTGAGCTATATTTTTAAGCTTTGATCTCAAATCATAGAAGAAGTATGTTTTAAAAACATAAGAGCCAGTATATTTTGGGAGTAATATTGAGCACCGAACTGGGAACGAGCATGAGTTCAGATAACTCACGTCTCCATAAACCATGTAGCCTCCATGGGTAGAAAAGGGTCATATTTGTTAGATGAATACTTTTAACAGTAGACTAGTGGATCCATTAGGTAGTTCAGGTCCTATATCATTGGTTGGGTATATGATGCGCTGGCTATGTGAGATAGATCGTGTATCATCACTATAACTCTTACGTGATGGTTGTTGGTTAGAGAAACTCCCTCAGAAGTTTATTATATTTTTATATACATTAGTTTATTGTATTTTTATAGACATATCATAGTTATGTTGGATCCTTGTATACACACAGAGTTGACATCATGTTTTAAACATTTTTTCTTTATAATGCACTTGCTTATAAATTGGTTCATATTGAAATGAATAATGTTATGTTTAGTTAAGTAAAGTCAGGTAAGTTCTTCATATTTCTTTTCAATCCTATGTTGTATTAGCATTCCAACTCGCATACTCGCACATTCAATGTACTGATGTCATTTGGCATGTATGGTATTATGATGCAGACACAGGTAACGAGGATAGACATCTAGCGCACCGCTGATCCAATTGAGCACTCCAAAATAAATTGGTGAGCCTCCTTGCATTCCGTAGGACTCTTTTATTAGATTTCTAGTTTAGTTCATTAGGATTTTGTGGGGTTTGTTCCAACATCCATCTCAGTTGTTTTAGAGGTTTCATAGATAGTTAGATAGTCAGTTATGAGTCTTCTTAGCTTTGTATTTCTGATGTTTTGCAATGAGACTTGAGTAGGTATTTTGGCCAGTTAAATGATTTCTTTTAAGACATTCTCAGTTTATTTAAAAAGTTCTTTATATATACTAGTCTTGTATTTTAAGTCTTCCGCTGAGTAAGTAAGCCAGACAAAGGGTTCTCTTTGGGCTAGTAATGGTCTTCGAGTGTTAGCCACGCCAGGGGGTGTACGCTCAGGGCATGACAATTGACTACTAATTTTTCACCTTTTCTGGTGAGAGCATTCAATTTCTCACCTTATTGTAATCTCCTCCTTAATTTTTCCCTTTTCCGACCCCTAATTTTTAAAACAGTAATATATTAATGAATATCATGTATTATCACATCAAAGAAGAGTGTGGTGTGATATAAAGTTGTTAGTTGGACATTACAGAAAGAATAATAATAATGAAAGAAACATTAGTTGTTTATCCGGGATGGACACATCCATTATTAAACTTAAGTTCAATAATTCCAGAATATGAGAAGATTGTTTACTAAATTATACATATCTTAAGAGTTTAACGTCGAAAAGTTTTTTATACAGGTTGGACACATTAAACAAATAATGTCAAGTTGTCCTCAATTGGAATGATTGAATCTTAGTGATTCCAATTAAGGACAATTTGACATTATTTGTTTAATGTGTTCATCTCAGAGAAACAAACATTCCAGTGTTAAACTCTTTAGAGATGTCCAATTTAGTACGCATTCTTCTATTGTTCTGCAATTATTGCAGTTGATTTTTATAATCGATGAACTACTACAAAGAACTTCAGGCAAGTTGTAGGGTTTGTAATGATGCCCAATTGGATAAGAAGTTCTATAACATATATTCAAGCGTAAATCCTTCACTTTCTTATTCACAACAAATACAATAAACATGTCAATTACGGGAAAATAAGAAACAACATCATCACATTTGAACATAAAGTTTGACTAAACTTTTTAATGGTAGAGCAGCTAAGGAGAGGCAGTACACTATCCGTTAAGGAAATAAATTTGTGCACTGCCAAGATTAATAATGACTGCAATTGATCCACCACGATCATCTTATCGGGGATCGGTATTCACTCGAAGGTGATACATGTTGCTTCGAAATTTGTACTCCATATATTTAACATTTAACAATTTCTGGGATTTTAAGCATATGAAACTTAAGCTCAGGGACTTGTCATCTTGGAACCATACAGATTTTGATCTCTACTGTGATGAATTAGATGAAATGAATGAAAACATAGAGAAAGATCATTTGGCAAGCGTTGTTTGTGCTGATGAGGTAATATTGTCATCCTGGTTTACAAAGGTCAGTTATCAGTCCCAACTGTCTTCAAATCTTTTTGTGTTGATTGTGTATAAAGCTTTTGTTTTCTACCTATCAACTTGATTGTACATGGGGGTCATGATTTTTTTAATTAACCTAATTAATTATCTATAGATTCACTTCCTTTTAATTAACTCATATAGTTTTAATTTAGTTCGTGAGGTTATATATTAGTTCCTTTTATTTATCTAAGCTATAAGGTGTTACAAGGATGCAAAATCACTATTGGTTTAGTTTGTAAGCCTTGTAAATTAATGTACTTACCTTTATTCTGCCTCATGCTTCTATTCAGGCGATTTCCAGTTTGATGTTGGAAGAGGTAGACATCTCCTTACTGTTGCTGAAATGCAGATGGTTGGCAATACGTTCTTGTATTTCAAAACTTTCCTTCACCTACAAAACCTCTTAAGGTCAACTCGTAATTTGAAAAATCTAATTATATTTTGTGATATGCCGCTATGTTTTCAATTGCCAGTATATTTATTTCAAATGTATATTATCCCTTATAGCTTCAACGACTTCAATTTCGTAACTATAGTTGTTAAGATTACAACCTAACCCGATTTGTCCTTGTTATCTATTTGTAGTAACGTTCTATTATTAGGTCTAAGACATTGATTTTCTGGAAGCCAAGTATGTCTTGTTCTACCAAAACAATTCAAAGTTTCCTTACAAAAATTGAAGAATTTCAAGGTTATGCCATTTTGTAGTCGTACGTGTAGTTTTGACGCAAAAAAACTCCATCTATTCTTGAATTTCTTACTCCAGCATGCAATAAATCCGAGTATCTAATTATAGTACCACTACATAAGGACACCAACAATTGTTCTACTAATACCTCAAATCTAATGAAGCATTTGTTAGCTTTTCCAACAAGTGCAATTATTTCCTTCGAACCAATTAGTCATAATGGTTTCTATTCCTAGTTTGTTGCTCTTATTGTTGTTGCCATTTGGTATGTTTTAATGAGGATAACTTCGTATGAAAATAAAATTATTTTCCCGTCATTAATTAGAACAAATAACAATTGATCGTCCCTTAATTTATGGTTTTTGTTCATAAAAAGGAGAGCTAGTTTGCATCTCTCTATACAATGATGGAATCAACCTTCAGGTTTACCTTGTTAAAACAAATACATTTAAGGCAATCCAACTCAGTAGGACCAGCAAAGAATGTGGTCCAGGTTATGGTACTACTTTTCTCTTAGCAAGAAGTCTCCGGATCTAGCTTTGGGTATATAAAAATCTTTGGTAGGAGTGTTACCCAAAAACTGGCCCTAAAGGAGGCAAAGAATCATTTAGACTTCCAATGTGGATAACAAACACCCTACAAAATAAAAAAAATAAAAAGATAAATTTAAAAGCTATTTTTATGAAATTTAGCTATCTCGTGCAAGGCACGTGCTTTAAGTATTGAGATGCAATTAAAGCAAAGATGATTAAGCCTAATAGTAATATATTTATGTTTCATCATATGTTACATTTAGTTTGCAGATCATTTTACTTAGAGTTTGGATGAAAGGGTAAGTCTTTTTTAATTTATCTCTAAGTCTGAGGCTGTGGAAGCAGAACCACAAACTTCTTGTTCGAAGATCCACCCGTAGTTCGACTACCTGAGAAATGGAAGGAGTCGATCTCTAATAAAATAACAATGCAACCGTTACAATAAGTGTTGCTAAATGACACAGAAAGAAACAAATTGCATTACAACATAAATGTTAGGAAAGTAAATTTCCAAAATGATAGATGTGTTAGTTGAGTATTTCACCAGTGGTGATGCTGAAATGCACCAAAAGAAGTGTTGGTATCTAGAAATTAAACCCAGCTCCAACAGAAGATGATAGACGAGTCGACTACCTGAAATCAACTTTCACAAAGAAGGATAAGACAATTATATCCTAATCCATTATAATTGTCCATTTGTTGTATGATGGATTAAATCACATCTCTTTAATTTTTACTGCTGTAAATAGTTTTTTGTATGTAGTTTATAGTGAGCATCACTTACACACGTTAAAAACAAGGATAAGTTCAGCAGTAGTGAAGCAGTTATCTTCTCCACATTTTGAAATGTTTGTTACAAGGCAGGCAATAGAAACTGGACAGATGATTGGTTGTCTTCTCTTAGCTTTGATTATAAATTCTTGTACAGTGCATGATCAGAAATACAACAAATATTTTCCACCGTAAGAGAAGTCAAGAAGAATATCGGTAGAAGCAATTTTTTATCGATGTCTTCACATTTCATTTGTAAGACTAGAAATAAAAGATACATAAAGCAGTAAATCCACGACTAGTAGATTCCTAACTCACTAAATTTCTCCTAAATAATAGGATGGCTAACAACTAATTGATTAAGTCTTATGTAATACAAAACAGTAAAAGTCAAATTAATTGCAGTTGAAAAAGCAAATTCCTAACACTCTTCTTCGCTTTGGAATCTTCAAACTCCAATTTAGTGTCTGAGATGCTGAAAATTGCATAATGGTAAAGGCTTAGTGAATATATCATCTAATTATTCTTCCGACTTGCAGTAGATAAGTGTTATATCTCTATCTTTTTGCACTTCTCTCAAGAAAAATATCTTGATTTGAAGTGCTTAGTTCTTCCATGAAGCACAAGATTGTGAGATATTGCTATTGCTCCTTCAGTAATGTCCACGAACATTTTGATGTTTCCAGTTGGTTCCATATGCAAATCAACCATAATTTTCTTCAGCCACAATGCTAGATTTAGTGCTGCTGCAGCTGCAACAAACACAACTTCGATAGTAGATTGAGCTACAATATCCTGTTTCCTACAACTCCATGAGAAATTCCAGAACCAAGACTAAAACAGTACCCTGAAGTACTTTTTGCGTCATCCTCGGAACTTCCCTAATCAATGTCGGAATACCCACAAAGCTTCACAGGTTGACTCTTTCAAACCTTGACTCCACAGGTGATGGTTCCTTTGATGTATCACACAATTCTTTTGGCTGCCTCTAAATGTACTTCACTAGGAAAATTCTTGTATCCTCAAAAAAAAACATAAAACATACAATATATCGGATCTTGTTGTTGTAGGATACATTAAACACCCAATGAAACTTTTGAAGTGTGTCTTCTCTATCTTTTCAGCTCCATCATCTTTACTTAGTGTCACGTCCGGAGCCTACACTCTGGACGTGGCCGGCACCCAATGACCATTGTTGGTCTTTTCCGTATCCTTGGCCTATTTTACTTAACTCGACAGAAGACTTAACTTAACTCAATTATGAGATAAGAACATTCTTAAAAGAAATACTTAAAACATAATAGTCTAGCCAAAATGACACTAAAATTCTTACAGCAAAGCATCTGCAATTTAAAGAAGAGACTCAAACTGACTATCTGACTGTCTATGAAGCCTCTAAACATCCTATGATGAATTTTGGGACAGACCCCACAACAATCTAAATTTTAAAGACTGGAAAGCATAAAAAAGATCCTCCTAAATGCAAGGAGTCTCACCACTGACTCTGAGTGCTCAAAGTGGATCAATGATGCGCTGGATGCTGATCTTGGTTACCTGCGTCTGCATCATAAAACGATGCAGGCCAACTGACATCAGTACATTGAATGTATGATAATGTGAGTTGGAATGCTAAACAACGACTTAAGTTTGATGGGAATAAGATGAACTTACCTTGGCCCTACTCAACTCATGAAATAATCTACGTAATGTATATATATAAAGCAATATAAAACACATGCGATATATATAAAGCTTGTAAAATAGTAACGCAACTTAGTTCATAAAAGAAAATTGCAATAGCAAACTCAACTTTACTTATATATGAAAGTGATATAGTTCTTTAAGAGTTTCTTTAAGCGACACCCACCAATATGAGCCTAAGTGGTGATAAACCGTCTCACACACGCTGCCAAAAGTATCCTATACTTTGCCTTCGGATAAAAAATCCTCAACCTAGTGGATCCACTGGCTAAACTTACATGATCATCTAAAAAGTATGACCCATTAATACCCATGATGGCTACATGGTTTACATAGAGATTGAGTTAATATGAACTCTCATCCCAACATCGGTGCTTAATACTATTCCCAAAATATATTTTACCTCATGCTTTTAAAATAACCATTTTCCTCTAGGCTGAGATAATTTTTCAACCATTTTTATCTTTAAAAATCCCTCTTGGAATCAATGTTCCTTTTCTTGCTCTAAACTCTTTTGGAAATCTTCGTTTCCTCTTTAACATAAATGTGAAAACATTTATAAACTTTTAGGGAGTTCTTACCTCCCTTATAACTTTTGAGAAATGAACTCAACTCTTAGTCCTTGCTTAATTTGAACTTAATTCTTAGAGAATACTTAGTTCCCTTAAAACTTTGAAGAATTTAACTCAACTCTTTACTTTTCTTTAACTTGAAACTTGAGCATTAAAACGAAGTTAAAACGTTTAAATAAGACTCTTGGAAGCTTTAAGAAACTTTACTTTACTTACTTCTTATCTTTAAACTTAACTCCTTAACTTACTTGACTTTGATCCTAACTTTCCTTGAATTAAATTATGGATTCAAGGTTTATGATTTCATGTTTTGGATGATTTCATGATGTTTAGATGTACCTTAGAGTGTTTGAATCAACCAAGGAACGTGGGTACATCACTTAAGAACTAGTACAAAAAGATAGGGGAAGAATGATATCTCTAGGTGACCCTAGTGCTCTGAGAAGCGCAGAGAGCCAGATCCTGACGGACACAGTCTGTCCTGAGGGGCTCTGGTTGGTGCGGCGCCCCAGGGCCTGTCAGACGGGATTTCTGACTTTTTATCTCCAATTTTCAATTCTAAACTTCCTAAACTTCCATTGATATTTCCCCAAACACTTAGGATCACTAATATTCTCAATACCAATATATTAGACTCGTAAAACAGCCCGGAAACACGAATCAAAACAATTAAAGGTATGCTACAACTCAACCAATAAGAATTCAACCATTGTTCATCAAGAACTTCAATGTTCATCATTCAATCTACACTAAACTTGCTGAACTGAATCAAATTGGTGTGTGGGTGGAAGAACCCAACACATAAAGGTCTCACTTACCTTAAAGGGATCACCCCCGACGAATTCCACTCAACAATCTTGGCGTTCTTGAAGAATTCTTGATCTTCCTCTTCTCTTCTCTTTTCTCCCATGCCCTAAGCGTTTTCAACTTTTATAAAACTGAATTAAGACTTTTTTTACCCCTAATAAACCCTTAAAATGAATTAGTAAATAGTAGGGTGAAAAGACTACTTTAACCTTACTAAAATCCGGATTGGACTTTCCTCAGTCCAACAGACCAACTTTCAAAAGGCATATCTCCCTCATACGTTATTGAAAATGAGCAAATTTGGCGTCGTTGGAAAGATCTTCCCAAGGGTTTTCCATCCATATATAGAACTTCCCCTAACTTCACCTAAGCTAGAAGTATGGTAGTTTGAAATGACCAAAACTCACTTTTTAAATTTAGGATCTTTTCCAGATTTTTCCTATTCTTTCCAAAAATAACTATTCTTAGTTTCTTGGTTTAATCCTAGCTATTTCGAGTTACGAGATCTTACACTTTATTTCTCTTTTTGGTTCATGGGAGTACTTATCTCTTTAATGCAATGTTGTAAAATGTCAATCATAGATATATATAAGGGGACCCTCACCCCAGTGACGTGGCGGAACCACAAGCCTTTATTCTCCTTCTAATATCTAAATTTCAAAAATACCCTCCTCAATTCTCCAATTTTTTAAATACCCAAGAAACTCTTCCCCTCCAAAGAGTCATATCCCTAACTAAACAACATCTCCTTGCCTTACCAACGTGCCTCTTTTATACCGTCCCCACATTATTATAAAATACTCCTAAATCAAAACTCACTCCTTACATTGCTGCAACTTTGCCTACAGAGAATCTCAAATTCCCTCAGTTGCTTCCAACTGCTACACTCATTCCCCCCTTCTTCTAATATGCACGCACTCTCACTGCCTGATTTTGCATGCCACAAGGATTTCAATCTAACCCCCACTCAAACAAGGTAAACATTGTTACATTTTTCATTCTCGCTTTACATTCGCCTTATCGTTTCTTGGTACAATAGTTCTTCCTCTTGCGCTTCATATTTTCAACCCCTATGTTTTCAATAATCAATCTCCCTTACATTTGTAATTTGTCTCCAACCAGGACTGACGCAAATGTATTGCTTGCTTCTAAGGACCCTAAGGATTTAAAACAAACCCCGCCCAATCCAGGAACACATTAATTCATTTCCAGTCACCTGTTACGCCTGCGCTAGCGCTACTCTATATAATGGTGCCTCCTCATGCGCTTCATATTTTCATACTCTATTTTATTTTAATCAGTTTCGTAACAAATTGTGTTTATTATTTTTTCCCTTTTATTTTTTAATAACCAAACTCCTCCACTATTCTACTTTGTCTCTTCCCAGGACTGCTTACATTGACGCAACTGTATACGCTGCTTCTATGGACTTAACGGATTTAAAACAAACCCCCGCCCAATACAGGTATACATTCATACATTTTCCATTCACCCGTTACGCCTGTGATATCGTTACTCTGTACAATGGTGCCTACTCGTGTGTCTCATTTTTTCATACCCTGTTTCACCCAGTTTGTCGCCCACCAGGACACTTGCTATTGTCGCAAATCAACTATCTGATCTGGAACCAACGGAATATACAAAACTCCAGGTATACATACATAAGTTTAACTTGCATCATTCATTGGATGTCTAACCCTCACACCCTTCCCCTTAATTTCATTCACCCTTTAAATCATAAAGCAATTTCTCAAATCTATACATACGAAAGCATATAAGAATGCTAAAAGAACGGCATCCAGCCCTTCAAATCTACCCCCTCCTACGGAACTGTCAGTTAACTCCCACATTATAACTTCTGCTTCTTTATTTTTGCTTCTTTGATGTTGGTCACATTTAATATTGTCTCCTTTTTACGTCTTAAACAGAACTACCTCCAAATCCCGTGGAATGGGCATATGCGCACCTATCAAAATTGAGAATCACCTACTTGCGGCGACAACACGCGCACATAAGGGCCTTCATTCATTCCACAAACCTGGAAGAACCATCAGGAGCAAATTAGCAATGGTTGCGGAACCAATGCCTTATGTTTTAATACATTAACTTGGTTAACATTGGAAGTGTAGTGACAATGTCAATTTATTTTGAACAACTCACTTTCTATTATCTTTGTATTATGTTACAACTGTATTTTTAATGATATATATCCTTAAGTAGATCTTTTGTTCCTTAAAGACGCTGTTACAAAGCAAATTTAATTTATGTCACAAACTTGTGTACTTCCTCCGACATCATCTTAGCAGAATCTGTAGCCCAAATTATTAAATGAAGTATTATTTGATGTAAATGTCAATGTTAACCCGCTATAGAATACTTTGATGAATAATCCTTTCATACCATTCTACTTTTCGTTGACGTGATCCTTTCATAGTGCCCATTAGCGCGCGTAACATTCCAAACTTTGTCGGCATAAAAAAACTTTCTACATCGGCATCTACAAATTTCTGAGCGCAAAACAGGCTACACAGAAGAATTTTTCTTTGAATAAGTTCTTTGACATTTACGCCATCACATTTCTACCCTTTACCTTCCAATTCCTCGCCCGTACCCCCGAGATCTCTTAGCATTGACAGTGTTGTGGCCCGATAATATGTCAAGGTTTGACTTTCGTATGGAAGTATGTGTTGTTCATGTTGTATTCCTAACATACTTAGAATAAAACTTTGAAGAACTTGGTAAGACAACAAAGTTTAAGAACATTTTCACAACTAGAAAATTAAAACTAGTAGATATACTAGAATCAGAAACAAATTAGAAAAACAAATATGAAATATTTTTCTTAAAGAAGAATTGTTGTTAATTTGTGTTTAAAGAATCTTACTGATTCCAACAAACTTTGCAGAAAAACAAAGTTATCAAAGTTTAATAAACCGGTGAAGAACAGAAGAACATAAATTAATTCACAAATCTAAAATTTGTAACACATACCAGAATTTGGAAAAACAGGAAGAAGATCAAGCCCACTGAATGCACAGTGTCCCCTTAAGGAAATTATGCCCCTCTAGTATCCGAGGTTTGATTTGGAATATGTCCTCCCATGGTAGAATGATCTCAATTACCAGTGTATTGATACCCAAAACGCTGGTGTCAGCGAGCCACTCAACAGCAATAAAGTACACTTAGAATAGTAGATTTAGTAGGAGAAGAAGAAGTCCATAAATTCTATATTTAAAATGAAAGGAAATCCCTCAATTTATAGAAAACAAAGGGTAGTGCGAAAAGGTTCTTATTGTGCCTTACCGGAAAGGTCACAAACCTTTGGAAAAGTCACTATCTTTCGGAAAGGTCGTCACCTTTCATAAAAGTCACAACTTTCCATAAAAGTCACAACTTTTCATAAAAGTCGCAACCTTTCATTAAAGTCACAACTCTTCATAAAAGTCGCAACTCTTCATTTTCCATTCACACCTTTTAAAACCCAACAATCCCCCGCATTAATGGGAATGACTCCAAGACAAAGAAACGGACAATTATGAGTACTTTACAAGCAAGAATTAATTGCATCTGGATAAGTAGGTTTCCCCTTGGACTTTCCATAGTGAACATATGTCGGATATACTCGGTCAATCGGTAGATGCGATATCTTTGAACCGTCGAGCTTTGGTGTATACCTAGACAACCATATGTCACACAATTAACCCTTTACCATTTATGGTTCTTATGGTTGTGTTCCTTTCAGCCATGAACACCTCCTCGTTTCATGAGTGTATAGAAAAATGGGTTTTTGACAGTCATCTTCTTCGAAGCGGCTTACACTTCACACTCACATAGGTGATTTCTAACCGTGTTATCGCGTAGATACACTATTTGGTCAACTCTGCCAAACTTAGCAAATCATTAAAACCATTAAGCTTTATTAACTCATTAACAAGCCTTAATGTTGTATCCTTGTCCCTGATCATTGTCTTCATCATGAGAATGGATTGAGTTTGTTGACAATGTCGAACCGCCATTCACAACTTTGTTTTTCTCCTTGAATCTAGATCTTGGGATCTGCAGTATGCTAGATAGAGTTACTGCCATGATAACTTGTCCTAAGCCGTAAATCCATTCTCTTAGATGATCTTTCAACTTTCTCTCTAGTTAGACCTTTTTTAAGTGGATCCGACACATTATCCTTTGACTTTACATAGTCAATTCTGATAATTTCACTAGAGAGTAGTTTTCTAACGGTATCATGTCTATGTCATTTATGACGAGACTTTCCGTTATACGTCATGCTCCATGCCCTACCTATTGCATCTTGACTATCAAAGTGTATGCATACCAATGCCAATGGTTTGGGCCAGAATAGAATATCTATCAAGAAATTCCGGAGTCATTCAACTTATTCACCGACCTTATCTAGAGCACCTAGCTCAGAAATCATTGTAGAGCTAGCGATACATGTCTCTTTTGAAATATTTCCAAGAGACTGCTCCTCTACCAATAGTAAATACATATCCACTTGTGGATTTTACTTTATTTATCCGATGATCCAATTTGCATCACTATATCCATTCAATACTGCTAGACATTGTTATAATTCAAGGCATAGTTTTAAGTATTATTTTAAATACTCCAACACTCTATTTATTGCCATCTAATGAGTTTATTTGGGATCACTTGTGAACCGACTAAGTGTATAATAGCAAATGCTATATCTGATCGCGTACACTTCATGATATACATCATACTTCCCAATACTCTAGCACAATCCAATTGTGAGTCACTTTTGCTTTCACTATTTTGAAATGCAAAGCTCACATTTATTGGAGAATTGACAATATTGACATCCAAATATTTGAACTAGTCAAGTACCTTTTGAACGCAATGAGACAGTGAAAATGCTAAACATTATGGAGTTCTAAGGATTCTTATATCTAAGATCGCATCAGCAACTTCAATATTTTTCATTCCAAACTTGCTTTCTAGCATACGTTTAGTAGCATTTATGTCATTAGTGTCTCTATTAATGATCAACATATCACCAATATAGAAACAAACAATGACCTTCTGATTTTAATGTGAAAACATTTATCACTTCCATCATTCTTAAATCCATTTGCCAACATGGTTTTTGGTCAAATTTCTTATGTCATTGTTTGGGTGCTTGCTTAGTCCATAATGTGACTTAACAAGTTTGCACACTTTCTTTTATTTACCAGGAACCACAAAACTCTCGGGTTGTTCCATGTAAATTTCTTCCTCCAATTCTACATTTAAGAAAGTTCTTTTCACATTCATTTGATGAATTTGGAGGTCATATACCACAACTAATAATTTTAGCATCCGAATGGATGTAATTCTAGTTACTAACGAGTATATATATTGACAAGATCAAAACCTTGTTTTTGTCTAAAGCCTTTGACACAAAGTCTTGCTCTATATTTGTCAACAGTTCTATCCACTTTCATTTTTCTTTTGAGAATTCACTTTGAACCCAAAAGTTTATTTCCTGGAGGAAGATCAACGAACTTCCAATAAGATTGCTCAAGATTGAACCAATCTCACTATTGACACCATTTGTCCAAAAGGATGAGTCTACATAAGACACAAGAAATGTTACAAAATCATATTTGAAGGAAGTATATGTCCCTTGACATATACTACGCCTCTAAATCTCTTTATTAAGTACATTCTCCTTTTGTTTTTTTTCCAAGGTCGTTTAGACCTTTCACTAGACTACTAAAGTCTAATTTTACAGTTCACAATCTTAGGTCCTATTTCAATCTTTTTATGAATAGGAACTTGGACTTTGGCTCGACGCCCCCACACTTTGAAATATTTCAAGTTGGATTTCCTTCCTTTCCATTTCTCATATGGAATAGATTGTGTCCTGAACAAAAAAACTTTATCAAAAGACAAAACTTTTTTTTTATTCCCTTTTGCAGTAAGGATAGTTCCTCCACAAAAGTTTTGTGGTCAACCCGAACTTATAAATAATGCATCCATCATTTCTTTCAACGTTCAGTTTTTCATTAGATTGAGATGAATAGGGCAATAGTTTGATGGATAATTTCATTTTCCAAACATATTTATGCACAAGGAGATTTATACTCTCCATTCTTATCACTTCTTATCTTTTTCCAAACTGATTTTCCACTTCGATATTACATTTTCTAGACATTACTATTGCTTTATCCTTACCATTCAGCAAATAGACATAGTCCTTTCTAATGCAATTGTGGCAAAAAGACATAGTCCTTTCTAATGTAATTATGAATAAAAGTTACGAGATACATTTTCGCACCATGAGATGGTGTTAACTTCATATCACAAATGTCAGTGTAAATCAATTCTAAAGGATTAGAATTCCTTTCAACAGATTTATAAGAATGCTCAACAAACTTAGATTCCACAAAAACTTGACATTTTTTATTTATTGCACTCAAAGTTAGACAAAACTTCTAAGTTGATCAGTTTCAAGGTTTTGTAATTGACATGCCCCAAGTGTTCATGTCACAAACATTGACTCAAACAAGTAAGAACAAATAAAAATATCGAGTTCGAAAAGCTCTACGCGATGTAGCTTTTTCCTCACTAATATTTTGTTCCTATTTCTTACAATTTTGTGCGATACAAACATTGTTTAGAGTAATCACCTTGTCAAATGTCCTTTTAAGGACCTTTCCATAACTTTCAATTTAATTGTTATAGAACTACCAATGAACAAAGTTTCATCGGATTCAATAAAGGCAATATAGTCCAAATGTTACTTTTACAAAAACATAACGAATGACTATTCACCAATATTCATGTCTATGCAAATACTTTTATTATAATAGACATATCTTTTCATGAAAGATCACAACATTTTAAGTGACTTTTTTCTTTTCTAAAAGAACACAATTATTTTGAACAAGTATATATATAATTTGGTTGTTTCATACTAGTCACACTATATACTAATAATAGAAAAACTCAACAACCACAATACCAAATATACTCCAAGAATTTAATGGATCTAACATAATACAAAAGTATCATTGAATTTCATATCTTTTGCTCCAAAGTTAAATTAGACACCAAGTCTAATCATAAGCAAAGAACCCCCACATTTCAAATGTGATCTCAAAAATATTTTCAACTATTTGAAAATAGTTTTTTCACATACTTTCCTAGACTTTCAAAATGTCATTGACAATATGAAACCTCTTTTGGAAATATTATTCTATAAAAGAATTATACTCCTTCAATTCTCTTTGACAATGTTTACACAATGTCAAAGTTCATTCCATAGAGGCATAAAATCACAAACTCTAAGTCACTCGTATTTTTTCTCTATCACAAATAGACATACCACTTAGTAGTCTATATACTAACAATGAGGACAAAAAGGAATTGTACAATTTATTTCTATATAACATTGAAGTTTATAGTAAATCAAAAGTACAACATTGACTTATTATGTGAAGTTTTCATATTCTTCCAATTACATAGTCCAATTTATCTAGAGTAGGAAACCATAAAAGTTTTTAGTCTACAAAAATCAGACACACTAACATTTCACATTGAGTACAAAACTACAAAAGTATTTTTTTTCCCTTCTCCAAACAGAATAAAACATATTCTTAGACCATCACATAGAAATGTTTTTCTTTTCAAATAGTCTTCCAACTATAACATTTTAAACATACTATTTATCAAACAAAATATGCATATCTCATTCTGCAAACTAGTAAATTTTAAAGGCAACACTATTTGCCAAAATAAAATTCATTAAAAAAATATATGATTTGCAGAACTTTTCCAAATACACACATGATAAATATCAAAATTGTTAACCTTTAGAAACTATTTTCCTCTTTAGATAAACAATAAGAAGGTTACCGGGTGTAATCTTTAATCGGAATATCACCAATTTTTTCTGGTACATTCTCACTTCGACCTTGCTAAACAAAGAAACAGATTATGGAGAGATAATGTATTTATCTTCTATTTCCATGATCAAATTCTCTCAATCGGTAGAATACAAGAAATACTAACAGTATAGTAATTTCCTTAAGAATGTTGTTCATGTTGTATTCCTAACATACTTAGAATAAAACTTTGAAGAACTTGGTAAGACAACAAAGTTTAAGAACATTTTCACAACTAGAAAATTAAAAAAAATATGAAATATTTTTCTTAAAGAAGAATTGTTGTTAATTTGTGTTTAAAGAATCTTACTGAATCCAACAAACTTTGCAGAAACACGAAGTTACCAAAGTTTAATGAACCGGTGAAGAACAAAAGAACATGAATTAATTCACAAATCTAAAATTTGTAACACATACCAGAATTTGGAAAACAGGAAGAAGATCAAGCCTACTGAATGCACAGTGTCCCCTTAAGGAAATTATGCCCCTCTAGTATCCGAGGTTTGATTTGGAATATGTCCTCCCATGGTAGAATGATCTCAATTACCAGTGTATTGATACCCAAAACGTTGGTGTCAGCGAGCCACTCAACAGCAGTAAAGTACACTTAGAATAGTAGATTTAGTAGGAGAAGAAGAAGTCCATAAATTCTATATTTAAAATGAAAGAACATCCCTCAATTTATAGAAAACAAAGGGTAGTGCGAAAAGGTTCTTATTGTGCCTTACCGGTAAGGTCACAAACCTTTGGAAAAGTCACAATCTTTCGGAAAGGTCGTCACCTTTCATAAAAGTCACAACTTTCCATAAAAGTCACAACTTTTAATAAAAGTCGCAACCTTTCATTAAAGTCACAACTCTTTATAAAAGTCGCAACTCTTCATTTTCCATTCACACCTTTTAAAACCCAACAGTATGCTCCTCTGTGCATTTTGTTTATGCATCGCTTCTTCTCAAAGCTTTCACAAAATGATTTGTTCAGCACCAACTTTGTTCCTCTGTGAATTAAATGCTTCAATTTTGCAAAACAAAATGACGGCAGTGTAGGCTCTTTATTTGACAGATATAATGAAAGAAAGGCAAGTAACATCACCCAAGCACAAACTAACAATCAATCAATTGTCAGAAAAAAAAAGACTTCATCTCAGGGTGTGATTGGATAGAATGGTGGGATATCTAGTGAATACTCCCCTCTCTCGAGATCATTGACTAGATGCTGCATCTTACAAATTTCACATCACTCACTTGTGGTATTGCACTAAGTGTAATATTATTGTTATTTTGGGAAGTCGCAGTCTATATATGTTATACCCATAAATTACGTTATGCATAATCAACAATCATAGAGACCTCTACTACCACCAAAATAGAGTTGAGATACCATATAAGGAATAAGCCAAACATAATATGGTGATTGAAAAATTATACTTACTTGGACATGAAAAAGTGTTCCATCAAAAGCTAAAGAGAAAAATAAACTGTGGAAATCGTTTGGCTGATTACTCATATTTTAATCTTCCTTAGGAGAGATTCAATTAATGCAAACATAGAAAAAAATATCATTTCTGTAAGTCTGTAAAAATTCAAAAATAAAGTGTATTTAAGCATTTAGTGAAAACTTTGTCACTAACACTTTTACAGTAGAAGAAGATATACCAATAACTTACAAAGCTGTTCTATGCTCTTTGTAGTAACCATCAAGCACATTTGATAAGAGCTGTTGAAGCAGCAGCCGAACGTATGTTAGCACATATTGTTGTTGTAACCCGAATACTACGTATTGTTATTGTAGAACATAAGAAAAGTGAAATCAAACCGTTGCCTCTAAAAATATAAACCATCTCAAGACTTCCTGTGAAATTTATAGAAGGGAAATCTTGTGCTTTCATGACTCTTCCAAACAGGAATTGCATAGGCTCACTTTGGTCATATATATGTTCTGGATGTTCTGCCAAGTCGAACAACTCAGTGCCCCACTATACACCCTCCTCCAAAGACACATGTTGTCTCTTTCAATGAACATCTATTTGGCATGGATTTTCTCTTGAGATTGAGAAACAAAAGAGGCTTAGTGCAAAGATTGAAATCGTAGTGACCTGAAATCGTAAAAGCTGAGAAGTGGGACAGTGAGCAGTCTTTGGAACTCTTTGACCATGAAAATATAGAGTTCATGCGTACAAGAAACTTCATACTGAGAGTCAGTTACTGCCCTTATTTAGATTGTTGATTAATCGTCTTTTTACACTGAAGCTTCTTTTAAATTGTGACACACAAGTAGGTAGATGTGTGGCAAGAAAGGGAATTGCAGTTAATTGCTTGGTGACAGAAAAAAAAAAGGACGAGAATATAGACGACGAGAGATGAGAAAAAAGAGACAACACATAACAACACATCTGAATATGCCCTTTGAGGGAAAAGGTTAACCTGGACAAGGATGAGGATGCCTCTTTATCTGAAAGCATATCAGATTCCTTCATTAACATCATTTTACCAGTACACGCAGACTAAATGGTCATTTTCCACACTATATCCACTCAAACATTATACCGAAGAACAACCACTATCGTGTTTCATTTGATTGCCCTCATAAAACTTGCATAACTGTTATGACTGTTATAATACCCTTATCTTTATTAGGTAACGAACTTGTGTCCCTCATAATTTTATCAGACTACAGTTGGCTAATTATTTAATCTAATATTTTTTATTTTCAAATTCAACCCTAAATGGATTTCAAATATGTTGTCAATACAGACATCTTCCAATCTCCGAATCCAGCAAAACTGATGACGTTACAGTTCAAAAATTGACCGCATCTTCATTCATACGCTTCTTCAACATATTATATAGTAGAATAAAGCTTTGCGCGGGTAGGTTCCCTAGTATACATATATATATATATATATATATATATATATATATATATAAGAGAACCTAACCACAAACAAGGATTCCTTTTTTTTTTATTTCCAAAACCAGTCTTTTCCTTTCATAAAAAGTTGTGACTTTTATGAAAAATTGTGAATTTTATTAAAAGTTGTGACTTTAATGAAGAGTTGTGACTTCTATAAAGAGTTGCAACTTTTACGAAAGGTTGTGAAGTTTATGAAAGGTTGTGACCTTTTCGAAGGGTTGTCATTTATCCAAAGAGTTATGACCTTCGGGATAAAGCATCATAAGAACTTATTCACATTACCCTTTGTTGTTTATAGATAGAGGGATTTCATCACCTTTTAAAACAATAAAAATTTTGAACTTCTTCTTCTGTACAATTAAATATTTGTGTACTTTGCTCATGTTGAATGACTTAGTGACCATTTTTTTGCATCTATGTGTTGATGAATAAAATTGTTCCATCATGAGAGGATGTAAATCTTTAAACCTCAAGTGTTAGAGGGGAATTGTATTTTTAAAGGGACACTGTGCATTCAATGGACTCAATAATTCCTCTTTAATTCATTCTATTTTTACGTATCCTAGTATATTTTTTTACGGTCGTTAATTTACGATTATGTTATTAATTGTTGTTTAAGTACATGTTTTAAACTATTTTATTTATGTTTCTGCAAAATTATTGTCTCCAGTTATATTGAGCATATGTACATATAATAGGTATATTCATTGTGTAGAAAAAATAATTATTGTACTCAGTTTCAAGAATACATGTTTTGATATTCTATATAAAATTTTATAACTTAAAAGCACTATATATAAGCTTACATATTATCATTTTTATATAGATATGAAGTTTCTTACTTGTGAATTGAAGAAATTCATTAGGCAAGTTGATTTCATCTTCAAGGGCAATTTCTTTTTTGAATCTGTTAATAAATTTTTCAGTTTTTTCCTAAGACATATATCACAATTGTATAATCTATACAACTTAAATGTGTTGTTTCTCTTAAGAAATTTCTTTGTATATCTATTCTTATTTTCTTCCTTATTTTCCTTTTAATGTTTATTAAAGAACCAATGATTTATTATTTCTAGAATAATTCATTCATTAGAGGTTCTTGAGTTATGTAATAATGACAAATAATCAACTTCATGTTGGAATATTCCTAATATTATTTTAAGAACCTATTTTTTCATTAGTTTTATTGTATGAATATTAAAAAAGGATTATTTGCAAGTTCAATGCAATTATTATATAGGACCCCGCGAAGAGCAGGAAAATTACCTAGTTATATAGTAATTAAGCTAAATCAATAGAAATTATTTGCGAAATGGAAATCAAGGCCTACTAAATTCTACTGCTATAAAATAAAATGCAAGGTAGAGACATGAATAAAATCTCACTTAACATAAAGTTGTCGTCATGATGATGCATGTGAGTTTGTCGCGTCTCTCCTTATCATTTATGGATTCAAATATAATTAAAAAAATATAAAAAGGAAAATAATAAATTGAACAGAGTAAAAGGGAAAATAGGTGTGAAAAATTGAAACAAAGGACTATATTTGTTTCAAATGTTAAGTAGTAAATTATTACGTCAATGGTGATTTTAGCATGACATCAGAAATCTATTTAGGATAAATAATCAACTAAGAAACATTAATGACATATTTATCTATAATGTCTAGATATCATTATTTAATTAATTTATTTATATTCTTTCTATGGTCTGACCAAAAATAGAAAAACTTTAAATGGTAAACTCCATGGACACTATATAAGTATTGTGCCATTAGTCCTTTCATGAAAATATACATACATTCAACAACATCAAATAAAAAATCAAAATTTTGAAAGAGCAACCAATGTCTATGTGTATATATCCTTTATTCTAATTTCTGGTCTGACCAAAAACAAAAAAAACTTTAAATGGTCAACTCCATGGCCACTATATAAGTAGTGTGCCATTAGTCCTTTCATGAAAATATACATACATTCAACAACATAAAAAAAAAATCAATATTTTGAAAGGACAACCAATGTCTAAATTGTGTATATATCCTTTATCCTAATTTCATTTCCTATATTTTATGTTTTAATTTTTATGAATAAATTTGTTTATTAAAAAGAACACTTGTAAACTTTAAGTGTAAATGTCTTATTGCTCTTTTTTTATGGTTTAAAATCACTGCAAATTGTAATTATATAGTATTACATGGGATAAGCATTGACTACTAATTTTTCATTATTTTTTTTTTGGTGAGATCATTCATTCCCAACCTTAGTTGTGATCTCCTCCTTAATTTTTCCCTTTTCCGACCCAAAATTTTTAAAACAATAATATATTAATGAATATCATATATTATAACTTTGAAAAAGAGTGTCATGTGATATAACTTTCTTAGTTGGACGATAAAAAATAATAAATAATAATAAAAAAGAAACAGAAATTTTCTATAACAGTTATAGTTACAAGTAAACTTATTCTCGGTATTGATGTATGATGAATTTGACCCGTTCTTAGCCCTGTGTTGTTTCTCAACAAAATATAAGTAGCATGACTCTTTGGGTTTTAAAAGATATGAAAGGAAAATGAAGAACTATGACTTTTCAAAAAGATTGTGACTTTTGTGACTTTTGGAAAAGGTTGTGATTATTCTAAAGGATTGTGCTATTGTTTGTTGTTTATATATATTTGTTTTCTCTTATGTTTTAACAACAAATTTTCTGAAATATCTTTTTATTCTTCACAAACAAATTTTAGTTTTAGATGACGTTGTGATTTCAGGTTGCAATAGTAATACAATTTGAACAACATGAGCAACCAAGACCAATTTTGTGGCACCTCTAAACTCTTCTTATTGAAAGCTTACCTCAGAAAAAACAAAAAATTTAGACACAATGTGAAGAAATTGATAGGATTAGTAAGCTCTGTGATGCTCTTATTGTTTAATTCTTTCTTTATTGTCCATAACAGACACGTTCAAAAAATCTACTCTCTCTAACAATTGGCAATACTTCTGTACTTCTATCAACATTATTTATGACAACGAGGAGTATGGTCATTTAGATAGCTCATTAGTGCACATATTCATTTCCTTCACGAAAATGTACTACCTCCTTAGCCATTAAATTGTTCAGTCTAAACTTTGTGTTCTGATATGATGATGATCTGTCATATTTTCCCGTAATTGACAAGTGGCTTGAATTTTTTGTGAATAAGAAAGTGTAGGATTTAAGCCTGCATGTACGTTATAGAATTGTTTATCCGACTGGGCATGACAAACCCTATTGCTTGCCAGTAGTTCTCTGTATTAACTCGTCGATGATATAACTTAAGTGGAATAAATGCTGAGTATAAAAAGATTGTGTACTAAATTAAACATGTCTGAAGAGTTTAACCCTGAAAAATTTGTTTATTCGGGATGAACACATTAAACAAATAATGTCAAATTGTCCTCAATTAGAATCATTGAATCTATATGGATTTTTTGGTTTTAATTGTTTGTACAAAATCCATAGATTAAAACAAGAAAATCCATATAGACTAAATGATTCCAATTAAGGACAATTTGACATAACTTGCTTAATGTGTTCATCCGATATTAACAAACTTTATAGCGTAAAACTCTTCAGAGATGTCCAATTTAGTACAAATTCTTCTAAGTTCTGCAATTATCACAATTGAGTTTTATCATCGATGAACTACTACAAAGAACTTTTGGAAAGCTATAGGGTTGTTCATGATGCCCAGTTAGATAAGTAGTTCTATAACGTATATTTAGGCGTAAATCCTCCACCAACTTATTCGTAACAAATTCAAAACACTTGTCAATTATGGTAAAATAAGTAAAACCATCATCACATCTGAACATATAGTTTGACTAAACTTTTTAATGGTAGAGCAGCTAAGGAGAGGGAGTACATTATCCGTTAAGGAAATGAATTTGTGCACTTTCAAGATTAATAATGACTACAATTGATCCATTATGATCACTCTACGGGGATCGGTATTTACTCGAAGGTGATACATGTTGCTTTGAAATTGTTGCTCCATTTGTTTGACATTTAACAATTTCTGGGGTTTTAATCATATGAAAATTAAGCTTAGGGACTTGTCATCTTTGAACACACAAATCTTGATCTCAACTGTTATGAATTAGATGAAATGAATGAAAATATAGAGAAATATCTTTTGGTAAGTGTTTTTTGTGCTAATGAGCTTATATTGTCATCCTGGTTTAACAAGGTCAGTTATCATTCACAAATATCTACAAGGCTTTTTATATTGATTATGAATAGAGCTCCTGTTTTGTACCTATCAAAATGATTGTTCGATGGCGGTCATGATTTTTCAAATTAAACTAATTAACTATCTATAGCTTCACTTACCTTTCGTTCATTCATGTAGTTTTAGTTTTGTACGTAAGGTTAAATATTGGTTCCTTTTATTTTTCTAAGCTATAAGGTGTTACAATGATGGAAAATCACTACTGGTTTAGTTTGTAATCCCTGTAAATCAATGTACTTACCTTTATTTTTCCTCATTCTTCTATTCAGGTGATTTCCATTTTGATGTTGGAAGAGGAAGACATCTCCTTATTGTTGCTGGAATGCAGATGGTTGACAGTAAGTTCTTGTATCTCAAAACTTTCCTTTCCCTAGACTACCTCTTAAGGTCGACTCGTAATTTGAAAAACATAATGATATTTCCTGATATGTCGGTATGTTTTCAATTGTCAGTATTTTTATGTCAAATATATATTGATCCCTTCCAGCCTCAACGACTTCAATTTCATTACTATAGTTGTTAAGCTTACCACCTAAACCGATTTGTCCTTTGTAACATCTCGCAACTAGAAAGGAGTTTAAATCTGAAAATTCTTATTTTTGGAAAGTAAAAGGAAATTTTGAAATTTTTAGTTTGTTAAAAGTTAGTTTTTGTCAACTTCAAATGGCCATAACTCCTAGCTCAGGATAGTTAGGTGTAGTTGCAGTTATGGATGGAAATCCCTTGGAATTATGTTTCCAACGTCATTGATTTTGTGCAATTCCTAGTTCGGATGTGAGTAATTCCTTTCAGAAGTTGGGATGTTGGATTAAGGAAAGCATAATACGGATTTGGGAATGGCAGATCAGTATTTTCCTTACCTTATTTTTTTTTTTTAGGAATTAATAGGGGTAAAAAAAAGACTTTGTTCGTTTTAGAATAAAATTAGAATTCATTCTCGGGCTTGGAGAAGAGAGAAAATCTTTCAAGCTTGAGTGTATATTTCGTCGGGGGTGATCCCTAAAAAGGTATGTGGGTCTCTCATAACGTTCGGTTTGTTCACGTACATGCCAAGAATATTTGATTCAACGTAATCTAGTTCGAAAATGATTGGATTTTGAATGTTCTTGTTGGTTGTTCTTGAATTGCATTCATTCTTGAACATGAGTTGAAGTTTATGAATTTTTTGAGATAGAAAGTATTGTTTATTGAGTTCATTGGGTTAGATCCTTGTGTATATGATGTGGGTACATAAATCTAAAGTGAATATGAGAAGAGAGACCGAATTAGATGGATTTAAGGTCAGAAAACGAGAGGAAAAATTTGTCAAAAATTGACCTGGGGAAAGCTGGCAAGGCGCGCCCCTATAGCGCTAGGAAGGCTGGGGAAGTGCGCCAAAAAGGAGCCTCAGTCAAGTGACGCTGGCGCAACGCGCCCTAGACGCGCCCGAATCGGCGTTTTTCACCCAATTTTCATAATTCCATCCGTTTAAGCCGTTCTAAAGTGTTTTAACAGTTCGTAATGATTCTAACTACTCAAAATGAGTTCTAAACATATAGAAATCATCTAGAAACATGAATTTCAACTATGAATCCATAATTTCAAATTCATGGATAGTTAGAAGCCAAGTCTAGAAAGTTCTTAGAGTCTTTTCGAGAAGTCTTTTGCAAATGCTTTTAACTTTTTTTAAGAATTAAAGATCAAGTTGAGTAAAGAGTAAAGATAAGAAAAAGAAGTTTATTTCAAGTTTCATAAGTCTTCTAAACATGTTTTAACTTTGTTTTAAGACTTGAGGTTTGAGATAGTCCAGAGTAAAGTGAAGTGTTTTCTTCAAAGCAGTATATGGGGACTAAGTATTCCCAAAGAAGTATAAAAATGTTTTCACATTTAAATAACAATGGGGGAGAGTTAGCCTTTGATCTATGTTTTGAGCACTAATCTCAAATTTAGTAGTAATTATATTTTAAAAATTTAAGAGCTAATATAATAATATTTTGGGAGTAGTATTGAGCGCCGATATGGGGAGAGTTAAGATAACTCACAACCCCCACAAACCATGTAGCCACCATGAGTAGAAAAGCTTAAGACTTTTTATATAATTCCTTTAGTGCTTTTTAGCATAGAATAGTGGATCCACTTAGTAGTTCAGGTTCTATACCAATGGCAAGGTATAGGAAGACCTTTGCAGCGTGAGGCAAAATGATGTATCATCACTATAACTCTTGAGTGATGGTTTTTGGTTAGAGAAACTCCCATAACTTAAATATATCTTATATACACAGTTATTTGTGTTTTTACATACATCCTAGAGTTATATTGTATCTTTGCATACATACAGAGTTGACATAATCTTTTAAACAACTTTTCGTTATATTGTACTTGTTTTAAATTGCTTTATATTGATATGAGTTCATTGTTGTAGAGTTGAGTTGAGCCAGGTAAGTTCTTCAGATTCTCCTTTCAAGCCTATGCTTGTACTGTTTAGAATTCCAACAAGCATACTCGTACATTTAATGTACTGATGCTAGTTGCATGTATCGTATTAAGATGCAGACGCAAGTAACGAATATCGGCATCCACCGCACTGTTGATCCAGTTGAACACTCTAGAGTCAATTGATGAGCCTCTTTGCATTTCGGAAGACTCTTTTACTTGCTTTCTAGTATTAGATCATTAGGATTTTGTGGGGTCTGTCCCAACATCCATATTAGTCATGTTAGAGGCTTCCCAGACAGATGTTAGTACTTTGAGTCTTTCGAAGATTATCTCTTATTCTTAAGACTTGGATTGCAAGTTTTGGCCAAGCTTTGTCTTCCGTTGAGTTAAGTAAGCCTGTCCATGGGTCCGCTCGAGACCAACAATGGTCATCGAGTTCCAGTCTCGCCTAGGGTGTAGGCTTGGGGCGTGACATCCTTGTTCTGTATTTACAGTATCATGCTTCCTTTTAGCGCAAAAACATTGATTTGTTGGTAGACAAGTACCTCAAATTTGAACAAAACATATTCAAAGATTCCTTACAAAATTTGAAGACTGTCAAGGTTATGCTATTTTTTAGTCGTACGCTTAGTTTAGACGCAATAAACCTCCATCAATTCTAGAAGTTCTTACTTCATGAGCATGCGATAAATCCAGAGAATTTGTTATAGTACCAGCGCATAAGGACTGCAACACTTGTGCTACTAATACCTCAAATCTAATGAAGAATTTCATAGCTTTTCAAACAAGGGCAATTATTTCCTTCGAACCAATTAGTCATAATTTTTTCTATTCCTAGTTTGTTGCTCTTACTTTTGTTGATATTTTTTTTGATTTAATGAGGATAACATAGTATGAAAATTAAATTATGTTGTAGACATTAATAACAATGAAAAAAAGTTGATCGTCCCTTAACTTATATTTTGTGCGCGTAAAAAGGAGAGTTAGTTTTCATCTCCCTTTACAAGGACGGAATCAACCTTCAGGTTTTACCTGTTACCACACATCAATTTAAGGCATTCCAACTCGGTGGGACCAACAAAGAATGTGGTCTAGTTGATGGTAGTTCTTCTCTCTTAGCAAGAAGTCTCTCAATCTAGCTTTGTGTATAGAAAAATCTTTGGTAGGAGAGTTACCCCGAAATGGGCCCTAACGGAGGAAAATAATCATTTATGCTCCAATGTGGATAACAAATACCCTTACAAAAATTAAAAGATTTTATA
Source organism: Solanum sitiens (assembly GCA_016801875.1). Classification (NCBI taxonomy): domain Eukaryota; kingdom Viridiplantae; phylum Streptophyta; class Magnoliopsida; order Solanales; family Solanaceae; genus Solanum; species Solanum sitiens. Next base: position 670,333 of record JABWTJ010000035.1, on the reverse strand, counting down.
AATAAAATTTAGCTATCTCGTGCAAGGCATGTGCTTGAAGTATTGAGATGCAAATAAAGACAAGATGATTAATCCTAATAGTAACTTATTTATGTTTCATCATATGTTACATTTAGTTTGCGGAACATTATACTGAGAGTTTTCTAGAAAGGTTACAATATATAATAGTGTTTTTTAATTTATCTGCTATGCCTGAGGCTGTGGAAGTAGAACCACAAACTTCTTGTTCAAAGTTCCACCCGTAGTTTGACTACTTGAGAAGTGGAAGTAGTCGATCTCTAATAAAATAACAATGTAACTGTTATAATACGTGTTGTTAAATTACAATGAATGAAACAAATGACTTTATTTATGAAAGTAAAGTTCCAAAATCCTGGATGTGTTAGTTGCGTATTTCACCATTGGTGATGCTTAAATGCAACAAAAGAAGTGTATGTATCAAGGAATTAGAACCCTGCTCCACCAGAAGATGATAAATGAGTCGACTATATTAAATCAACTTTAACAAAGAGGGATAAGACACTTATATCTTAATTCCTTATCATTGTACATTTGTTGTATGATGGACTATCACATCCATTTATTTTCTTACTGCTATAAATAGTTGTTAGTATGCAATATATAGTGAGCATTACACACGTTGGAAACTAGTATAAATTCAGCAGTAGTGTATTAGTTATCTTCTCCACAATTTTGAAATGTTTGCAACAAGGTATCCAATATAAACAGGACACCTGTAAGCATATGATTGGTTATCTTTTCTTAGCTTTGATTATAAATTCTTGTACAAAGCATGATAAGAAATACAACAAATATTTTTTTTTTCTATAAGAAGGCAAAAACTTTGGACAAATGCATAGAAATGCTAATCCCATTCTTATAAAATAAAATCATTGAGACAATAAAAATTTAGACGCCATACCAATAACAATAACTGTTATAGAAGTCAAAAAAATTAAGAACACTAATAGAAAAGTTGAAAGATTCAAAGGGTTTGGTGGTAAATTTTGGAAGTATAAGTTGTCATAAAGAAAAGATGTCAAGAAGAATATCGGTAGAAGAACATTTTTGTTGATGTCTTCAGATCATATTTATAAGACTAAAATAAATAAAAAAACAGAAAGCAGAAAGTAGTAAACCCACGACTAGCAGATTCCTAATTCCCTAACTTACTCCTAAATAATAGAAATAGATGTCTAACAGCTATAGGCTAAGTCTTGTCTAATATAAAACAGTAAAAGTAAAATTAATTGCAATTGAAAAAGCAAATTCCTAATCATTTGCACTAAATCCATAGATTAAAACCACAAAACCCATATAGATTCAAAGATTACAATTAAGGACAATTTGACATTATTTGTTTAATGTGTATATCTCGAATTAAAAAAATTCCATTGTTAAACTCTTCAGAGATGCCACATTTAGTATGAATTCTTCTAATATTCTGCAATTATTACATTTGAGTTTTGTAATCGATGAACTACAAAAAAACTTCTGGCAAGTTATAGGGTTGGTCATGATGCCCAACTGGATAAGCAGTTCTATGACATAATTCGGGCGTAAATCCTCCACTTTCTTATTCACAAAAAAATCAATACACTTGTCAATTACGGGAAAATAAGAAACACCATCTTCACATCTGAACATAAAGTTTGACTAAACTTTTTAATGGTAGAGCAGCTAAGGAGAGGCAGTACACTATCCGTTAAGGAAATAAATTTGTGCACCGCCAAGATTAATAATGATTGCAATTGATCAATCACGATCATCCTAACTGGGATCGGGATTCACTTGAAGGTGATACATACTTCTTTGAAATTATTACTCCATATGTTTAACATTTAACGGTTTCTTGGGTTTGAATCATATGAAACTTAAGATCAGGGACTTTTCATCTTTGAACCACACAAATCTTGATCTCTACTATGATGAATTAAATGAGATGAATGAAAACAGAGAGAAAGATCTTTTAGCAAGCGTTTGTTGTGCTAATGAGCTAATATTGTCATCCTGATTTACCAAGGTTAGTTATAAGTCCCAAATGTCTCCAAGTCTTTTTATGTTGGTTGTGAATAGAGCTTCGGTTTTCTACATATAAACATTATTGTACATGGGGATCATGATTTTTTCAATTAACCTAATTAATGATCTATTGATTCACTTCCTTTTATTTAACTCATATAGTTTCAATATAGTACGTGAGCTTACATATTAGTTCCTTTTATTTATCTAAGCTAAAAGGTTTTAAAAAGATGGGAAATCACGATTGGTTTAGTTTGTAAGCCCTAAAAATCAATGAACTTACCTTTGTTCAACCTCATTCTTCTATTCGGGTGATTTCCACTATGATGTTGGAAGAGGAAGGCATCTCCTCACTGTTGTTGGAATGCACATAGTTGACAAGACGTTATTGTATTTCAAAACTTTCCTTCCCTTAAACAACCTCTTAAGGTCGACTCGTAAATTGAAAAACCTAATTGTATTTGCTGATATGCCAATATGTTTTCAATTGACAATATCTTTATTCCAAATGTATATTTATCCCTTACAGCCTCAACGACTTCAATTTCATTACTGTAGTTAATAAGCTTACCAACTAACTCGATTTTTCCTTGTTCGATATTTGTAGTACCATGCTTTTTTAAGGTGAAGACATTGTTTTGCTGGAAGACAAACACCTCTCGTTTAAAAAAAACATATTCAAAGTTTCCTGACAAAAATTAAGGAATGTCAAGGTTATGACATTCTGTAGTCGTATGCGTAGTTTTGACGCAATAAAGCTCCATCTATTCTTGAAGTTCTTACTTGAGCATGCAATATGTCCGAAAAGGAATGCAACAATTTTTCTACTATTACCTCAAATCTAATGAAGTATTTGTTAGTTTTTTCCAACAAGTGCAATTATTTCCTTTGAACCAATAAGTCATAAAACAAATTATTCCTAGTTTGTTGCTCTTATTTTTGTTGACATATATATTTTTCTTTAATGAGGATAACTTGGTATGTAAATTAAATTATGTTCCAGTCATTAATTAGAACAAAAGAACAATTGATCGTCCTTAACTTATGGTTTTTGTTTGTTAAAAGGATAGGTAGTTTGCATCTCCCACTACAAGGATGGAATCAACCTTCAGGTTTTACCTGTTACCACAAATCCATTTAAGACAATCCAACTTGATGGGACCAGCAAAAAATGTGGTCCAGTTGATGGTACAACTTCTCTCTTAGCAAGAAGTCTCTAGATCTAGGTTTGGCTATAGAAAAATCTTTGGTAGGAGTGTTACCCAAAAACTAGCCCTAACGGAGACAAATATAATTTAGGCTGCAATGTGGATAACAAACACCCTAAAAAATAGAAAAAAATAATAATTTGAAAAGCCATTTTTGATGAAATTTAGGTATCTCATGCAAGTCACGTGCTTTAAGTATTGAGATGCAAATAAAGAAAAGATGATTAAGCCTAACAGTAGCACATTTATTTTTCATCATAGGTTACATTTAGTTTTCGGAACATTATACTGAGAGCTTGCAAGAAAGGCTACAACATATCATAGTCTTTTTTAATTTATCTGCTAACTCTGAGGATGTGGAAGCAACACCAAAAACTTCTTGTTGAAGGTCCACCCGTAGTTCGACTACCGGAGAAGTGGAAGGAGTCGATCTCTAATAAATTAACAATTTAACTGTTATAAAAAGTGTTGATAAATGACATAGAAAGAAACAAATGGGTTTACAACATAAATGTTATGAAAGTAAAGTTTCAAAATGATGGATGTGTTAGTTGCGTATTTTACCATTGTTGATGGTGAAATGCAATAAAAGAAGTGTTGGTATCAAGAAATTAAACCTTGCTCCAGCAGAAGATGATTGATTAGTCGACTACATTAAATCAACTTTCACAAAGAAGGATAAGACTAATAGACTTTACTACCGAAATAAAAAATAAAGGAACAAATATTGTTGTTTCACACTAGATTCACTGATATTACAACTAGAAGTCTGAAAAGAAAGCAATCATGAGTACAGTACTGACATAATAAATTACATCATGTGACAATAAGAAACTTTACTGATATAATTAAAGATCACAACCTTTCTACACATTCGAGAGTCTAGAAACTCTCCCAGAATTCTCTTTTCTTTATTTTCTGAATGTCCTTGTTTTAACCGCCCTGCCCCTATTTCTACGGGAAAAACCACCCAATACATGTGTCATTGTCTCATGACAGTTACAATGTTTCTTAATTGTTTATTTTGGCCTCTTAAAATAAGTTTTTATAACTTGAGGCACATGATTTCCGGAAACTGTTGAGCGATGATTGCATATTCCTCCCAAGTATTCTCAAAGTCTAATAGGTTCTTCCACTTGATTAGCACTGCCAATTTTTCATTGATTTGCTTCCTGATCTGTCTCACTGCCTTGGGCTCAATTTGAGATTCCAATTCTTGGGTAAGAAACGAAGGTAGGTTTTGAGCAGAAGTAGTTGGAAGCGAGCATTTTATCAACTGTGAAACATGAAACACTGAATGAATGCGTACTCCAACTGGTAACTCCAACCGATAAGCTACGGGACCCATCTTTTCCAGAATCTTGTACGGACCATAAAATCGGGGACTGAGTTTTTCGTTGATCTTCTTAGCCAAAGAACTTAGTTTTTAGGGACAAAGTTTGAGATATACTATTTCACCAATCTCAAAAGTCAGTCCTCTACGATGTCGATCAGCTTGATTCTTCATTCTTTGTTGTGCTTGTAACAAATTCTCTTTGAGTTCGGCTAAGATCAGACTTATTGTGCGCACCTGCTCATTTACTTCTTCCACCTCTGAATTAGTGTCATGCATGTGAAAATTTGATGATGGATCCCTTCCGTATAATTCCTTAAAGGGTGTGATACCTGCAGATCTGTTAAAGGATGTGTTAAACCAGTTCTCAGCCCAAGATAACCAGTGGGACCATTCCTTAGGATTTTCTCCTGCCATACAACGGATATATGTCTCCAAACTCCTATTCACCACTTCTGTTTGCCAATTAGTTTCTGGATGATAGGAAGAGCTATACCGTAAGGTAGTGCCTGCTAGTTTGAATAGTTCCTTCCAAAAGTGGCTTATGAACACACGGTCACAATAAGACACAATAGATTTAGGAAATCCATGCAATTTAACCAGTTCCTTAATGAAAACGCCTGCGACATATTTCACATTAGAAGGGTGTTAAAGTTGAATAAAATGTGCGTACTTAGTAAGACGATCCACCACAACCAAAATAGTATCAACCTTATGGCATTTAGGAAGTCTAGTAATTGAATCCATATTTACATCCTCCCACACTTTAAGAGGTATATGAAAAGGTTGGAGTAACCCCGCAGGACTCAAAGTTAGAGACATGTTCTTTTGAAAGATTTCACACGTAGCAACAAAGTCTTCCACATCCCTCTTCATACCTTCCCAGTAGATATTCTCGGACAGCCTTCTATTTGTGCGAAGATACCCCGAATGGTCTCCAATAGGAGAAGAATGAAACTCTTTCAATAGCCCAGGTATTCGAGATGATCCTTTTGGCAAAACTAAGTGTCCTTTATATAGTAGACATCCACTCTTCAAGTTGTAGTTGTCATCTGATTGTTGTTATGAAATTGACTTTTGTAAAATAGAAGCTATTTTGGTGGCTCGTTGTACTTCCTGGTCCCATTCCTCCTTGTCTGTATATTGCAAAATTGAAAATGCATATAACTCTGAAGATTCCCCGTGTCTTGACAAAGCATCAACCCCTCTATTTTCAACACCCGGTTTGTACTTGATCTCAAAATTATAACCCATGAGCTTGGAAACCCATTTTTGTTGATTCTCATCCATAACCCTTTGTCCTAGCAAATATTTAAGGGCTTTCTGATAAATTTTAATGATGAAATGATGACCTAGCAAATAGTGACTCAATCTTTTGACAGCCAACACAATATCCATTAGCTTTCGTTCTTATACCGAACATTGTCTCCCTCTGGAAGAAAGAATTCGACTGAAATAGGAAATAGGTTTACCATTTTACATGAAACCTGCACCAACACCGAATCCCAAAGCATTAGCTTCAATTACAAAGGGTTGAGTAAAGTTTGGCATCGCTAAAATAGGCACTTGAGTCATAGCCAGCTTTAATTCCTCAAAAGCTTGTTGAGTGCGTTCTCTCCATGAAAATGCATCTTTTTTTTAGTAAATCGGTTAAAGGGGAAGCTATCTTTTGACAAATTTTCTGTAATATCCCCTCATCCCAAAAATCCCTGCAAAAACTTTATATCTCTATGACTTGGCCAAGATATTATACTATTAATCTTGGAGGGGTCAGCCTGCACTCCTTCAGAGGAGATGATATGACCCAAATATTCAAGTTTAAGCTGACCAAATGTGCATTTATTCTTGCTGATTATCAGTTGATTCTATTTTAGATTATCCAAAACAACCTTCAAATGCCCCAGATGTGAAGCATAATCCTTAGTGTAAATCAAAATATCATCAAAGAATACTAAAAATAAATTTCCGCAAATGATCCTTGAAAATATCATTCATCAGTGATTGAAAAGTGGAGGGTGCATTGGTCAAACCAAATGGCATGACCATAAACTCATAATCTCACTCATAAATGCGGAAAGTTGTTTTGTCTTCATCTACAACTTGAATGCGAATTTGATGATAACCTGACTTAAGATCCAACTTGGAAAATATGGTGGCTCCCCCTATATTATCAAGTAACTCATTAATGCATGGTATTGGAAATCCTTCAGGGATCGTGATATTATTAAGAGCCCGATAATCCACGCAAAATCGCCACCTTCCATCCTTCTTCTTAACCAGTAATAGTGGACTAGAATATGGACTAGTACTAGTTTTAATGATTCCAGTAGCCACCATCTCTTTGACCAAACGCTCGATCTTTGCTTTTTGAGATTGAGGATATCGATATTGATGGATGTTTGGTGGTTGTGCTCCAGATTGAAGAGTAATAGCATCATCCCAAGAACGACGTGGTGGTAAGCCTAATTAAGGCCTTATCACTTACTTTTGGATAATCATATAATAACTTTTCAATCTACTTTGATGATATAGCTGCTTTATCTTCCGTTATTGTTACCTTATTTAACTTGATCAGAAATCCTTGGTTTCTTTTCTTTAACAAATCGTTCATGACTTTGACTGACACTACTGTTCAAACCATGGGTGGATCCCATCGAAGCTACACCAATCTTGTTGCATCTTTGAATATCACAGTAAGAAGTTTCCAATTCATCCTCATCTGTCCTAATATGGAAAACCATTCCATCCCTAATATCACATCAGTTCCCCTCAATTCAAACAGAACATTATTGGTTGCTTTGAACTCCTTGCACGTCTATCCTTACGTCTTTGCAGACTTCACTCCCATTAACCTGCTGATCATTACCAATTGTTACTTCAAATCCTTTGGTCTTCTTAATAGGTAATTGCAGATGATGAGCGAGGGTGGATGATATAAAATTACGGGTATCTCCACTATCAACAAAAATTATCATGGCGTGCCCATGAATCTTCCCCACAAGTTTCATTGTTCTACATCCTGTAAAGCCCACAACTGAATTCATATTAAACACCATTATAGTACCTTTCATTTCCCCTTCAACTACATCTTCTCCGGTAGACTCAAATAATTCCTCCTTTCATATTTATCTGTGTTGGGTGCCTCTGAAATAATCAATAGGTTAAGCTGTCTATTTTTACAATGATGATTAGGGTAAACTTTTTCATCACATATAAAACATAATCCTAGCTCTCTTTTTCGGGCAAATTCTGAATCAGAAAACCTTTTGAATTGTCCTACATACATTGCTAATGCAGTCTCGTTGAAGCTACTGAACTTTGTGGCAGTCTTCACTGGTGAATCAGTGTTACGACTTGCTACTCCGGCTCTCCAGTCACGAGATTCAAGAATGCTTGCAAATCGGTGATAATTGGGTCTAAACCCAACTGGTTTATTGCTTGCACTTCATCTTCCTGATTCAAATTTAAAACCTTGTAGTTGCTGCAAAACATAATTTTGATCCTCCACCTTTTGAGCCATCTCCATTATCTCCCTCAATGTTTGAGCCTGTAACAACATCGCTTCTTCCCGAATTTCCTCTTTCAGCCCATTGAAAAATGCTCCAAATAACATTCCCTCATATGACTCCTTCATAGATGCTGACACCTTTTCAAATTTTTCACGAAACACGGTAACTGTGCTAACCTGCTTTAACCCCATTAAGATAACATATTGATTGATTTTTTGAGAATGATGAAATCGGTTTAAAAACTCTCTTTTGAAGTCTTCCCAAGTAAATATTTATTGTTGAGATTCCATCCAATAAGACCAATTTAAGGCATTTCCTTCCAAGCAAAAACTTGTCACCTGTAATCTTTCTGTTTCAGAAATCTCATTCACGGTAAAATATCACTCCACTCTGAAAATCCACCGCAAAGGATCCTCTCCTTCGAAAACTAGTAATTGTAGTTTCCGAAACTTCTTCCCTTATTTTTATCCAACCCAATTGACATTGTTTCCCTCTTATTGGTTTCTGACAGATTTTTTTTGAAAGGTTGATGCTTCTGCCATCATAGTTCTCCGTTGTGCTTTAATTGTCACAACAATCTCTATCATTTCTCGTAACCATCCTTCCAGTTTTCTGACATCTTTTCTTACCCCTGTCAAATCTGTCTTCACTTGTTCGACCCGTCCCTCCATTGTACTCACCATCTCTGAAAGTTACTGGTATGATACCAATTTGATATACTTTACTAACAAAATAGAAAATAAAGGCACTAATACTGTTGTTTCACACTAAATTGACTTATATTACAACAAGAAGTCTAAAAACGAAAAAATCATGAGTACACTACTGACATAATAAATTACATCCTAAGACAATATGGAACTTTAGTTATATAATAATAAATATCACAACCTTTCTATACATTCGAGAAGCTAGAGACTCTCCCAAAATTTGCTTTTCTTTATTTTTTGAATGTCTTGTTTTAACTACCCTGCCCCTATTTCTACGGGAAAAACCACCCAATGCATGTGTAAATGCCTCATGATAGTTACTAAGTTTCTTAATTGTTTATTTTGGTCTCGTTGAATAAGTTTTTATAACTTGAGTCACATAAAAGACATTTCTATCCTAATTCATTATCATTGTCCATTTGTTGTATTTTAGAATAAATCAGATTCCTTAATTTTTTAATGCTGTAAATATTTGTTAGTATGCAGTTTATCGTGACCAACACTTACAGAAGTTATAAACTAGGGTAAGTTCTGCAGTAGTGTATTAGTTAGCTTCTCCATAATTTTGAAATGTTTGTTACAAGGTAGCCACTAGAACTAGGACAACTATAAGCATATGATTGGTTGTCTTCTCTTAGCTTTGATTATAAAGCATTGGACAAATGCATAGATATGCTAATCGAATTCTTATAAAATAAAATCACTGAGTCAATAATAAATTAGACTTCATCCCAATAACAATAACAATTATAGAAGTCAGAAAAAATAAGAACAGTAATAGTAAAGTTTAATGATTCAACGGGTTTGTTGGTAAATTTCAAAAGTATGATCTTTTATAAAGAAGAGAAGTCAAGAAGAATGGTAGAAGAACATTTTTATTGATGTATTAAAATTACATTTATAAGACTACAATAAAAAATAGAAAGCAGAAAGTAGTAAACCCATGACTACCAGATTCCTAACTAACTAACTTACTCCTAAATAATGGGAATAAATTGATAAGAAATAATTGACTAAGTCTTATATCTTATAAAACAGTAAAAGTAAAATTAATTGCAGTTGAAAAAGCAAATTCCTAACACTCCTTGCTTTGGAATCTTCAAACTCCAATTTTGTGTATGAGATGCTAAAGCTTACTGATTGGTAAAGGCTTAGTGAATATATCAGACAATTGTTCTTTCGACTTACAGTAGATAAGAGTTATATCTCTATCGTTTAGCACTTCTCTAAATAAAAATAACTTGATTTTGAAGTTCTTAGTTCTTCCATGAAGCATAAGATTGTGAGATATAGCTATTGCTGCTCCATTGTCCACGAATATTTTGATGCTTCCAGTTGGTTCCATATGCAAATGAACCAGAATTTTCTTCATCCACAATGCTTTATTTAGTGCTGCTGCAGCTTCTACAAACTCAGCTCCGATAGTAGATAGATCTACAATATCTTGTTTCTTAAAACTGTGTGAGATAATTCCGGAACAAATGCCAAAATAGTATCCTAAAGCACTCTTTGTATCATCCTCGGAACCTCCATAATCAATGTCAGAATATCCACAAAGCTTCACAAGTTGACTCTTCTGAAACTTGACCCCATAGGGGATGGTTCCTTCGATGTATCACACAATTCTTTTGGCTTCCTGCAATTGTACTTCACTAGGGCAACACATGAACCTTGAAAAAAACACTTACAACATACAATGTATCGGGTCTTGTTGCTCTAAGATACATCTAACCCCCAATGAAACTTGTGAAGTATGTCTCATCCACCTTTTCGGCTCTATCATCTTTACTTAGTTTCTCTTTTTGGTTCATGGGAGTACAAATCTCTTTGCACTTATCCATTTTTAATGCAATGTTGTAAAATATCAATTATATATATATATATATATATATATATATATATATATATATATATATATATATATATATATATATATATATATATATATATATATATATATATACACATAAAGAAGAGAATCCTATGACCGCCTACGTTGCGTCACCACAAAAAAGAATTCCCTTTAAATTTATTTATTTTCAAACTAGCCTTCTCCTTTCAAAAAAAAATGTGACTTTTATGAAAAATTGTGAGTTTTATGACAAGTTGTGACTTTTATTAAAAAGTTGTTACTTTTATGAAAAGTTGTGCTGATGATGTCGTCCTGATGATGAATAGAGTTTATCATGTGACTCCTTATCATTTATGGATTCAAGTATAATAAAAAGGAACATAATAATTTTAAATTGGTTAAAAGGGAAAATGGGTGTGAAAACTTGAAACAAGGGACTACATCTTTTTCAAATGTTAAGAATTGAATTATTAGCATGATATCACAAACTTATTTAGGATAAATAATCATCATAGAACCATTAATGAAATAATTATCTATAATGTCTAGATCTCATTAATTAATTAATTTATATATATTCTTTCTATGGTCTGACCAAAAATCGAAAAAATTTAAATGGTCAACTCAATGGTCACTATATAAGTAGTGTGACATTAGAACTTCCATGAAAATATACCTACATTCAACAACATCAAAATAATAAAATCATGATTTTGAAAGGGCAACCAAAGTTTAAATTGTGTATGTATCTTTTATCCTAATTTTATTTCTTATGTTTTGTGTTATAATTTTGATGAATAATTTATGTTTACTAAAAACAACACTTGCAAACTTTAAGTTTAAATGTCTTATTGCTCTTTTTTATGGTTTAAAATCGCTGCAAATTGTAATTATATGGTATTACATGAGATAAACATTGACTGCTAATTTTTCATTTTTTTTTGGTGAGATCATTTAATTCCTAACATTAATTGGGATCTCCTCCTTAATAGTTCCATTTTCTAACCCTTAATTTTTAAAACAATAATATATTAATGAATATCATATTATAATATTAAAAAAGAGTTTCATATGTTATATATCTTTCTTAGTTGGACATTAATGAAATAATAAATCATAATAAAAAAGAAACAGAAATTGTCTAACAGTTATAGTTACAAGTAAATTTATTCTCCGTATTGAAGTATGATGACTTCAACCTCTTCTTAGCCCTGTGTTGTTTCTCAACAAAAGAGAAGTAGCATGCCTCTTTGGGTTTTAAAAGATGTGAAAGGAAAATAAAGAATTGTGACTTTTCCGAAAGATTGTGGCTATTATGACTTTTGGAAAAGGGTGTAATTATTCTGAAGGATTGTGGTTTTTCCAATAGGTTTTGACTTTTCCAATAAAGCACAATATATTACGCTATTGTTTGTTGTTTATATATATGTGTTTACTCTTATGTTTTAATTACATATTTTATGAAATTTCTTTTTATTCCTCACAAATAAATTCTACAGTACTTTTTTGTTGTTGAGTGGTTAGCTGACGTTGTGATTTAAGGCAGCAATATTAATAAAGCTTGAACACCATGAGAAACCAAGACAAATTCTGTGGCACCTCTAAAGTCTTTTTACTGAAAACTTACCTTAGAAAAAACAAAAAATTTAGTCACAATTTAAAGAAATCGATAGGATGAGTAAGCTACCTTATGCTCTTATTGTCCAAATTCTTTCTTTATTGTCCATAACACACACGTTAAAAAAATCTACTCTCTCTAAGGATTGGCAATAATTTTGAACTTCGAGGAGTATGGTCGTTTAGATAGCTTAGTAGTGCACACCTTCATTTCCTTCATGGATAATGTACTACCTCTCCTTAGCCATTAAAATGTTCCTTCTAAACTTTGTGGTCATATATGATGATGGTCTATCATATTTTCCCTTAATTGAAAAGTGGCCTGAATTTTTGTGAATAAGAAAGTGTAGGATTTAAGATTGAATGTGCGTTATAGAATTGTTTATCCGACTGGGCATGACCAACCCTATAGCTTGCCAAAAGATCTCAATAGCAGTTCATTGATTATACAACTTAAGTGTAATAAATGTTGAATATGAAAAGATTGCGTAAGAAATTAAGCAGCTCTGAAGAGTTTAACGCTGAAAGTTTGTTTATCCTGTATGAACACATTAAACAAATAATGTAAAATTGTCCTTAATTAGAATCACTGAATCTATATGGATTTTTCGATATTAATCGTTTGCACAAAATCCATAAATTAAAACCACAAAATCCATATAGATTCAATGATTCCAATTAAGAAAAATTTGTCATAATTTGTTTAATGTGTAGATTAACAAACTTTCTAGCGTGAAACTCTTCAGAGATGTACAATTTAGTTTGGATTCTTCGAATGTTCTGCAATTATTCCAGCTGAGTTTTATAATTGATGAACCACTACAGAGAACTTTTGGCAAGCTATAGGGTTGGTCATGATGCACAACAAGATAAGCAGTTCAATAACATATATTAAGGCGTTAATCCTCCACAAACTTATTCACAACAAATTCAAAACACTTTTTTATTAGGGGAAAATAAGAAACACCATCATCACATCTTTGACTAAACTTTTTAAAGGTAAAGAAGCCAAGGAGAGGCAGTAAATTATACGTTAAGGAAATTAATTTTTGCACTGTCAAGATTAATAATGATGGCAATTGATCTATCACGATCATCCCGACAGGGATCTGTATTCACTCAAAGGTGATACATGCTTCTTTCAAATTGTTGCTCCATTTGTTTGACATTTAACGATTTCGGGGTTTTTAATCATGTGAAAATTAAGATTAGGGACTTGTAATCTTTGAACACACAAATCTTGATCTATAGTATGATGAATTAGATGAAATGAATGAAAATAAAGAGAAAGATATTTTGGCAAGTGTTCGTTGTGCTAATGAGCTAATATTGGCATCCTTGTTTAGCAAGGACAGTTATCATTCCCAAATATCTCCATGTCTTTTTATATTGATTCTGAATAGAGCTCTTGTTTTGTACTTACCAAGTTGATTGATCAATGGGGATCAAGATATTTTGAATCAACCCGATTAATTATCTATTTATTCACTTCCCTTTAATTCACTCATATAATTTTAGTTTAGTACGTGAGGTTAAATATTGGTTCATTTTATTTGTCTAAGCTATAAGGGGTTACAAGGATGGGAAATCACTATTGGTTTAGTTTATAATCCCTGTAAATCAATGTACTTACCTTTATTCTTCCCCATTCATCTATTAAGGTGATTTCCTATTTGATGTTGGAAGAGGAAGACATCTCCTTATTGTTGATGGGATGCAGATGGTTGACAGTAAGTTGTTGTATTTCAAAACTTTCCTTCCCCTAGACAACCTCTTAAGGTCGACTTGTAATTTGAAAAACCTAATGATATTTCCTGATATGAAGGTATGTATTCAATTGGCTATATCTTTATGTCAAATATATATTTATCCCTTACAGCCTCAATGACTTCAATTTCATTACTATAGTTGTTAAGCTTACCACCTAACCCAATTTGTCCTTGTTCTGTATTTGTAGTGCCATGCTTTTTTTAATCGCAAAAACATTTATTTGCTGGTAGAAGAGTACCTCTCGTTTGAACAAAACATATTCAAAGTTTCCTTATAAAATTTGAAGACTTTCAAGGTTATGTCATTTTGTAGTCATACACGTAGTTTTGACGCAATATAGCTCCATCAATTATTGAAGTTCTTACTTGGTCATGCGATAAATCCGGATATTCTAGTTATAGTACCAGAGCATAAGGACTTCAACAGTTGTTCTACTAATACCTCAAATCTAATGAAACATTTGTTAGCTTTTCCAACAAGTGCAATTATTTCCTTCGAACCATTTAGTCATAATGTTTTCTATTCGTAGTTTGTTGCTCTTATTTTTGTTGAATTTTTTTTAATGAGGATAACTTCGTATGAAAATTAAATTATCTTCCAGCCATTAATTAGAACAAAAAAAAAACTGACCGTCCCTTAACTTATGGTTTGTGCTCGTAAAAAGGAGAGTTAGTATGTATCTCCCTCTACAAGGACGGAATAAATATTTGGGTTTTACCTGTTAACACACATCATTTAAGACATTCCATCTCGGTGGGACAACAAAGAATTTGGTCTAGTTGGTACTGCTTGTCTCTTAGCAAGAAGTCTCAGGATCTAGCTTTGGGTATAGAAAAATCTTTGAAAGGAGTGTTACCCACAAATGAGCCCTAACGGAGGCAAAGAATCATTTAAGCTCTAGTGTGGATAACAAACACCATAAAAATGAAAAGCAATTTCTTATGAAATTTAAGTATCTCGTGTAAGGTACGTGCTTGAAGTATTGAGATGCAAATAAAGAAAAGACGATTAAGCCTAATAGTAACATATTTATGTTTCATCATAGTTTACATTTAGTTTGCGGAACATTATCCTAAGAGCTTGCTAGAAAGGCTACAATATATCATAGTCTTTATTAATTTATCTGTTAAGCATGAGGTTGTGGAAGCAGCACCACAAACTTCTTGTTAGTAGGTCAAGCTGTATTTCGACTACTTGAGAAGTGGAAAGAGTCGATCTCTAATAAAACAACAATGTAACTGTTACAACATAAATGTTATGAAAGTAAAGTTCCAAAATTAAGGGCGTGTTAGTTGCGTATTTCACCACTAGTGATGCTGAAATGCAACAAAAGATGTGTTGGTATCAACAAATTAAACCCAGCTCAAGTAGAAGATGATAGATGAGTCGACTACATTAAATCAACTTTCAGAAAGAAGGATAAGACACTTATATCCCAATTCATTATCATTGTCCATTTGTTGTGTGCTGGACTAAATCACAACCCTTTATTTTTTACTACTTTAAAAGGTTGTTAGTATGCAGTTTATAATGAGCATTACTTACACACGTTGGACTAGAATAAATCTAGTAGTAGTGTAGCAGTTATCTTCTCCACAATTTTGAAATGTTGTAAGCATATGATTGGTTTCTTCTCTTAACTTTGATTATAAATTCTTGTACAGAGCATGGACATAAATACAACAAATATTTTCCTTCGTTTAACTTTTTTTCTTTAAGAAGGCAAAATCTTTGGACAAATGCATAGAAATGCTAATCCAATTCTTATAAAATAAAATCATTGAGACAGTAAAATATTAGACGTCATACCAATAATAATAACTGTTATAGAAGTAAAAAAATAAGAACAATAATAGTAGATTTTAAAAATTCAAAGGATTTGTTGGTAAATTTCGGAAGTATTAGCTTTTAGAAAGCAAACAAGTCAAGAAGAATATTGGTATAAGAACATTTTTATTTATGTCTTCAGATTACATTTATACGACCAGAGTAAAACAAAGAGAGCAGAAAGCAAAAAACCACGACTACAGATTCCTAACTCACTAATTTACTCCTAAATAATAGGAATAGATGGCTAAAAACTAATTGACTAATTCTTATCTATATAAAACACTAAAAGTAAAATTAATTGCAATTGAAAAAGCAAATTCCTAGCGCTCCTTGCTTTGGAATCTTCAAACTCAAATTTTGTGTCTGAGATTCTAAAACTTACTGACTGGTAAAGGCTTAGTTTATACATCAGCCAGTTGTTCTTCCGACTTGCAGTAGACAAGAGTTATATCACCATATTTTTGCACTTGTCTAAAGAAAAAGAACTTGATTTTGATGTGCTTAGTTCTTCCATGAAGCACAAGATTGTGATACATATCTACTGCTGCTTCATTGTCCCCGAATATTTTGATGCTTCCAGTTTGTTGCATATGGAAATCAACCAGAATTTTCTTCAGCCCTAATGTTTGATTTAGTGTTGTTGGAGCTGCCAGAAACTTAGCTTCGGCAGTAGATTGATCTATATTCTCTTGTTTCGTACAACTCCATGAGAAAATTCTAGAACGAAGACCAAAATAGTACCCTGAAGTAGTCTTTGCATCATCCTTGGAACCACCCTAATCAATGTCAGAACACGCACAAAGCTTCACAGGTTGACTCTTCAGAAACATGGCTTCATAGGTGATGGTTCCTTTGATGTATCACACAATTCTTTTGGCTGCCTGCAAATATAATTCACTAGGACAATGTATGAACCTTGAAATAAATACTTACAACATTCAATATATCAGGTCTTGTTGTTGTAAGATACATTAAACACCCAATGGAACTTCTGAAGTATGTCTCATCCACCTTTTCATCTCTATCATCTTTACTTAGTTTCTCTTTTTGGCTCTTGGGATTACTTATCTCTTTGCAATTATCCATTTTTAATTCAATGTTGATAAAAAGAATTTCCTTTTAATTTATTTAATATGAATCTAGTCTTCCCCTTCCATATAAAGTTGCGAATTTTATGAAAATTTATGACTTTTATGAAAAGTTGTGAATTTTATGAAAATTTGTGACTTTTAAGAAAAAGTTGTGACTTTTATGAAGAGTTGCGACTTTTACGATAGGTTGTTATGTTTTTGAACGGTTGTGACCTTTTCAAAGGGTTGTGACTTTTCTTAAGTGTTGTGTCCTTCGCGATATAACACAATAAGAATATTTTCACACTATCCTTCGTTGTTTATAAATAGAGGGATTTCCTCCCATTTGAAAACAATAAAAATTCTGAACTTGTTCTTCTTCTGCACCATTAAATATTTGTGTACTTTGGTCATGTTGAGTGGCTTACTGACACCATTTTTTTTGTATATACACGTTGGTGAATAAAATCGTTCAATCTTAATAGGATGTAAATCTTTAAAGATTCGGTATTGGAGGGGAATTGTATTATTAAGGAGACGTTGTGCATTCAATGGACTCGATTTTTTCCTATCTATTTCATTCTATTTTTACGTATCCTGGTATATTTTTTTATACTCATTAATTTATGCTTATGATATTTATTGTTGTTTTTTAGTACAGGTTAAACTCTCTTGTATATGTTTCTGCAAAGTTATTTATAATGAACATATACACATATAGTAGGTATATTTATTGTGATATTCTATATAAAATTTTATAACTTAAAAGTACTATATATAAACTTACATATTATCTATTTTTATATAGATATGAAGTTTCTAACTTATCAATTGCAGAAATTCGTTATGAAAGTTGCTTTCATGTTCAAGCATAATTTCTTTTTTGAATCTGTTAAACAAAATTTTGAATTTTTTCCTAAAACATATACTATGCAACTTAAATATGTTCTTTTTCTTACGGAATGCCTTTGTATATATATTATTATTTTATTGTTTATTTTCCTTTTAATGTTTACTAAAGAACCAATGATTTATTATTTCCTAAATAATTCATTCATTAGAAGTTCTTGAGTTATGTGATAATGATAAATAATCAACTTCATGTCGGAATATTGCTAATATTTTTAAGCACCTATTTTTTCATTAGTTTTAATGTATGGATATTGTCACATCCCAAGCTTCCCCGAGACGCGGACAAGGGACCTAGGACTACAAGTGATCCCAAGCTAACCTTGTTGGCATGATCATGCGCATACTAAAGATAATAAACTAATGCGGAAGCAAAATCATAATTAAAATGAAAAGATGGGGAATAACCATATATTGTAACTGAGGTATATGAAAACCGATGAGTTTAATACAAAGAAGATATTAACTCAATATTAAGTTAAAACTAACTACGTCTAAAATAAGCCTCTAAATGACTAAAAATGCTGGGATATGCCCAATCTAAGTCTAGAAAAAGTGAAACTAAAGGACTAAAAGTACTGAAAAGAAACTCATGACTATTGTCCTCGGAGAATGAGGACTCACCACTGATTCTGCTGAACTGGAGATCGGGAACTAATCTAAACATGATCTTGATGCTGAGAACCTGAACCTATATCACGAGAAGATGTAGAGCACGTATCCGTCAGTACATGAAAGGTACTGAGCATGCAGGATAAAGTAAAGCTGAAATAACATATAACTGAACAAGGCAATAAAGCAATGAGATAATCTGAACATGATAAAGATACAGAATGTTGACAAAACTGAATGTAGTGACAAATTTATAACATGCCGAAACTGATAAAAAAGTCAATACAATAGAATCTGACTGGACTGTGGGAGCTACTAATAACCGATAATAAAACCACATGAGAAAAATATGGAGGCAAATGTATATGCCCCATCGAGAGGACCCAATATACCCTGCCTTAGGTATAAATGCATGCTGGTGTGATCACTAAACTTATGCCCACAGAGGGGACTTCCAACCTACTTGGTTAGTAGTTTTGGAACTATTTAGGTACGTTGAACCCTAGTCCAACTCGATATTATGTTACTCCCAATGGATTAAGTAATGAACATATTATGACTGATTTTTTGTAATACTTGATATACTGGATAGCTCAAACTGAACATGCAAACTGAGGATGCAACAACTAAATTGATATTGATGCATTAATAATTGATGCATACAGAACTGAATAACTGAAATATCTGACCTAGCATGTATAATTCAAGAATTAAGTAAATGCATATCTAGGGTTCTCAAATTCATGCAATAAACCTACAAGCAACATTATTATCTTATTTGGAACTTATTAATAACTAATTCTTGATAATTTGCTGAAATTCTAGAAACCCTAGGTCTAGTCATGATAAGGGAATCAAGAAAATAACTGAATTCTAGAGACCCAATGGGAGAAAGGAACCCACTAGTGAAATCCCACATACATGGCGATGAATTCCACGGAGAAATCTTTAGATTTCGGGGCTAGAACTGATGGAACCTTGCTACATTCTTTAACTAGGGTTCTTGACTTTTTTTCCTCTCTTGCTTCTAATTTTCTACGTTTTGATTAATGATTTTTACTTAGGTAAGTTCTAGTTATGTTTTAGGCTTAAAATGACTAAAAACCTCATGGTTTAGGGCCTAAACAACGTACCTTAGGGGTTAAATGAAATAGGAAACTACCATAAAACCCCTGACTTAACTACTGTCATAGTGATCGACGTAACTGGTCAACGGACCGTGATTCTACCTAGGGTCTGTATGTTATGGACGTTGTTTGGTTCAGTTAATGGGTCTGGGGACCATGATCCACGGACCTGGTCCATGGATCATGGTCCTACCTATGATTTGTTGGTCTTGGCCGTCATTTGGCTCAGAGAATGGGTTTGTGGGCTAAGATCGACGGACCTGGTCCACGGACCGTGGTCCTACCTACAGTCTATCTTGTTCCTTCGTAATTTGCTTTAGATAAGGGTTTTTTGTAACATCTTGTAATCTGAATTAACTAAGGTTAAGATAAGAAAAACAAAATAATCAATTTTGAGAATAAGTAAGGAAATCTGGAATATTTTCAGCTTTCAAAAGTGAGTTTTGGCGATTTTCAAACGGCCATAACTTCCAGCTCAAGAGGAACTTTTGTGAGTTGTTTACATGGATGGAAATCTCTTGGGAAGGTCTTTCCAACTACGCCAAGTTTGTGATATTCTAAGGTCGTATGAGGGAGATATGACTTTCTTAAGTTGGGCTATTGGGCTGGGGAAAAGTGCAATCCACATTTTAGTAAGGGAAGCTTGTCTTTTCACCCTAGTATTTCCTAATTCATTTTAAGGTTATATTAGGGGTAAAAACAAGTCCCTAATCAGTTTCACAAAAATTTATAACCCTTAGGGCTTGGGAGAAAAAGGGAGAAGAAGAGGAAGACCAAGAATCGTCCAAGAAAGCTAAGATCGTTGGGTGGATTTCATCGGGGGTGATCCCTATAAAGGTCTGTGAGGTCATTCGGTGTTGGTCGTTTCACCCATACCCCAATTTGATTAAATACAGAAAATTTGAGTTATTTGTATGAAAATCTTAAGTTCTTGATGAGAAGTTCTGAAGTTCTTGTTGGTTGAATTGTCGTTGATCTCTAGTAGATTTGATTCGTATTTCCGGAGTGTTTTTGGGTCTAATTTATTGGGTAATGAAGTATGTATAATTGAAAATTGGAGAAGAAAAGTAAAAAATTGCGATGATAAGCCCTGGTTCGGCGCGCTTGCTAGATCTCTCAGGTTAGACTCTGTCCGTCAGGCCTTGACGCGCCGTTCCAGCCATACCGCCTGAGAACAACCTCTGTTGTCAGGCTCTGGCGCTCCGGGACTCTCAAATCACCAATACCCTCTCGAGACTCCGTTCTTTCCCTATCTCTTTGTACTAGCTCCTAAGTGATGATCATTCGTAGTTGATTTCAATAATCTTAAGTACATCTAAACATCATGAAATAATCCATAAACATGAGATCATGATCCTTAAGTGCATAATCCAAGTTCAAGGAAAATTAGGATCAAAGTCAAGTCTAAAGCTATAAAACGAGTAAAAGTAAAGTTTTTTTTTATGTTCTTAGAGTCTGACTCAAGCATTTTAACTTTGCTTTGAGGCTCATTTTCGAATTAAGGAAAAGAGTAAAAGGTTGAGTTTTTCTCAAAAAGGTATAATGGAACTAAGTATTCCCTAAGAGTTAAAGTATCAAGTTAAGTTAAGGGCAAGAGATGAGTACATTTTTTTAAGGTATAAGGGGGACTAAGTATTCCCTAAAGGTTGATAAATGTTTTAAATTTAAGTAAAAAGGAAACTAAGAAGTTCCAAAAGAGTTTCAAACTAAAGAGGAGAACATTGAGTCCAAAAGGAGATTTTAAAGCTAAAGGGTTCAGTAAATTATCTCTAACCCAAAGGAAAGAAGTTTTATTAAAAACATGAGCTAAAGTACATTTTGGGAGTAGTATTGAGCACTGATGTGGCAATGAGAGTTCAGATAACTCAAGTTCCCATGTAAACCATGTAGCCATCATGGGAATTAACGTGTCATACTTTTTAGATGATCACGTCAGTTAGCCAGTGGATCCACTAGGTAGAGTATGTCCTATGCGACGAAAATGTATAGGACAGTTCTGGCAGTGTGGGCAAGACGCTGTATCACTACTTAGGCTCATGATGGTATTTATCAGTTAGAGAAACTCCAGTAAAAACTATATTACTTTCATATATAAGTAAAGTTGAGTTATTATTGGTATATCTTTAATGATAAGAGAGTTACATTGTTTTTAAGTTTTACATATATATATATATATATATATATATATATATATATATATATTGCATGTGTCCTTATTGCTTTATATTTGAGTTGTTATCTTATGAGTTGAGTAGAGCCAAGGTAAGTTCATCCTTACTCCATTTAAAGCTTTATAGTTGTGCTTAGCATTCCAACTCATATACTCGTACATTCAAATTACTGATGCCAGTTGGCCTGCATCTTTTATGATGCAGATGCACGTAACCAGGATCAGCACACTATGCTTCGTTGATCCAGATTGAGCTCTAGAGTCAGTTGTGAGCCTCCTCGCATTCATGAGGAAATCCTTTTCATTTGCTTTACCAGTTTAGTTTTTAGGATGTTGTGGGGTCTGTCCCAATATCCATGTCAATCCGGTTAGAGGCTTCGTAGACAGTTAATAGTTCAGTTGTGAGTCTATTTTACTTGTTGAGACTTAAGTGCCATTTTTGCCAAATTATTTATATTATGTATTTCCTTTGAACATGTTTTTTTATTGTTTAAGGTAAGTGTAGTATTACGCTTAGTTCAGTAAGCCAGGCCAAGGGTCCACTTGGGGGCCAGTAATGGTCTTCAAGTGCCGGCCACGTCTAAGGATTAGGCTCCGGGCATGACAAACTTTGTATCAGATCCTAGAGTTCAAGAGTCCTAGAGAGTTTATGAAGTTGTGTCTGTAGAGTCTTAGTCATCGGTGTGAAGCGCGCCACATCTATGATTAAGAGGCTACAACATTTAGGAATATTTCCCTTCTTTTATATTCTTTTCGTGCGAAGAGTTATCTCTAAAAGTATCTCTATAATTCATGCTTATGCGTATTTTCAGATTATCATGCCTCCAGGAAGAGCAGTCAGAGGTCGACCAGACCGAATAAATGTTGATGAACAAGAGGTTCCGAATGCACCGGATGTGCAACCCCTAGTAGAGGTTACAAATGTTGAATTCTGGGAAGCTATCCGGATGTTAAGCCAAGTTGTAATCAACCAGGCGGGCAACGTATAGGATCTCTACAATAAGGGGCTGACACCTCGAGGGTTCATGAGTTTTTGAGAATGAATCCTTCTAATTTCACCGGATCAAGCACTACTAAGGATCCAGAATACTTTGTAGAAGAATTGAAGAAAGTATTTGAGGTAATGCATGTGGTGGATGCTGAGAGGGTAGAATTGGCTGCATATCAACTAAAGAGTGTGGCTAGAACCTGGTTTCATCAATGGAAGGATGGTAGAGTTGAGGGTGTACCACATCCAAGTTGGGCTTGCTTCAAAGAAGCCTTTTTGGGGAGGTTCTTTCCTTGAGAACTAAAGGAAGGAAGGGTGAGTTCCTTACTTTGAAATAGGAAAAATTGAGTGTTGATAAGTACGGGTTGAAGTTCACCCAGCTGTCTCTCTATGCTCCAGAGATGGTGAAAGACATGAGAAGCAGAATGAGCTTCTTTGTTGCTGGTTTGTGTCGGGCTTCAAGCAAAGAGGGTAGGGCTGCAATGTTGATTGGAGACATGGACATATCCAGGATTATGATCTATGTGCAACAAGTTGAAGAGGAGAAGCTAAAGGACAATGAAGAGTACCGAAATAAGAAAGCAAGGATTGGGAATGAGTCTGGCCAACTGAAAGGTGGTTCAAGTCGACCACAATTCCAGAAATCAAAGAGGCATGCGCCATCATCTGCTAGTACACCTGCGCATAGAAACCGAGGTGAGTTTAGTGGCAAGAATTCGCAGCACTTCAAGGGTAGAGCGGCTCAATCTCAAGATAGTGTGGCACAAAGAGGAAGTAGGGCTCCTGCATGTACTAAGTGTGGTAGACACTGCCAAAGAAATTATCGTGACGGCCAGACAAGTTGTTACAAGTGTGGTCAAGAGGGTCACTTCATGAGAGAGTGCCCCAAGAATAAGCAAGGTGGTGGAAATCTGGGCAATAAAGCCCAATCTTCATCAGTTTCTCCACCAGACAGGGCTGATGAGTCACTTCAGGTATAGGCGGAGGAGCAACCCGCCTCTATGCAATCACTAGCCGCCAAGAGCAAGAGAACTCTCAAGATGTTGTCACGGGTATGATCAAAGTCTTTACTTTTGATGTTTATGCTTTATTTGACCCAGGAGCAAGTCTATCCTTTGTAACTCCTTATGTTGCAAATGAGTTAGAGATTCTTCCAGAAAAACTTTGTGAACCATTATGTGTTTTTACATATTTTGGGGAGTCTATTCTAGCGGAAAGAGTCTATTGTAATTGTCCCGTTTCCATCAATCACATGAACACCATGACTGATCTAGTAAAATTGAACATGGTAGATTTTGATGTCATTCTAGACATGGACTGACTTAATGCCTTTTATGCATCAATAAATTATAGAACACGAGTTGTCAAGTTTCAAATTCCAAATGAGCCAGTAATAGAGTGGGCTAGTAGTTCAGCAGTGCCTAAGGGTCATTTCATTTCATACCTTAAGGAGAGGAAGTTAGTCTCAAAGGGTTGTATCTATGACTTAGTCCGAGTTAGTGACTCAAGTGTTGAGGTACATTCCCTTCAGTCAGTTCCTATAGTCAGTGAGTTTCTAGACATCTTTCCTGTTGATCTACCCGGAGTCCCTCTAGAAAGAGAGATTGACTTCGTCATAGAGATCATCCCAGATCCTCTATTCTACCATACACAATGGCACCACCAGTTTTAAATGAGCTAAAGGAACAATTGATAGATCTGTTCGATAAAGGCTTCATTCGACCAAGTGTCTCACCTTGGGGCGTTCTGGTCTTGTTTCTAAGAAAGAAAGATGGGTCCCTTAGGATGTGTATAGACTATCGCCAATGGAATAAGGTGACAATGAGGAATGAATATCCTATTCCATGGATAGATGATCTTTTTTATCAACTTCAGGGTGCTTCTTGATTTTCCAAGATTGACCTCAGATCAGGCTATCGTCAATTGAACGTAAGGGAATGCGATATCCCAAAGACAGATTTTAGAACAAGGTATGGGCATTATGAATTTTTTGTTATGTCCTTTGGTTTTAAAAATGCACCTGTAGCATTCATGGATCTTATGAACCTAGTTTTCAAACCTTATTCAGATTTGTTTGTCATAGTCTTCATTGATGACATACTAATTCATTCAAGGAATGAAGAAGATCAGGCTAGTCACCTCAGGGTTGTTCTTCACACTTTGAGTGATAAGGAACTATATGTCAAGTTCTTCAAGGGCAAGTTTTGTCTTATGTATGTGGCATTCTTAAGCTAAATTTTTTTTGCTGAAGGGATTAGAGTTGACACTCAGAAGATTTAAGTAGTTCAGAGTTGGCCTAGACCAACATCTCTAACAGATATAAGGATTTTCTTGGGCTTGGCTGGATATTATAGGAGATTTGTTGAAGGATTCTCAACTATCTCTTCTCATTTCACCAAGATAACTCAGAAGACGGTGAACTTTCAAGGGTTTGAAGCTTGTGAGAATAGCTTTTAGGAGTTGAAAAAGAGACTGACTACCGCTCCGGTTATGATCTTACCAGAGGGTACTCAAGGCTTTGTAGTGTATTTTGATGCATCAAGAGTTGGTTTGGGTTGTGTATTGATGCAGAATGGCAAGGTCATAGCATATGAATCTTGACACTTGAAGGTTTATGAGAAGAATTATCCAACTCGTGACTTAGAATTGGCTGCAGTAGTGTTTGCTTTGAAGGTATGGCGTCACTATTTGTATGGTGTTCATGTTGATATATTCACTGATCATAAGACCCTCCAATATGTTTTCACCCAGGAAGAGATCAACCTAAGACAAAGAAGGTGGTTGGAATTACTTAAGGATTATGCATGAGTATTCTTTACCACCCAGGTAAGGATAATGTGGTTGCTGATGCCTTAAGCCGGTTGTCTATGTTATGTACTTCCCATGTTGAAGAAGAGAAGAGCGAGTTAGCTAAATATATTCACAGACTTGCACCTTTAGGAGTCTAACTTATGGATTCCACAGAAGGAGGCATAGTGGTGACCAATGGGGCTGAGTCATCATTATTGTCAGAGGTGAAAGAGAAGCAAGACCAAGACCCTATTTTTCTTGATTTGAAGGCAAGTGTCCACAACCAAAGAGTATTGGATTTTGAATAAGGGGGAGATGGTCTGCTGAAGTACAAAGGTAGATTATGTGTACCTAAGGTGGATGGACTCCAAGATAGGATCTTGGAGGAGAATCATTGTGCCATATATTCTATTCATCCGAGTTCCACCAAGATGTACCGCGATTTGAGAGAGGTATATTAGTGGGAAGGCATGAAGAAAGATATTGCAGAGTTTGTTGCCAAATTTTCAAAATGCCAGCAAGTAAAAGTGGAGCACCGAAGACCTGGAGGTTTAGCCTAGAAAATAGAACTCCCCAAATGGAAGTGGGATATGCTTAATATTGACTTCATCACAGGCTTGCCAAGATCTCGAAGGTAACATGATTCTATTTTGGTGATTGTCGACAAAATGACAAAGTAAGCCCATTTCTTGCCGGTAAATAATACCTATTCGGCAGAGGATTATGCCAAGTTGTATCTTCAAGAAGCGGTGAGACTTCACGGAGTTCCGGTCTCCATTATTTGAGATAGAGGTGCACAATTTACTGCACAATTCTGGAAATCTTTCCAAAAAATGTTGGGTTCAAAGGTAAATTTGAGTACTGCTTTTCATCGTCA
This sequence comes from Solanum sitiens, assembly GCA_016801875.1. NCBI lineage: Eukaryota > Viridiplantae > Streptophyta > Magnoliopsida > Solanales > Solanaceae > Solanum > Solanum sitiens. The sequence continues at coordinate 643,939 of JABWTJ010000035.1, read as the reverse complement.
GACAGATGGACAAGCAGAGCGTACTATCCAGACCTTAGAAGATATGTTGAGGGCTTGTGTGATCGACTTCAAGGGAATTTAGGATGATCACATACCTCTCATTGAGTTCGCTTACAACAATAGATATCATTCGAGCATTCAAATGGCTCCATATGAAGCTCTTTATGGGAGAAGGTGCAGATCTCCTTTTGGATGGTTCGATGTTGGTGAAGCAGGGTTGATAGGACCAGATCTTGTTCACCAATCTATGGAGAAGGTGAAAGTGATTCAATAAAGGTTGAATACGGAACAAAGTCGCCACAAGTCCTACACATACATTAGGAGAAGGCCATTAGAGTTTGAGGTAGATGATTGGGTGCATCTTAGGATTTCACCCATGAAAAGAGTTATGAGGTTTGGTAAGAAGAGGAAACTTAGTCCCCGGTATGTTGGACCTTATAAAATCTCCAAGAGAGTTGGCAATGTGGCTTATGAGTTGATGTTACCCCCAGAGCTAGAAGCGGTTCATCCGGTATTTCATATTTCTATGTTGAAGAAGTGCTTGGGTGTTCCTTCATTGATAGTACTCACATAGAATGTTGAGATTAAGGATAACCTATCCTATGAAGAAGTTCTGGTTCAGATTTTGGATCGTCAAGTTCGCAAGTTGAGGACAAAGGAAGTTTCTTAAGTCAAGGTCCTTTGGAGGAACCAATTCATTTAAGAAGAGACTTGGCAAGCTGAGAAGGATATGAATAAGAGATTTCCACATCTCTTTGAATCCAGAGGGAATGCAGATCAAGGCGCTAAATTCTCTTCTTAGCACTTTATAAGGCTATGTATAAGCATGTTATTACTTGCTTTTGTTTGTTTAGTGCTGAAATGATGTTACTACCCTTAGCTTAGTGAAAGAATTCTCATTCGATGACGAATGTTCCCAAGGGGGAGATATTGTATCATCTCGTAATTTTAAATAACTAAGGTTAAGCTAAGAAAAACAAGAACAATCAATTTTGAGAATAAGTAAGAAATCTAGAAGATTTCCAGCTTTCAAAAGTGAGTTTTGGCCATTTTGAAACAGTCATAACTTTCTGCTCAGGATAAGTTTGGGTGAGTTCTTTATATGGATGGAAATATCTTGGAAATATCTTTTCAACGACACCATGTTTGCAAAATTCTGAGGTTGTATGAGGGAGAGATGACTTTTGGAAGTTATGCTGTTGGACTGGGGAAAAGTGCAATCCGGATTTTAGTAAGGGCAAGGTTGTCTTTTGAACCTAGTATTTCCTCATTAGTATTAAGGTTATATTAGGGGTAAATACAAGTCACAAATCAGTTTCACAAAATTTTAGAACGCTTAGGGGTCGGGAGACAAAGGGAGAAGAAGAGGAAGACCAAGAATCATCCAAGAACGCTAAGATCGTTGCGTGGATTTCGTCGGGGGTGATACCTATCAAGGTATGTGAGGTCATTAGGTGTTGGGTCCTTTAAACCACACCCCAATTTGATTTAATACAGAAAATTTGAGTTATTTGAATGAAAATCTAGAAGTTCTTGATGAAAAGTTGTGAAGTTCTTGTTTGTTGAATTGTAGTTGATCTCTAGTAGATTTGATTCGTGTTTACGGACTGTTTTTGGATCTAATCTATTTGGTAATGAAGTATTTAGAGATCCTAAGTATTTGGGGTGGGATCCATGGGAGTTTAGAGGCGTTAGAATTGAAGATCGGAGAAGAGAAGTAAAAAATCGCGTTTGATAAGCCCTGGGACGCTGCGCCTGCCAGAGCCCCTCATGACAGAATCTGTCCGTCAGACCCTGGCGCACCGCACTAGCCAGAGCGCCTGAGGACAGCCTCTGCCCATCAGGCTATGGCTCTCCGCGCCTCTCAGATCGCCAAGACCCCCTGGAGACCTCTTTCATTCCCTATCTCTTTGTACTAGCTCCTAAGTGATGTACCTATAATTCGTGGTTGATTTCAATACTCTAAAGTACACCTAAACATCATGAAATCATCCATAAACATGAAATCGTGATCCTTGAATTCATAATCCATGTTCAAGGAAAGTTAGGATCAAAGTCAAGAAAGTAAGAAGTCAAGTCTAAAGCTATGAAATGAGTAAGAGTAAAGTTTTTTTTTATGTTCTTAGAGTCTTACTCAAACGTTTTAACTTTGTTTTAAGGCTCAAGTTCGAGTTAAGAAAAAAGGTAAAAGGTTGAGTCCATTTCTCAAAAAGGTATAAGGGAACTAAGTATTCCCTAAGAGTTAAAGTTTCAAGTTAATTAAAGAGCAAGAGTTGAGTTAATTTCTCTGAGTTATAAGGGGACAAAGTATTCCCTTAAGGTTGATAAATGTTTTATATTTAAGTAAAAAGGAAACTAAAAAGTTCCAAAAGAGTTTTGAACTAAAGAGGGGAACATTGATTCCAAAATGAGCTTTTAAAGATAAATGGTTCAGTAAATTATCTCAACACAAAGGAAATTGTTTTTATTAAAACATGAGCCAAAGTAGAATTTGGGAGTATTAATGAGCACTGATGTGGGGATAAGAGTTCAAATAACTCAAGTTCCCATGTAAACCCTGTAACCATCATGGGTATTAACATGTCATACTTTTTAGATGATCACATCAGTAAGCCAGTGAATCCACTAGGTAAAGGATGTCCTATGCAACGGCAAAGTATAGGACAGTTCTGGTAGCGTGGACAAGACGTTGTATCACCACATAGGCTCATACATGTGGTTGTCAGTGAGAGAAACCCCTGCAGAAACTATATTACTTTCATATATAAGTAAAGTTGAGTTATTGTTGTTTTATCTTTAATGAACTAAGAGTTACACTATTTTATCAATATATATATATATATATATATATATATATATATATATTGCATATGTCCTTATTGCTGTATATTTGAGTTGTTATCTTATGAGTTGAGTAGAGCCTAGGTAAGTTCATCCTACTCCATTTAATACTTTATAGTTGTGCTTAACCTTCCAAATCGCATACTCGTACATTCAATGTACTAATGCAAGTTAACCTGCATCTTTTGATGATGCAGACGCAGGTAACCAGGATCAGCACGCAGCTCTTCGTTGATCCACATTGAGCTCTAGAGTCAGTGGTGAGCCTCCTTGAATTCTAGAGGACATCCTTTTCATTTGCCTTACTAGTTTAGTTTTTAGGATGTTGTGGGGTGTGTCCCAACATCCATCTTAGTCAGTTTTGAGGCTTCGTAGACAATTAATAGTTTAGTTTGGAGTCTATTTTACTTGTTGATACTTAAGTTCCATTTTGGCCAGATTATTTATATGAATTATTTTACTTTGAACATGTTTTATTCTTATTTAAGTTGAGTGTAGTCTTCCGCTGAGTTCAGTAAGCCAGGCCAAGGGTCCGCTTGGGGCGAGTAATGGTCTTCAAGTGCAAGACACAGCTAGGGTGTAAGCTCCAGGCGTTACAGTTTTGAGGACCAAGATCGAAGGACCTGATCCATGGACTGTTGTCCTACCTACGGTTCATAGGTCCTGGCCGTTATTTGGGATCTTTGGATTTTCTAGGGAACACGTTCCACGAACCTAGTCCACTGACCGTGGTCTAACTTACAATCCCTAGGTGGCCTCCGTAGGTAGAACCTGCACTTCCGGAAAATCTCAATTCTGGTCAATCTAGGATATGGATGTTACATTATCTCCACCTTGGAAACATTCATCCTCGAATTTAGATTAAACTAGATTAAATGGAGGGAGAGGGTTGCAATCCCTACAACTAAACATTGAGAACTGAATTTCTGACAGAGCCGAGTTCAAAGAACATGCAAATACGATAAAAATGAAAGTTCAAGAGGAGGGAACATGATCCTAAGACTGAATTCACGCATGAATGACTAAAAAACTGAAGAGAGACTATTACCTCAAGATGGAGTGGAATCGAAAGGAAAGAGGTGAGGATACTTGGCTTTCATGGCTGCTTGTTCTTCGCAAGTATCTCCTTCAACGGACTGACTCCCCCACAAAACCTTGACTGAAGTGACGTTTTTGTTTCTCAACCTTGTAAACTGACGGTCAAGGATTTTAACTGGTACATCCCCATAATAAATACTATCTTTCATAGCCACACTCTCTAGTGTCACCATAGAGGCTGGATCACCCACCCACTTCTTCAAAAGTGAGATATAGAAGATCGAATGCATTGTTGCTAATTTTATTGTCAACTCTTACTCATATTCCACATTGACAACCTTTTACAAGATCTTGTAAGGGCCTAAAAATTTGGGAATGAGCTTCCATTTCTTGCAAAACATCATCACCCCCTTCATAGGTGACACTTTCAAGAAAACCCAGTCATCAACATGGAAGTCTAGTTCCCTTCAACTTACATCTCCATAAGAGTTCTAATGACTCTGGGTTTTCTTAAGTCGATCTCTAATGAGTTGGACTTTCTCCATAGCATAATGGACTGAATCTGGTCCTATCAAAGCTGCTTCACCTACTTCAAACAAACCAACAGGAGATCTACATCTACACCCATATAGTTCCTCATAAAAGGCCATCTGAATGTTGGTATGGTAGCTATTGTTGTAGGCAAACTCAATAAGAGGAAGATGATAATACAAACTACCCTTGAAATCGATCGCACAAGCTCTCAACTTATCCTCTAGGGTGTGAATGGTACGCTCTGCTTGTCCATCCGGCTGCGGATAAAATGTTGTGCTAAGACTAACCTGAGTACCAAGACCCTTTTGAAATGACTTCCAGAAATGAGAGGTAAACTTAATACCTATATCTGATATGATAGACAAAGGAACCCCATGCAACCTCACAATTTCATTAATGTAAAGCTTGACATAGTTTTCCGCCGAATATATAGTCTTTATTGCTAAAAAGCGAGAAAACATAGTCATCCTATCAACTATCACCGAATGTAGTCATGCTGTCTGCGAGTAGGAGGTAACCCTTTGATGAAATCCATATTGATCACTTCCCACTTCCAAGTGGGAATGTGGATCTCTTGAGTTATACCCCTTGGTTTATGATGTTCTACCTTGACTTGCTTGCAGTTGGGGCACTTACTCATAAAATTTACTATATCCCTCTTCATGAAATTCCACCGAACAACTTCCCGCACATCGCAGTACCTCTTAGTGGCACCTGGATGAATAGAATATATGGAATTATAGGTTTCTGCTAGAATATGTTGTCTCAACTCACTCACATCAAAACACACAATCTACACTAGTAGCAAAGTACACCATCTCCCCTTTGGGAGAAAACATTCACTCTGTGATTGTGAAATGCACCCTTAAGTCCAAGCAAGATTAGATCACTGCTTGTTTTTTCTTAACCTCTACTATCAAAGAAGATTTATCCTCATTTTGAACTATTACAACACTTTCTCATATGCTCATAAGGCTAACTCCCAAGCGAGCAAGCATGTGAACATCCTTCGTTAGTTCCTTCATTTCTTCCTAAACAATGGCTATACTACCCATATATAATCTGGTAAGAGCATCTGCTACTATATTCACCTTACCAAGATGGTAATGCACATTCATATCATAATCCTTAAGGAACTCAAAACAACTCCTATGGCGAAGATTCAACTCTATCTGGGTTGACACATATTGAAGAATCTTATGGTCAGTGAACGCATCTACGTGAATATCATACAAGTAGTGTCTCCAGATCTTTAGTGCAAACACCACTCCTGCAAGCTCGAGGTCATGAGTTTCATAGTTTTTCTAATGCACCTTAACCTTCCTAGAAGTATAAGATATGACCTTATCTCGGTGCATCAACACACAACCTAGGCAAACTCTTGATGCATCGCAATAGATTACATAACCATCTTAACCCTCTCGCAGAGTTAGGAAAGGAGTTGTAGTCAATCTAGTTTTCCATTCTGTGTATCTTTTCTCACAATCATCCGACCATTGAAACTTGACCATCTTCTGAGTAAACCTAGTCAATGGTGAGGCTATGGATGAAAATCCTTCTGCGAACCTTCTGTAATAACCCGCTATACCTAAGAAAATTCTGATATTTTTAGCAGAGGTAGGTCTGGGCCATTTTTGCACTGCTTCTATCTTCTATGAATCCACTCAGATCCCCTCACTAGATACAATGTGACCAAGAATAGCAACGGCTTGCAACCAGAACTCACATTTGCTAAACTTAGAGAATAACTGGCGCTCTTTGAGAGTTTACAGAACAACTCTCAACTGACTCAAGTGTTCTTCCTCATTCCTAGAGTAAATTATGATATCATCAATAAGGACGACAATGAACAAGTTCAAAAATTGTTTGAACACTCTGTTCAGCCAATCAATGAAAGCTTCAGGAGCATTGGTTAGTCCAAATGACATAACTACAAATTCATAATGACCAGATTGTGTTCTGAAGGCTGTTTTTGTTATGTCACTATCTCTGACTCTGATGTGATGATAACCCGATCTGAGGTCTATACTTGAGAAATGACTAGCACCCTAAAGTTGGTCAAACAAGTCATCAATCCTGAGGATGGGATACTTATTCTTGATTGTGACCTTCTTTAATTGTCTCTAGTCAATGCACATTATGAGAGAACCATCTTTCTTCTTTACGAACAACATGGTGCACCCCATGGAAAATTACTAGGTCTGATGATGCCCTTAACTAGAGGGTATTTCAATTTTTCATTCAATTTCTTAAGCTCTGTCGGAGCCATTCTGGAAGGAGGAATATAAATAGGATGGCATTTGGAAGGAGATCAATTCAAAAGTCGATTTCCCTTTCAGTAGGAACTCCGGGAATATCTTCTCGAAACACTTCTGGAAACTCACTGGCTACTGTAACTGACTTATGAGTTGGGATTTCACAGCTTTAAACTGTAACCAAAACTAGATTATAGAGATAACCCTTAAAGATCATCTTTCTAGCCTTAAGGTAAAAAATGAATAGACCCATAGGCGCTAAGATACTACCTTCCATTCTAAGATTGGTTCTTCTGGAAACTGAAAACGAACAATCCTTGTTCTACAACCGACTGAGGCATAGCTGGAATTAAACAATCCATGCCTAAAATGACATCAAAGTCTACCATTTCTAAATAAACAAAATCTTCTGAGGTGAATTTTTGAGAAATTTTGACAGGGCAATTTATGTATACCTGTCTATCTATGGCTGGGTCACCGACTGGAGTAGAGATTGAGAGAGTTTCTGCGAGTGCTTCTAGACTAACACTAAATTAGACTGCTATGTAAGGAGTTAAAAAGGAGAGAGTATCCCCTGGATCTAACAATGCATAAACATCAAGGTAAAAGATTCGTAACGTACGAGTGACTACATGATGTACCGTGGTTTCACAGTACTTTCAATGCTTTTTCCTTAAGTTTAATGTGTGTCTAGGGCCTTTTTGTAGTAATTTTAATGTGTTTTATCTGTGTTTTGCAGGGTAGTTGTCCAAAACGAAAATATAGACGGCTTTGCAGAAATCATTAAAGAAGTGACCCACGAAGCCATCGACGGCTCATCGTTCAATAGACGGTCCGTGGGTGGTGATCGTCGAATGGAGGTCCAAGCATCTGGAAGCAACTCGGGGAATTTTGACCAAGTGTGGGGCTACGGAAGGATCGACGGTCCATCGACTGATCGACGGACCATCCTGGCAAACCGTCGATCAGATCAGAGATTAGTCACAATACCCGATGTTGAAAAAATCACTAAGTATGGAACGACGGAGGCATCGACGGGCCGTAAGTGAGACGACGGACCGTGCTGTTGGTCCGTCGATTGGATCAGAGAAGATGCAAAAATGAAGGCTGAAGAAAAAACTAAGTGTGGACCAACGGAGGCAGTCGACGGTCCGTCATTCCATCGACGGACCGTCTGTGGGGTCGTCGAGTGAAGCCGCGTTTTCTGGACAGACTTTTCTTATTTTGGACTCCTTTTAAATTAGGACTTTGCTATTATAAATATGGTTAAAAACCTCATTTTTTGGGTTAGACTTTTTATTATTTTTCATCTTTGTATTCTTGGGTTCTTGATTTTATAAATTGACAATTTACTCAAGTTTTTGGAATTGATTATCAAGTGAAGTTTGTTATTTCAAGTGTTATGTTTGGATTTTCTTCAAACTTGTCAAAGTAAGTATATGAATTATTGTTTAACAACGATGAATAGTGTATTTTTAGGCATGGGTAACTAAATCCACAACTATTTTTGTGGGAACCATGGGTGATTAACAAGGTAAAACTAGCTAAATAACAATTCTAGAATAGATTCTTGCATGTATTGATAATTCTTTCGTTTAGAAGTCTTTTTAGCGAGTTCACGCGTTAGAACTTGACCTGTATCTACTTGCTGGACCAAGGGGGTAGTTAATAGGAAAAGAATTATCAACATTGATTTAGTGGACACTATCTAATAGGCTAGTTTCGATTGGTGCGAAGTAGTAACTAAGCCAAACATTGAATATGATGCTTAATATGAGGTAAAGGTAAGGTTTAGTAAATTAGAAACACGTAGCCGGACCAAGGTACGGGGTGAAATTCTATAAATGTCGGACCAAGGATTTAGATATATATAGCTTATCACTTTGCATGCAAGATAATAGGAAAAAATTGTTATAGCTATGATTACCGAGTTATGAACCTCTGGGGAACACTTACAGCCTAGTTTCTCTCACCACTTGATAAAAACCAAAGTTTTAATCTTGCTACTTGTTTTACTTAGAAATAATTAAACATTTTAGTTTCACAACCCCCCCTTTAATTAACTATTTTCGGAAATGACTTGACTAAATAGACGTAATAGTATATTAAAGTTAAGTCTAAACCATTTTCCTCGTGGGATTGACCCCAACCTACTTGTTGGGTTCTTTACTTAATACGACCGCTTATACTTTTGTAAAGAAGTGTAATTTGAGCGTATCACTACATGAGGAGAATGTTCTTGATTTTGGTGAGCCTGAATAACATACAACTTGTTCTGGCGCTGACCACGACCTGTACAAGATGAGTTACACTACCGAGTCGGGCGACTTGCTGGTGCTGCTGAAGTTGTAAGCTGAGCTCTACCATTAATTCCTCCTTGAACCTGTCTAGAAGGACAATCCGTTAATCTATGACTGGACTTACCACACCCAAAGCATCCTTCCTTCCTTGCAATACACTTGCTTGGATTTTTCTTACCACACTTAGAGAAAGTTGAGTAAGTCTTGGTGCCTGAAATACTTCCCTCAGTTTTAGAGATTGGTACCCTACCTTTCTGATCATACATGTTCTTGGAGGATGGGACACTAGCTGATGAAGGGGCTGGGGTCAAAGACTTCTGCTGAAAGTGCGAGCGATTTCCACAACTCGAGAGTCCTAGCCTTCTTATTCTTCTTGTCATGTTACCTAAGCTTATCACCCTCAACTTACTGATCATGAGTCATAAGCCTAGAGATACTCATATCTCCAAGTAACATAGCATTTATGCACTCTATTTTAACCAAATCTGACACTACATACAAGAACTTAATCATCTAAGTCATGGAGTCAGCAAGTATGTGACGAACATACGTGGAGGGTTGGTTAAACTTGAGCCCATACTCTTGGACTGTCATGTTACCCTGCCTTAAGTTCATGAATTTCTGGGCCTTTGATTTTCTCAACTCTATTGGTAAAAACCTGTCCAGAAAGGTCTCCCTAAAGCATTGCTAAGTAATAGAAGTTGCATCTTTACCCCTATTCTCCTTCCACTGAGTGTACCATATATGATCCACATCTTTCACCTCGTATGATGCCAACTCAACCCGATCATTCCCAATGACCTGCATCATCTTAAAGATCTTCTTGATCTCATCCAAGAGATTGTAAGGATATTCACTAGTTTGCGATCCTAAGCACTTAGGCAGATTCATCCTAACAAAGTTACAAACCCTTGCTGCTGCTGATCCACCATTAGCTTTCACAAGAGCTTCAATCCGACTATTCTGGTTGGGCACACTCTTAGCCAAAAACTAAATTGTGTCCCTTAACTTAGCATTGGAGACTTCTTGATCTGGGGCTGAAGCAGCTGCGCTTGCATTCCTGGCATTCACATTCCTGACATTCGCTCTATGAGAAGGCATGATCAGAAATGTAGAACGTCGAGTTAGAATAGAATTAGATCATACCCTTATCCATGATAAGAGTAACAAGAAAATAAGGATTTTCCTAATACACTTTGTAGTCTCCTTCTCATTAGATGTGGTGCACTTCACACCATGAGAGGGACTCTACTTAGCACGGATTTTCAGACATCCTAGGAAAAATAAACCTATAGCTCTGATACCATGTTTTTCATGCCTCGAGGTACTCCCAAGACGCAGACACGGGACCTAGGACAACAAGTAATCCCAAGCTAGCCATGTTGGCATGATCATGAGCATACTAAAGATAATAAATTGATGCGGAAGCTAAATCATAATAAAAAAGATGGGAAATACCCATATATGTAACTGAGATATATGAAAACCAATGAGTTTAATACAAAGAAGATATTAACGAAATACTAAGTTGAAACTAACTATGTTTGAAATAAGCCTCTTACTGAGTAGAAATGTTGGGAGAAGCCCCATCAAAGTCTAGAAAAACTTAAACTAAAGGACTAAAACTACTGAAAAAGAACTCATGACTATTGTCCTCAGAAAATGAGGACTCACCATTGATTCTGCTGAATTGGAGATCGAAAACCGATCTAAACATCATCTAGATGGTGAGAACCTGAACCTACATTACGAGATGATGTAGCACACATATGTGTCAGTATTTGGAAGGTACGGAGCATCCATGATATATTAAAGCTGAATTAACATATAACTGAATAATGCAATAACACAATGAAATAATTTGAACATTATAAAGATATTGAATGCTGAGAAAACCTAATGTAGTGACCAATTTAGAACCTGCTGAAACTGAATACTTGATATACTAATAAAACGGTCAATGCAATAGATAATGACTGAGCTATGGGAGCTACGAATAACCGATAATAAAACCACATGAGTTAAATGTGGATTTCAATGTATACTCCCCATCGAGAGGATCCAATATACCCTACTAGAGATATAAAGATATGCTGGCGTAATTACTAAACTGATGCCCACAGAGGGGACTTACAACCTACTTGGCTAGTCATTTTGGGACTATTTGGGTAAGCTGAACCAATGTCCAACTCGGTATTATGCTACTCCCAATGGATTACGTAATGAACACATTATGACTGAGTTTCCGTAAAATTGGATAGCTCAAACTGAACATGCAAACTGAGAATGCCACAATTAAATTTATATTGATGCATTAAGAACTGAGGCATGTATAAGTGAATAACTAAAATATCTAACCTACCATGTGTAATTCAAGAACTTAAGAAATACATAGCTAGAGTCCTGAAATTCATGCAATAAACCTAATAGCAACATGATGATCTGATTTGGAACATATTAATAACTAATACATGATAATCTGCAGAAATTCTAAATACCCTTGGTCTATTCATTATAAGGGAATCAAGAAACTGACCGAATTCTAGGGATCCTATGTGCGAAAGAAACCCACTAGTGAAATCCCATATACCTGGTTATGAATTCCATGGGGAAATCTTTGAATTTTGGGGCTGGAACTGATGGAACCTTGTTGTGTTCTTGAACTTGGGTTCTTGACCTTTTTCTCCTCTCGTACTTCTATATTTTCTATGTTTTGATTAATGATTTTGACTTACGTAATTTTTAGTTATGTTTGTAGGCTTAAATAGTCACGAACCGAGTATACAACCTGGACATGACCGGCACTCAAGAGCCATTGCTGGTCCCAAGCGAACCCTCATCCTGCCTGACTACAAGCCAAAGACTAACTTAAGCATGCAAAAGCTTAAAACTTAATAAAATCAATAACTTAAATACAAAGCTTTTAACTTTAAGGATTAACTCTGAATAAAATAATATATTAACCTCGCCATAAAATATGCAACTTAAGTCTTTAAAACATTTAATAAAATAAATGATTAATACAGACTCGTCGACTATATTGACTATCTATGAAGCCTTTAACTGATAAAGATGGACGTCAGGACAAGACCCACGACATCCTGAGTAAACTGAAAAGTAAATGATTATAGTAATATAGCTCTTCAAAGCACAATCTCCCTTTCTATGATTACTAAACATCTGCATACTTTCTTCTAACTTTTGGCTCTTTCACTACTACTGCTCATGATCTTATAGCTCATGCTACTATTTCGGGGGAAAATCATACCCAAGCTGTAAACATACTTTCTCATAAAGATCTCAGCTGAAACAAGATTTAAGGAAAAGACTACAACTCAATTCTTGCTCAAATGACGATTCATAAGAAGGCATTACTCTGAAACTGAACACTTAACTTACTCTTGGACTTTTCTTAAGCCCCTCTGGAGTCTTATGACTTTCTCAAGACTCTTGCTAAGAATAACTCATCCATAAGGATCTTTAAACTTTACTTTTCAACCACCTCTAGTATGATGGGTAGTCAAATGAATAAAAGAACGCACGAGTTATAATAGATCTCTATAACTTAGCTCTTTCGCAAGATTAAGAGTACCAAAGAAGATAAACTTTTCTTAAATGCCTATAATGCCTCACTCATAGAAGTGGGTCCCTCAGATCCATAAATAAGATCCTATTGACAGAACTTCATAGACACCCTAGGAAAAACATTGTACTCTGATACCAAGTTTATCACTACCTGAGTCTACACCCTGGACGTGGCTGGCACTCAAGAACCATTGTTGGTCCCCAAGCGAACCCTCATCCTGGCTGACTACAAGTGAAAGACTAACTTAAGCATGCAAAAACATAAAACTTAATAAAATCAATAACTGAAATACAAAGCTTTTAACTTTAAATATTAACTCTGAATAAAATAATAAATTCAACTCTCCATAAAATTGGCAATTTAAGTCTTTAAAACATTTAATAAAATAAATGATTAACAGAAACTCCTCGACTATATTGACTATCTATGAAGGCTCTAACTGATAAAGATGGAAGTCGGGACAACACTCACGACATGCTTACTAAATTGAAAAGTAAATGAAATCCTCTGGAAGTAAGGAGGCTCGATAGCTAACTCAAACTCTCGCATGTATCAACGAAGCTCCTGTTGATGATCCTGAATACTTATGTCTGCATCATTAAAAGATGCATGCCAAATGGCTAAGTACGTGGAATGTACGAGCATGTAAGGTAAATTCTAAAGCATAACATAAGCTTTAAACTTGAATAAAAAGGAAACATACTTACCTCTTTTCAAACTCACTCAACTTAACTCAACTATAAGATACTCAACTTAAGGATTAGATACTAAACTCAATGATACTTAAGACACTCAACTTAATGTACTCAACTCAGAATACTCAACTCCTAATACATAACTGAACTCATTTCAATAAAAAACAATTTAAAATGAGTGCAATATAAAGAAAATATAGTTTAAAAAATGATGTCAACTCTGTGTATATAACAAGGATATAACATAATTTTGAAATGTATATGAAAATACAATTAACTAATGTATATAAAAATACAATAACTTTTGTGGGAGTTTCTCTAACCGAAAACCATCACATAAGAGCTATAGTGATGATACAACGATCAACCTCACACTGCCAGCGCATCCTATACCCGACCAAAGGTATAGGACATGAACTGCCTAATGGTTCCACTAGTCTACTGTGAAAAGGGTTCATCTAAAAAATATGATCCTCTTCTACCCATGTTGGCTACATGATTTATGGTGTGAGTTGTCTAAACTCTCCCCCATATCGGTGTTCAATACTACTCCCAAAAATACTAGCTCTTATGTTTTATATCATACTCATTCTGTGGATTAAGATTCATGCTCAAAATACTTAGAACAAAGGTTGTCTTGGAAATATCAATTTCCCTTCTTGCTTTATTTAGAAGATATTTCTCTTTAACTGAAAACTAGCCTGAAGGATCTTTGGAAATCTCAGTTTCCGTTCTTATCTAAATTTGAAAACATTGTTAATCTCTTTTGGAATACTTAGTCCCCCTATACTTTTTTGAAGAACTGGATTCACTATTTACTCTTTACTCAACTTGAACTTTAAGTCTTAAAACAAAGTGAAAACATTTGTGAATGTCTTTCGAAAACTTTATAAATTTTACTTTGAGTTGCCTTTAACTTCTAGACTTGACTCGTAACTTTCCTTGAATTGAAGTATGTATTCAAGGCTTGTGATCTCATGTTTATGGATGATTTCATGATTTTCAACTTGGAGGGTTTATGCGGAATTATGAGCATGAACTACTCAACTCGAGAACTCAAAGGTACCTCTCATCTCAAGATTGTTCGACACATAAGGTTCATGCGGGATTATGTGCATCAACAATTAAACTCAAGGACTACATGAAACTCATGTATATGACTCTTATCATTCTCTTGTTTACTTCTTCAAAACTTAGTTCAATCAATGATGCATCTAAAAGAATTCACAATTTAAATTGAAGGCTTTCTTGAAATGTACTCCTAACAGTCTGTTGAATGTGAATTATGAATTCAAGAGTTATGGTTCATGATATGAAGGATCTAGGTGATATTCTATAATCATGAATACATTTTCCTCACTCTCATGTTCACTTACTTGAGTCTTGAAACAAGTTACTAGAAGTTGTAGAAAACTCCTCAAAAGGACTCAAAAGGACTCTAAAAGGTTTGGAAGGACTCTCAAAACTTACTCTTAGATTGACATTGAATTTGGATTATTATTTCAAGGTGATGATTCATGTTATGAATGATTTTCAAGTTCTTTGAAGTAGTTTAAAGTGTTTAGATCAAAAGGAGTTAAGATACACTTCAAATGAGCTCAAAATCGAGGGCAAACTAGATGGGGCAGGCGACCCTGGGTCTATGGGTGGCGCGGGGCGCCAGACCCTGAAGTACATATATAGGTCTGGGGCGCTCTTGCAGGCGTGTCACGCCAGGCCCAAACCCAGAAAATCTGCTGAACATCCTTGCTCATTTTTTCACCCTAACTTGCCTAAAAATGAACGGTTTCTTCCCCAATCACTTGGATTCGATTACTTAAATTTATTACACTATAACTTGTGGGAAAAAAACTAAAAGTAATCAATTTAATCTCAATTAATCATCAAAACCCCAGCACAACAAGATATAGAATGAAGTTTAAGAACACCTCTTAAGAACCTATAAAAACTCAAACCTTTACTTTAAGAATGAAGCTTCGCTGAAAAATAACATGATTGCCGTGTGGATGAGCTAAACTAGAACTTTGGAATCTTACAAACCTCTTAGGGATTAAACCCATGGAAAAAATTTCACTACTGAACTCAAGAATGTCGACGTACGCCTTTATCCTTTTCTATTTTCTCCTTTTTTCTCTTTTTTTCTCTTCTTGCCTCTTCTTGAACTCTCATCTAAAAACCTAGGTGTATATTAGTATTATAAGACTTAACCTAAAAGGATTATACCCCTAAAATATTACGAAAAACTAATTAAATCTGATTGGGTATGGAAAAGACCAAAATGCCCCTCATTATTTTCGGCTAACTTTCCTTAACTGGACGACCTAACTTCAAAAGGTCATATTTCACTCATCCGAACTCGAAAATTAGGAAACTTGGTGGCGTTCGAAAGATAATTCAAATATATCTCCTATGGTATATTGTAGAATACCTAACTCATCATGTTCTAGGATTTATAGTCGTTTGAAGTTGATAAAAAACTCATACTTAGCTTAACTTGCAAAATTTCAGATTTTTGTTATTTCCAAGTTAGTTCTTTTTGGAACTCTTTGTGATAATCTAGTGAATTCACCTTATTAATCAATAAATTTTTAATTCCTTGGTAAATCTCACTCACTACGATGACCTGTTCGAGTCTTAGTTCAAAAACTTTCTAGGGTGTTACATAAATTGACTAAACCCTCATGATTTACGTTCTAAATGACATATCTTAGGGGTTCAACGAAATAGGAAAATACCAAAAGACCCCCGACATAATTGATGTCAGAGTGATCGACTAACCTGACCATGGACCATTTTCCTACCTACGGTCCGTAGATCCTGTTCGTCGTTTTGTTCAGAGAATAGTTCTGTTGATCAAGATCGACGGACCTAGTCCACGGACCGTGGTCCTACCTATGATCCGTAGGTCCTGGACGTCGTTTGGTTTAAAGAATGGGTCTGTGCACCAAGATCGACGAACCTGGTCCATATTTTGTGGTTTCACATATGATCCATACTGTTCCTTCGTCATTTGCTTCACAGAAGGGGTTATAAGGACAAACACCGACGGACCTGGACCATGGATCGTGGTCCTACCTACGGTCTGTAGGTCCTGCCCGTCGTTTAGGATATTTAGATTTTCTGTGGACCACATACCACGAACCTGGTCCACGGACCGTGGTCCAACCTTCGATCTGTAGGTGGCCTCCTTAGGTGGCTCCTACTCTTCTAGAAAATTTGAATGCTGGTCTATCTAGGATGCGGGTTGTTACATATATTAGTAAAAGATTATTTGTAAGTTCAAAACAATTATTATTTATGACCGAGTGAGGCCCGGGCAAAATACCTTGGTATATAGTAATTAAGCTAAATCAATATATATTATTTGCATAATGGAAACAAATACCTATTAATTTCTACTCCTATAAAATAAAAATGCAAGGTGAAGACATGAGTAACATCTCATTTAACATATAGTTGTTATCATGAAGATGCATGTGAGTTTTTCACATCTCTCCTTATCATTTATTGATTCAAATATAACTAAAAAATATAAAAAGTAAAATAATAATTTTAAATGGATTAAATTGGAAAATAGGTGTGAATAATTGAAACGAGGGACTATATCTTTTTGAAATGTTAAGAAGTAAATTATTACGTCAGTGATGATTTTAACATCACATCATAGACCTATTTAGGATAAATAATCAACTAAAAACCATTAATTGCAGAATTATCTATAATGTCTAGATTTCATTAATTAATTAATTTATGTATATTCATTCTATGGTCTGACAAAAAATAGAAAAAATTTAAATGGTCAACTCCATGATCACTATATAAGTAGTGTGTCATTATCCCTTTCATCAAAATATACATACATATAACAACATCAAAACAAAAAAAACAGGATTTTGAAAGGTAGACCAAAGTCTAAATTGTGTATGTATCATTTATCCTAATTTCATTTCTTAAGTTTTGTGTTCTAATTTTTATGAATAATTTTGTTTACTAAAAACAATACTTGTAAACTTTAAGTTTAAATCATTTCTCTTTTTTTATGATTTATAATAGTTGCAAATTGTAATTATGTAGTATTACATGGGAAAAAGATTGACTACTAATTTTTCATTTTTTTTTGGTGAGATCATTCAATTCACAACCTTAATTGTAATCTCCTCCTTAATTTTTCCCTTTTCCCAACCCTATTTTTTTTTAAAATCATATATTATCACATTAAAAAAGAGTGTCACATGATATAACTTTCTATAGTTGGACATTAAAGAAAGAATAATAATAAAAAAAATAGAAACAAAAGTTGTCTATACAATTACATGTAAACTTATTCTCGGTATTGATGTATGGTAATTTCGACCCCTTCTTAGCCCTGTGTTGTTTCTCAATAAAATAGAAGTAGCATGACTCTTTGGGTTTTAAATGATCTAAAAGAAACATGAAGAATTATGGCTTTTCCGAAAGATTGTGACTTTTGGAAAAGGTTGTGATTGTTCTGAATGATTTCATTTTTCCAACGGTCTATGACTTTTCCAACAAAGCACAATAAGCACACGTTTATGATATTGTTTGTTGTTTCGATATGTGTGTTGCTCTTATATTTTAACAACTGATTTTCTGAAGTTTCTTTTTATTCTTCACACACAAATTCTAGTGTACTTTTTTGTTGTTGAGTTTTAGCTGACGTTGTGATTTCAAGTAGCAATAGTAATACAACTTGAACAACATAAGCAACCAAGACCAATTCTGTAGTACCTCTACACTCTTCTTATTGAAAACATACCTAAGAAAAAAACCCGAAAATTGAGACACAATGTGATTAAATTAATAGGAAGTAAGCTACCTTATGCTGTTATTGTCAAAATTCTTTCTTTATTGTCCATAACATAAGGATTGACAATACTTCTTGACTTCTATCAACAACATTGTTTATGACAAGGAGGAGTATAGTCGTTTAAATAGCTTAGTAGTGCACATATTCATTTCCTTCACGAATAATGTACTACCTCTCCTTAGCCATTAAAATGTCCAGTCTAAACTTTAGTTCATGTTCATTGTGTAGAAAATAATTATTATACTCACTTTCTAGAATTCATGTTTTGATATTCTATATAGAATTTTATAAATTCAAAGTACAAAGTTTGTCACTTATCAATTGAAGAATTTTTGTTATGTAAGTTGCTTTCATGTTCAAGCGTAATTTCTTTTTTAAATCGCTTAACAAATTTTTGAATTTTTTCCTAAGACCTATATCACAATTGTATAATCTATTCAACTTAATTGTGTTCTTGTTCTTACGAAATGTCTTTGTATATATATTCTTATTTTCTTCCTTATTTTCATTTTAATGTTTATTAAAGAATTAATGATTTATTTTTCCTGAATAATTCATTCATTAGAGGTTCTTGAGTTATGTGATAAGCATAACTAATCAACTGCATGTTGGAATATTGCTAATATTTTCTTGAGAACCTATTTTTTTCATTATTTTAATGTATGGATATTAGTAAATGATTACTTGCAAGTTCAATGCAATTATTATTTATGACCTCGTGAATCACGGGCATATTACTTAGTTATATAGTAATTAAGCTAAATCAATAGAAATTATTTGAATAATGGATATCAAGGCCTATTAATTCTACTCCTATAAAATAAAAATGCAAGGTAGAGACATGAATAACATATAATTTAACATAAAGTTGTTGTCATGATGATACTTGTGAATTTGTCACGTCTCTCCTTATCAATAATGGATTCAAATATATTTAAAAAATATAAAAAGGAAAATAATAATTTTAAACGGATTAAAAGGGAAAATAGGTATGAAAAATTGAAACAAGGGACTATATCTTTTAAAATATTAAGGAGTAAATTATTTCTTCAATGATGATTTTAGCATGACATCAGAAACCTATTTAGGATAAATAATCAACTAAAATCCATTAATGACATAATTATGTAGAATGTCTAGATTTTATTAATTAATTAATTAATTTATATGTATTCTTTCTATGGTCTGACAAAAATTAGAAAAAAATTAAATGTTCAACTCCATGGACACTATATAAGTAGTGTGACATAAGCTCTTCCATGAAAATATACATACATTCAACAACATCAAAAAAAAAAAAAAATCAAAATTTTGAAAGGGCAACCAAAGTCTATTGTGTATGTATCCTTTATCCTAATTTAATTTCTTAAGTTTTGTGTTTTAATTTAGATGAATAATTTTGTTTACTAAAAACAACACTTGTACACTTTAAGTTTAAATGTCTTATTGCTCTTATTTCATGGTTTAAACTCGCTGAAAATTGTAATTATATTGTATTACATGGGATAAGCATTGACTACTAATTTTTCAATTTTTTTGGTGAGATCATTTAATTCCCAACCTTATTGTGATCTCCTCCTTGATTTTTCCCTTTTCCGACCCCTAATTTTAAAAACAATAATATACTAATGAATATAATATATTATCAAATTAAAAAAAAGTGTCATATGATATAACTTCCTTAGTAAGACATTAAAGAAAGAATAAATCATAATAAAAAAGAAACAGAAATTATCGTTATAGTTACAAGTAAACTTATTCTTGGTATTGATGTATGATGAATTCGACCCCCTCTTACCCATGTTTAGTTTCTCAACAAAAGAGAAGTAGCATGACTCTTTGGGTTGTAAAAGATCTGAAAGGAAAATGAAGATTTGTGACTTTTCCGAATGATGGTGACTTTTGGAAAAGGTTGTGATTATGTTGAAGGATTGTGGCTTTTTCATGGGGTTTTGACTTTTTCAATAAAAGACAATAAGCACAATTTTAGCTATTGTTTGTTGTTTATATATATTTGTTTGCTCTTGTGTTTTAAAAATATATTTTCTTAAATACCTTTTTATTCTTCACAAAAAATTCTAGTGTACGTTTTTGTTGTTGAGTCGTTAGGTGACGTGATTTCAAGTAGCAATAGTAATACAGTTTGAACAACATGAGCAACCAAGACAAATTATGTGGCACCTCTAAAGTCTTCTTATTGAAAACTTACCTTAGCAAAAACCCAAAAATTTAGACACAATGTGAAGAAATTGATAGGATTAGTAACCTACCTTATGCTCTTATTGTCAAAATTATTTATTTATTGTCCATAACACACACGTTCAAAAAAATCTGATCTCTCTAAGGATTGGTAATACTTCTAGGCAGCTATCAATCACATTGTTTATGACAACGAGGAGTATGGTCGTTTATTTAGCTCAGTAGTACACATATTCATTTCCTTCACAGATAATGTATTACCTCTCCTTAGCCATTAAAATGTCCAGTCTAAACTTTGTGTTCTGATATGATGATGGTATGCCATATTTTCCCGTAATTGACAAGTGGCTTGAATTCTATGAATAAGAAAGTGTCGGATTTAGGCCTGAATGTACGTTATAGAATTGTTTATCCAACTTGGCATGACCAACCGTATAGCTTTCCAAAAGTTCTCTGTAGTATTTAATCGATGATAAAACTTAAGTGCAATAAATGCTGAATATGAAAAGATTGCGTACTAAAATGAACATCTCAATAGTGTTTAATGCTGAAAAACTTTGTTTATCTAGGATGAACACATTAAAACAAATAATGTCAAATTTGCTTCAATTAGAATCAGTGAATCTAAATGGATTTTTCGGTTTTAATCCTTTACACAAAATCCATATACTAAAACCACAAAATCCATATAAGTTCAATGATTCCAATTAAGACAATTTGACATAATTTGTTTAATGTGTTCATCTCGGAATAACAAACTTTCTAGAGTTAATCTTTTCAGAGAAGTCCAAATTAGTACACATTCTTCTAATGTTCTGCACTTATTGCGTTGAGTTTTATAATCGATGAACTACTACAAAGAATTTCTGTCAAGCTATAGGGTTGTTCATGATGCCCATTCAGATAAGCAGTTCTGTATCATATATTCAAGCGTATATCCTCCACGAACTTATTCACAACAAATTTAAAATACTTTTTAATTATGGGAAAATAAGAAACACCATAATCACATCTGAACATAAAGTTTGACTAAACTTTTTAATGGTGGAATAACTAAGGAGAGACAGTACATTATACGTTAAGGAAATGAATTTGTGCACTGTCAAGATTAATAATGATTGCAATCGATCAATCACGATCATCCCAACGGGGATCGGTATTCACTCGAAGGTGATACATGATCCTTTGAAATTGTTGCTCCATTTGTTTGACATTTGACGATTTTTGATGTTTTGATCATTTAAAATTAAGCTTAGGGACTTGTAATCTTTTAATATACAAATCTTGATCTCTACTATGATGAATTAGATGAAATGAATAAAAATATAGAGAAAAATCTTTTGCCAAGTTCTCATTGTGTTAATGAGAAAATATTGTCAACTTGGTTTAGTAGGTCAGTTATCATTCCCAAATATCTCCAAGTCTTTTTATGTTGATTCTTGATAGTGCTCCTTTTTTGTAGCTATCAACTTGTTTGTTCGATGGGGATCATAATTTTTTAATTAACATGGTTATCTAATATTTCACTTCCCTTTAATTCACTAATATAGTTTTTGTTTAGTACGTGAGGTTAAATATTAGTTCCTCCTATTTGTTTAAGCTATATGGCGTTACAAGGATGGTAAATCATTACTTGTTTGGTTTGTAAGCCCTGTAAATCAACGTACTTACCTTTATTCTTCCTCATTTTTCGAATTAGGTGATTTGCTATTTGAAGTTGGAAGAGGAAGAGATCTCCTTACTATTGTTGGAATCCAGATGGCTGACAGTAAGTTCTTGTATTTCAAAACATTCCTTCCCCTAGACAACCTCTTAAGGTCGTCTCATAATTTGAAAAACCTAATGATATTTCCTGATATGCCGGTATATTTTCAATTGACAATATATTTATGTCAAATATATATGGATCCCTTACAACCTCAACGACTTCAATTTCATTACTATAGGTTGTTAAGCTTACCACCTAACCCGAATTGTCCTTGTTTTGTTTTGGTAGTACCATGCTTCTTTTTTGCCAAAAACATTGATTTGATGGTAGACAAGTACCACTCGTTTGAACAAAACGTATTCAAAGGTTCCATACAAAATTTGAAGATTATCAAGGTTATGCTATTTAGTAGTCTTACACGTAGTTTTGACGCAATAAAGCTCCATGAATTCGTGAAGTTCTTACTTGAGCATGCAATAAATCAAGCGAAACTTGTTGCAGTACCAGAGCATAAGGACTGCAAAAGTTGTTCTACCAATACCTCAAAACGAATGAAGAATTTGTTAGCTTTTCCAACAAGTTCAATTATTTCCTTCGATCCAGTTAGTCATAATGTTTTCTATTCCTAGCTAGTTTGTTGCTCTTATTTTTGTTGTCGTTTTTTATTTTTTAAATGAGGATAACATTGTATGAAAATTAAATTATGTTCCATCCATTATCTAGAAAACAAAACTGATCATCCCCTTAACTTATGGTTTGTTCTCGTAAAAAGGAGAATTAGTTTGCATCTCCCTCTACAAGGACGCAATCAAAAAGGAGAATTATACTAAGAGCTTGATAGAAAGTCTACAATATATCATAGTCTTTTTTAATTTATCTGCTAAGCTTGAGGCTATGGAAGAAGCACTACAATCTACTTGTTCAAAGGTCCCCGTAGTTAGACTACTTCAGAAGTGGAAGGAGTAGATCTCTAATAAATAATAATGTAACTGCTATAATAAGTGTTGTTAAATTACAAAGAAAGAAACAAATATGTTTACAACATAAATGTTATGAAAGTATAGTTCCAAAATGATGGATGTGTTAGTTGCGTATTTCACCATTGGTTATGCTGAAATGCAACAAAAGAAGTGTTGGTATCAAGAAATTAAATCCAGCTCCATCAAAAGATGATAGATGAGTCGACTACGTTAAATGAACTTTCACAAAGAAGGATAAGACACTTATATCATAATTCGTTAATTGTCCGTTTGTTGTATGATGGACTAAATTACATCCCTTTATTTTTTAGTGCTGCAAATAGTTGTTAGTATGAAGTTTATAGTGAGCATCACTTACACACGTTGGAAACTAGGATAGATTCAGCAGTAGTGTAGTAGTTATCTTCTCCACAAATTTGAAATGTTTGTTACAAGGTAGTCAATAGAAGCAGGACAACTATAAGCATATGATTGATTGTCTTCTCTTAGCTTATATTATAAATTCGTGTACAGAGCATGATAAGAAATACAACAAATATTTTCCATCGTAAAACTTTTTTTCATCAAGAAGGCAAAAGCTTTGGAAAAATGCATAGAAATGCTAATCCAATTCTTATAAAATAAAATCATCGAGACAGTAAAAAATCTGACGTCATACTGATGTTTCGTGGTTACACAGTGCTTTCAGTGCATTTAGCTTAAGAGTTGTGTGCCCTTTTGTAGTAGTTTTAACATGTTTTTATGTTTGTTTTGCAGGAAAGATGTCCAAATCAAAAACGCAGAAGGCAGCTGGAAAAGAGTGCAGAAAGACGACCTACCAAGGCCATCGACGGCTCGTTGTTCAATCGATGGTCCGTAGGTGGTGACCGTCAATGTGCAGTTTAGGCTAAAGAAGAAACTCGGGGAAATCATACTAAGTATGGAGCTACGAAAGGGAATGAATGTCCATCGACTGATCGACGGACCGTACTGGTGGACCGTTGTTTTGATAAGAGATAGATCCAGTACCCGAAGTTGGAAAAATTCTAAGGATGGAGCGTTGGAGGGCATCAATGGATCGTAGGTGCATAGATGGACCGTACTGTCAGTCCGTCGATTGATTTAGAGAAGGTTTCATATGAAGGAGAGAAAAATATTCTAAGTCTGGATTGACGAAGGCAGTTGAGGGACCGTCGTTCCATCGATGGTGCGTCAGTAGTGGTCGTCAATCAATGCCGCATTTTTGGATAAAATTTCCTTATTTCAATTCCATTTAATTTAGGACAATGTTTTCTATTAATAGGGATTAAAACCTCGTTTTTGTGTTAGACATTGTTAGTATTATTCTAGATTTGCTTGGAGATTGTTTTTTTTAAACTTTGGCAATAATTCAATTTTCGGATTTGGTTTGAAGTTTTATCTTGCAATTTCAAGTTGATTTTATGGGTTTATTCTTATTGTTGAAGTAAGTTCATGATTTCTTATTTAAAAACTATGAATTGTGATCTTGCTTGCATGGGTAACTAAATCCATAACTAGGGTTGTGGAACCATGGGTGATTAACAAAGTAGACCTAGCAAATAAACAATTCTCAAATAGGTTCTTGCATGTATTGATAATTCTTTCCTTTAGAAGTCTTTTTAACAATTTCACGCGTTAGAACTAGCCTTGTTTCTACTTGACGGACCAATGAGGTAGTAATAGGAAAAGAATTATTAACATAGATTTAGTGGGATACTATCTAATAGGCTAGTGTGGATTGGTGGGAGGTAATAACTAAGCCATACATCGATTATGATGTTTAATATGTGATAAGGGTAAGGGTTAGTAAATTATACACATGTAGTAGGACCAAGGTGCGGGGTAAAATTCTCTAGATGTCGGACCAAGGATTTAGAGATAAATAACTTACCATTTTACATGCAAAACACTAGGGAAGAATTGCTAATGCTGGGAATACGACGTTATAAACTTATGGGCAACACATATACCCTAGTTAGTCTCACAACTTCATAAAAACTCAATTTTTACTTTTGCTTACTTTTTAACTTCGGAGTGTTAAAGAAACTTGTTTCACAAAAAGTCCTCTTTGAATTTCTTGTTTTTGGATAACCTTGGCTAAATAGACATAATTGTATATTGAAAATATGTCTAAACAATTTTCCTCATGGATCGACCCCAACCTACTAGTTGGGTTCTCTACTTGATTACAATCGCTTATACTTCTTTAGGGAGGTGTAATTTGAGCGTATAGAATTTTGGCGCCGCTGCTGGGAAATCTGGCTTTTTGATAAACTTTAGTTGCATTATTGAAATTTAGTCAATGATTTCAAGATTTTACATTTTCTTTTTGTTTTTGTTTCTTTCAGGTCTAGCTCTAGTGTATGCCAAGTACATAGAGCCTAGGAGAACCATTCATTCCATTCGATCTGGAACTTAACCGTACATTGAGAAGGATGGAAAATCAACAGAACGCAACTAATCTAGGTGATGGGGAAATCCGTCAACCTCCATTACCGGTTGAGGCACACAACTAAGTTAAAGTTGAAAATAAATTGGAGAACGCTTTGAGGATGCACCCCCAGCACCACGACCTCAAGATTACTATATGGCCAAAATTAACATTACTGACTCTGATGGACCTCTTGTCTTACCCACTTTGCCACTTGGGCAAACATTCATGGTGACGAGTAGTTTGATGCAGATGCTCACCGCGAGGGGTTTATTATCGGGACTGCCATTATAGGACTCTCATGCTCACATAACCAAACTGAGGTCTATGTGTAAGAGTTGTGTGGGTAGGACAGACTTGTATATGAATGTCATCGTATTGTGTTTCCTCTATCACTAACAGGAGATGTCGCCATATGGTTTACTGAGCTTCCCTACAACTCTATTTATACTTGGGATCATTTGAGAGATGCGTTCTTAGAAAGGTCTTACTAGTGTCCAAGAAGATCAACCACAAAGATAAAGTGAACAACTTTGTGGTACTACCTGGGGAGTCGGTGAGTAGCTCTTGGGATAGATTTATTGCGTTTGTGAAAGGCGTCCCAAACCACTACATTGATGATGAGTCATTGAAAAAGTACTTCTATCGGGGTCAAGATGATAACAATAAAGTAGTGCTCAACACCATTGTGGGGGTTCCTATGGAGAGTGCACATATATGCATAGATCGTAGAGAAGTTGGAGAAGATATCTCACAACAACAAGGCTTGGAGCACTAGAAAGTCGGACACTGGGAGAAACACATTTGCAGTACAAGCTACAAACATCCAACATCAGATGAGTTGGTTTTAAAACATGTGAACGTTGGCGCATAGAACGTGAATGTGGTAAATTACTTAACTAAACCACCACCACCGGTAGATGAGTAATATAATGATGAAGATGCTTATGCAGTGAATGAACAGATGGGGGGTTTTCGACTAAATTCCCAAGGCTCAACCAGGAGAATTGGCGCCAAGGTTAAGGAAATGAAGGTCGGAACTATGGTAACCACAATCGAGAGGGTCAATATGTTCGAGATGAAAACTACAACCGCGACAACAACTTCAACCAGGGTAACTATGCTTATAGGAATGATCGGAATGGGACCTATATTCTCCCACAAAATCGTGAAGTTGCTTCTAAGGACGGTGGAGGTAGTATGGCACGAGTTGAGGATATGCTACAAAAGATGATGAGGAGATTTGATACTAGTGATGAGCATGCCAAGGAGATGAGAGATGATTTAGCTAATATTTCACAAAAGGTTGATGCACATGCGATTTCGATTAAGCATCTAGAGTTACAGATGGCTCAATTGTCTGCTACTGTGAATCCACGCCGACCTGGCACTCTTCCTAGCAACACCATCTAAAATCCTAAAAATGATGGGCATTGCATGGCGGTCAATGCTCGAGGGGGTAAGCAACCCATTGATCCACCTATGTCGTCTGTGGTAGAAGATGATATGAGAAAATACAATGAAGTTGTAGAGACTAGTGGAGAGTTGGTGGACAACACGGTGATTGAAGCAGTGGTGTCTCAGAAAATGTTCCCCATTCCTAGACCTCCACCACCATTCCCTGATAGATTAGTGAAAAAGACAGAGAATGGTACGGTGATTTATAACTATGTTGAAAAAGCTTTCCATCAATGTCCCTTTGATAGAAGCTTTGGAACAAATGCATGGTTATGCTAAGTTTATGAAAGATATGGTGACAAAAAAGATATCGGTGAGTTTGGAGGATGATGATAGAATGCAGCATTGTAGTGCTATTGCTACAAGTTCTCTTGTGCAGAAAAAAGAAGATCCTAGCACTTTCACCATTTGATGTATAATCGGGTTGCTACACTTTGCTAAATTCCCTTGAGTTGAGTAAGTTTGAAAAGATGTAAGTATATTTCCATTTTTATCAAGTTCAAGCTTATGTTATGTTTTAAAATTCCCCTTACATGCTTGTACATTCCACGTACTGAGCCATTTTTCCTGCATCTTCTCATGATGCAAACACATGTATTCATGATCATCAAGAGGAGCTTCGCTGATACATTCGATAGTTTGAGTTAGCTATGGTGAGCCTCCTTGCTTCCGGAGGATTTCATTTAATTTTCAGTTTAGTCAGGATGTCGTTAGTCTTGTCGCGACTTATATCATTGTCAGTTAGAGGCTTCACAGATAGTCAGTATAGTTGAGGAGTCTCTATCAATCATTTATTTTATTAAATGTTTTAAAGACTTAAGTTGCCTATTTTATCGGGAATTGAATATATTATAGAGTTTTGTTTTAAGTTGAAGTTTTGTATTTCTGTTTAATTTTCATTTTGTTTTAAAATTTTGTATGCTTAAGTTATTCTTCCACTTGTATTCAACCAGGATGAGGGTTCGCTTAGGAACCAACAAGGGTGTAGACTCGGGTCATGACAATATAGTCCCTTGGTTAAAATTTTCACTCCTATTTTCCCTTTTAATCCATTTAAAATTATTATTTTCCTTTTTATAATTTTTAATTATATTTGAATCCATATAAGATAAGGTCAGACGTGACAAACGCACATGCATCATAATGCCGACAACTTTATGTTAAATGAGATGTTATTCACATCTCCACGTTACATTTTTTATTTTATAGGAGTATCAATTAATAGGCCTTGATTTCCATTATGCCAATGATTTCTATTGATTTAGCTTAATTACTATATAATTGATATTTTACAACATTGCATTAGAAAATGGAAAATTGCAAAGAGATTACTACTTCCATTAACAAAATAGAGAAACGAAGTAGAGATGATGGAGCCAAAAA
Organism: Solanum sitiens; assembly: GCA_016801875.1. NCBI lineage: Eukaryota > Viridiplantae > Streptophyta > Magnoliopsida > Solanales > Solanaceae > Solanum > Solanum sitiens. Next base: position 615,703 of record JABWTJ010000035.1, on the reverse strand, counting down.
GGTTGATGAGACATACTTCAGAAGTTTCATTGGGTGTTTAATGTATCTTACAACAACGAGACCCGATATATTGTATGTGGTAAGTGTTTTGATCAAGGTTCATGCATTTTCCAAGTGATGTACATTTGCAGGAAGCCAAAAGAATTGTGTGATATATCAAGGGAACCATCACCTAGGGAGTCAAGTTTTAGTAGAGTCAACCTGTGAAGCTTTGTGGGTATTCCGACAGTGATTGGGGTGATTTTGAGGATGATGCAAAGAGTAATTCACGGTATTATTTTAGTCTTGGTTCTAGAATTTTCTCATGGAGTTTTAAGAAACAGTATATTGTAGCTCAATCTATTGCCTAAACTGAGTTTGTGACAGCTGCAGATACATGAAATCAAACATTGTGGCTTATGAAATTTTTTGTTGATTTATATATGGAGCCAACTGGAAGCATCAAAGTGTTCGTGGACAATGAAGGAGCAAAAGCTATATCTCACAATCTTGTACTTCATGTAAGAACTAAGCACTTCAAAATCAAGTTTTTTTTCTTGAGAGAAGTGCAAAAGGATGGTGATATAACTCTTCTCTACTACAAGTGGGAAGAAAAATTGGTTGATGTATTCACTAAGCCTTTACCAGTTAGCAAGTTTCAGCATCTCAGACACAAAATTTGAGTTTGAAGTTTCCAAAGCAAGGAGGAGTGTTGGGAATTTACTTTTTCAACTTCAATTAATTTTACATTTACCATATTATATTTTATAAGACTTAGTCAATTAGTTGTTAGCCATCTATTCCTATTATTTAGGATTAAGTTAGTGTATTAGGAATCTGCTAGTCGTTGGTTTATTGCCTTTTGCTTTCTGCTTTCTATTATTTATTCTAGTCTTATAAATTTAATATGAAGACATCAATAAAAATGTTCTTCTACCGATATTCTTCTTGACTTCTCTGCTTTCTAATCGCTCATACTTTCGAAATTTACCAACAAACCGTTTGAATCATTGAACTTTACTATTACTGTTCTTATTTTTTTTTCACTCCTATAACAATTATTGTTACTGGTATGTGATATGCTCAAATTACACCTCCCTATAGAAGTATAAGCCGTCGTAATCAAGTAGTGAACCCAACTAGTAGGTTGGAGTCGATCCCACGAGGAAAATGGTTTAGACATAACTTCAATATACAATTATGTCTATTTAGCCAAAGTTTTTCTGAAAACAAGTAATTAAAGTTTTTTTTTTGTAAAACAAGTTTCTTTAACACTCATAAATTAACAAGTAAGCAAAAGTAAAAATTGATTTTTTATCAAGTTGTGAGCCTAATTAGGGATATGTGTTTCACATAGGTTCATAACTTCGTATTCCTAGCAATAGCAATACTTCCTTAGTGTTTTGCATGTAAAATGGTAAGTTATGTATCTCTAAATCCTTGGTCCGGCATCTAGATAATTTCACCCCGCACCCTGGTCCGGCTACGTGTGTACAATTTACTAATCCTTACCGTTTACTCATATTAGACATCAAAATCGATGTATGACTTAGTCATTACCTCGCACCAATCGACACTAGCCTGTTAGATATTATCCCACTAAATCTACATTTATAATTCTTTTCCTATTACTACCTCCTTTGTACGGCAAGTAGAGAGAAGGCTAGTTCTAACGCGTGCACTTATTAAAAAGACTTGTAAACGAAAGAATTATCAATACATTCAAGAACCTATTTGAGAATTGATTATTTGCTAGGTCTATTTTGTTAATTACCCATGGTTCCCACAACCCTAGTTGTGGATTTCGTTACCCATGCAAGCAAGATCACAATTCATAGTTTTAAAGAAGAAATCATGAACTTACTTCCACAATAAGAATAAACCCAGAAAATCAACTTGAAATTGCACGATAAAACTTCAAACCAAATCCGGAAATTGAATTACTTCGAATGTTTGCAAAAACTAATCTCCAAAAAAAACTAGAACAATACTAACAATGTCTAACACCAAAACGAAGTTTAAATCCCTATTTATAGAAAAAATTGTCCTAAATTAAAAGGAATTTAAATAAGGAAAGTTTGTCCAAAAATGCGACATTTACCGAGGACCACTACTGACGGACCGCCGATGGAACGATGGTCCGTCGACTTGCTTCGTCAGTCCAGACTTAGAATATTTTTCTCCATAAGATGGAACCTTCTCTGAATCAATCGACGGACCAACAATATTGTCTGTCGATGCACCTACAATCCGTCGATGCCCTCCGTCGCTCCATTCTTAGAATTTTTCCAACTTCGGATACTAGAAAAATCTCTGATCAAAACAATAGTCCACCAGTACAATCCATCGATCAATCGATGGACCGTCATTCCCTTTTATAGTTCCACACTTAGTCTAATTTCCCCGAGTTTATCGTTCAGCCTGAACTGCACATCGATGGTCACCACCTAGTGACCATCGATTGAACGAGAGGTCGTTGATGGCCTTCGTAGGTCGTCTTACTGCCCCCTTCTGCATTTTTGATTTGGACATCTTTCCTGCAAAACAAACATAAAAACAGGTTAAAACTACAAAAGGGCTCTCGACACACATAACTCTTAAGCTAAATGCATTGAAAGCAATGTGAAACCACGGCACATCAACACCCTCAACTTAAATTTGTTGTTTGTCCTCTAGCGACGCACTATGACTCAAAACAACACTTGTACAAAAGTATACTCTTTTAAGCTTTGGTAATCACATGGCTATCAATCCTGACTCTTTCTTTGTTTTAGTTCATGCTTACTCTCTTAGGGTTGACAAGCTATCTCATGTGGATCACATCATGACATAAACTCACCATGCAATGAAACTTCTACTGTTTTTCCTTTCACAAAGGTACCAACTTTACGACACCGCAACTAGTGCCCTTACTTCAAAAGAAATACTCATTTTTTGCACAGTGATTTTAAGTGTGGGTATAAGGGTCTTTGTTCAGCACTCACGCTCAGAAACAAGTTCAAACATAGCTAGTACTCGTCGCCATAGGCTTGCTCTTGTTTTCTCTGCTTAGGTTTACCATACTAGACTCTAGGATCACGGTAGGACTTTCTTTACTTTCCATCATTTCTTTGCTCCCCCGCTTTTTTTTCTTTTTGGATATGACTTATTTATTTTTAATTTTTTTCTCTTAAATCTCTTTTCTTTCTTTTCTTTTGATTTTCTCTTCCTTTTCATTCAATTGTTAATTTCACTGAGTCACATCTTTTACTCACTTTTTCTTTTCTTGTAAATATTCACTCTTTTCATACCCATTTTCAGGTTCTCACTCATAATAGCCACCCTCAACTCATGGCTTTTTCCAAGAGTTGAGGTACACAATACCCGAGGTCGGGTTAGGGACAATACAAGGTCATTTTCTACATTAGCTACCCTCAACTTAGGCTTTTGGCCTAAGTCGAGGTGCACATGTCCAAGGAGGGACCGGGGCCAAAACATTAAACCCTGGTAGGTGAGTTGGTCAGAAAAAAATAGATCTATTATAGGCTCAACAGATTTCAATCAAAAAGAGATAAAGCTTCTGTTTGGTTAACTTCGTTTAGGCTAGATGTTTGCTAATTTGAAAAAGGGCCTATGATCCTTTCCTAGTCTTCTAACACAGATTCCCTTTGCAGGACTAACCGGGGAAGTTCTAGCTAGGTACAAACTGTTTAACACTCCAAACTCCTCACACTCTCTTGACACCTCATTACACTATCAGATTGTCAGATTTCCCAATTTAGGTGTTAGTTGAGGGTCATGCAGCGGGTGCCTATCTATGTCATGCATAGAGCCAGCACATTCAACTTATTTTCACCTATTCATGCAAGAACTTTCTAGGACGGGATATCATTTAATTTCAGCCATCAGGATTCGTCTTTCATGATTTTATACTTTGTATAAATAACGACATTCAGTTTAACAGAAAAATAACCAATATCTTGGGGAAAAAGAACACAGGCAATAAAACCCAAGAGAGGATTGTGAGTTGGGCTACTCAGACTGCACCCTAACACTCACTTTCCATTTACCCTAACCCCAACAAAAAGATCACACCATTGTCCCCAATGCAGAAAAAATATATGTACAGGTTTGTAGGTGAAGCAAACCTGAGGCGCATAGTGTCGATGATCTCTCAACAAGTGGGTGGGTCCGGCTTCCCAAAACCCGAAACAATGGTACTTAGGTCACCCTCAATGTTGCCCACATCAATCTCCGCACCATCAGTGGTGCGCCTCTCACGGATCAACGGTATGGAACTAGACGCCCTCGGATGCGGAACCTGAGGCAATGGCCGAATTTTACCTAGATGAATGGTTCGACCCTGATTCAGAAGCATATTCGGAGCCTAATGCTCCTTAAGAGCTATAGGCAGCCCCAGAAGGTGGCCGGTCAGTGTGCGCTCCTAATCAGATTTGGAGGTAGTGACTACGCCGGGAACAACCTTCTGAGGGGTACCCCTAGTTTCTCGTGTAGCTAATGTTGTGGTAATTGTACGCGGAGGGACATATACAGGATCTTGTTCAGTTTCAGAGTCTTCAACCATCCGACGCAATGAGACAACTGACTTGGATTTGCCCCAATTGACGTAGACGACATCCTCCTTGGCAACCGTTTGTACCTGTAGAGCAGTTATTTGTCTCACTTCAAAAATACTACACACTCGAAACAAACAGAGTGAAGAAATGGACAGAAACCAACATAGTTAAGTTCTGCAACTTCAGGTCGACGGGCACTATCGACGGTCCATCGTCTGACACTTAGAATTTTTCAAATTAATCAAACATTTTAGATCTATTAGATTGAAATGACGTACATGTAGAAAGTTTCGTCGATCAATCGACTAACCGTAGTCCACGTCAGTCGTCTAACACTTAGAATATTTTTAGAAATCAGTGACAACAGGTTCTCTAAAGCAAACGACGGACGTGTAGAACGGTCTGCTGATCAATTGACTGACCGTAGTCCACTTTCATCATTTCATACTTTAACAATCTTGAGGTGATCCAATCGACGGAACCCATCTATGGCCCGTCGATCTATCGAAGGTCAGTAGACGGGGTCTCGTACTGTTGGCCTGAGACAGATTTCTGGCCTTTTTGCAAGGTCCAATTTTTAAACAACGTTTTACACAATCAAGTCTAGACTTGCAATTTTAACACCCTAACGATGAATTTGTCAGTCCTAGGGTTTCGTTTTCAAATAATATCTCGTTCTAATTCAGCCATAGTAAGAAACCCTAAGTAGAAATTGTCAGAAATACAAAGATACCCAAATTTTATATAGACTACAAGGCTACACAACCACTATCTATCATTCCGAGGAACGTAAATACATAAGTTTTAGCATGTAATTTTATCTAATGTAGTCCCAAGGTCAAAACCCACTTCCAGATTCGTAATTTCAATTATGAAAGAGAATTCAAAGTTTTCAGAAAGATCGAAATACCTTTCTGAGTAGTGGAGTGATTGTGTGCACTTGCGAACTTTCAAGGACTTTCCCACGTGCCCAAACTCGATCACCGGCCGAATTACAATTGAGAAAAAAGAGAATTTAGGGAAGGGAGTGTTTGTGAATGGAAGGGTTCTGATTTGGGAGTGATATGGGAGATAGGAAGATGGTGGTTTTTGTTAAAGGAAAGAAATAAAAGGAGAAATACGATTATGGAAGGGAATTTTACAAGAATTTGAAAGAGGGAATGAATTTGAACAGTTATGTCTTTTAATATTACCGGCTGGGTCGGGTCGGGGCACTGGTAGTTTGGACATACGAGATCCCGTCGATGGATCATCGACTGGGACCGTCACTTGCATATAGAATTAGAAAATTTAAGATACATACCTCGGATCTACGGACACCATCGACAGTCCGTCGATTAAACGACAACCCGTCGATGGGCTCCATAGACCTATACACCAAATTTTTTTTTGCAAGTTTTGTTTTTATCCCTGCACATGTAACACCCATTAGGCATTTATTTTTGTATTTTTCTGGACACTTTTGAGACATGAACCCTACTCTAATCTCTAGCCAACACTAGCACACAATCAAGAATGAACTAAGAGTAAAAACAAAACAAAACAAGAAAATACAACTATTCCTACAAAGAAAATAAAACCTATTGTTGGCTAGAGGATACAACTTGGGTTGCCTACAAAAAAATGCTTGATTTAAAGTCGCTGCACGACGCAAGTACCTTGATAACTCAGACTTAATCAAGGTGATAGCCCTCAACCACTTCATGGACATTCTCCGCATGCCCCAGGTAGATATTAATCATTTGCTCGTTGACTGTGAACTTTGAATGCTCCTTATTCTCCAACTCAACCATTCCATGTGAGAACACTTTAGTGATGAGGAACGGCCCTGTACACTTGTACTTGAGTTTGACCAGAAACAAGCGTAGCCTAGAGTTGAATAGAAGCGCCAAATCACCTACCGCAAAATCTCGCTTTTCAATCCTTTGGTAGTGGTACGTCTCATCTTCTTTTTGTAAATGGCTGAACTTTCATAGGCTTTGAGGCGAAACTCATCAAGCTCATTCAACCCATTTAGTCTTTGTTCTACCGCTTCATTCCAATCCATCTTCAGTTTCTTCATTGCCCACATTGCTTTGTGCTATCACTCAACCGGCAATTGACAAGACTTCCCATATAAAAGTTGGTATGGAGACATACCAATGGGAGTCTTGTATGCTGTCCGATAAGCCCCAAGAGCATCATCAAGCCTCCTTGACCAATCCGTTCTATTGGCATTCACCGTTTTCTCCAGAATTTGCTTAATCTCTTGGTTGGACACCTCAACTTGCTCGCTAGTCTGTGGATGATAAGGAGTAGCCACATTCTGGCGAACCCCATATTTCTCCAATAGCCCTTTGAAAAACTTATTACAAAAGTGAGATCCACCATCACTAATAATGACCTTAGGTATGCCAAATCTAGAGAAGATATTTCTTTTGAAGAATGCGGTGACACTCTTTCATTTATTGTTAGGGAGCGCTATAGCTTCAACCCATTTTGACATTTTGTCAACCGCCACAAGTATATACTTCATCCCATGAGAGCTCACAAACAGGCCCATAAATTCAATGTCCCATACATCAAATAACACAATAACGAAAATCGGATTGAACGGGAGTTCTTGCCTCTTCGAATTTCTTCCATCTCATTGGCACCGATCACATGATTTTGCAAATTCGTGAGCATCTTGGTGAATGGTTGCCCAATAGTTCCCACACTGCAAAATCTTATGCGCAGTCCGGATACCACTATGGTGCCCACTCACAAGCGAGGAGTGACATGCCTCCAAAACACTTAACATCTCAACTACCGATACACAACGACGAATAATACCATCGGCACTACTCCGGTATAAGTACGACTCATCCCAAAAGAACTTTTTCACATCATACTTGAACATCTTCCTCTGATGGAGAGAAAAGTCCGATGGAACTATATCACTAGCCAGATAATTCACAAAATATGCGAACTATGGGATCAAATCTTGAGAAGCGGCCAATATATGTTCATCAAGGAATGCATCATCAATTTCAGCCTTTTCTCACATTTCACACATAGTTTCATCCTCTAACCTAGACAAATGGTCGGCCACTTGATTCTCAGTCCCCTTTCTATCTTTCACCTCAAAATCGAACTCTTGCAGCAATAATACCCATCTAGTCAACCTTAGCTTTGCATACTTCTTTGCCATCAAGTACATCAAAACGGAGTGGTCCGTATTCACTATAACCCTTGTACCAAGCAAATATGAGTGAAATTTTTTTAATACAAACACCACCGCAAGAAGCTTATTTTCAGTTATCGTGTAGTTCTTTTGAACTTCATTCAGGGTGTTACTTGTATAGGAAATGGGTGAAGGATTTTATCCCTTCTCTGTCCCAATACCACACCAAGTGCAACCCCATTAGCATCACACATCACCTCAAATGGTTCACTCCAATTTGGTGAATAATAATGGGCGCTGACACCAATTTCTCCTTCAACTCACCAAATAATTTCAGATAGGATTATTCAAAATAGAACTTACATTCCTTCTCGAGTAGTTCGCACAAAGGATGTACGATTTTCAAAAAATCCTTAATAAACCTCCGGTAAAAGCAGCGTCTCCAAGAAAACTTCTCACACCTTTTACAGAAATGGGTGGAGGAAGTCTCTCTATCACCTCCACTTTAGCTCGATCAACCTCTATCCCCTTCTCCGAGATGCGATGGCCCAACACTATACCTTCTTTCACCATAAAGTGACATTTCCCCCCCTTAAGCAGTAGATTACAATCTTCACACCTTTTAAGCACCTCATCCAAATTGCTCAAACACCGATCAAAGGAGTCTCCAACCACAGAGAAGTCGTGTATGAACACCTCAATAGTGTCTTCCACCATATCTCAGAATATCGACATAATACATCGCTGGAAAGTGGATGGTGCATTACACAACCCAAACAACATCCTTTTGAACGCGAATGTCCCATAAGGGCAAGTAAAAGTGGTCTTATCTTGATCCTCAAGGGCAATAGAGATTTGATTGTAACACGAATAGCCATCAAGAAAACAATGCCACCCTTTTCCTGCGAGTCTATCTAACATCTGGTCCATAGAGGGCATAGGGAAATGGTCCTTCTCAGTCCATACATTCAACTTCAGGTAATCCATACAAACTCTACATCCGTTCACTAGACGCATTGGAATTAGCTCGTTCCTCTCATTAGGCACCACTGTCATCCCACCCTTTTTAGGCACACACCGAAGAGGGCACACCCAACTACTATCTGCAATAGGATAAATGACTCTGGCATCGTCCAATAACTTTAAGATCTTCTTTTTCACTACTCTTGCATTGGTGGATTCAACCTTCTTTGGTGCTTAATACTTGGTTTGTGATCGGGCATGAGTTGGATTTTGTGTGAACAAATACCAAGGGGAATCCCAATAATGTCTGCAATAGTCCAACCAATCCCTCGTTTGAACCTCTTCAAAAACTCTACTAAACACTCTATTTGTTGCCCATTCAAATCCGCTGCAATCATCACCGGCAAAGTGTCATCTCTACCCAAGAACACATACCTCAGATGAGGTGGTAGAGCCTTAAGCTCTAATTTTGGAGCAAACTCAATAGATGGTTTTGCGGGTGGAGACTCGGTATGCTTCATGTCTAACTCTAATTTCTTTGGTTTTGACCGATATTCATTTCGTTCAAGTGTAGCGACTAACGACCAATAATATTCAATACCATCACTCACAAAATTCATGATCACCGCCGCTAGTGCCTCAACGCCTAGTCACTCTTCAATTTGTACCTCGGATATACTCTCAACCCTGTAAGATATAGCAGATACCGTTTGGAGCTCACCATTCTACTTCATGGACCTACATATGTTGAATGTTTTTTCTTCATTGTTCAACCTAAACTTCATCTGCCCCTTTTCCATATCAATGAATGCAGGCCCAGTGGCAAGGAATGACCCCCCTAGAATAATGGGAACCTCAAAATCAACCTCACAATCAAGAATTACAAATTCGGCCGGAATATAAATGACTCCACTTTCACAAGCACATCATGGAGTATACCAATGGGCCTCTTCACTGTTCGATCAGCCATCAGTAACCGCATCGTAGTAGGCTTTGGGTCACCTAAGCCTAAGTTCTTATAAATGGAAAGAGGCATGACGTTTATGCTTGCACCAAGATCACATAATGATATACTGAAGGATACTCAAAACTACTCAAACTTACTAAACTTAGAATTACTCAAGGATAAGACTCTCAACTCATATATTAGATACTCAACACAAATATTAGATAGTCGACTGGAAATCTCAGCTCAAGATATCAAAGGATAATGCAATAGTAAGAGATGCAATATATGGAAATCATTATAAAACAATAAAAGTAACTTAGTTCGTTAAGGAAAATTCTATAACAAACTCAACTTTCCTTATATAATAATGTAATATAATTTATGCGGGAGATTCTCTAACCAACCACCACCACTCTGAGCCTATGTGGTTATATAACGTCTTGCTCACGCTCCAGAATTGTCCTGTACTTTGCTGTCATATAGAACTCTTAACTTAGTAGATCCACTAGTTTAACTTAAGTTATCATCTAAAAAGTATGATCCTTTGATGTTCATGATGGCTACATGGTTTATAAAGAATTGAGTTAATATGAACTTGCGTCCTTATATCGGTTCTCAATACTACTCCCAAAAATATACTTAGCTCATATGTTTTTAAAATGACATCTTTCTTTGGGTTGAGATAATTACTCATAACTTAGCTTATAAGCTCCCTTGGAATCGACTTTCCTTGTTCTTGCTCAAAACTCTTTTGGAAATCTCAGATTCCTCTTATCTTAAATGTGAAAACATTTATAAGTTCTTTGGGAATACCTAGTTCCCTATAGCTTTTTGAGAAGTGAACTCAACTCTTTAATCTTAGCTTAACAAGAAACTTTTAGTCTTAAAACAAAGTTAAATCATTTGTAAAAGACCATTGAAAAATTTGGTAAATAACTTTTGTAACATCACTTGACTTACACTTGACTTTTAACTACTCATGAATTTGATCTTAACTTTCCTTGAATTGGATTATGGATTCAATGTTTGTGATGTCATAAGGATAATTTCATGATATTCAACTTCGAGGGTTCATGTCAAATTGTGAGCATTAACAACTCAACTAAAGGACTTCATAGGGTAACATGTAATAGTCCCACGATTAGGAATATAATATAAAAACAATAAGGAACACAATATTCAAGATTTAGAACTTGGAGATACTACTCCTCTCAATGATACTCAATTTATGGAATTCATGCGGCAGTATGGGCATGAGCAACTCGACTCAAAGGTCAAAATATCAATGAGGAAATCATGTATATGACTGTTCTCATTCTCATACTTACTTACTCAAATCTTAGTCCGAATCGATAGTTTAGCTCAAAGGATTCACAATTGAACTCAAACGCTTTCTTAAACTCTACTCTTAACTCTCTCTTGAATGTGCATTATGAATGCAAGAGTTATGGTTCATGATATTAACTATCTATTTGATGGTTTATCATCATGTATACATTCTCCTCACTCTCATACTTACTTGCTCGAGTCTTTAAACAAGTTACTAGAAGTTGTAGAAGACTCCACAAAAGGATCCAAATGGACTTTCTTAGAATGCTTGGAAAGATTTATCAAAAAGCAACTCTTAACTCTACCTTGAATTTGAATTATTAATTCAAGTCTATGATCATGTTAGGAATGATTTTAGGTGCTTAGAAGTGTCTTAGAAATGAAAGTGGGTGAAGGTGCACTTTAAACGAATCAAAGTAGCAACCAAAGACAAACTAGATGGGGAAGGCAACCTTGGCGCTATGAGTGGCGGGGGGATCTAGCCCATAAAGTTTAGAGGAAGGTTTGGGATGCTCTATCGGGCATATCACGCCAGGCCCCAACCCAGAAAACTTGATGAAATTCTTTGCTCGTTTTCTCACCCTAATTCGCCTAGAATCAAACGGTTTTCCCCAATTAGATGGATTCATTTAATTAACTTAATTACACTCTAATATACTGAAAAAAACACTCAAATTATTCAATTTTATCTCAATAAGTCAACAAAACCCTAACACTACAAGATTTAGAATGAACTTCAAGAACACCTATCAAGAACTCATCAGGAACTCTAATCTTTAAACTTCAAGAATGAAATTTCGCTGCAAATAACAAGATTGGCATGTGGGTGAACTAACCCAACACTTTGGAATCTTACATACTTCTATAAGCATCAAACCCATGGGGAAAATCCACGACATTGTGCAAGAATCTCGACGAACGCTTGATCCTCTCCTCTTTTCTCTTCTTTTCTTTTCTTGAACTCTTAAATAAATACCTTGGCATATATTAGGATTATAAAATTGAAATTTATAAGATTAAAACCTTTAAATAATACTAAAAATGAATTAAATCTAATTGGGTATGGAAAACACCAAAATATCCCACACTATTTTTAGCTCACATTTCTTAAATGGACAACATAACTTGAAAGACCAACATGCTCATTTGAACTCGGAACTTACAAAACTAGGTTGACTTGGATAGATAATTCAAATATCTTTCCTAAGGTATCTTGTAGCACACCTAACTAATTATTTTCTAAGAGTTACGATAGTTTGAAGTTGACACAAAACTCATATTTAGCTTAACTCTCCAAATTTTAGATTTTCCTATTTCCAATTTAGCACTTTTTGGAACTCAAGGTGCTATGTAAATTGATCTTAATACTGAAGAAATTTTAAATTCCTTGGGAATAACTTACTCACTACGAAGGATGGTTTAAGTCTTAGTTCAAAAAGTTTCAGGAGTGTTACATTATCTCCCCCTTGGGATCATTCGTCCATGATAGAGAACTGCACTTGGTATGAAATTGGTTACTCTTACTAAGGTCTGCGTCTAGTGGTATGATATTACTATATTCAAGCTTAACCCAAATCCTTAGGTTAGTGTTCTATACCTCTCTATAAGGAATCTCATCTCGTATCCATTACTCTTTACCACCACATTCAAGCTTAGTACCCTAACAACTTCATGGACTCCTACTACCTAACTCTTCTGGAACACACTAAGATCTCTCACTTAACTATTTTTCATAAAAAAAACTCATATCTTTCTACCACCTCTTTAATAACCTTAGATGGAACTATCACACCATCACTGTCATGATTATAATATAAACCTCATTTTTCTAAAATCACTTCATTACTAAAAGGAACTCTAAAAAAGATATTCCCCAAACTCTTTGGAACTCATTACTAACTTACTCTCAAAGACTTGACTTTATTTCTCATCTCGTCATCTCCCCCATAGGTATAAAGCTAACACTTAAAAAATATGGACCAATTCAAGATTGACTACTCATTTATGCTATATAGGTGCACATGGTAAATTATTACTTAATTGGAACATCATCTGGTAACATACCATCTCAGCACACCTCTTAATGTTTTGTTACTGTTGTGACTTATCCAACACACCTCTTAATTTTTTGGTACTTCTGTGACTTATCCATACTTCACCGCCCTTATATAAACGTTAAGGTCTCTCACTTTTACCATCATATTTACTCCAACTTATCACCTCAATTCCTCACCTACAAGTCTACAAGATCAAATCTCAAAAATAACATCATCAACCTCATGTTGTCATTCTTTTGATCATGAAACTCATCTCAAATTCAAGCTTAATGTTATTACTAAACCCCCTAATATCAATATGATTGTTATACTACAATATACCTCATTACAGGATCTGTTTTATAACCTTCAGAACATCATGACCCTCACAAACAAATAATAAGCCTATCTTTGATATATCACTTTATGAATACTTTTACTCTTCTATTCAACTCTTACACTTGGTCATTGCCTACACAATGACAGTCCATAACAAACTCCTTTTTAGATAAACCACAATTTACCTCATATGGTGGAATCATTATAAATGATCACTTGTTAGTCTAACCATAAGGTAAAACTCTTCATTAGTAACTTACTAGGAGCATGAATATAGTAACATAGCTCTTCAAATCACTATCTCCCTTTCTTAAATCACTAAACCTCTACATAATTTCCTCTAACTTTGGATTCTTTAATGTTGGTAGAACAACTAATGATCTCGTAACTCATGCTATCTTTTGGGGTGAAAATAATACCCAAGCTCTGAATGTACTTCTTCATAAGGATCTCAACTGAAGAAGAAAGTACGATTCACTTTTAGCTTGTAAGCACGATTCATATGAACATGAAGACATTACTCTGAAACTCAACACTTAACTTACTCTTGGGCTTCTCCTCAAGCCCTTCTTAAGTCTCAAGACTCTTGCTAAGCACAACATATCCATAAGGATCTTCACACTTTACTTTTAAACCACCTCTACTATGATGGGTAGTCGAATAAATTTGAGAACGCACGAGTTAGAATAAATATCTATGACTTAGCTCTATTGTAAGATTAGGAGTATGAAAGAAGTTAAACTTTTCCTCAATGTCGGTAGTCCCTCATTTATAGAAATGGGACCCTCACAACAATAAACAAGATGCTACTTGACACGTCTTCATAGACTCCCTAGGACACTTGAACTCAATGCTCTGATACCAAGTTTTTCATGACCCGAGTCTACACCCTAGATGTGGCTAGCACTCAAGAACCATTTTTGGTCCCCAAGAGAACCCTCATCTTGGCTGACTACAAGCGGAAGACTAACTTAAGCATGCAAAAGCATAAAATAGAAAAAAGCTCATGAAACTGATATACAAAAATTTAACTCTAAACAAAACTCTGAATAATATAGTATATTCAATTTGCCATAAAATAGGCAACTTAAATCTTTAAAACATTGATTAAAATAAATGATTGCTACAGACTCCTCACATGCGTTGACTATCTATGAAGCCTCTATTTGATAATGGTGGAAGTTAGGACAAGACCCACAACATCCTGACTAAACTAAAAAGTAAATGAAATCCTCCGAAAGCAAGGAGGCTCACAATAGCTATCTTAAACTCTCGAATGTATCAACAAAGCTCTTGTTGATGATTCTGAATACCTGTGTCTGCATCATGAGAATATGCAGACCAAATGGCTCAGTAAGTGGAATGTACGAATATGTAAGGGGAATTCTAAAGCATAACTTAAGATTGAACTTTATTAAATGGAAACATACTTACTTCTTTTTAAACTCACTCACCTAAAGGAATACTTAAGGATACTCAAAACTACTCAAACTTACTCAAATCAAAAGTACTCTAGGATAAGATTCTCAACTCAGAGATTCGATACTCAACTCAAAGATATGATACTCAAATTGAAATATTCATCTCATGATACTCAAGGATAATACAATAGTAAAAGATACAATATATGGAAAGCTTCATAAAATAGTAAATTCAACTTGGCTTGTTAAAGAAAATGCAATAACAAACTCAACTTTACTTATATAATAAAGTAATATAATTTCTGTGGGAGATTCCCTAACCGACAACCACCACTTGTAGCCTAAGTGGTGATACATCGTCTTGCCCACGCTTCTAGAACAGTCCTATACTTTGTCGTCATGTAGAACGCTTAACTTTGTGGATCCACTAGCTTAACTTAAGTGATCATCTAAAAAGTATGATCCTTTGATACCCATAATGTCTATATGGCTTATGGAGACTTGAGTTAATATGAACTTGCATCCCCATATCAATGCTCAATAATTATCCCAAAAATATACTTAGCTCATATGTTTTTAAAACAACTTCTTTCTTTGGGTTGAGATATTATCAACATTTAGCTCAAAAGCTCTCTGGGAATCGATGTTCATTTTTCTTTTTCAAAACTCTTTTGGAAATCTCAGTTTCCTCTTATCTTAAATGTGAAATATATATAAATTTGTTGGGAATGCTCAGTTCCCTAAAGCTTTTTAAGAAGTAAACTCAAATCTCTACTCTTAGTTTAAGTTGAAACTTTACTCTTAAAACAAAGTTAAACCATTCGTGAAAACCCTTGAAAACTTTGGTAACTTTACTTGACTTGCTCTTAACTTCTATATTTTACTTATAACTTTTCTTGACTTAGATCTTATATTTTCTTGAATTTTATTATGGATTCAAGCTTCCTGATATCATATTTATTGATAATCTCATGATGTTCAACTTGGAGGGTTCATGCGGAATTATGAGCATGAACTACTCAACTCAAGGAATTCATGGTAAAATGTAACAGTCCCATGATTAAGAATATATTCTCAAATTAAATAAGGAACTCCATACTCAAGACTTAGAACTTCGAGACACTACTCCTTTCAATGATACTCTCTTTATTGAATTCATGCGGAAGTATAGGCATTAACAACTCGACACAACGGTCAAAATATCAATAAGGAACTTATGTATACGACTTATCTCATTCTCATACTTACTTACTCAAATCTTAGTTCAAATCGATAGTTTACCTCAAAGGATTCACAATTGAACTCAAAAGCTTTCTTGACCTCTACTCCTTAACTCTCTATTGAGTGTGAATTATGAATTGAAGAGTTAGGGTTCATGATATGAAAAATCTATTTGATGGTTTAGAATCATCAATACATTCTCCTTACTCTCATAGTAACTTGCTCGAGTCTTGAAACAAGTTACTAAAATTTGTAGAAGACTCCACAAAAGGATCCAAATTGACTTTCTTAGAATGTTGGAAAGAATTATCGAAACTTAAATCATAACTGTACCTTGATTTTAATGAATTCAAGGTTATGATAATGTTAGGAATGATTTTATGTGTTTAGAAGTATCTTAGAGTAGTTAGAATCGAAAGGGAGTGAAGGTGCACTTTAAACGAACTCAAACAGAACAATTGAAGACAAAGTGTATGGGGCAGGCGACCCTCGTGTTATGGGTGGCATACGGCACCGGCCCCTAAAGTTCAGAGGAGGTTTTGGGGCGCACTGGCTGGCGTATCATGCCAGGACCCAATCCAGAAAACTTGACGAAACTCCATGCTCGTTTTCTCACTCTAATTCGCCTAGAGTTGAACGTTTTCTTCCCCAATCACTTGGATTCAATTAATTAACTTAATTACACTCTAATCTACTGAAAACAACACTCACATTACTCAATTTTATCTCAATAAATCATCAAAACCCCAAAACAACAAGATTTAGAATGAACTTCAAGAACACCTATCAAGAAATCATCAAGAACTCTAATCTTTCAATTTCAAGAATGAAATGTTGCTGAAAATTACATTATTGGCGTGTGGGTGAACTAACCCAACAATATGGAAGCTTTCATACCTCTGAGGGATCAAACCCATGGTGAAAATCCACGACATCACGCAAGAATCTCGACGAACGCTTGATCCACTCCTCTTTTCTCCTCATTTCTATTTTTTTTCTTTTCTTGAACTCTTAACTAAAACCCTAGGCATATGTTAGGATTATTTAATTGCACCTAATAGGATTAGACCCTTAAAATATTACTAAAAACAAATCAAATCATATTGAGTAAGGAAAAGATCAAGATTCCCCTCTTTATTTTTGGCTAACTTTCCTTAACTGGACAACCTAATTTTAAATGGTCATGTCTCACTAATTTGAACTAGAAACTTAACAAACTTGGTGATGTTGGAAAGATAAATCAAATATATTTCCTAATGTGTCTTGTAGCACAGCTAAATCGTTCTGTGCTTAGAGTTATAGTCGTTTAAAGTTTACCAAAAACTGATACTTAGTTTAACTCTCCAAATTTCAGATTTTCCTATTTCAAATTTTGCTCTTTTTGGAACTCAAGGTGATACATCTATTGATCTTAATACTTAAGAAATTTTAAATTCCTTAGCAAACATTTACTCACAACATCGGTTGGTTCAAGTCTTAGTTCAAAGAGATTTCGTGTGTTACATATATCTTTTTCAAATGTGTAAGAAGTAAATTATTACGTCAATGATGATTTTAGCATGACATCAAAAACCTATTTAGAATAGCTAATAAACTAAGAACCATTTATGACATAATTATCTTGAATGTCTGGATCTCATTAACTAATTAATTAATTAATTAATTAATTAATTAATTAATCTATCTATCTATCTATCTATCTATCTATCTATATCGATATCTATATATAGATCTCTCTCTCTCTCTCTCTCTCTATATATATATATATATATATATATATATATATATATATATATATATATATATATATATATATATATATATATATATATATATATATATATATATATATATATATATATATATACATATACTACCTTAAAAGCATGAACTCCTAATGTGAATGTTGAATTATTATAATACCCCCAATAAAAATACTCAATTTTATTTATTTATTTACTTATTTATTTATTTATTTTATACTAAATGTAGATACCCTTTCATATTAAAGAGTTGTGATTTTCTCAAAGAGATATGACTTTCCCAATGGGTTCGACTTTTTTTACTGGTTTTGACATTTCGGATAAGTCGTGACTTTTCTGAATGGTTGTGATTTTTTCAAAGGGTTGTGACTTTTCCGAAGGGTTGTGCCTTTTCCTATGAGTTGTGACTTCTTCATAAAGGTTCTGATTGTTTCGATGAGTAGTGACTTTTTCGAAAGGTTGTAACTTTTTTGCTAAGAAACAATTAGCACCTTTTAAAACACTATTTCTTAGATATAAATAGAGGGTTTTCTCTCACTTTTAAAGTACGATTTTTTTTTAAAAAAATGTACTCTTCTTCTTCTTAATAAATCTCGGGGTTATTTGCAATAGTTGATTAATTTTAAAATCCAATGAAATTGGAGGTACCACATAAGAAAGAGTTGGTGAATAAATTGTAGCAAATCATCAAAAATTCACACTCGTATTTCTTCTTACGATTTCCATGAGTTAATAGTAACGAAATGTAGTGGGAAAAACAATAATAATAAACAAATCAGAGTAAAGTCATGTGATTTGGGTATTTCTTCTTTGTTTTTTTTACCCTCAAATGAAGAAGTTCTTTCTGAATTTTCTATAAATGGGCATGAACTCAGTCCATTGGATCATTACTTTTGATGTTAAATCCACTGTTTTTTTTTAAAATCACTTTTGCTTATAATATAGATATGATCATAAATACTTTTAAGATATGTAAGAACAAATTAACAAATAATGTAAAGTGTTGGTGACAAGAAATTTTAATCAAATGGAATTCTATAGTGAAATATATCATGAACATATATTTTCGTCTTCCTTCATCATTGACTATGTATCGTTCCATATATTTATTTACCAATTATTTTGATTTCATTTTAATTTGAGAAAATTTTATGTCACAAAATACACTCTTTGTTATCTATATAAAAATAGATAAGAAGATAGTGATTGATCATAAAATAATCTTAAATAATATTAAATATTCTATAAAAAAAATACTTTAAATTTTATTCATCTGTTAATTTATATTATTGAAAAAGTTGAATATTTTATATCATGATAAAACTTCTATAAGATACTGGATACTCTCATAAGACAATAACTATATGATATGTATGCGACAGGAAAAAGGAGAAGACTATAATTCTACAAAGATAAAGTATAAACTTAAAGAATTGAAATAATCTTCACAAATGGTGATGTCATTTATTAAAATTAAATTATTCTATTGAAATATATATGTGTATATCTGAAACAAAGAACTGGTCAAGCTAAATACTTGACATACACTCAAACCTCAATTTAACCATCATTCGTTATAACAATAAAGTACCTTTTTTTTTTTGGTAGAATTACCTCTCTATGATAGGCTTACTTGTGACTTTTTGCCAAAGATTGTTATTTTCCGATGAGCAGTGTCTTTTTCGAAAGTTTATAACTATTCTGATAAGAAACAGTTAACACCTATTAATATACTATTTGTTAGATATAAATAGAGGGTTTCCCCTCACTTTTTAAATTAGGTTTTATTAATCATTTCTACTCGTTTTCTTCTTAATAAATCTCAAGGTTATTTGCAACAATTGATTAACTCTAAAATTCAACGAAATTTGAGGTACCACATAAGAAAGAGTTGGTGAACAAATTGTAGCAAATCATTCATAAATTCACATTCGTATTTCTGCTTACGATTTTCTTGAGTTAATAGTGATGAAATGTTGTGCGAAAGACAATAATAATAAACAATTATGAATAAATTAACATGATTTCGGTAAGATATTTCTTCTTAGTTTTTTTAAAAGTTTTTTACACTCAAATGAAGCAATTCTTTCTGATTCTGAGAAAATATTGGGAATGAACGCAGTGCGTTGGATCCTTAATTTTGATGTTAAATCCACTATTTAAAAAAATCACTTTTACTTATAATATGATAATATAGACCCGATAATAATTATTTTTAATAGATATGTCATAAAAATGAACAAATAAAGTGAGGTGTTGGTGACAAGATATTTTAATCAAATGGAATTCTATAGTGAATATATCATAAACATATATTTTGTCTTCCTTCATCATTGTCTATGTTTCATTCCATATATTTATTTCCATGTTATATTGTTTTCATTTTGATTTGAGAAAATTTTTCGTCAGAAGATACACTCCTTGTTAGCTATATTGAAATAGATAAGAAAATAGTGATTGAACATAAAATAATCTTAAATTAAATAAAATATTCTATAAAAACTACTTTAATTTTATTCATTTGTTAATTTCAATTATTGCAAAAGTTGAATATTTTATATCACGATAAACTTATATAAGATAGTAGATACTCTCTTAAGACAAATACAATATGATATATGTGCGGCAGAAAAAAGGAGAAGACTATAATTCTACAAATATAAGGTAGAAACTTAAAGAAATGAAATTTTTTTCACCAAAGGTGATGTTGGTCATATATTAAAATTAAATTATGATACTAAAATATAAATATTTATGTGAAAAAAAGAATTGATCAAGCTAAATATATGACATACACTCAAACCTAATTTAACCATCATTCATTATAAAAATAAAGTACCATTTTTTAATTACATCTCTATGATAGACTTACTCAAATATTAATTGGTAAAAATATAGATTACATGTAAAGATAAAATTTTGAAATATTCATGGTAATCTTTATTAGTGTCACGTATATACTAAATTTGAAGTATGAATATTTAAGAGAAATTATACATAAATTTATGTTCGTAACCTCAAGAGGAAAGACTATTGGTGATATTTTTTGTTTATTAAAATTTTGTTGGTTAGATTTCTTTAAAAAAAATGAGTGAAATAAATACTACTAATAATAAATAGATGTAACTTACTCCAATATTTAAATATTGAATGTATTTTTGGAATGTTTCAACAATATCTTGTCATTTTGATCTCAAAATATGATTAACAATCTGTATTAATAATTTAAAAGTACTCGTCTTATGATCTTTATACTATAATTATTTACTAAAAAGCTTTAATTTAGTAATATTAATTCTATTTTACAACTTTGGATACTAGTTTTGTAAGACCCCCAAAAATGAGATAGGGTGTCTAGAGCCTAACATGTTTTTCTTAATGTTATAATGTCCTAAAATGGCTTACAATATGGTATAGAGGCATTGTGTAAAGTTTGAAGTTATTTGGAAGTCAAACGTCAAGGGATGATCAAGACGTTTGACCACTAGTCGCCTATGTGCATCATGTGTCTATGTGTACGTATATGTGTATGAAATGAGATTATGAAGTCTTAAAATGAGTTATAATTATGTTTAATGGTATTATGTGAAGTTTTATGAAGTTTGGAGGTCAAACGTCCAAGAACGTCCAAGACGTTCGAAAGATAGCCTTGAGACATGCATGTGTGTGTCTTGATGGGGCCTTGCATGTTTGGACGTGTTGTGAGTAAGTATTTTGGGTGAAACTCATGTGGTAGGTCTACAACTTGTTAAAGGTTGTATTTACGTTAGAAACATCTGGGTACAACTTCAAAAGGGCCGCGCAAAAGGGCCCACAAGAAGGACCCAAGGCACTGCCTTGGTAGTGTCAATCGACTTAACCAAACGACGGCGTGTTGGTTGACCAACGGTCCGTAGGTGAGGTATAGTCGATTGACACTTAGCCTGAGAAAGTCTCAACCAAAAAAAAAAGGCCAAGGTCCAATCGACTAAACCAAACGACGGCCTGTCGAATGACCAACGCCCAGTCGATGGTGATCCGTCGTTTGTGGCCTGCAATCACTGCCATGCGACTTTATTACTTAAGGGGTGAATGATAAATTCACCCCACGTCCTAAACTGACTCTAATTGATTTATTTACTTATTTTTGTTGTATTTAGGGGATCAAACACGTGAACAAACCATTCCCAATCCCCTCTTCACGAAATAAACCTTCCCTCCAAAACCAACTCTCCCTAGAAACCTCCGTTGTTGTTGAAGCTCAAGAAGCTTGTAGATTGGATTCTCCTGGGTTAATCACCAAATTTTAGAGGTTTTCAACTAGACAAAGGTATGGTAATCCTTCATCTCCAAGTAACCTTTCACTAGGAGAGTTAATCTCAAAGTTTTCAAAGAGATTTCATGATCAAACTTTCAATCTTTCAATCTAGCCATGGGTTCTTTCTAAAAACTTTTAAAATGGTTAGATCATGATGAATTGATGTTAATGTATTGGTTTGAATGTGATTTTAATCCAATTGCATGATGAACCCATGTTCCTTCCCTAAATCGATTTAGTCCTTGCATGGGCTTTGTGATCATGGCTTGTTAATGGTTTAAATGTGATTCTCTTACGTTGAATTTTCTATACCTACTGTTATTTACGTGAATTAAGGATGAATTAATGATCAAGTATCCATGTGGATCAATATATGAAGATTTGAACATGACTAACCTATGCCTTATTGTGATCACTGTAATATGAGTCTTTTAATGAATAAAAGTGGAATTTGATTATGTTGTGGTTCTTGTAGCTACTGCCTTAGGTTAATTAGTTGGTTGAATTGTGATTATAAATATGGCATGATCAAAATAATGAAAGCTTGGTGTAAATCGATCTAGGTGCTTCTAAGCTATAAAGTAGTAACTTGTGATCTTGCCGTTAGGATGGTTGTTATGTGATTCGATTATGGTGAATTGTCTTAGCTACTGCGTATATATGTAACATGATGATAAAGTATAATTGATACAATATGAGTGGATAATCATGAAATTGGTAAAGATTGATTTAAGTCCTAGCCTATACACATTAATAGGGTAATGTAAATGTTGTAATCTATATTCTAAGGTGAGTGAAGCATGATTTTATATGACGTTCTATCTCTTTAACTACAGCCTTAAATGTATATTATTGATACATGATGATTGATGAGCAAAACTAGGGGAAGTTATTTGATGATCTATAACTCCCTACCTTCTACCATATATGTGACATAGTGTATTATGTTATAGTATGATCTTGTAGCGAATTGTACATGGTTTCTTTTATGATTAAAGTACATATACCTATTGCCCTATATATGAATTGTTTATGATAAAGGTGTATTGATCATTGATGATCAAAGGGTGAGAAATTGGTAAGAATGCTTATCTTTCCTATATTATTGTAGATGATGAAGCCTAGTATGGCATTGTGTGGTATGGTCCCCTTATGGTGGCGGTGTTTAATTTTTGTCATTATATATGTGTTGACCATGGCCTTGAAGGCAAATTTATGAATGTATGAATGAGTGGTTATGATGATCACCTTATGTGTAACTTGTGCCCAGTCTTCTATTATAGTTGTGAATCTAGGTTATGTTACTATTGTTATGAACATGTAAATGGTTATGCAAAGATCATGTGTAGGTGCTGCCATTAATAAAGTGTTAAAGATTGATTAACCCTACTCATGTACACCTATGTGAAGGTGTAAATAGCTAATGCTAGGAGTCTTAATGTATAATATGAAGTTAGCTTGCCTCCTATGCTAAGTTGTGTTGTGTGGTCTATGTTTGAATATGTATTGTGGTCCTAAGAGGGTGGCTGCCTCAATATGTTGTTGATAGACCTTATGTGATCATAATTACTAATGTATACACACCCTCACTCCCTATGCATTCTTAGAAGTACTATAGGTTATGGTGGCTAAATGAAAGGTAGTTCTCATATTCACTAATGTCTACTATTATGCATGTTGAGCTTGAGTCCATGAAAGTGTATTATGGACATGTCTTATATGGTATAATGTGAAGTATGTGGTATGATGAAGTATGATTTTACCTAGTGTCTAATTGTGTTTTTATGAAAGCATGGTTCATATAGTTACACTTGTACACTTATGCATCAATGAAATTATGTATTTCCATGTGTGGCAATTATGTGTTATGTGAAAGGTTTGCTCACATATAATTATTCACACACAGATGTATGAAGATCTAGTCAAGAGAGGGGCCTTGAAAGGTGTATTCATGGGTACCCTAAACTAGGTGGTGTTTTACATATGCTATGTCCATGTGATGGAATTTCTCACATGATTTAGGTTGATGAACTTTCATCTATGACCTATGAGCTAAGCATATGAGGGGATGACTCTCCTAAGACTATGTTTTATAAAATAAAGTTAATGAAGGTTTTTAATAAAGGGAACTTAGCTTAGCACCGAGTGAACTTGAATATGAGTGTGTGTCCCTTCCCAATGTGGGAAGAAAGGTCTACCATAAATCTCATGTGGTGGATAACCACAATGCCTCAATAGGTATAAAGAGGGTTTCCATAAGTGAATAACTATAATGCCCCATTAGGCATAAAGAGGGTTTTCACATGTACCTCCAAGTTCCACAACTATGCTTGCCACATAGGATTTAGCAAGTGAATTCACTTATTATGCTAGCATATGTTAATGTTCTACCTTGGCTAGGTAGGAACACCTTCCATTGGTATAAGGCTCTACAACACCAAATTCCATGTTTAGCACCCATGGTCTTAGTGTCGGTTAAGGCTATAGTTTACCTAAAGTAAAATGGACAATGGAAGTAAATGACTAGGATCCTAACTAGGATGAATTAAGGGAGGTTTCTTAGGATAGGTGGAAGTGATGAACCTATCTAGACATTGCACAAGTAGCTCCTTAGGAAGTCCTAGGAAGGTGACCTAATGTATATGATTATGCTTATGTCTTTATGCATGATATTATAGTAATTGTCTACTTGTTATGAAGATATGCATGGTATGAATATATATGATGTGATCTTATCCTTATATGCACTATGTTGGTCTAAATGACTATACGATGAAGGTATTGTACTGACATGAATGAAGTTCTTTTCTTGTGATGTTAATGTATGAAGTGTTAAGGCTTGTGGTCTCATGAAAGGTATACTAAGTATATGTGAGGTTATGAGGCTTCACATGTACATTGCACTAGTAGATTAATATTGAGATTATGAGTATGGTCTAATAAGGTTCCATGTGAGGTTAAATAAGTATATGTGCATAATGACTAAGAGTTCACTGTAATGCCTTTTATAGTCTTGGCTTAAATATGTCTATGTTGTACTTCACTTCTATGATGGTATGTTTTGCCTTGTATAGATTGTATGTATGGTTTCCTTGTTGCCTTAAGGTGATGAATTGCACCAAGTATCACTAGTGGATTACTTGGAAGGTTGATGAGTTAAAAGAAAAAGGGTTCATTGTTAAGGTAAGAGTGCTCACTCTAAAGTGACCTGAAATATAACATAAATTCTATATGTGATTTTATATGATGTTTGGACTTTGATTATGTCTCTATGAAGTATGTGAATGATATAAATGCTTTTGGATAAAGGTTTTATGAAGATATACTCAAAGTGGCATGAAGTATGATTTCAAGAAAATGTCCCTTTTAAATGCATGTTTTTACATGGTTGTCATACTTAGTGCATTCTCATACTAACTCCATTCTTCCCTACTTTTTACAAAAAGTGTAGGTTATGGATTATTAGAATATGTCTATATGATTGAGGAGCTTGATATGTGATTCCCAAGCTCAAGGAAAGGAATCCTTAAGTTCCAAGGATCTCCTAAGTTAAGGTTTACAGTAAAGTGCATTCTTACTGTACTTATGTTATGTTTTAAGGGTCGTGTTCCTAATGTATCCTAATGTTGATTGAGTCTAAGATGGCAAAGATACTTAAGGTCTAAGTATTTAATACAATATTTCTATATATATATATATATAAAATAAAGTTTCTAGCATATGATGTGCTATGAAAAGTTTTATATTTTCCGCTAAATTTACTATGTCAATGCGATGAATGATAACTATAGGCTTGTATAAGACCTCGGAGAGGTCAAGTACGCCATATTACTTCTAAGGGTTGCTCCCTGGATGTGACAAACGTGGTATCAGAGAATGAGGTTTATAAAGTGGTTTTAGGTTCTAAAAGTTTCATATTGCCACATCTAGTAGAGTCTCGTGTTCAGTGGTGGTGACTCGCGACATCATCAAATGATATGAGAGGCTATAAGACGCTAGACTTTCCCTTCTTCATCATTCTCATATCGTGCCATAGAACTTAACACTATAAGATCTCTCTCTTATGTTTTCTTGTCCGGTGGTCTTTTAGATGTGATTGCTTGGATGAGATTATACTATATGCTTGAGGGAGAAAAGATGAGTATTAACGTTATCTTTGTTTTATGATTTCATGACTATGGGTGAAGGTGAATTTTGGCCTTTTTTGATTATGTGATGTCATTTATGTCAATGTATGAGATTTATGTGAAATAGCATGTTATGTAGAGAAATTTATGTCATGATATAGCTAAAGCATGTCAGAAGTGTTATGGTGAAAATGAGTTTCTTTTGAATGGTATGCTACTATATGGTTTCGCATTATGTTAGCCTAATGATATGATTTGAGTTTAAAATGCTTTAGGAATATGTTTAATGGTAAAGAAGCATGCTGCCCTTTGAATACATGTATGTTGATAGTTCAATGTTTCCTTTTGTATATGTGTGGTCCTTTCTAGTTGCCTAGTTTGGATTGGAGTCCTTTGTACAAACTTGATCCTAGGTGTGAAAGTATTATGCTTGTCATTGTAGGGTGATGATGTGGGTTTTAGTGACGTAGAAGTCACCTTACTGTAATGTGCAAGGGAAAAGAAGAGTTTTTATGGCTAAGTCTCTTTGTTGTTTTTCCCCTAATGTTGTATGAACTTGGTGTCGATTGTATTGTATTAAAACGTTATGTGGTTGAATGATATGACATAACTTTATGATTGGGTGGGATAAATTTCCTAGGTGATAAAGTTTAGAACACCTTTGAAGCCCCTATGGTATGTTACTGTAATTCCCTTATTGATTGATAACTAAGACCCTTTTAAGATTGGGTTAAGTTGCTCTTAATTGGGTTTAACCTAAGTGGCGGATTTGATGGAATAGTAAGGTTGTAGATATTTTCTACCTTGTCCTTCTATTTTTGCTTGAACTTGAAACTAATGAATTCTTTGTAAGCTTGGTTATGAATATAGTCTTGCATAAAGTATGAATTGCATGAACTTTATATGTTTGGTATGTATTGATTGAAATTAACTTAAGGATATTTTAAGATTCTAAGGTGCATGAATGAAAAATTTTGGTAAAATTTGTGGTTTCTCATGTTTAATGTGCATTCTAACATGCTACTTGTACATTTGACTTCATGAGATAAAAGTACGAAACTTGGTTGTAGTCACTTGTGAGGTGTAATGTTTAGCCTTATAATGAAAAGTTGAGTCTCTTTGAAATAAAAAGTGTTGAGTCTCATGAAAAATATGTGACTTGTATGGTGTGGAAAGCATGATTGTAGGCTCACCCTTGAAAGGTGAAAGCATGTTTAGCTTAGTATTCATGTATGTGCCTATGATTTGTATTGTTTTTCCCAAAAGATGCTTATTGTGAAGGTGAGTACTATGTTAGAAATTGACATTTTGTGAAATGGCTTCCTATTTCTTGTGATGTATTTGGTGTGACTTACCATTTAGACTTTACTAGGAAGGAAACATGATCATGTCTTGGTTTTAAAAGTTGAGAAATTTTCATATCACAGTAAAGATGACCTTTGTGCATTTGCTTGGGTGTGAACTCATGATACATGTAAGTTTGTTGAGGAGAAGGACATTCCTCCATGAACACCACTAAGCATGGTATGGTTGAGTATGACCTTCATGGAACTAGGTATAACTAATAAAGGTCTTTGTGGATTCAATTAACTCAAGTCTTTGTGCATTGAAGTATGAGTGCCAACTTGTTTTGAGTGTTGTTGGAATCTGCCTTAGTATGATTTAAAGAAGGGAGTATGATGAACTATTAATAAAATAAAGTCTAATTACCATTTTATGATTAGGATAAGGATGTTCCTCCTATGAACATGATAAGAGACTTGTGATTGACGCATTAAAGAGTGAGCGAATTAAAGTTTTGTTTGCTTGTGTGCATTGAGTGCTAAATGATATGAAGTGGTGTTCCTTGTAATTTTGGTGCATTAACTTCTATGTGATGATCTTATGAATATGATGAACTGCTCTATGATGCATTGAAGTCCTTGTTGTGATTAAAGTGTTCTAAGTGTCATTTGAGGATGAATGTTCCCAAGTGGGGATATTGTAAGACCCCCCACAATGAGATAGGGTGCATAGAGCCTCACATGTTTGTATTAATGTTATAAGGTCCTAAAATGGCTTACAATGTGGTATAGAGGGAGTGTGTAAAGTTTGAGGTGATTTGGAAGTCAAACGTCAAGGGACGATCAAGACGTTCGACGACTAGTCGACTATGTGCATCATGTGTCTATGTGTGCTTATACGTGTATAAAATGAGCTTATGAAGTCTTAAAATGAGTTATAATGATGTTTAATGGTATTATATGAAGTTTCGTGAAGCTTGGAGGTCAAACGTCCAAGACGTTCGAAAGATAGCCTTGAGACATGCATGTGTGTGTCTTGATGGGGCCATGCATGTTTGGACGTGTTGCGAGTATATGTTTTTGGTGAAACTGATGTGGGAGGTCTAAAAATTCCTAAAGGTTGTATTAAAGTTGGA
Source organism: Solanum sitiens (assembly GCA_016801875.1). NCBI lineage: Eukaryota > Viridiplantae > Streptophyta > Magnoliopsida > Solanales > Solanaceae > Solanum > Solanum sitiens. The sequence goes on along the minus strand of JABWTJ010000035.1, from coordinate 587,159 downwards.
AACTTCCGGGTACTACTTCTAAAGGGCCCCACAAAAAGTCCCACAAGAAGTACCCAAGGTTGGTCGAGACACTGCCATGGCAGTGTCAATCGACTGAACCAAATGACGGCCCATTGGTTGACCAACGACCTGTAGGTGAGGTCTCATCGATTGAAACTTAGCCTGGGAAAGTATCAACCCAAAAATAGTCCAAGGTCCAATCGACTGAACCAAACGACGGCCTGTCGATTGGCCAACGCCTAGTCGATGGTGATCCATCGTTTGTGGCCTGCAATCACTGCCATGCGACTGTTTTACTTAAGGGGTGAATTTTCACCCCACGTCCAAAACTGACTCTACTTGATTTATTTACCTATTTTTGGGTGTATTTAAGGGATCAAATACGTCAACAACATTCACAATCCTCTTCACGAAATAAACCTTCCCTCCAAAACCAACTCTCCCTAGAAACCTCCATTGTTGTTAAAGATCAAGAATTGTTTGTAGATTGGATTCTCCTGGGTTATTCACCAAATTTTAGAGGTTTTCAACTAGACAAAGTTACGGTAATCCTTTATCTATAAGTAACCTTTCACTAAAAGAGTTAATCTCAAAGTTTTCAAAGAGATTTCATGATCAAACTTTCAAGTTTTCAATCTAGCCATGGGTTCTTTCTAAAAACTTTTAAAATGGTTAAATCATGATGAATTGATGTTAATGTATTGGTTTGAACGTGATTTTAAACCAATTGCATGATGAACCCATGTTCTTTCCCTAAATCGATTTAGTCCTTGCATAGGCTTTGTGATCATGGCTTGTTAATGGTTTAATTGTGATTCTCTTACGTTGAATTTTCTATACCTACTGTTATTTACGTGAATTATGGATGAATTGATTATGAAGTATCCATGTGGATCAATATATGAAGATTTGAACATGACTAACCTATGCCGTATTGTGATCACTGTAATATGAGCCTTTTAATGAATAAAAGTGGAATTTGATTATGTTGTGGTTCTTGTAGCTACTGCCTTATGTTAATTAGTTGGTTGAATTGTGAGTATAAATATGGCATGATCAAAATAATGAAAGCTTGGTGTAAATCGATCTAGGTGCTTCTAAGCTATAAAGTAGTAACTTGTGATCCTTCCCTTAGGATGGTTGTTATGTGATTCGATTATGGTGAATTGTCTTAGCTACTGCCTATATATGTAACATGATGATCATTAAGTATAATTGATACAATATGAGTGGATAACAATGAAATTGGTAAAGTTTGATTTAAGTCCTTCTAGCCTATACACATTGATAGGGTAATGTAAATGTTGTAATCTATTTTCTAAGGTGAGTGAAGCATGATTTTTATGCCGTTCTATCTCTTTAACTACTACCTTACATGTATATTATTGATACATGATTATTGATGAGCAAAACTAGGGGAAGTTACTTGATGAACTATAACTCCCTACCTTCTACCACATATGTGACATAGAGTATTATGTTATAGTATGATCTTGTAGCGAATTGTACATGGTTTCTTTTATGATTAAAGTACATATAGCTACTGCCCTATTTATGAATTGTTGATGAACAAGGTGTATTGATTATTGATTATCAAAGGGTGAGAAATTGGTAAGAATGCTTATCTCCTCTACTTTTCCTATATTATTGTAGATGATGAAGCCTTGTATGGCATTGTGTGGTATGGTCGCCTTATGGTGGCGGTGTTTACTTTATTGTCATTATATATGTGTTGAAAAAGGCCTTGAAGGCAAATTGATGAATGTATGAATGAGTGGTTATGATGATCACCTTATGTGTAACTTGTGCCTAGTCTTCTATTATAGTTGTGAAGCTAGGTTATGTTACTATTGTTATGAACATGTAAATGGTTATGCTAAGATCATGTGTAGGTGTTGTCATTAATGAAGTGTTAAAGATTGATCAACCCTTCTCATATACACCTATGTGACGGTGTAAATAGCTAATTCTAGGAGTCTTAAAGTATAATATAAAGTTAGATTGCCTCCTATGCTAAGTTGTATTGTGTGGTCAATGTTTGAATATGTATTGTGGCCCGAAGAGGGTGGCTGCCTCAATATGTTGTTGATAGCCATTATGTGATCATAATGACCAATGTACACACACCCTCACTCCCCATGCATACTTACAAGTAGTATAAGTCATGGTGTCTAAATGAAAGGTAGTTCTCATATTCACTAATGTCTACTATTATGCATGCTGAGCTTGAGTCCATGAAAGTGTGTTATGAAAATGTCTTATATGGTATAATGTGAAGTATGTGGTATGATGAAGTATGATTATACCTAGTGTCTAATTGTGTTTATATGAAAGCATGGTTCATATAGTTACACGTGTACACTGATGCATGAATGAAATGATGTATGTCCATGTGTGGAAATTATGTGTTATGTGAAAGGTTTGCTCACTTATAAGTATTCACACACACATGTATGAAGATTTAGTCAAGAGAGGGGCCTTGAAAGGTGTATTCGTGGGTACCCTAAACTAGATGGTACTTTACACATGCTATGTCCATGTGAAGGGATTCCTCACATGATTTAGGTTGATGAACTTTCATCTATGACCTATGACCTAACAATATGATGGGATGACTCTCCTAAGACTATGTTTTATAATGTAAAGTTAATGAAGGTTTTTAATAAAGGGATCTTTGCTTAGCAGCGAGTGAACTTGAATATGAGTGTGTGTCCCTTCCAAATGTGGGAAGGAAGGTCTACCATAAATCTCATGAGGTGGATAACTACGATGCCTCAATAGGTATAAAGAGGGTTTCCATAAGTGAATAACTATAATGCCCCATTAGGCATAAAGAGGGTTTTCACATGTACCTCCAAGTTCCACAAATATGCTTGCCACATAGGATCTATCAAGCGAATTCACTTAGTATGCTAGCATAAGTTAATGTTTTACCTTGGCTAGGTAGGAACACCTTCGATTGGTGTAAGGGTCTACAACACCAAATTCCATGTTTAGCACCCATGGTCTTAGTACGGTTAAGGCTATAGTTTTCCTAAAGTAAAATGGACAATGGAAGTAAATGACTAGGATCCTAACTAGGATGACTTAAGGGAGGTTACTTAGGATAGGTGGAAGTAATGAATTCATCTAGAGATTGCACAAGTAGCTCCTTAGGAAGTCCTAGGAAGGTGACCTAATGTATATGATTATGCTTATGTCTTTATGCATGATATTGTAGTAATTTTCTACTTGTTATGAAGATGTGCATGGTATGAATCTATATGATGCTCATGGTATGAATCTAAATGACTATATGATGAAGGTATTGTATTGACATGAATGAAGTTGTCTTTACTTGTGATGTTGATATATGAAGTGTTAAGGCTTGTGGTCTCATGAAAGGTATACTAAGTATATGTGAGGTTACGGGGCTTCACATGTACATTGCACTAGTAGATTAAGATTGAGAATATGAGTAAGGTCTTATAAGGTTCCATGTGAAGTAAAATAAGTATATGTGCATAATGACTAAGAGTTCACTGTAATGTCTTTTATAGTCTTGGCTTAAATATGTCTATGTTGTACTATTCCTCTATGATGGTTGTTGCCTTGTATAGATTGTATTTATGGTTTCCTTGTGGCCTTAAGGTGATGCATTGCACCGAGTATCACTAGAGGGTTACTTGGAAGATTGATGAGTTAAAAGAAAAAGGGTTCACTGTTAAAGGTAAGAGAGCTCACTGTAAGTGACCTCAAATATGGCATAAATTCTATATCTGATTTTATATGATATTTGGACTTTGATTATGTCTCTATGAAGTATGTGAATGATATAAATGCTTTTGGATAAAGGTTTTATGAAGATTTATTCAAAGTGGCATGAAGTATGATTTCAAGAAAATGTCCCTTTAAAATGCATGTTTTTACATGGTTGCCATACTTAGTGCATTCTTGTACTAACTCCATTCTTCTCTACTTTTTACACAAAGTGTAGGTTATGGATGCTTAGAAGATGTCTATATGATTGAGGATCTTGATATGTGATTCCCAAGCTCAAGGAAAGGAATCCTTAAGTTCCAAGGATCTCCTAAGTTATGGTTTACTGTAAAGTGCATTCTTATTGTACGTATGTTATGTTTTAAGGGCCGTGTCCCTAATGTATCCTAATGTTGATTGAGTCTAAGATGGCAAATAGACTTAAGGTCTAAGTATGTAATACCATATTTTTATATATATATGAAGTAAATTTTCTAGCATATGATGTGCTATGAAAAGTTTTAAATTTTCCGCTAAATTTATTATGTCAATGTGATGAATGATAAATATAGGCTTGTATAAGACCTCCGAGAGATCAAGTACGCCATGTTACTTCTAGCGGGTGCTCCCCGGATGTGACAAGTTTTTATATACATATATACGTTCAAAAACATCAAAATAAAAAAATCATGATTTTGGAAGGGCAACCAAAATCTACATTGTGTATGTATCCTTTATCCTAATTTCATTTCTTCCGTTTTGTGATTGAATTTTGATGAATAATTTTTTTTACTAAAATACAGGAGTTGTGAACTTTAAGTTTAAATGTCAAATTTATCTTTTTTATGGTTAAAATCGCTGCAAATTGTAATGATATAGTATTACATGGGATAATCCTAGTAGCAGTGACTACTATTTTACACCAGTTTGGTTAGATCATTCCATTTCTCACCTTAATTGTAATTTTATAGGGATATTATTGTAAATATAAAGAGTTATGTACTTGTAATTGTCTTATAAATAGCACACGTTCAGGCCCGTTCATTCATGTAGGCCTTTTGTTTATTTTCTCCAATCTCTCTCTGAAACCTAAACTTCAACTTGGTATCAAGAGCACCATGGTTTCTCAAACTGCTTCCGCTCAAACTTCTTCCTCAATTCAAGTCGTCTCCTCTCACTCCTCTTTGGGTCTTCCAAATCCTCTTCTAACTATTTCAAACATTAAAGGTTTTTACGTATTGAATAGACATATCTTAATTATCTTACTTGGAAAAAGGTTTTTCTTACCGTTCTGAAAAGCCACGATCTTCTTCCTTGCGACACTTCCAAGAAGGCATATATGGGATATTCTTGCTTCCCTTTACCTAGACCAGGTTTCATCATCGTCAATTCATCTAAATCAAAATTTTAGAATTTTAAAAAAGGTTCCCTTTCCATGGAGGAACATCTCCAACAACTGCATTCACTTGCCTGTTCAGTTAGAGCAGTTGGAAAACCGGTTACTGATGATGATTTAGTAACCCAAGCATTGCAGGGACTTCCACCTTCTTACCGTACTTTTGTCTCTGGTTTAAATGCGGCAGGAACACTTCCGTCCTTTCTCGCTTTGCGTCCATTATTACTTAATGAAGAAACGCATATTAATGCGACAAACAATGAAAATTCTACATCTCACACTGCGTTAGTGGCTTCCGCTCAAGCATCGCCATTTTCTCAACCTCCTTCTTCAAATTTATCTCATGCTAATCAATACCCAAGAGGATCCCATAATGGTCATGGTCGTGGTCGATCAGCCCGAGGTAAAGTCGAAATCAATATTCTTCTCGCTCTAATTTTTCTCCTCATTGGGCTGGTTTTCAACCACAGTTTAGCCCTTCTTCTTTGGGTGATGGAATTTTTGGGCGACCTCATTTCACCTCGACTAAACAATGTCAAATCTGCTTCCACTTAAATCATACTGTTTTGGAGTGTAGGAATCGTTTCAATCATTCCTATGCTCCCAATACTACCAAAGTCATTTGCCTCTATGAATTTGGAGGAGGTACAACCATAAGTATGGTATCCTAATTTTGGTGCTTCTGCACATATAACGAACAATCCATCCCTTTTATCCTCTTCATCTCCTTACAGTGGTTCTTCACACGTGATGGTTTGTAATGGTAATCTTCTTTCTATTTTATCTACAGGCACTTCTTTTCTTCCGACATCTTCAAAGCCTCTTCAATTAAATAATGTTTTGTATGTTCCTTCTCTTCAAAATAATCTAATGTCGGTTCACCGTTTGTGTGTTGACAATAATTGTTTCATTCAATTAACTGAATCTATTATTTTTGTTAAGGACAAGAAGACCAAGAAAATCTTGCTCCATTGTAGGAATAATGCCTCTCTCTATCCTGTTCGCTCAACTTCCCGTCGCTCCTGTCATGTTTATCTCTCAAGTGTCGTCTCACCTTCATATATTTGGCACCAAACGTTTAGGCCATCTAGGGGAACGTTGTCTTGCAGCTTTAGTTCGTAGGAGTTTCATTAATTGTAATTCCTCTTTTGGAAATTCTGGTTGTAATGTTTGTCATTTAGGAAAACAATCTAAATTACAATTTCCTCTTTCTCATAATATTGCACATGCTTCTTTTCAGATGTGTGACAAGCTCCTTTTACTTCAAATTATGGTTTTTGTTATTATATCTTATTTCAGGATGATCATACCAAGTACTCTTGGATTTATTTGCTGCCACACAAATCAGAGGCGTTTGATAAATTTAAAGAATTCTATAACATGGTAGCAAACATTTCTCATTCCTCTGTTACATATTTTCAATCACATGGTGGCAGCGAGTATAACAATTCTCAATTTCATTCTTTCTTTAGCGAGCATGGAATTATTCATCGTTTCTCCTGTCCATACCTTTGCTCAAAATGGTCTTGCAAAAATAAAGCATCGATATGTTAATAATCAGATACGTTGTCTTCTGTTTCAAGCTTCAATGCCTTATTCATTTTGGGCAGACGCTTCTATGTTTGGAGTTCATTTAATTAATATTATTCCTCTTTCTATTCTTAATTTTCCGTCACCATATGAAAAATTGTATGGTTAACCACCTGATTACTGTTTGCTCAAGGTTTATGGGTGTTTATGTTTTCCTTATGTTGCACATTCTTTTTCTCACAAGTTTCTTCCACGATCTAAAGCTTGTTTATTTCTCGGTGTATCTCTGTAGCATAAAGGATTCAAATGTTTGGATCCATCCACTAATCGAGTAATTCTGTCCCGTCATGTCACTTTTCAAGAATCCTTTTTCCAGTATAATTCTATATTTCCAGCGAATCCTAGTCCTTTTACAGTTCCTTTCACACAAACCACCCCCAATATTTTCTCCAGTTCAGTTTCTTTATATGTGTGCTTCACCAATTACTAACTTTGATTTTGTCTCCACGTCTGATACAACTTTTTCCCCTTCTATCTCTATATATCCTAAAAGCATGTCTATAACTTCTCATAGGACTCTAACTTCCACATATTCAAATAATCAGTTTTCTCAACCGGCTATGCACGTACATGTTTTGCACAGTTCTCCTGCACCACCTTCTTCTGTGCATCACTCACAAAGTCTAACTACTCCTGCTTTATCCTCACAAAATCTGCAAGCTCTTTCTCGTGAAACTACCTCCACTACAGATCATGTTATGCATGATTCTCGCCACGATGTATCATCATCTTCTAATTTACACTCTTCTCTAGGTTTAGATCCTAATCACTGAGATAGCCGTGCTCATGTCATGGTTACTCGTTCGATGATAGAGTCACTAATGCCACGTGTTTTCCCCTAACTTAATGTCTCTGTTTCCACTGCCCCGGTTGAGACAACATGTTTCACACAAGCATCTAAGGAATCCAAGTTGCTTAATACAATGAGTGAAGAGTTTAATGCTCTCGTCCAAAATCATACATGGACATTAGTTCCTCCACCTCCCAATGTGAATATAGTAGGAAATAAATGGGTATATCGGATTAAGTATGGTCCTAATGGCTCTATAGACCGCTTCAAAGCTCGTTTGATCGCACAAGGCTTTTCTCAACTGCCAGGTTTAGATTATACAGAAACTTTTGCTCGTGTGATCAAGTTAAGCATTGTTCATGTAGTGTTTTCTTTGGATCTTCTTAATAATTCGTGTATGCATCAATTGGATGTATCTAATGGATTTTTACATGGTGAGCTAAATTAAGATGTTTATATGCGACATCCCAAAGGTTTTTAACATTCTGATTATCCACAAAATGTTTGTAAGCTAAGTCGGGCCATTTATGGATTTAAACAATCGCCTAGAGCGTGATTTACTCGACTTGCAACTTATCTTTTGGACCTTGGTTTTAGAAATCTACCTCCGATCACAGCATGTTCACTTTTTGACAGGCCAATTCTATATTGATACTTCTTATTTATGTTGACAACATTGTCGTTTTTGGATCCTCACAACAACTTGTTTATGATTTTATCGACTCCATTAAAGCTGAATTTGCCATGAAAGACCTTGGTTCCCTTCATTAATTTTTAGGTGTGGAGATAGTTCACAATTATGTTGGGGCTCTTCTCCTGCAATGGAAATATAGATTTGACCTTTTACATCCATTTGATTTGGCCAAAGTTAAGCCTGTCCAAACGCCTCTTAATAGTAAGCTTTATTGGCATTATGTGGACACCCAACTTCTTGATTATCCTTCTCTGTATCGTAAGATGGTTGGCAGTATTCAATATTTATCCTTCACACGACCGGATATACAATATGCTGTGAATATGACTTTCCAATTTCTGCATCAACCTCATCTTATTCATCTTCAAGCCGTTAAGTGTATTTTCCACTATCATAAAGGCACTCCTGCTCATGGGTTGTAGCTGTACAAAAATACTTCCAACTCCTTAACTCTGTTCTACGACTCGGACTGGGCAGGATGTACAGCCACTCGTCGCTCTACCTCTGGATTTTGCATTTTCCTTGGGCGTAATTTGATCTCTTGGTCTACAAAGAAACAACCAACTATTGCGCGCTCAAGCACCGAAGCTCAATATCGTGTCCTGGCTATTGCCACTGCCGATGCTATATGGATACAATTTCTTCTCCGTGACTTGGGTATCTATCTATCCACTCCTATTATTGCCAAATGTGATAATATTGGCGCCATCCATCTTGCACATAATCCGGTATTTCACTCATGATCAAAACATGTTGCTTTGGACTATCATTTTATTCGTGAAAAGATTGCCCAAGGTGAACTTACGGTTTCTCATGTTCCCACCTCACAACAGCTTGCAGATGTCTATACAAAAGGTGTCTCAGTTTCAAAATTCAAGGAGTTTCGTGTCAATCTTCATGTTCGTCCTCCACTTCAGATTACGGATGGTGATAAGGATATAATTGTAAATATAAATTAAAAGAGTTATGTACTTGTAATTTTCTTATAAATAGCACACGTTCAGGCCCTTACCATTCACGCAGGCCTTTTGTTTATTTTTTTTCGATCTCTCTCTGAAACTTAAACTTCAACTTTAATCTCCTCCTTAATTTTTCCCTATTCCGACCCCTATTTTTTTTTAAAAATAGTATACTAATAAATATCATGTATAATCACATTAAAAAAGACTGTCATGTGATATAACTTTGTTAGTTGTACATTAAAGAAAGAATAAACAGAAAAAGAAACAAAAGTTGTCTATGGCAATTATAGTTACAAGTAAAATTAGTTTTCGTATTGATATATGTGAATTTCCACCCCTTCTTAGCCTTGTGTTGTTTCTCAAAAAAAGAGAATTAGCATGACTTTTTGGGTTTTAGAAGATCTGAAAAGAAAATAAAGAGTTGTGATGTCACGCCCCAAGCCTACACCCTAGACGTTGTCGGCACTCGATGATCATATCTGGCCTCGAGCGAACCCTTGGCCTGTCTTAGTTACCTCAACGGAAGACAATAAGCATAACCTAACTAAAAAGAATATCATAACTGAGAATGTTCATAAAGCTGAAACATTCAAACTTAGCCAAAAGTTTGCAACCCAAGTCTTAACAAAAGGGTTAATATTGAAAAGACTCAAAGGATGAACATTAGATTGTCTATCTATGAAGTCTCTAAAACTAATATGGATGTTGGGATAGATATCACAAAATCCTAATAAAGAAAGTACTGAAAAGCAATAAATGTGTCTCAAGAATGCAAGGAGGCTGACCGTTGACTCTGAGTGCTCAGCTGGATCAACGAGGCATTGGATGATGATGATCCTGTTTACCTACATCATCTTCATGATACAAGGCAAGCCAACTGGCATCAGTACATTGAATGTACGATTATGCGAGTTGAAACGCTAAATAACATAGGCTAGAAGAAGAGTCCGAAGAAATATTTACCTTGGCTCTGCTCGACTCATGATAACATAGCTTAATTATAACTGATTCATTTCAATATAAAGATGTTTAAAAGCATATGAAATATAAAGAAAACTGTTTGAAAACATGTTGTGAGTTCTGAATGTATACAAGGATACAAAAATTCAAAAGTAAACTGATGTATATAAAAATACAATACTTCTGTGGGAGTTTCTCTAACCGACAACCATCACTTAAGATATAGAGTGATGATACAACAATCTACCTCACGCTGCCAGTGCATCCTATACCCGGCTAAAGGTATAAGAGCTGCCTAATGGTTCACTAGTCTACTGTGAAAAGGGTTCACTTAAAAGGTATGACCCTTTTCTACCCACAGTTGCTATATGGTTTATGAGGTCTGTTGGTTGTTTGAAATCTCTCCCATATCGATGCTCAAAGCTACTCCCAAAATAAACCGACTCTTATCTTTTTAGTGCTCAAAATATTACTTAGCTCAAAGGCTATCTTGGAAATCTTAGTTTCCATGTTTGCTTCATTTAGAAAGCTATAGTTCTTTTCTAAAAACTAGCCCTAAGGCTTTTTGGAAATCTAAGTTTCAATTCCTTTAAATGTGAAAACATTTTAATATTGCTTTCGGAATAATTAGTACCCCTATACTGTTTTTGAGGAAAGACTTCAGTTTATTCTGAATTGAATTCAACTTAAGTCTTAAACAAAGTTAAAGCATTTGTGAAAGACTTATGAAAATATGAAATGAACTTCTTCTTATTCTTATCTTTACTCCTCAACCTTATCTTTAAGTCTAAAAACAAGTTTGAAGTATTTGTAAAAGACTTCTTGAAAGAACTCTAAGAACTCTCTACACTTGGCTCTAACTTTCCTTGAAGTTGAAGTTATTGATTCAAGGTTGTAAATTTGTGTTCGATGATTTCTATATGAATAGAAATCATTGAAACTAATTAGAATCATTGGAAGGTGGTAATGTTCCTTAGAAAGACTTAACTAGGCTAAACTACAAAAACTGGCAAAAACACTGTCTCGAGCGCGTTAAGGGCGTGCCACGCCAGCCTCAAATGATTGAGGATTGATTCTGGCGCACTAGTGGTGCGCGACGCCAGGCCTTACTGTCAGAGGCCAGTTTCAGGCGCACTGCAGGCGCGACGCGCCTTGCCTTTCCAAGGTACATCGGACGAATTTTTCAACTCATTTTCTGATCTCAATTTCTTTAAACCCCTATAGTTCTTTCCCCAAACAATTAGGATCATCAATACCTTTAATACGCATCTGATCTAACTCAAAAACAACATCGAAAACTACAAATCAACATCGATGGGCATTCAAACAACTCAACCAAATAAGGATTCGACAAGATTCATCAAGAACTCACTTCTAATTTTGTAAACAGTTCTAAAACTACTGAACTGAAAAAAGATTTGCTGTGTCGATGAATCAACCCAATACGAAATATCTCACATACCTTGATAAGGATCACCCCTGACGAATTCAACTCGAAATTCCTTGACGTTCTTGGTGAAACCTTGATCTTCCTCCCTTCTCCTACTTCTCTTCTATTTTCTCCCAAGCACTAAGCGTAATTTTTAAATTCCAAAACTGACTTAAGGATTATTTTTTTACCCCAGTTAAACCCTTAAAACGAATTAGGAAATAATTGGTGAAAAGACTAGTTTGCCCTTCCTTAATTCAGATTGAGACCTTCCTCAATCCAACAGCCCAACTTCAGATATTCATATTTCCCTCATACGATATCGAAAATGTGCAAACTTGGCAAAACTTGAAGGATCTCTCTAATGCCTTTCCAACAATATCAAGAAATACCCCTAACTCATTTTGAGCTAGAAATTTTGACCGTTTAAAAATGACCAAAATTCACTTCTTTAACTTAGAAATGTTTTCCAAATTTTTCCGTTTCTTTCCAAATGTGGTTATTTTTAGTTTTTAGCTTATTCCTTGCTATTTCGAGTTACGATATGTTACATGTGATTTTTCCGAAAAATTGGGACTTTGTGACTTTGGCAAAAGGTTGTGATTATTCTGAAGGATTGTGGTGTTTCCAAGAGGTTTTGAATTTTTCAATTATGTAACACCTCGTGTCCAAAACAAACCAAAAATCAGCTTTTCAGAAAATCAACAGTTGCCATCGATGGACTGTAGCATGACCCACGGTTCGTTCTGCACATCCGTCGATTGAGTCTGAAACCCCCAAAAACTCACCCCAGAAAATTTGAATAATTGTCGAACGACGGCGGACCTACGGTTCGTAGTCTGTGTCCGTCGATCAACACCCGATTTAACCACTCTCTGACAAGAACCACGATTGACCAGCACAGCCCATAGATGGACCCACGGATGTAGGTATGACCGCCGGAGGAAATTAGCAGACAGTTAGGGGGAAATTGCAGTTGGTTCAACTTCAAATAATCATAAATCTTAGCACAAAATGAATTAGGTGTCCCATGACATACCAAAAGATATATAATTGAAGTATCTTTCCATAGACACCGACCTTGCAAAAATCAGACCTCTGAGTAAAAATTTATGCCCATTTTAGTAAAGGCATGGAAAACAGACCCAACCTACGGACCCAAACGACAGACAGTCGATTGAACGACGGACCGTCTGTCCAGGTCATCGTTTGGTCCGATAGCAATTAACTCAGGGGTCTTTTGGCCTTTTCCCACTTTGTTTAAACTCTAAGATACGTCGTTTTCACCCTAAATCATCAGAATTTAGTCAGTTTAAGCCTAGAAACATAACAAAAACTTACCTAAGTAACATCATTAATTAAAACTTAGAAAATTAAAAGCAAGAAAGAAGAAAGAGGTCAAGAACCCTAGTGCAAGAACGAAGCAAGGTTCCAGCAGTTCCAGTCTTGAAATCTAACTATTTCTCTGTGGATTTCATCACCAGGTATGTGGGATTTCATTAATGGGTTCCTTTCACCCATTAGATCCCTAGTTTTCAGTCAGATTCTTGATTCTCATACCATGATTAAACCTAAGGCTTCTAGAACTTCAACAGAACTTCATGAATTAATTAGTAGTATGTTCCAAATCAGATTGTAAAGTTATTATTCAGTCTATCGCAAGAATTTCAGAACCCTACACGTGTATTTCTTTAGTTCTTGAATTACACATGCTAGGTTAGATATTTCAGTTATTTCAGATATACATGCCTCAGTTACTAATGCATAATTATCAGATTAATCATTGCACTCTCAGTTTGCATGTTCAGTTTTGAGCTATCAAGTATTTTATAGAATTTCACACATAATCAATTAACAACATAAATCAATGGGAGTAGCATAATACTGAGTTGGACTAGGGTTCAGCGATCCCAATTAGTCTCAAAACTACTAGCCAAATAGGCTGTAAGTCCCCATTGTGGGCATCAGTTTAGTGATCACGCCATAACTTTATACCTATGGCAGGGTATATTGGGTCCCCTCGATGAGGCGTATACATCGGACTACACATTTAACTCATGTGGTTTTATTATCGGTTATTAGTCAGACTCTATTGTATTGACCATTTAGCAGTATATTCAATATTCAGTTTCAGCATATTATAAATTGGTCATTTCATTCAGTTATGTCAGCATTCAGTACATCATGTTCAGATTTCTATACTTGCTTTTGTGCTTGTTCAATTATATTTTATTTCAGCTTTACTCTATCCTACATGCTCAGTATCTTCAAGTACTGATGCATACGTGCGCTACATCTTCTCGTGATGTAGGTTCACGTTCTCAATATCCAGATCACGCATAGATCGATTCCTGATCTCCAGTTCAGCAGATTCAGTGGTGAGTCCTCATTCTATGAGGACAATAGTCATGAGTTTCTTTTCAGTATTTAGTCCTTTAGTTTCAGTTTTTGCTAGACTTAGCTGGGGCTTGTCCTAATATTTCTAGTCCAGCTTAGAGGCTATTTTCAGACATAGTTAGTTTCAGCTTAGCGTTGAGTTAATATTTTCTTTGTATTAAACTAATCAGTTTTCATATATGTCAGTTTTAGCATATGGGTATTCCCCATCTTTTTATTTTAAGTATGATTTAGCTTACGTAGTAGTTTATATTCTTTATTATGCTTATGATCATGTCAGCAGGGTTAGCTTGGGATCACTTGTGGTCCTAGGTCCCATGTCCGCATCTCGGGTGTAGTCTTGTGGCGTGACAAACTTGGTATCAGAGCACTAGGTTTAAGTGTCCTAGGATGTTTGAAAGTCCGCACTAAGTAGAGACTTTTTCATGGGTCTGAAGTGAACCACGTCTAATGAGAGGGAGTCTATGAAGTGTTCTAGGAAAAACTTCACTTTTTTGTTACTCTTATCGTGCGTAAGGTATGATTTAATTCCATTCTAACTCGACATTCTATGTTTTAGATCATGCCTCCTCGTAGAGCTAACCCAGGAATGCGAATGCAAGGAATACAAACACAGCTCCTCCAGTTCCAGATCAGGAAGTCTCCAATGCTAAATTTAGAAATTCTATACAGATGTTGGCTCAGAGTATGACCAACAAGAACAATCGGGTTCATGCTCCTACGAATTCAAATGGTGGAGCAGCAGCAGCAAGGGTCCGTGACTTTGTTAGGATGAATCCACCTGAGTTCTTAGAATCACAAACTTATGAGGATCCTAAGAATTTCTCGGACGAGTTCAAGAAGATATTTGAGGTGATGCAGGTTACTGGGAATTATCGGGTTAAGTTGGCATCATACAAGCTAAAAGATGTGGCTCATATCTCATACACTCAGTGGAAGGAGAATAGGGGTGCAAATGCAGCTCCTATTAATTGGGGTTGCTTTAGCGAGACCTTTTTGGACAGGTTTTTCCCAATAGAGATGAGAGAAGCAAAATCCTAGGAATTCATGAACTTAAGGCAGGGTAACATGACAGTCAAAGAGTATGGACTTAAGTTTAACCAACTCTCCAGGTATGCGCTTCACATGGTTGCTGACTCCAAAGCATAGATGAATAAGTTCTTGTATGGGGTGTCAGATTTGGTCAAAACTGAGTGCAGAAATGCTATGTTACTGGGAGATATGAACATCTCTAGGCTTATAACTCATGCTCAGCAGGTTAAGGGTGATAAACTTAGGGAACAGGCCAAGGAGAATAAGAAGGCTAGGACTGGGAACTATGACTATTCTCAGCAGAAATCGGGTGGTGGAAATCGCTCGCAGAGTGAGCAGAAGTTTTCAGCTTCAGCCCCTTCATGAGCTAGTGTTCCATCCTCCAAGAACATGTATGACCAGAAGGTTAGAGCATCAGGCTCTAAGTCTGAGGGAAGTGTTTCAGGAACCAAGACTTACCCTACTTGCCCTAAGTGTGGTAAGAACTATCCAGGCGAGTGCCTTTCAGGAAAGGAAGGGTGTTTTGGGTGCGGTCAGTCTGGTCACAGGTTGAGGGATTGTCCTTATAGACAGGGTTAAGGAGGTGGAAATGGTAGAGTTCAGTCTACAACTTCATCAGCACCAGCAAATCGCTCGACTTAGTAGGGTAACTCATCTGGTACATGTGGCGGTCAGCGCCAGAACAATTTGTATACTCTTGAGGCTCTCCAGGATCTGGAAGGTTCTCCTGATATAGTCACTAGTACGTTACGAGTCTTTGACCTTGATGTTTATGCATTGTTAGATCCAGGGGTTACTCTTTCTTTTGTAACTGTTTACATAGCAGTACAATTTAGTGTCAGTCCAGAAACTCTCTCAGAACCTTTCTCAGTCTCTACTCCAGTGGGTGACCCAGTTATAGTTAGACGGGTATACAAAAATTGCCCTGTCACAGTCTCTTAGAAAGTCACCTCAGCAAATCTTGTAGAGTTAGAAATGGTAGACTTAGATGTCATTCTAGGAATGGATTGGTTACATTCATGTTATGCCTCAGTCGATTGTAAAACTAGGATTTTTCATTTTCAGTTTCCAGACGAACCAATCTTTGAATGGAAGGGTAGTATCTTAGCTCCTATGGGTCGATTTATTTCTTACCTTAAGTCCAGAAAGATGATCTCTAAGGGTTATATCTATCATCTAGTTTGGGTTAAGGATTCTAGCTCTGAAACACCAACTCTTGAGTCAGTTCCAGTAGTCAGTGAGTGACCAAAAGTGTTTCCAGAATATTTTCTCGGAGTTCCTCCCAAAAGGGAAATCGACTTTGGAATTGATCTCCTTCTAGATACCCAACCTATTTCTATTTCTCCTTACAGAATGGCTCCAGCAGAGCTTAAGGAATTGAAGGAGCAGTTGAAAGACCTTCTAGATAAGGGTTTCATCAGACCTAGTATTTTACCATGAGGTGCACCAGTGTTGTTCGTAAAGAAGAAATATGGTTTCATCAGAATGTGCATTGACTATAGATAGTTGAACAAGGTCATAATCAAGAATAAGTATCCCATCCCCAGGATTGATGACTTTTTGAACAAATTTAGGGTGCTAGCCATTTCTCAAAGATAGACCTCAGAACGGGTTATCATCAGCTCAAAGCCAGAGATAGTGACATTCCAAAAACAGACTTCAGAACTCGGTATGGTCATTATGAATTTGTAGTTATGTCGTTTGGACTAACCAAGGCACTTGCACCTTTCATGGATTTAATGAACAAAGTGTTCAAGCAGTACTTGGACTTGTTTATTATCGTCTTTATTGATGATATCCTCAATTACTCTAGGAATGAGGAACAACATGCAAGTCATTTGAGAGTTGTTCTGCAAACTCTCAAAGATCCCCAATTATTCTCTAAGTTTAGCATATGTGAGTTCTGGTTGCAATCCTTTGCTTTCCTTGGTCACATTATATATAGCGAAGGGATCCAAGTGGATTCACAGAAGATAAAAGCAGTGAAACAATGGCCCAAACCTACCTCTACTACAGATATCAGAATTTTGTTAGGTCTAGTGGGTTATTACAAAAGGTTCGTGGAAGGATTTTCAACCATAGCCTCACCATTGACTAGGTTGACTTAGAATAGGGCCAAGTTTCAATCTTCAGATGATTGTGAGAAAAGCTTTGCATAATTGAAAACTAGATTGACTACAACTCCTGTCTTGACTCTACCAGAGGGTTAAGATTTTTATGTGATCTATTGTGATGCATCTAGAGTAGGTCTAGGTTGTGTGTTGATGCAGCGAGATAAGGTTATAGATTATGCTTCTAGACATCTTAAGGTGCATGAGAAGAACTATCCAACTCATGACCTCGAGCTTGCAGCAGTGGTGTTTGCACTCAATATCTAAATACACTACTTGTATGGTGTTCATGTAGATGTGCTCACTGCCATAAGAGCCTTCAGTATGTGTTCACCCAGAAAGAGTTGAATATTCCCCAAAGGAGATGACTTGAGTTCCTTAAGGATTATGATATGAGTGTTCATTATCATCCTCGTATGGCGAATACAGTAGCAGACTCTCTTAAAATACTATCTCTGGGTAGTGTAGCCCATGTTGAGAAAGAAAGAAGGGAGCTAGTGAAAGATGTTCACAGACTTGCTCGCTTAGGAGTTCGCCTTATGAGCATATCAGACAGTGGTGTAACAGTTCAGAGTGGGGCAAAATATTCTTTGGTAGTGGATGTTAAGGAAAAGCAAGACAGTGATCCAATCTTGCTTGAACTTAAGGGTGCAGTCAATAATCAGAGAGTGGAGATTTTCTCCCAAGAGGGAGATGGTGTACTTCGCTACCAGGGTAGATTTTGTGTTCCTGATGTGGGCGAGTTGAGACAACATATTTTTGTGGAAGCCCATAACTCCAGATATTCCATTCATCCAGGTGTCACTAAGATGTACCGTGATGTGCGGGAAGTCTATTGGTGGAATGGCATGAAGAGGGATATAGCAGATTTTGTGATTAAGTGCCCCAATTGCCAGAAATTCAAGGTAGAACACGAGAAACCAGGAGGTATGACTCAAGAGATTGATATTCCTACTTGGAAGTGGGAAATGATCAATATGTATTTCATCACAGGGTTACCTTATACTCGCAGACATCATGACTCAATTTTGGTGATAGTTGATAGGATGACTAAGTCTTCTCGCTTTTTAGAGGTCAAGAGTACAAATTCGGCAGAGGACTATGCCAAGCTTTACATTAATGAGATTGTGAGGTTACATGGGTTTACTTTGTCTATCATCTCACATAGAGGTCTCAGTTTACCTCTCATTTGTGGAAGTCATTTCATAAGGGTCTTGGTACTCAAGTTAACCTTAGCAAACATTTCATCCGCAGATGGATGGATAGGCAGAGCATACTAGTCAGACCCTAGAGGATATGTGGAAAGCTTGTGTGGTCGATTTCAAGGATAGTTGGTATGATCACCTTTCTCTGATTGAGTTCGCCTATAACAATAGCTACCATTCCAGCATTCAGATGGCCCCTTATAAGGCTTTGTATGGGAGCAGGTGTAGATCTCCTGTTGGTTGGTTTGAAGTAGGTGAAGCAGCTTTAATTGGGCCAGATTCAGTCCTTTATGCTATGGATAAAGTTCAACTCATTAGAGATAGACTTATGACAACCCAGAGTCGTCAAAAATCTTATGCTGATGTAAAAAGAAGGAAACTAGAGTTCCAAGTTGATGATTGGATTTTTCTGAAAGTGTCACCTATGAAAGGGGTGATGAGATTTGGCAAGAAAAGGAATCTCAGTCCTAGATATGTAGGCCCTTACAAGATCTTGAAAATGATTGGCAAGGTGTCATATGAGTTAGAGTTGCTAGCAGAATTAGCAGTAGTGCATCCAGTCTTCCACATCTCACTATTGAAGAAGTGTGTGGGTGACCCTACCTCTGTAGTACCATTAGAGAGTGTGGCGGTGAAAGATAGTCTTTCTTATGAGGATGTACCATTTGAGATTCTTGACCGTCAGGTTAGGAGGTTGAGAAACAAAATAAGTCACTTCAATCAAAGTTTTGTGGAGAAGTCAGTCCGTAGAGAGAGATACTTGGAAATCAGAAGCAGCCATGAAAGTCAAGTATCCTCACCTCGTTCTTCCGATTCCACTGCAGCTTGAGGTAATAGTTCCTCTTCAGTTTTTCAGTCATTTATGTGTAAATTCAGTCTTAGAATCATGTTCCCTCAGTTTGTACGTGCATCTTCAGCGTATTTGCATGTTCTCGGAACTCAATTCAGTTAGAAAGTCAGTTCTCAGTGTTTAGTAGTAGGGTTTGCAGCTCTCTCTCTCTATTCCAACTAGTTTAGTATTCATTCGAGAACAAATGTTCCCAAGGGGGAGATAATGTATCACCCCGTGTCCAAAACAGACCAAAAATCATCTTTTCAGAAAATCTGCAGTTGCCATCGACGGATCGTAGCCTGACCCACGGTCCGTCCTGCACATCCGTCGATTGAGTCTGAAACCCCCAAAAAATCAGCCTAGAAAATTTGACTAAGTGTCGAACGACGGACGCATCTACGGTCCATAGGTCAGACTAAGGTCCGTAGTCTCTGTCCGTCGATCAACACCCCATTTACCCACTCTCCGACAAGAACCACGATTGACCAGCACGGCCTGTAGATGGACCCACGGATCGTAGGTATGAGCGTGGGTGGAAATTAGTAGACAGTTAGGGGAAAATTGCAGTTGGGTCAACTTCAAATGATCATAACTCTTAGTCCAAAATGAATTCGGTGTCCCATGACATACCAAAAGACAGATAATTAAATTAACTTTCCATATCCACCGGCCTTGCTAAAATCAAATCTCCGAGTAACAGTTGATGCCCGTTTTAGTAAAGGCCTGTCGAACAGACTCAACCTAGGACCCAAACGACGGACAGTCAATTGAACGACGGACCGTCTGTCCAGGTCGTCGTTTGGTCCTATAGCAATTAACTCAGGGGTCTTTTGGTCTTTTCCCAATTTTTTTAAACTCTAAGATACAACTTTTTGACCCTAAATCGTCAGATTTTAGTCAGTTTAAGCCTAGAAACATAACTAAAACTTACCTAAGTCAAATCATTAATTAAAACATAGAAAATTAGAAGCAAGAAAGGAGAAAGAGGTCAAGAACCCTAGTTCAAGAACGCAACAAGGTTCCAATAGTTCCAGCCCCGAAATCTAACTATTTCTCCGTGTATTTCACCACCAGGCATGTGGGATTTCACTAGTAGGTTCCTTTCACCCATTAGATCCCTAGTTTTCAGTCAGATTCTTTATTCTCATACCATGATTAAACCTAGGTCTTCTAGAACTTCAACAGAACTTCATGAATTAATTATTTATATGTTCCAAATCAGATTGTAAAGTTATTATTCAGTTTATCGTATGAATTTCTGAACCCTACCTGTGTATTTCTTTAGTTCTTGAATTACACATGCTAGGTTAGATATTTCAGTTACTTACGATATACATGCTTCAGTTATTAAAGCTTAATTATCAGATTAATTATTGCACTCTCAGTTTGACTGTTCAGTGTTGAGCTATCCAGTATTTTACAGAATTTCACACATAATAAGTTAACTACATAAATCAATGGGAGTAGCATAATACCGAGTTTGACTAGGGTTCAGCGTACCCAATTAGTCTCAGAACTACTAGCCAAGTAGGTTGTAAGTCCCCTTTGTGGACATCAGTTTAATGATCACGCCATCATGCCTTTATACCTCTAGCAGGGTATATTGGGTCCTCTCGATGGGGTGTATACATCAGACTCCATATTTAGCTCATGTGGTTTTATTATCGGTTATTAGTAGCTCTCACAGTTCAGTCATACTCTATTGCATTGAACATTTAGCAGTATATTCAATATTCAGTTTCATCATATTATAAATTGGTCATTTTATTCAGTTGTGTCCGCATTCTATACATCATGTTCAGATTTCTATACTTGCTTTTGTGCTTGTTCAGTTATGTTTTATTTCAGCTTTACTCTATCCTACATGCTCAGTATCTTCAAGTACTGACGCATACATGCGGTACATCTTCTCGTGATGTAGGTTCAGGTTCTCAATATCCAGATCACGCATAGATCGATTCCTGATCTCCAGTTCAGCAGATTCAGTGGTGAGTCCTCATTCTATGAGAACAATAGCCATGAGTTTCTTTTCAGTATTTAGTCCTTTAGTTTCAGTTTTTGCTAGACTTAGCTGGGGCTTATCCTAATATTTCTAGTCCAGTTTAGAGGCTATTTTCAGACATAGTTAGTTTCTGCTTAGCGTTGAGTTAATATTTTCTTTGTATTAAACTCATCAGTTTTCATATATCTCAGTTTTAACATATGAGTATTCCCCATCTTTTCATTTTAAGTATGATTTAGCTTACGCAACTGTTTATATTCTTTAGTATGCTCATGATCATGCCATCACAGTTAGCTTGGGATCACTTGTGGTCCTAGGTCCCGTGTCCGCGTCTCGAGGGTAGTCTCGTGGCGTGACAAATAAAGCACAATAAGCACATGTTTACTCTATATATTGTTTGTTGTTTATTTATATGTGTTTGCTCTTATGTTTTAACAACAGATTTTCTAAAATTCTTTTTATTCTTCCCAAACAAAATATAGTCTACTTTTTTGTCGTTGAGTGGTTAACTGACGTTGTGATTTCACGAAGCAATAGTAATACAGTTTTAACAACATAAGCAACCAAGAACAATTCTGTGACACCTCTAAAGTCTGCTTATTGAAAATTTACCTCACAAAAAACATGAAAATTGAGACAAAATGTGAAGAAAATGATATGATTTGTAAGCTACCTTATGCTCTTGTTGTCGTAATTCTTTCATTATTGTCCGTAACTGACACGTTTAGAACATCGACTCTCTCTAAGGATTGAGAATACTTCTGTACATCTATCAACAATGTTAATTTTTACAACGAGAAGTATGTTCATTTTGATAGCTTAGTAGTGCACATATTCATTTCCTTCACGGATAATGTACTAACTCTCCTTAGCCATTAAAATTTTCAGTCGAAACTTTGTGTTCGGATATGATGATGGTTGGTCATATTTTCCCATAGTTTACAAGTGGCTTAAATTTTTTGTGAATAAAAAAGTGGAGTATTTATGCCTGAATATACGTTATAGAATTATTTATCCGGTTGGGTATGACCAACCCTATAGATTGAAAGAAATTCTCTATATTAGTTCATTGTTATAACAATTGAGTGCAATAATTGCAGTATATGAGAATATTGCGTACTAAATTAAACATCTCTGAAGATTTTAACACTGAAAAGTTTGTTTATTCGGGATGGACAAATTAAACAAATAATGTCAAATTGTCCTCAATTGGAGTCATTGAATCTATATGCATTTTGTGGTTTTAATCATTTGCACAAAATACATAGATAAAAACCACAAAACCCATATAAATTCAAAGATTCCAATTAAGGAAAATTTGACATTATTTGTTTAATGTATTCATCTCGGATAAGAAAACATTCCATTGTTAAACTCTTCAAGGATGTCCTATTTAGTGCGCATTCTTCTAATGTTTAGCAATTATTGTAGTTGAGTTTTATAATCGATAAACTACTACAAAGAATTTCAGGCAATCTATAGGGTTGGTCATGATGACGGATTGGATAAGAAGTTCAATAACATATATTTAGGTGTAAATCCGCAACTTTCTTATTCACAAGAAATTCAATACACTTGTCAATTACGGGAAAACACGAAACACCATGAGCACATCGGAACATAAAGTTTGACTAAACTTTTAATGGTAGAGCATATAAGGAAAGGAAGTACATTATCCGTTAAGGAAATGAATTTTTGCACTACCAAGATTAATAATGACTACAATTGATCCATCACGATCATCCTAACGGGGATCGGGATTCACTCGATGGTGATACATACTGCTTTGAAATTGTTACTCCATTTGTTTACAATTTAACTATTTCTGGGGTTTTAATAATATGAAACTTAACCTCAGCGAGTTTTCATTATTGAACCACACAAATATTGATCTCTACTATGATGAATTAGATGAAATGAATGAAAACATAGAGAAAGATTTTTTGCCAAGCGTTCGTTGTCCTAATGAGCTAATATTGTCATCCCGGTTTACCAAGGTCTGTTATCAGTCTCAAATGTATCCAACTCTTTTTATATTGTTGTGAATAGAGCTTTTATTTTATACCTATCAACTTTATTGTAAATGGAATCATGATTTTTTCAATTAACCTAATTAATTATCTGTTCATTCACTTCCTTTTAATTAACTCATATAGTTCTAATTTAGTACGTGAGGTTATATATTAGTTCCCTTACCTTTATTTTTCCTAATTCTTCTATTCAGGTGATTTCCAGTTTGATGTTGGAAGAGGAAAAAATATCCTCACTGTTGCTAGAATGTAGATGGTGGACAACATGTTTTTTACTTCAAAACTTTACCCTAGATAACCTCTTATGGTCGACTCGTATTTTGAAAAACATAATGATATTTCCTGATATGCCGGTATGTTTTCAATTGATTACTGTCACGACCCAAGTCTACACCTTGTACGTGGCCGACACTCGAAGATAATTGCTAGTCCCCAATAGAACTCTTATGCTAGTTGACTACAAGCGGAAGACTAACTTTCGTATACAAAAGCTTAAAATTGAATAAAATTCGATAAACTCAGCTTTAAGAAAATCTGAATAATACTTAATGGATAAATTTGAATAAAAATAATATATTCAACTCGCCATAAAATAGGCAACTTAAGTCTTCAAAACATATAATAAAATAAATGAATAATACAGACTTCTCAACTATACTGAATATCTATGAAGTCTCTAACTGATAAAGATAGAAGTCGGGACAAGACACACGACATCGTGACTAAACTGAAAAGTAATGAAATCCTTCGAAATCAAGGAGGCCCCCCATAGCTAATTGTAACTCTTGGATGTATCAACGAAGCTCTTGTTGATGTTCCTGAATACCTGTGTCTGCATCATGAGAAGATGCAGGACAAATGTCCCAGAATGTGGAATGTACGAGCATGTATGGGAAATTCTAAATTATAAGATAAGCTTGAACAAGATTCTGAAAGAAAAACTAACCTTGGATCATCTCAACTCGTAAATAACTCAAGGATATTCAAGTATACTAAAACTTACTCAAATAATATGTACTTAAGGCTAATATGCTCAACTAAGATATTGGATACTCAACGCAAAGATTAGATACGATACTTGACTCAATGAAGCACGGAATAACTTAAGATAACTGAACTCATTTCAAAATAAAGTATTTCAGAACAAGTTCATATAAAGTTATCTATGCAACTTGTAAATAAAAATACTTAGCTCAAAGTTATCTTGTAAATCAAAGTTTCCTCTCTTGCTTAATTGTGAAAGCATTTACTAATTTCAAAACACTTTCTCAAAGGCTTCAGTTCTTATGTGAATGTGAAAACATTTTAAATTTTTTGGGAATACATAGTCCCCATATACTTTTGAATAATGAACTTCAACTTTACTTTTTACTAAACTCAAAACTCAAGTCTTAAAACAAAGTTCAAATATTTGTAAAAGACATCTTAAAATGTGGTTCATGTCAAGTTATGGATGTAAAGGACTCAATGCAAGGTCTTTAATACCCATAGATATAACTCAATAGTTGGAACTCAACAACTCTAGTAATATAGGAGTCAATGATACTACTCATCTGAAGAATGCTTGACTCAAAGGGTTCATGCGGAATTATGAGCATGAACTACTTAACTCAAGAACTCAATGATACCGCACATCTAAAGATTGCTCGACTCATAGGGTTAATGTGAAATTATGGGGATGAACTACTTAACTTAAGGACTTCATAGGTAATATGTAATAGGCACATGATTAGGAATGAATCTGAAAACGGTAGCTTTGAAATATAAATGAAGATATCACTTCTATGAAAGATGCTCAACTTACAATGTTCATTCTGAATTATGGGCATGAAACAACTCAACTCGAAGGTCTACAGAACTACAAGGAACTCATATATACGAGTCTTCTCATTCTCTTACTTATTTCCTTAAAACTTAGTTTAAATCAATAGTTGATCTGGAAGGATTCACAATTTAACTCAAAGGCTTTATTGAACTCTACTCTTAACTCTCTCTTGAATTTGAATTATGGATTCAAGAGTTATGGTTCATGATATGAATGACCTCATAATGACAAGGTATAGTCGTGAATACATTCTTATCACTCTCATACTCACTTGCTCGATCTTCAAATATGTTACTACAATTTGTAGAAGACTCCTCCAAAAAGACTAAAAGGGATTTTCTGAAAAATGTTCAAAAGAAATCTCAAGACTTGATTCTCAACTCTTCCTTGAATGTTATATATAAATTCAATGTTATGATTTGTGATAGGAAAGGTCTCATTATGTTTAGGAATGAGTATAGATAGCTAAACATGCAAAAAGACTGAAAACCAATATTTGATAGTGGGTCTCCAGCACGGAGAGGCTTTTAAAATTTGGTTTGGAAACATCTTTTGAGGCAAAACATCTCATGTTAGCTCCGCGACGCGAAATAGAAACTCCAAAATGTGGGAAGTGGTTGCGCGACGCGGAGGGGGGTCCAAATTTCAACCGACGAAATTTCTTCTTTGTTTTCTAAGCCCAACTCGCAAAACTTCGACTCTTTTTCTCAATTTCTTTTTAGATTTAGATACCCAACACAAGAAAACAAGAATCTAACTCTAACAACTCTATAAATCGACACAATAAGCTCAAGAACTCCTCAAAATATGCCCAATTGAAGAACGAAAACAATTTCATGAATAGATAACAAGAACAACAAAGCTTCATCATTCTAAAACGAATTTAACGTTGAAATTAACAGATTGGCGTGTGAGTGAACAAACCCAACACTATCGAAAATTACATACTAGAAATAACCATCTTCTTGACGAACTTGAAGGAAAATCTTTGAAGTAGAAACCTAGACTTAGCGCTTTCTTGATTTTCTTGATAGTTGAATCTTTGTAGTGAATGAGAGGGTTTTATTTGTGCAAACTGATTTTCTACACGTTTAAGGCAATTTATATGACCTCCTAAGGGGCTTTAGGACTAAAATACCCTAAAAGAAATAAATAAAACGAGTTGGGAATCGGAATTATTTTCCACCAAGAAGTGAGGTCTGTGTTTGCTCCGCATCGTGGAGCTATCGTAAAGCTGCTCCCAAGTTTGTGTGATGTTAGTAAATTTGTCATAACATTTTACACAGAGCTCGGAATTGAGCAAACTCGGCTGTAACCCGAAATGTAATTTTGAAAATTTAAATTGTTTGATAACTACGGTTATTAAGTTAGTGGTATTTATTAAATAGCTTGTTACTATAGACGAATGAGTTAAGCATTATTTATAAGGGAAATTTTAATGG
Organism: Solanum sitiens; assembly: GCA_016801875.1. Lineage (NCBI taxonomy): Eukaryota > Viridiplantae > Streptophyta > Magnoliopsida > Solanales > Solanaceae > Solanum > Solanum sitiens. The sequence continues at coordinate 560,724 of JABWTJ010000035.1, read as the reverse complement.
TGGATCTTTGGAGTTAAGTTGTAACGTATATCCCGAAATTCTAAATGAGGTCAGATAATTTTATCTTAAGCTCCAAATGAGTAAATTGTTATTGGAATAACAAACTTATGGATAAATAAAGTCTTAGTGAGTATACTTGGTTGAATGAAATTTGAGGGTTTTAGTAAAAAGTACATACAAATTGAGTAAGTCCCTTGGATGGTGGGCATAGCTAGGTTTGGAATGACATAAGGCTAAATTCGTGGTGATGACAAGGGCTAACTAAGCAAGATGGTAATAAAGATTTGTGATGGATTGTGATTGAGATGCTTCTATATAATAAATATTTATTGGTTAAACGTATTTTGTATGGTAATGGCGACTACTGTGAGTAGCTAACGTTATAATTTGATACTATTGGTGAATATCGTGGTTGTACGGGAAGTTGATGAAGGGGCTTAGACACAACTCGAACAAAAATTTAAGGGCTACCATCATAACATGAAGGATTAGTTGGAGGTAATATGACCTTCAGAAGGAGGAAAGATAAGAACATTTATTCTGATTGCGAAGGGCCAAAGATGTATCTTCACAGAATGGATAATTGGGTTTAGAGACACGTGGTTTAATTTTTTTTTCTCTACTTATGGTGATAGTGTCCCAAGTTCATCAGATTGGTTTAAAAAAAACTAAAGAATAAGATTAGTAAGCAAATCAACAAAGGGAACAAAAGTTTGATGTATTGAAGAGTTCAAGATATTAAGAATTTTGTATCATGAGAAAAATTCGAGAAAAGTGAGGAATAAGACACCTCGTATAAGCCTTAGATTGGATTGTATTTGAAGGTTTTATTGTTTATTGCCTTTGATTTTAGATATGACTATGGATGTGAATTGATTCGGTATAGATTTACTAAGATTTTATCATTGATTTTTCTAAATATTGAGTCTTTGTTTGGATTACAAGTAATGATGTGTCAAAAATTCTATGTGGTTATGTCAAGCTAGATTGTTGAGATTATGATAGGTAACTTAAGGATATGTAACAATATGGAACTACAGTTATACATGGTTATTAAGGATTTTGAGGGGATTGAAAATACTCTTTTAAATATGACTACATAGACTGATATGATGTGTTACATAGATACTTGATAGTAAATAGATGTTATGTTCTCATAGTATACAAAATTATTTGAGTGCCCAAGGATTTCTATGTATTTTAGAATGAGATATGTGAGAGTTTGAAATGGTAGTTGAAATATTGTATGTGAAACTTGAAAGTTTGTCTGAAGTTGACTTTGGGTGTGATTCAATTGTTGTACCTCGATGGAAAAGTACTATTAGATTTCAAACTAGTTCTATCAGTCTTGGTGTGACTCATATCTGTCATGAGATACTTACATGGGAAAAAAAGAGGGAACCATAGTTTGAAAATTTTAGAGGTGATAATGGATTCACTAGAAAGACTTTGATAGCAGTGATTGTTGGAGAATAAGGTAAATGGATAGTGTAGTTATGATGTTTGTTGGTACTTAGAGTGTTAGCTTCAGTGTGTTACAGCGAGAAGTATGTGGGAGTTGATGAATTGAATATTTGTAATACTGTGATATAGATCAAACTGATTGATTGTGTGTGGCTAAAAATAAAGAGATTTAGTCAGATGTAACTTATTAATATGGACACTATGAAAAGAGTATCTTGTGTTTTTCGACCTTGCTTCTGTTTATTCTTATGTGACCACCTTCTTCATTCTGGACATGGTTTGAGTAGGATTCACGTGCGTGTTTTACTTCTATGGGCGTATTCCTAGTGGTGGATCGGATGTACCGATCCTCTTAAGTCCTCTTGATGTGGTAGGATTTGTGGCAGACTTGGCCATTTCAGTTATGATAGAATTGGTTTTTTTGGGATAGTTAAAGTATTTCAACGTTTCTACGGGCACAACCTTGGTTATAATAACTTAAATAAGAGCTACTATGAGGAGTTACAATTGTCTAAGAGTGTAGTTAGATGTTCTATATTTTGAACTATATCGCTTGTTGGGTGTTTATTTAATCTATTTTTTTGGGTTAGATAAGATGATTATCCCTTGATGATTGTCCGATGTCTAAAGATTAGAAGGTTATGAATTAATCATGTGAAAAGATTGTGTTATGAAAAGGAAATCTTGATAAGATTCGTGATGGTTTGTGCATTATGAGTATCTAGTGATTTCTTGTCGGTTCACTTTTTGTTTTAGCTAGTATTGATTCAGGAGGTTATCTTGGTTATGTTAGAGAAGATTTTTCTTGGTGGTTGTGTCGTGGTTTAGAGGGTTTTGGTTCATGATGGATCATATGTTATTCTTTGGTTTGGTAAGAACTTCTAATTTGTAGGATTGCCAAGGTTTGATTCGAAAGTTCAGTTTTTAGTACTTGATATTGATGGAATGGACTTAAGGAGGAGCTCACTTGGAGAGATGAACACCGAGTAGTATGTCATAATTCAAGAATTAGGTTACATCGGTTATTCTTCCATCCTCTTTCTTATGTTCGAGGACGGACATCATTTTTAGTGGTGGATAATGTAATGACCCGAAATGTAATTTTGAAAATTTAAACTATTTGATAACTACGGTTGTTTAGTTAGTGTATTTATTAAATAATTAATTTTTATTCAATAAGTCCATAATTTATTTACTACCCTTAAAAAATAAGCTAATGTTAATTAATATAAATAAATAAATAAACTAAACAAAAGCGAAGACGGAAACCTCCATAACCAAAGGAGCGATCCGCATCCGCCACTGCAGGTACAAATTCAAGGGTCTCATATTCTTATGTATGTAAAAATATTTTAGTGGTTGAATTTATGTGCGTATGATCATATTATACTATTTATTGGTTGATGGAAAGACTTATTTAAAAAATTTTTAAAAATGGGTTTGTTTTACACATATGATCATTATTAGTTATGGGTGGATTATGATATGGCTAGGTTGAGGCATACAACAGGCCAATGATTTTATGACTAATGGCTGGAGAATAATTTATAAGTAGTAAGCATATGTGATTTGTTGTCTTCCCGTAAGTGAGATTCTTAGTTAGTCCTTGATTTGGTTTTAATATTCTACCGATCTTTTTATCAATTATTATCATATAATGATTGAACTTTTGATGTATTAGTATATGCTAGTAGGTATATCTTATTATATAAATACCATTAGATTTATGGTATTGGAGAATGTAAACTTAACCCTACACTTGAAACTTAGAAAATATGATAGTTGAAATGTTAGTTGAGATAAAGATTCACGAAGCTAAATAGTTGATCATAAATGTTAGTAAATTGTTAAGTCAAGGCTAAATACATAGTAATGTGGTGATGTTAGTTTTGTAATCTTATTGTGAATATGTACTTGAATAGATTACATTGATTTGGAAGCTTTATGAAAAGGGAAGGCTCAAGTCCCAAAGTGATTGTTCGACTATTTGAGGCAACTGAATTTCTAAACTCTTGCTAAGTGTATGAAATGCATGTATTTCCTTGTGGTATATGTTTGGGAGTAATGTGACTTGGTGATGGGTTGACTTGTCCACATTGATTATTTCTAATGATGAAAACAAAGGGTAATAAAAGGAAATGTGAATAATTGTTTGTGTGTGATGTGTTGATAATAAATAATGGTTTGAAAGGCTTGTTGAATCATTGTTGATGTTGTTGTGAATTGTGCAGTGTTATGAAAATGGTCATTATCCTATTTATTTGTGTGAACATGTAATTTGCATTATTTTAAGACATGGTTGTGACAAGTGTTATGTGCATTGACAAAGAATGAGAAATTAAAGAGGATGTACCATTTCGAGGGACGTATCGCGCGCCGCGATGGATACTATATTTCGAGAGACGTATCGTACGCCACGATAGTTACTATTATCGAGGACCGTGTGGTGCGTCGTGATAGATGCATGGACAGATATGTCCCCCATGGATCACGGACTGAGAGACAGCGGGTGTGTATCACTGGTCAGACATGCATCATTATACTTGACATTGCATTCCATTGCATTGCACATACTTATCATTAGTGAACTTGATATTGTGTTTTGCTGATTTTGTGAATGCCTTTGAGTGGAATTAATGATTGATGAATACTGAGCTTGTTGTTGAGGATAATTAATTTGTTAAATTATTTTTGTTGAGGATATGTAATTTGTTAAAGTATTGTTGTTGAAGACATGCAATTTGTTAAAGTGTTGTTGTTGAGAGATGTAATTTGTCAAAGTGTTGTTGTTTAGGATATGTAATTTGTTTAAGTGTTCTTGTTGAACTATGTGCGCTGTAAATCGTGAGTTGTTAGGTTGGGCTGATTTTTATGCAGGTTGTAGTTGTGGAGGTTCGGTTGGATATGGTAGGAGTACCCGTATTTCCTCCCCTTAGCTTGTGTTTAGAGGTTTACTTGCTGAGTACCGTGTGGTTTGGTACTCACCCCTTGCTTCTATAATTTTTTTGTAGGTTACTAGCCCGGAACTTACTAATATATTATCTTCTTTTCAGAGGGTTTTGGAGATTTGTGAGGTAGTTGTTTGTCATCTCATCAGACCTTTTTACTCCTGTTTATGATTTTGTTCTACTCTAGAAACAATGTCATATGAGACTTATATTTTCTTTTGATTCAATTGTATACTTTAGAGGCTTGTACACGTGACAACCATATTTTGGGGTATAATTTAAGTTGAAAGTAAATTTTCCGCATTTTATTGTAATGGTTGAGTTTTAGGCTGACTTGTCTTGGTGGGATAAGACGAGTGCCATCACATCTATTTTTGGGTCGTGACATCGGCGGCGTTGGAAAGAGGAATCAAAGGTATTTGAATTGCTATCTTATAGATCTCCTAACTCATTTGTACTAAGATTTATGACCATTTAAATTTGAACCACCAGTTTAGAAAACTTGGAAATGACTTGAATGCTTTACTCGTTGGTTTTTCTTGGAACATAAGGTACTACATATAGTGACCGTAACACTCAAGAAATTTTAAATTCCTTCCAACAATCTCACTCACTGCGATGGATTGTTCGAGTTTTAGTTTTAAAACATTTCTAGGGTGTTACAACAATCTCTTTATGTCAAATGTATATTTATCCCTTACAGCCTCAACGACTTCAATTTCATTACTATAGTTGTTAAGCTTACCAACTAATCCGAACTGTCCTTATTCTGTATTTGTAGTACCATGTTTTTTTTAGGGTGAAGACGTTGATTTGATGGAATACAAGAACCTCTCGTTTGAGTAAATCATATTCAAAGTTTCCTTACAAAATTTGAAGAATATCAACGTTATGTCATTTTGTAGTCGTACGCGTATTTTTGACGCAATAAAGCTCCATCTATTCTTGAATTCTTACTTGAGCATGCAATAAATCCAAAGAAAGTAGTTATAGTACCATATCATAAGGACTGCAACAATTTTTCTACAAATACCTCAAATCTAATAAAGCATTTCTTAGCTTTTCCAACAAGTGTAATTATTTCCTTCGAACAAAATAGTCATAATTTTTTTATTCCTAGTTTGTTGCTCTTATTTTTGTTGACATTTTTTTTTGTTTAATGAGGATAACATGGTATGAAAATTAAATAATTTTTCTTTCATAATTTAGAACCAAAAAAAGTTGATTGTCCCTTAACTTATGGTTTGTGCTCGTAAAAGGAGAGCTAGTTTGCATCTCCCTCTACAAGGATGGAATCAAACCTTCGGTTTTACCTGTTACCACAAATCAATTTAAGGCAATACAACTCGGTAAGACCAGAAAAGAATGTGCTTCTCTATTCGAAAGAAGCATCTGGATCTAGTTTGGGTATAGAAAAATCTTTGTAGGACTGTTACTAAAAAAACTGGCCCTAACGGAGGCAAAGAATCATTTAGTCTCTAATGTCGATAACAAACACCCTAAAAAATCAAAAATATAAAAATAAATTTAAAAGCAATTTTATATGAAATTTTGCTATCTCGTTCAAGGATCATGCTTTAACTATTGGGATGCAAATAAAGAAAAGATGATTAAGACTAATAGTATCAAATGTTACATTTAGTTTGCGGAACATTATACTGAATCTTGCAAGAAAGGCCACAACATATCATCATCTTTTTTGATTTATCTACTAGTCTAAGGCTGTGAAGCAGCATCACAAACTTCTTATTCGAAGGTCCACCTGTAGTTCAACTACCTGAGATGTGGAAGGAGTCGATCTTTAATAAAATAACAATGTAACTTTTATAAAAAGTGTTGCTAAATGACACAGAAAGAATCTAATGGGTTTACAACATAAATGTTATGAAAGTAAAGTTCCAAAAGGATGAATGTGTTAGTTGCGTATTTCACCACTGGTGATGCTGAAATGCAACAAAAGAAGTGTTGGCATCAAGAAATTAAACCCAGCTCCAGCAGAAGATGATATATGAGTCGACTACATTCAATCAACTTTCAAAGAGAATGATAAGACACTTATATCCTAATTCATTATCATTGTCCATTTGTTGTATTATGGATTAAATCGCATCCCTTTATTTTTTACTGTTGTAAATAGTTATTAGTATGCAGTTTATAGTGAGAAACACTTACACATGTTAGAAACTTGGATAAGTTCAGCAGTAGTATAGTACTTAGCATCTCCGCAATTTTGAAATGTCTGTTATAAGGTAGCCAATAGAAACTAGACAATTGTAAGTATAAGATTAGATGTCTTCTCTTAGCTTTGATTATTAAGCATTGGACAAATGCATCGAAATGCTAACCCTATTCTTATCAAATAAAATCTCCGAGATAATAAAAAATTAGACGTCGTACCAATAACAATAAGAGTTATAGAAGTTAGAAAAATAAGAACAGTAATAGTAAAGTTGAATGATTCAACGGGTTTGTTGATAAATTTCAGAAGTATGAGCTATTTGAAAGCAGAGAATTCAAGAACAATATTGTTAGAAGAACATTTTTATTTATGTCTTCAGATTACATTTCTAAGACAATAAAAAACAGAAAGCAGTAAACCCACTACTAGCTAATTCCTAACTCACTAACTTACTCTTAAATAATAGGAAAAAATTGCTAACAACAAATTTACTAAGTATTATATAATATAAAACAATAAAAGTAAAACTAATTGCTGTTAAAAAAGCAAATTCCTAACACTCTATGCTTTGGAATCTTCAATATCCAATTTTGTGTCTGAGATGTTGTAACACCCCTAATCCAAAACAGACCAGAAATCAACTTTTCAAAAAAAGTTGCACATGCAATCGAAAGTCACCATCTGAGGATCGTACTCTGATCTACGGCCCGTACTGTGGATCTGTAGATTGCCACTGTAGCCACTCCCAAACGCAACTCAAAAAAATCGGCTAAGTCTCGACCCACGGATATACCTACCTTCCGTAAGTCAGACTACGATCCGTAGTCTGTGTCGGTGGATCAAGACCCCATTACCCATCCTCTGACATGAATTATGGATGACCAGCAGGGACCGTCGTTCGATCTATGGTATGTAGGTCTGACAGTAGGTGAAGGTTAGTAGCTGGATATGGGGAAATTGTTGTTGGATCAACTTCAAATGCTCATAAATTTTAGCACAAAATGAATTAGGTGTCCTATTACCTATGATATGATAGATAATTAAATTATCTTTCCAGGTACACCAAGTTTTATAAAATACGACCTCCGAGTAAACAGTTATGCCCATTTTAGTGAAGACATATCGAGTAGACTCAAACAACGAACCATCGTTGAACGACAGCCCTTCAGTCCAGGTCGTCGATTTCTCTGACAACAATTATTTTGGGGGTCTTTTGGTCTTTTCCTAGTCTTTTAACCCATAATATACGTCGTTTAAACCCTAAATCATAAGATTTTAGTCAGTTTAAGCCTAGAAACATAACTAAAACTTACCAAATTCAAAATCATTAATCAAAACTTAGAAAATTATAAGCAAGAGAAGATAAAAAGGTCAAGAACCCTAGTTCAAGAATGCTGCAAGGTTCCATTAGATACAGCCCCGAAATCTAAAGATTTCTCCATGGATTTCATCACCTTGTATGTGGCATTTCACTAGTGGGTTCCTTTCACCCATTTGGCCCGTAGTTTTCAGTCAGTTTCTTTATTCCCATGTCATGACTAGGCTTAGGGTTTCTTGAATGTTAGAATTATTGGGTTCTTAGCTATTAGAATGATCTGAATTAGGTTATTACGTTAATATTTAGTTTATATCATGAATTTCAGAACCCTAGCTATGTATTTCTTTAGTTCTTGAATTACACATGCTATGTAGAATAATTCAGTTATTCAGTTATAGATGCCTTAGTTATTAATGCATCATTACAATATTAATTGTTGCATTCTCCGTTTGCATGTTTAGTTTGAGCTATCCAGTATTTACAAAATTCAATCATAATCAGTTAACTACTTAGTTTATTGGGAGTAGCATAATACCGAGTTGGACTTGGGTTCAGCGTACCCAAATAGTCCGAGAACTACTAGCCAAGTAGGTTGTAATTCCTCTCTGTGAGCATCAGTTTAGTGATCAAGCCAGAATGCCTCTATACCTCTGGCAGGGTATATTAGGTCCTCTCATGGGGCGTATACATCGTCTCCACAAGTAGGTCATGTGGTTTTAATATCGGTTATTAGTAGCTCCCACGGTTCAGTCAAACTCTATTGCATTGACAATATTTTTAGTTTATTTAGTGTTCAGTCTCAGTATGTCAAAAATTCGGTCATTTATCCAGTTAGTTCATCATTCAGTATATCATGTTCAAAATATTATACTTGCTTTTTTGCTTGTTGAGTTATGTTTTATTTCAGCTTTACTTTATCCTACATGCTCGGTATCTTTCAAGTGCTGACGCATACGTGTGCGACATCTTCTCGTGATGTAGTTTCTGGTTCTCAGCATCCAGATCACACTTAGATCGATTCCCGATCTCAAAGTCAGCAGAATTAGTGGTGATTCCTCATTCTCCGAGGACAATAGTCATGACTTCATTTCATTATTTTAGTCCTTTAGTTTCAGATTTTGCTAGACTTAGTTGTGGTTTTCGCAGTGTTTCTAGTCAGTTAGAGTCTATTTTCAGACATAATTATTTTCAATTTAGTATTGAGTTAATATGTTCTTTGTTTTAAACTCATCATTTTTCAAATATCTCATTTATACTATATGGGTATTCCCCATCTTTCCATTTTAATTATGATTTAGCTTCCACATCAGTTTATTATCCTTAGTACGCTCATGATCATTCCAGTAGGGTTAGCTTGGGATCATTTGTGGTCCTGGGTCCCGTGTCCGTGTCTCGGGGGTATCTCGAGCGTGACAAACTAGGTATGAGAGCACTAGGTTTATGTTTCCTAGGATGTCTAAAACTCTGCACTAAGTAGAGTACTTTTAATGGGTGAGAAGTGCACCACATCTAATGAGAGTGAGGCTATGAAGTGTTTTAGGAAACACTGCACTTTCTTATTACTCTTATTGTGCATAAGGTATGATCTAATTCCATTCTATCTCGACCTTCTACATTTCAGATAATGCCTCCTCGTAGAGATAATGCCAGGAATGAAAACGCAGCTCCTCCAGTCTCATATCAGGAAGTCTCCAATGCTTCATTCAGGAATGTCATTCAGATGTTGTCTTAGAGTGTCACACACTAGAACAATCAGCGGGGTCAAGCTCCTATGAATGTTAATGGTGGATCAGCAGCAACAAGGGTTCGTGACTTTCTTAGGATGAATCCGCCTGAGTTCATAGGATGAGTTCATAGGATCACAGACTAGTGAGGATCCCCAAAATTTCTTAGATGAGATCCGGAAGATCTTTGAGGTGATGCGGGTAACTGGGAATGATTGGGTTGAGTTGGCATCATACCACCTGAAATATGTTGCACATATATGGTACACTGAGTGGAAGAAATATAGGGGTACAGATGCAACTCCTAGAAATTAAGGCAGGGAAACAAGATGGTCCAAGATTATGGGCTCAAGTTTAACCAACTATCCAGGTATGCTCCTCACATGGTTGTTGACTCCAGGGCTCAGATGAATAAGTTCTTGTATGGAGTGTCGGATTTGGTGATAACATAGTGCATATGTTCTATGTTACTGGGAGATATGAACATCTCTAGGCTTATGACTCATGCTCAGCAGGTTGAGGGTGATAAGCTTAGGGAACATGCCAAGGATAATAAGAAGGGTAGGACTGGGAAGTACGACTACTCTAAGCAGAAATCAAGTGGTGGATAGGTATGACCAGAAGGTTAGGGAACCAGGCTATAAGTCTTAGGGAAGTGTTTCAGGCACCAAGACTTACCCCACTTGCCCTAAGGCGAGAACCTCGTAGGAAATGAAGGATGTTTTAGATGCGGTTAGTCTGGTCACGGGTTGAGAGATTGTCCTTTTAGGGTTAAAGAGGTAGTAATGGTAGAGCTCAGTCTACAACTTTAGCAGCACCAGCAAGTCGCCCGGCTCAGCAGGGTAACTCGTCTGGTACAGATGGAGGTCAGCGCCATAACAGGTTGTATACTCTTCAGGCTTGCTAGGATCAGGAAGGTTCTCCTGAAGTCACTCGTAAATTACGAGTCTTTGACCTTGATGTTTATGCATTATTAGATCCAGGGGCTACTCTTTCTTTTGTAACTCTTTAAATAGTAGTCCAATTCAGTGTCAGTCCAGAATCTCTCTCAGAACCTTTCTCAGTCTCTACTCCAGTCGGTGACCCAGTTATAACTAGACGGGTATAAAGAAATTACCCTATCACACTCTCTCTGAAAGTCACCTCAGTAGATCTTGTGGAGTTAGAAATGGTAGACTTCAATGTTATTCTAGGCATATATTGGTTACATTCCTGTTATGCCTTGGGCGATTGTAGAACTAAGATTTTTTGTTTTCAGTTTCCAAATGAATCAATCATAGAATGGAAGGGTAGTAGCTTAGCGCCTATGGGATGATTCATTTCTTACCGTAAGGCCAGAAAGTTGATATCTAAGCGTTATCTCTATCATCTAGTTTGGGTTAAGTATTCTAGCTCTGAAACCCCAACTCTTGAGTCAATTCCAGTAGTCAGTGAGTTTCCAGAAGTGTTTCTAGAAGATCTTCCCAAAGTTCCTCCCGAAAGGGAAATCGACTTTGGAATTGATCTCCTTCTAGATACCCACGCTATTTCTATTCCTTCTTACATAATGACTCTAGCAGAGCTTAAGGAATTGAAAGATCAGTTGAAAGACCTTTTAGACAAGGTCTTCATCAGACCTAGTATTTCTCCATGGGGTGCACCATTGTTGTTTGTAAAGAAGACATATGGTTCTCTAATCATGTACATTGGCTATAGACACTTGAACAAGGTCATAATCAACCCATCCCCATGACTGAGGACTTGCTTGACCAACTTAAGGGTGCTAGGCATTTCTAAAAGATAGACCTCAGATCGGGTTATCATCATCTCAGAGTGAGGGATAGTGACATTCCAAAAACAACCTTTAGAATTTGGTATGGTCATTATGAATTTCTAATTATGTCATTTGGACTGACAAATGCTGCTGCAACTTTCATGGATTTGATGAACAGAGTGTTCAAATAGTAGTTGGACTTGTTCATTATCGTCTTTATTGATAATATCCTCATATACTCTAGGAATGAGGAAGAACATGCGAGTCATTTGAGAGCTTTTCTGCAGAGTCTCAATGATCGCCAGTAATTCACTAAGTTTAGCAAATGGGAGTTCTGGTTTAAGTTCTTCGCTTTCCTTGGAAACATTGTATCTAGCAAGGGGATATGAGTCGATTCGCAAATGATAGAAGCAGTGAAACAATTGGCCAAGACTACCTCTGCCACAGATATCAGAGGTTGCATTGGTCTAGCGGGTTAGTATAGAAGTTGTGGAAGGATTTTCATCCATAGTCTTACTATTGACAAGGTTGACTCAGAAGATGGTCATGTTTCAATGGTCACAAGATTCTGAGAAAAGCTTTGCAGAATTGAAAACTAGATTGACTACAACTCCTGTCTTGACTCTTCCAGAGGGTTCATATGGTTATGTAATCTATTGTGATGCATCCAGAGTTGGCCTAGGTTGTGTGTTGATGCAGCGAGATAAGGTTATTGCTTATGCATTTAGACAGCTTAAGGTTCATGAGAAGAACTATCCTACTCATGACCTCAATCTTGCAAAAGTGGTGTTTGCACACAAGATATGGAGACACTACTTGTATGGTGTTCATATAGATGTGTTCACTGACCATAAAAGCCTTCAACAGGTGTCACCCAAAAAGAGTTGAATGTTTGCCAGAGGAGATGGCTTGCGTTTCTTAAGGAGTATGATATGAGTGTGCATTACCATCCTGGTAAGGAAAATATAGTATCAGACGTTTTTAGCAGGTTATATATGGGTAGTGTAGCCCATGTTGAGGAAGAAAGGAAGGAATTAGTGATGTATGTTCACAGTCTTGCTCGCTTGAGAGTTTGTCTTATTAGCATATTAGACAGCGGTGTAACAGTTCATAATGGGGAAGAATCTTCTTTGGTAGTGGAGGTTAAGGAAAAGCAAGACAGTGATCCAATCTTACTTGAGCTTAAGGGAGCAGTCCATAATCACAGAGTGGAAGTTTTCTCTATAGGGGGAGATGGTGTACTTTGCTACCTAGGTAGATTGTGTGTTCCTCATGTGGGTTAGTTGATACATCATATTCTTGTAGAATCCCATAAACTCAAGATATTCTATTCATCTAGGTTCCACTAAGATGTACCACGATCTGTGGGAAGTCTATTGGTGGAATGGCATGAAGAGCGATATAGCAGATTTTGTGAGTAACTTCCCCAATTGCCAGCAAGTCAAAGTAGAACATCAGAAACCAGGAGGTATGGATCAAGAGATCGAGATTCCTACTTGGATGTGGGATGTGATCAATATGGATTTCATCACAGGGTTACCTCCTACTCGCATACAACATGACTCATGATAATTGACAGGATGACTAAGTCTTCAGGCTTTTTGGTGGTCAAGACTACAGATTCGGCGGAGGACTATGCCAAGCTTTACATTAATAAAATTGTTATGTTTCATAGGGTTCATTTTTCTATCATCTCAAATAGAGGTCTTCAGTTTACCTCTCATTTCTGGAAGTCATTTCAGAAGGGTCTTGGTACTCAGGTTAACCTTAGAATAACATTTCATCCGCAGACAAATGCACTGGCAGAGCGTACCATTCAGACCTTAGAAGATATGTTGAGAGCTTATGTGATCGATTTCAAGGGTAGTTGGGATGATCACCTTCCTCTTATTGAGTTCGCCTACAACAATAGCTACCATTAAAGTATTCAGATGGCCCCTTTTGAGGCAATGTATTGGCGTAGATGAAGATCTCCTGTTGGTTGGTTTAAAGTAGGTGAATCAGCTTTGATCGGGCCAGATTTAGTCCTTTATGCTATGCAGAAAGTGTAACTCATTAGAGATTGACTTAAGACAGCGCATAGTCCTCATAAATCTTATGTAGATGTAAGGAGAAGGGAACTATAGTTCCAAGTTGATGATTGGGTTTACTTGAAAGTGTCACTTATGTAGATATGTAGACCTTTAAAAGATCTTGAAAAGGGTTGGCAAGGTGGGATATGGGTTACAGTTTCCAGCAGAACTAGCAACAGTGCATCCAGTCTTCCACATATCGCTCTTGAAGAAGTGTGTAGGTTATTCGACCTATATAGTGCCATTAGAGTGTGGCGGAGAAAGATAGTCTTTCTTATGAGGATGTACCAGTTGAGATTCTTGACCGTCAGGTTAGAAGGTTGAGAAATAAAGATGTCGCTTCAGTCAAGGTTCTGTGGAGGAGTTAGTCCGCAGAGGGAGCTACTTGGGAAGCAGAAGCAGCCATGAAATCCAAGTATCCTCACCTCTTTCCTTTCGATTCCATTTCTGCTTGAGGTAATAGTTCCTCTTCAGTTTTTTAGTCATTGATGCGAGAATTCAGCCTTAGAATCATGTTCCCTCAGTTTGTACTTGGATTTTAAGAGTATTTTCATGTCCTTAGAACTAAATTCCGACAGAAACTCAGTTCTCAGTGTTAGTGGTAGGGAGTGTAGCTCTCTCCCTCTAATTCAGCTAGTTTAGTCTCCATTTGAGGATGAATGTTCTCAAGGGGGAGATAATGTAACACCCCGTATGGAAAAAAGACCAGAAATCAGCTTTAGAGAAAAATTATAGGTGCAATCGATAGTCACAATCTACGGACTGTAGTCTGATCAACGGCACGTAATGTGGGTTCGTAGATTGCCACGGTAACACCTCCCAAACGCAGCTCAAAAAAATTGACCAAGTCTCGACTCTTCATTTAGCTGATGTGGTTTTAATATCGGTAATTGGTAACTCTCACAGTTCAGTCAGATTCTAATGCATTGACCATATTTACAGTTTAGTTAGTATTCAGTCTCAGCATGTCATAAATTTGGTCATTTCATCTAGTTAGTTCAGCATTTAGTATATGATGTTCAAGATATTATACTTGCTTTTGTGCTTGTTCAATCATGTTTTATTTTAGCTTTACTTTATCCTACATTCTTAGTATCTTTCAAGTACTCACGCATACGTGTGCTACATTTTCTCGTGATGTAGATTAGGATTCTAAGCATCCAGATCACACTTCAATCGATTCCCGATCTCCAGTCAGCAGAATCAGTGGTGAGTCCTCATTCTCTATGGACAATAGTCATGAGTTCATTTCAATATTTTAGTCCTTTAGTTTCAGTTTTTGCTTGACTTAGATGGGGCCTGTCCCAACATTTCTAGTCAGTTAGAGGCTATTTTCAGACATAGTTAGTTTCAGCTTAGTATTGAATTACTATGTTCTTTGTAATAAACTGATCAATTTTCAAATATCGAACTTATACTATATAGGTATTCCCCATCTTTTCATTTTTAGTTATGATTTAGTATCCTCATCAGTTTATTATCCTTAGTATGCTAATGATCATGCCAACAGGGTTAGCTTGGGATCACTTGTGGTCCTAGGTCCCGTGTCTGCCTCTCGGGGGTAGCTCGGGGCGTCACAAATGCTAAACATGCTGACTGGTAAAGGCTTAGTGAATATATTAGAAAATTGTTCTTTTAACATGCAGTAGATAAGAGTTATATCTCCATCTTTTTGCACTTCTCTAAAGAAAAAGAACTTGATTTTGAAGTTCCAGTTCTTCCATGAAGCACAAGATTCTGAGATATAGCTATTCCTCTTTCATTTTCCACGAAAACTTTGATGCTTCCAGTTTGTCTCATATGCAAATCAACCAGAATTTTCTTCAACCACAATGCTTGATTTAGTGTTGCTGCAGCAGCCACAAACTCAGCTTCGTTAGTGGATTGAGTTACAATATCTTATTTCTTACAACTCCATGAGAAAATTGCAGAATCAAGAATTAAAACAGTACCCTAAAGTACTTTTTGGATGATCCTTGAAACCTCTCTATTCAATGTCAGAATACCTACAAAGCTTCACAGGTTGACTCTTCTGTAACTTAACTCCATAGGTGATGGTTCCTTCGATGTATCACAAAATTCTTTTGGCAGCCTGCAAATGTACATTACTAGGACAATGTATGAATCTTGATAAAAACACTTACAACACAAAATATATCGGGTCTTGTTGTTGTAAGATATATTAAATAGTCAATGAAACTTCTTGGGAGTACTAATCTCACTCCAATTATCCAATTTTAATGCAATGTTGTAAAATATGAATTATATATCACATTTATATATAAATATATATATATATATATATATATATATATATATATATATATATATATTACCAAAACTAATCTTCCCCTTTAATGAAAAGTTGCGACTTTTATGAAAAGTTGTGATTTCATGAAAAGTTGCGACTTTTATGAAATAGTTGCGACCTTTAGCAAGAATTATGACTTTTATGAAGAGTTGCGACTTTTATGAAAAGTTGTGACTTTTAAGAAAAGTTGTGACTTTTATGTAAGGTTGTGACCTTTCTGAAAGGTTTTAACTTTTCCAAAGAGTTGTGACCTACACTTTGTTTGATACAAATAGAGGGATTTTTTGCCACTATTATTTCTAGGTTTTTTTTTCGTTATAGGGTAGACAAATTCAAATACATTAAGTAAGTCACTTCTGAAGTTTGTTTCATTCCTTAAAGTCTTCTTCCTCCTACTTCAAGGAGATTAATCTTTACCATAAGTCATAGTTATTATGTAACTATGAAAATTTCGTTTACTATTTTAGTGACTGTTTTTAAACTCTGTTAAAATTTTTAGAAAGGATGATTGAAAATCGATCTTCTCTATCTTCCCTTCCTACAGGTTTATTCATATAAACAAATAAAAGTGATTTTAATCGCAATGTGACATTACTACGCTTTCACCTCTCAGTCGACTCATAAAACTGCTGAATGGTTCAATTCATTATATTTGGTTCTTTAATAACAAATCTTTTATTTCTGCCACTATTATTTTAGATTTTTTTCGCTTTAGGGGAGTTGAGTTTAAATACATTAATTAAACTTCTTATGAAGTGTGTTTCACTACTCAAAGTTTTCTTCCTCCTATCTAATGAAGCTTAATCTTTTACTGAAATTCATAGTAATTCATGTATCTATTGCAATTTCTTTTTTCTATGCTTGTGTTTTTTTTTTAACTCAGTTAAAAATTTCAGTGAGAGTGATTGAAAATTTATCTTCTATTTTTGTCTCTTTCTATAGTTTTATTCGTATACTTTTTGGGAAATTTTCTTGTGGGTTGTGCTATATTTGATAGCACAAAACAATGAATATGTGATAACTAATACGCAACCAATGTTGATGTTTGTTAAAAGAACCAAACACATTGCTCTCTACTTTGTCATAGTTAGTATATTATTTTTATTGCTCATTCTTAGGTACAAACATTTTATATGTCAATACACCGTTAGTAGAATATTAGTATAGAGACGATTAGTTCACTTCTTTTATCGAAAGTTAACTAATTTGTCATATTTCGTCGTCTCTTCTTTTTAGGCATAATAAGTGATCAAGTTTTCTTGAAACTAACAAATGTCAAAAATACACTTAAAAAAATATTTTTTATCAGTAATGAATATTCACAATAATGAAGAGTGCTAGAGACTTTATTTATAAATTTATTAATTGTCATTTGATTCAATGTTACTATGAATTTTTCCATCGATATTTATAATTGTTGCTAAAGATCATTTTTGCCGTAGTGATAACTCTTTCTTTTGATAAAGTTTTTTTTTTCGTTTTTTTTATAAATAAGTAATAACACTTTCTTTTGGCTTCTTTCAATTGAATTCGTGAGCCGTAAACTTGGATACAGATTGACAAACTATCTTTATGAAAAATATGTTACGCAACATGCATTTTCCTTCTTGATTGTTAAGAAAGTATGATTGTCTTTATTATTATTTGTGGATATTTGTGTGTTGAAGCTCCCAAAAAATTATGTTTTGAGATTTTAATATGTTATGTGTAAAAATTTTGGTATATAATATTCAGTTATGAATGATGTCGCCTACTGTTTGGTTGATAGTTGCATTAATTCTTTGTAACTGCATAATATAACCATAACAATAACTATGGTTCAATTCCAAATAAGTTGGGCTGGTGATGTGAAACTTAAGCAATAGTATTGACTATTCTGACAAGATGAGGAAAAATATTTATGATACTAACAATTTTAGGGTCATAAGAAAGGAGCAGAACGTCCTACATTTCAATTAGTTAATTATGTTCTTCTATGGACGTGATGTTCCACTTTATTTGGGAGTGTTGTTGTTCGAGGTTTTTTGGTATATTCTTTAACGTCTGATGTTGTTCCTTATAAGTTCATGGATTTTAGAAAATTTCACTACTTCTGACCAACTATTTCTATAGAGATTTCTTAAATTTCTTTCTTATACTTAAACTATCTCTGTCTCATAATTTTTGTATCAAAAATCAAAAATCAAAAATATAAAGGACTATTAAGATTTGGATTGCCTTAAGATAAAATGATCTTGACAATGTAATGTATATATCGAAATTTCGAATATTACTGAATGATCAATGTGAGCTTAATAACATAGTTTAATTCCGTGTGAAGCACGGGTATTTTACCTAGTATATATATAAGAGAACATATGCCCGCCTACATGGCGCCACCACAAACATAAATTCCCTTTTAATTTATTTATTTCAAAAACTAGACTTCTCCTATCATAAAAAGTTGTGACTTTTATGAAAAAATTTGACTTTTATTAAAAAGTTGTGGCTTTTATGAAGAATTGTGACTTTTATGAAAAGTTATTGTGTTTATGAAAGGTATGACCTTTTCGAAGGATTGTGTCTTTTCCAATGATTTGTTACCTTCCCGATAAAACATACTAAGAATTTGTTCACACTATCCTTTGTTGTATATAAATAGAGGGATTTCCTCTTATTTTAAAATAACAAAAATTCAGAACTTTTTCTTCTTTCGCACCATTAAATATTTGTGTACTTTGGAAATGTTGAGTAGCTTACTGACACCATTTTTTGCATGTATACGTTGGTGAATAAAATCGTTCCATCCTGAGATGATGTAACTCTTTAAACCTTAGGTAGTAGAGGGGAATTTTATTCTAGAGGGGAATTTCATTTTAAAGGGGACACTGTGCATTCAATGAACTCGATTTTTTCTTGTCTATTTCATTCTATATTTACATATCCTGGTATATTTTTTTATGCTCATTGATTTATGATTATGATATTAATTATTTTTATACTACATGTTTTAAACTTCGTTGTTTATGTTTTTGCAAAGTTATTGTCTCCAACTATATTGAACATATACATATATAGTAGGTATATTTATTGTGTAGAAAACAATTATTGTACTCAGTTTTGAGCATTCATGTTTCTATGTTCTATATAATATTTTATAACTTAATAGTGCTATATATAAGCTTAAATATTATCTATTTTTATATAGATATGAAGTTTCTCTTTTATCAATTGAAGAAATTTGTAAAGCAAGATGCTTTTATGTTCAAGCGTAGTTTCTTTTTTGAATCTAATAAAAAAATTGATTTTTTTCCTAACACATATATCATAGTTGTATAATCTATGCAACTTAAATGTGTTTTCTTTTTCTTACGGAATGCCTTTGTATATGTATTCTTATTTTCTTCTTTATTTTCCTTTTAATGTTTATTAAAGAACCAATTATTTATTAATTCATGAACAATTCATTCATTAGAGGTTCTCGATTTATGTGATAATGATAAATAATCAACTTAATATTGGAATATTTCTAATATCATTTGAAGCACCTAGTTTTTCATTAGTTTTAATGAATAGTAAAGGATTAATTACAAGTTCAAAGCAATTATTATTATGACCGCGCGATACCCGGACAAATTACCTAGTTTTATTGTATTTAATCTAAATAAATATAAATTATTTGCGTAATGGAAATCGAGGCTTATTAATTCTACCAATCTAAAATAAAAATGCAAGGTGGAGACATGAATAACATCTCATTTGACATAAACTTTTTACCATGATGATGCATGTGACTTTGTCACGTCTCTCCTTATCATTTTTGGATTCAAATATAATTAAAAAAAATAAAAAGGAAAATAATAATTTTAAACGAATTAAAAGGGAAAATAGGTGTGACAAATTGAAACAAGGAACTATATCTGTTTCAAGTATTACGAAGTAAATTATTATGACAATGATGACTTTAGCATGACATCAGAAACCTTTTTAGGACAAATAATCAACTAAGAACCATTAATGACATAATTATCTATAATTTCTAGATCTCATTAAGTAATTAATTTATATATATTCTTTCTATGGCCTAACTAAAAATAGAAAAAAATTAAATGGTCAACTCCATGGCCACTATATAAGTAACGTGACATTAGCCCTTTCGTTAAAATATACATACATTCAACAACATCAAAAAAAAAAAATCAACATTTTTAAAGGGCAACCAATGTCTAAATTTTGTATGTATCCTTTATCCTTATTTCATATCTTAAGTTTTGTGTTTTAATTTTGATGAATAATTTTGTTTATTAACAACAACACTTGTAAACTCTAAGTTTAAATGTCTTATTGCCCTTTCTTATGGTTTAAAATTGCTTCAAATTGTAATTATATAGTATTACATGGGGTAAGTATTGACTACTAATTATTCAATTTTTTTGGTGAGATCATTCAGTTTTCAACCTTAATTGTAATCTCCTCCTTAATTTTCCCTTTTTCGACCCTAATTTTTTTTTAAAAATAATATATTAATGAAAATCATATATTATCACATTAAAAAGAGTGTCATGTGATAGAACTTTCTTAGTTGGACATTAAAGTAAGTATAAATAATAAAATAAAAAGAAACAAACATTGTCTATAACAGTCATAGTTACAAGTAAACTTATTCTCGGTATTGATGTATGATCATTATGTCCCTTTCTTAGTCCTATGTTGTTTCTCAAAAAAAGATAAGTAGCATGACTCTTCGGGTGTTAAAAGATATGAAAGGAAAATCAAGAATTAAGGATTGTTATTTTTCCAAGGGGTTTTGACTTTTCCAATAAAGCACCATAAGCATATGTTTACGCTATTGTTTGTTGTTTCTATATATGTGTTTGCTCTTATGTTTTAACAACATAATTTCTAAAATTGCTTTTTATTCTTCAAAAACAAATTCTAGTGTACTTTTTTGTTGTTGAGTGGTTAGTTGACGTTGTGATTCATGTAGCAATAGTAATACAGTTTGAACAACATGAGAAACCAAGACTAATTTTCTGGCACCTCTAAAGTCTACTTATTAAAAACTTACCTCAGAAAAAACCCGAAATTTGAGACACAATGTGAAGAAATTAATAGGATTAGTAAGCTACCTTATGCTATTATTGTCCAAAATCATTATTTATTGTCCATAACATACACATTCAGAAAATTTATAATCTCTAAGGATTGACAATACTTCTGGACTTCTATCAACAACATTGTTTATTACAACGAGGAGTATGGTCGTTTAGATAGCTCAGTAGTGCACATATTCATTTCCTTGATGTATAATGTACCACCTCTCCTTAGCCATTAAAATGTTCAGTCTAAACTTTGTGTTTAGATATGATGATGGTCTGTCATATTTTCCCGTAATTGACAAGTGGCTTGATTTTCTGTGAATAAGAAAGTGTAGGATTTAAGCCTAAATGTACGTTATAGAATTGTTTATTCAACTTAGCATGACCAAACCTATAGCTTGCCAAAAGTTTTCTGTAGTAGTTCATCGATGATGAAACTTAAGTGCAATAAATGTTGAATAAGAAAAGATTGCATACTAAATTAAACATCTCGGAGGAGTTTAATGCTGAAAGGTTTGTTTATCCCGGAAAAACACATTATACAAATAATGTCAAATTGTCCTCAACTGGAATTATTGAATATATATGGATTTTTTTGGGTTTAATCGTTTGCACAAAATCCATATAGATTAAAATCTTCCAATTAAGAAAAATTTGACATAAATTGCTTAGTGTGTTCATCTCGGATTAACAAACTTTCTAGTGTTGAACTCTTCATAGATGTCCAATTTAGTACGCATATTTCTAATGTTATGTAATTGTTGCAGTTGAGCTTTATAATCGATGAACTACTACAGAGAACTTCTGGTAAGCTATAGGGTTGGTCATGATGCCCAGTCAGATAAGCAGTTCTATAACATATATTCATGCGTAAATCCTCCACTTTCTTATTCATAAAAAATTCAAAACACTTGTTAGTTACGGGAAAATAAGAAACACCTTCATCACATATGAACATAAATTTTGACTAAACTTTTTAATGTTAGAGCAGCTAAGGAGAGGCAGTACATTATCCGTTAAGGAAATAAATCTTTTCATTGTCAGGATTATTAATGGCTGCACCCCCAACAAGGACCGACATTCACTCGAAGGTGATAGAAGCTGCCTTGAAACTGTTGCTCCATATATTTGACATTTAACGATTTCAAGGGTTTTAATCATATAAAAATTTAGCTCAGGGACTTGTCATCTTTGAACTCACAAATCTTGATCTCTAATGTGATGATTAGAATAAATGAATGAAATATAGAGAAAAATGTTTTGGCAAGTGTTCGTTGTGCTAATGAGCTAATATTGTCATCCTTGTTTAGCAAGGTCAGTTAATAGTCCCGAATGTCTCCAAATCTTTTTATGCTGATTCTAAATAGAGTTCCTGTTTAATACCTGTCAACTTGATTGTTCGATAGGGGTTATGGCTTTTTCAATTAACCTGATTAATTATTTATTGGTTCACTTTCTTTTAATTCACTCATATAGTTTTAATTTAGTACGTGAGGTTAAATATTAGTTCCTTTTATTTGTCTAAGCTATATTGTGTTAACGGGATGGCAAATCACTATTTGTTTAGTTGTAAGCCTTATAAATCAATGTACTTACCTTTATTCTTCCTCATTCTTCTATTCATGTGATTTCCAGTCAGACGTTGAAAGAGGAAGACATCTCCTCACATTTGTTGGAATGAAGATGGTTGATAGTAAGTTCATGTATTTGAAAACATTCCTTCCACTAGACAACCTCTTAAGTTCGAGTCTTAATTTGAAAAACCTAATTATATTTCCTGATATGTCGCTATGTTTTCAATTGGCAATATCTTTAGGTCAAATATATATTGATTCCTTACAGCCTCAACGACTTCTGTTCATTACTATAGTTGTTAAGTTTACCACCTAACCCAATTTGTCTTTGTTCTTTATTTGTAGTAGCATGCTTTTCAGGGAAGAAAAATTGATTTGCTGGTAGACAAGTACCTCTCGTTTTAACAAAACTTATTCAAAGTTTCCTGTCAAAATTTGAAGAATGGCATGGTTATGCCATTTTGTAGCCGTACACGTAGTTTGGACGCAATAAAGCTCCATCAATTCTTGAAGTTCTTACTTGAGCATGTGATAAATATGGAGAAACTTGTTATAGTACCAGAGCATAAGGACTGCAACAATTGTTCTACTTGTACCTCAAATCTAATGAATCATTTGTTAGCTTTTCCAACAGTGCAATATTTTCCTTCAAACAAATTAGTCATAATGTTTTCTATTCCTAATTTGTTGCTCTTATTTTTGTATACAATTCTTTGTCTTAATGAGGATAACTTGGTATGAAAAATTAAATTATATTCCATCCATTAATTAGAACAAAAAACAATTGATCGTCCCTTAACTTATTATTTGTGCTCGTAAAAAGGAGAGCTAGTTTGCATGTCCCTCTACAAGGACGGAATCAACCTTCGGGTTTTACCTGTTACCACACATCAATTTATGGAATTCCAACTCGGTGGGACCAGCAAAGAATGTGGTCTAGTTGATGGTACTGTTTCTCCCTTAGCAAGAAGTCTCTGGATCTAGCTTTGGGTATAGAAAAATCATTGGTATGAGTGTTACCCCCAAATGGGTCCTAACTAAGACAAAGAATCATTTAAGCTCCAATGTGGATAAAAAACACCCTAAAAAAATGAAAAGTATTTTATTATGAAATATAGCTATCTCATGCAAGGCACATGCTTGAAGTATTGAGATGCAAATAAATAAATGATGATTAAGCCTACTAGTAACATTTTTATGTTTCATCATATGTTACATTTAGTTTGCGGAACACTATACTGAGAGCTTGCTAGAAAGGTTACAACATAACATAGTCTTTTTTAATTTATCTGCTAAGATTAAGGCTGTGGAAGCAGCACCACAAACTTTTTGTTCGAAGGTACACCCGTAGTTCAACTACTAGAGAAGCTGAAGGAGTCGATCTCTATAAAATAACATTGTAACTATTATAATAAGTGTTGTTAAAGTAGAAAGAAACAAATGTCTTTACAACATAAATGTTATGAAAGTAAAGTACCAAAATGATGGATGTGTTAGTTGCGTATTTCACCATTGGTGATGCTGAATTGCAACAGAAGAAGTGTTGGTATCAAGAAATTAAACCCAGCTACAGCAGAAAATGATAGATGAGTCGGCTACGTTAAATAAACTTTCACAAAGAAGGATAAGACACTTACATCCTAATTTGTTATCATTGTCCATTTGTTGTATGATGGAGTAAATCACATCCTTTTTTTTTTACTGCTATAAATAGGTGTTAGCATGCAATTTATAGTGAGCAACACTTAAACACATTGGTAACTAGGATAAATTCAGCACTAATGTAGTAGTTATTGAAGAACAATAAAAATAATGTGGCTAGCTGAATTCTTCTGTATATTCTCCTTCAGGATTTATAGCTTTCATATATATATATATATATATATATATATATATATATATATATATATATATATATATATATAGAGAGAGAGAGAGAGAGAGAGAGAGAGACAAGTAACTGCTTACTAAGACTTCTAACTATTATAGGAAACAAATACATATACAAGGTAAAAGAGATATTCTCTTATTATGGATCCCTACAATTATTATTTACTATAATCATGTTGATACTTTTACAATCATGCTAACACTCCATGAAATATCCTCAAGTTGGTGCATAGATGTCTCTCATACACAACTTGCCAATAAGTCCATGAAATATCCTCCCCGAGACTGCCTTTGTAAGAATGTCTGCAAGTTGACTTTCTTACTTGTAAAATGGAAACTGAATAATCTTTTGGTCTAACTTCTCTTTGACAAAATGATGGTCGATTTCAACGTGTTTAGTGCGATCATGTTGTATTGGGTTTTGATCTATTTGGATAGAAGCTTAGTTATCACGAAATAAACTTATAGGCCTTGAACATTCGATTCCAAGATCCTGTAGCACTCCTTTCATCAATAAAAGTTCGCATAAGCCATGTGCCATATCTCGAAATTCTGCTTCTGCACTTTACCGAGCAACAACCTTTAGTTTCTTGCTTCTCCAGCTAACAAGGTTTCCTTCCACAAACATGAAATATCCTGAAGTGGATTTGCTGGTTGATTGATCTCCTGACCAATCAGCATCAGTGTAACCTTCAATGGTTGAAGCCTCATTTTTTGAGTACAATAAACCTCTTCCAGTGCACCTTTAAGATATCTCTGGAGTGCTCTCATGTGTTCCTCAGTTGGATCAGGCACAAATTGGATTACTACGACCACATCATATGCGATATCCGACCTATTATGTGTTATATAAATCAACTTTCCCACTAGTCGTAGTTAACGACCTGTGTCTACCAAAACACTGCCAGAAGAAATTTCAAGTGATTGTTTTATCTCCATTGGTGTTTAAACTGGTTTGAATGTCAACATCCCTGCTTCAGTTAACAAATCAAACACAGAATTCCGTTTGCACAAAGAAACTCCACATTCGAACGTGATACTTCAATACCCCAAAAAAATTGAAAGTATCCTAGGTCTTTCATTTCAAACATGGTGGGATAATAACTTTGTAGTTTCTCCATTTCAACAACATCATTACCAGTCAAGGCCATATCATCTACATACACTATTAATGCTGTAATTTTTTCGTCTTAATGTTTGACAAATAAAGTGTGATCAGAATTACTTTGTGTATAATCAACCAACTTCATAGCTGAGGTAAACCTTCCAAACCAGGCTCTGGGTAATTATTTAATCCCATACAACAATCTCTTCAATTTACATAATTTACCATCATGTACAGACTCATATTTAACACTAGGTGAAATCTCCATATATACTTCTTCCTCAAGGTCACCATTCAAGAAAACATTCTTTACGTGAAACTCTCGTAAAGGTCAATTTTGATTCAGTGATATGAGGATGCGGACGGTATCTGGTGCGGAAGTGTCGTGATAGTCAAATCCATACTTTTGTGTGTAACCTTTTGCCTCCAATCTTTCTTTATACCTGTCGATGCTTCCATCAGCTTTAAGTTTACAGGGTATACCCATTTTCAACCAATAGGTCTCTTCCCTTTCGGCAATTAAACCAGTTCCTAAGTTGGGTTCTTTTCCAAAGCCTCCATCTCTTCATTCATTGATTTCATCCACTTTGGATCTGTTAATGCTTCCTTCACACTATTAGCAATAGACACTTTGGACAATGATCAACATTTTGGGGATATGACTCCGAAAGTCTATGAGTAGATGTAAAATTATTGATACGATATTTAACATTTACTCTATCATCAACTTCATATTGTTTCTTTGGGACACCACTATTTCATCTTTGTGGTTATTGGTGTTAGACAATTGGCATTTTGTCAGCTTATTATTATTTTTACTGTTTTTACTTATTTCAGTTTAGTGCATCCTATTTTCTAGCTAGACTTAGTCAACTTTAGTTGCTCAACTTTCTGAAGTTAGTGGCCCCATTATGGCTGTTAGTGGCCTCTTTTATGGTAGTTAGTGGCACATGTTCTTATTTTAGTTTTAAAGTTTATGTTTTTTCTTTGTATAAATTCAGACTTTCTGCAGATTAATATACACAAGGAATTTCATAAGTTCACTTATTTTTTCAAATCAGTTTCTTGAGTATTTTTGTTCTAACAGTGGTATCAGAGCCTCTAGTTGATCTTACAGGGAAAAAAAAGTTTTAACCTACAACACAAATGGCATCCAACAACCTACCTTTAAATCCACCATTCACTTTCACTGGTGAAAATTACCAAATCTGGTCTGTGAAGATGCAAGCTTTTTTGGAAGCCTATGAACTTTGGGAAACTGTGAAGGAAGATAAACCACTTGCTGCTCTACCAGCAAATCCTACCTTGGCTCAGATCAAATCCAACAACGAAGAAAAGGCAAAGAAATCTAAAGCCAAGTCGCTTATGCAGAATGTTGTGGCAGATTCTGTGTTTTACAGAATCATGGCTTGCAAAACTGCAAAAGAGGCTTGGGATAGGTTGAAAGAAGAATATCAAGGCAGCGATAGAACACGTCAAATGCAAGTGTTGAACCTGAAAAGAGAGTTTGAGTTCTTGAATATGCAGGAGGATGAAACTATCAGTAAGTATGCTGATCGAATCTCCTTAATTGTTAATAACATTAGACTTCTTGGTGAAGAATTTACAGATAAATGAATTGTGGAGAAATTTCTTGTGACTCTTCCTGAGAGGTTTGAATCTAAGATTTCCTCTCTTGAAGAATCCAAGGACCTAAGCAAACTTTCATTAGGTGAACTAATGAGTGCTCTTCAAGCACAAGAGCAAAGGAGGACTATGAGATGGGAAAAGTTCAGTGAAGGAGCTTTCTCTGTACAAAAGCAAAAAGGAAAGCAACAATTCCACCAAAAGAATAAAGGCAAGCATGATGGAGGAAACAATAGTGGAGATGTGAAGTAGAAGTTTCCTCCTTGCAAACATTGTAAAAGAAATACACATCTGGAGAAGTATTGTTGGTGGAGAGTTGATGCTATATGCGGCAACTGTAAGCAGATGGGACACGTATCCAAGGTCTGCAAATCAAGAGCAAAGGCCTCTGGTGCTTTGCAAGCACAAGTAGCAGAAGCTGCCGATGCACATGAAGAGCAACTCTTTGCAGTTTCATATTTTTCAATAAGTGAATCCTCTGATTCATGGCTTCTTGACAGTGGTTGCACACATCACTTGTGCAATGATGTTGAACTGTTCAAATTCCTCGATGATACTTACAAATCTAAAGTAAAAGTGGGAAATGGTGAGGCAGTAGAAGTCAAAGGCAGAGGTACAGTGTCTATCTCAACAATATCAGGTATCAAAACTCTTTCTGATGTTTTGTACACACCTGATATGAGTCAAAATTTGTTGAGTGTTGGACAAATGCTTGAAAATGATTATTCTCTGCATTTTAAGAATCGTGAATGTGTTGTTTCTGACCCTTCTGGAGTTGAGTTATTTTATGTCAAGATGAGCAACAACATGTTTTCAGTTGATTGGGAGAAAATAACTGAGCAGGCTTACACTATTACTTCACAAACATGTACAAACCTATGGCACAAAAGGCTTGGTCACTTCAATCTGAGAAGCATCGCCGAGATGAAAAAAAAGGAGCTAGTGGAAAATATGCCTGAATTTCTTTCTAATGCTCAAGTTTGTGAAACTTGCCAAAAGGGAAAGCAAACAAAATTGCCATTTCAAACAAATCAAGTACGGAGAGCTAATCAGAAACTTCAGCTCATTCATACGAATGTTTGCGGCCCAATGAAAATAGATTCGCTGAGTGGTAACAAATACTTTCTCCTCTTTATTGATGACTACACCAGAATGTGTTGGGTTTATTTCATAAGACTGAAGAGTGAAGTCTTTGATATTTTTAAACAATTTAAAGCTTTAGTTGAAAATCAATGTAATCTTAGTATTAAGGCTTTAAGGTCTTACAATGGAGGAGAATATACTTCTTCTCAATTTGTAGAGTTTTGTAATAGCACAGTTATTGAACGATAATTGACATTACCATACACTCCACAACAAAATGGCGTGTCTGAAAGAAAGAACAGGACAGTAATGGAGCTGGCCAGATGTCTTTTGCTCAAAAGAAAGATCCCAAATCAGTTTTGGGCTGAGGCAGTCAATACCTCTGTATATTTGCTGAACATATTGCCTACTAAGGCCTTGCAGGACATGACTCCATATGAAGCTTGGTGTGGGAACAAACCATAAGTACACCATCTCAGAATCTTTGGGTGTATATGTTATTATCGAGTTCCAGAATCAAAAAGGAGTAAGCTGGACAACAAGGCTCATAAAGGCATATTTATGGGCTATAGTTCATCCAAAGGTTACAGGATTTTCTGTTTGAAATCAGACAAACTAATTCTCAGCCGAGAAGTAAAGAGATGAAGCAGCTGTTTGGGATTGGAAAAATCAGAAGACCTCTTATTTTGATTCATTTTCAATAGAGCAGCCTCAACTTTCAGAAGATGAACTAGTGGATGATGTACCAGTGAGGGGAACTCGATCCTTAAAAGATGTCTATCAGCGGTGTAACTTGGTTAGCTCTGAACCAACAAGCTATGCTGAAGCACAAGACTCTCAGGCATGGAGGAGAGCTATGCAAGAAGAACTAGACATGATCGAGAAGAATGGAACCTGGCAGCTTGTAGACAGACCTAGAAATCGCAAGGTAAATGGTGTAAAATGGATTTTCAAGACAAAACTCAATCCTGATGGAACAATTTGCAAACATAAGGCTAGATTGGTGGTGAAGGGATACTCAAAACAATATGGTGTGGATTACCAGGAAACATTTGCTCCTGTAGCAAGGTATGACACAATCAAGCTTATTCTTGCATTTGCATCTCATAGTTCCTGGCAGATTCATCAACTTGATGTCAAATCGGCTTTCTTGAATGGTTTGCTTGCTGAAGAGATCTATGTAGAGCAACCTGATGGTTTCTCAACTCCTGGAAAAGAGGATCAAGTTTATCTCTTAACAAAGGCCTTGTATGGCCTAAAACAAGCCCCAAGGGGATGGTATGAGAGGATGGACAATCATCTCATCCAACTTGGCTTTAGTAGAAGTCAAAGTGAAGCTACTTTGTATGTGAAAGTCAATGCTGCAAGTGAGTCCTTAATTGTCTCAATTTATGTGGATGACATGCTTGTGATAGGAAGCAAAATTGAACTAATCCAAAGGTTCAAGGATGAAATGGAGAAAATCTTTGAAATGACTGATCTTGGAGTCATGAAGTACTTTCTCGGCATGGAAGTGTTGCAGTCCATTTATGGAATTTTCATATGCCAGCAGAAATACATTTCGGATATTCTAAACAGGTTCAAAATGCAAGACTGCAAACCTGTGAGTACTCCAATATCTACTGGTGTGAAGCTTGGCAAGGATGAGGATTCCGAAAAAGTGGATGATAGTATGTATAGAAGCTTAATTGGCAGTCTTCTATCTCTAACCGCAAGCAGGCCTGACATTCTATTTGTTGTTAGTTTGCTCTCTAGGTTCATGCATTCGCCTAGAGACACACATCTCACAGCGGCTAAAAGAGTGTTAAGGTATATTAAAGGAACCAGCAAGTTTGGAATTTTTTTCCCAACATCTGCCGAAGTAACTATGAACCTGATCGGGTACTCTGATAGTGATTGGGTTGGTGGAGTTGATGATTCCAGAAGCACCTCTGGATATCTTTTCTGTTTGGGGACAAGTTGTTTTAGTTGGAGCTCTAGAAAATAAGAAACTACAGCTCAATCAACAGCAGAAGCTGAGTACATAGCTGCTGCATCTGCTGTGAATCAAGTTATCTGGCTAAGGAAGATGATGAAGGACTTAGGCCATGAACAAACAGAAGCTACCAAGATCATGTGTGACAACAGTTCAGCAGTTTCAATCTCAAAAAATCCAGTGTTTCATGGTCGAACTAAACATATCAAGATCAAGTTTCATTTTATTAGAGAAGTCCAACAATATAATGAAGTGTTGCTTGTTCATTGTTCATCTGAGAACCAACTAGCTGACATTTTCACCAAGTCATTGCCAAAGGAAAGGTTTGAAGATCTGAGGCAAAGAATTGGTGTTTGCCACAAAAATGCCAAGGAGGAGAGTTAGACAATTGGCATTTTTTCAGCTTATATTTTTACTGTTTTTACTTATTTCAGTTTAGTGCATCCTATTTTCTAGCTAGACTTAGTCAACTTTAGTTTCTCAACTTTCTGAAGTTAGTGGCCCCATTATGGCTGTTAGTGGCCTCTTTTATAGTAGTTAGTGGCACATGTTCTTATTTTAGTTTTAATGTTTATGTTTTTTCTTTTTATAAATTCAGACTTTCTGCAGATTAATATACACAAGGAATTTCATAAGT
The DNA here is from genome assembly GCA_016801875.1 of Solanum sitiens. Classification (NCBI taxonomy): domain Eukaryota; kingdom Viridiplantae; phylum Streptophyta; class Magnoliopsida; order Solanales; family Solanaceae; genus Solanum; species Solanum sitiens. The sequence continues at coordinate 529,987 of JABWTJ010000035.1, read as the reverse complement.
TCACTCTATTTTTATTTTTTCGAATCAGTTTCTTGAGTATTTTTGTTCTAACAATTGGGAGGGTAATGAGCAATTTGAGAGGGAATCATTTGTTACCTAGGTCCAACATTATCTTGAACATTCGGAGAAGGAAACTCCTAGGTTAATGGTGTTAACACAATCTCTTCTAATGGATCTTGATCATCATAATTCATACATACATTTGGCAAACTTGGAGCATCTACATTGGGCCGATCACTAGTGACTTGAGGTGTATTTAATTCTTCTTCGATGACCTCTGATTCTGAAAAAAAATAAAATTTCACCTTTAGAATTTCCATTGTTTCTTCCATATAGCTCAGTCTCATCACTCGAGTTCTCCCCCTGAAGAGATGAGCCCAAAACTTCCCCCGTGTAGTTTGGCTCAGTGTCATGGAAGGATACATCTAAGGATACTTGTAATTTTTTCGTGCGTGGATCATAACATCTGAAGCCCTTTTAAAAATTTGAATACCCCACAAAAATACATCATGTGGCACAAGGATCTAATTTGTTTCGTAAGACTTTGGGAATATGAATATATATTGTACACCCAAACACTCTTGGTTTGAATTTTGGCATATGCGGAATTGAGCAAAAGGAGTTCAATTTATCTTGTGGAGTTTGGAAAGTCAATAACTCGGGAAGGAACCTGATTGGTAAGATACAGAACATATTTGACCGCCTCCTCCCATTAAAATCGTGGATTATTCATCCCAAAAAGAGATGCACGTATTACCTCTATATTTTGCTGATTCTTCCTTTCTTGCAACCCATTTTGTTGTGGTGTATACGTACAAGAAGTATGGTGTCGTATTCCTAACTAGCTCAAATATTCACTAAATGAAGCATAAACAAACTTCGTGGTATTATCTGATTCCCAAATTCGAATTTTATGTTTATATTGGATATGGAACATATTGTAGAACTCCTTAAATGTCATATATGCATCGCTCCTTTTACGAAGCAAAGATACCCATGTAAACCTAGTGAATTCATCTATAAAAGTAATAAAATAACGAGAATTTTAGAGGGATGGAACCTTTCCAGGTCCCCAAATATTAGAATGTATGACACCAAAAGGCTTGGAGCATTTATTTAAACTGGGTGAATATGGAACACGATGGTTTTTTTTCAATTCACATACATCACATTTAAGACCTGAAATATGTAAACCAGAAAACGAACTTGGCCTAAGTTTCTTAAGGTACACAAAGGAAATGTGACCGAGCCGCCTATGCCATAGTCAAACACTATCATGAGTCTTCTCAACCCCACTCGTATTAAATGCATGATAATTGTCCTTTTTCCATCTTCAGTAAACTCCAAATAATACAGTTCATTTCGTTTAACACCATAACCAAGAGTCCTTTGGGTCAGAATGTCCTGAAATCACAGAATGAAGGCCAAAAAGTTACGGTACAGTAGAGTGTTGAGGTAATTCTGCCATTTGATAAAAGAATATAAGAAAGTATGGGAACTACTTGGACGGTATCAAGCGTCAAAGTATTAGAAAGAACAATTGATCCATCTCATTTAATAGGAGAAGTACTACCATTTGTGGTAGAGATGTAAGATTGAGATGACGATTTAAAAGTCTGTAATTTGGTGGAATAGTTTGTCATATGATCAATTTCCCCTATGTCAATAATCCAAGCACTATTTTAGTAATGACAGAAAATACATCCACGTTAGAGAACTATCTGGATGAACAACATTGGCAATGGGTTGTGATTTTCTTCTTGGGTGGGTCCGTGGTGTCCTTGCATAGCCAGTGATACACCGACATTGATATTTTTTCTAGCCTTGTTTTAGAAATCCCACCAGTCCGGGCATCCGATATTCTCATAACATTATTGTTTCGAATGTCCTTTCTCACCATAATGATTACAAATATAATCATTAGATTTTCTCGATGATGAGTTACTGTGCCCTTTGTTACGGTGAACTGCCATTTCAAAGATTTCAGGAATTGGGCGAGAAGTTCCCACGGTCTGCCTCTGTTGAAATTCCTGTCTAACATATGCATATGTACTTAGATGCAGGTTTGGATCCTATCATAGAATCTCACCACGAACTTGATCAAATTTTGTGTCAAGTCCATTGAGGAATATATGTACTCGCAACCTAGCCATAATGGAATGCGTTTGTATGACTCCAGCAACTGCTTCCTCCTGTGCGACTATTCGAAGGTCGATTTTCTGAAAGATTTCAACCAGTTCATTATAGAAAGTAGACAAAGGTCTACCATTCGTTTTGGCAATGAAAGATTTTTTTTATTCAACTCAAACAAACAGGTTTTATCAGATCCATCATAAAAGGTTTTTGCAATAGCTTCCCATATTTCCTTGGCTGTGGCAATTCGGATAAACCGCTGCATAAGACGTGGGCTCATTGAATCAATGAGACAACTCTTAACTCTGTTGTTGTCAGTAATCCATGCCACATTACTCGAATCATTCGTTGTTGGTTTCACTTTTTCTCCCGTCAAGAACCTAATTTTATTTCGTGCACCAATGCCCATCGACATCAATTGTGACCAACGAGAAAAATTGTTTCATCAAGAACAATACTCGATGGGAAAGTTGAGTTATCGTGATGATCAATGACAGATTATGGAAGAGAAATTGGTGTCTGGTCTCCCGTTGTTAAGAATTGTTTTTATTTGGGTGTCCTTTAGATCTCAATTCGATGTTGGTGCTATGATACCATGAAGAACAGTAAAAATAATGTGGCTAACTGAATTCTTCCTTCACGATTAACAACTTTCATATATATACAAGTAAATGCTTGCTAAGACTTCTACCTATTCTAGGAAACAAATATATATACAAGGTAAAAGCGATATTCCCTTGTTATGGATCCCTACAATCATGATTTACTATAATCATGTTGATACTTTTACAATCATGCTAACAATTATCTTCTCCACAATTTTGAAATGTTTGTTACAAGGTAGCAAATAGAACCATGACAGTTGTAAGTATATATGATTGGTAACTTTGATTATAAATTATTGTACATAGCATGATAAAAAATACACCAAATTTTCCATCGTAAATATTTTTTCTTTCAAGAAGGCAAAAACTTTGGAAAAAATGCATAGGAATGATAATCCAATCTTTATAAAATAAAATAATTGAGAAAATACAAAATTAGACGTCATACCAACACCAATAACTGTTTTGGAAGTCTAAAAAAATAACAACAGTAATAGTAAAGTTGAAAGATTCAAAGGTTTTTTTTTGTAAATTTCAAAACTATGCGCTACTAGAAAGCAGAGAAGTCAAGAAAAATATCTGTGGACAATTTTTATTTATGTCATTACATTACATTTATAAACCTAGAGTGAAAACTTGAAAGCAAAGAGTAGTAAACACACGACTAGCAGATTCCTATTTCACTAACTTACTCCTAAATAATAGTAATAGATCGCTAACAACAAATTGACTAATTCCTATCTAATATAAAATAGTAAAAGTAAACTAATTACAGTTGAAAAAGCAAATATCTAAAATTCCTCCTTGCTTTGGAAAGATGAAACTCCAATTTTTTGTTCGAGATGCTGAAACTTGCTGACTAGTAAAGGATTAGTGAATATATCGGGCAATTTTTCTTCCGTCTTGAAGTAGACAAGAGTTATATGACCATCCTAAAAGTACCGGAGAATTTGTTTTATTTCCATAGCATAAGGACTGCAACGGTTGTTCTACTAATACCTCAAATCGAATGAAGCATTTGTTAGCTTTTCCAACAAGTGCAATTATTTCCTTCGAACCAATTATGTTTTCTATTCCTAGTTTGTTGCTCTTATTTTTATTTTTATTTTATTTTTAATGAGGATAACATGGTATGAAAATTAAATTATGTTCTATCCATTAATAAGAACAAAATAAATGCTGATCGTCCCTTAACTTATGGTTTGTGCTGGTAAAAAGGAGAGTTAGTTTGCATATCCCTTCCCAAGGATGGAATCAACCTTCGGGTTTTACCTATTACCACACATCAATTTAAGGCATTCCAACTCGGTGGGACCAACAAAGAATGCGGTCTAGTTGATTGTAGTTCTTATCTCTTAGAAAGAGGTCTCTCGATCTAGCTTTGGGTATAGAAAAATCTTTGGTAGGAATGTTACCCCCAAATGGGACCTAACGGAGGAAATAATCATTTAGGCTCCAATGTGGATAACTAACACCCTTAAAAAATGAAATGTATTTTTTCTGAAATTTAGCTATCTCGTTCAAGTCACGTGCTTGAACTATTGAGATGCAAATAAAGAAAAGATGATTAAGCCTAACAGTAACATAATTATGTTTCATCATATGTTACATTTAGTTTGCTGAACAATATACTAAGAGTTTTCTAGAAAGGCTACATTATATCATAGTCTTTTTTAATTTATTTGCTAAGCCTGAGGCTATCGAAGTAGCACCACAAACTTCTTGTTCAAAGGTAAACACGTAGTTCGACTACTTGAAAAGTGGGAGTAGTCGATCTCTAGTAAAATAACAATGTAATTGTTATAATAAGTGTTGTTAAATTACAAAGAAAGAAATAAATGGTTTTACAAAATAAATGTTATGAAAGTAAAGTTCCAAAATGATGGATGTGTTAGTTGTGTATTTCACCATTGGTGATGCTCAAATGCAACAAAAGAAGTGTTGGTATCAAGAAATTAAACCTAGCTCCACCAGAAAATGATACATGAGTTGACTACATTAAATCAACTTTCACGAAGAAGGATAAGACACTTATATCCTAATTAATTACCATTAACCATTTGTTGTATGATGGACTATATCACATCCATTTGTTTTTTACTACTGTAAATAGTTGTTAGTGTGCAGTTTCTAGTGAGCAGCACTTACACATGTTGGAAACTAGGATAAATTCAGCACTACTACAGTAGTTATCTTCTCCACAATTTTGAAATGTTTGTTTCAAGGTAGCCAATAGAAACAGGACAACTGTAAGCATATGATTGATTCTTTTCTCTTAGCTTTGATTTTAAATTCTTGTACAAAGCATGATAAGAAATAAAACAAATATTTTCCATCGTAAAACTTTTTTTCTTCAAGGCAAAAACTTTGGACAAATGCATGAAATGCTATCCAATTCTTATAAAGTAAAATCACCGAGACAATAAAATATTAGACGTCATACCAATAACAATAACTGTTATAGAAGTTAGAAAAATAAGAACACTAATAGAAAAGTTGAAAGATTCAACGGGTTTGTTGGTAAATTTCAGAAGTATGATCATTTGGAAAGAAGAGATGTCACGAAGAATATCGGTAGAAGAACATTTTTATTGATGTCTTCAAATTACATTTATATGACTAAAATCAAAAACAGAAAGCATAAAGCAGTAAACCCACGACTAGCACATTCCTAACTCACTAACTTACTCGTAAATAATAGGAATAGATGGCTAACAACTAATTGACTAAGTCTTATGTATTATAAAAGAGTAGAAGTAAATTTGATTGTAGTTGAAAAAGATAATTCCTAACACTCCTTTCTTTGGAATCATTAAACTCCAATTTTGTGTCTGAGATGCTAAAATTTGCTGACTGGTAAAGGCTTTTTGAATATATCAGCAAATTGTTCTTTCGACTTGCAGTAGATAAGAGTTATATCTCCATATGTTTGCACTTCTCTAAAGAAAAAGAACTTGATTTAGTAGTTCATAGTTCTTCCATGAAGCATAAGATTGTGAAATATAGCTATTGCTGCTACATTGTCCACAGACATTTTGATGCTTCCAGTTGGTTCCATATGCAAATAAACCAGAATTTTCTGCATCCACAATGCTTGATTTAGTGCTGCTGCAGCTGCCACAAACTCGACTGTGAAAGTAGATTGATCTACAATATCTTGTTTCTGACAACTCCATGAGATAATTCCGGAACGAAGGCTAAACAGTACCCTAAATTACTCATTGCATCATCTATAACAAATTAGTGCAACTTATTGTGTTTTTTGTTTACTGCATTTACCAAGTCAAAATAGTCTTAGAAAGTGGCCTGAAAGTTAGGAACTTTAGGAGTAAGTTTAGGAGTTTGTTTAGTGGAATAAAAAACTATAAGTTAGGAGTTATATTAGAAGTAGGAGTCAAGTTAATATTGAGTTAAAAAGTATGTTCGCTCTGTTTTCTTCTGTAATCTCCAGTTAGTATTTTTTCTATTAAACAAGAGATTTCGACTGTTTCTTTTTCTTTCCTTCTTTACTGTTCCTGCACCTTTCTTTTGTTATATTGTATCAAGAGCAAGGTTGAAGGAGGAACGTTTTTCGTTTCAGTCTTCTTGTCTATCAGTTTATCCTATTGGAGAAGTTGGAAAGTGTGAAGGGAAAGCTTTTGTTGTCTGTAGCAATGGAAGCCTCAAACTGAGGAAATACTCAATATGGAATAGAAAAACTTGTAGGAACTAACTACAAGTATTGGAGAATGTGTATGGAAGCATACCTTCAAGGTCAGGATCTATGGAATTTGATTGTAGGAACTGATTCAATAATTCCAGTTGATACTCCTGAGAATGCCGAATCACGAAAGAAATTGAAGATCAAGTGCGGAAAAGCTCTCTTTGCTTTGAGGACTTCTATCAGCAAGGAGTTTATTGATCATGTTCGTGATGTCAACTCTCCAAAACAAGTTTGGTACACGCTCGAAAGGCTGTGTACCAAGAAAAACATAGCAAGGCTGCAAACTTTGGAGAATGAGTTGGCAATGTTACAACAGGAAGGTATGTCAATCTCAGATTACTTTTTGCGAGTAAAAAGTATTTGTGATGAAATTTCAGAGATTGATCCTGAAGAGAAGATTAGCGAGTCACGCCTACGATGCTATCTTATTCATGGATTCAAAAAGGAGTACGGTCCTTTTGTCACTTTCGTTCAAGGATGGCCGCAACAACCATCTGTTGAAGAATTGGAGAACATGCTTTCTAATCAAGAAGCCTTAGCTAAACAAATGGCTAAGAACCTTGAATCTGATAATGTTCTGCTTTTTTAAAAGGAAAGTCGAACAAGAAGAATGCATCAACTTGGAACAAAAATAAAGTGGAATAAACAAGCACGAAAAAAGGTGGAAATTCAAAGAACGCCAAAAAGTGCTACAGATGCGAAAAAATTGGGCACATCTAAAAGAATTGTCGCGTAAAACTTTCCAAAGCCAATGTCGCGTGTACCAACGAAGGAGGTGAACAAATGAAATGGGAGAAATGTTTTAACATCCAAGCTGTGGAACAAAAGTTAGCACAAGATTTTGCTAACAATAATAAGAGAGAAGAGTGGATTGTTGATTCAGAGTGCTCACATCATGTGACTGGAGATGATTTTTCTATTCTCAGAGATGCGAGATCATCATGGAGATCGAATCATTATCACAGCTGATAACTCAACATATCCGGTAGCAAAAGAAAGTGTTGTGAAAATTGAGGTTGCTGGTGATAAATCAGAAGTATCAAATTGCAGGATATTTATCATGTTCCAGGTTTGATGAAAAATCTAGTCTCAGTTCCTCAAATAACTGATTCTGAAAAATATGTATTGTTTGGTCCTAATGATGTGAAGGTTCTTGAAAATGTAAAAGAAGTATCTACTGATGTTATTTTTACAGGCGAAAAGAAAGGTTCTTTGTTTGTTATGTCAGCAGGTGAAGCTTATGTGAAGAAAACAAGCCAAACTGATAATGTCGCAATTTGGCATGCTCGGTTAGGTCATGTAGGCTATCAAATGTTGCAGCAGATCTCTTCTAAAAAATTGGTAGATGGTCTGCCAACTTTGAAGAATGTATGTGAAGACGTGATTTGTCAAGGTTGCCAATATGGCAATCTCATCGTCTTCCCTTCAAAAGGTCATCAAATTAGAGAACCACAATGTTTGAATTGGTTCATACAGATTTGATGGGACCAACAAGAACACCAAGTTATAGCGGGAATAGCTATGTTATGATGTTGGTGGATGACTACTCAAGGTTCACTTGGGTGAAATTTTTGAAAGAAAAGAGCAAAGCATTATCCATGTTTATGGAGTTCAAATATGCTGTTGTGAATGAGTTCGAGAAGAAGATAAAATATCTCTGTAGTGATAATGGCGGAGAATATATGTCAGATGACTTTTTCCAGTACTGTCATGATAATGGAATTGTTCGTCAAATGACATGTGCTGATACACCTCAACAGAATGGAGTTGCGGAAAGAAAGCTTGCCTATCTTACTTTGGTTTGTCTTTCATGGTTGCATGACAAGAGTCTTCCTTGAGAGCTTTGGGTTGAAGATATTCAATGTGGATGCCATGTGATAAATAGGTTACCTCCTTGGCCAGGTACACAAAAATCCCCTTTCGAAATTCTATATAGTCAGAAGCCAAATGTGAACTATTTTTGAGTTCTTGGTTCTGTCTGTTATGTTCATGTTCCTAGAACTAATCGAACCAAACTTGATCCAAAAGCAAGAAAATGTGTATTTGTCGGCTATGATTCTTATAGGAAGGGTTGGAGATGCATGGATCCAAAGACAAATAAGTTTACCATTTCTAGGGATGTGGTATTTGATGAAGTGTCATCCTTATTTTCTGCTCAAAAGGTTGTAGTTCTTGGAGATGATCAAGATAATTTAGAGCTATGATTTCCCGAAGTAAATGGGCCAGCAACTAGTAATGAAAAGGTAGAAAGTGTATCTCCGAGTCAGAACATTTCCAGGGAAGGAGATGGTGAATATCTAGCAACGAGAAGGTCAACAAGGGAGAAAAGGCAGCCAAACTACCTCAAAGATTATGAGGGAATACTTAAAAACTATTCTGTGACCTCATGTTTCTTTACAGGTGCATCAACTACAGAAGAACCATTAAGTTATGAAGAAGCAAATGGCTGTCCAGATTGGGAAAGAGCAATGCAAGAGGAGATTGATGCTTTAGACAAGAATGAACCTGGGAATTGGTACCCAAACCAGAAAAATGTGTTCCAGTTACTTGCAAATGGGTATTTCGCTTTAAGAAAAAATCATATGGTACCATTGACATGTTTAAAGATCGTCTAGTTGCTCGTGGATTCTCTCAAAACTATGGATTAGATTATGAGGAAATGTTAGCCCGGTGGCAAAGATGGTGACAGTAAGGTCACTTATTTCTCTAGTTGCTTTCAAAGGTTGGAATTTGTGGAAGCTCGATGTAAAGAATGCATTTCTTTATGGAGAGTTGGATCGAGAAGTATTTATGGAGAAACCTCACGGTTTTGTCTCTAAACAATTTCCAAGTAATATTTGCCGTTTGAAGAAAGCTCTATATGGCCTCAAGCAAGCACCACGAGCTTGGTATGGTAAAGTTGCACAATACCTAATCTTTTGTGATTTTAGAGTTTCTGATTCAGATTCTAGTTTATTTATGAAATTAGAATCAAGTGTACATCTCCTGATACTATTATACGTTCATGATATGATAATAACCTGAGATAATGAATCAGAAATTTCTAATTTAAGGACTGACTTGTCTGTTCGTTTTGAGATGAAAAATTTGGGGCAGATTGGATGTTTTCTTGGCTTGGAAGTGGAAAAGTCAGATCAAGGATACTTTGTGTCTCAAAAAGGTTACGCTGAGAGTCTCATAGAGCGTTTCGACATGGGGGAGTCAAAAGAAAAGGCTACTCCAATGGAGCCAAATCTCAAGTTGATGAAGGATGAAGGCCAGTCTTTGAAGGATGCTATGAAGTTCCGACAACTAGTTGGAAGTTTGATCTATCTAACTATCACAAGGCCAGAAATATGTTATTGAGTTGGTGCTGTTTCTCAGTTTATGCATAGTCCAACAACTTCTCATTTAGATGCAGCAGAAAGGATTTTACGATATGTGAAGGGATCTTTTAGTCATGGACTTTGGTACAAGAGGTGTGCAATTTTTTTATTGAGTGGATTTACTGATGCAAACTGGGCAGGTGATTCAAATGATCGTCGCTCAACTTCAGAGGAATCGTGGTGCAGCAAGAAGTAAGATGTTGTTTCTTTGTCTACCACCAAAGCTGAATATATTGCAGCAACCATGGCTGCACAAGAGTGTATTTGGTTGAAACGATTAATCAAAGACATGTCCCACAAAGTATACTATGTTGTACAAATCAAATGTGACAACGAAAGTGCCATCAAACATGCGTCAAATCCAGTATTTCACGCTCGAACGAAGCATATTGAGATCCGCCATCACTTTGTTCGTGAGAAAGTTCTAAGTGAAGAGATTGAACTGACAAGTGTTGGCACCAACACTCAAGTTGCTGATAAATTCACCAAAGCTGTGGAGAAGTCTAAGTTCCAATACTTTCTAGATGCTCTGGAAGTTGTTGATCGTGAGCTTGCACTAAGGGGGAGTGTAACAAATTAGTGTAACTTATTCTTTGGTTACTGCATTTACCAAGTCAAAATAGTATTAGAAAATAACTTGAATGTTAGGAACTTTAAGAGTAAGTTTAGGAGTTTGGTTAGACGAATAAAAGCACTATAAGTTAGGAGTTATATTAGAAGTAGGAGTCAAGTTAATATAGAGTTAAAAAGTACGTTCTCTCTGTTTTCTTCTGTAATTTCCAGTTAGTGTTTTTGCTATTCAACAAGAGCTTTCGACTGTTTCTTTTTCTTTCCTTCTTTACTGTTCCTGCACCTTTATTTTGTTATATCATCCTTGGAACAACCCTAATCAATGTCAAAATACCCACAAAGCTTCACAAGTTGACTCTTCTGAAACTTGACTCCATAGGGGACGGTTCCTTTGATGTATCACACAATTCTTTTGGTTGCCTACAATTCTACTTCCCTAGGACAATGCATGAACCTTGAAAAAAACACTTACAACATACAATATATCAGGTGTTGTTGCTCTAAGATACATTAAACACCCAATGAAACTTCTGAAGTATGTCTCATCCAATCTGTTCGGCTCTATCATCTTTACTTAGTTTCTCTTTTTGGTTCATAGGAATACTAATGACTTTGCACTTATCCATTTTTAATGCAATGTTGTAAAGTAACAATCATATATATATATATATATATATATATATATATATATATATATATATATATATATATATATATATATATATATATATATATATATATATATATATATATATATATATATATATATATATATAAGAGAATCATATGCCCACCTACGTGACGCCACCACAAACAAGAATTTCCTTTCAATTTATTTATTTCTAAAATTAACCTTCTCCTTTCATAAAAAGTTATGACTTTTATGAAAAAGTTATGACTTTCATTAAAAGTTGTAACTTTAATGAAGAGTTGCGCCTTTTACGAAAGGTTGTTATGTTTATGAAAGGTCGTGACCTTTTTGAATGGTTGTGAAGTTTCCATAGATTTTTGACTTTCTCGATAAAACACAATAAGAATTTGTTCATTCTACCTTTTGTTGTTTATAAATAGAGAGATTTCCTCTTTTTTTTTAAAAAAAAAAAATTCTAACCTTCTTCTTTTGTACCGTTAAATATTTGTGTACTTTGGTCATGTTGGGTGGCTTGTCGACACTATTATTTTGTATCTATATGTTGGTGAATAAAATCGTTCCATCCCGAGATGAAGTAAATCTTTAAACTTTTACATATCCTTGTACATTTTTATGCTCATTAATTTATGCTTATGATATTGATATTGTTGTTTTTCGGTACATGTTTTAAACTATATTGTTTATATTTCTGCAAAGTTATTGTCTCCAGTTTTATTGAACATATACACATAAAGTAGGTATATTCATTATGTAGAAAATAATTATTGTACTCTATTTCAAGATATCATGTTTCGATATTCTATATAAAATTTTAAACTTAAAAGTACTATATATAAGCTTACATATTATCTACCTTTATAGAAATATGAAGTTTCTCACTTATCAATTGAAGAAATTCATTATGCAAGTTGCTTTCATGTTCAATCGTAATTTTTTTTTTTGAATCTTTTAACTAGTTTTTGAATTTTTTACTAAGACATATATCACAATTGTATAATCGATGCAACTTAAATGTGTTAATTTCCTTACGGGATGCCTTTGTATATATATTCTTATTTTCTTCTTTATATAATTTCATTTTGATGTTTATTAAAGAATCAATGATTTATTATTTCTTGAATAATTGATTCATTAGAGGTTCTTGAGTTATGTGATAAATATAAATAATCAACTTCATGTTGGAATATAGCTAATATTTTTATGAAGCACCTATTTTTCATCAGTTTAAATGTATGGATATTAGTAAAGGGTTATTTGCATGTTCAATGCAATTATTAATTAATACACGCGAGGTGCGTGCAAATTACCTAGTTATATAGTAATTAAGTTAAATCAATATAAATTATTTGTGTGATGGAAATCAAGACCTATTAATTTCTACTACTATAAGATAAAAATGCTAGGTGGAGACATGAATACCATCTCATTTAACATAAAGTTGTCCTCATGATGATCCATGTGAGTTTGTCAGGTCTTTCCATATCATTTATGGATTAAATATAACTAAAAAATATATAAAGGAAAATAATAATTTTAAACGATTAACAGTGAAAATAGGTGTGAAAAATTGAAACAAGGGACTATATCTTTTTTCAAATGTTAAGAAGTAAATTATTACGTCAATTATTATTTTAGTATGACATCAGATACCTATTTAGGATATATAATCAACTAAGAACCATTAATGAAATAATTATGTATAATGTCTAGATGTCATTAATTAATAATTTATATATATTCTTTCTATGATTTGACCAAAAATAAAAAAATTAAATGGTCAACTCCATGGCCACTATATAAATAGTGTGATATTAGCCCTTCATGAAAATATACATACATTCGACAAACATCAAAACAAAAAAAATAAGATTTTGAAAGGGCAACCAAAGTCTAAGTTGTGTGTATATGCTTTATCCTTATTTCATTTCTTATGTTTTGTGTTTTAATTTTGATGAATAATTTTGTTTACTAAAAACGACACTTGTAAACTTAAAGTTTAAATGTCTTATTGCTCTTTTTTTTGTGGTTTAATATCTCTGGAAATTGTAATTATATTGTATTACATGGGATAAGCATTGACTACGAATTTTTCAATTTCTTTTGGTGAGATCATTCAATTCCCAACCTTAATTGTAATCTCCTCCTTAATATTTCACTTTTCCGACCCTTAATTTTTAAAACAATAATATATTAATGAAAATCATATATTATCACATTAAAAAAGAGTGTCATGTGATATACCTTTCTTAGTTGAACATTGAAGAAATAATAAATAATTAAAGAAAAAAAGAAATAAAAATTGTCTATAATAGGTATAATTACAAGTTAACTTATTCTCGGTATTGATGCATGATAATTTCGACCCATTCTTAGCCCTGTTTTGTTTCTCAACAAAAGAGGCATAGGATGACTCTTTGGGTTTTAAAAGATTTTAAAGGAAGATGAAGAATTATGACTTTTCACGAAAGATGTTGACTTTTGTGATTTTTGGAAAAGGTTGTGATTAATCTAAAGGAGAGAAAATGGTCAAATGCTCCTCTAACCTTTATTCAAATTCTCAATTACACACTTATATTTTATAAGTGTCCTATTACACCCTTAAACTATTTTAAAGCGAAATAAATATACCCCTAAGTGCTGACATGGCACAGAGAGTGTGTTCACTCTCTTAAAGGCATGTGAGAGACAAAGAACAGATCAAAAAATTATTTCAAAAATATTTTATCATTTTGTTAAATATTATTTTTCAACTTTTGCCTTCAAGTTTATTTTCTTTACTTTTTTCATTTCTTTTTCCTCCTCTCTCTCATCATTCAACACCCTCCCTATCTATACATCTCCATCACCATTGTTGAACCACTATGGCAGCCCCATCTCCTCACCCATACATCTCATCAAACACTTTTTCATATTTTATTTCACTATTACTCACAACCATTAACCATCAAATAATCATTAAAACAATTATTTATGTAGTAAAAAGATAATTAAAATCATTAATTTTCTTGTTGCAAAATTTATCAACCTTCAATTTTTTTTTGTCTCTATTAACGTCCGATGAAGAGCCTAAACTACAAAACAAAAATTTCACGAAGTTGGACATCAACAATCAATTAATTCTAGCAACAACAATCAACTGATTTCTACTCAACCCGATAATTCAGTAATTTCTTCAAGGGTAAAAAAACATAAATTCTCCACTAATTAAAAACAGAATTAAAAGAGCGTATTCATAATCAATTATAAGACAATTAGCAAGAACTTCAAGTTTAAAATTGGTATTACAGTTGTGAAATTTGAGTGGAGAGCTGAAAAGAAAGGTTTAAATAGATAATAAAGTAGTTGTTGTGGTGTTGCTGATAAATATTGATACTTAATTTGTGGGTTATAGAAGGTGGGAGTGGGGTGGGGAGTGATTATAGAGGAATGGATGGAGAGATGGAGGTTTTGGGGAGTTACAGGGAAAAGAAATTGAAGAAGAAAAAGAAATATAAAAACGTTTTTAAAAAAGAAAAATATGTGTGATATTTGACAACTGGCGCGTGGTGCACACTACAAGGAAAGAATGTGGTTGTGTAGTTTTAGGGTCGTTTATATTCCGCTTTAAAATAGATTAGGGGGGTAATAGGACCCCCGTGAAGTATAGGTGTGTAGTTGGAAATCCGGTTATAGATTGGAGGGTTATTTGATCATTTTCTCATCTAAAGGATTGTGGTTTTTCCAAGGGGTTTTGACTTTTCCAATAAAGCACCATAACCACATATTTACACCATTGTTTGTTTTTTCTATATATGTGTTTAGTAGTATCTTTTATCAACAAATTTTCTGAAATTTCTTTTTATTCTTCACAAACAAATTTTAGTGTATATTTTTGTTGTTGAGTGGTTAGATGACGTTGTGATTTCAGGTAGCAATAGTAATACAGTTTGAACAACATGAGAAACCGAGAACAATTCTCTGGCACCTCTAAAGTCTGCTTATTGAAAACTTACCTTAGAAAAAAACTAAAAATAGAGACACAATGTGAAGAAATTGACAGGATTAGTAATCTACCTTATGCTCTTATTGTCCAAATTTTTTCTTTATTGTCCATAACAGACACATTCAGAAAATCTACTCTCTCTAAGGATTGGAAACACTTCTGGACTTCTATCAACAACATTGTTAATGACAACGAGGAGTATGGTCGTTTAGATACCTTGTTTACATATTTCATTTCCTTCACGGATAATGTACTACCTCTCCTTAGACATTAAAATGTTTACTATAAACTTTTTGTTCAGATATGATGATGGCCTGCCATATTTTCCTGAAATTCACAAGTGGCTTGAATTTTCTGCGAATAAGAATGTGTAGTATTTAAGCCTCAATGTACGTTATAGAATTGTTTATCCGACTGGGTATGACCAACCCTATAGCTTGCCAGAAGTCTCCATAGTAGTTCATGGATGATAAACCTCAAGTGCAATAAATGTTGAATATGAAAAGATTGCGTACTAAATTAAACATCTCTGCAAATTTAAACGCGGAAAAGTTTGTTTATCCGGGATGAGCACATTAAAAAAATAACGTTAAATTATCCTTAATTAGAATCATTGAATATGTATGGATCTTTTGGTTTTAATCATTTGCACAAGATCCATAGATTCATACCACAAAATCCATATAGATTCAATGATTCCAATTAAGGACAATTTGACATCATTTGTTAAATGTGTTCATCCCGGATTAACAAACATTCTAGTGTTAAACTCTTCATAGACGTTCAATTTAGTACGCATTCTTCTAATGTTCTGTAATTATTGCACTTGAGTTTTATAATGGATAAACTACTATAGAAAATTCTGGAAAACTATAAGGTTGGTCATGAATCCCAGTCAAATAAGCAGTTCTATAACATATATATTAGGCGTAAGTCCTCCTGTAGGGTTCCTGACCAAGTGACTCGACATAGGCATGAGCGTGGCAAAGGGTTGGCATGACTAACTTTGCAAAAGGCTAAAATTCGGGTGGAATCAGTCATGCGTTGTGTGAGAAAAGTGTTGGCATGGTAAAATGGGTTCAAAAAATGTTGGTAAAACAGTGTAAAGATATGACATGGGTGTTGGCAAAACAACAGCCCATGGCATGACTTGGACGCCGGCCGACATTGGTTGTGGGCAAGGTTGGCATGTGAAAATCACATAGTCTGGTCAAATGAGGGGAAATTGAGCTGATCTAAATTGAAGCATTGTCAGTTGTGAATGGAACGCAACAAGAAAACAATAAATGGCACGAGTGGATTAAAAGTTAGCATTGACAAAGCAAGGCAGCGGCAGGGCGTCGGCGGTGCGCAGCCATGGCAAATGTGTGGATGGATTCGGGTGGAATTTGATGAGGCAATGACTATACAATGTTTAGAAATTGTATTGGTGTCGAAAATGTGGAAGGAAAATGCAGCAAAGGGGTAGAAATCCAGTCAGCAAAAGCACATGCCAAGCACATGCGGCGGTTACCTTTTTGTAACCGCTTGTGTCGAGATTCGTTGTATCTTGTAATATCTTTTTGAATTTGAATTTTGAATACTTCTTATCAGATGGATATGTCAACTGAATTATATTTAGTAGGCTAATCATTTGACAAGTGTTGGACATGTGTCACAACACTATGCTATGTAAAACACAAGGGTGCCACATGTGTCTATAAATGGACAGTCTTGGTGTTAGACGTTTTGGAGACTAAGTATTGGGATATAATTGTTATCCTAAAGGTGAAAGAGAGAATAGGAAGTCTGGAATTTCACCAACACACTTAGAATAAAACGTGAGGGTTTTATAAAGTGTCTAAGGCAGCAATCGACTTGTGATTGTGCCTTAAGTCGAAGTTGGACAGAATTATTATTTAACGAGTGAGTCCTTTGTATTAATTTTGAGAATAAATATAAAGGTTGGGTTTTCCCATACGTTTGTGTGTTGAGTTTATGTTAAAGTTTGAAAAAATCTAAGGCGAAAAAGAAGAAAAAACGTTCTTGAATGTTAGGCAGATTAGGCTGTGAAAGGGCTGAGTCGAGTGAGACTTGACTGCCTATAGGTTGGGTTAGCTTTCTGCACAAAATTAAGGTAGAATAGTTTTCCTTCTCACAATTGGTATCAGAGCACGCTTATATTATTCGATTGCTGGGGGTAACGCTGAACTACGGGAGAGGGTGACACAATTGGAGGAACTTATTGGTGGAACAAACGATGGGGAGGACTTGGTTGATCTGGTCACTCAAACTGAAAGAGTGAAGGCAGAATTAACCTTGACGAAAGAGTTGCTGAACGAAAAAGTTTCATTATTGGAGGCAGAATATGCATCCAAACACGAAATCGCCCAACAAGAGATGCAACTTGTTTGCAGGGAGAAAGAAGATCTGCGTGGTGAAGTTCTTATTGTACGTCGGGTGTTGCGAGGAATGATTGTACCCATAAGAATGAATGTTCCAGAACCGAAAGCTTACAATGGTGTGAGAAGTTCCAAGGAATTGGAGAACTTTCTTTGGGATATCAAAAATTACTTCAAGGCAGCAAAGGTTCAAGATACTGAAAAGGTGCCAGTCACAACAATGTATTTAAGTGATGATGCCAATGTCTGGTGGAGAAAAAGGGTTGCTGAAGTAGAGAGTTTGAATTTATCAAAAATTGAAACGTGGGGAATGTTGAAGAAAGAACTGAAAACTCAATTCCTTCCAAGCAATCCGTCTTGGTTGGCAAGGGATGGACTGCGACGTTTGAAACAAGGCAACACAATGAGGGCTTATATCAAGGAATTTTCGTCCTTGATGTTGAACATAGGCAACATGGTCGAAGAAGACAAGTTGCATTATTTCATAAGCGGGTTGAAATGATGGGCACAAAGAGAGTTAAGGAAATAGAATGTCCAAACTCTTAATTCTGCCATAGTTGCAGCAAACAAGTTGGCTGACTTCGATGAGGGTGACGACCCAAGGGATTCTTCGCACTTCAAACAGAAAGACAAGGGGAAGGAGTGGAAGAAAAATTTGAAGGGCCAAGATGCAGAAAAGGAAGACGAAGGTGGGAAAATTAGACAAGGGGAGTCTTCTTTTCCAAAATAGAAGGGAAAGTTTGGGGGATGCTTTACTTGTGGTGGTCCTCATTTGAAAAGGGACTTTTCAGTGCAAGTGAAAGTGAATGCCATACTTCCTGCCAAATTGGAAAGGGAAAAGAACAATGAGGCAGCAACGTCAAAAGTGAATTATTCGGCGTTGGTTGAAGATAAGGATGATGGACAGGGTATGATCCTTGTACGGAACCCAAATACGTTCAGATGAATGATGTCATCAATGAGGACATCGAGTTTCATTAGGTGGGGGAAGTTTGTAAGGGCACTGACCGAGTGACTCGACATAGGCATGGGCGTGGCAAAGGGTTGGCATGAATGACTTTGCCGAAGGCCAAAATGCGGGTGGAATCAGTCATGCGTTGTGTGATAAAAGTGTTGGCATGGTCAAATGGGTTCAAAATATGATGGTAAGACAATGTCAAGACATGACATGGGTGTTGGCAAAACAACAACCTATGGCATGACTTGGACGCTGACGGACATCGGTTGTGGGCAAGGTTGGCATGCGAAAATCACATAGTCTTGTCAAATGTGGGGAAATTGAGCTGAGCTAAATTGAAGCATTGTCAATTGTGAATGAAATTCAGCAAGAAAACAAGAAACGACACGAGTGGATTAAAAGTTAGCATTGCCAAAGCAAGGCAGCGGGAGGGCGTCGGCGGTGCGTATGCATGGCAAATATGCGGATGGATTCAAGTGGACTTTGATGAGGAAATGACAATAAAATGTTTAGAAAATGTATTGTAGTCAAAAATGTTGAAGTTAAATGCATCAAAGGGGCTGAAAGCCAATCAGCAAAAGCACATGCCAAGCACATGCAGCGGTAACCTTTTTGTAACCGCTTGTGTCCAGATTCGTTGTACCCTGTAATAGCTTTTTGAATTCAAATTTTGAATGGTTCTTATCAGTTGGGGATGTAAGCTGAAGTATATTTTAGTAGGCTAAGCATTTGACAAGTGTAGGACATATGTCACAACACTTTGCTATGTAAAACACAAGGCTGCCACATGTGTCTATAAATGGACAGCCTTGGTTTTGGACGCTTTGGAGACTAAGTATTGGGATATAATTGTTATACTAAAGGTGAAAGAGGGAAGAGGAAGTCTTGAATTTCACCAAGAAACTTAGAATAAAACGTGAGGGTTTTAGAAAGTGTCTAAGGCAGCAATCGACTTGTGATTGTGCCTTAAGTCGAAGTCGAAGTCGAAGTTGGACAGAATTGTTGTTCAACAAGTGATTCCTTTGTATTGATTTTGAGAATAAATATAAAGGTTGATTTTGCCCGTACGTTTGTGTGTTGAGTTTATGTTAAAGTTTGAAAAATAATCTAAGGCGAAAAAGAAGAAAAAACGTTCTTGAACGTTAGGCAGATTAGGCTGCGAAAGGGCTGAGTCGAGTGAGACCTGACTGCCTGTAGGTTGGGTTAACTTTTTGCACGAAATTAAGGTAGAATAGTTTGCCCTATTCACACCTCCACTTTCTTATTCACAAAAAATCCAAAACACTTGTAAATTACGGGAAAATAAGAAACACCATCATCACATTTGAACATAAAGTTTGACTAAACTTCTTAATGGAAAAGCAGCTAAGTAGACAAAGTACATTATCTGTTAAGAAAATAAAGTTTTGCACTGTCAAGATTAATAATGTATACAATCCTGAAGGGGATCTCTATTCACTCGAAGATGATACATGCTTCTTTGAAATTGTTGCTCCATATGTTTGACATTCCACGATTTCTTGGGTTTTAATCATAAAATAATTAAGCTGGGTGCAAAATCTCGTGAACCAAAATAGCTAGTATTAAACAAAGAAACTAAGAATAATTGTTTATGGAAAGAATAGGAAAAAAATGGAAATTTTCATAAGTTTAAAAAGTGAATTTTGGTCATATTCAAGGCCAATACTCCTAGCTCAGGTGGAGTTAGGGACAGTTCTTTATATGGATGGAAATCCCTTTGTAAGATCTTTTCAACGGCGCCGAGTTTTCTCATTTTCGATGTCGTATGAGGGAGATATGCCTTTCTGAAGTTGGGTTGTTGGACTGATGAAAATCCAATACGGATTTTGGTAAGGTTAAAGTAGTCTTTTCACACAACTATTTCCTAATTTGTTTAAGGGCTTAATTTGGGTAAAACCAAGTTTTAGTTTATATTAGAAAAGTACTTTTCACGCTTATGGTTTAGGAGAAAAGACAAGAGAAGAAGGAGAAGGGAGAAATAGCAAGATTTCACCAAGACGCCAAGAGATTCTAGTGGAATTCGTCAGGGGTGATCGCTAATCAGGTACGTGGGATCTTTCCTGCCCACACACCAATTTGTTATAATTTAGCGAATATATGAATTGATTTCATTGTAGAAGTTATGTTCTTGAAAGAAAGTTTAGATTTCTTGTCGATTGGATTGTTGGCTGTCATTGTTGGTTAGATTATTGTTTCTCTAAGTTATTTTGAGTTAAATTCAGTAGTTATTGATAGTACCAATAGTCCTAATCATTTGGTCAAAGAACTAGGAAGGTTTGGAGATGAAAAATGAGTTGAAATATTCGTCAGACGTACCTGGGTAGGGGCAGGCGCGGTGCACACTCTAAGAACAAAACTAAGAAAATAGTAATAGAATCCAACCCCAAAAACAAGGTTTTACACCCTATTTATCAAAAACATTTTCCTAAAATAAAAGGAATTCAAATAAGGAAAGTTGTACAAAAATGCGGCTTCAATCGACGACCCACACAGACGGTCCATCAATGAAATGACGGACCATCGACTTCCTCTGTAATTCCAAACTTAGCATCTTTTTTTAGCCTTCAACTAGCATCTTCTCTGATCAATTCGACGATTCAACAGGACGGTTCGTCGATGCACCTACGGTCTATCGATGCCTTTCATCGTTCCATACTTAGCTTTTCTTCAACTTCGGGTACTGGGACATTCTCTGATCAGATCGATGATTCAATAGGATGGTCTGTCGATCAATCGATGGATCATCAATCCTTCTGTAGCCCCACACTTGGTCGGATTTCCCCCAGATGCCTGAACCTTCAGTCGACGGTCATTATCTACGGTCCGTCGATGGGACGACAAAGCGTCGATAGCCTTCCATAGGTCACCTCTGCACTAAATCTCCGTAACCTTCTGCTTTTTGGTTTTGGACACCTTTCCTGCAAAACAAAGATAAAAACATATTAGAATTACCACAAAAAGGCTCTAGACACCCACCAATCTTAAGGAAAAAGAATTGAAAGTACTGTGAAACCATGGTACATCAACACCGTCAACTTAAATTCGTTGTTTATCCTCAAGTGACGCACTATGACTCAACACAACACTTTGTACACAAGTATCCTCGTTTAAGCTTCCGCAATCACATGGCTATCAATCCCAACTTTTTTATTGCTTTAGTGCATGCTTTTACTCTTAGGCTCGATAAGCTCACTCATGTGGATCAGAACATGACACAAACTTACCATGCACCGACACCTCTACTCTTTTGCCTCTCGCCAAGGTACCAACTTTCCGATATTGCAACTACTGCACTCACTTCAAAAAAAATATCTTTCTTTTTCGCACAGTGATTTTAACTTTGAGTACAAGGATCATTATTCAACACTCACGCTGAAAACAATTTCACACCTAGTTAGTACTTGTCGCCATAGGCTTGCCCTTATTTTCACTGCTTAATTTCACCACATTACACTCTTAGGATCACGATAGGAATTTCTTGGCTTGTAACGTAGGCTCAGGGTCAGGTATGGTACATATGGGTACATTTTAGTGACTTGTTGCCCTCCTTGACATTACGGCTAAGCTTCCTACCTCTTTCATTGTCTATTATGCCCTACTTTCCTTTTCTTGTCATCTTTGCCTTGTTTTTTTTTTCTCTTTTCATTCAATTGAAAATTTTGACTGAGTCTCTTCTCTTGCTCAATTTATCTTTTCTTTTCCACATTACTCTTTTCATACCCACTTTTCGGGTCATCACTCATAATAGCCACCCTCATCTTATGGCTTTGCCATGATTCGAGGTACACATTACCCAAGGTTGGGTCAGGGATAAGACGAGGTCAGATTCTGCATTAGCCACCCTTAACTTATGCTTTTGGCCTAAGTTGAGGTGCACATGTCCAAGGAGGGACCAGGGCCAACACATTATACCCAGGGAAGATGAGTTGGTGAAGAAAAGAAAGGTCTATTATAAGCTCAAAATATTTGGATCAAAAAGGGATAAAAATTTCATTTGGTTCTCTTTGCTTTAGGCTAGATATTTGTTAATTTGAACAAGGGCCTATAATCCTTTCCTAAATGTGTAACACAGATTCCTTTTGCAGGATTAACCGGGTAAGTTCTAGGTAGGTACGAAAAGTGGAACAATTAAATTTCCTCACACTCTCTTCACACCTCATTACCCTATCAGATTATCGGACACCTAGTTTGTGTGTTAGATTGAGGGCCATGCAGTGGTGCATTTCTATGTCATGATTAGAGCCAACACATTCAACTTCTTTATAACTATTCATGTAAGCATTTTCTTAGAACGGGATATCATTCAGGTTTAGCCATCATGCTTCATATTTCACTTTCATACTTTGTACTAGTTACGACATGCCGGCTCAACAGTAAAGTAATCAGTCTCTTGGGTCAAAAGAACACAGGCAAGAAAACCCCTAAGAGAGGATCGTGAGTTGGGCTACTCAGACTTCACCCTATCACTCACTTTCAATTTAACCCACCCCAACAAAAAGGCATCCAACTGTCCCCAATGCATAAGAAATATAAAGACAAGGTGGTAGGTGAAGCAAACCTGAGGCGCATAGCGCCGATGATCAACAAGCAGGCATGTCCAGTTTACCGGAACCCTCAGCCTTAGTAGTAAGGTCACCCCCAGTGGTGCCCACAACAATATGTGAACCCTCAGTTGTGCTCCTCTCAACAGCCTCCATTATGGAACTAGATGCCCCAGCAACCAACTCTCGAGCCCTTATTTGACGGGTCTCCTCATCAATCAAAGAGGCTCTCCTCGCTGCCTCAAGATCCATCCTCTCCTTCTTCCTTGCACTAGCATCGTCACCCTTAGTTGTTTGGCAGGAACAATGCCTCTTGGCACGCTCACGTGGCTCAGGCGGCGGTGCAATGGTGGTAGTTAATAGTGCAGCAAGCACTGTGTCCTCCTCTAGCTCCACAGGTGCAGTCTTTGGCTCGGGTCCTCTCATATCAAGAATACCATCAACATATGCCCGCAGACTCGCCACAGCCTCCTAAAGAGTACTCAAATCAATGGTGGGGGCTGGGTATGCTAAAACTCGCAGCTCAAATTCATCGAGGTGCTGGTGGACCGCCTGATTGTTCCACTCCATCTGGTGATCCACCCTCTTCTCAATCCGGTCCTCAGCCTCGGCAATAGGTTTCTGCATCCAAGGCTGGATATGATGCAACAAGGTGACCATCTGGGCCTCTAACTTTTGGACCCTAGCTATCGGGACCAGTGCTACTGATGGAGGAGTAGACCGGGAGGAACTGGGTGTCCTAATAGTTCCAGGAGCAGACTCGATCGGGGTGGTATTAGTGGGCTCTGAAGTGGCAGGATCATCTCCTTGGCCTAACTCTACCGTATCCTCCAAGTTCTCACTCATCGGCTGCAAATCAACTTTGGGCCCTCTCCGTGGTGCCGCCACATTGCCCTCATCCTTGATGAGAACTGTATCTACAGTCCCGATCGATGTACGGAGGACATCATGGTGCTAAATGGGAACTCCAGCATCCCTGCATAACTGAAAAATCATACATGCGAACAGGTAATTAGTAGAGGTATTCAAAGCCCTCTCATGTATCACGGAGATCAACAACTTTACGAAGTCGATCTCAAACCTTGCAACCAGTGCTGTTACCGTGACCGCTCTATCCGAAGTAAAGATGTTATTTGCTACCGTGGGGGATTAGCAGTGGCGGACTAAAATCCAGAAGAACTTGGCTACGAAGGTGAGGTTGGCCTTCTTGATAAGGCCTCTGGGTTCTAGCACCCAATATGCTCCATCACCATCAACTAACAGATGCTGTGCAAGCTACCTCTTGGTGGACTCTCTCTGCTCTCTGCTCCTTTGAAATTGTCCACTCTTTACCAAACCCCACCTGTAATAGAACTCTGGAGTAAGGGGATCCCACGTAGTACAGTAGGCGCACCGTACAGAAAGCGGTGGATGGTAGTGGGAGAAATGTTCACCCGACAGCCTCTAACTAACACCTCTGTGAGTGGGTCGTGTTTGGCAGGTCTCGCCCTCCTGTCCAAAGCACCTCTGAGATTCACCACGTATGATGCGTAGAACTCTCGCACAATATCCTCACTGTATGACCCCACACTTCTAGCCATCCACTCGATCATGTGGTAGGTAAACAAGCCATGCACATCAGGGACTGTGTGCAGGCTCCTTGTAAGAACTCGCCGCTCGACTGTCACCAATCGAGGCATCACCCCCTTATCATTCACCAGCTTTGCATCCCTATATACCTGATATTGACATTCTCCACACCACCGGTTTGGCTTGTCAGCAACCGGTGCATGGACATCATTCTAGGGAGCCAGAGCAGACTCCGAACTATGGGCCTCATCAGACGAGGCATGGAGGGCATGAACCTCTGAGTGATTGGATCCTAATGAGATAGAACAGGAGGGAGTGGCCTCATTCGACCCCGTGGCCGACTCTGAACGTGAAGCCTCTTCAGAGCTAGACGCTCATCTGAACCCGAGGCAGACCCAGATAGTGTGCCAGTCAGTTTGCGCTCCTCATCAGACTGGGAGGCAGTGACTACGCCGGATGCCACCTTCTTGGGGGTGCCCCAAGTGGCTCTAGTATCTAGTGTAGGGGTCCGGGTGCCTGGGTGTACGTATTCAGGATCCTGTTCATTGTCGGACGTGCCAATCATCCAACGGGATGGTGCCACGGACTTGGACCTGCTCCTGGAATAGAGGATGTCCTTCTATGGGGGGCATATGTACTTGGAAAACAATTTGTTTGTCTCATACCAATCATGCCACACAAACAAAGCAATCAAAACAGAAATCTGAAACACACAGCACATTCTAGTGCAAAATACAGTACTGGTTGACGGTCACAATCGACGGCCCGTGGATGAATCGACGGTTCGTCGATTATGTCAGTCGTTCAACACTTAGTAAAAAATTTTAGTCTTAATTCCATAGACCTCTCAGTTGGAAATGACGGACGTGCAGAACGGGCCGTCGATCAATCCACGACCGTAGTCCACTTCCACCGTCTGACACTTAGGATAATTTTTAATTTCTCACAAATCAGGGTTTCAGTTGGAAACGACAGACGTGCAGAATGGCCCGTCGATCAATCAATGGACCGTAGTACACTTCTGTCATCTCAAAGTTCAGCATTTTTAAAGTTGATCAATCGACGAACACTATCGACGATCTGTCAATCAACCAACGGTCCGTAGATGGGGTCTCGTGCTGTTGGTCAGAGACAGATTTCCCACCTTAATTTTAAAAGCACATTTTGACAACTTTTAGACCTTTCTTAGTTTGCCCAACACATAATAACAAGTAAAAGACTAATTTTTCATCCTTAGAGTTTCGATTTCGCAAATTTCAAACTCGAATTCTATGATGCTATTAAACCCTAAGTCAGAACATCAACAATTATTTTGTTTTTACACAAATTACACCCCCAACCCACTCACTTTCTATCATTCCAAGGGACATAAAACCCCTAATTTAACAAGTTAACATGAAATTCTGTCCCTAAGTCAAGACCCACATACGAATTTTTTGTGTCTAAGAACAAATGAACAAAAATTCATTAAGCCAAGGGAATTGAAATACCTGAAATCAGTAGTGGAGTGAATGAGTGGGTGATCTTCTCAACAACCATCCTACTTGCCTTCCTTTGAACGTCGACCAAAGAAAACAAGGGAAATGGAGTAGAATCTGGGGAGGGGAGGGTTTTGGTATTGTAAGGGAAGTAGGGAGTTTTGGGGATTCTGAAGAAAATGGAAGGGAGAGATATGGGGAGTTAATGGGGAAGGAAGGAAATAATGGGGAGGGAAACGTTTGGGAGGGAATTTGAAAAGATCTTTGGAGGTTAACTTGATAATTTTCTTTTAATATAGCCGGTCGGGTCGGGTCACTGGTTCTTTCAACTGCTGATAACCCGTCGACGGTCCGTAAGTCAGTCGACAGATCGTCAACTCCACCATCGATTGCAAACAGAATTAGACAAAGTTTCAAGACATACCTGGGATCTACGGACACTATCGATGGTCCGTTGATGGAACGACAACCCGTCGATGGGGTCCTTAGATCTATGCACCCGACCATTTTCTGCAGAATTCTTGGGTTTTGTCCCTGCACATTCAACACCCATTAAGATATTCTTTTTGTGTATTTTTGGACACTTTTAAGACGCGGACTCTAAACTACTCTCTAGCCAGCACACTAAAAAAAATAACACATGAAGATGAGGAAAACAATAATGAAACAAGAGAATGCAATTATTCCTACAAAGAAAAGAAAAACCTATTGTTGGCTAGAGGATACACCATGGGTTTCCTCCCAAGAAGCGCTTGATTTAACGTCGCGGCACGATGCAAGATCCTTGATTACTCAGACTTCATCAAGGTAATATGCCTCATCAAATCATGGACACTCTCCACATGCCCTATGTAGATCTTGATTCTTTGCCCATTGACCATGAACTTTGCACCCTCCTTGTTCTCCAACTCAACCTCGCCATGTGGGAACACTTTAGTGATAAGGAACGGCCCAATCCACTTGGACTTGAATTTGCCCAGAAACAAGCGTAGCGTAGAGTTGACAGAAGCACCAAGTCCCCAATAGCAAATTCTTGCTTTTCAATCTGTTGGTCATGATACTTCTTCATCTTCTCTTTGTAGATAGATGAACTTTCATTTGCTTTTAGGCAAAATTCATCAAGCTCATTCAACCCGTTAAGTCTCTGTTCAACTGCTACATTCCAATCCATCTTCAGTTTCTTTATCGCCCACATGGACTTGTGCTCTAACTCAACCGATAAGTGATAAGCCTTTCCATATACAAGTTGGTATGGAGACATACCTATGGGGGTCTTGTATGCAGTCCGGTAGGTCCAAAGAGCATCATCAAGCCTCCTTGACAAATTCTTTCTACTAGCATTTACCGTTTCAACAGGATTTGCTTGATCTCTCGATTGGACACCTCAACTTACCCACTAGTCTGTGGATGGTACGGAGTGGCCACATTGTGGAGAACCCCATATTTCTCCAATAGACCTTTGAACAATTTATTGCAAAAGTGAGACCCCCCATCACTAATAATAACCCTAGGTGTGCCAAATCTGGAGAAGATATTCTTTTTCAAGAATGCGGTGACACTCTTCCCTTCATTGTTGGAAAGTGCTATGGCTTCCACCCATTTTGACACGTAGTCCACCTGAACAAGTATATATTTCATCCCATGAGAACTCACAAACGGTCTCATAAAATCAATGCCCCACACATCAAACAACTCAGTCACTAGAATGGGATTTAAATGAAGCTCTTGCCTCTTCGAAATTCCTCCATCTCTCTAACACTAACACCAATCACAAAACTTGGCGAACTCATGAGCATCTTGGTGAATGGTTGGCCAATAGTACCGACATTGCAAAATCTTGTGGGTAGTCCAGATACCACTATGATGCCCACCTACAGGTGAGGAGTGGCATGCCTCCAAAACATTTAACATTTCGACTTGCGACACACATCGGCGAATAAGCCCATCGACACAACTCGTGTATAAGTAAGGTTAATCCCAAAAGAACTTTTTACATCTTGCATGAACTTCTTCCTTTGATGAAAGGACAAGTCCGATGAAACTATATCACTGGCCAGATGATTCGCAAAATTGGTGAACCATGGAATAAAGTCATGAGAAGCGGCCAATACATGCTCATCCGGGAAGGTATCATCAATTTCAGCCTTTACACCCAAATCTCGCATAGCTTCATCCTCCAATCTGTACAAGTATCGGCAACTTGATTTTCGGTCCTTTTTCTATCTTTCACCTCAAAATCAAACTCTTGCAATAGTAGCACCCATCTAATCAACCTTGGTTTCGCATCCTTCTTTGATATCAAATACCTCAACATGGAGTGATCAGTATGCATTATGACTCTCGTGCCAAGCAAATAGGAGCGAAATATACTCAAAGCAAATACCACCGCAAGGAGCTCTTGTTCAGTCATAGCGTAGTTCTTTTGTGCTTCATTTGGGTTCTTACTTGCATAATAGATGAGGTGAAGGATTTTATCACTTCTTTCTCCTAATACAACACCAAGATCAACCCCACTAGCATCACACATCACCTCAAATGGCTTGCTCCAATCTGGGAAATAATTATGGGTGCAGACACCAACTTCTCCTTCAATTGTCCAAACGCCTTCAGAAAAGATTCATCAAAATAGAATTAACATTCCTTCTCAAGTAACTTGCACAGAGGATGTGCAATTTTTGAGAAATCCTTAATAAACCTCTGGTAGAAGCCGCATGTCCCAGAAAACTTCTCACACCTTTTACAGAGATGGGTGGAGGAAGTCTCTTTATAACCTCAACTTTTGCTCGACCAACCTCTATCCCCTTCTCCGAGATGTGATGGCCCAATAATATACCTTCTTTCACCATAAAGTGACATTTTTCCCAATTTTAGCACAGGATTGAAATCTTCACAGAGAACCTCAGCCAAGGGACTCAAAGACCGATCAAAGGAATCACCAACAACTGAAAAGTCATCCATAAACACCTCAATAGTGTCCTCCACCATATCAAAGAGTATCGATATCATACTTCTCTGGAAAGTGACCGGTGCATTACATAACCCAAACGACATCCTCTTGAATGCAAATGTCCCATAAGGGCAAGTAAAGGTGGTTTTATCTTGATCCTCCGGTGCAATAGAGATAAAATTATAACCCGAATATCCATCTAGAAAACAATAACATCCTTTTTCTGCGAGTCTATCTAACATCTGGTCCATCAAGGACATAGGAAAATGGTCCTTCGTAGTCCATGCATTCAACTTCCGGTAATCCATACAAACTCTTCATCCGGTCACCGGCCTCATTGGAACAAGCTAATTCTTCTCATTAGGTACTACTGTCATTCCCCCCTTTTTGGGCACACACTGAACAGGGAATACCCAACTACTATCTTCGATTGGATATATGACTCCGGCATCCAACTACTTAATAATCTCCTTCTTCACTACATCTTGCATAGGTGGATTCAACCGTCTTTGGGGCTCAATACTTGGCTTGTGATCGGGCATGAGTTGGATTTTGTGTGAACAAATATTGGGAGGGATCCCAATAATGCCTGAGATATTCCAATCAATGGCTCGTTTGAACCTCTTCAAAACTTCCACCAAACACTCTATTTGTTGCACATTCAAATCCGATGCAATAATTACTGGAAATGTGTCATTTCTTCTTTAGAATACATACCTCAGATGAGGTGGTAGAGCCTTGAGCTCTAATTTTTGTTCCTCCTCAATAGATGGTTTCGCTGGTGGAGACTCAAGATGCTTCATATCTAACTCCAATTTATTTGGTTTGAACCGATATTCGCTTCGTTCTAGTGCCGCAACCAAAGACCCATACTCTTCAATGCCATTACTCTTGAAATTCATGATCACTGCCGCTAGTGCCTCAACACCTAGGCGCTCTTCGATTTGTACCTCAGATGTACTCTTAACCCTATAGCATATAGCCGATAGCGTTTGGAGCTCACCACTCTGCTTCGTGGACCTACAAATGTTTAATGTTGCTTCTTCATTATTTAACCGAAACTTCATCTGCCGTTTCTCCATATCAACCAAGGCGCAACCAGTAGCAAGGAACGACCTCCTAAGAATAATAGGGACCTCAAAGTCCACATCACAGTCAAGAATCACAAAATCGTCCGGAAATATAAACGACTCCACCTTCACAAGCACATCGTAGAGTATCCCAATGGACCTCTTCACTGTTTGATCACCCATCAGTAACCGCATTGCAGTGGGATTTGGGTCACCCAAACCCTATTTCTTATAAATGGAAAGAGACGTGAGATTAATGCTTGCACCTATATAACATAGTGCTCTATCAAAGTGTAATAATCCGATAGTACATGGAATAGTGAAAGCGCCCGGATCTTCCTTCTTCTGCATAAGAGATCTTGTATCAATAGCACTACAATGCTTCATTCGGTCATCATCCTCAAAACTTATCGATCTCTTCTTTGTAACCATATCCTTCATGAACTTGGCATACCCGGACATTTGTTCCAAAGCTTCTATCAAAGGGACATTTAGGGAAAATTGTTTCAACATAGTGATAAAACGCCCGTATTTTCCATCCTAAGTCTTCTTCACCAATCTCTGAGGGAATTGTGGTGGTGGTCTCTGAATGGGGATCACCTTTTGGGGTACCTCTGCTTCTTTCACCGCTTTGTCCACCAATTCACCACTCGGTCCCACTACCTCTTCATCATTTTTCACCTCATCTTCTACTACAGACGACATAGGTGGATCAATGGTTTGCTTACCTCCTCGAGTAGTGACTGCATGCAATGTCCATCATTTTTTGGATTTTCAATAGTATTGCTAGAAAGAGTGCCCGGTTGACGTGGGATCACAGTAGTAGACAATTGGGCCATTTGTAACTCAAGATGCTTGATCGAGACTGCATGTGCATCCACTTTTTCCCCGATATTAGCCAAATCACCCCTCAATTTCTTGGCATTCTCCTAACTAGCATCAAACCTCCTCATCATATTTTGCAACATATCTTCAACTCGCACCATACTACCTCTTCCATCCCTAGGAGCAACTTCCCGATTTTGAGGTGGGACATAGGGCCCACTTCGATCATTTCTGTTACTATAGTTACCCTTGTTGAAGTTGTTGTCGCGGCTGTAGATTCCATCTTGAACATACTGGCCCTCTCTATTGTAATTCCCATAGTTCCGACCTTGATTTCCTTGACCTTGGCGCCAATTCTCCTGATTGGAGCCTTGGGCGTTTGGTCGGAAACACCCCATCTGATCATTCGTTGCATAAGTATCCTCTTCATAATAATAGTCATCCACTGGCGGTGGTGGTTTAGTCAAGTAATTCACCGTATTTATATCTCCGTCCCGCCAGTGACATGTTTCAATACCAACCCAAGCTCAGTTCTCATCTGAGCCATCTCTTCACGAATCGCATCTGTGTCCGGATTGTGTGTAGCTTGCACTGCAAAGGTGTTTCTCCTAGTATCCGACATTCTAGTTCTCTAAGCCTTATTGTTGCTAGAGAACTTCAACAACTTCTCGGCTGATCTCTGCATATGTGCGGTCACCATAAGAACCACCCGCAATTGTATCAAACACTGCTTTATTATTATCATCTTGTCCCCGATAGAAGTACTCTTTCAACGACTTATCATCAATGCGGTGGTTTGGGACACCTCTCACGAACGCAGTAAAACAGTCCCAAGATCTACTCACCCACTACCCAGGTAGTCTCACAAAGTTATTCACTCTATCTTTGTGGTTGAGCTTTTTGGACACCGGATAGTACCGTGCTAGGAACACATCCCTAAACTGATCTCAAGTATAGATAGAATTATAGGGCAACTTAGTAAACCATATCGCGGCCTCTCCCGTCAGTGATAGAGGGAAGACTCTCAACCCGATTATGTTCATATCTAAGTTTGGCCTCCCTACACAACTCTTGCACACCGACCTCAGTTTGGCGATGTACACATGTGGATCCTCAGATGGTAGCCCTGAAAAACAAACCCCTTATGATGAGCATCTATATCAAGCTAGTAGTTACCACGAATGTGTGACCCTGCGGTAGAGGAGGTAGAAAAAGAGGTATGTGATATTAATGTTGCCCATATTTAACTCTCGAGGGCGTGGGATGGTAGGTTGCCTCCTCAAAGCATCATCAACTGGGTTTTCCGCAACCACTTGGTTGTGAACATTAACCGGTGGATGAGGTTGACGATTGATCCCATCACTTAGATTAGCTGGGTTCAATTAATTATTCATTATTTGGAATGTCCGGTTAAGTTCAGGATCGAATGGAAATGTTGGTTCTCCTCGGTTCCGTGTACTTGGTATACACTAGAGCTAGACATGAGATAAACAAAAACAAAAGAAAAAAGTAAACTTGGCAAATTGTTGACTAAAATTCGGTAATTTTATTAAAGTTAATCTAAAAGCCACTTTCCCCGGCAGCGGCGCCAAAATTTGAAAGGCTCAAATTACACCTCCGTAAAGAAGTATAAGCGGCCGTATCAAGTAAAGAACTCAACTAGTAGGTTGGGGTCGATCCCACGAGGAAAACAGTTTAGACTTAACTTCAATAAACGATAACTTCTATTTAGTCAAGTCCTTTCTGAAAACAGATAATTAAAAGGGGGCGTTTTGTGAAACAAAAGTCTTGTAATATTTCTAAGTAAAATTAGTAACAGTAGTAAATCTTTGGTGTTTATCAAGTTGTAAGAGAAACTAGGGTGTAAGTGTTTCCATAGATTCATAACGCTGTATTCCTACCTATAACAATTCTTCCCTAGTATTTTGCATGCAATTTCATAAGTTAGGTATCTCTAAATCCTTGGTTCGTCATTTAGAGAATTTCACCCCGTACCTTGGTCTGGCTACGTGTGTCTAAGTTACTAACTCTTACCTTTACTTCATATTAAGCATCATATTCGATGTATGACTTAGTTATTACTTCGCACCAATCAAAACTAGTATATTAGATAGTATCCTACTAAATCTATATTGATATTTTTTTTCTTATTAACTACCCCCTTGGTCCGACAAATAGAAATAAGGCGAGTTCTAACGTGTGCACTCGTTAAAAAGACTTCTAAACGAAAGAGTTATCAATGCATGCAATAACCTATTTGAGAATTGTTATTAATCTAGGCTTACTTTGTTAATCACCCATGGTTCCCACAACTCTAGTTGTGGATTTAGTTACCCATGCATAGAAGAACACAATTCATAGTTGGTAAACAATAAATCATGAACTTACTTTGACAAATTCAAAGAAAATCCAGAAATATATCTTGAAAACCAAATCCGGAAATTTGAATTAATGCCCAAGTTGCAAAAACAAATCTCCAAGAACAAAACTAAGAAAATAGTAATAGAATCCAACCACAAAAATGAGGTTTTACACCCTATTTATAAAAAACATTGTCCTAAAATAAAAGGAATTCAAATGAGGAAAGTTGTCCAAAAATGCGGATTCAATTGACAACCCACACAGACGATCCGTCAATGAAACGATGGACCATCGACTTCCTCCATAAGTCCATACTTAGAATCTTTTTTTAGCCTTCAACTAGCATCTTCTCTGATCCAATCGACGATTCAACAGTACAGTCTATCGATGGACCATAGGTCCATCGATGCCTTCCGTCGTTCCATGTGCTATAATCAGGCCTCAGTCAATTCACACTGGCACGACGCGCCACCTTTTAGCCTAACTCGGTGTTTTTCGTCTAGTTTTTGTAGTTTAGTTCTTTTAAGTTCGTCCAAGGTACATTAACATCTTCCAATATTCTAATTACTCCAAATGATTTCTAAAAACATAGAAATCATCAAAAAAAAAAAAAACTTAAATCATAACCTTGAATCCATAACTCAATTCAATGAAAGTTTGGATCAAAGTCAAGTCTAAAGCTAAGTAAGTTAAAGTGAAGTTCTTAATGGTTTTCAAGAGTCTAAATTAAACATTTTTATTTTATTTTTTATGACTCAAGTTTTAAGCTAAGTAAAGAATAAGTGAAAGTTCTTTCCTTGAAAGTTATATGGGGACTAAGTATTCCCAAGGAGACTTAAATTGTTTTAACATTTAAACTAGTCAGGAAATGTTGATTTCCAAGGAGCCTTAGGGCATGTTTTTCAGAAAAGAACTATAGCTTTCTAAAAGAAGCAATCAGGGAAACTATGATTTATAAGATAGCCTTGATCTAAGTATTTTCAGCACCAATCTCAAAACCACAGAATTAGTATGTTTGAAAAACATAAGAGACTTTATATTTTTGGGAGTAGTATTGAGCACTTATGTGGGGATGCGAGTTCATATTAACTCAAGTATCCATGAAAATCATGGAGCCATCATGGGTAGAAAAGGGTCATAGTTTTTAGATGAACCCTTTTCACACTATACTAGTGGATCTATTAGGCAGTTCAGGTCCTACACCCTAGCAAGGTTAGGATGTGCGGGCAACATGGGCCGAGTAACACTATATCACCACTATATCTCTTTAGTGATAGTTTTCTGTTAGAGAATCTCCCACAAAAGTTATTGTATTTTCATATACTTCAGTTATTTATATTTTTACATACATCTGAGATTTATTATATCGATATATACATTCAGATTTTTCAGCATGTTTTGAGTCAGCTTTTCTTTATATTGTGCTTACTTTTAAATTGCATTATAGTGAAATGAGTATTTATTTATAAGTTGAACAGAGCCAAGGTAAGTGTCCCATCTTACTCTTTCAAGATTAAGTGTTGTTTTAGCATTAAAACTCACATAATCGTACATGCAATGTACTGATGCCAGTTGGCCTGCATTGTCTTATGATGTAGATATAGGTAACCAGGATCAACACGCAGCACTTTGTTGATCCAGTTTGAGCATCTAATTCAGTGGTGAGCCTTCTTTCATTAGGAGGACTCCTTTATTGCTTTCCGTATTTCCTTTATAAAATGTTGTGAGGTTTGTCTCAACATTCATATTAGTACTAGTACAGGCTTCATAGACAGATAGATGATCAGACAATCTAGTTATAGTCTCTTTTTATCTTACATATCATATGTTTTAACATTGAGACTTAAGTGTCATTTAGGATAACATAGTATTTAAAGTATTTCTTATGAGAATATTTCCAGCTTTATGATTTAGTTAAGTTAGGTGTTCTGGTGAGTTGACTAATCCAGGCCAAGGGTTCGCTTAAGGACAACAATGGTCAATGGGTGCCGGCCACGTCTAGGGTGCAGGCTTCGGGCGTGAGACACTTGGTATCAGAGCCACGTTTCAAAAATCCTAGTAAGTCTATTAAGCCGTGTCTGTAGAGTCTTAGTTATCGGTGTGAAGCGCGCCACATCTATGATTAAGAGGCTACAACATTTTGGAATTTCTCACTTGTTTCATATCTTTTTCATGCGTTAGTGTTTTCTCTAAAAGTCTCTCTCTAATTTGTGCTAGCGCGTGTTTCAGATAACTATGCCTCCACAAAGAGCAGCACGAGGTCGTCCAGCCAGAAGGAATGTCGAAGAGCTAGAGGTACCTAATGCACCGAATGTGCAACCTCACGGATAAGTCAATAATACTAAGTTCCGTGAGTCTATCCGGATGTTGAGTCAAGCTGTGAACAACCAAGTCGGGCAACAAAGAGGAGCTCAACAAGAATGGGGTGACACTTCGAGGATTCGGGAATTCTTGAGGATGAATCCCCCAAGCTTCACTAGTTTGAGCACGACTGAGAATCCGGAAAACATTGTAGAAGAGTTGAAGAAGGTGTTTGATGTGATGCATGTGATTGATACTAAGAGGGTTGAACTAGCTGCATATCAAATCAAGAATGTGGCTAGGACTTGGTTCAATTAGTGGAAGGAGGGCAGAGGTGAAGATGCCCCTCCTACGAGTTTGTCTTGTTTTGAAGAAGCTTTCTTGGGGTGTTTCTTTCCCCAGGAACTGAAGGAAGCAAAGGTGCGGGAGTTCCTTACTCTAAAACGCGACTCTATGAGCGTTCATGAGTACGGGTTAAAGTTCACCCAACTATCTTATTATACTATGGAGATGGTTAAGGATATGAGGAGCAGAATGAGCTTATTTGTTGCTGGTTTGGGTCGTGCTTCAAGAAAATAAGGTAGGGCTGCAATGTTGATTGGGAAATGAACATTTCAAGGTTGATCTATGTGCACCAGGTAGAGGAAGAAAAGCTGAGGGACAGAGAGGAGGACCATAACAAGAAATCAAAGACTGGGAATGAGTCTGGTAAACAGAAGGGTGGGTCAAGTCGACCACAAATTTCAAAAATAGAGGGGGGGGCATGCAACATCATCTGCTAGTGCACGTGCGCCCTGAAACAAAGTTGAGTATAATATCCAGAATTCGCAGAACTTGAATGCTAGACCAGCCCAGTCGCATGGTAGTGTGGCGCAGGGAATTAGTAAGCTTCCTGCCTGCACCAAGTGCGGTAGAAATCACTCTGGCATTTGTCGTGCAGGCTCTACGGGTTGTTTCAAGTGCGTTCAGATCGGTCATTTCAAGAGATATTGTCAAAAGAGTAAGCAAGGTTGTGCTAATGGGGGCAATAGAGCTCAATCTTCATAAGTTGTTCCACCAGACAGGGCTGCACCTAGGGGAGCTACTTCTGATGTTGGCGGAGGAACAAATAACTTGTATGCTCTCAATAATCGCCAAGAATAGGAGAATTCGCCAAATGTTGTCACTGGTATGAATCAAATCTTTGACTATACTATTTACGCTTTGTTAGACCCACAAGTAAGTTTATCTTTTTTAACTCCCTATATTGCTATGAACATTAAAATTATTCCTGAGAAACTTAGCGAACCATTCAGTGTTTCCACACTTATGGGTGAATGCATTCTAGCAAAGAGAGTCTATCGTGATTGTCCTATTTTCGTCAGTCAGAAGAGTACCATGACTGATTTAATAGAGCCTAGACATGGTAGATTTTGATGTCATTCTAGGTATGGACTTGCTCGATGCGTGTTATGCATCAATATAATGCAGAACTCGAGTTGTCAAGTTCTAGATTCCTAAAGAGCCATTAATAGAGTGGAGTAGTAGTTCATCAGTGCCTAAGGGTTGTTTTATTTCGTACCTTAGGCAAGAAAGTTAGTTTCAAGAGGGTGTATCTATCACTTATTTCGAGTTAGTGATTCAACTGTTGAGGTACCTTCCCTTCAGTCAGTTCCTTTAGTAAAAGAGTTCCCAGAAGTTTTCTTGATGATCTACCTAGAGTCCCTTCTGAGAGAGAAATAGACTTCAACATAAACATCATTCTAGATACTCATCCTATTTATATTGCGCCATATAGAATGGAACCTGCAGAATTAAATGTTCTGAAAGAACAATTGAATGATTTGTTAGACAAAGGCTTTCTCCCACCAAGTGTCTCACCTTGGGGCGCTCCGGTCTTGTTTGTGAGAAAGAAGGATGGTTACCTTAGGATGTGTATAGAGTACTGCCAATTTAATAAGGTGACCATCAAGAATAAGTATCCTCTTCCAAGGATAGATGATCTTTCAGACCAGCTTCAAGGTGATTCCTACTTCTCAAAATTTGATCTCAGATCAGGCTACCATCAGTTGAAAGTTAGGGAATATGACATTCCGAAGACAGCTTTTAGAACCAGATATGGGCATTAAGTTTTTTGTTATGTAAATTAGTTTGACAAATGCACATGCAGCATTCATGGATCTTATGAACAGAGTCATCAAACCTTATTTATATCTATTTGTCATTATATTCATTGATGACATACTGATTTATTCAAGGAATGAAGAAGATCATTCTAGTCACCTCAAGATAACTCTGCAGACTTTGAGAGATAAGGAGTTATATGCCAAGTTCTCCAAATGTGAGTTTTGGGTTAAGTCTGTGGGATTATTGGGCAACATTGTTCCGACGATGGATCAGAGTTGATACACAAAAGAAATTAGCAGTTCAGAATTTACCTAGACCCACATATCCAATAGATATATGGTGTTTCCTGTGTTTAGCTGGCTATTATAGGAGATTTGTTGAAGGGTTTTCATCTATATCTTCTCCTTTGACCAAGGTAACTCAAAAGATAGTCAAGTTTCAATGGTCTGAAGCTTTTGAGAAAAGCGTTCAAGAATTGAAAAAAAGATTGACTACTGCTCCGATTTTGACCTTACTAGAGAGTACTTAAGGTTATGTGGTGTACTGTGATGCTTCGAGAGTTTGTTTGGGCTGTGAGTTGATGTACAATGACAAGGTTATAGCTTATGACTCCAGACAATTAAAGGTTCATGAGAAGAATTATCCAACTCAGGACTTAGAAATGGCTACAGTAGTTTTTGCTTTGAAGATATGACATCACTACTTGTATGGTGGTAATGTTGGCATATTAACTGATCACAAGAGCCTCCACTATGTATTCAATTAGAAGCAGCTAAACCTCAGACTGAGAAGGTGGTTAGAATTATTCAAGGATTATGACATGAGTATTGTTTATCACCCAGGTAAATCTAATGTAGTTGATGATTCCTTAAACAGGTTATCCATGTGGAATACCGCCCAAGTTGAAGAAGAAAAGAGGGAGTTAGCAAAAGACGTGCACAAACTTGCACATCTTGGAGTCAGACTTATGGATTCCACATAAGGAGGAATATTGGTGACCAATGTGTATGAGTCATTTGTAGTGTCAGAGGTGAAGGAGAATCAAGACCAAGACGCCATTTCGCTTCACTTGAAGGCAAATGTTCATAAGCAAATAGTATTAGCTTTTGAATAAGGGGGAGATGGTGTGCTAAAGTATCCAGGTAGGTTGTGAGTACCTAGGGTTGATGGACTCCAATAAAGTATCATGGAGGAAGCTCATAGTTCCAGATACTCTATTCATCGAGGTTCCAAGAAGATGTACCACAATTTGTGAGAGGTTTATTGGTGGGAAAGTATGAAGAAAGGCATTGCTGAATTTGTTGCCAAGTGCCAAAATTTCAAACAAGTGAAAGTAGAACACAAAAGGTATGAAGGTTTGGCACAGACTATAGAACTTACGGAATGGAAGGGGGAGACGATTAATATGGACTTCATCACAGGCTTGCCAAGATCTCGCATGTAACATGATTCTATTTGGGTAATTGTCGATAAATGACAAAATAAGACCACTTTTTAACGGTAAAGAATACCTATTCAGCCAAGGATTATGCTAAATTATACCTTCAAGATGTGGTAAGACTTGATGAAGTTCTGGTTTCCATTATTTCAGATAGAAGTGCACAATTTACTACACAATTCTGGAAATCTTTCCAGAAAGGTTTGGGTTTAAACGTGAATTTAAGCACTGTGTTTCATCCTCAGACAGATGGACAAGTAGAGCGTACTATACAGACTTTGGAAGACACGTTGAGAGAATGTGTGATTGATTTCAAAGGGAGTTGGAATGATCACATACCTCTCATTAAATTCGCTTACCACAATAGCTACCATTTGAGCATCCAAATGGCTTCATATGAAGCTCTTTTATGGGAGAAGATGCCGATCTCCTATTAAGTGGTTTGAAGTTGGTTAAGCAGGGTTAATAAGAAAAGACCTAGTTCACCAATTTATAGAGAAGGTAAAAGTGATTCAAGAGAGATTGAAAATAGCACAGAGTCGCCAAAAGTCCGACACAGATGTTAGGAGATTGCCGTTAGAGTTTAAGGTGGATGATTGGGTGTATTTGAAAGTTTCACCCATTAAGGGTGTTGTGAGATTTGGTAAGAAGGGGAAACTTAGTTCCCGGCATATTGGTCATTACAGAATCTCCAGGAAAGTTGGCAATGTAGCTTATGACTTAGAGCTACCCCAACAGTTAGCGGCGGTTCATCCGGTATTCCATATTTTTGTGTAGAAGAAGTGCTTGGGTAATCCTTCTTTGATTATACCAACTGAGATCGTTGGAATCAAGGATAGCTTATCCTATGAAGATATTTTTGTTCAAATTTAGACCGTAAAGTTCCCAAGTTGAGAACTAAGGAAGTTGCATCAGTCAAGGTCCTTTGGAGGAACAAATTTGTTGAAGAAGCGAATTGGGAAACTGAGGAGGATATGAAGAAGAGATATACAGATCTCTTCTAACCCGGAGAGAATGCAGATCAAAGTACTAAATTCTGTTCTTAGCAATTTATAAGACTACGTGTAAGCATGTTATTACTTGCTTTTGGTTGTTGAATAATCAAATGATATTACTACCCTTAGCTTAGTGAAAGAATTCTAATTCGAGGACGAATGTTCCCAATGGGGAGATATTGTAACATCTCGTAAACCAAAATATCTAGGATTAAACAAAGAAACTAAGAATATTTATTTTTGGAAAGAATAGGGGAAACCTGGAAATTATCATATGTTTAAAAAGTAAGTTTTGGTCATTTTAAAACATCCATAACTACTAGCTCAGGAGGATTTAGGGGCAGTTCTTTATATGGATGGAAATACCTTGGTAATATCTTTCTAACGACACTGAGTTTGCTCATTTTTGATGTCGTATGAGGGACATATGTCTTTCGGAAGTTGGGTTGTTCGACTAAGGAAAATCCAATCCGGATTTTAGTAAGGGTAAAGTAGTTTTTTCACCAAATTATTTCCTAATTTGTATTAAGGGTTTAATTGGGGTAAAACCAAGTTTTAGTTTAGATTATAAAAGTACTTTTCACGCTTAGGTTTAGGAGAAAAGAGAAGAGAAGAAGGAGAAGGGAGAAAGATCAACATTTCACCAAGAACGACAAGAGATTCTAGTGGAATTCATGGGGGGTGATCCCTTATCAGGTATATGGGATCTTTCGTGTTGGGATAATTCACCCACACACCAATGATTTACATTTCAGCGAATTGATGAATTGATTTCATGTTAGAAATTATGTTCTTGAAGGAAAGTTTTGATTTCTTGTCGATTGGATTGTTGGCTGTCATTGTTGGTTAGATTCTTGTTTCTCTGAGTTATTTTGAGTTGAATTCAGTAGTTATTGATAGTACTAATAGTCCTAATCATTTTTTGAAAGAACTAGGAAAGTTTGGAGGGTTTGGAGATAAAAAACGTGTTGAAACATTCTTCAGACGTACTTAGTGTAAGACCCTAAAAATTACTTAGGTGAAGCTAGAGCCTAACGTGGTTGTCATGGTGGTATTAGGTCATAATATAGTCTATAAAGTGTGGTTGAGGCAGCATCTAAGAGTTTAGGTGCATTGGAAGTCAAACGTGAAGGGTCGACCAAGACGTTCGACGACTAAGTCACCTAACTTTTTCAGTAGGTTGGGTGGTCTCTGAACAAACCAACGAACCCCATCGATGAGACGTGGTTGACACCACGGTCCATCGGTGCCTCCGTCAATAGGGAAGGATGTCCATAAGATTGGAGGTTCAAGGGTGCAAACGATGGGACCCCATCTACGGGGCGTGGGTGAGACCATGGACCATCGATTGTCACGTCGATGGGTCAGTGAGTTTGCTGCCAGCTTCTGTTAAGTTGAAGGGGTGAAGTTGTAAATTCACCCCAAGCCCCTATAAGTCTATAGACGTTGGTATTGAGTGTTTATGGGTATTTTAATTGTGTGTAAGTCATTAAACACTCTATTAAACCCTAAAACTGAGATCAAAACATATTCTCTCCAAAAGTTCTTCCAAAAACCTCCATGAGAGTTCAAGGTGAAGATGAATCTTGAAGATGGATCTTCAATGGAGTTTCTTCTTCAATTAGCATTGGATTCTTCAAATAAGGTATGTGAGTTCTTCATCTAAGGTTTGTTATCACCTTAGAGCCAATTTCAAAGATGTTTTCAAAGGATTTCAAAAAGATGAAAAAGTCAAATTTCTACTCTAAATCTTGGGTTCTTGCATGAAAGGTTTTCAAACATTAAGAGATGATGTTATTGATGTTTAATTGATGTTTTCTAATGAAATTCTTCACGAACCCTTGATCTTCTCAATTCTCTTAATTTTCACTAATGTATGGGTGAATTAATTATGATTTGAGATTAATGATTTCATGTGTAGATTGTTATGGGCTTTTGAATGATGTATAGATCATGTATGTATGGTGTATAGGCTGTGTCAATTTGATCAATTGAGTATTGTATATTCTTAGATCTTTTGGCTATTAAGCCTATTGAATTGATATGAACCTAATGCTTATAGATTCTAGTGTAGTTTTCTATGGGCTTTCTAATGATGTAAGGATTGTATTCAATTGATATGTACTTGGTCTTAGATTGACAATTCTATATTTAATTTACTTAGATTCATTGAGTATTATGATTTACGATTTGGATTGATGTTCATGGCCATGGGTAAGGGCCTTATGGTATTTATTTGGATGATTTAGCTTGGGATTGAAGTGGTGAGTCCAAGTGGGTGGTATGCTGCCCTAACTCTTTTATTATTATGTATAGATATTGTAGTTTAGCTCTTGGTTTATGTGTGATTGGTATGGTCCACTTATGGTGGCGGTGTTATGTGTATTAATGTGTCCTTGTCGGTGTTATTTTAAGTATTATGATGATCATGGCCTTGTCGGCACTACTTGAAGTTATATGGCTATTTGTGTAGTTGATTATGTGAATTATGATTATATCTACTTATATGTGAAGTAATGTGGAAGTATGTGATCTCGTATTGAAGTTATTAGGTGAACATGTTATACTATGACTATATGCTAATATGTGTAGTCTTAGAGTTGATACATGGTTGTCCCTAACTTGGCTTTAGGAGTCTATAATGATTATATTGATAATGTTAAGGTCATGAATAGGTTGGCTAAATAATGTTAAGGGTCATTTCTAAGTGTCTAAAGAAAGATAGGCTATATGTGTTAAATGGAAGTATGTTGTGTCTTGTTTAGGTCGACTTGTGTCCCTTACTTGATGTTTATTTGAATATGTGATGTATTGACTTAGAAACCTAAAAGGGTCTTTGTATTGAATAAATCAATATAGGTGAGACATTGAATGATGATACGAAGGTCCTTTATGTGGAACCTTGAACCAAGTGGTAAGGTTATGAAACGTGAAGTCATAAGCCGTAATGGTATCCTTCATGAAATGAATGATGGACTTAAGGTTGATTGGCTGGAACGACATCATATCATACCTTAGGAAAGTCATGATGAGATTCTTGTCGCCATAGTGAGATAGCCCTAGCGGACCTTGCTTTGGTAGGGTAAATGTAAGTGGTTCATGAACATGATATGGGACCCATTTGTATGAACCTTAATGTGAATTAATCTATGAGAACTAAGGCTAGCACCGAGTGAGTATGGCAAGGGGAAAGTAGCTCTACTTAAGAATGAGATTAGAGTACAAAGTATGCCCTTCATATACCTTAACCATGTGCCTACATGGGATGTGTCTAAGTTCTACCATTGTCAAGTAGAACACCTCATCGGAGTAGGATAGAACTCCGGATTCCATGCTCTGCTACCATGGTCTATGTCGGTTATTGCCTATTCTCATCATATGGGATACCCATTAGCATTAGAGAAGTTCTATCAAGTTTAGGTGGTGGTATGGGACGCTATCTAGACATTGCACAATAGGCTTTGAAGATGTTAGTTAGAGTCCCTAGGTCTTCTCCAAGACCATTACATGAGCGTCCTTATGTGATGAATGTCTCTTAAATGAACTAAGTAATTAAATGGTTTAAGTTAGAGAAAGCATGTTAAATGAATAAGTTCCTTTCTAGTGTAATTAAGGGTTGTCTAGTTAAGGTGTGAACGGGGCAAGGGAATGGTCACTTTATCTCTTACTTAGATGAGTCTTAATAAAGATTCTAGTTAGTGAATATGTTCGACTATGTGGACATGATCCTTACCTAGGTAAGTCTTAAGGAATACTTAGGTAATCTTGAAGAGGTCAATCATGGACATTCTCTTTTAGAGTTACTTGAGTAAGCCTTTTGATAGCCTTGGTAGGGGAGATTGTCATATTATGTATGTTTTGTATATTGATGTATTGTAGGTGTGTATGTGTCTCATTATGAGTAATCTTAAGGATCGTTCAGGAACATCTAGAGAGGGTGTATGGGCGGTCTCTCTTTGTGTGACTTAAGTGAATCTTAGGATAGCTTTAGTGAGAAGACTACATGCCAAAAGTTGTTTAACGTGAGGGCTAAGCACTTCACTGTAACAGTGAAGAAAGGTC
Source organism: Solanum sitiens (assembly GCA_016801875.1). NCBI lineage: Eukaryota > Viridiplantae > Streptophyta > Magnoliopsida > Solanales > Solanaceae > Solanum > Solanum sitiens. Next base: position 485,924 of record JABWTJ010000035.1, on the reverse strand, counting down.
ACTTACAGTGAAGTTGTTCACTGTAAAGTAGACTTTAAAAATATGATAATTGCTTAAATGATTTTCTTATGTATTTCTAATGTGATAAATGTTGTTCTTATGTTTATACTAAGATGTTTTAACCAAAATTCATGAAAAGCATGCTATTAACTAAATGTCCCTTTTTTATGGTTTTTGCATGGCTTCCATACTTAGTACATCTAATGTGCTAACCCCTTCTTTTCCCTTTTTTACTAAAGTGTAGGGTATTGGAAGTCTTGATGTACCATGGATGACGGATTGGTTTCTAAGAGTTGAAGATGAAGTATTGGTGAGTCCTCATCGATTCGAGGACAATATCCACACGTTCCTTATTGTCTTAAGTCGTTATGTTTATGTCTTGTATGAGATTTGTCCCAAGTGTTGTATACTCTAAAGTTTCAATGGTTCAAGGGGTTGTTGTAAAGGTTTAAATGTTTTAATGAAAGTCTTCCGCTGTATTGTTTATAAAAGAGTTCTTCGTGTATGAAAAAAGTTTTAAATTCTTACTCATTTTAGTATGTTATTATGCAATGAATGATACGAGAGGCTTAGATGAGACTTCTTGAAGTCTCATTTTCCGTCTGACGATCTCAAGGATACTCTATATTCTAGGGTGTAGTTGTGGGTCGTGACACCTGGGTAGGGGCAGGCGCGGCGCGCGTGCACATCACAATAAATTGGCCTCAGTCAACAAGGGCATGGCGCGGTGCGCCACTTGTGCTCCAGAACCAGGCCTTAGTCAACTGAGGCTGGTGCGGCGCACCACTAGTATGCCCAACCCGACAATTTTCGTCCAATTTTCGTAGTTTAGTTCTTTTAAGTCCCCCCTCCAAGGTACATTAACACCTTCCAGTGATTCTAATTACTCCAAATGATTTCTAGACACCTAAAAATCATCACAAAAAAAAAACTCTAATCATAACCTTGAATCCATAATCAATTAAAGAAAGTTAGGATCAAAGCCACGGAAGTTACGAAATCAAGTTTAAAGTGAAGAAGTAAGTTAAAGCAAAGTTCTTAAAGGTTTTCAAAAATCTTAATTAAGCGTTTTTAATGTTGTTTTTAAGACTCAAGTTTCAAGCTAAGTAAAGAGTAAGTGAAAGTTATTTCCTTCAAATGTATATGGGGACTAAGTATTCCCAAAGAGACTTAAAATATTTTAACATTTAACTAGTCATGAAACTTTGATTTCCAAGGAGCCGTGGGGAAAGTTTTTAAGAAAAGAACTATAGCTTTTTAAAAGAAGCAAGCAGGGAAACTATGATTTCCAAGATAACCTTGAGCTAAGTATTTTGAGCACTAATGTCAAACCACATAATTAGTATGTTTTAAAAACATAAGAGCCAGTATATTTTTGATTGAGCACCGATGTGGTGATGCGAGTTTATATTAATTCAAATCTCCATGAAAACTATGTTGCCATCATGGGTAGAAAAAGGTCATAGATATTAGATAAACGAATTTCACACTATACTAGTGGATCCATTAGGCAGTTCAGGTCCTATATCCGGGCAGCGTGGGCCGAGTAACTCTCTATCATCACTATTGATCTTTAGTCATGGTTGTCGGTTAGAGAAGTTTCCACAAAAGTTATCGTATTTTCTTAGACATCAGTTATTTGTATTTTTACATACGTCTTAGAGATTTATTGTATCCATATATACATTCAGAGTTTTCAGTCAGCTTTTCTTTATATTGTGTTTACTTTTAAAATTCATTATATTGAAATAACTAGTTATTTAAGAGTTGAACAGAGCCAAGGTAAGTGTTCGTTCTTACTCTTGCAAGATTAAGTGTTGTTTTAGCATTCTAACTCGCATAATCATACATTGAATGTACTGATGCCAGTTGGCCTACATAGTCTTATGATGCAGATACAGGTAACAAGAATCAGCACGCCAGCGCTTCGTTGATCCAGTTTGAGCATCCAGAGTCAGTGGTGAGCCTCCTTGCATACTGAGGACTCCTTCATTGCTTTCCGTATTTTCTTTATAGAATGTTGTGGGGTTTGTCCCAGCATTCATCTTAGTACTAGTATATGATTCATAGACAGGTAGATGACCAGACAATCCAATTTTAGTCTCTTTTTATCTTACATGTAAGATTTTTAACATTACAAACTTAAGTGTCATTTTGGCCAAGATAGTAATTTAAATTATTTCTCATGAGAATGTTTCAAGGTTTATGATTGAGTTAAGTTAAGTCTTCCGCTGATTTAAGTAAGCCAGTCAAAGGCTTTGCTCAAGGCAAGCAATGATCGATAGGTGTCGGTCACGTCCAGGGTGTAGGCTCCGTGCGTGACAATGGGGGACTTGTCATCTTTGAACACAAATATTTTGATCTCTACTTTGATGAATTAGATGAAATGAATGAAAATATTGACAAAGATCTTTTGGCAAGCAATCCTTGTTCTAATGAGCTAATATTGTCATCGTAGTTCAGCAAGGTCAGTTATCAGTCCAAAATGTCTCCAAGTATTTCTACGTTAATTTTGAATAGAGCTCCTTCTTTTGTACCTATCAACTTGATTGTTCGATGGGGGTCATGATTTTATTAATTTACCAGATTAATTTGATTCATTCCTCTTATATTCAGTCATATACTTTTAGTTTAGAACGTGAGGTAAAATATTAGTTCCTTTTATTTGTCTAAAATATACGGTGTTACAAGGATGGGAAATCAATACTGGTTTAGTTTGTAAGCCCTCAAAATAAATGTACTTACCTTTATTCTTCCTCGTTCTACTATTTAGGTGATTTCCCGTTTGATGTTGTAAGAAGAAGACATCTCATTACTGTTGCTGGAATGCAGATGGTTGACAATAAGATCTTGTATTTCAAAACTTTCCATCCGCTAGACAACTTTAAAGGTTGACTCGTAATTTGAAAATCTAATGATATTTCCTGATACACCGGTATGTTTTCAATTGGCAATATCTTTATGTCAGATTTATATTGATCCCTTACAGCCTTAACGACTTCTATTTCATTACTATGGTGGTTAAGCGTCCCACCTAACCCGATTAGTCCTTGTTTTTTATTTTTAGTACCATGCTTATTTTTAGCGCAAAAACATTGATTTTCTGGTAGACAAGTACCTCTCATTTGAACAAAACATTTTCAAAATTTCCTTATAAAATTTGAAGATTGTCATTGTTATGCCATTTTGTAGTCGTACGCGTAGTTTTGACGCAATAAAGCTCCATTAGTTCTTGAAGTTCTTACTTGAGCATGTGATAAATTTGGAAAAACGTGTTATAGTACCAGAGCATAAAGACTGCAATGGTTGTTCTACGAATATCTCAAATCAAATGAAACATTTGTTAGCTTTTCCAATAAGTGCAATTATTTCCTTCTAACCTATTAGTCAAAATGCTTTCTATTCCTAGTTTGTCGCTATTATTTTTTTGACTTTTTTTTTTTTTTAATGAGGATAACTTGATGTGAAAAATAAATTATGTTCCAGCCATTAACTAGAACAAAAAACAGTTGATTGTCCCATAACTTATGGTTTGTGCTCGTAAAAAGGAGAGATAGTTTGCATTTACCTCAACAAGGATGGAATCAACCTTCGAGATTTACCTATTACCACACATCAATATAAGGCATTACAAATCTGTGGGACCAACAAAGAATGTGCTCTAGTTAATGGTATTGCTTCTCTCTTAGGAAGATGTCTCTTTATCTAGCTATGGGTATAGAAAGATCTTTGGTAGGAGTGTTACCCCCAAATGGGCTCCAACTGAGGCAACTAATCATTTAGGCTCCAATGTGGACAACAAACACCCTTAAAAATAAAAAGCAATTTTTTTATGAAATTAAGTTATGTCGTTCAAGGCAGGTGCTTGAAGTATTGAGATGCAAATTAGCAAAAGATGATTAATCCTAATAGTAACATATTTATGTATCATCATCTATTACATTTAGTGTGCGGAACATTATACTTAGAGCTAGATAGAAAGGCTACAACATATGATAGTCTTTTTTAATTTATATGCTAAGCTTGAGGCTGGGGAAACAACACCACAAACTTCTTGTTCGAAGGTGCACCTGTAGTTCGACTACCTGAGAAGTGGAAGGAGTCGATATCTAACAAAATAACAACGTAACAGTTATAATAATTGTTGCTAAACGAACCAGAATGAAACAAATGGCTTTACAACATAAATGTTATGAAAATCAATATCTAAAATGATGGATGTGTTAGTTGCGTATTACACCATTGGTGATACTGAAATGCAACAAAAGAAGTGTTTATTTTTAGAAATTAAACCTAGCTCTAGCAGAAGATGATACATGAGTCGACTATCACAAAGAAGGATAAGTAACTTATATCTTAATTCATTATCATTGTCCATTTGTTGTATAATTGATTAAATCACATCTCTTTATCTTTTACTGTTGTAAATAGTTGTTACTATGTATTTTATAGTGAGAAACACTTACACACGTTCGAAACTAGGATAAGTTCAGCAACAGTGTAGTAGTTATCTTCTCCACAATTTTGAAATTTTTGTTACAAGGTAGACAATAGAAATAGGAAAGCTGAAAGCATATGATTGGTTGTCTTCTCTTAGCTTTGATTATAAATTCTTGAACAGTGCATGATAAGAAATACAATAAATACTTTCCACCGTAAGTATTTTTCTTCAAGAAGACAAAAGCTTTGGAAAAGTTCATAGAAATGCTAATCAAATTCTTATAACATAAAATCACTGAGATAATAAAAAAATAGACTCCATAAGAATAAGAATAACAGTTATAGAAGTCAGAAAAATAAGAACATTACTAGTAAATTTGAAAGATTCAAAGGGTTTGTCGGTCAATTTCGGAAGTACGAGCAATTACAAAGCAGAAAAGTCAAGAAAAATATCTGTAGAAGAACATTTTTATTGATGTCTTCAGATTTCATTTATAAGAATAGAATAAAAAACATAATGGAGAAAGTAGTAAACCCACGACTAGGAGATTCCTAACTGACTAAATTACTACTAAATAATAGGAATAGATGGCTAACAATAAATTGACTAAGCCTTATCGAATATAAAACAATAAAAGTAAAATTAATTGCAGTTGAAAAAGAAAATTCTTAACACTCCTCCTTGCTTTGGAATAATGAAACTCTAGTTTTGTTTCTGAGATGCTGAAACTTGTTGAATGATAAAGGCTTAGTGAATATATCAGCCAATTGTTCTTCTGACTTGAAGTAGATAAGAGTTATATCTACATGTTTTCGCACTTCTCTCAACAACAAAAAAACTTGATTTTGAAGTGTTGTTGTTCCATGAAGGACAAGATTATGAGATATAGCTAATGTTGCTTCATTAATGTCCACGAACATCTTGATGCTTCTAGTTGGTTCCATATGCAAATCAACCATAATTTACTTTAGACACAATGCTTGATTTAGCGTTGCTGCAGCATCCACAAACTCATCTTTGACAATAGATTGAGCTACAATATCTTTTTTCTTATAACTCCATGAGACAATTCCAGAACCAAGACTAAAATAGTACCCTAAAGTAACTTTTGCATCATCCTCGGAACCACCCCATTAAATGTCGGAATACACACAAAGCTTCACATGTTGACTCTTCTTAAACTTGACTCCATAGGGATGGTTCCTTTATATATCACACATTTCTTTTGGCTGGCTGCAAATGTAATTCACTAGGACAATGCATGAACCCTGATAAAAAAGCCTACAACGTACATTATATTGGGTCTTGTTGCTATAGGATACATTAAACAACCAATGAAACTTTTGAAGTATGTCTCATCCACCTTTTCAACCCCAATCATCTTTACTTAGTTTCTCTTTTTGGTTCATGGGAGTTCTAATCTCTTTGCAATTATCCATTTTTAATGCAATGTTGTAAAATATCAAAATTTATATATATATATATATATATATATATATATATATATATATATATGCACACATATAAGAGAAATCTAGGCCCGCCTACGTGGTGCCACCACAAACAAGGATTCTCTTTTGATTTATTTATTTCCAAAACTAGCCGTCTCGTTGTATGAAAAGTTGTGACTTTTAGTAAAAGTTGTGACTATTATGAAAAAGTTGTGACTTTTATCAAAAAAGTTGTGATTTCTATGAAAAGTTGTGACTTTTATGAAAAGTTGTGACTTTTATGAAATGTTCCAACTTTTACGAAAGGTTGTGATTTTTATGAAAGGTTGTGACCTTTTTGAAGGGTTGTGACTTTTCCAAATAGTTGTTACCTTCCGGATAAAGCACAATAAGAATGTTTTCACACTACCTTTGTTTTTTTTATAAATAGATGTATTTCCTCACATTTTAAAACAATAAAAATTTGGAACTTCTTCATCTATACAATTAAATATTTGTGTACTTTGCTCATGTTAAGTGGCTTACTGATAACATTTTTTAGTATCTATCGTTTGTGAATAAAATCGTTCCATCTTGATAGGATGCAAATCTTTAAAACCTTAGGTATTAGAGGGGAATTGTATTCTTGAGGGGACACTATGTGTCACGCCCCGTGCCTACACCCTGGACGTGGCCGACACCCAATGCCCATTGATGGCCTTTAGCAAACCCTTGGCCTGACTCACTTAACCCAGCGGAAGATTTAAACACAAGATATAACTAAAGGTATTAGCTTAAAAATAATGCTTTCCCAAAATGGAAACTCCAAGTCTTATCGTTTACTAGTGAGATGAATAGACCAAAAAACTAATATTATTTGTCTATGAATCCTCTAAAGTAAAGATGGATATTCGGACAAGACCCCCAATCATCCTAGAAACTAAAAAAATAAAAACAAATAGCTAAATGATAAAGATGTCCTCCAGAATAAAGGGAGTCTCACCAACTGAGTCTGGGCAGCTCACTGGATCAACGGTACGTAGAATGCTAATCTAGTTACCAACGTCTGCATCATAATACGATGAAGGCCAACTAGCATCAGTATATTGACTTTACGAGTATGCGAGTTGGAATGTTAACAACATTTAAGCTTGAAAAGGAGTAAGAATGAGCACTTGCCTGGACTCTGCTCAACTCATGAATAACTAACTCATGTCAATATAATGTCATTTTAAACATAAATGCAATATAAATAAAAACTATGTGGAAACATGTTGTAAACTCTAAATGTATACAAAGATTCAATTTAACTCTAAGATGAACATAACAATACAAATAAATTGATGTACATAAAAATACAATAACTTCTATGGGATTTTCTCTAACCGACAACCATCACTTAAGATCTATACTGATGATACAAAGATCTACCTCACGCTGCCGGCACATCCTATACCCGGCAAAAGGTATAAGACCTAAACTTCCTAATGGGTCCACTAATCTACTGCGAAAAGGGTTCATCTAAAAAGTATGACCCTTTTCTACCCATGATGGTTACATGGTTTATGGGGGTTGTGAGTTGTCTGAACTCCCCCATATCGGTGCTCAATACGACTCCTTAATATATGTTGGCTCTTATGTTTTAAAAATATACTGATTTTGTGGTTTAACATTAGTGCTCAAAATACTTAGCTCAAAGACTATCTTGAATATCTTGGTTTCCCTACTTGCTTATTTTAGGAATCTATAGTTCTTTTATGAGAACACGCCCTAAGGCTCCTTGGAAATAAAAGTTCCCTTACTTGCTTAAATGTGGATAAGAAACATTCTAAGTTTCTTAGGGAATACTTAGTCCCCCTATACCTTTGAAGAAAAGAACTGACACTTAACTCTTTACTTAGCTTGAAAACTAGAGTCCTAAAACAAAGTTAAAATGTTGAAATAAGACTTTTGAAAACTTTAAGGGCTTTACTTTGACATGCAACTTTTAAACTTGACTCTTAACTTCTTTGACTTCGATCCTAACATTCCTTTAATTAAATTATACATTTAAGGTTCATTATCTCATGTTTATGGATAATTTCATGATGTTTAGATGTAGCTTAGAGTGTTGGAATCAACTGAGAAACGTGGGTACATCACTTAGAAACTAGTACGAAAAAATGGGGAATGAATGGGTTCACCAGTCGTCAGTGGCGCTCTTAGAAGAGTGGAGCGCCAAAGTCTGACGGACTGCCACATCCGAGGAGCACCCCCTAGACGTAACCGACGTCGCCGTCCTCAGAGAGGATTAGGACTAGCCTCTTAGCTTACATCATTACATTCTTAGGTTAAAAATATGGAAAATTTAAAACTTTTCTTCTATCTATCATGAGGTTTACATAGACCTCTCGCATACACGTATTATATTCATATCGAGTATACATAGACCCTTTGTATAAGAAGATTACATAGTCTTCTATTTTTATTGCACATATACATAGATAAGATATAACATAGTCTTAAAATCGGATGTCTCATCTCATAACCATCTAAACAAGAGTATAACAATTGGGCATAGACCATACATCAATACAATAAAATCCACATATAGGTTGTACAATATTCAGTACTCAAATGAAAGGAAATGAACATATTGTCTTGAAGACTAATCAGTATCAAATGCTAGAAAATGGCATTTCACTCGAAGTGGTGAGGACCTACCCAAATTGGAGAATGAGGATCCAAGAATTTTTCAAATGTCATCACAAACCCTTCAATGACCAGAACCTAGAATATTGAAGAAAAGGGAGAAAATAGGGTTAGCACATCACTTGTACTAAGTATAGGACCATATGCACATATAACATAAAATCATGCTAAAAAGGGACATTTCATTAAAGCATGCAATTTGCTTTAAAAATCCTTATGCACATTCAGGAACCAATAAAAGTCAATCATACATATTCATCAAGTCAAGACCATGTCCATCACAAGACCAACAATACTAAGTTTGAGCACATAATCAAGACAACTCTATTATCAAGTTTAAATATCAACAAGCATGAATAAGAGTTCATAACAACATAACTAAAGCAAGACCATTACTCATGAAACCTCATTAATTCCACTAGTGCAATGACTAAGCAAAGCCAAATAAACTTACTCAATCAAGTAAACCCATCAAGAACCATAAACAATGTGCAACTCCACATACTACATCATTAAGAGTACGTATCATCATACTTTAGCAACAAACACCAAACACATGTTCATAAATGAAACCAATATCAGATAGTGTCATTAACATGTAAGATCATCATATACATATCATTCACATTCATAAGAATATACATACGTAAGATCATCCTTCTAAGACTTCCCTCAAGGCTAACTATTGCAATGTATATGTAGGGTCCCATACCCCTACCTAGACTAAGTTAGACCCCTTATGTAATCATAGTTTGAGTTCATTCCATTATTTCATTTTACCTTTTTGGAACATCTTGCCTTAACCGACATAGACCACGTGAGCTAATGTGAAATTCGGTGTCTTGGAACCCTACACCAAAATAAAGCGGACTACTTGCTAAGGTAGTACCAAAACATGAACATAGCTTCTATGTGGATCCACTAGCTAGTATTCCTATGGGGGCAACATAGGTAAAGAACTATGAGATGTAATTTTGACCCTTTTATGCTACATGCATTATAGTCTCCAATTTCATGAGTACATTAGTGATCGTACCTTCCCTATGTGGGAAGGGACACTTATCACTCTAGTTCACTCGGTGCTACTCTAGAGTCCCTTTTAAAATGTCTTTAATGACTTTATTAATCATCATAGCTTAATGTAGGTCATAGGTATTATCCCTTATATAATCATCATCATAGCTAAATAAGAATTGCATGAGTATTTTCCTTTCATTACAATTCATAATGTGAGGTTAGCACATTTACATAGTCACATCATAATAAGGCACATTGGTAAGTTATCACCATCCTTATAAAATTTACATCTTAGCCAACAACTCACAAACCATAGTTAAAGACATTCCAATTCAACACCATACCAACCCTAGCAATCTTAAAATACGGTATACTTCAATACAACATACAACTTCATCACAAGTACGCATAATTTAAATAAAGAATTGAGATCACAAGACTTACCACAATCTCCTTCACAAGACATAATCAAGGTCTTACCATCAACCATTCAATTAAACCCAATAATGTGTGTAGTATCATCACACAATAGTAAACAACATAATAATAAAGTCAATTGAATCAATACACAACGATTCACCACTAATTCATAGCCTAGAGTGAGAGACTTAGGTCAAATTCATGATCTACTTCACAACCTAGGTCAATTACTCAAGACCTAGCATAATTGGATTATAATGTTTCACAATATACTAATAACTTGGAATAATAACAACACAAAATAGTAATTCACACATTAACCAAGACAATTATACCAATACTATACAATTCAATTCAAGATCAAAACAAAGGGTTAAGGAGAAAAGGTCATGTTTCCACAAACTAGGTCAAAGCATCAAGAAGTAGTCTAATTGATTAATAATACAAGTTAATATACTCATAATAACCAAAAGGAATCATAATCAAAGCAATTCACAAGATCAATTTCGTATTGGAAGTAAACCCACTTGAATTTCATACTTTTGAAATCAATTTGGAGGAACCCTTTGGGGAAAGATATCCCAAAGGTGAAAGGAATACCATACTTTACAAATTTATGAAGTTTGATGGAGAAAAATTGATCCTTTGCAGCTCTATAACCCTCCTTTGCTTGGTCTTCAATGGAGTTTCTTTGGGAGAGAGAAGGAAGAGCAATTGGGTTTTGAGAATTATAAGAGTTAGGTCTAGTTTAATTAGGCTAAGTCTTTATATATAGGTCCTTAATTAACTTTATTGAACCTCCCTTAACCCTTAATTAACTAACTAACCTCTTAACTATTCAAATGAATTAATTAAAACAACACAAGAAAACACAAACCTGACCTACGAGACCCCGACTAACAGCCCGTAGGTTAGTCGAAAACCAGTGTGGCCTCCATGCTGCGTCCGTAGTTTTTGTCAGAGGTTTGCCAAATGACCCCTTCACAAATTTGGATAAGTTACCATCGACGGTGGAAATCGATGCCCTATCGATTGGACCACGATACGTCGCCTGCACCTCGTAGGTAGACATTGCCTTTTGGCAACTTTTTGCCAAATTGCAAGAGGCCTTGGTTGGTCCTTGGGGAGTCGTTCTAGGATGTTTCGACTATAAACTAACTCTAATACGTGTTAGACACCTTACCACCAAATTTCATCATTTTCCGACTTTCAAAACTTAGTCAAATAGGCTAACGCATACTAGCACCTCTTGAACTAGTTTCAGAACGTCATGGATGTTCCTTGACATTTTCATTCTATAACTTCCTAAATGACTTATATACATTATGATTTACTTAATAACATTATTACAACTCTTAGACTCTCATGTTAGGCTCTAGATTAGAATTTAGACTTTCGGAGTATTACATTATCCCTCCCTTAGGAACATTCGTCACTGAATGACACTAGAATTCTTTAAAAGGAAGGAATAGAGTCAAGACTAGCAGCCCAACCCAAAACATCATATTAGACCATGAGTCGCAATCAAAATCAACATAACACATGACCTTTTTCACGATGTAACTGAAAACATCACTTTAAACTCATAAGAGTTCAACATTCATTTCATGCTTATTCATTATGTCAAAGCTTTCTTCAACACATATCAACATGTTCAATACATTTCATGAAGGCACACTATACCAAAAGGCACAACATAATCTCAAAACAAGTAAAAAGCAATATTTTTCTTTTTAGGCATAAAATTCACTGTAATTCACTATAACAAGCACCTTTTGCACAACTTCACAATAGTCAAGGCAACTTCAAATAAACTCATTATTTTCACTACAAATAGGAATAACTAACCTTAGTTATCAAATAGATGAGGGTAACGGGACTTCATGTCGGCCTCGGCCTCCCATGTTTCACCCTCAACTATGTGGTTCTTCCATAACACCTTTACGGAAGCCACATCTTTGTTCCTTAACTTCTTTACTTGTGTATCAAGGATTTCAACCGGAACCTCTTCATAAGAGAGGTTCTCTTGAACACCTAGACCTTCAATAGAAAGAATGGGCTCGAGATCACTGATGCACTTCTTAAGCATGGAAACATAGAACACCGGATGAATCGAAGCCGATTCACTAGGTAACCTCAACTCATATGCAACCTTGCCAAACTTTTGCAAAATTTCATAGGGACCCACATAACGAGGACTGAGCTTCCCTTTCTTGTGAAATCTCACCACCCCTTTCATAGGCAAAATTTTTAGATACACTTTATCACCTTCTTTAAACTCTAACTCTCTTCTCCTATGGTCGGCGTAAGACTTTTGCCGTCTATAGGCTGTTTTCAAGTGATTCCTTATAATATGAACCTTCTCCAAAGTCTTATAAATCAGTTCGGGACCCAAAGACTCACCCACTTCAAACCATCCAATTGGAGATATACATCTCCCACCATACAAGGCTTCTTAAGGAGACATAGATATAGATGAATGGTAACTATTGTTGTATGAAAACTCAACCAAAGGCAAGTGTTTATCCCAATTTACCTTGAAATCAATTATACAAGATCTAAGCATATCCTCAAAAGTTTGAATAGTACGCTCCGCTTGACCATCCGTTTGCGGATGAAAAGTTGTGCTTATCTTCACCTTGGTATCAAACCCTTTTTGGAATCACCTCCAAAATCTAGATGTAAATTGTGCACCCCTATCCGATATGATGGATAAAGTAATACCATGGCCATACAAAATATAATCTATGAAGATCCTTGCATAAGCCTCCGCCGAGTAAGTGGACTTGAAGGGAAAAAAATGAGCGGATTTGGTCAACCTATCCACAACCTCCCATATGGAGTCATATTGCTTTGTTGTCCGATGCAAGATTACGACAAAATCCATATTAATGTCTTCCCACTTCCAAGTAGGAACTTGGATCTCTTGTAGTAAACCACCCGGCTTTTGGTGTTCGGCTTTCTCTTGTTGGAAATTTGGACACTTTGCAACAAATTCTGCTATGTCCTTCTTTAAGCCTTCCCACCAAAAAACTTCTCTAAGGTCATGGAACATATTTGTAGAACCCGGATGGATTGAGTGACAGGACCCATGAGCTTCCACAAGAATCCGGTTCCTCAAGCCATCTACATTATGAACACACAACAGTACTTGATACCTCAAGACACCATCCCCCCTAAGGAGAATGACTCATTTAGCTTACCAATAACCGACTCCTTCAACTCCATCAATGGTTGATTAAGGTGTTTTTTAGACTTCACCTCAATCACCAAAGATGATTCGGAGTTATGATGGACCATAAAACCACCATTTGGAGCATCTTCCAATCTAACAACCAAACGAGCCAACCTATGAACATATTTCACGAGGTCTTTCTTGGCTTCTTCTACATGAAACACAATACCCACGGTCATACGACTAGAGCATCCGCAACCACATTGTCCTTGTCGGGATGGTGGAGAACACTCATGTCGTAATCTTTCAATTATTCTAGCCACCTACTTTGTCGGAGATTCAACTCCTTTTGAGTAAACACATATTGAAGACTCTTGTGGTCGGTATACACATCAACATGGACACCATACAAGTAATGCCTCCATATTTTCAATGCGAATACCAAGGCCGCTAACTCAAGATCATGAGTTGGATAATTCTTGTCGTGCACTTTAAGTTGTCTAGAGGCATAGGTTACCACTTTCCTATGTTGCATAAGCACACACCCAAGCCCACTCGGGATGCATCCCAATATACAACGAAGCCTTGGTACCCTCTGGTAAAGTCAAAACCGGAGCCGAAGTAAGCCTATCTTTCAAGATTTGGAAGATTCTTTCACATGCCTCCGACCACTCAAATTTTATACTCTTTTGGGTAAAAGTAGTCAAGAGAGATGTAATGGACGTAAAACCATCCACAAACCTCCTATAATAGCCCGCTAGACCCAAGAAACTCCTAATGTTGGTTGGAGTCAATGGCCTAGGCTAATTTTTCACCGCCTCGGTTTTTCTTGGATCAACCTCAACTCCCTCACTAGAGATGATATGACCAAGAAACGCCACCCACCTCAACCAAAACTCACATTTGATATACTTGGAAAATAGTTGGTTCTCCTTAAGCACTTGTAACACCACCTTCAAATGGTCCATGTGGTCACCCTCATTTTTCAAATATACCAAGAAGTCGTCAATGAAAACAATGACAAATGAATCTAGGTAACTTCGAAACACCCTATTCATGAGATCCATAAATTCCTCCGGGGCATTAGTGAGACCAAAGGACATTACTAAGTACTCATAGTGACCATATCTTGTTCTAAATGCCGTCTTTGGTAAATCCTCACCTCTCACCCTAAGTTGGTGATACCCCGTTCTCAAGTAAATCTTAGAAAAGTAGCTTGCCCCTTGGAGTTGATCGAACAAGTCATCAATCCGAGGGAGAGGATACTTGTTCTTAATAGTGACTTTATTGAGTTGACGAATATCAATGCACATTCTTAGGGACCCATCCTTCTTCTTCATAAACAAAACCGGAGCACCCCATGGAGAAATACTAGGTCTAATGAAGCCCTTGTCTAGTAAGTCCTTGATCCTTCAACTCTTTTGAATTCGATCAGAGCCATCCGATAAGGAGGAATTGAAATGGGATTGGTATCCTGTAGCAATTCAATACAAAAATCAATTTCCCATTCGGGGGGGATTCTGGGAAGATCATTTGGAAAGACTTCCAAAAAATTCCCTTACTACGGGGACTAACTCAATGGGAGGATTTTAGCTGTTTAAATCTTTGACTCTTACTATGTGATATAGACACCCTTTTGAGATTATTTTACAAGACTTAAGACAAGTAATAATACGGCCTCTAGGAATAGAATTCCCCCCTCCACTCTAAAAAGGGGTGGAAAATTGAACTTGACAATTCTAGTTCAATCAATGGAAGCAAAACAATAATGCAACCAATCCATCCCCAAAATGACATCAAAACGACCATATCAAGTTCCACTAATTCAACACGAGTAACTCTATTGGACAACATTATAGGAAAATTCCTATATACCTTTTTTGCAATCACCGCCTTATCTACTGGGGGAGTTACCATGAAAGGTTCATTTAGAATATCAGGCAAAATATCAAACTTTATAGCTATCAAGGGAGTAACAAAAAATAATGTAGCACCCGGATAAAGTAAAGCATATACATCAATAGAGAAGACTTGTAATATACCAGTGACCACATCGGGAGAACTCTCTTGTTCACCCATAGAGCGATGTGCATAAAGCGATTCTTATTTGGAGGATCCACATTAGAACCACTAGCATGAGCTTGCCCACTACCTTTGTCTTGCCCCTTCAAATTTGGGTAATCGCTAACCTTGTGGCAACTATTGCCACACCCAAAGAAATTGTACGTCCCAACAAGGCAATCACTATAATGCTTCTTGCCACAATTTCCACAAGTTGGCTTCTTGTTTGGTGACCTAGTCCCTCTTCCCTTTTGATACTTAGGGTTAGACAACCTATCATCACGAGCCTTGGAAAATTTGGTAGGAACTTGATTAGAAAACCTCTTTTTGAACCTAGGCTTGTCTTGGATATCAATCCTACCCTTTCAAGAACCACCATCATAAGACCTTGCCCTTTGGGCATCCCTACTCTTCCTCTTAGCCATTGTCTCTTCCACTTGTTGAGAATGAACCATTAGACGAGCAATGTTCATATTATCATGTAGCATATTCAAAAGACATTCTTCCTTAAAGTCATCCGACACCCCTGTCACAAAGTGGCTCATTTCATCCCTAGGGTCGAAAACCAAAGAAGGAGCATACTTGACAACTTAGTAAATTTCAAACAGTAGTCACGTACACTCATACCTCCTTGATGAAGGTTGATGAATTCTTCCACTTTGGTTTCCCTCTTCTCCCGAGGAAAGAACCTATCAAGAAAAGTCTTCTTGAAAATCTCCCATGTCACCGGTCCACCCCTTAAGGGCCTATTGTCTATCCATTGGACATACTAAGTTTGGGCCACATCTTTGAGTTGGTAAGTAGATAACTCGGCCTTCTCACTAGTGGTCAACCCCATAGCATAGAGAATCTAGTAGGTTTCATCAATGAGATCTTAGAGATTTTCCTCCACTTTGGACCCATAGAAAGTAGGGCAGTTCATCCTTGTGAAATCCCTCCAATGGGAGGCCATGGTGCCAACATGTTGGTTTGCTCGGGGTACAACCTCCCGGTTAGCTTGGGCCGTCATGGATTGTGTTTGAGTTGTGAAGACTTGTGCTTGTGTAGTTATGGCTTGGGGCCATTTGGAGAAAAGTTGTCCTTATGTCACCATCCGTAAAAGGAGGAGGATTGATCGGGGCTTGATCATCATTAGCAACTTATTCAAGAGGAGGGAATTGATTGTCTCGGGGAGGAAGTGCCGCATTGGCAATCTCTTTATCAAGTCTTTGAGCGGCTGTTCTTCGGGTATTCATTGCTTATAATCACAATAAAAGGATTAGATGCTAAAGTCATATAGAGTTAAGACTCTCGAGGTAGGATATTAGGTTTCCAAGTAAAGGAGAGTTTCCTAAGCATCATATAGTTTCCTATTCATAAGTGTGGCGCGCTTCACCATTATGAATAAGAATGTACATAGACGTGGTTAAGTGAGACATCGAATCTAAAGATATTCAACCTGGATCTGATAACAAGTTTGTCACATCTGGGGAGCACCCCCGAGACATAACCGACGTCATCGTCCTTAGAGAGGATTAATACTAGCCTCTTAGCTTACATCATTACATTCATAAGTTAAATATATGGAAAATTTAAAAATGTTCTTCTATCAATCATGAGGTCTACATAGACCTCTCGCATACACGTATTATATTCATATCGAGTATACATAGACCCTTTGTTTAAGAAGGTTACGTAGCCTTCTACTTTTATTGCACATATACATATATAAGATATAACATATTCTTAAAATCGGAAATCTCATCTCATAACCATCTAATCAAGAGTATAACAATTGGGCATAGCCCATACATCAATACAATAAAAGCCACATATAGGCGAAAGGAAATGAACATATTGTCTTTAAGACTAATCAATATCCGATACTAGAAAATGGCATTGTCCTCGAAGTGGTGAGGACCTACCCAACTTGGAGAATGAGGATCCAAGTCTTCTTCAAATGTCGTCACAAGCCGTTCAACGATCGGAACCTAAAATATTGGGGAAAAGGGAAAAATGGTGTTAGCACATCACTTGTACTGAGTATAGGACCATCTGTATACACAACATAAAATCATGCTAAAAAGGGATATTTCATTAAAGCATGCAATTTGCTTTAAAAAGCCTTTTGCACATTCAAGAACCAATACATGTCAATCATACATATTCATCAAGTCAAAACCATGTACATCGCAAGACCAACAATACTAAGTCTAGTCAAGTCAACATGCATATCAACATATTTGAGCACATAATCAAGACAACTCTATTATCAAGTTATAATATCAACAAGCATGAATAAGAGTTCATAACAACATAACCAAAGAAAGATCATTACTCATGAACTCTCATTAAGTCCACTAGTGCAATGACGAAGCAAAGCCCCATAACCTTACTCAATCAAGTAAACCCAATAAGAACCATAAACAATGTCCAACTCCACATACTATATCATTAAGAGTACATAACATGATACTTTAGCAATAGAGACCAAACACATGTTCATAAGTGAAACCAATATCATATAGTGTCATTAACATGTAAGATCATCATATACATATCATTCACATTCACAAGCATATACATACATAATAAAATCCTCCTAAGACTTCCATCAAGGATAACTAGTTCAATGTATAGGTAGAGTCCCATACCCCTACCTAGAATAAGCTAAACCCATTAGGTCATCCTAGTTAGAGTTTATTCCATTACTTCATTTAACCTTTAGGGAACATCTTGTCTTAACCGCATAGATCACATGAGCTAATGTGGAATCCGGTGTCATGGAAACCTACACCGAAAGAAGGCGGACTATTGTTCAAGGTAGTACCAAAAGATGAACATAGCTTCTATGTGGATCCACTAGATAGTATTCCTATGGGGGTAACATAGTTTGAGAACTAGGAGATGTAATTGGGACCCTTTTTATGCTATATGCATTATAGTGTCCAAACTCATGAGTACATTAGTGATCTTACCTTCCCTATGTGGGAAGGGACACTCCTCACTCTAGTTCACTCGATTCTAAGCTAGAGTACCTTTTGAAATATCTTTAATGCCTTTATTAATCAACATAGCTTAATGTAGGTCATAGGGTCTATCCCTTATATAATCATCATCATAGCTCAATAATAATTGCATAAGTATTGTCCTTTCATTACCATCCTTATAACATTTACATCTTATCCAACAACTCACAAACCATAGTTCAAGACATTCCAATTCAATATCATACAAACCCTAGCAACCTTAACATACGGTATACTTCAATACAACATCACCACTTCATCACAAGTACTCATAATTGAAATAAAGAATTGAGATCACAAGACTTACCACAATCTCCTTCAAAAGCCATCCACAAGGTCTTACCATCAACCATTCAATTCAACCCAATAATGGGTGTAGTATCATCAAACAATAGTAACCAACATAATAATAAATTCAATTGAATCACTACACAACGATACACCACTAGTTCATAGCCTAAACTAAGAGACTTAGGTCAAATTCATGATCTCTTTCACAACCTAAGTCAATTACTCAAGAAATAGCATATTTGGATTACAATATATAAAAATCTACTCATAACTTGGAATAATAATGCCATAGAACAGTAATTAACATATTAACCAAGCCAGTTATACCAATACTATACAATTCAATTCAAGATCACAACCTAGGGTTAAGGAGAAAAGATCATCTTTCCACAAACTAGGTCAATGCATCAAAAAGTAGTCTAATTGATTCATAATACACGTTAATATACTCATAATAACCAGAAGGAATCATAATCAAAGAAATTCACAAGATCAATTTCGTGTTGGAAGTAAACCCACTTGAATTTCATACTTTTGAAATCAATATGCAGGAACCCTTTGGGGAAAGAGATCCCAAAGGTGAAAGAAATCCCATACCTTTAAAATTGATGATGTTTGATGGATAAAAATTGATCATTTGAAGAACTAAAACCCTACTTTGCTTGGGCTTCTATGGAGTTTCATTGGGAGAGATAAAGAAGAGAGAAGGAAGAGCAATTGGGTTTTGGGAATTATCAAAGTTAGGTCTAGTTTAATAAGGCTATGTATTTATATAGAGGTCCTTAATTAACTTAATTTAACCTACCTTAACACTTAATTAACTACTAACCTCTTAACTATTTAAATGAATTAATTTAAACAACTCAACAAAACATAGACCTGACTTACGAGACCCCGACTGACGGGCCGTAGGTCAATCGACGGGCAGAGTGGCCTCCGTGTTGCACGTCCATAGTTTTGGTCAGAGCTTTGCCAAAATTAACCCTTAATAAATTTGACTAAGTGACCATCGACGGTGGAATAGAAGCCTCTCGATTGGACCATGATCCGTCGCCTACAACTTGTGGGTAGACACTTCCTTTTGGCAGCTTTTTGCCAAATTGCAAGGGTCCTCCTCAAGGGCCCTTGGTTGGTCCTTGGGGAGTCATACCAGGATGTTTCAACTATAAAATAACTGTAATACATGTTAGACACCTTAACACCAAATTTCATCATTTTATGACACTTAAAACATCGTCAAATAGGCTAAGGCACACTAGCACCTCTTGAACTAGTTTCCGAACGTCATGAACGTTCCTTGACGTTTTGATTCTATAACTTTCTAAATGACTTATATAAATTATAATTGAAATAAAAATAGTATTAAAACTCTTAGACTCTAATGTTAGGCTCTATATTAGACTTTAGACTTTTGGAGTATTACTCGGACAGAACTTTACTTTTAATCATTTAATCTACTCAAAATTCACTGAATTAAACAAGTTGATGTGTGGGTGACCTAACCCAACATGTAAATATCTCACATACCTTAATAGGGATCACCCCCCATGAATTCCACTGGAAGATCTTTGTGTTCTTGATGAATTATTGATCTTTTCTCCCTTTTTCCTTCTTCTTTTTTCTCTTCTCCAAGCCCTAAACATAAATAATATTTTTATTCTTAACTCAAACTTATTTTGACCCCAAATAAAACTTTAAACAAATTAGGAAATAGATTGGTGAAAAGACAAGTTTGCCCTTACTAAAATACGGAATTGGACTTTTCTTACTTCAACAACCCAACTTCCGAAAGGAATATCTCGCTCATACGATATCGAAATCGTGCAAACTCGGAGCCATTGGAAATATATTTCCAAGCGCTTCCTATGATATAAAGAACTGACTCTAATCATCCTGAGCTAGAAGGTATGGCCTTTTGAAAATGACCAGAACTCACTTCTTAAATATAGGAAATTTTCCAAATTTTCCTTTTTCTTTTCAAAAGGGATAAATTTTAATTTCTTAGCTTTTCTTGACTATTACAAGTTACAAGATTTTCAATTTCTCAAATGAGATTTGTTTTAATAAGATAAGAATAGAAACCTCAAGTTTAACACTCATCAAACAAAAGCAAGAAACAACATGCTCACTCATAGTTTATAAATTGCTAAGAAGAGAATTTGTACCTTGATCTACGTTCTCTCCAGCTTCAAAGATCTCTAAATGTCTCTTCTTCATATCCTCTTAAGCTTCCAAAGTTGTTTCTTCAACAAATTCATTCCTCAAAAGGACCTTCACTAATGCAACCTCCTTCGTTCTCAACTTACGAACTTGGCGATCTAAAATCTGAACCGGAATCTCTTCATAGGATCAGCTATCCTTAATTCCAACATTTTCAGTTGGTACAATCAGCGAAGGATCACCCATGCACTTCTTCAACATAGAAATGTGAAACAGTGGATGAACTACTTCTAACTCTTGGGGTAGCTCCAACTCATAAGCTAGACTACCAATTATCTTGGAGATTGTATCTCGACCAATATACCGTGTACTAAGTTTCCCCTTCGTACCAAAACTCATAACACCCTTCATGAATGAAACCATTAGATATACCTAATCATCCACCTCAAACTCCAACGGCCTCCTCCTAACATCTCTGTAGGTCTTCTGGTGACTCTGTGTCGTTCTCAATCTTTCTTGAATCACCTTCACCTTCTACATATCTTGGTGAACCAAATATGGTCCTGTCAACCCCTTCTTAACCAACATCAAACCACCGAATATGAGATCTGCATCTTCTCCCATAAATAGCTTCATATGGAGCCATTTGATGCTCGAATGGTAGCTGTTGTTGTAAGTGAACTCAATTAGAGGTAGGTTATCATCTTAATTCCCTTTGAAATCAATCACACAAGACCTCAACATATCTTCTAGGGTATGATAGTATGCTCTTCTTGTCTATCTTTCTAAGGATGAAAAGCGGTGCTTAAGTTCAACTTTGAACCTAAACCTTTCTGGAAAGACTTCAAGAACTGAGCACTAAATTGTGAACCTCTATCTAAAATGGTTGAAATTGGCACTCCATTAAGTCTCACAACTTCTTGAATGTACAACTTAGCATAATCCTCACCTGAATGAGTGGTCTTTAAGTGCAAGAAGTGGGCTGGTTTTGTCATTCTATCGATAATTACCCAAATAGAATCATACTCCCTGTGAAATCTTGGTAATCATGTGATAAAGTCCATGTTAATCATCTCCCACTTCCATTTTGGAAGTTCTATATTTTGAGCCAAACCTCCAGGCATTTGGAGTTCTACTTTCACTTGTTGACAATTTGGGAATTTGGCAACAAACTTAGCAATGCCCTTCTTCATGCCTTCCCACCAATATACCTCTCTCAAATCGCGGTACATCTTTGTGGAGCCCGGATGAATTGAAATTTGCAGCTATGAGCTTCCTCCATGATCCTCCCTTGGAGTCTATCCACCCTAGGTACAGACAATCTTCCTTGATACTTCAGCACACCATCTCTCCCTTGTTCAAAAGCCAACACTCTTTTCTTATAAACATTTCTCCTTCAAATCAAACAAAATGGGTTCTTGGTCTTGCTTTTCTTTCACCTCTGATACTAGTGATGATTCAGCCCCATTAGTCAACACTATTCCTTCTTTTGTGGAATCCATAAGTTTGACTCCCAGGCGTGCAAGTCTGTGCACATCTTTGGCTAACACCATCTTGTCTTCCTCAACATAGGCGGTACTCCCCATGGATAACCTTCTTAACACATCAGCAACCACATTAGCCTTACCTAGGTGGTAAAGAATACTCATGTCATAATCCTTGAGTAGTTCTAACCACCTCTTTTGTCTGAGATTAAGCTACTTCTGGGTGAACACATATTGTAGGCTCTTATGATCAGTGAATATATCAACATGAATGCCATACAATTAGTAACGCCATATCTTAAAGGCGAATACCACAACAGCCAACTCCAAGTCATAGGTTGGGTAATTATTTCGGTGAACCTTCAACTGCATAGAGGCATAAGCTATAACTTTGTCATGCTGCATTAACACACAACCCAACCCAACTCTAGATGCATCCTAATACACCTCAAAACCTTGAGTACCCTCTGGTATGGTAAAAAATGTAGCATTATTGAACCTTTTTTTCAATTCCTAAAAGCTTTTCTCACAAGCTTCAGACCACTGAAACATAACTGTCTTCTGGGCCAGCTTTGTCAAAGGAGACGAGATATATGAAAACCCTTAAACAAATCATCTATAGTAGACAGCTAAACCCAAGAAACTCCATATATCTGTTGGAGATGTGGGTCTAGGCCAACTATGAACTTCTTCTATCTTTTGGGTAACAACGCTAATCCCATTACTGGAAACTATGTGGCCCAAGAATACCACAGACTTAGCCGAGACTCCCACTTGGAGAACTTGGCATATAACTCCTTATATTTCGAAGTCTGTAGAATTATTTTGAGGTGACTAGCATGATCTTCTTCATTCCTTGAATAGATTAGTATTTCATCAATGAAGACGATAACAAACATATCCAAAAAAGGTTTGAATACTTTATTCAAAAAATCCATGAATGTTGCAGGCGCATTGTTCAAACCAAAGGACATGACCAATAACTCATAATGCACATATCTGGTTTTGAACGCTGTCTTTGGGATATCACATTCCTCAACTTTAAACGGATGCTAGCCAGATTTGAGATCAATTTCTGAGAAGCAGGAAATACCCTTAAGCTAATCGAAAATATCATCTATCCTTGGAAGAGGATACTTATTCTTGATGGTAACCTTATTCAATTGGAGGTAGTCTATGCACATCATAAGGGAACCATCCTTGTTTCTCACAAACAAGACTGGAGCGCCCTAATGTGAGACACTTGGTCAAATAAAGCCCCTATCCAAAAGATCTTTCAATTATTCTTTCAACTCTATTAACTCTACTGGTGTCATTCTATATGGCGGAATAGAGATATGTCATGTATCTGGAATGATGCCTATGCCGAAGTCTATTTCTCTCTAATGAGGGACTCTGGGTAGATCATCATGAAAGACTTTTGGAAACTATTTTACTACTGAAACTGAAACTGACTGTATAAGAGGTATCTCAATACTTCAGTCATTAACTCAGACTAAGTGATAAACACGCCCCTTGGAAACTAACTTCTTTGCCTTAAGATACAAAACGGATCGACCCATAGGCACTGTTGAACTGCTTTTCCACTCTATAACTGGTTCACTGCAAACTGAAACATGACTACTCGAGTGCTGAAATCTATTGATGCATAATAGGAATGAAACAACTACATACCTAGAATGACATCAAACTCTATAATGTTTAACTAAACAAAGTCATCCATGGTACTCTTATGATTGACGGGAAATGGTACAATCATGATATAATCTCTATACTAGAATAGAATTCTCAACATGTGTAAAAACACAAAAGGAATGAAGATGTTGCCCTGGAAAAAAATCAAAACTGAAGACTTGTATCATACCAGTGACAACATCTGGTAAATCCTCTTGCTCTCGGCAACTAGTGATACTATAAAGACAGTTTCCTTCTCTATATGTCCCTAAAGTAGCTTATCTAGGTGTAACTATTATCTGGTGAAGCAATTGAAGAAGACTGGGCTAGATTTCCCTCTTATTCTTGACATGTTATCTGTCCTTGAGATTTTTCATTTCAATTTATTGCACATAAATCATAAGCCTTGTTTTGCCCATGTCATATATTAACATCACGACCTTAGTTTACTCACTCGACAAATGAAACAACACACCTAAACAACCAAGTTGTTCTACTCATCCTGTCAACAACCATCTCTTTTGTCTACTTCACTCATGGGGAAAGAAGCATCCCATGTAGCACTCTCATAACACTCCAAGTCACAAATGGTTACGCGTAATTACGAGTTAGAAAGATACATTCTAGAGATAACCTCTAACGCACGAAAAGGAATATGACTGAATTGAGGAATTGCTAAATGTTGTAGCTTCCTAATCATAGATGTAGAGCGCTTCACACCGATGACTAAGAATCTACAGACACGCCTTCGTGTACTCCCTAGAACTCTAGAACTCTGTGCTCTGATACCAAGTTTGTTACGCCCCGAGCCTACACTCTAAACGTGACCGACACCCAATGACCATTGTTGGCCTTGAGCGAACCCTTGGTCTGACTTACTCAACTCAGCGGGAGACTTAAACACAATATATAACTCAAGGTAATACCCTAAAAATGATACTTAGACAAAATGGCAACTCCAAGTCTTATCAGTTACAAGTGAAATGTAAAGACCAAATAAACTAGTATTATCTGTCTATGAAGCCTCTAAAGTAAAGATGGATTCTAGGACAGGACCCCAATCATCTTAACTATTGAAATATAAACCAATGAACTAAATTATGAAAATGTCCTCCGGAATGAAGGGAGGCTCACCAACTGACTATGAGCTGCTCAATGGATGAACGTTACGCCGAATGCTAATCCTAGTTACCTGCGTCTGCTTCATAATACGATGCATGTCAACTGACATCAGTACATTGAATGTACTAGTATGGGAGTTGGAATTCTAAAAACACTTAAGCGTGAAAAGGAGTAAGAAGAAACACTTACCTTGTCTCTACTCAACTAATCAATAACTAACTCATTTCAATATAATGTCATTTTAAAAGTAAATGCAATATGAAGAATTACTATCTGCAAACATGTCGTAAACTCGGAAAGTAAACAAAGATACAATTTAACTCTGATATGTATATAAAAATACAAATAAATTGATATATATAAAAATACAATAACTTCTATGGAAGTTTCTGTAACTGAAAACCATCATTTAAGAGCTATAGTGATGTATAGCGATCTACCACATTTTATCAGCTCATCGTATACCCGGCCAAAGGTATAAGAGTTGAACTGTCTAATGGATCCACTAGTATATTGTGAAAAGGTTTCATCGAAAAACTATGACCCTTTTCTACCCATGGTGGATACATGGTTTATGGGGTCTATGAGTTGTTTGAACTCCCCTCATATCGGTGCTCAATACTACTCCCAAAAATATGTTGGCTCTTATGTTTTAAAAGCATATTGTTTCTGTGGTTTGAGATTAGTGCTCAAAATGTCATCAAAGGCTATCTTGGAAATCTTGGTTTCCCTGCTTGCTTCTTTAGGAATCTATAGTTCTTTTATGGAAACTTGCACTAAGGCTCCTTTAAAATCAATGTTCCCTTAATTGCTTAAAGATGAAAAAAATATTTTAAGTTTCTTTGGGAATACTTAGTCCCCCTATACCTCTAAAGAAAAGAACTTTAACTTAACTCTTTACTTAGCTTGAAAACTTGAGTCCTAAAAAAACGTTAAAATGTTTAAATAAGACTGTTGAAGACTTTAATAAATTTACTTTGACTTGCTTCTTAACTTTTAGACTTGACTCTTAACTTTTTTGACTTTGATCCTCTCTTTCCTTGAATTTAATTATGGATTCAAGGTTCATGATCTCATGTTAACGTATGATTTCATTATGTTTAGATGTACCTTAGAGTGTTGGAATCAACTAAGAAACGTGGGTACATAACTTAGAACTAGTATGAAATGATGGGGAATGAATGGGGTTTCCAGGCGTCCTTGGCTCTCTCAGAGACGTGGGGCACCAGAGCCTGACTGGAAGAGGCTTTCTTGAAGGGCTTTGGCTAGCGGGGCATGCCAGGTCCTGTCAGATAGAGCCTGTCATGTGGGAATCAAGCTGGCGTGGCGCCCCAGGCCCTTACGGACGAGCGTTTCGATTTCCTTCTCTGTTTTTCATCTCTAAACCTTCTAAACTTCAGTGGATCTTTCCCCAAACACTTAGAATAACTAATGTACTTGGTAACTAATAGATTAGACTCGAAAAACAACCCGAAAAGAGGAATCAAATCAACTATGGCGTGTAACAACTCAACCCACAAGAATTCAACAATGTTCTTCAAGAACTTCACTTTTCATCATTTAATCTACTCAAAAGAAGGTGAATTAAACAAATTAGTGTGTGGGCGACCTAACCCAACACAAAAAAATTCTGGCATACCTTAATAGAGATAAGCCCCGACGAATTCCACTCAAAGATCTTGGAGTTCTTGATGAATTCTTGATCTTTTCTCCCTTTTTCCTTCTTCTCTTTTCTCTTCTCCAAGGACTAAGCGTAAATAATCTTTCTATTCTGAACTACAACTTATTTTGACCCCGAATAAACCCTTAAAATAAGTAGGAAATAGATGGGTAAAAATACAAGTTTGCCCTTACTTTCATCACTTCAAAAGCCCAAACTTCAGAAAATCATATCTCCCTCATACGATATCAAAATCGTGCAAATTTGGCGCTGTTGGAAAGATCTTTCCAAGGGTTTTCCGACCATTTATGTAAAATCTCGTATTCTAGATAAACTAAGGTTAATCTAAGAAAAACAAGAAGAATCAAATTTGGAAATAAGTAAGGAAATCTGGAAAATTTCCAGATTTCAAAAGTGAGTTTTGGTCATTTTCAAACGGCCATAATTTCTGGAGAAGGAGAAGTTTGGTTGAGTTATTTATATGGATGGAAAGTTCGTCGGAAGATCTTTCTAACGATTCCAATTTTGCAAATTTCTGAGGCCGTATGACAGAGATATGACTTTCTGAAGTTGGGCTGTTGAGCATGGAAAGTTCCAAATCCGGATTTATTAAGGGTGTTTTGGTATTTTCCTAAGTCAATTATTAAATTCGTTTTAGGGGTAATATGTTGAGGTCTAAACTGATTCCATTCAGTTTATACACTTAGAAAATAAGTAGGGCTTTGAAAAAAAGGAGAAAAGAGGAGAAGGGAGAAGAAGACGCAAGAATGCCAAGATTTCATTGTGTGGATTTCGTCGGGGGTGATTCCTATCAGGTATGTGAGATAATTCGGTGTTGGGTTCTTTCACCCACCCCCCAAATTGATTTATTACAGCAATTTAGAGTTAATTGAAAGAAAATCTTGAAGTTCTTGATGAAAAGTTTGAAGTTCTTGTTGGTTGGATTGTTGTTGATCTTTGTTCGTTGGTTGGATTGTTGTTGATCTTTGTTACAAATTTGGCTGAATCATCATTAGTATAAGAGGTGAAATATAAGCCATTCCAAGACCCTATTTTGCTTGATTTGAAGGCATGTGTCCATAACCAAAGAGTATTGGCCTTTGAACAATGGGGAGATGGTGTGATGAAGTATCAAGGTAGATTATGTGTACCTAAGGTGGATGGACTCCAAGAGAGGATCTTGGAGGAGGCTCATAGCTCCAGATATTTCATTCTTCCGGGTTCCACCAAAATGTATCGTGATTTGGAAAGGCATATTGTTGGGAAGGTATGAAGAAAGATATTATTGAGTTTGTTTCCAAGTGGTCAAATTGTCAACAAGTGAAAGTGGGACACCAAGGGCCTGGAGGTTTAGCTCAGAATATAGAGCTTCCGAAATAGAAGTGGGAGATGATGAATACGGACTTCATCAAAAGGTTTGCCAAGATCGTGAAGGAAACATGATTCCATTTGGGTGATTATCGAAAGAATGACAAAGTCAGCCCATTTCTTGCTGGTCAACACTACCATTTCAAGTGAAAATTATGCTAAGTTGTACCTTAAAGAAGTGATAAGACTTCATGGAGTTTCGATCTCCATTATTTGAGATAGAGGTACACAATTTACTGCACAATTCTGGAAATCTTTCAAGAAAGGTTTCGGTTCCAAGGTGATATCCAGACCTTGGAAGATATGTTGAGAGATTTTGTGATCGACGTCAACGGAAAATGGGATGATCATATACCTCTCATTGAGTTAGCTTACAATAATAGTTAACATTCGAGCATCCAAATGGCTCCATATGAAGCTCTTTATGTGATAAGGTGCAAATCTCCTATTGGGTGGTTGAAAGTTGGCGAAGCAAGATTGATAGGACCAGATTTAGTTCACCAAGCTATGGAGAAGGTGAAAGTGATTCAAGAAAGGTTGAAGACAGCACAAAGTCGCCAAAAGTCCTACATATACATTAGAAGAAGGCCATTAGAGTTTGAGGTAGATGATTGGGTGTATCTCAAGGTTTCACCTATGAAAGGAGTTATGAGGTTTGGTAAGAAGGGGAAACTTAGTCCCCGGTCCAAGAGAGTGGGAAATGTGGCTTATGAGTTGGAGCTACCCCAAGGGTTAGCAATGGTTCATCCAGTGTTCCGTGTTTCAATGTTGCAGAATTTTTTGGGTTATCCTTCATTGATAATAACAATAGACAATGTGGGGATTAAGGATAACCTATCCGATTAAGAAGTTCTGGTTCATATTTTCGATCGTCAAGTTCGCACGTTGAGAACGAAAGAAGTTGCTTAAGTCAAGGTCCTTAGGAGGAACAAATTTGTGGAAGAAGAAACTTGGGTAGCTGAGGAGGATATGAAGAAGAGATATCCACATCTCTTTGAATATGGATAGAATGCAAATTAAGGTACTGAATTCTCTTCTTAGCACTTTATAAGATTATGTATAAGCATGTTATTACTTGCTTTTGTTGTTGAGTGCTGAAATGATACTAGTATCCTTAGGTTAGAGAAAGAATTCTCATTCGAGGATGAATTTTCCCAATGGGAGGATATTGTAACATCTCCTATTCTAGATAAACTCAGGTTAAGCTAAGAAAAACAAGAAGAATCAAATTTGGAAATAAGTAAGGAAATCTGGAAAATTCCAGATTTCAAAAGTGAGTTTTTGTCATTTTTAAATGGCCATAATTTCCAGCTCAAGAGAAGTTTGGGTTAGTTCTTTATATGGATGGAAAGCTCGTCGGAAGATCTTTCCAATGACGCCAAGTTTGTGAATTTTTGAGGTCATGTGAGGGAGATATGACATTCAAAATTTGGGTTGTTGAGCAGGGAAAGTTCCAAATCCGGATTTATTAAGGGTGTTTTGGTCTTTTCCTATGACAATTGTTAAATTCGTTTTTAGGGTAATATGTTGGGGTATAAACTGATCCCATTCAGTTTACACACGTAGAATATAATTTAGGGCTTTGAAAGAAAGGAGAAAAGAGGAGAAGGGAGAAGAAAACGCAAGAACGCCAAGATATTTCGTTGTGTGGATTTCGTCGGGTGTGATCCCTATCAGCTATGTGAGATCATTCGGTGTTGGGTTCTTTCACCCACCCTCCAACTTGATTCATTACAGCAATTTAGAGTTAGTTAAAAGAAAATCTTGAAGTTCTTGATCAAAAGTTTGAAGTTCTTGTTGGTTAGATTGTTGTTTATATCTCTTAGTTTTAATGCATGTCTACGGACTGTTTTCGGGTCTAAACTATTGGGTAATGAGTTATTTAGGGATCCTAGGTGTTTGGGGTGGGATCCATGGGAGTTCGGGAAGGCTTAGAGATAAAAAACAAGAAGAAAGTCGAAAAACCTGTCGGTTAGATGCTGGGGCACCGTGTCTCCAAAGCGCCTCAGGACAGAGTCTGTCCGTTAGTATATGGCGCGCCGCACCTCTCAGAGCGCCTGAGGACAGCCTCTGTCCGTCATGCTCTGGATCTCCGCGCCTCTCAGAGCGCCCCGACCCCTTGGTGACCCCGTTCTTTCCCTATCTTTCCGTAGTAGTTCCTAAGTGATGTACCTTTCATTCCTAGTTGATTCCAAAACTCTAGAATACATCTAAACGTCATGAAATCACCCATAAACATGAGATCGTAATCCTTGAATCCATAATCCAATTCAAGGGAAGCTAAGATCAAAGTCAAATTTAAGAAGCAAGTAAAAGAAAGTTCTTAAAGTTTTCAAAGAGTCTTAACAATCATTTTAACATTGTTTTAGGACTCAAGTTACAAGTTGAGCCAAGAGTAAAGAGTTGAGTAAACATCTGAAAAGCTACAAGGGAACTAAGTATTCCCTAAGAGTCAAGTTTTAAGTTAAGTAAAGAACAACAGTTTAGTTCATTTCTCAAAAGTTATAAGGGAACTAAGTATTCCCGAAAGGTTTACAAATGTTTCACATATGAATAAAAAAGGGAACTAGAAGTTCCCAAAGAGTTTTATCAAAAAGGGAACATTGATTCCAAGAGGAGCTTCTTAAATCTAAAGGGTTCAGCAAATTATCTCAACCCATGAAAAGAAAGTTTCAATTAGGGAATGAGCTAAAGTGCATTTTTTGAGTAGTATTGAGCAACGATGTGGGGATGATAGTTCATATTAACTCAAGTTTCCATGTATACTATGTAACAACCATAGGAATTGACGGGTCATACTTTTTAGTTGATCACGTAAGGAGAGCTAGTGGATCCACTAAGTTGAGTAAGGTCCTATACTGATGGCAAGGTGTAGGATGGTCCTCTTGCAATGTGAGGTAAGACTTTGTACCATCACTTAGCTCATAGTGATGGTTGTCGCTTACAGAAACTCCCATACAAACTATATTCTTTCTTATATAAGTAAATTTGAGTTTTATTGCATTTCCTTGAATGAACTTAGTTGTTTTGTTTTCTATTTGATATGATTTATATATATCTTGCATATGATTTACACTGCTTTATATGTATATCCTTTGAGTTAAGTATATTCTTGAGTTGAGTAGAGCTATAGTAAGTTCATCGAATCCCCTCAAGCTTAAGTCGTTATTTAGCTCTCAAACTTGCATAATCGTACATTCAATGTACTGACTCCAGTTGGCCTGCATCATTTTATGATGCAGACGCAGGTACCTAGGATCAGCACGAACGTTTCGCTGATCCAAACAGAGTTCCAGAGTTAGTGGTGAGCCGCCGTGCATTTCTGAGGACATCCTTTTTCATTGCTTTACTATTTTAGCTTTTAGGATGTTGTGGGTCTGTCCCAAAATCCCTCTTCAGTCAGTTTAGAGGCTTCGTGGACAATAGTATTTCAGTTTGGAGATGTTCTCGTTTCGTGTTTGTTTTTTAGTCTTAAGTGCCATTTTGACCAGATTTATGATATGAAGTATTTTCCTTTAAACATGTCTTATTCTTGTTTAAGTTGGGTTTAGTCTTTCACAAAGTTAAGTAAGACAGACCAAGTGTTTGCTTGAGGGACAGCAATGGTCTTCGAGTATCGGTCCCTCATAGGGTGTAGGCTTGGGGCGTGTCAAATTAAATAACTAACTAGGAAATTTTTTCAGATTTTCCTTTTTCTTTAAAAAACTAATAAATTTTAGTTTCTTAGCTTTTCTTGACTATTACGAGTTACGAGATGTTACACTCTACATTCAACGGACTCTATTTTTTTCCGATCTAGTTCATTCTCTTTTTACATATCCTGGTATATTTTTTTACACTCATTAATTTCTGCTTATGATATTAATTGTTGTTTTCGAATACATGTTTTATACTGTATTGTTTATGTTTCTCCAAAGTTTTTGTCTCCAATTATATTGAACATTTACACATATAGTAGGTATATTCATTGTGAAATAATTATTGTATTGAATTTCAAAAATTCATGTCTTGACATTCTATAGAAAATTTTATAACTTAAAATTAATATACATAAGCTTACATATTATCTATGTTTAAATAGATATGAATTTCTCACTTATCCATTGAAGAAATCCATTATGCAAGTTGCTTTCATGTTCAAGCGTAATTTCTTTTTTAATCTATTAACAAATATTTGGATTTTTTTCCTAAGACATATAGCACAATTGTATAATCTATGCAACTTAAATGTGTTCTTTTTCTCGCGAAATGTCTTTGTGTATATATTCTTATTTTCTTCCTCGTTTTCCTTTTAATATTTATTAACGATCCAACGTTATATTATTTCCTGAATAATTCATTCATTAAAGGTTCTGGAGTTATGTGATAATGACAAATAATCAAATTCATGTTGGAATACTGCTATTACTTTTTTAAGCACCTATTTTTTCGTTAGTTTTAATTTATGGATATTAGTAAAGGATTATTTGCAAGTTCAATGCAATTATTATTTATGACGCTGCGAAGCGCGGGCAAATTACCTAGTTATGTAGTAATAAGCTAAATCAATAGAAATCAAGGCCTATTAATTTCTACTCCTATAAAATAAAAATGCAAGGTAGAGACATGAATAACATCTCATTTAACATAAAGTTTCCGTCCTGATGATGCATTGAGTTTTTCACGTCCCTCCTTATCATTTATGGATTCAAATATAATAAAAGGGAAATAATAATTTTAAACGGGTTAAAAGAAAATATACGTGTGAAAATTTGAAACAAGGGACTACATCTTTTTCAAATGTTAACAATTAAATTATTACCTAAATGATGATTTTAGCATGACATCAAAAAACAATTTAGGATAAATAATCAACTAACAACCATTAATGACATAATTATCTATAATTTCTAGATCCCATTAATTAATTAATTTATATATATTCTTTCTATGGTATGACCAAAACTAAAAAAATTAAATGGTCAACTCAATGGCCACTATATAAGTAGTGTGACATTAGCCCTTTTATGAAAATATATACATTCAACAAAATAAAAGAAATCAAGATTTTGTTAGGGCACCCAAAGTCTAAATTGTGTATGTTTCCTTTATCCTAATTTCATTTCTTATGTTTTGTGTTTAAATTTTTTGATGAATAATTTTGTATACTAAAAATAGAACTTGTAAACTTTAAGTTTAAATGTCTTATTGCTCTTTTTTATGCTTTAAAATCACTGCAAATTGTAATTATATAGTACTAGGGAAACAACCCACGCTTCGCGCGGGCCAGTGTGTACTCCAATTATATGGTTGTTTAATATGAAATTGTAATTGTCCTGTGAAGTGGCTACAAAATCCGTTGTCAAAGCATCATAATTTATCTGTAAATCTCTCGGAAGTGTGCGGTAGTGTGTCATCATTGCACTTTCGCATATCGTGGACCAATGGTAGTCCAGGTTTTGCCGTCAATCATTCCATTTATGAATACAATATAACGTTTGAGTTCAGTTGGTTGTCTTTAATATAAGTACTCACTGTATTGTCCGCACCTCATTAATAATTGTATTGTAAATCTGTTAGTAAGTAATAGAACGTTTTGTATCATATCATTGTTTTGCAGTCGCAAATGAATGTGTCATTTGTTGATGGCCTTTGAGTGCATTTGAAAACATTTCAAGTCCATTTTTCTTACATTTAACTGTAATTGGTCTAGAAAAGTATTTACATTAAAAAGATGTCGACATGTTGGTTCTTTATCAAGTAATTTCCTAACCCAAGATGTCATTATAGCTTTTCCCAATTGTATAAAATCAAGTGCCGGTACTATAAGATGTAACATATTGTGTTCTTTTACAATGTGTACTTATGCAGACAGCAGACTGAAATGTTCCCCATTTGTAATGGTGTTATTCAATTAGTAACCACATTGATTTGTGCCATAAGTTGTAATAGCAAACTCCACCTTCTATACCAGTATTAATTGGTTTAATTCAGCGTACACCATAAAGCAGTTGTATGGTATGATGGTATTCTGTAATAGCCATTTCAAATTTCTCCGGAAGTCGCACGACCCCAATAGGAAAAAGTGAATGATTAATTAAGAGTCTTCATCTTTTTCCAAATTTAGTAAGATGCATGTCCTCTTCATGTTAAGCTTTGTGATGCTATGGATCACATTTTCATGTTCCCCCCTAAATGGTGATTAATAGATTTTTCTTCCTTTCATCGTATGATGGAACCTTCCTAGAAGACCACTTAATTTTGTACACAAATAGAAGTCATTGTTAAATATGATAACATAAGAAGAACCTCTCAACAGAAGGAACTTGTACTTCGAATATGGTGGATTCGTATTCTCTCAAACCTTTAAGCAAAAGGTAATAAATCTTTGTCTATTGGGTAGTTCAACAATCTGAAGAAGTAAGAATGATGGACGACAAATTACCAAATTCTTAGAGGGAGAATAAGTTAATGGAAGAAACAAATAAAAACCACTATTGTCTGACATAGACCTCTTCAAATGCTTAATTTAAATGGACATATTTCTCTGTATTAATGCCTCAACACCAAATAGTATGTTGCTAGTATGCCATGCACATGAATTCAAAAAAGTTAACACTTGTATCATTTCATCCACAAAGAAAGAATAGAACAAAGTAAGTGCAACATACCATTAAAGAACCATCGAAAGAAAAGGCCGATGACTCTATTTATCAACTATTTTATTATTTCGGTTTACAAGATTCAAATAATGGACCACAAAAATCAGCTTCCACTGTGAAGTTACTCCAGTTGATGTTTTATTGGTTACACCAACACGCAAGTCTTTCGTTTCAGTTGCTAGTACATCTTCTGGCACAATATAAACTACGTAAGCTATTGATCTCTTAGTTTTATATTAGCAGCTGCTTATGGATTCCCGGGTTTGGCTATGGCATTTATAATGAGAACACTAAAATGTGATCAAGATAGATATAACTTGAATAAATAGAAATAAAATAAAGCAAGCCAATTATGTTCTATGACAGAAAAGTTTACTAACAACAACATAATGAATGGAGGCGGGCTAATTAACATAATATTATTTAAATGATATTTCAGAGGCGAGAAGCAACCACATTTGAGAAACAAACAAAACTAAGACATCCTTATGGGGACATAGAGCATTGATTTGGAAAAGCAACACTTAAAAGGGATAAAAATCTAAAACAACAATAACTCTTTCTCTAACAATACAACTTAAGAACTTAGGTAACATCTCATTTGAATCAATTCTCTAACAATGGATTAGAACATAGAATAACTAATCTCATTGAAAGCGATAACAAAATTAGAAATCAATCTTTTTAATTAGTGGTAGATTCATATCATGTAAAATTCACCGATAGGAAGAAGCTACATAATAGAGCTCAAATATGCATACTTAACATTATTCTTTCGGCTTACAAGATTCAAATAATGGACCACAAAAATCAGTTTCCATTGTAAAGTTGCTCCAGTTGTTTTTCAATTGGTTACACTTACACGCAAGTCTTTCATTTCTGTTGCTATTACAAATGCTGGCACAATATAAATTGCGTAAGCTACTGAACTCTTAGTTTTGTATTAGCAACTGCTAATGAATTTCTTGTTGGACAAAATGATAATCACACCCAGGATAATGTCCAAACTAAATAGCAATAGGAAGAGAGTAACAACGACACCAAATATTAAAATGGGTAAATATGATACCCGAATAAGTAATACAATAATATTGATGAAAAACTTGGTAGTGTCAAAAGACTACTACTCAACACTCTTTTATTTCTTACAACTCACAATAATATTATTTGCACACTATTTTCTCACAAACTAAGAAGTAGTTTGTGGATTACTCTCTCTACTCTCTATTGCTTCTCTATTTTGGTGTGTCTTCAAGTGTTCAATTACTACTCTATTTATAGAGTTTTTTGAACATTTGTTTACATCATTAATGACATAATGTGATAGCCAATTTCAACAAAAAAATTGGCTGCCTAACTCTACCAAACTAATACCAAATTTTGACTACCTACTTCCACAAATGTGGCTACCAACTTTCACATTGGTGGCTACCAATTTTCACATTTGTGGCTAGTAATTTCAACAAGTATGGCTGCAAAATTAATTGCTGCCAAGATTTATTTCCACAAATCTCTCCCTTAATTTTGATTTTTCTTCTTTACTCCAAGGCTTGATCTCAATCTCTGAAAATCTTCAAACTTGAGAGGCTTTGTAAAAATATCCGCAACTTGATCATGAGATTTCACATACTTGAGCTCTACCTCTTTCTTGGTAATGCATTCTCGGATAAAGTGATACCTTGTATCTATGTGCTTACTTCGATCATGATACATTGGATTCTTTGCTAGTGCTTGCGCAGATTTGTTATCAACACAAATCATTGTGGCTTCAATTTGTGACAAATTGAGTTCCTTCAATAACCGTCTCAACCAAATAGCATGACATGTACATGATGTCGCTGCCACATATTCAGCTTCACAAGTCGAGAGAGTAACAATTGATTGTTTCTTTGAACTCCAAGAAATAACACAATCACCCAAGAAAAACACAAAACCAGATGTGCTTTTTCTATCATCAACATCTCCCGCATAATCACTATCACAATATACCACAAGATTAAAATTATCGGAAGAAGAATAAAATAGCCCAAGGTCGATTGTACCTTTTAGGTAGCGAAGAATTCTTTTAGCGACCTTCAAGTGAGTGGAGGTAGGATCTTCCATGAATCGACTTACTACTCCAACTGCAAAGACTATATCTGGTCTCGTACATGTCAAGTACCTCAGATTTCCTACGAGACTTTTGAACAAAGTGGAATCCACTTCTTCTCCATCATCAAATTTTGACAATTTTGTTCCACTTTCCATTGGGGTGTTCACAGGGTTGCAATCAAACATGTTGAACTTCTTCAAAATCTCCTTTGTATAACTTTCTTGAGATATGAAGATGCCTTCCTCCATTTGCTTGACTTCTAGGCCCAAGTAATATGACATGAGCCCTATGTCTGTCATGTCAAACTCAAGGGACATAGCTTTCTTGAAAGCTTCAAATAAAACTGGGTTGTTACCCGTTAGAATGAGATCATCAACATAAAGACAAACAAGCAGAATATCTCTATTAGTATGAACTTTAATATAAAGAGCATATTCATGGAGACAACGAGTAAACCCATTGTCTTGAAAGTATTTGTCAATGCGACTATTCCAAGCTCGTGGATCTTGCTTCAACCCATATAAGGCTTTCTTCAACCTCAACACCTTATCTTCATGATTTTTAACCACAAAACCCAATGGTTGCTCAACATAGACTTCTTCTTCAAGATATCCATTCAAGAATGCCGATTTGACATCTAGTTGATGGATCTTCCACTTCATTTGCGCCGCTAAAGAGATCAATAGACGGATTGTCTCCATGCGGGCAACAGGCGCATAAACTTCTTCATAATCGATGCCATGCCTTTGTTTGTAGCCTTTAGCCACAAATCTTGCCTTGTATCTTTCTACTTCTCCATGGGCATTTTTCTTCATCTTGTATACCCATTTGACTCCAATTGCTCGATGGTCCTTTGGAAGAGTTGTCAACTCCCAAGTGTTGTTCTTCTCTATTGATTGGATCTCTTCCTCCATGGCTTTTCTCCACCTTTTGTCAGTAACAGCTTCATCAAAATTCATTGGTTCACTATCAGCAAAAAGACAACACAAAAAATCAAAATTAGTAATTTCTTCTGTGTCATCATAGAGTTCTTGAATGTTCCTCATCCTATGTGGTCTTTCACTTGAACTCTCTTGAGAAGATGGAGATGCAATATTTGCTGGTGAAGGAGGCGGGGTTGCATCCTGTGCCATGGTCTCCTGTTCTTCTTCATCTCCGAAGTATGGAAGAAAATCATATGTTTTTTCTTCTGGAGCCTCCCAATTCCATGATGCTTCTTCATCAAATTCAACATCACGACTCACCACCACCTTGTTATTTCTTGGATTGTACAATTTGTAGCCTTTTAAACTTGCGTCATAGCCAACAAACACATACTTGACACTCCGATCGTCAAGTTTAGCTCTCCCTTGATGTGGAACATGAGCATATGCTATGCTCCCAAAGATTCTCAAGTGCTTAACACTTGGCTTTCTTCCACTCCATACTTCTTGAGGTGTTTGATCTCGTACATTTTTTGTTGGAGACCTGTTGCTCAAATAAACTGCACAAGAAACAGCCTCGGCCCAAAATTCT
This sequence comes from Solanum sitiens, assembly GCA_016801875.1. NCBI lineage: Eukaryota > Viridiplantae > Streptophyta > Magnoliopsida > Solanales > Solanaceae > Solanum > Solanum sitiens. The sequence goes on along the minus strand of JABWTJ010000035.1, from coordinate 447,674 downwards.
TTTGGTAGATGTTTAGCTTTCAACATACATCTAGCCATATTAAGAATTGTTATATTCTTTCTTTCTGCAACTCCATTTTGTTATGGCGAGTAAGGTACCGTTAGAGGGCGACGAATTCCATGAGATTGACAAAAGTCATTAAATTCTTTTGAAGTGAATTCGCCTCCTCTATCAGACCTTAATGCTTTTATTTCATAGCCACTTTCTTTTTCTACAAGTGCTTTGAAATTTTTAAAGGCAACAAAAACTTTAGATTTTTGCTTCAAGAAGTATACCCAAGTCTTTCTACTGAAATCATCAATAAAGAGCAAGAAATATTTTCTTTTACCAAAAGAAGGTGAATCGATTGGACCACAAACATCGGTGTGAACAAGTTGGAGTGGCTTACTTGTTCTTGATGTAGTCTCCTTTGGGAAACTCCTCCTTGCATGTTTTCCAAGAAGACAAGCTTCACACAATTGATTTGGATGGTTGATTGGCGGTATCCCATCAACCATGTTCTTGTCTCCCATTGATTTGAGCGCTTCAAAGTTCAAGTGCCCAAATCTCATATGCCAACACCATGAGTCATCTTGCACATTATCCTTCAAACACTTTGCATAGATAGTTTGAAGATTCAAAGGAAACAACCTATTCTTTGCCATATGAACTTTAGCAATTAAGTTGTTACTTGAATCTCTTAGCCAAAGATGCATATTTTTCATATGAATATCATATCCTTTTTCAAGAAGTTGACCCAAACTCAAAATATTACTTTTCAATTTTGGCACATAATAAACATTGGTAATCAATTTATGACCACCATCTTTACAGGATATCAGAATCGTACCTATCCCTTCAATTTGGATCTTTGAGGTATCGCCAAAAGACACATTACCTTTCACGGTCTTCTTTATCTCCACAAATTTATCTTTCTGGCCACACATATGATTGCTTTCTCCATTGTCAAGATACCATGAGCTGCAATCATCTTTATCTTCTTCTTTGAGTGTTAATAACAGTGTTGACTCATCTTCATCTTTGTTGTTGTCAACAAGATTAACTTTCTCTTCAACATTACTACGACATTCCCAAGAGTAATGTCCCATTTTATGACAGTTATAACACTCAATTTTAGATTTGTCATACCTGATTTCATTTGTACCTTGATAGGCTCCACGTCCTCTGCCTCCTCGTTGACCACGACCACGACCTCTGATTGACTGGTGACCTTTATCTTCATTGTTGAAATAATTGGTGTAACTTCTTCCTCTTCCACGACCTCCACGGCCTCCACGGCCTCTCCATTGTCCATTTCCTTTGTAACTTTTCTCACCTTCAAATCCTTTGAAGGATGCATGAGTTTTAAGAAGCTGCTCTAGTGGCTCTTCTTTTGTCCTTTTCATTTTCTCTTCATGGGCTAGTAAAGAACCTTCCAATTGTTCTACCGTCATAGAGTCTAGATCTTTAGACTCCTCAATAGCACACACCACATAATCAAATTTAGGTGTTAATGAACGAAGGATCTTTTCTACCACACGCACATCATCTACTTTCTCTCCGTATCTTCTTAGTTGATTTACAACAGCAATCAATCTTGAGCAGAAATCCGAAATGGATTCGGATTCTTTCATTTTTAAAACTTCAAACTCAGCCCTTATAGTTTGAAGTTTTATCTTCTTTACTTTATCAACTCCTTGGAGAGAATTTTGTAAAATCTCCCACGCCTCTTTTGAGGTGGTTGCATCAGCCACCTTCTCAAACATGCCATCATCCAAACATTGATGGATAAGAGTGAGGGCCTGTTGATCTTTCTTTCTTGTCTTTAACAAGACCTCCTTTTCATTTGAGGGCAAAGTTTCCTCATTTGCGGGTTTTGTATACCCTTTGTCTACAATATCCCAAACATCTTGAGAGCCAAGAATAGCTTTCATTTGTAGACACCATTTTTCATAATTTTCTCTTGTGAGACGGGGGTATTGAAAGGACAACGGACTCTTATTTGTCATGGCTCTGATACCACATTGTTGGACAAAATGATAATCACACCCAGGATAATGTCCAAACTAAATAGCAATAGGAAGAGAGTAACAACGACACCAAATATTAAAATGGGTAAATATGATACCCAAATAAGTAATACAATAATATTGATGAAAAACTTGGTAGTGTCAAAAGACTACTACTCAACACTCTTTTATTTCTTACAACTCACAATAATATTATTTGCATACTATTTTCTCACAAACTAAGAAGTAGTTTGTGGATTACTCTCTCTACTCTCTATTGCTTCTCTATTTTGGTGTGTCTTCAAGTGTTCAATTACTACTCTATTTATAGAGTTTTTTGAACATTTGTTTACATCATTAATGACATAATGTGATAGCCAATTTCAACAAAAAAATTGGCTGCCTAACTCTACCAAACTAATACCAAACTTATACCAAACTTTGACTACCTACTTCCACAAATGTGGCTACCAACTTTCACATTGGTGGCTACCAATTTTCACATTTGTGGCTAGTAATTTCAACAAGTATGGCAGCAAAATTAATTGCTGCCAAGATTTATTTCCACATTTCCAGGTTTGGCTATGGCGTTTTGATACTGACCTGTGGTAATGTGCTGAGGCATTCACCTTGCATCTCCATCACGAATCCTAATTTCTATGGTTAGTTATCTGGGGGCATGAGTCATTAAGAAAAGTTAGATATGGAAGTATTTCTCTCACTTTGTTATAATAATCAGCCAATTGAATGGTTAATTGATAAGAAATACCTCCTCTCTTACCACTATTTAGTATGTATTTCTGGTCATCTGTGTCCTCGTCCGCGTTAAGGATTATCAATACTGCTCTAGTTGTTCCACGTGAAACAGAAACAATGTCTTCACATCTTCTTCATCATCATCTGCTTTGTCAAACCCTTTTGAACCCTCACGTCCTCACTTTGCAGGATCCCAACACCGCTACAAATACTTACGCCCTTTTCAGTTCTAAATCCATGTCTTCGGACTTGTATAACAACCAGTCTGAAATCATACAACCTACCACCCTTCTTCTTTTTCTTGCCCTACCATAGAAATTGTTCACCACACCGCTAGAATATCCTATGAACTCTCCATAAGTTCTCTAAATTTACATTCTGTCACAGTTACTGCAGTTATTTAGATGACTATCAATTGGAAGTTACAAATCTCCCTTTAGTTTAACATCAACTATCCTAGTAACAATTTTGATCTATGAGTTGACGCTATAATTCAACTAAATTGAGTATAATTATTAATGTTATTAGTGCCCTATAAAGATTCTAGAGGGTGTTAAATATCTCAGTATTTTCAGTACAACACCCCAATTCAGTTTAATTGTTCCAGAAGTTTGTGGTGACTATTTGTGTGTTTTGGAAACTAATTGCCAAAAATCCAAACTGGAAAATCAGTTTAATTAGTATCAGTTGGATTTATATATTGACAACAGGGGTGGGTGAGAAAGTAATGAACATTTTTGTGGAAGTGAAACAAAAGCAAAATCAGTATAAACTACGGGTATGGCTCAAACATCTAGAGTTATGTAAGACTGATGACAAGACAAACATGACGAAAGAAAGAGTATGGAGGAGATCATTTGAATAGATATGAAATTGAAGAAAATAATATCGATTGTACTATGTAAATCAATAAAGCCTACGTTCAAGAAAGAATGGAAAAGAGAACAATGGAGTACAAAAGTGATTTAATAATGTAATGTTAAGAGCAGCGTACCTAGAGTAAGCGCAGAAATTGTTGAATGGCGGGGCCGTAGTTCCATCGCGGTGGAGGAACCGGAGGAGAAAGATCGCAAATGGAAGAAGTAAAGAAAGGATAGAGAGGTTTTCTGGAGAAAGGAATGGTTATAGTATGTGAAGGAAGAAGGTTTAATGGAGGCGTCATTCGAAAGAGCGAAGGGGCGGCAGTGAAGAGTTACGGTGGATGGGAGGGCATACGGCTGAATATAGGGGGAGGGGTATTTGTGAAATTTCAAAACTGAAAGTGAATGCTGGATTGTGGTGTTGCCACGTCACCGGGTTTAGGTTTTCCTTTATATATATATATATATATATATATATATATATATATATATATATATATATATATGATTACATGGGATAAACATTGACTACAAATGTTTCAATTTTTTTTGGTGGGATCATTCAATTTCAAACCTTAATTGTGATCTCCTCCTTAATTTTCCCTTTTCTGACCCCAAATTTTTAAAACAATAATATATTAATGAAAATAATATATTATCACATTAAAAAAGAGTGTCATATGTTAAATAAATTTCTTAGTTGGACATTAAATAAAGAATTAAAAAAAGAAATAGAAATTGTCTATAAAAGTTATAGTTACAAGTAAATGTATTCTCGGTATTCAAGTATGATGAATCCAAACCCTTCTTAGCCCTATGTTGTTTCTCAACAAAAGAGATGTAGACTGAATCTTTGGGTTTTAAAATATCTAAAAGGAAAACAAAGAATTGTGACTTTTTAACAAGATGGTGACTTTTATGACTTTTTTAAATGGTTGTCATTATTCTGAAGGATTGTGGTTTTTCCAATAAAGCACAATGAGTGGCGCTATTTTTTTGTTGTTTATATATATGTGTTTTCTCTTATGTTTTAATTACAGGTTTTATGAAATTTTATTTTATTCCTCACAAACAAATTCTACAGTACTTTTTTATTGTTGAGTGGTTAGCTGACGTTGTGATTTAAGGTAGCAATAGTAATACAGTTTGAACAACATGATAAACCAAGACAAATCTGTGGCACCTCTATAGTGTTCTTACTGAAAACTTAACTTAAAAACCAATAATTTAGTCACAATGTGAATAAATTGATAGTATTAGTAAGCTACTTTATGCTTTTATAGTCCAAATTCGTTCTTTATCGTCCATAAAAAATGTTCAAAAAATCTACACTCTCTAAGGATTGGTAATACTTCTGTATTCGAGGAGTATGGTCGTTTAGATAGCTCAATAGTGCACATATTCATTTCCTTCATGGATAATGTACTACCTCTCCTTAGCTATTAAAATGTTCAGTCTAAACTTTGATTTCAGATATGATGATGATTTGTCATATTTTTCCATAATTGACAAGTAGCCTAAATTTTTTGTGAATAAGAAAGTGCAGGATTTAAGGTTAAATGTATGTTATATAATTGTTTATCCGACTGGGCATGACCAACCTTATAGCTTGCCAAAAGTTCTCAATAGTAGTTCATCAATTATAAAAATTAAGTGCAATAAATGCTGAATATGAAAAGATCGCATAGTAAATTAAACATCTCTGAAGATTTTAACGCTGAAAAGTTTGTTTATCCTAGATGAACACATTAAACAAATAATGTAAAATTTGCCTAAATTTGAATAATTGAATATATATGGATTTTTCGGTTTTAATCATTCGCAAAAAAATCCATATAGATTCAATGATTCCAATTAAAAACAACTTGACATAATTTGTTTAATGTTTTCAACCTGTATTAACAAACTTTCTAGCGTTAAACTCTTCAGAGATGTCCAACTTAGTACGCATTCTTCTAATGTTCTGCAATTATGACAGTTGAGTTTTGTAATCGGTGAACTACTACAGAGAACTTTTGGCAAGATATAGGGTTGGTCATGATTCCCATGAAGATAAGCAGTTCGATAACATATATTCAGGCGTAAATCCTTCACGAACTTATTCACAACAAATTCAAAACACTTGTCAATTAGGAGAAAATAAGAAACATCATCATCACATCTGAACATAAAGTTTGACTAAACTTTTTAATGTTAGAGAAGTTAAGGAGAGGCAGTGTATTTTACCTTAAGGAAATAAATTCATGCACCGTCAAGATTTATAACGATTGCAATTGATCCATCACGATCATCCATTCACCCGAAGGTGATACATGCTTCTTTGAAATTGTTGCTCCATTTGTTTGACATTTAACGATTTATAGGGTTTTAATCATATGAAAATTAAGCTTAGGGACCTGTTATCTTTGAACACACAAATCTTGATCTCTACTGTGATGAGTTAGATGAAATAAATGAAAATAAAAAGAAAGATATTTTGTCATGTGTTCGTTGTGCTAATGAGCTAATATTGGCATCCTGGTTTAGCAAGGTAAGTTATCATTCTCAAATGTCTCCAAGTCATTTTACATTGATTCTGACTAGAGAACCTGTTTAGTACCTATCCACTTGATTGATCGATAGAGGTCATGATTTTTTTAATTAACTTGATTAATTATCTATTTGTTCACTTCCCTTTAATTCACTCATATAGTGTTAGTTTACTACATGAGGTTAAATATTAGTTCCTTTATTTGTCTAAGCTATAAGGTGTTACAAGGATGAGAAATCACTATTTATTTAGTTTGTAAGACCTGTAAATCAATGTACTTACCTTTATTCTTCCTCATTCATCTATTCAGGTGATTTCCTATTTGATGTTAGAAGGGGAAGACATCTCCTTACTGTTGCTGTACTGCAGATGGTTGACAATACGTTCTTGTATTTCAAAACTTTCATTCCCCTAGACAACATCTTAAGGTCGACTCGTATTTTGAAAAACCTAATGATATTTCCTGATATTACGTTAAGTTTTCAATTGGCGATATCTTTATGTCAAATATATATTGATCCCGTAAAGCCTCAACGACTTCAATTTCATTACTATAGTTGTTAAGCTTACAACCTAACCCAATTTGTCCTTGTTTTATATTTGTAGTATCATGTTTCTTTTTAGCGCAAAAACATTGATTTGCTAGTAGAAGAGTATCTCTCGTTTGAACAAAACATTCAAAGTTTCCTTACGAAATTTGAAGACTGTCAAGGTTATGCCATTTTTTAGTCGTACATGTAGTTTTGATGCAATAAAGCTCCATAAATTATTGAAGTTCTTACTTGAGAATATGGAAAATCCGGAGATTCTTGTTATAGTACATGAGCATAAGGACTGCAATGGTTGTTCTACTAATACCTCAAATCTAATGAAGCATTTGTTAACTTTTCCAACAAGTGCAATTATTTCCTTCGGCCCAATTAGTCATAATGTTTTCTATTTCTAGTTTGTTGCTTTTATTTTTGTTGACATTTTTTTATCTAGATGAGGATAACTTGGTATGAAAATTAAATTATGTTCCATCCATTAACTCGAAAAAAAAAAACTTGACCGTCCCTTATCTTATGGTTTGTGCTTGTAAAAAGGATAGTTAGTTTGTATCTCCCTCTACAAGGATGGAATTAACATTCGGGTTTTACCTGCTATCACACATCATTTAAGGCATTCCAACTCTGTGGGACCAGCAAAGAATGTGGACTTGTTGATGGTAGTGCTTCTCTCTTAGAAAGAAGTCTCTGGATATAGCTTTGGGTATAGAAAAATATTTGGTAGGAGTGTTACACACAAATGGGCCCTAACAGAGGCAAAGAATCATTTAAGCTTCAATGTGGATAATAAACACACTAAAAATGAAAAGCAATTTCTTATGAAATTTTGGTATCTCGTGCAAGGCACGTGCTTGAACTATTGAGATGCAAATAAAGAAAAGATGATTTAGTTTGCGGAACATTATACTGAGAGCTTGCTAGAAAGGCTTCAATATATCATAGTCTTTTTTAATTTATATTCTAAGCTTGAGGCTGTGGAAGCAGCACCATAAACTTCTTGTTAGTAGTTCAACCCATAGTTCGACTACTTGAAAGTGGAAAGAGTTGATCTCTAATAAAACAACAATGTAACTTTTACAATATAAATGTTATGAAATTAAAGTTCCAAAATCATGGGTGTGTTAGTTGCGTATTGACCATTAGTGATGCTGAAATGCAACAAAAGAAATGTTGGTATCAAGAAATTAAACCCAGCTCCAGCAGAAGATGATAGATAAGTCGACTGTATTAAATCAACTTTCACAAAGAAGGATAAGACACTTATATCCTCATTCATTATCATTGCCATTTGTTGTATGGTGGACTAACTCCCATCCCTTTATTTTTTACTACTTTAAATAGTTATTATTATGCAGTTTATATTTAGCAGCAATTACACACGTTGAAAACTAGTATAAATTCAACAGTAGTGTAGTAGTTATCTTCTCCACAATTTTGAAATGTTGTAGGCATGTGATTGGTTGTCTTCTCTTAGCTTGGATTCTAAATTCTTGTACAAAGCATGATCATAAATACAACAAATATTTTCTATTGCAAAACTTTTTTTTCTTCAAGAATGCAAAATCTTCAGACAAATGCATAGAAATACTAATCCAATTTTTAGAAAATAAAATCATTGAGAGAACAAAAAATTAGATTTCATACTAATAACAATAATTGTTATCGAAGTCAAAGAAATAAGAACAGTAATTGCTTTTAGAAAGCAGAAAAGTCAAGAAGAATATTTGTATAAGAACATTTTTATTGATGTCTTAAGATTACATTTATAAGACAAGAGTAAAAAACATAAAGCAGAAAGCAGTAAACCCACGACTACCAGATTCCTAAATCACTAACTTACTCCTAAATAACAGGAATAGATGGCTAACAACTAATTGACTAAGTCTTATCTAATATAAAACAGTAAAACTAAAATTAATTGCAATTGAAAAGCAAATTCCTAAAACTCCTTGCTTTGGAATCTTCAAACTCCAATTTTGTGTCTGAGATGCTAAAACTTGCTGACTGGTAAGGCATAGTGAATATACCAGTCAATTGTTCTTCTGACTTGCAGTAGACAAGAGTTATATCATCACCCTTTTGCACTTCTCTAAAGAAAAAGAACTTGATTTTGAAGTGCTTAGTTCTTCCATGAAGCACAATATTGTGAGATATAGCTATTGTTGCTTCATTGTCCACGAATATTTTGATGCTTCCAGTTTGTTGCATATGCAAATCAACCAGAATTTTATTCAGCCACAATGTTTGATTTAGTGATATTGCAGTTTCCACAAACTCAGCTTCGGCAATAGATTGATCCACAATATCTTGTTTCTTACAACTGCATGAGAAAATTCCAGAACCAAGACTAAAATAGTACCCTTAAGGACTCTTTGCATCATCCTCGGAACTACCCTAATCAATGTAGGAATACCCACAAAGCTTCATAGGTTGACTCTTCTGAAACTTGACTCCATAGGTGATGGTTTCTTTGATGTATCACACCATTATTTTGGCTGCCTGCAAATACACTTCAATAGGACAATGTATGAACCTTGAAATAAACACTTACAACATACATATATATCGACTCTTGTTGTTGTAGGATACAATAAACACCCAATGAAACTTCTGAAGTATATCTCATCCACCATTTCAACTCTATCATCTTTACTTAGTTTCTCTTTTTGGCTCGTGGGAGTACTAATCTCTTCGCAATTATCCATTTTTAATTAAATGTTATAAAATATGAATAATATATATATATATATATATATATATATATATATATATATATATATATATATATAAGAGAACCGTATGCCCTCCTACGTTGCGCCACCACATAAAAAAATTCACTTTTAATTTAGTTATTTTAAAACTAGCCTTTTCTTTTCATAAAAAGTTGTGACTTTTATGAAAAATTTTGACTTTTATGAAAAATTTTGACTTTTATGAAAAATTGTAACTTTTATGAAGAGATGCGACTTTTACGATAGGTTATTATGTTTATGAAAGGTTGTGACCTTTTCGAAGGGTTGTGACTTTTCCAAAGTGTTGTGTTCTTCCCGAATAAAATACAATAAGTATTTGTTCACACTATCCTTTGTTGTTTATATTTCCGCTCATTTGTAAACAATAAAAACTCTTAATTTCTTATTTTTCACCATTAAATAATTGTGCACTTTGGCCATGTTGAGTGACTTACTGACACCATTTTTTTTGTATCTATACATTGGTGAATAAAATCGTTCCATCTTGAGAGGATGTAAATCTGTAAAGCTCAAGTATTAGAGGGGATTGTATTCTTAAGGGGACGTTGCGCATTCGATTGACTCGATTGTTTCCTATCTATTTCATTCTATTTTAACATATCCTGGTAAATTTTTTATGCTCATTAGTTTATGCTTATGATATTAATTGTTGTTTTTAGTACATGTTTTATACTATGTTATTTATGTTTCTAAGAAGTTATTTATATCAAACACATACACATATAGTAGGTATATTCATTGTCATATTCTATATAAATTTTATAACTTAAAAGTACTATATATAAGCTTACATATTATCTATTTTTATATAGATATGAAGTTTTTAACTTATCAATTGAAGAAGTTCATTATGAAAGTTGCTTTCATTCTCAAGCGTAGTTTCATCTTTGAATCTGTTAAATAAATTTTTAAATGTTCTCCTAAGACATATACCACAGTTGTATAATTTATGCAACATATATGTTTTTTTTCCTTACGGAATGCCATTGTGTGTGTGTGTGTGTATATATATATATATATATGTGTGTGTTATTATTATTTTCTTCTTTATTTTCCTATTATTTACTAAATAATTCATTCATTAGAGGTTCTTGAGTTATTTGATAATGATAAATAATCAACGTCATGTTGGAATATTGCTAATATTTTTAAGGACCTATTTTTTCATTAGTTATAATGTAAGGATATTGTCACGCCCCGAGCTACAACCGAGATGTGGCAACGGAACATAGGACCACAAGTGATCCCAAGCAAACCCTGCTTGTATGATCATGTGTATACTAAAGATAATAAACTAATGCGGAAGCTAAATTTTAATTAAAATGAAAAGATGGGGAATACCCATATATTGTAACTGAGATATATGAAAACTGATGAGTTTAATACAAAGAAGATATTAACTCAATAGTAAGCTGAAAATAATTAAGTCTGAAATAAGCCTCTAACTGAATGGAAATGCTTGGATAGACCCCAACTAAGTATACCAAAACTGAAACTAAAGGACTAAAATAGTAAAAAGAAACTCATGACTATTGTCCTCAGAGAATTACGACTCACCACTGATTCTGATGAACTGGAGATTGGGAACCGATCTAAAGGTGATCTGGATGCTAAGAACCTGAACCTACATCACGAGAAGATGTAGTGCACGTATGTGTCAGTACTTGAAAGGTAGTAAGGATGCAGGATAGAGTAAAGCTGAAATAACATATAACAGAACAAGTCAATAAAGCAATGAAATAATCTAAACATGATAAATATATTGAATGCTGAGAAAACTAAATGTGGTGACCAATTTATAACATGCTTAAAATAGATACTGGATATACCGATAAAAAGGTCAATACAATAGAATATGACTGAACTGTGGAAGCTAATAATAATAAATAATAAAACCACATGATCTAAATGTGGAGTTCGATGTATACACCCCATCGTGAGGACCCAAAATACCCTGCCAGAGGTATAAAGGCATGATAGCATGATCACTAAGCTGATGCCCACAGAAGGGACTTACAAACGACTTGGCTAGTAGTTCTGGGACTATTTGAGAATGCAACAATTAAATTGGTATTGATGCATTAATAATTGAGGCATGTATAAATGAATAACGAAAATATCTGACCTAGAATGTGTAATTCAAGAACTAAAGAAATACATAGGTACGGTTCTAAAATTCATGCAATAAATTTACTTGCAACATGATAATCTGATTTGGAACATATTAATAACTAATTCATGATAATCTGCTAAAATTCTAGAAACCCTAGGTCTATTCATAATAAGGGAATCAGAAAACTAACTTCTAGGGACCCAATGGGCGAAAGGAACCCACTAGTGAAATCCCACATACCTTGTGATGAATTCCATGGAGAAATCTTCAGATTTCGGGGTTAGAACTGATGGAACCTTGCAACGTTCTTGAACTAGGGTTCTTGACCTTTTTCTCCTCTCTTGATTCTAATTTTTATATTTTCATTAATGATTTTGACTTAGTAAGTTCTAGTTATGTTGCTAGTCTTAAAATGAGTAAAACCTCATGATTTAGGATCTAAACGACTTAGCTTAGGGGTTAAAAGAAATAGGAAAATACCAAAAGACCCCCGACTTAACTGTTGTCGGAGTGATCAATGGACCTAGTCCACAGACCGTGATCATACCTATGGTCCGTAGGTCCTGGCCATCGTTTAGTTCACAGAATGGGTCTGTGGACCAAGATCAATGGAACTGTTCCATGGAACGTGTTCCTACCTACAGTTCATAGGTCCTTGTCGTTGTTTGGTTAAGACAATGTGTTTGTGGACCAAGATCGATGGAACTAGTTCACGGACAATGATCCAACCTACAGTTCCTCATGTTCCTTCGTCCTTTGCTTTAGAAAAGGGGTTGTTAGGACCAAGATCGACGAACCTGGTCCACGAACCGTGGTTCTGACTACGGTCTGTAGGTCCTGGCGTCATTTATGTGGACCAACTTCCACGAGCCTAGTCCATGGACCGTGGTCCAACCTACGATCCGTAAGTATCCTCTGTAGGTAGCACCTGCACTTCTGGAAAATCTAAATTCTGGTCCATCTAGGATAAAGGTTATTACATCATCTCCCCCTTTGAAACATTCGTCTTCGAATGAATACTAAACTAGCTGAAATAGAGGGAGAGGCTTGCAATCCCAACAACTAAACACTGAGAACTGAATTTCTGACTGAACTGAGTTCCAAGAACATGCAAATAGGCTGAAAATGCAAGTACAAACTGATGGATGATGATTCCAAGAGTGAATTCATACATGAATGACTTCAAAAATGAAGAGGAAGGGGGTCGAAATCCCTATAACTAAACATAACTAAACACTGAGACTTGAATTTCTGACTGAACTGAGTTCCAAGAACATGCAAATAGGCTGAAAATGCAAGTACAAACTGAGGGAACATGATTCCAAGAGTGAATTCACACATGAATGACTTGAAAACTGAAGAGGGACTATTACCTCAAGCTTGAGTGGAATCAAGAGGAAAGAGGTGAGAATACGTGGCTTTCATGGCTGCTTCTACTTCCCAAGTATCTCCTTCTACAGAGTGACTCCTCCACAAAACCATGACTGAAGTGACTTCTTTGTTTCCCAGCCTTCTAACCTTACGGTCAAGTACCTTAACTGGTACATCCTCATAAGAAAGACTATCTTTCACAACCAAACTCTCTAATGGCACCACATATGTTGGATCACCCACAATTGTTAATTCTGTTGGCAACACTAACTCATATGCCACTTTGCCAACCCTTTTCAAGATCTTGTTAGGGCCTACATATCTAGGATTGAGCTTACATTTCTTGAAAAAACCTCATCACCCCTTCATAGGTGACACTTTCAAGAAAACCCAATCATTAACTCAGAACTCTAGTTCCTTTTTGCCTTACATTTGCATACGATTTCTGACGACTCTGGGCTGTCTTAAGTGTATCTCTAATGAGTTTCACTTTCTCCATAGCATAATGGACTTAATATGGTCCTATAAAAGTTGTTTCACCTACTTCAACAAACCAACAAGAGATGTACATCTACGCCCATACAGTGCCTCATAAGGGCTACCTGAATGCTGAAATGGTAGTTGTTGTTGTTGGAGAACTCAATAAGAGGAAGATGATTATCCCAACTACCCTTGAAATCAACTGCACAAGATCTCAACATATCCTCTAGGGTATGAATGATACACTCTGCCTGTCCATCCGTCTGCGGATGAAATGTTGTGCTAAGATTAACTTGAGTACCAAGACCTTTCTGAAATAACTTCAAGAAAAGAGAGGAGTTTAAGTGAGGACCTCTATCTGAGATGATAGACAAAGAAACCCCATGCAAAAATTTCATTAATGTAAAGCTTGGCATAGTCCTCTGCTTAATCTGTAGTCTTGATCGCCAAAAAGTGAGAAGACTTAGTCATCATGTCAACTATCACCAAAATGAAGTCATGCTGTCTGAGAGTATGAGGTAAACTTGTGATGCAATCCATATTGATCACTTCCCATTTTCAAGAAGGAATGTTGATCTCTTTAGTCATACCCCCTGGTTTCTGATGTTCTACCTTGACTTGCTGACAGTTGGGGCACTTACTCAAAAAATATGTTGATATCCCTCTTCATGACATTCGACCATTAGACTTCCCGCAGATCGCGGTACATCTTAGTTGCACCTGGATGAATAGAATATCGGGAATTAAGGGATTCTCCAAGAATATTTTGTCTCAACTTACCCACATCAGGAACACACAATCTACCCTGGTAGCGAAGTACACCATCTCCCCATTAGGAGAAAACCTCCACTCTTTGATTGTGGACTGCACCCTTAAGTTAAAGCAAGATTGGATCACTGTCTTGATTTTCTTAACGTCTACTACCAATAAAGATTCTGCCCCATTCTCTACTATTACACCACTTTCTGATATGCTCATAAGGTGAACTCCCAAGCGAGCAAGCATGTGAACATATTTCACTACTTCCTTCCTTTCTTCCTCATCATGGGTTATACTACCTATAGATAATTTGCTAAGAGCATCTGCTACTACATTTTCCATACCAGGATGGTAATGCACACTAATATCATAATCCTTAAGGAACTAAAGTCATATCCTCTAGCGAATATTCAAATCTTTGTGGGTGAACACATATTAAAGACTCTTATGATCAGTGAACACATCTACGTTAACAACATACAAAAAATATCTCTATATATTTAGTGCAAATACCACTGCTGCAAGATCGTGGTCACGCGTTGGATAGTTCTTCTCATTCACCTTAAGATGCCTAGAAGCATAATGTATTACCTTATCTCGCTGCGTCAACACATAACCTAGGCCAACTGTTCATGCATCACTATAGATCACATAACCATCTATACCCTCTGGTAGAGTCAAGAGAGGAGTAGTAGTCAATCTAGTTTTAAGTTCTGCGATTCTTTTCTCACAATCATCTGACCATTGAAACTTAGCCATCTTCTTAGTGAACCTAGTCAATGATGAGGCTATGGATGAAAATCCTTCCAAGAACCTTCTGTAATAACCTGCTAGACCTAAGAAACTTCTGATATATGTAGTAGAGTTAGGTCTGGTCCATTGTTTCACTACTTCTATCTTCTGTGGATCCACTCGGATCCCCTTGCTAGATACAATGTGACCAAGGAAAGCTATAGATCGCAACCAGAACTCACATTTACTAAACTTAAAAAATAACTGGCTATCATTGAGAGTATGCAGAACAAATCTCAAATGACTCACATGTTCTTCCTCATTCCTAGAGTAAATGAGGATATCATCAATAGAGATAATAACGAACAAGTCCTAGAACTGTTTGAACAATCTGTTCATCAAATCCATGAAAGATGCAGAATCATTGGTTAGTCAAAATGACATAACACAAACTCATAGTGACCATACCAAGTTCTAAAGGTTGTTTTTGGAATGTCACTATCGTGGACTTTGAGTTAATGATAACCGAATATGAAGTATATCTTGGAGAAATGACTAGCACCCTGAAGTTGGTCAAATCATTCATCAATCTGGGGATGGGATACTTATTCTTGATTGTAACCTTGTTCAATTGTCTATAGTTAATGCACATTCTGCGAGAACCATTTTTTACGTTACAAACAACACCGGTATACCCCATGGAGAAATACTAGGCCTGATGAAGCCCTTATCTAGAAGGTCTTTAAAATGTTCTTTCAATTCCTTAAGCTTTGTTAGAGACATTATGTAAGGAGGAATAGAAATAGACTGGGCATCTTGAAGGAGATCGATTCCAAAGTCAATTCCTCTTACGGAAGGAACTCTGGGAAGATCTTCTCGAAACACTTTTGGAAACTCACTGAGTACTAGAACTGACTTAAGAGTTGGGGTTTCAGAGCTAGAATCCTTAACCCGAACTAGATGATAGAGATAACCCTTAGAGATCATCTTTATGTCCTTAAGTTAAGAAATGAATCGACCCATATGTGCTAAGCTACTACCCTTCTATTCTAAGATTAACTCATTTGAAAGAAAAACGAACAATTCTTGTTCTACAATTGACTGAGGCATACATGGAATTTAAACAGTCCATGCCTAGAATGACATCAAAATCTACCATTTCTAACTCAACAAGATCTGCTGAGGTGGCTTTCGAAGAGACTGTGACAAGGGAATTTCTGTATACCCATCTAGCTATGACTGGGTCACCAACTGGAGTAGAGACTAATAAAGGTTCTGAGAGAGTTTCTGGACTAACATTGAGTTGGAATGATATGTAATGAGTTACAAAGGATAGAGTATCCCATGTATCTAACAATGCATAAACCAGAAGTTCAACGACTCGTAACGTACTAGTGACTACATCAGGAGAACCTTCCTGATCTTAGCGAGCCTGAAGAACATACAACTTATTTTGGCGCTTACCACCACATGTACTAGATGAGTTACCTTGCTGTGTCGGGTGACTTGCTCGTGATGCTGAAGTTGTAGGACAATCCTTTAATCTATCACTAGACTGACCACACCCAAAGAATCCTTCCTTACTTGCAAGGCACTCGCCCGGATGGTTCTTACAACACTTAGGGCAAGTGGGGTAAGTCTTTGTGCCTGAAACACATTTGTGAGATTTAGAGACTTGTACCCTACCTTTCTGATCATACATATTCTACAAGGATGGGACACTCATTGATAAAGCGGCTGAGGTCGAAGACATCTGCTGAAATATCGAGCGATTTCCACCACTCAACTTCTGCTAAGAATAATCATAGTTCCCTGTCCTAGCCTTCTTATTCTCCTTGGCCTGTTCCCTAAGCTTATCACCATCAACCTTCTGAGCATGAGTCATAAGCCTAGAGATGTTCATATCTCCCAGTAACATAGAATTTCTGCACTCTGTTTCACCAAATCTAACACTCCATACAAGAACTTATTCATCTGAGCCCTGGAGTCTACAACTATGTGAGGAGCATACCTAGAGAGTTGGTTAAACATGAGCCATACTCTTGGACAATCATGTTACCCTACCTTAAGTTCATGAACTCCTGGGCCTTTGCTTTTCTCAACTCTATTGTGAAAAACATTGTAACGACCCAGGAGTACACCCTAGGCGTTACACGGCGTACTCGACCTCTCAATACAAGCCCTTATACATCTTTCATCGCATAGACATAAAATAGAGGAAAATTTAAAAAATATTCATACTATAACACTAGACTAAATCATCACTTCATGTAAAAACCATAAGTACATTATTAAGACACTAAGTCTTGTCTTACAATCTTAGACACAACTGCAATAGGATATGGACACGGCCCTTAACAATATAAAAGAACATTCTATACTATTACATGAACTTAAATTAAACTCTTGACATGAAGGTCCTTGAATAATTAAGGACACACTTGAACTTGGGGATTGTAATCCAAGCTCTTCATTCTAGGAATGGTCCGTAAGCCACCACCACCTACACTATATGTAAAAAGACAAAAAAGAATGGTGTTAGTACAAGAATGCAGTAAGTATGATAACTATCCAAAAACATGCTTTAAAGATGACATTTAGTTGGAACCATGCATCATGCCATTTTAGAGAAACATCATGAACATTGATACAATAGGCACAACATAGACCACATACATCGTAAATACACGTGGAAACCATTCACAATGACACCTAAATCCATTTATTACATATAAGGCACATTCAATTCATACAATGCATTACCTTCTCTTTTTAATCTTAACTTCTTTCCTTACGCAACCCTCAAGAAATACTTATGCAATGTATTACCTTAAGGTTACAAAAGATGAACTTTCATATAGCCTTCATCAATCCAACCACATGTATTCATAAAGTCATAAGAACCTTATAAGAAATAATCTTTACATAAGAACCCTCAACTAAGACAACCCCAAAGTCACATTAGTGCAATGTGCAAGTAGCATCCCATAATACTACTAACACCAAGTGATCCGAGGAAGCCACCCTAGACTAGGCACATCATATTCAACAAGTCACAACGACATTAGACCAATATACTTCATTAATGTTCACATAAGAAATCCTTTATTCTTTACATCTTAGTCATAACCTATTTAGTTCATATTAGGTAAACCACCCTCACAACCCCTTCACAAGTTCACTTTACAATGTACACATAGAGTCTCATTCCTCGACATATACTAGGCAAACCCATTAAGGAGTCATAAAAGTAATTCACATGCATAATCATACTTCATACCTTGACATAAGTAAAGTTAACCTTAACATGCATTCATAGTAATCATAAATACACATAAGTATTTCTTTCATAGGAGACTCTAATCCTATCCTCTCTTAAAGTGCACTTGCGCAATGCATGGATAGGGTCCATAGTCCTACGTATACTAAGTAAACGTCTCAAGGAATAATGACTAGAGTTCATATTCTTATCTTAGTTCATTTCTTAACTTTTGGGAGACATTGCCATAACCGACATAGACTATGTGAGCTACATGGAATCTGGTGTTCTACCCGTACACTGAAAAGAGGGGGTACTACTTGCCAAGGTAGAACCTACAGACATAATAGCTATATAAGTGGATCCACTAAGCTAAAACCTACGGTGGCACGTAGTTATGGAACAAGGGAATTGCTACTAGAAATCTTGACTAGCTAGACGTGGAGGTTTACATCTCATGAGATAACATCTATGTTTGGAACCTGGACATGGTAAACATGAAGATTCTCTTGTGGGAAGTCGAACTTACTAGGCTTGAAGCCCCCACTCTCATTTTTCATGTTCACTCGGTGCTAAGACCAAACTCCCTTTTAAAACATGTTTAACATTAGTTCATAGAATTGGCTTTAGGGACTTAATTCCCTCAAACATCATATAGCTCAAAGGTTGCTAAGATGAGAATGACCTTTCGTCATAGAACCTACATTATGTGAGTATGTCCTTTCACATAATCATATCATATTCATAACATAATCTAGTTTAGAGTACAATTTAGGAAACCTTTCAAGAGACCCTCATTCACTAGATTATCCTTTATTCATACATTCATGTGGGTGTATACATATGTGAGAAAACCTTTCACATAAACACCTTTAGACAACACATGTTCATAATTCATTAGTTATATAATTTTCATGCATAATAAGACATAAGGGTGCATATGAGAATTATCCTTTCAATCGATAGCTTAAACATATCATACTTATAGTTATGCATGAAGTGTGTATACATAGTGTAGAAACAAAATTGGTATTGGGGGAAACCACCCTTCAAAGACCACAAAACACTTACAATATCCCCAAGTCATGAGCAACTCACATATAAAGCATTTAGGGTCTATAGACCACACACCCACATTTCATCATAAGAGAAAAGAGCACATTCAACATTGAATAAACAACTCCTAACATGTAAAGGATCACACATTCATATAGGGTTATATAGGTAGGGGTCATTCCACAATAATACTTATCACAATCAAGCATGTAGACCATACCATGCCCTAACATCATGATTAATATTATACTTCACATTATCAATACACCTTAATCATGATACTAATATTTAGGACTACATACATAACCTTAACAATCATGATCATCATAATAACAATTCACTTTACATCTAGTTAACTCAAGTCCATGATCACAACATGTATAGATAGATAAGAAGTAAACACAACCACCATAAGTGGACCAAACCATACTACATAAATTCACATACTATAGACAAAAAGTTAGGTCAACTAACCAAATATCCAATCCATGATCTTCATAGATAAATACTCAACAATTCATAATCAATAGCTAAAGATAGAAATAGCATTCGATAATACATCACAATCTAAGCTTAATTCAATTACATACAATCAAGGTCATAAGGCTCACTTTATAGGCTAAATTGAGAGATTAGGGAGATCATGGGTTTTTCACGAAATTCCATAGGAAATCATCATAAAAACATTATTTCAACCTTAATTCATCATTATAATGACTTAGAAAATCGTTTGACAAGGAACTCTATGCTTAGATTGAAAGTTGGGAAATTTCATCATAAAAACTCTTTGGAAAATCATTGATAGAACTCACTGAATGAAATTTTATTCAAAAATCAAGATTTATCATGCCTTGTTGATTGAAGACCCATGAAATTGGAGAAGAAATCAGTTCATAGACCATCTTCTATCTCTAACTTGAGTTTCGCCTCCAATAGAGTTTTGAGAGAATTTTGGAAGACAAAAGGGTTTTGGATTTTTGATTTATCGTTGGTTATATGTATTTTTACTTGGGAATTGGGGTAATAATGACTTAAAAACCGTTTATAACCAACCCCCAAAGTATCCAAAATACCACCACATTAATTGGACCATTTTAAATAAGTCAAACTTATCTTTCATTTTTGGAATTATCGTCGAGGAACAAGTCCGCATCGCGGAGCTATTCCCATAAGATTTCTAGAATTAAATTTTGGGGAAGTAGAGTCCGTGACACGTCCGGGACGTGGATTAGAATTTGTCTTGGTAGTAACAAGTCCGCGACGTGGATATGTTCATTTCATGTACAATGTTGCTGCCTTCGATACCTTGTTGGACAATGGTTGGGTCCGACTCAAGGACCCCTTACGTTGGTCCTTGTGGAGTCGTAACTGGGCGTTTTCACCCTAACATGTCCCTTTAGGTGTTAGGTTCATCCCCACTGACTTTAGACTCCAAACAACACATAAAAACAAGCATAAGATACTAGGACACACTAGCACATACAAGACTATTTTCCGGACGTCTTGGTCGTCCTTTGATGTTTGACTTCAAAACACTTGGAAATTGTCTTCGAAAGCTATTCTTCCTTATTTTTAAAAGTTATTAACACATGAAACCCATGTGAGGCTCTAGTTCATCCTTGTTCATTTTGAGGGTCGTTACAAATATGTCAAGAAAAGTCTCACTAAAGCAAACCCAAATAATAGGAGTTGCATCTGTACCCCTATTCTCCTTCCACTAAGTGTACCAGATATGAGCAATATCTTTTACATGGTATTATGATAACTCAACCTGATCATTCCAAATGACCTGTAACACCTTAAAGATCTTCTTGATCTCATCTAAGAAATTATGAGGATCTTCACCAGTCTGCGATCCTAAGAACTCAGGTGAATTCATCCTAACAAAGTCACAAACCCTTGTTGCTGATGATCCACCATTATCATTCTTGGATCTTGAATTTGATTGTTCTGGTTGGCCACACTCAGAGCCAACATCTGAATAATGTTCCTGAACTCATCATTTGAAACTACCCGATCTGGGACTGGAAAAGCTGCATTTCCATTCCTGGCATTAGCTCTACGAGAAGGAATGATCTGAAATGTAGAACATCGATTTAGAATGCAATTAGATCATACCTTACGCACGATAACAGTAACAAGAAAATAAGGATTTTCCTAAAACTTTTTATAGCCTCCTTCTCATTAGATGTGGTGCACTTCACACCCATGAGAGGGACTCTAGCTACTTAGTGCGGCTTTTCGGATATCCTAGAACACTTAAACCTATTGCTCTGATATAATTATTTTCACGCCCCGAGCTACCCCTAAGACGCGGACATGGGACCTAGGACCACAAGTGATCCCAAGCTAACCCAGCTGGCATGATCATGAGCATACTAAAGATAATAAATTAATGCGGAAGCTAAATCATAATTAAAATGTAAAGACACGGAATAACCATATATCGTTACTAAGATTTATGAAAACTTATGAGTTTAATACAAAGAAGATATTAACTCAATACTAACCTTAAACTAAATATGTCTTTAGTAAGCCTCTAACTGATTAGAAATGTTGGGATATGCCCCAACTAAGTCTAACAAAACTGAAACTAAAGAACTAAAAATATGAAAAGAAACTCATGACTATTGTTCTCGGATAATGAGGACTCACCACTGGTTCTACTGAACTACAGATCAAGAACCAATCTAAATGTGATCTTAATGTTGAGAACCTGAACATACATATCGAGAAGATGAAGGGCATGTATGCGTTATTATTTGAAAGGTATTGAGCATGCAAAATAGAGTAAAGATGAAATAGCATATAACTGAAAAAGGATATAAAACAATGAAATAATATACACATGATAAAGATACTGAATGCTGCAAAAACTGAATGCAGTGACCAATTTATAACATGCTTAAAGTGAATAGTGTATATACTGATAAAAAGGTCAATGCAATAGAATTTGATTGAACTGTGGGAGATATTAATAACCGATAATAAAACTACATTAGCTAAATGTAGGGTTCGATGGATACGCCCCATCGAGAGGAACCAATATACCCTGCTAGAGGTATAAAGACATGTTGGCGTGGTCATTAAACCGGTGCCCGCAGAAGGGACTTACAAACTACTTGGCTAGTAGTACTGTGACTATTTAGGTAAGCTGAACCCTAGTCCAACTCGGAATTATGTTACTCCCAATGGATTGAGTAATGAACACATTGTGACTGAGTTTCTGTAGTATAGGATATATTGATTAGCTCAAACTGAACATCCAAACTGAGAATGCAACAATTAAATTGATATTGATGCATTAACAACTGAGGCATGTATAACTGAATAACTTAAATATCTGACCTACCATGTGTAATTCAAGAACTAAATATATACATAGCTAGCAACAAGATAATATGATTTGGATATATTAATAACTAATTCATGATAATATGCTGAAATTCTAGAAACCCTAGGTCTATTCCTGATAAGGGAATCAAGAAAATGACTGAATTCTAGGGACCCAATGGGCGAAAAGAACCCACTAGTGAAATCCCACATACCTGGTGATGAATTCCACAAAGAAATATTTAAATTTTGGGGCTTGAACTGATGTAAACTTGTTGCGTTCTAGAACTAGGATTCTTACATTTTTCTCCTCTTTTGGTTCTAATTTTCTAGGTTTTGATTAATGATTTTGACCTAGGTAAGTTCTAGTTGTGTTTCTAGTCTTAAACTGAATAAAACCGCATGATTTAGGGTCTAAAAGATGTAGCTTAGGGGTTAAATGAAATAGGAAAATACCAAAAGACCCCCGACTTAACCGATGTCAGAGTGATCGACAAACGTGGTCCACGGACTGTGGTCCTACCTATGGTCCATAGGTCCTGGCCGTAGTTTGGTTTAGAGAATGGGTCTGTGGACCAAGATCGACATACGTGGTCCACAGACCGTGGTCCTACCTATGATTCCTGGGTCCTGGCCATTGTTTGGTTCAGAGAATGGGTTTGTGGATCAAGATTGACAGACTTGGTACACAGATCGTGGTCCCACCTACGACACATCTTTTTCCTTCGCCATTTGGTTTAGAGAAGGGGTTCTGAGGACCAAAATGGATGGACCTGGTCCATGGACCGTGGTCCTACTTACGGTCTGTAGGTCCTGGCCGGCGTTTAGGATCTTTGGATTTTCTGTAGACCGCGTTCCACGAACCTGGTCCATGTATCTTGGTCCAACCTATCATCCATAGGTGACCTCCGTATGTGGCATATGCACTTCTAGAAAATCAAAATTCTAGTCTATCTAGGATACCGGTTTTTACATGTATTAGTAAAAGATTAATTGCACGTACAATGTAATTATTATTTATGACCGAGTGTGACCCCGGCAAAATACCTAGTTATATAGTAATTAAGATAAAGCAATATGAATTATTTGCATAGTGGAAACCAATACCCATTAATTTATACTCCTATAAAATAAAAATGCAAGGTGGGACATGAATAACATCTCATTTAACAGATAGTTGTCGTCATGATGATGCATGTGAGTTTGTCAAGTCTCTCCTTATCATTTATGGATTAAAATAAAATAAAATAAATAAAAAAAGGAAAATAACAATTTTAAACGAATTAAAATGGAAAATAGGTGTGAAAAACTGAATCAAGGGACTATATCTTTTTCAAATGTTAAGAAGTAAATTATTATGTCAATGATGATTTTAGCATGACATTAGAGACCTATTTAGGATAAATAATCAACTAACAACTATTCATAACATAATTATCTATAATGTCTAGATCTCGTTAATTAATTAATTAATTTATATATATTCTTTCAATGGTCTGACTAAAAATAGAAAAAAAATGAAATGGTTATCTCCATGGTCACTATATAAGTAATGTGCCATTAGCCCTTTCATGAAAATATGCTTACATTCAACAACATCAAAACAAAAAAATCAAGATTTTGAAAGGACAACCAAAGTCTAAATTGTGTATGTATCCTTTATCCCAATTTCATTTCTTAAGTTTTGTGTTCTAATTTTGATGAATAATTTTGTTTACTAATAACAGCACTTGTAAACTTTAAGTTTAAATTTCTTATATCTCTTTTTTATGGTTTAAAATCGCTGCAAATTGTAATTATATAGTATTACATGGGATAAGCATTGACTACTAAGTTTTCTATTGTTTTGCTGAGATCATTCAATTCCCAACCTTAATTGTAGTCTCCTCCTTACTTTTTCCCTTTTCCAACCCCTATTTTTTTTTAAAATAATATATTAATGAAAATCATATATTATCACATTATAAAAGAGTTTCATGTGATATAAATTACTATAGTTGGACATTAAACAAAGAATAAATAATATAAAAAAGAAACAAAAAATGTCTATAACAGTTATAGTTTCAAGTAAACTTATTCTCGGTATTAATTTATGGTAATTTCGACCCCTTCTTACCCCTGTATTGTTTCTCAACAAAGTAGAAGTAGCATGACTCTTTGGGTTTAGTAAGATATAAAAGGAAAATGAAGAATTATGACTTTTCCGAAAGATGGTGACTTTTGTGACTTTTAGAAAAGGTTGTGATTATTCTGAGGATTTCATTTTTCCAAGGAGTTTTGACTTTTCCAATAAAGAACAATAAGAAAATGCTTACGCTATTGTTTGTTGTTTCTATATATGTGTTTGCTCTTATGTTTTAACAACTGATTTTCTGAAGTTTCTTTTTATTCTTCACGCACAAATTCTAGTGTACTTTTTTGTTGTTGAGTTCTGAGCTGACGTTGTGATTTCAGGTAACAATAGTAATATAGTTTGAACAACATGAGAAACCAAGACCAATTTTGTGGCACCTCTATTTATTGAAAACATACCTAAGAAAAACCCCGAAAATTGAGACACAATGTGATGAAATTGATAGGATTAGTAAGATACCTTATGCTTTTATTGTCCAAATTCTTTCTTTATTGTCCATGACAGACAGGTTCAGAAAATCTACTATCCCTAAAGATTTGCAATACTTCTTGTCTTCTATCAACAACATTGTTTACGAAAATGAGGAGTATAGTCGTTTAAATAGCTCAGTATTGCACATATTCATTTCCCTCACAGATAATATACTACCTCTCCTTAGCCATTAAAATATTAAGTCTAAACGTTGTGTTCAGACATGATGAGGGTCTATCATATTTTTCCATAATTAACAATTGGCTTGAATTTTCTGTGAATAAGAAAGTGTAGGATTTGAGCCTGAATATATGTTATAGAATTGTTTATCCAATTGGGCATGACCAACCCTATAGCTTTCCAGAAGTTCTTTGTAGCAGTTCATCGATGATAAAACTGAAGTGTAATAAATGCTGAATATGAAAAGATTGCCTGCTAAATTAAACATCTCTCAAGAGAGCTGATAAAGTTTGTTTACCGTGATGAACACATTGAACAAATAATAAATTGTCCTCAATTAAAATCATTTAATCTATATGAAAATTTTGGTTTTAATTGTTTGCACAATATACATAGATTATTACCACAAAATCCATATGGATTCAATGATTCCAATTAAGGACAATTTGACATAATTTGGTTAAAGTGTTCATACCGGATTTATAAACTTTTTAGCGTTAAACTCTTCAGAGATGTCCAATTTAGTACGCATTCTTCTAATGTTCTGCAATTATTGCAGTTGAGTTTTATGATCGAAGAACTACTACAAAGAACTTCTGGCAAGCTATAGGGTTGGTCATGATGCCCTGTCAGATAAGCAGTTCTATAATATATATTCAGGCGTAAATCCTCCACTTTCTTATCCACAAAAATTTTTAAAACACTTGTCAATCACGGGAAAATAAGAAATATTATCATCACATCTGAACATAAATTTTGACAAAAATCTTTTATTGGTACAACAGCTAAGGAGAGGCAGTAAATTATCCGTTAAGGAAATAATTTTTTTCACTGTCAAAATTAATAATAACTGCAATCCCGACGGGGATCCGTATTCACTTGAAGGTGATACATGTTGTTTTGAAATTGTTGCTCCATATGTTTTACATTTAAGTATTTCTGTTGTTTTAATCATATAAAAATTAAGCTAAGGGACTTGTCATCTTTGAACACACAAATTTAATCTCTACTGTAATTAATTAGATGAAAAGAATTAAAATAGAGAGAAAGTTCTTTTGGCAAGCGTTCGTTGTGCTAATGAGCTAATATTGTCATTTTGGTTCATCAAGGTCAATTATCAGTCTCAAATGTCTTCATGTCATTTTATATTGATTCTGAATAGAGCTCCTATTTTGTACCTAACAACTTGATTGTTCGATGGGGGTCATGAATTTTTAATTAACCCGATTAATTATCTATTGATTCACTTCCATTTAATTCAGTCACATAGTTTTAGTTTAGTACGTGAGGTTAAATATTAGTTCCTTTTATTTTTCTAATCTATATGGTGTTACAGGGATGGGAAATCACTACCAGTTTAGTTTGTAAGCCCTGTAAATCAATGTACTTACATTTATTCTTCCTCATTCTTCTATTCATGTGATTTCCTGTTTGATGTTTGAAGAGGAAATCATCTCCTTACTGTTGATGTAATGCAGATGGTTGACAGTAAGTTCATGTATTTCAAAACTTACCTTCCCCTAAAACGCTTAAGGTCGACTTGTAATTTGAAAAACCTAATGATATTTCCTGATATACCGGTATGTTTTCAATTGGCAACATCTTTATGTCAAATATGATCCCTTACAACCTCAACGACTTCAATTTTATTAATATAGTTGTTGAGCTTACCACCTAACCCAATTTTTCCTTGTTCGGTATTTGTTGTACCATGGTTATTTTTAGCTCAAAAACATTGATTTGCTAGTAGACAAGTACCTCTCGTTTGAAAAAAACAATATTCAAAATTCCTTACAAATTTGGAAGACTATCAAGGTTATGCCCTTTTGTAGTCGTACGCGTAGTTTTGACACAATAAAGCTCCATCAATTCATGAAGTTCTTTCTTGACCATGCGATAGATCCGGAGAAACTTGTTATAGTACCAGAGTATATATAAGGAATGCAACGGTTGTTATACTTATACCTCAAATATAATGAAGAATTTATTAGCTTTTCCAACAAGTTCAATTATTTCTTTCAAACCAATTAGTCATAATGTTTTCTATTCATTGTTTGTTGTTCTTATTATTGTTTGAATTTTTTTAAATGAGAGATAACTTGGTATGAAAATTAAATTCTATTCCAGCCAATAGTTAGACCAAAAAGTAGCTGATCGACTCGGAAAAAGGAAAGCTAGTTTGAATCTCTCACTAAAAGGACGGAATCATCCTTCGGGTTACCTGTTACCACATATCAATTAAAGGCATTCCAAGTCGGTGGGACCAGCAAAGAATGTGGTCTAGTTGATTGTACTGCTTCTCTCCTAGAAAAAGTCTCTGGATCTGGGGTTGGGTATAGAAAAATCTTTGGTAGGAGTGTTACCCCCAAATGGGCTCTAACAAAGAAAAATAATCATTTATTCTCCAATGTGGATAACAAACACCCTAAAAAAAGCGACTTTTTTGATAAAAATTAGCTGTCTCGTGCAAATCACGTTCTTGAAGTATTGAAATTCAAATAAAGAGATGATGATTTAACCGAATAGTAACATATTTATGTTTCACCGTATGTTACATTTAGTTTGCGAAACATTTTACAGAGATCTTTTCTAGAAATGTTACAACATATCATAGTCCTTTTTAATTTATCTGCTAAGCCTGAGGCAGTGGAAGCAGCACCACAAACTTCTTGTTCGAATGTCCACCCATAGTTCGGATCCTTGAGTAGTGGAATGAGTCGATCTCTAATAAAATAACAATAAAACTGTTATAATAAGTGTTGTTAAATTACATAGGAAAAAAATGGATTTACAACATAAATGTTATGAAAGTAAAGTTCCAAAATGATGGATGAGTTAGTTGTGTATTTAACCATTGGTTATACTGAAATGCAACAAAAGAAGTGTTGGTATCAAGAAATTAAACCCAGCTCCAACACAATAGATGGGTCGACTACATTAAATCAACTTTCACAAAGAAGGATAAGAAACTTATATCCTAATTCATTATCATTGTCCATTTGTTGTATGATGGACTAAATCACTTCCCTTTATTTTTTACTGTTGTAAATAGTTGTTAGTATGCAGTTTATAGTGAGCAGCACTTACACACGTTGGACACTAGGATAAATTCAGCAGTACTGTAGTAGTTATCTTCTTCACAATTTTGAAATGTTTGTTACAAGGTAGCCAATATAAAGGTACAGTTGTAAGCATATGATTGGTTGTCTTTCTCTTAGCTTTGATTATAAATTCTTGTACAGAGAATGATCGAAAATACAACAAATATTTCCATCGTAAAACTTTTTTCTTCAAGAAGGCAAAAGCTTTGACAAATGCATAGAAATGCTAATCCAATTCTAATAAAATAAATCAACGAGACAATAAAAAATTAGATGTCATACCAATAACAACAACTGTTATAGAAGTAACAAAAATAAGAACAGTATTAGTAAAGTTGAAAACTTATAAGGGTTTATTGGTATATTTCGGAAGTATGAGTTATTAGAAAGCAGATAAGTCAAGAAGAATATCAGTAGAAAGATGTCTTGAGATTACATTTATAAGGCTAGAATAAAAAACAGAAAGCGGATTCCAAACTCACTAACTTATTCCTAAACAATAGAAATAGATGGCTAACAACTAATTGACTAAGTCTTACATAATATAAAATATAGTAAAAGTAAAATTAATTGAAGTTGAAAAAGCAAATTCATTTCACTCCTCCTTGCTTTGGAAACTTCAAACTCCAATTTTGTCTCTAAGATGCTGAAACTTACTGAATGATAAATGCTTAGTGAATATATAAGCCAATTGTTCTTCTGACTTCCAGTAGACAAGAGTTATATCTCTATCTTTTTTGCACATCTCTGAAGTAAAAGAACTTTATTTTAAAGTGTTTAGTTCTTCCATGAAGCACAACATTGTGACATATAGTTATTGCTGCTTCATTAATGTCCACGAACATTTTGGTGTTTCCAGTTGGTTCCATATGCAAATCAACCATAATTTTCTTAGCCACAGTTCTTAATTTAGAGATGCTTCAGCTGCCATAAAATCAGCTTCGGCAGTAGATTGAGCTACAATATCTTGTTTCTTATGAGATAATTCATGAGTCAAGACTAAAATAGTACCGTGGAGTACTTTTTGCATCATCCTCGAAACCGCCCCTATCAATGTCGGAATAACCACAAAGCTTCACAGGTTTACTCTTTTGAAACTTGACTCCATAGGTGATGGTTCCTTTAATTTATCACACAATTCTTTTGGCTGCCTTCAAATGTACTTCACTAGGACAATGCATGAACCTTGATAAAAAAAAACTTAAAGCATACAATATATTGGCTCTTGTTGTTGTAGGATACATTAAATATCCAATGAAACTTCTGAAGTATGTCGCATCCACCCTTTTAATGCAATGTTGTAAAATCTCAATCACACACACATATACATACATATATATATATATATATATATATATATATATATATATATATATATATATATATATATATATATATAAAGAGAATCCTAGGCCCGCTTATGTGGTGCCACCACAAACAAGGATTCCATTTTAATTTATCTATTTCCAAAACTAGTCTTCTCCTTTCATAAAAAGTTGTGATTTGATGAAACAGTTGTGACTTTGATGAAAAGTTGTGATTTTATGAAATGTTGTGACTTTTAAGAAAGGTTGTGATGTTTATGAAAAGTTGTGACCTTTTTGAAGGGTTGTGACGTTTCCAAAGAGTTGTGACCTTTCGGATAAAGCACAATAAGAATTTGTTCACACTACCCTTTGTTGTGTATGAATAGAGGGATTTCCTCACATTTTAAAACAATAAAAATTCTGAACTTTTTTATTTTGTACAATTAAATATTTGTGTACTTTGCTCATGTTGAGTGGCTTACTGACACTATTTTCTTGTATCTATGCGTGGTGGATAAAATTCTTTCATCTTGAGAGGATGTAAATCTTTAAACCTCAGGTATTAGAGGAGAATTGTATTCCTAAGAGGATATTGTGCATTCAATGGACTCGATTTTTTCCAATCTGTTTCATCTATTTTTACATATCCTAGATTTTTTTTTACGCTCATTAATTTATGCTTATGATATTAATTGTTCTTTTTAGTACATGTTTTAAACTCTGTTGTTTATCTTTCTGCAAAGTTATTGTGTCCGATTAAAATAAACATATACACATATAGTAGGTATATTCATTCTGTGTGAAATAATTATTTTACTATATATACATATATATATATATATATATATATATATATAATATATGTATATACATATATATATATATATATATATATATATATATATATATATATATATATATATATATATATATATATATTATATATATATATATATATATATATATATATATATATATATATATATAATATATATATATATATATATAATATATATATATATATATATATATATATATATATATATATATATATATATATAAAGTTTCTTGCTTATCAATTGAAGAAATTCATTATGCAAGTTGCTTTCATGTTCAAGCGTAATTTTTTTTTTTAATCATTTAACAAATTTTTGAATTTTTTCTTCAGACATATATCACAATTGTATAATCTATTTAACTTAAATGTGTTCTTTTTCTTACAAAATGTCTTTGTATATGTATTCTTATTTTCCTCCTTATTTTCCTTTTGATGTTTGTTAAAGAACCAATGATTTATTATTTCCTGAATAATTCATTCATTAGAGGTTCTTGAGTTATGTGATAATGACAAATAATCAACTTCATGTTGGAATATTGCTAATATTTTTAACAACCTAGTTTTTTCATTAGTTTTAATGTATGGATATTAGTAAATGATTATTTGCAAGATCAATGCAATTACTATTTATGACCGTGCGAAGCACGGATAAATTACCTACTTATATAGTAATAAATCTAAATTAATAGAAATTATTTGCATAATTGAAATCAAGGCCTATTATTTCTAGTCCTATAAAATAAAAATTCAAGGTAGAGACATGAATAGCATCTCATTTAACATAAAGTTGTCGTCATGATGATGCATGTGAGTTTGTCATGTCTCTCCTTATTATTTATGGATTCAAATATAATTTAAAAAAAATAAGAAGAAAAATAATAATTATAAACGGATTAAAAGGGAAATAGTTGTGAAAAATCGAAACAAGGGACTATATCTTTTTCAAATATTAAGAAGTAAATCAATACGTCAACGATGATTTTAGCATGACATGAAAAACCTATTTAGGATAAATAATGAACTAGAAACCATTATTGACATAATTATGTATAATGTCTAGGTCTCATTAATTAATTAATTAAATTATATATATTCTTTCTGTGGTATGACAAAAATTAGAAAAAATTTAAATGGTCAACTCCGTGACCACTATATAAGTAGTGTGACAATAGCTCTTTCATGAAAATTTACATACATTAACCGACATCAAAACAAAAAAATCAAGATTTTGAAAGGGCAACGAAATTCTAAATTGTGTATGTATGATTTATCCTAATTTAATTTCTTAATTTTTCTGTTTTAATTTTGATGAATAATTTTGTTTACTAATAACAACACTTGTACACTTTAAGTTTAATTGTCTTATTGCTCTTTTTTCATGGTTTAAAATCGCTGCAAATTGTAATTATATAATATTACATGGGATAATCATTGACTACTAATTTATCAAATTTTTTGGTGAGATCATTTAATTCCAAACCTTAATTGTGATCTCATCCTTAATTTTTCCCTTTTCCGACCCCTAATTTTTAAAACAATAATATATTAATGAATATCAATATATTATCACATTAAAAAAGAGTGTCATGTGATATAACTTTCTTAGTAGGACATTAAAGAAAGAATAAATAATTAAAAAAAAAAGAAACAATAATGTCTATAACAGTTATAGTTACAAGTAAACTTATTCTCGGTATTGATGTATGATGAATTCGACCCCTTTCTTACCCATGTGTTGTTTATCAACAAAAGAGAAGTAGCATGACTCTTTGGGTTTTAAAAGATCTGAAAGGAAAATGGAGAATTGTGACTTTTCCGAAAGATGGTGACTTTTGTGACATTTGGAAAAGGTTGTGGTTATTTTGAAGGATTGTGGCTTTTCCATGGGTTTTAGACTTTTCCAATAAAGCACAATTTACACTATTTTTTGTTGTTTATTGATATGTATTTGCTCTTATGTTTTGAAAACAGATTTTGTTAAATAACTTTTTATTCTTCACAAACAAATTATAGTGTACGTTTTTGTTTTTGATTGGTTAGCTGATGTTGTGATTTCAAGTAGCAATAGTAATACAGTTTGAACAACATGAGCAACCAAGACCAATTATGTGGCACCTCTAAAGTGTTCATATTGAAAACTTACCATAGAAAAAATTTAGACACACGTCCAAAAGTCTACTATCTCTAAGGATTGTTAATACTTCTAGACTTCTATCAACAACCTTATTTATGACAACATGGAGATATTCTGCGAGTAAGTAAGCCCAGACTATGCCATCCAGAGGTGGAAACCGGTAGGCAAGGAGGCCGTTTAGGGGAGTACACAGTGTTGAGGCGCTGTTAGGGTAACTGATTAAAGAAGAAGGCCATAGTAATGACTAGACGAGATGAATATTATACTATTATTATTCATAATGAATAAATATAAACTGTGAAAAGGTTAGAAGGAATAAAATTTTTAGTGAAAAATGATATATATGCCTACATACTTGTTAGAAAATGATAATGATTATATGATGTTACTGTTTTACATACTGAAAGAAATTGATGCTGATTCACGAAGAATAATCTATGATAAATTATTAACTTACGAGATAATTGAAGAAACAACTGTAGGTTGGTCTGAGCTGATTATATATGATGATTTCGATATTGATTATTTATTTGATGACATAGAATTATATAGAGATCAATGATAAATTATAGATATTTGAGGTTATGGAAAGAAACTAAAGAAAAAATAGATTTAGAAGAGAAATTATTAATTGAAAATGTCAATAAATACATATATCTTCGAGAAGAAGAATATTTAGAATATATAGAAACAAATGCTAGGGAAATACAGAGATTGAATATAATTAAGAAAGAATATTATGAACAAATATTTTCTTAAAATTTAATATGGATAAAAGAATATATAAACAACAATTGATAGAAAAAATAAATGAATTAAGATATGAATATGAATTTAGAAAAGAAAGAATGATAGAAAATATATTTGCAGGAGTATGTAATAAATCGATATTAATACAAAAGAAACAAATATTTGAATTAAAATTAAAAATAGACTCTTTAGAATATAAAATACAACATGATATATACCACAACAATGAATATAATGAATAAAGAAGAATATGCAGTAGACGAAAAATCTTATGAAAACTACGAAGGATTAAAAATAAAAATAGTATTTTCAAACTTAGGAAGAAGATATAAAAAAATAGGAGATAGACTATATTTAATGTTAGAAAAAGAAACTGCAAAATTAGAAGATAGTTTAACAGCCATGATAAGAATAACAAAAGAAAATGAAGAGATAGATAAAGCTAAAGAAATTGAAGAAATAAAAATACAAGCAAAACAAGAAATAAAGAAAATTGAAAAACAAAAAATAACAAAATAGAAGAATTAGAAAAAGAATTAGCCTATTTAAAATTATTATATGAAAATAGACAGAAAGAAAAACAACTACAAAAAGAAGTAGAATTAGCTAATGAAATAAATGAAATGAAACAAATACTAAATGAAAAGGAAAATCTTGAAATAAACGAAATAAATGATGAAACAAATGAATTAGATAAAAATTCAGAAAATTCAGAAATAAGTGATATAAGTGAAACATATACAGAAATCTTAGAACAAACTAATAAATTGAAGAAATTAGAAATAAATACAAATAATGTAAATAAACCAGGAACTTCAAAAGAAAAAACTCCAGATAATAGTCCTAGATATAATCCTAGAACGTCAACACCAACTTATTATACAAAAAATTATGAAAACTCAGATAGAAATGATGCAATATGGAATAGTAGATTAAATACAAAGTGGAAACCTAAATTAACAAACGAACAAACTAACTTTTTAGATTTAGATTGTGTAATAGATATTACTAAAGTAATTTCATTATGGATAGGCAATCTATCTAAACAATTAGTAGATAATAAAATAACAATAAAAGACACTCCAGGCTATATAGAAAGAACATTAATAGGAACAGCAAAATTATGGATAGACAACTTACCATTAGAAAGTAAAGAAGCACTAAGAAGTGATAAAAAACTAGATGGATCAATAACAACATCTAATATAGAAATATTAGAAAAATATGAACTAGCAATACGAAATGAATTTGGAAGTATGACTACAGATATAAAAGAACAAAATAAAGAAAAAATAATAAATAGACAATTAATGTTAAAATTAGCAATATGTAATATGTGTTACATAGAAGAATATACATGTGCCTTTAAAGAATACTATTATAAAGCAAAGTATGATATAAATGAAGCAAGAGAAATAAGACAACAATATTTCATAAAACTACCAGAACCATTTAGTACTAACGTAATAAAAGATTGGAATAACGAAGAAATGACAGATACATTAGGATCTAGAATAAAATTCTTACAACAATGGTTCATTCAACTATGTGAAAATCAAAAAGAAAAACTAAAAATGGAAAAAGTATTAATGAAAAACTTAGCGTGTTGTAAAAATAAAGTAGCACCACAGTTTGGTTGTGAAAATAAATATTATAAAAAACCTAGAAAAAATCATAGAAAAGCAAAAACTAAATATAAATATAAAAAACCAAGAAAACGATATTTTATAAAAAATTATAAACAAAAAAGATTATCTAGACCAAAGAAAGCCTTATCAAATTGTAATTGTTACAATTGTGGTAAATTAGGACATTTAGCTAAAGATTGTAAATTACCTAAAAATATAAAAAGAAAACAAATTGCAGAATTAATTTTAGATGAACATAAATATATGCAACTAGATTATCTAGATTATGAATTAGATGATAATGATAGTATATATGAAATTTCCGATATTGAAAATGAAGATAACTATGAAATTGAATTAGAATTCGATAATGAAATAATAATTAAAGAAAATGACTGAAGAAAATATAAGAATTATATCTATAGAAGAATATCACGATGAAGACTCAGTAGAACAAAAAATAATATTTGATAATACAATTTTTCAAGAAATAAAAAACAAAGAATTAGATTTAAGTGTAGAGAAAGTATTAAAAGTACCTATTTTAAATCAATTTTTTAAAAGACATAAGGAAGAATACTATGTAGTTAGTCAAAAGGAACACATTATAGATTGTAAGTACACAAAAGGAAAAGCACAAATACCTATATTGAATAAAAGAATGATTAATCAAGAAATACAACATATAAAGGCTAAAACACCTATAAAATACGTACATTTAGGAGGAACAGAGATATTAATAAATACAGGTCAAGACGATAATTACATAATTAGAGAATTAGTCTTAGATACAGAAATTATAAAAACAGGACATGTATGCCCTGGATTACCTAATGAAATAATAATAAGTGAAGAATTAGTAGAAAAAGAAATAATTATAGGAGGAATAAACTTATTAATACCATTTAAAATTTATCAAGGTGAACAGAATATAACTTTAGGATTAAGATGGTTAGAACAATTTATACCATATAAAATAGAAGATAATAAATTAATACTCACATGTCAGAATAAGAAAATTATTATACAAAGAATAAAATAAGAAAAAATGAAAATATATATACTTGCGAAAATTATTGTAGAAGAATATTATAATAGGTATTATACACCTATGATAGATACAGGAGCAGAAACTAATATATGTAAATATAAATGCTTTAAAATGGGAATTACAAGGACTTAGGATTAATATTGATGAGTATACTAAAAGAATAAATTTTTTTTAGTGAATATTATAAACCAACTACTTTAGGATAATAATTTCATTAAAAAGAATAGAATTTTTAGGAATACAAATAGATAAGAATGGTATAAAAATGCAAACGCATATAGTACAGAAAATAATCAATTTAGATGAAAGTATAGATACAAAAAAGAAATTACAATCCTTTTTAGGATTAGTACGAGAATATATACCAAGACTAGCAGAATACTTGAAACCTCTACATAAAAAACTTAAAAAAGATGTTGAATATTATTTTGATAATAAAGATAAAGAAAATATAAGAAATATTAAAAACTTGTGTAAAACATTACCAAAACTTTATTTTCCTAATGAAAATAGAATATTTATTTATATAGAAACAGATTCAAGTGATCATAGTTATGGAGGAGTACTAAAATATAAATATGAAAATGAAAAAATAAAATATCATTGTAGATATTATTCAGGATCTTATACTGAACCACAAATAAAATGGGAAATTAATCGTAAAGAGTTATTTGCATTATATAAATGTTTATTAGCGTTTGAACCATATATTGTCTATAATAAATTTATTGTAAGAACAGATAATACTCAAGTAAAATGGTGGATTACAAGAAAAATAGACGACTCAGTTACAACAAAAGAAATACGGAGATTGGTATTAAATATATTGAACTTTACATTTACAATTGAGGTAATTACTACTGACAAAAATATTATTGCAGATTATCTCTCCAGAGAAAGATACAATGAAAGAAATCTTATCTATGATGACAAATCTTTGTCAGAAAATAGAAAAGATAGATTGCCTATCCATAATGAAATTACTTTAGTAATATCTATTACACAATCTAAATCTAAAAAGTTAGTAGATAATAAAATAACAATAAAAGACACTCCAGGCTATATAGAAAGAACATTAATAGGAACAGCAAAATTATGGATAGACAACTTACCATTAGAAAGTAAAGAAGCACTAAGAAGTGATAAAAAACTAGATGGATCAATAACAACATCTAATATAGAAATATTAGAAAAATATGAACTAGCAATACGAAATGAATTTGGAAGTATGACTACAGATATAAAAGAACAAAATAAAGAAAAAATAATAAATAGACAATTAATGTCAAAATTAGCAATATGTAATATGTGTTACATAGAAGAATATACATGTGCCTTTAAAGAATACTATTATAAAGCAAAGTATGATATAAATGAAGCAAGAGAAATAAGACAACAATATTTCATAAAATTACCAGAACCATTTAGTACTAACGTAATAAAAGATTGGAATAACGAAGAAATGACAGATACATTAGGATCTAGAATAAAATTCTTACAACAATGGTTTATTCAACTATGTGAAAATCAAAAAGAAAAACTAAAAATGGAAAAAGTATTAATGAAAAACTTAGCGTGTTGTAAAAATAAAGTAGCACCACAGTTTGGTTGTGAAAATAAATATTATAAAAAACCTAGAAGAAATTATAGAAAAACAAAAACTAAATATAAATATAAAAAACCAAGAAAACGATATTTTATAAAAAATTATAAACAAAAAAGATTATCTAGACCAAAGAAAGCCTTATCAAATTGTAATTGTTACAATTGTGGTAAATTAGGACATTTAGTTAAAGATTGTAAATTACCTAAAAATATAAAAAGAAAACAAATTGCAGAATTAATATTAGATGAACATAAATATATGCAACTAGATTATCTAGATTATGAATTAGATGATAATGATAGTATATATGAAATTTCAGATATTGAAAATGAAGATAACTATGAAATTGAATTAGAATTCGATAATGAAATAATAATTGAAGAAAATGACTGAAGAAAATATAAGAATTATATCTACAGAAGAATATCACGATGAAGACTCAGTAGAACAAAAAATAATATTTGATAATACAATTTTTCAAGAAATAAAAAACAAAGAATTAGATTTAAGTGTAGAGAAAGTATTAAAAGTACCTATTTTAAATCAATTTTTTAAAAGACATAAGGAAGAATACTATGTAGTTAGTCAAAAGGAACACATTATAGATTGTAAGTACACAAAAGGAAAAGCACAAATACCTATATTGAATAAAAGAATGATTAATCAAGAAATACAACATATAAAGGCTAAAACACCTATAAAATACGTACATTTAGGAGGAACAGAGATATTAATAAATACAGGTCAAGACGATAATTACATAATTAGAGAATTAGTCTTAGATACAGAAATCATAAAAACAGGACATGTATGCCCTGGATTACCTAATGAAATAATAATAAGTGAAGAATTAGTAGAAAAAGAAATAATTATAGGAGGAATAAACTTATTAATACCATTTAAAATTTATCAAGGTGAACAGAATATAACTTTAGGACTAAGATGGTTAGAACAATTTATACCATATAAAATAGAAGATAATAAATTAATACTCACATGTCAGAATAAGAAAATTATTATACAAAGAATAAAATAAGAAAAAATGAAAATATATATACTTGCGAAAATTATTGTAGAAGAATATTATAATAGGTATTATACACCTATGATAGATACAGGAGCAGAAACTAATATATGTAAATATAAATGCTTTAAAATGGGAATTACAAGGACTTAGAATTAATATTGATGAGTATACTAAAAGAATAAATTTTTTTAGTGAATATTATAAACCAACTACTTTAGGATAATAATTTCATTAAAAAGAATAGAATTTTTAGGAATACAAATAGATAAGAATGGTATAAAAATGCAAACGCATATAGTACAGAAAATAATCAATTTAGATGAAAGTATAGATACAAAAAAGAAATTACAATCCTTTTTAGGATTAGTACGAGAATATATACCAAGACTAGCAGAATACTTAAAACCTCTACATAAAAAACTTAAAAAAGATATTGAATATCATTTTGATACTAAAGACAAAGAAAATATAAGAAATATTAAGAGTTTATGTAAAAAATTACCAAAACTTTATTTTCCTAATGAAGATAGAACATTTTCTTATATAATAGAAACAGACTCAAGTGATCATAGTTATGGCGGAGTATTAAAATATAAATATGAAAATGAAAAAATAGAATATCATTGTAGATATTATCTTATACTGAACCACAAATAAAATGGGAAATTAATTGTAAAGAGTTATTAGCATTATATAAATGTTTACTAGCATTCGAACCATACATTGTATATAATAAATTTATTGTAAGAACAGATAATACTCAAGTAAAATGGTGGATTACAAGAAAAATAGACGACTCAGTTACAACAAAAGAAATACGGAGATTGGTATTAAATATATTGAACTTTACATTTACAATTGAGGTAATTACTACTGACAAAAATATTATTGCAGATTATCTCTCCAGAGAAAGATACAATGAAAGAAATCTTATCTATGATGACAAATCTTTGTCAGAAAATAGAAAAGATAGAACAAGAAGTACATATACTCAAAGAAACAGCTAACAGTCAGCAGCATGACTATAAACATGCGGAGATACGTCGTTCGGCAGACGATAAACAGCCAGAGCTAAAAGGTGACGATGAGAAACACCTAAAAACTCAATATACTAAAAATATGTTAATTGCAGGTATTGCAGGTACAAGTACAGGAATTACGGAAAAAGCTATTCCAAGAAACACAAATTTAAATAGCCTATTTACCAAATCATTTATTCCCAAATTCCAACAAAGTACACCAACACCTCAAACCTCTACATACGCAGCTAGTATTCAAAGTGACAAGAAGAGATATAATTATATTTCTCAATCATATATTGATAACATATATAAAATCCAAGCATTCTTAAACCTAAACCCCAGAGCCACACAAGCAAAAAATACCAATGAAAACTACATAACCCAGAAATTACAAGGATACAATAGACTTATCGCACAACCCAAAACCAGTGCAAATCTAGTAAAGACATGTTATAGTTATGGACTTTTGAGTACCGTATATACCTTCGATGGAGACGAAATTATCGGAATACCGGAATTACACAGAGCATTTATTACATTTAAAAGAATTACAAAAGGAAATTTATTTTTCATAAAATTCTATACAGCACCAGCAGAGATACTCTATGAAGAAATAAAATCTCCAATTCAAGTTATAAAAATAGGACTGACAAAAGATATGATCATACCAGAGGAGAGTGAAAAACAAGAAGAGATACAGAAAAATGATATACCTAGTTTTTATGCTAACAAAAGAATAATTGGCATATCAACTATCATACAAGAGTTAGCGAATAATTATTTAAATGGAAATGCGATATGGAGTTACTATGCTAGAGATCAAGTAATGATATACGCAAATTCGAAGGAGCTACGAAAGACAGATATGGATGAAGTGCAGAAATGGATTTTGTCCTTATTAAAACCTGAAGAACAACCTACTACAAGAGCATTGAAAAGACAATTTATTTCAGAAGAATTATTAACGAGATATTGTAAATTAATCGGTCATAAATACCCAGATCATCATTGTTCTAAATGCAATGGTGAAGAAAATATAATGCAGATGTAAGTTTGGAATAAGACAAGGAAGAAGACGAAGAAGAAGACAAAGACAGGAAAAAGATAGTTAAAAAGTTGTATAAAGTATGTCGGCCATATTGTAAAAGGCCATTTGTCATTTTGTATTAGTCAAAAGTATGTCGGCCATATGAAATAAAAGTTAGGCCATTATGTAAAGTAGTTTGTAAAGTAGTTTGTCGTGTAGTGTCGGCCGAATTATATGAGGCCAAGTAGAAAGTAGTGTGTCGGCCACTGTTTTTGGCCAATTATGTAAGTAAAAATGATATAAACAACGAAGAATATATAAATGCTTTAAAATGGGAATTACAAGGACTTAGGATTAATATTGATGAGTATACTAAAAGAATAAATTTTTTTTAGTGAATATTATAAACCAACTACTTTAGGATAATAATTTCATTAAAAAGAATAGAATTTTTAGGAATACAAATAGATAAGAATGGTATAAAAATGCAAACGCATATAGTACAGAAAATAATCAATTTAGATGAAAGTATAGATACAAAAAAGAAATTACAATCCTTTTTAGGATTAGTACGAGAATATATACCAAGACTAGCAGAATACTTGAAACCTCTACATAAAAAACTTAAAAAAGATGTTGAATATTATTTTGATAATAAAGATAAAGAAAATATAAGAAATATTAAAAACTTGTGTAAAACATTACCAAAATTTTATTTTCCTAATGAAAATAGAATATTTATTTATATAGAAACAGATTCAAGTGATCATAGTTATGGAGGAGTACTAAAATATAAATATGAAAATGAAAAAATAAAATATCATTGTAGATATTATTCAGGATCTTATACTGAACCACAAATAAAATGGGAAATTAATCGTAAAGAGTTATTTGCATTATATAAATGTTTATTAGCGTTTGAACCATATATTGTCTATAATAAATTTATTGTAAGAACAGATAATACTCAAGTAAAATGGTGGATTACAAGAAAAATAGACGACTCAGTTACAACAAAAGAAATACGGAGATTGGTATTAAATATATTGAACTTTACATTTACAATTGAGGTAATTACTACTGACAAAAATATTATTGCAGATTATCTCTCCAGAGAAAGATACAATGAAAGAAATCTTATCTATGATGACAAATCTTTGTCAGAAAATAGAAAAGATAGATTGCCTATCCATAATGAAATTACTTTAGTAATATCTATTACACAATCTAAATCTAAAAAGTTAGTAGATAATAAAATAACAATAAAAGACACTCCAGGCTATATAGAAAGAACATTAATAGGAACAGCAAAATTATGGATAGACAACTTACCATTAGAAAGTAAAGAAGCACTAAGAAGTGATAAAAAACTAGATGGATCAATAACAACATCTAATATAGAAATATTAGAAAAATATGAACTAGCAATACGAAATGAATTTGGAAGTATGACTACAGATATAAAAGAACAAAATAAAGAAAAAATAATAAATAGACAATTAATGTCAAAATTAGCAATATGTAATATGTGTTACATAGAAGAATATACATGTGCCTTTAAAGAATACTATTATAAAGCAAAGTATGATATAAATGAAGCAAGAGAAATAAGACAACAATATTTCATAAAACTACCAGAACCATTTAGTACTAACGTAATAAAAGATTGGAATAACGAAGAAATGACAGATACATTAGGATCTAGAATAAAATTCTTACAACAATGGTTTATTCAACTATGTGAAAATCAAAAAGAAAAACTAAAAATGGAAAAAGTATTAATGAAAAACTTAGCGTGTTGTAAAAATAAAGTAGCACCACAGTTTGGTTGTGAAAATAAATATTATAAAAAACCTAGAAAAAATTATAGAAAAACAAAAACTAAATATAAATATAAAAAACCAAGAAAACGATATTTTATAAAAAATTATAAACAAAAAAGATTATCTAGACCAAAGAAAGCCTTATCAAATTGTAATTGTTACAATTGTGGTAAATTAGGACATTTAGCTAAAGATTGTAAATTACCTAAAAATATAAAAAGAAAACAAATTGCAGAATTAATTTTAGATGAACATAAATATATGCAACTAGATTATCTAGATTATGAATTAGATGATAATGATAGTATATATGAAATTTCCGATATTGAAAATGAAGATAACTATGAAATTGAATTAGAATTCGATAATGAAATAATAATTAAAGAAAATGACTGAAGAAAATATAAGAATTATATCTACAGAAGAATATCACGATGAAGACTCAGTAGAACAAAAAATAATATTTGATAATACAATTTTTCAAGAAATAAAAAACAAAGAATTAGATTTAAGTGTAGAGAAAGTATTAAAAGTACCTATTTTAAATCAATTTTTTAAAAGACATAAGGAAGAATACTATGTAGTTAGTCAAAAGGAACACATTATAGATTGTAAGTACACAAAAGGAAAAGCACAAATACCTATATTGAATAAAAGAATGATTAATCAAGAAATACAACATATAAAGGCTAAAACACCTATAAAATACGTACATTTAGGAGGAACAGAGATATTAATAAATACAGGTCAAGACGATAATTACATAATTAGAGAATTAGTCTTAGATACAGAAATCATAAAAACAGGACATGTATGCCCTGGATTACCTAATGAAATAATAATAAGTGAAGAATTAGTAGAAAAAGAAATAATTATAGGAGGAATAAACTTATTAATACCATTTAAAATTTATCAAGGTGAACAGAATATAACTTTAGGACTAAGATGGTTAGAACAATTTATACCATATAAAATAGAAGATAATAAATTAATACTCACATGTCAGAATAAGAAAATTATTATACAAAGAATAAAATAAGAAAAAATGAAAATATATATACTTGCGAAAATTATTGTAGAAGAATATTATAATAGGTATTATACACCTATGATAGATACAGGAGCAGAAACTAATATATGTAAATATAAATGCTTTAAAATGGGAATTACAAGGACTTAGAATTAAT
Organism: Solanum sitiens; assembly: GCA_016801875.1. Lineage (NCBI taxonomy): Eukaryota > Viridiplantae > Streptophyta > Magnoliopsida > Solanales > Solanaceae > Solanum > Solanum sitiens. Next base: position 403,850 of record JABWTJ010000035.1, on the reverse strand, counting down.
ATTGATGAGTATACTAAAAGAATAAATTTTTTTAGTGAATATTATAAACCAACTACTTTAGGATAATAATTTCATTAAAAAGAATAGAATTTTTAGGAATACAAATAGATAAGAATGGTATAAAAATGCAAACGCATATAGTACAGAAAATAATCAATTTAGATGAAAGTATAGATACAAAAAAGAAATTACAATCCTTTTTAGGATTAGTACGAGAATATATACCAAGACTAGCAGAATACTTAAAACCTCTACATAAAAAACTTAAAAAAGATATTGAATATCATTTTGATACTAAAGACAAAGAAAATATAAGAAATATTAAGAGTTTATGTAAAAAATTACCAAAACTTTATTTTCCTAATGAAGATAGAACATTTTCTTATATAATAGAAACAGACTCAAGTGATCATAGTTATGGCGGAGTATTAAAATATAAATATGAAAATGAAAAAATAGAATATCATTGTAGATATTATCTTATACTGAACCACAAATAAAATGGGAAATTAATTGTAAAGAGTTATTAGCATTATATAAATGTTTACTAGCATTCGAACCATACATTGTATATAATAAATTTATTGTAAGAACAGATAATACTCAAGTAAAATGGTGGATTACAAGAAAAATAGACGACTCAGTTACAACAAAAGAAATACGGAGATTGGTATTAAATATATTGAACTTTACATTTACAATTGAGGTAATTACTACTGACAAAAATATTATTGCAGATTATCTCTCCAGAGAAAGATACAATGAAAGAAATCTTATCTATGATGACAAATCTTTGTCAGAAAATAGAAAAGATAGAATAAGAAGTACATATACTCAAAGAAACAGCTAACAGTCAGCAGCATGACTATAAACATGCGGAGATACGTCGTTCGGCAGACGATAAACAGCCAGAGCTAAAAGGTGACGATGAGAAACACCTAAAAACTCAATATACTAAAAATATGTTAATTGCAGGTATTGCAGGTACAAGTACAGGAATTACGGAAAAAGCTATTCCAAGAAACACAAATTTAAATAGCCTATTTACCAAATCATTTATTCCCAAATTCCAACAAAGTACACCAACACCTCAAACCTCTACATACGCAGCTAGTATTCAAAGTGACAAGAAGAGATATAATTATATTTCTCAATCATATATTGATAACATATATAAAATCCAAGCATTCTTAAACCTAAACCCCAGAGCCACACAAGCAAAAAATACCAATGAAAACTACATAACCCAGAAATTACAAGGATACAATAGACTTATCGCACAACCCAAAACCAGTGCAAATCTAGTAAAGACATGTTATAGTTATGGACTTTTGAGTACCGTATATACCTTCGATGGAGACGAAATTATCGGAATACCGGAATTACACAGAGCATTTATTACATTTAAAAGAATTACAAAAGGAAATTTATTTTTCATAAAATTCTATACAGCACCAGCAGAGATACTCTATGAAGAAATAAAATCTCCAATTCAAGTTATAAAAATAGGACTGACAAAAGATATGATCATACCAGAGGAGAGTGAAAAACAAGAAGAGATACAGAAAAATGATATACCTAGTTTTTATGCTAACAAAAGAATAATTGGCATATCAACTATCATACAAGAGTTAGCGAATAATTATTTAAATGGAAATGCGATATGGAGTTACTATGCTAGAGATCAAGTAATGATATACGCAAATTCGAAGGAGCTACGAAAGACAGATATGGATGAAGTGCAGAAATGGATTTTGTCCTTATTAAAACCTGAAGAACAACCTACTACAAGAGCATTGAAAAGACAATTTATTTCAGAAGAATTATTAACGAGATATTGTAAATTAATCGGTCATAAATACCCAGATCATCATTGTTCTAAATGCAATGGTGAAGAAAATATAATCCAGATGTAAGTTTGGAATAAGACAAGGAAGAAGACGAAGAAGAAGACAAAGACAGGAAAAAGATAGTTAAAAAGTTGTATAAAGTATGTCAGCCATATTGTAAAAGGCCATTTGTCGTTTTGTATTAGTCAAAAGTATGTCGGCCATATGAAATAAAAGTTAGGCCATTATGTAAAGTAGTTTGTAAAGTAGTTTGTCGTGTAGTGTCGGCCGAATTATATGAGGCCAAGTAGAAAGTAGTGTGTCGGCCACTGTTTTTGGCCAATTATGTAAGTAAAAATGATATAAACAACGAAGAATATATAAATGCTTTAAAATGGGAATTACAAGGACTTAGGATTAATATTGATGAGTATACTAAAAGAATAAATTTTTTTTAGTGAATATTATAAACCAACTACTTTAGGATAATAATTTCATTAAAAAGAATAGAATTTTTAGGAATACAAATAGATAAGAATGGTATAAAAATGCAAACGCATATAGTACAGAAAATAATCAATTTAGATGAAAGTATAGATACAAAAAAGAAATTACAATCCTTTTTAGGATTAGTACGAGAATATATACCAAGACTAGCAGAATACTTGAAACCTCTACATAAAAAACTTAAAAAAGATGTTGAATATTATTTTGATAATAAAGATAAAGAAAATATAAGAAATATTAAAAACTTGTGTAAAACATTACCAAAATTTTATTTTCCTAATGAAAATAGAATATTTATTTATATAGAAACAGATTCAAGTGATCATAGTTATGGAGGAGTACTAAAATATAAATATGAAAATGAAAAAATAAAATATCATTGTAGATATTATTCAGGATCTTATACTGAACCACAAATAAAATGGGAAATTAATCGTAGAGAGTTATTTGCATTATATAAATGTTTATTAGCGTTTGAACCATATATTGTCTATAATAAATTTATTGTAAGAACAGATAATACTCAAGTAAAATGGTGGATTACAAGAAAAATAGACGACTCAGTTACAACAAAAGAAATACGGAGATTGGTATTAAATATATTGAACTTTACATTTACAATTGAGGTAATTACTACTGACAAAAATATTATTGCAGATTATCTCTCCAGAGAAAGATACAATGAAAGAAATCTTATCTATGATGACAAATCTTTGTCAGAAAATAGAAAAGATAGATTGCCTATCCATAATGAAATTACTTTAGTAATATCTATTACACAATCTAAATCTAAAAAGTTAGTAGATAATAAAATAACAATAAAAGACACTCCAGGCTATATAGAAAGAACATTAATAGGAACAGCAAAATTATGGATAGACAACTTACCATTAGAAAGTAAAGAAGCACTAAGAAGTGATAAAAAACTAGATGGATCAATAACAACATCTAATATAGAAATATTAGAAAAATATGAACTAGCAATACGAAATGAATTTGGAAGTATGACTACAGATATAAAAGAACAAAATAAAGAAAAAATAATAAATAGACAATTAATGTCAAAATTAGCAATATGTAATATGTGTTACATAGAAGAATATACATGTGCCTTTAAAGAATACTATTATAAAGCAAAGTATGATATAAATGAAGCAAGAGAAATAAGACAACAATATTTCATAAAACTACCAGAACCATTTAGTACTAACGTAATAAAAGATTGGAATAACGAAGAAATGACAGATACATTAGGATCTAGAATAAAATTCTTACAACAATGGTTTATTCAACTATGTGAAAATCAAAAAGAAAAACTAAAAATGGAAAAAGTATTAATGAAAAACTTAGCGTGTTGTAAAAATAAAGTAGCACCACAGTTTGGTTGTGAAAATAAATATTATAAAAAACCTAGAAAAAATTATAGAAAAACAAAAACTAAATATAAATATAAAAAACCAAGAAAACGATATTTTATAAAAAATTATAAACAAAAAAGATTATCTAGACCAAAGAAAGCCTTATCAAATTGTAATTGTTACAATTGTGGTAAATTAGGACATTTAGCTAAAGATTGTAAATTACCTAAAAATATAAAAAGAAAACAAATTCCAGAATTAATTTTAGATGAACATAAATATATGCAACTAGATTATCTAGATTATGAATTAGATGATAATGATAGTATATATGAAATTTCCGATATTGAAAATGAAGATAACTATGAAATTGAATTAGAATTCGATAATGAAATAATAATTGAAGAAAATGACTGAAGAAAATATAAGAATTATATCTACAGAAGAATATCACGATGAAGACTCAGTAGAACAAAAAATAATATTTGATAATACAATTTTTCAAGAAATAAAAAACAAAGAATTAGATTTAAGTGTAGAGAAAGTATTAAAAGTACCTATTTTAAATCAATTTTTTAAAAGACATAAGGAAGAATACTATGTAGTTAGTCAAAAGGAACACATTATAGATTGTAAGTACACAAAAGGAAAAGCACAAATACCTATATTGAATAAAAGAATGATTAATCAAGAAATACAACATATAAAGGCTAAAACACCTATAAAATACGTACATTTAGGAGGAACAGAGATATTAATAAAAGCATGTTTTAGAGAAGGAATAGATACACCTATAGAAATATACTTAGCAGATGATAGGATAATACATCCTATAGAAAAAAGTGTAATTAGCGCGATAAAAGGAAATTTAATATATCAAAAATTTAAATTTATAATAAGTGCAAATTATTCAATAGCATTAACAGATAGAAATATAGATAAATCATTAGTGTTATATTGGAAACTATCAGGAATAGAACTAGCACCTGGAAGTAAGATATTTACAGCAAGATGTAAAAATTTATACATATTAACAACAAAACATAAAGTGATAGCTAAAAATAAAATCGATAGGATCAAAATAGAAAATCCTTTTGATCAAATTCTTACAATTATAGATCATAATGATTATAGTTATAAAGAAATGGACATTGAAGAAGATTTAGATATAATAAAAGAAAGAAGAAATACTTTAAGTAGAACTACTTCATCAAAAGCAAGTACATCAAAAAGAAGATATGATTTTCCTATACTATTAAATAAGGAAGAAAACAAATTAAGCTATTATTTTATAGAAGGAATAATTAATGAAAAAAGACATAAGATATTAATAAATACAGGTCAAGACGATAATTACATAATTAGAGAATTAGTCTTAGATACAGAAATCATAAAAACAGGACATGTATGCCCTGGATTACCTAACGAAATAATAACTATAAGTGAAGAAATAGAAAAAGAAATTATTATAGGAGGAATACCTTTAATAATACCATTTAAAATCTATCAAGAAAAAGAAAATATAACTTTAGGAATAAATTGGTTAGATCAATTTACTCCATATAAAATAGAAGAAGAACAATTAGCTATAACTTGCCAAAATAAGAAAATAATTATAAAAAGAATAATATAATGAGAAATCTTCCTTTTGTTAAAAGTATAAGATTTGATTATAAGATATTATATAGAGATATAAAGGAAAAACAACGATTACAAAGAGCTAGACAACAAAAACAGCTATGGAAAACAAAACAGAGCAAAGCAATCTACAAGAACAGGTATACTCGAATTCATTTATGAGTAGCTAAACTCTTTTATTCCTAATAATCTTTCCTAGATTATAAGTATTTATTATGAAGTAATAATGTTATAATAGTCATCTCTAGAAGGTTTGCTATGGAGATATTCTGCGAGTAAGTAAGCCCAGACTATGCCATCCAGAGGTGGAAACCGGTAGGCAAGGAGGCCGTTTAGGGGAGTACACAGTGTTGAGGCGCTGTTAGGGTAACTGATTAAAGAAGAAGGCCATAGTAGTGACTAGACGAGATGAATATTATACTGTTATTTCTGCATAATGAATAAATATAATCTGTGAAAAGGTTAGAAGGAATAAAACTTTAGTGAAAAAAAAAAATGATAAAGATGCCTACTTATTTGCTAGATGATAATATAGATTATATGATATTACTGTTTTACATATTGAAAAATATTGATGCTGATATACGTAGAATAATTTATGATAAATTAATCACTTATGAAATAATTGAAGAAACAACTGTAGGTTGGTCTGAGCTGATAGTTAATGATGATTTTGATATTGATTATTTATTTGACGATATAGATTTATATAGAGATCAATGATAAATTATAGATATTTGAGGTTATGGAAAGAAACTAAAGAAAAGATAGATTTAGAAGAGAAATTATTAATTGAAAATGTCAATAAATACATATATCTTCGAGAAGAAGAATATTTAGAATATATAGAAACAAATGCTAGGGAAATACAGAGATTGAATATAATTAAGAAAGAATATTATGAACAAATATTTTCTTAAAATTTAATATGGATAAAAGAATATATAAACAACAATTGATAGAAAAAATAAATGAATTAAGATATGAATATGAATTTAGAAAAGAAAGAATGATAGAAAATATATTTGCAGGAGTATGTAATAAATCGATATTAATACAAAAGAAACAAATATTTGAATTAAAATTAAAAATAGACTGTTTAGAATATAAAATACAACATGATATATACCACAACAATGAATATAATGAATAAAGAAGAATATGCAGTAGACGAAAAATCTTATGAAAACTACGAAGGATTAAAAATAAAAATAGTATTTTCAAACTTAGGAAGAAGATATAAAAAAATAGGAGATAGACTATATTTAATGTTAGAAAAGAAACTGCAAAATTAGAAGATAGTTTAACAGCCATGATAAGAATAACAAAAGAAAATGAAGAGATAGATAAAGCTAAAGAAATTGAAGAAATAAAAATAAAAGCAAAACAAGAAATAAAGAAAATTGAAGAAACAAAAAATAACAAAATAGAAGAATTAGAAAAAGAATTAGCCTATTTAAAATTATTATATGAAAATAGACAGAAAGAAAAACAACTACAAAAAGAAGTAGAATTAGCTAATGAAATAAATGAAATGAAACAAATACTAAATGAAAAGGAAAATCTTGAAATAAACGAAATAAATGATGAAACAAATGAATTAGATAAAAATTCAGAAAATTCAGAAATAAGTGATATAAGTGAAACATATACAGAAATCTTAGAACAAACTAATAAATTGAAGAAATTAGAAATAAATACAAATAATGTAAATAAACCAGGAACTTCAAAAGAAAAAACTCCAGATAATAGTCCTAGATATAAACCTAGAACGTCAACACCAACTTATTATACAAAAAATTATGAAAACTCAGATAGAAATGATGCAATATGGAATAGTAGATTAAATACAAAGTGGAAACCTAAATTAACAAACGAACAAACTAACTTTTTAGATTTAGATTTGTGTTTCATACATTAATAAGATTTAAGCTTCCGCATTGTAGTTTGTATTCTGCAAGTTGAACAATAAATATAAGTTGAGACTGAATTTTTGGTTCGCCCACCTAGGAAGTTAAGTGTGGATGTCACTCACGACTCGTTTTGGGTTGTGACAGTAAACTTCAAAAGTACAAGCTATTACTAAACAATGAAGTCAAGAAGAATATCGGTAGAAGAACATTTTTATTGATGTCTTCAGGCAAGAATAAATAATAGAAGGCAGAAAGTTAAAAAATCGACGACTAGCAGATTCCTAACTGACTAACTTACTTCTAAATAATAGGAATCAGTGGCTAACAACTAATTGACTAAGTCTTATAAAATATAAAACAGTAAATTTAAAATTAATTGCAGTTGAAAATGCAAATTCTTAACACTCCTTGCTTTGGAATCCTCAAACTCCAATTTTGTTTCCGTGATGCTGAAACTTGAGCTGAATGGTAAAGGCTTAGTGAACATATCATCCTATTGTTCTTCCGACATGCAATAGATAGGAGTTGTATCTCCATGTTTTCGCACTTCTCTAAAGAAAAAAAAAGGTTCTTTTGAACTACTTAGTTGTTCCATGAAGCACAAGATTATGAGATATAGGTAATGCTTCTTCATTAATATCCATGAACATTTTCATGCTTCCAATTGGTTCCATATGAAAATCAACCATAATTTTCTTCAGTCACAATGCTTGATTTAGTGCTGCTGCAGCTGCCACAAACTCAGCTTCGACATTAGATTGAGCTACAATATCTTGTTTCATAAAACTCCATGAGAAAATTGCAGAACCAAGACTAAAATAGTACCCTAAAGTACTTTTTGCATCATCCTCGGAACCGCCCCAATCAATGTATCACACAGTTCTTTTGGTGCCTGCAAATGTACTTCACTAGGACAATGCATGAACCTTGATAAAAAAAACTTACAACATACAATATATGGGGTCTTGTTGCTATAGAATACATTAAACGCCAAATGAAACTTCTAAAGTATGTTTCATCCACATTTTCAGCTCCATCATCTTTACTTAGTTTCTTTTAATTTATTTATTTCCAAAACTCTCCTTTGATAAAAAGTTGTGACTTTTATGAAAAATTGTGACTTTTATTAACTTTTATGAAAAAGTTGTGACTTTTATGAAATGTTTCGACTTTTACGAAAGGTTGTGATGTTTATGACAGGCTGAGACCTTTTCAAAGATTTGTGACTTTTCCAAAGAGTTATGACCTTCCGGATATAGCACACTAAGAATTCGTTCACATTATCCTTTGTTGTTTATAAATAAAGCTATTTCCTCACATTTAAAAACAGTAAAAATTGTTAACTTCTTCTATACAATTAAATATATGTGTACTTTGTTCATTTTGCGTGGCTTACTGACACCATTTTTTTGTGTATATGCGTTGGTGAATAAAATCGTTCCATCTTGATACGATGTAAATCTTTAAACCTTAGGTATTAAAGGGGAATTGTATTCTTAAGGGGACACTGTGAATTCGATTGACTTGATTTTTTGTCTATTTCATTCTATTTTTACTTATCCTAGTACATTCTTTACTCTCATTAATTTATGCTTATGAAGTTAATTGTTGTTTTTGAGTACACGTTTTTTACTTTATTGTTTATGTTTCTCCAAAGTTATTATCTCCAGTTATATAGAACATATAGACATATAGTAGGTATATTCGTTGTGTAGAAAATAATTATAGAACTTAGTTTCAAGAATTCATGTTTTTATATTCTATATAAAATTTTATAACTTAAAATTACTATACATAAGCTTACATATTATCTATGTTTATATAGATATGAAGTTTCTCACTTATCAATTGAAGAAATTCAATATGCAAGTTGCTTTCATGTTCAAACATAATTTCTTTTTGAATCTGTATATTTTATTTTTTTCCGAAGAGATATATGACATTTTTATAATCTATGCAACGTAAATATTTTTCTTTTTCTCACGAAATGCCTTTGTAAATATATTCTCATTTTCTTCCTTATTTTCCTTTTAATGTTTATTAACGAACCAATGATATATTATTTCCTAAATAATTCATTCATTACAGGTTCTTGAGTTATGGATAATTACAAATAATCAACTTCATGTTGGAATATTGCTAATATTTTTTAAAGCACCTATTTTTTTAATTAGTTTTAATGTATGGATAATAGTAAAGGATTATTTGCAAGTTCAATGCAATTACTATTTATGACCCCGAGAAATGCGGACAAATTACCTAGTTATATAGTAATTAAGCTAAAACAATAGAATTATTTGCATAATGGAAATCAAGGACTATTAATTTCTACTCCCATAAAATAAAAATGGAAGGTAGAGACATGAATAACATCTCATTTAACATAAAGTTGTCGTCCTGATGTTGCATTGAGTTTGTTACGTCCGTCCTTATCATTTATGTATTCAAATATAATAAAAAGGAAAATAATAATTTTAAACGGGTTAAAAGGGAAAATAGGTGCGAAAAGTTGAAACAAAGGACTATATCTTTTTAAAATGTTAAGAATTAAATTATTATGTCAATGATGATTTTAGCATGACACCAGAAACCTATTTAGGATAAAAAATCAACTAAGAACCATTAATGACATAATTATCTATAATGTCTAGATCTCATTAATTAATTAATTTTTATATATTTTTTCTATGGTCGGATAAAAAATAGAAAAAATTTAAATTGTCAACTCAATGGCCACTATATAAGTAATGTGACATTATCCCTTTCATGAAAATATACATACATTCAACAACATCAAAACAAAAAAAATCAAGATTTTGAAAGGGCACCTAAAGTCTAAATTGTGTATGTATCCTTTATCCTAATTTTATTTCTTATGTTTTGTGTTTTAATTTTGATGAATAATTTTATTTACTAAAAACAACACTTGATTGTTATTATATAATATTACATGGGGTAAACATTGACTACTAATTTTTCAATTTTCTTGGTGAGATCATTCAGCTCCCAACCTTAATTGTGATCTCCTCCTTAATTTTTCCCATTTGTGACCCCTAATTTTTAAAACAATTATATATTAATGATTATCATATATTATCACATTAAAAAAGTGTGTCATATTTTATATAACTTTCTTAGTTGGAAATTAAGAAAGAATAAAATAATAAAAAAGAAACAGAAATTGTCTATAACAGTTATAGTTACAAGTAAATTTATTCTCGGTACTGAAGTATGATGAATTCAATCCCTTCTTAGTTGTGTGTTGTTTCTCAACAAAAGAGAAGTAGCAGGACTCTTTGGGTTACAAAAGATCTTAAAGGATAAAAAAGAATTGTAACTTTTTCAAAAGATGGTGACTTTTATAACATTTGGAAAAGGTTGTAATTATTCTGAAGGATTGTGGTTTTTCCATAGGGTTTGACTTTTCCAATAAGAACAATTTACCCTATTGTTTGTTGTATATATATATATATATATATATATATATATATATATATATATATATATATGTGTGTGTGTGTGTGTGTGTGTGTGTGTGTGTGTATTTACTCTTATGGTTTAATTACAGTTTTTTTGAAATTTCTTTTTATTCCTCACAAACAAATTCTACTGTACTTTTTTGTTGTTGAGTGGTTAGCTGACGTTGTGATTTAAGGTGGCAATAGTAACACAGTTTGAACAACATGAGAAACCAAGACCAATTATGTGGCACATCTAAAGTCTTCTTATTGAAAACTTACCTTAAAAAAAAAAAAAATTTAGTCACCATGTGAAGAAATTGATAGGATTATTAAGCTACCTTATGCTCTTATTGTCCAAATTCTTTCTTTATCGTCAATAACACACACGTTCAAAAAATCTTGTAACGACCTGCTTAGTCGTTTTGAGCAGCAGATTTTATTTCTGGAAAAAATGTCTGAGACGACGTATCCAACGACGGACCGTCATGAGCACGACGGACCGTCGAGGGTGTCTCGTTCCAAACACTTGGAATTCTTATATTTGAGTGCTGAAATCGACTCTCTGAACTCTGTGACGGACCTGCAGGACGGACCGTCACAGACATGACGGACCGTTGTGAGTTTCCGTTTCAAAACACTTCAACATCTTGAGATTGGGTACTGAGAGCCAATCTCTGAAGTCTGTGAACGACATGCAGGACGGACCCATCACACAGACATGAACGGACCTTGTGAGTTCCGTTTCAAAACACTTCAACTCTTGAGAATTGGGTACTGGGAGCAATTCTCTGTCCGTCGTGACGAAAGTGCAGGACGGACCGTCGTAGGCACGACGGACCGTCTCAGACTCATCAAGGAAATTGAGTCTCTGAAGGTTGTGACGAACCTGCAGGATGGACCGTCGCAGGCACGACGGGCCATCACAGGTTGCGTAATCCCAGTCTGGGTCGAATTTCTGGGTAAGTTTTAAAGGGGCGTTTGGACTATTCCTGCTATAATTATGAACTTCGTGGGTTAATATTAATAACTCAAATTCTTGGGGGTGTAAAGGAGATGACCTTGAGTTACTTAGTGGGTTATTTCCTCATCTTTTATACCTAATTAGATGCTAATTAGGGAAAAGAGAGAGGGTTTTGAAGAAGAAAAATAGAGAGAATAAGGAGAAGAGAGGAACGATCGATAGAGAGAGACAAACAAAGAGGAAACAAAAAGCTTTGAGAGATTGCTTGCTTGATCAAGAATCCTTGGTGAAGGTAGGTTATGGTTTTGATACTATTCGTAGTAAACTCTTAATAGTGAATGATATGTATTGGTAGTATTGTAAACCCTTCTATATGCTTAATTGTATGCTTGCATGAATGTGATTATGTGATTGTGATAAAATAAGCATAATGAAGCTTTTGAATCCAAAATCTTGAAGAACCCTAATTCACCTTGTTATTGATGATGCCTTGGTATAAAAGAAGGCTTGATGAATTGATAGAATGATGTTAGTGGATCGGAGTGTCACGTTCCGACACATAGTATTAGGGGATCGGGTGTCACGAACCGACACGTAGAATTAGGGGATCGGAGTGTCACGT